>CM028673.1:0-2738333 GCA_016760335.1 Gastrodia elata
TGAATCCTTTGATTTAGTCATATGGATAGGGAGTAAAGATAAATGTTACTTTCAAGAAGTGATATTCGAAAAATCTACCTATTTTCTGTTCTAATTGCAAAAAAGTTGGTCATGAAAATGCAACGTGCTGTAAGCTTTATCCGCATAAAAAAACACACATTCACATTGCCTCAAGTCAGATCGAAAGCAAAAAAGTTTAAACAAATGTACGTTCTTAAAGATCAAACTAATTGACCCGGCTTTCTTCTCCTAGTGTCGGATCATATTTCTAATGTCTCTACAATTAATTTTCTTGGGCATTTTTTTGTGAACTAGATTATTATTCAAATCATCCTAAGGAATTGTGGCAAACTTTGGGATGATCTAATGGAACTGGAAGAACTAATGGATGGTGAGGTCATTGTCGATTGCAAATGTTGAGACCAGCGGTTCAGTCGAGGCTGAGCCAGAGGCAACTTTTGAGGATAATGTGGATGACCCACTTTGTACCTTGGAATCATGATGGTCGGGGTTGTTGGCTCAGCAATGGGGGAGATCTAATGGTTTTACTGGATTTGGATAGCCAATTGGCAGGCTCTAATGAAGCAAATCCTCCTTGCATGGAGGCAGACGAGGTGGCCGAAGGTGGTCTGGATGCCCCTGGTGTAAATTGATTGTGATGATGGGTGGGGTGATCTAGTGGGATATGAACCATTTTCGTCAAGTAGATTTCGGAATGCATTATCATAGGCTATTAATATTTTAAGGGATTGTGTCGACGAGTCGACTGATGTTAT
Organism: Gastrodia elata; assembly: GCA_016760335.1. Classification (NCBI taxonomy): domain Eukaryota; kingdom Viridiplantae; phylum Streptophyta; class Magnoliopsida; order Asparagales; family Orchidaceae; genus Gastrodia; species Gastrodia elata. The sequence continues at coordinate 777 of CM028673.1, forward strand.
TCCTAGTGCAAAAGAGTTGATGGGGGCCATTTAGATTGGCTCAAACATTATGAATTTTTATAGTTCTTCGGAGGCAAGCCACATTGGAGAAAGCACCTTATCTGAGCTTCCTCTTGTGGAGAGCCCTTCAATGGTGTCTTCGGAAGGTGGGGTACATCAGAACCTTAATCCTTTTGCTAAGGAGTTTCACTTGTTCGAGTATGGAACGCCTCAACACATATCTTTACAGGGGGCGAAAGTGGATCTGATGGGAACACTGAGTTGGATTCCAAAGAGGATTTAGAGATTGTCTGTGATAATATTGATATCCTCGTTAAAAATTTAAAGAAAAAAAAAGAAGCATAGAAAAATAATTATTTCAATCTAAATAAAAATAAAGCTACAGCCAGAGATAGAGGCACGGCTATTGGAATGAATCTTCTAACGTGGAGTCATTTTTCAGCTGCTGGGATTTCATTTTTGAGATCTTTTTGTATAAGAGTTAGTGACTGTTTTGTCATTTCCTTTTTGTTTTTTCATTTAATTTTTGTTTATATTTATTTTGTTTGAGGCCATCATATCGTTTATATGTTGTACGTATTTCTTCCCATATATATAAATTGCAAAATACACACATATATATATATATATATTAACATATGCTGGCATTTATATATATGAGTGAAAATAGTACAACATATGCGGTTGATGAGGTACGATTGCTAACTTGTCGGAATCGATTTTGTAGTGTGGATTTATCTTTTAGCTGCTGGGATTTTATTTTTGAGATCTTTTTGTATAGGAGTTGGTTACTGTTTTCCTATTTTCTTTTCTTTTTATTTTTTCATTTAATTTTGTTTTATTTTTGTTTGAGGTCACCATCTCATCTATCAGTTGTACCCATTTCTTTTCATATATACAAATTGCAATAGATTTATATATATATATATATATATTAACATCTGCTAGCAGTTTATATATATGAGTGAAAATAATACAACAAATGCGGTTGATGATCTCAAACCGAAAATGAAAGAAAAGTAAAATAAATAGCATAAAATAAAATAAAAGAAAATTGTCACCAACCTCTTAAGTGGATCTCGCAGAGGAGATTCCAATACAAGAAATAAAGCCAATAAAATTACGATAACTACTATTTCATTCGAGCTTTTGATTCCTTATAAGAGATTAGCGATCGCTTCTCCGATATTTGAATTTATAATGAGATTTGGATTCACTCTTTTTCTTCTTTTATTTCTTGTCTTTTTGTTTCTCAAAGCTATCTTCAGTATCAGCATTTTCCTTTTTCGAAATTGAGAAATCCTCTATAGCATCATGATCGGAAACCTCATCAGAAGCCTCAATTGTCCTTAACTTTGAAGGAGTGAATTCCTTAGCAAAAGGATTGAGGATTGAAGTGTCATTTAATGTTCTCTCCCGCAGCACCTCAGGAATTTTAGTAGTCATTTCCTGAAACATACTCAAAGGAGCTTCTGACAAGCAAATCTGATTTTTCCCCATTAATTTGTGCAACTACAAGTGGATGAGTGGCCACAATATTTTCTGGGGCTCTAGCAATTTCTTCTCTTATATGCAAGAGCTCTTGGATTGATTTAAGTTTGCCTTTTAATTTCTCCATAGAAAAGTAATCGATTACTTCTCGTCTCTTCCTCCCATTGAGCAAAACGTGGGTTCACTTGTCCATCGGTTGAAGCAGGCATTTCCCAATCTTCAGCCTCCCCTGATTCATCCATCTTGAGATCAACAACTAATCTAGAAATTGGAGTGTCCAACTGCTGCCCCACAGCATCACCCTGGCCATCAAAGATGGCATCCTCCATCACCGCCATTTTCATTAAGTTGGGCTACATCGAGACAAACCATGGATGGGGGATCCAAGATATTCCTTGCCAAACTTGCCTCTCCAAGGAGCTTAGCCCTAGGTTCATCATTTTTGTCCGATTCTGGCAGAATTATGATCGGGTCAACCGCCAATGCTTATTTTCTTCTTTTTTGGACAATTATTATTTTTTAATCATTTGGGAATGTTTGCCTCTATTGTTAAAGGCTTTCTCCTCAACCGATGGTTGAGTTTGAAGCTTTGTGATTCATCATGACCGATGATTGAGCAATGAGGACAATTGATTGGTCGATTTTCTAACATTTACTCTTGGAAGTATCCCTTCCCTTCATCTCCGATTCTGATTTTGGATTCGAATCCTTCTATTAACTCCACTTTAACCAAAACTCGCGCCACAGATGGCCTTGCCATATTCGTCGTTGCAAAATCAATTTTCAAAAGTTTTCTAAAGTAGGATTTGAGCGCAAATAGAATCGAATGTGACCGGGTGAACCTTAAGAAGGGGAAAATTGATCCAAACCGGCGCAATAGGAGGTTTGCATGTTGGATCAAATGATGTCATCCATTTTAGTATTTTTATAGGGCAATTTTTAATGAAGTTGATTTCTTTAGCGAAAATTTGTGAGTAGTCCACTTCATTAGAAAGTTTGAGAAATACGTGATGTAAGTCAATTAAGCCGGCTTGAAACTCGTCGGAAAAATCCAAATTATTGAGAAATCTCTTATGACAAACCATAGATGGTCGATCATTCAAGAACTTCTCAGTTAGAGTGAATTCGTACGATTTTGCAAGTTTTTGTTCTTCAACTTCTATGATGATAAAGGCAGGTTTACCTCGGAGCAGCACATTATGCTTGATCCCAATCAAGTCTTTCGTGGAATAGGCGTTCATTAGCACATCTCAAAATGATTTGGAGATTGAGAGTTTCGCATGACGTCAGAGACGAAGGTCCGGTAGCGAACCCAAACCCTCCAACATCGGGATTGTGTGTGTGTCTATATGTATATATATATATATATATATATATATATATATGTGTGTGTGTGTGTGTGCGTGTGTGTGCGAGCGCGTGCGCGTAAAATTTTGTGTTTGAGTATGGGCTGACTTGACTAGAGCCAGCCATACCTCGAACCCACTATAATCTTTCAATTTTTGAATTTGACTGATGTATTCTCTATTTGGGATTAGAGTTATTAGTTAGAGGACTAAATTGATTTGTAAATAGTTTAAGTTAAAATTGAAATAGTTAATGAACTATTTTGGCAAGTTCCCTATATTTCTAATGCAAGTTTGCTTGTGTAATTTTCTTTCTTAAAATAAATTTCAGTTTCTCTTCTTTTTAATGTGTTTTATATGCTCATGAGGACTGTTTTATGACCTACTCATCCATCTGACCAAACACCGCACTCAACACTTTCTTCTATTTTATGCTTAAAAAATTCACGTGAGATTGAGTCTATTGATTACTTGCATTCTTCATTAAACCTGCTCGAGGATATGGAGGCTATTTCTACAATTTTCTTTCTGTAATCAGTATTAGTGCATTTTTTAGTGATAAAGTAAACAGTTTTTCTTAAATGAAATACAATTTAGCTATTCATAATTCAGTATTCAATAGAACGTGCAATTATTTGTTATATGAATTTCTATATATATTTTGAATATATATATAGTGAATGGTGTTGTGGCCTTGTGGTTGAGGCTCAGGATTTGATATTCTAGGTCATGGGTTCAAATCCCACCGATCACACTATAAAAAAAAAAAAAATATATATATATATATATATATACACACACATATTTATTTATTTATATGTATATAATGTTGCTGTTAGGATACAACAGTTTCCCCCAAAAGTATATATTTATGTGGAGGCAAGGCTATATTATCTTCTGTAAAATTAGGATTAGTTTCATATACTTGCCGGCTCCAACCATGTCTTACTCTTCCTATTGCTATATATATATATATATATATATATATATAATGGTAATATGCGTATATATCTTTGGAATATACAGTTAAGTATTATTATATTGTGATCAAGTGTAGGGCTTGCATTCCCTCCCCTGTACTTCTACAACGGAGGAGTTCGTGAATTTCTTGCAACTTTGAAACAGCATGTGTTTATTGTAAGGTGTGTTAAACAATTTTATTTCTACTTCTGTATAGTATTTATACTTGTCTTTGCTTTTAAAACGTTCTAGATAAATTGATGCCATTTTGCCAACTGTTAATATTATGTGCCAATGTTTAGGACAAAATTCTGTTCTGTGTATATTATACATACAAAAATCCTTTTTATATTATATAGGGGAATGAGTATTATGAGCCAAGGTATAATGCATAAACCTACGTTAGTCACTAAATATCAAGCATCTCTTATGAAAAATTTCCTATGAATGAGCTACATTTTGCTTGCTGCATTATGCAAAGAAAGGTGGAGGATATAGGATGTTATGCAAGACATTAAAAGTTTGAGGTTACTAAAGCTAGGATAATGCATTGATTGCAATTTATGCCCAAAAATTTTTAATTCACTGTTCAGAGACTGTTAAGTACTCAAGAATTCTTTCTTTATTCATAAAGTTGAAAATAAATGAAAGCTGAAATCAAATGATGATACAATAATTGATTATTTGAAGAAATTTTTGAGAAGTTCCTAACACAATTCAATTTTTTTACGATGCAATAGAAAACTTCTGGTTGATCAAAGCTGGCAAAAATCAAGAACTTTTGCTTAGCTAATACAAAAATTGATAGAAGAATAAATCACCAAGGTGAAGAAGATTCAGGCCTTATGCTTCCATATGAAAAATGCGTTTCACTGAGGTTACTGTGCTTACAATGCATATAAAGAAAATCTAAATCAAACACGCTCATAAAATTGTAAATGGAAAAATGTTTTATCCAACAAAAAGCTGCTATACTAAGACCATTTGATAATTATTTTTAGCCTTTCTCTTTGGCTAGTGGTTGCTCGTTAAGAAGGATAAACTAAAATTTTAATTCTTGTCTAAAATTCATTTTAGATAACATGTTGAAAAATTCAAGGCAACAGCTTGAATAAGCTAAAGGTTCAGAGAAGTTAGCATCATTAGCACTCTCTATAACGCCACTTCTCTTTCACAATTTAAGAAGGAATATATGACGAGGCATTGCCTAAACCAAAAATAACAAATTAGGCTTATCCACATAAATGTCCGCACTAGACCATACATTCGATAGCTTTTCCCCCTTCAAGTAAGTGTTAAACAGAGCAAACAACCGTTATGATGTTATCCTTGACACAAATATTTTACTTGATATAAAGCATGTTCATTTGTGTTAGACATTTTACTTAACCGTTATAATTGGAAAAGCATCTTCATACATAATTAATGTCACACATAATTTTTACTAATTAATATATAATTACTAATTAAAACATAATTTATGCATATCTACACAGTTCTTACTAAATAATAGATGATTACTTAATAAAATATATTTAGTAATTAGTTTGTGATTTTTGTTAATTAATATGCAATTAAGTAATACGTAATTACTAAATAATATGTAGTTAGTCGTACTACATAATAATTAATGAATACTAATTAATTAACACATTAATACAAATTATGGTGCAATGAGTTAATAGGCAGTTATTTATTAGTGCATAATTAATAATTAAGAATTAATAAATAATTAATAATTAACAATTAATACCAATTAATTAACACCTAATTACTGCATAAGCTAAAATAATTAATGTATATTTGATATAAAATCACTCATTAATACATTACTAGGAGTCAATAAATAAATATGTAATTACTAGTATGTAATTATAATTATATATACATAATTACAATTTGCTATTAATTTGTAAGTACTAGTTAATACATAATCAATTTGTAATTATTCATTATTACTGATTATTTAATAACTAATATATAATTATTTATTATAATTAATATATTATACTAATCAGTACTAAATAATACATAATTTTAGATAATGTGAAAAAAAAATGTGTATTGTAAGTTTATATGAGTTTCCGTGAGGTGTTTCAATTTTTGGGCTCAAAATCTAAAAAGATTGAGATAGGCTTCTTGATATTATAATTTACCTAATTGGTGGTGCATTATCAGTTAATAAACCTCTGGCTTAATTTTGTGCATTTGTTTTAAATTATCTTGACTTGTCCTGGGGATGGATTAAAGGATTAGCCAAGTGATGTAATCATAGGTTGGCTCTTTAAGGAATAGTTTTGGACGCTCTAAGGGTGTTGATTACATTTATCCAATTTCAACTAATGTTAAACATAGATGAAAATATTAATTATAATGCTTTATTTAATTGATATTATTTTTTTTCTTAAGATTTTTAGGATTCCACTTTTTTTTGCTAAAAGCTCATATGGCTTGATTTTTAAGTTTTTTTTTTCAAAATAGTTACTACGATATTTTTTTTGGTTTGTGCTAAAATTTATTTGAATGCTATTTTTTTATGCTTGTTTTGGGTGCTTTAATATATACATGCAAAATAAAACCAAATAATTAAAAACGGGCACTTTATACGAACTACTAAAAATATCTTTATTGTATATTTAATGCCTTAATTTTTATATTTAATAATGTAATACCTTTATTTTTTAAACAAATAAAACTTCCATTTTACTTAAATTTTGTTCAATCATTTATCAGATTTGCAGCTCTAAATATGACTATAATCATGCTTTAATTTTATAAATATTAAAATTTGGGTGTTAGGTATGTAAAAATAAAAATTTCAATGGTATTTATGTACTAACTTCAAATTTAAGCAAATAAAAATATCAAATGAGGACCATGTGACAGGGCTATTCTTGTAAGGGGGGCTCCAAGAGCTTAACTGACGTGGTCTATGCCAGCAAGGGTTATAATTGGGGAGGGTTGGTTGGTGAGGGCTGCAGGGTGGATTATGTTTCATGTCCAGAGTGAACAAAACCAATATCGATAGGGCTTACTTTTGGCGGGGCCTTGACAATTACGGTCGTCTTTGACAATGTTTAAACTGTGAGGACCAACAAAGGTGTTTGTTTTTGTTTTTAATTAATTATCACAAAGTAAAAGTTAATAGCTATTTCAATTATTTTTAATACATTTTAATTGTGTTATTGAGGAATTGTGCTAGCCAAATTTTTTTTTTATACAAACACTTGAAATGCTTGATTACATTTAAAACAAAAACCTTCAAAATGTGTTGTGCTTTTGTGTTTTGTGGTTGTAAGCTTAGGGCTTTTTAGTAATAAGTACTGGGCAAGACTATGTTATTAATGATCAATTTAAAGTCTATTATCTTTTGTTTTCTCTAATCTAGTTACCTTTTATTTTCTTAACACAAGTATTAAAACTCAGTTTCTAATTGTATTTGCAATTGATTAAAATAATACTTGGTAAATTAAAAGAGAGCGCACCTAATATTAGAGAACCTTAATAGTAGAAATAAGTTGTTCATGCTAAAATTAAAGAAAAAGTGTTCTAGCTTGTCATAAATTCAAAATACTAGTTCTTGATGCGAAGATTGTAATATTTGTATATTTATATTATAAATTAGAAATTGTTGAGAATAAGAGACATATATATATATATATATATATTACTAGTCATATTAAAAGAAAAGAACAATAAATTTAGCTTAAGTAAAATATATCAAAGATGATGTTCAAAATTTCTTATTAAGGAAAAAATATTCTTGATCATGCACAATGGGAACAAAGGATTCATGTAGCCGACCACACCTAGTGATATTATGGCATGGTGTTGTTGTTGGACAATGTAGAAGGATTTATTATTTTACTTAATGGTTTAGTGAAGGTTGTACCAATGCAATTTGTATGCATAAATTTTTTAGTTATAAACTAATATCAATTACACTTTCATATGATGAATAAGCAAGACATGGATTTGTAATGCATTAAAAAGGATAATGTGGTGAAAAATAGTAGGATTGGATGACATCCTCATTAACGTGTGAAAGTGTTTGGGTAAAAAAGGAATTTTTTGATTTAATAAGCTATTCAATATTATTTGTTCGACAAAATATGCTAGATGAGCAGACTGTTGTTGTACCTATTTATAGAATAAAGGCGATGCTCAAGATTGTGTAAATTATAGGGGGAGTAAGTTAATGTAACATATGTTGAAATTATGAGAGTGAAATACATATTATGATTCAATGCTCATATTTATAAAATATATTTAGTTTTTTGCTCGATATAACTACCATGAAAGCTATATATTTACTAAAAGATTTGATGAAGAATAGAGAAAAACGGAAGGTTTTTATTTAATCCTTATTGATTTTGGAAAGACTTATTATAGAGTAATAATGTTCTTTGGAGGGTTTAAGAGATATTAGAGAGCGGATCCTCTCGTACCCCAGCCGGATGAAGCCCTTTTGTGTTTAGTCGATCTTGGATGCAGTATTGGGTGGAGACGAGGTTGAATCCATTCTTGAAGTTGATTTGAATGCAAATAATATTATCTTGAGCAATCATAAAGGTTTAGAACCCATCGGGAATGAGATGGCTCATTACTTGGTAGAAGGTGCAGGCAATGGATCACTGACGATGGGCTCGAATGCAATCAATTTGGATCCAGGGTTGTTTGGTGTTTCTTCGGTTGGTGATGGTTTGTAAATGACTGTCTTTGATCTATTTCATCATCCTTTAGAGGCCGATGAGTGCGCAGATTGGAATGTTCACAACTTGGTTGGGGAGTTCTTTGTAGACTGGAATGTTATTTGGGGCACTCTCAGGAAGTGTGGCCTAAGTGTCTTAGAGAACCCACCCACCCAAGGACCAAAAACTTGATGGAGATGATTGAGGTGGATGATGCAGATGTAGGAATCTCGAACGAATAGTTTGAGGCAATCAGGGTGGATGATTATCCGGTGTTTGATGTATCTTTTCCATTGGATCCATTTGGTGCTGATGGGTACCTTGCAGATTAGGAGTCATGGTTCTCATAAAGGCTTCATATGTTGCTTTTAAGGGCATCTGATATTTTGAGTAGGAGGGTCAAGGGGGAGATTGATTCAATCCATGGGATAGTCTGATGGGAGTTCACTCAGATGAGCTTCAAAAGTATATTGATGAAATTCCTATTGTCCTTTTGCGTGAGAGATTTAGAGAAGAAAGTACCTTTTCATACATTGGGAGTACATAATGATCAGGCTAGTTTGAACCTTAACTCGCATGTAGAGGAGTATCACTCGGTTGTGAAGGAAGGGCTTCATATTTCTGCTTTGTAGGATTACGTAAGCGGGCCTGATAAAATCGATGGGTGAATTCTATGGTAGTATCAAATGATATTCTTTCGGGCTATGAGAGATTGATTGATTTCATTGCTTGGAATAAGAGGACAAGAAGAAGAAAAAAGGTAAATATTCTAGATCTAATAAGATTTCGATTTATAACTTAAGGAATAGATGAGCTTAATGGGAGCCTTGCTTCTCTGTTAGTTGGGGTTTCATTTTGGGAATCCTCTTTTGGAATTTGGTAACAGTTTTGTCTTTTTTCTTTTTGATTTTTATTTTTTTTTCTTTTTTTAGTGTTTTCATGTTTGGAGACCATCAACTCCTTATTATATGCCTTTATTTTTGTATTTATAAAAAGCAGTAGGTTAACTTGGAATATATATATATATATAAGGGCTATAATCACCATGGGATGGCTCTTGCACGGGATGAAAAATGGCGATTTAAGGTTCCCGCGTAGTCGACTTTGTCGCTGTCCGTGGCGCTGCGTAAGAAGGTTCTGAGCGTCGTTGGTGCCGCTTGGGTCTCGGCTCGTAGTAGCCAGCATGGGGCTTGGTTTGTCGTTGGATCTACTGTCGGCTCCTCTCGTCGGGTTTCAGTATGTGGTAACCGCAAGAGGTAATCAGTATGGATGTCTTACCTAACCTTCATGTAAAACCTTATTCTTCATCCTTCACGCCCATTTTCTTCCTTGATGCGCTGCTTAACTCTTCACTTTTGGTGGGTATCAAACCCATCTTGATGTTGAGAGGTAAAACGACACTTATCTTATCGAAGGAAGAAATGGAGAGGCTAGCCAAGCCGTTTCCATTCACATTGGTTGAAAAAGTTTTCAATGGCAAGCCTCCTATGATGGCAATTCAGAAGTTTTTTAGTGATTTGGAACTTTTGGCTACATATAGCATCGGTTTGATTGACATCGACATATACTCATAAAATTATCGAGTGAGCAAGATTATACAAGGCTCTATTCAAAAGGGTCCTATCAATTTCCATATGAAAATTTTAAAATGAACCACTTCTTTTGATCCAATGTGTGAAGCCCCTATTACCCCTATTTGGATAAACTTTCCTTTACTCAAAGGCACTTTTGATTAGCCATGCTATTATTTTCTTCTGGGATCATATTTTGGTAAGCCGCTCAAGGTAGAATTTGCAATTTCAAATCTATTTAGACCGTCTATGACTCGGGTTCTCGTGGAAATATATTTAACAGAACAATATGAGAATGAATTTAATGGATTCAAGAAGTTTGCTTTGAAAATTTACCTTTTTTTTTTTTTAATTGCAAAATTGTCGGTCATAAATCTTTGGCTTGCTTTAAACTTCACCTGCATTCAAACCAAAAAATAAAACAACTCTCATAATGCTATTCCCTCCTCAAGAAGCTTTCCTAGTAAACACATGATATATTTTCCTAAGCAAGTTGCTAAGGAATACCTTGACGTTGGGTGGTCTATCGGGCCTTTAGCAGCGGATGGTGAGCACGTAATGCCTACTTATGTTGCCGAACAAAATGGTGAGGAAAATGGCATAGCCATTGATCTTTCCCTGCTGATTGAGATGGCCTAGAGTTCGGTGTTGCAGGTGATGAATGCTCGACTGCATGATCGCTCAAATGAACACACTAATGTTGCGATTGAGGAATTTTTTCGAGTAGTGTGGATGCGGGGATTTCTCTTCCAGCGTCGGGCATCCCACCTTCTTTGTCGGAGGTGGCGAATGAACCTCCGTATCCCCGCTCTATCGCGTAGGAAGATGAGACGATGAAGGTGTATGATCACTTTCCCTCAGATCATCTTAAAATCAAGCTTAAAGCTATTCATGATATCCTGAAGAGGCGTGCTAAAATGGAAGATGCCTCGGATAAGACCGCGATCCCAAATCCATGGAATGGAGATTGGTTCCATAAATTGGATGCAAAGTTGATGGAGGTTCCATCAGATATTGTAATGACCCTAGGTCATTTGTAAAATGGACGTTACTTTCCCACAATATTCAGATTCGTTTAATCCTCCTGCAAATTTCAGTTTTCCGTTAAAACTCCCGCTAAAATTTGGCTTTCAGTTACAAACCTTACTTTGGAAAGTATTCAAATTCGTTAAAGCTGGAATAAGAAACTTGAAATTGACTTTAAGCATGGAAAGGGATTGAAAATGCACGCACTTATTAATTTTTTCTTTAAGAACTGCTCGACCGGCTCCTATAATTGCGCCACTACCAATCCTATCGAACGCCTCCCGTAAATCCCTCGCGTGTTTCAGCGCTCTTCCGGCCAACGCAGCAGGCGTGCGTTACATACACACGCCTTATTTAAGTCAGAAAGCCGCTCCTCATCCTCACAAGCCTTTGAATCCCTCTTCCTCTCTTCCGCTCGAGTCTGTAGGAGCATACCTGAGCCGACGACGGGACGCATCGGCAGAAGCGGTCTGCGTAACCAGCAACAAGAGCCGACGGGAGCACAGCATGCACGCACGATCCCCCTCGCTCAACTCTTCTACCTCTGCACCGATCGCCTCCCCCTGCGCTCGATCCCTTCTTTCCACTCGGTTTTCTTGCCTGCGCCCGATCCTTGCCCGCTTGGTCTTTCTCTGCGTCGACTCTTCTCTATGCCCGATTTTTGCAGCAGGTAAGAAACTCCACTGCTTCAATTTTTTTTATATATAAGATAGAATCTTAAATGTGTGTTAGTAATACTTCATATTAAAGCTCAAATTAAATTAGCAAATGAATATCATATTAACAATAATTAATAATAAATATTTATGTGAGGAACTTAGAAATATTGAAATCTCTATTAAATTACCTAGTTATCTATTGGGTCAAAATCCCGTCATGAATGAATTTTTGTTCATAGATGTTGATTTTATATGGAATCTAATGTCATTGGATAAGATAAGGAGCAGTCGATCATAATTGAGATCTTCTTTATTTTACTCATTGTAATTACTGTTTTATGCAAATAGGAGTCATTCATTTTAAACTCTGAAATCAAAACCTATGGTAGAATTTTGCCAAAACCTTGTTGTACTAGGTTGATGTAATTTCAATTTAGATCATGTCAATTTCATATAATGGTTGATCATATGAAAATAGAGAATAATGAAATTGTGTTAAGGTTGTAGTAAAATTACGGTGAAAACAATGTGTTGATGCTATTATTAGTCAACTACTATCTTGATTGATAACATAAACCTTATGTATTTCTATTCCTTAATTAAGTTACAAAATTTCTGTTTCAGTCTACTGCTAGATTCCAATTAAGGATGGAATATGAGAGAGGTGAAATGGTCATATATAATAGAATTTATTGGCAAATTATCATCTCATGGCAAATTGAAATCCCTACATAATGAATTAGGCGCACGTTAAGTTACTTGGGATTCTGACGCATATCGAATGAGGAACTATGAAATCATTAGTCACATTTTGATTCGTTAGTCTTTATCCTATTCACTAATGTATTAAATGAATTATAAGGACTTGTGTATTCGTACGAGAGACTAATTATTCATTAGAGTCTAATGAAGATTATAAATATAATTTTTGCAGACACAAACTTTATGAGTGATTCATCTTCTTTAGTCAAACTCAAAGGTACACTGGATATTACTTTATATGCTTTTACTTTCATTGCTGCTTAAGCATCGCTTTGAGCCTGTTTTGCATTGTTACTTAATGCGTTATTCTTACCACTAATGATGTAAGAGAAACAAAATAATGTTTGTGTATCTTGTGAATATTGCAAGAAGGGTTCCGAAACGGAGCATGAATAGGTTAGCGACGGGGCTAGTCCTCGGGAGCTATTTGGGTGCCATCTGGAGCCTTTGAGGGGCCCAGGTGAAGGTTATGCTCAATGCATATTTGTTGCCATCTGGAGCCCTTAAGGGGGCCCAGGTGAAGGTTATGCTTAAATGCATATGAACCCAGCCTCATGGTTCTGGCTTTGCCCATCAGAACTGCTATCATTGCTTCATAATATCATAGACATAAACACAAACATGAACTTTTATGCAATTATTGCTTTTCTGTTTGAAAATTTGGCATGACAAAAAATATTTATTTTGCAGGAGTTATAATTATCTTTTTTCTATAAACTATATTTCCCTGCAATTATTATCATTTTTATCTTCCGCTTTTGCTTAAAGTATATTTTTAATATCCATTATATTTAGAATGTGCACTAAGACATTATTTTTATAATGCTAGATCAAATACAGCTAGAGAAGGCTGATATAGTTTAAAGGCATGGCATGGGAAATTAACGAATTCTAATTACTCCTTCTAGGGATAATCATGTTTGTATAATGATGTTTATGTAACAAGTTCTGGGTATTGTTTACTTTAAATGAATGTTATTTCTTATACTTGAATGGCTCTGGATGTGTTTAATTACTATTTTACTTCATCGCCAATATGATTCTGCGAAAAGATGCATCCGATGTTAGTTTGGTTGCTACCAACCTAACATGGGTCATCACATATACGCTTCAAACTATGGTTACTGAAATTATTAATGTTTTGAGGGATTGAAAGGAGGTATCAGACCTCAATCATTTCGTCAAATAATTCACTTCATTAAAATGAGAGTTTCTGGCTCAGAGGTGGAGGGGATTTTTCATCATTGAAGTATGATTTTGATGAAATTGATGATATCATGTTAAAAAAAGGAAAAATTAAAAAGAAGTTCAAGAAAGGGACGATAATTGTATATTACTTCAATAAAAAGAAAGGACACTGAAATTTATTGGTGATGACTCTAGATTGTGTGGATTTATTTTTATCAATTTATTTTCATTTTAGATTTTGTATTGAAATTGCCTGATGATGGATTTGGTAGCCATTTCTCTTTTTCTTATTTTTCTTTAGTTGTTTTATTTTTCTTTTGATTTCTTTTTAGTTTGGAGGCCACCAAATGTTTGTTGTATTCCTTCTATTAATTAATAGTAAAGCTAGCAGATATATATATATATATATACATATATATATATATATATATATATACATATATATATATATATACATACATATATATATATATATATATATATACATATATATATATATATATATATATTAGGGCTATAAGATGTACGATTGCAAGGTGGCTTGTCTAATGATTTTATAGTTATCATCGGATTACATTAATGCTTTACTAAGCTTAAATTTTTTTTCTTTAATTATGGAAGTTCTTATTGAACACATTCAAGAGGAGGTTCCTTGGTGCTTGTTATTTGCAGATGATATTCTTTTAATATATAAGGCTAGAGATTGGAGTTAAATCTAAAGTCGGGTTGTGAAGGACTACTTTAGAATTTAAAGGGTTTCATATTAGTAGTTCTAAAATAAAATATATGGAATGTAAATTTAATTTTAATAGAAGCAATAATGCGCATTGCTATTGAAGATTGTGATAAGAAGGACATGATGTTTAAACACCTTGGCTCAATTATTAAAAATAATGGTAAAATATAGAGCATTGTGATTAATAAGATTCAAGCTAGTTGGATGAAATAGAGAAGTGCTTTTGAATTATTATGCGATAAAAAAATTCACTCAAAATTAAAGAAAAAGGTTGCCCAACAATTGTACAACCGACTATATTTTATGTGGATGAATGCTGGCCAACAAAGAAGAAACTTGTTGATAAAATAAGTGTTAAAGGGATGAAGATGCTAAAATGGATGAGTGGTATGCTTAAAAGGACATAATGAACAATAAGCTCTATTGTAGCAAAGTTGAAGTGGCAGCATTAGTGGATACGATTAGATGATATTATCTTAGATTATTTGGTCTTATTAAGTGTAGATATTTTGATACGTTTGCTCGAGTCATTGATCATATGAATTTTTATCATGTTAAAATAGGAAGAGAAAGATCAAAAAAGATATGGGAATAAATTATTATAAAGGATCTTCTCTAATTGGAATCTAGTGAGGGGCTTCTATTTGATTGTGCAACAGTAGAAATAAAGGATTCATATAGCCGTCCCTGCTTGGGATCAAGGCTTAGTGTGGTTGTTGTTGTATTAGTGTTGGGGTGTTGAATGGGATTTTACTTTGATGCTGTGTTGAGGAGAAATCCTTTTAAAGTATACCATTAAACTTCTTTATTTATTTTTAGGGAAAGGGTACAAATGTGCTGTGGTGCAACAAACCTGCTCCACTTAAATACAGTAACACTAACAACATACATTCACGTAAATTATTTGGTGGCTTTTGTCTATAAATTTTATTTTTCACAAGCTAACCAAGGGAAATTGATGTTTCCAGGTCTGCAGATGACTCAAATGTGTTTTTGCTGAACGATTTTCAGGATCCTCTTCAGGTGCCTAAATTGTCTTGATTCCGGTGCATATAATTAAATAATTGCGATATTGGTTTTATAACTTCAATTCAAAGATTAATCCCTTAATTTTATTTTACGTAGACATCGTTTCAAATCTGAATTAAATAACATTTCTTTCATTCCTGTTTCAATCAGTTGTTCCCAGAAGTAATCTTCATTGCCTCACTTTCATTCTTTTGGAAAAAAAACTTTAAATAAATCTCCTTTATGCATCATTAAACTATTTCTTTTATCAATTATTATCCCATTTTGGTTGGTGATGAATCAGGGCCTAATGAACCGAGCTTAAGTCCTGTTTTTATCTGAACTTGTTGGGTAAACCAAGTTGAAATGCTATGTTTATTTTGCTTGTTTCTTTTTATACTACTTGCCTGTGCATTTGTACATACAAATATGCATATTTGAGTATGAACATGCACAATATATGTTTTTATACATGCATACAAAATATGCATACTCTCTCTCACACACATATATTTAATAACAGATAAATATATATATATATATATATATATATTAATAATGGATAATAATAGTAAGTGGTTCTTATAACCGGCTACCCACTCTATATGGTTACACCTTTATGTAACCACTTATATGTATAGAGGCCCATTGAACTTGTAATGATTTTCATTAATGAATACTATCATTTCCTCACTGCATTACTTTCTCTTCACTTTCAACAACCTCTCTTCATTGGTGAAGATTAATCTCCCCTCCTCCGAATTCCTCCTACATCAATATCCATACTCAAGAAATCCCTGCCCAACAAGAAAATTCTGTATGACAAGACTAACAACCCCCACAAGAAATCTCTGCCCCCTCCCCTCTACCCAATCAAGAACTCACCGAACCTCTATCAGCCAACCACCTCCCCTCCAAGAAACTCTAAACCCTCATCAAGAACACCAAGAACTCCAAGAAACTCACTCCAGTTACCCATCTAGCCATCATGACATCCTTCAACATGGAATTCAACACCAAAGACAACACAGAACCAATCAAAGCAGCTCCACCGATCCCGTCAACACAGAAAATTTAAAATTCTTGATGTCGAACATCAAAAACCTGATCCACAACCCATTGACAACTGAGAATTATCCCATCTAGAGGGCACAAGTAACCAAGTTTTTCAAAGCAAACGACTCTACAATCACCTAGACGGTCCCTACTCTATCCCTAACACTGATGCTGAAAACTGCCCAACATGGATATCAGCCAATGACCTTGCTGCCCTCTGTTCCATCATATCTCCCTCCATTCTCTCATACGTCTTGGAAGCAAATTCTTGTAATGAAGCATGTATTACCTTGAAGAAACATCTACAATCATCAAATAAATCAAGAATCATCCAACTAAAGAGCGAACTCCACAATGTCTCTTAAAAATCGACCAATGGGAGAGTACCTTTCAGAAATCAAATCCATAGTTGATCAAATAACAGCATCCGGATCCAAATTAGATAACGAAGACTGCATTCTCTACATCCTTAATGGTCTCCCCACCACATATCAAGTCTTTAAAACTGCTATTAGAACCACACTCACCCCCATAAGTCTCGATGACCTCTACTCTCTCCTATGCAGTGAAGAAATTAATGTTCAACAAGATCTTCACAAATAACTACAGCTCTCTAATTCCACAACAAACAGAAGCAAAATATCCCCTTTTCTCAGGCCACTTACATGGCCAATTTCGTGGCCGAGGCAGATTCAGTAGGGGAAGAGGTCGCTGGTTCCCACCAAACCAAGGAGTCCACCCCGGACAGCCCTATGACAACATAACATCCCATAGAGTGCCAAATATGCCAAAAACGTGGTCACACAGTGAAAACCTGTTTGTACCGCATGGATCTTAACTATCGTGAAGCCTCAAACCAACGTTGGACCTATGCAGCAGCTCTGTGCATGGAAAAGGTGACTGACCCCAGCTGGTTCATGGACTCAGGATCCTCCAATCACATAACCAATGTCCTCAACAACTTATCTATTACAGAATTATATAAGGCAACGATCAAGTAACCATAGGCAATGACCAATCTCTTCAAATCCTTAACATAGGAACCAATATTCTCCCCACCCCAACTCGTAAGTTTCACCTAAATCATCTTCTTCACGTTTCTCAATATCAGTATAATCTTCTTTTCGTTCATAAATTAACATCTAGCAACTCTTGCTCTATCCAATTTGACCCTCATGGGTTCAAAAGACTTCCACACGAACATATCACTTATTAAAGGAAGATGCGCCAACAGTCTCTACACTATTCATTCAATTTCGGAACCTCCTACATCTAAACCCATTATGCATTCCACATCAACTTCTACTGACCTATGGAATCTACGGCTATGGCATCCAAGTTAAGCCACGCATCAACTACTTTCAAAGCAACTTCCAAGCATCCGTAGCAACACCTCCCCATCTCTTGTATTTCTTGTATCACAGCTAAATCTACTAATAGAAACTATGACATATGTGAATTTCTACAATTTGATGCATGAGGTCCAGCCCTCACTGTATCAAATGATGGCTACAAATTTTTTTTTTTGTGGATGATTATTCTAGATTCAGTTGGCTATTTTCACTTAAAAAAAATCTAAAATATTACACAGATTCATCTATCCTCAAAAATTAATCGAATGCCAATCCGACAAAAGAATCAAAATTCTCCAAGCAGATGGCGGGGGAGAATATAACTAAACATCCTTCCACAATCTCCTCCAAAATCATAGAATACACCACCAAATGTCATGTCCATACACCACAACAAAATGGAGTTGCGGAATGCAAATGCCGCCATATCATCGAAACGACCCGCACTCTTCTCCACACATCTCATCTAACTGAAATTTTTTGAACTCTCACAGCCCTCACCTCCACAAACTAATCAATTGATTACCATCCCTTAACACCAAAAACATCTCACCCTTCCAAACCCTATACAAAATCGCACTCAACTACAACCGCCTAGAGTATTTGGTTGTCTATGCTTTCCTCTTCTATCTCCAACAAAAACAATCAAAGTCATCCCAAAATCATTGCTTTGCATCATTCTTGGATACTCTCCACATCACAAAGGCTATGTATGCTTTAATCAAAAAACATCAACCACACACATATTACATTACATACATTTTATAGGAAACGTATTCCCACACTCACCACCTCAAATTCAACAAACACTTTTACCAACACATACATCCCAACCACCTAACTCTTGTACCCGCCACCAACTCCACCTTAAACCCATCAACAAATCACAACAATAGTATCCACCAACATCAAATAGAAAACAGGGCGCCCAAATGTACCCATGCGCAAGTCCAACCTAAATAGATAGAGCAACAGATGCCCAGGTGCGTACAAGGCACAAGCCCAGACGCTAGTGTTCTGGCAGAGCCAACCAGAAATCAGCAGCAACTAGATAGCTGGGCGCCCAAGCGCGCCCTTGTGTTAGAGCCTAACAAACCTTCACCACAGTCCCCCCACCTGAAACCCACTTCTTTCCCTACCTCTCCATCATCTACACAAACACCCATCTAACAAACCACTCCTAACACAATCATACAACTGATCCTACTATCCCATCCTATGTAACGCCTCAAAACCGCCACAAATAAACCCAAAAACACTCAGTTTTTTACACTTCACCTCTCCCACACCATATCCTACCTCATACAATGATGCAGGTAAGCCCAAACATTGGCAAATGGTCATGGACAAAGAATATAAATACCTCACTGATCAATAAACATTGACAGTACCACCAAACTAGAACCAATATGTCCTTTGATGCAAATGGACATATAAAATAAAATTTCACACAGACAAAACTATAGCATGTTGCAAAGCCCGATTAGTAACTCAAGGGTTCAACCTACACTGGTTCAAATGACCTCAAAACCTTTGGCCTAATTGCTAAAATTCCAACCATTACCTCAAAATCTTCACAGTTGCCACTCACTTTACATGGCCTATCCTATAACTCGATGTCTCCATGCCTTCCTCCACTAAAACCTCAATGAAATAGTTCATATAAAGCAATCGTCCGGATTTACGGATCCACAACAACCCAACCATGTATGCAAACTCAACAAAGCAATCTACGATCTCAAACAATCACCCCAATAGTGGTATTCAACTCTCACCAACTTCTTACAATCCAAGGCCTCCCTGACAAAACTTATTTTCTAATATATGTGGATGAAATCCTCATCACCTGCCCAAACAATACCACAATAACCTACCTCATTCAAACACTCTTTCAAAAATTTAGAATGAAACATTTAGGAACCCCCACCACCTTTTTCGACTTTCAGCTAACAAAAGCACCCAACTGCCTGATTCTCAACCAATAAACATATGCATCCAACATCCTTAAAACCTTGTGATCGGCTAAATGTAACCTAGCTCTCACTCCTATACCCTCTCAATAACTCCCCACAATCTCTCATTCATTCAACTACCCCAAGTTTTACAAACAAATCATCAGCTCCCTTCAGTACCTTGCCATAACATACCCTGATCTTAGCTTAACCATCAACAAAATATGTCAGCATATGCACAATCCCACACAAATTCACTTTAACCAGGTCAAACACATACTCCGCTATATCAGAGGATCACTTCATCTTGGGCTTCTCATCATATTCCTGGGAACATGCAACTTAGAGCATACGACGACTTAGATTGGGTGGGGGACACCATTGATTGCAAATTCACAGCCAGATATTGCATCTTCCTCGTCAACCCGCCCATATCATGGAGTGCAAAGAAGCAGAACACTGTCTCACACTCTTCTACCGAAGTAGAATACAGAGCGCTTGTAACGACCCAATGTCGTTACTTTTCAAATTAGGTCAAAACCTGCCTCAGGCATCAGGACCTCGGGGAATTTCAAACTAGGGCAAATAAAAATACCCTTAGATAAGAATAATTTTTAAGATCAAAGTGTCATAGTTTGGGAGAAATCCGAATAACGGAAGCTCCCGCTTTATTTTCAGAATTATTTAAATCCTAAAAATCAAAACATTGAAATATGTGTCAGAATTCATCAATTTCAGTGTCATTGTGTTAAGAATATTATTTAAAGGCTACTCGAGAAGTTTTATCAAATTCTGAGTGCCGGATTTATCATGGTTAATTTCTGAAGTTTTCAAACTTCAGAAATTAATTAAAAATAAAATATTTGTCCGAATCGAAAATTTTTGGCGCGAGGGTGTTCATTATGTCATAACACACCTCGGTGTCAAGTTTCGTTATTTTTGGACTTCAAACGGCGGGAAAATGCGAATAATTTAACTTTAAGTAATATTAAACATTTTTTTAAAGGAAAATTCGTTTTCCTTTTTCTCTTCCTGCGAATCCCACCCCCTCCTCCCGATTCCTACCGCCTCTGAGAGAAAGGTTCCACGCCAGAGAGGCTCTTGTGCCGTTTGGCGCAGGAATGGTAGGCCAAATTGGCCGACCAGCTCCCTCTCTCCCCCATCCCTTCCCTCCCCTCTATTTAAACCCACCCCTCCCCCCTTCCTAACCCACAACAGCCCTCCTTCCCTTCACAGCCAGCCCCCCTTCCTGCAGCCCCTCCTCCCCCTCTTGCAGCCCCTCCTCCCCCTCACAGCAGCCCAGCAGCAGCCCCCTTCCACGGCAGCCGCCCCTCAGCCTGTTGCAGCCCCGCCCTCGCCCGCAGCCAACCAGCAAGCAAGCCGGGCCCCCAGCAGCCCCCGGCCAGCCCTCCAGCGATAGCCGGCCACCAGGCAGCCCCCTCCGGTCGCTGCCAGCTTGCTGCAGCCCCCGGCTAGCCGTCCGGCCACCCCGCTCCGGCCTCCCTCCACTTTCCGCCAATCCTAATCCTAAAGGTAAGTTGATAAATTTAAAAGATAGAAAAAGGAGAGAAAATAGGAGAAATTTCTAAGTTCTTATAATTTATACATACTTAATAATTATTATTATGAAAATAATAATGATATGATAACGTCATTCACATTAATAGGATTCTCATTAATTAATAATGAAAACTATACTTATGTTATAAAATGACTATTATTTCCTATTTGCCAATTCAGTCATTTTTATTCTGACTTTTTTTTTTCATCATACATTATTATTATCATAATCATAACGCCTTAATGAATATAACAACTTAAATAAATCGAACTTCAATCTTAAAAATGGAAGAAAAACAGAAGGAAAGTAAAGATGGAAATTGACTCCTAAATCATTTGATTAAAAAGCTAACTTAAAAATATCCAAACCTAAATGCAGATTGAGCGAACTGTCACTCATTCGAACTGTTGAACTGTTAAACTTTTGAACATAAGGAACAAGGTACCAGATATCTTTTATTACTTCTGTTTAAATATGTTTTTTCTGCTCAGCATCGCACAAATTTGATAAAAGTGCTTTTTAAAGTCACATAAAATGATATATGAATAAGTTTGGATAAGTGAGAAGCAAAGGTTCCATGTTGCTTTATACTTTTTGTCTGATTAGACAACCGCTAGGATGGGGCTGTTCGACATCGGGAGTCATAAGGAGCCTATACTGATAAGCCTTTGAGGGGGCAGGTATAGAGGAAAGTTGAGATATGTAACACAAAAATGAACCCCCATTTTCTCGATTTTGTACTTGCCCAACAAAATCATATTTTGCCTCAGATATCAAGCGCTAAAAATTCTGTATTTATTTTGGTGACTGTAATTATTTGTATGCTAAGTTTCAAGTACAATTGAAACAGGTTTGCAGGGATAAGTTTGTACAACTTTTATTTTTTGTCAAATATTAATTATTTTGCTTATTATTTAGCATTTGTAAAGATGACATCTATCAGTACTTAGTTTCACAACTAACTGTTTTCGAATGCCCGCACTTTTGAAACGTGCCCAGATCAGGAGTTCATCCTCGAGGAAAGGTGCTAAAGAACTGAGCAGTGCTGATACTGCTACCTGCTGATCCACCGCTTTCTTTTTTACTCTATTTACTTTTAAAAAGTCTGTAATTTTTATTTTATTTTAATCTATGTACTCAAGACTCGTGAATTAATGAATAAATGAGTTATGTTTAATGTCTATATATTTGTCTCTTAAACCACTCAATATGATCGTGCGGCTAGAGGACTTGTCGTTGCTTGTTGTTGTTGCTATTACTATTCCACAAGCAAACCGGTGCTGGATCTGCTCCCGCTGACCCGGCACCGGGTCCTCACAGCGCTTGCCACAATAACCATGGATATCATATGACTTAGACGCCTCCAAGAATTCAGTATCTCGCAGGAAGCACCCACTCACCTATTATGTGACAATCTATCATCTATAGCCCTCCCAAAGAATCTGATCTTTCACGAAAGAATGAAGCACATTGAAGTTGATTGTCATTTCATTCGCGACAACGTCCAGAAACAGAAAATCAAATTCTGCACATCTTCACTGAGCATTAAATAGCAGATATTCTTTCCAAACCGCTATCCACCACTCGATTCAATCAACATAGATCCAAACTCACCATCTCAGCCCAAGATGGCTCATTTTCCCCGATTATAACATATGATAATTGTAATCGGTTATTATAACTGCTACCCACTATATACGTTTACACCTTTATGTAACCACCTATATACATAGAGGTCTGTTGCACTTGTAATGATTTTCATTAATGAATACTATAATTTCCTCACAATAATACTTTCTCCACTCTCAACAACCTCTCCTCTTTCATATGTACATATACATACATATATATATATATACATATATATATATATATAATGTCATCATGCTCATATTGATCCGATCTCGATTGTATGCAATCATGTTTGTGTTTAGTTTGCTTAGTAAACGGGCTTGTAAAACAATGAGCTGAATAGTGTTTACGGTTTGATAGATTCTATTTAATTTTGATGATTGTAATCAATAATTTTTTTGTATATTATTATTTATTATTATTATTATTAATATGTTACTCTAGAATTGAATTTCAGGTCTTCGATTTTCTAGAAACCCTTGAATGTTACTGATGTCATTTTCTAGAAACCCTCGAATGTCATCACATTGGTTCCGAACAACCAACCAAGCTTTAAATGAATTTGGCTCAAAACAAATAAGCGAAGCTAAGCAGTAATAAATTTTAAAAGTAATACATGGCATGTACTAGGTACCTTTGTTCTTTAAGATCCAAGTTTGACAGTTCAACTTTTTGATCTGCATTTAAATTTGGATATCTTAAATTAGTTTTTTAATCCAATATTTTTTGAGTGATTTTTATCTTTACTTCGATTATATTCTTCTTTCGCTTTCTCATAATATTGAAGTTCGATTTTTAAGATACTGCGATAGCAACAATATTTATTATAGTGCTATTAAGTCACTGAGGATAGCGATCATATTGATATAATATTATTATTATCATTATTTAATAATATAAGAATGAAAGAAAAACATAATATGAATGACTGTCAAAATGAAACGCTTGAATTGAATTAATAGTCATTTTATAACATATGTACTATTTATCATTATTGATTAATTACAACAATGCTAATATGATGACATAATATTATTTTCAAAAAGATTATTAAGTATATATAGCAATAAAGAAAATAACAAAATATTTTCTCCTCTTTTCTTCCCATTTCCTTTTCTCTTAAACTTCTCTTCATACCTTTAGGATTAGAATTGATGGAATAACGGAGAGAGGTCGAAATGGGTGGTTGGACGGCTGGCCGAGGTGGCTGCAGCAAGCTGGCAGCGGCATGAGAGGGCTGCTGAGTGGTCGGCTGCCGCTGGAGGGTTGACAGGGGGATGCTAGGTGGCCGGCTTGCTTGCTGGCTGTGAGAGAGGGCTGGGCTGCTGCTGTCAGTGGGAGAGGGTTGAAATGGCATGAGATTGGGCTGCTGCTGGCAGTGGGAGAGGGTTGAAATGGCATGAGATTGGGCTGCTGCTGGCAGTGGGAGAGGGTTGAAATGGCATGAGATTGGGCTGCTGCTGGCAGTTGGAGAGGGCTGGAATGGGAGAAGAGGGAGTGGCTGAAGGTGAGAGGGAGGGAAAGGAGTGGGTTTATATAGAGGAGGGAAGGGAGGGGGTCAGGAGGGCTGGTCGGCCAATTTGGCCCACCATTATTACTGCGCCAAAACGGCGCAGGAAGGGCCCTATCGCGGAACCTTCCGCGCCTTGAGGCGGAGGCGCAGGTAAAGGGGGAACAGGAAAAACTGAGGAAATAAAAAAATACTTAAACTTAAATTAATAGCATTTTCTGTCGTTTGGTATCCAAAAATAATGAAACTTGGCATTGAGGTGTGCTATGATATAATGAACACCCTCGCGCCGAAAATTTTCGATTCGGAGCAATATTTTATTTTATATTAATTTTGAAGGTTAAAAACGTCAAAAATTAACCACGATCAAGCCGACGCTCAGAATTTGATGAAATTTTTCGAGCAACCTTTAAATAATATACTTGACACAACGACATTGAAAACGATGAATTCAGACATGTATTTCAATGTTCTTGATTTTTAGAATTTAAATAATTCAGAAAATAAAGCGGGAGCTTCCGTTATTCGGATTTCTCCAAACTAGGGCATTTTGATCTTAAAATTATTCTTATCTAAGGGTATTTTTGTTTGCCCTAATTTGAAATTATCCGGAGTCCTGATTTCTGAGGCGATATTTGACCTAAATTTAAAGTAACGACTTTGGGTCCTTACAGATACTAACTAGTATTTTATAATTACTTATTTTGACATAAAGTAAAAGATTAATTAGTAATCTTTAAGTTATTAATTAATTAATTATTTTTTACCACAAATTACTAATTAATAATTATTATTAGGACTGTTGTGAGTTTCAGGTAAGTAAAATTGGACTAACTAGAATTTTTTGAGTTTGGCATAACTCGACCACGAATTAAATTCAAATTGACTCATTTTAATAAGAAATGATTTGATTTTGAGTGGAGTTCGAATTGGGTTGAGTCAACTTTAAAATTTCTTTTTACTTGAGTTTATTACTATACTCAATACAAAATGATAATTAAAATATGAGGGAGCTTTGATTTGAACCCGTAAATTGGCTTGAACATGTTGCTTTGTTACTAATACATACAAAATATATTTATTATTTATTTCGAGTAACTCGAATCATATTACATTGAGTTTGTTACTAATACGTACAATTTGAGATCTTTATTTTTATGTTATTTTATGTTGAGCATGTTGGGCATGTTAATTGAAAGCAATGATTTTTGCCACATAATATTTCATTAATTGAAATTCCTACTTTGAACGCTAGCACTCAACTCTTTGCTACTAATGCTTTAAATGTTGAGCATATTAATATCACTGAATCTAATGCTTTTAATACTACTATTATTGGTGAGAATCCTTAACCAAATGAAAACAATGATTTTAACACTTCAAACTCAATGGATCACAATAACACATTGGAGAACCTAATCCAGGAAACTCTACCTTTACGGTTAATTACGTGGAAATTTTTATCGTTGCTACTAACTCAAATGAAAACGATGACATTATTAAAACTTAGGATGGTTTTGGGGCCAATGAAATATCTTCTTTTGGCTTTACTGCCCAACTTAAGCCTTCCGATGGTGATTGTAGCCTTAAATTGCTGCCTGAGAGTTTTGGCCAAGACTAATTGTAGCCTTAAATCGCTGCCTGAGAGTTTTGGCCAAGACTAATCCCTCATTTTGGTGCTACTTCCTCTATTCTCACGTATCAAATTCCTTTGAAAGCCCAACCACCTATCCAAGCCAATTATGCCACCAATATTAGTTATAATGATATTTATAATGAAGATACTATGGAGATGATGAGGACTTAACAACTCACCCAGATCTCCTTGTTAGGATAAATTCTCATGTAGATTACTCTAAATTGAGGATGATTTCACCCTTATCCCGTATTAAAGAAGAGGCAAAAACAAATACTTAAGGGTGAAGAATAGAATTATAACTATAAATACCTCGAACTTGTCATAATGATTAAGGTCTTAAATTTGAACATTAGAGGTATTTCAAATGCTTGCTCATTGAATAGACTTCACATATTAGTTGTCAATAAAAAAATTGATCTTTTAGTGATTATGGAGACTTGTGTACATCTCACATTACTTTGAGAAGGTTTCTGGTATGAGTATCAATAAAGACAGAAGCTGCTTTATTGCTCCTAAGTTTTTTAGTGAAATCAAATGAGCGCATATTTCTAATTTTATTGGTTCATGCAAATGAATTTTCTATTAAGTATTTGGATGTTCCTCTCTTTAGAGAAAGAAATAAGGCTATTTTTTAGGATGACTTAATATCTAGGATCAAAGCTAAATTGAGTGGCTGAGGACATAAAAATCTGATCTCTCACATTAGAATTACTTTACTTAAGAGCACTTTAAGCTTTATTGCAATACATTTTTTTTATATCTCAACTTTCTCAAGGAAGTTATTAATAGAATGGAGAACTTCTTTAATAACTTTTTAAACAAAATGCTAAAAAAATGCAGGGCTTCTAGCCCTTAAAGACTTCATTAAACCCTTCACTATGAAAATTTGGTGGCAATATAGATAAAACAAGTCTTTGGGCTAGTTTTATAAAAGACAAATGTTGTAAGTTTTTAGTGCCCAAATTAAAACTAATGATTCACTTTGTGGAAAATAATTAATAAACAAAAGATATCTCTAAAACCCACATTGCTTGGATCATTGGGGTTGGTAATTGATTCACGACAAAAAGGCCTTAAGCATGACAGGAGCATTATAAGAGTTTTTAGGAAGAAAAATGGTTCTATTTGAAATCATTTTCACATTTTAATTAAATCTGAATTTTCAGATTTAATTAGCTTTATTTTTTAGTTTAATTTTAGTTGTAAAAGGGAGGGAAATAATTTAAATATGAAAGTTATGCATTTCTTTTTTTTTGGGGTAGGTTAGTTTGATAAGAGTGTCTCTTTTTCTTGGCCCTTTTTTTCTTATAAATAGGGCTCCAAACCCTTTTGTAAAAAGCATTGTGATGAGAAAATTTTTTTGAAACCTCTAAGTTCTCTGTCTTTTGAGTTATTGTTTTCTTTACGGTGTGGACGATCGACCAAGATCTTGAGGTGTGGAAAATCTCGGGGTGCCGAAGGTGTGTACAGCTGGAGGCGTGCATGCGTACAACCCGCGCAATATTATCTCATTTCGCTCCCGCTCATTTATTTTCTATAAAAAAAGCCAAATGTTCTTGAAAAACTTAATATTTTGGCAAGAGTAACTTTTTTCGGAACCTATTTTGAACTTTGTCAACAAGGCCTAAATTGCTTAAGGAGAGCTTGGGATTTAAGCGATTCATGAACCCACCTCCTCACCTAGAATTTATAGTAGTTTCTAAGATTATTGCATTTTAACACGAAGTTACATTTTTTGTCATTTGCTTTTCTTTAATTTGTTTCCAAAATTTTAAAGTTGTTCTTTTGAAGTTAAGCACACTAAAATATCTCATTATTGAAGGGAATAACGATGGAGATCTCAATCAACACAACAATCATAGAAATTGCTATTCGAAGCCTTGTGCAATATTTTAACCAACACTTCCCGAACCCTCCACCTAGAAGGTAAAATAGATCCCCTTCCCCCCTTCAATTTAGAACTGAAAATTTTGAACCTGGACAGTTTTAGATACCGTTGGCACCACTATTCTCGTGATGATTTAGACAATTCTAACTTTGACCATAACTTTGAACCCAGGAATAGACCCAATCACCACTCTCGAGTCGAATATACACCTAGGACAACCATTCGTTTTGAGAGAGATCATCTTGAATCTGACCCACTCCATTGGATTAAAGGCGAAGCACCTATTTATGATGGATCTCATGACGCCGGGCAGAGGGTGATGTGGCCGCCCCCTTCGGCCGCATGCTAGGGCACGCAACGTGCCATGGTTAGGGCATGCATGAAGGGGTGACGGAGGAAAGGGGGGAGGAGAGATAAACAATTTCAAATAGGAAAAATGTGTTTTAAACTTATCGCATTTTTTTGGCCATCAAATTTTCAAATTTGATGAAACTTGACCGGGAGGTCCGTTTTGACGAGACGAACGTCCTCGATGGAAAATTTCTCAATTTGGAGCTATATTTTATTTTTTTACGGACAATTTGACGTAACTTTTTGTGGAGCCTTCTTTTATTATTATGAACCCAACAACAAAAAAATTTGTAATTTGGACTTATATTTTATTTTCCTAATATTTTGTATTGAAAAATTAAAAATTAATGCAAGAGTATCTGCTGGTCAGATTGCCTCCAAATTTGAGCATTACGATCACAAAAATATACTCTTTTCAACGGTATATTTAGTTCGGGCTAATTTTGAACTTGCTCAGGATCTGAATTTTATTCTAATTGAGTCAGCAATTGGTCATAATTGCTTTAATCAAGATTTGGGTTGTCACAAAGCTGGCCATGAATCTCTTTCAATTGAAGCTCAAAACAAGGCTTCTTCATCCAAAGTCAAATTCTCCCAAAACATAGCACATAGCAAACTTGCTCTTAAGCCTTTCACTTTATCAACCTCTATTAAGGCTTTAGGAACCAACAACCAAAACTGTGATGTTGTTTACTACAAGTGCAGTAAAAAAGGACACTGCAAACATGAGTGTAAAGCTATCATAACCACCTGTATCACAGAGGAGGAAGATGATGAAGTGGAAGAAGAAGAGCCTTACATTGGAGGAGAAGTTGAGATAAACGGACTCGATCCGAAGGAAACTCACTTGGGAGTTGTTAGATGCCTTAGCTCTTTAATAGAAGAAGATTGGAGGAGAAGAAATATTTTTAATATAGCAATGACTTACAACGGTGTAGGTTGTAGGTTTATAATTGAGGGAGTGCTATGAACATAGTTGTTACTTCAACTTTAACCAAAACTAAACTCCAAGCTGAACCTCACCCCATCCCTTTCCATGTTAGCTGGGTCAACACCACTTCACTACCCGTAACATAGTGTTGCTTAGTGCCAATTAAAAATGGGTAGCTTCGAAGACTGTATTTGGTGTGATGTTTTGCTAATGGACGTAGCCCATATTCTCTTAAATAAACCTTGGCTATATAACCTAGATGCCATCCACTATGCGAGAGAACACTTATAACTTCAAATTCAATGGAAAAATAATGAAACTCTACCCCACTAAGCCCACACTTAAGAAACCAACTCAGAACTATTTTAGAACTAGCACCCCCAAAATAGCTATCACCCCGCATCAGATCCCTAAGAATGAAAAATTCCTTTCCAAACTTGGAGCCAAGCTTCAGCTCATCACCATTTTCCCTTACACATCTCATTCTTTACCTGTTGAACGAAAGAAATCCTTTTCCTTATAGACCTTTGATACTTTAAGATACAAGAGACTTATGAAGGAATTTTTTTATTTACATGCTAACATCTTCGCCATGTCAAAGAAATCTTTTCCAACCCCTCTAAAATCCCCATTCCACTTGCGGTTGTTAAACTGCTTGAGGAATACCTTGAAGCCACCTTGGAATAGTTGCCTGACCAACCACCTCCCCTTAGAGACATCCAACATGCCATTGATCTAGTTGCTACTCCATAACTTCCTAATCTACATCACTATCGCATGAACTCATGAACTCCACCGAACAAGTTGAACTTCAAAGAAAAGTTAATGAACTTCTCTAAAAGGGCATCCTTAGGGAAAGCTTGAGCCAATGTGTCATCCCTGCCTTGCTAACCCCTAAGAAAGATGGCTGTTGGAGAATGTGTGTGGTTAGTCGAGCCATAAATCGCGATTAAGTATTGATTTCTCATTCTCCGTTTGAATGATATGTTGGACATGGTATTCGGCTCAAGCCTATTTATGAAGTGGATACCGCCAATTTCGAATTAGACTAGGGGATGAATGGAAAACTACTTTTAAACACCCGAAGGATTGTACAAATAGCTGTCATTTCGGGATCAAGGTCAAACCTTGGGCAAAGCCTCTCGCCACGTGAAAGCTATAGTTGACCTTGAGCCTTTTCTTTATCTTTATTCTAGGCCCGATTAGGCTAGGCAAGCCCTATATATACTTTACAACCAAAAAGACCGGGTTTTGGTAATTTCTCATTTCTCTTTTGACATGTCAAAATGCCCCAAGCACCTTTATGGTGTGGTGTTAATAAACATAATTTTAAACCTTTCTTGGAAAAATTTATGGTGGTTTTTTTTTATGACATTTTGATCTTTAGTTTTGCTGAAAAAGGTTACTAATCCCACATTAGACTCATGCTGAACAAATTAAGTAATGAAAAATTTTATATTAATAAAATGAAATGTTTGTTCATGCAATCAGAAGTGATAATTTTGGGATTCATTGTTTTATCTTCCGAAATCAAACCCTCTCCCACTAAAGTGCAAGCAATCTGTGATTGGCCAACACCTAATAGTTTTACTGGTGTTAGGAGCTTTCATTGGATTAATAACCTTTTTTACTGTATGTTCATTAGAAACTTTAGCTCAATCATGGCTCCAATAACTAAAACTTTTAAAACTGAAGTTTGTTTTGGACACTTGTTGCTGATAAATCTTTCACTCAAATCAAAAGACTTGTGATAGCAGCCCCTGTTCTTAGATTATCTAATTTTTCCAAAGTTTTTGAGGTTGCCTATGACATTGTAGTAGGAGTAGTAGGATTTGGAGGAGTACTTTCACAAGATGGTCACTCTAATGCCTACTTTAGTGTGAAATTGAATGATGTCAAATGACAGTAGTCCACCTACGATTGAGAATTCTATGCCATTATCCAGTTCGTCAAACACTGCGACACTACCTTCTACACCATAAATTCATTCTCCACATGTACCATCATTCCTTGGAATACATTAACACCCAAAAGAAACTCAACCACCGCCACACTAAGTGGATTGAATACTTTAAAAACTTCAATTTCGTTTTGAAACATAAATCTGGCACTGAGAACAAACCTGTGGATGCCCTTTCTCGAGTCATGTCATATCCGTGACCTCTCAAATCTTGGGATTCAACACACTTAAGGATGATTATTCCATGTCCTAACTTATCTCTCATCTACTATGAATCCCAAGAACAAATCCTTGCTACCTATTCGTCATATCACTTAGTTGAATGATACTTGTTTTGAGGACCATTGTTGTGTATTCTCTCCACCTCACTTATGATATTTTTGATTCAGTAAATGTTTTCAATAGGGATTGTTGGCCACCTAGAACGTAATAAAACAATTCATTTAGTAGAGAGTAAATTTTTCCAACCCTCCTTGAAAAGAGATGTATGAATGTGTAACCAAATACTACACCTGCCGAACTTCAAAATGACAACAAAAACTCGAGAAATACACTGCCCTACCCTTCCCTATCGACCTTGGGAAGATATTTCAATGAATTTCATTTTAGAACTTCCCTCAACCAATAGGCAACATGATAATATCTTTGTTGTAATCAACCGATTCTCGAAGATGGCCCATTTTATTTCGTATTCGAAAATCGATGGTGTCTCACACATAGCCAAAATGCTCTTTAGGGGTTGTCAAACTTCATAGGTCACCTAACACCATAATCTGATAGAGATATCAAGTTTGTATCATATTTTTGGAAACTCTTTGAAAACTCTCATCCACCTTCCACCCTCAGACTGACGAACAAAGTAAGGTTGTCAATAGGAGCTGAGGAAACCTTTTAAGATGCATAATTGGTGAAAACTTAGGGAATTGGATTTGCGCCATCCCACAACAAAATTCACATACAACAGCACCACGTCCTGAACCACCAAGCAAACTCATTTTGGGATAGTCTATGTTGCAATCCGAAAAAAACCTGTTTATTTGATTGATCTCCCTCAACATGCCTTTTATGACGTGGTATTCACTTTTGCGCAATATCTTCACAAATTACATAATGAAGTAATGATTCAAATTGAAAAATCAAATGATAAACACTCTTCCAAAATTAATAAAACAAGAACTAATAGAGAATTAGAAGGAGAAGATATTTTAGCTTGTATTCACCCGAAAAGGTGTCATAATCAAATTCAAGAAATTACATGCAAGAGCAACTAAACCTTTCAAAGTCCTTAAGATACTTGGATCAAATGCTTACCTTTTGAATTTGTCTTTTGATATGCATGTTTAGGGCTGGCTTTGATTCGAGTTCGAGCAAGTGAGGCTTAACTTGAACTTGAAAATTTTAAGTTAAGCTAGATTTGAACTTGAATCGAGTTCGAGTTGAGGCAAATTCGACTCATTCAAATTCGAGTTCGAGCTGACTCGAACCTGATTTGAGTCAGCTCGAAATATCATTTCGATTCAAATTTTTCAAGTTCGAGTTGACTAGAACTTGGTTCCAGTCAACTCGAAAAAATAAGAACATATTTTTTTAAAAGTCTATGGATTTCAGAAATAAAAAATACAGTAAAAAATATATAATATATTTTCAAAATTCAATAAATTAAATTAGGGCTAAAACATTCATTCGTAATTTCATACACATTTGTCATAATTCACAAACTAAATGTAGTAAAATTATACATTAATTTAATATAAACCAGAAGCAGCAATGATCTAACTCAAGCCACTCAACATTCAACAATCATTTAATAAATGTGTAAGACAACCAAAACTGTAACTTTGCAAGCCAACTCTCAGTATTCCAGTAAGATAGAAACAACCCAAGCTCAAGCTAAATCACTTTAAGACCATTTTAGTATGCTTGTATGTTTAGTCCACATCTCCACAATCCTAAGCATGTAGCATGTAAAATCTGCACAAAAAAATATACAAGAACTGAAGTGAAAAGTACAATAAATTGCAAATAAAAGTAAGATTGCAAATAATACTTATCTGAATTAATGCCAAAAGATCTGATTGACTGATTTTGATTGTGATTCACTTACTTTTTTTAAGAGGACTCAGATTAACATCACTTCTTAAAGCTATAGCCTAGCAGGCTTAGCAGGGTAGTCAATACTCAATATTAATCATTTATTATAGATCAAATCTAGCCATCTCAAATAATTGCTCAAATTCAAATCAAACAAATAAAAATAAAAAAATTAAGTTCAAATACTTTATAAAGTAAAAAAGCTATTACAAGATGCTGTCACAATGAGTCAATGACATTATAGAAGCAATGCAGAATAATAAAGTATGATGTATACATTTTAGGATTTTTATATATGCAATAAGTTGTGAGTGTTTTTACAGTACATATATTTTGTCTAGACTTTTTAGAAATGTAACAGAGGCAGCAATAATTGATCAGCAGCAACCCAAATATCAACAGAGACAGCAACAACCCAAGCATCAATAGAGGCAGCAACGGCCCAAACAATAACAGAGGTAGCAACAATCCAAATATATATGATAGTAATAATTTATGAGATTGTAACTCTATTTTTAGGATTAAGCTATGAGTTGAAATTGTACTTTTACAGTTATAGACTTATAGTCTAACAATTTGCTTAATATTTTATCATATTATTTATGTTTTTTTAGGCTTTTTAGTCTTGCAGTAAGTTGTTTGCATGTTTTAAGCTACAAGTACAAGTTGATGCTGTGATTCTGTTTATATTTTGTATTTCTATTTAATTTTAAAATTTTTAGACATGCAGCAAACCAAAGCAGCAAAAACCTAGGTAATAGCAGCCCAAGCATCAACATCAGAGGTAGAAGCAGCCCAAGAAACAATAGTCTAGGCAGCTGTAGCCCAAGCAGCAGCAGCCCAAGCAACAACAGCCTAAGTAGTAACAGCCAAAGCAACAACAACCATCATAATATAGCATCATAAATTTGAAAAGAAATATAGTATAGTAAAAAAAAATTAAATAATCATGATTATTTGTGAAAGAGTCTAAATATCACATAATTTATATTATATTTACTATGTAATCATTCAGAGGTAGTAGCAGTAGGGGTAGCAATAACAGTTCAAATAGTAGCAACAGCCAAAGCAACAAGTCAACAACCATAGCAATATAGTATCATAAATTTGAAAAGAAAAGCAATATAGTAAAAAACATAAATTTGAAGCAATCACAATTATCTATGAAAGGGTATAAATATCACATTATATTTAATATAAAATGATTATTTTACATTATAGTCTTTTTTTTATCACAAACCTATTTAAATAAGAATCCAAATAAAAAGAGTCAGCATTCAGCAATGATGATTGAACTAAGAATCTAACTCAGGTTTAAGTCTTTAACCTTAAAAAAAGAGTTACAGCCTTACATGCACATAAATTATTACATGTCAAAAAATCCTAAAATTAAATAGAAGTACATAATATAAACAAAATCACAACATTAGTTTGTACTTGCAGCTTGAATCTTAAAACATGCAAACAACTTACTGCAAGTCTGAAAAGTCTAAAAAAATACAAAAATAATGACAAAATATTAACCAAATTATTAGACTGTAAATCTGTAAATTGTATTTCTAATTTACAGTTTAACCCTAAGAATAGAGTTACATGCTCATAATTATTGCATGAATGCATGTCTAAAAACTCTAAAGTTAAACAGAAGTACAGAATATAAATAGAATCGCAGCATCAGCTTGAACCCTAAAACATACAAACAATTTATTGCAAGACTAAAAATCTTTAAAAAATACAAAAATAATATGATAATATTAAATAAATTGTTAGACTACAAATTTGTAAGATTGTAACTTTAAAAGCACAATTCCAACTCATAATTTAATCTTAAGAATAGAGTTACACTGGCTCATAATTATTGCATGAATGCATGTTTAAAAACCCTAAAATTAAAAAAAATTATAGAATATAAATAGAATCACAGCATCAGCTTGCATTTGCAGCTTGAACCTAAAACATGCAAACAACTTACTGCAAGACTGAAAAGCTTAAAAAACACAAAAATAATATGATAAAATATTAAACAAATTGTTAGATTGCAAGTCTATAACTGTAAATGCACAATTTCAACTTAACCCTAAGAATAGAGTTACATGCTGTGAAGGCCCGATGGCGGTTTGGCAGAAACCGTTATGGCATTGGGTGAATATTTACCGCAGGATCATATCGAGCAATTTGAGAGAAAAAGAATACGCATATAAAAGTAAAAGATATTTTTATTTATCAAAATTCTTATTACAAGATCCTTTATTGTACAAAACAAAGAAACAAAATAAGCAATTTAGCGCCGTTATCGATGTTTTGAAAATTAGGGTTCTTGTTTAACCTCTTCCATGATGTAAAATGCAGGGTAGGTAAGACAACCGCGTAAAATAAGCAAGTAATTTTCTGCAACAAATATTTATCACAAATTAAAGGTTACTGATGTTATTTTTCAGTAACTAATCCTGAATGTTACTGATGTTATTTTTCAGTAACTAATCCCGAATGTTACTGATGTCATTTTTTCAGTAACAATCCCGAATGTTATTGATGTCATTTTCCAATAACAACCCTGGATGTTATTAATATCATTTTTCAATAACAACCCTGAATGTTATTGATGTCATTTTTCCAGCAACAACCTCGAATGATACCGATGTCGTTTTTTCGGTAACAACTCCAAATGATATTACGTTGGTTCCGGACAACCAACCAAGCTTCAAATGAATTTGGCTCAAAGCAATTTAAGCGAATCATAACAGTAAAAAAAATGCAACATGTAATACAAGTCATATACTGGGTACCTTTGATCCTTAGGTTTAGAAGTTCAACAGCTCGAATGAGTGACAGTTCGCTCAATCTGCATTTAAGTCCCCGATTTTTTTAAGTTAACTTTTTAATCAAATGATTTAGGAGTATAATTTCTTCTTTTATTCTGTCTTATTTCGCTTTTGAAGTTCGTTTTATTTAAGCTGCTATTAAAGTAGTTATAATTTAAAGTGTCTTAAGATTATGATCGAAAAAATTTGAATAAAATGACTGAATTGGCTCAAAGAAATAATAGTCATTTATAACAATTGAATCGTTCTCATTATTAATTAATGAGAATAATTTTATTGTGAATGACTAATTATAAATTTGATAGAGAGTAACAGGATTTAGAGAAAACAAATGTGTTCTTTAATTTCCTCCTCTTACTTTAGAATTAGGATCGCCGGAACACGAAGAGAAGTTGGAACGGGTTGGCCATAGGATGGCCGAGGTGGCAACGGCAAGAGGCTGGCTGGCAGTGGGTACTGAGTGGTTTGGCGGCTTGATAGCTGGCTGCCGGGAGCTGTCGGAAGCATTTGGAGCTGCTGCGGGAACTGCCGGGGATGCTAGAGCTGCTGTGAGGATTGCCGGGAGCTGCCGGGCTGCTGCAAGCGGCTGAAAGGGACTGTCGGGCTGCTGGAAGCGGCTGGAAGGGATTGCCGGGGCTGCCAGAAGTTGTTGGAAGGGGCTGCCGGAAGGAGGTTGGAGCGGCTGAGGAGGGGCTGGCCGGCTGTTTGGAGGGAGATGGGGGCTGCTGGAAGGCTGGCCGGCTGCAGAAAGGGAGGGCGGCTGGCTGAGAGGGGTTGGCCGGCTATTTGGAGGGAGAGGGCTGCTGTGGGTGACTGTGGGGAGGAGAGGGGAGGGGATGGGGGTATTTGTAGGCGCTGGAGGGAGGGCGTAAGAGGCGAGAGGGAGGGCCGATCGCATTCTGCGCAAGCGGGCCCTATGGGCTGACAGCCTGCGCCAAAAACGGCGCAGGCAGGCGCGGAACCTTTCGCTGCAGGCTCTGTCTCGCGACAGAGCCTGCGATCGCATCGCCAAGCGCGATTGGTGAAGGGAGGGGGGTCGAGCGAATGGAGAAGCAGGGGAAGAACAGGGGAATTTAAAAAAAAACTTAAATTTAAAATCTTCTCAAATTTTCTGTCGTTTGACATCCGAGTACAACGAAACTTGACACCGAGGTGTGTTACAACATGACGAACACACTCGTGCCAAAAAATTTCGATTCGGAGCAAAATTTTTATTTTATTTTAATTTTGAGGTTTAAAACTTTGAAAATATGCCACGATCAAATTGGTGCTCAGAATTTGATGAAATTCTTGAGCAGCTTTTAAATAATATACTTAACACAATGACATTGAAAATGATGAATTTGGACATGCATTTCAATGTTTTCGATTTGTTTGAATTTAAAAATTAAAGAAAATAGATTGGAAGCTTTCGTCTTTCGAATTTTTTTTCCCGAATTAGGGCACTTTGATCTAAAATTTGCTTCTATCTGTTGGTAATTTTATTTGCCCTAAATTAAAATTCAACAGGATCCTAATTCCTAAAGCAGGATTCTGACATAATTGCAAAATAATGACTTTGGGTCGTTACACATGCTCATAATTAAAAACCCTAAAATTAAACAAAAGTACATAATATAAATAGAATCACAGCATCATCTTGTAGCTTGAACCCTAAAATATGCAAACAATTTATTGCAACATTGAAAATCTTAAAAAATACATAAATAATATGACAAAATATTAACCAAATTATTAGACTATAAGCCTATAATTGTAAAAGCACAATTTCAATCACAACTTAATCCTAAGAATAGAGTTACATACATAATTCAAAACCTTAAAATTAAAAAGAAGTACATAATGTAAACAGAATCACATCATCAGCTTGCAACTTGAACCATAAAATATGCAAATAATCTACTGCAAGATTGAAAATTCTAAAAAAATACATAAATAATATGATAAAATATTAAACAAATTGTTAGACTGTAAGTCTATAACTATAAAAGCACAATTCCAACTGACAGCTTAACCCTAAAAATTAAGGTATAGGCTCATAAAATATTGCATGTCTAAAAATTCTAAAATTAAATAGAAGTATAAGATGTAAATAGAATCACAATATCAGCTTGCATTTATAGCTTAAATCCAAAAACATGAAAACTAAACTTATAAAACCTCTGTAGCCTGCAGATTTCAAAACACGTGAAGAAGCCAAGAACAAAAGAACTCGGGAGGGAAGGATCCGGCATCCAGAAGAAGGCGAGAAGCGGGAGAAGGTGAGAAGCTAGAAGAAGGTGAGACTCGAGAGAAGCCGGATCGAAAAATGGGAATTGACGCCTCTACGTGTGAAATTGCGAAAGATATCGCTGATAGACATGAATTATCGCGGATTTGAAATCCGCGATAATTCCTTTCAAATTCGTTGCCTCTGTGAAAAAAAAAAAATGGGAAACTCGGGGTGTCGAACCGCGGCAGGTCGGGTGACGACCGAGCGTCGCACTCGACCGTGTTGCGGTATATCTATTAAGTAGATGAGGCTTTATTTATTTGTACATTACCGACATATATATTTCGATTGGACTCAAACCCAATTTGAGTCGTGTCAAGCCTAACTCGAACTCGACTAGAATCAGGTTCGAGTTCAGATATTCAACTCGAGAATCAACTCGAAAATTTCGAGTCGAGTTTGATTCGACTCAAAATTCAAGCGATTTTCGAGCGAGTTTCGAGTTTCGGGTAAAATTGCCACCCCTATGTATGTTAGTTCTATTTTTAATATCGAGGACCTAATTCTATATAAAAATGAGCATTATCTAGCAAGTAAAGGAGCTAACCCAAGTACATGGAAAATTATAAAATTGTTGATTTTTGAGATGGAGTCTATCATCACGAATTAAGTTACGACGGGAACATTTGGAGAGCATCGATTACTGATTAGATAGAAAGATAAGCCACTCATTCAAGATACTTGGTTCACTAGAGGAGTTATAAAAATTGAATCCATACTTGCTAGACGATTACCTGGATTTTAACTCTGCAAAGCAGAGTTCTCTTAGAGGGGGAGCAGTTGTTGCAAGACAGAAAGGCTTCATGCATGACAGGATCATTAAAAGAGCCTTCTTGAAGAAAAATGGCGTCGTTTGAAATATTCACTTTTTAATTAAATTAAATTTTTTGAATTTAATTAGCTTTATTTTTTATTTAATTTTAGTTGTAAAAGGGATAGAATTAATTTCGATATTATAGTTACGTATTTTCTTTTTTTGGGGGTAAGTTTGTTTGGTACGGGAGTGTTTTTTTTTCTTGGCCCTTTTTTTACTATAAATAGGGCCCTAATTCCTCTTGTAAAAGTTTTGAAAATTTCCACCAAGTTTTCTGTGTTTTGAATTCTTGTTTTCTTGGCGATGCGGACAATTAACCAAGGCCTCCGGGTGTGGAATAACCCAGAGTGTCGCGTACAACCGAAGGCACGCTTCATGCTTACTACCAGCACAACCTTTTTCATTTCACCCCCATTGTCATTGCTTCCAAATGATCACTTCGTAGCTTCCTTCGATTGTTGTTTGCTCGCCGTCTCGAAAAGCCTACCGATGCACCAACCGCCATCAGTAATATTTTCTTTTGGAATGGCAATTGATTTTGTGAACGAAGCCTTGCTAATCATTTCTTTAACAAGAGGTGCCCTTATTGTAAAGTGAAATAGTTCAACTTTGGGAGTGATTCGAATACTGATAAAATCAAAGAATGTGGAATTATGTATCTAATGTTATTGAAGAAATTATCTATATCCCCTTAAATATAAATGACAAGGACATTTTAATTTGGAAAGGCTCGTTCCCTTGCACTGTTTTCAGCAATACTTAATATTTCTAGAACTGTGGCAAATCACTATAGTGTAATATGATATAGCATAAAGCCATTAGACCATCTATATCCTGCTTTTGTTGGAGATTCCTTCATATGAGGATTAGGATGATGAAATTTTAATCAATAAATGTTTCTGCCTTATTTCCAGATGTCATTGGTGCTAATCTGCATGTGAAATTTATGATTACCTTTTTATCAATGGTGACAAGGCTAGGGCCATTTGGACTCATTTTACTAATATAATTTATTTTAAACCCAATTTCAATTTCAATTTCAATTTTAGAGCTGTTTTGCTTATTTGGGGGCCATATTTTAGGGTTCTTAGTTATCTTCATTACGTGGCATATTTGGGAAGAAGAAACAGCTGTAAACATAGAAATTTCAAATCTAACACTAATAGAATCATTTGGAAATTAATCATTATATAGATTTTGTTGCTAAAACTAACTTATTGATTTCATAAACTTTAGAGGGGATAGTTGGTCTAAAAGATGCTTAACAGTCAAAATTATACTAGCAATAACAATGGTTATATTGTTCAATGGTTGAATCCTTATTTTGGCGTATTAAAATTAAATTATGGTTGCTTTAAAAAAGAGATGGACTACTGCAGGAGGTGGCATTATATAAAGTTGTGATGTTAATGTTATTATTGCTTTCTATAAAAGTTTGTGGCTAACTCTTCTATGATGGCTCAAATTAAGGCCCTCCTTTTGGGTCTTAATCTTTGAAATGAGGTAGGTTTGCAAATATTTGGTGGAAAGTGATGCCTTAAGTTTTATTCAAATTATTCAAAATGGCTCTTTGGGAGACTATAATGTTTGTTATTATCTGAAAAGAATTGACTTAATGCTTTCAATGTTTCATATTTTTGAGAGAAGGTAATTTTTCTGCTGACTTTCTTGCCAATAAAGGCATTGAGAGTGATACTTTGTGATTATTTTGTATGAGTGTGATCTTCCATCTTCTTTAAAAGTTATATATATGCTAGACCAACTTTAATTGCCCTATATAAGGAATTAATGCTTGCTTTAACCTGGAATCTTAGCTTTGTTGGTTCTTGTTATGTGGTTCTAGTTACTGGCTTTGGACTCTGTTTGTCTGTCCTTGGTGTCTTTGGCGTGGTTTACTATTACTGTTCCTTTAGGAATACTGTTTTGCTGGGCATGCTTTGGTTCATCTCTGATTCTTTTGATGGGTATTTTCGTTTTTGGGTTGACATTTGGTTATGGTGCCCCCTACTCTTGTTTTGTTGTCGCTGGTGTTGAGTGGTGAAACGGGTTTGATCAATGATGTGAATGTAACTGCGATCTATATCATAATTTCTAGTTTGTTTTTCAAGAGTAGCTTCATGTGTGCGCTCTTTTATGATGGAGCAAGGTCTCTGGTTGCTTTGGTTTGCCCTCTCTGTTGAACTCAATGAGTTCTAGGTTTGTCAAGGGTTTAATTCTTCAGTAACTTTGTTTAGTAACAGTTACCCTTTGTTGTTGGGCACAAGTTTTCTTGTGAAGTTTTAGTTAGGGGTAGCCATGAGTAATACCTCACTAAACTTAGTTGTTAAATTAAACCCTTTCTCACCACAATCTTTTATTCACGATTTGTAATCATAGAATGGTTAAAATTCTTATGTATTTTGCAGATAATCCACATGGGAAGAACTTTGCTTCACAGCCTGGGATTAGCTGTATGGACTTGTCAATGTAGAAGTTACCTACAACTTGGGTTCTATCGGTTCGATGGAATTTTGAGTTTTGAGGATTTAAAGGTTATGCTGCTTGTTATTGCAGTGAAGGCAATCAAATTTCTAAGGACATAAATATGGAACTGTGGACTAGCTATCCTCAATCTGATCAATTTTATTATATTTTTATTTTTTATTTTTGGGATCTCAGTGGTTGTGTAGCTGTGCTGTCCCCTCTGGCTCTTTTGATTGAATTCTTTTAAATGGCTCAATTACTGTGCAAGACCAAACTATTTTGTACTTTTATTTTTGAATCAATTAAAAAATTATATTCTGTTAAAAAATATTGAAAATTTTTAAAAATATTTTATGATAGTCTAATCAAAGAATTATCTTAATTTATATTGTGTTTTTATTATGTTTAAAATTTAGGGATTAAATATGCAAATATTTAAGGTTTGACATATCATATAAATCTCTTAAAAAACATTATCATTGGCGCAGTCCACCCCATTGGCAGTAGCTTTGACTCCACAACCAAAGTGTCTATCACCACCGACGGCACTTGATGCCATCCATCCTTCAACACGGTTTGAAAACATGGGTGACGAAAATAGTTTGGTCTCTTAGCTATAAAATAATAAACAACTTAGAACTTGATTGAGATCTCTTAGCTATAAAATAATAAACAACTTAGATGATTTTGCTTAGTCTATTTTATTGATGATTTTTTTATTAATTTACCAAATTTAGAAATACTTGATGTATTTTAAAGCAATGTAAGTGTTTTAGAAATATTAATGCATATGGAAATATAATTTTAACATGCCGCAATTTTTTCTGAGGTATTTGTGTGACAAACTTATGCACATATTACTGGAAAGATAAATTTTCTATTGGATTATTATCTTTCCTAGTTCTATAAGAACTTCACAACTGATCTTTAGATGATGTGCTGCTCAATTTTCTATATGGGGTGCTCTATTAGGCTAAGTGAAAACTAAAGCTAATAAATAATATTTTCATAAGAAATCAATTATGTTTTTTGCGTGCCTTTATTTTCACCTGTTTTGCTTTTTATTGTCTTTTGAGCATGTCTTCCATATAACATCTAAAGCTTGCATTCTTCTTTTATATCTACTCTATTAATCTTAATACTTTTTGAAGCCAGAAATTAAAAGACTGATAAGATAACTGATTTAACCAACATCTGTCTTCATGTTCATTACTTTTATTTTGTATTCTTTCATGTCTTTTTTGTTGTAGTTATTTTTTATTAGTAGAATTTTGTTTTGCTAGTGGATATTGTACTCTTCATGATTGTGAAATATTATTGCTGTTGCTGTTAATGAAATTATAGATGTTTAGTTGGCTGATATTTCTATGATTGTTGTTTCATCAATTCATGACAAAAGTTTGTTTATTTCATGTTTTCTTAG
This sequence comes from Gastrodia elata, assembly GCA_016760335.1. Lineage (NCBI taxonomy): Eukaryota > Viridiplantae > Streptophyta > Magnoliopsida > Asparagales > Orchidaceae > Gastrodia > Gastrodia elata. The sequence continues at coordinate 43,932 of CM028673.1, forward strand.
AATATAATTGGTTTACTTAATTTTTAATGCTGGATTAGATATGCTATTGGGGTTACGAACAAAGCTGTGTTTTGTTCGGCGTACTGTAAATTCTTATGAAAAGTGAATTGGAAAGTTGTTTTTATTACGGACGTCTATTTTACCATTTATTGATAGGCTGATGAAAAGAAATTTACAGAGTAAATAACTATTATTCTAGTTTTTGCTAACAATATGTGTTTTTCTTTTAAGTTCTCCTTGCTTCCATTTACTTATTATTTGCAGAAAAGCCTGTCATCTCTGGAGCTGCCAAGGGTTTTTTCAGTCACTAATGTGGCACCTAAGCCTGATTCGCCTACTGAGGTTACTTCAATTGATGGTTCTGTAATGATGGATGACATTACCTCAAGTAGTAATTTGAGTGAATTAGATTATTTGGGAAGACGAAAGAACAAGAACAAGGCCCATGACCTTACTCATGATCTATCAATTCAAGTTTTGGAAAAGTTCTCACTTGTAACCAAGTTTACCCGAGAAACAACATCACAAATATTTCGTGAATTTCAAGACAGTTATGAGTTTCTCTATGACAAAAGGCAGAAAAAATTAGCCCCTTTGGATACTACTGCAGTTAGTCAGCTTAATGACATACCTCTTGGTATGCAGCCAAAGACAGATGACATTATGGCAACCTCAGATTCCCCTGAGGTAGTTTTTTATTCTTAAACTAGCTTCTGAAATTCTCCACATGCTTGAATTGGTGCTTGACTTGTATTGTCTGATTGAAATGCACAAATTTTCATGTCCGTGGTATTGTGGCACATATTTCACTTTGTAACTATGCTGTCGTTTGAACCAAGTACTTTAATGAAGTGAATTGTTAAATTTTTGTCTGACCAGCTTTAATACTTCAGACATAAGATATAAAACAATGGACTGACGATTTTATAGTGTTTGGCCAATTATATAAATGAAAATAATTATAATTGAGAAATGCTGTCTTAGTGTGCAGCGAGCAGCAATTCATTGTTTCGATTACCTTTTGATAAATGATAGAAGCAATTCTTGATAATGCATAGTGTGTATATTAATCATTCATTTAGCTCTTGTTTAGCTTAATTTATTTCAATAACTCCAAAGTCCAAATTGTTTTATTTCTTATGCTATGCAATAGCAGTAAAGCTGCTGCATTTATTTAAAAGTTTTCTAAATTTTTAAACTTTGAAGTGTGCTTTTAGTAATTATTGTTATAAAGTAGCCAAAATGCATTTTTGAGGAAACTATTTTACATCTTTCCTTTGAGGTTTTGATTATGTGAAATTACCACATCACCCCATGCCTCCTGGCATTGCTTCATTGCTGCACCACCATCAAATTCATTTTAGATGTGTTTTGAAGTTGTAGCGAGCCCAGTAAATATATCCACTAGGAATTTCAGGAGAACCTCCCAATGATGATTCTCAGCTCCAATCATCCTCCTCACGATGTAGTAACCGATAACTCAAAAATTAGATGACTCCAGCGTCATCTGCACTGTTAGTAGCTGACAAGGGTATGTTTTGGATCCTGTAACTCAAGATGTCTACGATCCTCTCCAAGATATGAAGATCCCCATGACAACCTCTGCTCAATCATCTATCTGCTAGTCATAATCAGTAGAAACTTCCAAGGTCGAAAGCTCTAAACAGAGAGAGAGGATAAAAATCCCATCATAAATATCTCAACCCAATAACTTCTCAATGCCAATCTAGAACGATCCTATACTAGAGCCAGGCCACGGGATCATGCTATCTATCTCCCAATCCTCTTCTTGGAAGACTCTATTTGAGGCATCTAGCGAGTTCTACGCTACCAGAACATCTTAAACAAACAATGGAACAAGCAAGTGAAAAGTGCATAGCTAGATAGTCTATCAAAATAAGTAACAAAGCATGTCATGATGATCCCTTATCTGATCAAGAGTGCTTCAGTGTGTTAGGCAGCATTGGTATGAAAAAAATACACGCCAATTGACGTAAAAAAGAGAGAGCAAGAAGGTGCGCCGGCTAGAATCAAAGCTAGCAATCAATCAAATTAGAACCCCAATCGGAGCTAGCACGTTACTTGAGGGTATCAAGGGAGTCATTAGCTCAAAACATGCATATTTTTAGCCAAATGAAAAATAGGAAGGGAAAGCTCACAAAATTAGGTTGCCAAAAGGATTGCAGAAGTGTAGCTCTCGTCTGCAATTATCTAGAGAATTATGGATCTGACTGTTGATCGCATGCAAAAGCCAAGAATCCTTAATTAGTGTGGTTTATGAAGCAATTTCTTTCAATCAATTGAGATATCTTACACAAACAGCTTTACCCACTCCCACGGATCCACGACTCAGCAAGCTGCTGCTCACTACCTGCAATACTGACTAATGCGATGTGAAGATGGAGGGATCGGCTACTGAAAAACAGCTCGACCTGCTCCCATGGATACGCAACTTAGCAAGTCACCGCCCATGACCTTAGCAATTGTGAACCCTGTGAACCGTCTGCTATAACTGTCTTCCTCCGCCTATAAAAGTTTACTTTGTTTTGTGGTAACATATGGAATCAAGAAAATCAAAGAGAAAAGCTAGAGGAAAAAAGAAAAGAAAAGGGTGATCGAAAGAAAGAAAAAGAAAGAGCAGTTAAAATGTTTAGGAGTGTGATAGGTAAAATATTAGGGTAAAAATAGATCTTAGGGTTGAACACAGGTACAGGAGAAGACCCCACGTTCAGTTGTCTCTTAGAGCCAGTCAGGTGAAGAAGACTTTGAAGACCCCATATTTTGTACTCTTAAAGCCAGCCAGATTGACTATAAAATATCTCCGTTGATCTTATGTCTTGGTAGAGAGAGCCATATTTTTGACATTATTACAAGGCATTATAATATCGAAATTTTGTTAAATTAACATGAAAACCTCTTGTCATGTTGCCAAAATTTCACGAGAGATATTATTCTTTTATTTGATTAAAGTAATTAATTAACCGAAAAAATAAAGAAGAATATTGCTGTTAAATTTTTAATTAATTAAAATTAATTATAATGATTAATTAATTACTATTTTTAATTTATTTTTTAATAATAGATATTATTAATTAGATCAAGAATTAAATTAATAATGTTAATTAATCATTTATTAATTAAAATGTTAAATAAAAAATATTTAATTAAAGTTAAATACTGATTTAATAATTATATTATTAATCAATTAATTAATTAATTAAATTAATTCAGGGATTAATTAACTAGTATAAATGAAGCGTTGAACTTATGCATTCAGACAATCACTTCAAGCTTAAATATTACTTTGAGATAGATAAACAATCACAAATGATATAAACAAATAATATAGGAAGAAAGAAAAAAGGATAAAAGAAAAGGAGTTATTCACACTATGTATATTTAGATACAATACTGTTATGTATATCATATACAAACAAATATCTTGTTTCTACTACTTTGAGTACTAGGTCACTCTCAATATCCTCATCTAAGCAAGCTCCCTTCCTCATTAGATAACCCAATACCACTGTCAATGCCTCCATCTCGAGTCTGCCAAGCACCTTCCTGTACATAATATGCAAAATGATCAATATGTGAAGGGATAATAAAAAATACACAAGTACTAAGGACAATAAAAAGTTTGTATGTAAAAAAGTCTGCATTGTAAAAAATACAACAAAGACAACAAAATGAAAAACATAAAACTTATAATTACTAGTTGTTCTAAATGGTTTTATTTGAGTTGTCATTTGATTTCTAGTAGATCTAACAGGTCCTAGTTGAATCAAATCAAGCCAGAATACTATAATATGCAAATGATTTGACTGTAGCTAAAGCTATGCCATATGACCTATGAAAATCTAAAAAATCTAAAATATAAATTATATCGAGCCACCTTGTCTAAATTATAAGGTCTTAAGACTCACTATATCAGACATTCTAAATGAATGTAAGCCTCATCCTAAATATAAAGAACCCGAGCACTCCAGTATATATAAGTCCCATTCTAAATCAAACTCAGTCAATCCATTGGATATAAGCTTTATCCATGTTCTAATCGCTAAACTAGTGCATTCCAATGGATTTAGTCCACATCTTAAATCATGTTGGGCATTCCAATGGATGTAAACCTCAAAATCTAAAAAATACTAAAACCTAATATTTCTTCTAACATTGGCTAATTGAACTGCAAGTTGAATTGGGATGGCAGAACTATGAGATCTTGATCGGGTCTACCTCTATTCATCCCCCTTTTCATTGTTGATTAAAAGATAGTAATGCTTTTAATCGAGAGTTTTCTATTAAATTATTAGGACTTGTAATTAAATATAGGGCTTGCGCCTGTAAGGAACCAGATCTAACTAAACCTCTCATCATCTATCAAGAGAAAGTTTTGTTAAAATTTAACTCTATCTTACGGAAAGATTATTCCTAAAGTTCAGCACTAGAAGACGGAGTTTATTGTACTTTTTGGGCGATCAGTTTTGTTGTTGACAGAGGCATATTATGATGAACTTGTATTACTCTAGCAGTTGTAGTGGCCATCAAATTTTTCTTGGAAAATATTACAAAATTAACACTAATGATCATTATATATGCTTTGACCAAAATATGGACTAAAGGAAATATTGAAAATTAAACAAAATACAGCAGTTTGTCTTTCTATCTAAATCCTTAAAATTTGTGCCCATGTTTGCATTGGTTGCAAGCACAATTTCCATTAATAGATAATTTTTGGCATCGTCGTGCAATACATGCTTCTGTATCAAAAACATGCATAGTTCATATCTGAAGCCTTAAAAAATTAAAAGTTCTTACCTTTATTCTTTTAATATAAATTACACAATGCTTTGCATGGGTTATTTTTGTGCTTATTATTTGCAGAGTCTTTGTCAATTTATTTTTAAATTTTTTTCACAGCTAGAACTTAAATTAATATATCCATCCTGGTTTTAGGTGATGCATCACTACATCAAAATGTGTTTGCATTTTTATTATTTACATTTTCTCTTGTTTTAACATTTAGATATATATGGCGCCTCTTATATGTATTATATTATGTGTTTCTTTGGATTTTATTTTCCTTTTAGGAGTCTTGTAAAGGAAGTTAAAATTCTGGAGAATTATATTGAATTCGGATATTTTGGGTTGATTTAAAATTCAGGACTTGTTTATATCTTGAAGGTTTTTTCTATGGAGCCTCGAGTTATCCATATTTGGTGGGGTATGCCAATGCCATATATCTTCCCTATTAGGGAGGCATTTCAATGTGGACCTATATATGACATTATAGCACTTGAAACACCCTTCTTAGAATGTCATGTTGAAATTTTTTTGAAAATAGTTTCTTCACACTTTTATGTTGCTCCTATATACCTTCATAACTTCACTATACTTGTGAAAATAACCTCAACAATGGGCTCCAATTCCATCCATTGTCATAGTTTCCAACACAAAAAAGGAAGGCAAATGTGTGGCTTTCCCTCCATTCTCTACTTCTTCACAGCACACCATGACTAAAGCATCTTTGCCTGCACCTCTTCTAAGCTTGCTGGCTCCAATTTGCTTTGTTGGCACTTCTTCTGTTGGCTGTCAACACAGCAATAGAATCTTGCTAATGCTCCAAACATTACAAGTGTCAAAGCATGTTTTTCAACAATTGATTCTCAACTTCCATGTTGCCTCAATTTTAGTTAGGACAAATGGTGTGTGCATATGAAGATCCTCAAATAAGCTTTTAATATTGGTCCACTGCCACTGATTTATCCCATCACAAATTCTTCTCATGGAAAATATCTATGAAACTCACAACCTCACAACTCTGTTGCTCAAAAGTTCTATGGTGTTATCTGTTGGTTCAACCATGGCTCAAATTGGAAGTTTTGTAAGAGGTTCCTTGTGCACAGAAATTCAAATTATAAATTGCTGATGCCATTATTATAATTAGCACTTCAAATCACTACTACCACTTTCCCTAAATTATCCTTAGTTAAGAAAGAGGCTTGTGTGGAAGTTTGAAGGTGGAGGAGGGGCTTGGTGTTGAAGGATGAATTTAGGATTAACGGTAGAGCTCAGTTATAAACAAATTTTCCCTACCTTTAATGGAGCATAAATAGGCCTTTAAATGATTCTGGGCCATTAAATGGCTCAAATATGGCTTCTATTAAAAATAAATTCTTGCTGGTTCGTTGGTCTTTTATCTTCGTTAAATGGAACAGTAATCTAGACTATCTTTATCCTCATTTGTCATTTCTAGTTCAATGAAGATTGGCACACAATATCTTTGTTGACATTTAAGCCATTTAATGCTTGTTGTTTGACGTGTAACAATACTCAATAAATGATGACTGAGATGAAATAATGCTAAATCCACTTAAAAGAGTAATCATTTTGGTTTTAAATTTGGGATGCTTATACTATCTATAGTCAATATTATTCTTTATATTTTAAATTCACTATTACAGGAAGATTCACACTATATTGAATATTTTATAGTTTACTAAATGTATTGCATAATCTACATACAAAATTTGATTTTAAAATAAATCAAAATCACATGAAATCTTTTATTTGCTTATGAAAAGAGGTATGGAAATTTGTCATGGCGAGCTACCCAATAATTTTAAAATTAAATGATTAATGAAATATGTGAAATAGTCAATTAAAATTTGCTAAATTTAACAAAATACGTATTTTTTACTAGAATATTATTTCATAACGTTTTTTATGGTGTTACAAATGAGAATTGGAAGCAATATAAATTGGCTTTTGTAAAATTAAGAAAGCAGCCAATGATTTGAAACAATATAGTAAACAAAAGTCCCTTAGACCTCTTAAGTCATTCTCATTGTTGTATTTTTTTTGGTTTCAAATGATGTTCTAAATTTATGTATATGAAGCTCTTGTGGATGATGTCACTAATTGCTTATAGAATACTTGCTCTTTTTTAGGATAGCAGGGGTTGTAGTTTAGGAGTTGGATTTATAATTGGTTTAGTAATTGTTCTCCTCCAATTCTATGTAGGCGGTCATGGTTGATAGATAATGGATGAAATTTGTATATATAGACCACTTGTCCTATTTGGGAGGAGTCACCTTGGTTGTGGATTCATCCCTCAAGATAGTTGACATTGTTTGCAAGGAGGACTAAACTTTGGGTAGAGCTTAAATCAAGAATCTACTGCATGACCTAAGATGTGGTAGTCAAGCATATAGCTGGTTGCCAAAGACCAAAAACATCAGTGCTGATCTGAACCTGTCGAGAAAACTTTTTGGTTATGTCAAGTTATAGACCACAAAGGGCCGAATCAAAATCAATGTCAAATACTCAATTTTTAGTGGCTTTCCAAAAGCTGAAACCAAGGATTGTATAATAGATTCATTTCATAAATTGTCATGGAGCCTTGGGAATGCTAGCCAGATCAATTTGGTCTGAGATGCATCTAGACCAAATGAAGATGACTAGCTGGTTGCCAAAGACCAGAAACATCAGTGCTGATCCAAAACTGTAGAGAAAACTTTTTGATTATGTCAAGTTATAGGCCACAAAGGGCCAAAGTAAAACCAATGTCAAATCCTCAATTTTTAGTGGCTTTCCCAAAGTTGAACCCAAGGATTGCATAGTAGGCTCATTTGGTAAATGGACATGGAGCCTGGGAATGCTAGCCATATCAATTTGATCAGAGATGCATCTAGACCAAATGAAGATGACTATAGCTAGTTGCCAAAGACCAAAAACATCATTTGTTCTCCAAATACCATGCAAAGAGAATAGGTGATTGGGGAATGATCAATCGTTGAGGAGAAGCATGGAGAGTTGTCCTTCAAATACCAAGCAGAGAGAATAGGTGATGAGAGCAAGACCATCACTGTGACCATGGTTGTCACTACTTATATGGAAGCAATAAAAGGCCATGGAGAAATAGCTTGGCCAACCACCAGCACCCAAGCAAGCTAAGGCAGTATCTTGTGAATAATGTTGGCAAACTGCTTGGGATTGAGCTCAGGCGGGAAGCTCAATTGTGGTTGAAGAGGATTGGACCAAGAGGAAAATTTGCTTCAAATTGACAAAGATGGTGAGATCGAAATTTGGCTGTCTGAGGCAGGCGATGAAGGACAGAAAAGACGATGAGCATCGCGGATGGAGAATGTCCGATTGATATTTAGTTTGATGATGCTTGTCATTGAAGGCACTGATATCGTAGAGGCAAAGGGAGTTATAAAAATAGAGATTGGAGCAACGAGACAAAGGGCATGATGGCGATATATATGGGGATTCCCTTGCCATTCGACTAAGGTAGGAGCGGAAGGACGACATGCTTAACTTTGTGTCATAACATATATATATATATATATATATATATATGAGCTAAATTAGGAGATAAAAGTGTTTGACTCATTCTAAGCGTATTAAGGATGTTGATCAAAACTATTTTTTAAGAAAGTAGATATTTAATGTAAACAATCATTTTTATTCATAAACTTTTCATTGATAGTTTTAATTATGTGACGTGAATTCAATGTATTTAAAAATAATTATAATTGCTCTTTTTTATGGGGCTTAAAATTTTGGTTTGGATTGTCTATAGATTTTATAATCTCTATATTGATGTGTAGAAATATTTTGATGAGAATGGAATTTTGAGTCAACATGTCATTTGAATGACTTTAAAGACTAAAAAGATACTTTACAAATGGAAGAGTGTTCAAACCTCACCTCAATATTTTGTTATAAGAAACCTGCTTAAGATTGACACAAATTTGTTATTAAAAAAAGTGAACCCATATAATTGTGAAAATTTTTTAGCTGTCATCCTTTGAAACATGGGAAAAGTGTTCAAACATAAATTATGATGAGATATAGATGTTTGACAAAATTAATTTGGTTTTATTATAAGAAAACTAAATAGAGGTTATGCATTTGTTGAGAAGTACGATAGAATAAATTAGAGATAAAAATAGAGAAAATTATCAAAATAGTTCATTGATTGTTGCAAAATGTTCAATTCTTGCAAAATGTTCAATTTAATATTTCTCTTGCAAATGATTTTTTTTGTTGCTTAACTTTTAATCTTATCAAAATTGTCCATTGATTTTTGTTGAATGTTGTTAAATATGAAAAGAAATTTGTCCTTTAAGTATTTTAACAAATAGAATTTCACATTTGGTAAATTAATTTTGATAATTATAATACAAATATCATAAATACTTTATTGTATAAATTAAAATATATGGTTTATCCTAAAATCATTGCCCATAATGCAATAATGTTTTTTAAAAATAGGTGTTTGAATTTTGTGAGTCACAAGGTTGAACTTTTTATTATTTTGCCTTTTCGTTGTAGCATCCAATCATCTTCTTCGTAGCGTCGAACTTGTGGTTTCATCTTCGCCGTCGCGCCGAAGTCGCTATTTCATCTCCAATGATGATAAGAGCTCACGATTTCGTCGCATCACCCATTGTCGTCTCAGTTCTACTATTCTTCTCCGCAATTTCGTCATCGTCGTCTCGCCGAAGTTGCAATTTCATCTCCGTCATTGTGCCAAACTCACAATTTTGTAGCGATTTCATCGCATCACCCATTGCTATCTCGGCTCCACTATCTCCACAATTTCATCAGATTAGTCGCGATTTATCCAAGCTGAGATTTTCCTTTTTCTTATGATTCGTCGAGTGTTATCCCTGTGATTCGTGATTCGTGATTCGTGATTCGTGATTCATGATTCATGATTCATAATTAACTTACTCGGCTCTTTGCATTGTGCGTAGGGATGTCTGGATAATCAGAGCTTCCTTGTTATAAGATCGGCAATAACGTATTTACCATGTGTATCATAATAATCAAATATAATTTACCATCAATGAAATTTTATTTGCTATATTCTAAAAAGACAAATTTGTCCTTTATATTTAATGGTTTCCCATCCAAACTAATGGCATGGGACTAAAAAATAAAAGCTATGGGACTGAGCAAATCATTTGCAAGAGTTAAAGACTAAATTGAACACTTTGCAGGTCAGGGGACTATTTTGATAATTTTCTCAATAAAATTATATATTTTTTATTTTTTTTGGAAATAAAGGCATTTGTGCTACTTATATTGAAATTTTTTAAAACATTTAATGGAGTGATTGCATGTCTAATTAAGGGTGGTATGTCAAATATATTGACAATAAAGTTTAAATTCATATTTATCTTTTAGTTTGGTTTTGATGATCATAATGTGTAATTTTATTTTTGCCTATGATAAATGATTTTGCTTAATAATTATTTTAGGAAAGCTCAAAAACTACATTTTAACTAATTTATAGCTCCATATTGAAGATCGCAATATATTTTTTAATCTTAATTTTGTATTTATATTTAATGAATGTACTATTAGTGTTTGTGTTGTGTTGGAACTTACTAAAGTTAGAGAGTAATTTGAAAGCTAGCTAATTGCAAATTGTATTTTGCCTAACTTGTGCTCGTGCACAGATGCATTGCATATTTGCACCCTCACCCAGAAGCATGTGCCCAATTCATTCGCATATGCATGTATCAATCACATGATCAAATACATTGATTGTTGTTGGCTAATCCATGGGAAGGTGGACTAGTCCCAAATCTTCATTGTCTGAATGTGCCTAGCTAGATCCTAAACCGTGTCTGAGTGAGCCCAATATAGAATAATTCGGTCCTTGATTTGTCATCTACATGCCCATAATCGACATAGGGTTTAGGATTTAGGGTTTAGCCACACACCTAAGCTCATTTGATCGTCCAAATTGAAAGCTTGCTTAAACCTTCTCTCTTCTCATCTATTAATAGGGATCATGTGCCAGCCTTTAACATCACTTCTAGATAGGACATACATAACAATAATTCAAAGTATATTTAGCAACTTTAGGAAGATTTAAAAGTGCTTTCATAATGATCCCAGCTTTCTCTCAAAGTTTAGGAAGATTCAATATTTAGAGGCTTTACTTCAAAAACTCTTAAGTATTTAAATTTTTATAAATTTATTTTTTTTAACTTTCTGATTGAGAGGTATGCAAAAAAAACTATTGCAGCTCCACCAAGCAATGTTTACAAATGTGGGATAAAAGAAGCTTCACCTTAACAAAGAATTGGGAAAGAGGGAAGGTTTTGCTATTTTGTGGCCAAAAAATATGTGAGGAAGGTATTGATGATGCTCCACTTCAGCACTATCAATTTAATATTAAAGTCAACTTCAAAATTTGTGCCAACATTATTAGAAGATTAAGTAATGATTTATTTAAGAAAGAGTTAGTGTTGTTTCTAGAAGAACTTAATTTTCCTTATGTTATTTAAAAATAAGAAACATAAGAAATTGAATGAATATTTATTTATATTTGAATCATTAAATGTAATTATTAATGGGGTGCTTATCTCCTTAAGAAAAGCAATTTAATGATTTAACTTCAAGTAATGAAGATTGTAAATTGAATAATGTTTACTTAGAAGAGAACCTTATAATGATTCAAGAAAATAAAGAATTTAATTTATTTTTCAATCATTCGAAAAGAATGTTAATTAATATGAAATTTGAATTTATTCTAGTTATTCAACATCTAAAAATTGAAGAAAGATATTTAATCCTTCTAGAAATTCTATTGTTTCAATGGTGTATTACACTAATGGCGAAGTAATACGCTTCCCCCATGTGCCAGGTAAATAGAGGAAATTTGTTTGGGTTCATAGAGGAATAATCAACTTTAAAAGAAAATGATTCAACCTAAGATGGGTCTTCCATCCTAACTTTTAAACTTTGCAGAAAACATATTTTTAACCTAAGAGGGAAGTAAGTGAAGGTATGCACACAAAAGGAGGAAAAGATTGTTCCATTAATAGCTATGGTTTGATAGTTTTAGCTCTTTACTAATATTTTTATTGATGCTTTTTAGTTGCATATCTTTTTTTGTTTTTGTTTGCAGATAGTATCCAACTAATGATATCAACAAATGGTATTTAGAATATTTAGGCATATTTGTTTTATTTTAATTATTAGCATTCTTTATTTCTATAATTTGGATAATTATAATTATTAGTTTTATTTAATAATTGATATCAATATATTAAATTCATATTAGCAAATGGTATTTTGTTGAAGTCTATTTTTTATCTCACTTTGCTTTTTAATGACTACAAAAAAGAAATCTGTTTTATATATACAGTAGAACCTGTCTAAATTAATCCTCAGTAAATTAATAACCTTTGTTAATTAATAATATGGGTCGGTCCCGAGCTCGATCCTATGCATCAATTAATAAACCTCTGTTATTTGATTATTAATTGGAACGAGCGTTTTCGACAATTTCATAATTTTATATTCCCTACATAAGGTACTATGAAAATGTAAAAGAACACTATGGAAATAGCCTAGGAACTGTTAAAGAACTGGCGAATATCCTTCTGGACCATTTGGTTTACACGGATTTTGTTGAGCTTGTCCTTCTTGCACTGGAGAGAACAGATGAATTCCTGGGAGTCCGCCTCCTGCTGCGTCCAAAATCTTTCAAGTGTCTGAAGCATTTTCTGCACCTCGGCTGGGAATATCTTTGGGTGTGCTCCTGGCTGTCATCGTCAGCATCATTGGCTTCCCCTGTCGTCAGTTGATTCTCGATGACGTCGTCGATGTCCGGGACGAAGGCCACCTCCTGCTCAGCGGGGCAATCCAACAGGTTGCCGATGTCCATCGGATTGAGATAGCGAAACTGGCGAATCTGTGACACCAGCTCTTCAACAACGCCATTATCCATAAGCTCGTCCTCTTGAGCTGGCATTGTGCCAGCTGGCTCTGACCGAATCTTGAAATGGCGGAAGCAATTATGGATCGTTTCACGATTGACTTTTGTAGCCCAGGGCTGGCACAACCATCTGAATGGCTTGCAGGACGTCAATCTTCTCTGGTTGCTCAACCTTGTCATACAAACGCTGAAGGAGGCGGTTGAAGCGGCGGCGATAATAAGCCTTAAAGTTGCGGATGATCCCTTAGTCGCACGGCTGAATTTTTGACGTAATGTTGGGAGGGAGGTACAAAACCATCGTGTTCCGAAGGGTGATCCGGTCAGAAAGCCCATCGATTGGGACATGAGCGCTGCAGTTGTCGAGAGTCAGCAGCACTTTTCGGTTGGCCATGCATTGGTCGAAGTACTTCAGCCATTCCAAGAAGATGATATGGGTCATCCAAGCTTTGGAGATGTACCAATATTCGCATCCAAGGTTTTCCCGATTGACGTTCTTGAAGCACCTGGGATTGGCGTACTTTCCGATGATCCAGAGGGGAAGCTTGTGGCTACCATCGCCATTGCAGCAGACATCGACGGTGATCCGTTCTTTATTTTGTTTACGACCCTCGAGTTGCCGAGTCGCGAGAGAGTTATCTGCCTGACATTTGCCGGTGCAGTCAGCATTAGCCATCAAAGGCGCAAGTGCGGACAAATGCACTTACCTGCATCCGGAAGAAGAGGCCAGTCTCATCCATATTGTAAATATCTTTCCATTCGAACTTGTCGATCATTTCGCGTAGGCGTGGAAGGCTATCCGCAATGACATATGTGTTCACACTGCCGCTCTCTCCAAAATGCCGGTACGAATGGATGCCATGTCGCTTCTTGAACGCTTCCAGCCAGTCGTTGGAGAACTTGAATGGATCGTGGCCTGGATAAAGGCGGTCGAGAATCTTCTGGGCAGCCTCACACACAAGGTCACCGCTCAGATTGATGCGCTCTTGGTGGCCTTTGAACCATTCAACCAGTGCAGTCTCCATCATCGGATATTTGACTGCCCGCTGACGCTTGCTGTTAGGGTTTGCCTCATCCGTGTCGGGCTGAGAAAATCTGCCTTCCGTTTGAGGGTGTTGGAAACGGTACCTTGGCTGACTATTAGGTTGTGCGTTTCCTGAAGCCAGGTGACGAGCTTGGTCTGGGTCAGCTTTGGGTTGTCTCTGTGATGTTTGCAAAGATCGATGCGGATGCTATCTGTCATGGTGGTGTGCTTTGCTCCTTGAAGCGGCATTGTTGTCGGTGGTTCAGGGGTGTGTTGGGAGTGTGAAAAATGGATGATTTCCCATTGGGTGACTTTTAAATATCACCGTGTTAATTAATAACCTTCATAAATTAATAGACTAGTGGCGGTCCCGAGATTATTATTTTAGACAGGTTCTACTGATATATATATATATATATTTATTTATTTATGCTTAAGCTACGGTCGTATTTCATGAAAAAAGAAAATAAATATTGAATTTCTTAGTAAAGTTTTTATCAGAAATTGAATTATGGATCATAGTCATTAAATCGGGAGATTGTTGATTTAAGCATTTGAGTATATATTTCTCTTAGTATGATTTTAATGATCATAAAGTATAATTTTATTTTTTTTCTGTTGACTAAAGATTTTGTCCAATGATTATTTGAGGAAAGCTTAGAATCTCTAATTTTTATAGCTTCGAATTGAAGATTGTATTATATTTTTTTATTCTTAATGTTTATGTTGTATTGTAATTGTAATGACCCAATGTCATTGCTTCACAAAATTAGGTCAAATTCTAACTCAGAAATCAAGATCCCGGAGAACTTCAAATTAGGGCAAACCAAAATAACATTTGATAAAAATAATTTTTAGATCAAAATGCACTAATTTGGGAGAAATTCGGATAATGGAAACTTTTGCTTTAATTTCTGAATTCTTTTAAATTCAATAAATAGAGAAAATTAAATGCAAGTCCAAATTTATCGATTGTTTATGTCGTTATGTTAAGTATATTATTTAAAGGCTACACTAAAAGTTTCATCAAATTCAAAGCTCCGGTTCGATTGTGATTAATTTTTGAAGTTTCAAAACTAGAAATTAATATATAATAAAATATTGCTCCGAATCAAAAAAATTTGGTGTGAAGGTATTTGTCTCATCGTAACACACCTCGGTGTCAAGTTTTGGTATTTTTGGAGGTCAAACGAAGGAAAAATGCGAAAAATTTAATTTAAATTAATTAGTTTATTTTCCTCTATTTTAATATTTTTCTCATTTTCTATTTACCGATTCCCCCTCCGATCGGTTGCAGACTCTGTCGCTCGATAGAGTTTGTCTGGCGCGCAAGCAGACAGAGCCGCAGACCGCATGCGTCGCCCTATGGTCGACGTCGACCGGCAGCCAGATGGTCGGTCATCCCATCCCTCCCTCTTCTTCCCTTCCCTATTTACACCCCCTAACTGCCTCACCTC
Organism: Gastrodia elata; assembly: GCA_016760335.1. Lineage (NCBI taxonomy): Eukaryota > Viridiplantae > Streptophyta > Magnoliopsida > Asparagales > Orchidaceae > Gastrodia > Gastrodia elata. The sequence continues at coordinate 59,158 of CM028673.1, forward strand.
TCCCACCAGCACAGCCAGCTCTCCTTCAGCCACCCTCATCCCTCAGCTAGCCTCCTCTGCCAACCAGCCGCCGCCCCTCTGCTCAGGCCACCTCACTCCGGCTACTCCCTCCGACCCCTTCAGCCATGTCCGGCCTCCCTCCGGTTTTCGGCAACCTTAACCCTATGTTAGTGGAGAAGAAAAGGGGGAAGAAAGGAGAAAATTTTTTGCATTTTTATTTTTATTTTCCTTATCCATTTTCATAATAATAATAAATAATTATTTCTATTATATCATTATTATTTGTATTATTGTCATTAATTAATGATGATAATAATACAAATTTTATAAAATGAGTATTATTTATATTCATTTGGGTCAGTTTTATTCTATCATTTCTTTCTTTATTAATATTATTATTATTGTTTTTTTCTGTCAATTTCAATTCAGTTATTTATATTCTGTCTTTTTTTTTCATACATTATTATTATCATTATTTAATAATAGTAATGCTACTATAAATATTATTGCAACCCTCGATAAAAATTATGTCTTCTATCAAGAAGAGAGAGTGAAAGAAAAATAGAATAGAAAAGAAGAAAGTGAATATTCCTAAAATATCATACTACTTTATTTTCATAAATTTCTAAGTATTGGTTAAAAGCTAATTTAAATATCAAAACTTATGCATATTCAATCAACTTGCATTTTAAACTTAAATAAAAAAGGTATCAGTTGTCTTTTATTACTCTTGTTTAAATATGTTTTTCCACTCAGTATCGCTCAAATTGATAAAAGTGCTTTAAAAGTCACGTAAAATGATATATTAAAAAGTTTCGATAACTGAGTAGCAAGGGTTCTGTGTTGATATTTTTTAGTCTGATCAGACAACTACTAGGACGGGGTTATCCGACATCGGGAGTCACAAGGAGCCTATACTAATAAGCCTTTGAAGGGGCAGGTAAATGCCCGCGCTTTTGAAACATGCTTAGATCAGGAGCTCGTTTTAGAGGAAAGGTGCTAAAAATCAAGCAGTGCTGATACTACTACTGTTGATTTTTCAATTTTTTGACTGTCTAAAGTTTTATAACTTTTGTTTTATTATGATTCGATCCCTTGTAAATAAATGAGTTTTGTTTGATGTCTACATATTTTGTCTTTTAAATCACTCAATATGATCATGCGGCTAGGAGACTTATCCCAAGAACCGGTGTTGGATTTAGCTCGCCGTTAACCCGACATCGGGTCACCACATTAATTTGCTAAAGCTTGCAAGACTACACTCACTTAGAGAGTTAGCTAATTATTTATTGCATTTTGTTAATATGTGCTTGTGCCTATGCACATTGTATATTTGTGCCCAGGCACACGCGCTCAGACTCAATGCAACTAGCCTTATACGACTAGAAAGGTACCAATCACGTGCTCAGGCTCACTATGATTGTTGCATGTCGATCGACAGGAAGGTTGGTTGATGCTTAATTCTCTTGCTTTAACGCGCTTAGCCAATCCTAAACTATGTCTAAGTGAGTCCAATAGGGAATAGCATGGGTCACGGATCGTCACTTTACACACCATAGCCACATGCCTAGGTGCATATGCCTGCTCAAATTGAGAACATGTTTAAACTGGCCCCCTTTTCTCACCTATAAATTAGGGTTGTATGCCAACATTCCATATCACCTCTATTCTAAAACACTTGTATCATCAATCCAAAGCTTATCTAGCAGCTTAAGGTAAATCAAAGGTGCTTTTAAAAATATCTCAGCTATGTCAGTTTAAGAAGATGTGATCTTTGAAACTTCATATCAGAACTATGAATTTTAATATTTTGTAAATTTATTTTTGTTTCTTACTTTATTCTTGCTAGGTGTGCAAGAGAATTTATGGTAGCTCCACCAAATAATTATTTTGAAGGATGGATTGAGGAAGTTTTGCCTCGACAAAGCTTTGGGAAGGTGGGAAGGCTTTGTAGCTCTGTGATCAAAGTTTGCGAAGGAGGGATCGAGGATGCTCTACCTCAGAATAACTTTGAGAGAGCTTTGTAGCTCCATGATTGAAATGTGGAGGGATCTTTACAGCTCTGGCAAGGAACAGATTTGAGGGAAACTTTAAAGGAGGTATTGGTGGCGTATGGTGGATTTATCTTTAGGATTACGGAATTTGACCATTTGGGTTTAACAATTGAATTTGCGGGTAGGATTTAGATGTGAAGGAGAGATCTTTACAGCTTTGGCAAGGAATGGATTTGAGGGAAACTTCCGTAGGTCCACGGTTATGCTGTGAAGGAGGGATCTTTACAGCTCTAGCAAGGAATGGGTTTGAGGGAAACTTCCGCAGGTTCACGATTAAATTGTTCAGAGGTATTGATGGAGTGTGGTGGACTTAGCTTTATGATTACCGGATTGGACCTTTTTGGGTTTAACGGGTGAACTTGCGGGTAGGATTTAGATGTGTGTTTGAGATCGAATTGAGATGAAACTTTGGGAGAGGTTACAAACAATATAGAACTTAATTATAGAAAAAAATAAAAGATAAATACTAAGGTTATGCACACCTTAGTTCAACGGGATTAAGCACACCTTGTTTCTCGTCGATTATGCGCACCGGTGAGAAGACTTATCGCCACTGAGAGCCAAATCCGTGGAGAATAGCTTATCAAGCATTATAAGACTTCTTATTATTTTTTGTCTGCCCATACAAGAGGATGACAACCTTATTTATAGTCAAATAAGACATGCCAAATTACAAAAAAAAAGTATAAATCATCCCAAACCAAGCCTTTCATGAAGGACTAAGAAATCTTTTGCTTACAAAAGACTAAGTCAATTTTTACTTATAATTCTTATAATTATCACATGTTATTTGACCAAGCTCTCGTGCATGACAAAAATAAAATACAATAAAATGTAAATAAATTGAAAATCGGCACATTCTCAAGTCTTCATGCTTCTGGCATAGGCACGTGTTACTACTCATAATCGTTCAACTGATGGTTGCGTTGCATCAGGTATGTGCAGGCATCTCTATCTGTTGTGGGATAGCGAATGAGACAATTCTTTTAGAAGTGGAATCTCAAAGGTGGTGAACTTTTGAAAAGTGAATATATGGTCTAATATTAAAAAGATAACACACCTTATTTGCAAAATATAGTTAAAATATCTTAAACTCAATTAAAATTAAGCAAAATATTTTAAATTAATTTCTATTAGTAGCCCAATTCACCTTTCTTCTTTGGTACTGCACTTATATCCTCAAAAGTTTATAAAATGATTTAAGTATCTTAGTTCTTTCATTCAAAATACTATTTAGGTTGGTTGTGATGTAATTAATAAATTCAAGGCAGAAGACATGGAGTGTTTCTTGAGTGTTGTGCAATAAAGTTTTGCTCAAATTAAAAGAAATTTTTTTTATAATTAGACAATGCTTATGCAATCACATTGTTCTCAATATTTTGTATACTTAAATAATGGTATTTTGAACATCACTCTTTTGAGTTATTTGAAATAGTCCCCCGACTATTGACAAATGTTCAATTTAGTCCTCCGATTATTAAGATACCCAAAGTTGTTCCTCTACTCTTTTTTAAGAGTTCAAATTAGTCCCCTTTTTTTTATTCTATTTTGTATATAAATGTTAAATTATTGAAGGGCATTTTAGTATATGGGTGTAATGCAATATTATCATAATGTCCTTCATTAATTTTACTTTTTCATTAAAATGGATAAAAAATTAAAATGTGACTAATCTGGACATTTAAAAGAAACTGGGATACTATTTTGGACATTTCAATAGTCGATGAACTAAATTGGGAATTTATTGTGCTCTCAAAATTATGCTTTTTATTATGATAAATGTACACTATATATTTCATTTTAGCTCTACTTAGAAAAACACATTAGATTTTACAATATTTTTCCATAACTCAAGCTTTGTTTTAACCCCATCAATAGTCTTACCAATTAGGAGAATGTCATCTACAAATTACATGCACCAAGGAATGCCTTCATATATAATTAAAGCAAAGAGACCTTATTGCAATGCAATAGTAATAGGGAAATCATTAAACAAATTACCTTGAAATTGAAATTGAGCATGTATTGCAACACTATTATGCATATGTTTAATAACATTAATGTAAACCACAATTTTTATTTTCTCTTGTCAGTTTAACTTTATTTTTTTTCTATTTGATCATGATTAAATGAAGATTTTATTTTCTTTCTCTGCATTTGTCCATCAAACCACTTAGCAATTTATCGCTCCATGATTAATCTACTTATCATAAAACCAAGTTAATTTGTGAAATTCGGTTATCCCATCATAATTTATATTCAATCGTTCATTCCCATAGTTTCTATGCATATGGATGACTAGTATGAGTTGAAAAGATTCAATATTATTTCATCTAGCAGATTTTGAGCTTTTAAACTTTGTGCTTGAATCCCTAAATGGCCACCACTTCCTCAATGATTCACTATTGGTTCATCTGCAGCATCACCTTTCATATCACTCATCTCCTTCTAGATCGGGTAACTGATTTCATTCCTAATGACTTTTTTGATACTTTGACAATCACCAAAGCATTCTTGATAGCCGTCATCTTGTTAATAGTCGCCTACAATTTATCATTATGTTTTTCTTGTTGTTCATACATGCAAAATCTACCATCAATTTTGCAAACAAGGTGTGTTATCTTCATCTCGTTCACTGCTAGAAACCACTTGTCTTTAATTGACAATAGTCGATGCATATTATTCATGTTTTATGTATATTTTATTTATTTTATTAGAAAAACATATTTGAGTATTCACATTGTAAAATCTCTTAATAAAAGATGCGGATTTGTTTTATGTTTCCCTAAAAGTTTATTAAATTTCATTGATATTTTAAAAAATAATGAATTTCTCTCTTGCTCTTTTGTTCATTCAAAGGACCAGTGGTGCTGACCCGGACTCAGTACTCAGATTCTTCATTGACTTTGCTTAATATTTAATGATTTCAATGAATGATTTAATAAATATTTACTTTTTCAATTTCCAATACAATATTCTTAGAATCTATTATTATTATTATTAAGTTCTTTAATTTTCAATCATGTCATAGTATAAAATGAAGCCAACGTATTATTTATCAAATTAGGGCAATGGATATTAAAGATGTATGTCAAATGATTTAAGTTCTTCATCTAATTTATCAACTTAGTGTTAAGAAAGGATTTGTAATTGTTGGAATAAGAAAAGCTCCTTTTTAGATGTAGCTCTGAAGTGCAAGGTTGTGTAAAGTGTTTTTAGAGGAAAGCTTTGTAAAGAGTATAACTTCTTTGAGCAAAAAGGGTGATGGATCTTAAAGAAATTAAGTCTTTCATGGTAAAGCTGTTTGGAAACACACTATGTGAGAAAAGTTTTTTACGGATAAAGCTCCTACGAGAGTAGCATCCTTCTTAACACGCTAAGGATGTATATGAGGTTGCAAGCTATTCTCAATAGCGCAAATTCTTAAGTATATAAATGAAAGAAAATTCTAAATAAGGTTTTCATGTTTGAATTATTCAAAGTTTGAAGCAATATTTGTGTAATATTCAGAATATTAGACTAAAAAAGAATCATTTAAGATGTTTTGAATAACAACTCTATGATAGCTTAATTCAAATTTAATACCCTATGATGATTTTCTCTTTTTGCACAATTTTGTAAAAATATGAACTCATTGAATATTTTTAGATTTAGTTAATCGACAGATAAGTCCACAGATCTAATGTATGACTATCCTTGGGCACAGTTAAAATGATACACCTCACTTTTGTTTACTTTCAGCACTAGTTATTTCCATTTAGAGCTTGTTAGATGTATGCATGTTCTAGTTTTTATTCCTTATATCGATGACAGTAGCAGCTCTTATTTTTTCAATTTCCAAAACACTATCACTTTTGATACAATTTCAATTTAATTTAGTTTAAGATTCTTCTCCATTAGATATATGTTTTTTGACACTTATTGGTTCGGGTCGTCGCTCACAGATGCCATTAGGCTGTTTTTGGGTAGCTTTTTTACTATTGCGCTTTATATGAAGCTCATATTTGTTTATTTTTGTCTTTTGGGGGAGTGGCTTTCTATTTGGTATTTCATGAAGCAACCCATTGAAAAGTAGGTTCGCCAAGGTATTCATTAGAAAGCAGTTCTTAGGAAGTATTTTCCAAGGTGTGGTCTGATTGCTTTCTGGTACTTAGAATAAGAAAATTATTATTTAATTCCTTGCTCTCCACCCTAACGATGCTTTCCAACTCGCTAATTGTTTGCTTACGCACAGACTATCTGTTTATTGCCACCATCTACTGTTGATGTCGTGCATTGCAGTATGACAGTTGGCATTCAATTAGCAAAAACTGCTTTCTTTGCATTAGGTTTACAACAACCTCCATTGTAATGGTTTTATAGCTGCTCATTTAGATGGCTGCAGCTGCCCCAAAAGGTGCCTTAATGACATGACAGAAGATGATTATTGTTTTTGCTTTTATTGTATTCTAATTTATGCTTTAATGCTTTGGTGAGCAGGCTTAGTATATGTGGGTGATGCGAATCAACTAATATTTTCACTGAAAACTGAAAAAAAAAAACAAACAAATTATTTTGAGGTAAAACTAATTCAATTTGGAACAAAATGCGTTCAAATGAAAAGAAATGCTGAATAGGTCAGAACCTACAGTGTGCTACATTGTCATTCAGACTGAATACTTGAAATGTGCTACACTCATTCAGACTGATTATTATTTCACTAACCAATGAAAACGTTGTCCGATTCTTCTGAGAATGAACTCAAATCTATTGTTGTAATGTTGTATGGAATGCTCTTATTTGTAGGCATGGACTTTTCTCCAGGTGAATTGGCTGTAACAATATCAAGAATTGAGCGAGAACACAATGGATTCATGCTCCATTATTCAAAATTTTGTTTGCATAAAAATGAACTAAATAGCAAATATGAAATATCGAAAAGTAACCAGAGGACAAAATGCATTCATTGAAATATTAAATGACTCTTCAGAAAATGCAAATGAGAAAATTAGAACTAGTGCACAAATGAGCAAAATATATATTTTCTTAAATTTTAATGGCTAATGAACGCAGGCAACGATTTTTGAGTCATTGTATCAGCCCATGAGCTAATCGAACGTGCATGTAGTCATGCAAAATCTTTAAAGGTTGACTAGATGAAATTTGAATTTTTGCACAATCTTGTAAGATATGTTAGACTAAAAAGGAAAATTGGAATGATATGTACTTGTCAAAAATTGCTTTGTGAGTATGCGCACATGAAATTCCCTCATATTGCACATGAACAAATGAAAATATATGCAAACAAATTTTCTCCCTGGTTTGTAATGCATTGTCAAATTTTAGCGTACACATGTGCTGAATATGTAAATAACCAATTTATGCCAGTCCCAGAAGTATTTTTATAATAAAAATTCTCTAAGAAAAAGTAATCTTTTGTTTGCTTCATTTCTCACATGGAAGAGTCGAATGTTCCTACCTTTGGGTATATCATCTACTGGATTTATGTCCAATTCCCAATACAATGAAAGCTACAAGATATGTCTTGGAAAACAAATTTCAAATGCAATGCTTATGCACAAGCCCATTGAGCCTGGTCTCTTCAACCTGCAAAGTTTAGTAGATCATTGGCTTTGATAATTAATCCTTCGTGTGAAAATAGCCTTGTCAGCTTAGAACAACCGTAAACCTTTCATATAAAATTAGAAAGTCATGTCTTATGCCTACATTGCGCAAGGTCACTGCAAGCCATATTTGATGATTTTCCTGTAAAACAGTTCTCACAGTTACTTCTAACAAATCTTTGTTAGCATGCTTGTTCATTTTTTTAGCAAATAAATTATGCTGGTTTGGATGATAAATGTCTGAAGAAAGAATACTTTTTAAATTTTATTTAGTTTAAATAATTTCCATCTTATATAATTGGCGTTTTTAGGTCTATGTGTTTGACCTTTAAATATATTAGCCAAAACTACTTTATTTTAAGTTTCTTTTGATACTTTGCCTTTTTTTTTTGCTTGTATGATTTTGATCAAAATTTACAAAGTGTTTCAAATTTGCCAATTTAGCTCTCAAATATTCAACACTCAATTTAGTCTCCTAAATATTGCATTTGATTTCAATTTAGTCATCCATCATTCAATTTGATCTTAGTTCAAGACTAAATTTCGATAAAGCTCATAGTTGGGAACTAAATTATGTAATTAATACTCTAGGATTAAATTGGTCAACTTAAAATAGTCAATTATTTGTTGAAAGATTTGATAGTATCATTATAAATTTAAGCTCTAAAGTTTTTTAAGTTGTAATTTTTGTTTTCCTGATTTTGACAGTTTGACAAATTATCTCTCGTATGGGGAAAACAAAGGCAGTCTCCTTTGACCCATGAAGAGGTAAATTCATATATTTATTAGCTTACATGTGCAGCACGTTGCACTTGCTATCGTTGATTTCAATATGCTCCCTCTTTAAGTTTATCTTTATTGCTCATGGAATGTAAGCATTCCTATACTGTTCTAACAACCATGTGAGATTATCTTAATATTTATCTTCATTTATTAACATGCTTGCTATTTATATTGTCACAAATACAATTATTTATGGATCAATGCCATATTGACATGCTGTAAATATAAAAGTTTGTAAATGTAGAACTTCTTTGAAAGGATCTTCTCTAATTTTTAGAAAGGATCTTCTCTATTTGGAACTTAGGGAGTGGCTTCTATTTGATCGTGCACAATGGAAAGAAAGGATTCATGTAGCCAAGCTCACCTAATAGAATTAAGGCTTAGAGTTTTTATTGTTGTTGTCATTATTGCTACATGCTGTAAATATAAGACTTTGTAACTGAAGAACTTCTTTGAATGGATCTTCTCTTATTTTTAGAAAGGATCTTCTCAATTTGAAACTTAGGGAATGGCTTCTATTTGATCGTGCACAATCGAAACAATGAATTCATGTAGCTAACCCCACCTAATGGGATTAAGGCTTAGAGTTTTTATTATGTTGTTGTTGTTGCTACTACAATTTCACGTAGAAAAATACAACTATGCATAGATGACATGACAATCTCATGTCCGAAAATAGGATTGGTTCAATATATTTTTGTGTGGGCCTATTTATAAAATAATAGAGAACATTTCCTATTTGTTCTGAATATTTAATGTAAATTTTTTGCTAATAATAGGGTAAACATATATGGCATTGTTTCTGTACGTTGACTCCTATTTTCTGGAGAAGTTTGTGCCTGAAAATTTTCTTTCTTGAACAATTATTTATTCTGTTGAAAATTAGCAGCATTATATGTTTTTTTAAAAAAAATATATATATATATATCATAAATGCAACTTAGTCATGGATGAGTTTTATATGAATAATTATGCTAAAAGTGCCACTTTTATGACAATTTCTAAACATTCATAGGGGTTGCTAATTTTATTATGTTGTGGTTTGTGATTCCATAACTATCTCATGAAGCTTGCACACTTTGAAGTTTAATGTTCATATTGGTTGCATTTTGATCCTGCCCTAACACATGTATTTCTCTTAAATCCCCTAGATAGAAATTGTTTTAGCCCTGTTTGTGAGCTTCTTAACAAGAGCCACTGGGACCCCTCTTACCCTCATAGCCATTGTTACACCTCTTCCTTCGGGTATCCCCATCCACATGTTGTTCTCTACTATACTTTGAATGCTACCTACCCATAGGTGATATTGTGAAGAGGTATCTGTTCATTGGATGTTGAAAATATTACTGGTCTAATGCTCAGTGGAGCAAGTTTTTGTGTATGTCTCATTTTGTTATCGTTTATTTTTTTGCGTGTGGTATCTTGCCATTTTTGGCTTGTCTTAATCCTCTCTTAATGCTTAATTATACTTTTTTTATCTCTTATTAATGTATTTGGCTACTCCTGGTTTCTCAAAAGTGCTCACTTGTTTTGAGCATCTGCTATATTTCATCATGCATCTGAAACTTTGAAATAAACCCAAACTTTTCGCAATAGTGGGTAACTTTCTTGGACTCTGAGGGCCGCATTATGAATGCAAAGGCTTTGATTAAGAGAATTTTTTATGGTGGAATGGAGCATGAACTGCGGAAGGAGGTATTGCTCTATTTCCTGTCCACAGAAAGCACTTATTGGCTGGTTCGTTGTATCTTTCTTTAGCTTAATTATGAATTTACAGGTTTGGAAGTTCTTGTTGGGATACTTTGAGTATGGTTCAACATATGCTGAGAGGGAATATCTTGAATCAACTAGGAAATTAGATTATGAAATTTTAAAATCTCAGTGGATGGTAGGTATGGTTTTTATTCATTTGTCTTTTCTCATAATATTTTTTGAGTATAAACATTCTATACCTTCTTTGTTTTTCTTGCAAATTGTAGTATCTTCATGTTTATTTTCTATTGTTTTGCTCTTTTTGGTCAAATATTTTCCGAACTTGTTCTCTTTATCTTAATGCTAGCATGTGTCATTCTTACTACAAATGGCATGTATGAAACCAACAGACTAGTCAGAATCTCTTAGGAATAGCTGTCAGTGTCATTAAACATTTAAACTATATTTCATTTGTAACAATTGTAAGCAAAACACAAGCTATTTTCTTAATTATCTAACATTGGAGTTTATTGTATAAATCTCATAACAAGCTTCACACCTAGGGCTGGCAATTTCACCCGAAACTTGAAACTCGAACTCGAACTCTAAACATTTTGGCTCGACTTGAAAATGTTCGAGTCAAACGGCTTGACTCGAACCCTATTTGAAATAATTCGACTCGAACTAGAACTCAAACAAGTTTGAGTCAAGTTTGGGCTAACTAGATTCGAACTCGACATGAAGCCAGCCCTACTCACCCTTTAATGGAGCCTCATCTCTTTTTTTTATTGAAAATGATACAAGAAAGGTGCTAATCTTTGTATGCAGATAAGGAACTGTGCAATATTTTTATAAACTGACTTTAGGTTAGGTAACCTATAATTTTGATGGAACATTATCATGACTACCACCACCACCACCACCATCTCCATCATCAATATCATCATCGTCAACAACAATAATAAACAAAGCATTGAACCTAAATAAGTATTCACTAGTCTAAACCCTAAACCCTAAGAAAATCAATTTCTAAATAAACAAAGCATTAAATCTTAAATAACCGTGCCTAATTCATCAAGTTATTGAACAAAGATGAAGAAACAAATCTAATCCTTCAATTAATAGAGGAAAACCATACTACATCCAAGAGAAAGATGGACAATGTCATTTTGTATGAAAAACTCAAACAATGGTAGAGGATTTCAATAGTCTTAACTAGAATGACTTAAAATTGGGTAGGTGACCGATGCTTGCGAGAGAAAGGTAGCTGATGGCGTGGCTGGAATCTCCGGCCTCTACTTCTTGGAGACTCTTCAGCTCTCTTTTTTCAGCTAGAGGGTTATGTATAACCCGGGGAAATGGCAGATACTTTGTCAATTCAATGTCAAGGAATTTCTAATGTAGTTTATTAAGTGGATTAGAGCTTGCATTTGCAATGTACATTTCTCTATAATCATTCACTAGGCATTTCTCTATAATCATTATCTTGGGAAATTGTGTTTGTTGCCATCTTCTTTTGTCAGTGGCCTTCTTTGCTTTAAGCATTGCTTATCGACCTTAGACCAAATTACTCAAAATCTAGTATAATGTTCTCAAAGAGGTCTGCAAATACATTTTCCTTACAAGATAATTGGATTATCTTCATTGTTCTTATTCAAATAAATAATGTCTCTAATTAAGGAATTCATAAATTGTTCTATAATTAGACCATCAAATTCCTTTCTTTTGTAGAAATTTGATGGTTCAATTACTTGCTTTCAAATTTGTAACCTTGTAGAGAGAAAATGGAAACTCAAGAATAGTTATTAATCCATGACGTCACTTAAGTTGTTGCTTCTTATTTTCATTTAAGCAGAACTAATTTTCTTGTTGTAAATGTAATTAACAATAAACTATACACTTAGTGTGTGAATCCTTTTTTTGTCAAATTATTGTTCCATAGCTTATCAAAATTTTACATAGATTATTAAACGAAAAGTGTTAAATTAGATGCAATATTGGTTATTGTGAATATGTTCTAGATCAGTAGTTGAAGCTCAAGATTTATTATCTCAAATCTTAAGTTCAAATTTTAGTAATCATATATTTATTTCATATTTGAAGCTCATCTAATTTAAAAAAAAATATTGATCATTAGAATTTTTCATTTATTTTTACCCAAGTAGATGCCATTTCTATGAAGATTTTTTAGACCAAATTTGAATTACTGCCAAGAGTTCAATAGAGTAGTCTAATAGTTAAGTTAACAGTAGTATTTCAGTGAAATTCTTTTCAAATAATATTAGTGTAGTAAGTGGGCTCTTATAGGTAAGTTATTGGTATTAGTTTAAATCTTATTTGTAATATATTTACCTTCTAAACTCAATAGAGGAATACATTTCTAATAATTTAGAGAGACAAAAAACTCCAACCACATCGAAAAAGAAAAAGATTATGATCAAAAACCTTAGAATGTGGAATGGTGTTGTAATTTAGTGATTGATATTGTGAATTTGTTATCTCATGATATAGGTACAAATCTAATCGACCATATATCTAAAAAATATCAGTTTCTTAGAAAAAACCTGAGAACATTTAAGCAACATTGAGCCTGAGATGAGCAATAGAGGCATAATATAAAGAGGGTCTAACAATAATATTTTACCTTTCAACATTTTAGTTTCTAAGTTGCAATATGAACAAATGAGCTAAAATGACATTAGAGATTTAAGAGAGGTGATGCAATTATTATGTTAGTACACTATATTTGTCAACTTACCAATGGAGTATTTATTGAAGTCTAGTGATTGGTGTTATAGCATAGTGGTTGAGGTTTTCACCACATATTTACTTTTCATTTGAAGTTTACTTTCTTTCAAAAAAAAATTACACATGTATTTATCATAAAATAATTGTTGTATTAAAAAGTAAATAAGAATGAGAGAACAAATATACCATACAAAAACAGATAATATCACAATAGAAAACTCTAATAACTTGCATTTCATCAATTTTCTCAACAAATAATTTTCTATACACTATCAGCAAAAGCCACCCGCTAATGGGGAGAGGATAATAATCACACCATCCTTTAATTTTTGTCCAATGAGTTTATTTTTAGAGGCTAAAATTAAAATCTGAATTCATTAAATTACACTATAATTTAATTATTGATAAACTAAATATAGACACCATGCAAGATTAGCATCAAGTCTTATGTGCCTATGTGATATCCATGACCTTCTATAAAGTAACAATATCTGAATTATTGTGAATTTTTGTAAAATAATTTGAAAAATATTTTGTTAAATAAAGGCCGAATAACTCAACATGCGAAGGATCATTGGATGTCTATTGAATGCTAATAAAAATCGAATGAATTATTTTGTGAATGCTTGATTAGTCTTGATGATGCTTATTAAGCATTATGATGACGTAGAGAAACACAATCACAAATACAGATTCACACAAAGCATTGTACAAACACAAGTGTTTATGTTGTTTGATAAATTTAACCCTCATCGATGAGCAGGAGATGAATAATATTACTAAATTTATGGAGACAATAATCTTAAGTTTTAAAACCCTTTCTCGAATGGTTCTATCAGGCATATGTAGCACAACACAAGGATGTTATATCTTATTTTTACCATACAAGCATATATAGCTTTAAAAAGAATTCTGCACAAGCATGCCTGGGCGCATATATATGGCGTGCTTGGGTGTGCCACATGATGAAGCATGGTTGCTTCACACCTCAATAGGTTTGCACATGTAGCTTAGAACATGTGCATCTTCCATTTATGATGCACCAAAGCACGTCCATTCACACATGGGTGTGTTCCGGTGGCACTTTACTACCTTGTGCCATCATTTTGATTATTGGGCACGTAGGTGCGCCTATGTGATGACCCATGTTAGGTTGGTAATAACCAAACTAACATCGGACGCATCTTTCCGCAGGATCATATTGCAGTTAGGTAAAATAGTAGTTAAACAAACATCCAAAGCCATTCAGATATAAAAAATATCATTCATTCAATTTAAAGCATATAATATCCAACTGTAGCTGATCTGGCATTATAAAAATAATGTCTTAGTGCATATTCTAAATACAAAGGATATTAAAAATATACTTAAAGCAGAGCGGGAAGCAAAATAATAATAACTGCAGGAAATAGTGTGTTTCAAAAATAAGAAGATAAATGTCTCCTGCAAAATAACTGTTCTTGCACATGCCAAATTTTCAAACAAAAAGCAATAATCGCATAAAAGTTCATGTTTATGTTTATGACTTGATATTATGAAGCAATGTTAGTGGTTCTGATGGGCAAGGCCAGAATCGTGAGGTTGGGTTCATAAAAATGCAATTAAGCATGTTCTTCACCTGGGCCCCCTTAAAGGCTCCAGATGGCACCTTCACCTGGGCCTCTCTCAAGGCTCCAGATGGTATCCTTCACCTGGGCCCCCGTTAAAGGCTCCAGATGGCACCTTCACTTGGGCCTCTCTCAAGGCTCCAGATGGTATCATTCACCTGGGCCCCCGTTAAAGGCTCCAGATGGAATCATATATGTAGTTAAGCATGACCTTCACCTGGGCCCCTCAAAGGCTCCAGATGGCACCCTTATGACTCCTGATGGACTAGCCCCATCTCTAACTTAATTTAACCTCCGTATCAGAACCATTTGCAATATTCACAATATACATAAATATCTTTTTATCTCTCTTACATGACTAGCAGTAAAAGTAAAACACAACAATATGAAACAGGTTCAAAGCTATGCTTAAGCAGCAAAAAGATAGAAAGCATTAGAAAAGCATAAAAGTAATATCCAGTGTACCTTTGTGTTTGACTTTTTCAAGATGATTCACTCACAATTTTGATGGTCTGCAAAAGTTACGATTGGAGTTCTATTAAATTTTGAAAGTAAGATTTTGTGTTTCAACGAATCTTATTTACTCAGCATATTACTTAACTTAGCCTTTTGTAATAGTATTTATTACCTAATGTTTGGGTATAATTTTATAAATTCATCATAATCATCTTGATGATGAATCCATATTTAAAAGGCTTTTAAATATCATTTATATACTTGGCTCTACCTCGATTAACTTTATTAAGGAAGCTTAAGATCTATGCCTACATATCTTATGGCATTTGATTAGATTATAGATAATATATGTGAAATTAAACTGTGCAAATAGAAATAGATGTAACAAATTAATATGTGAATCAGACAAGTTCCAGATTTAGTAAGGTAGGTTCAGTAAGTATTGATTTAGATCTCATAATAAATTCACTTAAGAGTTCTAAAGTTGGCAGTTTAGGGATTTAAAACATTACTAATATTATGTCACATATTTCAATTGATCGGAACAAAAATTGATTTTACTACAAATCTAGTGAATTCAGGATTAATAAAAAAAAGGAAATTCTCAAATTCATTATATCGAATTGATATATATATAAGTATTTATATGTTATTATGTTAAGAAGATCGCCAGAAGGGAGTTTACCTTAGCCGAGCGGACGAGCGCACGGACGAGCTGAGCGACGCGCAGAGTCGGCGCGACGCGCAGAGAGGAGTCGGCGCTGGAAGGGGGCGAGCTGAGCGGAAGGACCGGTCGAGTGCAAAGGAGGAGTCGGCGCACGCAGGGAATCGGGAGATCGGCGCAGAGAAAGAAGAGATCGGCGCAGAGCAGAATCATGTGGATCATTGAGACGTCGACAGCAAGGTCCGTCTCTTCTTCGGTCTGCGCCTCTGTCAAGCGGTAAGAGGGGAAGATTGTGCGTGCCCAATCGTTCGTCTGGCTCCCTGCCGACTTCGGTGCACTCGACTGCGCTTTCTACCGCCGAACCCCGTCCGAGTGAAGGATCGAGCAGCTCTTTGCGATTAAATAGGACAGCGTATATAACGCACGTCCACTCCAGGCGACGCAGGTGCCGCAGATTAAACCTACTAAATCCCGTAACGTAAGTCTCAGAAACCGCTCACTGACAACTCCATATTTTCTTGTTGGAACCGTCAGCTTAAATGCTGACAGTTTTAGGAAGAGGAAGGAGACTTATAATCCTCTGATTTTGGATTAATATTTTTCTAATTTAAACACGAGATTAATGGCCATTCTTAAACTTCATTTTATCATTAACAGGTTTTAAGAAACTTCCTCAAACAATCAATACGTAATAGAAATTTTGACGAATAGCGGGAAATTTGACGAAAAGAAGTTAAAGCAGGACTTTTTGATAAAAAATGAAAATTTGCGGGAGAAACAGAATTTGAGTTTGGCGGGGATTTAATATCTTTCTTAAAATGACCTAGGGTCATTACAGCCTACCCGCATTTGGGCTCACATCTAAAAATTGTAAGCCCGAGCACTCGAGTATTGGATGCGTCCAAGCATCAGCCTCCTCCATTTAGTATTGGAGCATCTATATTATTAAAACCTTAGTAGCATATCAGCCAAGTTCTTCATAGTGTTGATCTTTTTTAGCAAAATGTCACATTTTTAATAGTCCCAAACCAAGTAGTATTGCACATCAATATGTTTAGTTCTCACACATACACCAAAATTGTAGCCATATAGATTGCTCTTTGACTATCATAAAATACACCCAAATCATACAACATGCCCTACATCTAGATTGACTCTTTTATTACCTCTATGATAGTTTTAATGTGGACCTCTAGTTAACATGCTCATCTGCTGGTATGTACACAACTTGTGATAGATAAATGCTTATCAAGATCACATTAGTTGGTGACTATGCTCATATCTTAAACTTTAACCCTATACTGATTGCACTCTTCAGATAACTTAAAATCTACATTACAACTTGCCAACATTTTCTCCCTAGATCATGCATGTATCTATTCACTACCCTAATTGATTATGTCAAATTATGTCAAGTGCAAATCATCACATACATAAGACAACCATTATATTAGCATCATTATTTCTATCACTATAACAGCATCCCATCACCTTTTTAATCACCCAATCATCATATTATTAATATGATAGCATTAGAATCATTATCACTCTAACACTATTATCACCATCATTCCATCTTCATTAACATCACTACCACTCCATCGTTGCTATTAGCATCATTTTTTTCATCATCTCTTCACTAACATCGTTATCATCACCTCTTCACCATCACCATTATTCTATAATCATTTGCATAAGCATCTTTATTAGTATCATTATTTTAGCATCAACATCACTTCAATATTATTATTACCATCATTCTATCATTATCATCACTTTTGTACCACCATTATCATATCATTTCAGCATCATCACTATCACTTCACATTATTATCACCACTACACCCACCACCACTTTCATCATCATCATCATCATCATCATCATTAAATTCCTTGAGCTATTTTTTTTATTTAGGAACTACTCCATCGTTACTATTAGCATCATCTTTTTCATCACCTCTTCACTAACATCGTTATCATCACCTCTTCACAATCACCATTATTCTATCATTATTTGCATAAGCATCTTTATTAGTATCGTTATTTTAGCATCAACATCACTTCAATATTTATTATTACCATCATTCTATCATTATCATTTCATTTCAGCATCATCACTATCACTTCACATTATTATCACCACTACACCCACCACCACTTTCATCATCATCATCATCATTAAATTCTTTGAGCTATTTTTTTATTTAGGAAACCTTGGATAACGGATCTATATAAATTTGGAAGCAAATTTTCTTAAATAAAAATCATGGCTTCTAGTGATGATGGTTTTCCATAGGTGATAGTTAACAGTAGCTGCTTAATCTCTGATATTTGGTTACACTGAAGTTCTTGCTCGATTAATCGATTGATGCATTATCATTTTTTTTCAAATTCACTCTTTAACTATGCACCCAAATGAAGCAATTTTCTGTTTTAAATTGTCATTGGTGTGTGCATTTGAGTTTCTTTTTGTGTGATTGAGAGCCATTGCTTCATACTACTTTATTAGGAACCCTAAATCTTTTAACCTCTCGAACCATTGCCAACTTTCCATGTATTAGTGATATATTAGAACTAACAAAGAGATGGGTGCATACAGAGTATTTCGGAGACACAAGCAAGAAGGTTTACAAAGTTTAGGGAACGGAAAGGCCTGATTGACAAGGATGTGGTAAGAACATGTCTATCTACTTAGTTCAGTCTAATTTTAATATTGCTTTTTGTGCAGAACTTTAAGATGACTCACAATTTCTAATGTCACTATTTGTTATATTTTTCAAGGTTAGAACTGACAGGTCTATTCCTTATTTTGAGGGAGATGATAATCTAAATATTAAAGTTCTGCGTGATATACTGTTGACATATTCATTTTATAATTTTGACCTTGGGTATTGTCAGGTAACTTGCATTGTCTAAATTTATTTTCAATAAAAAAGAAGGATAGATTATGTATGCTTTTGTTTGCAAATTTTTGTGATGTTTATGGTTACACTTTACTTTTGGCCTGCCTTATCCGCTAGGGTATGAGCGACCTTTTATCTCCTATATTGTTTGTTATGAGGAATGAATCCGAGGCTTTCTGGTCTTTTGTCATGCTGATGGAACGCCTGGGGCCTAACTTTAACCGCGATCAAAGCGGAATGCATTCTCAACTCTTTGCACTGTCAAAGGTTCACTTCAATTCTCTGTACATTCATGATTGTTGAAAGTTTGTTTTAGAATGATGTGCATTATATATGGTATTTTTGCTTTGTGCTCATTCAAGTTGTTTCTACTCCTCTTTCAGCTGGTAGAGCTACTGGATTATCCTCTGCATAACTACTTGAAGCAGGCAGATTGCTTAAATTATTTCTTTTGTTTCCGCTGGATTCTCATACAGTTCAAAAGGTAAAATTGTGAGTCTCTTTGTTAGTTTAACACTAACAATGTTATTTTTATTATTATCAAAAATGATGCGCTTTTATGTTTGACT
Organism: Gastrodia elata; assembly: GCA_016760335.1. NCBI lineage: Eukaryota > Viridiplantae > Streptophyta > Magnoliopsida > Asparagales > Orchidaceae > Gastrodia > Gastrodia elata. The sequence goes on from CM028673.1 coordinate 78,237, forward strand.
ACAGAGAATTTGAGTTCGAGAAGATTATGCTGTTGTGGGAGGTGTTATGGACAAATTATCTTTCTGAGCATTTTCATCTTTACATCTGCGTTGCTATACTTAGAAGTCATAGGAAGATGATAATGGGGGAGCAGATGGACTTTGATTCCCTTCTGAAATTTATCAATGGTCTCAGCAATCAAATTGACATCAATGCAATCATTCGTGATGCTGAAGCGTTATGTGTGTGTGCTGGAGAGAATGGCTCTGCCTGCATCCCCCCCGGCACCCCTCCATCCCTCTCTTTAGATGCAGCTGTTGGGCTCTGTGCTCAACAGGATGATGATGATGAAATATTGTGATTCAAGCATTCATACATACACAGCATGTAAACGAAGAATATGTAGCCTTGTTCAAAACAGATTAATTGCATATTTCTCCTTATATTTCCAAAGTAAAATGTTCAGACAATCTCTGCGTATATTTTATTGTTTGTTTAATGACTGTTAGTATTGTTCTATTGCTAAAAGAATTCGTAAGAAAAAAGTATATTGTGAATGTAGTCTAGTTATTGAGGTTTTGGAATGAGTTCAGTTCTCATATACTTTCCTTTTATTGAAATTCATATTCTTTAAAACCAAAAAATTAGAATTTTTGAGAATAGGCTGTAGCCTATGATTGAAATTTTGAATTTATTTTCTCATTTCATAGGCTCAATATATATTGATTGTATATTTTATGTTTTTTGAATCTCTCAAAAAAATAAATTAATATGATTTCACTGCTTTTCAAGGCACCTAATGATGTGGCAATGATGTTGAGGCTATTGTCAGCAAATGAGTTTGAGTTGAGCTTATCATGTTTTGAGCTGTAGTTCAAGCCACCAAAGCATTTGTTGTCACACTCATAATGCTCAAAGATTGTGAGAGCCTCTTCATAATTCACAAACTTTTTTTTTATAATGCACATGGTCTTGTCGATCAGCCTCCCTAACTGTACAGTAGTTTCTAAGCATTGCAAACAATTTGAATTAATTAGTGACACTAACTTGGGATTAATATCTACATTAAAGAGATGGCGATACCACAACAAAGCCATGTCCGAAATTTAATGTTTGCTTTAGTACTCTGAAAGGAGTTGGATTCTCTAAACCTAATATTAGATTTTTAGTTGCAGAAGATTATACCGGGTTGAAATAATTATCTGCATTTTAAAAATTGCAATAAAATGAAGCAATGTTATAAGATCTTAGATTGCAAGTTTTATTATTTTTTGCTGAATGTACAGATCTCTTTTTAGTTGCTTGGATCGTGCAGGCTTGTATGCTTTTTTGCTTATGAAGAAACAAAAATATACAAATTCTAAGTCGAGCTACTTTTTAAACTGCCCAAGCTGCTAGAGCCAAGCACTCAAGCTGGTACTCAAGCGCCTTCACATAGCAAGAAATCAAATCTTGATTACAACCAGGAGCATTTTCACAATATAAGACAAAAAATTGCACTACTTGGATCCACTTATCTCCGTCCAAATCCTCGTGCTTGCCTCTCAATCATCAATTGTTAATAGAAAGCTTTCTCTTTCCTCTCAAAGGCTCTCAAGTTCATTAGATGGTTCCAAATCTTGATGCAGGAGAGTGGCGTTTACAATATATTGATCTTTGCCGACCAAAAGGATTTACATTTATGCTATTGGAAAAATAAAGTAAAACGACTGCATATTTGTATTAAATAAATCTGATCACATGTAGCAATATATCAACAAATAGAAACAAAAAAAATCTCAATCACAAGAACCAAAGCCCAACCTTGCCTTTTCTCTTTAATACACAGAGAGAGAGAGATATAATGCTGAGCCCCAGAAGAGTTTCAATAGAAAATATAAACATCAAGTCACAAAACACAAGGAAGCAGATAAGCAAGCAATGCCTAGAAATCAGTAGGGGGAGGAGGGAGCTATTTCCTAACGGTAAAAAATGCACAATGATTCCAACTTTTGATGGCACAACAATCTTAAGTTGAGACATTAGATCTAACCTTTAGCTACATTGTATCTTCACCCAGGTCTCGTTGACATGTAATGTTGTTGATATCCATCTGCCTATTCAGAAATTTTATCATTTTCCTGTTTCAAATTCCCTTTTGAATCTTTTTCGTCAGAAACACAATCAGAGCTGTCATCAGCAACCACAAATCCTTGAGTGTTTCCAATTAGGTAAGGCGTGAACATATCCTTCTCAAGATTGGCTAACCTTTGATTAGCATCTCCTTTCAGAAGGTCCACAACCTCCAACATTGTAGGCCTCCTATCAGGACTGCCCTGAGAACAAATTAGTGCAACAAGCACCATCCTCTTTAATTCAGACTCCACAAAGTTCCCGTTGAGCTTCGGATCTGCCATTTCTCTGAACCCCTTCTCTTGCACTAGTGGAAGAGCCCACTCTGTAATGGACCGCTTCATGGTTGGGCTTAGCTTCTCCAATGGCTTTTTCCCACTGGCAAGCTCCAGTAGTAGTATCCCAAAACTGTATACATCACAGCTCTCTGAGGCTTTACCAAACATTGCATATTCAGGAGCAAGGTAGCCAAGAGTGCCTTTCACTCTCGTCGTAACATGAGTTGCGCCTTCAGGGATGAGCTTTGCAAATCCAAAATCAGCAACACGTGCCTCGAAATCAGAAGCAAGCAGAACATTGCTTGCTTTAATGTCCCTATGGATTATATGAGGAGTGGCATGGTGGTGAAGGTATCTGCACAAAAGAAAGAGCTAAATCAGAAGCCAAGCTGTCAAATGCTATCTTGGAGATAATCTTTAAACATGGTTCGCTTACGCAATGCCCTCAGCTGACCCTATAGCAATACTCAATCTTCTGTTCCAGTCAAGAAGGCATTCAGTAGAATTCGGTCCATGAAGATGTGATTGCAAACTTAGATTTGGCATATAGTCATAAACTATTAAGCGTTCTTGACCTTCAGCGCAGTAACCACGCAAGTTCAAAAGGTTTTTATGTCTCACTCTTCCCAAAATCTCCACTTCAACAGCAAACTCCATTTCAGCTTTATTGCTCCACACCTTTAACCTTTTAACAGCTATCTGAGTTCAAAGACAGAAAAGTGCAAAGGATCTCGAGGAATTCAGTAGTAATCTTAATCTTTCAAAAGCATTAAACAATGGAAAAAAATAGAGCAAATTAAGAAACATTAATCGACCTGAATATAAGCATATCATTTGTTGGCATCAACAAACGGTTATAATTAGCATACATTCAAGACACTAGCCATGAAAATGGTGCACCAAGTAATTATCTCTCAACTTATGCTAGTTATAGACATGATATACAAAAAATAGCACATTCAAGATTCAAATGGAAGCAATAAACAATAAAGTATTCAATCAGAGATTAAGATCTAAGTTCAAGGATACAAGATCATGGATTCTAAGCTCATTTACTTGAGCCCTTTTAAGAGCCATATAGAACTAGTTAGTACGAACCAAGTGGCACAACTGCTCTATGTAATACGCACAGTAAATAAAATATGCCTACAAATTTTGTAGTTAGTTTTAGTAGTAAATTTTTCTTCAGATCATTTTGGATTTTTCAACCAAAATTTTCCCCAATTAATAAATTAGGGCTTTTTTAGATTTTAGATCTAAGGCTACTTATAGGGGTGAGCTCACATAATTAATTATCCCTTCTATTTATACAAGAATACTCTGGGTTACAAAGTTGTATTACATCTTAAATTTGGATTTTACTTTTAAAATATTTAACAATTAAGCTAAAATGAGGTACTAAAAAGTGGGATAAATGAAAGAAGATCCGATCAAAATTCCATGATTCCATCATCCCATGTTAACTTATGGTTCGATCTATCAATATTAGAGAACAATTAATCATAATGTCTAGAGATTTTTCTTCATAACCATGAATTATAGCATCCCAACTATCTCAAGCATATTAAATGAAATATGCTAAGAACTTGTTCTTTTGATTTAGCATCGGACTTGTAAATTGGCAGAGCATTGGCCATACCATTTTGGCTTAATACAACAATAGCACAATCAATAAGGTGATTAAAAGTTTTGGATGTAACATTTAGAGATTCAAAGGGCATGTATAACAGTAGATTCAACAAAAGTTGCAACTCAACTTTCATATATAATTCTAGAGCATGAGGGTTAGGGATAGTTTGACAAGTTTAGTTTAATTGGAGAGCTTAGTAACATTGGTACTGGCCTAAACTAAAGTTGGGCAGGCTTATATCCTTTGAAAGGCCTAGAGTTTAAAGTTATAATGGGGTTTACATCTAGCAATATTATCTTAGTGGGACTTGCAACATTTAAAAAGCCCAAATTGATGGTCTTACAACCTTGTCATGTAAATAAGATTACCCATAGTATGTGCATCATTTGATTGTAGCTTTAGGTGATTCATTAGGATTCTTTGATTGACTAAGAAATATATATTTATTGAGCCCCATTATGGTTTTTTTTATTACTAATCCTCAAATCTAATCCACTAAGATTTTTATATCTACTAAGAATTAGATTAATACAATAATGTGATCAACTAAGAATCAAGAAATAATATTTAAGTGTGATTCAACTAGGAACATTTAAATTTGTTATGAATCAAAATAAAAAATCAAAATATGATTTAATTAGAATCCCACATGTCATCAAGGAATTAGAAAAACAACTTAATATAATTCAACTATGACTACTTAGATTTATTAAAAACAAAACATTAACTTAGCATAACTACATTAGGATTAATTAGATCTATTAAAAGTTGAGTAATAAATTAGTATACCTCAGCTAGTATCACCTCGATTTAATAGAAATAAGAACATTAAATAAGTATAATTTAACAAATATTATACAAATCTACTAAAAATCAATAATTAACTGAATATAATTCAGCTTAAATTGCTCAGAATTATTAGGTTGAAAAATTATCTTTGAATAATTCGATTAACATTGCTCAAATATATTAGGAATCAAAATAGTCTAAGACCTTGGCCAATTTGCCTGATCAACCAGGCCACATGTTTACTTTAATTTCATGCCTTTTTGTTGTATATATATTTATTTTATTACATGTCTATTTAATTTTTTTTAAATTATATTGATGGTAATTAATTGCTTGTAAATGCATAGATAAATAATGTTACACATAGTATAGACATTGATCAATATTTGTAATATGTATTAATTCGATAAATGATCATATAATAAGAATCTGTGTTCCCTTTTTTGAAATAATAATAGTAACAATAATCTCATCATCATCATTATTATTATTTAAATTAAAAAGAAACAGTTGCAATTGTTAGCATAATAATTGAACTTTGAATGCACGTATATTTTACTCAAGCTTTGAAATTTATAAAATTAGCATATGATCATCTTCAAAGATCTTAAACATTTTATATTGATTAAGAGATAACAATAAATACAAAATAATAACAGCGATGTTACATCACCAATTATCATCAACTCTAATTGAGCGCACAACTCAATTATTTAATTATTTGCATCTAGTGCCAAAATCTTTTCAATTATGTATAATTTATATTTAAAATAATACATGATTATTTTGATCAATAGATAATTAAATTTTCATTTTTATTTATTTTATTATATTTTATTTTGGTAACAAATCAATATATTTTGGTGCTATGTAGTTATCAACACAATTTTAATTGCTTGATAGTGCTCAAAATAGCATCGATATGGCTCCCTAAATCCAGATAAATAATCAATACAAAGATATTAAGCCTTGGTTGGATCAAAGATGACAGTTAGCTAATATCTACAACTAAGCTTCATGGACGCCTTTAAGAACAACCAAATGCAAATTATTCACCTTTATATTGGCAAAACTCTCTTAAGTTCTCTTTAGGATTTCAATGACTCCTAGTATTTACATGTGATGGAGTCAAGATAACTCCTTTTTAAAAGCCAATTATCTCAATCCCTAGACATTAGTAGTAAAGGCATGGCTGAAAAAGAAATGAGTACTTATCATGGATCAAAGATGCACAGCATCAATCTAGAGAGCAATAAGCATACAACCTAGATTGTTTATGTAGCGTGTTGACTGAACGGCTTGGAGGAGAACAAAGGAATATCCTTCAATACATGTGTTACCGAAAGTTCTGTCTCAAACCACAAATGGGTAGAGATCAAGCAGCTACACACACAGATTACACAACTCCAACAGTTTAAAAAATTGAACCTTCAATCCGTGAGACACGAGGTATTGTCAGTCATGAATAAAAAAGATCTAGCAGCAGTGCTAGAAGTTAGAGTACTGAGGAGCTTCATCCATGTGATGTTGTGAAAAAAACATTAAACCATAGATGAAGATGATGAGAATCACAGCTTTTGATCCATGGAAAGAAAATTGTGCGACAATGTTTGCTTGACTGCTGATATGCAGATGTCAGGAGCTTGAGCTCAAACTCATGAGCATCACATTTGCACTTTTCATCATGCACACGCATGCATTTTTTATCACATATATATATATATATATATATATATATATATATAAATATGTGTGTGTGTGTGTGGTGAAGCAGAAACCCTAGCTTGATGTTCATTTGATCATCCTGAAGGCTCCATGCCAATGGTAGGGTTTCCGCTTCGTGAGTTTGATGAGAGATGTCGAGAATCAATCGATCCAATGTTGTAGAGAGCTAACGATCCAAGTCACTGAAATATTTCCAGATGAAGAGCAAAAAAGGCTTCCCATTAGAAAACTTTCCAACTAAGAAAAACTCAAACAACTTTGCAATAATCCCCACCTCTTCCTTCGTTAGGATAAGTGCGGGTTTATCTCTTAACAATAAAATAGATTTGATACCAAGATAACCAACGGGATTTGAGTTGTATGTCAACGCTTCAATGAAAGACTTGAGGGCCAAAGGAAAATAATATTTGATCCGGTGACTCCACTGGCACGGAGCCTCCAGGGATATATAGTTTAATGTTCATTTGATCACCCACTCAATTCTTTTTTCATTGGGGTCTTAAAGTGGGAGATCCCTTAAGGTTGACTATGCGACAGCTAATCTCCTTCAGCCGTCTGTAGCCACCTTTTGGTTGAAACTGATCTAACAAAAACCTTATACAGGCTATCTGAATTTGGAGTGAAAATGAAAGATACTTTCAAGAAATTGTCTTTGAGAACCTTTAATGCACTAATTGCAAAACAGCTAGTCATGCAATCTCTTCATGTTTCAAATTGCACTCTCACTTAAAAGATCAGAGTATTTCAAGAGAATATACTGTGCAGAAGGTCAAGTCGAACAAACAAATCTATGTTTCCAAAAGTAAATAGTCAAGTTAGACAAAAACCTTTAGGAAATCAAAATAATGATTGTGGTCAGAATCAATGCCAATGTAGAAGGTTGCAATAATTTTGACATTGGTAATACTGAAGAAATGGACATTGATGTTGCCATAGCAACAAACAGCACTGCAAACAAAGAAGTTTTCTTCTTTTATGGTTACCATCCAATATCTGTATGTACTTATTTTTCTAATAATATTCTAATAGATTCCCCTTTTAAAAAAATTATGTATATATATATATATATGTATATATATATATGTATATATATATATGTATATATGTATATACACACATTTCTATATTACAAAATTGCAACAGGTTTTGAGCTTCATCGTGATACAATACAAATATACTTGTTTTTAAGATAAAATTGTGTCATTCTAACAAAAATATTGCCATTAGTTCATTCTAATGATTTCTTGTATTATTTTAATCTTCCTCTTACTTATTTAATACAATAAAAAGTTAAATACTCAAATTTTTCAATAGAGGCATCATACAATCTAAGCTTACTATGCCCAAAAACATCTAAAACAACATTAAGCCCCATGTAGCATAACTGATTGTATAGTTGCTTTATAAATTTTTCTTTTAATTTTTTGAGTGAATTTTTCAATCGCACAACACTCCAGAATGGCTTCTCTCTATTTCACCTTTGAAAGATTGAACCAAGGTATTTGAACCTCTTGCTCATCTTTATTCTTGGAGTTTGATTGGGAATTTCAATATAATTTTAGAGAAAATGAGAATTTCCTTAAAATCAACGCAATCAGTTAGCTTCTTATTAAGAGTTACTCCAAGTCCTTCTGGGGAGATATAGGTTTCTATGTGGGATGATGTCAAGACAGTCCAAGTGGTGGCGAGTCTCCAGCCTCTTGCCAATGAATATCATATGAGTGGGTATGGCAAACATATAAACGAAATTCAGTCATCCACTCTTATAATATCTAATAAAGGCTGATGATGAACCATTGTACGAAGAAAATGAGTTTAAAGATACGGAAGAGACTTGTTTCAACAAACTTCAAATAAAGAAAAATGGCTCTAGCTTCTCAAAAAAAAAATCATAATATTATCAAAGAAAAAAAAGAATTGACCCAGAAGCATGAGTAGAGGGTGTTTCTTTTCCCTATTTGATTCTTCTTTTGTGAGACTCTTTGGGAGGTTTAGTAACCATTTTTCTTGTTTTTATGTTTCTAATTTTTTTTTTTTTTTACTTTTGGTTTCTACCATCCAATATATGTATGCACTTATTTTTCTAATAAAATTCTAACAAATTCCCCTTTTAAATAATGTATATATATATATATGTATATATACATATCTATGTTACAAAATTGCAGCAGGTTTTGAGATTCATTATGACACAATACAAATAAATTTGCTTTTAAGATCAATTGTGCCATTCTAAAAAAAATATTACCATTAGTTTCAAGACATGTCACGCCTTGAAATGGCATTCCATTTAAGAACAACTCATATTGTAACTCTGACGATCACACTACTATGGCTAGTTTCTTTTGAACAACTAGTTGACATTGAAACCGGTAATATGGAGCTGAGTACTAGTGCTCTACATGTCATAAATAAACCCATTTGCACCCAAATAGGGTTGGCTTCGAGTCGAGACAGCCTTTACTCGAACTCGACTTGAACTTGTTCGAGTTCGAGTCGAGTTCTAGTCAAGTTCGTGTCGAGTTCGAGTTCGAGTTCGAGTTCGAGTCATTTCGACTCATTTTAAATAGGGTCCGAGTCAAGATATATGATTCGAACTCGACTCGAAAAATATTTTGAGTCGAGTTCGAGTCGAGTCAAAATGTCTCGAGTTCGAGTCGAATCGAGTTTGAATTTTGAGTTTTTGGTCAAATTGCCAGCCCTACACCCAAACCAAGTTTTTCTCTAGCATTCCTCTCAAGGCCCCATTGTTTTTCATGCTACTTTCTACTATGCTTTATTGTAAACTTCTCTTAATTGCTATTTAACATGAAATAAACCAGTTGTAAGGAAAAATAATTTTTAGGGATTTCAGAATTACAGGCATTTGGCATACAGTAAATCACCGATAAAAACTTCATACATATAAATATTTTATAGCAGTATAAATATACCCGTTATAAAATTATTACGACCGAATTGACGAAATTTCATTTTATGTGGCGCATCTCATCCTTCGTTCCGTCTCTTGAGCCCTAATGCCCTCCCCCGATTCTGATTTCTGCGCTCCAAGGCAGTGTTTCTCCTCCAATCTGTAAGCATTTCTCCTTCAATTTATGGTGTCAATGATGTGGAACTTCTCATTCGAACATTATATCCTCTTACGTTCATTTCTCTGTCAGTATTGTGAAACTCAGTGTTGTAATAAGTTTATGATGGGATTCTATTTCAGTTGAAATTGTTATGCTAGTGTATGAGCTACAATGCTGCATTCTATCAAGTAGAAAAAAAAATGTTCTTGGTACTATCATCCTTTGGAGTTGTATTGCTTTGAATCTGTTATGTTATAGTTTGTGAACAATTTAGATGATATTAATTTATGTTCCAATGTGTTATTTAATTTTGATGCAGCAATATCATGCTATGAGGTTGACTAATTCATTCAATAAAATATAAAAAAAAATGTATTGCTGAGAATCTGATACAACTTAGAGTGTGATTCTAGAGTATGGGTACTATTACATTTGAAAATGCATTGCTGTGAATTTATCAAATGATAGTTTATAAAAAGTCTAGTTTATATTTCTTAATGTTCAAATAGGTGTTGCTTTAATAAATTTTGTACAGCAATAACATGCTGAGTTAGAAGCTTCATTTCATCAAATTTGTTTCAAAATGTTACTGGGAATCTATAACATTTGAAACTGTTATGCTGGAGTGTGGAGAATGTTACATTTGAAACTGCATTGCTTTGAATCTGTTATGTGATAGCTTGTAAACATGCAAGATGATATTACTAGATGTTCCAATAGGTACTGTGTTATTTAGTTTTGGCTCAACAATACCATGCTTTGAGAAAAACTGCTTCACTACATCAAATTAGGAAAAAAAAATGCTTTTGGGAATGTGTTAGTGAATCTGTCAAATGATAGTCTATAAACGGTCTGTGTTATTTTTAATATTCCAATAAATATTGATTTATTAAATTTTGTTCAGTAATAACATGCTATGAGGTAGACTGCTTAATTCTATCAAATAAGAAAAGAAAGTGTTGTCATTACAGCTAAAATTATGATGCTGGAGAATGGGTAGTATTTCATTGATACTACATTGCTGTGAATTTCTCAAATGATAGTCTATAAAAAACCTAGGAGTTTTTCTTAATATTTCAATAGGTATTGCTTTATTAAATTTTGTTCAGCAATAACATGCTATGAGATGAACTGCTTAATTTTATCAAACAGGGAAAGAAAATGTTGATGGGAATGTGTTACAGCTGAAACTGTGATACTGGAAAATGGTAGTATTTTTTTAAAACTAAATTGTTGTGAATCTGTCAAATAATAGTATGTAAACAGTCTAAGTGATATTTCTTAAAATTCCAATATGCACTGTTTAATTAAATTTTGTTCAATAATAACATGCTTATGAGGTAGGTAGGCTACATCACTTCATCAAATTAGAAAAAAAATGTGATTCTAGGAAAGTGTTACAGTTGAAACTGTGATGCCTGAGTATGGGTAATATTTTCTTGAAACTGTGTTGATGTGAAATATGTCAAATAATAGTCTATATAAATCTATGTGGTATTTCTCAATGGAGCTATCTAAGACTTCTTACACAAATATCACAAGTACAGTGCTCATTTTATATCTATTTTTTACGAAAATTTTTAAAATGCAAAAAAAACTTTTGGGTAATCTCACCACCTAAAATACTCGGAATATCATACTCAACAGATTATTTCATTCCAAACAAAAAAATCTAGATTCCCTATAATATTTTAACAAACAACCAAACAAAAGTTCAGTGGTCATATTACAATGTAACCAAATTATACACATTGATTTCTTGAGTTTTCTACTAGGGCTAGCCAAGCCTGTCACTTCCAAACTTTATCTATGTTTACTACAATCTGCATTTACTAGTAAGATTGATGCATTTTTGAGATTCACAAATCTTGGGTTTGCAAATGCAGTGGGGATGGGATGAAGGCTTTCTATTCATATTGTTTCATAGCTGAAAAACTTCAATTCATTGAGGGTTGTATCCAAGTTGGTGTCAGAGTTTTAAGTAATTTTGGAGTGTAGAAGGGAAGGGTGGTTTCTCATAACAAAAAAAGGCAAGAAAAATCAAGAGCAGTATATGAGAGGCTGAATTCACGGAAGTAGGGCTAGCACTGGGAAAGAAAATCAGTGTCATAACGTGCAACGAAAAGCTGCAACAGGGGAATACTTGCGGGAAAGGAAATCAGGAATATTTTATCAAATCAAGAGCTTAATTTAACTGAGGTGCTAGCCTATGGAAACCTAAGGTCCCTGCAAAATAAATATAGCCTAAAAAAAATTATCATTGTCCCTTCTGATTTAAAAATGTTCGCTCATTGTACGTGAATAGCTATTGCTAGATATAGGATATAGAAAAACAACAAAATAGCTTTACCCATTCGTGCAATTAAATATCTAGAAATTCAAATGCTAACAAAGCATATAGATGATAATAATACAAACCAAGAAAATCAATTAAAAAAATAGGTAGAGATGGTGAAGAATTTTGCAGAAAAATTAAAATAATCTGAGGGAGTGTAATTCAACAAAGAAAATCTTACAAGTATATGACACATTATGAAGAAAAACTCCAAAATCCACATACTTCAGAATATAAAATAGTAAAAATTGCCTTGGTAGCCTAGGTAGTTGAACACGCCTAACTATCACTCTTACAACAATGGTAATAGTCCGATCTCTCGAATGTAAAGGTATGTTCGCTCTTGTTATTGACAGACTCATAATTTTGTCCTCAAATGACAAATTTCCATATACCCATCCTATGAGTGCTTTTACTTCAAGCAAGCTAAATATTAAATTTATTAATAGAAATTTTACCATTATTTCAAAAATTCCTTGATGTTTAATAGTTCTATTTAATTATACAAAAAGAGCTTTACAATCTCTCCACTTAAGCAAATGATGATCTCGTCAATTTTCATATGCAAAGCAAAGAAGTATAAATCGATAAATATGACCTCAGAGATGACCCATGCAAGCTTAGGAGATTAACCCTATCATATAGCACTTTGTCCCATCATAGGTTTAAGAGATTGCTCCTATGATATAACATTTTTCCCACACTTAGCTCTTATCTAACACTCAAGGTATTGCTCTAATATCATGTATAACACCACAAATGCTTAAATATTAAGGTATTGTTCACTTTAACATTAGTGCCTCATGATTTTGTCCTCAAATGGCAGCTTCTCTAATGATTGCTTCCCAAATGGTTACTCATTCTATGTGTTCTCCTGCTATGAGTATGCTTATGTTTTGGAGTTCTTATAAGAAACTCCACCTTTATCTCAAAATATATATCAATATTTAAGAATTTTACTTAATTATATATAGTAAAATTCACAACAATGAAGTAAATGAGTTGTCTTACAACAACTCCAATGCCTTGGAATATGAATTAAGAAAAAGTAGTTGAAATATTTTATAACATAATTGATGCTTCAAAAATAAAATTGAATCTCAAGTATGATGTAGTTGAATTGAATTAAAATTAAATTAAAGCTTTGGTGAGACAAAAATAACTAAAATACCTCATGTAGGAGCACAAATTTTTACACAAAAACACCAAGGCTTAATCCCACTTGTGGGGCCAACTACGTAAATCTTTTGTCTCCATTGTGCACAGTCAAATAAAAAAGCTCATCCCAAGGTTCCAAGAAAAAAAGATCATTCTAATGGTTTCTTCCTATATTTTTTAATCTCCTCTTCCTCATTTAACACAGAAAAAAGTCAAATACTCAAATTTTTCAATAGGGGCATTAAACATTTAAGCTTACTATGCCCAAAAACATCTAAAAAAATATTAAGCCCCATATAACACAACCGATTGTATAGTTGCTTTATAAATTTTTCTTTTAATTTTGAGTGAGTTTTTCAATCGCACAACACTTCAGCATGGCTCACCATTTCACCCAACAACTTGGATACTATTAATCACATTGCCCTCTACTTCACCTATAAAAAATTGAACCAAGGTATTTGAACATCTTGCTCTTCTTTATTCTTGTTCCTCTATAGTTATGTCCTCAAGATTATGCATTTATTATGATCATACTTACACTCCATATATTTTATTTTAGGTCTACTAACAATGACCCTTTAAAAGTGGTCTTCCACAACTCTAGTTTTGCTTTTACTTCATCCATTGATTTAACAATTAGAAAAATGTCATCTACAAATAACATGCACCAAATAACCTCCTCTAGAATGGGTGTAGTAAGAACAGCCAAAATTAAAGAAAAATAATATTGACTGAGAGTAGAACTTTAGCATAATCTAATGGTAATAGAGAAATCATAAGATAAGCCACCTTGCTATCGAACACATGTATTACCCAATTATACATATCATTAATAACATCAATGAATGCCACACATAAAATTTCTCTTCAAAATTTCCAAAAACTTCTCTTTGCTCTACCATAAGATTTTCAAAATCATTAAAGATTAAATGAAGGTCTTTTCTTTCTTTAAATTTCACGATTAAACCCTTAATAAATGTACGCTTCTATGGACATGGTGATGACTGAGAGCAGAACCTTAGCATATATATACATATATGTATATATATATATATACATATATGTATATATATATATATACATATATGTATATATATATATGTATGTATAAATATATATATGTATGATATAATCTACATGGTGATGACGAGTGATGGAGAGCGATGGTGAGAGCGATGGTGAGAGCGATGGTGATATCTGCCGGTAACCCTAATGCATCGAACGATGACGATATCATCGTGTTGCAGAAGCTCGCCATAATTTAAGTTCATTCATGATACTTGAGCCCAGATATTCATCTCTGCAGCATTCTTCTTCAGGATTTTGGAGTTTTTCTTGTTGGTTCTCACTTTGCCCTATTTTTCGTTGAGTAGTGATTTTGGCATTCGGGCTTATGGTTGCATTTGGGTTCTGTTAAGGGGTGTAAAATCCCATGGATGGAGGTGGGGTGCTTGCGCACTCCCCAACCTTCATTATGTGATATGTCCACCCTGAGCTCTCAAATTTTTTATTGATACACCCACGAATAATCCTTCTCCCGATTCTTTGGTGGGCATTAAACCTCTTACCTCTTACATCTTACATCTTATAGAAGAAAACAAGCTTTGATTCTAATCAAAGAGAAGATTGCTTTGCTTTTGAAACCTTTAGAATTTATGTTGATTGCAAAATTTGGAAATGGCAAATCGGTTATGCCTGTCATTCAAAATTTTTTTGGTAATTTGGGACTTCTTGGATCTTACAATATTGGTTTAATTGATCACTAGCACATTCTTGTTAAGCTATCCAAGGAGATTGATTACACTCGACTTTTCTCAAGAGGTTCATATTTTGTTAAAAATTTTAATTTGAAATTCTTGAAATCGACAACCAGCTTTGATCCTAATTCCGAACCCTCTATCATTTTGGCGCGAATGTTTTTCCTCTTCTAAAAGCTCACCTTTTCTCAAGAGGTCATATTTGTTATGAACAATGGTGATGACTTAATGGTTTCAACTGTTTTAGTACCCAATGAGAATGAAGAGATGTTCTCACCCCATTGCTTTGTGGAGGATGCTTGTTTGGAATCAAACTTCCCTATGAATGATAAGGTGAATATAGAGATACTCACGGGACCCACCAGGGACACAGCAGTTAGTGAAGTAGTTTTCGGCATTCTAGTCGCATCCACACCTTTGGCACTTGGCACTGGGAAGGCCTATGGTCTGGATACGGTGCTTAACCTCAAAGACCCTCACACTAAAGCACTTCAAGATGTGGATGGCCCGCCTCTTTCGGTGGTTGCTCATGAAGATAATGTAGAATTGTCATTGTGCCCCATTAATACTGGAACATAGGGGGATCTATCAGGTTACGAGGTGAGATCAGAACAATAAGTCCAAATGGATGGGGATGTGAACGGCACAGAGGTGGACCTTTCTAGTTATGAATCGCTCTCATCAAGTAGACTACGGGATGTGCTCTCAGTTCCCTGTGAAGTTTTGGGGATACGTGATGAGAGGATATATATTGAAGATCTCTCATATAATGCTAGGTTATTGATGGTTTACTCAACAAAACTGCTCCAAGGGTATCTATTTGAATTACATTAGTTATGGGACAGCGTGATTTGATAGAAAACTCCCATCCTCCCCTTGTTCAGTTGATGGGGGTGAATCTGGGGAGAGTTCTAAAATTGATAGTACGGTTGCAAAGCATATCTATGCTGATCTTGAAAACTTCTCAAGGAAAAATGGAAAAAAGAAAAAAAAGAAAAAGAAAAAAAAAGAAAAATAGATCCAACTCAAAGAAATCATGCTTCAATATTAGAAAAAAGGGTCGGTGACTTCTTCGTTTGGAGATCTCTAGCTTCCTATCATTTTTTGTGATCATTTACTCAGATCTCATTTTGGATGTTCTCTTATGAGAGTCTTGGTGACCACTTATTTTTTTTCTTATACTTTTCTTTTTTATTTCTTTTTTTTTTTTGTGACTTTGTTTGAGTTGCTAAACTCGATACCTATTGTATCCTAATTTATATATATAAATCCAAAATGTTTAATATATATATATATAATTAAATCATTCCAAATTAAATTAGCAATATAATAGACTTTTAATGGGGCCAACCTACCCTTTAGGTGAAATTTCCAATTTATAAAATTCCTCAACCTCTTTGGTTATAATAATATGCCAAATGCTTTTAAATTTTTAATTGACTAAATATACCTATAATTGAAATTCTAGGCAAGATATTATTATTATTATTTATAATTATTATTTAAATAATATTATTCTGCACCAATAAGGGTGCAAATGAGTCAAACTCAAACTTGAGTAGGTCTTGATAACAAGAATTTTAAAAATAGAAGTCAAGTTTGAAATCAATCTAGCCATTGAAGCCCCACCTCAAGCTTATTGAAGTGGGGTTGCAATGTGTCAAACGATTGGAAAAAAACAAAATGGAGATGAGGACTTACAGAATATAATGTGGAAGAATGGTGAAAGCTCCAAACCATATAATGGGAGTGAAGAATGCAAGGAGTGAGAAGAGGATGACTCTTAAATAAGATCAATGTTTTTGAAGCACAATACAAATCATAATGATCTTTTTTAGCTTTAGTACACAAAACATAAAGTGAAGCACGCTTTAGTGAACTAACAGCATGTCATGTCCCAGCCCAATAAGTGTCGAGAACAAAAGTTTGACAACAAAGGATCTTCTAAATCTTTTAAAATTGCAAGAGCCACCAAGTTAAATATATCATCGAAGTTAGCAAGAGCTACTAATACCATTAATATAAAAAGGCGCTAAAACTTGAATATATTTAAGAATTTTGAAAGAAAGTTACAAGCATTGAAAGTAATTCAGACTAAGAAAGTAATATTTAAAATGTGTTTGATGACATTTATATGTTAAATCTATAAACTTAATTGTTGATTAACTTAGTCGAAAGTTTATTAAAGGTATATTAAAGTAAATAAATGTAACAACTCGAACTCTTAAGCACCAAGGTATTGCTCGTTTTAACCTTAATGTCATCACAGTTTGGTTTTCAGAAGATGAATTTTCAAGGAGTCACACATCCAGAGAATACTCCCGCCAGAAGTATGCTTAGCTTTGAAGTTTTTATTAAAAACCCCAGTCATCTCAAAAGGCATCATGATGTTTAAGAGGTATGATAAACTATACTTAAGATATTTCACAATTTCTCCACTTAAACAATTGACATCCTCATCAATATCTGCACATAGATCCAAGAACCATTCATCGGGTATATAGTACTAAGGGTGGTCCCAACTAGCTCAAGAGGTAGCCCCCAATATGCAACACTTTGCCCCTTTATAGGTTCAGAAGATGGCTCCCTAGCTTAGCACTTTGCCCTACATAGCACTTAACTCTTATCTAACACCCAATGTTTTGCTCTAATACTATGTTCAATGGCCCAAACTCTTAAGCACTAAAATATTATCCACTTTGACCTAAACAGTCTCATAATTTTATCATCAAAAGATAACTTCTCAAAAGTTCATCCATCATGGGGTGGTCCTACTATAAGCACACTTAATTTTGAAGTTCTAATTAGAAATTCCATTGTTATCTCAAATAGTATCTTGATGTTTAAGTGATATGATAAATTATACTTAAGGGTTTCATAATAAATAATATTTATATAAAAGAATAAATTAATATGGGGTATAAATTAAAATTAAGTAAATATATAATTTAAAAACCTAAAACTTTGATACTAAAATTCAAAATGTGCAAAATAGAAGAGCTACTGAGCAAAGTACATTAAAAGATTCACCTATAGTTATTATTGTGAATATTTATAATAAATATTACTTTAAGAGTTTGAATAGATCATTAATGAAAACTTTATTTTTGAAATATTCTTTCATTTACTTAAGGATTTGCACTTTCTGTAATGTCGCCTAACCTCGCACTCCTTAACTAAAAAGATTATCTCATATGAGAGTTACCCATGATGAGCTTTTCCTCTAAACCACCTTTAAAATGAGGCAAGGTCCTTAAAAGCTATTTACCCTGAATGAATTTTAATTTATTTTTAATACCTTGCATCTCTTTTAATTAATAAGACGCACCTTATGAATTTACCCAAAAATGTCTTGACATTGAAACTCGCACTTTAGAACTATTCTTATATATAAGCTTTTTGGATTCTAGTAATTACAAACCTTGATTAAATATCATTAATTTTAAATAGAAAATGCATTAGTTTCAAGCAAACTTTTATACATGTCTATTACAAAATGGTTTTTTTTTTTGTAGATAGCTCAAAGAAGCTTTCGATCTAAAATATGACATCAATGCAACCTAACTACAAGGATCAAAAGTTAAAATTTAAGCATTAAATATTTAATTATAACATAAGATACATCTTCAATTATAGCATAAGAATCCATTATTTACAAAATAATACCTTTAAAGGACATTGAGAGGCCATCGGAATTGGTAGGGTTTGTTGTCAGAATTCTTAATTTAAAGGACATTGAGGCCATTAGAAAAGAAAAGCACCTCCAATTGACGAGGTATAAATTTAGATAAAGTTTCCAATGAAAATACTAAACAAAAAATTATGAAGCAAAAGAGAAGACGAAGAAGCAAATGGGCAGAGGCTCAAAAAAGTTTATAGTTTAAGGTGGAGGGAAAGACAAAAGAGGAGAGGAAGATGAAGAAATTATAGATTTGATAAAAGGAGGGAAGAGGAGAAATGGGGGCGTCTATAAGAAGGGTTCAAGCATGGGAGGCTGGTTAGGGGGTGCTCAAAGAAAGACATAATTAAAAAAATATATATGGGATGTAAGCTAGGCTTTGATGTAATCCAATGATAATAGAAAAATCATTAGACAAGCCACCTTGTGATCAAATACATGTTACAGCACTATTATGCATATCTCTAAAAACATCAATATAAGCAACACAAATCTCTTCTCTCCAAAGTTCTCCAAAGAATTTCTCTTGGTACACTATCATAAGCCCATTCAAAATTAATAAAAACTGAATGGAGATCTTCTTTTCTTTCTCTAAATCTCTCCATCAAACCTCTCAATATATATATGGCTTCCATGATAAATCTACATGGCATAAAACCAATTATTTTGAGAAATACAAGTATTCCTTTGTAATTTGTACTCAACCACTCTCTCAAAGTTTCAATATATGGCACATTAACTTAATTCCTTTATAATAAGCACAGTTTTGAGCATCGCCTTTATTATCATAAATAAATAAAATAATACTCTTCCTCCACTCATCTGGAATCTTTCTAGTCTTTAAACTAACATTAAATAACTTGATAAGCATGAAATTCCTTTCACACCCAAATATTTCCATACATCGATAAGTATGTCATCCAATACTACCTCTTTTTTGCTCTGCATCCTCTTTAAAGCATTCTAAATCTCAGTTTTACTAATATGGCTAATAAAAGTGTAAATGAAACTTGTTATAATCATTAAAGATATTAATTGTGTATGTACAACCTTCATTAGAAAGCTTAATAAAATAATTCTTCCATCTCTACTGAAAATCTTCATCCTTAAAATAATTTTTTATCATTGTCTTTAATATATTTAACATGAGATCTTTTATCTTTTAATTTAACTAGCTTATAAATGTCTCTCTTCCTCGACAATTTCTAATTTATTATATAAATTCTCAAATGATGAACTCTTGAATCACAGAATGCTATTTTGATTTCACAGCAAGTCAATTTGTATTTCTTCAAATTCTTCTTAATCTTAAATTTTAATTGTTTTTATAGTATGTCTTTTTATCATTAATCTTAACTTGAATATTTTATTTCTACCGCAATGCATCTTTATTATTGGGTACTCTCTATTTTGATTCATCAAGTAAACTCTTTGCTACACTACAAACATGATTAACAATCGAATTCCACATAAGATTGGCTTCAACCTCAAAATTTTATTGTCCAAATTTTAAAGCTTCACTTTTAAAAATATATATTTTACCATTCTTAAAATTTCATCATCTAGGTTTATAGCATTTTAATATTCTTTATTATCTCTTATAATCAAATTCAAAACCAATAAATTATATTTGATTGTCAAACAATTATTTGAATAATCTTACAATCCTTATAAAATAAATAATCTATTTTTTAATTCAATAATTAATATAAGTTTTAGATGTCTCATTTTATAAAGTGATAATATGAACATTTATTTTCTTAAAGTATCTAGAAATCATTAGACCATAAGCTAAAGCAAGCTCCAAAATCATTTTTCCTTCTTAATTAATCTTTTCAAAATCAAAACCATTATGAATATTATCAAATTCTTTAACTACCTTTCCAACATGTCCATTTAAATTTTCACCTATAAAAAGAATCTCCTCTTGAAGCATACTTTGAACCAACTCATCCAAATCATGTTCTTTTGTGCGCATATCTAATCCTATTTGAGTGACATAAATACTTGCAATATTAAAAGCTATTTTATTACTTATAAGTTAAGAATATAACTCTATCTCATAACCTCTTAACTTCCACTACATTATTCTTTAAATTCTTATCCAGAATTATTCTCACATCATTCATATAGCAATTCTTACCTGAATACCAGAATTTAAAGCCTAAGCTTTCATTTTTTCTTATTTTTTTCTCCCACCCACTTATATTAATCCTCCTATTTATCATAATACCAACTAACTCAAAAAATGTGCATGTGAGAGTGTCAAAATTCAAATTACATAATCCTAATTTATAATCAAAGATTACTTATTTGCACGCATTCATTCATAATATGAGACCCTTGCTTATTTTACACTACACTTGGGTGTCAATGTAGCAGCCTTTGCAAGCTTTTCATTATATTCAGGTAATGAACGTATCCCTTCTAGGGAACGCTATTTAAGGGATTCATTTCATAATATGATACAACAAAGTTTTGTGCTGGCTGCCGACTACCTCACGCAACCCTCCTCCTTTCACTTCCAGAACCTGGGACCAATAATGGCAAAATTTATATCTATTATTATTTTCATTATAAGAAAATCTTTTTATTCAAAAAGTCATCCCTAATCCCGGACCCAGTAATAGAGGAGCTTTTATCTATTATTATTTTCATTATAAGAAAATCTTTTTTACTCAAACAAGTCACCCCTATCCTCCGATTGTTAACTAACATCCTTTCATTCAGGCCGCCCAATCCCCTTGCCCAACCCCCTCCTCTGGTTATTGACATCATTGATGACCAACAACAAAACTAGTAGACCATCTCCCTCCCTTTCATTAGCTGATGGCCACCCCAACCACCGCCACCCTTCCAGTTACCGATGAGCCCATGCCAAGAGCAAGGAAATCTGCCTCTTCCTCCTCTCTCTCTCTCCCTCCCACTATCTTTCATTCTTTCTTCTTCCAATTCTCTTATGTTTCTCTCATTCCCTATTTTTCATTCTATAGGCATGCTAACTCTTCTTCACTTTCATCTTTTTCTTTCTCTCACCCTTATTTCTCTCTCTCTCTCTCTCTCTATATATATATATATATCTTTTACTCTCTTTTTTCCCTCACCATCTCTATTTATCTCTCTTTTCTCTCTCACTTTCTCTCTTCTCCCTCTCTAACTCTCTCTAGTAATTTCATCTTATAATAATGATATTGGCTTGACCCTAAATATTACTCTAAAATGTCTCATAATAATTATTCCCTTAAAAAAACTTCTTGAGATAAAGAGATAGATAATACTTTAAACTCATAAATTTATAAATAGCGCCCCTTTGTTGAGAAGATCAAAAAACTTTATTTTTTTATATGAGTTTGGGTTTCTTTGCCAAGAATTCAATAAGTCATATAGTGTGGAATGCCCTAATCCACCCAATCATATAAAAAAATTGCACATGTGCCTGAGCATTACTAAGGCACTTTGCGAAATAGCAGCTTCTCATATGTGTGACTCATAAATCCTAATCGCTACGCTTTGAAAACAGCACACTCTTAACAGCACTAAGCCAAAAAAAAGTAAAGGAGAAGGGATAAGCTACAACAAAGACAATGACTCAGAGTCTTAATTGATTGTGACAAAAGCGACCTTCATGGAACAATTTTACTATGTGCAATTTAGAATTGAAGACATTTTTTCAATTTCCTACTTAATGATGTTAATTTCCTCAAATCAAAACTAAATACTATGCACATGAATTGCCAAATCTTTGACCCAAGCAAATATCTTCAACTTAAGCTCGGTTATTTGCAAAATCTCAAACTCTAAACTTGATAACGACTTATGAGCTTGACAGCACAAGTTTGTCAGTGAATCAAGTTCAAGTCATGTAACGACCAAATGTTTTTATCTGCAAATTAGGTCAATTTTCCGCCTCAAAAATCGAGTTCCGAGGAATTTCGATTAAGGGAAAAGAAGAATACTAATAAATAAAAATAAATTTTAGATCAAAGTGCCCAAGTTTGAAAGAATTCGGATAACGAAAACTCCCGCTTTATTTATCTGAATTATTTAAATCCAATAAACTGAGAAAATTAAATACGTGTCTGAATTCATCGATTTTCATGTCATTATATTAAGTATATTATTTAAAAGCTGCTCGAAAAGTTTCATCAAATTCTGAGCGTCGGTTTGATCTCAATTAATTTTCGAAGTTTTAAACTTCAGAAATTAATTTAAAATAAAATTTTGCTCTGAACCGAAAATTTTCGGCACGAGGGTGTTCGTAACGTCATAACACACCTCAGTGTCAAGTTTCGTTATTTTTGGACGCCAAACGACGGAAAATTGTGAAAAATTTGAGTTTAAGTAATATCTTTAAAATTTCCTTCTGCCCCCCATCAAGATTGCAAATTCTGCGATCGCAGGCTCTGCACAGGCGGAACCTTCTAGCGCCTAGCGCCCATGCCTGCGCTAAACCCTAAACCCTAAACTCCAAAATATTTGCTAGAAGGAGAAGCCGAAAGGTGGTGGAAGATTACTTACGAAACCACCTTTGGCGGCATAAGTCTGGCAGAGTTCACAGCTGCATTCAGAAGCCGCTACATCCTTCATTCCGCACAAAGGATTCTGGAAAGCCAATTTTTGAAAATAACCCAAGGCGATAGATCGGTAGCGGCCTACGAGACTGAATTTACAAAACTCTCATTATGCACCCAAGTTAGTTGACTACGAAGCAACAAGGTGCAGTAGATTTCTAGACGGATTAAAGGATAGCATTCGCACTAACTTGATTTCACTTAAGCATACAAAAGTTGCCGATCTTTTAGATTATGCAACAATGCTTGAGCACAACGAACATGCGATCGCGGAAAGACAAGGAAAGAGGCAGGATCATCCCACATAGGACTGGGAGACTTGCAAATATCCCCATTACCCTCCACCAGCCAGGGCATACCAAATGTCTGCAGAAGATCCCATAACCAATTAAGGTTTTCCTTGTAATCGACCTCAACCGCTTGGGAGGTGCTACCATGAATAGGACATCTATTTTATCTGTGGGCGCCCCGATCATGGTTATCATTTATATATCGCCAAGAAGACGATAGACGGAGATGTAATCCCTGGGAAAAGATTTGCCCCAAACCAGAACTCGGCACCAGCTGCCCCCCCACCAATAATCAAAGAAAAGGAACTGTTCCCAAGAAAGTTGCAATAACAGCGGCGCCTACCCAAAGGAATAGTCAGGCCACTCGGCCCACCATCCTAGCAAGAATGTACACCCTCACTCCTATCATGGCACTCGACGACAACGACATAGTATCAGATATTAATCTCACCAATATTTAAGTTTCGTTTGTATGATGTCGAGGACATCATTTTTTAAGTAGGGAAGTTTGTAACTACCCAATATCTTTATCAGCAAATTAGGTCAATTCCCGTCTCAGAAATAGAGTTCCGGGGAATTTAAATTTAGGGCAAACAAGAATACCAATAGATATAAATAATTTTTAGATCAAAGTGCCCTAATTTAGGAGAATTTGGATAACGAAAACTCTCGCTTTGTTTTTCTGAATTATTTAAATCCAATAAACTGAGAAAATTAAATGTGCATCTAAATTCATCGATTTTCATGTTGTTATGTTAAGTATATTATTTAAAGGCTGCTCGAAAAGTTTTATCAAATTCTGAACATCAGTTTGATCTCAATTAATTTTTGAAGTTTAAAACTTCAAAAATTAATTAAAAATAAAATATTGCTCTGAACCGAAAATTTTTGGCGTGAGGGTGTTCGTTACGTCATAACACACATCGGTGTCACGTTTTATTATTTTTAGACGCCAAACGGTGGAAAAATACGAAAAATTTTAGTTTAAATAATATTTTAAAAATTTCCTTAAGAAAATTCCATTTCCTTCTTCCCCCGATCAGGATCACAGATCCTGCGATCGCAGGCTCTGTCACAAGACAGATCCTGCTTTGCACAGGCGAAACCTTCCAGCGCCCAGCGCCCATGCCTGCGCCATTTTTGGCGCAGGCTATCGGCCAACTTGGCCGACCCCCTCTCTCTTACCTACTTATACCCCCTCAGCTCACCCCCTCCTCTCCCACAGCAACTCCCTCCTCTCCCAGCCAACCCTCTCCCTCAAACCTGCAAGCCCTCTCCCTCAAGCCAGCCAGCCCCCATTCCCTGCCAGCCAACCCCCTAGCTAACGCAGCCACCACCCAGCCTCGCTCCTTCGGCCACGTCCGGCCTCCCTCCATTTTCCGACGATCCTAATTCTAAAGGTAAGAGAAGTATAAGAGAGAAAAAATTATGAGATATTTTGATTCTTTTATTTTCAATTATACTATCTCTCCATTAGTCATTCACATTATTATTGTTCTCATTAATCAATAATGGAAACAGTATAAATATTATAAAATGACTATTTTCATTTTGACGTTTACTATTATTATTATGTTCTAAAATTTTTAGTCATTTTTATTGTCTTTATTCTTTCATGCATTATTATTATCATTAAATAATAATAATAATAATATTATTTTACCACATCAGTAATTTAAAAATACGGACTTCTATCAATATGAGAATATGAAAGAAAGATATAATAGAAAAGAATAATGCAAAAATCCTTAAAAATGTATCATATCACTTTTAAAAAGTTAATTTAAAATATCAAAAACTTAAATGCAAATTGAGCGAACTGTCACTCTCAGAACTTAACAAAAAAGGTACCCAGTACATGACAATTATTACTTTTTGCACTTTATTGCTGCTTAGCTACGCTTTGAGCTTTGAGCCAAATTCGTATTAAAGCTTGGTTGGTTATTCGGAACCAACGTTATAACATTTGTGGGTTGATGGAAAATGATATTAGTAACATTCGTGTTGAGTTACTGAAAAAACGACATCAGTAACTACATTTTGTGATAACACTTGTTGTAGGAAACTTTTATTTTTTTGCGCTATTTCCTTATTCTTCTTGTATTTTATTACATCCTTATATCTGTTAATCACATTTCTGCTTTTATAAAAACATAATATATTTTGTTTACTGTGACACTTAGAGTATTCTCTAATTACTGAAAATTTCAATCCTGGTATTGTTTTCTGTATAATACTAGGTCAGGTACTTCTGGGAGAGCCTGAACATGAACTTTAGAATCTTAAATTATCAAACTGTCGATGGATCTACGATGGCACTACTTTAACTTTTATTTATCTTTTTATTTTCTCTTTATTTAAAAAAAAAAGTTGAACAATATTCGTAATGTACAATGAAGATTTTTGTATTATAGAATTTTGAAATGAATGAGAAATATCTTTAGCTT
The DNA here is from genome assembly GCA_016760335.1 of Gastrodia elata. Taxonomy (NCBI): domain Eukaryota; kingdom Viridiplantae; phylum Streptophyta; class Magnoliopsida; order Asparagales; family Orchidaceae; genus Gastrodia; species Gastrodia elata. Next base: position 104,062 of record CM028673.1, read on the forward strand.
TTGTAAGTGTAAGCTCTTTTCTCTCAAATTACTTAATATCATCCTGCGGTATGTGAATACCCGAATGTCGGGTCATCACAAATCATCTCACAAATAAGTTTAACTCACTTACACATCAAAGTGATATGAGCCCTCATTTCTTATTATGTGATATGGTTGAAAGAAAACAATCTTATTGCATTTATAAATGCATAGCTAAAATACATACATATGCAGACTATAGTTACACTGGAAAAGAATATTAGCTACATAACTTTCAAGATACCAGTGAATTGAAACTATTATGCAACTTAACAAAACATCAATTATTTCCTAAGAGCGGAACCTGAGCTATTCCCATTGCCAATATATCTACATTTAAATTAAAGAATCTAAGAATTATGAAATAAGGATTTATAGTTTCAGCATAGGTACCAAATCTAAGAATACATGTGACACTAGCAGTTCGCGTCCCAAATTAGATATTGGCGTCTTCCAATACAAAAAGCACAAGAAAGCAGAGGCAATCTTTCCAAATCAGGCAAATAGTTCACCTTCCAAACAAGATGCTATGAGCTTAAGAAATAATATTCCAACAATTTACCTCAAATTTGTCTAAATATGTTTATCATGTCAAATCTCCAGGCTCAACACTAACGACAACAAATACTCCCACTTGAATGTGAAATCTTGTTAACGGACAGAACTTTGCCAACATTTTGGGTTACAAATCTAAATTTTAAGAGTTTAAGTTCCTTTATAAATAATATCTGTTAAACTTCCTTTTTTAACCTTAACATTGAAGTTCATTTTTAAATTTAACCGTTTAGCTCCTTCGTAGACTTCTTAGTAATATAAACCCATTAAAATAACTTAGGAATCCTATTATTCATAGGATTCAAAGAAGCCTGCCATTTTGTTGGAGGTTACTCTTTTCTAATGAACTCCCTATAAATTCCATCCACCCTTCTCCCTATTTAACATTGCTCTTGGATATCCAAATGGGTGATCAATAGGCCTTATACGTGTAAAACCACTTAAGTATAGTTAAACAGAACACTTAAATATTAATGCAATTTTTGAGATAATTGTGAAATTTCTAATAAAAACTTCAAAAATTAAATGTGTTTGGGCGGGAGTACTCAAGATAAATGACCACTTGAAAAGTTATTTTTTGAAGACAATTGTGAAGCTTTTAAAGTCAAAGCAAATAATACCTTAATGTTTATGAGTTCAGGCTATTAATATTCCTTATTTAATATTGCTCTTAAATATTCAAATGGTTGGTCAAAATAGTTTATACATGTGAAACCTCCTTAAGTATAGTTAAACATAACTTTCAAACATCGATGCGTCTTTTGAGATGATTGTGGAACTTCTTATAAGAACTCTAAAGTTAAACATGTTTGAGTGAGAGCACTCTCGATATGGTGACTTTTTGGAAAGTTGTCTTCTGATGATAAAATTATAAGGCCATTAATATTAAAGTGGACAATGCATTGGTGCTTAAAAATTCTATGTTACAAATGATATCAGAGCAGGCATTGAGTGTCAAATGGAAGTTGTGCCATGCAAGACAAAGCGCCACACCATGGGAGCCACCTCTTGAACCTAGTATTGCACAAAATACTACATAGTTGGATGCACCTCTTGAGCCTATAAGGGCCACCTCCAGTTATATCTACGCAATGGCTAATTTTTTTATGTGTAAATACTAACAATGATGTCAATTACTTACATTAGAGAGATTGTGAAACTCCTTTAAGTATAGTTAAGCAGAACTCTTAAACATCAAGACATTTTTGAGATGATGGTGAAACGTTTTAAAAAAACTCCAAAGTTAAGCATATTTGGGTGGGAGCACTCTCAAGATGAGTGATCTATTGGAAAGTTATTTTCTGAAAACAAAACCTTGAGGTTATTAAAGTCAAACGAACAAAACTTTGCTGCACAAGAGTTTGGGTTATGGTATAATATGACCAAAAAAAAATTTAGAAAAAAAAAAGTTTATCAAAGGAGGGGACTTAAGGTTGGTCGATTAGAACAAACTGTGTATATTTAAAATATATAGGAAGTTTGGGCATCAAAAATTCCAATGCTATTAATATTGCTCTTTTAGCCACAAGAGAGGTTAGATTTCCATTAGCTATGAATTAGAGTTTTTTTATAGCACCATTTGTAGAAGCAATTAACCATCTTAAACTTGATGAACATAATGATAATTTCAAATGGTTGAACGCCTTTAAGGAAATACAAAAATATAAATAGACTCGAACTTCTTGTTATTAGACAAGCTTAAAATGACTTTAAGGAATATTCTAGAAGAAATTTAGAGAGAAAATTTACAATTAGCCCACGGTATCCTCATCTCTTCAAATTTCTTGGAAAACAAATTGCAATATTGTCGCTCAAATTATGATTATTAACATTTGCAATGAAAAGAAATCAATCCTCGTGTTTGAACTAATGTTACATCATATCACTATAATATGATTACTTATGTGCCACTCTAAATCAAAACTATTTAGAAATTGTAATTTATATACCATATCATGCATGGTGGGATTCCTTGATGCAATCATTAATGGATCCAGGAAACATTTTTCCACTAAAAGTTAGCTCCTTAGGGATGAACAAAATTCTAGCCAAAACAAATCTCAAAAAAGGTACATGAAATACTACTTCTATTTGTAATATTTACAATATCAAGAATAAAAATAACAATCATCTATATTTAAATTGCCCTACATCTTAAAATTTAGACAAGTTTTTAAGGTTTTGGACTAAATTGGAACCTCAAAATGGCTCACCACACATTAGAATAATCCAATTATTGTGAAAGCTTTTGATATACATTCTTTGTTTTTTTTCTGTATTAAATCGGAACCTCGGTAAGATGCACCACCTTTTTTCCCTCTCTAAAGCTGTCTTGGTAGATTTAAATAGGACATGGTATGTAAGTTTAAAAAATAATAACAATTATAATATTGAGGATATGGCACTTGAAAATCATAATTTCAAGAAGAATAGGAGAGTCAAATATCAAGGGTCAATCAGTCAAAATAACAGTAAAATAAAGGGTGATGTAATCAACAAGAGTAGGTTAGATGACAGGGACGTGCACTATTAAAAATTACCTCACGTGCTTGGAGTTTAGAGAGGGACTACTATTTGATATAGCATAATGGAAGCAAGAATTATGTAGTCAACCCCATTAAGTAAAATGATTGCTCAGATTGTTTTTCATCATAACAAAAAATTTTCAAACGTGCATTTAATGAGCATTTGCCATATTCTTTATAAAAATAAATATACCATGTAATTTAAAATATTTCATAATATTATTTTATTGAAAAATTCATATTAATAATCCCTTAAATTTACATTGTATTAGTTTTAATCCCTTAACTTCCAATTATTTCAAAAAGGTCCCTAAACTTTACTAAAAAAATAAAATGTCCTAAACTCAAACATCATTATGATCATCATTAATACAGAGCTGATCTAAGAAATTATTATAATAGTTTTTGCAAAATTTAAATTCACAGTATAAAAATTTGGTTCCTAAAAATTAACAATTAATTCATATTATTTATTACTAGTTATAATTTAGTGCATAATTTTAAAAGTTATAATCATGCCCTTATATTTAGTTTTTTTTAATTCGTATTATTTATTATTGGTTGCAATTTAGTGCATAATTTTAAAAGTTATAACCATGCCCTTAAAAAATGTTTTTTTAATTTGCAAGTCGAGATTTGGGCATTTGGCTATTCTTCAGACAGCAAAGCCAACTCAGAAACCTAGGCGCTTGGGTGCACCCAAGAGCCAGTAGCCAAACCAAGTGAGGTGACCCAATTCCGACATGTTCCAAAATCGTAAACTTTAAAAATTATATGTGAACTACTTATCCCATGGATCATATTGAATATTTTGAGACTATAATCTCCCTCTATAACATAAGTGATGCAATGAAAAGTAGTTTGCTACCACACTTGTGCAAGCAACTCAACAATGGTTAAATCACAACTCAATGTAAGTATCATGAATTTAATCAGTAATTCAGCATGTTTATTAATTTCTTTGCAGCAAATCACAGCCTAAAGTCCTAGCAATCAATGTCACTGATGAAGATACATAAAAGGAAACTCCCTAAGAAATTGTGATGCAAGGTTCACTTTAGCATGCCAAAATGTGCTTAATTTGTGTCACCCATTCATCACAAACTCAAAAAATCCTAATTCAATTCAATGTCGCAAAGAAAGTGACTCAAACATGGGAGTGGCTCGAAAACTAAGTAAATGAATGCACAGGAAACGATCGACCACAAGAATTTAAGTTAAATATTGAGTAATGAGGGCGCTAAAAGTTACAATTGACCGAAGACATAAGGTTAACATCAAAGAAGGAAGAATGATGGACACGCTAAGATAATGGAGATTGGCAAAGTACAGACACAAAAAAAAGAGTTTTCACACTAAATTTAAAAGAAGAGAAACATAGAAATTATGCAACTTATGTTCACCTAAAGCTTATCAAATTTATAAAAAAGATCCTAACCAATCCAAGCCCCATTAACAGTCCCCTCACAATGCTAGGAATCAACTCAACACAAGATGCAAGTAAATTATCTCTATCATAATGCTAATGGTAATGGAACTAAATAATGCTTTGCACTTAAGGCCTTCCTTAATAAGCTTATCAAAAAGGGATAAGTAGAGTTTATTATCAATAGAAGGGACTTAATATTACAACCAAAATAAAAGATGTAACAAATCACTAAGCCAATCCAACAACAGTATGAGCAAGGCTGCAAGACTAAGAAATTGCCTGGCCATTGGCAATAAAGAACATTACCAAGACACAATTAATCCTTAAGAGTGAGTCAAAGACAAAGATTGTCATGTAAAGAAGAAGGTTATTTTGATGCTAAAGAGAATCATTCAAGTTAATCTTGAGAGCACAAACCCAAATGTCGGCCGCTCAAGAAGTATAAAAAGCTAACACAATTGAGCAAATGCTATTCCAGCCTCTATGGGTTGATGGATATTATATTTTCAAATAATGACCTCCCAAACTATATAAACAAGTTTGACATGTTTAATGTCAAAAATACTAGTTGGCACTAGGAGTACTTGTAACGACCCAATATCGTTCCTTTTCAAATTAAGTCAAAACCCGCTTCAGACATCAGGACCTCGAGAAATTGCAAATTATGGCAAACAAAATTTCCTTTAGATAGAAATAATTTTTAGATCAAAGTGCCCTAGTTTGGGAGAATTCTGATAGCGGAAACTCCCGCTTTATTTTCTAAATTATTTAAATTCTAAAAATCAAGAACATTGAAATACGTGTCAGAATTCATCATTTTCGGTATCGTTATATTAAGTATATTATTTAAAGGTTGCTCAAAAAATTTCATCAAATTATGAGCGTCGGTTTGATCGTGGTTAATTTTTGAGTTTTAAACCTCAAAAATAAATATAAAATAAAATATTTGTCCAAATCAAAAAATTTTGGCGCGAGGGTGTTCGTTATGTCATAACACACTTCGGTGTCAAGTTTTATTATTTTTCGACCCCAAAAGTATTTTTATTAAATAATTTCCTTTTTTCCTTCCTTCCCCCCCTTCTGCAACCCCACCCCCCCCCCCGTTTCCTTCAGCCTTAAGGCGCAGAACCTTCCACGCCTGGGCTCTTCCTACGCCGTTTTGGCATAGGAATAGTCGGCCAAATGGCCGACCAGGCCTCTCAATCTCCCCCCCTCTCATTTCTATAAAACCTCCCAGCCCTCTCCCTTCCTCCCCCTCACAGCAACCCAGCCAGCCCTCCCTTCCCCTGCCGGCAACCACCCTCCCTACCACTCTCAACCTCAGCATCAGCCCCTCTCCTTCCTCAGCCCTTCCCCTCCCCTCCTTCTCCCAAAGAGCCGCCTCCCTCCTCGGGCCAGCGAACCCCCGCTACCCCGGCAACCTCCTGTCGGCTCCCTTCCACCACATTCGACCTCCCTCCGTTTTCCGACAAACACCAACTTATGCAAGTGGAGAATGAAAAGGAGGAATAAAATGATATGAGATTTTGTTATTTTTTCGTTCTTTTATTTTATATATATACTTAATAATCATTATTATGAAAATAATAATGATAAAATTATATCATTCACATTAATATGGTTCTCATTATTTAATAATGAAAACTATGCAAATGTTATAAATTGGCTATTATTTTAATTCAAGCATTTTTATTTTATCAATTTCATTCCCTTATTATTATTACTTTATGCAAATTTTTACAATCATTTCCATTTTTTGTCCTTTCTTTCATACATTATTATCATTATTATTATTACATAATGATAATAATAATATTATATTAAATATAATCACTACCCTCAAAGACTTGAAATGTTTTCTATCAAGATAAAAGAATGAAAAAATGGCAGAATGGAAAAGAAGAAACTAAAAATCCATAAAGAAAAATATATCATATCACTTTCATTTTAATTTTAAAATATCAAAAAAAATATAAATGCAGATTGAGCGAACTGTCACTCATCCGAACTTAAGGAACAAAGTACCAGATGTCTTTTATTACTCTTGTTTAAATATATTTTTTGCTCAGCATCGCACAAATTTGATAAAAGTGCTTTTAAAAGTCACATAAAATGATATATGAACAAGTTTGGATAAGTAGCAAGGGTTCCATGTTGATATATTTTTAGTCTGATCAGACAACTGCTAGGACGGGACTATCCGACATCGAGAGTCATAAGGAGCTATACTGATAAGCCTTTGAGGGGCAGGTATAAAGAAAAGTTGGGATATGTAACACAAAAATGAACCCCCTTTTTTTCAATTTTGTACTTGCCCAACAAAATCATATTTTACCTCAGATATCAAATGCTAGAATTTTGCATTTATTTTTGTGATTGCAATTATTTTTATGCTAAGTTTCAAGTGCAATTGAAACAGGTTTGCAGGGATAAGTTCGTACAAGTTTTATTTCTTATCAAATTATTGATTATTTTACTTATTATTTAATATTTGTAAAGATGGCATCTATCAGTACTTAATTTCACAACTAACTGGTATTCGAATGCCCGCACTTTTGAAATGTGCCCAGATTAGAAGTTCGTCCTAGAAGAAAGGTGTTAAGAACCAAGCAATACTGATACTGCTTCCTGGTGATTGCCATTTTTTAAAATTATTTTAAAGGTTTGTAACTTTTCTTTTATTTTAATCTTTGTATCTAAGACTTGTGAGTTAATGAATAAAAGAGTTATGTTTGATGTTTATATATTTGTCTCTTAAATCACTCAATATAATCCTGTGGCTAGAGGACTTATTGTTATATCCTCACAACTGTTGCTGGATCTGCTCCTGCTGACCCGGCACCAGGTCCTCACAGTACTGCCAAAATTATTGAGCTCATATTCGCATCAATTAAGTCTTCTTGTTCAAAAATTGTGCCAAATAACCACGCACTTGGCCCAATTTTGTGGTGAGATATAAGAGATGAGAGTTTGCAAGAGTAACTTAGGGAATTAAATGCAAAAATGAAATTATGGTTGAGCAGCTGGCTATAAATCCCTTGTAAACACTGAAAGTTTGCCTACAATGAAAATTGTGGAACTAGTGAAGGAATTTCAAGGCCTTGAGTCAATAATGACGATAACGTGAAGAGTGGGAAAATTGCCTCAAAGCAAATTAACATAAAACCAATCAACATTTTCCCATTGCTAAGGGGAGCTCACAACTAAGACTGCAATATTGGTGGCGCCATCAAAGGTACATTTCTAGTCAAAGTCATTTTATCACTAAGAAAATATGATTGTTTTGCTTGGAATTCACTTTATATGCCCATGATGTACTTAACCGTTGCAACCCATTGTCTTCATATCATTCCAAAAAATTACCTATTATTCAAAAACTACATTAATTTATGAAAAAATTATAAAAAATAATGATGAAATCGAAAAGAACTTCTAAAAGAAAAATTCCATAGTGAAATATATGTCAAACTACTCTCCAATGCTATCATGATGAATTTGAGATGACAAGATGAAAATGTCCATAGAATAAAAGATGGTAAATAATATCTATTGTAAAACTCCTATTCATTGCCAATATTTATGACTTGGTTAATTCAACAGTGGGCTACAATGTGTTTAGTTACTAAATGCCTACTAGAGATACCATCAAATTAAAATGAACCTAAGATATGAAATTACGACAATATTCATTACCATCATATAGCATATATTGTTACAAAGTGATATCATTTGAAGTAAGAAAGTGCCGCATACTAAATCTCACCAATAAAATATTTCAAGCACAAAATAGTCAAAATGATGATGTCTATGCTAATGTTGCTTTGATAAAGAGCTATCAAAGGAAGCATCTACACAGCTTAAAAAAGAGCAGGTAAGTATTGCTCTTACAACATGTTGCTAAACATTAAAAATATGCATTCAGACACGCTCAAAAAAGTTCTGATGCTATGTATTAAGACCTAAAAGAACAAAGGTGAACTTATCAATATACAACTCATCTTAGAAGCCTGACCTTTACGAAATACCGTGAAATGAGAAAGCTTAATGAAAAATTTTCTAGTCTTAGCAGGTGCATTTTAAACTCAAGGGTCAGAAATGCTCTTCTATTTAAAGCATCAAGAAAGAATAGTACCTTGAACCTAAAAATTAACAAACACTTGGCTCAGTTACCTACTACATTCATGGCTCTACGGCATGATATAACCATGTACCCATAACTCAAGGTCTGCAAAGTTGCCATGAGTTCAATCCTACTAAAGAAACAAATAACAAATAACAGGCAATGCCCCATTCATTATTACAACTATTTTATTGTAGATGGAAATCAATTATATGCTTATAAAACTTAAAATTATATAAAACTAAGAACAAGAGGTTTTCACAATTTTTTCTTGCCAAGAAACTAAAGTTGTTATGAATCAAAACATCAGTACTATTTAACTAAGGTTAGGGCATGTTAACTAGCTAGATGTTAAACCCTACATCTAGGACATGTACTCATTCCTCAAAATTAAACTAAGGTAGAGACTGAGAAACTACCCTGATTTGATCCACCCGACCACAAAAATCTCAAGTTCATGCCTTTTTTAAAATTTAAATTCTTCTCAACCCAACCCGGTCTATCTTCTGGGCTAAGTTAGCTTCACATATTCTTGCTGGCCTAACCCGATTCTGGATTACAATTTGTTTTCCGTAGTTTGATTCATATTATTATATACATTTTTGAGTGTTTGCCAAAATAGTTCCTCAACTATTTCAATCTTGCCAATTTAGCCCCTTACTATTCAATATGTTCATTTTAGTCCCCAAATTATTAAATATGTCCAATTTAGTCCCTAAGTACTCATTTGAAGAATAATTTAGTTCCTAAATTTTCATTTATGGGGACTAAATTGGACTTAAAATTAATAATAGAGAGATTATATTGAGCAAATAAAAATAATCGAGATATTAAATTGGACAAATTGAATAGTTTGGGACTAAATAGGCAAAATTAAAATAGTTGGTAGACTAAAATGACAAATATTTCATATTTTTTATTAGTGTGTTGATTTTGATAAGAAAAGTAAAATTGTAAAGTATATATCTCTATATATATATCTATATATATATATATATATATATTTTTTTTTTTTTTTTTTTTTTTTCTTTTGAGAACATCCGCTAGCTTTTTTATTGAAAAAAAAAACACACATATATTTAAGTAATATGTGTTTAAAATTTATAAAACATTTATAAATCTATTTTTTGAATTTACCTAGGTAGACTACCTTTGCATTTAGATTGACTTGCTATTTAATTTGAATTTATATCTTCAATCACAAATATCAAGCTAAATGTGAAACACTTTTAAACAGCTTAAAATTTACCAATGGTATGTAAGTTCCACCTTAAAGCTTTTGACTACTCACAATTTCTAGTTAACCAAGTATTTGGGATACATGAAGTCAAAGACAACATTTTTTATCTTAAAGTAATTCAAGAAGTAGTTAAGCTTGTGAATTTCACCATAACGCATGTTTCTCAAGAAAAATAACAATAATTTTGAACTAATCTCTAGATACAAGACCCCTAGTGCTAAACTACTAATAAACTTGGCTGGTTCAGTATGCACTTTACAAAAGTTTAACTAGTTAACATCTACCGGATAATAAAAATTGGTACAATGAAATATTCTAGTTTTAAAAAGATGGAGCACTCCCTATGACAAATGAGAAAAAGGCAAGACATTAATTAGCCAATCTAAAAGACAATTCACTCATAAAACATCCTCTACAAAAAAAAATCTACGAAGGCTAAAGCCAAAGATAAGTTAAAAATGATAAGGTTGTTGAAATACTTAAGTGATAGTTATTAGGTGAGCTTGGAAGTCACTCAGGTGAAGAAAACTGGCCCAAAAATACTAAGGAAAGGAAAACTTTTGAATGACCATAAAAATGAATGCAAATTAAATAACTCAGTAGCATAAAAGCTGTCGGAAATTTGCAGAAGTTCGAAAGTTGTTGACCCATCTAGCTCAACCAATCATCTCTTCTTGTCTGTTTGCTCTTTGGAGAGCGTGTACTCTATAGGTCCCTTTCAACATACTTCATGCCAAAAAATATGCTGATATTGGTGAACTGTTTTAGCAAAGGTGTGAAAGTGGAAATCTTGGCCAAGACCACTGCCAAAGTAATAATTATATTTACAAGTGAATAAATTCCAAGGGATTAACTTGTTCACTGCTCTAATAATCAATAATATATCTAATTTTCTTCCCGAACGTTACAGGAATTCATGGATGAGAGCAATATTCAACAAAGAATCCCATGTGTCCATGAATCCCAAACAACAGCCAAATCAAGGATACAAATAAAATCATTACCAAACCTTTATCGAAAAATTTGATGATATGTAAGAAGCTAGGTAGATGACACACCACATAAATTGTGGGCATACAATGCCACCCCTAACTCTACGACAAGGGGAAAGTTCATTTTCATTGACCCTTGCAACTAAGCTTGTTTCACATGAGAAGTACAAGACACCACTCAACAAATACTAATTTTGAATAGAGCCTCAAAGACCCTTCCCTAACTACTTCAATCAAACAACGTGGCTCATCATCTCTTGGACAATGTAGAAGAGCTATGGCTAGTACCATATAACACAATTTAAAGAAAATGAAAAATGCTTCTCACAGCTTAGCCAAGAAACTTGAACAATAATATTTTGTCTAGAGACCTAATCCTAAGAAGAGCTGAAGTTACGGTACAGCAATCCCCAAATAAGTTTTTTACTGAGATGGAATGGATCATTTATTATAAAATGGTCGGCCAGCAGATTTACCTACCTGTTCAATAATTATGATGGGAATGAGCTTTTTTGAACCTTAACTATCCGATCCAAAGATCTTTCACTTTTATCCTGTTGATAGCAATGTGTGTAACTTTGTTAAATGAAGCAATAGAATATGTGAGATGATTGAATGAGAAGAAGTTTCATACATAAACTAGAATTCGATCCAGTAAATAATTACTCCACCTCTATAAGATGTTGATCACCAGCTTAATAATATTTAGCACATGAAAACAACTATTATATGATGATTTAAGAAAATATATAAATGGTTAGTACATAAAACACTCATTTTAATAGAGTTTTAGACAAAATATAGAGGTAAAGCACTAACAGCATTCTTAACTTGTGATTACAAAACCTTACCTTTAAAAGCTCTGATGATAGGTTGAAACAACATACTACCACCAGCTTCACTACAGTCTTTCATTCCTCCACCGAAGTTGAATACAGAGCACTAACCACCGCAGCCATGAACATCGTCTGGCTTCGCAGACTCCAACAAGAATTCAGCATCCCTCAAGATGGTCCAACCCAATTAATCTGCAACAGCCTCTCTGCTATAGCCCTCGCAAAGAATCTCCTTTTCCACGCCAAATTGAAGCATGTTGAAATTAACTTCTACTTCATTCGCAATAGCATCTTGAAACAAGAAATTGAACCGCTACACAACTCTACTCAGAAGCAAATTGTGGACATCCTAACCAAACCACTCTCTACAACTCAATTCAACAAACTTCGGTCCAAACTCACCACCTCAGCACAAGATGGTTCATTTGTGGGAGGATAATAACAGCCCGAATTCATCATAAACATCAACCCACTCATGACCAAATATGGACTGCTCGCCTCTATCCTATATCAGTTATATACACCTATGTACAGAACATTGTATGAGCGAAGAAAATCACTCTTCATTTTCTCCCGCTTTGCTTTCTCTCTTCTCCTTCTCGGGAATTTTTCGCCTCTGCTCACTCTCAACAATCATAAGGAGATCAGAGAGAGCAAAGATTTCATGCAAGGGTCAAGTGGATTCATTGAAACTTGATTACCAATGAAGAGGAAGACATTTTTGAGGGATTCAGGAATCTTTTAGTGGTTTTCCAAATTCCGGTATTTGGAATCTAGGGTAATCATTTTATCACGCAAATTTACCTTTTATAGGATTTACCTCAAACCAAGAGCATGAAAAAATCAAATTGCAGGAAGTCCTTTTACTTTAGATCAACCTTACCTCTTACATCTTGCGAGATGACTCCCGGAATAAAATGAATTACATTGAATTTCAAGCATAATAAATTGTTTATTGCTACAGAGACCCCTTTACATCTTGCGAGATGACTCCCGGTATAAAATGAATTACATTGAATTTCAAGCATAATAAATTGTTTATTGCTACAGAAATTAGTTTCCGTTTACACTGCAACCTGAAGTAAACTGAGTTCAGAAAAAAAACTGAGAAGCACGGAGATAGCAAAGGCTACCTGAGATCCATCCCAGAGTTGACCCCAATAAACGCTTCCAAAGCCTCCTTCTCCCAATTTGTTGTCGTAATTGAAATTGTTGGTAGCCGAATGCAACTCCTTGAGCGAGAAAACCCTCCATGTGCTCGATTTCCTCCTACCGGGCTCTGTTCTGCGCTCAAATCATCCTTCCATCAGTCATCACTAAATCAGAAGAACAATAGATCGATAGTTCTAAACCCAATAAATGACATACCCATCAGACGAATTCCCACGACAAAAGAAAGAGAAGAACCCCATCGACTGACAAGCTGATCTCTATGACTAATTGGAAAGGAAAGGTTATGGAGGCAAAAAGAGCGAGTCAGTAACAGCAGTACCAAATATGAACGAAAAAGAAACGGAATTCGCATTTGATTTAATAAAATTTTTATTCGTAGACACCAAATTGTTTATTAAGTGTTAGTGTCTTTTGTTGTAATAACAACGACACATATCTTACATAATGTAGGATATACTTATGCCCCTCCAATAGTCCTGCCTACTCTCTACCCCCAAGTCATCACATAAACATCGCACACGGGACCGCACACGCATGCTGCTTATCGGATCGGGCGCCCTGTGGCCCTGCATGCGCCTGATAGCATTCGCGGGGCCACGCTTGGTCCGATCTAGCCGAGCGTCGGTAGCTTAAAGGGTTTGATAGAAGCATTGGCGCTTTTGAACACCCATGATTTCTCTAATACATTGCAACTCAAGAGTTTGGTGATTGGGTTTTCACCCTAGTGCAAAGCAGTGTGAACATAAAAATTGCCATGCTAGAGCACTGATTGGACTAGTTGCTTGATGATTGCTATTATAACTACTCAAATATTGAGTTATTGAAACAAATCTAATACCGGATGTTAAATAAGGCAAGGCAATGATTCTATTGAGATCTAGCACAATAATACATAATATTAAATTGTAAAGAGAAAACATTAGTTCACATTTTATACATTCAAAAAATAATATTCATAAATACATTTATCACACACACACAAAAATTATCAATAATATTTAATACAATACTAATAATATAAATGTCCCATTCTCTCATAAAAAATAAAATAAATGACTAAAAATGAAAACAATTAAATAACATTCTTTTTCTGAACCGACTTCATCTCGTAAGTGGGGGTCCTCCTGTCCTCTAGGTCTGATATGTCGGTATCGCATGCTATAGCACTGCTATAAAAGTAAAAATTTGATTATACAAATTGTCTAAGTATATTTTAAGAGTTTAATTTTATTTTTGAACATCACAATTTTATAGTTAATATTAACGTAAGTGTGCAAAACTAAAAAGTAACTAAATAAAGTAAAATTGAAGGAAACTGAATGATAAACTAAAGGTATCGTACCAAACTGAAATTGAAATGATGTAACATTAAAATTATAAAGTTATTATTTTATATTCATTAAAATATCTAAAGGTACCCTTGGTACTATTATTATGAAATTTTAATAAAAAATAATATTTTAATGTCTAGATTTTGTCATTACAAATTGGAAAGTAAAACTTCCCAAATTATTTAAATTTTGATTATTTACATTATTGGGATTCCATTTATACCTTTTTTATATAAAATTAAAATTTCTCTTAATTTTTACTAATCATCCTCAATTTTGATTAGGGTGATTAAGGAAATAAAATTATCAAAAGTTTATTTTTATTTTAGACTATTATTTATCATATGCTTCTGATTAGTATGATATAAAATTTCATTATATTAAAATTTATATTCATCAAATCATATCAAAAATACAATCTTATTAATTTAATACATTTTTTAATATATTTTTGTAAGGAAAATAACTCTTAAAAAATCCATTTTAATCCTCATCGGAACTGTGTAACCTTAAGATCAGATATTGCTCATCTCCTTCGCGGTGAATTTCCCCTACTCCAAATATTAGGGTTTGCTTCTTTGGTGATTACTCCCATACCAGCACACATTAGCTCTCCATTAAAATACCAAATTATTACATGTTCAAATGAACCCATAGACACCCAAAGCACTTTAGCTTAGTGGTTGGATTGATGAGACCTTATGTAATGCCCAATTATTATATTAAATAATCTTAACCTAACAACGAGTGTTACGATAGTACTTAATACTGGATTAGTGTGTTTTAATCCATTATTGAGTACTAATTTTACTTATGGATCTATTTTGTGGAAAGAAAATTATCATTTAGTAAACATTCATCATTCAGAGCATATATATGTATATATACATAATATAAAAGGATGTTTAAAGTCATCACAGGAATATAAAAGATAAGCATCACATAATAGTTATTACAAAGTTAATAAATGGATCACTCATCCTCACATATAATATAAAAGGAAAATAATTTGAATCTCCTAGTAAATTGCTACAGCTCAGGCTCTCCATTATGTATTAAATTTGCTTGAAGCTCCTAATCTACCATATTTAGTTTATAATACAATATGGCACAACCAACATAAGAAAATTAAGTGGTTATGTTTTAAGAAATTTAAGTACAATTTAAAGGTAAGCATGATTATTTCATTTTAATGGATATCACAATAATTGTTTGCAAATTTTAATTAAGCAGAGCAAAAATTCAAGAAATGAACTAGAAGTAAAGATAGTACTAAAAGCTATGATGTGTGTATATAGTCCATAATAGACTGTACAAACCTACATCAAATATGTTAATAAAGCAAGTATGTGATATAAAGGCATTCGAATAAAATAGAAAAAGCATATATACAGCCAAGTATAGCAAATACTAAGTAATGATAAAGGATAATGTATGTAAAAATATAAGTGATAAATAAGTAAAGCTACACTGCACAAACTGAAAGTAAACCTGAAAGGGTAAATTACTGTAGTATGATATATAAAGTAATTTCAATCTTACTGTGGTGGCAGCCCCTTAATCATCTGAGATTAAGTGGTTGTTGTTAACGGGCAAACCTTCACTTAGCATTTAGATTAAAGAATAACCTTCTTAATCAAATGTCAAGGGAAAATATGCCCTAATATGAGAGCAAAAGAGATAATCACTGAATGAGCATACTATAGTATATCAGAGTGCAAAAGAAAGACAAATAAAAGAAAAGTAGTTTAAACCTGTATTATTACAAAATAACTTAAAAGTTAAAGAAATAAAGCAAGGTCACTCAATCCTCACAAAATAAAAGAACAGAACTAAGAGTCTTCTTCTACACGCTCCTCCTCCTAAACCAGATCTTCAGAAGGTCCTTTCCCAAATAATTCAGAGTCTTCTATTGTCGGTATCACAATGAATGGGCCCTAGCCAAAAGAAAAGAAAATCTAATTAGACAATATGTCTAAGTATATTTTAGACTAAGCATTTTATACTTTTAATGATATCACAACCTCTAAGCAAAGTAGGAGCAATAAAGTAATAAAGAAAATTAATGAAGTTATAATTAACTTAATTATAACTCAAACAAAGTGTGAGGTAAGCACATACCTCAGCTCAAGCTGCAGAAAATGGTTAAGTAACAAATAATGAAATCTTCTACGTATAAAAAATTCCTAAGTAATATGATCAATTTAATACATGCTGGTTTACAATATAAAATGAAAGTACTGAAGTGAAAATAAAGTTCTAACATCCTAACATGCCATCAAGTGAAAATAAGCTACTGAAATAATATAATTTACATGAAAATCTGTAAGTGCTAGAGGAATTACTAAATATAATTAAAGTGTTGTATAAAGAAGAATATACTGAAAATATTATAATTAAAGAAGTATGCTAAAATTGTAAAGTAAAATAGACTAACTTAAATAAACATATTCTTACTTAGTCCTGCCCAAAAGGTAAAAGCCTATTAAAAATCCATCTAAAAATATTTAGGAAAAACATCCCAGATTCAATATCACTTAATTCCATTTAAATAAAGCACCACTTGATCCCATCTGAATATTTAGGAAAAACATCCCAGATCAAAAATACCACAAAATACCATCTGAAAATTTAAGAGAAATATCATAGATCAAAGTAATGTTACGAAATATCATCTGAATTACTAGGAGAAACATCCTAGATCAAAAAGTACTGGCATGCTGTCCAGGTAGACTAAGTAAGACATATTCCTCCATAAGTTACATAAAATTCATTACTTAAAATTCTTTCTTTTAATTAAGAATATCCTTTATGAATGAATCAAATTAACATAGTAAGTATATTATGTTTCATATAATGTTTCAAAGTATAAAGCCCAAAATAAGGAAGCAAAGCATATAATTTTTAATGTAAAAATAGTACTAAACAAACTTTATGATATTTCTTTTATTTTCTACTTAAGTCATTTATCTAATCTGAATTTATATAATTTTATGATCTCCAACATCTAGCTATCGAGTATAAATCTAGAATATCGGTCCTATAAGTTAAAAGAAGTTAGAACTAATTAAGTTCTATATATATATATATAGTTTTTTTTTTATATAAACATATATATTTATATATATTTAGATTTTTTATAAGATTTTCTGTTTTCATTTTTGATTTCTTTTTCTGCAGGATTTAGATGGCTGCGGGCCTCACGTCCACGTGGCGAGCAATTACTGGGCGAGTAGAGGACGGTGGGCCCACCGCTGATCAATCGACAGGGACACGTCAGCACTAGGTGGGTCCCACCCTGACGCGCATGATTTTGATCGTGCGGGTTGGGCTCGGGTTGGCCCGGCCCGAAATCCTTTCTTCTTCTCGCCTTCTCTCTGATAGCGGCGACTAGGGTTTTAATTTCAGAGGGCTTCCCGGCATCAGCAGCCTTCAGCCCGCATGGCGTTGGAACGAGGATGGCGAGACCTTTATGTCGGTGGTAGGATCAAGGCTCATGGCGACCTAGATCGAGTCAAATCTTAAACCCTAGGCGACCCTACTACGGATGACTTGACTCTAACGGTAAGTACTGTGGCGATGCGATCAAATTGACACGATCGGGTTCGATCGGACTCGATCGGGTTCGATCGGACTCGATCGAACCCGATCAAAGTTTAATCTAGTAGATGGAATAGCTAGCAAAAATTAAAAATCAGCAATCTGATAAAAGGATTGAGAGAAACCGATACCTAGTTTTTCGACGGCTGAAGTTGATCTCTCGAGTAGATCTTTCCTCCTTCGCAAAAGCTTAATCTGAGTAAAAGGTAATAGATAGGCGTCGATTAGGCTTCTTAATGAGCATCTTAAGCGGCGAAGAGGGACAGATGGCGAGTGGCATGGCGGGAGGTGACGCGTGTCCTGTCGCGTGTAGCTTGCATGCCTTAACGTGATAGAGGAGGATCCCGGGCCGTTAGATCTGATCGAATGATCTACGACCCGGATTGTATTTATTATTTAAACAGCGGTTCAATCCCGCGGTTTCTTCAAACCGGGCAGTACCGGTTCAGGCTGAACCGATCAGAAAAAGGCGGACGCGGTTTTAAAAATTCAAATTTAATATTATTATTTAATTTATTTGAATTAATTTAATTAATTAAACTTAAACTTAATAAATATGTTCCAAAAATTTTAAAAATATTAGTCCTAGCTAATTGAGGTCTTCTGAACACAATGGAACACTCGGATTTTTTATCCGGCGAGTATTTAATTACTCAAATTTTCGGGTATTTAAATAATATTAAAATATTTGTCAAAAATTTAATGACTTCCAAATGTGTTCAAAACTTCACCCCTAGCTAATTTGGGGGTGGTGAACACAATGGTGAGGTCAGATTTTCAATCTGAGGTCAAAATTATTTAAATATTAATAAACAATTAGAATGAGATTTTTGGTATTTTACATTCTCTCCAACTTAAAAGAGATGTCGCCCCGACATCAATCTAAAATTTAAAGAGATTTATAAAATTTAAAATCACTTACTTAGTCGAATAAGTGAGAATATGCTTTCCTCATACTTGATTCTTCTTCCCATGTGGCTTCTTCTTTGTGACAATTTTTCCATTTAACCTTTATCATGGGAATAGATTTACTTCTTAATTTCCTCTCCTCTCGATTTAGAATCTCTTCTGGTTCAATCACATAGCTGAGATTTGGTTGTAAGTTGATATCTTCTACTTCCACTCTCATTGAAGGTTCAGATAAACATTTTCTTAGTGAGGAGATATGAAACACAATATGCATTAAACATAACATGCATTTTCCAGAAACTCTAAATCTGGAAACTCCTATGAATGGGTTCACTTTCAAATATACAAAATCTCCAACAAAAATTCAATATGACGATGATGAGCATCAAAATACTGCTTCTGTCTGTCTTGAGCTGCTTTCATTCGATGCTGAATTAATTTTATATTTTCTGTTGCCTGAAAAATCAAATCTGATTTTAATATCCTGTTTTCTCCAATACTATTCTAGGATAAAGGAGTGATACACTTTCTTCCATAAAGGGCTTCATAAGGAGCCATTCCAATACTTGCTTGAAAACTGTTGTTATAAGAGAATTCAATCAATGGAAGGTGATCATCCCAACTTCCTCCAAAATCTAAGACACAAAGGCGAAGAAGATCTTCTAGAGTTTGATTCACTCTTTCAGTTTGTCCATCAGTCTGTGGATGAAAAGCTGTACTCATACAGAGTTGTGAATCAAGATCTTGATGAACTGCTTTCCAGAATTTTGAAGTGAATCTACTATTTCTATCAGAAATTATGGTTTTTGGGATACCATGCAATCTTACTATCTCTTTTAGATAGATCCTTACCAATTTGTCTACTGAATTTGTTTGCTTAATGGGTAAAAAGTGTGCTAATTTTGTAAGCCTATCCACAATTACCCAAATAGAATCATTATTAGATTTTGAACGAGGAAATCCAGTTATAAAATCCATAGAAATATCTTCCCACTTCCATTGAGATATAGCTAGAGGTTGAAGTAATCCACCTGGTTTCTGATGTTCTGCTTTTACTAAATTACAGGCTTTACACTTTGATATGAATTCAGCTATACTTCTTTTCATTCCTGGTCACCAAAAATGTGATTTCAAGTCTTGATACATCTTATTATTCCCAGGATGAATTGAATATATAGACTGGTGAGCTTCTTTCAATACTTTAGATCTTAGCTCACCTTTGTTTGGTATCCATATTCTGGATCCATACCAAATATTCTTATTTGAATCCAAATTCAATTATAAGTGTTTTCCTGATTGAATGGATGCAGATAAAGAACTATATTCTTCATCAAGATGTTGAGCTTCTTTAATCTCATCCATTAATGAACATTCTATAGTCATCTGAAATAGCTTAGCATTTACTGGCAATATGACTTCTAATTGAAGATCTTTTATTTCTTTGAGTAATATAGGATTAGAAGTCAAAATATGCAAATGTGAAACTGCCTTTCGACTTAGTGCATCTGCTACTACATTTGCCTTGCCAGGATGATATTGAATTGATAAATCATAATCTTTGATTAATTCTAACCATCTTCGCTGTCTTAAATTGATCTATTTCTGGGTAAAGATATACTTCAGACTCTGGTGATTTGTGAAGACTTCACATCTTACTCCATACAAGTAGTGTCTCTAGATCTTTAGTGCAAAGACTATTGCAGCTAACTCCAGGTCATGAAGTGGATAATTCTTTTCATGAATTTTGAGCTGTCTAGATGCAAAAGCTATCACTTTTCCTTCTTGCATGAGAACACAGCTTAGTCCAATTCCAGAAGCATCACAATAAATCTGATATTCTTTTTCTTCAACTGGTAGAACTAGAATATGAGCTGAGGTTAAACATTCTTTTAATTTCTTAAATGTTGATTCACAAGATGAGTCCCAAATATAAGGTACATCTTTTTGAGTGAGACGAGTAAGAGGGACTGCAATATGAGAAAAGTTCTTAACAAACTTGCGATAGTACCCAGCTAATCCCAAGAAACTTCTTATTTCTATTACTGAAGTAGGTTGGGGCCAATCCTGAATTGCACTTATTTTGCTGGGATCAACTGATATTCCTTCCTTGCTAATTATATGGCCTAAAAAGGCGACTGAGTGAAGCCAAAATTCACATTTTGAGAATTTGGCATACAGTTGATGTTGCCTTAGCAAGTTTAAGGTGATTCTAAGATGCTCTTCATGTTCCTTAGCATTCTTAGAATAAATCAATATATCATCAATAAAGACGATAATAAAAGAATCTAAGTAGGGTTTCATTATTCGCTGCATCAGATCCATAAAATAAGATGGGGCGTTTGTTAACCCAAAAGGCATTACCGAGAATTCATAATGCCCATAACATGTTCTAAATGCAAACTTAGGAATATCTTCATTTTTGATATGAAGTTAGTGATAACCAGATCTCAGATCAATCTTAAAAAATATGGAAGCACCAACTAACTGGTCAAATAAATCATCTATTCTCAGTAATGGGTATTTATTCTTAATAGTAACCTTATTCAATTCCCGATAATCAATACATAATCGCATACTTCCATCTTTCTTTTTAACGAATAAAATTGGGGCTCCCCAAGGAGAATTACTTGGTCTTATAAATCCTTTTTCAGTCAACTCTTGTAGTTGATTCTTAAGTTCCTCTAACTCTTTAGGTGTCATTCTGTATGGAGCTTTAGATAAAGGGTTTGTTCCTTGACTTAAATCAATACTAAACTCCACTTCTCTTTGAGGTGGCAGACCTGGAAGTTCATCTGGAAATACATCTGCATATTCTTTCACTATAGGAGTCTCTTCTAAAGTTGTAGTTTTAACTTCCGAACTTGAGAGTAAGGTTAAGAATATGGGATACTTCTTTCTAATGAACTTTTCAATCTTGTTTGCTGGGATAAGACTAATAATTGCACTTCTTTAACCAACAAAGGTTACTCTCTTATCTTCATTATAAATATATACCATTTTCTTTGCACAATTAATCAATGCCTTATTCTGACTCATCCAGTCTATCCCAAGGATAATATCAAAACTAGTTATAGGGATGACAGTGAGTTTAGCTTCCCAAGAATTTCCATTTATATTTAACTTGCAATTACAAAAGATGTTTGTTTCTAAGAACTCTCCTGATGGTAGATTAACCTTAAGGGCTAATGCAAGTTGATCTATTAGTAATGAATATTGTTGAACTATTTTTGATACAATAAAAGAATGTGTAGCTCCAGAATCAAAAAGAACTGAACAAGGATACTAGAATAATAAAATGGTACCTGTGACTACATCAGGTTCCTCTTTGGCCTCTTCTTGAGATAGGTTGAATATTCTGGCCTGGGTTTGATTATTTCTTGGATTACTGGAAGATGCCATATTATTTCCTTGGTTTACTGGTGATCTTCCTGGATTCTTCATAACTACTTTTCCTTGATTTGGAATTTGATACCCATTGACTGTATAGGTGGCACGGTAGAATTTTATAGAATGATTCGTTCTTCCACATCGGTGGCATTGACCCTCACTGGTAAAACATTTATCTGTACTATAAATTTTTCCACAAAATTTGAAAGTATTTAGTGTTCTCGAAGCTGGTCTACTTGAATTGCCTTGAATATTATATACTTTTCCTTGAGGTCTGGAGAAGTGCTGCTTTTTGGATTGAAAATGAGGGGAGAATGATGGCCTTTTCATTCTGGAAGAGTACTGCTCTTCTTGAGCTTCCATAAGCTTAGCTTTCTCTACTAATTGAGCAAAGTTTAAGATCTGAAGAGGTGTCAAAATATGTTAAAAGTTATTCCTTAATCCATTAAGGAACAAATGACATCTGACTTCTTCAATAGTAACCATCTCTGGAGCAAAGCTGGCTAAACGCATGAATTCCTCTTCGTATTCAGTCACTGTATGACTTCCTTGCTTTAGGTTTAGAAGTTCTTTTCTCATTGTCTGCCTAGCAGACTGAGGCACATACTTGCCTAAGAATATTTTCACAAATTCCTCCCATTGTATCTCTTCTTCTATTCTATTTTGGAATGTGGTGTTCTTGGTCGTCTTCCACCACTTCTCAGCAGCTTCTATCAGAAGATAAGTAGCTAGAGATACCTTCTGGTCTTCTGAGCTCTTAGCGCATCTAAACTCTTTTTCTATCCTTTGAATCCACTCCTCAGCTTGGTAAGGAGTTGCCTTGCCATTGAATCTGGGAGGTTGCAGTTAGAGAAAAACATGCATATCTTCATTTACTGTTTTTCTCTGAATAGAATTTGAATTCTGAATTTGCTGATTGTTCATGAATTGACTCATCATATTCATGAACTGGAGCATCTGATTTGCTCCACTATGATCAAAAAGGTAGACTGCTTCAACATTAGGTGAAACAGTCTCATTATGACTAGGAGTATTTTGAGGAATATTTTCCTCCTGAGATTGATTGTTGTTATTGTTGTTGTTTTGACTATCCATAATTTGGAAAATAATAAACTATACTTAGTTGGCTCTCCAACTTAAAATCTAACTACTAATTAATTTAGTAACTGTATTCATATAGTTGGCTCTTAAATAAATTATTCCTTAAATAGTCTTAAACTTCACTTTGATACCAATTTCTATGGCGACCGGGGATCGAAGTTCGAGAGTCTTTAAAGAACAATTCATCTCAATTGAAAATATATACATTTTTTTATAATTCAAAAAGGACTTAATAAAATAAAAAAATATAATCCACAGTCCTTTTATACATAGAGCCAAAACATATATGAAAAGTTACAACAGTTTGAATTTTTACAAAAATAAAATATAAGAAATATTTACATTCTTCTGCTTCTTTAATTCTTCTTCTTTTAACATTGGCAAATCTTTTAAGCTTTTTAATTATCAAAACTTGAAAAAAATTCAGTTTACCAGTCAGGTAGGAGTACGCAAATTATTCTTATAAGAATAAATCTAGCATCCTATAATATGTATAAATTAGATATGAAAATAATAGAAAGACTGCAAATAAAGTAAGCAATTTCCAAATACAATTTCTGCCCTGCAAAATAGCTGTGAAAATCAACATATATGATATAAATTTTTATCAAAAGCATTTATAATAATAAGTCGAGTCCAGAGACTCCTGAGCCAAAATGGGTAAACCCATAGACATAATCTGTAGGAAGCTTGTCTCGCCACCCGTCGGTAACTTACTCAAAATAGGAACTGATGATGTGTCTTTCATCTGGATTTGCCTACTTTCTACAAGAGGCTAAATCTCTCCATATAACTCCCAGGGGCTTGCTAGCTAGCCCAACCTGTACAGATTCCAGTTTTTGCATTCCACTCTCCAAAGACAAACACCACAATATATATATATATATAAACTATGTTTCATTCTTTTTGTTACATGCTATTTGATATAAATCTTTTGCAGGTTAAAATGCGGTAAGCAGTGCAAATAATACTCAAATGAAAAATGGCTCAAATAAGAATACTGAAATAAGACTTATAAGTAAATTTGAGTACCTGACTATTTTGACTCAAAATCAATCAATTCAAATTCTTTGATCTGCCAAAATAATTTAATTTATTAATTTAATATTTTATATTTATAATATTAGTTTTCTTAAAATAATAATAAGATGAATATTTGAATATTATTTATTTAATTATTATGCCTTATAAGGTCAAATTGGGAATTTGACCTTATAAGGGCATTTTAATAATTAAACCCTTAATAAAATATAAAGCTTCTATTAGTTTATTGTAGATTATGTTTTAAGGGTTTTATAGAATCCAAAATTTTTAAATTCTGATATGAATTGGCTAAATTATAGTTAATCAAACTAGGGTTAATAATTATGGTTAAATGTGATTAGTGAGTGATTAGTGAATTTAGTCACAAAATTATCAACCTAATTAATATATATTTAGATCCTAATTTACTTTATAAGTCATTTAAAACTAAAATCACTTAATTTGGATATTATATTTACTAATATTTGCTAATCAAGTTTTTAGAGTAATTAAGGTTGATTAGGAGATCTAACTGTTGGATCCTAAATATTTTTGCAGTTTACTAAAATTTAGGTTTTTCTAATTTAAATAAATATTTGGATCACTTAATTTGGAGTTAAATTGACTTACTTATGGTGATTTGAAGTTTCTAGGATTAAAGGCTTAATTAGGATTAGGTCCTAAAAGTGATTAGTCTAATTTTAATTCAAACGGTAAAATTAATACTTCTAAAATATTCCTTAGGATTTTTTGAGTATTTTGAAACCCATATTGAGTATATTTGGATTAGTAGTTTATAAGTTATGACTAAATGAAATTTTATGATTTTTAGGGTTCAATTTAGAGATCCTAAATGTCACTATGTTAAATATTAGTCTTATTGAAATTTGGATGGTACTAAAATAATCCTTGATTTTTGTTGATTAATTTGATATATTTAAATTCCTAATTTGGTTAAATATTTTAGAAGTTATTTAGGTTTAAATTTTTGGTATTTATTTACTTAATTTATATTGATTAATATGAATTCATATATATGTGATTGTTCAGAAAATATTTCTCTGTTTAATTTAACCATTTTAAATAATACTTAATATATATATTAGTTAATATATGTTGATGATATTTATTTTTCTATTTTTATGTAGATATTTTCTTTACTATTTATTTAAGTATAGATATAGATATTGATTAATAATATTTTTAATTAATTAGTTTTAATTCTTCTGTTTTTATATATATGTATACATTAATGTTTATTAATATATCTAAATTAATTATAAATTTTTTTGTTTTATCTATTTATATATTAATTACTGTATTATATTTATTTATAATATATCATTTTATTTAATCTATTTTATTTATATTATTTTATAAATATTTTTCTGTTATTTATTAAAGTAAAGATTATATATATATATACATATATATATATATATGTATATAGTTTTTTTTTTATATAAACGTATATATTTATATATATTTAGATTTTTATAAGATTTTCTGTTTTTATTTTTGATTTCTTTTTCTGCAGGATTTAGATGGCGGCGGGCCCCACGTCCATGTAGCGAGCAATTACTGGGCGAATAGAGAACGGTGGGCCCACCGCTGATCAATCGACAGGGACGCATCAGCACCAGGTGGGTCCCACCCTGACGCGCATGATTTCAATCGCGCGGGTCGGGCTCGGGTTGGCCAGGCCCGAAATCCTTTCTTCTTCTTGCCTTCTCCCCGATAGCGGCGACTATGGTTTCAATTTCAGAGGGCTTCCCGGCGTCGGCAGCCTTCAGCCCGCATGGCGTTGGAACGAGGATGGCGAGACCTTTATGTTGATGGTAGGATCAAGGCTCATGGCGACCTAGATCGAGTCAAATCTTCAACCTTAGGCGACCCTACTACGGACGACTTGACTATAACGGTAAGTACTGTGGCGATGCGATCAAATTGACACGATCGGGTTCGATCGAACGCGATCGAACCCGATTAAAGTTTAATCTAGTAGATGGAATAGCTAGCAAAAATTGAAAATCAGCAATCTGATAAAAGGATTGAGAGAAACCGATACCTAGTTTTTCGACGGCTGAAGTTGATCTCTCGAGTAGATCTTTCCTCCTTCGCAAAAGCTTAATCTGAGTAAAAGGTAATAGATAGGCGTCGATTAAGGTTCTTAATGAGCATCTTAAGCGGCGAAGAGGGACAGATGGCGAGCGGCATGGCGGGAGGTGCCGCGTGTCCTGCTGCGTGTAGCTTGCGTGCCCTAACGCGATAGAGGAGGATCCCAAGCCGTTATATCTGATCGAATGATCTACGGCCCGGATTGGATTTATTGTTTAAACAGCGGTTCAATCCTGCAGTTTTTTCGAACTGGGCAATACCGGTTCAGGCTGAACCGGTCAGAAAAAGGCGGACGCGGTTTTAAAAATTCGAATTTAATATTATTATTTAATTTATTTTAATTAATTTAATTAATTCAACTTAATCTTAATAAATATGTTCCAAAATTTTTAAAAATATTAATCATAGCTAATTGAGGTCTTCTGAACACAACGGCGCACTCGGATTTTTGATCCGATGAGTATTTAATTACTCGAATTTTTTGGTATTTAAATAATATTAAAATATTCGTCAAAAATTTAATGACTTCCAAATGTGTTCAAAACTTCACCCCTAGCTAATTTGGGGGTGGTGAACGCAATGGTGAGATTAGATTTTCAGTCTGAGGTCAAAATTATTTAAATATTAATAAATAATTAGAATGAGATTTTTAGTATTTTACATTCAAAGACTTACATCAAGGGTGATTTGGGTAAATTATATATTTGTGATGATAAGGCGTGCAATATTATTAGCAGAGGTGATGTGGATGTTCAGCTACTAAGCGTCGCAGTTTGGAAACTCAAATATGTTATACATGTGACATGTCTTAAGAGAAACCTAATATCCGATAGCCAGTTAGCCAAGGAAGGCTATAACACTTGTTTTATTGGAGACTTGTGAAAGGTCACCAAGTGTGAACTCGTTGTTGCACGAGGCAATATAGAAGGTACGCTTTACCTAATCAATAAAGTGTTGGATTTTATTTGCAGCTGCAATATAGATAAACGTAGGTCTATGACACCGGAGGCTTGGCCATATGAGCGAGAGGGGTTTGAAATCCTAACACTTAAAGGGGATGCTCCAAGGACTGAAGTTAATAGAATTGAATTTTTGTGAAGATTGTGTTATGGGCAAGTAGAAGAAGATTTCATTCTCCAAAGTTGGAAGATAGCTAAAAAGAAAAAAACTCAAGTTAGTGCATATAGATGTATGAGGGCCAGCAGTAATAAATATAAGTTGTTACTTAGCCTAATTTTAGCTTAATCACATTTTAATTATCATTCTATTAGTTTCATTAGGTTATTAGAATCAAACCCTGAAGATTAGGATGATTCGGAGCTCAATCAAATATTTTTATTATTTTAATAATATTAGTAAATTAGAAAATTGAAATATTTAATTTGACCTCGAAATTGAAATTCGACTTCGCAATTAAGCTCTTCACCCACAAATTAGCTATGGGTGATGTTTTGGAAGCATTTGAAAGTCGTTTGATTTCTCAAATATTTTAATATATTTAAATACCAAAAAAATTAGAATAATTAAATTAATCTCCATATTAAAATACGATTTTGTCATTGAGTTTCTCACCCTCAAATTAGTTAGAGGTGAATTTTAGGGATTTTTTGGATCCCATTTATTCATTTGATTTTAAATTCTAAATTGTGTTAATTAAAATTAGAAAATAATTAATTAAAATCTTAAAATTTCCATTTTTCCTCTCCAATTCCTACGCATGCCTGCCCTTTCCCATCACTTGTTCATCAGCTTTAGCCCATCTCCCCCATGCAGAAATGATGACTTCCTAAAATCTTATCTCCCTGAAGCTTATGCCTTCCCTCTTCTTTATCTATGCTTCATTAGCCTCAGCTCTCTCCATTTGCTATCAGCCGAAGCTCCTTTCTTACCAAGCTCCTGAAGAACCCTCAGCTCTCTTCCT
Organism: Gastrodia elata; assembly: GCA_016760335.1. Classification (NCBI taxonomy): domain Eukaryota; kingdom Viridiplantae; phylum Streptophyta; class Magnoliopsida; order Asparagales; family Orchidaceae; genus Gastrodia; species Gastrodia elata. The sequence continues at coordinate 132,343 of CM028673.1, forward strand.
CCTTTTGCTAACAGCTGAAGAAGAAGCTCATTTCCTTCTAGGCTATTAAAGAAAACTTAGCTGGAACCTCCCTTCACAATCTAAGGTACCATTCTTGTACTTTTTCTTGTACCCTCCTTGCAACCTTCCTCGCGCCTTTCTTTTCCCCCATTTGATTGATCCAATGGCTGTGTCTTGTTGTTCATACACTTATTTCACATTCTTAAGAACTTGCATTTGAATGATCGAGCTCAATAGAGCTCGATCATAATCCATTTTAAAGAGAAAATGATTAATGTTGAATAGAAAGAAAATACATATGTAGCTAGGGCATCATTGTTTACAACGTTATAATATTTATATTCATTTTGATTATGGTGTCAATGGAAAGGTCTTAGAAAGACATTTTCATCGGTATATGTCATTGCACTTGAGGTGTAATTAATCGAGAGTATTTTGGTGAACAATGGGATACGTTCTATTTTCGTCTAGGCAAAATAATCGTCAAGCGCTACAGCGCGGCATAGCACCTGAAGTTTAGCCAGGGAGTGCTATAGTGCCAGCATATCGGGAAATATAGCGTCGTAGCTCATCACAGTGCCTGAAAGTGCTTCCATGCGCTACAGCGTGCTGCAGTGCACGCACCTCGGGATACTTGGCATCGTAGCGTGCAGGAGCACCAGAAAGCGCGCGTCGCATCATAGAAATTTACCGTAGCAAGCTGCAGCGCCTGAAAGCATAGTAGGGTGCGGCAGCGCACATCATGGTGATGCACCCGAGAGTCTGGCTCTCGGCCATGCGAGCACTACAGCATACTGCAGCGTGCCGAACTACCCAATTTTGCCCAAACTTCATTTTTAGTATTTTGATGACTTCATAATCCTAATAATGCAAAAATATACCAAAATAAAAACTTGTTATAATGAAATCATGCATTGGGTAATTATAGAGGTGATTTTTAAATGTGAATTTTATGCTTAAGATGTTTAGACTTTTTGAACATATGCTTATATGACAAACTTGCACTTGTAGCTATTTTTTTTTATTGAATCAACATATTATTGTTTCTTAAAAACTAAGATAATCATGTTAATTAGATTCATTTTGTTGCTTAAAATGTGAAACTTTATGCTTAAGACATTGTGATCAATTATTAGGATATTTAGAACTTAATTTGTTCAATTCGATTTAAATTATGAATTTTTAAATCACCAATTAAGTACTAATTATTTTAGCTCATAATTAAAGAAGGTTATCATTTATTCTCTAATTAACATTGCTAATTTATCACGTGATCTAGATTTATTAAGTCAACATTAATTTTAACATTAATCTATCTTAATTAGGCTCAAAGAAATATTAATCTAAACTGAACTTCTTTATTTAGCATTTAATAATATGCATGAATTCATCTAACTCTTGTTGATTTGATATTTGATTCTAGACTAGTAAACCATAAGTTCTTAAGCCTTATAATAATTCATGTGATATATAATCTTAACTTAATCTTAAGATCTTGGATTTTCTCCTAATCAAAATAACTAGCATTAATTAATCTTAATAAGACATGTTTGATTTGCAAATGATTAATTCTTAATAAATTGTATAATTTTTCCCTCAATTAATATGCTTGATTAAGTTATGATTTAGGAGAATTGCATACTTGATTTTTGGCATTTAAACCATGTGATTGAACTAGAACCTTATATGTTTTAAATATAATTTTATCACTTAAGTATAATGATTGTTGCTTTAGTTCTTTAAAATGTAAAGTTAACTTTGAATCAAGCATATGCTAGACTCTTAAGTAGGCTAATTCTTGAGTTAAAAAGACTTAATTATCTTATTTTGAGTTAGAAGCTTATATGTACCTTAACAACCTTAGATGATGATTCTAAAATCTTATGGTAGAATAACCTAAAGATTTTAGATTGAGATTACCTCTTGTGGTAGTATCCTAAGTTGAGTGACTTTCATGTCACATTCTTGGAACCTTTATGGAGAACTTACCACAATGGAGTGTAAATTCATTAGTTTGTATTCTTTGAATTAAAAATAAATTTGTTAGAATGATAAATAATAATATTATCAGATGGAGATGATAGTGCATATCTATAGAACTGAATTATTCTGCATAAAATGGAATTTGTTGATTTGTCTTGGATAGAACTGTAGAGTCTCGGTCTTATCCTATGTAACTGGATAAGTACAATTCAGTTCAGAATAAATATCGCAAGTTCAAAATATGTTATAAGTATGGTATGGAACAACTTAGTTTGGGAGAATAAACTGCAATAGGATTCTGTCCCTTATCTTTGTGTGCATCGATAAGTGTAGTTAAATAAATTAAGTGTTTCAGATTACCTTTCTTATGGCACTTTAAGTTATATTTATAAACTGGGGATTTAACAACTTAGTTTGAGAGATTAAACTGTAAAAGGATTGTGTCCCTTATCTTTGTGCACATCGATAAGTGCAGTTAAATAAATTAAGTATTAAAGTTAGATTTCTTAGAACATGTTAAATTATGTGTGTGCAACTTCTCCATATGATGATTTAGGATATAATTATAGTGAGAAACATGAATTTAGTAAGATTGAGATAGAAATAAGAATTCATTTACATGAATTATAAATAGTGGAGACAAATGGATTTATTATTTGGTTTTGTTTAATTTTTTGGGTTTAATGATTTGAAGCATATATATTAAAGCCATGACATATCATGAAATACATAAGTCATATTAGTATTTATAATAATCTAAGTTGTTACTTAGGTCAATTAGGACTAAACTAAGCCCTAATTTTGATTTTAGTACTCTAATTAAATCATTAAGAGTTCACTACAAAGATCTAGTCCAAATAAAAAGTCAAAAAGATCAAATTTTGATTCTGGGAATTTTATGAATTCTAGAATTTGACATTTTTAAATTGACCTCAAATAAAAAGTTCAACTTCGCCATTGCGCTCATCACCCCCAAATTAGCTAAAGAAGATGTTTTGGAAGCACTTGAAAGTCGTTGGATTTTCAACGAATATTTTATTATATTTTAAATACCCAAGAAAATAAGAAATTTAAATTCTCATTGAAACCAAAATCTGATTGTGCCATTGTGTTGCTCACATCTCAATTAGCTAGGGGCGATTTATTAGAAATTTTTGGAATATATTTAATCAATTAATTTTAATTAATAAAAGCAGTATAATTTAATTAGTTAATAATATAATTAATTATAAGCAAACGGCGCCGTCACATACCCTGGCGCCGTCACCCTCTCCATTGCTTAATCAAACGGTGAAATCGGACCGTCCGATTTGCGATCGAGCGGTCCCGGCATATCATCTCCATCGCCCTCACGTGTAGAGCGCGAGATCTCGCGTCACCCCCGACATCTCGCTATTTGGTAGCCACTGCTCTATGATCGTCAATCTCTTTTCCTTTAAGTGTCATTGTAAGCATCAGGTCCCAGTTTTCACATTCTAGATTGAGTTGGAATACAAAGAACTCCCTCATCTTCCCTCCGATTGAACCCTAACTTTCTGCACTGTCAATCAAGTATCGCTCATCCCTCTTTAATTTGTCATGTGATCATTAAACTACAAATTGTATGAATTATTTCATGTCTTTGATTGAAAATTTAGTGGCTCTGATCAAACTCATACAAGTTAATTAGATCTGCAGTAGAGCTCAGTGACCTTTTGTATTCATCACCTTGCCCGCAACATAGCAATTAGGGTTCGATTTCACAATCGATCCATACCTCCTCTGATCGTGTTCCGTATGTCGTGATGAAGCTCTCGTCTTCCTCTTCAAGCTGCCATGCGGGCCGGCCGCCGATACCACTGGGAAGGCTATCATTTTTCAAGCCCTAGCCTTTTGTTTGCAGAAGCGTTCGAGGATTCTTCTGGTCATCGGGCTGGGTTGGGTCACACCCGACCTGCGTGAAGTTTCTGCGGGTCCCGCACGCTTGAGCTGCGAGTCAGTTGGTGGGCCGCGATCAATCCTACTGTAATCTAGTGGGCCCTGATGTCACTCTTCATCCTACCATACGTTACTACGTGTCCCTCAAATCCCACCCGTGCGGTCTGATGTCTGCCGAGTCAGCTTCCTGTGGGTCACGCCGTAATGAATATGGATTTAAATGTTATTTCATAAATTACTGATTAATTAAATTAAATTAATATATTTAATTTAGAAACTTTAAGCATTCATAAATTTAAATCCAATGAAACAAACATAGAAAAATTATGTCATTTTGATCAACAAAATTAGAGGATTAATATAGCACTGTCAATTTTCTAATTAGATGTATATTTCGCATATTGACATTTAGGACCCCCATAATTTTCTATAAATGTCACAAATATTCAAACTATCATAACCTTGCACATGCTCACCCAAACATATCCAATATGTGTCTTAAAATGATCAGGAGAACCTCTAAAATAATTTGATAGTATTTATTTCTCTGTTTGGATTATATTTCGCCTAATCACTTTCAGGACCCCTCACCAATTACCCTAATTTCATAAGAACTTGAATTGACCATAACTTAGTCAATTGAGCTCCAAATTAGGTCTTTTAATATACCATTTTGATCAAAAAAATCTAATAAATAATAAATTTCAAAAATATTTAGAATTTGATGGCTAGATCTCTTAATTAACTCTAATCACCCTAAAACTTAATTAGTAAATATTAGCATAATTAGTGATCCAAATTGGGTGATTCAAGTTCTTGATAACTCATACAGTAAAGTAAAATCTAGTGGTATAAATTGTTTTATGATTCAATGATTAATTTTACTAACCACTTACTAATTATTTTTAACCTTAATTAGATTATAATTTGACCAAATGAGGTCCAAATTGGGTCTACTCCCAGTTAAGTATTAGTGTGTTATAGGAAAACTATAGCCACTGAATTTACTAAATTTAAATTTTAAATGGAAAAGTTATGTTTTTGACCTTATTTATAAAATTATAATTTACATAATAAAACCCCAAAAATTAATTTGCTTGTAACTTAACCATTAGACCTCAGAATTTAGTATTATTGAACTCTATAGAATCTTTCAACAACAAGCTTTAATAAACTGACAGAAAATTTAGATTTCATTAGAACAAATTACTATTTTGCACTTATGAGTCAATTTCCTTAAATTGAGCTCATAAGACTTAATAATTATTCAATTTTGATGTACTTATTGTCTATCTTCATATTAGATAGTATGTAATCATTTGCCACTTAAATTTTCAAATGTAGAGCCCTAAATCAAAAAGTAAATTTTTTAGACTCTTAAGTATGGACAAAACAGTTATTTTGCCCAAGTTTAGGGTTAAGTGCTGTTAAGCCTTAAATTCATAATCTAATCACTAAAATCAATAAGTATAATTATTTAGAATTTAATTCTTATGATTAAAGTAGATTCCAAATCAAAACCTTAATTTTTGATCTTAAATAAATTCTAAGTAAAATGTTAGTTATATGATGTGAGATTTATCTCACATCATACCCTTCTTTGAACCCTCTAGTTCATCTCTTAGCTCTAATACATTAGTTAGGAATTGTGTCTGAGTGTTAATATTAGTATTTAAGAACTTTTTTCTTAGAAATTAGGAATAGATCTTATGTTAAAATTAATCTAATGAGTAAATTGAGTTACTTCATAGGTGAAGCCTTGATTTTGATAGTTTATAAATTTTTATAGTTTATTAATGATTATTTGATCTTTTAACCTTAGACTTAAGATTAGAGATCCATCCTATTAATTTTGACTTTACTTAATAGAATATGCCTTAATTTTAATCCGTGAGATTGGGTTTTAAACTTTAGTCCTTTAGAATCACCTTTGGACTAAGTAGTTAAACCCTAATATTTGGTGTTTAATCCTTAGTCCTTCCATCTTGACTTATCTTAATCAAGATTAGTTTGGGTTGCTTAAATTACCAAAATAGGTCGATTGATTTACTTATTTAACTTATATAATTGACATTGATTTAATAAGATTAGAACTTGATTAGTTCTAATTATTTTCAACTTTTAAGGTTGTAAGTATGAGTTACACTCGATAGTAGGAATTGGAGATCATGAACTTGTGTAACTTAGAGTAGATAGAATGAATAAATTAGATAATAATGTATATCACCCGTGTCATAGTAGAGTCTCTTATTCACTTTGATATGTGATATTTTGCTTACTTTGTATTGAGCTTTATACCTTGGTTGCATATCAGACATAAGATATTTGATGAGTATCTCATGTCAACTTTGAAATTGCATAAATATCATTTATATTTTTATTGGTACTTTCAATTTTTTAGTTTTTAAGCTCAATAGGTTGTGACTTAATTAGTATGCCACTTCAGTTCATTTGGGTCCGGCATAGCACAGCGACTGCTAGTATTCGGTAAGTCTATTCATGCCTGGTTGAGCGATGGTTGCCTAGGGTGGCGAGAAATAGACTTTTTGCCCGTATGACTTTATAAGTCATGTTATGATATGGTAGTACTAGCTGTAGGTGCACTCTTACTCAGTATTGCCCAGTGTTTCTGCCTTAGCCTAGCAGGCTAAGTGAGTTCGTGCATTTTAGTTCAGAGATTCTGCCTTAGCCTAGCAGGCTAAGTGGGATTGTTGTATATTTTCATTTGAGTGGCTTGTTTAGCCATGCCAATTTTCAATTTTGTATTTATTGCTTTCAGTTTACTTTTCTACATTTCAGCACTTTCTTATATACTATCTTATTGTATTTACTAGTTTTATTTACTTATAGGATGCTAGGCTTACTCGCTATATATATATATATATATATATATATATAATGCCAGTTTTGTTTTCAATTATTTAAATATATCCTCATATTCTTTTACTTTATGTTAATTATCATAAGTTTATATTAATTATAAGCATGTTTAGGGCGAATTTTCCTTTCAATTATTAATATTTAATCTTTAATGTATACTTAACCTTGTTGCGGCTATAATTGGATGTATGTGCATACTTTCTCTTTTGTTTAAGTTATAAACTTATAATTTTTCCTATTTAGAGTTTAAAATTTTAATAATAATATCTTAAAATAAATTGAATAATATGCAGCCTAAATTGTACTTAGACATTTTATCCAATAAAAAATTTTTTTTGTTGGTTGGGGCTCTATCATTATGAAATGGATAATGATAAATTCTGAGTTGTTTGAAATTGTGGAGCCTTATGAAGACCAGATTCAAGAGGAGGATCGAGATGCTGAAGATTCTTAATTCTTTTACTTTTGTTGCTTGTGAGAATGAGCATTAATTTTATTTTAGCTTTTATCTTTAAATATATTGTAATAATACATGTTTACTTTGTATTTTCTTTTACTACACTTATTATGAATTATATATTTCTTTTTACTGTATTGTGATGGAATGGATGTTATGTTTTACTTCTGCACTCTGATTTTCTATATATATCATTTAGTGAAGTTCTATTGTAAATGACAATTTCCTTAATTATATTGGATTAGAATGAATGTCTAATCTAGTTATAAGTGAGGAACTTATCATTTGGTAACTATTTCACCGTAATCATATTAACTTAAGAGTTAACAGGACTACGATAGGGCTGGGGTGCCATAGCATTAGCAGAGCGATGTGCTCACATAGGATCTATTATCAGAGCGATATGCTCATCTAAGATTTATTATCAGAGCGTTTGCTCACCTAGGATTCTATGGGATGTCATGTGACATCTAGTCAGGCATATTTGTGGCGTACAGTTCTATGACATATTCAGATTCATATACATATATTCAGTAGCATGCTGCACAATTTTATTTCAGTATTTATTCAGTTTCAATTTCTTACTTTTTTCCCTGTTTTCAGTACTTAATTTCAGGTACTGTTTTACTTTATTTTCAATTTTATGCTGTTTTAAACTTTTCACCTGTTTTAATGCTTTTTTACAGCATTTGTTAAATTACTTATCAAATTTTAAATAGTTATAACTGTTTAGAATAATTTTAGATGTGTTAGACTCATTGTCTAACACGTGATACTTTTGAAATCTGATAATTTTTTAGATCCAGATCAGTTTGCGTAGCAATCTCATGAGGCTTCGCAAGAGACCTATGGGAAGTTCGTGGAGCATTGGTGAGCTCATCATCAACATTTACTTTTCTACTTTGTTTTATTTCAGTTCGAGCGAGGGACTACTTTACTGTTATTTTATTTAAAAAAATTGTCTATAATAATTAAATTTTGGATGCATTTTCTTTTTTTTTTTCTGATATGAGTGATTTACTTAACTTCTGTGATGAATAATTTGGATGAATACTTTTAGCTTTCGCATCATGTATTTACTACTACTTATACTTAATATTGTGATGAGATCAGTACATATGAAATGCTAACACTCATGTATATTGGATTTATTATTTCAACCCACTCATAATCCAATGTACATAAGTATTCTATCTAAAATACTTAAGATAAGGACTTTATACTTATCTTAAGGATTAGTTCTCAGCTCTTATTTGAGGTTGAGATTCAGTAATTCAGTCAGCAAATATTCAGATAGGTTCAACATTCATTCCCGATTAACGCATCGTTCTGTCGCCAATTATTCTTAAATTATCCCAATTGCGCGCGATGACAGGACGGGGAGTTACACTGTCTCATATATAGGCTAAGATGCAGATGATTACTATTCTGCGACATTCCCTCCTGCCTATAGACGCTGATACTGAGGGAGTCATCGCAGAGGACGATAGTCTTTGAGTGATCCGGAAGCTTCAACGTCATTGGGAGAGAACTCTTTGTTCACAAGGCGGGGAGCGTCACGCTGATCACCTTATTTTATTGCTAGACTTTCATCATGTGATTTTTGTTCACCGCTCGCACGCTGAACTTTTGTTATATGTTAGTCGTACACTTTCTTATGTTATGAGAGATGTGCTTATAAGAAGGTTATTAAATATTCTCATTGAGGATACCGTGAAATTTGATCATGATTGATGATGTACTGATAATTTTATTTATTTATGCTTATGCTACGACCGTCGTTCACAAATTTCATATCTAAATGTTGTTTGATTTTGATTTTTATCAATTATAAATGTTATATTCTTATAAAACATATTATCTTCAAAAAAAAATATAATTTTAAACCTACTTTTGGTTTGTGTATTTGCAATTAAAAAATAATTTTGATGTTTTTTAAAAAAATAGTTGTTCTTTTGAAATTGAATTTTAATATATTTTATTTATTATTTAATAGATTATTGTTATACTTACATCCTAATATACATTAAAATATATAAATGAGATATTAATTTAATGTGTAAATAGATTATTAGTTAAATACATTTTTTTTATTTATGAAACTTATATACAAAAATTAAGAAAATAATTTTTTTTATTAATTTTATAGTATTTTCTATTTAATATGTCTATTTTTTATTCATCGGTAAATAGTTGGAGTTGTCAAAATGATATGGCGCGCGGGGATAGGGTGGATGCGAGTGAGTGCGTGGCAGCATGGGTTGGGATGCTCGACAGTGACTCGGATAGCACGGGGGCACAATAAGGGGCCGGGCGTGTGAGGCGCTGCCAGGCTCAGGGGCTGCGCCGCGTTTGTATGTTTATCCAATCCCGCGAGGAGTCCAGAAAAAAATTGATCCGATGTATTGTCTACGGATCCACTCGGCGGACGTGCCGGCTCATGTGGAGGAACGCTTTACTGGAGTAAGCCGCGCCAACTGGCCGCCTTTGGAATCCACCGGAGATGGAGACTCCACGTTGAAGAGCAGCACGCGAAGAAGTATCGCTAACCCTAGAATCGAAATCATCCGCGGAGTCGTTCACCTTTACCGCAGAACCCTACCACTATTCTCCTCTTCTTTTTCCACATTTTCGTCCTCCTCTTCGTTTCCTCACTCATCCGATTATTTCCTTCCGGTTTGTCATTCCATCCTCCGTCTCATTCTCTGACTTGGTATTTGCTTCTTTTATTCCTTTTCCTCATCTTCTGTTATTGATTTGTTCAGGCCGGTCGTGGGACGCTTCTCTTCATTCTCGCTGTTCCTAATCATATCTCTCCTGAGGATTTTCTACGCTTTTGTGGCTCCTATGCGGACTTTTCATTAGGGATACTGGTCATTAGGTAATTTTCCATACTTATGTTCCTTGAAGGAGAAAGAAATGCGCATTCAGGTGGGATTCGAGAGAAACATTCTTTGTTTATATTGTTTCAGGAATGATGGGATGGAGGACCGTTTCAGCGTTCTGATCATATTAGACGATCAGAAGAGTGCTGATGCGTTCTATATCAATCTAAATGGGTGGAGGTTCTCTTCAGCCGAGGTTGTTGACGTGTATTGGGCTTGCTCAGTTTTGTTCTTACAACTTGTTTACATGTAGGGATTTTATGCTTAGTGGTGCTCGCAGGGGGAGATTTGCCACGTACTGTTCCTAGCTTCTGTGGAGTACACCAAGTCTACAGAGATTGCTGGTACTCCTCCCGTTGGGTCCACTGAACTTCCAACTTGTCCTGTATGCATAGGTGATTTTTATTTATTGATTTTTTTACTTTATATTCTAAGAGAAACTTGGGGCATTATTATTATAAAAGCTCTGCGAAGCATCCTTAAATTTCAGCATAAGTTTTGTTGTCAGTTATTGATCTATATATTTAATATCATCCCTCAAGTTTTCTCTTAATTTGAGATTGGAACCATGAATGGAAGACCTTAACCATGTTTATTTACGCTTATGCTATTCTGAAAAGACATCATTTGAAACTAGAATACTTATTTGGTGTGTGCGGTGACATGGTATGGAATACTAATGCCATTAATAAAATCCAATTGAGGTGATTATTTTTTTTAGTTTTGTGCCCAAGCATTTGATTGTTGTCTAAATGTAGCTTTTATGGGAGATAAAGGCTATGGGTCATCCATAATGAGGCATGTTTTTGTTTCAATACTGCCATTTGAATATTTGCTATAAGCTTATCCGTATGCTACTTTTGAATAAACTCTTTAATACTTCTGTGCTAGCTTTTTGAGAATCCTTGTTGTTGAAGTTAAACATATTCGTTTTAGCAAATTTGTGTCTTGCGTAATAGAAACTCTCACCCTAATAATCACATGTTTGCCTTGCGTTGATTTGCTGAATCCATCATTTGCACCCAAAATTTCCTTGTATTGATTTTTAATTAAGTTTTGAACTATTTAAAAGGAGACATTGGGAAGATAATATCCACTTATTTATTAGTATTTGTCTGCAGATTGCATCTTGAATTTATACGTGGTTAACTAAAAAAATAAAACTTTAGGATTGTATATAGAGTTATACATGGATGTTCTAGTTTGAAGCTATTTAAGTTGTTATGGGAGAATGTTTTGGAGAGGGTATATTGGTTTGAGCACACCCCACTAGTGTAGAGCTTGCTAGGCTAAGGAAAACTTGCTTGTGAGAAGCCATATGTTAATGACTAACTAGTTGTTTGGTGAGAGCATAAGCAAACTAAATAGTTATTGGAATGTTATCAATATAGATCTTATTTTGGAGTATGAGGTTGAATGTCGATGTGCTTTATGCATGTATGGAGTATCAAATTACGTGTTAAGTATAGTGCTAGAAATTGATCATCATATTTGGGGCTATTGAATCACGAGTGTGCTTTACTGTATAAGAACTATGATATATAACAATATTGATAGTATTAATAGGAAGTTTGTAATTTGTTTTAGTGTTAGCATGGGCAATTATGAGCTGCTTCTTTGAAGATCATGATATCTGATTGTAACCATGAAATATGATGTTGTAGTGGTAAACTTGTGGTCAAAAGTTTGAATAAAATTTTCAAAAGGGAGTGTACAATTGAGATAATTAAGGATTCTCTTGGATTTTTCCCATAATTCTTTTGTTGGTTTGTGCATTCACTGGCTTAGTTTGTTGATACAATGGATGTTCGTTGGATGCGATGGCAGACTATTAGCAACACATTTGGAGGTACCTATTTTTTTTTACAATGAGAGGTTAGGGACGTTATTGATTTGGTTATACGTATATTTTATATAGATTCAACACCTAGTAGAGTGTTATTTGATTTTGGAGTAGTACACATTTATTTCCGTCACATTTGCACTCTTTGGTTCTTATAGTTATATCGGTTGATTTTACTTTATATGTATTGCAACTAAGAACAAACTAGTACTCTAGAGATAATAATCAATTGTGCTATTGTAATTTAGAATTTTTTCTTAAGTTTTTAAGATAGATTTGATAGTTCTTCTAATTGAATTTGATGTTGTACTTAATTTAACTTAGTTTATATTCAACATTGATTTCTTGTGAGAAGAAAAATATGATATTCATGATTGATAAATATGAGCTTAGATTGATAGGTAGTCTTGTGTTTTTAGTAGTTCTTTTGTGTTCATTTAAGTTAGTCCATTACTTAGAAGAGACACTAGTTGTACGTGAGTATTCAAATGTGTTTTTTGGTGACTTTTTAGGACTACCTCTTGTTTGTGAGTTATAGTTTTGTATTGATGTCATTCTAGGAGTTGCTATGATACTACGTCATTAGTATAAATTTTCTTTGAAAGAAATGCTAGAACTAAAGAATGACGTGAAGAATTAGCTGACTGTAAGTTTATTTGCCTTATCTTTTCTCCTTGGGGTGCACCATTTTTGTTTAGGAAGATGCAATAAGGTCCACTCCAAATGTGTAATGATTATAGTGGGATAAATAAAGGCACAAGTAAGAATAAATACTCATTTGCACTATTCATGCGGAGATAAGCATATTTGCAAGAAATTGTTTAGATAATGGGTTAGCCAAGTGATCCCATGATCCATAGGTTTTATAGTGTTCGAAATCGATAAATCTAGATAAATTTACACCCACAAGATGGGGACCAAATCGAGTAGAAAAAAAGAGGAAAGTGAGACTTATTGTTGCTTGTTTAACGCAAGGACCTACGTTCACTTTTAGGAAAATGGCCTCCCAAGTTTCCACCATTCCTTTTGCTATTACAAATTATGATATGCATATTCACAGAAGGAGAACTCTTTATATGTATCTCTATTTTTTAGTGTACGCTCGCATCTTATATTTGGCTAGTTGGTAAGGGAGAAGAAGTGAAGAGTGTAGAAGAGACTAAAAGGGGAACCTATCGGTTTGAATGGTTAGATGCTTTTATTTGTGTACTCTAGCTTTTGTTTTGCTCAAGTGAACATTACTTGGGTCATGGCGTGCTTTGGACATGCACATTAATGACAATCGTTGTATGATGACGACAAGCACTGCATGTTAATAGTATATGCAATATGCATAACACATGAGAAAACATGTAGGAACTTGGTGGCTAGGTGGATGAGTGTTGTGATTTTGTTTATGTTGTGTAGTGGCTACTGATAATAAAGCTAACCCAGCTTTTGGAAGTGATCCATCGCTGGGAGATTCCAATTGATGTTATGCTACTGTAGAAGGTTTGAGGGGAAGCAGTGGGTTGCTTGCCTTGGTCTATTAGTAGCATAGTATCACATGGTACTGGCTGGATAACTTTATGCACAGGGATTGTTAGCGGAAGCTGAGCGATCGACTTGCGTCTTAAAGGTGGGACCATGAAGGTTTGCTCACGTGGATAGTCATGATGCAGTGCTCTTTCAAGTAGAACACCCACAAATTAATGATTTTTTTGATTAATTAGTAGGTTCTCTTATGCTCTTCAATATTAATCTTTGATTATACTATAATCAACTATGAGTTTGAGATTGTTTTATGATAAAGAGATCCTTTTGAACTACATATAATTTTTATGTATTTTAATTTTGTCATTTTGTATGTTTAATGTATTATGATTCTTTTTTTTTCATGTAAACATATGTATATAATAATATTATAAAAAAAAAATTAATTTATTATATGTTTTGATTTTAATTTATCAAAAATATTTTAATTTTAATTTACTCATGTTTTGATTAGGGAGTAATAGTGAATTTTGTTGATTACACTTTAGATTGCCAATTGCATGCCAAGTATTCTAAATATAAATTTTGGTCAGATGCATGTCTTCTTGTGGCATGGTCAGTTTGGTTAATACCTTTATGCGATAACATCGGTAATGCTAAGCCTTAGTTCCACTAGGTGGGAATGGCTACATTAATCTTTTGTTTTATTGTGCATGATTAAACAACAACCACTCCATAAGTTCTCAGTGAATAACATCCTTTCTAATGGCTTCTTTCTATGTATTTTTCTATCTTCCCTTTGAACTTAGGCAAAATTCATAGAACCAATTTTTCTTACAGGACATTGAACAGTCTAAACTTATTATGCTCAAACCATCTAAGATGTATTTTTTAATCTTATTTACTATTGGGGCCATTCCAACCTTGCTACAAATGAACTTCTCATTCTATCTTTTCGAGTATATCTGCTCATCCACCTTAGCATCCTCATCTTTGTAACACTTATTTTATTAGTAGATCTAAATAAAGATAATGTAATCATTAACTAGCCAAGACTAAATTTGCTACAAAAATTCATTATTTTATAAGAATGACTGGTTAGTACAAAAATTTGTGATAAAGTTTCAGATTACAACTCCCTTTATTAATCTGACCCTTAGGACCACCATATTTATTGGAAGTTTGTTTGTGAGATAGCAATAATTAAATTAATACGATATTATTACTCTTATTTTAGCTCTCTTGCTTGGCTTTGAAGATTTCTGATCTTTAAAGTGCTTTGTTATTGGGACTTAAATGTGTACTTATATCAAGAGGATCCGTTGTTGCGTATGCTCCTTGTTGTTAAGGCCACATAAAAATAATTATTTTATGCATGATTTGGAATTAGCAGCTATTGTGTTTGCTTTGAAATTGAGGTAATGTTTTTATGGTGCTTATTGTGAAGCTTTCATGGATCAACAAAGTATGAATCACATATTCACATAGAAGGAATTAAACTTGAGTCAATAATGCTAGGCTAGAATTAATAAGAAATTTTGATCTTATAGTTCAATATCATTAAGAGGCCGTTTGTCATGAGGAAATCTGAGTATAAAGTAATACGATTATTATGTAATTTGATTACAATGTAATATGAGTACTTTACTTCAGTTTGGCTTCCTGTAAAAGTTTTTTCAAGGAATTTGAATTTTTTTATTTGGAATGAAGTAATATGCTGAGTACTCCAAGTAATTTAAGGGTAATATTATCACGCTTTTTGTTCATGCTAAATGCTTGAATTCCTTTATTTCAGGTAAATTTTTTGCTTTACACCTATTTTAACTTGTGCCAAACAACCCTTAAGTTAAAACTAATGTATTAGTTGATGCACTTAGCCATAAATTAATAGCCTTTGCCTTAATTGTTGTTTCTTATCTGTTCTAAGACTTCAAAATGCTTGAGATCAAATTTGTTTTGCCATTTGAGAATTTTGTGAGATGCCTTGCATCTTTCGTCCAGTTTTTCTCTTGATCATATTGTTTTTGCTCAGATTAAAGAATTTGAATATTCAATCTTAGAGGATTCTATCTAATTTGTGAGCGTCTTGGTCTTTGTGTTAATGAAGTAGGAGTTTGTTTAATATAGGTTGGCTTTGGTTTCTTTCTGTAGATGGTCTTTGACATATTATTTTGACTGAAGCACACACTTCTGAATACATTGTCCATCCAGGTTTGACTAGGATGTCTCAGGATTTTTTCCTTGCATTTTGGTGGCGAAGCACTAAAAGAGGAATTGCTGAATTGTATGGTGCTGCAAAATGTGCTTACATGTTGAAGTCGACCACCAGAAACTTGGTGCTCTTTTGCAACCATTGCTAATTTTAGAGTGGAAATGGGAAAAAATTGCAATGCGTTTTGTGATAGGATTTTATAATCGTGACTAGGACATGATGCAAATTGGGTCATGATTAATCGGTTAACTTTTTTTTTACCATTTTTGCCAATCCATATTTCATATTCTATAGTGAAACTGGAATGAATCTATGTTAATAAAATCATTCTTCTCCATGGTATGTCAAAAGTAGCTGTTTTTTAAAGAGATACGATTCACTTTCTTTCAAACTATTGAAATACATTTAGGGAGAGCTTGGTATGCGCTTACATTCTTGCACTACTTTTTATGCTCAGACGAATTGTCAGACTGAAATAACCATTTGATTATATGGAGGATTTTATGAGACTTTAGGTATTGGTTTGCTGAATCTTAGGAAGATCACATTCCATTGATCAAATTTGCATATAATAACAGCTTTTAAAAAGTATAAGCATGGTTTTGTTTGTAGCACTTTATGGATGAGATGTTGTACTTTATTATCATTGGTTGAAGTGACCAATATTTAAATTAAATTGGTTGATTTTACAATTATTAAGTTACATCTTATACAAGATCAAATGAGTGTAGCACAAAATTGATTTAAGCAAGAATTCAACATCATATTGTCAAACTTTTAGTTGGAGATTTTGTATTCCTCAGTGTGAGTTTGATGAAAGCTGTGTATCATTAAAAAGGCAAATTATTTTTTTAGTTTATCAGACCTTTCAAAATGACTCCATGAATTGGAATTCTACTCTACAACTTAAACCTGCTTGAAGATTTGTGTAACATTCATAAAGATGTTTCACATCTCACAACCCCGAAAATGTAGTTCTAATCTTTTTGATCAGGTGTCCGTAGCAGAAATGATGATTCAACCAGATTTCACTTGAGTAAGAATCTGAGCATATCCTAGCTTCCGATGCTCACAAATTACATAGTAAAACTATTTTCACGGTTCATGTTCAGTGGAAGCATGAGGTCGAACAAGACAGACACAACTTGTGGTTGAAACTGACAGGCAATAGCATCGAAACAATTGCAAGGCTGAGGAAGATTTATGATTCTTGCCTCATGAAATGAGTGGTATCTTTTTTAATTGCTTTTCATTTGCATATTTTATTTAAGGAAATTCTCTTAGTACACCGTCATAGGAATTGCATCCATGTTGCATATTTTTGCACCTTTTGTTCCTATGGTGGAGTCTTTTTTTGGGAGTCTCTTCTCGATGATCTTTGTGGTATCATTCCGGACGATACGAGGGTAGCTTGTTTGTAGGGTTGTTTCTTGTTTGTATTTTTTATTTATATATGATATAGGTGTTGGTAGGACTTATAAAATGACATGCCATGAAGATTCTTGTTTGCTTAAGCATAATTTATACATGTTTTTGATAATAAAGATTTTTGATGATTTGGTTATTTTCAATCAGATTTTTTTTTGGTTTCACATTATATTTTAATGAATCTATGTAACTATCAGCATGGCATAACTTATCCTTTATTGTGATTAAAATACCGTGAATGATATTTTTTTTTGTAGGGGAGAGTTGTAACACTCCATATTTGAAAAAATAGTGATTGGGCTCTCCAAATATTTAACAAAACTTTCGTTTGATCGAGTTATACAATGACATTTGAACAATCTAAATGCCAATGGGTTCATTTAATGGGAATATCTGTTAAACAATTAAAAGTGGTTGGGGATAAAGATTTACGAACTAAATGTGGCTTGTTCAATGACCATAATTGATTGTCGTTGAGCTTGGCAAAGATGAGCTTTGATTTAGGCCAATATTAAGCCATTTAATTTCTTGAATTGTTTGGTGATCTATTTATAATCCATTTAAAGTTTGATGGGAGATTTTTACCGTAGAGTGCTCTTCCTCTTG
Source organism: Gastrodia elata (assembly GCA_016760335.1). Taxonomy (NCBI): domain Eukaryota; kingdom Viridiplantae; phylum Streptophyta; class Magnoliopsida; order Asparagales; family Orchidaceae; genus Gastrodia; species Gastrodia elata. The sequence goes on from CM028673.1 coordinate 150,027, forward strand.
GCCTAATAATGTAGCACTAAGGTCTACACAAGAGTGTGTGATGACACGAGCCTATACTATGAGCCTAAATACACGAGTTTCATTTTATTTACATTTTATTTTATTTTAATTTTTCTCATGAATAAAAGTTTGGTTAAATGACATGTGGACTCATGTGGGTGGTAAAAATTGACAATCTTTTATGTGTAAAAGATATCTTTGTCTTTTGTGCTCAAAGCTCTTCTCCCTTCTAGTCAGGGGGCAGTAGCAGATAGGCTGACCGATCGGTATACAGTTGGACAAAGGTGGGCCTACCTTTTCGCATCATATGTACGCGGATGATTTGATCATGTTTGCAACGGCTTCAGTGCCAGCGGGTCGTGAGGTTAGCGGATTCTGGCAGAGTATGGGAGTTGGACAGGGTAGTATGTGAATTCGCAAAAGTCACATATTGTTTCCAGCTGACAGACCCCAGCTTATCGACAATGAAGGGTAGCGATCTAGCTAGGTTTCCAAAGAGGAGAGTCCCTCAGATACATTGAGGTTACAGTCACGGGCAAATCCCCGTGGAGAGCAGACTTTTTAGCCATCACTGAGCAGGTTCGTGGTAGGTTGGGCTCCTGAAGCAGTCGTCACCTCTCCCTTGCTGGCAGATTGTGTTTGATCAGGTTAGTTCTTGCTATGATACCCACCTACCAGATGCTGGTGGCGTCGGTACCGGACTCCTGCCTCTCCGACGCTATTTGATATGGCAGGAGGTCTGTCGACCGCTTGAGTCTGGTGAACTCGAGATCAGAAATCTGCGACTCTGGAGAACTGTGTTAGCAGCCCGTCATACCTGTAGCTTTGTCAGTAGAGGACCTCCTTTGGGTGAGAGCCATGGAGTTTCGCTACCGCCGCAGAGGTGAGGATTTTAAGGTTCAACAGGCAGACTCTGCTGCTTGGAGACTTTTGGGCTACGGCTGGCCACTCGTCTAGAGACACACCCAGCTTGAGGAGAGGACCCTGCAGTGGCAGGTGGATGATTTTACCGAGAGCAGAGCCAGCCAAATTTACTGGTTGGAGAGAGGCGACCATGTAGGGGATGGCCCTGTGCATGAGGGAGGCTTGTTCTCTCTGGAGACTGCTCAGTGATGCTATACCGACGAGGTGTTGGTTACTCGGACGAGGGCTCGCTCAGTTAGCAGCGTGTGTGTGGGGGGTGAGGGAGCACTTTGTGGTTCAATGCAGCTACACGAGGGCTATCATGGAGATCTTTGTTCGTTGGGGCTTGCTCTCGGCCACACTCACCTCCTGGGATCAGTTCATTGCGCTGTTCTTGACCGCTTTAGTGTCTCGACGCCAACGCTTTAGTTGCCAGCTTGTTGCGTACTCGTTCTATCAGTCATGGAGGAGCATGATTGAGCATTCACGGTCGCCTGCACCCTACACCGATGGATTACGCAGGCTCGATACTTTTTGCTATGGTTAATGCTGGACTGCACGACGAGTCTAACTCCTGGAGTCCCACGGCCCATAAGGCCCCTCCACCTTCTACAGATGGTGCCCTCCCCTCCCCCCGACCCGTTGGCTGAAGGCCAACTTTAACGCGTCTTACAGCTACAGAGAGTACTGCTTATAGGGCAGCTGTCGTCCGTGACTCTGACAGACAATTACTTGTTGGTGCAGGAGATAGCTTACAGGCACAGCCTCCTCTTCAGATAGAGATACAGGCAGTGACCATTCTGCGGCAAGTCCTTCTGGTTACGGAGGTGAATACTGATGGTCATCATAGAGGGTGATTGCTTGGGAGCGGTTTGGAGGCTCCAACATTTTTGGGAGAGGAATCTCCGTTCACGAGGCGAAGAGCGTCATGCAGATCACTTTGCTTTCTTGCTCGACTTTCTTCGTGTTATTTTTTCCCATCAATCGCATAATGCGAATCGGGTGGCGAATTTTTGTGGTATGTACTCCCGTCAGGGTGCTTTTTTTTGTTAGTGAAGATGTGCTCCCCGGGAGGCTCTTGAACCTCCTGGTACATGACACCGTGGAGTTTGATCCCGGTTGAGTCGCTGTACTGTTGATATATATATATATATATATAGGTTACGACTGTCTTTCATGTAAAATATATCTTAGTCCTTCATGAGAGATTTGGGCTGGGTTGGTTTATGGTTTTTATTGTAATTTGACATACCTTATGCTACTATAAATACGGTTCCAAACCTCTTGTATCAACACACAATTGATTGAAGTTTTCTTATAGAAAGTTTGGCTTAAGAGCTCTTGATTTTAGTGTGGATAACCGAAACTCTGTTGGTGTGCATAATCGGTGGGCTTCAGGGTGTGTATAATCCTGAAGTGATTATGGTATGCATAATTTTGATCAAACCTATCTTTCTTTTATTGTATTATCTAATTTTTTGTTGTTCAAGATGTTATCTTTCATCTTTGTTTTATTTTACCAAAATTCGCTTCTGTTTCAGCCATCAAACATCCCTCTAATAAAACATACACTAACCGACGCTCTCCCACTTCGCTGTTCATAACTCTTTCAAATAGCCTAAAAACTCTGAATCCCTAACATCCCCATAAATATCTTTCCAAAGTTTCGTCCAATTCTAACTTCATTTGACCTACCAAACGACTTCCTGAAGTTGAACGATCGCTTACGCACACGTAATTACCTTCGTCAACTTTGTGCGACCACCTAAGTTTCTTTAAGGTCTCTACCATCTCCTAACTTTTATCACCTTCCAAGCCATTCAACTTCATTGTTGTGATCGGAAAGAATATAGTGGTGTTGTCAAGTTTAGGATTCTGTATTAATTAAGCTTGTTTTTTCTTAGGGTTTCTGAATTCTTTTATTTCACCAAGTCTAAGTAGGCTTGGAGTTTTTTTTAAAAAAAAGGTCCAATTAGGCTTGCCCCCATTGTCTTTTTGACAGATTTGTTAGGTTCTTTATATTATGAAATGATGATATGCTTGGTTATTATTCTGAATTTTATAATTAATTAATCGATAAGGTTATGTTCTAGTTGATTAAACTGATTTTATAATATTTGAATAAGTGTTTGAGCATGCAATTAACATATCATGGCTTTGATGTTTTGAATTATTTATGAACGTTTTGAATTTTAGAATTATATGTTTAATGGTATATGCATGAAAATATGAATTTGGAGCTTTGAACCAATTCAATGACCCTTGTTCGATAAATTAAAGTTATTAAATCAGCATCACAAGAAAATAAAATTTATGATCCCTAATTTTATATAAATGTATGTTGGATCTAACCCACCCTTTTTCTGAAGACACTGCCCAAGCACGAGCTCAAGATGCGTCTGTGTAGGATTTGAAGATTCATTTATGCCTAACACATGACGCGGATCTAGAGGCATAATGGTTCATGCGCCTAGACGCACGATTAAGCTGCACCTAAATTCGAAACAATTGGAGTCTAGGCGAGCAGTAATGCTGTTTAAATGAACGCAATGATTTTATTCTTGATTATATGTGAGATCTTTAAAGAATTTCATGTAAAAGTGAAAGCGTGGAACAAAATTAAAATATATAAGAATTGACAATGGGGAGAATTTAGTGGAGAATTTGATGATTTTTTCAAGTCAAATGACGTATGTCATAAATGGATTCCACTAAAGATTCTACAGTTGAACTTGTTGATGAAGCACATGAACCGCACTTTGATGGAGAGGGTGCAATGCATGTTATCATAATCCTAACTGCCAAGATCCTCTCGGGCGCTGAGTACTTTGCCCACATATTTTTTCCATCAGTTCTATTGACTTTGATATACTTGATTGAGTTTGGTCAGAGAAAGATGCCAGTTATAGTCTTCTTAGGGTATGCAGGTGCAATGCCTACATACACATACTCAAAGATAAGAGGTCCAAGCTTGTTGCTAAGACAAGACAATGCGTTTTTATTGGCTATGCCTTGGACCACTTTCGATACAAATTCTACAATTTAAATTTTGAAAAATGCATCAGGCAGGGATGCTTTCTTCAAGGAGTATAACAAGATAAAGAATGAATGTGATGGCCAGCTCATATCAAAAATATGGTTAGTGGTTAAGGTATTTTTGAAGAAGGGAATTGATTTTAAAGAAATCTTTACCATTGGTAACGATTAGTTGCTATCTACAACCTGGAGGTAGAGTGGCTTAATGTTAAGATTGCCTTTCTTCATTGTGTGATCTTGAAGAGGAGATTTACATGGAGCATCTTGAAGGATATGAAACAAATGAAAGGAAGATTGGGTGTGCCAGCTCAAGTAGATATTGTATATATGCTAAAATAAGCTTCCCAACTGTGGCACAGGAAGTTTGACTCATTCATGATGAGTCATGGCTACATCAGGACAACTCATACATTGTGTTTACTTCAGAAAATTCATCCAGGGTGATTTTTTTTCATTTTACTCTTGTATGTTGATGACAGTTTGATCATTGGGAAGAATGTACATGGATCGACAACCTTAGAGTAAGCTATCTAAGTCTTTCTCTATGAAAGACTTAGGACCTATGAAGAAGATCATGGATAAGAAAATAGCCCAAGATAGGAGCAAGAGAAGATTATGGCTATGGCTGGAGGATTTTGTAGAGACGATATTTGCTAGGTTTAACATGAGTGGAGTCAAGGCTTGAGGACACCATTAGATTGATAGCTTCAAGCTCACAATTGACTAATGTTCCCTAACTTTGGAATAGAAGGGAGAGATAATGAAGATTCCCTATGCATTTGTGGTGGACAACCATATGTATGCTTTGATCTACTCTAGACCAAACATAGCATGTATAATTGGAGTTGTGATCAGGCTCCTCTTGAATCTAAGAAGGGTATTGGGAATTGTCAAGCGAATTCTACCCCAGTTAAAGGGCACATCTAGTTTGGGGCTTTGCTTTGGAGGTGGTGAACTTGTTATGATTGGGTTCACTGATTCAGTTTTGGTTGGTGATGTTGACACAAGGAAGTCCTTTTCAAGCTTCTTTACTACATATGCAGGGGGAGCAATATCATGGTTATGGGGACCATCTTCGACGCGGGTCCCGCCGCCGAGCTTTCCCGGACCCATACCGGCCTTGATATTTCAGTTTTATTTTTATGCATTTATTTTCGTCTGTTTCAATTTTATTTTCGCATTTATTTTTGTCCGTTTCATATATTGATCGGAGGGACGAATATTAGCCCTCCGATCGTTTATTAAAAACACTCCAAGGTCTAGATTGCTTTGAGGGTATTATAAATACCCAAGATGTGTATGTTAATTTCAGTTTTGATAAATAGAAATTCTGAATTTTCTCCAAACAGCGAGAATGGTTCTTGTTCCCCCCGGGAAACCCTAGTTTCCAAATCCTCCCTCTCCAAACCCTAGCCGCCACCTTCCGGACCCCTCCCCTTGCTGCCTTCGGACCTCTCCCTGAAGGACAGCCGCTGCCACCACCCCAGTCGTCGCTGCCCAGCCGCCGCCGCTGCCCGATCGCCACTGCCGCTGCCCAGACGCTGCTGCCAGCTACCGCTGCTGTCCAGCCGCTGCTGCCAACCGCCGTCGCCGCCCAGCCGCTGCTACCAGCCGCCGCCGCCACCCAGCCCTGATGCCAGCCGACGCCGCCGCTGCCCAGCCCCTGCTGCCAGCCGCCACCGCTGCCCAGCCGCCGCCGCTGCCCAACCGCTGCTGCCAGCCGCCGGCCACCACTCGCTGCTGCTGCCCCGACTGCCGCTGCAAGCCGCAGCTGCTGTCGCTGCCCCTGCCGCCGCCGCCACCGCTGCCGCCGCTGCCCCGGCCACCGCTGTCCAGCCGCCTCCACTGCTTAGCCGTCGTTGCCCTAGCCGCTGCAAGAGATCTACTCGGATCACCCTTCTCGCTCCCGGTTTAAACCGGCGTGTGTCGTTCTTCCCATACCCTAAACTAAATTTATTCAATTAATTTTTTGTGCGATTTTCGGGTAGAAATTATTTGTAGGAGCGCAAATCTAAATCCGGTCGTTGCGAGTGATTTCGGAACGGAAACGCCACCGAACACACCCGCATGGCAAGTACAACTCGGAGTGCGAGTTACCTTTCTGGACCGGAGCCTTTCCTTTGATCCGGAACCGGTGCCGACCGCTCTTCCTTTTCGTGGCTCAGGACACCCTCATTGCCAACGAAAGTTATTTTCAAATTACTGTGAAATCTTCGTAGTTAAATGCTGAAGCTTAATTGATCTAAAGCGGCTGCGCGAAAAGTGCTTAAATTTTCAAATACATCTTAAAGAAAAACATCTGCATTCACAAGCATTCACAAATCCTAGGATTGCATTAGAGCCCAGCAACACCAAACCCTATTGTTGCCCTGCATCACATGGCAATCCAAATTGCAAAGATGTGTCACATTGTTGTTAAAGAGCAGAGTACATCGCCATATGAAGGTTGTATGAAGCTTATTTGTGATGAGCTCCATGCTTCCGACTGCAAGAATTAAATATTTTATTTAGCTTAGTGACTGCGTTCAAACTGTCATCTTTTATAATTAGGCCATTCATCTTTTTTGTTCAAGTGGCGGTGGAGTTGTCAATGATATGAGCAGCATTAAGTTTGACTTCAAAAGTTAAGGTTCATTATAATATCCAAAGAGTTATAAGAGAAAGAGTCCTGTCCAATTTAGCCTTCTACCATCTTGGTGGATGGGGCACCAATGATATAAGGGGATATTTTGGCTGTGTGGGGTCGTAGTGCGTCAGGAATCCACTGTAGGTGAGCAGGCTAAATGAGCGGCAGAGGCGATGGTGGTGCTAGATTGTATAGCAGGAGTGTGATGAAATCGGTTGTGAACCTTCACATTCATTCTCCACCAAAATTGTCAGGGGATCTAGCAATAGAGCGGTGCTTAGTTCTGAAATGAAGCACTATCTCTAGCTGATTGAAGTAGCTCTGAGAATTCCTCCTAATTGTTTGCCAAGCTGATATCAAGACCCATCTACTTGTTGTTTTGCAATGACTAGTAAAAAAACAATTATAAACACATTGTTTTAAATTATCTTTCACTCAACAACCCCAAACACTAATTATTGTTAACTCTCGACGACGAGCCTGCGTTGAGTAAAAATCATCCCATTGAGCAGTCCCCACATTAACAATGTTTCTCTTTGACCAACAAACCAACTCCAAATGTGATGACCATATTTTTTGCTTTCTTTGCTGATCATTGAGCCAACTTGATATGGATTGGGTGTAGGTAGGATTGGCTCAATTTGTCTTGTCTTCTCGGTATGCATAGAGAATTGCTGCACTTTTTTTAAATCAATGGTGAGATAACAATAAGTGCCCTTGGCCGTTCTAGTTCTGTCCGAAAGTCTATACGATCTCCAAGCCATATACTTGTTTTTCCATCGCATGAAAAACCCCCACACCAAAGATTCACCTCTTCAAATGCTGAAATCTTGACCATGGGAGTCATACCTAGACTGCATCAGTTACACCCAAGTAATGTGCTTTCGGTTGATTTAATTAAGAGTATGATTGGCAGCTAACATAACCTTTTAAAGAAGAACATTCTTGGTACCAAGGCTGCCATAACATTTGGGCTTGCAGACCTCGCTTTATTTAACGTAATGAATGTTGTTCGTTTCAGTGTCGCTTCAAGGAAAGGATTTCATGTGTTATTCAATCATTTTTAGAGTAGCATCCGGGATGAATGGATGTAGCATTGAATAAATGGGGTTGCCAGATATTGTTTGTGCTTATTTTTTTCTTTTAAACTGTGCTATATATGCATTATAAAAAATATTTAAATGCCTGGTATTCGAAATAAGCATGCGGTGTAATGGTTTTTCTATTGTTGTGTCAATAAATTTGTGTGAGTTTGAATCCAAACAATAACATTTTCTTAAACAAATTAAAATTTAATTTACGGGTTGGCTCAATCAATTTTGAGATGGATCGAAATCAAATTGTTTTGCATTGAACCAAACTGTTTCAAATTATATTAGAATTTGAGTCAAGCTAAACTTGAAAATAGCCTTTGAGTTCAGTTCAAATTAACTCGATGTCAACCCTAGTTGCTTCTTTTTTCAGCATTTTCAAGCAATTCTAATAATACCAAATGACACTGTCGAAAATTCAACCATTAAACCCTTTACAATATCTTTTCATTTATATTCTAGGATAGGAAGATATTGCAACATTAAACAAGTTTGGTGTGTGGGCTTTGCACATGGATTGTGAGGTATCATGATTAGGCTATTGAGTAAATCTTGTATTTGTGGATTCTTGGGTAGAAGTATGTGTGGCGGAGTTGATTCATCGACAATCCACGAGGTCTTGACCATATAAAATTAGTAAGAACAGGCAACATTAAGAGATCATTTTGTATATGAAGTCTTACATTGAGTTGATGAACATTTGATAGTGGTATTGGAAATTGGCCATTGTGTAGGTGTTTATAGAATCTTTGAATATGAGCATGAAAATTTTCTATTTGGGATAGAAGGGATGAATGATTGGTTGAAAGAAAAACACACAAAATGTCAGGAGGAATTGTATGAATTGGTTCTGGAGCAGAATTTGAAAGGTGCGCAGTGTAGGTATCAACCATGGAGGCTGTGGCTCATCGTTGCCAAAAGAAAAAAGAACTAGTGAGCTGTGTGTAATGGGGGCTGGCAAAGAGATTGTTGCTTTGATACCATGATAAGTAGTGAATAGCCGTTGCTTTCATTTGTATTTTATTGCAGATAATTCTTTAATTTTTTAAGTAAATAGCTAAAAAATAAAGTGCTAGGAGCACCTAGAGAGGTTTATACATGGATGACAAGATTCAGACTATTTGCTGTGTTGTTATAAGAGAACATTTCAGAGTATGTATATTGATCTTAAAAATTTCTGTCTAGTTTTTAACAGCTCTTAGCAGCTCATTTCTGTTCAGCATATTGCTTCAAATTGACATTGAAATACCTCAGGATGGTGCCTCTGGACCGCTTTCTACCCTGCATGTTCGTGCAAGAAGCCATCTTCCTAGCATTGCAGGAGCTGCCCATATCCCATTCAAGTTTGTGCCCAATAGCTATTTTCCCACATTTAGCATTGTTGTAGCCACCTTTAACCCATGAAAGCACTTACATACAATATCTTACCTCTAGCATGTTTATCTCTACAACAGAGCCAGATAATCTCCATTTTCCATTTAAGTTTTATCGGCCATGTTTCATATCTCTTGACCTATTATCCTCATTATGTTAGTATTGGATTTTTTCATTGTCTTCTTTGTAAGACTTATGTGTGTGCCTGTGAAGATTTTCCTTTGCTTTCAATATTGTATCTACTATAAGAATACATTATGCACCTTTATAGATCATTATGGAATGGGAAAAACTAAGTTGCTGTAGGTGCAGTGAGGAACATGATAATGTTATGTGGTCGTTGCTTTAGGGAGTTAGAGCTAGGCCATAGACCAACAATTCATTTTAAGAATAGATGGAATTTTTGGAGGGTACCCAAACTTGAAAACAAGTCGGATAAACTGATAAGGATAGAAAGCTGTGATGGAACTTGAAGGATGTGCGGATGCAATTAGCTCTTACAAGCCACAGGAAGATTATGGGTATGCATTGGAAGAATTTTATAAATTTGAATGTCAAACATGATAATGAATGCCCAATTAGACTGTTTTTAGCTGGTGTGATATGCAAATTGCCTCTGCGAATGAAATATTTAACATTTACTGGAATGCTTTTGTAGCTTCAATTCGCTTGATGTACTAAAATAATCATGTTAAATTTACTTAACGAAGAATAGTGTCCCAATCGGAGGCTACTTATGGTGTCTTCTTTGAAATAATTTTTTTGTGTAGTTATATATTGTATTTTTCATACTTTGATCATTCTTATTGAAATCCATAAAGAGCTCGCTTATAAAATAGTCTTTTTAATTTACTATCACATCTTTCTTCATCGCTTAGTTGATGTATCTTTCATTTTTATTACATAAATTAGAAAGACTGGACCAGGAGATAACTGGCATAGTGTCTACTACCTGTGATCATTCTTTCCACTGCTCCTGCATATCAAAATGGGCCAATTCATCCTGTTTGGTAAGCATACTTTATCTGATAAGCCCTACCAGTTAAACAACCATGGACAATGAATTTTATTTTCTGGTTTTCATCTTGGATTCACCTCCATGTTCAAGTGTTACAGTTGACCAATATTAATGAATAAACTTTAACTCTATAAGTTGTTGCAGCTTATCAAGCTGTCATCAAGTACAAGTTTACCAATTGAACATGCAATTGAGACTATGTACTGGAGTGATTGTTGTGTGTGCTATCAAATGTGATGTTTTTTTTTTCCTTTCTTTTCCTCTTTCAGGTGTGCCAGTTTTGTCAAGAACATTCTGTAAAGCCTATCTGCTCATTGTGTGATACATCAGAAAATCTCTGGATATGCATCATTTGTGGTTTTGTTGGATGCGGAAGGTTATCAGTTCACTTTTCTACACAATAAGTGAATTTTCTTTATTGAAAGTGCATTGCATTGTTGGCCTTACCGACTGAATTTACTATAATTTGCATCTAAATTTTTTCTGTGATTACTGTTGGCGTAGATATAACGAAGGCCATGCATTTAGACATTGGAAAGATACTCAACACTGCTTTTCTCTTGATTTGAAAACACAAAGGGCTTGGGATTATGTCGGAGATAGCTATGTGCATCGAATTAATCAATCAAAGAGTGACGATGAGCTTAAAATGAAATCCAGCAGTAGATCTGCTGGGGATCGTTGTGAAAGCTGTGCATTCACTGAGACTTCTGGAATTAACGAAGCTTTGTTAAACAGCAAAGTTGAAGCGGTGAGTTTGCTTTTAAAATTCAAATAGAGATTTGCTAGGTTGATTGTCAGGTTCCTCACTCTACTTTAATATTTTTTTGCTTTACTTGTATATATATATATATATATATATATATATATATGTGTGTGTGTGTGTGTGTGTGTGTATGTGTATGTGTGTAAATATGTGTGGTATTTGTTTCTCTTTATAGATTGTAGATGAGTACAATCGGTTACTTGCCAGTCAACTTGAAAATCAAAGAGTGGTACTCATCCTTCAACGCTATGGCTAAGATCCTGCCATTTTCTCTGTAAAACTTGATATCACATTTTATTTGTTTCTGAGACAAGAGACTGGATTTGAACCTCATAATCTTCTTAAAAATAATTAATTTTTTTTCTTAATCTACCGACAGTATTATGAAACTCTACTTGAAGATTCAAAGGAGAAAAGAGTACAATATATTTCTGAAGCTGTGGAGAGAGCCGTGGGTTCAAAAATTCACGACTTGCAACTCGAAATTGAAAACATTATAAAAGAAAAGGATAATATTGCTAATGTATTACTTCAATCTTATACACTCACGAACTTGATTATTTGCGGTTGTGCTGAATTGTTTTCTCCAATTTACTAGTTGCTCACAAAAAGTTTTGTGATTTTTTGTGCCCCTTCCCTCAGATAAATGAAAATCTCATGAAAAGTCAAAATTATTGGCGTCAGAAGGTCAATGAAATTGAACGAAGGTATTTCATTTTTTTGATGACTACTGATGTGTGCGTGCATCTATTTGTTTGTATATGGCGTATTGCTTTAAACATATTTATGATGCTCTTTACTCTGATTTCAATAATGAACATACATATTTGCTAAAAACAAAATGGTTTTTCAAGAATTTTTTTGTACAAACCAACTCTCAAATGGAAAGATTTGGTTTGCTCTTACCACGTCTTTGTGAAATAGTTCCATTTCAAAATTATCCACTACCTTTCAATCTAGCAAGCTTTGAAACACCAGAACAGCTTCCTGCTATCCTTGTATCAGTGTGTAACTTTGCATAAACTTTTTAGTGGGACTTCCTGTCATGATCAAATATGATGAATGCTTAAAGATATCAAACGCTACAAAAATACTAAGATCTACGTGATTCAATTCAGCCATAATTAATATAGTCAATTCAGCCATAATTCATATCCAAAGGAGAGGTGCAAATAAATTAGCTTACTAGAAATCACACTTGTTTTTACGGCAAGAGAGGTCTCAAATCTGTCTAGTTTAATATGATGAAGAGTTACTTAATTTATGAAACTAAATTGCTTGCACTATATCAAGGTAGTTTTTCTAATCAACAAATATTTTTTTCTTTTTCTTTCACGTATTTTTAAGTCTTTTTATTCTTTTTTTTTTTATCTCAAGCACACATGCTTCTCTTGTTTTCTAATTTTTTATTTCTCTTTATAAGTTGAATTCATTTTTTATTTCTATTAGGGCTTCTTTCAAGTTGAATTAATTTTGAGTTTAGCTTCACATGAACTTGGATGGAACTCCAAATTGAGTTGAGCTAGCTCATTTAAATTGATTTGGTTTTAAACTAATTTGAAATTGATTTCAGCTTGCATTTCAAAAACTAAATTTAAAAATGAAGTATGTTTTTTTAATAACAAACTTTTAGAATGAGTGAACCTGAACTTGAAATCGATCAAAGAAACTTGAGCTTTTGTTTTGTCTCAGAGCTTGACTCAAATTTTTTCAATTCGAATTTGAATGAATCAAAATTTGAGCAAGCTTGGGAAAAAGTATTGGCTCTACTACTATTGTGAAGTGTGTGTCCGACGTATCGTTTCAGTATGCAAACACACTATATATACTGGAAATTCTTGTTGAACTGCGCTTCCTCGTGGTATGTTGCTTGCATTCTTCTTTATCTGTTGCTTTCCTAATTGTACAAGTTTATGAAGATGGTTTTAAATGTAAAATAGAACTAAGTTTTTATTTTGATTCCAAGTTATTCAAATTGAATTTAATAACAAACTTTTAAAGGTATTTTTATTCACAAATATTAGGATAATGTTTTTTTAGCATTTTACAATCATTTATATGCCTATCTTGGAATAGTTGTTTTCACAGATACTAATATTCCTCTAGATTACTTTATGATATGATAGTGTTTTATGAATTTCTGTGAGATTTCTTATTAAATTTAAGTGTTGAGCTTCACACGGCCTAAATATAACTATAGATGACATGAATTTAACCCCCACATGAAAAGTACAAAGACCTTATGCTGGACATTGAAGTGAATCTGCTTATATCAAGAGTGCAGATACTGATAAATCTTTGTACTTTTGTTGGGTTAATTCTTACTTCTGTTGCAATGGTATGACCTGGAATTGTAAAGTAATTTGCAATATGCTTCTTAATACGTGTGCATATTTTTTAGAGCCTAAATTGCTGTTATGTGGCTGATATTTTTCTTTAACTTTTTAGTTATACTTTTCTAATGATTTTATCAGTTAAGCCCTAAAAAATTTAAATATCTAAAACCAAACATTGTCACCAATGTTTCATTTTCCAATGTATAAAATAAACTCTTTTCCAAATGTTCGTAATTCTTATTTTGACTTTTATTTCATCTATGATCAGTTAAGAGAGAGAATTCGCACGTAGTTTTCCACTGCTTTAAACTTACGACCACTCCGCCTCCATGTAGCTGCACACCTGGAGACCCACATTTAAGTTCTTGACTTTCAGCTCTTTCTTGTGCTTGAGAATGCACAAGTGGACAGTCTTTGTTTTTTCTTATTGTAACATGTGTATTATGACCTATGGATTGCAAGGTCTTTATCTTGTAATTGGCAAACTAAATGTAATTAGCTTCATCGCTTTGCCTCTGCAAATTGATGTCTTTCATTTACACATACCAAAATCAGATCCAAGAGAAAATTCTGCTTGAGCAAACAGGTGAAGCTTTGCATTTCGATACTCTTCTAACCGATCGGGTAACTTTGAAGATCTGCATATTTTGTTTCTCCTGAGTTGATTAGAGCATAAAACTCGCTCTATTGAACTTTTGATCCCGAGCAACGGGGTAATTTTTGATGCAATTCAAACATTGTTATATGATGTAGAAAATTTTAGACAAATGCAAAACACATTGTCATGCTACTGAAATTTTGACTAAGTTTTAATTAGTTTAATATTTGAAATTAATTGATAAATTTAATATTAATGAAATTAATGTTAAGAATGAGAGGAATCATGTTTGAGAGAACTTAGTTGTTAGACTTGATCTTCTCTCATATTTATGCGTAGAATTCAAGGGTTTTAAATCATTTTTATAGCTTGACTGAAACTATCCAAAAAATGATTATTAGTATTAACAGATGAAAATGAATGAGTAAATTGTTTTAATCCTAGGATCACTTATTTAAAATTGTGTATGACTATAAAAATTGTGAGTGAAATATTCTAGCACGTCTATTCTTCACAAAACATACATAAAGGTTTAGCAATTACCGACTCGTCTATAGATGGGCATTAACTCGTTAATGCATCACTATAGAATTTTGTAAAATTTTGCTAGTGGATTTTACGGCCAAAGCACAAATTGACATAAGTGAAACTTTCCTCAAATGCTGGCCTGCTATTGTTATAGTAACAAGTAAATTGAAATATGAGCAGCCCATATAATCATTTTTAAAAGAATATTTTAGGGGTGGATTCGCTATTTTTTTATATTATTATGTTTTTGAAAGGCAATTAGATGAAAAAAGAAAAGAAGTTTGTGGTCTAGATTTTCTTCTTGTTGCTTGCTGATAATCTGGCAGTTGAATTTTCTCAAGCTCTCCCTGTGCTAATTATTTAATTTAAATATATTGTTCATTTGCAATGTGTGATAACGAATGATTACCTACTATTTTGCATTGCAGGGAGAGAGAAAGACTAGGATTGAAGGATCAAAAGATTTATGAACTGGAAGAAGAGGTATTAGTAATACATCCATGGGCTGCAAATAAAAATTAACGCGAGCAGAGTTTAAATAAATGGGTTTTTGCTTGCTGCCATACAGATTAGAGATTTCACTGTTTTCATTGAGGCTCAGAAAGCGCTTGATATCAGAGGCGGGACCTTATTACCCGTTCCTTCACCACCGGTTTCCTCCACCAGATCCAAGAAATCTTCAAGGGTTTCTAGAAAAAGAAGTTAGCTTGAGGAATAATGTAGCATCACACGATTGCTTATTTTACTTGACATGAGTACCTGCATTAATTGATGTTGATTGCTGCCTTTCTTTTCTCTATTATTGCCGTCATCTGCAGAGATGCTTTCCGTTAAGGAAATTGCTTGACGTAGTAAATGCTCGAGGGAAAAAACTTGAAATTGTTACCAGTGGCTGCAGAACTGGATCAGGTAGCAGCTATCGTTGTTGATTAAAATGTTGAAGCTAATTCAGAAAAACCACTAAAGCTGGCGCAAATATTCCACAAACCTTTGTAGTTACTTGAGTTTGCCATCCTCAAAATTCTCTTTTTTTGTTGGGTTAATTTTGACTTGTGGAGCATATAAATGTTTAGAGGAAATAAGATGGTTAAAGTACAATTTGAATATGCTTACAAGTGTCTTCTAATGGATTGGCCTTTGGTGTTGGTACAGCTAAAGTACTATGAATATGCTAACAACTGTCTACTAATGGATTGGCCTTTGGTGTTAGTACAGTTAGAGCACTATTTGAATATGCTTACTAGTGTCCAAGCCTTCTCTTTATTAGTAGGCAGAACATGCCTTTTAAAAAATAGAAAATATATATGTTAGGATTTTTTTTTTCTTTTTTGGGTGTTAATCGTGGCAGCCCCCTATACTTGGGCATTAGGAAGGTGATCGTATTATCTTTTCTCGGGAAGTGCTTAATCAAAGGCTTGATGAACCGAGCAATTGCATGCTGAATCACCTTGATGTTAAATTTTTGTAAGTTATATCATTTCACTAAGGACTTAGTTAAATACCAATTGCAAGTCATTGAAGAATTTTATGCTGGTTCTACTTAGTTTCATAAGTCTGTTTAATAAGGCATCTTACTTGGCTTGATTGTTAGTTAATCAGAAAGTTTGATTAATGATAGCATGCATAAATTTTTAGTACTGACCGAGAATTTCCCAAATCCTACATTGTTTATTGCATAGGCTCTATTTATGAACATGAGCCATTGATTGTTTGGCTCAGTAGGCTTCATTGCCTTGGGGATTTCTTCATGACTGAATAAAATCAACAACAAATCAATCAACACTAGCACCTTTATGGCATTGGAGTGAATGAACTCAATTCAAAGAAGAATGTTGAAAATTTAATGCTCTGCTTGGTATGTTGTCCAACATGATTATGTTAGATGAAAATTATCTTTAGTAATAAATCTGTGATGATTATTATTTGGTGGGGGTTGAAATTTTGGGGTAATTTTCTAGCCAGTCTTGATGAGTGTGAAGTCTAACTTTTTGACTAGTGTAATTGACTTCACCCAGTTCAAATTAAAGTTATTAAAATGAATTAGATAACTTATTTATATCATGTTCTCTAATCAAAACCAAGCTCACAACTTCATACTTTTGATATAAAACAAAAGGTTTCCTTTGGTAGAAGAGTGGTTAGTCATGGGTTAGCCATATGCTCTTTGAGTTAGTCAAAGGTGTTGTTACATTACTTTTTTGTAGAGCTTCCTACATTTTTCTATCAATTGTTAAATGAATTGGTTGATGCTTTCCAATTTTCTCATTTCTTCAACATTGAAGAGTGGCCAATCATCAAGTATGGCTTTCACCTTACTTAACTTTCCTTTATCATCTCCAAGCTAATAATATACCCAAAGAACCTTTATGAATTTACATTTCTTGGAATTTGTATTAGTTTGTATGCTTCCAAGATTTGGAAAGTTTTCTCCAAGGCAATGAGGTCTTCCTTCAATGAACAACTTTAAGTCTCTTTGGTCCTGAACTTTAATGCAATGAGATATTGTTGGGTGACACCAACATGCTTCAATATGATCAACATTCCCAGTAGCGACAAGTGTCATACGGTGTGATAATTGTCATCTATTGTTTGTTAACCAAGTTTATTTTTATTTAGTGGTGTTCCAAGTAGTCATCAAAGAAACTAAAGCCTTTGAACTTGACAATTAAGTTAACCAGATTGTCAATCTTTGACAAAGGATTTGAGTCCTTTGAACTAATCTTATTTACCTTTCAGAAATTGATGGACATTAATTACTTGCGGTTGGCATCTTTAACCATTATGACATTTGATAACCATGTTAAGTATTGAATTTTTGTAATGGAGCTCATTTGTAATGGAGCTCATGTTCAAGTTATAATAGTCGCAATAATGCTCAATCAAGCCTCTCTCTAAAGAAATAAGAGTACACAAAATTTTTTCAAAAGCTAAAGAAGTTTTGCAGTTCAAGGTTGGTCTCAAGAATGCAAACCCAAATTTAACATTATTTGAGAATGAAGAAGAAAATTAGTCTAAAGTCAAATCAATCAAGGTTAAGAATATTTTAAATAGGATTTCAAAAATTGAATTATAAGAATAAGTGTGCCATAGGCCTATATTAAATATGAAGTTTATTATTAATAAGATTGCCTCTAAATTTTTCTTAAAAATATAGTAATAAGTAAAAAAAATTCTTAGGAATGGATGGTGATATCCATAATTTATATGGCTAGAACATCCTGAGCTCTTCATTTGATAATCTAGTGCCTCAATGGAGTGTCGTTGAACTAAGAATATTATAAAAAAAATTACATATAAAGTTTCATCAAATTTAGAGCTTCAGATTAACAATAATTAATTTTTAAAGTTTTTATATTCATAAATTAATAAAAAATAAAATACTGCTTTAAATTGTAGAATTTTTGCGTGGGTGTGTACACATCTGTGATAAATTTCATTATTTTTTTGAAAATAATAGAGGAGGGAGAAAGAAGAGAGAGAAAGAGAAAGCTAATTTGTACACAAAACATTTAACCGGAAGAGAAGTTATCACGTTGAAATAATAGAAGAGAGAGAAAGAGGAGAGCTAAATTTAAAAAAATTTATAAATACACTTCTACCCCCTTCTTCCCACTCATCATCTCCACTTCCCCCCTCCTCTTACCTCCTCCATTTCCCCATCTTCATCATCCACCGTCACATTCCCCGCCGACCTCTAGTAAAGTCTCATCAACGGTAAAAAATTAGAAATATAATTTTTTTTTGTTATTTTCATTTCATTTCTTCTTTTATTAATAATAATAATAATAAATTAGAAATAAAATTGATAATTTCAAAAGAAAAAAATGAGATAATGAATAAAAGAAATATTATTTTTCTCTTATATAATTTTTAAATATTATTTATTTTATAATTATAATTTTTCTTTTATTAATAATTATCATTATTAAATCAATTAACTATTAACTTTTTGAGTAATTTCTTATCAAGAACAAAATTATGCCAATATTTGAGCTTTGACATATTTTTATTACTTTTGTTTAATATGTTTTTGTGCTCAACATCATACAAATTTGATAAAAATATTTTTAAATGTCACATAAAATGATATATGAAAAAGCTTGGATAATTGAGTAGAACTAGTTCAATATTGATCTATTTTTAGTCTAATTAGACAACTACTATGATGGGTTGTTCGACATCGAGAGACATAAGGAGCATATGTTGATAAACCTTTGAGAGAGCAAGTTTAGAGAAAAATTGTGAACTGTAACACAAAATAGAACCTTTTTTTTTATTTTGTATCCCAACAAAATCATATTTTTGCGTCAGATATCAAACGTCAAAATTCTATATTTATTTTTGTGACTGTAATTATTTTTATACTAAAATTTCAATTCAATTGAAACAGGTTTTGCAGGAATAAATTTATACAGCTTCTTATTATCTAGTCAAATTGTTGATTATTTTGCTTATTATTTAACAATTCTAAAATTGACATTTATCAGTACTTAGTTTCACAATTAATTGATATTAAAATGCGCACATTTTTGAAACGTGTCCAGATCAAGAGCTCATTCTCGAGGTGTAACACTCCGTCCCATCACCGTGCGTAGGTAATTTAAGAACAATTGTTACTCGGGAAGGACTGCTGAACATTCCTGAATATCTGCTGACTGAACTGCTGAATCTCAACCTTAAAAGAGAGCGATGACTAATCCGTAAGATAAATGTGAAATTCTTATCTTAAGTATTAGATATAATACCTATATACATTATATTATGAAAGTGATTTTTTTAAATAAGAATCTAAGATATACGAATATTATCATTATTTATGTTGATCACATCATAATACTAAGTATACATAGTAATAAATATAGAGTACGGAAGCTATAGTATTCATCCATATCATTCAACATAGAAGCTAAGTAAATGCATTCATCTTAAAAAAAAAGAGAGAATACATCTAGAGTTAAGATTATTACAAACCAAATTGCTTAATATAAAATACATAAATAGTCTTCACTCTTGACAATAAATAAACTAATGCAGCAATAAAATTAATCCTGCTAGTACTCCACAAACTCCTACTGAATCTCCTAGGAAGCCTCCTGAGCTTGCTCTCAAACTGCTCTGAATTTAACAAATTGCTGGATCCCAAAAGTACCATTGTTAGATAATAAGTCTAACACATTTAAAGCTTCTATATATATTTATAGTTATCTAAAGTTCAACATTTAAATAAATGACCAATAATATAGGAAAGCACTAAAATAACTGAAAAGTGTGAAGTTGTACAAAATTAAAAATAAGGTAAAATAGTGGCTGAAATACTAAGTACTAAAATTATAAAGAAGCTGAAATTGAATAAAAGCTGAAATAAAACTATGTTGTATATCACCGAATATATATCTGATTATGACACTGATTTATACTGTCATTATGCATTTGATGCCTCATGCACCCCAAGGAATCCTAATATCCATGATGCTTGCTGCATTGTAGCGCCCCGCCCCGTCGCCGTGCGCAAAAAAAGAAATAGTCATAGTTAAGTTTGGCGACGGAACGGTGCGCCACTCGGGGAGGAATAACCCGTCTCCCCGAATAGCTGCGAAACTAACCCATCAAAAGGGGCTGCTGACTCAACCTCGAGGAGGGTCGAGAGCTAATACTTAAGATAAGGGTAGTATTTTTATCCTAAGTATTAGATAAATATATACATTAGATTTATAATACAATAGGAATCCAATATATGTATAATATATCAGCATTTTCAGTATACTGATCACATCATAATACTAAGTATAAGTAGTGTAGTATAGAGTGTGGGAGCTTAAAGCATACATCCAGATACATTCATCACAGAAACAATATGAAAACATGCATCTCAGGAAAGAAAAGAAATTACATCCAGAATTATTACAAATATTTACGAAATAATAAATATAAAATTAAATACTGAACTGAAAGTAAACTAAGCAGCTGAGGAAGAGTTCACTAATGCTCCATGGGCGCCTCCTAGATCTCCTGGATGTCCTCTTGACCTGGCTCAGTATACTGCTCAGAATCTAGCAAATTACCGGATCCCAAAAGTACCTCATGTTAGACAATAAGTCTAACACATCGAAACTAATATAACAATTCTAATTATTCATTTAATATTTACATAATACGAGTAAATCTGCAGAAAAATTGTAAAGGTAACTGAAAATACAAATTTGTCTAAAACTGTACAAAATTGAAGCAGTGTAAAGTAAAACTGAACTGTAACTGAATACTGCAAATAAATCAAAATAGTGCTGAATGTGAAACTGAGTAATCATATGTACAACTATGCTGCATGTCAATGAATCTGTGCATCTAAATATGCCACAATACGGTATGCTACTGATATGCTACCAAAATATCACTAAACTGTTATGAGCAGTACGGTCCAATATTTACATACAGCCTGTTGGGAATACTATTTATTGATGACACTGATGCATCCAGAAATTCCCTTGTCAATATATGCAACATTCCATCACTCATAAATCATCACTGATACTTATACGTCATTCTGATTCTCATACATCATTCTGACATTCACACATCATGCTCATGCTCATAAACTACATGAGATAAATTTAGAAAATGCTTTAAAATCTGATAATGAATCTAAAGTCCTCATTGTGCAGAATCATGCTAAAAGGATTCTGACTCCTAAATTCAAATCTCGATAATTGGTTAAAGTTGAGAGTTTACTTAAAAATCATTAGTTGGGATGATTGTATACACATATTTAGCATATTTGCAAGAAAGGTAAATTTAACCATTAGCTTGTTTAAACTGCACTTATTGAAGCGCACTACAATAGGAGGCAGAACCCAGTCACAGTTTACATCTCAAGCTAAGCTGTTAAATGCCCTAATTACAAGCATACTTAGTGGTCAACGCAAAGTGACTAAAGATACTTAGTTTACTTAAACTGCACTTATCGAAGCGCACTACGATAAGAGACAAAAACCGGTCGCAGTTTATATCTCAAACTAAGGATCTTGTTCACTAATTGTAACACTCTTAGTCTTGGAAGATTTATTTAAACGGGACTGTATTCGGCTAATCCCGCAGGATAGCACCTGGTCATAAGTCCACATTGGAGTGAATCAACTAATCCTGAATATTACTGAATTCATCCAGTAATATGGGTATACCCTACTATACCCAACCAACAATCTGAGTTCAGAAGGTTCTATTTAATCAACAATAATTTATCAAATCTATTAATCCTTACTCTAAATAGGTGTATCCTACACAAGGCTCCAAGGATATGATCCAAAGGTCACTCAACATAGGTTACTACCACAAGGGATGAGCCACATTCTAAGTACTTTAAGTAATTCCTACCACAATGTATCAAGTTCAACTTCTAAAGTTATGAAAGAGCAACTAGATTTCTACCTCAATAAGTTACAAAAGTCCTTCATACCTCAATGTATCATTAGTTAATGTCTTTTAGCATTTCAATAATGAATCCTATAGCAAGACCCTTAAGATCTCACTTTTCTACTTCTTAAGGTTTACTTGTTATACTTGAGTTAAGATAATTAGATCAAATGATTAAAATTCATTTGATCCTTTCCTATTCTATAATCATGGGATAAAATCAAAGATCTTATTAGATTTAGATGATTACATAAATCATTACAATTTTATTTCCATCTTATGCTAATTGTCTTATATAAGAGAAAATCAAAGATCTAAAGTTTGGATTCAGATAGTTCAATCACATATATTCAATGTTATCCTTAGCACTTCTAATTTGATGATTTAAGATCAATACTCAATCAAATGCATTATTGGAATAATGTAAATCAGATTCTCTTACAATCAAGTAAATTGATTAAATGATTAAGATTTAGATCTTAATCAAGAGAAGTTAGGATTTAATTATTAGCCCTTCTATTATTAAGACCAATAGTTAATTTAAAGGTCAATGGCAAATCAATATATTATTATCATATTATTGATGTCAACTTAGGTTTGGATTAAGTATCCTCTACTTAATCAAGTTATAAAAATTTTCAAATTCAAGTGATCATATTTAAGTGTCCAAATAAGTGTTAAGGTTCTCTAATATATATCCTAAGTTCATGAACACATATAGATGAAAAGGTAACATAAAATAAAAAGGTGATTGTTGCTAGTCAAAATCTAAATCAAAATAAAAGAGATTATCACTTAATTACAATTCTAAAAGATCTAAGTTGCATGCCATTTAGTTGTTAAGGTTCAACTTATTTGATTCTGGCCATTCCAGCCAAGACTGGGCACTTATTACAAAATCTAAGCAGTTTTCTAAAGAATTCTGGGAATTTTGCAAAATTTGGGCGCTGTAGCGCTTTCCGTGCGGTAGCACGCGGTAGCGCACGGTAGCGCTCTCTGCGCGGTAGCGCCTTTGCGCTGCGGCTTACTGCGATCCGCTGTAACCCACTATGCCCCGCGGCGGTGCTATGGCACGCTGTAGCGGTTCATTTTACAAAACTGCTGTTCAATTAATTTATTTTGTCATTTCCTAATATCTGAAATATTTTCGCTAAGGTTCGCTGCAGCGCACTGTAGTGTCCCATTTTGCAAGTTGCTGTTCAATTAACTTTTATGGCAGTTTCCTAAGTTTCGTGAGATGTCACTGCAGACCGCTGTAGCGCGCTACCGCACGCTGTAGCGGTCAATTTTGCGAGATTTACTATTCAATTAGTTCAACATGCATTCTTATATATTTTTCCTATGTTTTCCTGTCCGCTGCAGCCTGCGGTAATCCGCGGCAACGCGCTACAGCGCACTGTAGCGGCAGACGGTGATTTTGCCGGGTGCGAAACCCACGAGGGCCATTTTTCAAGCTTAATTACTCTCAATCCAGAGAGTTCCATGTATGGTGCCATATAGCAATATAAAGGTATTTCCGATACCTTTCCATCGACACCAAAATCAACATGAATGGAGCATCCTAGCTATACCAAAAATGATAATAAATGACAGGGTATACAAAATAAAGAAAAACAGAGCAGATTTTCATGGAGTTTTTAAGAGCCTTAATGGGTTTCATACATGCATATAGACAGTTCCAAGGCTGCATTCTAACATTATAACATCATAATGAAGACAATGAGAGGAGCAAGAGGGTACCTTTAGCCTTGCAAAAGAAGGAGGAAGAGGAACCTTTGCCTTTTCTCTATAGCTTGGAGAGGAGCTTCCTTCAAGGTACAGCAATGAAGGGGGAACAAGAGAAGAAAGAAAGGAGGAGCTCAGCTTCTTGCAAAAGAGAGGAAGAAGGATGTGAGCTCCTTCTTAAAGGAGGGGAAGCCATGATGATCCTAGTGGCTAGGTCATCATGAGACCTAAGGAGAGCATGGCTAAGGGGAGGGTGAGAGGATGGCTAGCCGAAATTTGTTTAAGGCTGTCAATCAAAAATATTAAAGATTGGGAAAATTGCAAATAAGGGCCTCAAAGATTGCATGTTTGCCTATTTATTTTTCCCAATTATTTAAAAATTCTGATTTTTGAAACGTACTCCGAAAAATCTCAAAAATTTACCCCTAGCTAATTTGGGGGTGAAGAATTCAACGGCGAAGTAGGAATTTGATTCCGACGATTATTTAATTTTCCTATTTTTCGACGCATTTAATTACATTAAAATATTTGCGAAAATTCGATGACTTTCAAACGCGTCCAAAACATCACCCCTGACTAATTTGGGGGTGACGATCGCAACAGCGAAGTCGGATTTCAATTTTGAGGTTAAAGTAAATATCTCAATTTTCTAATTAATTAAATATTAAAATATTCCGAGTTAATCCATTGGTCTCCGAATTGATCCAAACCTTTAGGGTTTAGTCCTAATGACTAGACGAACTTAATGAAATAATAATTATGATATAATTATGCTAAATTCAAGCTGGGTAACAACCTTGGGTTGTTACATGCATCCTGTAAGTCCTACTCAAATTGATGCATGCTGCATCCCGTAGTTCACACGCTTTTGATGCTTATGCTTATGCATTTCATGCCAAATTTCTTTAAATCAATTTTATTTTTAAATTGTCAAAAATTAAGAAATAAACCAAAGTAAGACATAAAATAGTACATCCTGATTTTTTATAACAAGCACATTTTATTAAGATTGCTATAATCTGAAATTTGATTATATATTACTCTAAATTAGATCTTATAACTTTTTAAGTTATCACATGATGGGAATGCATATACATAATAAGTATGTTCTTAAGAAAGGTAACTTTAAACACTTAGTTTGTTTAACTACACTTATCAATGCGCACAAAGATAAGGGGACGAAACCCTTTTACAATTTATTCTCTCAAACTAAGTTATTTAATACCCCACTTAATACATGACTAGTGTATGTCCTAAAAAAGGTGGATTGGAACACTTAGTTTGTTTAACTACACTTATCAATGTGCACAATAATAAGAGAAAGAAATCTTTTTACAGTTTATTCTCTCAAACTAAGATGTTCAATTCCCTAATTAACACTTACTTGGAATTGAGACATTTTACTTCGAATTGAACTGCACTTATCGATGCGCATAAAGATAAGAGGACGAAACCATTTTATAATCTTATTTAGAACAAAATAATCAATTTCATACTCTACTAAATAAAATTAGTTATATGGATATATACTATAATTTTCACATGATAAATACTAAGGTTATCATTTCTATGTTAACTATTTTAGAATCCAATAAAATTTAAATTAATGAATTTATCTTCATTATAGGTACTAAGCAATGGAGTTCCAAAGTTGTGACATAGAAGTCACTCAACATAAGGATTCTACCATGATTAGATAGCTTCAAACTAATATCTCTTAGGTTATCTTACTATAAGGATATAAGGTCAATTATCTAATATTTAAGGGGTTCATCTAAAGGCCTATCTCAAAATAAGATAATAAGGCATCTTCCAACCTTAAAAGTAACCCTATTAAAGGCATAATATTTACTTAAGCTTAATATTATCTTTATACTTTAAAGATCTAAAGCTGCTAATCATCACAATTAAATTATAAGTTAAATTCTAAATATTCAAGATGATGAGTCCCCATGTAGGTTTAAAAGTTCAATCATATGATTCAGATGCAAAAGTTAAGTATGAAAATATTTTATATTCAAATTCAACCCAAAACTCTGATTATGGGGTAAAATTATATAACCCATGGGAATTGATTATTTGTAAATCAATAGGAGGTCGAGCGAAGCGACGAGGAGCATATACTAAAGTAGCGGCGATAGGGAGTTGCAATTATTAAGATTAATTTATTCTAATTATCTTACTTAAGAGGAACTCAAGAAGATCTAAAGTTTTGATTAAGATAGTTAAATCACATTTATCGTTATAAGGCTTAATCTTTTAAGATCACATAATAAATTAGTAATATTAACTAGAATTTTTGGCCATAACTTGGCCATTTGATATCAGATTTCAGTAATTTTTGGTTCTATAGAATTCTTAGACAGTAAACAATAATAGTATAACTAAATTTTTAGATTTCACTTAGTAAAATTACTAATTTGCTCTTAGTGAGCTAAAATCTTAATTTGAGCTTATTAGGCTTAATCCTTATCCTATCTAGATATACTTACTGTATATTTTTATATTAAATAGTAAATAACCTTTTGCAATCAATAAAATTCTAATTTGGATTTCTAATTCATAAAGTAGCTTTTTATACCCTCAAGTAGGGGCAAAATAGTTATTTGGACTATTTTGCCCAAATTTAGATTTAAATATTCTCAAGCCTTAAAATCATACTATAATATTTAATATCAGTATTATAATTAATTTAGAATTAATTTAGGATGTTTAGACTCATTAAAATATCATTTTAAGAAAAATCCTAAAATTAACTTAAAATCTCATAAGTCTTAAAATAAGTTTTATGAGTTAAATTTAATCCACCTTATGCCTTCCATAAAGTAATCATACCAGAATAGTGTATAATTAAGATTAATATCAATGCTTAAATCTTCTATTTTTCTTAAATCTTTTCCTTATGATTTCCCTTTAATTTTAGGATCTTCCTTAGGAATTAGCTTTATAAATTTATGTTAGAATTAATTCATTGAGTAAATAGGCTACTCATAGATGAAACCTTGATTTTATAGTTTTCTAAAATTTCATCATTTAGTTATGATTATTTTGCAATTTAACTTTAGTCTTAGTTTAGAGATCCATCTTATTAAGCTTGAATTTGCTTAATAAGATAACCTTAAATTGTAGTTCATTAGAGTTGGGTTTTACCCCATACCATTAATCATAGAACTATTGGATTAAGAGATTAAACTCTAATATTTAGAGTTTAACTCTTAATCTCCCAATCTTTAATTATATAAATCAAGATTGGCATGGGTTTAATTAAATTTATCAATTATGATGTATGATTTATTATTCAAATTTATATAAGCATCATTAATTGAAATATATTAGAACTTAATTAGTTCTAATTGCTTTCAACTTTATATATTAGCTGCACTTTTATTTTCTTATTTTTATTATGTATTTAAAATAAATAAAAAAGTCTACTCTTGTAATCGTCACTATAACAAAATAAAAATATTTTTTTATTTTCAAATTAATTAAGTAATATTCAGTGATGTTTATGTTATTATTCTAAATCCCGATTACAATCCTCGGCAAATTCAGGCAACACCACCTCAATCCAGGCACCCCTGCTATAAATTAGGATTGGGGGACGTCACATATATTGACGAGTTTATATTGATATTGGTATAGGCATGTTGTCAAAGTTTTGTTTAAATTAAGTTCATTTATTGCATGTTTGGCTTGATCATAAAAGAGGAATAATTTAAATTTAACTGATTAATTTGCATCAAAATGTATATATCTCATATAATAGATCAATAAGTTTAAATGAATTAATGAATGTTTTTGTAATCTAATTAAGTAGTGTTGTCATGTATCAGAATTTAAGATTCTTTGTATATTATGTATAGATGCGTGATATCAACACTAGAGATATAAGGGGCTATATTATTATAGAAATTGACACATACATATTAATTATGACTCATTGTAATGTTATGATTATTCGCGAACCAACGGGTGATGGATGACACAGTCCTACGTTCGCCTGTGTTTTCGTATAAACTCTAGTGAGGCGATGGTCTAAAAAGGTTATGCATTAAAGGGTATTATATTGTCCTCCTACGATTAATGGATCTGATGGCAAATAAATTAATAAGATATTCAATCACATATTTGGCTGTGATATTTTCATAAGAGATTTTAAGAGAATTTGTCTAAATGTATGAAGAAGAGATTATAAAAATATTGATTATCTACTTTCATTTAGTTTAAAATTTAAAATTTATTATTAATTAGCATACTTATCAATATTTCTTGATAATCTTTAGCTATATTAACCTCGTTCATTTATACGTCGCGCAGTCATTTCTTTTAATGGTCTCCTTGTAACTTACACTTGTTACTAAATTAATGCATTCTTAATTACTTTGATTTCAAAAATTAGCATATAAGTGAATTTTACTTATTATAGATTTTTATGTACTCCCTTTGATATGTGTTTTTGCCTATGCTCCGTGATACCTGCGGGTATATGTTGTTTTGATTATATAATTTTGTATTGTATTTTTGTGTAAATGTTGGCTTATAATTTAACGTTAGAATATTTTGTTGATGAATGCATATTATAATATCTCCATATTATTATAATTTATGTTATGTAATCTTGTTGTATAATTATTTATTTTTGTTATTTTTGGATTGAGATTGTATTATATTAATTCATCCTCATTTTTTGACCTTAATTTTTAGGCAACCACAGTGCATTTAATATCAGAAGCTTACAATTTGATATGGGCACCCATACGTTGTGAATGACGATGATTCAACATTTACTGAAGAATATTTTTTGCCACTACTGGCTAATCGTAGATGAGATGATCTTATGCAACACCCTCTTGAAATTGCATTATTATGCATTATTTGTATCACATTTACTAAAGATAATGAAAATCATGCTATCCTTCAAACAATCTTTAAATGGTTACTAAGATCCTTTTGTCAATTAATAAGCTATCTTGGTATTGCTAGTAGTAATGATTGGATGTGGGAGCACTCAATTTCATTGCGTTGGCGCCTTTTCTCTTTGTTTAAGGTGGCTTGTTTGTCATGCAACTACTTTGGCGAGGTCTTATCTCTCTTGGATGAAATATAAGGGCTGACCTACTTTAATTAGTTTGCCCATGAAAAACCTTTAGTGTGGATCAATTATTTGTGATGTGCTTTAGGGCATCATGATATAACATAATTTGATTGCCTTCTTTGTGAGCTCACATTTAGTTGTGCAAATGTAGGTAGAAGGGTTTAATCTTTATTGAGGTCAAATAGAAACAATGATAGCTCAATAATTCAACAACACTTTTGATACTCTCTCGATGTGGAGCGACTTCTTGTGATGGGGTTGAGCGTATTGATTTATTTGTAAGCAATGTCGAAGAGTCTTTTTTTTTCGTTTTAGCTTTTTTGTTCATTTAAAGTTGGGAATCTAAATATCCCTCAATATAAAGGTCTTGATGATGCCAGATCTTGTATATAACAGAACATTAAGTCTTCGTTGGGAAAAAAATACTTTCTTTAAGGTAATGTCAATCGAGCTAGGTGAATCTTTGAGTTTTGTTCCGAGGTCTAATCATTCTATAATTGCGATCATGATTAGCCCAAAAATCATTGTTAATAGTTATCTAAAATATAATATTTATACCTAAAGCACTATATCAGTTTTGTAATTTTGTAAGTGTCAATTTTGATAGTGAAAACCCCTTTTAATTTGTAGAAATTAGAGAAAAGGGCATTAAATTTAGTTCAATTTAGCTTGAATGGTTTTAGGGTAGGCATATAATTATCAAAAAAATTAAGTGGCGGCAGCCCTATCAGCAATAAAATAGAGAAAGTGGGGGAAGGACGGGCGAGGAAGGAAGGCTTCCCCGGTTGCGAAGTGGTGATGAAGTACATGCCGTTGCAGAGGAGGGAGCCTCTATTGAGCTGCCGGCTATTCTCCTACCTTCTCATCACAGCCATCATAGCCGTCCCCTTCCTTGTCGTCTACTATGGTGCTTCCCTCACCCCCGGCCTTCGCCTCACCGACGATTCCGCCCACGGCTCCGACCCCTTCTTCCGCCCCCTCATCCACTCTTCCGTTGAGTTATCCGCCGATTCTTCTTCCTATTCTCATTACCTCAACTCTTTCCCGGTATCAATCCTTTTCTTCATCCGGATTTCTTTTCTATCCCAACACGTCCGCTTCGTTGCTCTTAAACTTTCATCATCATTCTTCAACCTCGAAATCATTTTAGGTATGCGACCAGAGATTTTCCGAGCTGATCCCGTGCATGAATCGCAACCTTATCTATCAGCTCAGGCTCAAGCTGAATCTATCGGTAATGGAGCACTACGAGCGCCACTGCCCTCCCCGCATTCGCCACTTCAATTGTCTTATCCCTCCGCCTCCTGGTTACAAGGTATGTTTCAATGGGGTGGCTACTACGAACTCCTTTTACTTTCATTATGTTGCTTTGGTTCTTTTTTCTTATCCCAACCTCATTTCTTGAACTTTTTTCTTATCTTCAATAAAGATTCCTATAAGATGGCCTAATAGTCGGGATGAGGTTTGGAAAGTGAATATACCGCACATCCATCTTGCATTCGAGAAGTCCGACCAGCACTGGATGGTTGTTCGTGGTGACAAGATCACTTTTCCCGGCGGTGGAACTCATTTTCACACTGGCGCTGACAAGTATATCGCTCACCTCGCGCAGGTATTGTTTCTTTTTTCTATTCTGGTTTTATGCACCTGTCTCTGTTGACGAATTATCGCGCACATTGTTTGATTTAGTGTCAAGATTATGCATTAATTATAACATTGGGGCCTTATTTGATCTGTGCAATAATAGGATTATTTTCTTTTAAATATATGCCTTCTTTATGAGGGATGCCAGGGGCATCTTGGCTGGCATGAGGGCCACTGAAGTACAGTGCCTTAGGAGGATCGTCAGGTGATTATTGTGAGGAGGAGGGCTGCTTGTAGCTGTTAAGAAGACTGCGAAAGGATGCGATCATTGAGAATGATGCAGCAGACAGCGATCACATGAGTTACTGGAAACTACAGTTTACAGTAGAGTCGCTAGTTGGCTTTTGCAGGTGATCTGCTGGTAGGCAACTCTCAAGCATTCTATTGGTGGCAGTTTCCAAGGAGCTTTTCTTGATGTGGAGAGCTGACAGGAGAACTGACAGGGAACAACTGGAAGAAAGACTGTTGGGCATCATATTTGGCAAAATGATCGCCCCATTGCTTGGCATTTGTGGATGTGGTGGCAGAGAATATGGAAAGGTGTGTTGCTTGCTGTGGCTTTTCATTTGGATATGGGTGCAGACTTTTCAAGCGATTGCAAGTTTTCAATAACAAGAGATTTAGGAAGGATATATGTTTAAGCGGGCGGCAACTAAGACAAGGAGGCTAATCCATGAAAGTTTTCCAGTCAGCTTGATTGGTCACTTTGGCGATTGGAAACTTTTGCATGGACGATCTTATTGGTGCATGGAGACATGAGAGCACAAAGGGTTGCAGTGTGTGTAGTCATGAAAATGAAAATGTTATACACTTGAAATTCAAAGAATTTCTAGAATCTAAAAGATGCTTGTGATATCATAATAGAAATTGTTTTGGAGAGTTGATTCTATTCAACTTGATACTAATGTACTTTAAAATCCCCATTATATACGATTGGGATTCAAGCAAGGCATTTGTACTAAGAAGAAGAGAATTTTAAAATAGTACAAAATAAGGCAATTGTGTTATGATTAATGCAAAATCTTAACATTAATGCAAAATTATGTAGAATTATGCAGACTAATATGCTAACGGTATTTATTCTGAATCCATAACCAGTAGAAGCAACTATTGTGGCTTAAAACAGATGCTCAAGTTTCCCAATGGGAGCCTCAGCAATGGGGGGAATATTCGCACCGTCCTTGATGTGGGTTGTGGTGTCGCGAGTTTTGGAGCCTACCTGTCACCTCTTGACATCATTGCTATGTCTCTTGCTCCAAATGATGTGCATGAAAACCAGATTCAGTTTGCTCTTGAGAGGGGGATACCCTCAACACTCGGTGTTTTAGGAATAATGCGTCAACCGTACCCAAGTAGGTCTTTTGACTTGGCTCATTGCTCACGATGTAGGATCGATTGGCTTCAGCGAAAGGGGATACTGCTGTTGGAGATAGATAGGGTTCTTAGACCTGGGGGTTATTTTGTTTACTCTTCACCTGAGGCTTATGCACATGATGAGAAGAACCAGAGGATATGGCATGCCATGAGTGATCTTGTACAAAAAATGTGTTGGAAAATAGCTTCCAAGAAGAATCAGACAGTAATTTGGGTTAAGCCATTGCATAATGGATGCTTTTTTAGAAGAGATCCAGGCGTACAACCCCCTTTGTGTAGCTCTGAAGATGATCCTGATGCCATTTGGAATGTTCCCATGAAGGCTTGCATCTTGCCCTACACCAAGAGTAAGTAAAAAATGTTTATAAGTTGTTTTCTCAAATATAATTGCTCAAATATTATTGCACTACACCAAGAGTACTACTTAATGATGTGTCCTCTGTAATTATAATTTCATAGTTTTATATTTGTTGTTCATATTATTTCAGGCACCTGACAGTAAAATATTACTCACATGTATGAACCTTTTTAATATTGACTCATTTGTTAGTGACACTTAGTGGATGCTGGTACTTTATATTTGTTATAATCATTAGTTTGGTAATGTTTACGCGCGCACACGCGCACACACAACATATATATATACACACACACACACACACACAAACAAAAGTTTAGTTTATTAATTTTGGCCGTATCAGAATTTGAAAACTTGCTACTGAATTTAATTTCAATTAAGGATAAGACCAACGCGAGCATACTCATAAAATTTCATACTTGGCAAGGACTAATATATCTACTTTCATTGATTTATTTTTTGAGGTGTACTTTGGTGTCCTCATGAATCTTAAAATAGAGACTTGATAACTAAGAAAGATGAGAAAAAGATATAAAATTTAGAGAGAGAAGTTATCATCACTTTTTTGAGTGTGTATGATATCAATAATATATTTGATCGCATCATCATGCCTCTATTTTAGGTTCTAATTTGGGGCATTATAGCAAACCTGTTATTTTATCACAAATTTATAAAGTAAGAATGAGGATGAATGAATAAACGCTATCTAAATTTAACACCTAAGTGATAATTCGTACAACCATCAATGAATGTTCCATTCTCTTAATTTGGTAAATAAGCTTGTTTTTTTTTCATTTCTCCATTTTTAATTCTTGCTATTATTGGAAGTATCACATTCTTCATGAAATTATTAGACATTTAGACATCTGTATTGTCCGATTACAATAGATTTTAAAATTTTTTTTTATTGTAATTTGGTACTTCTTTTAATGAAAATTTTGAGTCTTATAATTCCCGTCTATATTTGTTTCTTCTGTGAATAGAATCATCACAGGCATTTAGTAATTAGCCAATTAGCTTTTGCTGGATTATTTAGTGTGATTAAAAGCATGTAGTATATAAAAAACAAGCATTTTTTTTGAAAGCTTATGAATTTCATTTCAACCTAACCATTCTTTTAGTAATTTTTACAAGAGGCAAAGCCATAGAATTGTGGCATATAAAACTTATGTCTGTGTAATAAGATCACTCCATTGTAAGATGGCTCTAACGAAAGGCGTAGTGTTGACGTACAAACAGTTCATGAAAGCTCACATCGCACCAGAACTAGGATTATTTATCAGATTTAATTTTACATAAATTTATCAATAGCACATAAACGTAGCCTTCAAGTTAGAGCCGTAAATGAGCTGAATTGAGCTTGAGTAGGATTGAGGCCGAACTCAACTTGCAAGTTCATAAATTGTTTTGAGTTTGACCTGCTTGTTTGGTGAGCTCAAACAAGGCTTGGAATAAAAACTAATAGGCTTGAGCTCGCCTTGTAAGAACTCGTTTGGAAGTTGGGACTTGCACTTAATTTTTTTATTTGAAGATTGGGTCGTCTAAGGATTTTAAGGCTATAAAATGGATATATATATATATATATATATATATTATATATTTCACAATTTTGTTGATAGTCTAGATAGTTATCTGACTGGAATGAGAGAAGCTCTAAGAAGTGCTCAAATGTTTGAATATATTATTTTTATTATTTATTTCATTCTCTCAAAATAATAAGAAACTGTCCAGCCTATCAATAAAATTGTGTAATATATATATTGAGAGAATGAAATAAGTAATAAAAATAAATATTCAAACATTTGAGCACTTCTTAGAGATTCTCTCGTTCCAGTTAGAAAACTGATGAAAATTTTTCATAGCAGGCAATTTAGAAAGGGTCATTATTCATGAGATAAAGATGGGAGAAAATTAAATCTCAAACACAAGCTCTGCCTTGCAGCACAAAAATTATGCAAATTTTTATTCTTAGTCAAAATTTTAGCATATATGGAGTCGCATGCTTCACATACAGATAAAGTTGGATGAAAAAAATTTCTCACATGCGCATGATGTTTACCACCACGTCGACACTCATGATGAATCGCAGGCTCACCTGTCTTTGGATAAATTGAATGAAATTTTTTCACATCCACACATGGCAAGCTGCAAGCACAGCAAATATTTGCTAATTTTGCCAATCCAACTTGAGTCAATAAGTTGAGACAGATCAGTCTCGAGCTCATATACTAAGCAATCTTGTTTGAACCCTCAAAATTGAGTTTGAGGCTTATTAGCTAGACTTACAAACCCTTTAGTGAGTCGAGGTTGAGTGGCTCATGAGCTAGCTTGATTGATTTGCTCATTTACTTCAAGTACATATAAATAAAAATTGTAGATTTCATCTTTAATAAAATTCAAATAGCCGTGTTAATTTAAATTAGTCGAACTTAGATGAATACATAAAAACCTTATAAAGGATAAAGGACCTTACCTTTTCAAACAAAAAAGAAATAACGAAGATTTCATTAGTATGCAGAATCATCACAATCTAAAAGACCAAATTCAGTACATATTTTAAATGTGATTACATTTATTTTTTGTTGTTATGCGCATTATACATTATGTATTTATTTATCATTCCAAATACATTGATGACTTATATTAATACAAGCCTAAAAATATATTTGATTATGCAATTCTTTATTATTGTGGCTTATATATATGTATATATATAACTATTCATTATGATGGCTTATATTTATTTCTTCAATATCAAATTTTATTTTCATGAATTTAAAAGAAAAATACTGAATTCATGCTATTTTTTAGTATGATATATTTAAAGAAACTAGAGTGAGAAAATAGTAGGAATATCCCCATTTTTGTGTGAAAATGTTCGGGTAAGGATGGAATATTTTTTATTATTAATTGTTTAATATGATTTTAAAGACTAAAAAATACCAATGAAAGGAAGATTATTGCCATACTTATTTACAAGAATAATGACAATATGTTGAATTGTTCAAATTATAAAGGAATTAAATTAATGAACTTCACATGGAAACTTTGAGAGGGAGTGATTGAACACAATTTATGTCTCAATTCCATGATTTTACAAATAATGTGGTTTTATTAAGGCATATTAATTATGGTGACCATATATTTGTGGAAAGGTTTGATTAAGAATTCTTGGGAAAGGGAAAAATTTATTCATTGATGTAGAAAGTTGTGACAATTGCATAATCATATAAAAATGCTAAAAAAATAAAAATACTAAATTTCTGTTAATATAATGTCAAATACATCCATTCAAAAGAATATATAGAGACACAAGTTTTCCATGAAAGATGACCGTAGCCTATGCATATATATATCTAATATAAATCATTAGTACAACGACTCAATCGGGATCAAACTCAATGGTGTCCTGTGCCAGGAAGTCCAAAAGCCTCTCGGGGAGCACCCCTAACAAAAGAAAAAGCACCCTGACGAACGTACATAGTACAAAAATCCGCCACCCGATTCGCGCTGCGCGATTGGTAGGAAAAGATAACACGAGAAAAGTCAAGCAAGAAAGCGAGGTGATCTGCATGACACTCTCCGTCTCGTGAACGGAGAGTCCTCTCCCAAAGACGACGGATCCTCCGAACTGCTCCCAAGCAGTCACCCTATATGATCTCCATTAGTATCCACCTCCGTAGCCAGGAGGGCCTGCCGCAGAATGGTCACTACCTGTATCTCTGCCCGTAGAGGAGACTGTGCCTGTAAGCTATCTTCTGCAGCAAAACTTTTCGTCAGAGTTGCGGACGATAGCTGCCCCAAAAGCAGTATACTCTCCATAGCTGTAGGACGCGTCAATGTTGGCCTTCAGCCAACAGGTCGGGGGAGCACCATTTGTAGAAGGTGGAGGGGCCCTGATGGGCCGTGGGACCCCAGGAGTCAGACTCATCGTGTAGTTCAGCACTAATCATGGAAGAAAGTATCAAGCCCGCGCAGACCATCGGTGTAGGGTGCGGGCGACCGTGAGAGTGCTCAGTCCTGCTCCTCCAAGATTGATAGAGCGAGTACGCAACAAGCTGGCGGCTAAAGCGGCGTCGTCGAGACGCTGAAACGGCCGAGAACAACGCAGTGAACTGGTCCCAGGAGGTGAGTGTGGCCGGGACCAAGCCGCAACGAACAAAGATCTCCATGATGGCCCTCGTGTAGCTGCAATGAACCACAAAGTGCTCCCTATCCTCCTATGAGTCACAACCCTAAGCACACACTGCTGACTGAGTGATCTCTTGTCTGAGTAACCAACACCTTGTCGGTATAGCATCACTGAGCAGTCTCCAAAGAAAATAGGCCCCTCTGGGCCCAAGACCATCTCCCACATGATCGCAAACTACCAAGGCTGACCTCTCTCCAACCGGTAAATCTGGATGGCTCTGCTCTCGGTAAAATCATTCACCTGCCACTGTAGAGTCCCCTCCTCAAGTTGGGTGTGTCTCTGGACGATTGGTCAGCCATTGCCCAAAAGTCTCTAAACAGCGGAGTCTGCCCGCTGCACCGTAAAGTCCTCACCTCTGCGATGGTAGCGAAACTCCATGGCTCTCACCCAAAGGAGGTCCTCTCTGCTGACAAAGTTGTAGGCATGACAGGCTACTAACATAATCCTCCAGAGTCACAGGTCTCTGACCCTGAGTCCACCAGACTCAAGTGGTTGACAAACGTCCTGCCATCTCACATAATGTAGACCGCTACCCCCCGCTTCTTCCTAAAGGAACTTACAAAGGAGAGTCTCAATGTCGAAGAGGCAGGAGTCCGGTATCAGTGCCACCAACATCTGGTAGCTGGGGATCATAGCAAGAACTGATCTGATCACCCACAATCTGCCAACAAGGGAGAGGTGACGACTGCTTAAGGAGCCCAACCTGCCATGGACCTGCTCAGTGATGGCTAAAAAGTCTGCTCTCCGCGGGGATGTGCCCGTGACTATCACCCCGAGGTATCTGAGGGATCCTCCTCTCTGGAAACCCAGCTGGATTGCTACTCTGCGCTGCCGATAAACTGGGGTCTGTCGGCTGAAAATAATCTGTGACTTTCGCGAATTCACATACTGCCCTGTCCAACTCCCATACTCTGCAAGAATCCACAGAACCTCACATCATGCTGCCATTGAAGCCGGTGCAAACATGATCAAATCATCCGTGTACATAAGATGGGAAAAGGTAGGCCCACCTCTGTCCAACTGTATACCGATAGGTCGGCCTATTTGCTACTGCCGCCTGACTAGAAGGGAGAAGAGCTCCGAGCACCAAATGAATAGGTAAGGGGAGAAGGGGCATCCCTACCTGAAGCCCCTCCACCCCATTATCCATGGAAGTCGGTGCTTACTAACCAGGACAGAGAACCTGGGGGACTCTACGCACTGCATAGCCTAATCCGTCCTCCGCTGCGGAAAGCCAAATCTCTGAAGAACCATGTGTAAACACCCCCACTCCATTCTGTCGTAAACCTGCTCCATATCCACCTTGATGGCCATATGATCGGCCGTCGAGATGTAGTATGAGAGACGAGTGAGGATCTCATGGATCGTGAAGTAGTTCTCGCTATTATCTCTCCAGGAGACATAAGTTTTCCTACCTCTTCCAAGTGGTAAGTTCAACAAATTCTTCCTTGTCAATTATTGCTCAATTTGCGCTCTTGAATTTGGCCTATTAAAATGCCAACATTATTGTGAACTAAGTATGTAAATCATTATAAAATTATTTGTTAAAATAATTTGCATATGAACAAATGAAAAATGAATTAAAATGAAACAATATCAATAAAAAGAAACTGTTGTGCAATAAATTGAATAGATAGTGGAATTGTAATCAAATCATTTAATAGAACTATTACAAAAGTAGAGAACAAATTGCTTGTATTAAATGACATATTAATCAATATTGTAACTGAAAGACAAAATTAATAATAATAATACAAGCCAAGAGAAATAAATGATAATTTATAAGGAATAAAAATGTAATAGTAATGTTATTATATGACTGTTTTTTTTGTGCGGGCTTTAATATGAGGAGAAACAAGAACGCCTGCTTGTTGTGACATTGATATCAAATATATAACATCACAAACCTATAAATCAACCCTCCTCATGTAGCGGGATGTCTCCTTACCTCTCTTTGGTCGAGCAATGCCCAACCCCACATAATTTGTGCATATGTGAGAATATCCACTACAAAATGGAACAAAATAAAATTTTAATTAGGTTTTTTTAATATTTAATATTTTTGAACGTGCATGATAGGGAAAATGTAGCAATAATAATGTGACAATTAGACATGCACCAATGAAAGGGTATGGTAAAATTTCAACAAGCTTATAATAAATTTATATACTTGAATAATTGCAAAAGAGAAAGTGTAAAGGGTATTCTTAGGGTTCCCACAAACTTTGAAATTTTTATGAAATTATTAAATAAAAATTAAAATTCATTGTTTATGCAAAATGTTCTTTAAATATATGTAAAATGCACTACCTTTATACATATTTTAAAATATATATCATTATGTAAAAATATATATCTTTACATATATCATCATATTATTTATAAGCTAAAATTTACATATATGTTATTATTAAATTTAATATCATTTATTTAATAAAATATTTACACATATCACACATCTACATATATAAAAATATGCGTACTTTATTAAAAATACATATTTGCTCCTGCATATTAGTATACTCAAATATTTTAAGCAATTAATATACAATATGTATATATGTATTTATATCACACACACACATATATATATATATTAATAAAATTACAAATTGATAGTATATATATGCTTATATAAAAATTAACATATATATATATATACTTTTAAGATATTTATACACATGATCATATGTATACTTATATATATTTATATATTGTTATGATAATCTAATAAAGGTAAAATGGAGCATTAAAAACTAAGGATGTTAGCAAGATACTGATGCTATCGATCTAAGGATTTTTAACTCCTAGGTAATGTCAAACTTAGAATAGATCAAATCTAAATCCAATTTGTATCAAATCTTATCATGCTCAAAAGATTGCATAAGGTAGTTTTAGAATTTGGTACTTGAGATCTTGCCATAGGTAAGGTTTAATTACATGCTTCTAGATTACTCTTAATCCTTGATGTGAACTACTAGAGGTTATTAGGTTCTAATGGGATCTTTCTTAAGGAGTAATGAATAGAGGACCTAAGGCTATAATTAGCATAGATAGGTGAGAACCTTAAAGACTAGTTGAAGATCTAAAGCATCAAGAAATTAAAGGTTCTAAACTAAGATATGATTATCACACTATGAGTTTTAAACAAAAAAGGTAGATGAGAGAAAATAGATAATATCTATGATTAATTTAAAGATTAAACTAACTAAAATAGGTTTCGCTCGTATGAAAATGTGAGCAAACTAAATAAGTTATCATAAAGAAGCTTGCTAGGGTTTAGGGTTAGCATTGTCATTTACAACTCATCCAATTCTAACGTTTGACTCATGATTCCATATCTGGTATATATCTAATAGTTTAAAGATAATCTAGCTTACGCAAATTCCAAATTTGGTTACTCAAACTATAATCTTAATTAGATGGGAGTAAGTGAGATTAAAACTCAACAAAGATATAACCCTTAAATCATGTTTTGGTTAAACAATAGTAAATGCCATTAAAATTACAATATTGCTAAGTAGGGAGAGAAAGGTTGATTAAGAAATACCTTAAGGATTCTTCCCCATAGCTAAGACAATTTGGTGCTTTCAGGTCCACACCAAATTCAACTCAGCCTTTAACTAGCCTCAGCAAAAGTGTGATGACCCATGTTAGGTTGGTAACAACC
This sequence comes from Gastrodia elata, assembly GCA_016760335.1. Classification (NCBI taxonomy): domain Eukaryota; kingdom Viridiplantae; phylum Streptophyta; class Magnoliopsida; order Asparagales; family Orchidaceae; genus Gastrodia; species Gastrodia elata. Next base: position 189,768 of record CM028673.1, read on the forward strand.
AATCTAACATCGGTTGCATTTTTCCGCAGGATCATATTGACAGTTAGGTAAAATAGCAGTTAAACAAACATCCAAAGCCATTCAAATATAAGAAATATCATTCATTCAATTTAAATCATATAATATCCAAAAATTTATTACATGAAATTAATTATACATCAAATTATTAATCCTGGAAGGGGCAGTTATTTTCCCGTGCTATGCCTTTAGATTATATCCACTGCCTCCCGCTATAATTGATCTGATATTATAAAAATAATGCCTTAGTGCACATTCTAAATACAAAGGATATTAAAGATATACTTAAAGCAGAGCGGGAAGCAAAATGATAACAATTGCAGGAAAATAGAGTGTTTCAAATACAAGATAAATATGTCCCCTGCAAAATAACTGTTCTTTTCACATGCCAAGTTTTCAAAAGGAAAAACAATAATATAGCGTAAAATTCATGTTTATGTTTATGACTTGATGTTATGAAGCAGTGTTAGTGGTTCTGATGGGCAAGGCTAGAACCGTGAGGTTGGGTTCATAAAAATGCAATTAAGCATGTCCTTCACCTGGGCCCCCTTAAAGGCTCCAAATGGCACCTTCACCTGGGCCTCTCTCAAGGCTCCAGATGGTATCCTTCACCTGGGCCCCCGTTAAAGGCTCCAGATAGCACCTTCACCTGGGCCTCTCTCAAGGCTCCAGATGGTATCCTTCACCTGGGCCCCATTAAAGGCTCCAGATGGCACATTCACCTGGGCCTCTCTCAAGGCTCTAGATGGTATCCTTCACCTGGGCCCTTGTTAAAAGCTCTAGATGGCACCTTCACCTGAGCCTCTCTCAAGGCTCCAGATGGTATTCTTCACTTGGGTCCCGTTAAAGGCTTTAGATGGCACCTTCACCTGGGCCTCTCTCAAGGCTCCAGATGATATCCTTCACCTGGGCTCCCGTTAAAGGCTCCAGATGGAATCATATATGCAGTTAAGCATGACCTTCACTTAGGCCCATTCAAATGCTCCAGATGGCACCCTTATGACTCCTGATGGATTAGCCCCGTCCATAACTTAATTTGCAACATTCACAATATACATAAACATCTTTTTATCTCTCTAGCAGTAAGAGTAAAATGTAGCAATATAAAACAGGTTTAAAATGATGCTTAAGCAACAAAAAGATAGAAAGCATAGAAAAGCATAAAAGTAATATTCAGTGTACCTTTTGTGTTTTGACTAACAAGATGTTTCACTCACAATTTCGATGGATCTGTAAAAGTTATGATTGAGAATTCTATTAAACTTTGAAAGTGATGCTGTGTTTCAACGAATCTTATTTATAAGATTTAAAACCTACATTTCTGATCCTAAGCTTGATTTTAATTTACATATTTAGAATCTCATAATCATAAGAATGATTTTAAGTTAAACAATGCTTTCTTAAAAACTCCTAATTTTGTTCCAAATTTCGTGCGTAATTTGAATGCAAGGATTTATAAGTTAGAATCAAATGTATCAAATTACATTATATAAAAGTTAGTAATGCATAGATTTTCCTAATCTAACACGCACTCATATAGGAATTTAGTTGTAGGTGACTTCTAAAATAGCAAAGCATTCACTTAATTTATACTTTCAATTTAAGTATATACAAGTTTAACCACATCAAATTCTATTTCTTAAATCTCTTTAATAGAATGATTTGATAATTAAACTAAAGCTAGGATTAGACATTTAGGATTTGTTACTAATGCACGGAAATAGATGCTTTGCTTTTGATACAATAGATTAATTGAATTATACTACTCAAAAATTGTAACATAAAACTTAAAATAAAATTAATACATTCTATTCTAATATTATTATTATTATTATTATTATTATTATATACATATACATATATAAATATATATACATATATATACATATACATATATAAATATATATATATATATTATATATATATACATTTATAGGTATATATATATATCTATATCTATATTTCTATATATAGACACGTATACTTCTCCATTTCTTAAGAGACTCGGCAGAGCTTCTTACCTTAAGCCGAGCGAGTTGAGCGACACGCAGAGGGGAAAATTGGCAATGGAAGTGGTCGAGCGGAAGGAATCGAGTGCGGAATCAAGCGGGGAAGGATCGGTGCCGAAGCGGGAAGACCGGATCGTGTGCGTCGACTGCGCTCCCGCCTACGTTCGTCGTCGGTCGCAAGGATCACGTCGCCTTCACCGTTGTCTGATGCGCGCTCCCGTCTGCTCAGGTACCCCCTTTACTGTCGAGCGGAAGAAGAGGGAGAGGCGAGTGGAATTGAGCGTGATGAGTCGAATGCCATATGCTCGTTTATATAGGGTGTGCGTGCGTAACGCACACCCATTTGGACCGACTGGTTCCTCCTCAAAAACGCCCGTAGATTAGGGATAATGTTGTAACAGCCGTAATTTGCTTTTAATGGGGAAATTTTATTTAATTTCGTAACTGCTCGTTTTGAAAACTTTCTAATTTAGGTATTGAAACTGAAAAATCAAAATTTCAGCGGGAGTTTTAACGGGAAACTAAAATTTGTGGGAGGATTTAACGAATCAGAAATTCAATGTTTGCCTTATTAATGACCTAGGGTCATTACAAAAAGTCTCTAATTTAGATAATATCAAGCCCAACAACACAAGGAGGTGGCCAATAGTGGAGAACTTGTGAAAGATCACTTTTCTCTTTGCAAGGCTAAGCAAGCTTGCAACTGTCTTAGGGGAAACCTACAAGCTTGATGAAAGTCACCTCAGGAAAGTTGGTTAGCTTAAAATTTTGAATTTCTCAAATTAAAGTTAGAAGGCTTAATTGGGCTTGATCATTCAAAACTTAAAATTGATGATGAGAAGAAAAGCACAGCTCTTGATGAATGCATGGGAAGCTTAGACGTTAAAATCGAAATGGAGTGATTGACATTTTTAGCTTAATTTAGTGAAAGTTGTTGGTTTTGGGATATTAAGTATTCAATATGTTTATTAGGATTAAAGAAATGTTCAGGTTTAATGGTGCACTTTTAAATATTGTTGGGCCAAATTTTATAAATTTCTACTGTCCGGGTTTTGGATTAATTAATACTAACAACAACAACACCAAGTCTTAGTCTCACTTAGTGGGGTTGACTTTTTTATACTAGTCCTATTTAAACTAAATTAGGGCTCACGGAGGTTACACTGAGGTTCTAAATGATGAAATGAGTTTGATCACAATCACTTTAAGGCATTAAGATGGCGTAATTTACTTATGTATTTAGGGTGAAAGATTGCGAATTGGGGAAGGAGGTGACACTATTAACATGTGATGTTCCGTGTCGGGTTGGTTGCGATGTTATCGGATTTTTATTGGGTTAAACACATTTTTTGTTATCTATTATTTCGTGTTTGTCAGATTTTTGACACATGCCCTAGTCTTGATTCAACGGCTAATAGTGCCTCCATAGTTTTAAGTTCCCGGTGTAGTTAATCACGTGACACATGGCCTGATCTGAATCCTACAATTAAGATTCAAATTGTGGCTTATTAAATCAACTATTTAGTTATTAATAAATATAGTATATATGTTTATTCAAAATAGAAAAATATTATTTGTATTTTTAAATCAAACAAACTTAAAAATATTAAATATTTACTTGATTATTAAAACTATGTGAGAAATTCAAAAATATAAAATATTAAGGTTTTGAAAATGTTATATTTTATATTATTTTCTAAAATAAAAACTTCAATAATTTATTATATAGAATATAATATTTAAAAAGTCTCACTTTTGCAAAAATAACTAAAAATATTCTTTAACTTATGACATATTTATTTAACTATTCTTTTAAATATTTCGAGGAATTAATCATATATATATATATATTTCAAAATTATTTAAATAATTTGTTCAACTTTTAAAATTTTTATTTTCTAACAACTTAGAGTTATTACACAAATGATTATGATAAAGTACCATGAGAAGCCTCTTGGAGAATATGGACAAGAAAATGATTTCGTGTTACTAATATCAAAGCTACTAAAGGCATGCATGTTGGAGCCGCTCTATGCGCTTGACCCAAAGTAGTTTGTCAAATGATTTATCTGTTCCAATCAAGCTATATATTTGTTTTGTGATTGTATGCTTTTGCATTAGTTATGAGCGTTCATAGTGAACATTCAAGAGAAGGTGCTATGGCACATGTTGTTTGTGTAAGATATTATTCTTATTGATAAAAGTAGAGGTGTGATCAAAGAGCTATAGATTTGCCTTAGAATCTAGACGTTTTTATTTTAATAGTTCAAATTAGGATGTGGAGTGCAATTTTTTGATAACAAAAGTTATAATATTGATATGGCAATTTAAGATCATGCTATCAAGAAGAGTAAAATATCAATTCTTTTGGTTTTATTATAAAAAATTAATGTAAAATATTGAATGGTGATTAATAGTCCAAATAGTCTATATGAGATGGAGCACTTTTAGAGTGTTATTAGATTAAAAATTTCACTCAAACTTAAAAGAAATATTCTTAGCACAATTGTTATATGGGGCAAAATTTGGCTTGCATATTAGAGACTTGTTAATAAGTGTTGTAGAGATGAGGATGCAAAGGTGATTATAGACTGATTATTAATATTACAAGAGCTTATAATGTTCAAATATGATTATATATATATACATACATATATATATACATATATATATAATAATAATAAAAAAGAATAATTTTAGCATGATTATAAATAGTTGGTTCTAATGATGTCCTTTGTATGTTTGATTTTTATGAGACTAATAATGAAGAATTATTTTAAAGTTTATGATTTTAATATTTGTTCAAGAAATGGGAACATATTATCATCTAAAAAAAATGAAATTTTAAAACAAAGAAGATTGATTGTTTTGCAAAATTGTAAAACTTGGACAATGAAATGTTGAGAAAAGACTAATTTAATGTGGCAAAAGTTGTTATTTGTATATTTTTAAGGTGGCTAAAGTTACACTTAGAGAATTAAGAGGTAGTGTGAGGGCCCTGACGCCGGTTCAACGGAAACCGTTCCGACATCGGGTGACTTCTCACCGCAGGATCATATTGAGTAACTTGAGAGGAAAAGAGCATACACATACAAAAGCCAAATGATATTATTCATTTATTTCAATGTTCACATTACAAGGTCTTTTCAGCGTTCCTCGTACAAAGTAAAAATAAAGAAAAGATAAAAGATAAATAAGCAAAAACAGCGCTGTCGCAGATCCATTTGCAGATTAAAAATTTTAAGCATTAGGGTTCTTGCTTAAGCTCTTCCAGAAGTATCTAACCTGGTATTGTACAACAAACAATACCGGGATTGAAATTCCCAGTAATTAAAGAATACTCTAAGTACAGCAGTACATAATAATATTTACATTTTTAAATGATGCGATTAGCGGAAGTAAGGCGGAAATAAAATGCAGGAGAAAATAAGGTAATAGCGCGAAATAAACAATTCCTGCAACAAATATTATTTATCAAATAAAGATTACTGATGTCATTTTCCAGTAATCTACCCCGAATGTTATCGATGTCATTTTCCAGTAATAATCCCGAATGTTGCTGATGTCATTTTTTCCAGCAACAACCCTGAATGAAAAGAACCGTTGGTTTCTAACAACTAACCAAGCATTAATGTTACTGATGTCATTTTCCAGTAACCCCCGAATGAAAAAGGATGTTGGTTTCTAACAACCAACCAAGCTTCAAATGAATCTGGCTCAAAGCAAAATACGCGAAGCTAAGTAGCAATAAAAGTGCAAAATATAATACAAGTCATGTACTGGGTACCTTTGTTATCAAGTTCAGAAGTTCAACGGCTTGAATGAGTGACATTTCGCTCAATCTGCATTTAAGTCCTCGATATCTTTAAGTTAGCTTTTTAATCAAATGATTTAGGAGTTTAGTTTCTTCTTTCATTCTGTTCTTCTTCCGCTTTTGCAGTTCGATTGATTTAAGCTGTTATTAAAGAGTTATAATTTTTAAAGTGTCTTAAGATTATGATCATAATACTGTATAATGACAAAGTCAGAACGAAAATGTCTGAATTGGCAATTTAGGAAATAATAGTCATTTATAACATTTGTATTGTTGTCATTATTGATTAATGACAACAATACTAATGTGATGACATAGTCTTATAAGTATAAAAAGCAAAATAACTTCTCTTTTCTCCTCCTTTTTTTTCTTTTCTTTTTCGTAAACTTCTTTTCTTACCTTAGGATTAGGATTGCCGAAAAACGAAAGGAGGTCGGAGAGGGTGGCTGGACGGCTGGCCGAGGGCTGGCCGAGGTGGCAGCAGCAAAGGGGCTGGCTGGAAAGGGCTGTTGGTGGCCGTCGAAGTCTGCCAAAAGCTGTCGGGGGCTGCCGGAGGCTGCCGGAGAGGGAGCTGGATGGAACTGCCAGGGGCTGCTGGGCTGCTGGGCTGCCGGAAGCGGCTGGAAGGGGCTGCCGGAGGGGCTGGCCGACTGCTGGAAGGGCTGAGGAGGGGTGGCCGGCTGCTGGAAGGCTGAGGAGGAGGGCTGGAAGGGGAGGGCTACGCTTAAATAAGCGCAGGCTGGGGGTTCGGCTGAGGGGGCCGACCGCATCCTGCGCCAAAACGGCGCAGGCGGGCCCCCTCCTGGCAGGCAGAAGTGCTGCCTGCAGGCTCTGTCGCAAGACAGAGCCTGCGATTCGCAGGCTGGGGTCGGGGGAGGTCGGGGTCGGCCCTATGGGCCGACAGCCTGGGCCAAAAATGGCGCAGGCAGGCGCCAGGCTTCCTCCTGGCGGAAGCTGCTCCCGCCATTTGGCGGAAGAAATCGCAAGCTGCTATTTTTAGGGGGGGGGAAGAGAAGGAATAAAGGAAAATTAAATAAAATTAGTTAAAGTTAAATTTTTCGCATTTTTCCGTCGTTCGGCATCCAAATGCAACGAAATTTGGCGCCGAAGTGTGTTCCAACATGACGAACACCCTCGCGCCGAAAATTTTCGATTCGGACAAATATTTTATTTTTAATTAATTTCTGAAGTTTAAAAACTTCAGAAATTAGCCACGATAAATCCGGCGCTCAGAATTTGATGAAACTCCTCGAGCAGCTTTTAAATAATATACTTAACACGTCGACATTGAAAACGACGAATTCGGACACGTATTTCAATGTTTTTGATTTTCAGAATTTAGAAATTTCGAAGATAGAACGGGAGCTTCCGTTTTTCGAATTTTTTCTCGAATTAGGGCTCTTTGATCTTTGAATTATTTCTATCTATTGGTAGTTTTGTTTGCCCTAAATTGAAATTTCTCGAGATCCTGATTCCTAAGGCGGGATTCTGACCTAATTTGCAAAATAACGACTTTGGGTCGTTACAGGTAGAGCCTTTAATATTTAAGATGCTTGTGAGTGGAAATAAGCTGTTCAAGAAAAACATTTATGTGAAGATTTAATGTGGGAAGCTTGGACTAATGATTGCTAGGTATATCGGTATGGTGGCTAAAGACATATTTAAAGAATTATGAGTGTTAGTCCATACGCTTAGTTGTAGAAACAAGATCTTAAGAATAAAATAAAGATAATTTTTTTTAATGGGTGGTTTATTTGTATGAATAATGAGAAATTAAAGTAATAGAGATTATTTTAGGAACTTAAGGATGTTCTTTGTGATTCTATGACTAGTTTTTTAAATTGTTATTGAGAAATTAGATAATGTCAAGGGGAGACGTGCGCGCGCACACACACAGATATATATATATATATATATATATATATGAATATATTAAATATTTAAATCTAGTGAACCTGTTAAAATGTTTATAAAAAAAAATACTTTTCAAGGATCATGTTCAATGTACTCTTAAACCCTAAAAAAAGCAATGAGTTGAGTATTTTTTCTTAGGAATAAAATGCACATTATAGTGGAATCAAGTCATTGAACTATACTTTGAAACTTTGGAAGAGTTATTGAACATTAATTACTTTGAGACAAAAGTATTCTATATGATATATTTTATGCTGGATAGATTTATTATGGAAGACATGCATATATACTTAGATTTGATCTAGAAATTTAGAGTGTCCTCGATTTAGAATGGCATATGATATAATATTGAAAGAAGTTTTTGGAAAGTGTTAGAGAGAAAAGGGATTTGTGTGGTTCATATTCAAATGATTAATGGCATGCTTAGTAGAGAAACTGTACATGTTCAAATGCAAGTGAATTTGTCTAATGATTTTCTTGTTTGATTCACACAAGTTTCACTTTTAGTCCATATTGCTTTGCATTAATTTTAATATTCTTACACATTTTAAAAGAGGTGCCTTTATGCATGTTATTTGCACATGACATTCTCCCCCACAATATTTTAGTCATGATGGTTTTTCTTAGGTGACTTTTATTTTGAATTCATATAAATGTATTCTTCTTGTATATTTAAACATATCACTTTTAAAATCATAACTTTTCTTTACATCTCTTTCATGATGATATTGATGATGAGTATGCTACTGTATGACTTATTTTTGTTTTATATTTATGAAACTAGTAAAGATAGAGGGAAAGAAAATGAAGGGTTGGTCTCAACAAGGTGTGTAGTGGCTTAACTTTGGGTGGTGAAGGGCTATGCTTTATTGGCCATGGAAGAGGAAAAGGAGAAGATATGATGGGAAAGGAACTTCTTGAAATCATAATTGCATTGAATTGTCATAAAATGCTAATGAAAATTAGGGATTTGAAAATTTTTCCTTGGTGGTGGATCTAATGTTGGGTGTCACATTTAATCACAAAAAAGATGTTATAAAACTATTAGTTTTTAAAAATGGGATTTCATCAATTATGAATCAAGCCCAAATATAATATCGTTAGTATCGAGAGTTAACAGACTCTTGGATGGGAATATGAGCATCTTGGGATAGACCTAATTTAGGTGATCCAATCCTTGTTAATACCTAGATCGATAAAGATCAACTTGATGGTTTTAAACCACTTTGCCCTACTTGGAGAATTTCTAATAACAAACAAGGAAATTGACCTATATTTTCTTAAATGAGAGACAAAACTAGTATCCACACATGAATGTACAATCATTACTATAAATGAATATAACATTTTGCTAAATAATATAAAACTCTCCTTATGGATGAAGAGTAGTTTATAGAGTTTTGCTTTATTTTAATGTTGTGCTTATTTAGATGCATGATGGGCATTAAATGTAGTGTGACAATACTATACATGACTAGAACGCTCTATTCTCTTATAATGGGGACAATGTGATGCAACTAGGAAACAAAAATGCCCAATTTGGTAGAAGTTGTCTGAGGAACAATTTTGAAGTAAGACTTTTTATGAAAGTTTTACCTATTCATCATGCTTGGTAGATGTTGATTTAGATCTCCCAATAGGTTATAACCTTGATTATTGGATTATATAGCTTAGATAGAGGCATGAGGAACCTTGCCTTTTAGAGAAAATTATTTATATCTTATGCTATGGATGCCAAAGCATTCTTTAGCTAATAGCAAATGGTGCGGAGAGCTCAAGTGTTATTTGACTACTCGATTATAGATTATTTCAAGAATCTTAAAAAACCTTTATACTTTGATGGTAGAGAATTTCCTTTGGTAATGCAACTTGCCAGAACTATGACAATTGCAAAGTGAATAAGATTCATATGTTTCTTATTTCTCACCATCAAACAATTGACTACTTTAAGTGACTATCATATCACAGTATGGGAGCTCTTGTAGATTTAGTTATTCATGGAAATGTCCTATTTTACTTTTTAAACATTTCAAATGATTGGTCGCTTCAAGATTTTTCAAAGAATTCTAATTGATAGACTATCATCTTATAGTATGGGGTTACTCTTGCAAGTTAGTCATAGTAATAGGCTTTCATTAATTTCTAACCTATTTACAGGTCGATTGCAAAGTATCTTATTAGTATCAAGTCAGATATGTTATGTTTCAATAGACATAATATTTTTTGATCTTGAAAGGATATAATCCCGACAGAGCAGCTTGCATATTTTGTCTTACACAAACTACCCCTTTAGATGACCTTTTATTTCTTGAAGTAATTTTAGACACATGGACTCCTCTATATTTTTGAGGACCAAGGCTTTCCTTTTGCATTTGGGGAGAGATACCTCTGCTCCAACATCTCTTAGTGCCAATCTAGGCTGTCTTGCATTTGAGTAAATCTAGAGAAATTGATGCAGGACAACAGGCGCATGTGAAGAGGAGACCGATGACTCGAGCTTTTGCATGGAGAATAGCTACTGGGGGTTAATTATATATTTATTTCAAGTCGAGTCATATTATATTTGTTACTGGTTGAGTTGTGTTATTTGTTTTGTTTCAGGTCGATGTTATATTTGTTTTGTTTTGGGTCAATGCTATATTTGTTTTGTTTTGGTCGCCTAGGGATTTTGGTTGACTCTATATGTAAATCTTGTATGTCATTTGGAGGATAATGTATGAATGGTACTTTTTGAGAGAACGAATTTGAGAGTTCTCGGTGGTGTGGGTTGCCTTTCCTTCGGTGTGCACAATTGAAGGGCTTGAAGGTGTGTATAATCTTTAAGAATCAAGGTGTGAATAATCTTGGTATTAATTTTGTATTTTTTTGCCATTTCTATTTTATCCCATGGTATGATTCATCTTTACTTTTTTTCATCAAATTTCGCTTCCATTTTGGCTACCAAACATCCATCTAACGAAACCTATGCAAACCCCGACGCTCTTTCTGTAATGACCCTAGGTCATTTCTATTAAAAACATTGACGTCTTTGCAAAAAATTATGTCTCTTTGTTAATTTTTCCTCTTAATGTTGTTTTCTGCTAATTACTTGCAAAAAAGATTCATTTTTCATAGATTACCTGTTAATTTCTATTTTCGTTAACTTCCCTGCTAAATTTCTAGTTTACATTAATTTGTTTTGTTAGTTTTTGTTTGTGGTAACTACCCTTGATCATTATGTGCCTTAATTGCACAAGTCGTTATGGAATATCAATTTATAAAGCTGGTTCAAGGAAGCAAGACAGTGACAAAATATGAGGTAGATTTGTGGACACAGAAGCTGCTAGCTGCGGTCGATTATTGGAATGTGCTATCATACATGATTCTCTGAATTTTTGGAATGTGCTATCATGTTAAAACTTGAAGAACAAGTTGCTGCCAAAGAGGACACGAAGAGACATTTGTCCAGCAACATTAACTAGGGAAATTTCGAGACGTCAAGGCCAAATCAAGCAGCTCGAGTATTTCAAATTGCCTCTACTCAGCAAAAAATGTAAGGAGAATGCAAGAAGCCACACCCCCTTGGTAGGTGCTATCACATAGGCTACAGGTGCTATCGTTGTGGATTGCCAAACCTTAATGTCAAATTTTGTAGAGCCCTAAAAATAATCGATGGGGACAACATTCCAAGAATGGGTACCCTGCCAAACGAAGAACATGTAGCGCCCGCTAGACCGCTAGCACCAGCAACACCTCTGGTACCTGCCATGGTGTGCATGCCTTGCACCGGTAGAGGCAATTGATGACCATGATGTCGTAATTGGTACCATCCAAATATATGATATAATATTATTTGATACTGATGCTAATCATTCATATCAAAAAGATTTGTCAAATTATTACAAATTGAAGGTCAAAATTTGGAAAATGCATTGAATGTAGGACTACCTTCTGGAGCTCACGTGCAAGCGAAAGCTTGTTGCAAATGCAATATCCTTATTGACACCAAATTGTTTGAAATTATAATGATTATACTTATGTTCATAAAGCTTTGACATCATTTTGGGAATGAATTGTCTAAGTTGCCATAATGCTACTATAAATTGCCAGCAGAAGAAAATTATTGTAATGGCAAACAATGGGCCTGCAGTATTTATGGGGAAAAGAAGCTTATTTACATCTCTCATTGTGACGTCCCTCAATCCCGGTTCCCAGCAGATTTGTGGGGATTGAGGCTATGTCATAGGATTTGCCCAGGATTGTAGTCGGAATTTAGAATAATAATATAAGCATCACAAATAATTGTTCAATTAATTTGAAAACATAAAAAGTATTTTTATTTCGATATGATAATAATTACAAGAGTTTGACTTTTCTTCTTTATTGAAATTATAGAAAAAAATAAAAAAATAAAAAAAATAAAAGTGCAGCTGGTAATTATTCAGGTGATGTTTTGACCTGATATTTATAACAAAAATGCCCGGGTTGAACACCCGCTAGAAAAAACTATATTATTTTGGATATCATTAACTACATTGTATATATTAGCAGAAAGTATGGAATTTAATTTGTAAAATGTAGGAAAATAAAGTAATAGAAATTTAAAAGATAATCTTTCCTCTTTTGAGGATTATCATAGCATTTTCTGTAATTTAACATTGGACAATAATTGAAACAGTAATAAAAGTAATCTGTATCAAGTTACACTTCATAAAAAATTGAATATCTCTATCTCGAAAACGAATAAGTAATGATATTATTATTGTTCGAGTGGGTAAATCTCGAACATTGAGGAATTAAGCACGTCTAAAGCATGATGATAGCGAACTAGTCCCGTTATAAACATAAAATTACATTATGTACAGATTGTAATTAATTTCAGCGGAACCTCGCTTTTATTCAATCAAGATCTATTATCTTTTTTTGATAGTATCTCAAATAATGATAGTATACATAAATTATGAAATTTGCAAGGCTTAAAGTAGAGTACAAAGTATTAAATCAATGAAATTTGAGAGTTTTAAAACAGAACGAAAAACATGTAATTTAATTAGCGTATATAAATGTACTTCATGATATCCGGGGTACATATTTTTCTTGCTAAATTGATATCTTGCAAATCTGTATGTAAAATTTTTGATTAGTAAAGTGATGAAAGAGTTTTCATAATAATATTAATTTTTATTATATTTTCTCTCTCTATTAGTAAAATGAATAAACGTAAATAGGGAGATAAGAGGATGATTGAAATGATGAAGAAGTATGATAACGCATATACTAATGACGACGGAAATAATAGTGATAATAATAATAAGAATATCTATATCAAATGCATCGAGTACTTTCATGAGTGATGAATATGATGTTGAAACTTTGAGTATGTTTGTGGTGTACTTTAATGGCATACTTGTTCTTAGCACTGTTGAGGAGAGACATCTATAGTATTTGAGATTGGCGTTGGAAAGCTTCGTGAGAAGAAGTTATTTATAAATAAGAAATGCTCATCCATGTAGCTTGAGGTCATTTTCTTAGGTTTCATGGTATCTTTTATAAGTATAAAGCTAGATCATTCAAAGAATCACTTGATTGGCTATAAATGAGGCAAAATCAAAGCAACACTCATAATCACCTTTCAATCTTTCAAAACCTACAACCACACTTAGAATTTTTGTAGTGAACTGCACTCTGGTGGAATTGTCGGACACCCAGGGAGAGATAAAACCACCTACCTTGTAGAAGAAAAATTTTACTGGCCATCTTTAAAGAGAGATGTGGGAAGATTTATTTCACAATACTTCACATGTAGGAGGGCCAAAATGACTAAGCAGAAATCTAACAAATATTTAGCCCTACCTATTTCCGATAGATCATAGGAGGATCTTTTTATGAATTTTGTTTTTGGGTTACTTGGAATGTCAACATGATAGTGTGTTTGTAGTTGTGGATAGATTTTCCAAGATGACACATTTCATTCATTGTTTCAACTTCACAGGTGTATCTCACATTGCTAGACTTATCTTTAGAAAAGTTATTGTTGCATGGGGCACCCAATACTTTATTGTCCGATCAAGATGTAAAGTATTTCTCCTACTTTTGAAAATACTTTGGAAATTGTTAGGCACTTATAATAGTACTATATCTATGACCACTATGAGAACATTATTTAAGGTTGTATATAGTTTCAATCTTTATAAGCCTAGTGATCTTTTAAAGATTCCAAATCATCCTTAATCTGATGTTGCATATTCTCTTACTATTGATTTTCAAAATATACATAAAAAAGCTAAAGCACAAATATAACTTTAAAATACTAAATATGCAAGTAAAGTTAATGTAAACAAATCAAAAAGGGTGTTCAAAAAGGGGGATCATGTGTTGGTATGCATTCGACTTGAGAGTTATGCCATCACTAAATATGATGACAAACCATCGCATGAGTTTCCTATACTTCTCTATTTGAAATTGAATCTATTATCACTAATGAGATAGATGCTAGCTTACATGGAGATCACAAGTTTTTGATTAGGTGGAAGAATAAGCCACGTTCTGAGAACACTTGGATAACAAAGATGAAGCTTCAGAAGTTGAACTCCGATCTCTTGGACGATTATATAAACTTTAACTTTGCGGAGCAGAGTTCTTTTGATGGAGGAGTCTAATGCAGGATAGTAGGCTCATGCGAAGAGGAGACCCATGACTCGAGCCTTTTCATGAAGATTAGCTACTGGGGATTAATTATATTTTTATTTATAGTTGAGGCGTATTATATTTATTTATGGTTGAGTCGTGTTATTTGTTTTGTTTCGGGTGAATGCTATATTTGTTTTGTTTTGGTCGGGTTTTTGGCTTATTTTTATATATAGATTTTGTATGTCATTTGGAGGAAGATGTTGAATGAATGATACTTTCTAAGACAAAATGGACTTGAGAGTTTTTGGTGGTGTGGATAACTATCTCTTTCTTCGGTGTGCACAATTGAAGGGCTTGAAGGCGTGTAAAACCTTCAAGAACCAAGGTGAATAATCTTGATATTGATTTTGTGTTTTCTTGCATTTTCTATTTTATCCCCTATTACAATTCATCTCCACTTTATTTCGTCAAATTCTGCTTTCATTTTGGCCACCAAACATTCCTCCAACGAAATACGCAACGACGCCCTTTCACTTAACTGCACAAAACCCTCAATCAGCCTCCAAAATTTTCTTAAAAATATTACATAGATCTCTAACATATCTATAAACAACCTCCCCAAAATTTAAAGTCATTCAATCAGCCTCCAAATGCCTTCCCAAAATCGAACAGTCGCTTACGCACAAGAACCAGTCGCTTACGCACAAGAACCGTTCACTTCAACTTTGCACCATCAGCGCGCCATCAGAAATCTTGCTTTCTTTCTTCTCTTATGCTTCTTTGTTGAGTGTTTGGCGGAAAGCAACTGATGGGGTTGGTTTCACTTGAATTTTTTTTGTGCTCCTAATTTAAGTCATCAGCTATTCTTGATTTGTAATTGTGAATGATTCTATTTTTTGTAAGATTTTGAATCAAGAAAAGTACAATAAAAGCGGTCTTATTTTACTTGAATCAACATATTGATTTTTACTTCAATTTTCTATATTGTGGTGCTGATAATTTTTTCGTTTCAATTTGACGGGATTTTCAGGAAGTCCTTCCACATCTTTTGAGTCATGCGAAGATGCCAATTACACATTTAGAAAATATTTGCAGGTGTGCTAATATATGCTTTTGATCCACATTTCAGCATTTATATCCAAATGATGCAGACTCTACATATTTTGAACATACAATCGACTTAGGTTCTAAATCATGCACTAACATTCAATGCTACGACACCTTCATGCGCCTTCTGTTGTGTGATTAATCTTTGTCCCAAATTATGTGATACCACATAGCCTTTGTGCGATCTTTTGAGTCATGCGAAGATACCAAACTGTGGTGACCCGACGCCGGTTCAGCGAGAACTGTCTTGACATCGGGTACTCACATATTGCAGGATCATATTGAGTAATTTTGAAAAAAATAGGAACACAAAAACCAACATATATTTCTCATTTAATAATATTTCAAATTTTACAATGTAGCAAATTAACTTCTGACAAAGTTTATCTTCTAGAACACAAGATGAATTTTGAAAAAGTAAAATAAAAGTAAAAGTTGCACCGTAGGTTCTTCCGCCAGTAAAAATTTTTAAAGTTCTTGCTTAAGCTCTCCCAGAAGTACCTGACCTGGTATTGTACATAAAATAATACCAGGATTGGAATTCTTAGTAATTAGAGAATGCTTTAAGTATCACAATAAATAATGAAGTATTACATTTTATAATAGCAGAGATTGATTTACGGAAATAAGGATGCTGGAAAAATAAAAAAGTAAAAGCGCGAACGAAATAATTAATTTCCAGCAAAAAATATTAGCTCAAAGATGTAGGTTATTGATGTCATTTTACCAGTAATCCATCACGAATATTATTACTGATGTCATTTTTCCAGTAACAACCCATGAATGTTGTTACTGATGTCTTTTTTCCAGTAATAACTCACGAATGCTGTTTCTGATGTCATTTTTTTAGTAACTAACCACAAATGCTGTTATTGATGTCATTTTTCCAGTAACTAGCCACGAATGCTGTTATTGATATCATTGTTCCAGTAACTAGCCACGAATGTTGATTCCGAACAACCAATCAAACTTCAATATGAATTTGGCTCGAAAGCGAAGCTAAGCAGCAATAAAAGTGTAAAATGTAATACATGTTATATACTGGGTATCTTTGTTCTTTAATATCCAAATTTGACAATTTGACTTTTTGATTTGCATTTAAATTTGGTTACCTTTAGATTAGTCTTTTAGTTTATGATATATTTTCATAAGTATTTATTATCTCCTTGTTCATTATTTTTCTTTCACTCTCTTTTCTTGATAGAAGACAACATATTTATTATTGAGGGTAGCAATTTTTAATAGCGTTATTATTATATTTATTTTAATATACTAATAATAAATGATAGTAAAAGACGGAATGGAAATGACTGCAATTTGACAAAATAATAGAAATTTAGATTGGCAAAATGGAAAATATTAGTCAAATATAACATTTGTACTGTTTATCATTATTGATTTATGACAATAATGCAAATTTGATGACTTAATTGAGATAACAGTCTTAATAAAAAATATATACAAATTTATACTCATTTTCCTCCTTTGCTTACCTAAAGTTCGGTTGCCGGGAGCTGGACATAGCCGAAAAGGTCGGAAGGGGGTGGCCGGAGGCAGCTGGCTGGCTGCTGGACGGCAACAGCTGGCTGCTTGAGGGAGGAGGCTGAGATGGGGGGCTGCTGGTTGGGAGAAGAGGAGAGCTGCTGTAAGGTGTGATGGAGGAGGGGGTGGCTGGGGGGGTTAAATAGGGGATGGGAGAGAGAGGGAGAGCTCTGGGGTCGGCCAGGTGCCGACCAACCTGCGCCAAAACGACGCAAGCTGATCTCCCTGGTGCGAAAGGTTCCGCGTAAAATACTTAAAGCTAAATTTTTCGCATTTTTCCACCGTTTGGGGTCTAAATAACTAAACTTGACACCAATGTGTGTTATGACATAACGAACACCCTCGCGCCAAAATTTTTTGATTCATAGCAATATTTTATTTTTAATTAATTTTCGAAGTTTTAAACTTCGAAATTTATTGAGATCAAATCGACGCTCAGAATTTGATGAAACTTTTCGAGCAGTCTTTAAATAATATGCTTAACATAACAATACTGAAAATGATGAATTCAAACATACATTTTAATGTTCTTGATTTATAGAATTTAAAAAGCTCAGAAAATAAAGCGGGAGTTTTTGTTATTCGAATTTCTCCCAAACTAGGGCACTTTGATCTAATAATTATTCTCATCTAAGGGTATTTTTGTTTGCCCTAATTTGAAATTCCTCGGGATCCTGATTTCTGAGGCGGGATTTGACCTAATTCGCAAGATAATGACTTTGGGTCGTTACAAATTAATCCCTGTCCCAAATTGTGTGATACCACATAGCCTTTGTGCCACCATTGTCTTGCAGTTTTGACCCACGATTTTCTTATTCTCCATTCATCTCTTCAGTCACATCATGACTTAGGCAGTTGTGAGGAAGATGAAGCTCGATCTATGTGGCTTCTTGTAGCTCTTGCCATCCAATCGAGAGTATTGACAATTCAAGGGGCAGATTCTTGTGTGCCTTGGAATGTATTTTCACAAACTCAATTAAATTGATTCCATCTTTTGTGTTGTTTGCAACTGTGCTTTAAAAAAAGTTATGAAGAAACTTGTTTTCTTGAGCACATTTTATTCTTTTTACTTAGCTTCCATGTCTACCTATTTGTACACAAGTTGTTGAACACATGACCATAAACATAATCCACTTGTGTCTTGCACTCAGTGCAGACCCAAGATCTTGACTAGTGCTTAAGATTGTTATCCACACAATATCTTAGGACATGTGCAGAGACATGCAATGAGCCCATACTTCTATTCCTTTGCTGAACTGCTGATCTCCCATCCCTTCGTTCGATCTACAATCCCTTATTCTACTTCCCCAATTTTTATTTTCGAAGTGCCTTAATTTGCGACATTTTATGAAGTTAGCATTCAATCTACTTCAATCTGCATACCTTTTATTTCTTTGTTGTGGCTCATGGATTACAAAGCTAAGTCAAGCTATTGACTAATGTTGTTTCCTCGTAATGCTTAGCCATCACTCCATCATCATAAATACCACATTATTTCCTTAACAAGACAAGACAACGCCAGGTTCTTAAGGCTTAAGAGAAAACATGTAGTTTTGAGCTAATCCCTTTCACAATAGAAACACAAGGGATCTCTGTCTTCATCACATTTGGAAGAAAAAACAAAAATAGAAGCAAAAGATTAGGATAACATAGCACACAATAAAGTCACACACAAACAGAAAGAACTTTTACGTGAAAATTTTACTACAAAAACAAAATGAAGATTACAGAGATTTGGTCTTTCCTGTGGAGTTTTTATAGTATACTCATTTCCACACATAGAATGTTCCTTCCTCATAGCACCTCACAATACTCTCCAGAGACATGCAAAAATAGTGAACATTTATGTGTGCATGAGTGACCGCTCAACTTCGAGAAGATGTTGGGTGGGTCAATCGAAGTTGGAATGGCTTGAAATTTTGGGTGGATGTTTAATGAGATGTTAGGAATTCTCAAGTTTTTTTGGTGGTTGTTTGAGAGGGTTATGGACAACGAAGTGGGAAGGTATCAGGGTTTATGTATGTTTCGTTGGAAGGGCATTTAATGGCTGAAACGAAAGCGAATCCTGAAGAAAAAAGTGGGTGAGTTGTACAAATGATACTACGAAAGCAAACAGGAAAATGCAAAAAAACGTAAGATAGATACCAATTTTATCCACGCCTTAGGTTATTGAAGGCTATACATACCCTTAGTCATTCTATTGTGCGCACCGAAAGGAGCGATGGATGTTCATACCACCAAAAACTCTAGGCTGCCAAACAAATAATACGACTCGATCCGAAACAAAACAAATTATAACACGACCCTAAACAAATATAATACAACTTGATAAGAATCATTCCCCAGCACTTTCCATGCAAAGGCTTGAGTCATGGGCCTCTTTTTTGCATATACCCATTGTCCTGCATCAGACTCTCCCCCACCAAAAGAACTTTATTCAGCAGAGTTAAAGTTCATATAATCATCCAAGAGTTCAGTGTCAACTTTTGAAGGTCCATCTTTGTCTCCCAAGTGTCCTTTGAAAATGACTTATTCTTCCACGTAATCAAAAACTTACGATCTCCATGTTAGCATGCATCAACCTCATCAATGACAATAGATTCAATTCAAATAGAGGTGTAGGAAACACATGTGATGGCTTGCCTTCCTCTCCTAAAACAAAGCTAATTTTTGCATTCTTTGAAATAAAATCTATAGAAAAAAAAATTATATCTTTTATTTGAATACATGACTAATTAACATATCACGTTGCAAATTCAAGACATAAGTATTGGGCCCAATCTTTTAATCACTCTAAACAGATCTGTAGCCCAGGCATTCAATTTCTTGTATTTAGTGGTGGCATACCTCTTAGGTCGAATGCGCACCAACACATTATCCCCTTCTTTGAACTCCCTTTTGATTTGTCTGCATTTATTTGCATATTTAGTATTTAAAAGTTCTACTTGCATTTTAATTTTTTTCATGTAAAATTTGAAAACTAGTAGCAAGAATATGCAACATTAGAATAAGGATAGTTTTGAATCTTTAAAAGATCGTCAGGCTTTTTAGGATTGAAACCATATACAACCTTAAGTGATGTTCTCTTAATGATTCTAGACATAGTACTATTGTAAGCAAATTTAGTGGTATATAGATAAAGGTCCTAATTCCCTAAGTTCTACCCAACTAAACATTTATGTTCCTCTAACTTCTATTTATTTCATTAGTCTGTTTATCAGCCTGGGGTGGAAAGCAGAAGAAAACTTAAGAGCAATGCCTAACAATTTCCAAAGTGTTCTTCAAAAGTAGGAGACAAACTTTGCATCTCAATCAGACACTGTAGTTTTGAGTACCCCATGCAACTTAACGACCTCTCTAAAGAAAATTCTGGAAATATGTGTTGCTCAGCATAGTTTTTCTTGAATATTTTATTGAGATTTGTTCCCCAATACATTATTATTGACTCAATAGGCTTGCATGCTTTTTTACTTAATTACAAAATCTCCTAAGTCGCATCTTTTAGTTCTAAATTTGCTTAGCCTTTAGTACTAACGATGTCTTAGTTCATTGGTAGTTCTAATTAAGAATTTCACATATTTATGAAGTTTGGAGCCACTTAGTTACTAAGCATTCTATTCTTTGAACTTTTTCTTATTGTTCTTTATATTGTATCAACTTCTTCTATTATAGTTGTGGTGTGACATCTCCTATCTTGACCTTCTGAAATTCTTTTGAAGAAGAGCTTTTTTACTTATTTGGTGAGTTGTTGCAGTACAAATAATCTCATTAAGGATAATTTTTACACTGGCCATGGGGAGTTGAATTGGGTTATAAAGGAGCTAAATTGGAATAATTTTTAATTTTGAGTTTCGTACTTTAAATTTTCATGTATTTTTTATTTATACTATCAGGTTTTAGTATCCTCTTTGATTAGTATTATGCTTATATTTAAATATTTGATAGGATTAGACATCATATGCTTATATTTAAATATTTGATAGGATTAGACATCATTCTAAAAGAATTGACCTATTTTTATGACCCTATTTCTATAAACAATGATTTTCTTGCAAGTATTTAAATTATTGATTCGTGAGCACTTGATCTCAGATGATTAAAACTCTTTTGACCCTTTTATTATTATAGTTTATGTTCAACACCTTTAAATCAGACACTAGCAATGAATTGTTACTAATGTCAAGAAGTATATTTCTCAAACTTGACTCCATTATTCATTCGGAATACCTAAGATGAATTAACCATTAGTTGCTAATTAGATACCTTATATGATATTAACCAAAACTCTTTAATATTGTAGTTTAGTGCTTTAAAGATTGAGATCAAAACCATGAGATTTTAATTGGTCCTCTTTTAACTAAACATATCTAATTAATGGTATAAAGTGCCAACTATATGTGCACAGGATTTGGAGGGTTTTGACTGCTAATACTTAAATCATAAGCCTTAAGTACTCTAAATCTAATATATATTTTTCCCGTAGCCTTCTATTTGCCTATCTTTCATTCTTGTTATTGTTGACCCGTTATGATTTTCTTATATATGAAAGATAGATCTCTGTTTTCCTAAAATTGTCATATTCTAGTATCATAACCTTTGGTGTGGAAGTTTCTTTTTGATTGAGATATTCTTTTGCTTGGATTAAAGTAGATCTTGACATTCTTAGTGCTTTAGTATTTGTTTATGTTTATTTTGAATCATGATGAATATCCTAAGTTAATTTTTGGTGTAGCTTTATCTTCTTTTGAACTCATCTTACATGTGTATAACTCCAATATTATTTTTATTTTTTGCATTTGCTACGATGTATAGTTTCATTATTTGAATTATTTATATTTGAAATATTTTAATTCAAGCATCTTGTGATTTTGTTTATGTAAGATTAGATTTGCATGTGCAGGTTTTACATAATTTATATTTTGGAGAAAATTATGTTTATAATATTTGGTAAATTTATGAAAAGTATGATTTAGTTAGACTTTTTTAATTATGTTTATAAGTCACATTATATTCATGTTTTGCTTCGATTATGTTATCATGAGACAGCACAAAAGTGAGTGAGATTTGTAAGATAAGAGAGGTTTTAGGTTTAATCCCAAACAAGTTTCATTTAAGTCATCAAATGGACTAAATAGAACTCGTTGAATGAGCATTTATGCATGGTTTCTTTGTACATTCATCAAGAATCATTTAGGTTGTCGACACGAGCAAACGAACCACGTTAAAAATGTTTCGTTATGAACATTTTTGTTTTGTTTGTCAAACTAATATTGTTTGGCTCCCTCAACAAGATCAGAGTGAAATTTTTTTGTATTCATTTTGGAATTTTATGTTTTTAATTGTGTAATTATGATTTATGAAAGTTTCATTTTAGCCATCAAATAAACTAAATGGAGCCCACTGAATTAGCATTTATGTATGGTTTCTTTGGACATTTACCTGAGCAAGAATCATTCAAGTGTCGACAAGACTAAAAAAAGCTCGTTAAAAATGTTTTGTTATGAACATTTTTCTTTGATTTGTCTAACGAACATTGTTTGGCTCCCTGAACAAAATATCCAAAGAATGAAATTTTTTTGTAATTAATTTTCATAATGAATTTTATGTTGTTAATTGTGTAATTATGATTTATGAAAAATTTCATTGAAGTCATCAAATGAACTATAGAGCTCATTGAATGAGCATTTATGTATGGTTTCTTTGAACATTTATCTGTGCAAGAATCATTTAGGTCGCCGATAAGACAAAACGAAGCTCATTAAAAATGTTTTGTTATGAACATTTTGACTTGATTTGTCGAACGAATATTTTTTGGCTCTCTGAACAAAATATTCAGAGAATGGAATCTTTATTTAATTAATTTTTATTTAGGAATTTTATGATGTTAATTGCGTAATTATGATTTGTGAGTATCTTGAACATTTTTTTACTTTTGTGACAACCTAATATATATTCTTAGCGTTGAGTTTAAGAACCAATGTTGAGACTAGTTTTTGAGGTATAAGTGAAGGTGGTGGAAGGAACAGGGAAAGGCTCAAATTGTTGATTAGCTGGTGAGATGATGAGAGTTATGTTATGTTCAATTATGTTTTAAGTGAGGGTTGTCTTGTTGTGAAAGTGCGTTGTGTTTTGATTTTGTTGTGGTGAGATGATGAGAGTTATGTTATGTTCAATTATGTTCTAAGTGAGAGTTTGTATTGTTGTGAGTGCGTTGTGGTGAGTTATAATTTTGTGGAAGTGATGAAACTTCTGTTGTGAGTGCTAATATTGTTGTTGTAAGGTAATATCTAATATTATACTGAGAAATTTTGCATAATATGTTTTATTGATTACTTATTTGGGATTTTGGATGCTCGTTATAGTTTGGGTGATGTACATAGTAGAATTATTGCTTTTTTATGATGATTCTAATGCGGGTCACCACATAGCCCCACCTAAAATTTGTTAAATAATTTCTATTATTTATGAGTAATTCTCAAAACGGTTGTTTGACCGTTAGTATGCGTTCAATTTAGTTTTTGATTTTTAAAAAATCTAAAATGGTACGTAGGTTTAACCGAAGTTAAAAAAGCACGTTCAAAGATTTATCAACTTTAGTATTACTATTAAAATTGGGTAAATTTGAAAATTAACTTTTTCCCTATTTTGATGACTTGAATATTTTTTCTCTTTATGTTTCATGAAAAAATTCTGAATATTATTTTCTTTGAGATGGCTTCTTTTGCAATTTGTTATAAGAAAATATATTGGATTAATTTTTCAAGTTATTTATAAATAAAAAAAATTTATAATTGGAAAATTTACATACCAATAACTTATTTATAATAAATTTATTCATTTATATTTCTATATGATTTTAACATTTGTATATAATTACAAATTCTGCATATTACATTCATAACATTTGCTTGCATTTATAACTCAGTGGTCAAAATGTCCATTTCATTTGAATGCCGGACTACTCATCATTTGTTGTCTTGGTTATTGAGCTGGTATGTGCCAATATACAGCCCAATTATTTCAAACATTAGCTTCGTCTATTGACTGCCACATGTCTATCTTAATGCACATGTGGATAGCCACGGTACACCACTGTCTAATAATCCAATATAAGTACTTTAAGAATCTACTTTAATCACGCTTGCTGCGCATCACGAATGTGCAACTCTAGTTACCAAGGCAAATAGTTTAGGGTAAATCTTTTGTTGGCAAACGACTTGTCATATAAAATTGCCCAATATTAAATGTGTGCCGAATCATCTTCTCTAAAGGTCTTCTGTGTTGGGACTATGATAAAAACATAAGAAAAAATGAATATAAAATCCAATTTTACCCAATGAGCCGAAATATTATTTGCATTTGGTCTTATTAAGATTTGTTTATTAATCTTTGTTAAACTTAAGGATTATTTCATTTGAAATTCAGGTACTAAATTGAACACATTCCAATAGTAAATTGAAAATTTTGGTAAATTATTAGATTATTTGATATAAATTCTAAATGTCTTAAGCTTAAGCAATTTTTAAACCAAGAGTGTTAACTATAAGTGTTCTGCCTATTGGAAGTTTCTGCCCCATATCTAAGTTGTCTTTACGTTGGGAGATCTGGTTAAAATTAATTTTCCTAATGGAATGACTATCCCTAAGTTCCTCAAAGTTCAAAAGGATGAGAGCAGTGCAGACATTTTTCTTGAGCAACCTTCTACATTTGTCATCGATGTGGAATAAGTGTTTAAGTTTGCCATCTAATTAATGCTAATTATCTTAGAGCTTGAAAGCTGTTTTTGTTTCTAATCAATCTTTTTTGAAATTAATAAAGCAGTTGTGTTTTGTTGGCTGAAACCTAAGGTCATGCTTATACTGCTTATTTTAGCTTTATCCAGGATGACTCTTATGCTGCTTTAGGTGTGCAAAAATATTCAACTGTTAAAATCTGTAATGTGCTGGATTTTGTAGAACACTTGAGATCTTAGGATGGTATTATTATTTTGGAATCATGCCAATATTACTTGTTGCGTGACAGGGGTGAATAGGGCAAAGGGCAGTGAACTAATTCCATGGCCTCAGCGGCTAACATCGCCACCACCTCGTTTGGAAGAACTTGGTATCTCCTCTGAAAAATATCACGAGGATAATGTGAGCTTTCGCCCCCAATCTATTGAGTTATTCTTTGATTTCATTTTCTTAAGTAGGATTTTAGAATCTTAATATATATATATATATATGTATATGGTTTGAGTGCATAACAGGAGATATGGCATTTGAGAGTGATTGAGTATTGGAAACATTTGGATTCTGTGATTGAGAAGAATTCCATAAGAAATGTAATGGATATGGGAGCCAACCTTGGTGGTTTCGGTGCTGCTCTTGCAGATAGAGATGTGTGGGTTATGAATGTTGTTGCTGTGAATGAAGCAGGGAAATTGAAGATCATTTATGATCGGGGTTTAATTGGAGTGGTCCATGACTGGTAAGGCAATAATCTCATATTATTTGTAAATGGAAGGCAGGAAGGAAATGTGGGGCATTGATGGTTTGTTGATGTAATGCAGGTGCGAGTCTTTCTCGACGTACCCCCGTACGTACGACCTGCTTCACGCGTGGTCTGTGCTGTCGGGAATAGAGCAGCGAGGGTGCAGTCTGGAAGACCTCCTCATTGAGATGGATCGAATTCTACGCCCGCACGGCCTCCTCATCATCAGAGATGCCGACCCCACCGTAAACTACGTTCGTCGATATCTCCGGGCTTTGAGATGGGATGCTTGGTCCTTTCAAACCCGCCCGGAAATAGACGCCCTCTCCAATGCCCCAGAAACCCTTCTCTTTGCCAGAAAGAGCCTTTTCCATTCCTTTTGACACAAATCAGCCCTGCTAACTTCGAATTTATTTATTATTATTATATCCGGTTGTTTTTATTTTGTATTATTATTTTTTATTTTTATAATGAATTAATTTGCTTTATTTTCTTTTAAATAATACATATTAATTCACAATTAGACTTAAACTTTAATTCTTAAGCTTTACCCTTTATATTATGTGATTAAACTCAATTTGTGATGTTTAATTCATAATCCCTAGTTTTAAAAGATCTTGATTAAATTTTAGCTTAGAGTTTAATAACTCTAGTGTTGTTATCCATTAATTAGTGACTTAATTTATTTTAATTTTCTTTCATTAGTCTTATAATAATATTAAGAGCCATCACCTCAACTTTTGGTGATTTAGATATTATTTGGTAATTTTTAGTATTTTTTGATTTCCTGATAATTCTAAGAATGCCTATTTTATTTAGACCTCAGAATCAAAATCAAAGTTCGCTATTAGACTCATCACACTTAAATTAGTTAGGAGTGATATTTTGGAGGTGTTTGGAAGTCATAGAATTTTTTCCAATTATTTTATTATTATTTAAATACTTAGAAAATATGGATAATTAAATTAACCTGATTAAAAATATATTTGTATTTTTGAGTTTCTCATTATTCAAAAGTTAAGGGTAAATTTTTGGAATTTTTGAAATTTTTATTTGTTGGAAATATTTAATTTTGAGTACAAAATTATGTATAATTAATTAATTAAATATTGCATTTAAATAATCTTAATTTATAAATATTAAATATTTCCAACAGATAAAAATTATAAAAGTGCAAATTCGCTGTAAGGATTCGATCGCAGATCAACCGCTCGCCTAAATCTGGACCGTTGATTCTTCATTTCATGAAATCGAACGGCGGGCGATGTTGTCCAAACTCGGACTGTCGGATTACTAAAGAGATCTGACGGCTGTAATGCATTTACGTATTCCTTCCCACGATCGTTGGCGCCAGGTAAAGGAATGTTTGGCCTTCGTATGTGCACTAGTTGCTCCCTCATCATTTATCTCCATTCATTTCTTTTATATTCTCCGTTTGGCTATTATTCTTCATTTGGAGGTGCTGTGAAGATAAGAGGAGAGGAGAGGATCTTGCAGCCAATTGGAATCAAAGTTGTGAACCTTAGATCCATAATATTAAGCGTATATATACGCCATTAATTTTCTAATCTTTTCAAATTCCATTCCATATGACAAGATTTGTTCCATTTAGTATCATTATATTTATAAATTATTTTGTCATCTCATAGATTAAAATGAAACTACTATTTTTAAAACCCCAATTACTTATATTACTTACAATTGATTTGAGATCAATATCTCTAAGTCAATTAGGAGCTCAATTAGCTCCAATTATTAAGTAGATAATTAAAACTAGATAACTTTGGATATCATATAATTTGTAATTACTAAATTTTTTATTGAATGCTTGTTTAACTTTGAGCATTTTCATTTGATTTATTCATGCAAGATATTGTACATAAATAAAACTTTTACATTAAAACTTTAAGGGTTTATTTTTGATGGTTAAGCAAGGGTTGGCTAATTAGGAGTAATAAGGAGAGTTCATATTCTCAGAGATGAATGTGAGTGTTGTTTTATTTTGAATCCCGCATTCCTTTACTTGTTAAGCAGACATGCTTAGCTCCTTATTTCATTTTGCATTTGCTCGTAGAATGAGTACTTTTATAAAATAACTTCAATTTATTATAATATGAGTTCTTTACAATCTTGATGATTTTAAGATCTCATCATAGCTTTTGAGCTATATTACTCTTCATAGTCCTAGGCCATGTATCTCTTAGACTTATAGTTTAAGATTTTCTTTCATTTACTATGCTTTGCAATTTTCATATTTTTAGTATAGTACTTTACTTATTTACAGTTTATTTAGATTGCAGTGAATGTTGTTATGATTTCATTTAAATGCTTCACTTTCTTCTTTTCTTTACTTAGCATAAGTTCATTGAACATATACATGCTTTATTCCATATACTTTCATATGCACTTTAGTACATTTCTAGCCTATCGAGGATACTTTTACCTTTATTTTATTTACAGGATTGAATGTCTAAACCTGTGAGTATTCTTACTCACTTTCCTTTTCATTGGTCTTTCTTACTATTTTCCTTATTTTCTTTTTTCTTAATTAAATACTTTCATTTGCTCCATTGCTTACTTTCATATTGTAAACTAGTTGTGATATTCAAAATAAATATTAAAATATTTAGCTCAATCTTAAAATATGCTTAGACTGTTTAGGCTAAATATACTTTTTATTGGCTTTGCCCTATCATATTTAAATGCCAAAATATGATAGATCATGTGCAATTTGATTCAAGTGGAGCTGGACCAAGTTCTTGAAGTTATTATATTTGCTTTCGCCTAAAAATTTATTACTTGCTTTTCCTTAAAGTGAGAGAGAGTTTTTACTTGTTCTTTAATTTAATAGCATGTAATAACTTAAACTCCTGCTTTTATCTTTACTTATTCTGTGATGAATTTAATATCTCATACTTAAATGCTTGGTTTGGATAAATGGATAGATAAATTGTATTTGCACTTAATACTTATAAACTCATATTGCTATAGGTGATTGCTTACTTTTAATTCTACTTGCAAATGTTATTTTCATATATGTATTTACAATCATTTTAAATTCCTATTGTTGATTAAGATTGCAACTACCTTTTACTTTATATAATTTGCAAGTATTTATATTTACATATTTCACTTATTTTACTTATAATTACAACTACACTTTTATTTAAATGTAATTACAATTATTTCCATTCATACATTTTCTTCTACTACCTTCCTCATCTTAACTTAAGACCCTCATCAAGATTTTTGGCCAAACTTAGCATTTAGTATTTGATTATATTTCTAATAAGATATTAAATGCTAAGGTAACATGTTAATGTTATGTTTAATTCCTACTTAATATTGGGGTCGTTACATAGAGCGTCTAATTTCATCAAATATGACATGTTGATTACTTATTTAACTTGTAAGTGATAGTGATTGAATTAAGTTATAATCTGATCAATTCTAATTACTTTTAACTCGTAAGGCTGTGCTTCTAAGTTATACTTGATAGTAAGATTTGGAGATCCTAAACTTGTATAACTTAGTGTAGTTAGAACGGATTAAGTAGATAATAATAGATATCACCTGTGTGTAGTAGATTCCTTTGCTTACTATTAAATTACTTATTACTTTTGCATTCATTGTGCTTTATGCCTTTACATTGAGCATATCATATAAGAACATTGATATATGAAAGGAAAACATAGAAAATCTAGGATAACATTTGCATAGGGTTTGTTTCTAGTTAGAGTTGTGCACTTTTACTATACTGGACGGGGGTAAGGAGAAATAATGATTAATTAGCATTACTCATTGATGAGTGTTGTGATAAGTTGGAACCCAAATAATCTTACAGACGTGCTTGGCTCCTCAGCTATTTCTAGATATGTCCATCGAAGTAAAGTAAATAACTAAAATATTACTGCATTTGTACTTATTGCCTCATCAATTTAGTTTTGCTTCGTTACTTTGCCTTAGTCTCTTATGATGCTAAGAAACTTATCAGCTGAGCCTCTTATGATGCTAAGAATATTACATTTTTCAGTTCAGTAGGCTAGTTTAGCCCTCCTTCTGATATGACAGTCATTACATACTTATTTACTATTTTACTATTACCTTTTTACTGCAGTTAACCTTTACTTTACCTGCTAGATTTCCTTTACTGATTATTTATACATATCACAGATAAATTTCTTACTTTTTAAACTTGCATAATTCATATGATCATCAGCACGTTTCAGATAAGTCTTTTTTTTTAGTACTTTTCTTACTTTATTTATATAAATATGCCTACATTATCACAACTTAGTATTAAGGTTTGTTCTTTTGCCTCATATATTGCTTAGTTATAAATGCTGCATTTATAACTTTCCATATCCCTTTGTATGCTTGTTGCACCTTTATGCTTTGCTTATTTTATAGTCTAAATAAAATGGTGATATCATCAAACTCATGAACTTAAATAGCCTAATATGTACTTAGATAATATATCTAATCAAAATTTTTTTTTTTGGCTGGGGCCATATTATTGTGAAGATGACAATGGTAAATTCTGAGCAATTTGAGGACCTTATGCCTGAAGAGGAGCCATTTTTGGAGGAGCATCAGGTCGGGGGAAAAAATCAGTATATTAGATGTCATTTTATTCCGCTTGCGAGAACGAGTGATTTATTTCATTTTAAACTTATCTTAAAATTGATGTAATAATTCAGGTACCCATGTATGTTCTTTTACTGTACTATTTTATTATGAGTTGCATATTTACTTTTTACTTGTATTGTGATAGATTGGATGTAGAATTTTACTTTTCCTTACTTTCGCACTCAGATGAATGTATATACTTAGTGAATGGTTCTGCTGCATTATTCAGGGCACATCCTTCTCTTATTAGTGGATTGAGGATTTTACCTTAATCTAATGATAAGTGAGGGTTTGCCAGCATGGCACACTGCCCTTGATTTAATCTAATTATGGATTGGGGGTGGGGCACTACATTCCACCTCCTCAAATTCTGACCAACCCTTTTCCTTACCTTGGTTTGACCAACTTCTGGCATTGGGAGCTTAGCGAACAGAGAAAGGCGAAGTTAGGGCTCGGTGTGGCAGTGATCGACAGACGACATGTACCCCAATTACCTTATCCATTTACCTTGCAATCTCTATAATTGCATTTCGTATGACTATTATTGTTGGTAAGACATCAAATGTCATCTTCAATTGCACTTGGTGAGTCCAATTGAAGAGCGATCACCTCGAGCATGTACAGTAATGTACAGTGCACGATCTTCCATTGAACCCCGACATGCAAAGTGCTCTTCGAAGCCATGTAGGTGTTCCTTAGGTCGACCTTGACCCAAGGAACACATTAGGACCCAATGATACTTGAATGATGGCATGTGGAGGGAGCAATTGTAACAACCCAAGGTTGTTACCTAGTCAATTTGACCTAAATTGGTCATATTAAATTAAAAATTAAGATCCTAAGTTTAAGTCAAATAAAAATTAAATAAAAATACCTTTAAATAAAGCGTATTGAGTGGATCCTCATGCAAAAATTTGAGTGCAATTGAGATCTCATATTATCCTAAATAAATTCATAAAGTTTAAACTTTTGAAGTTGATAATATGTAAAATATAAGTCAGAATTTAGAAATTTTTGTATATTTAAGTTAAGCATCATAAAATGATACTATGTTTAAGGTTTCGCAAATTTTTGAGCTTCGGATTAATCGTAACAAAATTTTAAAGTTTTTCACTTAAAAATTAATATAAAATAAAATACTTATCCAAATTTAATAATTTTTGAATGTGTACGTTCATCTCATCGAGACACTCGTTTTGATACTAAATTTATAATTTTTAAAGTTTGTATAGATATAGATCATGGCTTGAGAAATTTTAGTCATTCGATTTTAATATCATGGCTGTCTTGATTTAGGTTATGGCTTTAAATAGATTGTTAAATAGTTTCTAAACCTAATAAGCTGCCAAAATATAATTATTTATTTTCCCCTCAGCCAAAATTCCCTTCCCCTTCCTCTCCTCTAATACATACAATTAAGAAAAAAAAAAGACTCATGACCTTCCCTCTTTTCTCCCATAATTGATAAGAGAATTCAAGGGAGAGTCATGCTCTCCTTCTCCTTTAAATGGAGGCTCAGCCTTCTCTTCCTCTCCATTTGGCCATTAGCTGAGCTCCCCTCCTCTTGCTGTGCTGCTGTTGAAGAATCCTTCAAGCCCTCAAGCTCTCAAGGAACTAGCCGAGTCATCTTCTTCCATTCCTAAGGCCAATGTACACTTTTGCTAAACTCTTCCTTGTGCTATTCTCTTCATATGTAGCAAAGTGTTGTGAATGAAATTTTTAATAAGTTACTGTATGGATTCTATGCATGATTATCACGTCTCAATCAGACTCAAATGAGTCCGATCGAAGCCAATTCCTTCATTTAAAATTTCAGTCAAAAACTGCATAATTTCTGTATACTCGTAGCTATAACTTTAATTTTTGATTATTAGAACAATCTGTTCGTGCCAATTTTAGTATCAATGGAAAGATCTCGAAAAGACATTTCTATAAATATATAGCATCACACGTGAAGTGCTCTAGATTGAGAGTATTTTAGTGCGAAAGGTGGCCAATTATAATTTTTGCATAGGCGAAATCACCGTCGAGCGCTACCGGGCGCCGTTGCGCCCAAAGTTTTAAAAATGCGTCGCTGTAGCACACTGTAGCGCACTACAGCGTGTCACAGTAGCATAAGAAAATTAATAAAATTAAATTAAATGTGCCGCATTATTGAAACCCGTCGTAGCGCACTGCAGCATCCCGACCTCGGAAGGTTTTATCGCTATAGCGCACCACAGCACCGAAAGCACTGCGGTGTGCCACAGCGCTGATATCCACCGTAGCGCCTGGCTCTCGGCCTGAAGGCGCTACTATGCGCCCTAGCATCCAGAATCATCCGGAATAGTCAAAACTTCATAGTTTTTTGCATTCTAATGGTCCTAGAACCCTAATGGGGTCAAATCATACTAGAACTAAAATTAGATTTAGTAAAAATGAGCATTGTATGAATTTGTAGGTGAATTTCAATATAAAATCTACTATTTTAGCATGTATAGTATGTTCTATACTTCATAAAAAATATGCTTGAATACTTTATGCTGAATAAAAATGTTAGGATCGTTAATTGTTTGTATGGTCAATATAGAACTTAATAATCAAATTATATAAAATTTAATTGTTTTATATTTGTAATCAAGTGCTAATCCCTTTTGTATTTAATTTAAAATTTGATTAAGCTTAATTACTCGTTGTTTTAATTAATGTGGTGTTTATATATGTTTGAGAACTTCAACTTTAAATTGGACACCCTGATTTACTTAATTTGATATTAAACTATATTTAAACATAAGAATCTTAAGAACTTGATTAAGTAATTGATACTTAGTTTAAATCTGAAATTTGTCATCAATAATTTATTAATAATATATTGATTTGTCATTAATCTATAAATCAACTATTGGTCTTAGGTTGGAAAGGCTAGGAGTTAAACCATATCCTATCTGATTAAGATCTAAACCATAATCACTAAATCAATCAACTTGATTGAAAGATAATTTAACTGACATGATTCCAATAATGCATCTAATTTGACATTGATCATAAGTTATTGAATTAGAATTACTAAGAATATTAGAAAAAATTATGTGATTAAATATTTGAACTTGAGCTTAAGATCTTTGATTTTCTCTTATTGAGACCCTTAGCATAAAGATAATTATAAAATTATGTTGATTTATTACAAGATTAAATCTCAATAATATTCTTGATTTCACCCCATAATTATTATATAGGATGTGATCAGATGGGTCTAACCATCTGATCTGATATGATCTATTCAAGTATAATAAATGAAACTTATAAAATTTAATATATATGTTAAATGTGTAAGATCTTGATGATCTTACAATAAGATTTATAATGTAATTGAAAAGCCTTATTAATTGATAACACATTAAGGTAGGGAGATGTAACAAACCAAGTTATTATCTTAGTTAATTAAGATTAATCTTAGTATTAAATCTAATCCTAAGTGATAATTAAGTCATTAGGAGTCAACCTCTAAAACCTAATCTAAATCAGGAGTCAAATGGATCGAATCATGATTTTTAGAAAATTCAGAAACACTAAAATTTGACCTCAATCGAAAAATGGACTTTACTATCGCGCTCATTGCCCCCAAATTAGCTAGGGGTGATGTTTTCGTGTTAATCGGAAGTCGTTGAAATATCGACGGATATTTTAATAATATTTAAATACCCCAAAAATTAAAAAATTAAAATACTCATCAGATCAAAAATCCGACCTCACCGTTGCGTTCCTCACCCCTCAATTAGCTAGGGGTGAATATTTAGAATTTTCTTAAATACAATTTAATTATTTTATTTTAATAAATTAATTAAAATCAATTTAAATAAATTAATATTTAATTATTAAGTAAACGGGCCGTTATACCCTAAACCGCGCCGCCCAACACCGTTTCCTCCCCCTGTTCGATCGAATGGTTCGATCTGAGCTGTTCGATCGGATCGATCGAACGCCTCAGGAGTCACCCCCTTCGGGCCCGATGCCCTAGTGCCTCGCGGCATCCCCCGCCGCTCACGCGGCCTACCCGCGGCCTCCCGGGCATCGGCGAGTCCGTCCATGGGCATTAAGGGTCCCTCCCTACCTCGTAACGCCACCTTACGCGCGTTCGAAGCATCTGGAGCAAGCCCGAGCCTCAAACCTCCGTGACCATCAAACCAAGTACTCCTCGATCATTCTAAACTCCTCATCTAATGTCAATAATCGCTACTCGTATGCTTATTCCATTAGCTAGATTACGTTGCTATACAACCTGATTGGTTGATCGATCGCTATAGTGGAAACCCTTACGCTATGCACGCTGAACCCTAGAACTTAGGGTTGACCCTCGCCTACCCCCTTCGCCGCCATCGGCGACGTCCTGCACGTCATTCGAAAGGTCGTTCCAAAACCTTTCCAACGCCGTGCAGGCCGGCCTCCAACGCCACTGGGAGGACCTTCGAAATCCTTGCCTAGCTCCCCTCTCGGTCCCTCCGCGGGGAAGACGACCCGGTGCGATACGGGCCGGGTCAGTCCCGACCCGCACGAAACTCCCGCGGGTCGCCTACGTGTCACGCGTAGGTGCAGTGGGCCCGCCCTCGTCCGCTGCGTGGGGCCCACTATCCCTCAAAGGCTGCAGCTGTGGGCCCCGCTTGTGTACCGCGCCCGCTACCGCGTGGCAAGGCGGTTGCCACACACCCTGTGCCGCGCCCAACCAATGGTCGCCACGTATTCGTGGCGGGCCCCGCGCCCTCTCCCGCAGCTAGTGAGGGCTTGCCACGTGGTTAAGATCTTAATAAACCTGCATAAAAAGTTATGAAATTTAAATTTAAAAATAATTTATATTAATGTATATTATTATATGTATATATAATATACATATAAATTTACATATATGTATATACTTATAATCAGAAGCTAATATATTTTTATACAACGAGAAACTTTAGGATATACTTATAACTATATATATATATATATATATATATATATATATATATATATATATATATATATATATATATATATAAGAGTTTAGTCAAATTAAGCAGGACATTAATCATTTAATTAAAGTATATGATTATGTATATTCAATAGACAATTTTAAGATATTAACTAACTAAAGTAGTTAAGGATTCATGTTAACAGAACAGTAATATATAATAATTAAATAATTGGTTAAGTTAATCAACAGTGATAATTAATCAATCTAATTAATTAAGTAGTGATTTAATAATTGAATTTATAATTAATATATTTAAATTTATAAAATGACAGATTAATTGTTATTAATTAATAATTAATATTAATTAAATATATATTAAGATTAATTACTAATTAATAAATACAAAAATGTTTATAATTTAATTTTAGGAATGAATAGTAAATTAATTTAATTTAAATAAATGAATAGTAAATTTTATTTAATTAAATTATTCAAATTTCTTAAAAGTTTAATAATTTTTTTGTAGGAGGATCCAAACATGGTCAATATATCTCTTATTTTACTCAAAAAAAAAAAAGAATCAAATAAAATAATTTATAAGTTAGTTTTGGGGTATGTATAACGTATTGATATTTTAGGACCTAGTTAAACCATCGTAACTTTTAACCTAATTGTCCAAACATAGGCAATATAGGTCTTAAAATATTTAGAAGAACAGCCCCAACACTATAGGAGTATTAATTTTTCCATTTGGATATCAGAATGAAAAGTCAACTCTTCAACCCCATAGTTGACTTTAGGAAAATGACTAAAATGCCCTTAGAATTCAATTGACCATAATTTGTCAATTCAACTCCAAATTCAAAAATTCAAAGTGCTAACTAGTTTAGAATTTTAATGTCATCAATAAACTGAAATAAAATTTAGGATCTAAACTTTAGAAAATTTGATAATGACCAAAATACTCATAACCTTAGTTAGGTCATAACTTGACCATTAGAGGTACACATTGGGTTTACTCTCTATTAATATACTTAGTATATTATAGGAAAGCTATAGAAACTGAATTTGCTAAAATTGGACTTCAAACAGAAAAGTTTGGTTTTTGTCACCCGTTGACCGATCAAAATTACCAAATTGCCCTTATAACTTAAAATAGTCATAACTTAGTCATCTGACCTTAGAATGCAGTGTTCTTGAATTCTATAAAATCATTGGATAGTAACTAATAGTAAACTGTATAAAATTTAAGTTCTATTAGGGGTAAATTATAAGTTTCCCTTTTGGTCAAAAACTTTAGGTAGGACCTGTAGAACCCGTTTCTAGTCCAAATTAAGTGTACTTACTGTCTATCTTCAATTTAGACAGTAAGGGATCATGTGACACTAAGAAACTTTAATTTGGACACTTAAATTAAAAGTTGACTTTTTAGACCTTAAGTAGGGGCAAAATAGTCATTTTACCCGAAATTTAGGATAAACATCCTTAACCTTTAAAATACCTTTTAAAATACTAAAACTAATATTAGAACTATATTAGAGTCAATTAAGTGAGTAAAATCAACTATTAGGTCAATCCATCAAATTTTTTAAAAATCTTTATAAGTCATTTTCCTTATGATATTACACATCATATTAGGATTATTCTTGAGACTAGGACTAGATCATAAGTTAGATTTTATTCATTGAGTAAATGAGTTACTTAATAGATAAATATTTGGTTTTATTAGTTTCTAGACTTTTCTTTTCTCTTACAACTTATTTTGATTATTTTGTCTTTTAATCCTAGATTTAGGTTAGGAGATTAATCATATTAAGTGTGATTTGCTTAATAGAATTTGGCTTAATTAGTGAAAAGTTGATTTTCAACCCTTATGGTAAAATCACCTAAAGTACTCAGTATGAGATTCCTCCCATGTGGTAGTAGCTTATATTAGGTGACCTTTTGGTCACATCCTTGGAACCTTGTATAGGATTCATCCCAATGAAGTCTAAATTCATAGCTTTGGTGATCATTATTGATTAAATAACATTCACTGAACCCAAATTATTAGTTGAGTATAATAGTGTTTATTCATAGTACTGGATCAATTCAGTAATATTCAGAATTAGCTGAGTCACTATAAGTAAGCCTTATCTTTGTGTTATCCTACGGTCTTAGGCAGATACAGTTCACTTAAAGTAAATCCTCCGATCCTAAGAGTATTATAGTTAGGAACTTAAATCCTTAGTTTGAGTGAAAAAAAATTGCCAACAGGTGATGCCTTATATTGAAGAACATTTTGATAGTGGTGGCCTTAAACAAACTAAGTATTTCAAGTTACCCTCCGTAGAACACTAAGTATGCTTATAGTTAAGGTATTTAACAGCTTAGTTTGAGTAAAATAAAAATCACCAATATATGATACCTCTTATCAAAGAACGCTTTGATAGGTGTGGCTTCAAATAAACTAAGTGTTAAATCTACATTTATTGGAAATATACTAAATATATGTATACAACCTTTCCAATTGATAATTTTAAGTAAAATTTCAAGTAAAACAAATTTATCAGAATTAGAACTAGGAGTCAGAATCCATTTAGATGGATTCTGCACAATGAAAACATTTGATTCATTATTTGATTTTACATCATTCTCTGGATTTCTAGATTTTAAGCATATAATGCAGAGACATGAGCATGAACATGAGCACAATGTATAAGTATTAGTGATGATTTATGGATTACATAATGTTACATATATTAATTGGGGAATTTGTTGGATGACTAGTACTGGATTTCCAACCAGATATATGTAGGCATTGGACCGTATGATTCATACCCGTTCAGTGATATTTTGGTTGCATATCAGTTGCATTTCGTATCATGGCATATATAAATGCATGACTTCAGTGACATATTGCATAGTTTTACATATTATTTACTTAGTTTTATTCATTTTCAGTATTCAGGATACAGTAAGCTTTACTTTACTTCAGTTTTATACAATTTCAAATTTTTAATTATTTTTACAATTTTCCTGCAGCTTAGTTTACATTATTTAAATATTATGTAAATAATTAAAACTGTTAAATTAGTTTTAATGTGTTAAACTTATTATCTAACATGTGGTACTTTTGGGATTTGACAATTTTCTAGATTATGAGCAGTTTGCTGAGCCAGATCAGAAGGACATCCAGGAGGTTCAATAGGAGTTTGTGGAGCCTTAGCGGATCTCTCCTCCAGCTTTATCGCTTTTGATTAGTTATTTCAATTCAGTGCATGGACTTTATTTTAGTATCATTTTAGTAAACTATTTGTATTAATTTAGGATGTATTTACTTTTCTGTTCTGAGATAAATATTTTTATTTCATTTCTATGATGAATGTTTCTGGATGTATGCTTAGCTTCTGCACTCTATTTATATATTACTAATACTTAGTATTGTGATGTGATCAGCATACTATAAATGGTGATACCTTATATATATATTAAATTCTTCATTTTGTATATAAATGTATGCATTTGTCTAGTACTTGGGATAAAGATGGTACTCTTATCTTAAGTATTAGCTCTCAACCATTCTCTTTGTGGTATGAGTCAGCAATCCTTTGTATGAGTTTATTTTTAGCTTATTCAGGGAGATGGGTAATGCCTTCCCGAGTGGCGCACCGCTCCGCAGCCGACTATTTTGTTATTATATACTTCAGTTGCGCGCAAAAATGGGGCATGGCGCTACAGCAGTCTCCCTCCATAGTAAACCTTAAGGGTCCAAGGAATTTGAATTGCATTAGGAGGATTATATTAGGCTTGCGTAAGGTTCTTAAGGGAGTTTAGAAGGCCTCAGAGTGAGCTTCATTTTGCTGTGTAGCATATGAGCTGAAGAGTACTAGACATGGAGTATTGTGATGCTCTATTCATGGAGCTGCGAATTTTCCTGATAAAGATGATGAATAGTATCAAGAGGATTGCTTCGATCTACGAGTAGCGCCCTGGCCCGTCGTCGCGCGCAAAAGAATTAAGTACAATCATATCGGCGGCGGAGTGGTGCGCCACCCAGGGAGGAATAACCCGTCTTCCCGAATAGCTGAAAGATCGAACCCATCTGAAGGGCTGCTGACTCAACCTCAAGTAGGATTGATAGCTAATACTTAAGATAAGAGTAGTATCATTATCTTAAGTATTAGACAATACATACATTGGATTTAGAATATAATAGGAATCCAATATATGTATAAAGTAGCAGCATTTCCAGTATGCTGATCACATCATAATACTAAGTAAAAGTAGTATAAGAACAGAGTGCAGAAGCTTAAAGCAAACATCTAGAAAGCATTCATCACAGAAATTGTATGAAAACATATGTCTCAGAAAAGAAAAGAAAATACATCCAGAGTTATTATAAACTATTTACTGAAATAGACATAAAATTAAACTGAAAATACTAAGTAGAAAATAAAATTGGAGGGGAGTCCACTAGTGCTCCACGAGCTCCTCCTGAATCTCCTGGGTGTCATCCCGACCTGTCTCAATATATTGCTCAGGATCTAGTAAATTGCCGGATCCCAAAAGTAGCTCGTATTAGACAATAAGTCTAATAGATCGCAACTAATCTAACAGTTCTAATTATTCATTTAACATTTACATAATGTAATTAAATTTGCACAAAAGCTGCAAAAGTAATTGAAAGTACAAAACTGTTCAAACTATATAAAATTAAAGCAAAGTAAAGTAAAACTAAACTATAACTGAATACTTAAAATGAATCAAAATAGTATTAAATCTGAAACTGAGTAATCATATGTACAACTATACTGTATATCACTGAAACGGTGCATCTGAATATGCCACAATACTGTATGCTGCTAATATGCCACCAAAATATCATTGAACTATTATGAGCAGTACGATCCAATGTATACATACATCTAGTTGGGAATACTGTCTACGGATGATGCCGATGCATCCTGAAATTTCCCAGTCAATGTATGCAATATTCCGTAACTCATAAATCATCACTGATACTTATACATCATTCTGATACTCACACATCATTCTGATTCTCACACATCATGCTTATGCTCATGCTCATACTTCTAAACTACATGAGATAAATCCATAAAATGCTTTAAAATTTGATAATGGATCCAAAGTCTCCATTATGCAGAATCCTGCTAAAAGGATTCTGACTCCTGAATTCTAATCTCGATAATTGGTTAAGGATGAGAGTTTACTTAAAAATCATTAGCTGGAGAGATTGTATACACATATTTAGCATGTTTGGAAGAAATGTAGATTTAACCCTTAGCTTGTCTAAACTGCACTTATCGAAGCGCACTACGATATGAGGCAGAACCCGGTCACAGTTTACATCTCAAGCTAAGCTGTTAAATGCCCCAATTACAAGCATACTTAGTGGTCTATGCAAAGTGACTTAATATACTTAGTTTGCTTAAACTGCACTTATCAAAGCGCACTACGATAGGAGGCAGAATCCGGTCGCAGTTTACATCTCAAACTAAGGATCTTGTTCACTAATTATAACCCTCTTGGTCTTGGAAGATTTACTTTAATGGGATTGTATTCGACTAATCTCGTAGGATAGCACCTATTCATAAGTCCACATTGGAGTGAATCAACCAATCAT
This sequence comes from Gastrodia elata, assembly GCA_016760335.1. Classification (NCBI taxonomy): domain Eukaryota; kingdom Viridiplantae; phylum Streptophyta; class Magnoliopsida; order Asparagales; family Orchidaceae; genus Gastrodia; species Gastrodia elata. The sequence goes on from CM028673.1 coordinate 230,438, forward strand.
GAATATTACCGAATTAATCCAGTAATATGGGTATACCCCTTACTATACCCAACCAACAATCTGAGTTCAATAGATCCTATTTAATCGACAAGAATTTATCAAATCTATTAATCCTTACTCTAAGTAGGTGTATCCTACACAAGGTTCCAAGGATGTGATCAAAGAATCACTCAACATAGGTTGCTACCACAAGGAATGAGCCACATCCTAAGTACTTTAGGTAATTTATACCATAAGGTATCAAGTTCAACTTCAAAAATTATGAAGGATCAACTATGTTTCTACCTCAATAAGTTACAAAATTCCTTCCTACCTCAATATTTCATTAGTTAAGGTCTTTAATCATTTCAATGATGAATTCTATAGCAAGACCCTAAAGATCTCACTTTTCTACTTCTTAAGGTTTACTTGTTATGCTTAAGTTAAGTGATCAGATCAGATGATTAAAATTTATTTGATCCTTGCCTATTCTATAATCATGGGATAAAATCAAAGATCTTATTGGAGTTAAATCATTGCATAAATCATTACACTTTTATTTTCATCTTATGCTAATTGTCTTATATAAGAGAAAATCAAAGATCTAAAGTTTGGATTCAGATGGTTCAATCACACATATTCAATGTTATCCTTAGCACTTCTAATTTGATGATTTAAGATCAATATTAAATCATATGTATTATTGGAATAATATAAATTGAATTATCTTATAATCAAGTTAATTAATTATGTGATTAAGATTTAAATCTTAATCAAGATAAGCTAGGGTTTAACCCCTAACCTTTCTATCATTAAGACCAATATTAACTTAAAGGTCAATGACAAATTAATGTATTATTAATGTATTATTGATGTCAAGCTTTAGATTTGGATTAAGTATTATCTACTTAATTAAATTATCAAGATTCTTATGTTCAAGTAGGTACATTTAAGTATTCAAATAAATATTGAAGTTCTCTAATATACATAGTAAAAGTACATAGAAAGAAAGATGACACAAAAGGGTAATCAATGCTAATCAAATTCTAAATCAAATTAAAGGGATTAGCAATTAATCACAAAGCTAAAAGACTTAGGTTTCATGCCATTATTGTTGTTAGGATATACATATCAATTCAAGCACTTAAGACTCTATTACTTAGCATTTGGCATAATACATATTTAGAATCAATAGTAGGTTTTGAGCATTAATTTAATTTCAACAAGGAATTTTATGCAATACACAATTTTAGCTAAAATATCAAATTTAGTATAACTTAGCCCTATTAGGGTCATAGGGGTCTTAAAATATCAAAACAGTAAAGTTTTGGCCATTTCAGCCAAAACTGGGCAGTTTTACAAAATCTGGGCAGTTTTTGGAAAATTCTGTAAATTTTGTAAATCTGGGCGCTGTAGCGACCTGTAGTGCGCTGGAGCACGCTGTATCGCTTTTCACACGGCAGCGCGCTGAAGCGCTTTCCGCGCGGTAGCGCCATTGCGCTGCGGCTCGCTGCAGGCCGTTACAATCCGCTGTGACCCGCTGCAGCGCGCTATGGCGCGCTGTAGCGGTTCATTTTGCAAAAACCACTGTTCAATTACTTTCATTAAATGATTTTATAATTTTTGTGAAATTACCGCTGCAATCCGCTGCAGCGCGTTATGGCGCGCTATAGCAGTTTGATTTGCAAAATCATTGTTCAATTAGTTTTATTGGCTGTTTTCCTAAGTTCCGTGAAATGCCGCTGCAGCGCGCGACCGCACGATGAAGCGGTCCATTTCACAAATTACTATTCAATTAGTTCAACGTGCATTTTTGTATGTTTTCCCTAAGTTTTCCTGTCCGCTGCAGCGGCAGACGGTGATTTCGCCAGGTGCGAAACCCGTGAGGGCCATTTTTCGAGCTTAATTACTCTCAATCCAGAGAGTTCCATGAGTGGTGCCATATATCAATGGAAAGGTATTTCCGATAGATTTTCATCGACACCAAAATCGGCATAAACGGAGCATCCTAGCTATACTAAAAATGACGATGAATATAAGGGTATGCAGAATGAATGAAAACAGAGCAGTTTTTTGTTCAGCTTCTAAGAGCCATTATGGTTTACATACATGCTTATGAACTTCCAAATATGCATTTCAACATTATATCAACATGAGAAAGACAAGGAGAGGAGCAAATTGTACCTTTGACCTTGCAAGAGGAGGAGGAGGAAAGTTCTATCTCCTTCAAGACCTTGGAGATGATCTTCTTCCTTCAGCACTAAGGTCTTGGCAATGGAGGGGAAAGAGATGAGAAATTTTTTAGCAAGCATGAGAAGAGGGGCTGAGCTCTCCTTTTAAAGGAGAAGAGGGGAGGCCTCATCATGGCTAAGGGGCTAGAGGGGTAGAGCCATCATGATTGAGCATTAATGGATGGTGTGGCTTAGGGAGGAAGGGGGAATGGCCAGCCGAAATACATGGGGGGCTGTCAGCAAAAAAAATAATAAAGATTTGGGGAAATTGCAAATAAGGGATCTAGTAATTACATAATTATTTATTTTAATTATTTAAAAATTCTGATTTTTGAAATGCGCTTCGAAAAATCCTAAAAATTCACCCCTAGCTAATTTGGGGGTGAGGTATCCAACAAAAAAGTCGGATTTCAATTCCGAAGATTATTTAATTATCCTATTTTTTGACGCATTTAATTATATTAAAATATTCGCGAAATTTTGACGACTTCCAAACGTGTCCAAAACATCACCCCTAGCTAATTTGGGGGTGACGATCGCAACGGCGAAGTCGGATTTCGATTTCGAGGTCAAAATAAATACCTCAATTTTCTAAATAATTAAATATTAAAATATTCCAAAATAATCGATTGGTCTCCGAATTGCTCCAAACCTTTAGAATTTGGTTCTAATGACTAGATGAACTTAATGGAATGATAATTATGATACAATTAGTCTAAATTCAAGCTGGGTAACAACCTTAGGTTGTTACACTACGCGACACTGCCTTCGGGCTGTGCACGTGAGCCGATCGCATGCGTGCAGCGGCCACAAGCTGAGGCGTCGTGCGTGCGCATGGAAGAATTTATATTAATTAATATTTAATTTAACATAATCTCATCTTTAATTAGTTAATTTTTAATTAATAATCTAAATATGTCAAGGTTATATCTCAAAGTGATTATAAAATATGAGAAATCTTTTGGTGATATTAGTTTTTAATTTGAATGGTATTTTTACTAATGACTTTTAAAACCCTAATTAATTTAGGTTGGTGCCTAATTAGGTCAATTTAGCTTCAATGTAGTCTTGCTTACTGTCATTTTACTCACTATACTATAAGGAAGGCAGATTCATTAATTTAAAATTGATTGGAAACTAAATGAACATATTTGGCTTTTAGGAGCTTAGTTTTATGTTGACTTTGGACCTTAAGTCATGATTTAGTTTATTATGACCATAAAACCATGGGAGAAAATAATTTGAACAATTCCTTACATTGATTGATCATTAGATAAACATATATTATAGAGGACACTTAGGAGAATCTAGTAAATACTAATCATGCCATTTAAGTAAGAAAAATATGTTAAGTATGATGATGAAGTAAGGGTTTGAATTAAACTAAGTCTTGATTAGTGTGGAGCCCCGTACCCTTTGTGATCATGCTAATACAGAGGTTAACATGATTTACGATGAATACAATCATCGTGTGGCATTCCTCCTAACTATAGCCGAGTCAGGCATGAACATAATTGCCTTAGCTGAAAAACTTGTCACCTGAAATTGATAGTCATGCATCAAAATATCAAAGTAGCGGAAGCAAGTAAATGTATAACATCCACATCCACAGCTCAGAAATAATGGTAAAACAATGACTTAGCTCAATATGAAAATGTAAGAAATAAATACATCAAGAATATTTAATTATTATATATATCAATTTAAATGAAAGGAACACTCGTCCTCAGTAACAGAAAGGTCCTCCTCCTGATTAAGCTCATCTTCTGAGGCTACCTTCACAAATAGCTCTGAATCTGACATTATTGGTATCATAATATCAGGGCCCCAACAAAAAAAGAGAAAAAAACTTACAGTTAGACAAATTATCTAAGTATATTTTAAGTTGATTAAGTGAAATTAAATATTTTACTAAGCATGCAAGTATTTAAGGTGCAACAAATAATAAGAATAGGATAGTTATAAATTAAGCACTTATAACTAAACAAAACAAAGTATATAAATTAACATACCCAAACCCGAAGATGCAAACAAGGTCAGGCGATAATATATATATATATATATATATATATATATATATATATATATATATATATATAATAACTGAAAGTAAACTCATCATAATATGCATATGATCTTACAAATATGTGTTGATTTGCATAAAGAAAATTTGAAGTGAAGCACAAAAAGAAATGAAATAAAATTAGCATACTAAAATATGCAAGTAACTGAACTGAAAAGCACTGAACTGAAATAATTGTACTGAAATAAACTAAAAATGAATTGAGAACAAAAAATATGCATAACCGATAATATATAACTTGGCTAAACGAAGTCACTGAACTGAAAGAGAGTCTAACAAATACCAGTCTAGCCAATCATAGAGCTAGGCCTGGTTAGATTTTAAGATCAGAAAAGAGAGATGTATCTAAACTAATACTATCATAACATAAATGGGCTAAATGAAGCCACTGAACTGTAAAGTCTAATGAATACCAACATAGTCAACCATTGAGCTAGGCCTAGTTAGACTTTTGAAATATATGAATACCATCATAGTCAACCATAGACCTACGCCTGGCCTATTTTATTTCAAAAGTACTATACTGAATAGGCAGACTAAATTGAATACACTCTACTGAACTGAGCATTGAAAAAAACTGAATGAACTGAATATATTGAAAGATACTAAATAAACTGAATTACTGATTTAAGTAATGAGGTTCCATGCATTCAAAACTGACATAGGATATTCATCAAAATATATAATATTTAACTATTATGTCCAAGGTATAAAGCTCAAAATTTAAGGTATGCAAAGCAATAATAACCAAAATGAGCAAGGGGATTGCAGCACCCCGCCCTGTCACCGCACGCAAAAGAGATAATTATGATCAATTTCGGTCGCGGAGTGGCGCGCCACTCAGGGAGGAATAACCCGTCTCCCCGAATAGCTGAAACCCAAGCCCATCTGAAGGGATGCTAACTCAACATCAAGGAGGGTTGAGAGCTAATACTTAAGATAAGAGTAGTATCCTTATCCTAAGTATTAGATAAATACATATATTGGATTTAGAATACAATAGGAGTCCAATATATGTATAAGATATCAGTATTTCTAGTATACTGATCACAAAACAATACTAAGTATAGTAGTATATAACAGAGTATGGAAACTTAAAGCAAACATCCAGAAATATTCATCACAGAAGTTGTATGGAAATATTCGTCTCAGAAAAGAAAAGAAAACGCATCTAGAATTATTATAAATATTTTATTGAAATATACATATAAGCTAAGTACTGAACTAAAATAAACTAAGCAGAAAAGTAGTAAAACTGGAGGAGAGTACATGTAACAACCCTAGGTTGTTATCCTAGCTAAAAATAGATTAATTAAGCTAAATCAAGGTTTGATTTTGATTTCATTAGATTCAATGGGTCATTTAAATCTAAACCTAGAAGTTTGAAATTCATCGAAACTAAATTAGAAAATTTGGTATTTTTGGCTATTTTTGAGCCCTAAAAAATACCTAAATTATTTTGATCTCCAAATTAAAATCTGATTTCATTTTTAAATTTCTCACACCCAAATTAGCTAAGGGTGAATTTTTGGGAATTTTTGGAGCTCATTTGGTCCTAAATTGGATATAGGAATTAATAGAATAATTAAATTAATTTTAATTAATTAATAATTTCATTTAAATCATTAAAATTACTGTTAGGATTTGCTGTCGGGACCGCGGCAGATCCGCTGCGGGTCCCGACAGCGGCGCGCAGTTTCGAGCCAACGGGATCTCCAGCACGCATCTTGGCGCAGCCGTGCAGCGACGCGATCCGTCCTCGCCATGATCTGATCGTGGCCGCTCGATCAAGAAATTTGATCCAACGGCTTTCCACGCCCCGTCTTAAGTAAACTTTGATGGAGCATTGGATCGCTTCAGTTAGATCCAACGGACCATTTAAATCTCCACATCAGACCGTTCAAACCCAACGGCTTCTATATCAGACGGCGGAGGACAGCTCCCTGCTGTTCATCTTTGTCCCCCGCGTGATCCCCAGCCCCGACAGAGGAAATTTGCAGAAATTCGCCACGTCAGGTTTGTCTGCCACTCCCCCACTCCTCGTCTGCAGACCGTTAGCATCTTTTCGGTAAGGGCCAAGCTTAGGGAGCTGGGTAGGGTGTCCAGGCCAGTCCATTAGAAGGCATCCGAGTAAACTCCTCGGCCGAACCTGTTTCTCGAACCTCAGCTATGGACCCTTTCCTCCAGAGCCCCTTGGCCTATAAATAGCCATCCCGCAGTTCAGTGAGCTCGTTTGCTCACTAAAACTCTTGGGAATCCTCCCTTTTTCCTGCTGGTGTCCATTGGAGCTGCCGCTGTTCTAAGAGATTTTCAGAGCTGCGCCTGCTAATAGAGGGCGTGGTTTGGCATTCAGACCCCCTTGCCAAGCTTCTGCAACCTTCTGGAACAATCTGGCCCAGCTGCATTGCCTTCTTCATTGTGAGTTGTCGAACTGAGGTACAGCCTTCTTCCGTTTCCTGTCAAGCTAGAATTCAGCTCTCTTAACACCTTTTTGCAAGCCTAGATGCTGAGTAGGATCTTACCTGATCTCCTCCGTGGTCGATCAAGCGGAAAGCATAGTCTGGCAGTGACCCAGATGACGGATTCGTCGTCTGAGCGCACAGCCAGACGAAATTCTGGTTCGTCAAACACGGCTTGTCCAGTTGGAATTAATAGCCTAGCTAGTACTAGGAACGCTTGGACAATAATTGCGAGCTGGTATCGTGGTTTGAGCCCAACCAGATCGATCGATTCGACTGGAATCGATCGATCCAGTCATGGGTCTAGACGGCAGAAAATGCCGAGTAGCACCCCAGCGATCTGGGCCATCTCAAGATCCCTCGTTACGCCCTAACGCTCCCTCTTCGATCCCTGAATGTGTAGGGATCGAGATATCGGCGGCTCGTGGACTCAGTGAGGAGAATTATCTCCTCACAGGCGTGCCAGCCAAAGCGTTTTGGCCAAATATGCATCTAGTGATCTAGGGCTTCCCAGTTAGGGCTTCTTAGTTCAATCGGCGCGTCTGAGGTCAGGGAATGTGTAGCCATTGAAATTGCGACGCGGCGTAACCGGAGTGCGGTGAATTTGGCGATGGAAGACCATCTCAGGGATTAGGGTTGCGGGCGCGATTGGGAGGAGGAAGACGAGGATTTTGGGCCGAGCCGAACCCCGACCCGCACGGTTTAGAATTTGGGCCGTGATTATTGAATAATTTTAGGAATGCATTTTTAATGATTCTGAATTTAATTAATTAAACACTATAGTTTTAATTTAAATAAAAATATAGAATAAATTAATTAAATAACTTTAGTTATACAGATCCAAATGTTATGATCCAATATACCATTTAAATCAGAAAAATTCAAGGAATCTAAATATACAATAAAATATTAGATCCAATGGTTGGATTAAAAATTATTTGCCAAACCTTCTCTATTTTTAATTAAATCAAATAAAATCATATAATTATCCAATTTATGAGATTAAGGGCTCTGATTGCTCCTTGTACTCTAAGGAACAATTCCAGACCCTTAAAATTAATTTTGGATAATTAATTTTCTTAATCACTCCATAATCACCCTAATCAAGGATTAGTAAACTAAACCCTAATTAAGCCTCTGATTTGGGTGAGAATGGTTCCTAATATCATATTAAACCTAGTAAGACCTAAGTGTAAGGTTGGATTGCCCTAAAGTGCCCTAATTTCACTAATCACCCAAAGTGCCTTAAGTAAGTGATTAGTGCTAATTAAGACCATTTAGGTCATCAAAACCTAAATTAAAGGTGTTTCCCACTTCATTTAGTCATATGAAATGCTTTAAAATAGATTAGAACAAATTTGGATAACAAAACCCTAAAATCCCAATTTTAGCCTTAAGAGGGGCATTTTGGTCATTTTGGCCAAAATGTGATTTAGTGTTCTATAAGGATTGAAAATTTCAGTAAGCCACTATAACATAGATTGGAAATGTTCTCTAAAATTCTAGAACAATAATAATCACCAATCCATAAGGTATCATTAATTCCTTAATTAAGATACTTAAATCTAAGCATTCCTTATAAAGATCATTGGACCTTAACTTAATTAAGTCTAATAATTGAAATGGTCAGTTACCTCATTATTAAGTTCAGTTAAGATAATATTAGAGTTAAGTGTTAAAAGAAAAAGGGAACTAAAAATGTCTAAGTAGAATCTTAGCTTAAGTTCTAAAGTGATCAAAACTCAGACCCTTAGATCTTAAGTAGCCTAAGAAGGTCAAAATGGGTTTAATATTAATCTAATACTTGGAATTGTCAGTTCTTAACATTAATAAGCTCCTTATAGTTAATTATGATATTAGATTCTAAAGAAAATCACAAATGGAAACCCTTAAGTCAAAACTCTAATTAAAAGTCTAAAGTGATCAAACTTCAGATCTTTAAATCTTAGATCTTAGACTTAGATCTTCAATTTGAATCAAACCACCTCCAATTGAAATTCTTTAATGATTTATTGTTTAATCTTTTGAAACTTTCCATGTGGGTATAAGATGATTCAATTAATAAGATAATGGAGTTATCTTAAAGATTGAATATAGATCTTAGATTCTTAAGTTCTTAATTGATTATTTTATCTTATAATTAGCAGAATAGCCTTTCACTAGGATCTTAGTTCCTGAATTTTCAACTTATAGGATTCTTTACCTTTGGGAATAAGTGAGAAACCTAGATCCTATTTAGAATAGCACCTTGGATTTGAAATTTGAACCCTCATAGGGTTTAAGTTCTAAATTCTTAAATCTTGATTTATTTGATCAAGATTTAGGTAAGAGAGTAAAATATTCATAAAACTAGGTCGTTGATTTGCTTATTAAACCATATAGTCATCACATGATTTTTGGATTAGAACTTGTTAAGTTCTAATATATGACTTTAAGGACGTAAATCTGAGATTCTACTCGATAGCTGGATATCGGAGATCCTAAGCTTGTACCTTCTCAGAGTAGTTAGATTTAGAAATTAGATAACAACAGATATCACATAAGTCTAGATTGAGTCTCTTGCTTACTTTGACTAGATTGCTTTGTATACCTTGGATTTTGAGCTTTAGCCCTTGAGCATAATAGGAAAACTTAGGATGATGTATCATAAGCTAGTATTGAATTTACATATCATTCAGTTTTGTTTTGTCACAGTTAGTAGAATATGACCTAGTTTAATCTGCCTCTTCAGTAGTAGTATTGTATAGACTGAACTCAGACCTAGCATTTTTGGATGGCTAGGCTGGGGATTGACTGATTGTTTGATATTGGAGGCCCTGTATGGCCTATTGGCTGGTATGGAAGTACTAGAACTTAAGCATATTACTACTTTACCTGTATTGTATTGTTTTGGTTTTCTGGTTTATTTTTCCACATGCTTCAGTGGCCTTATTTTTTCAATATTTGCTCGCTTTGCCACATGTCTCAGTGGCTTTACTTATCATATATTGCTTTGCTTTTGCCATATGTCTCAGTGGCCTTTCTTTTTATATTAATCTGCATGTTGTATATATATTTTATGGCTTAGATATATGTATAAATGGCATATTTAGGATGCTAGAATTTTATTATATTCAATACTCGTGTTCTTTTATACTCAGCATGTTTTACTTCGATCATAATCATGTTAGGATCATGTTTATTCCGTAGTTGCAGTTATTTTTTACTCTTAGCCTTACTTTGCTTATTTTGAGTTCTGTATGTTACTTCATATACATGTTGCATGCTATAAATAGATAGTTTATAGTATCCCAGTTCTTTCATAGCTTGTTGCACCCCTTTACTGCTGCATGTATGGTTAAATTTAAATGTGATATCCTTTAATATTCAGTTCACTTTAAATAGCCTAAAATGTACTTAGACAATTGTCTAACTATAACCTTTTTATTTTATTGGCTGGGGCCCTGGCATTTGTGATACTGATAAATGTCAGATTCAGACGTGTTCGTAGGCAGGGTCGCAGAGGAGGAGCCCGTTCAGGAGGACCTTCTAGCTGCTGTTTAGATAGTTTTGCCTTATTTATTTCAGTGAGAACGAGAGTCTTTTATTTTCAGTTATTCATTTCAGTTTGTAATAATTAAACTTTCTGGATGTACTTTACTTCTACATTGTGATGAGTTACTATATTACATTTTCTTTTCCCTACTATGTATGCTTGTGGATGTTACTCTATTTTATATTGCTTCTGCTACTTTAATATTTATATTGATGAAAGTTATAGCACTTGGTGATAAGTCCTTGCCTTAAGGAAGGTTGGGTTCACCTAACTTTACTTAAGTTGGGGATTTATCACAGTTGGAGCACCGTACTTCCTTATTATCAGTACAGGGGCCCCACAGTACACTAGTGCTCCACGGGCTCCTCTTGAATCTCCTGGGTGTCCTCATGACCTGGCTCAATATACTTCTCAGGATCTAGCACATTATCGAATCCCAAAAGTATCCCGTGTTAGACAATAAGTCTAACACATCAAAGCTAATCTAAACAGTTCTAGTTATTCATTTAACATTTACATAATATAATTAAATCTGCAGAAATACTGTAAAAATAACTGAAAGTGTAAAACTATATAAAATTGTACAAAACTGAAGTAAAGTAAAATGAAGCAGAACTATACTGAATACTGAAAGTAAACCAAAAAAATAATTAATCTGAAACTGAGTAATCATAAGTAAAACTATGTTGTATATCACTAAAACTATGCATCTGAATATATAACAATACTATATGATGCTGATATACAACTAAATATCACTGAACTGCTATGAGTAGTACGGTCCAATGTATGCATACATTCAGTTGGGAATACCATTTACTGATGATGCCGATGCATCCTGAAATTCCCTAGTCAATGTATACAATATTTTGTAACCCATAAATCATCACTGACATATATATATTATTCTGATACTCAACATTATGCTTATGCTCATGCTCATGCTCATACTTCTGATCTATATGAGGTAAATCCAGAAATATACTTAGAAATCCGATAATGAATTCAAGGTCTCCATTGTGCAGAATCTTGCTAAAAAAAATTCTGACTCCTAAAATCTAATTCAATAATTAGTTAAAGTTGAGAATTTACTTAAAAATTATTAGATGGGATGATTATATACACATATTTAGCACATTTGCAAGAAAGGTGGTTCTTAACATTAGTTTGATTAAGCCACCCTAACGAAGCGATCTTCGATAGAATGCATCACCCGTTGGCAATTTGTATCTCAAGCTAAGTTATTAACATACCCAACTCACAATCACACTTAGTGTTCTAAATAAGGTGACTCGAATTACTTAGTTTGTTTAAGCCACACCTATTGAATCGCTCTTCGCTAGGAGGTATCACCTGATGGCAATTTGTATTTTAATCAAACTAAGGGATAAGTCCCTATTTATAACACTCTTAGTCCTGGAAGATTTACTCCAATGGGACTGTATTCATCTAATCTCTTAGGATAGCACCTGATCATAAGTCCACATTGGAGTGAATCAACTAATCATGAATACTACTGAAGGAATTTAATACTATGGGTATACTATACTACACCAACTAATAATCTGGGTTTAGATAATTCTAATTAATCAACAATGATTTATCAAAGTTATTAATCCTTACTCTATATGGGTGAGTCATACACAATGCTCCAAGGGTATGATCAACATATCGCTCGATGTAGGTTGCTAATATAAGGAATAAGTCCCATTTTAAGTACTTTAGGTGATTTCTACCACAAGGTATCAAGTTCAACTTCTAAATTTATAAAGGATCATCTAAGTTTCTACCTCAAAAAGTTACAAAAGCCCTTCCTACCTCAAGGTATCAATAATTAAGGTTTTTAAATATTTCAATAATGATCTTATATCAAGACCCTTGAGATCTCACTTTTATACTTCTTAACTAACATTCAAGTGATCAGATCAGATAATTAAAATTCATATGATCCTTTTCTATTTTATAATTATGGGATAAAATCAAAGATCTTATTAGAGTTAGATCATTTCGTAAATCATTACAATTTTATTAACCATTTTATGCTAATAATCTTATATAAGAAAAAATCAAAGATCTAAAGTTTAGATTCAGATGGTTCAATCACACAGATTTGATATTAACATTAGCACTTCTAATTTAATAATTTAAGATCAATACTAAATCAGATGCATTTTTGGAACAATGTCAATTAAATTATCTTTCAATCAAGTTAATTAATTAAGTGATTAAGGTTTAGATCTTAATCAAGATAAGTTAGGTTTTAACACCTAACCCCTCTACCATTAAGACCAAATGTTACTTTTAAAGGTCAATGACAAATCAATATGTTATTAGTATATTATTGATGGTAATTTCAGGTTTAAATTAAGTATCATCTACTTAATCAAGTTATTATGATTGTTATGTTCAATTATAATTTAATGTCAATTACACACAATTAGGTGTCCAAATAAATATTTAGAGTTTTCTAACATACATTATAATATCATGAAAGCATATAAATATAAAGATGTCATAGGGCAAAAAAGGTAATTAATACTAATCAAATTTGAAATCAAACCAAAGGGATTAGTACTTAATCACAAATTTAAATAAACTTAGGTTTCATGCCATTTGGTTATTAAGATATACTTATTCAATATAAACATTCACTATTTAGTATTTGGTGCAAGATGTTTAGGTTACAAAATATGTTCTGAGCACTTATTAAAAATGACAATATTTCAACTTAATTTCCATATAGAATTTTATGTAATGTTTAATTTTAACTAGGGTACGAGGGACCTTAAAATGCAAAAACAGTAAATTTTTGGCAATTTCAATCAAACTGGGCAGTTTTGCAAATTTGGGTGCTATGGCACGCTGCAGCGCACCGTGGTGCTTCTGCCGCTGCAGTGCGCCGTGGCGGTTTTAGCGCTGCGGGCCGCTGTGGCGCTCTTGGCGCTGCGGGCTGCTGTGGCGCTCTTAGCGCTGCGGCCCGCTGCGGCGCTCTTACCGCTGCGGCCCGCTGTGGTGCGCTATGGCGCGCTGCAGCGGTCCAACTTACGAAAATACTGTTCAATTAATTTATTTTTTTGATTTCCTAAAATTTTCCCGAAATGCCGTTACAACCCGCCATATCACGCAATGGTGTGCTGTAGCGGTCTATTTTGCGATTTACTGTTCCAATAGTTTTATTAACCGATTTTATATGATTTTTTCCAAAATGACGGTGTTTTTCGCCTGGATGAAACCCATAAAGCCTACTTTCGAGTACAAATACTCCTAATCCAGAGTATTCTATGAGCGGTGCCATATAGCAATGGAAAGGTCTTTCCGATACCAAAATCGGCACAAACGGAGCATCCTAGCTATACGAAAAATGTGGATAAAGAATAGGGTATACAAAATGGACGAAAAACAGAGCATGTAGTTTTCGAATAAATGAGCTACCTCAATGAGCCTTAATGGCTTCCATACATGTTTATAGACTTCTTGAGATATATTCAAGTATTCTAGTAACATGATGGAGACAAGGAGAAGAATAAATGGGTACCTTTTAGTTCTTGGAAGGAGTGAGGGATGAAGACTTCTCTATTTTCTTAAAGACTTTGGAAGAAGCTTCTTCAATGTGCAGCAATGGAGCAGCAATGGGAGAATGGGAGTTCTCAGCTTTCAACAAAGGGAAAAAGGAGGATGAAGCTTTTCTTTAAGGAAGGAGGAGGAGATGTGATGAGGGGGCTAGGCCATCATGATCCTAGGGAGGGAGGTCATCATACCTCAACCCAAGGGAATGGGGGCACTGGATGAGGTGATGGCTAGCTAAAAATGGGAATTATAAAAATAGGGAAATTGCAATTTGGGGACTGTTTAATTACTTATTTATTTTCCCTAATTATTTAAATATTCATATTTTTGAAACGCACTCCGAAAATTTCCAAAAATTCACCCATAGCTAATTTGGGGGTGAGGAATTCAACGGAAAAGTCGGAGTTTGATTCCGACGATTATTTAATTATTCCATTTTTCGGTGCATTTAATTATATTAAAATATTCGCAAAAAACCGACGATTTCCAAATGCGTCCAAAACATCACTTCTAGCTAATTTGGGAGTGACGATCGCAATGGTGAAGTCAGATTTTGATTTCGAGGTCAAAATAAGTACCTCAATTTTTTAATTAATTAAATATTAAAATAATCCAAAATAATCGATTGGGCTCTGAATCGCTCCAAACATTCAAGATTTGGTTCTAATGACTAGATGAACTTAATGGAATGATAATTACAATATAATTAGGCTAAAATTAAGCTGAGTAATAACCTTGGGCTGTTACAGGGATCAACTAAATATATGTGATATTTATTATTATCTAATTTAATACGCTCTATCTAATATTAGATAATATAATCTTAGGATTTTTAATATCCAACTATCTATAAAATCTTAGATCTATGACCTTAAGTTAACATTAGAACTTAATAAGTTCTAATTCATAATCAATAGTGATGATTACAAAGATTAAGAAATTAATCAATGAGTTAATTATTGTATTTTAATAACTCAAACCCAATCTTTATTATGCCGATTAATATTTAAGAATTTTGGGTTCAAACTCCAAATTGGGGCTTAAACATGAATTTAAGGTATTAATCTTCTAAGAATCTAATGGCTCACACCCACACTTATTATAAAGGTAGAGGATCTTAGAAGCTGAAAGATTAAAGAAACTATGATCCTATAGAAAGGTTGAATCTAATTGTCATAAGAAAAAATAATAAAACAAGAACTTAAATTTCTAAGATTTAAGCTCAATCTATAGAATGGTTTTATTATTCTATAGATTAAATTAACCTAAACACTACAAGGATTCCAAAGAATTCAATTAATTCCATAGGCTCACACCCACACTTGTAGCGCTAGACGGACCTTTTGCCTGCATGAAAATAGAATAATCTCCTTTTCGCACCCATATACTCTTGATTCAGGGCACATCAAGTGCGATGCCATATACAGATGGAAAATTCTTTCCAAGATCTTTCCATTAATTCCAAAATTGACACAAAAAAAATATTCTAACAACGCAATAATGATGCCCTAGCCACTTATGCATGATTACCACTATGCAGCATTACTCATTTTCTATTTAAAATGAATTCTGATCGAGCTATCACTCAAATTCAAGTTGTTAAAGATGATTTAAGCACACACACGAAATGAAGTAGCCATTGGATCACCCAATAGGGGAAAGGAGGGTACCTTAGCTCGCAAAAATGGAGATTTCTTCATTGGATCCTTGGGAGCTTGAGAGCTTGAGAGTTTCTTCAGCAACTTGAGCAAACAAAAGAAATGGAGAATGGGGGCTGAAGGGGCTCTCTTAAGGAGAAAGAAGGGCATGGGCTTGGATGGGATGAGCCTGAACCATCCCATCACAGGCATGGGGGAGAAAGAGGGGAGCTAAGCTCCTTGCGTGCGCATAGGGGAGGAGCTGTACGCAAGAAAGAAGGAGGGGAAAAGGGCAGGCGGGTTCCAACTCAAAGGGACATGAAGAAATGGAGGTTTAATTTAATTAATTAATATTAATTTTTAATTCATGCATTAAAATCATATTGATAAACGAGCTCCAAAAAATCTAAAAAATTCACCCTTAGCTAATTTGGGGGTGAGAAACTCAATGATGAAATCAAATTTTAATTTGGAGATCAATTTAATTATCTTAATTTTTTGGGTATTTAAATACATTAAAATATTCGAGAAAATTCAATGACTTCCAAACACTTTCAAAATATCATCCATAACTAATTTGGGGGTGAATATCATAATGGTGAAGTCGGATTTTGATTTTGAGATCAAAATAATTATCTCAAATTTATAATTAATTAAATATTGTTAAATAATCCAAATATTCGATTGAGCTCTGAATCGCTCCAAGATTTTAAGGTTTCGTTTAATTGACCAGATGAGTCTAATGGAATGATAATTAGGATGCGATTAAGCTAAAATTATGCTAAGTAACAACATAGGGATATTATAATTAGTTAATGAGGTAGACCAGCCAGTAGGAGATTAAGACCTTATCGTGTTATAAAGGAAATTAGTTATAGATCCAGTTGAAGGGATTAATATTGAATTCCTTTTTAGATTAATAATTTAATGGAGCTAGTGTAACGCCGTCCCCGTCGTCACGCGCAAAGAGGTAAAAATCATAATTCGGCGGCGGAGCGGCGAGCCACTCGGGGAGGAATATCCCGTCTCCCCGTATATCTGAAAACTAAACTCATCTGAAGGGCTGCTGACTCAACCTCAAGGAGGGTTGAGAACTAATACTTATGATAAGAGTAGTATCCTTATCCTAAGTATTAGATAAATACAGTGTGGGGCCCCCGTACTGACAACAAGGAAGTACGGTGCTCCAACTGTGGCAAACCCTCAACTTAAGTAAAGTTAGGTAAACCCAACTTGCCTTAAGCCAAGGACTTGTCACCAAGTACTATAACATTCATCAATATATATATATGTAAATATCAAAGTGACGGAAGCAATATGCGAGTAGTAACATCCACAAGCATACATAGTAGAGAGAGGGAAAACAGTATAGTAACTCATCGAAATGCAGGAATGAAACACATCCATAATTAATTATTACAAACTGAATTTTAAAGAGAATGAAAATATCTCTCAATCTCACTGAAATAAAATGCAATATCTAACTAAACAGCAGCAGCACGATCCTCCTCCTGAACCTGCTCCTCTTCTGCGACACTGCCCACGAACAAGTCCGAATCTGACATTTATCGGTATCACAAATGCTAGGGCCCCAGCCAACAAAACAAAAAGGTTACAGTTAGAGAATTGTCTAAGTATATTTTAGGCTATTTTAATGAACGAATATTTTAAAGATATCACATTTAAATTAGCTAAACATGCAGGCAGAAATATGTGCAACAAGCTATGGAGAAACGATAATTATAAACTATCCATTTATAGCCAGCAACTAGTATGAAGAACATACAATGTGAAATAAGCAATGTGAGGCTCAAAGCTAAAAGAAACAGCAACTACAATACAATTCTAAACCTAACATGCTTTATGATCATATTAACACATGCTGAGTATATAAAAGAAACACAAGTACTGGAAACATGCAATTCTAGCATCCTAAACATGCCAATATATATAAGTAAACAATATGAGTATACATACAGCATGCTAATTAAGAAAATGAAAAGGAAAGGCCACTGAGACATGTGGCAAAAGCAAAGCAATCTATGTAAATTAAAGCCACTGAGACATGTGGCAAAGCGAGCAAGTACTAAAAATAAGGCCACTGAAGCATATGGCAAAGCAAAACAGAAAATAATACTGAACAATCCAGCTAAAGTAGTAATAAGCCTAAGACATAGTACTGCCATACCAGCCAATAGGCCATACAGGGCCTCCAATATCAATCAATTAATTCCCAGCCTAGCCATCCAAATATGCTAGGTCTGAGTCAAGTCTACACAATACTACTACTGAAGAGGCAAACTAAGCTAGGTCATATTCTACCAACTGTAAACAAGGCAAAACTGAATGATATGCAATTCAAATACTAACTTAGGATGTATTATCCATATCTTAAGTTTTCTTATTATGCTCAAGGAATAAGGCTCAATAACCAAGGTATGCCAAGCAAATCAAATCAAAGTAAGCAAGGGACTTAATCTAAACTCATGTAATATCTGATGTTATCTAATTACCAAATCTAGCTACCCTGAGAAGGTACAAGTTTAGGATCCCCAATATCCAGCTATCGAGTAGAATCTCAGATTTACGTCCTTAAAGTTAATATTAGAACTTAACAAGTTCTAATCCAAAATCATGTGACGACTATATAGTTTAAGTAAATAAATCAACGACCTAGTTTATTAATATTTTACTCTCTTACCCAAATCTTGATCAAGTAAATCAATATTTAAGGATTCAGGACTTGAACTCCACTTTGGTGTTCAAAACCTAAATCCAAGGAGGGTATCCTAATAAGGATCTAGGGTTCACACTCTATTCCAAAGTTAAGGATAAAGGATCCTATAAGCTGAAAGATCCAAGAACTACGAACTTAGTGAAGAGTTATTCTACTGATTATAAGATAAAATAATCAATTAAGAACTTGAGAATCTAAGATCTATATTCAATCTTTAAGATAATCTCATTATCTTTAGAGATTGAATCATCCTATACCCACATGAAAGGTTTCAAAGGGTTAAATAATCAATCACTTAAGGGATTTACAAAGGAGATGGTTTAATCTAAGTAGAATGTCTAAAGTCTAAGATCTAAGATCTAAGATTTAGTTATGGATCACTTTAGACTTAAGATAGATTTTAACTTAGACTTTTATCAATGGCATTTCTTTTAGTATTTAAGCTCATAATTTAACTAAATTTAACTTATCAAAGTGGTTTTAATAATTGAAATGATTAAATTTAAGTATTAAGCTTAAGTGACTTCTTTAAGGTCACTTAAGATCTAAGTGTCTTAATTAGGGCTTAATTGAAGATTTTTTAAATTACTGATCACATTAACATTCTTATTAGTCTAAGAGTTCAGAGAACATTTCTAATCTATCTTAGGGTAGTTCACTAAAATTTCCAAGTTTTAATGAGCATTTAAGCACATTTTGGTCAAAATGACCAAAATGCCCCTCTTAAGGCTAAAATTGGGATTTTATGGTTTAGTTGTTCAAATTACTCCTAATTTATTTTAATGTGTCCCATACTGATAAATAAGATGGGAAATACACTTATTTTGGATTTTGACCACTTAATTAAGCTAATTAGTACTAATCACTTATTTAAGCCAAATTTTAGGAATTAGAAAATTTAGGACATCTTAGGACAATCTAATATTTCCAAATTATTCTAAAATACTTAGGATAGCATTAGGAACTATCTCTATCAAGATCATAGGCTTAATTATGTTTTACTAATCCCTAATTAGGGTGATTAAGGAGTGATTAAGAGAAATTGATATCCAAAATTAGTTTTAAATGTCTGAAATTGATCTCTAGAGTTCAGGGAGCAATCAGAGTCTTTAATCTCCTCATTTGGATATATATTCAATTTAATATGATTTAAATAAGGACAGCAAAGAGTTGGGCAAATATTTTTAAATTCAATCATTGGATCTGTGATTTTATTTTATATTTAGGTTCCTTGTATTTTTTTGATTCAAATGGTATATTGGATCATACTATTTGGATTAGTACAGCCAAAGTTATTAAATTAATTTATTTTGAATGTTTATTTAACTTAAAACTATAGGAACTGATTTATGAATTAATTTCCTTAAGGATTTTAATTCTAAAATTCTTTTTATTAACTGTCGGCCTGTTCTCAAAATGCATGGGTCAGGGTCGGCCCGACCCAAAATTCCACCGTCTTCTTCCTCTCGCACGCGCCTGCAGCCCGAACCCTAGTGTTAGGCTCTAGCGCCAAATTCTCCGCGCTCCGATCACGCCATGCCTCGATTTTAATGGCTACACGATCCCTGACCCAAGACGCATCGATTAAGCTGAGAAGCCCTAACTGGGAGGCGCCGGATCGATGGAGTGCCATTCGACCGAGACCTCTTAGAACGTACACCTGTGAGGAGTGAATTTGTGATGACCCACTTAAGTAGTAATAAGTGAAACTCTTAAACATCGAGGTACCTTTTCAGATAACGATGGAGTTCCTGATAAGAACTCTAAAGTTAAGCGTGCTCAGGTGAGAGCACTCCCAGGATGGGTGACCTACTGGGAAGTTATCTTCTGAGGGCAAAACTATGAGGCCTTTTTGGCCAAAGTGGACAATATCTTGGTGCTTAAGAGTTTGGGCTGTTATAAATGGTATCAGGGCAAACCATAGGGTGTCAGATAGGAGCTAAGTATCATACAGGGCAAAGTACCACTTCATGTGAGCAGCCTCTTAAACCCATGATGGTTAAGGTGCTACATGGTTGTGGGTACCTCTTGCGCCTGTAGGGGTCACCTCTAGTTCTATCTACCCAATGGATGTTTCTTGGATCTGTGTGTGGATACTGATGAGGACGTCAGTTACTTAAGTTGGGGAGATTGTGATGACCCACTTAAGTTGTAATAAGTGAAACTCTTAAACATCGAGGTGCCTTTTCAGATAACGGTGGAGTTCCTGATAAGAACTCCAAAGTTAAGCGTGCTCATGTGGGAGCACTCCCAGGATGGGTGACCTACTGGGAAGTCATCTTCTGAGGGTAAAACTATGAGGCCTTTCTGGCCAAAGTGGACAATACCTTGTGCTTAAGAGTTTGGGTTGTTACAGAATTCTCCTCACATAGTCCACAGATCACGGCCATCTTGATCCCTACACGTTCAGGGGTTGATGGAGTCGCAATAGGGCGACTCGGGAGGTTCTGAGGTGGTCTAGATCGCTGGTATGCTACTCGGCGTATTTGCCGTCTAGAGCCGCGACTGGATCGATCGATTCCAGTCGAATCGATCGACCTGGTCGAACCCATCCATCAATACCAGTTTACAATCATTGCCCAGAGGTTTTTGACGCTAACTAGATGACTAATTGTGCATAAGAACGTCACATTAGGCAAGCCAGGGGTTCCTCTGGCAGTGCACTCAGACGAAGAATTCGATGTTTGTCCCACTGCCAGACCTCACCCGCGGACTCAAACGTCCACGGAGGAGCTAGGGAGAGGCCTTACACAGCATCTAAGGCTTGAGCAAGGAAGAGCCGAGCTAGATTTAGCTCGATAGAAAGAAGGGAAGGAAATGGTTGTACCTTGACAGTCTGGAAGAAGATGAAGTCGAGTGCCCTAGCAGACCACTGGAGATTCCTAAGCTCCCTCTACTGCAGCATGGGGGTTTGAACTCCAAACCACACCCAATATCAGCGGACGAAGCAGATTCAGTCGCCGGACGAGCTGGGATCACCGAGAGCAGAGGGCAGAAGGGAAATTGGGATTCACAGTGAGCAAAGGAACTCACTGTGGGATCAATGGGGGTATTTATAGGCTTAGAGAGGCCTAGGGAGGGATGCCGTGGCTAAACGCCATGGTTCAGGCTCAGGCAGTGGTGGAGTCCCGAGCCTCAACAATTTGGGACAAGCAGGCCCTTAGGACCCGACGGGTATTATCCTGCTAGAATAAAAAAGATCCTAATGGCTGGGCGGACGTGGCAGCGGGAGTGGGAGACAAAGTCTATGTGGCAAATTTCTGCTGTTGGCAAAATCCCCGTGAGAACGAAGATCCACAGTGGTAAGGCTCGTCTCCGCCGTCTGATTCCGAGATCGTTGGGAATTGACGGCCTGATGCGGCCTCTAATTAATCGAACACGGATTAAATCTCTAGCGTCTGATCTAAGATGCCGATCGGGCACCTGGGATTTGATCATAGGGCTGAGCGGTACGAGCCTTTGGATTACGCGCTGAGATGCGTGCTAGGAATCTCACTGGCTTAATATTATGCGCCGCTGTCGGGACCCTGCAGCGGATCTGTCGCGGTCCCGACAGCAAATCCCATTGAAATAAAATTAAAATAAAATTTAATTTAAATATAAATAAAACTAATTAAATAATATTTAATTATTCTTAAATATTCTAAATCCAGTTTATGACTAAATGAGCTCCAAAAATTTCCAAAAATTCACCCTTAGCTAATTAAGGTATAAGGAATTCAAAAATGAAGTTAGATTTTAATTTGGAGATCAATTTAATTATGGTATTTTTCAGGGCTCAAAAATAGCCAAAAATATCCAATTTCTCAATTAAGCTCCGATTGATTCCAAACTTTTAGGGTTAGGTTTAGATGACCCAAGGAGTCCAATGGAATCAAGATCAAAGGTTGATTTAGTTTAATTACATCCATATTAAGCTATGGTAATAACTATGGTTGTTATATATAGACATTGGATTTAGAATACAATATAAATCTAATATATAGGTAAGATATCATCATTTCCATTATGCTGATTACATCACAATATTAAGTATAAGTAGAATATAACAGTGTGCGGAAGCTTAAAGCAAACATCCAGAAAACATTCATCATAGAAGATGTATGAAAGTATTCATCTCAGAAAAGAAAAAAAATACATCCATAATTATTATAAACATTTTACTGAAATAGACATAAAATTAAGTACTAAACTAAAAATACTAAGTAGAAAATAAAACTAGAGGAGAGTCTATAAGTGCTCCACTAGCTCCTCCTGAATCTCCTGAGTGTCCTCCTAACCTGACTCAATATACTGCTCAGGATCTAGCCAATTACCTGATCCAAAAAGTACCCCGTGTTAGATAATAAGTCTAACACATCGAAACTAATCTAAACAGAACTAATTATTCATTTATCATTCATATAATGTAATTAAATATGCAAAAATACTGTAAAGGCAACTGAAAGTATAAAACTGTATAATACTGTATAAAACAGAAGTAAGGTGAAGTAAAGTAAAACTGAATTATAAACTGAATACTGAAAGTAAACTAAAACAGTAATGAATCTAAAACTACGTAATCATATGTAAAACTATGCCATATGTCACTGAAACTGTGCATCTAAATATGCAATAATACTGTATGCCATTGATATGCAACCAAAATATCACTGAACTGTTATGAGTTGTACGGTCCAATATATACATACATCCAGTTGGGAGCTGCGATGTTGATGCATCCTGAAATTCCCCAGTCAATGTATGCAATATTCTGTAACCCATAAATCATCACTGATACTCATATGTCATTATCGATACTCGACATCATGCTTATGCTCATGCTCATACTTCTAAGCTACATGAGATAAATACAAAAAAATCCAGAAAATGTTTTGAAATCTGATAATAAATTCTAGGTCTCCATTGTGAAGAATCCTACTAAAATGATTATGACTCCTAAATTCTAGCTAGATAATTGGTTAAAGTTGAGAGTTTACTTAAAGATCATTAAATGGGATGATTATATACTCATATTTAGCATGTCTGTAAGAAAGGTGGTCCTTAACACTTAGTTTGATTAAGCCACCCTAACAAAGCGATCTTTGATAGGAGGCATCACCCGATGACGATTTGCATCTCAAGCTAAGTCATTAAGATTCCCAACTCATAATCACACTTAGTGTTCTAAAGAAGGTGACTCAAATTACTTAGTTTGTTTAAGCCACACCTATTGAAGTGATATTCGCTAGGAGGCATCGCCCGATGACAATTTGTATTTTAATCAAACTAAGGAATGCGTCCCTATTTATAACACTCTTAGGATCAATTTATTTACTCTGAGCGAGGTTATATCTGCCTAAGCCTGCAGGATAGCACAAAGATAAATTTCACTTAGAGTGATTCAACCATTCCTGGATACTACTAAAATAATTCAGTACTATGGGTATACCATACTACACCAATCAATGGCCTGGGTTCAGACAACTCTATTTAATCACAAGGATTTATCGAATCTATTATTCCTTACTCTGAATGGGTGAGTCCTATACAAGGCTCCAAAGATGTGATCAAAGGATCACTAAATATAGGCTGCTACCGCAATGAATGAGTCCCAATTTAAGTACTTTAGGTGATCTCTACCACAAGATATCAAGTTCAATTTCTAAAGTTGTGAAGGATCATCTAAGATTCCTACCTCAATAAGTTACAAAAGTCTTTCCTACCTCAATATATCAATAATTAAGGCTTTTAATATTTTAAGAACGATCTTAAAGCAAGACTCTTAAGATCTCACACTTCTACTTCATAAGTTAACATTCAAGTGGTCAGATCAAATGATTAAAATTCATTTGATCCTTTTCTATTCTATGATTATGGGATAAAATCAAGAATATTATCAGAGTTAGGTCATTTCATAAATCATTATAGTTTTATTATTCATCTTATGCTAATAGTCTTATATAAGAGAAAACCAATAATCTAAAGTTTAGATTCAGATGGTCTAATCACACATATTCAATATTAACCATAGCACATCTAATTCAATGATTTAAGATCAATATCAAATCATGTGCATTATTGGAATAATGTTAATTGAATTGTCTTTCAATCAAGTTAATTAATTAAGTGATTAAAGTTTAGATCTTAATCAAGACAAGCTATGGTTTAATCCCTAACCTTGCTATCATTAAGACCGATATTAATTTAAAGGTCAATGACAAATCAATGTATTATTAGTACATTATTAATGTCAATTTTAGGTTTGGATTAAGTACCATTTACTTAATCAGGTTATCAAGATTCTTATGTGCAGTTATAATTTAATGTCAATTAAGTGTACTTAATTAGATGTCCAAATAATATTTATAGTTCTCTAACATACATCCTAAAAATCATAAAAGTATATAAGTGACATAGAATGAAAAGATAATTAATGCTAATCAAATTCTAAAGCGAGCAAAGGGATTAGCACTTAATCACAAATCTAAAAGATCTAAATTTTATGCCATTTAGGTTATTAAGGTTTACTTATTTGATACATACTTTTAAGGATTTTATTACTTAGCATTTGGCATGACATACATTTAAAGTACATAGTAGACTGTTGAGCACATGAAGAATGGCAAAATGTCAATTTAATTTCAACATAGAATTTTATGTAATATTAAAATTTGATATAACTTAGTCTCACTAGGGTCCTAGGAATCTTAAAATACCAAAACAGAGAAATTTTAGCCATTTCAGCCAAAACTAGGCACTTAGTAGAAGATTCTGGGAATTTTGCAAGACTGGGCGCTGCAGTGCGCTGGAGCGCTTTTCGCGCGGCAGCGTTTTTGGTGCGGCAGCGCGCTGGAGCGCTTTTCGTGTGGCAGCGCGCGGTAGCGCTTTTAGCGCTGGGTGCACTGTGGCTCACTGCGGCCCGCTACAGCACGCTATGGCGCGCTGTAGAGGGCTATTTTTCAAAGTACTGTTTAAATACTTCATTAATTGTTTTCCTAATTTTTTCATGAAATACCGCTGTAGCCCACTGCAGCGCGCTACAGCGCGCTGGAGCGGTCTAATTTGCAAATTTACTATTTAATTACTTCAATATATGTTTTTGTATGTTTCTACCAAACTACCGCTGCAGCCCGCTACGGCGCGCTGCAGCGCACTGCAGTGCCAGACGACATTTTCGCTTGCGCGAAACCTGTAAGACCTATTTTCAAGCTCAATTACTCTCAATATAGAGAGTCCCATGAGTGGTGCTATATATCAATGGAAAGGTATTTCTGATACCTTTCCATCAACATCAAAATCGGCATAAGCGGAACATCCTAACTATACAAAAAATATAGATGAATAATGGGGTGTGCTAAATAGATGAAAACATAACAAAATTTTGTGAAGCTTTTAAGAGCCTTAATGACTTTTATACATGCTTATGAGCTTCTAACCATGATAGATTAGACAATAGACAAATATCACATGTTTTATATTTAATTTGGTAAATTTATTTGGAATGCAGTAATGCTTTAGAAACCTTATTCATTTGATTATAACTCATATGCATAATATAAACTATAAACTATATTTTAGAAGATATTTCACCAATGATGGATTAGTCAGTACAGATATTATTGAGTCAGTGCTTGCTATAGAGTGATTAGGAGATCACACATGTTCTTGAGGGGGAATATATGGTTATACAGAGACCCCGATACATATTATTGGGTAGACGTACCTAACTTTTTATTATTCTGTATGAGCCCGCAGGACAAAACATAAAATAAAATAACAATAAATTATATTTGCATTTTACAATTTACATTTATTTACTACAGTTCAACTTTATTTTATAACATCTTTACATTGCCTTTAGGTTGCTAGAATTTACTTATACAACCCATACTTGTATATTACTATTACTTAACCAACCTCTTGCTAAAAAAACATTGTGTATTAGTACACATACTAGTATTTAATTATTTTCTTAGTTTCTTTTATTTGTTGTATTTCCTTTAAAATTGCATTGTGCACATTTACTAGCTTTCTAAATGTGATATTCTCTAACTAAAAAGTATTCAGACAGCCTAAAATATTTTTTTATTGAATGTGACATATCATATTAAAAATAAAATATGATAGACCAGGAGCCTGGAGTAAAGCTAACAGGTGAGCCTTGAATGGAGCTAGAGGATCACGAGCAGATCTAAGGATTTTACCAATTTTTATATATATTTTTATCATGTGAAGATGAGTGTGCTTTAATTATTGAAATATTATAATACTTAATAAATTTGGACATTTTATTTATTTTTAATTTGAGACATTTTTTTTTATTTTATCTAGATTAATATTTTGATAATGCATATCATTTTGTATGAAAATACATCTATATTTCTTATCTTATAAGTCATTTGCCTTTAGTAGTGTTTATGGGTTAAGACATGTTAATACAGTATTGAGACATGACACCTAATCTGACATCAGGTCGTTACAGTGCACTCACATTCCACGAATTCGATCATTATCTGAAAAATCTCATCGATGATTAAGAGTTTTATTTAATACTACTCAAGTGAATTTTTATAACTAATATTTCGATTTAATAAAGATCAGTTTATCAAAATAGAATAAAATAGAAATTGAATTTGCTTTTAAGAATAGAATGAGAAATTAATTTTTCGTTAATAAGGTTGGTTCAATAATTGAATTTTGCTTAGAGTATTGTTACACATACACACTAATATACACAAAAATATATAGATGATGTGTCAATTCAAAGTGTAAGTAGATTATTGATTGAATATATTTTTTGTGAGGCCTATATGCAAAAATTAAAAAAAAAAAAATTATTAGTCTTGAATATTTTTTTGTGTATATTTTTTATGTAAGCATAATATTTCTCTTTTTCTTATAAGAAAAACAAAACTAAAAACAAATGATTCATATAACATTGCTGTTGTACTATAATTCTAAAAAAATACAGGCAAAATGTAAAATAATTAAGATAAATCAAAGTTCTAAAATCAAACTAATTCCCATGGAGCGGAGGGAAGGGGCTGCATCAGTGTTTATGCTCTACCTTCTTCTGATACGATTCTTTTCAAAAAGCAAGTCATGACCCTCACTGATGGGGAGGGAGCAGAGGGAGACTAAATTCCCTTAAATTTGTAAAATAAAAAACCTTATTTTTGTTAAATAATAAGAGAGCATTTCATGTAATCTTCCCAATTTTATCTCATCAATTCTCTATCATTGTACCTCGTATTTAATGATGCAAGAACCTCAGTATTGAGCATAACTCTCGTCTTTTTCTCCTCTATTGAATTACGACACTTTTGTTCCTACCACTTGAGCAATGAAGGATTTAAGGATTTATGCATGATGCCCTTAAATTCTTAAATTCATCCTATTTATATTCTAAATATATTTATATGCGTGCATGTATAATTATCTAAAGTTCTTTTTTATCTGGAAAAGTATCATTGTCTAGCAACAGCTCCTCCCTCACCTTCCATTCGACTCCCACAACCAATTCCTACAAGATGCTTCTTTGTAGTCGCTACTTCCGAACACCGGTGCCTTTATCGTTAATTCTGCAACATCTTACTTGTTTCCGCGCCTTCTTCTTTCCCCGCATTTTCCTTCATCGCGTCGTCGTCTCCTTTTTTTTATAATTATCATAGGCTATGTTTGAGGAGAAACTAAGAAAAGTTAAGTTAATCTTTTATCATTAACACCACACAAGAGCACTCTCACTATAATTCTAATAATTGCCAAATAGTTATGCTAATCAATGATTTGGGGCGGGGAGTTTTACTCTGTAAAAATCATTCATAAATCCTTGTTACTTTGTTACTTGCCAACTGCCTCTTTTTATTTCATTTTATATTAAGAAAAAATTAATTCATTTATATTTTACATTTCAGGAAGAATAAGAGGCGCAACAAGATTCTCATATATTAAAGTAGCGTCAAGTTCTCTTCTTGACGGGCTCAGAAAGCGGGGAAAACGTCATATTTTTCTTTCTTGTTGGAGGAGATGTCGTACTTGCTGCCGCATCTGCACTCAGGATGGGCTGTGGATCAGGCAATCCTGGTAGAGGAGGAGCGTCTCGTTGTCATCCGATTCGGCCATGATTGGGATGAAACTTGCATGCAGGTTATTTTGCATTCTTCTTTTCTGTTTGTATGTTCTTTCTTAAATTTCATTCGGATAAAGTTAACTTTTTTCTTTTTTTTTCCGTACTATGCGTTCCCGCGAGACTTGTTTTTATGATTCGCAGTTCCTTGCTGACTTAACCTGTAATTGACGAGATATTAGGGTTTTAGTGATATTCAGTCAGTTTATTTTATTTACAATTAGCTATTTCATTTGACTGATTTTTGTAACCACTAGATAGACGGTTGCTTGAGGCAGTTCCAAAGCCTAAATACCCAAGATTTGGGAGCATAATGCAACTAATTATCCAAAAAAAAGGATAAATTTCATATATACTGCTCAAATCTTTCTATTATGCATATCTAAAATTCAATTTTTAAAGTTGCGCTTAATTGCCACCCAAATTCTCATTTTAACACCAAAACTGCCACCTTTTGTAGCCTCTCTCAAACATTAAAAGGATTGTGATTCTATGACACGGAATTGGTCTTGTAAATATCAAGATTCGGTATTAGGTATGTAAATTCCCAGGATTTGGATATCATTTGAAGCTAATCGCTGTTTGAATTCCAATGCTAAGAACAAAGGTAAACTGTTTGTAGGTTGACTGGACAAATCACACAAAATTGTGATTCTGTTTTCTTATTTTTTAACTATTCCAACAGGTTAAAACTTAGTCTGTTGACTTAGATTTACTGATATATATACTGATATGTTAAGGTGTGGTGGGCATTGGAAGTTCTAGTGATTTAACATACTTATTAAAGATGACTAGCCTCATCAAATGATTTGTAATGAAACTTCTTATGTAATAGTGTCTCTTGCAATGCTACTAATTCAATTGTAGTCATTATATGCCAACTATTTCCCTCATGTTTTTAAGTGCACATATATTTTCAGTGCAAGATTTAACGTGTGGACAATGCATGGAGCCTAAATATATGCGAATCTTGCACCTTAACTAAACTCTTGCAACTTTACAAAGTGTGCATGAATTTTGATTACTTGAATTACGTTCTCTTGCCTAACCTCTACAATTACTTCATTAATGATATTGGCGATGCAGAACTATCTGTACATACACCTTCACAAATGACAGCTTTTACATGCATCTAGTTTATGAAACTACCATGAATTAATTGATGGGCCTTTTATGAATCTGTATATCCATTATAGATGATAGTTACCCATTTGTCTTTCCATATTTGTTTAAATGGCTCCAGCATTTTGTTTCTCATTTGAAGCAATACTATTCTTAGAAGCTTATAATCTGGTGAAATGTAATCAGTCAGGTTGCTATTAGCTACAAAAGAGAAAGCTTTTACATTATATGGATTTTTTTCTTGATAAAATGGAATGGACGATGAATAGAACATTTTAGCAATATGTTCATGTGTTTGTTCTCTAGTTTGTAAATTGATTGCTTTTTAATAGAAGATGTTAAACCAAAAGCCTTCCTTTTTTGCGACCTGTACCAACTTGTGCTTCTAATTGTTGACTATTTTGCACTAGAGATGGGATTGAAATTCTTAAGCAAAGCATTTTTTTTGCCCTGATTTAACATCAATCTCTTGTAACTCACAGCAAATTGTTTGACATTAAATTTTTAACATGATTGAATTCTAGTCTATGTTTATCCAAGTAAATGAGCTTTCACTTTAGAATATGCTGTTTAATAGTTCATATTGTACAAAACTACAAATTCAACATTGCGTCTTACTCTCATTGCTTCAACCTTTTCCAGTTCCTATTGCCCCAACTATTTTTCCTCAGTAAATCAGCTTTCGTCATCTTATATACCCCTTTGTATATCAGATAACACTTTAAATTCAAAATTTTGACTCCAACTCATATTGCTTAAACTTCTTACAACTTAGTCATAATTTTTTCATAAATGTCTAATATTATTTTTAGAATTTGGATTGTCTATGTGAGGCCCGATGCCAGTTCGGTAGAAACCGTTCTGGCATTGGGTAACTGCTCACCGCAGGATCATATCAAGCAATTTGAGATAAAAGAATGCGCATATAAAAGTAAATTATATTTTTCATTTATCTAAAGTTCTTATTACAAGTTCCATCATCTTACAAAACAAAAAAGAAGAACAAAATAAAAAAAATAAAATAAGCATTTCAGCGCCGTTGTTGATCTCTTGAAAGCTAAGGTTCTTGTTTAACCTCTTCTAGGAGCACCTGACGTGGTATTGTACAGAAAATAATATCGGGATTTGAATTACCAGTAATTAGAGAGTACTTTAAGTACATCAGTATACAACAACAAATTAATTTACGAAAACGCGTTTAGCAGAGGTAAAAATGCAGGATAGGTAAGGCAACTGCGTAAAATAAGCGAGTAACTTCCTGCAACAAGTATTTATCACCAAATAACGGTTATTGATGTCATTTTCCAGTAACCAACCCCGAATGTTACTGATGTCATTTTTCCAGTAACAACCCCGAATGTTATCGATGTCATTTTTCAATAACAACCCCGAATGTTGCTGATGTCATTTTTCCAGCAACAACCCCGAATGTTACTGATGCCATTTTCCAGTAACAACCCCGAATGATACCGATGCCATTTTCCGGTAACAACCCCGAATGATATTACGTTGGTTCCGGACAACCAACCAAACTTAAAACGAAATTCGGCTCAAAGCAAATATGCGAAGCAAAGCAGTAATAGAAAAATTGCAATATGTAATGCAAGTCATATACTGGGTACCTTTAGTCTTTTAGTTCAGAAGTTCAACAGCTCGTATGAGTGACAGTTCGCTCAATCTGCATTTTAAGTTCCCGATATTTTTAAGTTAGCTTTTGATTCTTTTATTCTGTTTGTCTTTTTTTGCTTTTGAAGTTCATTTAAATTAAGCTGCTGTTAAAGCAGTTGTTAAGGTGTCTTTATGATTATCATACTAATGTATGACGAAAAAGTCAGAATAATCGACGGAATTGACAAATAGAAATTAGTAGTCATTTATAACACATTGAATCGTTCTCATTATTAATTAATGAGGATAATTCTATTTGTATGACTAGCTATAAATTTGATAGTGAGAATAATTAGATTAAGAGAAAGCGAATGAGTTCTTTCAAATTTCTTTCCCTTACCTTAGATTTAGGATTGCCGGCACACGAAATGAAGCTGGAACGGGTTGGCCGAAGGGTTGCTGGAGCCGCTGCGGGGGCTGCAGGGCTGACGGAAGGTGCTGCCGGGGACTGCCGGGTTGCTGGAAGCTGCGGAAAGTGGCTGTCGGGGGCTGCCAGGCTGCTGGAAGGAGGCTGGAAGGGCTGTCGGGCTGCCGGAAGGAGGTTGGAAGGGGCTGCCGGGCTGCTGGAAGGTGGCTGGAAGGAGGTTGGAAGGGCTGTCGGAGCTGCCGGGCTGCCGGAAGGAGGAGGGTTGGCTGATTTGAGGAGGGGAGAGGGGAAGAGGCTGCTGAATGTGTGGGGAGAAGAGGAGAGGGGATGGGGGGGCTTTATAGGCGCACGTAAAGGCGCCACAACGTGCGCCAATTGGCGCCATAATGGCGCCAGGTCGGCGCCTGGCGCGCGCGCCGGGAGGCTCTGGCGCGGAAGCTTCTCCCGCCAGAGGGCGGGAGTGGGGCCGGGAGACAGGGTCGGCCCTTTGGGCCGACAACCTGCGCCAAAAACGGCGCAGGCAGGCGCCAGGCTTCCGCCTGGCGCGGGAGAAAAAGGAGGGGCGTGCGTAAAGAAGAGAAAAAAACAGAGAAGAAGGAAAAAAAATGGAAAAAGAATTTCAAATTTCAAATTAACCGCATTTTTTCGCCGTTCGGCGTCCGAATGCAACGAAACCTGGCACCGAGGTGTTTTACGACATGACGAACACCCTCGCGCCGAAAAATTTTCAATTCGGAGCAAAATTTTATTTTATTTTAATTTTAGGGGTTTAAAACTTCGAAAATTTGCCACGATCAAATCGACGCTCAGAATTTGATGAAACTTCTCGAGCAACTTTTAAATAATATACTTAACACGTCGACACTGAAAACGATGAATTCAGACACGTATTTCAATGTTTTGATTTTCAGAAATTAGAAATTTCGAAGATAGAACGGGAGCTTCTGTCTTCCGGATTTCTCATGAATTAGGGCTCTTTGATCCTTAAAGTTGTTTCTATCAATTGGTAGTTTTGTTTGCCCTAAAGTGAAATTCCCCGGGATCCTGATTCCTAAGGCGGGATTCTGCCCTAATTTGCAATACAACGGTTTTTTTTTTTGATTGTTACAGTCTATGGGTTCATCTTTTTAAATTACGAGATCAACAAATTTCAAGGAAAAGGAAAAAATATTACATAAAAGTCAAATTATAATATAAAAAGGGGAACCCTTAACTGAAGTAATAAATTCATTAAAAAAAATCTTAAGGTATTTTTAACTTCAATTTGATCTTGAATGAAGAGAATATTGTACATGAGTGCATGCGGTCTTCTTATATGGGATTTTTTCATGGGCAAGCTATTGCTC
This sequence comes from Gastrodia elata, assembly GCA_016760335.1. Lineage (NCBI taxonomy): Eukaryota > Viridiplantae > Streptophyta > Magnoliopsida > Asparagales > Orchidaceae > Gastrodia > Gastrodia elata. The sequence goes on from CM028673.1 coordinate 263,277, forward strand.
AACAAAATCAATGGTAACCTAAAGCATATTCTAAATGACTGCCTCTTGGCATATCATATTTTGCCCAACTTATTAACACTACATATGATAATTACATCAATGCCCATATTAAATTTCATCCATGCATGGTTTCATCTAATTAAAAGTTGCTTATAACATGTACAATTAAAAATATTGGACAAATTGCAATTCTTAGAAGATATTGGATAAATATTGTACACTCACTTTTATTGGATAAGTATAATTTTTAATGCCATCCAAGTATTGTTTACAAATGCTAAGAATTACTTGTAGCATGCACGATAAATCTTAAAAACTATATTTGTAAAAATATTGAACAAATTTTTAAATGAATATATAGTATTCTAAACACATGTAGTTTTTATTTGGATGCATTTGTGCATCTAATTAAAAATATTGAATATGCTATAAAGCTATTTAATTGAATGCTTATATGAAGCATTGTAGTCAAGAAGAGTGTTATGTAAGTAAGCAGTAAACAACTTAGTTTCATTTTGTATTTAACATTAATTTAATATTTATTTAGTCTTAGTGGATATTAACATTTTAATATAAAGTTAATATAAAATTAAATATGAAACTATAATTAAACATTGATAACCTAACAATAAAAATTTTAACACCCACAAAAGGTCATCAGGCTGCTTAACACACAAAGATAATATAACACTAAACAAATAAGTTCAATTGTTTTATGGTTTGACCATTGTCAGACATAAAAAGTTTTTTATCTGGAAGTAACTGTGTGATATTTTGAGATTGGGAGGACGTCAATCCTGGAAGGAAGCCACTGTGGCTACGTGCTTAACACTTGGAAGCAGCACCAATATTGAGAACATGTGAAATATATGGCTGCGTTGTCTGTGAAAATAGGTGAAAGAGGCATTGGTTGAGCTTCTTTGTTGAGCACACGAGATGGTAACGTTAAAGGGCACTTTTTATTTGCACAGTTTTTAAACCGTGCTTGCAAAGGCTAGACATGCCCCAAGTGTGTGCTAGGGCATGTTGCCCTGTGTACAAGTGTGTTCAAATTTGTTTTTTTAATTGGGCATAAAATGCACATGCCAAACATATGTTGGGATGTGTTAGTGCCGTGTTTGTGCCCATGTTGGAGTCCATCATGGACGCAGAAGGGAACATGTGCATGCTTCATAGATCTTATGTTGTATTATATATGAAATTAGTATATATATATATATATATAAATGATAAATTGGGTCAAGCCGAGCCAGTTGCAAAGCAACTTGGGCGGGATAGTTTAATTATAATTTTACTTCTAAATATGAGGCCCAATACTGGCTTGAATTCGGGCTGAGTCCCTATTTGTATTTAGGTTCTTTAACCTTGGTAGGTTCTGATAAAGTCTCCATAGTTTCTCAGTTTGTTCATCACTTCACTTTTTCATCATTTAGTTTGAGAGATTTTTTTTCCTTTGGCATTTGATGAAAAAAGACAACGATGCTTTAAATTCAAGATTGATCGTAGAAAGCTCAAATCAATGACAACGAGGGCTTTTGAAGTTCTATTAAAGTGGTTATTTTAATCAATATTCTATTCTTTTCCAACACTTCATTTACTGCACTGAAACTCATTAGTGACCTTCTTTCTTTGCGACCTTATGTTTCTTAAATTCATATCAATAACTCTAGCATCATCACTTGCTTCTTTCAATCCAAATAGGCTAACACATCTTTGTTTTCCTGCTTTGTAACACCATCATTGACTAATTAAACGAGTGACACTAGCACTCTCTCAACTTTGATATACCCTTTTTTTTTTTGTGAAAGACTACCTATCTCCTTGTCATATATATCCAAGAATTGCCAATATTCTTTTTCCCTTGTGAAAGATCGTAAATATCATATTTCAATCAATTAAATCAAAGCAAAAAACATTAAGCATTCATAGTTAGTAGCTATTATCCCCATCCCAAAACAAAAGTCCCCACCACAGGCATAAAAAATACAGAAGTTCACAATGCAATTATCCCATGAATAAATAAAACCTTTTGGTACATGAATAAAAGGAAACATATTGTCTTTTTTGGCCTTACCATTCTTTTGTTTCAACTGCTCCCACCATGCTCATCGAATATGTGCAATATTACGGGTAGTGTCAATATCAATGATGGTGTCATCTAGGTTTTCCATCCAATCTCGAGTCACCTGTTGATAAGAAGAGCAGCATGGATCTTAGCCTCCAAAAGAGTGAGTATGATCACGGGCTCCACTAGCTTGTCGTGGTCATCATAAATAATAATGCCATTGTAAGCTCCTTGCTTCTTGTACATAAATCAATCATCAATGTTGAACTTAAGCCAAACCGGTTGGGGGGATACCAAGAATCATTGGGTAAGAGGGGCCCTAAAGGGGCTCGGGTGTCCGGGTATCTTGGTAACCGGGTGGGGGGATACCAAGAATCGTTGGGTAAAAGGGGCCCTGAAGGGGCTTGGGTTTCCCGGCAACCCACTAAGTGCATAGATCAATGTTGATAGTTGATATTAATATGGAACTTGAACAGATTGTCAGAATTGGGAAGGTCATTCTGTGCTTCTTAGCAAGACGGCTATGCCAGGCGTAGTACACAATATAGGTATATAATTTGTTCTCCCTACTCGATGATTTGATTTTACACAGTTTATTGGGGAACTAGTCGAGAGAGTGTTTTGAATTAGTACATTGAGAAATGTCAGAACCTGCTAGTCAAAATGCTGTTATTGGCATTCATGTAGCTACGTCTTGAGGTATAATGAGATCCATCAACTTCCCCACAGCCTTGAACACAATTTGGAGTGGTGAAGAGCCCTCTATCTAATAGCCAATGATTGTTGGGGATGACATTTTTTATCAAGCGCCAAACAAAGCAAGCCCCGCGCAGGACAAAGCAGGAGTTTCAACAACCCACGATAATCACTGTCCACGGTACTTTTTTGTGTAAATACTATTAGATAATGCTCAAATCATTTCTCAGATTATTCCATTGATTCTTATTCGTTTCATTTGCATCAATTGATACGTTATTATGCATATAATGCATTTCCAAATCACCCAGCTAGACTGAAGAGACTTACAGTCCCAGTCACGTGCTGCGGAATGAAATTTGCCAAAAGTGGATGCTCTAGGTTTTGCACATTGGAGAGAATTGAGATGTGTTTCAAATCTCTCAAACTGATCCAATTATCATCAAGAGTCAAAATGGCTACCCAATCCCAACGCATTTGCTAGTATGTTTGCAAACAGTGAACCATTTTACATAGAGTTCTCCACACAACTGAATCTCAACTTTTTATTTTATATATTTACACCTTGATTTATATTTGCTCTCCATAGCTTTAATGAAAGTCTGCCCTGCTAACAAAATAAAAGTGCATGTGGCCGTATTATAAAATTTGATCATGACTTGTGAGAATATTGTATGCGATAAGTGATGTTGCCTTCTTATATTGGATTTCTTTATGGACAAACTATTGCTCGAAACAAAAACGATGGTAACTTAATACTTATTTATTTATTGTAAAAGTCAGTATCTTGGCACACATCATATTCTGCACAGTATAATAACACTTCATATGATATAGCTACATTAATTTCCATATTAAAATTCATCCATACACGATTACGTCCAATTGAAAGCTGTTTATAGAATGTACAATTAAAAATATTGGACAAATTGCTTTTTCTTAAAAAATATTCAAAAAATATTCACAATCACTTTTCTTGGATAAATATTATTTTTTCACTTTTATTGGATAAATATAATTTTTATATGGTCCAAGTATTGTTCACAAAAACTAAAAACTGCTCATGGCAAGTACAAGATCGTTAAAAAACTATATTTGTAAAAATATTGAACGAATTTTTAAATGAATTTGTATACGTTATAAGCACTTTTTTTTTTTTTTTTTTGAACTTTTTTTATTTGGAACATAAAGTACTTACAGTTTTTAAATGATGCATTTGTGTCCAATTAAGAATTTTGAACTAAAAAAAGGTTTGTGTACGTGATAGTTTGACACTGAAAAATGTGCCGATCCTGGAAGGAGGTTGCTACAGGGATGCGGCACCAACAAGTGAAGTAGTTTACTTTTACGCTAGAATAAACGAAGGAGGGAGTGGCTAGGCATCTGTTGTCAAGTGCAGTAACAAGATGGTAACACCAAAGGGTAGGGCTTTTTTCTTCACGGTTTTCTTAAGCTGCAAAAGGTACACTATAGCGGGTGTGTCTCATGTGTATGTTTGGGAGTGCTGCCACATATCCAATCATTTCTTTTTTTTCAATTTGGCAGAAAATACACTTGCCAACGTATGTTGGGGCGTGTCAGTGCCGTGTTCGTATTCGTGTCCAACTTTGTACACAAAAGGGTTTTACGCGTGTCCATGCGACATAGATGTTGTGCTGTATTATATATGAAATTAAATAATAAATATAACTCATTAAAATGGTAAATTTTGTTAAGTTGAGCAGAAAGCATGAACACTGACTTGGCTTGCAAAGCAACTTGGGCGATATAATTCAATTATAATTTTATTTCTAAAGTTGAGGCCCAAAATTGGCTTGAATTTGGGTCAAATCCCCATTTGGGACACATTTTTCAATCTTGGTTGTTACTGATAAAGAATCCCTTTGTGTTCAAGAATCTGCACAATTCTAAATCAAGTGTGAGACACCCACCCTCTTTTTGTCATCGACATATTCTTTCCTTTGTGAAAAATGCCCATCTTCTTATCATATATATCCAAAAAATAATCAAAATTATTTTTTGATTGTGAATGATTAACTTAGGCCTAAATAGCATATATATCAATTAACAAAAGGAACCATCGTCATAGATGTTACCTACAATGGTAAGAGTAGTCACTCTCAATGATGATGCTATCAAGCTCGCCTATCCAATCTCGAGTCGCCCACTAATAAAAAAGTCTTGTGGATCTCAGGATTCAAAGGAAAGTGGGTATGAACACAGGCTCCACAAGCCACCATAAGTTTTCCCTAGTTATCAGGAATAATAAGGCCATTGTAAGCTCCTTGCTCCTCGTACATAAAGGAACCATCAATATTGATCTTAAGCCAATTGGGTGGAGGGGCTCCAAGATTCATTAGGTAAGAGGGGGCCTGAAGGGACAGGTATTCCAAGAATTCACCAAAGTGACTAGAGCAATGTTAATAGTTGTTATTATAAAACTTGCACAAATTACTGGAATTGGGAAGGTCCTCCCGTTCTTCTTAGCAAGATGGCTATGCCCAGCTTTGTATATAGGAATATAATTAGCTGTCTGCTCAATGATTTGACCTCATACAGTTATCGATGAACAACACTAGAAAGTATTGTCAACTAGTACATTGTGAAATGGTGAAGCCCCAACTAGCCAAAGTGTTGTGATTGACATTGGTATAGCTACATATTGATGTAATGTGAGATCAATCTTCAACTTCCCCGCAGCCCTAAACACAACCTGGAATGGTTATGAGCGCTCTATTGTATAGCCAATAATTGGCGGGGATGGCATTTCTTAACAAACATCAAACACTGCAAGCCTCGTAATGACCAAGCAGGAATTCCCACAACCCACGATATTTCATGTCCACTGTTTAAAACTTTTTTGTGTTAATGCTATTAGATATGATCAAATCATTTCTCAAATTAGTCTATTGGATCTTATCAATTTTAATTGCATGATTTGATGCATTATGATGTATAAAATGAATATCCAAATTGCCTAGCTCAAATTGAAGGGACTCACGGTCCCAATCATCGGCCAACGTAATGAAATTCTCCTCGAGGAAATGCTCTTAGTTTTGCACATAGAAGTGAAATGAGATGTGTTGCAAATCACCCAAACCAATCCAATTATCATAAGTAATCAAAATGAGTTGCCCATTCCCAATGCGAACAATGGACCAACCTTTACATAGAGTTGTCCACAGTTGAATCTCCACTTTTTAGTTTAAAATATTTGCACTTTGATTTATATATGCTCCCATAGCTTTAACCTAAGTCCGCCTTGCTAACGAAATTGAAAGTGTGTCAAGCCACCAATACCTGCTTCCATTCTCTAAGATTGCAGATGCTTAAACCACCACGAGGTAACAGGGCACAAACGTCATCATATTTGACTTAGTGCATTCCTTTATTGCTGTTTCCTTTCCAAAAAAGTTGCATATTATTTGCTCAATTTCAAGAAGGCATGAATTGGTAATTGGAGACATGAGCATAGCATTAACTATTATGGCTGACAAAATCGATTTAGTTTAGCAAAGATGCTCGCAAGAGAGAGGGAGAGTTCCCCAAGAATTGTTCTGTAGTTTTTCCACACCATATCGGTGATTGGCCTTCTTCAGAGGTTTGTCGCATATGAATCCCCAAATATTGGAATTCATTCCATCGAGAAAAGCTAATGAGAGAGGCAAATGCATATATTTCTGGGCACTTTTACTCAAAATGATGTACGATTTGCTAGCATTGATGAATTGCCTTGCCAATCCCCGTACTCTTCCAAGATTTATCCCACTTGCTTTCCTTTAACAGTGGAAGCGGGAGCAAAGATCATATCATGGGGGTATGAAGAAGATGCGGGAAACAAGGGCCATATCTATCCAACTTAATGCAATTGGTCTGCCAACGCATATGGTGTTTTATAGCCATCGAAATCTCTTTTGAACCTAGGATGACTAGGTATGACGAGACTGAGCAACCTTGCTGAAAGCCCTTCTTTGCCTTAATCGAAGCAAGCTTTTACCTATTTATAAGCAATGCAAATCTCGGCTCATAAACACATTGGAGACTTCTGTTGAATTATCTAAGAGGGAAGCCAAACTTGATCTAGACATCATGCTACAATCTCACTCCATACCATCATAGCTTTGCTCCATATCCATCTTGATGGCCATATTCCCCACTGTCGAAGTATAATAGGTGAGGCATGAATGGGTCTACTGAACAATAAGACAATTCTCATTCATGTCATACTCTTGAGATATGATTTTGGGGGGAAAGCCTTAAAGACAGTTTTCAAATCTCTTATGTGAGAGCATCTTTCTTAGTGATGCCCGAGTACTCTTTAAAAATGGAGAGTGATGCCATCAATGTTGGGCGCTTTATAAATTGTTCGAGTCCTCAAGCGCCAACTAAATCTCATCATTCAGAATGGGTCTTTTAGGAGAGAAGAATCTGTGTCATTGAGAGGGGCACCCCAGTGTGGAATGAAGAGGGCAACCAGAGACTTGCATTGAAACTCCCCACTACTTGAGTTTAAAAATTGGACAAGATGCAATTAGTAGCGTCTTGGTCTTGGTCGGTTCCTTTGGTTACTTCAAAAAGCAGGGCGACCTTCATTTGAACCTTCTATACTCGTCTGCACAACAGTGTTAATGGTAGTCCCAAGAAGCATTATTCTATTCAGGAAGATACATTCCAACCCTATTTTTGACATATTCTCTGCCAGTTTTGCAAGCACTTTCAGTAATTTTTCTTCTAAAACACCCTTCTTGTTTGTCAATATTTTTGTTAACTAGTTGATGAGGATCTCCCATTTCTATTGCTGTGGCCCTTCTTCTTTTGCACTAAGATGTATTGTAACAGTTTTGTCCAGGTTTTTCATATGGATCTAGTCACCATCAACCTCGGTAACACAAGTTTTCCTTTTTCATGCTGAGAAGATTACAAACTTCTAGCTTATGGATCCTTCTACTGCAATTATGCTTACAATCATAATAATGGGATGCATTTACTACAAAATATAATAATGGAATTGGTTATCAAAGTGCATGTGCTGTTTTGCCCAAACCTGACATCCGCTGGTGCCTCCTAAATAGTGGAGATACTAATTTTAATTATTGCAAATTTAGTAAAGCAAAATTACCCTGCACGGATTTTGTATTATATTTTTAGACTTAATTATTGTTATCATGATTAGGATGTAGTTTCTTGGGCAGATTATCTACATTATGGCTTGTAATTTTAACCGAAACTCAAAATTCGAAACTCGCTCTAGTTTTAGTCGACTCGAATTCATGTTGGGTTTGAGTGACTATATATATACATATATGAAATTTTAAATAGACAACAGAATATGTAAGTTGTGCAGCGGTAAGTGTATCTCTCTTGTTCGCAGAACAATGGTTCGACACCCGCAAATGGCACTAGTGTGCTGTTATTAAGAAATTCTTTTTTGTTAAAAAAAAGAATGATATTTGGCATTCCAAACTATCAAATATGGGGCCTCTCTATAAAATCAAAGATGCTTAACCAGCGGGCTGCTCCTGTATTCATTAAAAGATATAAAGTTTTTTGTATTTTATATATCATGAGTCTGACTGTAATTCAAAAATTACGAGTTTAAATTGACTCCAACGAATTCAAGTCGGACTCAACTTAAAAATTTTGAGTTCAAGTCTGAGCTAACTTGCTCGAACTCAACTCGAAGCTAACCCTAATCTGTATAATAGAACACCTGATTGAATTGTTTCTTGTTGACGGAACTCACTGATATTGTTCGCTATTAGTTTGTTTGTTTGCTTTCACTCGTGCTTTAAAAGATCCGTTGCAGTCTTACTTTTGAGGACAACAATTGACACTGTTGACAATCGGTAAATACGGGTAGTTGTACTGTTCTGTTTTTGCCAATCAAGAACCATCAGTTAGTGTCATACTCAATTCAGGCTTGGCGACTACATCATTTGACAATAGACTAGGATGGTGTGGAAAAGCAGCTTGGCTTTTGTCAAAATGAGCTTTATTAGTTCATTGAGTGAGTAATTGGCACCACTTTTAGTAAATAATTTTATTTTTCTTTCCAGCAACCTGCATTGGTTTGTTAGTGTTTTGACTTCTCATTGATTCTACTATTAATGGAAAATTTTTCATCATGTCCCATTCGCATGAAAAAAAAAGCATTGGGCTGAGTTTGCCTACTGAGCATTACAGTTAGGATATTATATGTATTATAATTAAATTTATTATTATTATATGTATTGCTGAGCAATACAATACATTTTGAAGGCTATGCTATGATAAAGTTGGGTGTAATTAGGTATTGGGAGAGTAAGTCCTATAGTTTCATTGACGCTTGTTAGAGGCATAAGAACTAGCACTATCCCTGTCAACTCTCTTTCCCTCATCTTGTCAAGCCATTTGGCCCTTCTCAATTCCTCTTACCAGCCATAATTTTCCCTCAAATTTCTTGAGGATGGCGACCAAATTAATTTGAACCATAGGCTTATTTGACATTTATCACTCCCTGTAAGTTTTGTTGTATTTGACTGCTAGAAGTTTATATCTTAATATATCAAAAATAAAAAATATGTTGAGGTATTAAATAGATATTAATACATGTGTATTATACATTTTCATTTTAAATTTTAAAATAAAAAATACTGATTACATAAATAAAAATTAGGATAATATATGTATTATAATTATAATAAATATTATTATTATTATATCAAAAAATTTAGAAAATAATTTTGTTTGAAATTTTAAGGTAGGCCAAAAGAGTTGCTCAGTCGTATTTTCACTAGTTAGTCAACTTTAATAAATGGTGCACAACTTTATGTATGTGTAAAACTCATCTTTTAATGATTCGAATTAACTTCAAGATGAGTGCTAAACTTTGGTGCAAATAGTGTGATTTGGTGCTATACATGTAAATTGTAAGTTACTATAGAATATTTTGGTTCTATGTATGCAATTTTTATTTATTTTTATATAGATCCATTGCATGTGATGATTTATGGATGCAGATGGATGAAGTGTTGGCCTCTGTTGCTGAGACCATAAAGAATTTTGCGGTGATCTATCTGGTGGACATCACAGAGGTGCCTGATTTCAATACCATGTACGAACTGTATGATCCATCAACTGTCATGTTCTTTTTCCGCAACAAGCACATCATGATCGATCTTGGCACTGGAAACAACAACAAAATCAACTGGGCGATGAAGGACAAGCAGGAGTTCATTGATATTGTTGAAACCGTCTTCCGAGGGGCCAGGAAAGGCCGTGGCCTCGTCATTGCCCCCAAGGATTACTCCACAAAGTATCGCTATTGATCGAACTGAACTTATCATGCAAGTTATCTTAGCAGCCTATCATTGTTTCCAGATTAGATTTTATGCTTTAAGTGTTCTATTACTGGAAATACTATGCTTGTGCATCCAATAAGTCATAACTGAGTAAAATTGCAGCAGTTTTTCAGAAAAGAAACGTTCGCTGCCATTGTTTTTTGGTGAGAACAAACGTTCACCACATATATTCATGCATTGCGAAAAAAAATTAGCATACAAACTGTTTAGGTTTGTTCATGCTTTGGTGGTGGCCTCAGCAAATAATATGAGCTGGAGCTGGTTTACACACTCCAGCATTGTTGGCCGAGCATTGCTCTCAATTCGAACACAGCGAGATGCCAAATCTGTAAACATTGAGATGCTCTCCATAGTGTACGAGCAGCAAGGCATCTCAGGATCAATTATCCTCCTTAGCTTCTTTCGTTCATTGGCTGTATGTCTCAGCTGAAACAATACAAGTACCACATGGTTTTCATAATCCTGAACTCCAATGAATCAATGAATAGATTGAATTATATTTTATAAACCTGGTGCATGAGATTCCGGTCTGCAGTGCCTTGGTTCAGCTCTAAAGCGTTGCGGCCAGTCAAGAGTTCCAGAAGAACAATACCAAATGCGTATACATCACTCTGTAATGTCAGCTTCCCTGTCTGTGCTACAAAAGAGATAAATACTGTTATATTGTTGTTACTGCATTAGAGTTGATGCCCAACAAATAGAAAGGCAGCATCATTGTGGTTGAAGGATGGTGTACAAGCGCTGGTGCTTATCAGCAATCCTGCATATAAAGACTTGTAAAAGAATAACTGATTTTTGTTTATACGAAATTTTTCAAGAAAACTATCATTTTACAAACTTATAAAAGCTGTACTATGTGGTGCATGAAAATTCACAAATATCAAGGTAATTAAAAATGGTATAAAAATATTAGAGCCTCTTTAAATTTAACTGATTTTTCAGAAGATTTGTTAAAGGACTTTCCAATAGTCTTTTCACTAAATTGATTTGACGGTGCTAACTCTGTATGCATTGGTTCTTTTTTTTGAAGAATATCCAATAAGATTTGAATTGCTAATCTATCAAGAATTTCAAATCCAATAGCCTCAACTACTAAACAAATTTGTATGCTTTGATTTCTGAGTGCATGAGTTGCTTGTTGTTAGCTCATATCCTTACAATTCTTTCAAGTACTCATGGAGATTTTGGATATAGAGTGATGCTTCATATTAAGATTTAGATAAAATTTGAGGCATTATCTCTATATATATAGGGTTAAAATTTTCATTGGTCATAAGAATCTGGAAATACTTTTTATTTAGTTAATGAAATCATAAAGGATTATAATGTTATAAATTTAGCATCATCCAAATAAAGTTAATTAATTGATAATGCTTTAAGAAGTTAATATAGATAATCACTCGTGTAAGTCAGCAACTTGAAAATATAATTCCATTGTAAAAAGCCTATCTTATGTTTTAACATTTCAATCAATAATTATTGATGGGATTCGAGTAGGACTGATAATTTGACCCGAAACTTGAAATTTGAACTAACTCGACTCGAACGCAAAACATTTTGACTCAACTTGAACTCGACTTGAAAATTCTTGAATCGAGTTCGAGTCATACATCTTGACTCGAACCCTATTTAAATTGACTCGAAATGACTCGAATTTGACACAAACTCGACTAAAAGTCAACTCGAACTCAAACTCGAGCAAGTTCAATTCAAGTTCAAGTATGGGCTGACTCGACTCAAACTCGAACTCGACTCGAAACCAACCCTAGATTCGAGCATTTCAGTTGGAAGTATGTGGATTGATGAAGTTTAGCAGCTGAATTCATAATGAAATGAAACCTAATTTTATTATTATTATAGATTCTTCAAGCATTGTGAAGTTTAAGAGATCGGCTTTACATTCCAAAACTATTAGAACTTCATGATACACACGACTGCATATTCAATTTTATTAAAAAAAGTACTAACATGTATTGAAATCTTAGGAGAGTTTTTGATGGCCTAATTTAAAGCAAAGATACGATGCAGTTTGAACAATGGTCAATAAATTTACAAAATAATTTATTTTCTAACCATTAGACAAAGTTAATAGAAATTTAAGAAAAACATGCTGTGAGCCACTTATCATTATATCAGATTGAGACAAGATTTATTTCGAGATAATGCGAGTACAAAAAGTTTTTAAAGTACAAGTGTATAAAGCTTTAGCTTCGTTTTATTAGTCAATTTGGGGTGAATGAGAGTTGAATGAATATATTATAAATTTGTCTCATCCTTTGAGACTTGCTGAATTTATAATATAATTGATGTCTTTTGTGTTAAAATTTATAATTTTTCTCACATAAATAGTATGAAGAATTGTTCAAAAAGATTGAATTATGAAGTTTTAGCGCTCCACTGTCAAATTTTCTCTTTGTTAGAGTGCTCTAGAAGAGCCAGTCTGAGCGCAAAGTTATTTGGGAGATAAAAAACGTATGATCGAAAATATCTACAATTATTTAAAAAAATTGAATCTGGTAGCAAAATTTTGAGGGTAAAATGTTACTGCTCATTAAGAAAAAATCATTTCATTCGAAATGACAAAAATCCTAATTCTTCTCCTACACTCCCACCAATGTACTTGTGCCCACTTCTCAACGGTAGCCTACTCACTTTGTGTGGAAACCTAACTCACACGACTAGCTCAACCTCTTTGCATAAAAAAAACAAGGAAACGCTTCAGCTCCCCCTAGAAGAGCCCAAACCGCATCAAAATGATGCGATTTCACGAGAAAATTATTTTTCCTTCGAGAAAATTTCCCCATCCCTCACGCAAAAAGTGCATCACCATTGTAGGGTCCCATGCCCTGGATGTGAAAGGAGGAGGGTGGTGCTAGGCATAAAATTTTGTCAAATCCTATTATGATATGAATCATTTAAGTAATTGTATTAAAACTAGGGTATCCCCTGTAGCGACGCATTGCATTGCCTGAATTTAATGAAGTGTGCAAAGGCTGTTATATGGGAGCTGAGTGTAGTGTCAAATAAGCAATGATTCTCTCATTATGAATGGATGCAGATAAAGAAGCTAGTCTTTGATTCTAAATTAAAATTAAATAGTTGGAATATTGGCATTCTCACTGGCAAGCTTTTAAATTAAGTGACATTATGATAAAGAGGGTGATTATTATATTATCTTCAAAAAACTAAGCGTGCGGGAGAAAAAGCAAAAGAAATTGATAGTTTAGTCTTTAAATTTTAGTTATCAAGTAAAAATTGCCATAGGAATGGTGTGTATTCTAGATAATAAGAATTTAAAAGGATAATGGAGTGAAAGTTAAGAGGTTGGGACATAATTATATCTTTAAAACTAATAATTAATAGAATAATTTTTGATATTGCAAATATTTATGCCCCACAAATAAGATTTTGATATGATTTGAACGAGTTGATTCAAAGAATACCTCAAAAAAAGATATTTTTGATAGAAAGAGATATAAAAGGGCATTAAAAGAGTAATAAAATCATTTAATAATATTTATGGTGGTTTTGCTTTTTGAGTGACTAATGAAGGAAGAATAATTTTAGAATTTACTTTAACTTATGATCTTATGATTGCTAATATTTAAAAAAAAATAGATGACTATAGTTATTTATATAAAAATGAGATTTTTAAAACTCAGATTTATTAATTTCTCTTAAAGAAAATGGATCACTTATTTTGTAACGATTGTAAGATTATTCCAACAGATTGCTGCAACATTGTTTATTAATTTTGGAATTGAAAATAAGTGATAATAAATGTAATATTAAATCTAAAATATTCTAAAATTAAATGGTAAAATCTTAAGAATAAGTTTGAAAATATTGTAAGGGTAAAACCAACCTTATGTAGAATTCAGTTGCTAACTGTATTTGTAATGTAGCAAATAATTTACTTACTGAATAAAAAAGTAAAGTACCCATTAATAAAGATGAGTGATGATGGAAATAAAATGTCCAAGTTAAGCTTAAAGATAAAAACACATTTTATCAAGAATTGCTTAAATGCAAGATTGAGGAGGATAAACTAATTTATTGAGAATCCAAATAGCAAGTTGTGATGCTAGAAACTACAAATGGAGAGAGACTAAGAATACAACATTTGAAATTTTATATAATAAATTAGAAACTATCAATGGAGAGAGACATATTTATAAGCTAATCAAATTAAAAAATAATTTCACTTATGTTAAGAATACCAGAGATGATAAAAAAATTATTTTTAAAGATGAATATATTCAACATAGATGGATGAATTATTTTACTAACATTTTTAATGAATGTTGTATCAATCCAATTAATATGGGTTTAATATAATAGTATCAATTACACTTCATTTGTCGTATTAAAAAAGCTGAGATTTGAAATACTTTAGTGAGAATGAAGAGCGAAAAAATGATATAATCGAATGACATCCCTATTGATGTTTGAGAATGTTTGGGTGAAAAAGGAATTTCTTGGGTTACCAAGTTATTCAATATTATTTTAAAGACTAAAAAAATGCTAGATAAATGAAAAAAGAGTATTATTATACATATTTAATAAAAATAAAGATAATTATCAAGACTGCTTATTATAGATAATCAAATTAATGTGTTATCCATTAAAACTTTGGGAGAGAGTAATTGAATAGAAGAGCTTTAGAGAGAATAGATTTGTGTTGATTATATTGATGTTATTAAAGAAATGAATAATGATTGCTTTTATTATAAATGTTCTTATTGAGGACATTCAAGAGGAGATTCCTTGGTTGGTGCATGTTATTAGTAGATGATATTCTTCTTTTAATTGATAAGACTAAGAATAAAGTTAAAGCAAAAGTTGAGTTGTGAAGTACTACTTTAGAATCTAAAGGTTGTCGTCTTAATAGATCTAAAATATAATACATGGAGTATAAGTTTAATTGTACTAGAAACCTTAATCTTGAGGACACAAGTATTGAGGACCATGTGATCAAGATGAGCAAGAGGTTCAACTTTAGTTTATGAATTTTGCCCATATTAAAAAGGGAAAAGGAAGGCCAAAAAAGACATAAGAAACTAATATGAAGGATCTTCATTAATTGGAAATTAGGAAGAGGTTTATTCCTTATCAAAGGAGATCTATGTTCTTGTGATGATTCTGATTTTGTAAGTGTATGCTGGGTAAGGAATATGAATTTTTTAAATCAGCTTGGGATTTCTTTCATTCCCTAAGGGTCTAATATTGCCTTTAACCTTTTTGGAACATGTTTAAACCTAACTAATCTTTCCTACATTGTGTGGAGATGTTGGCATAAGTATATTTTAATACTTTGCAGATTGGCTTTGCTATATTTAGCCTCTTTTATGTAATATTAAAGATATGGATCACATTTTTTACAGTCATTTGGATGTTTTGGTTTGGGGTCATTTTAGCTTAAACAAAAATTTACTAGTCTCTAAGTTTCACACTAACGAAGATTTGATAATGGAATTTATTAACTTTGGCACTTCATCTTCTAAAGTTAATTTTACTATTATTCTACTTTTATATTCTTTGGCATTTGTGGCCTTAGAAGATTTTAGCTAAACACAGTAACTAGGTGAGCACTCCTTATTTAATTACTAGCATTATTTCTAATATTAAAGGTCTATTTAAGGCTAAGCATATTCTATATTTGTCAGCTTTGGGTATTGATGAAGAGATTTTGCTGACTTTTTGATGTGTTAGTTAACAGCTGTTGCTCTTTTGACATTTGTTTGCATTTCCATATTATTATTGATGCTTTACTTTTGGAATGCTAGCAGCTTAAAAGACAGATTTATTGGTATGCTTTATGTGGAGCATTTTTAAGGGATATTTGTAGAGTAGCAGTTTTAAAATTAATACGAGAAACCAAGCAAGCCTATATAATAGGTTGGATGGCTGGGTCATGAATTATTAACCCAACTATAAATCCTGTAGTACAAATCTCTACCCATCTTTCTTTTTAATCTAATTTCTAGTTTATTGTCATCATAATTTAAATTTCATAGATTCAATAATTTTTTGGGATATAAGATGGATTGAGAATAAGACTAATCGGTTGAATAGTTGAGCCTTTAATGAGAGGACTGATCTAGGAAATTTTTTTAATAGCCCATCAAAGAGCCTTTTTATCAAGTTCTCTGTTTAATCGGTCAATCGCACTAATTTTTGGCCTTTCTTCATCTTAATGTTTAATTGTTAAGCCTTTTTGTTCCTTTAATTCAGAGCTTTCCTTTTTTCATTAGTACATGTTTTAAGCATAGTTTATATGTGCATCACTAAATCTTCCTTGTAAAATTAGCTATTGCATGCATAACGAATCTATCAGGTTTTGCTCATTTGGCAATATATCATCAAGCTACGAATAAGTAAATAAATTATTCAAAATGAAAGCTTTGATAGTTTTGCTCTGGCCTTCAAGACTTGTGTATTGCTCTTATTACAAATAAAATGGGTGTTATTTCTGTAAACATTCAATAGTTAACACAAATTGCTCAATTGTATTTCCAAGGAATCTTCATGCACAACAAACTTATCATGGTCAAAATTAACAGGCAAGAAAGAAAGTTAAACATACCAATGCATACTCAGGATCGAAGTACCCAAAAGTACCCAGCATTCGTGTTGTTGCATATATGCCTTCATCTTCTGGCATTAATTTTGCAAGGCCAAAATCGGAAATCTGAAATTCACAGATATTAAACAGCATAGAGAAATTAATAGCATCAATAATCCATTAAATCTTGATTAAACTGCTGTATGCCTTCACCTCGGAATTACCTTAGCCTCATATTGCTCATTTAGGAGAATGTTGGTTGACTTGAAATCTCTATGAACAATGGGAATGCCAATTTCTGGATTTATATGAAGATAAGCAAGCCCCCTAGCTACTCCAAGTGCGACTTTTAATCTTAGAGGCCAATCCAATTTTATATTACTGATTCCTGTATAATTAAAACAAATCCCAAAGCTGTATAATTAATACAAATCACAAATCTATTTTCAGTGAAGAGAAGTTTGTGATATAACATAAGACAGCATTGAGATAAAACAAACCATTTAAAGCATCCTGCAGGTTTCCTCTGGGCATGTATTCATATACTAAAAACCTGTTACTTCCATCAGCACAATAGCCAATAAGTGTGACTAGATTTGTGTGATATAGCCTGTTCAGAATGTCCACCTCAACGCGGAACTCTCGCTCTCCATCAGCTCGTTTGGATGGAGGTAGATCCATCCTCTTGATTGCAACAATCTTCATCATATTTAATAATTAAGGTTGGTTCATTAGCAGATTGTCTTGTCTATTTTACTTTAATAAAAGAGTAAAATATAGTTTAGTCTATAAATAATCTTTGTATTATTTTAATCTTTAAACTTTTAAAATTTGCAAATTTTAATTTCTAGATTTTTAAAAACAATATTATATCCTCAATATTTTTATATTAGTTCTGCTTGAGCCCTTAAATATTCGTAAGTTACAAACATACTGCTTAAAACTTTCAAATACTGGATGCTTTATTTGTTACTAAATATTATCAGTTATTAGATATGTAAAATTATAAAACATTTGGATTATACATGACCAAACTTTGCCAATCTATTTAAATTATATATGCAGCACTCAAATTTTAATATTTACAAATAAAACATTCAAATAATATTATTTGCATTGGAAATAGCATCAATATTTTATATAAATAATTTTGAGTAATTTAATAGTAAATAAGAAAAAAGCTAGATATGTAGATTATAAGATTTGAGTGCTTTACATGTAAATCTCTAAAATTATTTACACATAGCAAATCTTCATAGTTTACATATATAACCCACCTTTCATATTAACAAATTTAGTATCCAACCTTGGAACAAAAAATGTGCAAGAGTTTATAGAAAATGTTTTACTTGTGTGAAACTAATATCAATTATGATGACTAATTTATAGTTTTGAATTCTCTAATGACCAATATGGAAACAAAATAAACTATAATGTAAAGTAGAACCAATAAAAAATTACACAGACAAATATAAACCATTGAGATTAAATTAAAATTTATCCAAAAATGCAAAAGAAAAAGCTGCATTAATCAAGAAGCTATAAAAATAACATTCAGAAGGATTATTTTAATCAATTGATGATGATATATTAAAGATAAATATATTAGCAGAAAAGTATATCATGAACAGGTAGTAATTAA
Source organism: Gastrodia elata (assembly GCA_016760335.1). Taxonomy (NCBI): domain Eukaryota; kingdom Viridiplantae; phylum Streptophyta; class Magnoliopsida; order Asparagales; family Orchidaceae; genus Gastrodia; species Gastrodia elata. The sequence goes on from CM028673.1 coordinate 281,585, forward strand.
CATATTTATACTTAAAAATTTTGCATTAATACTTGAAGTAATTTTCAAGTGTTTGAAAATATTCATAATTGCGCTTAAAAACAGTCTCCTACTACCCTTCAGTGGCTCAACCAGAAAGGAACTTAGGGGGCGCTTTCACGCCTATGCCTAAGAAATACCTTATAAAGCCTTTTCTCCTATGCATATATACTTTAAATTCTACTGTGATTATGTATTAGAAATTTGTCCCCCTTATAAGTTTGCATCAAGCTTTTTCTCCATCAACTTAAGATCATGACTCAACTATTGCTTGTCTTGCAAGATATATGGTCAATTATTTGGTCAGCAATAAGTAATCTTGACACATGATGTCATAAAAAAAGAAAAGTGCAAGCTTGAAGAAACTTGTACTTCTTTGTTTCTTCTACAAAAGGATTTTAAAAGGGAGTACAAACATGATGAATATAAGATTTCAGTTTTATAATATCTCTTGATTTGATTTTGATAATCACTAGTTAAAACTTTATTTTTGTGTAGATCCAATGCCTTTATGCCAAGAACATTTCAATACAATGTACTCAAAAAGGATAAGGCTTAAAAAAAAACAGAATCCAGTTCAGATGATCCAGGTGATTCAAATACAGGAATCAAAAACTTAATTCAGATGTCAAGTGGAAACTCAATTTAGAAATCTCATATGTTAGAGAAAGCTTGTTCTAGCTGCTTGATCCAAGTGCTAATGGAAGACTTCTGAAAGGGCAAAGCAAACCGTAGCCTCACCACCTCAGCAGATTACAATAGACTAGCTTGTTTTCTAACAACTTTTGAATTTTCTGGATGTTTTGAAACTTACTTTTAGCATAGATTAGCTTTAGGTTGAGCTACTGAAAATGTGAGACACCTTGTTTGTTGATAAACCAAGGTGATTTTTTGGGCAACCTGGGCTAGCCAGGGGAATCTAGCCACACAGGGTGGGGCGCCCAGGTGCATCCCCATAGCGAAAAAAGGAGATTTCCTCTTTTGGAGCCTCCTTCCACTTATAAATAGGACCTATACTCTTAGCTTCAAACATAACTCGAACAAATAAACCTTCTTCTCGCATCTCCATAAACTCTTTGAAACATTTGCAAGGCTCTCTCAAATTTTAGGATGTTCTGGTTCTTGGAGAAATCACTTCAAGACCTTGAGTTTATTTTCTATCTTTATTTCAACCTATCTTTTGGGGGTTGTGCAAGAGAGATGCAGCAACTCCAAGTAAACAAGGATTTAAAAAAGAGTGATTTCAACAACTTTGCCGCCAAATTTTGTGAACTTGGGATTGTGTGCCTTCTCCACCTTCTTGGAGATAAGTGAATGAACAACTCTGGTACAAGTGTATTCAAAATGGAGGTGAACATTAAAAGAATGATATAGAATCCATGATAGAATTGATTTATTAAATATCCTGGTGTAATCTTTTATATTTTGTATAATAATTCAAGTTATCCTATATGATTTTGTGATTTCGCTTGTTGAAATTTGTCAAAGTCACTCCTAAAATTTAAAATGACTTCAAATACTAAAAAGACATTCAATTCAGCCCCCTTTCTTAAATTGTGCTACTACTACTCAACAACATATATGCTCAAAAGGATGCCTAAGTTCAAAGTAGCTTGCTTTGCAATGATATATACTGCCGTATTTTAAATAAATATTGAGATAGATAACAACTCTATTTCAAAAGAAAAGGTTTCAACTTAAGATAATTATAATTAAAAATACTCTTTAACTTTATCAATAGAAAAAAGAGCTTCCAATTTCAAAACTTTCTTGAGATTAATGTGGGCAGAGAAGAAGGAGTCAAGCTAGCAACAAAACATAATAATGTTACTTTATTGTGCAAGTAAAGAAGGGAGAATTGAAGTTGATTAACAACTCTATTGAAAATTGGAGAATTCCATGCACTTTATTAATGAGAGAGCGAGGGAGAGAGATAATCAAATATTATAAATTTGAATGTTGCAGTATTCATCCAATCTCTTGTCTAATTTAGGCTTTGTTTGGAGCAATTTTCTGGCTATCGTGTTTGATATGAAGCATCCCCAAAATATTTCTTTGTTATTGGGAAAATGCTTTTGCGAGCTTCCAATAAAGTGGGCAGCTAATAGGTGACTTAATGCACAACATCCTAGCAACTACAGAGCTTTCTTGTGAGCAAAATTACAAATTTATCCTAAGGAGACAACCCCAAGCAAGTGAGGATAGAAAAATCACAAAATTTGCAAAAACTGAAGCTAGGGTTCAAAGGTTCCTACAAAGAGGGACCAATGTCATTGGCATCGCCGTCTCAGTCAGATGACACCACTAGCTCTAATATTCTCTACTGCCCTTCTCCCAAGCGCAACAGCCATACCTGAACTTTGACGTTTTTTTCTCATAGTAATCGTACGCCAACACTTCAACAGCTTGTCCAGCTGGAAGCTTCTTCCTGGTTATCCCTATCAAAGTATGCTACCTTTTTATGCAGCACTTGATTTCCTTCACGTCTCAGTAGAATGAATTTTTTGCCCCTTTATTCTCTACCTTTGAAGTTCCAAATGCCCAGCATTTCCTGTGGGGCATCAAAGATGTAAAGCATGGGTTTAATACATGTCTGCAACTTGCTTGCAACCGAAGATGGATCCTAATCAAATATAATACTCTTTTAGAAATAAAAAACCATGATAAATAATATATTTAGTAGCTCAAGGAGTTTTATTAAAGTAAAACCACTGCTAAGGAATTCCTAAAATGCCAAAAAATGCATTCAAAGAAATCCATGGATACTAACGTAATTGCAGAATTCAGCTTAAAGTAGCTCATAAATATGTAATTCCTGCAAAACAATTTCATTTTTCTTTGTTACTACTAAACTAAAGTAAATCCTTAAATTACATGTTATGTTTTTAAGAGAAATAATTTGATATTTTGGGTTTAACGTTACATAGACTCTCACATAATAAGCCAGCAAGAACAATCTCAAAAAAGTTGACATTCCATAAAGATGATCAATTGACACTTCATAGCAAGGCTTCAAGGTCTAGTAACTAGGTTGACCAAAGTTATTAAGACCTTAAATCAACTTTTTTTCTTCTACACCTAAAGAAATTCACAACAATCTGAAAAAAATGCCTTATTTCTAAGTAAATTTTAGCTTGGATTCATATTTTCATAATCTTATGTAACCCACTATTTAATACTAATAGTTGAATAGGATTGCATTGGAACGATTGATGGTGCATATGTTCATGTGAAAATTCTAAAGAGCAAGTACATCGCATGGAAGAAGCCAATCAACTATTCGAAATTTAAATTTTCTGTTGCCTTTTAATGAAACTTTCCTTTGAGCAAAGTGAGCGTCTTTAATGCTGACAAGACATCACTTCATTTAATTGTATGCAAAAACTACATTGACGATGCAGGATTATCGTGAGGATTTTTTAAGCCCTGGTTCAAGGCATGATAGCATGTGCCAAATTTCACAAAAAGAAGCCAAGAAATAAAAGGCTTGATGAGGCATTCAATAAATGATGCTCTCATTTTGATGGGTCTTTAAACAAATGTTTGGGGCTTTGAAAGAAAAAATGGGTTATTCTAAGGATATGCCCACATATTCACTAAATAAATAAGTTTTAATAGTAACTCCAACAATTATCCTACGCAGAGACAAGAGAAACACCCATCCCATGTTTGGCTTTTGTTATGCTAATAATTTTTTTTGGCTTACCAGAGGCATACAAGTATCAAAATTGGAAATCAATAGATACACTAATTTTGGAATGTGAAGGAGAAATGAAGACGGCGAAAACGCTAATAAAAGGAAAATTTGACATATGCAGTTGCACTTTATTTGTTAATCAATATGTAATACTTCTAATTCATCTGAAAAGCATAATTATTAAGCATTGCATCTCTTAAAAGTTCTTATACAGTTAAACATTAAGCAAAACCTTTTAGTAATATCCATGTTTGTTGTGATTTTGCATCATATTATTCAATTTGGATAGCTTTGGGTATAATTGTAAGAAAAAAAAATAGTTGCATAACATTAGCATCAACCAAACAAGCTAAATAAAAGCAATTGAAGCAACACAAAGTGACAACAAACATCCAAACATCATCAGCTTCCTCAGAAGCAGCTTCAAACAACAACTTCCTCTAAAGCACATTCGCAACAACTTATTCAAACAACTGTAACTGGTACAATTAAGCTTACAATATCATCCAAGAAGTAGCAATAGAAGGTTATTGAAAGCAAATTTGAACTTGATAATCATAAAAAATTAATATAAGAATGGGGCTAAATAAGAAAGAAAAATGAAAGAATGATTATATTGAGGAACGATTGAAATAGCATATATTGAAGATATATAATTTAAAGTACTATCTTTATCACCAAACAGAGATAAAGATAATTCTAATATGGTCTTAAGAGAGCCAACAAGCCTTTTCTCCTTATATTCATCAAGCAGACTCTATGGACAATCCTTTAAAACCACTTAGCTCAAAAACTCCTTAAAGAAGCTATCAAGCTTTGATGTGGATATAATATTGATATCAATAAACCATTAAACGTAAAGAACATAACTAACATGAAAATTAATTGATCATAAGCAAGATAATAAAACCACCAGGCACTTTATACTAAAAGTATACATGTGAGATAAAAGCAAATAGATATTGCTATGATATGAACCTGATGATGAATGATTTCATTAAATGATAAAGGAAAACAAGAGTACAAAGAAATAACTGAGGGACTCATCCAAAGGAGAGAGCAACCAAGCCCCATTCGCAGAATCAGTCACCAAGCTTCTCCTACAAGTTTGCAGGCATTACATTCATTCAAGCAACTCCTCTCTTGATCTCTCTTCAATAAAGCACTTTCCAAAAAAACTATTCATACAAACACCACATAAAATTACTTATTTGTTATTGATATTGTGGCTCTCTTATATCTGCCACCGTGGCATGCCTTTAAAAAATTTAAAGATAGGGTGATAGATATCTTATATGCCATGTAATAATTTCACTTTATCTCATATACCAAAAATAACTCGTATGAAAATCATATAAAGAAAATTTAAAGATCCCTTGAGTTCTGCACCAATCAATAATCCTAAGAAGTTCCAAGTTAATCAGAATATAGCAAGAAGTAATCATTTGCCTAGAAGATGAACGTGATGACTAATCTCAACACAAATCTTCAGAAATCTATTGAAACAGCATATCAGTAGGTTTTCCCAGCACTCCACAAGGGCATCAACCCATAAACCATTTCGATCAGTGGAAGCAAGCTTCCTAGCATTTGACTGAAGCATATCACATAATACATCATTATATATTGGTTTTCCTCGACCTTCTTCCAATAAAGGGAGCACTCAAATTTATTAAAATAAATAAGTACTGGAACTTACCTAAACAATTCGATCCTAATCCCGCCGTGTGATTACAGCTCCCACCTTCGCTTCTCTCTATTTCTACGCTTTACGATACTTATCGCATATATATGTATTGTGCTGAGCCTGTGTTTCTGTATCAATGAAAATAGTAAGCTACCGCTTCATTCGTTTCCTTAACATGGTAACAAAGCCGAGCGTCTTTCCTATTCTTTCGTTCGACGATCTTCTCTCGTTCAACGATGGACGGAGCCGAGCCTCTCTAGTTCACCCATCTCGGAGGAGAAACCGACGACTTCCCGCCTCCATCTTCCACAATGCTGAAGGTTGGCAACGCAATCAGCAACACAACATCCCTGTCCAGCACATCACGTTCTGAACATCAAACTCAATAAATCCAACTATGCTCTCTGGAGATTGCAGTTCATCCCAATTTTCCAAGCTCATAACCTTATAGGGTATGTCGACAGAACCCTCACCCCTCCCTCGCCGACTCTACCAAGTAATCTTCCCAATTCATATTATGCAATTTGGTTTTCCGCCGATCAATTGATCCTAAGCTAAATCATCTCCTCACTCGCCGAATCTACGCTCGTTCAGGTTTTTGGTTGCGACTCCTCTCACACAATATGGTGTGCTCTTGCTGCGATCAATGCATCCATCTCCTAGATACGCATCCAGCAACTGGAATTTCAATTTTACTCCATCAAAAAAGCGAATCTCTCCATGGCCGACTACCTACAACAAGCCAAAAATACAGTCCATAATCTTACGATTTTCGGTTCCCCCCTTTCTGAACAATAGATTGTGCTAAGTATATGGACTAGCTTTGGGCTAGAATATTGTGCTCTCACCACTACGGTCACGAGCCACATGGACCCCATCTTCGCAAATGAGCTCTGCATGCAGCATGCTTCTCAACCTCGAGCCTCTCTACCCAGCAGAATCCTCGCTAACAGTCACTGTTGTCGCAAACCACATCACCGCTAGGTAGAAACTAAGCGGTATCCAACCCATTGTCCCATCTACCCAGCCCTTTCCTCCTTTCTTCCGAGGTCATGGTCGAGCCAGAGGTCATGGTCGTTCGTCTGGATGCGGACGAAGCATCATTATTTGCCAAGTATACAATCGAACCGGTCACTCTGCCATTAACTGTTATCACCGTCAAAACATCAACTCTTATCCACCTCAACGTCCGCCACCAACACATCATGCCTTCCACACTACTTTACAGCGGAACTGAGGGTGCTCATGTGGGAAACAACCACACTATTGACATTCATCATACAAGCAACTCTTCTATATGCATCTCTAATTCTTATTTTCTTCTATCTAATGTAATACATGTACCTCAAATTACAAAGAACTTACTTTCTGTTAGTTAGTTTACTAAAGATAATAGAGTTTTCATTGAATTTCATCTAAATTTTGTGTTGTGAAAAAAATTTGTAGTAGGAAGAAGCTCCTCCGAGGGACGCTTCATCAAGGCTTATGCCAGTTTCCATTGCAACAAGTCTCATCTTATCCACATGCTTACCATTGCACTAGCCTGTTCACATCCATGTGGTACAATAGTCTTGGTCATCCTAATAGTCACTCATTGAGGAAAGCTCTTCCAAATATTGATGTTTCTTTCTTTTCATTTACTTGTCATTCTTGTATTCAAGCTAAAAGTCATAGTTCTCATTTATCCCATTCTACAAATATTTACACAAAGCCTTTAGAACTTATATATATTGATGTTTGGGGTCCTTGTTCTACTTCTTCTATTGTTGTCCATCAATATTACATTATAATTATAGATGCTTGCACTTGTTTTTCTGATTCTATCCACTTAAAAATAAAAGTGACGATCTTTCCGCTTTCATAAAATTCAAAATCATGTTGAAAAACTTATATGAGCATCGTATAAAACAATTACAATCCGACAACGGGGTGAATTCCTAAAACTTACTTCTACTCTTGATAAGTTTGACAACATTCATCGCTTCAATGCTCCCTTCACTCGTCAACAAAATAGAACTGTTGTGCGTAAACATCGACACATCTCCAAGATTGGATGAGCCTTGCTCGCCACCTCCACCCTACCCAAAACTCGCTGGATTTATGCTTTTCAAACTGTAAATTATTTAATAAACCAACAACCTTCACGAAATCTCAACAACAAATATCCATATGAACTTCTCTACAATAAAGACTCTGGTTACTTTAAACTTCATACTTTCGGCTATCTATATTTCCCTTGGCTTCTCCCATATATAAAATCCAAAATCAATAACAAATCCACACCATGCACCTTCATTGGCTAGAGTGGCTCCCATGCTACATACATGCGTCTTGATCCCCGTACCAACCGCATTTTTATTTCCACTCATATTATTTTTGACGAACTATATTTCTCAGTATCCCTTCCATAGTTGTTGTTCCACCTTCTCCCAATTCTACTCATGTTCATATACCTGTTCACATCCAGCAGTTCCCAACACCTTCACTGTCTTCATCCTTGGACTGCTCCACTATCCCTTCCAAGGATTGCTACCTACTCCTACATATCATCCCTCAACTCCAGTTTACATCCCATTGGCTTCTAATATACTCACAGGAAATGGCGAGTCCCTCCGTATGCTTCCAAAAAAAAAACTTACTTCTACTCAACCTCCAAATATTTATGTTGCTTATCACTCATTTGCTTCCACTCCTCTTGCTACTATCACATCCCCATATATCCTCACCAATACCACCACTCCTCCATCCCAACACTGCCCTCCACCATCCACTAATTCTCATCCAATGATCACTAGACTCAAATCCGTCAATCCAAAACCCATGACTTATCTATCCAGCAAACATCCCCCACGTCAATGTTACACTGCCCATGTTGCTCCCCATCCTCCTACACGTTTTTCCTAAGCATCTCAACTTCCTGAATGGCTTGCTACCATGAACATTGAATCCTTGATCAAGAACAACACATGGACTCTAGTTCCAAGGAGCTCTGATATGAATATTAAACGGCTATTCAAACACAAACTAAATCCGGATGGCACCATAGACAAGTATAAAGCTCGCATTGTTGCCTGTGGTTGTCACTAGCAAGAAAGTCTCGATTATGATGAGACATTCAGCCTGGTCATCAAACATGTGACAATTTGAGTGATTCTTACTCTTGTTGTGACCTCCATCCTCACCAGTTAGACTTTGACAATGCCTTTCTCAATGGAGATCTCACCGAAACAAGCTTTATAGCTCAATCGGATAGTTTCACAAATACTACCTATCTCAATCATGTCTGGAGATTGAACAAAGCCAATTACGATCTTAAACAAGCTCCACGTGCTTGGTTTCACAAGTTGTCCTCTTTTCTTTTAACAAATGGCTTCCAACAAAGTGCTACTGACAATTTCCTATTTATTTTTAGCAAGAACAACACTCTTATGTTTATGCTTGTCTATGTCGATGACATACTTCTGATGGAGAACAATAAAATCGAGTTCCTCACATTCATATAAAAATTGGGTTCGTCCTTTGCCATTAAAGATCTTGGTCCTCCTTCCAATTTTCTGGGAATTACCTACAAGAGGACTAATTTTGTTCTATTGTTATCCCAATAAGCATATATTACCACCAATTCACAACAAACTGACATGCTTAGATGCAAACCTTCAACCAGTACAATAGCTGCCTTTTCCACCAAGGTTGCACCCACATCCCTCCAAAACGCGGACATCACCAACTTACGCAGCATAACCGACGCTCTCCAATATCTGCTCCTGACTTGACCAAACATTGCCTACAGTATCAACAAAATTTGTCAGTCCATGAATGCTCCTACAATAGTCCATTGGCTAAAACTCATGCGTATCCTTTGCCATATTAAAGGCATACTTAACTACTGCTTACCTATAAAACTGTATCACATCGCTTTCTGTTCGCTTATATAGATGCTGATTGGGTCAGTTGTCCAACAGACCGATAATCCACAGCAGGTTATTACATTTTTTTGGGACCCAATCTTATTTCCTGGTTCTCTAAGAAGCAACATACAGCTACAAAATCTAATACTAATGCTGAATTCCAAGGATGTTGCCAACACGACCAGTGAAATCATGTGGATTGTCCACCTTCTTCGTGACATCAATTTTCCTCATGACCCTGTTCCAACCATCTGGTGTGACAGTGTCGGCGCAACCTATCTGGCTACAAACCCGGTTCTCCACATGGATGAAATATGTTGAGATTGATTATCATTTTGTTCGTGAACTTGTGGCTTCTCATGTTGTCCAAGTTCATCATATTCCAGCTCAGCAACAGCTTGCAGATGTTCTCACCAAGCCCCTTCGACCAAAATGATTCAACAAACTCATCCAAGTTCGTCACTTCAGACAATGCACTTGTAGGGGTGTATTAAAATAAAAAAGTATTAGAACTTACATAAACAGTCTGATCCTAATCCCGTCGTAAGATTACAGCTCCTGCCTTCGCTTCTTTCTATTTATACGCTTTACGTTACTTCTCACATCTATACGGCTGAGCTCATGTTTATGTATCAATGACAGTAATAAGATGTCGTTCCATCCATTTCCTTGACAAAATTTAGTATTATAACAAAATATTATCACATTCCTAGGAATCCATAACAAAATCAACCAATGAACAAGATGTAATCTCAGCATTTAGCATTACCTCAACACCATATAAAATGCATACATGAATGATCACATTCATCAATATCCAGGTATAATGACACATAATGACCCGAAGGGCGTGGGAATTCATTTCATATTAAGGTGTAACAGGCCAAACTCTTAACACCAAGATATTGTCCACTTTGGCCTGAAAGACCTCACGGTTTTGCCCTAAGAAGATAACTTCCCAGCAGGTCACTCATCCTGAGAGTGCTCCCACCTGAGCACGCTTAACTTTGGAGTTCTTATCAGGAACTCCACCGTTATCTGAAAAGGCACCTCGATGTTTAAGAGTTTCACTTATTACTACTTAAGTGGGTCATCACAATCTCCCCAACTTAAGTAACTGACGTCCTCGTCAGTATCCACACACAGATCCAAGAACCATCCGTTGGGTAGATAGGACTAGAGGTGACCCCTACAGGCGCAAGAGGTACCCACAATCATGTAGCACCTTAACCATCATGGGTTCAAGAGGCTGCTCACATGAAGTGGTACTTTGCCCTGTATGGCACTTAGCTCCTATCTGACACCCTATGGTTTGCTCTAAAATACCATTTGTAACAGCCCAAACTCTTAAGCACCAAGATATTGTCCGCTTTGGCCTGAAAGGCCTCACGGTTTTGCCCACAGAAGATAACTTCCCAGCAGGTCACCCATCCTGGGAGTGCTCCCACATGAGCACGCTTAACCTTGGAGTTCTTATCAAGAACTTCACCGTTATCTGAAAAGGCGCCTCGATGTTTAAGAATTTTACTTATTACTACTTAAGTGGGTCATCACATAAGGTGCATTTGGTTTTCTATGCTTTGGGTTCATATTCGGGAAACAATTGAAAGTTGGCTCTGCAACAACTAATTTGTCTAGGACATTCGTGGTTCAGGTTCTTGTGGAGATGGATTTAACAGAAGAATTAGAATCCAAGATATGGATTGGAAATGATAGAAACAATTCTTCCAAGAATGTGTCATCGAAACCGTACGATCTATTGCTCACATTGTTTGATTATCAGCCATAACAATTTCATTGTTCCAAACTTAATCCTGAATTGAAGGAAAAAGATCCGCCGACAGTGTCGTTGCACCCAACAGATTGAAAAAGTAAACAAAACTTATGTATGCGCAAAAGGGGTTTAGATCTTCAAATGTTGTGGGATTAAATCTTCAGGGGCAAGATGTTCCTCATGTTGTGAATCACACAGTTGGCATCCCTGCGGATGAAATATTATCTACTCTACTACCTACTCCAATTGTATTTTAATTGATTGGCTCCCTGGGCTTTTAGCTTTGGCCGTGAGCTGACTATCATAAATCGAAAGAAGGGCCCCCGTTAGGGACTCCAAAAGCGCTCTACCATCTTTCTTTTGTTGCCCAATCGTTGGATAAAGATGGTAATAGCCCTTCGGTCAAAGAGATTGAGGTATTGTCATCTCACTCCTCTGAGATTGGCAAAGATGGGGCTCCTACTCCTTAATCTTTCTTAGAGATTAGTTGTTGATGTTCTGTCGTCGAGCTCCATTGAGGTAGTACCGATATTGAAGATCGGGATCATTTTGGGAGAGGCTGTTGTTTCACCACTGGATGTGGTTGTCGATATTTGTGAGCCGGGAATTGACATCGCTAATATTGACTCAACAGATGTGGATGGCTGCTCGAATCTTTCCTCTTATCTGGAAGCAACCGAGGATGGTGCTTTGTTGTTAGATCCCCTTGGTGACTGAGGAAAGCTTGTGTGTTACGCATGACAATCCTCACTAAAGCTTCAAATCATTATATTGGAATCTCTCGATATATTGAAGAATAGGGCTGATGGGATTTTTGACAAGGAGATTATGCATATCACCTCAAAAGTGTTACAAACATACACTGAGGAAATTCTGATTTTTTTGCATAGATGTGCCTCCGACCCTTCGTCTGTGGGAGATGCTTCTATGGCGGCTAGTTCACTCTTGAATCCTCTTGCAACGGAATTCCATTCGTCTGCTCTCAGAAGAGCTCAAGCTATTTCAGCCCTAGAAGTTGGATTGGATTTTGAAAAAAATTCCAAAGTGAATTCAAATGAGGAATTAAAGGACAACATCTTGGATTTTGAGCTATTAAATGATTTCCTTGTCAAGTATAAAAGAAAAAAAGAAAAGAAAATGAAGATTTTGGAAATCAAATAATAATCCAAGACAAATATGCAACCGCTAGCGGGCTTCTCTAGCATAGTTTACTAAAGCTTTTGTTGGATCCTAAGTCCAGTGGGATTTGGTGGCTATTTTCCCTTTTGATCTCATTTAATTTTTTTTTCTATTCATTTTTTTCTTTTCATTTTATTGAAGATCACCAATTCCCCTTCTGTTGTATACATTTATTGTTATTTATAAAATCCAACATATTTTATAAAAATAATACTAATAATAAATAAATGAATAAATATTCTTGCATATTTTATCCAAAATATGCATTCATCGTGCACTTTAGTTAGTCCATAGAAAGAACTGGTGTGTAGCAAATCGTTTGTTAACTCTCTCAAGATATGAGATCAATGACAAAAGGGGTATCAATAAAATGGGGCCACTACTCTATCAATTCTTTTACTCATTTCTTCTTCACTATTATATTCAAAATAGGACTCTTCTCTAAACCCTAAACTCTAAACTCTATTCATGTTACTATTTCTCACTCTTTTTGCATAAACACATTAATAGCATGTGATACACAATGTAATACTCTTGTAATATTTTATCCAAATATGGATATTTTGCTAGTGGCAACAATGGTATCAATGGGAATATCCATCTTATGAGCAAGCCAATATAAATCCATTCATTAGTTTCTCGGCATTATTTAAATATACGGTTTCAGATTATAAACATTACTCTTATCTATTATTACTCAATTGACCTTCTAAAGTAAACTATTTTTATCACTAAATTGACCCCCTTGTAAAGTAAAGTCAGACATATTATCTTCTCTTATTTCTCTTTCCATTCAATTGTTCAAACATCTCATCCAACAATGGCAAATTCACTCCAGAATTGTTTTGCATTAACAACATATTGGTATATAAAATAAAGATTGGAGGAATAGAAAGAAAAAATGGTGGACCTGTGATAATATGAATAAAAGTTGTTCAGAATGATTTTTGAGGATAGGTTATTATCTCAAATAGCATGCTAGCGAACAACAAACATAAACAAAGAAAAAAAAAATTCAAAATGCAGAGCCAAAATAAATAGAAGGGATAGGATTGATGATGTGAATGATGGGGATGAACATATTTCATAAGAAACTCAAATAAGTAGAAACCACATTTGCAAAGCAATGAGCTGCATCTAAATGCTTTATGAAATCAATAAACATGTAGTATGGTTTAACAAACCCTTGAATTAAATTTTTGTTCTTTCAATCTAAGTATGATTTATGCTTAATGTTTCTGCAAATATAGTTTAAAACACTTCAAAATATTTGACAGCACAATTGTAAGGCCGTTCAATATTGATCTAAGATCAATTGGAACTTCCTTAAATATATGCAACCAGAAAAGAGGCATTTATTAGATATACTTAAACCTCTCCATTTGCCAAAGTTCCTTTATAAACACGTCCAAATCCACCTAATCCAATCAAATTTTTCTCACAAAACGAGCTTGTCGCTTCCTCCATCTCCTTTAAAGTGAATACCAAAGAGCAGTTGCGCCTTCTAAATCTTGAGCTCTGATCTTTAAGCTGCCACTGTTCTATGGGCTTGTACGTCCCTAAACCCTAAATAATATTAAATTATGTACATAACAAAATAAGACAAGAAGACAAATTTACATTATCAAAACAAATCATGCGTTGCCCCATACATTGATCCATGCTTTCTTGTGATTTGCTTCTTCTCCTCTTGTTCCATGCTGAAACCAACCCGAAAGGCATACTGATGCCCACGATATAGCCCAAAAAATATGAACTGAAGAAAGCAAAAGAAAAAAAAGTGGTTATTTTTTAACCCTAATTAAGAAAAAAATTAAAGCCTATATGCAAGGGTCAATCAAATACCGATACGAAAAATTCTGGCCAAGGTGAATGAAGAGATCACAATCCTTCCGACCTGAGCGAAGCAGCCCAAAATATCTCCAACATGCTATAACAAAAGTAGCTATGACAATGGGAAGAACATATAACGAGCAAGAGGAATGAATCAAAAGCAGGAAATGAATTTTAAGAATATAGTCTGTGATTGATTGATTTAGTCTCTTTTCAAGAGTATTTTTGAAGTGAAGTTATGTAGATTGCTCAAGCAATCAAATAGGCCAACGATCATCCAATAATACTTTAGAAATTATAAGAAACGAAAAAAAGTTGGTTCAAACGGGAAGATAAAAAATGTACTTTTTACACAGAAAATGCGAAGAGGGTGTCGCAACACAAGACGGGGGCAGCAGAATAGTTTGAAGACGGTCAGGCTGAAGATCTAAATATCAGCTGCTGTGGCTCGTGGGAAAAAACCTTTTATATCGTAAGCTTCAAATTTTAAATATTTTGCCACAAATTTTAAATTTTTACAAAAATAAACATCTAATCTTACCATTAATAAAGTCTCATACTCATATAATTATTAAAAAGTAAGATAAATACTAAAAAATTAAAATTAAAATTTTAATTTATTATCTCCAAACTCAAATTATAGATGTTTAGATAAATTTTAACTTGATCCACATTATTTATTGTATCGTCTCTCTAATAATACTCTTTTGATTCATTATAGTGTATCGATTGAGATCAATGTGTTTAAATGTATTATTGTTGGGAAAATGGATGCCTAAAATGATGTGTTGTTTACTCCATTCTTTCATTTGGCTACCACCTCATCTTTGATGATAACAATTACTTTTGTGCAAGAATGTGCAAAATTTAGTGATCCACAATTCTGATTAAAGATGAGAAAAATGAGAATCACATTAAATTACCTAAATACAAAAACAATTATGAATTCAAAGTACTTATAACCACAACATAAGCACAACTATTAGTTAAATGGATACACATAATTGAAAACAATGAGGGTGAGATCAAAGTTGTAATAATATTTTGGAATGATGATGTTAACTAAGAAATTCATCTCACATCTTGGAGAATATTGGTAGTAAATTTGAATGAACAAAATATGCATGATTAGAAAGTAGGAAGTGAATGAACATACATCAAATTATGAGAAGTCAACTGCTTCTACAGGGTTGGATCTTAACATACATTTAGTTGAACATCAAGAGAACTTGTGGTATGTCATCTACATAATTCAAGAAAGAGGAACAAATTCCTCATAATTCATTATGTATAATTTACTAGCAATTATCTATAGTTTATAGCTATTTTTAAGTATACATTAGCCTGAAGAGAAAATAGTGTGGTAAATCCTAGTGACATCCATCGCCATTAATAGTTTGGTATAAACTATTCACTTTTAAATATTTTAAAAATCTTACAAATTTTGTTTTATTACTATTTAAAAATAAAAAATTTTAAAATATCATAATTTTATAAATTTATTGTATTCTTAAGAAACTTTTTAAGTTTATATAAACATTTATATTTATTAATTTAAAATAGATATAAAATTATTTGCTTATCGCAAAATCACAATTATTTTATAAACAATCACTTTATTCACTTTATTGGCACAATGTGATCTATTTTTTTAAATTGAGTAAAATTAAATAGTAAAAAATATAATTTAATATTAAAATAATAATAAAACTAAAGGAAATCTACTATAGAACTTGAACCCACACCAATTGTCAAAGACAATGAATGTTATGTTATCATTAACCTAAGCATTATTATTAACTAAACAGCTTATTATATGTGCAAGAGAGGACCATCAAGCCATCTTATTTATCATGTGGCTAATCAATTTGATCTTGCCTTCATGATAAACACTAATGCTAGAAATGACATCAATATCGATGCTCCTTTCGCTCTCTTCCTAACAATGCTGGTCATGCTTTCATCATCATCGGTGCACTCCACCTCCAGCAAAAAACCCAACCGCATTGAAAATATTTCTGTGGGGCCCCGTACTTTCTCACGATGACACTAATACTGATATTAGCATAATCGCGGGGAGTATGGTGCTCCAACTGTGGCAAATTTCTAACTTAAGTAAAATCAGGTAGGACCCAACCTGCCTTAAGCCAAGGACTTGTCACCTAGAACTGTGAACATACATCAATACACATCAAAGTGACGGAAGCAAGAAATAGTATAATATAGCATCCACCTCACAATATAGTATAAGAGAGTAAAAGAAACAGTAACTCAGATCAAAGGCAGAAAAGTAAATACATCCAGAATTTAATTATTACAAACTGAATTAAATGAAAGAAAGGATGTAGCGCCCCGCCCCGTCGCCGCGCGCAAAAGATAAGTATAATCAGTTCGGCGGCGGGGCGGCGCGCCACTCGGCGAGGAATATCCCGTCTCCCCGAATAGTTGAAAATATCAAACCTATCAGAAGGGCTGCTGACTTAACCTCAAGAAGGGTTGAGAGCTAATACTTAAGATAAGAGTAGTATCCTTATCCTGAGTATTAGGCAAATACATACATTAGATTTAGAATACAATATGAAGAATCTAATATATGCATAAGATATCAACATTTCCAATATATTGATCACATCACAATACTAAGTATAAGTAGTATATAACAGAGTGCGAAAGCTAAAGCAAATATCCAGAAACATTCATCATAGAAGCTAAATGAAAATATTTGTCTCAGAAAAGAAAACAAAATATATTCAGAATTATTACAAACATTTTACTAAAACAGACATAAAAGTTAAGTACTGAACTGAAAATAAACTAAGTAGAAAAGTCAAGCTGAAGAAGAGTCCACTAGTGCTCCACTGGTTCCTCCTGAATCTTCTGGGTATCCTCCTGACATTACTCAATATAATGCTCAAGATTTAGCAAATTATCAGATCCCAAAAGTACCCCGTGTTAGACAATAAGTCTAACATATTGAAACTAATCTAAATAGTTCTAGTTATTTATTTAACATTTATATAATATAATTAAATCTACAGAAATACTATAAAGATAATTAAAAGCATAAAATTGTATGCAACTGTACAAAATTGATATAAAGTAAAGTAAAGCTGAACTATAAACTGAATACTGAAAATAAACTAAAATAGTAATGAATCTGAAACTGAGTAATCATATGTAAAACTATGGTGTATGTCACTAAAACTATGCATTTAAATATGCCACAATATTGTATACTACTGATATGCAATCAAAATATCACTGAGCTGCTATGAGTAATACGATCCAATGTATACATACATCTAGTTGGGAATACCAATCACTGCGATTGTAATAACCCAAAGTTATTACTCAGCTTAATTTTTAGCCTAATTATAACATAATTATCATTTTATTAAGTTCATTGAGTCATTAGAACCAAACCCTGAATGTTTAGAGCAATTCGGAGTTCAATCCAATATTTTGGATTATTTTAATAATTAATTAATTATAAAATTGAGATATTTATTTTGACCTCAAAATCGAAATCTGACTTCGCCATTGCGATCGTCACCCCCAAATTAGCTATGGGTGATGCTTTGGACGCGTTTGGAAGTCGTTGAATTTTTTGTTAGTATTTTAATATAATTAAATACCCCAAAAATTAGCATAATTAAATAATCATCGGAATCAAATTTCGACTTCGCCGTTGAATTCCTCACTCCTAAATTAGCTAAGGGTGAAAGTTTCGGAATTTTCGGAGTGCGTTTCAAAAATATGAATTTTTAACTAATTAAAGAAAATAATTAAGCAATTATTTGATCCTTAATATGCAATTTCTCCCCCTCTCTCCTAATTGGCTGGCCACCTTCCCCTTCATTCGGTTGACCCATGCTTCCCATTTCTCCCTCCTATACTTGATGGGAGAGAGCTTACCTCTCCCCTCACTTAGCCTATCTAGCCATGATGAAGCATCCCTCTCACCCTCCTCCTTTAAAGAGAGTGCACAGCCATCTTCTCCATTTGCTAAAATTTTCTTCCCTCTTCCTCCATTGCTGCACCTTGAAGAAGAAGCTTCTCTCCAAAGTCTTGAAGGAAGCAAAGGTTCCTTCCTCCTCTCCCCCTTGCAAGGCTAAGGTACCCATTTGCTCTTCACCTTATCTTTCTCATGTTACTATAATATTGGAATGTATCTTTAGAAGTCCATAAGTATATATGAAAGTCATTAAGACTCTTAAGAGCTTCAAAGAAAACTACTTTGATTTTTTTGTATTCTGCATACCCTTGCCTTCATCATCAATTTTAGTATAGCTAGGAAGCTCCGTTTGTGCCGATTTTAGTGTCGATAGAAATGTATCAGAAAGACTTTTCCATTAATATATGGCACTGCTCATGAAACTCTCTGGATTGAGAGTATTTGAGCTTGAAAACTAGCCTTATAGTTTTTGTCCAGGTCAAAAATGTCGTCTGGCGCTGCAGCGCCCGAATTTGCAAAATGGATCGCTGCAGCGCGCCGTAGCACACTGCAGCAGGCGGTAGCAATATTTCTGCGAAAACATATAGAAACACTTAATTGAACTATTTGATCAGTAACCCGCAAAACAGACCGCTACATGCGTTGTAGCGCGCTACAGCGGGATTCCATGAAAACCTTAGGAAATCAGACATAAAATTAATTGCACCGTAATTCGCAAAATGGACTGTCACAGTGCTCTGTAGCGCGCTGCAGCGGTAATTCCACGGAACATATAAAAACATTAATATAACTATTGGAACAGTATTTTTTTTGGCAACTTGAACCGCTGTAACGCGCCATAGCGCGCCGCAGCGGGTCGCAGCGCACCAGCGCTCCAACGCGCTGCCGAGCGAAAAGTGCTACAGCGCGCTGCAGCGCCTGAAATTGTAAATTTCTCAGAATTTCTTTAAAATTGCCCAATTTTGGCTGAAATGGCCAAAACTTCCCTGTTTTTGTATTTTAAGGTCCCTAGGACCATAGTGGGGTTAAGTTATATCAAATTTGAACATTTTTTTAGCGAAAATTAAACATTGCATAAAATTTTATAGGAAAATTAGGTTTGACATTTTGTCATTTTTAAAAAATGCTTAAAACCTACTTTGTAACTTTAGATGTATTATGTCAAATGCTAAGTAATAGAATTTTATGTGCTTGTATCGAATAGGTATGTCTTAACAACTAAATGGCATGAAACTTAGATCTTTTAGATTTGTAATTAAGTGCTAATCTCTTTGGCTTGATTTAGAATTTGATTAGCATTAATTACCTTTTTATTCTATGTCATCTTTATATTCTTATATTTTTATGATTTTAAGATGTATGTTAGAAAACCTTAACATTTATTTGAATACTTAAATGTGCTTACTTGAACATAAGAATCTTAATAACTTGATTAAGTAGATGATACTTAATCTAAACCTAAACTATGACATCAATAATATACTAATAATACATTGATTTGCCATTGACCTTTAAATTTACATTGGTCTTAATGATAGAAAGGTTAGGGGTTAAACCCTAGCTTATCTTGATTAAGATGTAAACCTTAATCACTTAATTAAGTAATTTGATTGTAAGATAATTCAATTGATATTATTCCAATAATGCACATGATTTGATATTGATTTTGAATCATTGAATTAGAAGTGCTAAGGTTAACATTGAATATATGTGATTGTACCATCTGAATTTAAACTTTAAATCTTTGATTTTCTCTTATATAAGATTATTAGCATAAGATGAATGATAAAATTATAATAATTTATGAAATGACCTAACTCTAATAATATCCTTAATTTTATCTTATAATTATAGAATAGAAAAGGATCAAATGAATTTTAATCATTTGATCTGACCACTTGAATGTTAATTTAAGATGTAGAAGAGTGAGAACTTAAGGGCCATACTTTAGGATCATTCTTAAAATATTTAAAGACCTTAATTATTGACACATTGAGGTAGGAAGAGCTTTTGTAACTTTTTGAGGTAAAAACTTAGATGATCCTCTGTAATCTTAAAAGTTGAACTTGATACCTTATTGTAGGAATCACCTAAAATACTTAGAATGTGACTTATTCTTTGTGGTAGCAGCCTATGTTGAGTGATTCTTCAATCACATCTTTGGAGTCTTGTGTAGGATACACCTACTTAGAGTAAGGATTAATCGATTTGATAAATCATTGTTGATTAAATATAATCTTCAAAAGTCAGATTATTGGTAGGGTATAGTAGGGTATACCCATATTACTAGATTATTTCAGTAATATTCAGGATTAGTTAATTCACTCCAATGTGAATTATGACTAGGTGCTATCCTAAAGGATTAGACGAATACAATCACATTAGAATAAATCCTCCAAGACTAAGAGTGTTACAATTAGTGAACAAGGTCCTTAGTTTGAGATATAACTACGACCAGATTTTGCCTCCTATCGTAGTGCGCTGCGATAAGTGCAGTTTGAGCACACTAAGTATCTTAAGTCACTTTACGTAGACCACTAAGTATGCTTGTAATTAGGATATTTAACGGCTTAGCTTGAGATGTAAATTGTGACTGGGTTCTGCCTTCTATCGTAGTGCGCTTCGATAAGTGCAGTTTAAACAAGCTAAGGGTTAAATCCATCTTTCTTGCTAACATGGTAAATATGTGTATACAATCATCCCAGCTAATAATTTTCAAGTAAACTCTCAACTTTAACTAATTTCCACAATTAGAATCTTAGGAGTCAAAATCCTTTTAGCAAGATTCTGCACAATGGAGACATTGAATTCATTATTAGTTTCAAGCATTTTCTGGATTTTGGATTTATCTCATAAGCATGAGCATGAGCATAAGCATGGCGTGTGAGTATCAAAATGATGTATGAGTATCAATGATGATTTATGGGTTACAGAATATTGCATATATTGATTGGGGAATTTCAGGATGCATCGGCATCATCAGTAAACAGTATTCCCAATTTAATGTATGTGTACATTGGACCATACTACTCATAGCAGTTCAGTGATCTTTTGGTTGCATATCAATAGCATACAGTATTGTAGCATATTTAGATGCACAGTTTCAGTGACATACAGCATAGTTGTATATATGATTACTTAGCTTCAGATTCAGTACTGTTTTGATTTATTTTTAGTATTCAGTTACAATTCAGTTTTACTTTACCCTCCTTCAGTTTTGTACAGCTTTATACAATTTTGTACTTTCAGTTACTTTTACAGTATTTTTGCAGATTTAATTATATTATGTAAATGTTAAATGAATAATTAGAATTGTTAGATTAGTTTCGATGTGTTAGACTTATTGTCTAATATGGGGTACTTTTGGAATTCGACAATTTGCTAGATCCTGAGTAGTATATTGAGACAGGTCATGAGGACATCCAGGAGATTCAGGAGGAGCCCGTGGAGCACTAGTAGACTCTTCTCCAGTTATACTTTTTTCTGCTCAGTATTTTCAGTTCAGTACTTAGTTCTATATCTGTTATTCAGTAAATGTTTGTAATAACTCTAGATGTATTTTCTTTTCTTTTCTGGGATGAATATTTTCATACAGCTTCTATAATGAATATTTTTGGATGTTTGCTTTAAGCTTCCACACTCTGTTATATACTACTTATACTTAGTATTGTGATGTGATCAGTATACTAGAAATACTGATATCTTATACATAGATTGGATTCCTATTGTATTCTAAATCTAATGTATGCATTTGTCTAATACTTAGGATAAGGATACTCCTCTTTTCTTAAGTATTAGCTCTCAACCCTCCTTGAGGTTGAGTCAGCAGCCCTCCAGACGGGCGTAGTTTTCAGCTATTTCAGGGAGATGGGTTATTCCTCCCCGAGTGGCGCACCGCTCCACCGCCGAACTGATTATATTCATCCTTTGGTGCAGCGACGGGGCGGGGCGCTATAGTGATACCGATGCATCATGAAATTCCCCAGTCAATGTATGCAACATTCTGTAATATATAAATCATCACTAATACTCATACATCATTCTGATACTCACACATCATACATATGCTCATGCCCATGCTTCTAAGATACTTGAGATAAATCCAGAAATTCAGAAAAATATTTTAAAATCAGATAATGAACTCAATGTCTCCATTGTGTAGAATCATGCTAAAAGGATTCTGACTCCTAAAATTCTAATTTCAAAAATTGATTAAAGTTGAGAGTTTACTTGAAAATCATTAGCTGGGATGATTGTATATACATATTTAGCATATTTACAAGAAAGGTGGATTTAACCCTTAGTTTGTTTAAATTGCACTTATCGAAGCGCACTACGATAGGAGACAGAACCCGGTCATAGTTTACATCTCAAGCTAAGCTGTTAAATATCATAATTACAAGCATACTCAGTGTTATACGCAAAGTGACTTGAGATACTTAGTTTACATAAACTGCACTTATCGAAGCACACTACATTAGGAGGCAAAACCCGGTAGTAGTTTATATCTCAAACTAAGGATCTTGTTCACTAATTGTAACACTCTTAATCTTTGAAGATTTACTCTAACGAGACTGTATTTGTCTAATCCATCAGGATAGTACCTGATCATAAGTCCGTATTAGAGTGAATCAACCAATCCTGAATATTACTGAAATTATATAGTACTATGGGTATACCCTACTATACCCAACTAATAATCTGAGTCCAAATAATTTTATTTAACCAACAAAGTTTATCAAAGCTATTAATCCTTACTCTAAATGGGTGAGTCCTACACAAGGCTCCAAGGATGTGATCAAAGAGATCACTCAAAGTTGATTTCTACCGCAAGGGAGAGGTTCCATTTTAAGTACTTTATGTGATCCCTATTATAAGGTATCAAGTTCAACTTCTAAGTTATGAAGGATCATCTAAGATTCCTACCTCAATAAGTTACAAAAGTTCTTCCTACCTTAATGTGTCAATAATTAAGGTCTTTAAATATTTTAAGAATGATTCTAAAGTAAGACCCTCACAATCTCGCTTTTCTACTTCTTAAGGTTTACTTGTTAGACTTAGGTTAAAGTGATCAGATCAGATGATTAAAATTCATCTGATCCTTTCCTATTTTACAATTATGGGATAAATCAAAGATCTTATTAGAGTTAAATCATTTCATAAATCATTACAAATTTATCATCTATTTTATGCTAATAGTCTTATATAAGAGAAAATCAAAGATCTAAAGTTTAGATTCAGATGATTCAATCACACAGATTTAATATTAACTTTAGCACTTCTAATTTAATGATTTAAGATCAATGTCAAATTAGATGCATTATTAGAATCATGTTGATTGAATAATCTTTCAATCAAAGTTACTTAATTTAGGTGATTAAGGTTTAGATCTTAATCAAGATAAGTTAGGGTTTAACCCCTAACCTTTCTACCATTAAGACCAAAAGTTAATTTAAAGGTCAATGATAAATCAATATATTATTAGTATATTATTGATATCAAATTTTAGATTTAAATTAAATATCATCTACTTAATCAAGTTATCAAGATTCTTATATTCAATTGTAGTTTAATATCAATTTAAGAAAATTTAGGTGTCCAAATAATATTAAAGTTCTCTAACATATATTTTAATATCATAAAAGCATATAATTGTAAAGATGACATAGAATAAAAGGTAATTAAGGCTAACCAAATTCTAAATCAAAATAAAGAGATTAGCACTTGATTACAAATCTAAAAGACTCGAGTTTAATATCATTTAGTTGTTAAGATTATACCTATTCAATACAAGCTTTTAAGGATTTTATTATCTAGCAATTGACACAATACATTTAAGATATATGCTAGGTTTTGAGCACTTGATAAAAATGACAAAGTTTTAAACTTAATTTCAACATAAAATTTTATGCAATGCTCAATTCAAACTTAATTTCAGCCAATTCTGGACCTTTCCAAAAAAATTTGGGCAAATTTTGGTTTCTAGGCGTTGTAGCGCGCTGCAGCGCTTCTGGTGCTATAGCGCGCTGTGGTGCTTTTGGCGCTCTAGCGCGCTGTGACACTTCTGGCGCTGTAGCGCAGTGGCACGCTATAGAGCGCTGCAGTGGTCCAACTCGCAAAAATACTGCTCAATTAATTTAGTTTTCATATTTCATAAAGTTTACCTAAAATTACGCTACAGCCCATTACAGCGCGCTATGGCGCACTGCGGCTGTTCATTTGCGGGTTACTATTCAATTAGTTTAATAACTAATTTTATATGATTTTTCGCAAAATGACGTTGCAGCCCGCTACAGCGCGCTATGGCGTGCTGAAGCGGCCCAGTTTGCAACTTGGGCGGTGCAGCGTGCTGCAACGCCAAACGATATTTTCGCCAGAGCGAAACCTATAAGGGCCTCATTTTGAGCTAAAATACTCTCAATCCAGAGTGTTCCATGAGCAGTGCCATATATCAATGGAAAGGTCTTTCTGACACCTTTCCATTAACACCAAAATCGGCACAAATGAAGCATCTTAACTATATGAAAAATGGTAATAAAGATCGAGGTATGCAGAATTGACAAAAAACATAACAGTTTTTCTTCAAAAAAATGTGATGCTTTAAAGAGCCTTAATGGCTTCCATACATGCTTATGGATTTTTAAAGATACATTCAAGCATAATAGCAATATTAAGAAGGCAAGAAAGAGGAGAAATGCATATAAGGAGAGTAAGCAAAAGGGTACCTTATCCTTAAAGGAAGAAGAAGGAACCTATATTTTCTTCAAGACTTGGAGATGAGCTTTCTTCTTCAGCACAAGTGCATCAATGGAGAAAAAGAGGAGAATGCTTCAACAAAACGAAGAAGCGGGGCTGAGCTTCTCTTTAAAGAGGGAGGAGAAGGAGATGTGAGGGAGACTAGGCCATCATGAAACTAGAGAGAGAGTCCATCATAACTCAGCCCAAGGGGGCATGGGGGCGCCGAATATGGTGAGGGGGGCTGACAGGAAGCAATAGAAAATTAGGAAAAATTGTAATTTATGGACTGAATATTTGTTTATTTATTTTCCTTAATTATTTAAAATTCAGATTTTTGAAACGCACTCCGAAAATTCCTAAGAATTCACCCCTAGCTAATTTGGGGGTAAGGAATTCAATAGCAAAGTCAAATTTTGATTTCAACAATTATTTAATTATATTAATTTTCGGGGTATTTAATTATATTAAAATATTCGTGAAAATCTGACGACTTCCAAATGCGTCCAAAACATCACCCATAGCTAATTTAGGGGTGACGATCGCAACGACAAAGTCAGATTTTGATTTTGAGGTCAAAATAAATACCTCAATTTTCTAATTAATTAAATATTAAAATATTCCAAATAATCGATTGAGCTCCGAATTGCTCCAAATATTCAGAGTTTGGTTCTAATGACTAGATGAACTTAGTGGAATGATAATTATGATATGATTAGACTAAAATTAAACTGGGTAACAACCTTGGGTTGTTATAAAGGATCTCTCAAACTCACTGTAAGAAAATGAAAATCTATTTAAGCAGCAGTAGGAAGTTCCTCCTCCTGCACCGGCTCCTCTCCTGTAGCACTACTAATGAACAACTCTAAATCTGATATTTGTCGGTATCATAAATGTCAGGGCCCCAGGCAACAAAAGAAAAAGATTAAAGTTAGATAATTATCTAAGTACATTTTAGGCTATTTAAGATATCACATTTAAAGGTGTGGCGGCCGCCCCTTAATTGAATGAGTGTTAAGAGGTGGTCGTCACTAGTACCACAGACATTCCACTAATAACATATCCAGGATACTAATTAAGAGCTTGAGCAAGACTTAATAGAAACATACATATAATATAGCAGTGAAAAGAATGAAAAGAAATATTCAGACACAGTCCACATTAATTCATTCACATACAATACATTTAATGCTGAATAGTAAGAATAAAAAAACATAATTATTATAATTTTACTAAATGCAAGCCAAGGAGATGGAAGCATGTCTCCTTCAGAGAGCTACACTTTACTTTAACCTGCTAGCAGCTAAATCCTCAAGCACTGGATCTGACCTATACTCCTGATCTACCATATGCACATATATGATAGGGTACATCCAAAAAAAGAAAATTTGGTTAGATTTTAATAAGTCTAAGTATAATTTAAGCTAAATGTTTTACATGTGTTATTAATATCACCATTTTAACTTAAATACAACAAAAAGTAACTAAGCAGTAGGAGCAGTAAGCGTAACAAGAAATAGAGATAGTTATAAATATAATATATATAACTAAACAATAAATGAGATAAAAGCATACCCCAACAACTAAGCAAGGAATGGGCATATACATATAAATAGTGCAGTAAGTAAGAGTACTAAAAGTAAAATCTAATTCTACACATGCTGGTGATCAAATGAAATATGCAAATCATAATAATGAATCTCAATAGTGATACATATAAATAGCAACAAAATCTAACATCCTACTATATATATAAACTGTACAAGTAAATAGCTGACTGAATAAATAATGCCAAAATATAGCCAAATACTACCACTGCACTCAAACTCTGTATACTGACTGCCATATCAGAAACTTGGCCAAATTGGCCCACATATATATATATACATCTCAATCTGCAAATATACTGAACATACTGCATAACTGAAGAGGCAGATAATACTTATGCAACATTTTTTTTAGTTATTTTACTTTTATTTCTATGGACAACTGTTAGAAACAACTGAGGAGTCAAGCACATTTACAAGACTATATGGGTCTCAAGCCTAACACACTCTCCCCAATGAGAATGTTAGGCATCCTGATTTCACCTTACCCCTGTACATCGGGGCAAATGTGCACCATAATCATCATAAACTGGACCCAAAGGCAACTGTTATTCTAATATTCTAAGTTTCCATTTTCATGCACAAAATTATCTTATATGAAATATTCAAGGAAGTAAGCTCAAATATACAAGGAATGTGTAGCACAAAGTATCAAAATAAGCAAGGGACTCTACTAATATGGTGATACCATTTGTTTTCTAATTTACCCATTCTAACTATTCTAAGTTATACAACTTAGAAGCACAGCTTTATAAGTTGAAAATAATTAGAACTGATCAGGTTCCAATTTAGTTCAATCAAAATCGACTATAAGTTAAATAATAAATCATCACGTCTTAATTGATGAATTGAGATGTTCTAAGCTAAGATCCGATCCAGATCTACTAAGCTAAGGATTATGAATTAAACACCACAAACTTGGGTTCAATCACATGATCCAAGAGTAAGCTTAAGATCTATGGTTCAATCTAGAAGTGAACTGATGATTAAGGCATATTCTATTAAGTAAAAATCAAGCTTAATAGAATGAATCTCTATCCTTAATCTAAAATTGAAAGATAAGATAATCAAAATAAAACTATGAAAAATCTAGAAACTAATAAAACTAAAGTTTCATTTATTGAATAAATCACTTATTCAACGAATGAGGTCTAACTTAATATCTAATCCTAATCTTAAGGAAAGAGCCTAAGGTGAAGTGAAGTTCCTAAGGAAGCACCTTAGTTTGACTTTAGGTTCTAATCCATGTCCGCATAATTTACAGTTTTCAACTAAGTTAATGATTACAACTTAGTTATCAAGAGCTCATATACCCTAATGTCATGGTTTTCAAATAACAAGCAATTCTTAATGATGCTAAGGTCTATGCAAGTGGTGTAAGCACTATACATAGAGCTGAAGAAAATAATATAATTAAAAGAAAATAGAACTTCAATAAAGTTCTAAGTACAAAATGTACCTTTAAAACGATCCAAACCTGAAGCTTGACAATTGATTGGAATGAGACGACAATCGCAACACCTGAAATAATTGGGCAAGGAACATCTATATTATATCTTTTGATTAATTTGCTAGATCCTAGACTAATGTGGATTCCATCTAATTCATTCACTAATACATATGATAGAATAATAATTACATTATACTAGAGAGAGATCTACATAATTGAATATAATATTTTAATTACAATCGATTCTTTATAGATAGATAAAATTATAAGAATACAATCTTTAAGAATGAACTCACGAGGATCATTTAATCAACAACAATCAATATCTTTAAGATTCTAAATTTTGTATAAAGTATTCTAATAATGAAGGAATTGATTGCAAAGGTTTATCATGCAAGTATTATTACAAAAATTCATAATATTGAAATTATATGAACATGAAATCTATTAACGATGATTGGAAATAATCTAATTTAGAGGATCATGTAAAATTCAATTATTCAGTTTATCTCTATAGCAACTCTACAATTGATAAGATCCATTAAAGACAATTACTAAACATTTTCAAATTATCAAAACATAATTTATAATTATTTAAGGAAGTATGATCATTTATCTAAGGATTCCACTTTATTTTTAATCATTTAAGAGTAATATATTATTAGGATTCTTATGAAAAGATTATGTTTATGAGCTTTCTTTCATGTGTATAAAATATAATGTTGTATTACTATCTTTTATAAAATGTCTAATGTACTTTATGAAGTATAAATGATGACATAAACAAGCTAATTGCAAACAAAACATGATTGATTAATAAGGTTACCTAATTATGTATAGATCTATCTACTTTACATGCAAGATCTAAACTATGTTAACATTTACATATGCATAACAATGTGATGAACCCTAATACAATTACCTCATTCAACTTAACTTAACATAAAAGACAATACAATTAAATTCATTAAAGAGGGTGAGGAGTTACCCATCCAACAATTAAACTATTGTTGGCAAAAAAATGAAGATAGCTCGCTGTTTTTCCGGCCATCAATGGAGGAAGGGCTACTGTCCATGCTCGGCCAAGAAGGAGGAGAAAGGGCTGCTCCCAATTTCGGCCAAGAAGGAGGAGGAGGTGCTTGGTGGCTCGGCCATGGAGGAAGAAGGGGAGGGCTTGGTCGGCCAAGGAGGAGGAAGGGGAGGGCTTGGTTGGCCAAGGAGGAAGGGAGGACTGCTTGGTCGGCCAAGGAGTGGAGAAGAAGAAATTTGGCCTTGGAGAAGGAGATGGGGTCGGCCATGGAGAAAGAAGAGGGAGGGGTCGGCCATGGAGAAGGAGAGGGGAGGGCTTGGTGGCTTGGCCATGGAGGAAGAATGAGGGAAGAAAAATCATCCAAGGAGGAAAGGAGGGGTTGTTAGGGTTAGGCTACTTAAGAGGGAAAAAGGGAACTCTAATCGCAGCCATTAGATCAAAATCCAACGGCTAAAACTTCACAAGCCTTGATCTAAGTCAATTGAACTTCAAAAATTACAAACTTAGTATCAAAATGACCGTCTCGACGAGATAAATGTAAGCGTTTAAAAATTATTGAATTTGGATAAGTATTTTATTTTATATTAATTTTTAAGTGAAAAACTTTAAAAATTCACTACAATTAATCCGGAGCCCGAAAAATTACGAAACTTAAAACATAGATTCATCTCATAATGCTTAACTCAAATATACAAAAATTTATGAAATCTAACTTTTATTTTATCTTTTATCGACTTCGAAAGTTTAAACTTTCCGAATTTATTTAGGACGATCCGGGACCCCGATTGTGCTCAAATTTTGGCAAGAGAATACCCTCAATATATTTTATTTGAGGATATTTTTATTTGACTAAAATCAAAATCTTATGTTTTCTCTTAATCGGATTAGGTTTAGGCCTAATCGGCTCAGTAACAACATCGGGTTGTTACAAAAGGTTTTAAACATGCAAGCATTATAAGGTGCTACAAGCTACAAAGAACGGGATAGTTATAAACTAATCATTTATAGCTAATCAACAAGT
Source organism: Gastrodia elata (assembly GCA_016760335.1). NCBI lineage: Eukaryota > Viridiplantae > Streptophyta > Magnoliopsida > Asparagales > Orchidaceae > Gastrodia > Gastrodia elata. The sequence continues at coordinate 311,479 of CM028673.1, forward strand.
ATGTAAAAATAACATACAAAGCAGCAATTAAATAAGGTGAGGCTAAAAGCAAAATAATTGTAACTGCTAAAAAAAATCTGATCCTAACGTGCTTATGATCACATGGATACATGCTGAGTATATAAAGAACACAAGTGCTGAAATAATATACATTTCTAGCATCTTAAACATGCCAATATTTAATATTAAATAATAAGAGTATTTATACAAGCATACAGATTAATATGAAAAGGGCCACTGAGGCATGTGACAAAAGTAAATTAAGTATATGAATGAGCAAAAGGAAAGCCACTGAGACATGTGGCAAAGCAAGTCAATCACTCAAAGAAAGGCCACTGAAGCATATGGCAAAGCAAAATAAATATTGAAAACTCAACTGAAGTAGAAGTAAGCCTAAGACATAGTACTGCCATAATAGAAACATGCCATACATGACATATAAACTGAAAGTTCAACATGTATCCATCCTAGGCATTTGCAAAGCTAAGTCCGAGTTGAACTTATAGAATAAGACATGTATCCATCCTAGATATCTGTAAAGCTAAGTCTGAGTCTATTATATAATAAAACTAGAACTGAAGAGGACAATTAAGCTAGGACATACTCTGCTAATTGAAAGCACTGAAAGAACTAAATGAATGATATGCTTTTCAAATACTAACTTAAGATGTATCTTCCATATCCTAAGTTTACCTATTATGCTCAAGGAACAAGGCTCAATATTCTAGGTGTACAAAGCAGTCAAAGTCAAAGTAAGCAAGAGATTCAATCTATACTTATGTAATATCTGTTGTTATCTAATCTTTCTAACTAATTATTATGAGAAGATACAAGTTTATGATCTCCATGTAGCGACCTGCCCCGTCGCCATGCACAAAGGGGTAAATATCATAATTCGGTGGCAGAGCGGTGCGCCACTCAGGGAGGAATATCCCATCTCCCCGAAATAGCTAAAAACTAAGCCCATCTGAAGGGCTGCTGACTCAACCTCAAGGAGGGTTGAGAACTAATACTTAAGATAAGAATAGTATCCTTATCCTAAGTATTAGATAAATACATACATTGGATTTATAATACAATAAGAATCTAATATATGTATAAGATATCAGTATTTCTAATATACTGATCACATCACAATACTAAGTATAAGTAGTATATAATAGAGTGAAAATATTCGTCTCAGACAAGCTTAAGGTAAACATCCAGAAAATATTCATCACAGAAGCTGTATAAAAATATTTGTCTCACACAAGAAAAGAAAATACATCTAAAATTATTACAAACAGTTTACTAAAATAGACATAAAACTAAATACTGAACTAAAAATACTAAACAGAAAATAAAACTGGAGGAGAGTCCACTAATGCTCCACAGGCTCCTTCTGAATCTCCTGGGTGTCCTCCTTACCTGGCTTAATATACTGCTCAGGATCTAGCAAATTGTCGAATCCCAAAAGAACCTCGTGTTAGACAATAAGTCTAACACATCGAAACTAATCTAACAGTTCTAATTATTCATTTAGCATTTACGTAATACAAGTAAATCTGCAAAAAAACTGTAAAGGTAACTGAAAGTACAAATTTGTCTAAAATTGTACAAAACTAAAGCAATGTAAAGTAAAATTGAATTGTAACTGAATACTAAAAATAAATTAAAATAGTACTGAATCTGAAACTGAGTGATCATATGTACAATTATGCTGTATGTCACTGAAACTGTACACCTGAATATGCCACAACACTGCATACTACTAATATGCCACCAAAATATTATTGAACTGTCATGAGTAGTATGGTTCAATGTATACATACATCCAGTTAGGAATACTGTTTATTGATGATGCTGATGCATCCTGAAATTCCTCAGACAATGTATGCAATATTCAATAACCCATAAATCATCACTGATACTTATATATCATTCTGATACTCACACATCATGCTTATGCTCATGCTCATGCTTCTAAACTACATGAGATAAATCCAAAAATGCTTTGAAATTCGATAATGAATTCAATGTCTCCATTGTGCAGAATCCTGTTAAAATAATTTTGACTCCTAAAATTCTAACTTCGATAATTGGTTAAAGTTGAGAGTTGTAACAGCCCAAACTCTTAAGCACCAAGGTATTATCCGCTTTAGTCTGAAAAACCTCACAGTTTTGCCCACAGAAAATAACTTCCCAGCAGGTCACCCATCCTGGGAGTGCTCCACCTGAGCACGCTTAACTTTTGTAGCACCCCGCACTGTCACCGTGCGTAAAAGAATTAAGTACAATCATATCGGTGGCGGAGCGGTGCGCCACTCGAGGAGGAATAACCTGTCTCCCCAAATAGCTGAGAACTAGCCCATCTGAATGACTGTTGATATAATCTCAAGGAGGGTTGAGAGCTAATACTTAATATAAGAGTAGTATCATTATCCTAAGTATTTGATAAATACATACATTGGATTTAGAATTCAATATGAATCCAATATATGTATAGTATATCAGCATTTTCAGTATACTGAACACATTACAATACTAAGTATAAGTAGTGTATAATAGAGTGCGTAAGCTTTAAAGTGAACATCCAGAAAACATTCATCACAGAAGCTGAAATAAACATTCATCTCAGAAAAGAAAAGAAAATACATCCAGAATTATTATAAACAGTTTACTGAAATAGACATAAAACTAAATACTAAACTGAAAATATTAAGCAGAAAAATAGTTCTGGAGGAGAGTCCACTAGTGCTCCACGGGATCCTCCTAAATCTCCTGGGTATCCTCCTAACCTGGCTCAATATACTACTCAGAATCTAGCAAATTGCCGGATCCCAAAAGTACCTCGTGTTAGACAATAAGTCTAACACATCGAAACTAATCTAAACAGTTTTAGACATTCATTTAATATTTACATAATATAATTAAATCTGCTGAAATACTGTAAAGATAACCTAAATCATAAAATTGTATAAAACTGTACAAAACAGCAGCAAAGTAAAGTAAAACTGAACTGTAAATTGAATACTGTAAATAAATCAAAATAGTACTGCATCTAAAACTGAGTAATCATATGTAAACTATGCTGTATGTCACTGAGACTGTGCATCTGAATATGCCATAATACTGTATGCCACTAATATGCAACCAAAATATCATTGAACTTTATGAGCAGTACGGTCTAATGTATACATACATCCAGTTGGGAATACAGTCTACTGATGATGCCAATGCATCCTGAAATTCCCCAGACAATATATGTAATATTTCGTAACTCATAAATCATCACTGATACTTATACATAATTCTGATACTCACACATCATTCTGATACTCACACATCATGCTTATGCTCATGCTCATGCTTATGCTTCTAAACTACATGAGATAAATCCAAAAAATACCTTAAAATCTGATAATGAATCTAAAGTCTTTATTGTGCAGAATCCTGCTAAAAGGATTCTGACTACTAAATCAAATCTCGTTAATTGGTTAAAGTTGAGTGTTTACTTAAGAATTATTAGCTGGAAAGAGTGTATACACATATTTAGCATATTTGCAATAAAGGTAGATGTAACCCTTAGCTTGTCTAAACTGCACTTATCGAAGCGCACTACGATAGGAGGTAGAACTCGGTCACAATTTACATCTCAAGCTAAGCCGTTAAATGCATTAATTACAAGCATACTTAGTGGTCTATGCAGAGTGACTTAAGACACTTAGTTTACTTAAACTGCACTTATCAAAGCGCACTACGATAGGAGGCAGGACCCAGTTGCAGTTTATATTTCAAACTAAGGATCTTGTTTATTAAGTATAATATTCTTAGTCTTGGAAGATTTATTCTAATGGGACTGTATTCGGTTAATCCCGCAGGATAGCACCTAGTCATAAGTCCACATTGGAGTGAATCAACCAATCCTGAATACTACTGAAATAAACTAGTAATATGGGTATACCCTACTATACTCAACCAATAATTTGAGTTCAGCAGATGCTATTTAATCGACAAGGATTTATCAAATCTATTAATCCTTACTCTAAGTAGGTGTATCTTACACAAGGCTCCAAGGATGTGATCAGAAGATCACTCAACATAGGTTGCTACCACAAAGAATGAGCCACATTCTAAGTACTTTAGGTAATTTCTACCACAAGGTATCAAGTTCAACTTCTAAAGTTATGAAGGAGCAACTAAGTTTCTATCTCAATAAGTTACAAAAGTCCTTCCTACCTCAAAGTATCATTAGTTAAGGTCTTTAATCATTTATTAATCCTATAGCAAGACCCTTAAGATCTCACTTTTCTACTTTTAAAGGTTTACTTATTATACTCAAGTTAAGATGATTAGATCAAATGATTAAATTCATTTGATCCTTTCCTATTCTACAATTATGGGATAAAATCAAAAATCTTATTAGAGTTAGATCATTACATAAATCATTACAATTTTATTTCCTTATGGTAGTTGTCTTATATAAGAGAAAATCAAAGATCTAAAATTTGGATTCAGATGGTTCAATCACCCATATTTAATATTATCCTTAGTACTTCTAATTTGATAATTTAAGATCAATACCAAATCATATACATTATTGGAATAATATCAATTGAATTATCTTATAATCAAGTTAATTAATTAAGTAATTAAGGTATATATCTTAATTAAGATAAGTTAGGGTTTAACCCCTAACCTTTCTACTATAAGACTAAAGGTTAATTTAAAGGTCAATGACAAATTAATGTATTATTAGTGTATTATTGATGTCAAACTTTAGATTTGGATTAAGTATTATCTACTTAATCAAGTTATCAAGATTCTTATGCTCAAGTAAGTGTATTTAAGTATTCAAATAAATATTGGAGTTCTCTAATATACATCCTAAAAGTACATAGATAGAAAGATGATACAAAAGGGTAATCAATGCTAATCAAATTCTAAATCAAATTAAAGGGATTAGCATTTAATCATAAATCTAAAAGACTTAGGTTTCATGCCATTGTTATTGTTAGGATATACCTATTCAATGCAAGCACTTAAAACTATATTACTTAGCATTTGGCACACACATATTTAGGATCCATAGTAGGTTTTGAGCACTAATTCAATTTTAACATAGAATTTTATGCAATGCTCAATTTTAGTATAACTTAGCCCCACTAGGGTCCTAGGGGTCTTAAAATATCAAAACAGTAAAGTTTTGGCAATTTCAGCCAAAACTGGGCAGTTTTACAAAATCTGGGCAGTTTTCTGGAATTATGGGAAATTTTGCAAAATTGGGCGCTGTAGCGCTTTCCGCGCGGCAGCGCGCGGTAGCGCCATTGCGCTGCGAGTTGCTGCAGTCCGCTGTAACCCGCTGTCGTTCACTGCAACGCGCTATGGCGCGCTGTAGCGGTCCAATTTGCAAAACTACTGTTCAATTTATTTTGACAGTTCCTAAGCCCCAAAATATTTCCACTATAGTCCGCTGCAGCGCGCTACAGCGCGCTGTAACGTCCCATTTTGCAAATTACTGTTCAATTAATTTTATGGCCGTTTTCATAAGTTTTTCATGAAATGCCGCTGCAGCGCGCGCTGTAGCAGTTCATTTTGCTATTCTACTGTTCAATTAATTTTATTAATATTTTCCCTAAGTTCCTGCCGAAATGCCGCTGTAGCCCGCTGCAGCGCGCTATAGCGCACTGGAGCGGCAGATGGTGATTTCGCCAGGTGCGAAACTCGTGAGGCCCTTCTTTTGATTTTAATTACTCATAATCTAAAGCATTCCATGAGTGGTGTCATATATCAATGGAAATGTATTTCCGATACCTTTCCATCGACTCCAAAATCAACATGAATGGAGCATCCGAGCTATACTAAAAATGTAGATGAATGACAGAGTATACAAAATAGATAAAAACAGAGCATATTCCTTTGAAGCTTTTAAGAGCCTTAATGGCTTTCATTCATGCGTATGGACTTCCAAGGCTGTATTCTAGCATAATAACAACATGTAGAATGCAAAAGGAGAGGAGCAAATGGGTACCTTAGACTTTGCAAGAGGGAAGGAAGGAGGGACCTTTGCCTTTCTTCGAAGCCTTAAAGAGGAGCTCCTTCTTCTTCTTCAACATAAATGCAGTAAGAAATGGAGGGAGACATAAGAAAATTTCAGCAAGCCAAAGAAGGGGGGGTTGAGCTTCTTTTTAAAGAGGGAGGAGAAGGAGGTGTGAGGGGATAGGCCATCATGACCCTATGGATCTAGGATGTAAGGAGCCATCATGCTTGCTAAGGAGCTTAAGGGGGCATGGGGAGGGATGGCCAGCCGCAAATTGCAATAGGACTGTCAGCCAAGAATAATAAAGATTGGGGAAATTACAAAAAAGGGATCGGATAATTACATATTTATTTTCCCTAATTATTTAAATATTCCAGTTTTTGGAATGTGCTCCGAAAAATCCCAAAAATTCACCCGTAGCTAATTTGGGGGTGAGGAATTTAACGACGAAGTCGGAATATGATTCTAAAGACTATTTAATTATTCTATTTTTTGACGCATTTAATTACATTAAAATATTTGCAAAAATTCGACGACTTCAAATGCGTCTAAAACATCACCCTAAGCTAATTTGGGGATAACGATCGCAACTGCAAAGTCAGATTTTGATTTCGAGGTCAAAATAAATACCTCAATTTTCTAATTAAATAAATATTAAAATATTCCAAAATAATCGATTAGGCTCCGAATTGCTCCAAACCTTCAGTGTTTGGTTCTAATGACTAGATGAACTTAATGAAATGATGATTACGATACGATTATGCTAAAGTCAAGCTGGGTAACAGTCTTGGGTTGTTACAACTTTGGAGTTCTTATTAGGAACTCCACCGTTACCTGAAAAGGCACCTCGATATTTAAGAGTTTCACTTATTACTACTTAAGTGGATCATCACAATCTCCCCAACTTAAGTAACTGACGTCCTCGTCAGTATCCACACACAGATCCAAGAACCATCCAATAGGTAGATAGGACTAGAGGTGACCCCTACAGGCATAAGTACTCACAACAATGTAGCACCTTAACCATCATAGGTTTAAGAGGCTGCTCACATGAAGTGGTACTTTGCCCTGTATGGCACTTAGTTCCTATCTGATACCCTATGGTTTGCTCTGATACCATTTGTAATAACCCAAACTCTTAATACTAAAGTATTATCCACTTTATCCTGAAAGGCCTCACAGTTTTGCCCTCAGAAGATAACTTCCCAGAAGGTCACCCATCTTGGGAGTGCTCTCGCATGAACATGCTTAACTTTGGAGTTCTTATTAGGAACTTCACCATTATCTAAAAAGGCACCTCGATATTTAAGAGTTTCACTTATTACTACTTAAGTGGGTCTTCACAATGGTATCAAAGCAAATTATAGGGTGTCAGATAGGAGCTAAATGCCATGCAAGGCAAAGTACAACTTTATGTGAGCAACCTCTTGAACCCATGATGGTTAAGGTGCTACATGATTGTGGGTACCTCTTGAGCCTGTAGTGGTCACCTCTAGTCCTATTTATCCAATGTATGGTTCTTGGATCTGTGTGTGGATACTGACGAGGACGTCAGTTACTTAAGTTGGGGAGATTGTGAAGACCTACTTAAATAGTAATAAGTGAAACTCTTAAATATTGAAGAGCCTTTTTAGATAATGGTGGAGTTCTTAATAAGAACTCCAAAGTTAAGCGTGCTCATGTGGGAGCACTCTCAGGATGGGTGACTTGCTGGGAAGTTATCTTCTGAGGGCAAAATCGTGAGGCCTTTCAGGCCAAAGCGGACAATACCTTGGTGTTAAGAGTTTGGGTTGTTACAAGAGTTTACTTGAAAATCATTAGCTTGGATGATTGTATATATATATTTAGTATGTTTGCAAGAAAGGTGGATTTAACCCATAGCTTGTTTAAACTGCACTTATCGAAGCGTACTACGATAGGAGGCAAAATCGTGGGAGCACTCTCAGGATGGGTGACTTGCTGGGAAGGTATCTTCTGAGGGCAAAATCGTGAGGCATTTCAGGCCAAAGCGGACAATACCTTGGTGTTAAGAGTTTGGGTTGTTACAAGAGTTTACTTGAAAATTATTAGCTTGGATGATTGTATATATATATTTAGTATGTTTGCAAGAAAGGTGGATTTAACCCTTAGCTTGTTTAAACTGCACTTATCGAAGCGTACTACGATAGGAGGCAGAACCGGGTCACAGTTTATATATCAAGCTAAGCCGTTAAATGACCTAATTACAAGCATACTTAGTGGTCTACGCAAAGTGACTTAAGATACTTAGTTTGCTTAAACTGCACTTATCGAAGCGCACTACGATAGGAGGTAGAACCCGGTCGCAGTTTATATCTCAAACTAAGGGTCATGTTCACTAATTGTAACGCTCTTAGTCTTGTAAGATTTATTTTAACGGGACTATATTCGACTAATCCCGCAGGACAGCACCTGGTCATAAGTCCATATTGGAGTGAATCAACAAATCCTAAATATTACTGAAATAATCCAGTACCATGAGTATACTCTACTATACCCAACTAATAATTTGGGTTCAGACAATTCTATTTAATCCACAAGGATTTATCAAAGCTTTTAATCCTTACTCTAAATATGTGTGTCCTACACAAGGCTCCAAGGATGTGATCAAAAGATCACTCAACATAAGTTACTACCACAAGGAATAAGCCCCATTTTAAGCACTTTAGGTGATTCATATCTCAAGGTATCCAGCTCAACTTCTAAGATTATGAAGAATCATCTAAGTTTCATACCTTAATATGTTACAAAAGTCCTTCCTACCTCAATGCATCAATAAGTAATGCCTTTAAACATTTTCATAACGATCATAATGCAAGACCCTTAAGATCTCACTCTTCTACTTCTTAAGTTAATATTCAAGTAGTCAGATCAGATGATTGAAATTCATTTGATCCTTTTCTATTCTACAATTATGATATAAAATCAAGGATATTATTAGAGTTAGGTCATTTCATCAATCATTATAATTTTAATATTCATCTTATGCTAATAGTCTTATATAAGAGAAAATCAAGGATCTAAAGTTTAGGTTCAGACAGTTCAATCACACATATTCAATATTAATCCTAGCATTTCTAATTCTATAATTTAAGATCAATATCAAATCATATGCATTATTGGAATAATTTCAATTGAATTATCTTACAATCAAGTTAATTAATTAAGTGATTAAGGTTTAGATCTTAATCAAGATAAACTAGGGTTAAACCTTAAATGTCAATGACAAATCAATGTATTATTAGTATCTTATTGATGTCACACTTAAGATTTGGATTAAGTATTATTTCTTTAATCAAGTTATCAAGATTTTTATGTTCAAGTTTAGTTTACATATCAAGATATCCCATTTAAATGTTAAAGTTCTCTAACATACATCCTAAAATCATAAAAGCATAGATATGTAAGTTTGATATAAAATGGAAAATAATTAAGGCTGACTTAATTTTAAATCAAATCAAAGAAGTTAGCACTTGATTACAAATCTAAAAGACTTAGGTTTCATGCCATTTAGTTATTAAGGCATATCTATTTAACATAAACATATATGGGTTCTATTATTTAGCAATTAGCATAATACTTTTAAAGTACATGAGAGGTTTTGAGCACTTGATCAAAGTGATAAAGTTCAAACTTAATTTTAATATAGAATTTATGCAATGTTAAATTTTAGCTAAAATAGGTTCAAATTTAATATCACTTAGTCTCACTAGGATTATAAGGACCTTAAAATAACAAAACAGGGAAGTTTTGTTCATTTCAGTCAAAATTGGGCAATTTTCAAGAAATTCTAGATATTTTGCAAGTTTGGGTGCTGCAGCGCGCTGGAGCGCTTTTCGCATGGCAGCGCGCGGTAGCGCCTTTCGCGCGGCAGCGCGCTGTAGCGCTTTTACCGCTGGAGTGCGCTGCGGTTCGCTGCAACCCGCTGCGGCGCGTTATGGCGTGCTGCAGCGGTTCAACTTGCAAAGATCACTGTTCAATTATTTTATTTTTTTCATATTTCCCTAAGTTTTTCCAAAAATTTCTGCTGCAGCCCGCTACCGCGCGCTGTAGCGATCCATTTTGCAAAATATTGTTCAAATAGTTTAATTAATGTTTTTATATATTTCCGCCGAAATCCTGCTGCAGCGGCCTATTTTGTAAATTCGCCGGGATTTTCACCAGGACGAAACCTAGAAGGCCTATTTTCGAGCTCAATTACTCCCAATCCAGAGTGTTTCATGAGCGGTACCATATATTAATGGAAAGGTCTTTCAGATACCTTTCCATTGACACCAAAATCGGCACAAACGGAGCATCCTAGCTATATGAAACATAGTGATAAATACAAGGGGTGCAGAATAAATGAAAAACAGAGCAGTTTTCCTTTAATAATGGAGATTGTTTTAAGAGCCTTAATGGCTTCCATACATGCTTATGGACTTCTAAATATACATTCAAGATTTGTAACAACATAAGAAAGATAAGGAGAGGAGCAAAGGGGTAGCTTAGCCTTGCAAGGGGGAGAGGAGGAAGGAACATTTGCTTCCTTCAAGACTTTGGAGAGGAGCCTCTTCTTCAAGGTGCAGTAATGGAGGAGGAGGGAAGAAAATTCCAGCAAATGGATAAGATGGCTGTGCACTCTCTTTAAAGGAGGAGAGTGAGAGGGAGGCTTCATCATGGCCAGAGAGGCTAGGTGAGGGGGAGTAGGGGCCATTCTGAATGAGCATTAATGGGACAGGGCTAAGAGAGAAAGAAGGGATGGCCAACCAAATTGCATGGGGATGGCCAGTCGATTATCCAAGATAGAGAAAGCTAATTAAGAAATAATTAATTATTATTCATAATTTTTGATTTATGAAAAATTCAGATAAATAAATGTGTTCCAAAAAATCCAAAAATTCACCCCTAACTAATTTGGGGGTGAGGAATTCAATGGCGAAGTCGGATTTTGATTCTGAAGATTATTTAATTATGCTAATTTTGGGATATTTAATTATATTAAAATATTCGCGAAAATCCGATGACTTTCAAATGCGTCCAAAACATCATCCATAGCTAATTTGGAGGTAATGATCGCAACGACGAAGTCAGATTTTGATTTTGAGGCCAAAATAAATACCTAAATTTTCTAATTAATTAAATATTAAAATATTCCAAAATAATCGATTGGTATCTGAATTACTTCAAACCGTCAGGGATTGGTTCTAATGACTAGATGAATTTAATGGAATGATAATTATGATATGATTAGGCTAAATTCAAGTTGGATAACAACCTTGGGTTGTTACTAAGGATCTCTCAAACTCACTGCAAGAAAATGAAAATCTATCTAAGCAGTAGTAGGAAGATCCTCCTCCTGCACTGGCTCCTCTCCTGCATAATTGCTAATAAACAACTCTGAATCTGACATTTGTTAGTATCACAAATACCAGGGCCCCTGCCAATAAAAGAAAAATATTATAGTTAGATAATTATCTAAGTATATTTTAGGCTATTTAAGATATCACATTTAAAAGTTTTAAACATGCAAGCATTATAAGGTCCTACAAGTTACAAAGAACGGGATAGCTATAAACTAATCATTTATAGCTAATCAACAAGTATGTAAAAATAACATACAAAGCAACAATTAAATAAGGTTAGGCTAAAAGCAAAATATCTGTAACTACTGAAAAAATATGATCCTAATGTGCTTATGATCACATGGATACATGTTGAGTATATAAAGAACACAAGTGCTAAAATAACATATAATTCTAGCATCCTAAACATGCTAGTATTTAATATTAAATAATAAAAGTATTTATACAAGCATGCAGATTAATATGAAAAGGGCCACTAAGATATATGGAAAAAGTAAACTAAGTATATGAATGAGCAAAAGTAAAGCCACTGAGAGATGTGGCAAAGCAAGTCAAGCACTAAAACAAAGGTCACTGAAGTATGTGGCAAAGCAAAACAAATACTAAAAACTAAATTGAAGTAGAAGTAAGCCTAAGACATAGTACTGCCAAAATAGAAACAGGCCATATATGGCATCTGAACTGAAAGTTCAACATGTATCCATCCCAGGAATCCGCAAAGATAGGTCCGAGTTGAACTTATAGAATAAGACATGTATCCATCCTGGATATCCACAAAGCTAGGTCCGAGTCTATTATATAACAAAACTAGAACTAAAGAGGAAGACTAAGCTATGACATACTCTACTAACTAAAAGTACTAAAAGAACTGAATGAATGCTATGCTTTTCAAATACTAACTTAGGATGTATCTTCCATATCCTAAGTTTACCTATTATGCTCAAGGAATAAGGCTCAATATTCAAGGTGTACAAAGCAGTCAAAGTCAAAGTAAGCAAGAGACTCAATCTATACTTATGTGATATCTGTTGTTATCTAATCTGTCAAACTAATTATTCTGAGAAGATACAAGTTTAAGATCTCTAATATCCAGCTATCGAGTATAATTTTAGATTCACGACCTTAATGTTAACATTAGAACTTAACAAGTTCTAATTCATAATCATATGATGACTATAAAGATTATAGTAAATGAATCAACGACTTAATTATTATTATTTTCCTCTCTTAACTCAAATCTTAATTTAAGTAAATCAAGATTAAGGATTCTGGACTTAAACTCCATTTTGGTGTTCAAATCCTAAATCCAAGGTAGTATCCAAATAAGGATCTTGGGTTCACACTCAAAGATAATCTCAATGATCAATACCTTATAAGCTGAAGGATTTAGTGTAACAACCCAGGTTGTTACTTTGCTCAATTAAGACTAATCTAAGTCTTAATTAAGGTTCTAAGTCACTAATTAAGTAATTTAGAACTCGCCTCTGAAACCTAGGTCAAACCAGAAGTCAACAAAGTCAAATCTGGAATTTTGAAAAATTTCAAACCCTAGAATTTGACTTTTTATCTAGACCTCAAATTAAAAATCTGACTTCGCCATTGCGTTCAGAACACCCAAATTAGCTAAGGGTGAAGTTTTGAAGTCATTTGAAAGTCGTTGATTTTTCATCGAATAATTTAATAATATTTAAATACCTGAAAATTCAAATAAATAAGTACTCGTCAAAATGAAAATCCGAGTGCACTATTGCGTTCCTCACCCCTCATTTAGCTAGGGGTGATTTATTGAAAATATTTGGAATTTAAAATCATTAATTTAGATTTTTGTTAAGAAATTAATAAAAATAAATTTATAATCTTACTATTTATTAATATGTTAATCGATTTCTGTCAAATCCTTAAGCACGCCATCACTTCCATTAAGCCTTTCCATCTCCGTTGGATGGCGCAAGCATCACCGTTCGATCGGGCTATCCAATCAGACGGTCTGGAGTCATCTCTCTCGCGTGAGAACGCACGACACCTGCGCATGTCGCACAGATGTCGCCCGGCCATCCACAGCCAGGTGTCTTTCTCCAGCCTCTCCCACCGCTTCCAGGCATCTTAAAACTTGAAATTTATGTTCTTCTCACTTAAGATCCATCTGTGAACCTAATATTTTCATCTTGATAATTTCTCTTCCTCGCTCAGCGACTCAACCTTTCAACCAGGTACTTAATCTTTTCCTATCCTTCATTCGAATGATTCACTTTAAGTATTGCAATATTGAGTTATTAATCAAATTGGTATGTTAATATTTATGCATAAGCGAATTTATCATTCTCGGCTATTTTTGATTTCCTGTCAAAATTTTCTGCTGCCGATTAGGGCATCCATTTTTTTCGATGTTTGGAGAACTCTTATGCATTGATATCATTATCTATAGGAAGGTCACAATGTAAACTTTCGATCAATACCTACAACTCTCCTTTAGTGCTCGATTCTGTGAGTTCTCGGGAGCCCTAATCCTCTATCGAGTCGGGACCTGTCGCGAACAAAGAAGGCGAGGGCTTGCGTGGATCCTGCCGCTTGAGTGGCATCTGCTGACTCGGCTTGGTGGGTTCGAGCCGTGTCATCTCTTCCACGTGGCATGGGACCCCTGCAATTGCCAAATCCTGCCGTGATTTTTAAAATAAAAATGCAAGATTTTAATTGATTAATAAAGTTAATTAAATTTTGATTAATTAAAATTTAAATCCTAAACTTTAAATGTTCATAAATCAAAAATTAATGATCCAAATATAATGATATTATATATCATTTTAATCAGTAGAAAATAAGGATCACTTTGGTATTATCAGAATTTTATTTGGAGCTGAATATTACATAGTGCCAGTTAGGATCCTTAAATTGAACCCTAAATATCACAAAACTTCAACTAGTCATAACTTTGTTTCCATTTATCCAAACATACCCAATATGGGTCTTAAAGTAATCAGCTTAGCCTAAGGATCATTCTAGTAGTATTAATTTTGCTGTTTGGATTAGTATTTAACTAATCACATTTAGGACCTAACCCTAATTACCCTAATTAACCCTAGAACTTCAATTGACCATAACTTGGTCAATTGAGCTCCAAATTTGATGATCCAAAGGTCCATTTAGATCAGAAAAACCTAATTTACAGTAATCTACAAAAATATTTAGGATCCAATGGTTAGATTTGTTAATCACCCTTAATTAGTCTAAATTTTGATTAGTGAATATTAACAAATCTAGTAATCCAAATTGAGCGATTTAAGTTTCAGAGGACTCATAGAACCATTTAGAATCAATCTATAAGGCTGGATTAGTGTTTGAGTGATTAATTTTGCTAATCACTCACTAATCACCCTAAACTTTAATTAGGTCTTAACTTAGTCAAATTAGGTCCAAATTGAACCTACCACATGTCATTATAATCAGTGAGCTATTTGTAAACCATAGCCACTGATTTTGCTTAATTTGGACACTAATTAGCAAAGTTATGATTTTTGACCTATAATTAAGGATCCCTTAATTAATCTTAACCCTAGATCTTGTATTGGCCATAGCCTGGCCAATACTTATCAGAATTTAGCAAACTTAGGTTCTATGGAAAGCTTAGGCAGTAAAGAGCAATAATCTGAAAGAAAATTTAACTTTCACTTAGCCAAATTACTAATTTTCCCTTATGAGTCAAATTCACTAATTTGATCTCATATGGCTTAATAATCACCCAAAATTAATTTAGTTGCTGTCTAATCTTATATTAGACAATAAGAAGCCTTTTCCAAAAGAAAATTTTAGAATTTAAGCCCTAGATCAAAATTTGATCTTTTGAACCCTTAAGTAGGGGCAAAATGGTCAATTTGCCCAAATTTAAGGTTTAGCCTTTAAAAGCCCTAAATTCAGTTTCTAATCACTAAAATCAGTAAATATAATGATTTAGAACTGAAATTAATCAAATTCAAGTCTAAATTAGATTTTGATTAAAATCTCAAAATTTGCTCCTTAAGGAAAATTCCTAAGTAAATTGTGAGTGTTTTTCTTTCCTTAATCACTCTTAGATCATACCTTAGGTCTTATAACATTAGTTAGGATGTGTGTCTTGAGAGATACTCTTACTAATTAAGAGCCTTGATTCCTAAGATTAGGGATAGATCTTAAGTTAGAATTCATCTATTGAGTAAATTGGGTTACTCAATAGATGAACCTTGAGTTTTCTAGTTTATAGATTTTTTTAGTTTATTAAATGATTATTTGGTCTTTAAACTCTAGAATTAAGAATAGAGATCTATCCTAATGAACTGATTTATCATTAGGACTTGTCTTAACTTAATCTATGAGATTTGGGTTCTAAACTTAGACCTTTAGATTATACCTTTAGATTAAGTGATTAGACCTTATCATCTAGAGTCTAATTCTTAATCTTTTCATCTTGATTTGGCTAATCAAGATGAGGTTAGGATGAATTAAACTACAAAACTAGGTCGATGATTTATTCACTTTAACCAAATAGTCGTCTTTTGATTAAGTTATAATTAGGATTTGGCTAGTCCTAATTATCTTCAACTAGTAGGATTCGTGATTCTAAGTTACCGAATGTATAAGAATTGATAATTCTGAAACTTATGTAACTTAGAGTAGATAGAACGAATAAAGTAGATAACAAAGGATATCACCTGTGTTTTTAGATAGAGTTTCTTGCACTTTGATTTTTGATGCTTCGCATTCCTTGAGTTTGATCCTTATACCTTGAACATGTATTATGTACATAAGATATTTTGATAAATATCTTATATTAATTTGGAACATTATTTATAAGCAGCATTATGTTCATTTCACAAGTGGTTTGTAAGGTGTAGCTTGATTAGTATACCTCTTCGATCAACTCGTTCGGGGTCGGCAACCTTTCGAGGGTTTAATGTCCGATAGTCTATTGGCCATGCCTAGTCTGAGTGATAGGATGGATAGACTCTCGCCCTACTGACTATAGAGTCAGGATTTTGATATGGTTATACTAATTCAAGTACACTTACATTCAGTTCCGTCTTAGCTCATCAGGCTAAGAGTTTTCAGTGATGTTCAGTTCAGAGTTTCTTAGCTCATCAGGCTAAGATTTGCTGAGTTCATGTTCAGTTCAGGTGACTTATATAGTCATCGCAGTTTCAGTTTACAGTTACTGTTTTTCTTATATATTTTGCATTCAGCACTATTTTACTTACAGTTTTCCTGCACTTGTTTCTATATAGGATGTTAGTTTTACTTACTGTTTTCATATGCTCACATAGGATATTAGTTGTTTTTAGTTTCATACTATTATGTATGTCACCTAGCATATTTTGTTTGATCATAAGCATGTTTAGGTTGTACCTTTTCTTACAGTTTTGTTTAGTTTGTTGCTTACCTATCTTTGTTGCAGTTGTTTGGAGGAGGTATGTATTACTTCCTAGTTGCTTTAGTTATAAACTGTTTGTTTATAACTTTATACTGTTCTTTTGTACGCTTTTTCTGCACTTATTTTGCTCAATTCTATTTTTATGGTGATATCTATTTAACTTAATAAATTGTTTGCCCTAAAATGTGCTTAGACATATTGTCTAACCAGTTTTTCTTTTGTTGGTTGGGGCCCTACCATTATGAAACTGATAATGGTAGGTTCTAAGTTTGTTGAAGCAGCAGATCCAGTGGAGAGCTTGTCATTGGAGGAGGAGCCCGTTCCTAAAGACCTTTAGCTTTAGTTTCTATTGCTTGTGAGATTGAGAGTTTTCTTTTTCAGTTCTCTTAAACTTATTAAATATTGTAATAATACAGGTTAACATTCTCTTTTCAGTATTTTACTTATTCTGTATTATTGTATTTATACTGTATTGGATGGATGTTATGTTTTATGCTTCCGCACTCTGAGTTCTTGTATGATCATTTAGTGATAGTATTTTTGGAATGAATGGCAAAGTCCTTATTTAAGTTGGATTAGAATACGTGTCTAATCCAATTCTAAGTGAGGACCTTGTCATTTGGTGACCCCTCCACCGTAATCATGTTAACTTAAGAGTTAACAGGATCACGGCAGGGCAGGGCCGCCACAGTTGGTATCAGAGAATTCCATAAGGTGTCAGATAGGAATTTGCATTCCTTTCTACCTAATGGACTGTTCTTCTGCCACTTGATCACTAAATGAATACTTGAATTGACATCCATCACATTATAAGTATAACACAGAATAAGTTTAAGTTATTAAATAACTATAAAAGATGATAAACCATAAATATCAAATTATGTATATATATATATGCTCAATAAATCTAAGTAAAATGTTATAATTGTAGAAATAAAAGATTATCTAGGAATGGCATTCCTGACTTACTTAAAGGAGTTTGAGACTATTTGAAAATATGAACATAAGTTAGGAAAGAAACAAGGAAGAACGATTGAATAAGTATCAGAACAAGGGTCACAAGTAATAAATAAACTACTAAAAGAAGGCGTCTATAGAGGCCTTGATTTTCCAGTACTAGCAAAGGAGTGGCTTGCAAGAGTTGACCATATATTTGGTGTTATTGAGTGGCCTAGTCACATCAAACTAGAAGTGGTGCTATGCCTTCTGCGTATGCAAGCAAAAGAATGGTGGATTATGTCATACGGAGAGTTGTTTCGTAAAGCACAAGAAGAGCATTGTGAAGTGACTTATGAAGACTTTCGTAGAGCATTTTTCACTAAATATATAGGATGGGAATAGTTTCATAAATCTATGATGATGTATTCTGTTATTTTAATAAAATTTTAAATGAATAAGAAAAGCAGTAGTTATATCATGTCTTGTTGTAATAAAGAATTCAAGATAGTTGTTTTGATTTCAGGAAAATGAATCCTGCTACTTCTCCAAATAATACTCCACTCAACCCTCAACCGTCTGTGAGCAACGCTCCAAATAATACCGTGGCCGCTTCCAATACTATTGATGAAATAACTTCTTTGAGAAATATGGTTACTGCAATGTTAGAGAATCAAAATCAACAGGCTCTAGCTATTCAAAAGTTAGTATCTATAATACCCGCCACTAATGCCAGCACCTCTTCAGCATCTCCCGCTCCTCAAGTTCCCAATACCTATCGGCAGTCTGCAGATAGGATACTTCACAGTTTCCTAAGGTTAAGACCGCCTACCTTTGAAGGATCTGAATCCTCGATGGATACTTTAGCATGGCTGAAATCTATAGAGAAGAACATCACTAGTCTTAGTTGTTCAAGCAACCAATCTGTAAGACTAGCTACTCATCTTCTGCAAGGAGAGGCAGAACATTGGTGGGAACAAGAAAGGAACACACGTTTTGAAGAATTTGAATTAGATGAAATAGAATGGAGCTGGTTTGTCCAAGCCTTCAAAGAATCATTTATCCCACCCTCCACCAAGAACATTATTGGTGAGTCCTTATTGAGGTTAACCCAAGGAAGTCGATCAGTGGCGAAATATACTTCAGAATTTCGAAAGCTCATCCGATTTTCACCTCATTTGGTTCCTACTGAAGAGGATAGATGTTTCAGATACGAGAATGGACTCTGAGAGTCTATCAAAGATCATGTAATTCCCTTACAACATACCAAATTCGAGAAGCTGGTTGAGATAGCTCGGGTAGTAAAGCATCATCAAAATATTAAAGACATGAAGAGAAAGGCTTTCAATATGAATAAATACCCTTAGAACTTCAAGCAGCAACAAACAAATCAAGGAAGGGTATATCAGATGGAGACTACTGAAACATCAAGCTAAATTGCCGCCTGTAATAGGCCACATCCTTATGGAAAATGTTATCATTTTGGCAGAGTATGTTTTACTTGTGGAAGGCAAGGTCATGTGTATAGGGACTGTCGATCAAATAAAACAATTGATGGAGTAACTATTGATCGGAATCGTACAAATAAAGTATTCCGTGCCACTCCCATCAATTTCAGAGAACCTCAGAAGACTCTTATGCCACCTCCTGCTCAAGAGTGAACCCTTGCAAATGTTCAATACACTGCAAAGCCTTCAAACCCAAATCAATCAACGGCTCAAACATCTGACAGCAGACTTGCTGGAAAGGCAAGAGTGTACAATCTCACTCCAGTAGAAGCAGCAGAAGACAACAATGTAGTCTCAGGTACAAATCGCAACTTTTGCTTTTCTTACTGAATTAGAACTTCCTAAAATTTGTATTTTTATTAGGCACCCTATACTTTAAAGATGAGCCCTACAGTATATTGTTTGATACCGGGGCTAGTCATTCATTTATCTCCGAAAATTTTGCTAAGAGATTAGGACTATCATGTTACAAACTTGCGAAGATCTTGAGTGTTGGACTTCCATCTGGAGCCAACTTAGTGCAAACAAATTCTGTGACGTTCAAATACCAATCAATAACCATACCTTCCAAGCCAAGTTAGTTATGCTACCTATAGTAAATTTCGATATCATACTAGGCATGAATTGGCTTAGTATGCATAACGCTACTATTAATTGTCAAAAGAAGAAGGTTGTTTTGCAAACTCCAGAAGCTTCAACAACATTTATTGGGAAGATCAGCACTAGTAGCTCCTTGATCAATGCAATTCAAGCAGAGAAAATGGTGTGCAAAGGTTATAGTTGTATTTTGATGGTGATGATGGGTAGTAGCAAAGAAGTAACCCCAATCTCTAAAATAAAAGTTGTTATAGATTTTGAAGATGTTTTCCCTGAAGATCTGCCTGGTTTACCTCCAACCAGAGAAGTAGAATTTGAAATAAATGTAGTTCTAGGAACACAACCTCTATCAAAAGCACCATATAGAATGGCCCCGAAAGAACTGCAAGAGTTAAATGAGCAATTACAAGAACTGTTAAATAAGGGTTTATTAAACCAAGTATGTCCCCGTGGGGAGCCCCGGTACTATTTGTAAAGAAGAAAGATGGGTCTATGAGAATGTGCATAGACTACAGAGAGCTGAATAAAGTCACAATTAAAAATAGATACCCACTTCCTCGTATTGATGATCCGTTCGATCAACTTGCTGGTGCTGTAGTGTTCTCTAAAATTGATTTAAGGTCAGGTTATCATCAAGTGAAGATAAAGGACTCAGATGTAGAGAAGACAGTATTCAGAACGCGATATGGGCATTTCGAGTTTCTTGTAATGTTATTTGATCTCACTAATGCCCCATCTTTGTTCATGGACTTAATGCAGAGAGTTCTAAAACCTTATCTAGATAAATTTGTTATAGTATTCATTGATGATATCTTAATTTACTCCAAGACAGTAAAGGATCATGAAGAACACTTGAGATTAGTTCTGGAGAAGCTTAGAGAACATGAGTTATATGCTAAATACTCTAAGTGTGAATTTTGGCTGGATTCTGTATCATTTCTTGGACATGTGGTTGATGCTCAAGGAATCCAAGTAGACCAGAGTAAGATTAGTGCTATTCAGGATTGGGTTCAGCCCAAGACAGTTACTGAAATTCGTAGTTTTCTGGGTCTAGCCGGATACTACAGAAGATTCGTTAAAGGCTTCTCCCAGCTTGCCGTACCTCTTACAAAACTAACTCAGAAGGCAGTTCCATTTGTTTGGACAGAAGAATGTGAAACTACATTTCAGTCTATAAAGGACGCATTAACTTCTGCTCCAGTTTTAGTTCTTCCGAAAGAAGGAGTCAATTATCAAGTGTATACAGATGCATCTGGAATTGGGATAGGATGTGTATTAATGCAAGAAGGCAAAGTTATAGCATACGCATCTCGCCAGCTTAAAACCCATGAAAGAAACTATGATGTACATGATTTAGAATTGGCAGCATTAGTTTTTGCATTAAAAATCTGGCACCATTATTTATACGGAGTTCAATGCTCTATATTCACGGACCACCAAAGTCTAAAGTACATCTTTACCCAAAGAGAATTGAACTGTAGGCAAAGAAGATGGCTGGAATTAATTAGTGATTATGATTTAGATATCCAGTACCATCCAGGAAAAGCTAATGTGGTAGCTGATGCGTTAAGCCGTCACACTATTCTTAACAACTTAATTTCAGAAAGTCCATTGATGAATGAGTTTCATAAAATGGAAATTTCTCTTGCTAAGGGAAATTCAGTCAGTACCATGATATCCATGAATAATATAGAACCTACTTTTCATAGAGATGTTTCAATCTCTCAAAGTAAGGATGATGAATATTTAAAACTTAAAGTGGCAATAGAAAGTGGTCGTCATCCAGAATTGCATTTTAAGAAAGGTTCTATTTACATGAATAATCGTCTCTGGATTCCTAAATCTATGCAGAAAGAGATCTTGATTGAAAGTCACAATTCAGGGTATCAAATTCACCCAGGAAATTCTAAGATGTATCAAGACCTAAAATAATTATTCTGGTGGCTAGGGATGAAGAAAAGTATTGCAGAATTTGTTGTAAAATGCCATGCTTGTTGCTTAATAAAAGCAGAGCATCAAAAGCCTGGTGGCTTATTGCACCCACTAGAAATCCCATAATGGAAATGGACTGATGTATCCATGGATTTTGTCATGGGTTTGCCTCGATCAAGGTCTGGAGCTGATTCAATATGGGTTATAGTGGATCATCTCACAAAATCTGCCCATTTTATTCCAATCCGTCAAACTGACTCAGTGGAGAAATTGGCAAAATTATATATTAAAGAAACAGTCAGATTGCACGGAATTCCTAAAACAATTGTATCTGATAGAGACAGTCATTTTACTTCTAAATTTTGGCAGGCTGTCCATTAAGATTTAGGCACAACTTTGGCCATGAGTACAGCATTCCATCCCCAAATAGATGGCCAAACAGAGCGAGTAAATCAAGTCTTAGAAAATCTTCTGCGTTTATGTATATTGGATTTTTCAGGATCCTGGGAAGAGCATATCCCTTTAGTGGAATTTGCATACAACAACAGTTTTCAGTCAAGTATTAAGATGGCACCATATGAAGCTCTATATGGAAGAAAATGTTCATCCCCACTAGCATGGTCTGAGACAGGAGATACTCAATTATATGGATCTGAGCTAGTGGAAGAAACAAATAAAAAGGTTAAACTCATTCAGCAAAGAATCAAAATAGCTCAAGATAGGCAGACTAAATATCATAATAATCGTCATCGTCCTCTAGAATTCAGTGAAGAAGATTTTGTGTACCTAAAAGTGAGCCTGATGAAAGGAATCTATCGTTTTGGAGTTTCAGGAAAGCTCAGTCCAAGGTACATTGGACCTTTCAAAATCTTGCAGAAGATTGGTTCAGCAGCGTATAAATTAGAGTTACCAGACGATTTTGCTGTTGTTCATAACGTTTTTCACGTTTCATCTCTAAGGAAGTGTCTTCGAGATCCTTCTCATTTTATTGAACATCCTGCAATTGAAATTCAACCTGATCTTTCTTACACTGAAGAACCAATTAAAATCTTAGATCGTGATCAGAAGAAATTAAGGAATCGATCTATTCCAATGATAAAGATTCAATGGAAGAATCGGTCTTGTAATGAAGCCACCTGGGAGAAAGAGGTGGATATGCGTCAAAAGTACCCAAACCTTTTTAATCAAGGTAATTTTTCAACTCTATCTTATTTCAATTCGTTTCTTATTATCTGCTTAAATTCTTTTTCTCACTTGAGTGATGTCGAGGACGACATCATTCTTAAGTGGGGGAGTTTGTAACAACCCAGGTTGTTACTTTGCTCAATTAAGACTAATCTAAGTCTTAATTAAGGTTTTAAGTCACTAATTAAGTAATTTAGAACTCGCCTCTGAAACCTAGGTCAAACCAGAAGTCAACAAAGTCAAATATGGAATTTTGGAAAATTTCAAACCCTAGAATTTGACTTTTTATCTAGACCTCAAATTAAAAATCTGACTTCGCCATTATGTTCAGAACACCCAAATTAGCTAAGGGTGAAGTTTTGAAGTCATTTGAAAGTCGTTGATTTTTCATCGAATAATTTAATAATATTTAAATACCTGAAAATTCAAATAAATAAGTACTCGTCAAAATGAAAATCCGAGTGCACCATTGCATTCCTCACCCCTCATTTAGCTAGGGGTGATTTATTGAAAATATTTGGAATTTAAAATCATTAATTTAGATTTTTGTTAAGAAATTAATAAAAATAAATTTATAATCTTACTATTTATTAATATGTTAATCGATTTCTGTCAAATCCTTAAGCACGCCATCACTTCCATTAAGCCTTTCCATCTCCGTTGGATGGCACAAGCATCACCATTTGATCGGGCTATCCAATCAGACGGTCTGGAGTCGTCTCTCTCGCGTGAGAACGCACGACACCTGCGCATGTCGCACAGATGTCGCCCGGCCATCCGCAGCCAGGTGTCTTTCTCCAGCCTCTCCCACCGCTTCCAGGCATCTTAAAACTCGAAATTTATGTTCTTCTCACTTAAAATCCATCTGTGAACCTAATATTTTCATCTTGATAATTTCTCTTCCTCGCTCAGCGACTCAACCTTTCAACCAGGTACTTAATCTTTTCCTATCCTTCATTCAAATGATTCACTTTGAGTATTGCAATATTGAGTTATTAATCAAATTGGTATGTTAATATTTATGAATAAGCGAATTTATCATTCTCGGCTATTTTCGATTTCCTGTCAAAATTTTCTGCTGCCGATTAGGGCATCCATTTTTTTCGATGTTTGGAGAACTCTTATGCATTGATATCATTATCTATAGGAAGGTCACAATGTAAACTTTCGATCAATACCTAGAACTCTCCTTTAGTGCTCGATTCTGTGAGTTCTCGGGAGCCCTAATCCTCCATCGAGTCGGGACCTGTCGCGAACGAAGAAGGCGAGGGGTTGCGTGGATCCTGCCGCTTGAGTGGCATCTGCTGACTCGGCTTGGTGGGTCCGAGCCGTGTCGTCTCTTCCACGTGGCATGGGACCCCTGCAATTGCCAAATCCCGCCGTGATTTTTAAAATAAAAACGCAAGATTTTAATTGATTAATAAAGTTAATTAAATTTTGATTAATTAAAATTTAAATCCTAAACTTTAAATGTTCATAAATCAAAAATTAATGATCCAAATATAATGATATTATATATCATTTTAATCAGTAGAAAATAAGGATCACTTTGGTATTATCAGAATTTTATTTGGAGCTGAATATTACATAGTGCCAATTAGGATCCTTAAATTGAACCCTAAATATCACAAAACTTCAACTAGTTGTAACTTTGTTTTCATTTATCCAAACATACCCAATATGGGTCTTAAAGTGATCAGCTCAGCCTAAGGATCATTCTAGTAGTATTAATTTTGCTGTTTGGATTAGTATTTAACTAATCACATTAAGGACCTAACCCTAATTACCCTAATTAACCCTAGAACTTCAATTGACCATAACTTGGTCAATTAAGCTCCAAATTTGATGCTCCAAAGGTCCATTTAGATCAGAAGAACCTAATTTATAGTAATCTACAAAAGTATTTAGGATCCAACGGTTAGATTTGTTAATTACCCTTAATTACTCTATATCTTGATTAGTGAATATTAACAAATCTAGTAATCCAAATTGAGTGATTTAAGTTTCAGAGGACTCATAAAACCATTTAGAATCAATCTATAAGGCTGGATTAGTGTTTGAGTGATTAATTTTGCTAATCACTCACTAATCACCCTAAACCCTAATTAGGTTTTAACTTAGTCAAATTATGTCCAAATTGAACCTACCACATGTCATTATAATCAGTGAGCTATTTGTAAACCATAGCCACTGATTTTGCTTAATTTGGACACTAATTGGCAAAGTTAGGATTTTTGACCTATAATTAAGAATCCCTTAATTAATCTTAACCCTAGATCTTGTAATGGCCATAACCTGGCCAATACTTATCAGAATTTAGCAAACTTAGGTTCTATGGAAAGCTTAGGTAGTAAAGAGCAATAATCTGAAAGAAAATTTAACTTTCACTTAACCAAATTACTAATTTTCCATTATGAGTCAAATTCACTAATTTGATCTCATATGGCTTAATAATCACCCAAAATTAATTTAGTTGCTGTCTAATCTTATATTAGACAATAAGAAGCCCTTTCCAAAATAAAATTTCAGAATTTAAGCTCTAGATCAAAATTTGATCTTTTGAACCCTTAAGTAGGGGCAAAATGGTCAATTTGCCCAAATTTAGGGTTTAGCCTTTAAAAGCCCTAAATTCAGTTTCTAATCACTAAAATCAGTAAATATAATGATTTAGAACTGAAATTAATCAAATTCAAGTCTAAATTAGATTTTGATTAAAATCTCAAAATTTGCTCCTTAAGAAAAATTCTTAAGTAAATTGTGAGTGTTCTTCTTTCCTTAATCACTCTTAGATCATACCTTAGGTCTTATAACATTAGTTAGGATATGTGTCTTGAGAGATACTCTTACTAATTAAGAGCCTTGATTCTTAAGATTAGGGATAGATCTTAAGTTAGAATTCATCTATTGAGTAAATTGGGTTACTCAATAGATAAACCTTGAGTTTTCTAGTTTATAGATTTTCTTAGTTTATTAAATGATTATTTGGTCTTTAAACTCTAGAATTAAGAATAGAGATCTATCCTAATGAACTGATCTATCATTAAGACTTGCCTTAATTTAATCTGTGAGATTTGGGTTCTAAACTTAGACCTTTAGATTATACCTTTAGATTAAGTGATTAGACCTTATCATCTAGAGTCTAATTCTTAATCTTTTCATCTTGATTTGGCTAATCAAGATGAGGTTGGGATGAATTAAACTACAAAACTAGGTCGATGATTTATTCACTTTAACCAAATAGTCATCTTTTGATTAAGTTATAATTAAGACTTGGCTAGTCCTAATTATCTTCAACTAGTAGGATTCGTGATTCTAAGTTACCGAATGTATAAGAATTGATAATTCTGAAACTTATGTAACTTAGAGTAGATAGAACGAATAAAGTAGATAACAAAGGATATCACCTGTGTTTTTAGATAGAGTTTCTTGCACTTTGATTTTTGATGCTTCGCATTCCTTGAGTTTGATCCTTATACCTTGAACATGTATTATGTACATAAGATATTTTGATAAATATCTTATGTTAATTTGGAACATTATTTATAAGCAGCATTATGTTCATTTCACAAGTGGTTTGTAAGGTGTAGCTTGATTAATATACCTCTTCGATCAACTCGTTCGGGGTCGGCAACCTTTCGATGGTTTAATGTCCGACAGTCTATTGGCCATGCCTAGTCCGAGTGATAGGATGGATAGACTCTCGCCCTACTGACTATAGAGTCAGGATTTTGATATGGTTATACTAATTCAAGTACACTTACATTCAGTTCCGTCTTAGCTCATCAGGCTAAGAGTTTTCAGTGATGTTTAGTTCAAAGTTTCTTAGCTCATCAGGCTAAGATTTGCTGAGTTCATGTTCAGTTCAGGTGACTTATATAGTCACCGCAGTTTCAATTTATAGTTACTATTTTTCTTATATATTCTGCATTCAGCACTATTTTACTTACAGTTTTTTTGCACTTGTTTCTATATAGGATGTTAGTTTTACTTACTGTTTTCATATGCTCACATAGGATATTAGTTGTTTTCAGTTTCATACTGTTATGTATGTCACCAAGTATATTTTGTTTGATCATAAGCATGTTTAGGTTGTACCTTTTCTTACAGTTTTGTTTAGTTTGTTGCTTACCTGTCTTTATTACAGTTGCTTGGAGGAGGTATGTATTACTTCCTAGTTGCTTTAGTTATAAGCTGTTTGTTTATAACTTTATACTGTTCTTTTGTACGCTTTTTCTGCACCTATTTTGCTCAATTCTATTTTTATGGTGATATCTATTTAACTTAATAAATTGTTTGCCCTAAAATGTGCTTAGACATATTGTCTAACCAGTTTTTCTTTTGTTGGCTGGGGCCCTACCATTATGAAACTGATAATGGTAGGTTCTAAGTTTGTTGAAGCAGCAGATCCAGTGAAGAGCTTGCCATTGGAGGAGGAGCCCGTTCCTGAAGACCTTTAGCTTTAGTTTATGTTGCTTGTGAGATCGAGAGTTTCCTTTTTCAGTTCTCTTAAACTTATTAAATATTGTAATAATACAGGTTAACATTCTCTTTTCAGTATTTTACTTATTTTGTATTGTTGTATTTATACTGTATTGGATGGATGTTATGTTTTATGCTTCCGCACTCTGAGTTCTTGTACGATCATTTAGTGATAGTATTTTTGGAATGAATGGCAAAGTCTTTATTTAAGTTGGATTAGAATACGTGTCTAATCCAATTCTAAGTGAGGACCTTGTCATTTGGTGACCCCTCCACCGTAATCATGTTAACTTAAGGGTTAACAGGATCACGGCAGGGCAGGGCCGCCACATTTAGGAACTACGATCTTAATGAAAGGTTGTTCTAATGTTATAAGATAAAATAATAATTAAGAACTAAGAATCTAAGATCTATATTCAGTCTTTAAAATAATTATATTATCTTATAGATTGAATCAATCCTACACTCATAAGGAAGGTTTCAAAAGGATTAAACAGTTAATCAAGTAAGGAATTCTAAATGAAGGTAGTTCTATTCAATTAAATGATCTAAAGTCTAAGATTTAAGATCTAAGATTTGATCACCATAAATCTTAAGCTAAAACTAGACTTAGGAGTTTTACAAGAATATTTTTCTTAGGATTCAAGCTTATTGATCAGCTTAGTTGAGCTATTAGACTAGGAGTCTAACACCTAAGGGTATTTAGGCTTAACTCTTAAGAAAGATAGTTTTAAGGACATAAAGTCTTAATATCTTAATAAAACTAACTTAAGATTTCTTCACTTAGCATCAATATTATTAACATAAGATTTTAGAAAGGTGATAATAATCTAACTAGAGATATTTTACTGAATTTTCAAGATTTAAGGGGTGCTTAAACATATTTTGGTCAAAATGACCAAAATACCCCTCTTAAGGCTAAAAATTAGATTTTAAGATTAAATCATCTAAATTGATTCAAGTCTATTTTACTAAGCTTCATATTGATTAATGAAGTGAATAAAATACTTAACTTAGGTTTTGAATATTTAATTTAGCTTAATTAGCAGTAATCTCAAATTAAGGCCAATTAAGGTGATTAAGAAAATTAGGGCATATTAAGATGATCCAAACGTAATCATAGATGCTAATATACTTAAGAAGATATTAGGAACTAGATTCATCAAAATCAAAGACTAATCCAAGGCTTAATTTACTAATCTCATTTTAGGGTAATTAAGGAATCATTAAAAAATTAAAGATCTTAAATTACTTTTAAGGGTATGTGTGCATATGTTATTTATGGTCGCATAAGCGATCAGAGACCTTAATCAATAGTTTTGGATATAAAATGAATTTATTATGATTCAATAAAAATAGAAAATGATTAGACAATTATTTAAAATCTAACTATTAGATCTTTGATTTTATTTTATATTATTATTCCTTATATTTTTCTAATTAAAATAGTATATTGGATTATACAATTTAGATCAGTAATACTAAAGTTATTTAAAAAATTATTATGTATTTTTATTTAAATCAGAACTACAAGTTTAATATTATTCACTTATTTATCTTAAGAAAATTAAATCAATATTATTTAATTTAGCTGCGGCCCAAAATCAAACCGCGCGGGTCGAGACCGAGCCCAAAGTGCCAGTCGTAGTCTTCCCCGTGCCCACTGCCCGGTACCCGCTCGATTAGGGTTAGCTTCAAATGAGCAATTCTCCATGCATACTCCACGCCATGCCCTGAACTCAACAGCTACACCTTCAGGGAACTAAGACACGTCGATTGAGGTAATATAAAATACTAGAATTTCTTTCCAAATTTGTTTATTAATATTTAAATAATTTTGACCTCAAATTAAAAATCTGACTTCGCCATTGCGTTCACCACCCCTAAATTAGCTATGAGTGAAGTTTTGAAGGCATTTGGAAGTCGTTGGATTTTCAGCAAATATTTTAATATTATTTTAAATACCCAAAAAATCAAATAATTAAATACTCGTTGGATCAAAAATCTGAGTGCGCCATTGCGTTCCTCACCCTTCAATTAGCTAGGGGTGATTTATTGGAATTTTTTCGAAGTCATTTTATAATTAATTTTTAAATTAAAATAAATCAAATTTTTAATAATTAAATATTATATTTTAATTAATTTTAACCGGCGCCGTCAGGAATTAAACGGGACCAACTGTTTATTTAACGTCATCTTCTATATACCGTTTGGTCCATCAGCAGAGCTGGACCGTTCGATCAATCTGATCCAACCGCCCTCATGTCCTCGCCTCCGCCTCCAGCGCGTGTCGAAGGCGCTAGCACACAGCGCTGGTGAGCTTCGCCGCGTGGCTGCTTCCCGCCGCCTAAGGACTCAATTTAAGCCTAATGTCGACCCAGTATCTTTGCTTGCTCAAATCTCTTTCAACTGAGGTCAACCACACACCTGAACCTTCATTTCAAGCCAACCCAACCTACGTCGTTCATTCAAAGTACGTTCAGTCTTTCTAATGCTTTAGCAATTTGCAAGTTTATAATTTCGTTTATCTATTTCATGTCATTGATTGAGCATCTACCGAGTTTGATTGTGTTGATCGAACCCATCATCGTCGGATTTAGCCGATCCTATACAGTAGTTTTTAGGATTAGCCTCCTCTCCCTGGTTCGCGTTGGAGAAGAAGATGAAGGGATTTTCAGGTTGGGCCGACCCGGTTCGGTCCCGACCCGCTGCTGTGTGTGGGCCCTGCGACAGATGTCGTGTAATAAATGCTGGGCCTGCATTCTTTTCTTTCAGCGTGCAGTTTGCTGACGAGTGTCCAGTGGGTCGTGTCTGTCTCCTCAGCACACGGATGAGAGACGCGTGTCCTGGGATTTTTCCATCAGGCGTTGATGGACGCCATGTGGCGCTTCATCCGGTCAACCGTCAGGTTGCGAGTCACACCTGCGGATGAGTGGATTTATAAAAAAAAAAAAATTAATGATATAATAGTTAATACATATAATAACTCTTATAATACTTATATATATACTAATTTACTTAATATATATATGTTATATATATATTTATATATATATATATATATATATATATATATATATATATATATATGTATGTATATGTATATTTACATAAACAGAAAAATAAAAGTAAATAATTAATAATAAATAACAAATTATATAGATATAATTAATACAGAATTAAAACTTTTAATCAGAAATATTTAATTATTTACATATTAATAATAATATAATTCAATTAATTACCAAACTTTAAACTTAAATAACTCCTAAAATATTTATCCAAATCATACAAACAAATATACCAAATTAATCAAAAAAATTCAAGAAATTTATCGGTGCTATTAATTTTCCATTTTGACCAATATATCATATAATGACATTTAGGTATTTAATTAATTACCAGAATATTCATTTCATTCAAATCACCATAACTTTGCACACACTAATCCAAACATATCCAATATGGGTCTCAAAATACTCAAAAAAATCTAAGAAATATTTTAGTAGTATTAATTTTACTGTTTGGATTAGTTTGAGCTTAATCATATTAGGACATAAACCTAATTAAGCCATTTAATCTTAGAACTTTAATTGATCATAAATTAGTCAATTTAGCTCCAATTTAGGTGATCTAAATATTTATTTAGATCAAAAAAACCTATTTTACAGTAATCTATAAAAATATATAAGATCCAATGGTTAGATCTTTTAATTAACCTTAATTACTCAAAATCTTGATTAGTGAATATTAGCAAATCTAATGATCCAAATTAAGTAATTTCAATTTCAAAGAACTCATAAGAAAGATTAGAACCTAGCTATGTAATTAGTTTAGTAATTTTGTGACTAATTTTACTAATTACTCACTAATCACATTAAACCTTAATTATTAAACCTAGAACTTATATTGGCTATAACTTAGCCAATACATATTACAATTTGATGATTCTAGGTTCTATGAAAACCTTAGGATTTAATCTACAATAAACTAACATAAATTTTAGATTTTTATTAAGGGTAAAATTACTAAAATGCCCATATAAGGTCAAATTCTTAATTTGACCTTATAAGGCTTAATAATCACTCAAAATTAATAAATAATAGAAATATGATATTACAAATTATGTTAAAATATAAAATATTAAATTAATGAATTAAAATTATATTTTTAGTAGATCAAAGAAATTGACTTGGTTGTGATTTTATCAAAATAGTCAAGTACGTAAATCTACTTATAAGTTTTATTTCAGTATTTTTATTTGAGCTATTTTTATTTGAGTACTAATTACTTATCGTTTATAAATCTGCAAAAGAATATTATCAAATAAGCATGTAATAAAAAGATGAAATGTGGTATATATTATTGTGGTGTTTGTCTTTGAAGGATGGAAAGTAACACTGAGAATCTGTATAAATTGGACCTGCTGGCAGCCCCTATGAGTCATATGGAGGGATTTAGCCCTTATTAAGAAGTAGACAAATCCAGAGAAAAGACACCATCCATTTCAATTTTGAGATTAAACTACCGACGAGTAGTGAGAAAAGCTTTCTAAAGGTTATGCATATGGGTTTACCCATTTAGCTCAGGAGTCTATGGACTCGACTTTATGTTACAAATACTTTTGATAAAATTTATTTATTTATGCTTTTCATATATATTGAATTTCACAGCTAACTTGCAGTGCAATATTGAAAGTTGAAAAGTTACTTTTCTTTCATATGCAAATATTTCATTGATTTCCATATTTGATTTATACATATTCTAGGATGATAGAATTACTCTTATAAGAACGATTTGTGTACTCTTTCTTGACTGGTAACTGAATTTTTCAGGTTTTAAAAATTAAAGCATTGGAGATTTGCCTAAGTAATAAAGGAGAGAAGAATTTGAGATGTGAGAAGTTGAGAATGTTTAAATCTTTATTGTAAATATTAAACTGTTGTAAATTCATATATAAATTGCTCTAAATGTAAATATGAACATTTATGTATTTTATCTTCTTTACTTTCACGAATGTATATTTTCAATGTATGAATCATTCTTTTGAGACTCTCGAACTTCGATCCCCGATCGCCAAAGGTAAGAACACACATCTTGGTCGCGCTGGATCATTGGGGTGCTACTCGACCGAGAGGTGCTAAGGCAGAAGAATTATGGTTCACTATGGGCGAGAAATTCTCCTCACAGAAGCCACTAAACTGATGGGCTCGATCCCTACACCATCAGTGAGGTGAGGCGAGTGTAACCCCCAAGGTTTCACAGCTTGGGGTGTTGCCAATCACTGGGTCCTTTCTCGGCTCAGCTTTGGCTTAGCCACTAGCTCGATCGATCGATACGATCGATCAAAGCTAGCTCAGACCCTGGGAATGATTAGGTTAGGTTCCTAGAGGGCTAAGGGAGCTAGACGACATCTAGAGACAATAATTGCAAACTTAAATGGATGGACTGAGCTTATGCAGCTTAGCGGGACGAGGCGGTACCTAGGAGGGGAATGCAGGCATGATCGAGGGGACTTATGTGCAGCTAGAGTTTCTTGAGGATTGCCATGAGCTAGTAGGGAATCTGAACACCAGACACGCACCCTCTATCAACAGTTTGTAGCTCCAGAGGTTCCGAAATCTACCAAGAAGACGGGGAGCTCCAGAGGATTTTAGTTGAGCAATTGAGGAATCACACTGAGCAAAGTGAGGGTATTTATAGTTCTAAAAGGAGGCCTGGGGATGGTCACCAGGGTTTGGGCATGGAAAGAGGCTATGGCCGAAGGGAACGTTTGGGTGTAATGGCCAGGGGCAATTCGGGGAGACTACTACTGGCAGACGATCGCGTTGAGGGTAGAAGAGGAAGAACGAGTCTTTCCCATATTGCCATGGGAGTTGGAAGGATTTTAGTTGTCGGGGGGACCAGACGCGAACGGGGTGAGGCGAGGAAGATGATCCACAGTGCTCGGACTCATGCCTGCCGTTTGATGGATCAACTGTTGGTCCTGGACGACTCAGATGGACTACTTAAAGCGGGATAGATGGTAGCCGTCAGATGCGCGCGGTGGATCTGAAGCCTAGGATTAGATCTTAACCCAGATGAGATCCCGCCGTTGGATTAAATGCTCTAGGAATCGTGCTACCGCATCCATTGGCTAGATTCCATGCGCCGCTATCGGGACCCGCAGCGGATCTGCCGCGGTCCCGACAGCAAATCCCATATATTAAAAATATATATATATTTAATTTAATTAATATTAATTCATTTAATAATTAATTTAAATCCTAATTAATTCTATAAATCTAATTTATGATTAAATGGGCTTCAAAAATTCCCAAAAATTTAGTCTTAACTAATTGAGGTGTGAGGAATTCAAAAATAAAATCAGATTTTAATTTAGATATCAAATTAATTTAGCTATTTTTCAGGGCTTAAAAAAAATAGTCAAAAATACCAAAATTCTTAATTTAGTTCTGATTAATCTAACTTTTAGGATTAGATTTAAATGACTCATTTAGTCTAATAGAATCAAAACTAGAACTTGATTTAACTTAATTAATCAGAATTTAGCTATGATAACACTAGGGTTGTTAGACCTTCCACTCATCTCATACAACTTTCCCCTTGCTCTCTAACTATAATGGCTCTGCCATAATGGCTCCGCCGTAATGGCTCCACTTATTTGACCATTTCATATGAAAAATTCTTTTATTATCTTGGTTTTTATAAAATGTTATGAGATGTACATTAAATAACAAAAGTAACATATTTAAATTAAATTATACAATTTTAATTAAATAATCAATATATGAATAATCATCATAGTATTATTCTTAATTTCTTATAACTAAATAATTATTAAATTTATTTTAATATTTATATTTATTAAAAACTAAGTAGCATGAAAAATATTATAACTAATTATCATTGTACTAATAGTATTTTTATAATCAAATTTAATATTAAATTATAAAATATTATTATCAATCCTATATAAATTCATATCATGGCATAATAAATTAATAAATTAATTGTAATCGTATACTTATAATAAAAAAAGATATTTACTTAATACTCATTAGGATTCTCATGTTAACTTTTTATATTTATAATTATACGAAATTACTAATTATTATCATGACATGATGTCTTTTAGTATTGTTATAATAATAATAATATTAAAATTATTATTATTATTATTATTATTATTATACGATAAATTTGGTGCCCTATAGGCTCATATATGCACTAATCACTCTTAATAGTAATTAGGAAGGTCGATAGTAAAATTAATTGGTAACTCTAAAATATAATATCATATTATTGTTCTACTCTTTTTTGTACTCATTTTGATATAAAATTTCAATATAATTGGATTTATAATTAATGAGTTATTTAATTAATTATTTATATATTTAATTCTCTTAGATTCCAGAATTAATTAAAAAAGGAATATTCCCACAGAATATTCCTTAGTCGGCTGGAACACGGGATCGGGCCAACCAGGTCGTGGGGCCAAACGGATCCTGAATATTTCAGAGATATCTTCAGCACAGTGCTGTGTAGGTCACGAGCCGACCTGATCAGCACTGTGCTCCCTCCAAAAATTAGGCAAGTGTGGTGTCGGGTTCTTAAGGTTTCAATTTAAACCCTAAATCTCCAAGCATTAGTTGATTTAAATTGCATGGCAAAATACTCCTAAGGATTAGGGCTATCAATGGAGACTAAAATCCCTAAACATTGTTAGTTAAATCTCGAAACCTTAACCCTAAGATCAAACCAATTTAGGGTTTACCATGGAGAGCACCTCATGGCTCATGGCTTGAGCATTGCATTGATGATTTCCTTGGGTCAAGGTCTACCCAAAGAACCCTAAATTAATGCATGGAAGAGAGGGGTTGGCTCGGTGATCCTCAAACCCAAGCACTTTAAAAAATTGTATAGGCCCAGCGGTATAGAGCGTCAGTACAGATTTATCGAGCTCGATTAAGATTGGCAAATGGTCCACCGTGACTTGAAATGAAGATGCAAACATGTAACTACCTAATATTGTTAATTATTAATTAGCAATCTAATCAATTTGTAACTATCTCCATTAGTCTCCAAAAGGTGTTTATAGCAAATTCTAAAAATTTGGAACGATTCAGAGCTCAATTGAATATTCTAATAATTTTAATATATTTATCAAAATTAGAAAATTATGCTAGTTAATTTGATCTCCAAATCAGAATCGGAGTTCACCATTGAGTTTCTCACCCCCAAATTAGCTAAGAGTGAAGATTTGGGAATTTTTGAAAGTCATCAAATTTTCTCAAATATTTTAATATATTTTAAATATCCATAAAATTAAAATAATTAAATTGATTTTTGCTTAAAAATCTGACTTCATTTTTAAGTTTCTCATTCTCATTTTAGCTAGGAGCAAGTATTTGAGATTTTTTGGAAGTCATTTAGTAGCCTAATTATAATTAAATAGAATGTTAATAATTCTTTATTATTATTTAAATCTTTTTAAATTAGGAGCGTTGTTAGCCTCGGAGGATGTACCATCTAATCAAATAGGGATTTAGCCAATGTCGTCAGATCAGATTAGTCGCCCCAATTAGAAGGGTGAAGATTCATCTTCTCCATTGGGACACCCGCTTGGCACGTGTCGCGCAGGCACGCACAGCACAGCCCATGCCACGTGCGCATGGCTTCCGCTGCCAGCCCATCCCTTGTCAAGCCCATAATGTCAACCTCTTCTTATCTAGACATCTTGCAAACCTTTAGTGCATCGAGTAAGAATTCTATGAATCTAACCTTGCAATCCTTGTTGGATTCTTCCCCATCATACGAAATTTCTTCATATTGGATCTTATATATATTTCTTCAATTACCTTTCAATTTCATTACACTTATTTATTCCATAGTCGTGCAATCAGGCATCAAGCTGCAATTAGGCTCGATCGAGCTCGATTCGCCAACTAGCTTACAGTACTCTGTAGTACGCCCCACGTAAGCACCACCTTGGGCATTGATTTTGGAGGGGTTAGAGAGCTCCGTTGATGAGGATTTTGATGTCAATAGAAAGGTATCAAATAGACCTTTTGATCGATACATAACTCACCATGAGGTGGCCGGAGTGAGGAGTAATTGGACGCCCTAGTTCCGGCCATCCCGAGTCTCACCGATTTATCGAGCGGGTCGGGTTAGGTTGCCCCGACCCGCGTGATCTGTGAGCAAATGGCCCCCATGCGTGTGGCCCGGGTCGTGTGCAAACTTTTGTGGCCAAACTACATGCAAAACAGTGCATGTGCGCTACATTTTTTATGAGCGGGGAAATCAATAATTAAATAATTACAAAATTTTCAAAGCCTCATAATTTTTAAAATATAAGTCCAAATATATTGAAGTTATATCTCAAAGTGATCAAAAAAATTCAAAGAACATTAATATGATATTAAAATCTTATTTTGATAATTATTCATATGAATTACCTTTTTGATGATCATTAAGGGTGATTAAGCTTTAATTAGGTCAATTGACATCCAAATTTGGCATGCTTACTGTCATTGTAATCCTTATGACATAAGAATCATTTAAACATTGAATTAATTTTTATTTGGATTTTATTTGGTAAATGCACATTTTTTGCACCTCTTTTACATAATGAAAAGACTTGTTTGCCTCCTAGGACATAGGACAACAAAGTATCATTTAAATAAATATTTAGTTGAACCTTAAGAATTTTATATTTGAAGAAATTAAGTAGTATAGACTCTTGACATGCATAGAGAAAATCTCAAACACTATGAGAGAAATTAAAAAATTGAACTTAGGATTGAAAACTTATGATTAAACCAAAAATTCTTTGTATGATGTTGAGCTGAATATATCATTTACCCTAGTCATATTAAACTTTAAAGGCACTAGGTAATAAATCTATATGGTCAAATCCATCTTTTAGATTTCACTATTTAACTTCTATATATTTAAGTAATCTATCTAGTGTAGGTTTGGCTATTACCCTATGCTAAAACTATATAAAGATGGTGAAGAATAAGTTCCAATTCACATTATGAATTTAATACTTTAGTAAGGCAATGTGATTTCATCATTTAAGGTTAATACTTAATGAAGAACTTTATATAAGTGAACATAGATTAGACTATAAGCAGAGAGTTTTCACTTTAAGTAGTATAAGTAAAATATCACTCTTATTGTAATTGAGAACTAATCATCCTTAATCTTATTAGATCATGTAAGAGTGGTTAATTCTCTTGGAACTATTAAAGTGACTAATATAAATAATAGATTACATAAATTGCTATGATGATACAAGCAAACCCTTGAATTAAAAATAAGTTATAATGAGATGTAGTAGAGCCTTGCAAATACAAAAGTAAGATAAATGACCTATAAGATAGATTGGAATTATATTTAAAAACATAAATAACAATAATACTTAGAACTCTCTTAATTCAACAAATAAAAGAATAATTCTTCATAATATATTTGAATACTAGATTATAAGAAGGATCATCTCTTATCTTAGAATTAGTATAATGTAAAATTCAATAACCTATCCTAATCAAGTTCAATATTTAGAAAGAATTGCTAAATAAATACTCTTATAAAAACAATTAGAATACTTATATATGTATATTTAGTTAGAGTTTAAATAAGAATCTTTAGAACCAAAATTACATAACTCCTTAAGATCTTCAATTATCAGAATTAAGTGAACTTTAAATTGTATTCATAAGCCTTCAATTTTAGGAAAAATGGTGATATTAACAAATACATGTAA
The DNA here is from genome assembly GCA_016760335.1 of Gastrodia elata. Classification (NCBI taxonomy): domain Eukaryota; kingdom Viridiplantae; phylum Streptophyta; class Magnoliopsida; order Asparagales; family Orchidaceae; genus Gastrodia; species Gastrodia elata. Next base: position 349,670 of record CM028673.1, read on the forward strand.
AATTATCAGCTTAAAATATACTTAGACAAATTGTATAATATTTTTTTTTCTTTTGTTGGCTGAGGCCATGGCATTATGAAACCGACAATGTCAGAATCTGATCAGTTTGAAGACTTGGTGCTTGAGGAGGAGCCTTATCTTGAAGAAGAGCAACAGGGTGGAGCTGAAGTTGTTTAGTTTATTTTTTTATTTTATTTATGAGGATGAGTGATGTTTTTATTTCATTTCAAATTTTAAGTAATTATTGTAATAATACAGGTATTCATGGTTGTATTTTCTTTTATGCACTATTATTTCTGAGCTAGTTTCATTTTGTCTCTTAGTTAATTTATGGTGAAGTGGATGTACTATTTATTTATTTTCTTCCGCACTCTATACTTGTATTGATTTAGTGATTGATATTATGTATGCATTATGAGCTCATCTTTTTCTTATTATATGGATTGTGAATTTCACCTAATCCAATGATAAATGAGAGATTTGCCAGAGTAGCACACCTCCCCTTAAATCTAATCTTGTGGATTAGGAGGTAGGGTGCCACAGAGGTGGGTCCTAGCGTAGGATAGAAAATAAGAAAATGGGGATTAACTAATCTTTGATAATTTTTAATTAATACATTAAAAATTAGATTTGATAAACGTGCTCCGAAAAATCTCAAAAATTCACCCATACTTAATTTGGGGTGAGAAATTCAATGGTGAAGTCGAATTTTAATTTGAAGATCAATTTAATTATCCTAATTTTTAGAGTATTTAAATACATTAAAATATTAGCGAAAATCCAACAACTTCCAAATACTTCCAAAGCATCACCCCTAGCTAATTTGGGGGTGACGAGCGCAATGACAAATTTCAATTTCAATTTCAATGTCAAATTAAATATCTTAATTTTCTAATTAATTAAATATATTAAAATATTCCAAATATTCAATTGAGCTTCGATTTGTTCCAAATCTTCGAAGATTGATTCTAATGACTAAATGAACCTAATGAAATAATAATTATGATATAATTAAACTAAGATTAGGCTAAGTAACAACCTAGGGCTGTTACAGCAGGTCACCCATCATAAGTGCTCATACATGAGCTTGCTTAACTTTAGAGTTCTTATCAAGAACTCCACCGTTATCTGAAAAGGCACATTAATGTTTAATAGTTTCACTTATTATTACTTAAGTGGGACTGTAACACTCCATCCCGTCACCACGCGCAATAAAAAGGTTTAAGGAGTGGTTAGCTTAAACAATTGGTGGCAGAACGGTGTGTTACTTGGGAAGGATTGCTATACCTTCCCACCATGCGAATGCAACTCAAGGTAGAACTAGAGGCTAATCCTTAAGATAAGTGATATTCTTATCTTAAGTATTAGTTGGAATACTTATGCACATTGGATTTAGTGAGTCAAGTAGAATATTTCTAATATATATGAGTACTTTTATAAGAGAAAGTGCTACTGACCACATCACAATATTAAGTATAAGTAGAATAATCAATGTGTGGAAGCTTAAAGCATTCATCTCAGAAATGAAATAAAAAATATACATCCAGATAATTATTAAAAACCATTATTTTAAAATGAAAAGAGCAGAAATAAAGATCTCTCAATCTCAAAACTAAAAGCAAATTAAAAGAGTAAAAATTTGGTCTTCTATTGCTCTACTGGGTCCTCCTAGATCTCCTGGATGGCCTCCAATGTTGGCTCTCCAAACTGCTTAGAATCTGACATATTGTTGAATCTTAAAATGCTGATTTCTCGGATGAAAGAACAGAAAAGTACCCATGTTAGACAATAAGTATAGCACAAACAAATGCTACAACATGCCTTAATATAGTTTAATATTTAATAAATCATGAAATTATTGCAGAAAATACTGAAATAACTAAAAACTATAAAATAAAGTAAAATAATAACTAAAAGGAGGCGCTGAAACAAACCAACTGTAAATACTAAAAAATGAATAATCATACTGGAAGTAAAGTAAAGCAGAAATTAAATAACTAAAATAAAAATACTGTAGTGCCCCGCCCCCGTCGTCACGCGCAAAGAAATAAGTATAATCAGATCAGTGGCAGAGCGGAGCGCCACTCCGTGAGGAATATCCCATCTCCCTGAAATAGCTAAAACCAAACCCATCTGAAGGGCTGCTGACTCAACCTCAATGAGGGTTGAGAGCTAATACTTAAGATAAGAGAAGTATCTTTATCTTAAGTATTAGGCTAATACGTACATTGGATTTAAAACATACATAAGGAATCCAATATATGTATAAGATATCAGCATTTCCAGTATACTGGTAACATCACAGTACTAAGTATAAGTAGTGTATACACAGATTACGTAAGCTAAAGCAAACATCCAGAAATATTCATCACAGAAGTTGTATAAAATATTCGTCTCAAAAAAAAAAAAAGAAAACACATCCAGAATTATTATAAATAGTTTACTGAAATACAGACATAACAACTAAGTACTGAACTAAAATAAACTAAGCAAAAAAATTAAGGCTGGGGAAGAGTCCACTAGTGCTCCACGGGCTCCTCCTGAATCTCTTGGGTGTCCTCCTAACTTGGCTTAATATACTGTTCAAGATCTAGCAAATTATCGGATCTCAAAAGTATCTCGTGTTAGATAATAAGTCTAACACATCGAAACTAAACTAAACGATTCTAATTAATCGTTTAACATTTACATAATGTAAGTAAATTTGCAAAAAAAACTATAAAGGTAATTAAAAGTTTAAAACTATATAAAACTGTACGAAACTGAAGTAAAGTGAAGTAAAACTGTACTGAAAATAGAATACTAAAAGTAAACAAAAATAGTAATGGATCTGAAACTGAGTAATAGTATGTAATACTATATTGTATGCTACTAAAATTGCGCATCTGAATATGCCATAATATTGTATGCTACTAATATGCAACCAAAATATCACTGAACTGCTATGAGTCGTACGGTTCAATATATGCATACATTCAATTGGGAACTACGATGCCGATGCATCATGAAATTCCTTAGTCAATGTATGCAACATTCTATAACCCATAAATCATCACTGATACTCATACATCAGTACTGATACTCAAACATTATGCTTATGCTCACGCTCATACTTTTAAGCTACATGAGATAAATCCAAAAATCCAAAAAATGCTTTAAAATCTAATAATAAATTCAAGGTCTCTATTATGCAGAATTCTACCAAAAAGAAGGATTCTGACTCCTATATTCTAATCTCAATAATTGGTTAAAGTTAAGAATTTACTTAAAAATCATTAGATAGGAAGATTGTATACACACATTTAGCATGTTTGCAAGAAAGATGGTTCCTAACACTTAATTTGATTAAGTCACCCTAACGAAGTGATCTTCGATAGGAGGCATCAACTGATGGCAATTTGTATCTCAAGCTAAGTCATTAAGATGCCAAACTCACAATCACACTTAGTGTCTTAAAGAGGGTGACTCAAATTACTTAGTTTGTTTAAGTCATACCTATTGAAGTGATCTTCGCTAGGAGGCATCACCCTATAGTAATTTGTATTTTAATCAAACTAACGAATGAGTCCCCGTTTATAATACTCTTAGGATTGATTGATTTACTCTAAGCGATATTATATCTACATAAGCTCGCAGGATAGCACAAAGATAAATCTTACTTAGAGTGACTCAATCATTGTTGAATACTACTAAAATAATCTAGTACTATGGGTATACCCTATTATATCCATCCAATAATCTGGGTTCAGAAGATTCTATTTAATCAACAAGAATTCACCAAATCTATTAATCCTTACTCTAAATGGGTGAGTCCTACACAAGGCTCCAAGGATGTGATCAAAAGATCACTCAATATTGATTACTATTGCAAGGGAGAAGTTCCATTCTAATAGCTTTAGGTGATTCCTACCATGAGGTGTCAATATCAACTTCTAAGGTTATAAAAGATCATCTAAGATCCTACCTCAATAAGTTACAAAAGTTCTTCCTACCTCAATGTATTAATATTTAAGATCTTTAAGCATTTCAAGAATGATCCTAAAGCAAGACCCTTGAGATCTCACTCTTCTACCTCTTAAGTTAATATTTAAGGTTTACTTTTTAGTCTTGGAGTAAAGTGATAAGATCAAATGAATAAGACCCATCTGATCATATTCTATTATATAATCATCGGATGGAATCAAAAATATTATTATAGTTAGATCAATTCATAAATCATTACAATTTTATTATCCATCTTATGCTAATAGTCTCATGTAAGAGAAAATCAAAGATCTAAAGTTTAAATTCATATGACACATAATTGGATTTAAGTGCATATTAAAAAGGGCAAATTTCCAAATTTAATTTTATTATATAATTCGGTCCCACTAGGGTCTTAGAGACCTTAAATGAAAAAATAGCGAAGTTTTGGTCATTTCAGCCATTTCAGGATAATTTTAGAAAACTATGGGCGATGCGGCGTGCTGCAGCGCTTTCAGATGCTGCGGCGCGCTGCGGTGGAAAACGGTGCAGTGGCGCGCTGCAACATTTTTGATGCTGCGGTGCGCTTTGGCATGACCAGTCCGAGAGCTAGATGCTACGGCACGCTGCAGCGCTTTCAGGTGATGCGGTGCGCTGTGGCAGATTGACTTGCAGAAACACTGTTCAATTAATTTATTTTCTGGCTTCATATAGTTTTCCAGAAATGACGCTGCCCCCGCTGCAGCGTGCCGCAGCGATCCAACTTTCACATGACTCTTCAATTAAATTTTCTCTTGATTTCCTATATTTTTTCCCGAAATGATGCTGCAACCCGCTGCGACGCGTTGTGGTGCGCTGCAGCGGTCCAACTTTTGTGTTACTATTCAATTAGTTTATTTAATAATTTCATATATTTTTTCTTGAAATGATGCTGCAGCCCGCTGCGGTGCGCTGCAGTAGAAACTATTTGAGTTTCGGGCGCTACGGTGCGCTGTAGCGCCCGATGGTGATTTTGTCTGTGCGAAAATAGTGAAGAGTCATATTTTATAAGAACCCAGGTTGTTACCTAGGTCAATTATGACTAATCTAAGTCCTAATTATAATTATAGTATCTTAATTAAGTCATTTGGAACTCACCTTTAAGACCTGTCCAAATTAGGGATAAAATGATCAAATCCTGATATTGAGAATTTTCATGAAACTCTAGAAATTGACCTATTTAATTTGATCTCAAATTGAAAATTTGACTTCACCATTGCGCTCATCATCCCCAAATTAGCTAGGGGTGATGTTTTGGATGCATTTGGAAGTCGTTGGATTTTTGACAAATATTTTAATATATTTAAATACCCCGGAAAATGAGAAAAATAAATACTCGTTGAAATAAAAATCTGGTTTCGTCGTTGCATTCCTCACCCCTCAATTAGCTAAGGGTGATTTATTGAAATATTTCAGAAGTCATTTTATAATTTAATTTTAATTAAAGAAAAATCATATTTTAATAATTTAAATATCATATAATAAATAGTTTAATTAACGGCATAAGTTAACTTAATAGCTAACTCTGTTTGCCTATCCTTCTGGCACCGTTAATCTTAGCGGTGCATCCCGTACCTTCAGATCATTCAATCGGATGGCAGATGCCTGTCGTTCTCGCATCCCTCTCGATCGAGGCCTCCGCGTGGCGCGCAGAGGCAGGGCCGGGATAATCGGGCCGCCGCGTGGTCTCTCCGCCTCTTTGGAGCCTTCACTGGTTCCAATTAAATTCTTTACGTGATCTCATAAACCTATTTTTGCAAAGCCTGAGAACCCTAGTCGCAGAAGGAGCCATTTGATCAGCTCAAGTTCGTCGGCCGTTTATCTTCAGGTACTGCCCTAACCTTTCGAATCAGTTGTAAAATCTTTATTTTGTGTATGATCATTCCATTATCGAGTATGATTAATCATTATGACTCGATCGAATTCGTATTTTATTTGATAGTTGTTCTATTACGATCAATTGAAGCTCCAACTGGTAGAATCTAGGGCATCAATTATTAATGTATCTGGGACTTCTTAGGATGAAATTTCTGAGTTTAAGTTGTAGTACTCAATGAGATATACCTCCTAAGGTGTGTGCCGAGCCCGATGGAAGCTTGTATGCGGCGATAGATGGAACCCTAGGATGTCTACATCTGACCCCTGCAAGAAGGCGAAAGCCCCTTCCGTCTCGGATCGAGCTAAGCCCGACCCGCCCGATCCGCAACATGCGAATGGACCTGCCACGCGTAGCTCATCACATCGTCTTGTGGGTCCCGGTAGTTCTGTTTTTGCGCTTGTGGGGCCGTTGCCTGCTACGTGTCGAATCCAGAGCTGAGCCACTGACTTGATTTCGCGGCTGTGAAAAGCCGTGGGATACGCTATGTATAAATTATGCAGAAGGATTAATTAATCCAAAGAATTATTTAAAACTGAATTATTTAAATTAAAATACAGGACTTTAATTACTCATAATTTGAGAACTATTAATCTAAATATAGTAAATATATATGTTATTTTGATCAGTAAAATTAGAGGATTATATAGAACTATCAATTTTGCATTATTTCTTCTAGTGACATTTAGGACCCCTAATTAAGTCCTAAATGTCTCAAAATTTCATTAGGCTATTACTTTGCACACACTTACCCAATCATACCTAATATGGGTCTTAAAGTAATCAACAAACTCCCAGAAATATTCTATTAATATTAGTTTTATTGTTTGATTAATATTTTGACTAATCACTTTTGACACAAATCCCAATCTTCCAAAGCTCATAACTTTTTTAACCACTAGTCCAAATATAGGCAATATGGGTCTTAAAAAGATTAATAGAACCTCTAGAATAATCTAGTGGTGTTCAATTCTCTATTTGGATTAGTATTTGCTTAATCATCTTTAGGACCTAATCCTAATTACCCTAATTAACCCTAGAATTTCAATTGACCATAACTTAGTCAATTAAGCTCCAAATTGGGTCTTTCAATATATCATTTTAATCATGAAGACCTAATTAACAGTAAACTATAAAAATATTTTATATCCAACAATTAGATTTTGTAATCAACCCTAATCACCTTAAAATTAGATTAGTGAATATTAGCATAATAAATAATCTAAATTGAGTAATTTTAGTTTTTGATTACTCATAAAGTAGAGTAGAACCTAGCTGTGTATATGGTTTAGTGATTCCGTGATTAATTTTATTAATCACTCACTAATCACACTAAACCCTAATTATTAACTTTAAATCTTGGATTGGTTATAACTTAGCCAATACTTATCAGAATTTAATAATTTTAGGTTCTATGAAAACCTTAGAATATAATCTTCAATAAATTGACAGAAAATTTAAGTTTCATTAATGCAAATTACAAATTTGCCCTTATAAGTCAAATTTCTTAATTTGCCTTTATAAGGCTTAATCCTTAACCAAAATAGATGTATTTACTGTCTAAACTCATATTAGACAGTAAGTAATCATTCTACTTCAAGAAATTCTAAATTTAGATCTAACTTAAAAATTTAGGTTAGAGTTCATCTATTAAGTAAATGGGTACTTAATAGATGAAATCTTAGTTTTATAATTTTTTAGAATTTTATCCTTTATTTATGATTATTTTGTAATAAAATTTTAGATTATATATCCATCTTATTAAAGCTTGATTTTGTTTAATAAGATAGCCTTAATTATAACTCGTGAGAATTTAAGTTTAACTTTATACCATAAGGATTATAACCTATTGAATTAATAAGTTAAAAATCAAATACTTGGATTTTAACATCTTAATCCTCCAATTTTGATTCATATTAATCAAGATTGGCTTGAGATTCGTAAAATCATCAAATAGGACGTTTGATTTATTTTAAAACTTGATTAAGCATCATGTGATTTATATATGTTAGAACTTGATTAGTTCTAATTTCTTTTAACTTATAGGACCGATATTCTGGATTTATACTTGATAGCTAGATGTTGGGGATCCTAAACTTGTATAAGTTCAGATTAGATAGAATGACTTCATTAGAAAATAAAGTGATATCACAAAGTTTATTTAGTGTTATTTATACATTGAAAATTGTATGCTTTGCTTTCCTTATTTTGGACTTTGTACCTTGACACATTATATGGAACATAGTATATTTTTTATGGTAATCTTGATTCATTCATAAGGCATATTCTTAATTGAAAGAAAAAATTTAAAATAATAAATTTTATGTAATTTATAGTAGAGTATGTTTTACTTAGTCTGCCTGGACAGTGTTACTTTACTTTTGCACTAGGATGTTTCTCTTAGATGCACAGCAGGTACTTTGTGGCTTTACTTTAATCTGGGATATTTCTCCTAGATTATTCAGATGAAATTAACTATAGGATCTAGGATGTTTCTTCTAGATACTTTTCAAATGGAACTAATTGGAAATAAGTGATTTGATCTGGAATGTTTCTCCTAGATATTTGCAGATGGACTCTTTTAACATGCTTTTACTTTTGGCAGGACTATGTGAAAATATATCCTTATGAGTTACACTATGTTACTTTGTATTTTCAGCATACTTCCTTATTTATAGCATTTTCAGTATACTTCTTCTTTATACAGTACTTTACTTATATACAGCAGTTCCTTCAGTATTTACAGCTTTTCATGAAAATTGTACTCTTAAGCAGTTTATTTTTACTTGATGGCATGTTAGGATATTAGAAATTTACTTTTATCATAGTACTTTCATTTATATGATAACTAGCATGTTTTAAATTAATCATATTACTTAGGAATTTCTTTTTTACTTAGTAAATTTCATTATTTGTTACTTAACCCTTTTCTGCAGCTTGAGTTGAGGTATGTGCTTATCTCATATCTTGTTTGAGTTATAATTCAGTTAATTATAACTTAGTCACTTTTCTTTGATGCTTTACTGCTCCTATTTTTATTTAGATGTTGTGATATCATTAAAATTATAACAATGCTTAACCTAAAATATACTTAGATATTTCGTCTAACTAGATTTTTCTTTTGTTGGCTGGGGCTCTATCATTGTGAAATCGATAATCGTAGATTCTGAGCTTTTCGAGGTTGTGGAACCTTCTAAAGACCTTATTCAGGAGGAGGAGCGTGCAGGAGAAGACCCTTAGTTCTTTATTTTGCTTTGTGAGGATTGAGTGACCTTACTTTTCTGCTTAAACTTTTAATGTTGTTTTGTAATAATACAGGATTTAAATTACTTTTCTTTTCCTGTTTATGTATTCTGAGTTGTATAGTTATTATCTGGATTGTATTGGTGTTATTACTTATCTTTCTTCCGCACTCTGATATACTATAGTATGCTCATTCAGTGATTGACTCTCTTTTGCTCTTCATATTAGGGCATATATTCCCTTGGCATTTGATTAAGAATGTTTATTCCTTAATCTAAATGTTAAGTGAAGGCTTGCCCGTTGACGACCACCTATTAATCTAGATGATTAAGGGGCGGCCGCCACAGTTGGTATCAGAGAACTCCATAAGGTGTCAGATTGGGATTTGTATTCCTATCTACCTAATTGATAATTCTTTTGACTTACAATCACTAAATGAATATTAGAATGGCATCCATATTACCATATGCTCAGAATGAAAAGCATGAAATGGAAGGTCCTCCTCCTGCACTGGCTCCTCTCCTGCAGCATTGCCAACGAACAACTCTAAATATGATATTTGTTTATATCACAAATGTCAGGGCGCTAGTCAACAAAAGAAAAAGATTACAGTTAGACAATTGTCTAAGTACATTTTAGGCTATTTAAGTGAACTAAATATTTAAGATATCATATTTAATGATTTTAAACATACAAGTATTATAATGTGCAACAAGCTACAAATAACGGGATAATTATAAACTAATCATCTATAGCTAATTAATAAGTATGCAAAAATAATATACAAAAATAGCAACTAAATATGGTGAGGCTAAAAGCAAAATAACTGTAACTACTAAAATAAATCTAATCCTAACATGCTTATGATCACCTAGAGATATGCTGAATATATAAAGAACACAAGTGCTGAAATAGGCATACAATTCTAGCATCCTAAATATGCTAATATTTTAATACTAATCAATAAGAGCGTATATACAAGCATGCAAATTGGCATGTAAAAGGCCACTGAGACATGTGGCAAAAGTAAACTAAGTACATGAATGAGCAAAAGTAAAGCCACTGAGATTTATGGCAAAGCAAGTCGAGCACTAAAAGAAAGGCCACTGAAGTATGTGGCAAAGCAAAACAAATACTAATAACTGAACTAAAGTAGAAGCAAGCCTAAGACATAGTACTGCCATAACAGAAATAAGCCATACTGGACCTCTGAACTGAAAGATCCATCCTAGGCATCTGCAGAGCTAGGTCTGAGTTGAACTTATAGAATAAGACATGTATCCATCCTAGACATCCGCAGAGCTAGGTCCGAGTCTATTCTATAACAAAACTAGAACTGAAGAGGCAGACCACGCTAAGACATACTCTACTAACTGAAAGCACTGAAAAAACTGAATGAATGCTATAATTTTCAAATACTAACTTAGGATGTATCTTCCATATCCTAAGTTTACCTATTATGCTCAAGAAATAAGGCTCAATGTACAAGGTGTACACAATAGTCAAAGTCAAAGTAAGTAAAGATACTCAATCTAGACTTATATAATATTTGTTGTTGTCTACTTTATCCAAATATAACTATCCTGAGAAGATACAAGTTTAAGATCTCCAATATCCAGCTATCAAGTATACCCAAGATTCACGACCTAAATGGTAACATTTGAACTTAACAGGTTCTATTTCAAAATCATATGACGACTATAAAGATTTAAAGTAAATAAATCAACAACTTTATTGTTATTATTTTCCTCTCTTAATCCAAATCTTAATTAAATAAATCAAGACTTAAGGATTCTAAATCCAAACTCCACATGGTGTTCAAATCCTGAATCCATGGTAATGTATTAATAAGGATCTAGGGTTCACACTTAAACAAAATTTAAAGGTAAGGAATCCTATAAGTTGAAAGATTCAGAAACTAAAATCTTAATTGAAATGTTACTCTACCAGTTATAAGATAAAATATTCAATTAAGAACTAAGAATCTAAAATCTATATTCAATTTTCAAGATAATTTCATTATCTTATAGATTGAATCAATCCTACACCCACATGGAAGGCTTCAAAAGAATTAAACAATAGATCACTTAAGGAATTCCAAAGGGAGATAGTTCAATTCAATTAAAAAATCTAAGGTCTAAGATCTAATGTTTGATCACTTTAAACTTTAGCTAAGGTTAGACTTAGGATTTTACAAGAGTATTTCTCTTATGATTTAAGCTCAATGTTCAACTTTAATGAAGCTAGTAAACAAGGATCTAGCATTTTGAGATAGTTAGACTTATCTCTTAAGATGAGGTGATTCACTTAAGGTCTTAAGATCTTATTAAGAGTTAATTTAAGATTCTTTAAATAACATCAATATTGTTAACATAAAGTTTTAGAGAGGTGCTAAACATATTAATTATGGATATTTTACTGAATTTTTCAAGCTTAAGAAGTACTTAAACCTATTTTGATCAAAATGACCAAAGTACCCCTCTTAAGGCTAAAAATGGGATTTTTAGATTTAATCATTTAAATTGATTCAAATCTATTTTAGTGAGTTCCATATTGGTTAATGAAGTAAGTTACACATTTACCCTAGGTTTTGATAACCTTATTAGCTTAATTAACACTAATCATAAATTAAGGCCAATTAAGATAATTAAGGGAACTATGGTATTCTAGAGTGATCCCATCTCCTTTATAGGCTCTAATACACTTAATAAGATATTAGGAACTTAGTTCACCAAAATCAGAGGATTAATCATGGTTTAATCCATTAATCCCCAATGAAAGTAATTAATATATAATTAATAAAATTAAGGTTCCTAAATTACTTCTAATGGTCTACATAAATTTCTTATGGTCTCATGAGAAATCAGAGACCTTAATCAATATTTTTAGATATTAATTGAATTTATTATGATTTAATTAAAAATAAAAAAAGATTAGGCAATAATTTAAAATCTAACTATTGAATCTTTGATTTTATTTTATATTAATGTTCCTTGCATTTTTCTGATTAAAATAGTAAATTGGATCATATCATTTGGATAACTATAACTTAAGTTATTTAATTAATTTAATATGTATTTTTATTTAAATAAAAATCATAGGTTTGATTTTTTGAATTAATTTCCTTAAGGAAATTAATTCAGAAATCATTTTATTTATCTGTCGGCCCAAATTCGAAAAGGCGCGGGTCACGGGCCGGCCCGCACGTGACTTCATCTTCTTCTTCCCGACTAGCTCCGCCCCAAATGACCTTCAGCGCTGCAATACTCGATACCTAGAGGACAACTGCGGCTCAATTCAATCCCTACACATTCCTGAAGTCGAGACGCATCGATTCCACCTCTAAGCCCTCTCTGTGATGCGCTGAATCGCCGGATGGCTATACAATGGTTTCAGCCCTACTCACATCATCTAGGGTTTACTGTGATGAGTAAATTCTCCTCACAAAGATGACCATTTGGCCAGAGCTCGATCCCTACACCATCCTGGTGGTGAGGCGGATCGAAGCCCTCTAGTCACGAGCCTTAGAGTGCCCTGGATCACTGGATCCTTACTCGAGCTCGGCTATGAGCTCGCGGCGCAAACCAGACCATCAATCGATCGCGATGTGCTAGCCCAGACCCTATGGACCATCGGATTGGGTCTGGTTAACTCGCCTTATCGATCCACGATTGCTTTGATAGGTATTGTGGGCTCGGATCTTCAATGGAATGTCGGCATTTCGTCTGGATGGAGCTCGATCCCGACAGTGGACTCCCACTGTCGGCATTGCGCTAGGCCCAACACCACCAATTCCTAAGCATCCTAAGGTTTAGAGATTGGTATCCAGAGCATCATAGAGCTATCCTAGCATTCGAATTGAAGGATTGAGCTTACACAGCTCAATCGGGTAGAGGCATGTAACAACCCAGGTTGTTACTTTAGTCAATTAGGACTAATCTTAGTCTTAAAATTAATCTTAAGTGCTAATTAGGTCATTTGGAGTCAACTACCAAGATCCAGTCCAAACCAAAGGTCAAACGGATTAAATCTTTATTTTGAGAATTTCAAGAACCTCGGAAATTGACCTATTTAAATTGACCTCCGATCAAAAAACGGACACCGCCATTGCGTTCCTTGACCCCAAATTAGCTTGGGGTGAAGTTTTCGTGTCAATCGGAAGTCGTCGAAATTTCGACGAATATTTTAATAATAAAAATATTACGAAAATCGAGGTATCAAAATACTCGTCGGATTGAAAATCCGACTGTGCCATTGAATTCATTGACCCCAAATTAGCTAGGAAAAACATGTTCAAAATTTTTTTTCTGAAAATGTGAAAAAAAAAATTCATTAATTAATTAATTATTAATTAATTAATTAACGGCGTCGTACGGCGCCGTTAACTCCAGTTAACGGCGCCGTCAGATCGGACGGTCCGGAGGTCCGATCGCGCGCGGATCCCACGGCACTCGGCCGCGATCCGCGTCGCGCGGTCTAGCGCGATCTGGACCGTCCGCGATCGCGCAGATCCGACGGTCCGGAGGCGTCGTCCTCGCCCTCTCCGCCCGTGTGACACGCGGCGGCCCGTCGCGTTTTCTGGCCAATCCGGCCGCATCCAGGCCTCGGCGAGGTCGCCGTCCGGTCTATAAGACCTCGGCCGACCCCTAGGCTCCGGGTTTGCACCGATCGGAGCACGGATCGAGCCGGAATCAAGCCCCGAAGTCAGTCCTTTTTTTTCGCCGAATCCTTCGCCGATCCAAACTTCATGTACTCCGATATCCCTCGTTTACCGTTCGATCATTGCAATAATTGTAGGATAGGTAGATTAGGATGTCATCTACATATCCACCGTTCCGATCGGGCTCAAACCAACCCGATCGGGAGCACCAGGCCCGCGAATGAGTCGGGTTCGGTCCGCCGAACCCCAGGAAGGCGAACGGTCGCCGCTTCGGGCTGGGCCGGGTCGACCCGCGCCCGACCCGCTCGGGTCGGCTCCGCGTCAGCGCGGGTGGGGCCCACCCAACCACGTGGCCGCCTACGGGCCCGCCACGTGTCACGTGGGGCCCACAGCTCGAGCCCGCGTCGGTTCGGCTTCCCAGTGGGGCCCACCGAGCCACGTGGTAGCCTCTGGGCCCGCCACGTGGCAGTGGGGCCCATTGCCTAGGTTTACCCGCGGCGGTTCGCCTCCCAGTGGGGCCCAAAGTGCCACGTGGCAGCCGCTGGCACTGTCACGTGTCAAGTGGGGCCCACAGCCCCGTCACCCGAGCTGAGTCAGCAGCCCGTGGGACCCACAGTGCTACGTGTCATGTGAGCCCACTGCCCCGTCACCCGAGCTGAGTCAGCAGCCATGGGACCCACAGTGCCACGTGGCAGCCTCTGGCAGTGCCACGTGTCTGGTGGGCCCACTGACCAATCAGCCGTGCTGAGTCAGCAACCCGTGGGGTCCACTGTGTCACATGGCAGTCTCTGAAGGTGCCACGTGTCAGTGGGGCCCACTGTTGATTAATTAGAAATTAATTAAGTTAATGTTAGTGTTAATTAGCCATAATTAACACAGTTAGTATTAATTAACCCATGATTAGTGTTAATTACTTTTGAATAGTATATTTGATTAATTAAATATAATTATAAGTTAATTAGTATTAAACAGTAATTAGGATAATTAATTAAATAATAATTAGCTTAATTACTTTGGACAGTAAAATATAATTAAATTAATTTATAATTAATAAATAATTAGGATTAAATAAAAAGTAATTAGCACTAATTACTTTGCTACAGTAAATGATATAAAAATCAGAAATATTAAATTTAAACTTTAGGAATGAACAGTAAAATAATACAATTTGAATAAATGAATAGTAAAATAATTCAAATTGTATTTTTGAATAGTAAATCTTAAAAGTTTAATAATTTTTTGTAGGATGATCCAAACATACTCAATATAGGTCTTAAAATACTCAGAAAAATATAAGGATTCAAATAACGTAATGTAAAAATTTATTTCAGGAGACGTATAACGAGGTAGCATTTTATGACCTCTTTAAGACCCCATAACTTTTTACTCGATTATCGAAACATAGTCAATATGGGTCTTAAAATGCTCAGGAGAGCGGCCCCATCACCGTGGTAGTATTAGTTTTCCCATTTATACATCAGGACAAAAAGTCAACTCTAGAATTTAGAGCTGACTTGAGTGAAAAATAATCAAAATGCCCTTGACTTCAAATGGCCATAACTTGGTCAATTTAACTCCAAATCCAAAAATTCAAGAAGCTACCTAGTTTAGAATTTCAATGTCATCATTTTTACAGAAATAATATTTAGGATTTGAACCCTAAAATTTAGGAAAATGACCAAAATACCCCTAGCCTTATTTTAGCCATAACTCGGTCGTTTCTCGTCCAAATTGGACGTACTTACTGTCTATCTTCAAATTAGACAATAAGGAATTAGTTGGAGAAGATAAAACTCAGTTTGGATCCTTAAATCAAAAGTTGACTTTTTGACCCTTAAAGTAGGGGCAAAGTGGTCATTTTACCTTAAAATTGGAGATTTACTCAACTTTAGCCATTAATTAAAATCTTAGAATACTAGGATTAATAATATAATCATATTAGTGCCATATAAGTAAATAAAACAAGTCATTAAATTGAATTATAATAATTTTTCCTAAGTCTTAAGCACCCCCACCTTAAGGACATTTCCTGAGATTAGTACTAGATTTTAGGTTAGAGTTCATTCATTGGGTTACCCTATAAGTGAAACCTTGGTTTTGGTAGTTTCTAGATATTATTTTATTTTACAACCCATTCTGATTAGTTTATCTTTTAACTTTAGATTTAAGATAGGAGATTCATCCTATTAAGTTTGATTACTTAATAGGATCTGCCTTAACTAGTAGATCACTTATAGTATAAAACCTAGAACTTAGGTCTTATCCAGTTTGGATTATGTGATTAAACCTAAAATCTCATAGTGTTTAATCCATAATCTATAGGTGTAGAAGATCTTGATCAAATCTTAGTTAGAACGTCTAAATTCACAAAATTAGGACGTATGATTTATTTGTTTAATTCATAGTCGTCTATCTGATTGATCTAGATTAAAATCTGATCAGTTCTAATCTTTTTAACTTATAAGGACGAGTTTCAAAATTACACTCATAGTAGAAAAATGGTGATCCTGAACTTGTATAATTTTGGAATAGTTAGAATGGTTAAGTATAAAATAAATGATATCACCATATGTAGTCGAGTCTCTTGCTTACTTGTTATTTGTTACTACGCATACCTTGTAATTTTGTGCCTTATATTTTCTTTGAACATATCATATAAGACATTTGATGCATAAATAAAATATTAGAAAATTATAGAGACTCCTTAGATTCCTTATGAAAATATTAAAGTAAATAAGTGAAATTATAATGGATTGATGTGATTGAGCTGCCTCTCAGTGTTCTTTTGATCATACCGAATGTTGCCCTCGCCGTATCGTGCTAGGAGTTGCCCTAGCCGTACTGTGCTAGGATATTTCGGTATGATAATTGGTGACCTAACCGTATCGAGCTAGGAGTAGCCCTAGTCGTATCGTGTTAGGGCCATATATGTGACTGTTGTTGGCTTAGTCGTATCGAGCTAGGAGTAGCCCTAGCTGTATCGTGCTAAGATCTTCAGTTTCTTTTGGCGAGCTAGTGTAGCTCTTTTCTGTATGACAATTGATGTATTATAGTTTTATATGCAGTTGTGGTTGTTTCAGTATATTCTTTTTCAGTCAGCTATTTCTTTGTATTACTTTATATATATTAGAATCTTGCTGCTATATGTATATATCACTGCTGAGTTATTCATTTTTTTAATTAGCATATTATTTTTATTGATCACCAGCATGTTTAGGATGTAGAATTTTTCTTCCAGCATTTATTCAGTTACATTTACACTTATATGGCTTTCCTTGATTACTTGTTATGCGAGGCATGCTTCAGCCTCATTTCTTTGCCTTATTTATACTATAGAGCATAGTCTATAGTTTGCCTTTTTACTTGTGTTGCTTACTGCTCCTGTATTTACACATCATGCTTAGAAGTAAATGGTAAAATGGTGATATTATATAACTTTATTAAAAATTCAGCTTAAAATGTACTTAGACAATTGTCTAACCAAATTTTTTCTTTTTTTGGCTGGGGCCCTACATTGTGAAACCGACAATGTCAGGCTTAGAGCAGTTTGAGGAGCCTGCACTCGAGGAGGAGCCTTACTTAGATGAGGCGCAGCAGTTGGGGCCAGAAGATATATAGTCATTTACTGCCTGTGAGGATGAGTGGATTTTGAACATTATTTTGTTAAACTTTAATTAATGTAATAATACAGGTACTTATGACTGTGTGTTCAGATTTCACTATGCTACTTTTCTGAGTTATATTTCTCTTCTTATATACATTATAATGCTTGGATGTCATTTATTTATCGCTTCCGCACTCTGTATTTTTACTTATATAGTGACTGCTTGATTGATTCTGAGTTAACCTTTCTTTAATCAGGTGGATTGTGGAGTTTATCCTAATCCAATGCTAAGTGAGGGGTTAACCAGGGTGACACTCCACCCTTAATCTAAATCTATTGAGGGTTAAGGGTGAGGGTCGCCACAAGGCAGTACCTGGAGTTCGATAGTTGGTTGCGATTGAGATGAAAGGAAGGGCTCTGAGTACTCCTGACGGTTGCAGAAGCTAGCTGGGGGTCTGAACGTCAGACACACACCCACTATCAGTGGTTCGCAGCACTTGAATCACCAAGAAAACTGCAAGCACCGAGAGCAAAGAACGGAGGAATTGAGCTTCACAGTGAGAGTAGGCGTTCACTGTTGAATCAATGGAGGTATTTATAGGCTTTAGAGAGATCTAGGTCTAGTGGACGAGGCTGGGAGCCAAGAGTCCAGGCTCAGGCCGAGGGCATTTTCGGCTACTCTAAACGGAGTACTCCAGTCCTCCGGATCGCCATACTAGGCTCGCCCAAGAGCAGAAAGATCTTAACGGTCTAGGTGACCTGGCAGAGGAGTGGTAGACAGGATTGACGTGGTCTGATACGAGCGAACTTCTCTGTCGGGCCTGCGATCGATTGAAGACGACGATCCACAGCGACGGGGTCTTTCTCCATCGTCTGATCGAGAGGCCGTTGGCGATAGACGGTCTGATGAAGACTTCGGATAACAGAAATGCGGATGAGATCTCGAACGTCGGATGGAAGATGCCGATCGGGTGACTAAGATCTAACCACGGTGCGAGCCGTTGGATTAAACGCGCTAAGATGTGTGCTAACTCATCAATTGGGAAGAGGTGTTCCGCTGTCGGGACCCCGTAGCGGATCTGCCGTGGTCCCGACAGCAAATCCCGGGAATAAAATATATATAAATAATTTAATTTAATTAATTATAAATCATTTAATTAAATTCTTAATTTCCTATTAAATTATTAAATCCAATTTAGGATTAGATGAGCTCTAAAAATTCTCAAAAATTCACCCTTAGCTAATTGAGGGGTGAGGAATTCAAAAATGATCTCAAATTTAAATTTGGAGATCAAATCAATTTAGGTATTTTCTAGGGCTCAAAATTAAGCAAAAATACCAAAATTTTTAATTTAACTCTGATTGATTTCACACTTTTATATTAGGTTTAAATGACCTATTTAGTCTAATAGAATCAAATTTAGAGCTTAGTTAATCCGACGTTAGCTAGGGTAACAACTATGGTTATTACATATAAGGATCCCAACTAAGAAAACAAACTCTTTTTATAATAACTTGAAGATGTCAAACCTTTTATGGATCTGGTTAGAGTTTGCCTTTAAATACCAGGCTCAGCAATTTCAAAAAATATTTATAGAATCTCAAAATGCAATAATATTCATGATTTTGTAAATAATCTTAAACTGTATTCAGTACGTAACCTTTAAATTTAGAACATGTGATTCAAACATAAGTTCTATGTTTTGAGGATCATTTCACCCTTTAGACTAAAGTAAAGCTAGTTCCTAATGTTTAGTCTTTAATTTCTAACTTTTTACAAGTTTTGGTGTTGGGCCAATTTGACTTAACCTAAATATTATAGTGTAGATAATTCTACCCTGTCTTGGTATGATAAATCCCTAGCTATGGATACGTTGAATATACTGTTAGTAAGCTTAATCTAGTGTTCAAGGTGTTTTATCTTTAATTTGATAAATATCTTATTCCTTAATTAAGTCAATCAGACTTTAGATTCTTTTGACAAAATCATACTTTTGTGACTTATAGAAATAATTCTTTTCTAAGAAGTGACTTACCCAATTATGTGAGTAACTTCTCATTTCTCAGGTTGGATTGACTCAAATTCTTAAAAATTATTGGTTGAATAAGTCACAATTATGACTTGAAATATCTGCATAAATTATTCCTTAAATTTTAAACACCTCATTTCCTGAGAATGAGTATTTCTATTTCCTTTGGAATAATTATAACTATAGAACCTTATATAGTTAAATTAAAACTCTTAATGATAACCTATAATTGTATCTTATTATAAATGATAAGCAATCCATTATTTGATTTATTTTGTTAACTTTTACAATTTCAATGTATCAAGTCATCTTATGTGACTGGATGCAATAGAATTCCCTCTCTTGTGAGATTCAGTATTCAAGTTGGATAATCACTCTCTATATCTAAAAATCAATCCTTAACTAAGGATAATTACTTGGTTAATAATATAAGCCTTAGAATGAATTAATTGTACGATTAGTTAACCCTATATTCCTTAATGTGAAATTACATAATGATTAAATTATTTTATCTAGTATGTGTACACTCATCAATTTAACTATAGTGAACCCTATTTTATTTTTAGTCTTAGCCTAGTGTTGATGATTCTATCTAGATTTAAACATATAACCCATTCTAAGTAAAAGAACATTTACTCTTTGAAGATTAAATCTTCCTTTAAATAGCAAAGCATTTTGAATTATAAATTTTAGATTAAAATTTATAGTAATTCCTTGGAAACCCTTTTTAATTAAAATTACTTGTGGTAACTTAATGAGTTGATCTTGTATTTTCCTTATCCATCTTGATTGGATAAGAATTCTATTTCCTTTACTATAATCATTATTAAGTGATGAATGTCACTTAAGAGAGTAGGCTAAATTGTTAAAAAGAAAAAAAAAAAAAAATTTACTCTTTGAATATAATAAATTAAAGCTAAATTAAACTAAAAACAAAGACAAACTTCAAGACTTCAAATGAATATTGAACATTTTTAAGGCTAGCTAGACCTACTGCAATCCTTAAATGATGCTACGATGCTGAAGTTGAGTCTACTTGAACTTTAGACTTTTATTGAGGATTGATTAAGAAAATCAAAGTACACTTCATTTGGCTTTTTTTACTTGTTTGGATCTAACATTTGAGTCACTTGAGCATCTGAACATCTTATGCATCAGACCATCTATATGCTATATACTCTCACATATGCTATCCTCTTTTTAAACATGCATTGCACGCTTTTTGATTGAAGTCATATTTAGATAAATTTGTCCATTGACAATAAACTTATCCATCCAAAGATTAAGAAGGAACATGGAGAGCTATTTTTTATATCTACTCGGAGTGGATAGCTTTCCTCAATCATGCAGCCAACAGAAGCAGAGTAGTGGAATACAAAATTGATGGCAACGGTCAGACTTCTTGGTTCTAGCTTAAAAGAATTAAATCACAGTATCAAATTTACGAGTATAATAAATTTAAAATATAAACAATTTTAAACATAAGAATTGGCATATCCACAAATTTTTATGCCCAATAAAATTAAGATTTCTCATGCAGAGACATCACAGCAAATTTTCCATTTCAGGCAACCAAACCAAACCAATCAAGAGACGGATGTATAGTAAAAATTAAGAGCTTGTATTTCACATTGGTAGGCCAGAGTTGAATTTTGAACATGCTCAAAAAAAAGGTGAAATTTGGGTGGAAAGGAAAATAGTTTGCTTCATCGGTCAAATTAAAAAAATAAATATAAAAGCAAGCGTTATTAATAAATTAAATATCATCTCAAAAAGAGAAAGAGAGAGAGGAAGAGAGAAGGATCACTCACTCGTCATCCAGAAAGAAACAATTCCTTGCTTGCTTTGCTTGGCTTCATTTGACAACTAGAGCTGCTGTTTTGCAGATGGGACACAAGTTCTTGATCATTAGCCATTGCTTTATGCAGGCGCTGTGGAAATCATGCCTGCACTCCAGACTCCCAATATCCTCTCCTTCATTGTAATCTTCCTGAGATATTTATGGATTTATTTTGGGCGTCCATCTTAAATAAATAAAATAAACAAAGCATTGAATAAACAGCAGCAAAGTGCTCTCGGGGATAGCGGCTCACCCTACATATGCAGCAAGGCTCCTCTTCTGCTGCTGCTGCTTGTTGCCTATTGCAAAGAGAATATTTTCGCTGCTTTAGGCACTTCAAAATGGTTTCTTCGCTGAGCCCTGTGTTCACATAGCCGATCCTCTCTTCCAGCGCCAATAATTCCTGAGAAAGCTTGTACTTTTAGACTGCATATATACATGTATACACATATATACATATATAGACAGTAGTGAAGCAAATTAATTATATGCGGTGAGAAGGAAAGCTCAGTCACCTCATAAGACATGTTGTCGACATCGAGCCTCATGTCTCTGTGCCTATCATACAAGTCAGCACGAGCAAAAATTCCAGACTGGTCGAAAATGAAGACATCCTGGTCAGTTATGCCGAACCATTAAAAAAGTTACGACACCTAGAAAAAAAGGTACCCCGTAGCTCTTAAAACTTTGTATGTATGCATACACACATTCCATGCCTCAGGTCATAATATAGCTTATTATATTTACACATATAGAAGCAAAAATAGAAAAGAAAAAAAATCATAAGTAACAGGCTTGTCAACATATTCCTTCGCCAATAAAGATGAATCTTTCTTTCCCCAACCTAAATGATAAGTAATCTAAATAAAACATCAAAAGGGTCTTTAGATTAACATCAATCCAAAACTCTCTCTTCCGAATTTGAAAAGTAATTAACAGTAGGGGAATGTTCTCACAAATAAGTTTTATGTGCAGTGTCTTATCTTACAATCTGCTAAAATGGCATTGATGCAAAACTGTAACATTTAACATATAAACAAAGATGAGGAGTTTTACAAACTTTGACGAGGGCAATAGGATGAATGACACAAAATTAAGAAGATTAGGAGAAATGATTGAGATAGATATAGCATTTGATATGAAATATATTTATCGCATTGAAAGTATGCAGGCAAATAATGGAAGACAAGGTAAATATTATGTAAATTCGACTAAATGAAGTTCAAAGTTTTAAAAGAAGCATGAATGAAGGTAATTAACATTATAAAAAGTTCAAATTTTCAAAGGAAGCGTACAGGAAGGTTCAAGCGAATAGAAAATGCTTAGGTAATTAGATATACTAGAAAAACCAGGTGTCACATTAAATCCCTGTATGCACTTTGCAACCACTAATCAACTCCTTATTTTCAAGAAATAATACTAATCAAATCCTAAAATGATGCACCAGTATGGTAAGAAATAGGTCTTGCAATGCTTTAATAAAAAGCCTATTTCAATTTAAAAGGCATTTAAATCACAACTTTCCATATTTAGTCTGTATAATTAGTACTAAAACAATACAAAAAACAAGTGGATAAAATCAGTATTAAGCTTAAACTGGGCATCTTATTCTTGTTTCAATTTGTTTTAGGGGCTGTATGGCAGCATATGATTTAAAGATTTAGGTAAGATTTAAGATCATAAATCTTTAAACTCAGATTTATAGGCCGGGGAATTTAACAAATCTTTGAAAAGGCATAAGTTGGCCAATTTATAAAATCCCAGTTCTCAAGCTAATTTACTATACTCAGATTCGTGGACTTAGTAAAATCTCCACCAATTAAATACTAAAAGGATTCATGCAGATTAAACTTTACGATACAAACCAGAAGCTTAGTGAACCGACAATGAGCGCCAGTATTATTTCCTAAAATGCAAACTTAACCGAGTGAAGTTTGTTCCAACCTAAGATAATTGATTTAAGCCAAAGAACTGAGCGACACTTCCAGTTTTCATAATGTACAAAGCAAAATTGCGAAAAGCATCAGCAGAGTAATATATATAAAAATTCTAATTTTGATAATTTAAAAATAAGTTACACATACCTCAAATCGCAGACTCACCCCTCTACGCATTAAATCCAATGCATTGCGAATCTGCTACACAAATGCAACATAGAAAACAGACAGTCAACAATCTAAAAGCACAAATGCACCTGTAGTAGTTTTTAAAGAGTTGCAAAAACAGAAAATAATAAAAACACTAAATCACAATTAAAATTAAAAAGTGATTGCCAGCAATTATTTTAATTGGGTGCACCGTACATGTGTTCACACGGACTAATAAAAAAAAAGTAATTTCAAATTAAATTCAAAGCCTTGAATTGGGTTTGATCGAACAAATTTTGACCAACACACGCCACAAAGAAGAAAGCAGTCTTATCATATATTAAAATAATAAATTTCTACCCTGGATGTAAATTCCTGCAGCAAAGCATAAGTTTAAATACTTAAAAAAATAATCTATAAAAATATATTCCTAACATACCTCAGATATCATCCTACTTCTTCCATCTCTGCTTCTGGCAGAGAAAGGTATGCCTGAAACACCATCACGTTGCCGGTCTATAGGAACTGCAGTTCTTGGATACAGTGGAAAAAGGCCTTCGCGCAAAGTTCTAGATGATTGACCAGTTTCCTGCATTGAAGCAGAACGACCAGACTGCCGTGAATTTAGATTACTATTCTGATGTCCAGATTCAGATCCACCAGATTGAAACAATGAGCTGCGTAAAACCTCAGATAAGTTTCTGTGGTACTGTGCAGGAACCATCTCACTTGGTGTCCTAATTGATCCCGGTAGTGGAATGACACCAGAGCTACTGCTAGCTCTATTCCCTGACATACTCAAGCTAGTACTTGAGGAATTCCAGTTTGGTGGATCCTCACCCAGATGACTGGCTGTATTTCTTGTCAGAAATGTTGACGGATCAACAATTGCATTTCTTGGCAAGCTTCTCATATTTGCTTCCTCTGGAGATGCAATAAATCTCTGCTGTGGATAGGATGGTAGGGAAGCACCACCAATTCTTGAACTAGAAGAAGAATTGTTAACATTGTGAGGCAAACCAGGAACAAGTGATGTGTGAGGCTGGCTTTGTTCTGTTGAGTGATTAAAAGGATTTGAAATAGAAGAGAGATCACCAGATGACCAGATGCTAGAGAGCCTGTCACTGGATACAGCAGAATGCGATTGATAAGGGGATATATCATGCTGGGATGCAGAATTAAGTCTTGCCCGCAAATTCCTCTGCGAGGATTCAGCATTTCCAGATATGAATGATGTTGGATTCCATTCAGAATAATGTCCTCTATGCATGGGGCTGAAACTTGAACTCTGATTCATTTCTAAGAAACTGGGTGTAGGCAAATACCTGGATGAGCTTGGAATGCTCATTTCTGTAGAACTATTATGACTAGTCGAAGATTCTCCACCAGTTCCTTCCAAATTTTTCCTCTTACAAGCTAAGCGTAATCCATCAACTGAACTTCTTGTTCTATCATCATCCCCTGAGACCTGTCGAACACCACTAGAAGAACTTCCATTAGGATTTGTATGAGAAGCTTGCTCAGGTTCAAAAAATTCTGGCAAAAAAGGGCATAGTGATACTTCCACAACCTCGCTATGAGAACCTGAATGCACATTGCGCTCCATTCTTTGGCTCACATGACTTGAATTCAGCCTTTGTGAAAATGTCTGGCCATCATCAGCAGGAGTATTATTAAGATTTAAGTCCACATTTTCCAATGAAAGAATGTTATTTCTTTCACAATGTCTTTCTTCCAATCTTGGGCCACCAGCAGAATTAATAGAAAGGGTAGTATTCCAACCATGATCCATTTTAGTCACATCATGATTTTCTCGGCTTTCTATATAAGAGCTAGAGGTAGAGTCACGTGAATTCCAAATATTCAAACCATCAATTTCTCGAGGGGCCATATTCAAATAATCCATGTCTGTAACATTGGGAGATAATAAATAATCTGCCAAAATAGGGGTCTCCGCAGAATTTATAAGCATGTTACCACCATAAAATGGTTGATCCATGCCAGAACTATTTGAATTAGATCCACAGTCAATTTGAAAGGGCTCGGAAATTGATTCGATAGAATTTCTTTGTCCTTGCATCTAAAAAAGTAGGCCTGATTGAATTTCCACAAAGAAAGATTATGTAGAAACAAAATTTATAAAGCCTCTGACACTAGAAGTTCTTATTAATGTACGTCCTGAAGCGGCAAAAAAACAAACACCATGCAATTATTTTTAAGCAAATATAATCATAGAATATACTATGGAACTAAAGAACAAAAGTTAATCTCTGTATAGAGACGCTTAACAGATGAAAAACCCTAAGTCATAAACGCATTCAAATTACAACACAGCTAAAATATTTGAAGAAAGCTTTAAGTTGTTGCTCGTTACAAACTCTAGACATAAATGATAAATAACATTCCTGAAATCTTCTTCAACCTCAAGAAAAAACTGGCAAAAATGGGGAAAAAATCTCATATGAAAAAACAAGCATCTTGCTCAGCCATTTAAAAAAGAGTTAACTTTAAACCTGCAGCTTCAAGCAGAAGGTTTAAAGGTTTCAATTTGTATAATCAAGTAAAGAGTCTAAGTTTAGTTCGTATAATTAAGTTTGCTCGGCCATTTAAAGGTTATATCCTCGTGTCATTAGGTATAGCGTAGTTTTAGTTGATTAATATCCATCGAAATTAAAAAGATAGAAGTTGATACATACCAAAAAGACATTTTGCAGTTGGGTTCAAAGCAGGCCTCCAAGCCAATCCGATCTGAACACTCATCAAATCGAATTATCTCAGGTCAATCCAGATCCGATCCATGACCCTTTTTGTTTAGGGGTATTTGGGTCAATTCATTTAAGTACTGACTGCAAAATTTCTTTTACAAAATTAAATAGTCTTAAGCCACACCATGCAAGCAGTGACATTACTTGCTAGCGAGTACATGACAAAATATCTAATTTGAGATAAAATTTAACAAGAAACAATTGAAATTAGTAAAATTTATACGTGAACATTATCCAAGCATTAGAAACAGGGAATTGAGACTCTGAAAGCTTGACTTGGCAACTCATCCCTTCGTCAAGTACATCAGAAAAGGGTAATGAGAGACTGAGGAAACAATTGATGTCAAGATTAGCTGATCAGGGGAGCGAGAGATTAAGGAAAAGCCAAATATAGTTGAGCTATTGCGATGCTACTGCTCATTTGCTCCAATGCTCCGCCTCCGCATCCAAAATCTTCTAATTATGGATTAAAAAATAAAATGCCAAAAGAAACCTGTTGATTAAAAATCATGCATCTATAATTCCCTACTCAGCATATGAGGTATGCGTGACATGGCAATGACTCATGCGGACAATTAATCAGGATCAATCATCTGCCTGGTTTTATACAAATCACATTTTATCAAATCCAGATCTAACCCATTTCCAATAAAAAGAAGCAAATCAATAAACAGGTTGATTTGTTTGGTCAAAAAATTATGTTTAATATTCTAAATGTCTTAGAACCAACTCAAAGTAGTATCAAAACTTGACCCATTCACAAGCCTATTTACACTTCACACCAAGTCATGTGCTCAAAAGTTGAGATGCATTAAGACCACATGAGATTATATTAATTAGATTATCAGAAAATATGTGCATTGAATAGCTTCAGAAATTATCAATGTAAAGCATCATATGGCATGCTTATTATCTCATTAAATAGGTACTGAAGCCAATATGAGATTAGTTGGCTTCAAATACATTAACAGAGTATCTGTAAAACATATTTCCTGTGTTTTGTTAAAATGAAACTATGGCTGTTAATTTGGATTTGTTTCATTCAACAGAACTTTAGTTTGTTTGTAAAAGTGCGATTAGTTAGCAAAGCTATACAAAATTTTAAAATAAATACAAATATGTACACTGAATGAGCTTATCCTCCTTTCACAGAACCACTTAGACTTGCTAGTAGGATAAAGAATGGTATAATAACCTTTAGTTGTAAAGCATAGTTACTGTATTACCATTCAATCTTGACCAGCTCATCTCATTAAACAGGTGCTAAATGACCTTTATGAGCTTGGTTGTATTTAAATACGGAATCAAAGTATCATTCAGGCATGTGTGCATGCTTAAAATTGTTGAAAGCATGGCTAACAATTTGATATCATTTACTTTTAGCAGAAAATCTTAGACTTGAATGTCAAAAAAGCTGGATTTGTTAGCTAAGTAATATTAGAATTTTTAATATTACTCCTAAAACACATAAGTTTTTAAATTTACCCATATAGCACCCAAATCTTTTAGCACCAAGCATACAGCTCTTTCTAATGGTATCAAGTTATGTCAAACGTTTGAAAACTGCGCCGGACAACGGTACGTGCAATGATGACGGACACAAACTGTTTAGTAGGTGGCAACTAAAAGACAAGACAGCGGTTTGGTGGGGAACCTCTAAACTTTTTATAGTTTAATTGTTTAATCGACCTCACTCACCCAGATAGATTCAATCCGAGGAAAAAGATTAGGTAAATCATGAAAGGCCCAAATGACAAAAGCATAGCTATGCTTCTGATCTGTACGCTCACTTTTAAGAACATTGAATAGCCAGAGGTCATCCAGACATGGCAGAACATCTCTGGTGAGATCTATTAGGTGTCATTCTTGATCGCGACAACCGCAGAAATTTCTTCGACGGTGCCAGGGATGGTGTTGTAGCCCATCAAAGAGATAGCAAAGACAATTAAACTTGTCGTATTCAAGTCGTTGCCCAATCAGGTCCTCCCTGTAGCGCTGTCAAAGGTTAGATGTCCATCGTTTAGTACCTTTTTTTGCTGCAAAGAAGTTTGCAAAAGAAGAAATGTGTTATTTAATTTGTCATATTCAGATTGAAATAGGAGGAGCTTTGCTTGTGTTGTTCCTCAAATTGTGTGAACCTGGCACAACTGCCAAACATCCAGCCAGTCAACACAACACCATTAAAAAGAGTGATACATATGGTTTTATTTTAAAGAATTGGGTGTTAAGTAGGTAAATTTAAGAGTTTAGGTGCTTTATAAGTAATATTTAAGGATTTGAGTATTATGCAGGTAAATATTCCTTTAAAATTTGTCAAAGTTACTAAGGATTACAAATTTTCTTGCTAAAGTATGTTAATTTCAGTTATCAAAAATTCATCTATTTGCTAGAAAAACTTGATTTGTTGGCAAAGTAAGCTGTGCCTAATTTAATGAAGTGTTGAGAGACCAAAAAAAATTATTGCAATAGTTAAGAACTAAATTGAACACTTTGCAAGAGTCAAGAACTTTGCAGGAGTCAAAAGACCATTTTGATAAATTTCATAATTAAAATTTTAATACAGTGATATCATTCAATTTCATTAATATCTCTATAAATTAAAATAAACCTTCTTATGTCTTTACCATTGTCATGTGAAAAATTTAGACAAAATGGCAAAACAAGTAAAATGGAAAGATGCATTCATGTATTGTGCTTTCGCATAGAAAGAAAACTGATTATTTAATTTAAAGTGTTTTTATTCAAAAATTTTAATACTCCCCTTTTTATAATGAATTAAATCTATATGATGAAAGAAATATTTTTTTATTTTTCATGGAATGTCTTTATAATCTAAATCAACTTCATTGTCAAATTGTCATTTACATGTAAGAAATAATTTAAAGTTTAAATGTTTTTAGTAGAAAAATATATAGCAAGTGGTATTTGATATCATGCAAGTTACCTATTCGTATTAGTAAATTATAAGTATTTTTATATTTTAATTATGCAAATTTTTTCAAATAAAGCCTATTTTTTAAGTATAAAACAACATCATTAACAACAACAAGCCTTATTCGTATTGAGTGGGGTGGGTCAAAAATAAAATTTAACAATGTTTAACGTTGGCTGACGATTATCTAACACAACCCTCCCCCCTTCCTCATCCTAACAACATATTATATAAAAATAAAATGTTGATATATTCTTATTATTTATAAGAATATTAATTCTATTATTATGGCTAATTATGAAATATATGTACAATGAATTTTAGAGCTTTTATGATGTGTGTATATATATATATAGATAGATATTAAATATAATTGATTGCCCCATGAAGCCATTAACTATTTTTCATTTCTAGCTTATCTTGTCTCAACTTCACTTAGCTATTCCTAATTTAGCTAACCACCAATCCATTTAATCCCAAAAAGTTAAGCCCAAAACAAACAAGCATAATAAATGTTAACAAGTTTTCTAACTCCGCAAGGCTTATAAAATTTTAAGGAATTACAATTTATATATTTTTTTAGTATATTACTAGTGTTTTATGTGAGAGTTTAATTAAGGAATAAATCAAATGCAATCAATTAGATCAAGGCTTTTGAGAATCACTCTAAAGTCTAGAAGATTACAGGATCACTCTAGGAAGAATCAAGCCTAAAGAGTATTTTGAAGATATCAAGTTTATTTTTTTTATCAATTTAGCTTATGCATTGATAACCAAGCTTAAATAAGTTTAATTAACTGCTTAGAATAAAAAATATATGAATTGTTAATTGTAAACATATTTAAATAAGTTTTATGTGTAAAGCAAACCAGATTTCATTATACAATGCATCGTATTATGATTAAGATATATGATTAGATCTTATATGACCAAAAACTATTTTTAATGATTAAGTTATTACGATCATAACTTATATTTTTTTTAATACGAGAGATCACAATTTTTGCAGACTAGCTACTATTATATCTGACCCATATTTAATACAATCGATATGAAACATAATACAAAAATATAAAGTTTTCAATAACTAGAAGAGTTTTACATAATAACTATTATATCAACTCTGGTCGACCAACATTAGCAGATTTTTAAGACACTAACTGAGATGTTTTATGCACTAAGTAGAATCAGAATAGGTTATGCTCTTCATAAATGCCTACATTTTGGAAGAAATTCTAAGTTTCAGACGCTACATCTAAAAGCTTCTAAGTTCACAACTTTCACCAAATATTAAGTGCTTCGTAGTCCATCAGCTTAAAGGCTTATTAGCTTCAGGCAGTGTAACGACCCAATGTCGTTATTTCACAAGACCCCAGGAAACTTCAATTTAGGGCAAACAAAAATACCATTAGATAAAAGTAATTGTTATATCAAAATATTCTAGTTTGAGAGAAATCTGGATAACAGAAACCCCGCTTTAATTTTTGAATTTTTTTAAATTCAATAAATTTAGAAAATTAAATACAAATCCAAATTCATCGATTTTTGTGTCATTGTGTTAAGTATATATTATTTTAAGGCTATGCTAAAAGTTTTATCGATTTTGGAGCTCTGATTCGATCGTGATTAATTTTTGAAGTTTCAAACTCCATAAATTATTTTTAAATAAAATATTGCTCCGAATCAAAAAAAAATTGGCATGATGGTATTCGTCTCATCGTAACTCATCTCGGTGTCAAGTTTCATTATTTTTGGAAGTTAACGGTGGAAAAACATGAAAAATTTAATTGAAATTACTTTTTTTATTTTCCTATGTTTTATTTTTCTCCTTCCTTTGTTTCCCGATCCCCCCAAGATGAAGGTTAATGCACCCTTTTTGTGTATGGACCTTTTATTAATGGGATCTTTTTGAATCAAAAAAATTGTGAACTTTATTTATTGTTGCGAATAATTGTTATGTATTCAATTAGACGCAACCTCTTCCAATCACAAGTTTTCATAAATCATTTCCACCAGATGGATTCCGACGATGCCTTCCTCGCAGTACCCTCTGCAACCCCGGTTAAGACAACTGTTTCCTCAGCAACAACGGGCAATAGAATGGACAGACTATTGAAAGCTGTCTTGCCAGCCCTTTCGAATCAGGGGAAAAATTCTACCTCCTGCTCGCACCAGAACCCCCACATGGTCAAAGACTGCGAGTAGATGATGCCTTGCAAACCTTCCATAAACAGAATCCTCCTACCTTTAACGGCTCGGCCCGATCCATGGAAGCCGAGAATTGGATCCAGGCAGTTGAGAGCAAGTTTGACAGCTTAAAGTGTCCCGTAAACGAAACAGTTAGACTAGCAAAATATTTGCTAGAAGGCGAAGCCGAAAGGTGGTGAAAATCACTTATGAAACCACCGTGGGCAGAATTCACGGCAGGATTCAGAAGCCGCTATATTCCTCACTCGGCGCAGAGGATACTCGAGAGCCAATTTATAAGAGTAACCCATGGCGATCGATCGGTGGCAGCCTACGAGACTAAGTTCACAAAACTCTCTTGTTATACACCCAAGTTGGTTTATTGTGAAGCAATGACGTGCAGTAGGTTCCTAGAGGGATTAAAGGGCAGCATTCGCACAAATCTGATTTTGCTTGGGCATACAAAATTTGTTGATCTTTTAGATTGTGCAGCAATGCTAGAGCACAATGAGAAAGACAAGGAAAAAGGTCGCTCACTTCCGCTTGGGACCATGAGGCGTTCAAGCGTCCCCGTTACTCTCCACCAGCCAAGACATACCAAATATCTACGGAAGCTCCCATGACAATGAAGGCTTAGCATGTAATCGACCTCACCCGTTTGGGAGGTGCTATCGCGAGCAGAACCGCTGTTTTACCTGCGGGCGCTTCGGTCACGGCTTTCGCTTCAGTAATGCCAAGAAGACGATCGACAGAGATGTTACTCCCGGTGCAAGATCTGCCCCAAACAAGAACTCAGCACCAGCAGCCCCCACCAACAATCAACGGAGAAGAGATGCTCCTAGGCAAGTTGCAACAGCGGCGCCTACCTAAAGGAATGGTCAGGTCCCTCGGCCCACCATTCCGGCAAGGACGTACGCCTTCACATCTATCATGGCACCCAACAACAACAACGTGGTGTCAAGTACTTTTCCTTCCTTACTTTAAAAGTCTTCACACACATACATAAACTTTTTTTAATAGTTTTTTTTTCTAACTAGGCAACATACAAATAAAAAACAAATTTTTTAACGTCCCGTTCGATACGGGAGCACGTCACTCCTTTATTTCGGACAATTGCAAAAAAGCTCTCAATATTCCGTGTGGCAATCTAGCCAACACTCTTAATATTGGGTTGCCCTCCGGTGCCACCATGAGCACTCAGCAGTTTTGCATTTGCAACACTTCAATCTATTAAAGATAAGTACGGCCGAACCTACGCTCCTGCAGCAGATAACTATTGCTCAAGGACAAGACCCCGAGTATCCAAAGCTAAAGAAGGATATAGAAAATGGACGCCGATCAGACTTGCAGCTTCAGCAAGGGATTTATATTTATCATGGAAAAAGAGTTTGGGTCCCTAAAAATGCATCCATTCGAAACCAGATTCTAAGCGAAACTCACAACTCATGATATACAATTAACCCCAGAAACAACAAAATGTATCGAGATCTAACAGAAGTATTCTAGTGGCCAGGACTCAAAAGAAGCGTGGCTAAATTTATTGCTAAGTACCATGTTTGTTATTTAGTAAAAGTTAAACATCGAAGGCCAGGTAGACTCTTGCATCCATTGGAAATCCTGGAATGAAAATGGTCTAACATTTCTATGAACTTTAACATGAGATTACCCATAAGTCGTTCAGGAGCTGATGCAATTTGAGTAATAGTGAATTGTTTGATTAAATTAGCCCATTTAATTCCTATTAAGCAAACTGGCACCATTGAAAAGCTAGCCAAAATATATATAAGAAATAATCAGACTCCACGAAATTTCAAAAGTCATAGTCCCAGATAGAGATAGCAGATTTACATCCCGATTCAAGCAAGCGATACACCACGATTTAAGAACTGTACTAGCTCTAAGCACCGTCTTCCATCCACAAACAGATGGGCAGACTGAAAGAGTTAATCAAATACTTGAATATTTATTGTGTTTGAGTATTTTAGATTTCGGTGGTAGTTGGGAAGAATACATACTAACTGAATTTGCATATAATAATAACCACCAATCGAGCATTGGGATGACCCCTTATGAAGTCTTATATTAAAGAAAGTGCAGTACTCCTCTAGCATGAACACAAGTTGGAGATGTACATATTTATGGATCTGAATTAACTGAAGAAACAAACGAAAAGATAAAGCTAATTAAGAGCAAAATTATGGCAGCCCATGACCGACAAAAGAAATATCACAACGCAAAACACTGGAGACTAGAATTTCACATTGGTGATCATGCTTATCTAAAGTTTAGCCCTATGAAAGGAATTCATCACTTTGAGGTAACTGGCAGGCTGAGCCCCAGATATATTGAACCAAAGTAACTGCAAAAATTGGAAATTCAACCTATAAACTTCTAAAAAGATTTATAATTGTGCACAGCGTATTCCGCGTATCAGCACTTCGCAAATGCCTTCAGGAATCCACTCAGCAAATTTCAAATTCGGCAATCGAAATTCAGCCTGATCTGACTTATCTCGAAAAACCTCTTAAAATCATTGAGAAAGATCGCTGAAAATTTAAAAGGAGAACGATCCCGATGGTCAAAGTTCAATGGCATAACCATACAGCAAAGGAAGCCACATGGGAAAAAAATGTTATGCAAAGAAAATATCCATAATTGTTTCAGAATCAAGGTACCCCAAAACTCCCTTAAGACTATTTTGTTCTTATGATGTCGAGGACGACATAGTCTTTAAGTAGGGAGTTTGTAATCACGCAATGTCGTTACTTCACAAAAATTTGGGGAACTTCAATTTAGGGAAAACAAAAATACCAATAGGTAGAAATAATTTTAAGATCAAAATGCTGTAACTTGAGAGAAATCCAGATAACAAAAACTCTCGCTTTAATTTCTGAATTTTTTAAATTCAATAAATTGAGAAAATTAACTACAAGTCCAAATTCATCGATTTTTGTGTCATTGTGTTAAGTATATTATTTTAAGGCTAAGCTAAAAGTTTCATCAATTTTGGAGCTCTGGTTTGATCGTGATTAATTTTTGAAATTTCAAACTCCAGAAATTATTTTAAAATAAAATATTGCTCCGAATAAAAAAAAATAGGCGCGAGGGTGTTCGTCTCATCGTAACAAATATTGGTGTCAAGTTTCATTATTTTTGGAAGTCAAACAGCGAAAAAATGTGAAAATTTTAATTTAAATTAATTTTTTTATTTTCTTCTATTTTACTTTTCTCCTTCCTTTGTTTCCTGATTCCACATAATAGAAAAGAAAATAATAATTACTCCTTAAAATATTAGCTAAAAGGCAAATTTTAAAATATCAAAAACTTATGCAGATTCAATCAACTATTACACTTATGAACTTAAATAAAAAGGTACTCAGTATATGAACATGTATTACTTTCGCACTTTACTGATGCTTAACTTCACTTTGAGCCAAATTCATATTGATGCTTGGTTAGTTGTTTGAAACCAACATCATTTAAAACACAGTTGATTACTGAAAAAATAACATCTGTAATATTAGTGATTGGTTACTGGAAAAAAATCATCAGTAATATTCGTGATTAGTTACTGAAAAATGATATCAGTAACATTCGTGATAGGTTACTGAATAAATAACTTCAGTAACATGCATCTTTATAATAATACTTTTTGCAAGAAATTAATTATCCCATTGGCGCTATTGTCATATTTTTCCTACAGTTTTATTACATCCTTATTTCCGCAAATCGCATATCTGCTATTACAAAATATAATATTTTATTATTTACTGTAGTATTTAGAGTATTCTCTAATTACTGAAAATTTTAATCCTGATATTATTTTCTTTACAATACCAAGTCATATGCTTCATGGAGAATTCGAGCAAAAACCTTAATTTATAAATTTTTAAATTTGTCGATG
The DNA here is from genome assembly GCA_016760335.1 of Gastrodia elata. Lineage (NCBI taxonomy): Eukaryota > Viridiplantae > Streptophyta > Magnoliopsida > Asparagales > Orchidaceae > Gastrodia > Gastrodia elata. The sequence continues at coordinate 384,800 of CM028673.1, forward strand.
GATCTACAGTGCTATTTTACTTTTAATTTTATTTTTGTTTCAGTTTCAATTTTGTTCTAAAAAAAGGAATATTATACAAGGTGTACATTGGAGATTTTTGTAATATGGAATTTTAATAAATGAGAAATATATTATTTGGTATTTATATGTGTATTCCTTCTCTTTTAAAATGCTCAATAGGATCTTGCGGTATGTGAACACCTAATGTCGAGACAGTTCTCGTTGAACCGGCATCGGGCCTTCACAGGCTGAGAGTGGCTCAAGGCAAGCTAAGCATATGCTAAAACAATTTGATCGCAAAGCTAGATACATTAAGAATTGTTTTATTCAAATTTATGTTGTCTATTTAAAAATGAAAATAATTATTTAAATTAAATATTTAATATAAAAACATAAATTAATTAATTAAATATTAAAAAAATAAGTTAACCATATAAATCATATACAAAGATCAATTAATTAAAGTCTGAGCTCTTTAGTTCAAGCTTGAATAAGCATAAGATATTTGAAGCTCAAGTAACGTTAAGCTAAACTAAGCGAGATGACTAAATATAGGCTAAGGATCATCTAGAGAATCTCATCACAACACTTCAACACTCAACATTTTCTTTTCAGTGTTCAATTTACACTTACAGGTTGTGCAAGTGATACTGATCGACATTTTGCCGGTCAAAGTTTTAAGGAGGGTATTCGCAACAACTCCATTATTAAAGTTAGGAAAGGAGTGTTGTACAAGCTTCTTATCAATGTGCAAAAGAGAGTACAGTTTTGGGTAAATTTTAAGGATAAGATCTCCAAAAGGTGAATCATTATAAATCTATTTATGTATTTTACTTTCAGCAATTTATTCCATTTTTATGTGATTACTCGTATGCATATTCTCAAATCATCTTTAAATTCTATATATTTAAATTTCCCTTTTTGTTCTCTTAAAAATTCACAATCAATATCACCCCTTCTTGGGGTATGCCATAGTAACCAATAAGTAGCATCAAAGCCAATAAGCCGTAATAGAGTATCGTTCTACTTACTTTTGTCAAACAATAATGTAGATCTAAACTACTATAACTCAGTTTATTATATTTGATGTGATTGCTTGTATGGGCAATCCCAAATATTCTTAATGTTTAAAAACCTCTATTTTATTCCAGTTCATTTGACCAACCTCTTGGAGTTGTCATAATAGTTAATAGTGGCCAACGGGAAAAAATCTGATCTTTATAATACAATTCATAGAAGGCAACATAAATGCCATAAATAATGCATTTTACATATGCCCACATCTTATAATGAATTTGGGTTTAATTTATGAAAGATAAGAATACGAAGTTTATACAATATTTTGAATCTCATATGTTGATACAAATAGAGCAGTGTACACCAAACCTACTGCTCAATATATGAATTGGATAAACGAACATGATAAATAATCGCAATTAATTGTGAATACAATTATGCGTTTTCTTATGCTTTAAAGCAAGAATATTACGTGCAAGCATCCTTGTGATCCATGGACAATGAAATTGAGATACATTAATTGTCAGTTATAAAGGAACAGAAGATGTTAAGCATTCTAAAATTAACAGTCTTATGCACAAATATGAATAATTTAAGATGAAATCATAACAATCCGTATAAAAGATGAACAAGAAGTTGACTAAGATACAAGAGTTCATACATTGGGTTTACTTATGAAGAGAACATGAATACAATCTCGAGGAGCTTACCATATATTTAGGACCCTAAAATTCAAGTTATCGTTGAGACAAGATACCTCAATATACTTATACACTTGATAAATTGCTTGGTTCCTAAATAACATTTGAGCATGTAATCATGATATGTCAAGAGGAGGCGCACCCAAAAAAAGGAGAAGACGTCAAAAAGTGGAGAAAGTTTTGAACTAGGTGAAGAGAGATAACAATATTGATAAGAAGGCTCAAATCCTTCTTAGGGTAAAGACAAAGCAAGAATTGTTGGTAACAACAAAATAAATGTAAATGAAAACCATCTACCCATCATAAGAATTTTAGGTAATGCACACTTGTTTATTTTTAATGTAAGAACAAATGACTTATTTGCTCGTATTGCCCTAAGCTTAAGGAGGAGAAAGATAAACAGAAGTAAAACAAAAAAATTACAATAACAAGAAAGCCTTTTGCGTAAACCTGACCTTGGAGAGTTTATTAAGAAGCAAAGCCATGGAAACCAACTTATGCCTAATGGAAAAAGATATCTGAAAATTCATCAAACAAAAAGGCAAAGCCTTATAGTTAAAATAATAAAAATCATTTCTAGTGAATTACATTATGTATTATATAACCTTAACGAAAAAAGCATAGGAAATTAAAAAAAAAAAAAAACTACAAGTAAAACTATCAAAAAAGGTTAGCTGCATTGAAGTTAGGTTTTATGATTTAGTTTCACAAATCAAAGAAGAACAAAATGAGGTATTTTATAAAACACTTGCTAAAAGTGCTTCACTTAACTGATACATACAAGAGAACGTTTATGTTAAATCCCCCAGATTCCAAAGTATAGAATAATTTTATCACATGCATAAATAAATTATGGAAAGTTCTCTATGACTAGTAGCAAGCACCAAAAGTATGATATGAATGCCTAAATACATTTCTCAACAGAACTATTTAATAGAAGAACAGACGCTACACTTTTCATTAAAATAACCATATGGATATATTTTTTGCTCAAAGCTAGATAAATCATATAGTGTTTAGTTCATCAAACATCTTAATGGAAGAATTTGATTCTCTCAAAAACAAAAAATTTGAGATCAAACGGGATAAGTTAAATTTCTTCCTATAATTATAAATTAAACAAGATGTACATAACACATTCTATCACAAGCCAAATATACAAGAGAGCTTAAGTTTTACAAATACAAACAAATAGATACCCCTTTAATAAATAGTAACTCAAACGTTATTTCCTAATGAATTTTGTTTTTGTATGACAATAGACTTAATTTCACATAACAAACAAATGCCCAGTAAGATCGATTTATGAATCGTTTTATTTTGTACTACAAAAATGAACTCATTTTATTGTTTGTGTTATTTGAAACTTACTCATTTTTATTTTATGATTGTACTTTTCATATTACATAACCATTCATATTCCATATTGAATGAAATGAACTAAACAACCAATGTTGGATCATAGCTCTGACCAATTTTGTACTACAGAACCCAGTTGTTTTATAAATTTGTGGTGCATATATAGGCAACCATTCTGCACACACTAAGTTCTCTTATCTCCATGTTTTAGCTCCCACTCTTGACTCTCATGGACAACAAACAATGGCAATAGATTTTAGCTCAAGCAACTCTGGTTCAAGCAACATTCAGAGATGACAAAATTTAACAGCGCTACAAGATCATCTGAACCCTTAAGATCACTCTTCCTAAGCTTCCGCACACATAATCAAAATACTTATCTAATCAAGTAATTAGTTATTTTTTCTTTTCTCAAACATTCCTAATAAGTTAGCCAAGACCTAGGACAATTTTTTAATTTGAGCTTCCACTCCATGAATAAAAATGCTTTTTCATATATCCAAGAGATTTCTACAACACCTTCTATCTCATCAATCTAGTTAGTCTTTCAGAAGAAAATGCTATTTCTTTAGCTTCTCACCAAAAAAACTGGATAAAAATTAATTGGGATATTCTTGGCCGCACAATCCAAATGCCATAACCCTAGAGCAAGTTTTACAAATTATTTTTGATTTTCAGAAACCATCACTAAATGATATTATTTTCATATCTAAATATTAATTGTTAATTTATCATCACGTTCATTACATGAGATTATAAGAATCAAAACAACAATTTTACAGATTATTGTTTTATTTTCAAATTGCATCACTAAATGTCATTATTTTCATATCTAAAGGTTAATTGTTAGTTTATCATCATGTTCATTAGATGAGATTATAAGAAGCAAACATCAATTTTACATATTATTATTTGATTTTCAGAAAACATCTCTAAATGCCATTATTTTCATCTCTAAAAATTCATTGTTAGTTTACGATCATATTCATTAGATAAGATTATGAGAAGCTAAACTGCAATTTTACAAATTATTGTATGATTTTCAGAAAGCATCTCCAAATGCCATTATTTTTATTTTATCTGGTCAATTGTTAATTTACTATCATGTTCATTATATGAAATTATGAGAAGCAAAACAATAATTTTATAAATTATTATTTGATTTTCAAAAAGCATCTCTAAATATCATTGTTGCCATTTCTAAAGGTCGATTATTAGTTTACCATCATGTTCATTAGATGAGATTATAAGAAGCAAAACAACATTTTTATAAAAATTATTGTTTGATTTTCAGAAAGCTTCTCTAAACACACTATTATTTTCATTTTATCTCTAAAGGCCATTGTTTTCATCTCTAAAGGTCGATTATTAGTTTACCATCATGTTCATAAAATGAGATTATGAGAAGCAAAACAGCATTATAAAAATTATGATTTGATTTTCAAAGAGCATCTATAAATGCTATTATTTTCATTTTATCTCTAAAATCTGATGCTTCATCTCTAAAAAATGATTATTAGTTTATCATCATATTTATTAAATAAAATTATGAGAGGCAAAACAACAATTTTACAAATTTTTGTTTGATTTTTAGAAAGCATCTCTAAATGTCATTGTTTTCATCTCTAAATATCGATTATTAGTTTATCATTATATTTGTTAGATGAAACTATGAGAGGCAAAACAATAATTTTACAAATTATTGTTTGATTTTCAGAAAGCATCTCTAAATGCCATTATTTTTATCTCTAAAGATCAATTGTTAGTTTATCATCATATTCATTAGATGAGATTATGAGAAGAAAAACAATAATTTTACAAATTATTATCTGATTTGCAGAAAGAATCTCTAAAGGCTATTATTTTTATTTTATAATTTTATCTCTAAACTCTAAAGGTTGATTGTTAGTTTAATACTTTAATCATAAAGAACGGTGACAATACTTGCTAGTATGCTACTTGTGACCTTTATAATTTTAAAAAATTAAATTTTTTGCTTTACTTCAAGTGTTGAAATTATATTTATTTACTTATGAACTTGAAGAGCAGCTCATGAGTATAATTCAATCTTAAAGCACCTTTTCTTTCAAATTTTGTAACTTTGTACAATTAATGATTTATGTTGATTTATTATGCTTTGCTTCAAATTGAGATTGTGGCACACTAGCACCACCCAACAATTAAAATGCAACACCACATAAATACAACAACACCCAACACTCCACACCACACAACAATACAAATGCAACGACAACATATATGTGCTTCTTCATTGGACATTTCATTTGCTTCTTCATCGGTACAACATATATGTGCTTCTTCTTAGACCTTTCATTTAATTCAATCTTGATAAGCGAAGGGGCTTCTTTGCAAAAGAGTATTTTCTTTCAATCTTAATATTACATCTTTATTAACTTTTTAATGAGAGATAATGACGGATGATGATGAAATTGGGGCCAAATTCTTCGATTTGCAATGCTTTCCCCTTGGTCTTAGCTGATTAACATATACTCATTATTTGATACTACTATAGTAAGGATCCCTGGAGGGTCATGGGCTCCGCCATGCTTCCAATCGAGGCACCAAGTTCAGAATCTCATAATTTCAATTTCTTGTTTTATTTTTGCTATTTTTTTCTACTTTTTGTTTTACTTTATTAGATAATATTGATAAAATATTTATTGTCAGAATATTTGAAAAACTTTTTTTGCCAATTTATGTAAAAAAATTATTTGATTATGGAAGCATCTGGATCTCAAACTATGTCGAGTGCGCATAATGTGCGTGAGAAAATAGTTCCAGCATGGAATAATTTTACTGAGATAAAAGGCAATGATGAAAAGAGGCAATACAAATACTTATATTGTGATATTATTTACAATTGCAGCAGTATAAATAGAATGAAACATTATTTGGCATGTATTAAAGGTAATATTGGTTCTTGTAAAAAAGTTTTGCATTATGTCCATTTTCAAATAGAGGAAAAATTGAAATAAATTTTGCAAAAGAAGCAACAAATGCGTGAATCAATGGAAGTTGATTTCACATACTCTGAAGCTTGTAATGTAGAGAAAATAAAATCGACATTATGAAGATCTGATCATTCACAATCTTCAATAGATAAGGGTAAGAGGAAATTTGAAGATATTGATAAATTCTTTGCCCCAAGAACAACAAAAGGTGTTCAACCTTCTATTAAGAGTATGATGGCTTCCAAAGAAGCTGTGCGTAAAGCAGATATGGCTATTGCTAGATGATATTTTGATTGTGGCATACCATCTAATGTTTTAAATTCACCTTATGCACAAAAAGATATTGATGAAATAGCTGTTATAGGACCCAAGTATGAGCTTCCTTCATATTATAGAATGAGAGTTAATTTGGTAAGAGATTGCAAGAATGAGTGCACAGCACTAGTTGAATCTTTTAAACATTATTGGAAGAAAATAAGTTGCACATTAATAGCATATGGGTGGACAGATAATATAAACAAAACATTGATCAATTTTCTTGAATACTATCAACATAGTTTATCATTCTTGAAACTCATCGATGCATCTGATGTAACAAAAGATGCAAATACATTATGTGATTTATTTTCTAAAGTTGTTGAATGGGTTGGGCCAAAAAATATTGTTTAACTAATAATTGATAATGCAGCCAACTATAAGAAAGCAGGTGAACTTTTTCATAAAAAATATGATAATATATATTGGTCACCATGTGATGCACATTGTATGGATTAAATTCTTAAAAATACAACTTCTATGGGACATGTTGATGAGCTGGCTAAAAATCCTTCAAATGTTACTTTGTCTGTTATAATTATACATTTGTATTATCCTGGCTACGAAAAAAGCCTATGTGGCGGAAAATTGTCCGTCCCGGTGCAACTCAAAAGCTCGAAAAAACTTTTATTATGACTTTTATTACATTACATGGTGTTCATGCTCATAAGCATGATCTGCAAGCTTTTGTTACGTGCAAGGAGTACGTAGATTCAAAGCTCGCAAAAACTCTTAAAAGAAAAGTATCTTCTATTATTTTAGATAAAAAGTTTTGAAGTGACTATTTTATTATGTCGCAAATATGTGAGCCACTTATTAGCCATTACGAATTGTTAATGCTGATGAGAAACCATCTATGGGCTACATTTATGATAACATGCACAGAGCTAAAAAGACAAAAAAATGTTTAGAAATAAATAATAAGAGGCTCTATAAGCCGTATACTTATCATCAAGAAGAGATGGGATGGGCAACTTCGCCAAAGACTTCATTTTGCTTCATATTATCTAAACCCTCAGTTTTAGTACAATCATGATAATTATTGCAACAAACCTAAAATCATGCATGACTTAGTGGAGTTAATTGAAAATAAGGATATATGTAGCAAGCCGAAGGATGCAATGAATGAAGTAAGATTATAGTGTGAAAATTTAGAAAGTTTTGGTAAGTCAATACCAATATCATTAGCCAAGGAGATGCAGCCAAGTATGTTCTTTTAAATTTGTTTTACATTTTAAAGTTTCATCTGAAATGGAACTGTTAATGTTAAATTAAAGATGAATGGTGGCGAATGTTTGAGTCAAGTGTTCCAATTTTATGAATGGTGGCGAATGTTTGAGTCAAGTGCTCCAATTTTATAGAACTTAGTTATTCATATTCTTAGTCAAACGTCTTCATCGTCTATATGTGAAAGAAATTGGAGTGTTTACGAACAAATTCATACAAATTGGAGGGATCATTTGGAGCATCAAAAACTAAATAATCTTGTTTATGTTCGGTACAACATGAATTTAAGAAATAGGTACCATTTGTACAAAACATGATTATTACAAAATAGAGTTATGATCCTTTATATTATGTTTTAACTATTTTCTAAATATTTGTAGATTATATTCCAAAAAATAGTTATGATCCTTTAGATTACGCATATCAATGTAGGTTATGACTCCTTCAATTTTTGGGTTGTAGTTGAAGAACCAAGCATAGAACTTAGTTTGGGGGATTTGGAAAATGAAATTTACAAAGATGATGTTAATCCTATTATTTTTACTCAAAATATGCGTAGTTATGAAACACATTAGCAAGTGTCTAAAAATTTATATTTCATTTTCTTAATTGCATTATAATTACAAAAATCTAACAAAATTTAAAACTTTTAGTTGAAGATGCCCTTGAAACGAACTAAACAGTAGAGAAAGATGACGTTATAGCATTTGGGTCGATTAATTTTGCAAGTTATGATTTGAATTTTGAAACGAACATTGATGATCTTATTCTAAATATATAGTCAAAGCAAGTTATTTATTAGAATGGTGACATGCTATTATTTGCTTATGAAGAGTTATTGCCAATTATGTTAGGTGTTGTTATGTTTTTTTGTTAGGTGTTTGCAGTTGCTATTGCTGGTTTTGTGGGTGGTGGTGGTGGCGTTTGGTGCTGGCATTTGGTGCTTCTTTGCAAAAGAGTACTCTTTCAATCTCAACATTACATCTTTATTAGTTTTTTAATGTGAGACAATGAGAGATGAGGATGAAATTGGGGCCACATTCTTCGATTTTGAACGCTTTCCCCTTGATTTTAGCTAATTGACAGATACTCGTTATTGGATGCTACTATAGAAAGGATCCCGAAGGGTCATGGGCTCTGCCATGCTTCTAACCTAGGCACTGAGTCTAGAGTCTCATAATTTTATTCGTTTACTTTTGCTATTTTTTTAATTTATGAACTAATTTTTATGGCTTTCATTTGTTGCACATTTATTTAAGGTTGATGCTTAAGATAAAATCTTTTTTGTATGATGCAAGATAACTATATTTTTGAGAATTGGGGCATGAAAATATTCCAAGTTTTTGAGCAAAGATCACTTTGAAATTAGCAAAAAAGTTTAATTAATATTGGTCAGTTTTGGATCTCTAAATGCCATTGTTTTCCTCTCTAAAGATCAATTGTTAATTTATCATCATGTTCACTAAAAGAGATTATGAGAAGCAAAACAGCAGTTTAACAAATTATTGTTTGATTTTCAAAAAACATCTCTAAATACCACTGTTTTCATTTTTTCTCTAAAGGCTGTCTTTTTTATCTCTAAAGGCTAATTGTTAATTTATCATCATGTTCATTAGATGAGATTATGAAAAGCAAAATAACAATTTTACAAATTATTGTTTGATTTTCATAAAGCATCTCTAAATACCATTATTTTCATCTCTAAAGATCGATCGTTAGTTTATTATCATGTTCATTAGTTGAGATTATAAGAAGCAAAATAACAATTTAACAAATTATTGTTTAATTTTCAAAAAATATATCTAAATATTATTATTTTCATTTAATCTCTAAAGGCTATTATTTTTATCTCTAAAGATCAATTATTAGTTTATCATCATGTTCATTAAATGAGATTGTGAGAAGAAAAATAGTAGTTGTACAAATTATTATTTAATTTTCAAAAAGTATCTCTAATTGTCATTATTTCCATCTCAAAAGATTTTGTTAATTTACCATCATCTTCATTAGATAAAATTATAAGAAGCAAAACAACAGTTTAATAAATTTTTATTTGATATTCAGAAAACACCTCTAAATGCGCCGTTATTTTCATTTTATATCTAAAGACTATTATTTTTATCTCTAAAGGTTGATTGCTAGTTTATCATATTGTTCATTAGATGAGATTATAAAAAGCAAAATACCAGTTTCACAAATTATTGTTTAATTTTTAAAAAACATCTCGAAATGTCAATGTTTAAAATGATAGTGCTAGTGATAGGAATGTATATCATTTTAGCGAGGAACTATTATTTGCTAATTAATAATGATTCTTTTTTTTTATAAATTATTTTTACTCTCTTGTTGCTTGAGTGTTTGAACAAACGAATGCAGAAAAATGTCTTGCACAGATTCAACCTATTAGTATTTGGAAGTAATCAATATCATATTAAACTATAAGTTCTCTTATAAGCATTTTTATAATTTTGACCATTTATCAAATAAGTAAGATTCAAGTTAACCTATTTTGGGTTAGATCATTTTCAAGTCAAACCTGAACCACACCCATTAAACCTATTCCACACATGCACGACAAAAAGAGAGCTTTATTTAGTTAATAACAACTTATATTATTGCCCAATACTCCATCAAGCATCTATAATAACTTTAAAATGCACACTTGACAAATATTTTTTCTCAATTCACATCAAATCAATGCACTTGTTCTATGGGGTAAACTGTTGGCCAACAAAATATAAATTTACCGATAAAATAAGTGTTACAGAGATAAGGATGTTTAGGTGGATGAGTGGGCACACACCTAAGGATAAAATGAGAAATGAGTTCAGCTGTAGTAAGGTTGGAGTATCTCCAACAGTAAATAAGATTGCATTTTATCGAAAAAGATAGCATTTTTTTTACAATAATAATGTTTTATGCAAAAAGATTAAAAATCAATTTTATGATTTTTTTTGTTTTTTTCTTGTATATTATATATACTCAAATTTTTTTAAATAACTCATTTTTAATATTTATATATATATATATATCATTTAATTAAAATATTATTATTACATTATCACGGTTCAACCTCCGATTCGAATTTTATTGAAAATGATAGCATATTTTTTTACAATAATAATGTTTTATGCAAAAAGATTAAAAACCAATTTTATGATTTTTTTGTTTTTTTCTTGTATATTATATATACTCAAAAAATTTTAAATAACTCATTTTTAATATTTATATATGTATCATTTAATTAAAATATTATTACTACATCATCACGGTTCAACCTCTGATTCGACCTTCGTACCTTGAACCTCTCGCCTTAGCTGTTCGACCTCTGATCCGATTTTTAATTCCTTGCCCTAGAGTTGCCAACCATGTTGAGAATGCAAGGATACTCTAATGCCCAAGGGCAGTGACCTCATGAACATCCCTTCACCACTCTCTTACACCCATCTGTTTCTTGCACACCATCTACTCAACTCAGTATAAGTTATTATTTCTATCTCTTCAAGCTTCAAAATCTTTTTGGCCCAGATATTTGGTGAAAATTGAATATTTGTTATGGCACGATACTAGATGAAACTTCCCATACCTTATGATATTGTTAATGCTTTCACTCGCAATTAATTAATGTTCATACCACAATGAACATGGCCTCACCACCCAGCACAAGCAGCTTCTAATGATAAGATTGAACCACATGCCAAGCATTTGGGCTCACATCAACTGATGTTTCATCACCTTCCACGCAAGTGGTAACTGAGTCATCCCATCACCACTCTTTTCCAAATGCCACCTTGCTCTCTTTTAACAAGAAAATGGACAAGTTGAATGATCTGGAGTTGTTACAAAAGTCTTAAAGACCTTTAGAAAGCCCTACAATTAATGGGATGACACAATTCAACAGGTTTGAGAGGAGGCTTTTATAGATTGTTTTTATATTATTTTTACAATTTTATATTTTCTGGTCTTGTGCTTTTGCTATACCCCTTTTCTTTAATTGAAAAGAGGGAGATATGTAGAATGGACATGTTGAATGCTCCAGTTGACTCCGAAAGGATGCTACACAAATTTTAGAGACCTTCCAAAAGGTCTACAAGGAATGGGATGACACAATTCAGCAGACTCCACAAGAGACCACTATAGATTACTTTTTATTATTTTGCATTTCTAGATTTTTTTGGTTTTGAGCCATAGTTATACCCCTTTTATTTAATTGCAAAGAGGGAGCTATAGTGCAGTGCTTTTGTTTTTTGATGTAATTTTTATAATACATTTTATTTATATAAATAGTAGACTGAATCCTGATTCACACCATTTTAGTTTTACCAGTTTATTGTTGTTGATTTTTCTTTAAATGATTAAGTATTTAAAAAAGGTTAAAGCCTGCTTTTCTTTAATTTAGGCATAAACTCAAGGAAAGCTTCAATAAATAGCACAAACATTATTGTTCTATAATTAATTTTAACAATAATTATACATTTTTAGACTTCCAAGCAAAAACAAATTCATATATTGAAAGTATCAAAAAAGTAATATTAATAGAGCCCCATCAGGCCATCCAGTGCTGAGAAATTAGCGAGCGCCAAAAAATATACTAAATTTATTGATTACAATCAATGATTTTGATGTTATATATTACAAATGTTTTGAGTGAGAATAAAATTTCCAGACTTAGGAGTTCACAATAAAAGTCAAATGCACTAAATTGGGTCAAGGCTTTTGAGGATCACTTGGATCTAGAATGTATTAATCGTTAATCTTAGATTAGTGTAATTAAAAAAATTAAAATTAAGAGATTGAAGGACGCTAATTAAAATCAAAATGATTTGTTTTATTGTGCCTTCACATAACAAATTACATTTCATTATACAAAAGCAACGTATTACAATCACTGAGTATGGTTCTATACAATCAGACTTTAACTACCTTCCAAATTTGATTATTACATTCATAATACAAATACTTTATTTTATAATACAAATGGTCATGACATTTATAGAACTACTATAGACCCGTATCTATTATTGTTGATATTGATCATAATAGTTTAGTAATATATAAAATCAAAATTATTGATGGTAATCAATAAATTTGATATAATTATTGGCGCTAGCTAATTTCTCAGCACTGAATGGACTGATGGGGCTCTAATAATATTACTTTTTTGATACTTTCAATATATGAATTTGTTTATGCTTAGAAATATAAAAATGTATAATTATTGTTAAAATTAATTATAGAACAATAATGTTTGTACTATTTATTGAAGCTTTCCTTGAGTTTAAACAAATTAAAGAAAAGCAGGCTTTAACTTTTTTTAAAGACTTGATCCTTTAAAGAAAAATCAACAGCAATAAACTAGTAAAACTAAAATAGTGTGATCAGGATTCAATCTACTATCCATATAGATAAAATGTACAATTAAAATTACATCAAAAAACACTCAACTTGAAATATTAATAATCACCCATTACTTTATAATCTTAAATCTAAAATTTTATTTCTCAACCGCTTGATTTTTATAATATTTTTAAAATTCTTATCAAGAAAATATCTTCTTTTTGGTAGAGTATAAAAGCATTTTTTTAAGAAACCTTCTATAATATCTTGCAATCATGCAACACAAAAAGGAATTACTACTAGTATTATACTTACAATATGTTATGTTATTGTCCTCAGCATAAAAAACACAACTACTATCATCCTAGTCATGTGCTTAAATCAAGTAAGAAAGATTACTATTGTGCTAACATAATGATTCTCTCATAGATTGTGCTTATTGTTGTAGAGAATATCGAGAAAGGGAGATGAGAAGAGGAATAAAGAATAGAAGATGTTTTCGCATTCTTACATGTTGAGTTTATCCTCATATATATATAGAGGTAATAAAAGTATGCATATATGAGTAATGGGTCTTTAGCCATCTGATGTAGACTTCCAGGTCATGTGGCATGGGTGTCCTGATGGCTGCAATTATCCCCCCCACAAACGAATCACTGAGGTCGGACATTGTGAGTTTGGATCTGTGCGTGTTGAAGCGGAACATGGAGAGCGGCTTTGTCAATATGTCGGCTGGCTGTTCTTCTGTGGGAACGTGTAGTTGCTAAATTTCTTGTTCCTGCATGTTGTCGCAGATGAAGTGAAAATCGACTTCCACTTGCTTGGTGGGAGTGTGGAAGATCAAATTTTTTGAGAGTGCAATTGCTAAGATGTCGCAGAATATGGTGGTCTGTTGGTTTTGAGAGATGTCAAATTCTTGGAGTAGTTGGCAAATCCAGATGATGTCTATTGTTGTAGTGTCTAGTGTCTGATATTCTACTTCTGTGGAAGAGCAGGAGATTGCATATTACTTCTTGGGGCTTCTGGAGATTGGTGTGTTTCCCAAGAATATGCAGTAGCCGATGGTGGATTTGCGATCAGTTGAATCTCCTACCCAATCTGAATCTGTGTATACTCGAATATGTAGATCACTCAGGTTGACAAAGAGTTCTAGATGATGGGTGCCTTTGACATACCTTATGATGCGTTTGAGTTAATCAAATTGAGCTTAGGTGGGGTTATGCATGTGTTGACAAACTCTGTTGATGGCAAGGCTAAAATCGGAAAGCGTGATGGTTAGATATTGTAGTGATCCGGCAAGTTTTTTCTAGAGTTTTGGTTAGTTGAATGTTGGGGAGGGTTTAAGTGGTTGCGGTAGTGTTGTGGTAGAGATTTGAGTTGGGTTGTTGTTTTCCATGAAGAATTGTTTGAGCAGGTTTAATGCTTATGTTGATTGTCTTAACATTGAGCCTGTGGGTGTGTGTATGAGGGTGATCCCAAGAAATGTGTATGGTTTTCCAAGTTTCTTCATGCAAAAGCATTGGGTGAGAGTGTGAACAAGGAAGTTTATAGTGGCTGTGGACGGGCCAGCTACAAGGATATCGTCAACATAAATTAGGATGTATATTGGGTTAGGAGTTGAGTTGTGAATTAGTAAAGAGGGATCGGCATGACTTGTTTTGAATCCTTGGGTGTGTCGGAAGTTGGTTAATGTGAAGTGTCATTGTCTTGGGGATTGTTTGAGATCGAATATGGCTTTATTGAGTTTGCACACGTGGTGAGATTTGTGTGGGTCCTCAAATCCTTCAGGTTGTTTCATATAGACCGTTTCTTGTAGGTGGCCGTGTAGGAAGTCATTGGAAACGTCTAGTTGTGCCATATGCCACGTGTGGTGGATGGCAATGGTGAATAGAACTCTGATAGTAGGTTTCTTTGCCACAGGGCTGAAGATTTAAAGGTAATCAATGCTGTAGTGTTGGTTGAAACCTTGTGCAACTAGCCTTGCCTTGTGACGTGTCATCGTGCCATTGTCGTATTTAGTGCAATATGCCCATTTACAACAAAGGATGTTTTGGTTTGGCTGAGGGGGAACTAATGTCCAGATTTGTTGATTTTGTAGTGCTTGGTATTTTTCTTACATCACTTATTTCCAAACTTCAAATTTGGATGCTGGTTGTAAGTGGTAGGATCGATGATTGGTGTTTGGGAGAGGAAAAGGTGTGTTAGAGGGGTTTGGGTTGAATTGTTCCTATTTTGAGACGGGTCATCATTGGGTGTGATGGGATTGGTTTTGTGGGTTCTTCTATACTTTCGATGTTTGTTAAGGTTTTGATGGACGAGGGTTTGATCGGTTGGATTGGATGGTGGGATTGTGGCTAAGTGTGGAGCTGAGGGGTTGTTGTCTGGGCTATTGAGGAGGTGGGGTTATGGATGGTTGGTTGGTGAGATGGTTAACGTGTTACAGTTGGACTTGTATATCTGTGGTGAGTGTTGTATGTGGTTGGTGTGAAAATTGGTGGGCCAGTGTATGGTTTGGTTTGACTGTTGTTAAATGGTATTTTTGGTGTTGTGGATGAAGGGAATGTTGATTCAATGAATTGGACGCGTCTTGAAATTAGGGAAGATGGTGTTTTGGGATTATAGCAAATGTATCCTTTATGATTGGGTGAGTAGCCCAAAAAATGCATGGGTCAAATTTTGAGCCTAGTTTTGTTGTTTTTGTGGAAGTAGGAGAGGGTAACAAAGGCACTCGGATACCCTTAGGTGATTGTAGTTGGGTGGGTGGTTGTGGAGGAGTTGAAATGGGGATGTCTTTTGTGTGTTCAGGAATAGTGATCGGTTGATTAGGTAGACTGAGGTGAGGGCTGCTTGGGGCCAAAAGGTTTCGGGAAGTTGTATGCTTGGAGGAGAGCTCGTGTAGTTTCTATGATGTGGCGGCATTAGCGCTCGACAACTCCATTCTATTGTGGGGTGTAGGGGCATGACATATGGTGTTGTATTCCCAAGTTTTTGAGGAGTGTAGAAAAGGTAGTAGAGTTTTACCCCCCTCCGCCATCCAATTAGAGGATTTTGATGTGAACATTGTAGTGGCACTTGATTTATGTAGTTCGATAAATTTGTGGATTGTTTCAAATTTGAGTTTCAGAGGAAATAGCCATGTAAACTAAGCATAGTCATCAACGAAAATAGCATAGAATTTATAATATTCATTTGAGATAGTAGAGGTAGGTCCCCATACATCGGTGTGCAACAATTCAAAAGCTTTATATTTCCTACTTGACCATTTTTAAAATGGTAGGAGATGATGCTTTGATGTAATGCATGTGGTACAAGAAGGAGAGTGGCTGGTTTGGAAGTTGGGTTGAGTCTTTTTGAGTAGTTGGTAAATTTCTGACTTGTTCCTTTAAGGAGAGAAGTGCAAGTGCGTAGATCCTTAATGATGAAGCCATATTTGTTGAAGGTAATGGAATTAGAATTGTTAGATGCTAGTTATTGAATGGATAAGAGATTGTAATGACATTTAGGAACATGGAGAATTTTGTTTAAGTAGAACTTACATTTAGGTGTAGATAGGGTTCTGGTACCTATATTGGAGATAGAAAGGGAATGGTCATTTCCGATTGTAACGTTGTCATTACCCTGATAGGATTCGGCTAAAGATAGGTGGCGTAGATATTTGTGAGGTAATTTGAGGCCCCTGAATCAAAGTACCAATTTGGGTCCGGTGATCCTTCACTATAGAATGTCATCGATTTTGTTGTTTTGTGTTCAAAGGGGCTGTTGTAGGCTTGATTCATCCTATGCCAGCAATTTTTGACTGTATGGCCTGGTTTGTAGCATATTAAGCATTCTATGCTGGTTGATTTGGCTTGGTGTCCTAGGTTTGTTGGGTGGTAGTTTCTTGATTGCATTTTGTGGGCTTGTGGTGTCCACGGAGTTCTTCGGCGCTGCTGAATTGTAGGATGGCGCTGCTGATGTGTGGGATTGCTTACCCTTTCTCTATTTCTCGGTGGACCTGCATGTCCACATCCCCTTTGATGTTCGGAGTATAGGGTGAGGTTCGAGGAGTTGTTTGATGGTAGGTGCATTTCTTTATGTAATACCTGTTGGATGTTGACTTCCTCGCTAAAGAGAAGAGCGTACAAGTCGTCAAAGCTGGCTAGGATTCTTGTGCTCAGGATAGACTAAAGAATGACTAAAGGATGACTAAAGGATAACTAAAGGATGTACACAGAAAAGCTGGAGGGCTGGAGGGCTGGAAGGCAAGCTGGAAGGTTCTTGAGGAGAGTTCTTGAGCTGAGAGATGATTCTTGAACATTCTTGTGAGTAGAGGATAATTGGCTGAAGAGTTCTTGGGTAGGAAAGGGAAGATTCTTGTAAGCTGAAGACAAGGGCTGGAGAGGGAAAGGAATTGTCTAATGTTAACATAACACTTCATAATAACCATACTGTCTTAGTTTAGCAAGCATGGGTAACTTTTGCATATGCTTAGTTCTTGATGAAATTTAGGACTACATAAACTTCCTAATTCACAAGTCATAACTAACGGGAGGGACTCAATTTTCTAAACACACAAACATACTACCATTAATTGATTCAAAACTAGTATTAACCTCTTATCTACCACATCTTCTACTATCTAAACCTAACACTATCTATCATATGCACATGACCTCTAATTATAAAAATAAAAAATAATAAACATTAACATGAAAAGGGGCCCATTACTAAAGACCATAATATATAGCCTAACTTATACAATATAATATCCGAATAACCAAGCATAACCTAGTCCCATAAATAAAATGGATCTAAAATGCACAAATAAAAATGATAAGCTGAATGTAACTTTTATTTCATAATAACACTAAGTAAAATGGAAGCCTTAGGTATGTAAAACTGCATCCTACATCAAAACCCTCGTGTCTCATCATTAGTATAAATTCAAATAATCTCCCAAAATTTCTATGTATGGCTTAGTACTTAACTTCCATTATAATTTGTACAGTATTATGTGTTGTTTTGTTCTTATAATTAAGTATTATAGAATTCATCCTTTCATCAACATCATTTAGCCTTCAAAACCTTGATAAAAAACATGCTGAGCTAAAAAGATCCTTCCTTGTCCAAACTCTCTAAATTTACAAAGAATATCTTTAGCCATCTTACAAATACAACTAGCAATTATTTGATACAAAAATTAAAGTCCCTTTTAATTCCCTGTTGCTTAAGCTACACTTTTAAATATCATTATATTTTTATTATTAAGATTTCACCATTTGATCTCCAAGCATAGCTTTGTTATCTCTTATTCAAATCTAAAATTAAACTTAATGATGGAACATTTGAAACATAATTTTCTCTTCAATATAAATAATCAATTTTAAAGACGTATTCTTACAAGTAATAGCATAATCTTCTCTTTCTAAAATTTTTCCTTGTTCATGAGTCTCATCAAATTAAAATCACAATGAATGCCACCCATAATTTCCAATGTTATTCTTCATATATTTCCATATTTATATTTCTTATGATAGATAGTATTTCCTCATGTGATATTCCTTAAATCAACTCTTCCACATCATTCCAGAATTTTTCTTTTGTGCTCACATCAAGAAACATAGAGAATAATCATTTGAAATGGTAACAAACACCCCACCTATTACAATAGTTAAAACTATAGTTCCGCCTCTCTTCCTCTTGATTTTCACTGCATCATCCTTAAAACTTTATTCAAATAATACCCATGCCTTTTCAATGCCAAACCATACACAAGTGTCAATGTTTGAGCCTAAACTACCAACCCTTTAAACTTTATCATATATTCACTTCATTTCCTAAAACATTATCTATCTAATGTCAACTAACTCCACAATAAAACTTGTCCAAATACAAATATTTCAAGTTCTAATCCTCATCTTTACATCTTGGAGTATCTTTTTACTCCATATATCCAAAGTGTGAAAACATTTTAACACTACAACCATGCATCATTGTAGCAACATTTACTATTTTTTTAAAGCAATATAATGCAATAGAATGTGTTAAATCCAATAAAATTTCTAGCACAATTTCTCAAAGAGTTCATATCATGTTAACTAAATAAAGCTCTTAATGGTTGTGACAACCATACGCAACTCTCCACCACTCTCATCAGATACTTAGGACCACACATCGTCAATGTGTGGTATCTTTGTATCAAATTATCTATCTAATTTATCACTTCAGATAATTATTAATTTCTTTACAAATCTTTCAAAACAACATTATTTGGGTGAAACCTAATGAGAAAATATTTTTTATGTATAAAGTATTTATTAAAAATGATTTTAAATGCAATAAGTTGCCAAATGATCTAATTGAAAGCTTTCTAATTGCACTGTGAAAAGCGAGAACTTAATTGTTGATGTGATCTGCACTAAATGAAGCATCATG
This sequence comes from Gastrodia elata, assembly GCA_016760335.1. Lineage (NCBI taxonomy): Eukaryota > Viridiplantae > Streptophyta > Magnoliopsida > Asparagales > Orchidaceae > Gastrodia > Gastrodia elata. Next base: position 404,142 of record CM028673.1, read on the forward strand.
CAAATGTGCGTCATTGGATAGAACAAATTACCTAGCATAATAGCTAGGTAAAAAATAAGTGCTGAGTTTAAGCAATCGCAAATAAAATGACATAAGAAAGAAAGGTGGTTTATGAGGATGAATTACCAAAAAGGAAGCACTAAAAATGAACAACGATCAATGGAACCAATTCATACAAATATACATACTGGCTATAAAATAGGAGCATTACGATCATAGCTACCAGAGTAGGCATACAAATAGAAACTCTTTAGGAAAAATCCTATCATCAGTCTAAAAAAAACATTCAACAACATCCATTATTCACTAGAAACACAGGTTCCTGATAGTGCTGTTAGTGTACATGAAATTACTAATTGCATAAGTGTAAAACAAAAGCAGAAAGTGGCTCAAATAACCAATTAAAAAAAAATAAACATGACCACAAATGGTGTCAAGCTGATAAAAATGCCCCATACAAATAAAATTTTCCTTTTATGAATAAGAAATTGACGAAAGGTTTATCTTTCTGCGGTTTTCATCAAGCCTGTTATTTGGAATTTAACAGTATAGATTAATATTTTCTTGCAATTCAATGTAAAATTGCACCAACTGTAAGTTATAGTTTAGCCCACTTCTTTCAAGTAACTTCAGACATTGTAGCATTGACTGCACTTAATGCTCTTAGCATTTGTTCATCATTATCCCAGTCCTTAGTCGCAGATGTCCATACTATCTGACTTCATCTTCTTGACATTATCTTTGTACGCTTCCATACAAAATAATGAAATAAAGTCTTTGCATCATACTTTTCACAGTTTTAGAAAGCATGCATTTGGGTATTTACTCTTGTACATCCCTTATATAAAGATTGTAAACGAATAGGCACAACCAATTACCAGCTCAGCACTCCCCTCATATAAAGCTCAATTACGGTAGTTAATATATGTAATTGCCATTGTTTAAACCCAAACTTAGGAACCTGTCATTTTGATAAACAAGCTTGAATATTAAATTAGATGTTCACTTCTGTTCATGAAAATGCTCATTAGTTATTTATATAAAATTGGCCAAGAATTTAATAAAATTCACATTTAATGAAAGCTTGACCACTTATTCGAAGACTCATTTTATGCCTATAGACAATTTTAGTATATATGCATTTAAAGACTAGAGCGGGGGTTGAAGCAAAACTCAATCTAAGTAGAACTGCCCTGAAATCTAAAGATCTTTGCAAAAGTAGATCAAAGAAAGATTGCTTAAAGTGTTAACTTTAATCTATATAGAAGTTAGAATATCAAAGATATGACAATTGAAAGAGCTGTTATCGAGAAACTTCAAATGATCAAATATCTTGGTTCTACCATGCAAAAAAATGGCAAAATGAAAGATAATGTGATCCTTCAGATCCATACAGGCTGGTGGAATAGAAGTAAAACTACCGAGAAGAAGAACTTCAGAGTGATATAAAATGGAAAATTTCAATCAAACGTGAAAGAAAACTTCAAATGACAACCATTTAGTCATCAATGTACTAGGTGAAGGATGTTAGCCCACAAAACAAAAGCAAACTATAAAATAAGTCTTGCAAAGATGAGGAGGCAAAAGTGACTATTGGGAAAAGACAAAGAAAATGATGACAATTTAGCATTCATAGCAAGATTGAAGTAGCTCCAAATGAGGATAAACGCATAAAAGGTCATCTTAAATAATATGGACATATTAAACATAGGTCATTACATACCCTATTTGTAAAAATTGAGTAAATAAATTTTGTCGGTGTTAAAAAAGGTAGAGAATGACCAAATAAACATGATAAAAAAATATTAAAAATGATCCCACAAACTTGTCGCTTGAAGAGTTGTTTGGTCGAGCACAATTAAGACAAGATTCATGATAATGGGACTAAACATATTACAATGTGTATATAATTAAAAAAAAAAAGTATGATGAAACTATCAAATAAATACCTAAATATATGGATCTAAATTTTTTTTTAATGATTCACCTAAATATTTAAATAGTACACAATTAATTATTTTATTTTGATAAAAGTTTAAATTTCCTTATATCTAGTTAAAATGCAAAATAAACTATTGAAATTAAATACATAATTTGTTAAGCTCAATTATGCTCAAACTCAATATGAAAATAGTAAACAGATATGAACATGATTTTAAAACTAGAGCCAAGTTCCAACTCAACTCAAACCAAATAATAAAATAATTGAACAAGTTTAAAAAATGTACTACTAGGTTTGACTAAATTTAGTTTACAGCCCAACAAATATTAACCTTTATAAAAGCTGATCTTCAACTATTCTAATTCCGCTTCCATTAATCGCATCTTTCCAATAATAATTATCATTCGCCCATGAAACAGATACAAGCAGTGGTTCTGTTGTTTATAATTTTATATAGGGGTTGTTCGGTTGCATGTTTTTTTTTCCCCTCAACAGCAAGCTCCATTAACTCCTGTTTCGAGCCCTTCGCTGGCAAGTTTGTACAAAATTGTCCCGCCATTCACATCTTCAGTTGTTCTCTACTCAGGTATACCACCAACTATATTTTCTTTTTTCGTGTATCTGCTCACAAGCTGTTTTATCATTCGTTTTTTGTGTTTTCTATTCTCAAGCAAAACTGGCACGCACAAGTCTTTTTTTATTGCTAGGTAACACAAGTTATTTCTAAGTTTTTTTTTGTTAGACACTCAATATTATTTCTTCTGCATTCATTTGAGGAAGAAGTCCGATTTCATCCTTTTTTAAAGTAGTTTTTTTTCTCATTTTTTCTCCTAGTTTCACATGCTATTCCATTAATTTTGTCTTTTTCGCTTTTCATGTCTATTTAAAGCAGATGACTTCTTTTCATTTAAAGCATAAAACTTTTTTCATTTAAAGCAGACTTTTGTTATAGATGATGGAATACCAAAATTTATTGCAATAGCTTTTTTCATTTATGATGTAGCGAGAATCTCACAATTTTGTTCATTTTTAAGTGGTTGAAAAGCACACAAATGTTATAGATTGAGATGTTAGAATAACAAATAGTAAATACAATGTCTAAAATTTGATTTTTTTTTTTAAATTTGATTTTTTGTTAAAATTTGCTAAGAACAAGTTAAGAAGTTGTTAACAGTACGCACAGCATTCATCGCATTAAAAAGCCATCATCTTATGTGAGCAATCATATTAAAGTTGTAATGATGAAGAGTTGGAGGTTGCAAAGCATAGTTGCTACAATTTAGTTAAGAGGCATTCAACGTAACAACAATATAAGAGACCTCTACAAAAAAATCAATACAATAGCTATTTTAATGGTTTATATGTGGAAATCTCCTTTTTTAATACTTTGTGAATTGTTAAACATTAAGGGGCTCCTTATGAGTACAATCCATATGACAATCGAAGAACAGGCTTCCACGTTCCTTTACATAATAGGGCAGAGCGCGCTCAAGCTGACACTTAGCTTTTTGTTCAAATGTTCAAAAGAGATTGTAAGCCGCTTTTAATTTAGTTCTTCAAACCATTGAATTTCTTAAAAATGAGATTATCCACCTAGTGTTGAAACATATTCAAAAATCATGACAAGTGCATGAATCATGCTATGATTCATGATGCAAGATGGGGAGCTCATATGAGGAGGAGGCCCATAATTCAGGCATTTTCACGGAGCATAGCTAGAGATTGTGCAGCAGGTACATCATGTTGAGTTGTATTTTTGGGTTGCATTGTTTTGGCCCATATTTATAGTATCTTGTATTACTACATTTGTTATTTATATTTTGTGGCATATTGTACTTAGTGTTAGTATGTGTTCATGTGGTATAATATTTGGTGTTTAATGTTTTATATTGTCAAGTGATATGACGATAGTTACTCATGCATACTACTATATATATCTTGTATGTTCATTTGAAAAGGAATGACAAATAACAGCTCAATTTTCTCCAATAATGAGATTTTATTCTTACGAGAGTTGGAGACGGTTGAGTTCATAACCACATCGACTCTTGCGCGCATGCACAGCGGCAAAGCCACTAGGGTGTGCATACTCCTGATAAACTTATCTATATGATATTGTGTTTTCTTTCATGTGCTTTATTCTTCCCGTCTCTTCATTTTCTCCATAGGTTTTATCAAATACTTCAAGTTTGTTTTTATTTTTTACTACCATTGTATTCTTAATATCTCTAGTGCGCTCCACCCCTACCATCATCTTCTTCACAAAAAATCCCTCAAAAAAACTTTAAAAGGAAAATTTGAAACTTCAAGTCATTTTTGGTATCAAATTTCGGTTTCATGATCCCATCCCTTTAAAACAATCAATCAAAATTTTGAGAGCTTTCTGCCATTTTTTTATTTTTTTATTTTTTACTGTTCCAACGGCATTCGAAAATAGCTGTCGAAAACTGTCATCTCACTCGAGCGGTTCCCGATCATCGGTTCCCGACACGGCCCGGCCCAAGCCGTGTCACCCGCACTCATACGCGCCAGCGCCCGCGCCTCTTCCAGCTCACGCAAGTGTGCCTACGAGCATCTGTCACTGTCATCACAAATTTTCGACATTCTATTCTCCATCATCCAAACTCCGATTTGTGAACCGTTTTAGCCGTTGGATTCCTATCAGCCATGCTACACATATATACATTTTTGAAGGGATCTTAGCACTCAATTGAGAAGGAAAGCCGAAAATTTTGATATGCGAGCAATAATCCATTCACCCTCACGTGAGCCAAGTATTATTATTTTTTTGCATTTTAATCTTTCTAAAATTTGTAACTTGCTTTAAATATTAAGATATAGGTGTTACATATTGATTGCAAGTTTTGTACAAGTTTAATGTTCTTGGCTGATTGAGTGAAACTCCACCTCATATTAACCAACCATTTGACCCCGAAACTTACTCTAACTTTGAGTAACCTCTTTGTAATTGTGTGTGCCACCAAAATATCCCTTCTAGAATGTGTTTGAGCTGCATTAAACCTAAAATTGAAATACTACTAGTTACTTAATTTATGTTTGTGATTTGTTGCTGATGAAGCAACACAGTTACTAGCTGAACAACGTCCACGAGTAATAACACGTGCCTATACTAAGAGCTTAATGGCTTAAGGATATGTTAATTTTCTATTTATTTTTATTTTTGTCATATGTGAGAGTTTAGTCAAATGACATGTGATAAACATGAGGGTGGTAAGTAAGAGTTAAATTGATCTCTTATGATGAAAGGCATTTTAGTCCTTATGATGGGGGTAGATTTATTATTTTTATTGTAATTTGGCATGCCTTATATGACTATAAATAAGGCTCAAAATCTCTTATATCAATACACAATTGAATAAAATTTTCTTACTGAAGTTTTCTTAAGATATCTTAGTTTTAGTGTTGAAAATCGTAACCCCATCGGTACGCATAATCAACAAGTTTTGGGGTGCGTATAATCCTAAAGGATCAAGGTGTGCATAATCTTTTGATCAAAACTATCTTTCATTTGTTAATTTCTCTATTTTCTTATTGTTCAAATTGTCATCTTTCATCTCTATTTTATTTTGCCAAAATCTACTTCCGTTTTGGCTATCAAACACCCCTCCAATGAAACCTACGCAAACCCGACGCTCTCATACTTCGTCGTCCTTAACTCTCCCAAACAACCATCAAATCATACCAAACAACATCCTATAGATTCCTAATATCTTCATAATCATTCTACCAAAGTTTTAGCGTAGGCTTCATTTAACCCATCAAACAACGTCTGAAAAATGAACGGTCGTTTACGCACACGCAATCATCTTCTTCAACTTTGTGCCACCATTTTTGGTATTAAAGCGGGTTTTCAAACCTTGGTGCAAAAGGAAATGTTGTTCTACTGATAAGAGCTTTCTACCATAATTTTTTTGAAATTTTTCAAAATTTTTATATTCCAATAACTCCTGTCGCCGGTTACTCTTCTGCCACCTCTGTCAATGCCAATCTGTGTTTCCAAGTAACCCTTCGAGCCAGCTCAATCCGCCCCAACACGTCAACTCCTCTCATCATTGCCTGGGGTGCCGTATTGTTCGCCAAGCACTTTAAGAAAAAAGCAAAAAAAAAAGGCAAAAGCAAAAAAAGCAAAAAAAAATTGAGAAAAAAAAAGTACAAGGAATACAAAATTTTCTTTTATTATTAATGTGTTATTAGTTTTTGTTTGTCATTTATTCAAAAAAAATCTTATTTTTATTACTATTATTATTATTATTATTATTATTATTATTATTATTATTATTATTATTATTATTATTATTATTATTATTATTATTATTATTAATATTGTTGTTGTTATTATTGCTACAAAAAAGATGCGTGAAAAGAAATTTTTTTACAACGCCCGTATACGAGTGTGCGACTTCGTCACGTCGACTACTAACGCTCAGTTCTCCGTCGTCCAAGTTCTAATTCGTATTGTTCGAGTCCTAAAAGTGGTGTCTACACTTCCGCGGCAATTTTAATGAGATTTTAGCACTTTGCCACGAAGAATTGTGGAATCTTCATTGTGATTGGTGATCCATTCACCTCTCACGGAGGTACATCTTTGATTTTCTCTGATACGAAGATTTGTAGATTGCAAAATTTAGATCCTTAAATTAACTTATGGTCTACTACATATTTAATTGCAAATTTTTATATGATTAGCATTTGTTAAGCTTCATACATTAAATCTGCCTTCTACTTTCATCCAATCGAATTGAGTAACAACTAGAAAAAGAGTGCTCCACAAAAAAAAAAAAAAATAACCCACCCAAGTGCAATGCCAATATCAAAATCTCTATTTTTAAACATCCTTTGTTAAATTTAGTTTGTGGTCATTTGTATGCATATTCGTAGTTATTAAAGCATTATTTTATGTCTCGCTTTATTGTACACTTGAAAAATCAATTTCTTTAAAATGACAACAATGAATAACCAAGGAAATGGCAAAGAAATCCCTCAAGATGAGCTAAATCAAAGAGTGCAAGTCCTAGAACAATCGTTGGGTAGATTAGAAGGCCAACTTCATCAAATCATTATAACTTGGGAACCACAAGCACATCCTGAAGCTAATCCGGGCCAACCCCATTGTCACCCACATTCACCAAATCCACCTAGGGAAGATCGTCAACATGACTATAAGATTATGAGAAATTCAAACTGTGGAAGAGTTCAAAGTCCAAGGGATGAGAATGATACGGATGACTGGCGATGACAACTTTGATGGGAGGGGATATAGAACTAGAGATAGAGACTTCCAAGAAAGATTCAAAATAGAACCACAACCTAAGGGCATTGTTAGGAATGGAAGAGTAGAGAAAGAGATGAGCTTGACCTTGATCCTACGAGGAGAATCAAGGTTGAAACACTAACATATGATAGCACCCACAATTCTGATATATTTTTGGATTGAATGACCCAACTAGAAGAATTTCTTGAATGATACTCCTATTTATGAGGCCAATTAAGGTGAGTAAGCTTTTGAAAGCCTTCCCTGAAATTGAACTAGAGGAGTTGCATGGTGAATTGCCACCCATAAGGAATATCCAGTATGCCATAGATCTTACCCAGGAGCACAATTTCCTAACCTATCACATTATCATCTGGAACCCAATCGAGCAAGTTGAATTGCAGCATCAGGTACTTGAATTATTGCAAAATGGATTTTTGAGAGAAAATTTGAAACCATGTGTTGTTCTCGCCTTATTATCCCCCAAGAAAAATGACACGTAAAGAATGTGTTGACAGTCGAGCTATTAATAAGACCACTATTAAGTATAGATTTCCTATAACACTTAGATGATATGCTTGATCTTTTTGTTAACTCTAAGTTATTTTTTAAGATGGAACTGAAGAGTAGCTATTATCAAATTAGAATCCGACCAAGAGATGAGTGGAAGACAGCCTACAAAACTCTCGATAGATATCTGAGTGGCTTGTCATGCCTTTTGGTCTCTCTAGTGCACCTAGTACTTTTGTGAGAGAGAGATGAACACTGTCATTAGATCGTTCTTAGAAAAAAATTTGGCCGGACATTTTGACAATATCCTGTTTTTTAGCATATTGATGAGAAGCATCATTTGGAGCACTTGTCGTTAGTCTTGAAAAAATTTCGTGAAGAAAAAGTATTAATCAATAAAAACAATGTTCTTTTACGCATACAAAAGTAACCTTGGAGTCATAGTTTTTGTTCTTGGTATTAAGCCAGACCCACACAAGATTTAATCTATTCTAGATTGGCTGACACTTAAGAGCCTTACAAATGGAAGTTTTCACGGTCTAGCCATCTTTTATAGAAGATTCATTCAAAACTTTAGAAACAACATGGCTCCCATGACAGAGGTGTTAAAAGAAAAAGAAGTTTGTAAGGACTACTAGTGCAGAGAAGTCTTTTAATCAAATTAAGAGTCTTATGACATCAACTCTTATTCATAGATTACCTGATTTTGGAAAAAAAATTTGAGGTGTCATGTGATGCATCAGGAGTGGGTATAGAGGGCGTATTGAATCAAGAAACCCATCATGTTGCATATTTTAGTGAAAATTTGAATGAGGCAAAACAGAGGTACTCCACATATGATAGAAATTTTTATGCTATTGTTCAATCTCTTAAGCATTGGAGATATTATTTGTTGCATAGAGAGTTCCTCCTGCACACTGACCATTATGCTCTTAAATTTATCAACACCCAAAAAAACTCAATTTTTGGAATGCAAAGTGGATTGAATATCTTCAAGATTTTATATTTGTTCTCAAACACAAATCTGGTGTTGAGAATAACCCTACTAATGCAGTTTAGAGGATAAATCTAGTGGCCACATCTTAATCCAGTGAGATTACATGTTTTGAGAGGCTTATGGAGGATTATGAATCATGTCCGGGCTTCCCCCTCATTCATAGTTAGTCCATGATTCCATTCTACATACTCTAACATCCTTTCACATTATCCAAGGTTATCTCTTTAAGGGTCTCTTTCACATTATCCTAAAACATCTCTAAGAATATTTTTGATCAATTAGTTACATTATGGGGGTATAGCTAGATATTTGGAGACAGATGAGACCACCCATTTTGTAGAGAATAAATTTTAATGGTCATTCATTAAAAAAATATGTTGGTAGATTTGTGTTACAATGTTATACCTGTAAAAGGGCTAAAGACTATTAAACAAATATCTAGAAAGTATTCTTCCCTACCTATCCCATATAAGCCTTCGGAGGATATTTCTATGGACTTTGTTTTGGGTCTTTCTAAAATTTCAAGGCAACACGACAATGTATTTGTAGTTATGGATCGATTTTCCAAGATAGCACATTTTACACCATGTTCTAAAACCAATAATACATCACATGTTGCAAGACTAATTTTAGAGAAGTTGTAAGGTTACATGGAGTTCCCAACACCATTATATATGTGATATAGATGGTAAGTTTGTATCATATTTTTTTAAAACACTTTAGAAACTTTTAGGCACTACTCTTTAAGTTCTTTTCTGAATTTCACCCTCAAACAGATGGACAAACAGGGGTTGTAAATAGAAGTTTGGAAATTTGTTACGATGTTTGGTTGGCAAGAACTTAGAAAATTGGGGCCTTCATTTATCCACTGCAGAGTTTACTTACAATGGCACCGTCTCCCGTACTACTAAAAGAACAGCATTTGAGATAGTGTATGATTTTAACTAAAAGAAGCCTATGAATTTAATGGAGCTACCGTACCACCCTTATTCAGATGCTGCCTATATTTTCGCAAAAAAATTTCAAAAATTGCATACTGAAGTCAAAGCACAAATTGAGTAAGTAAATGAAAAATATGCTAATAAAATAAATACAACTAGATCTACAAGAAAGTTTATAAAGAGGGAGATTTTGTGTTGGTATGCATTTGTCATGAGAGGTATGCCACCACAAAATTTAAGAAACTACATGCAAGAGCCACTGCATTGGACCTTACAAGGTCATTAAAAATATTGAACCCAATGCTTATCTTTTGGATTTACCACCTGATGTGTTAATTAATCTTGTATTTAATATTTAGGATTTAATTTCATCTTCTATCAATCTTTTATCCAATAATACAAGGACTACCTTTATTGCATGGAGTACTGGTGGTCCATCACATGATATTCCTAAACCTTCTATTTTTTAGAGTGAAACTATTATCACTAATGAGATTAATGCAGGTAAGTTTAGAGAGCACAAATTTCTTATTGAATGGAAGACCAAGCCTCCTTCAAACGATACATGGGTAAACAAAGAAAAGCTCCAGAAGATTGATCCCGACCTGCTTGATGATTACCTAGATTTCAACTCCGCGGAGCTGAGTTCTTCTAGTAGGGGGAGTTGATAAAGCACAGCCACCAACTAGACATCCATGAGTAATAACGCATGCCTATACTAGGAGCTTAATTAATTAAATATTATTAATTTTCTATTTATTTATCTTTTTTAGTATTTTTATTTTTGTCATGCATGAGAGCTTGATCAAATGACATATGATAAGCATAAGGGTGGTAAGTAATAGTTGAATTTATCTCTTATGACGAAAGACATTTTAGTCCTTATGATGGGATAGATTTGTGATAAATTTATTGTTTTAAGTGTAATTTGGCATGCCTTGTGCATTTAAAAATAAGACTCAAAATCTCTTGCATCAACACACAATTGAATAAAATTTTCTTACCAAAGTTTGGCTTGAGAGCTCCTAATTTTGGTGTGGATAACTGAAACTACATAGATGTGCATACTCGGTGAACTTCAGGGTGTGTATAATCCTGAAGGGATCAATGTGTGCATAATCTTTCATTTATTATTTTCTCTATTTTCTTGTTGTTCAAACTGTTATCTTTCATCTCCATTTTACTTTGCCAAAATCCGCTTCCATTCAACCATCAAACATCCCTCCAACGAAACCTACACAAATCCCGACGCCCTCACACTTTTTCGTCGCCCATAACTCTCCTAAACATCCATCAAATCACACCAAACAGCATCCTACAAATTCCTAACATCCTCATAAACATTCTCCCAGAGTTTTGTCCAATTCTGACTTTATTTAACCCATCAAACGACTTTCGAAAGTTGAACAGTTGCTTACGCACATGTAATCGTCTTCTGCAACTTTGCACCACCAATTGCATTTCAATGTTATTTTAAGTAAGTTTAGTTTGCGATTTTATGTTGCATATTATTTAAATTCTCAACAATATTAAAGGCAACATGGCTAATCAAGAACAATCGGAATAGATTAAGTCAATGATTTGAGGGTTTAGAAACTAATATGGCTAAAATAAGAGATCAAGTTAGGCAAATCTTAAAGGCAATGCACTTGAAGAATGATCAACATCTTCAACCACCACCTGATCATCCGACACCCCAAACAAGAACTAAGGCAAGTCGTGACTTTTCACCTCAAGCTAGTGATGACTAACCTTAAGAGATTAGACATAGCCCAAATTATAGGAAAGGTAAAATTCATAAGGTAGAAGAATTTGAGAAAGACTTTGAAGATGTGTTTCCAAAGATGGGACACCAAAATTATGATAAGATAACCCTATTGGGCAGGATCAAAGTAAAGGCTCTTTTATATGATAGAACTCATGATCCTGACAAGTTTTGAGAGTGGATGGACAAATTGAAGAAATTCTTTATGGCATGATTTCGATGATTATCAACAAGTCACTTTTGCTCACATGAAATTAATTAGTCATGCCAAAATATTATGAAATAACTACCACCAAAAGAAAATAAGTAGTCATATGAGAATCACATGGGTTGGGATGCAAGAGATTTTGCATGATTGGTATTGTCCACAATATCATCACAAGCAATTAAAACATTTAACATGTCTTAAGACACCTCCCTCACCAACTAGTTGTGCTTCATGATCACTTCCTGCACCCATGTCAGTTCCATTCACTTCTTCACAAACAATTGTACTGATGCAACAACTATAATATCAAAGCCAAAGAAATGGGCTAAGCTTCTGATGCTTCACTTGCACCTATCCTACCTAGGGAGCCTAAGAGTCTCATCTCTTTAGTTATTGTAAATCTAGTAAAATACCACACCTTACATCAAGAGTTCCAAAATTCTGAAGTGGTTCGAATCTTACAGTTACCCCTAATAGTGATGAATCGTCATTCCTCCATGCTTCGTGAATTTTCTTAGAAAATTTACAAAGACCTTACTTAAGGATCTTCTAGATGAGTTGCCACCTCTATATGAGGTATTCAACACTATTAATTTAGAGTTGAGTTTTCAATTTCACAACATAACACACTGTCACCTTATTCTTGAAGAGAAAGCTGAGTTTCAAAGGCAAGTAGAAGCCAAACTCCTAAAAGTTTCTCATGGAAGAGTTTAAACCCATGAAGTTACTAGGCACAACACTTAAATTTTTAGCATCATTCCACCCATAGATTGACTACAAATGAAAGAGATAAATAAGTCTATTAAAGAGTTTAGTGGGGGGAATCTAGTCAATTGGAATTTACACATTTCTATACTTACAATATCATTTGAAATTATTTATGGGTACAATCCTAAGAAATTAATTTGCCCAGTTGCATTTCCATGCATATTATAATGATGACTTTACTTTTGCGAATAATTTTCATAAAATTAGAAATCAAAAGAGAAAACTAATGAGAATTATGATAGAAAAGCTGACATGCCTAGGTTTAGCAGGAATTTTAACGAATTCGATTGTGTGCTCATTCACATTCGCCCAGAGCGATATTCCATGACGAAATATAAAAAGTTTTATGTTGGAGCAAGATCCTTAAGAAAATTAGGTTGGACATTTTCTTGATTGAATTACCTTTCTGAAATGTTTTTAAGTCATGTATTCATTATCGAAGATTGCATTCCATGTTCTAAAAATCCTTTACAAGAAAATACAAGTACTTCTCCAAAGGGGAAGAAAAATAAATCATTTACGGAAACTCTCAAACCTTCCTTTTTTGATATTGATACTATTATTTCGATTAAGATTATTGCATGAGAGTAGGTTGAGCATTGATTCCTGATGCGTTGAAGGGATAGACCGTTGTTAGAGGACACTTGGTTATCATATAAGAAGTTCAAATGATCAACTCCGCGGAGCAGCATTCTAGACGTGGGGGAGAATATGATGCAGGATAAGAAGCTCACGTGAGGAGAAGGCCCATGACTTGGGCATTTGCACAGAGCATGGCTGGAAGTTGAGCAGCAAGTGCACCATGTTGTGTTGTATTTTTGGGTTGTGCTATTTTAGCCTACAATTGTAGTGTCTTGTGCTATTGCATTTGATATTTATATTTTGTGTCACCATGTACTTAATGCAAGTATTGGTGTTTGTGTGGTATAATATTTGGTGTTTATTACTTTATACTTTTCAAGAAATATGATGGTAGTTACCCATGTGTACTACTATATGTACCTTGTATGTTCATTAGAGGAATGATGAATAAAACCTCATTTTTTCCATTTGTGAAATTTTATTCCTGCATGAGTGTTGGAGATGGTAGTGTGCATAACCTATCGACTCTTGTACACCTGCATAGCATCAAGGCCACATATAATCCTAGTAAGCTTATTTATGTATTTTTACGTTTTCTTTCACGTGCTTTGTTCTTCCCAATCCTTCATTATTCTTCAAAGTTTTTATCAAATCACTTTATGTTTGTTCTTTATTTTCTATTACCATTATCTTCTTAATGTCTCTATTAAGCTTTACAACTCCCCATCATCATCTTTTTTACAAAAATCCCTCAAAAATTAACAAAAAAAAATTAAAACTTCAACACACCAGTTCAATGTAATACCTTCATCATTCATTTTTGTCCAAACACAGTAAATAGCATTAAATATTAATTTAAATAGTTTTAAGATTGAATTGAACAGTACACATATAAGGGCCTTAATTTCTTCTGCACAAGTAGCTGCCTTTTCGTAGTACAAAGGTTGAGCCAATGCAAAATGTTTAAACAGTCATAATCTTTGGCCCAAAATTCATCTGTGTTTCAGGTGAATGCAAGAGATCAGTGCACAATGCTACAGTGTTGAGAGGTGCATTGGAAAGGTCTAATATGTTTCCAGCACCTAAAGGGAAGTTCCATCTTATTAATGTGGGTTATTCAACAAAGCTCGGATTTGTGTCATATTGTGAAATCTGACATCTCAAAGAATAGTCAAACCGTTAACCTTCTAATGCTAATAAATTATTTATTTTAGACATGCATCATTAAGAACAACAAATGAATGTGTGTTTGATTCACTAAGAAATTGCTTCAAGATATTATCCAACCTTCTGGGCCCATTCACAACACAGGTTGGCATTTTTACAGCATCCAATGTGATTCAAATATGGATAATAATGCATGGAGGAGACCAACTAATATACAGTGATGATTATTCGATAAGAGAACGGCAAGCATTTAATGATGACAATAGAGAATGGAGCCACACAAGGGCCTATATAAGTGCTCAAATGTGGAAGATGAAATAAACATTGGGTTTCTAACATAAATTAATTTTCCTTAAAATAAATTGCAACTATAAGTAATCATATGATGTGGGTTCTACTCTAAAGCACAGGAAATTAAGCTTACTACATGGAGGATAACCTAGAAGAGGATTACTACACCAACATCCTGTGCCTGAATGAAAGAAGCATGTTTGTTAGGGGGCATACCCTTTTGCACGACTAAAACATAAAATAAAAAAGCACTAAATGACGGTTACAATGCTATTACGAAGTCTGCATTAACTCAAATTAAGGCAGGCATGCTAAAAATGGTTTATTCCACGGGCACTAATAACTACCAAGACAAATTATAGGGTAGCGCGTAATCAAAAATAAATTGACTAACTGGATTAATGTTTTAGAAACTGAATGATGATTCAATTAAATTGCATCTGCTGATCTTACAATTGGTTCATCATTCATTTTCAAGCCACCAAAAGCTAAGGAGCAATTTGTCCAAGAGTATCTTAGGAAGAACATGCTTGGATAAAAAAACCATAAGCATTGATATTGACATTAAGCCTATATATTGGCTCAGCGATATTTTAGTAAATGTTGATTTTATTTATGTTATTTATTATATCTAGAAATTTTGTGAACATCATAGTTTGATGCTATTATTGTTGAAATGACATTTTATTTTTCTACAATTTTAAATAGAGTTGCAGCTTCTAGTCTACTTTATAGTTCTATGTTAATCTCTCTTTGTTAGTTGGTAGATGTGGTATTATGAATCTGAGAGCATTACATAGCTGACAAAATAAACAATGCTGCAGTTGTAATAAGAAGTTTTATCATGTTCATGTGTGCAAGGCAAGATGCTTGTCCTTTTGCAAGCAGTAAGCATTGATAAAACATTGGATCAAAACTTTTTTGTATGCGTAAGCTTTGCTAGCAATGTTTATGGTAAAGTTTATTGTAGCCAATATATGCTAGTAGTTATTTTGAGCTAATGTAGGAAAAGTTTGTGCTGTTATTTTACAAAAAATATTTGAAAAGGTTTCTGATGCAGATTATGAATCTGCTGCAGTTTATGAATCATGTCTGTTTTATGTGCAGAGCCAATTGTATGTAAAGTGTGTGTGAATCTCTTTGAGAAGCTATGAGTTGCTTGAAGATGGTGAGCTACCAGAAATTTGTTCAATAAACTTTTTCATGGAGATAAAGTCACCTTTGATGCAAAATAACTCAATAGCAATGCAGTTCCTAGAATTAATAACACTCAGCCAAACAGCCGGTGTTACTTGATTAATACTAATATATGAATAGCATGTGTCTGAATAACATGTATTCTTACAGCCCCATAATAATATCAAAAATACAATAAAATATTGCAACATTAATCAAGGCCATTCTCATGTTAACTTAACCAAGATAACATATATATGGTCTTAAAACAATCATATTTTTAACCCCAAAATCATTTCAGTCATTTTCCTATCTGCTCTTTACCCATTTTAATTTTAAGGCATAAATCTTTTAATAATGTATGGCATTGTTAGCATTGAGCAACTCCTTTATGCTTCTAGAATTTTTAAAATTATTAATTCCTTGTTTCATTCCTTATATTCAAATTAATGTAGTGAAGATGCTTTGCATTTTACACTACTTAGTTATAGAATACAAGCATCAAAATTTAACTTCACTCTTAATATTCCATATCCCTACACATTACTTGGATAAATATATATATATATATATATATATGCAGCAACTATTGCCTGATTATTGAAGCCGATTTTCAAATGTTCCTTCTCCATTTTAATTACCCACATTTGGTCACAGATAAATGCTCACTTGCCAACAGAACCTCCGTGATGAATTTAATCTTTTTAATTTACGAATAATATAAATTCAGCAGCCATCAATCAAAATAATTCTCATGTCAAAAATATTATATAACCAATCTTAATGAAATCATATTTTTAAAACTATACATTATCTCAACTTTTTTATGAAATTCTTGCGTAATCTATGGCCAAGTTAAATATTGAATTAATTAGACTGTTAATACTCATGTGGTATCATTAAAACAATTTTTTTCTACAGTCGTTTCCACAATTTAAAGTTGTATCCATAACACACTAAACTTTAACAAGGACAATATGCCATTAACAACTAGCTATCACAAGTTTATGTCAGCCGCTTAATTATGATTTAACCACTCACCTATCAAGACTAAATGGTTCTCTCTGTTATACATTATTTGAAAAAGCCTAGTATCGTTCATTAAAATCACCAAGCATTGATTTACAAATACATTATGTTTTTCCTCACAAGGTGAGAACTGCGAACATGCAATAGATCTAGTTTAAATTTTCAATGTGCACTACCATAACCCTTCAATGATCATTTTATCATACAGAGTCTATCTCTTTGCAAGTAACAAAACATTGCTAGCCCATTTTTTCTTTGTAAAAGTAAGCTAATAAATAAGAGTTTATTCTTCTAAAAAAATGAAAAATTAATATCATGGGAAGCTCATAGTCATAATGGATACAAAGCCCATTGTACCACATGTTAAAATCAGGATTAGCTTTCAACATGCCCAAATAATTTTATCTTAATTATTTTTATCAGTAATGTAGCTCTCAATATATTTTCTTCAATAAAAAAGTAAATATTAACATATTGGGAAGCTCAAAATCATAGTAGATATCAACCCATTGATTCTCATATTTGAATATAAGAAAACAAATAAAACTTTTGCACTATTAAGAAAAAATGTGACAAGTGAATCAACAACCCAACAATAATCATAACTTTAACTTACATGTGAATAAGAAAAAGTTCTTGATTGAAATTCTAAAAATACATTTATTTCAAAAATTTGCCTGTCTTGGATACTTAATAAACTAAGTCAGAAGTATGAATTCAAACGTGAAAAACAAGAATGTGACATAAAAAATTTCTTCACAACCATGATAACGCATGCCACCGTTGACTGGTTCAAAAGCAAATTCAGGCTTCATGATTTCACAAACAACAAAATTATCCAAGTTCATCAAGGTAAGGCATTCCCACAACAAAGTTATGATATATAGCCCCGCAAACACCAAAATTCCTCCAACCCAATCATGATAAGAAAAAAAAACTCAAGAAAACTAAACTTTAAGAGACAAAAGAACGAAGTCTTGTTGGTTGCAGAACCAGAAAGATACTACTTTACACCAACTCCAAACAACTTGTCATTATAGTCTTGATATGTCTTAAAGCCCATCCTTTTTGTACAATAAGAATCTTGGAAGAAAAAAAACCCATTATTACCATCATACAAAAGAAAAAAGAAAAGAAAATAGCCAAACAAACCTATCAACAAAGAGAAAGACAACTGTATAAACCATTATCGTATTCTCATCAAGTGAATAGGAGTTGATCTTCATCGATCAACTTCCAAAAGAATCGTCTGAAATACAGGTAAGAAATTTCTAAATCCCACCAAAAAAACGATCGTACAAATCGAACGCACCTTACAGCCACCGCAGATCTGATAATAAGATGGATGCGATGAACCCCTTTATCAAAATGGCTTGAAAAAGACTTCTTCGTCTCCCCGTTGCTGGGGGGAAACGACGAAAACCAAAAGCTCAGAGGGCAGCCAGGGAGGACGGTAGAAATAAAAAACGAGAGGGCAAGTCCGAGAGGTATAGGAGAATACTGGACTAAATATGCTCTCTTTTCCTCCTTGCACATTGGCTATGTCATCAAATAAAGGTTTCCTTTTTTTGTGAAACGATTTTTCGATTTTTACATCCATAGTCTTCATATTTACTAATTCAACATCTTAAATTCTAATTACTATCATACACTATGTTTTTTAAAGGATTTAAAGGCAAATGCCCATTTTTATTTAGTCACAATGATGAAATTTAATGCAAAACAATCAATTTAATTAACAAATGAAAATTATGAAAGTAATAAGTAATAAAAAATATATAATCTTAATAAATTATCAACAATCACTATTGAATATAGGCACTAAAAAATTAATACAGAACTAGTGTTGTAATTCGCAACTACTAATCCTATGACAAATACAGCGACAATATTAGCTTTCTCAACATTCTCAAGGAAGCAATTCAATTGCAAGGAAGATAATGAATAAAATATCAGTTAGCAATTCTCAATAAAATAGTAAAATTCTCAACATCTTCTTCATCATATGAGTAAAACAAATAATATTAAAATCTAGCCCACCATAAATCTCTAAAAGTGCTATGTTCTTCCAACTAATGGGTTGTAGGTTTTTATTGAGCATCAACAAATAGAGATCAATAGCACAAAAAATTAATTAATTTGCATAAGCAACTAATAAGTGATGTGCATGACCAATAAGTGAGCAACTTTAATAATAAAAAATTAATACTTTTAGACATCTCTCAAAATGAGAATTTATTTTACCATCCACAAAATAATACCAATTTTTTTTTCATTGAGAAGGTGCAATAATAACTTTGAGTTTATTGCAATATATATGTACTTCCGCGTAGACAAAGGAAGTATTCGTGTGTTTCAATTTGACTAGAGCTGAAATACTCTGGGATCAAAAAATCGGACCAGATCGCTCGGTTCGATCGATCATATCGCAAACTGGATTGATCCTCAGTTATGAAAGCGTGGTTTAACCGGCTCATGCAAATTCGGAAAAAAATCGGCCGGTTGTACAATTTGGCTGTTCACCGTAAAATCGAACTGGTTTGTAAAAGCGCACAATCAACAGTGCGATTTCATCAATCGAACATTTGAACCCTAAAACCTAAATGTTTGTAAAATCCAAAGATTTTAAATAATATAATTTTTTACTAATCTTCTATTTTAGATTGAGCAAATTATCAATTAAATTTGCAAAAGTAAAATATAATAATATCAAGAATAATTTAAGAAAAGTTTTGGAATTTCTTAAGAATTTATTCATGATCAGATTTTTTCCGATTATTTTAAAGAGAATTTAAATCAAAATAATTAAAAAAAGCTATTTATTTTTCAAATGGGAACAACTTTATTATTTTTAGATTTTAAGCATTCATTCAAATTAGCTAGACAAAAATTTCATAATTTTTAAAGCTAAAATGAAGAAATATGCCTGAAAGCAAAATTTGGTTCTCATTCTCTGATTCTCATCTCCATTATCGTCTCTTACTCCCTTCATCTCTTCTCTTCACTGTTGATTGCTTACTAATTTTTCGTCGCTTACTGATTTACTGGATTTGTCGCTTACTAGTTTGCTTCGTTCTTTGTCGATAAGAATAAGAGAATAACTTCTGTTAGTAAGTAACTTCATATTAGTTTTTAGTAAGTAACTTCATATTACTTCATATTAGTAAGTAAGTTCGTTCTTCGGCTTATTACGTTCTTAAGAATTTTTTCGTTGAAGACTCAGAATGATATAATGTTTTTCATAAATATTTTTAAAATTTTTGTTACTATGCTTATGCACGTAAAGTTTTATGAATTATGATAATGTCTACAGTAAACACTCTACTTCATCATAAGGATTTTGTTGAAAGAAAAAAATGCTTTAGATTTTCATGAAGCATATCTAAAATCTAATATTTTTCATTTTATTTTTAAAGGTCAATATATTCATCTCTAAAGGTTGATTGTTAACTTATCACCATATTTATTAGATGAAAATCAAAACAAGTGTTTAATAAATTATAGTTTGCATTTTGAATGAATGTCTTCAGAATTTATAAAAGCAGGATGTAGACTCAACCATTTCCTATAAAATAAAAAAAGAGGTGGTAGCAAGTAAGCAACAGGAAAAAACACACAAAAAAACACAACAATTAAAATATATGTTTGCTCTTATTGATCATGTGTTTCATTCTACACTAACCCCGACTTACTTAGTTCTTAAGTATTTCACAAAATTTTGGTGAAAGTTAGCTCAATGTTAAATTCACAAATATGTGGCATTATTCAATTCTCAGCGATAGTTAATTTTTAATTTATGATTTTCAACTAATTTATTTGAAGTAACAAAGTTTTGTTCTAACTTTTAAGTGTGATTTGAGCCCATTTTTAGCATTTAATATTATATGCAAGTTGTATTTTCTTAAAACTCGAACATTATATAATATTGATAAGAACTTCCTTACATCTATTTATGTAAAATAGTTATTTTATAATTGAGTCATCTATATTTCATACTATGTCAATTATGCATAATGTGCGTGAAAAACTAATCCAACATGGAACCAGAGATAAAAAGCAGTGATATAAAAAGACAATATAAATGTTTATATTGTGGTATTATTTATAAAAGTGATGTTATAAATATAATAAAGTAATATTTGGCAGGTATTAAAAATAATATTAGATCTTATAAAAAAATTTACATTATATTCTCTTTCAAATGTAGGAAAAAAAAATTTTAATAATCAAGAAATGCGTTAATCAATGGAAGTTAATTGTGCATACTCATAAACTTATAATATCGATGAGATATGCTCAATATTATCAAGATTCGATCAATCACAACATTCAATAGACAATGGTAAGAAGAAAGTTGAAAATATTGATAAATTATTTGCACCAAGAACAATAAAAAATGCCAATCTTCTATTTAAGGTATGATGGCTTCCAAAAAAATTGTGCACAAAACAAATTTGGCTATTGTTATGTGATTTTTTTATTATGTCATATCACCAAATGTTCTAAACTCTTCTTATGCACAAAAAGTTATCAATGTGATAGATGTTATATGGCCCGCAAATGAGCTTTTTTCTAGTTAATTTGTTATGAGATTGCAATGAATTAAATCTTTAAAATATTATTAGAAAGAAATATATTGCACATTAATAGCACATGGGTGAATATATAATAGAAATATAATATTGATAATTTTCTTGTATAATATTCACGTGCTTTATCTTTCTTAAAATCTGTTAATGTTTTATATATAAAAAAGATACATATAACTAATAAAATAATATTCAAACTAATAACTAACAATGCAACCAACTATAAGAATGAAGATAAATTATTTTTAAATAAATGGGATAATATATATTGGTCACGGATTGTTGCATATTATTTCAATTTAATTCTTAAAGATATAACATATTCGGAACATGTTGATGAGCTTGCCAATAAGACTTCAAATGTTACTCTATTTATTTATAATCATAAATTTGTATTATACTTGCTACGAAAAAAGCCTATGTATGGGGAAGATTGTTTGTTCTGGCGCAATCTGTTTTATAATAACTTTTATTACATTATATAATGTTCGTGCTCATAAGCATTATTTAAAACTTGCAAAAACTCATTAAAAAAAATCATATTCTATTGTTTTGGATCAAAAATTTTGGAATGATTATTTTTTTTTAGTGCAAATATGTGGGCATCTTATTAGACTATTATGATGGCATGTATAGAGCTAATAAAATAAAATAAAAATGTTTAGAATTACTAAGATGCTCTATAAGTCGTATATTGATATCATAAAGATGAGATGTGATAAGCAATCTAGTAAACAACTCATTTTGATTCTTATTTTCTAAATTCTCAGTTTTAGTATTATCATCATAATTATTATAGCAAACTTGAAGTTACTCATGGTATATTCTTTTAAATTTGAATGATGCAATGAATGAAGTGAGACTATATTGTAATAATTTAGAAAGTTTTGATAAGTCAATAGCAATATTATTATCCAAGAAAATGCAGCTTGGTATATTCTTTTAAATTTATTTTACATTTCAGCTAAAATTTCACTTATTATTTTTTAACTACAAATTCTAAATAAATGTCTATGAATGTTTGGGTCAAGAGCTCAAAACTTGTAGAAGTTCGTTATTCGTATTCTTGGCCAAATATATTCATCGTTTGGATGTGCAAGAAATTTGAGTGTTTTCGAATAAATTCATGCAAAACGTATAAACCATCTAGAACATCAAAGATTAAATGATATTGCTTATATTTGGTATAAGCATGAACTTAAGAAATTGGGTTTAGGGTTTAGAGATTTGTAAGAAATCTGGTAATTACAAAATATGATTTTTTATATATTTAATTTTTTTTAAAAATATTTGTAGGTTATGTTCAAAAAAACGAAGTTATGATCATTTAGATTTATAACAACTATAGTATTGTTACACTATTTTAGCTAGTCAAATTAGGTCAAAAACATGCCATTAGTCTTCTAACAATATTAAGAGCATATCCTAAAAATTTGAGCTAATTTGAAAGCCATTAAATTTGATTGATCATTTTAATCAATTTTGATAACTATATTAATATGAAAATTAATTTAATCTTCAATCGAAAATCTAATTTTATTTTTAAATTTCTCATGTCAAATTAGTTATGAGTGCATTTTTGAATTTTTGGAGGTCATTTGGCTAGAAATTTTTGTTTAATTTAATTTGTATTATTTATATAATTTTATTTGAATTATTAGAGTAAAATTAAATCCAAATTCCGAATTATATTTAACGACGGGTGATCTGCCATTCTTACCCGAACATGGACGGCTAAATCGACTGATCAGAGCCATCCCATCTAATCCTTAATTCTTATATGATTGACAGTATTAAATCTGCAACTAATTTGATCTCAGTCGCTGAATCATAGCTCGAATCTAACGGCTGGGGCAACACTGCATTTCATCTGATTTGGAGATTATATCTCAGTCGTTTGATCGTGTGCAAGCAGTTAAGATGCGACTATAACAACTCAATTGTTATTACTTGATTTTAAAAATCCAAATTATGTTACAACTATTGCCAGAAGACAGAGTGTACACTTGAAATTTGGTGCGATTTGAAAATCATTCAATTCTGATGCATATTTTGAGGCACTTTGAATATCCTATAAATTACCTAAATTAATTTGACCTCCAAATCAAAATTTGAGTTCTCCATTGAACTCATCACCTCCAAATTAGCTAAATATGATATTTTGAGAATCTTTGGAAGCCGTTGAATTTTTTCAAATTTTTAATATATTTAAGTGCTTGAAAAATTAAAATAATTAAATTGATGTTCGATAAAAATCTGACTTTAATTTTTAGTTCATCACCATTAATTTAGCCAAGGATTAATTTTAAGTATTTTTATATTATTGATGCTAATATTTGGGTCTCCCAATAAAGCTTGGGGTCTTATACCCAAAATAATATATTTATGTCATATAGTAATTTATTCTAAATTATCTCCATTCATGTTAATTAATATTTTTTCATTAAAATTATTTGAGTTTTTTGAGCATTGTCAATTACTTATTGTTGAAATTGGCATAATCCTTAAATTGCAATGATAATATTTTTTTCACAATTTATTGTATTAATTTTGTAACTTTTATAGGATGCTATAAATTAATACTCTTAGATGCTCTATGTACTATTGCCTGATTGGAAATATTGATAATTAATATAGGTTATGAGAATTAAAAGTAGATGCTATCTTGATTTTAAAAGTTATAAATAATTCTATTATCAAAAATGAGATAAAAACTTATTCTTTGAATTTTATATCATCTTATATTTATTTAAGTTAAGATAATTTGAAAAACTTTAATTAAAATTTATGGCTCTGTGATGTATTGACATTATTTTATTTAATAATTTTTTGTAATAAATATTTATACTTGAATTATTAATTGAAATCTCCCAACGCCAATATTCGGATCGTTACAACTTAGCATTTGTTACAATTCATTTTTAGCAGTTTATTCAGGTTACACTTTTACTTTTAGCTATTTTGTTTATAGCATTTTGTTCCATTTATAATACTATTGTAACAACTCAAACTTTTAAGCACCAAGGTATTATCCGCTTTGGCCAGAAATGCCTCACGGTTTTGCCCTCAGAAGATAACTTTCCAGTAGGTCACCCATCCTGGGAGTGCTCCCACCTGAGCACGCTTAACTTTGGAGTTCTTATCAGAAACTCCACCATTATCTGAAAAGGCGCCTCAATATTTAAGAGTTTCACTTATTACTACTTAAGTGGGTCTTCACAATCTCCCCAACTTAAGTAATTGACGTCCTCGTCAGTATCCACACACAGATCCAAGAACCATCCATTGGGTAGATAGGACTAGAGGTGACCCCTACAGGCACAAGAGGTACCCACAACCATGTAGCACTTTGACCATTATGGGTTCAATAGGCTGCTCACATGAAGTGGTACTTTGCCCTGTATGATAGCACTTAGCTCTTATCTGACACCCTATGGTTTGCTCTGATACCATTTGTAATAGCCCAAATTCTTAAGCACCAAGGTATTGTCCGCTTTGGCCAGAAAAGCCTCACGGTTTTGCCCTCAGAAGATAACTTCCCAGTATGTCACCCATCCTGGGAATGCTCCCACCTGAGCACGCTTAACTTTGGAGTTCTTATCAGAAACTCCACCGTTATCTGAAAAGGCGCCTCGATGTTTAAGAGTTTCACTTATTACTACTTAAGTGGGTATTCACAACTATTCAGTTTCAATTGTAGTTTTATTTTCAGCAACCTTAGTCTGCAGTTACAACTTTATTTTTAGTTTTATGTAGTTTTATTTCAGTTTTCATTACGTATTTTAATTATTGTTTCATTATGTTGATTACCATCCCTTAAATAATACTAAAATTTTATTACCCTAAAATATACTTAGACTCATTGTTTGATACAATATTTTTTTTTTTGGCTGAAGCTCTGGCATGTGAAACTGATATGTCAGGTTTGGAGCAGTTTTAGGAGCCCACTTTTGAGAAGGTCTAGGAGAATCAAAAGGGGGCCGAGAAGCCGCAATAGTAGGATTGCTAATCTAGTTATTAAATGTATTTTTTCTGTTGTTTAGACAAGAGAGTTCATTTTATTATGCATCTAAAATTTGGTTGTAATAGATAAATAATTATGAATGAATTTTCTTACTTCTTTTATGAGATAAATACTTATTTTTTGCTTTTGTAATGAATGTTATGGAATGCTTAGCTTCTGCACTTTGAGTATACATTAGCTTATATTCTGTATTGTGATGTGATTTTACTATTACATTTTATCTAATATTCATTGGCGATCCTCTTAAATCAAATAAGCTAGTAATGCATAGGAAAAATGATGACTAACACTTAATATAATAATTATAATTATCTAAAGAGTTAGTTCTATACAAAGATTTTGGGGATAATTCATTTGGTCCAATCAATCTAGCGTAAGTATTGGTTGATAATGAATTAGTATGAGTTATTTCACGCTGATGTCCTGAGTTATCCTTTGGTAATTAATTCGGGGCACCACAGCTGATGTCGTATGATCTCCGATCATAAAGGTGCTACGACCCAGGTCACTTGGATCGTAATGCTATTGTAAGATTAAACCTCAGTCATTGGATTCGTGATGCGATCTGACGGCTCGAGTTTAAATTCGGAGAATTTCGACAGTGCGACAAAAGAAGCGTCGTCTAATCCAATCAAATAAATGTTGACCGATTGAGATCCTCTAGATCCGGTGTTATGTATTTTAGCTCGTTGCATAGGATCTCTGTGGCTCGATATTAAAAATAATATTTTAATCAATAAAAATCCAAAATTTTTGAAACTTGTACCCATAATATATTTTGATATGAAGAACTCAAATATACCATCAAATGTAGGATTTTATGTCAAAATACTTTACCTAATTTTCTAAATGTCTAAATTAATTAAATTAGTCAAGAAAATATTTCTTAGTGATTTTGATCTCAAACATTTTAGAGTTAGTTCTAAATAATATTTATGACTTAATGATGATAAATTTAAGCTATAATTAAACCTAATTATGCTGGGTAATAACTTTGAAATGTTACACTAGTACACTCTTATGTGTTAATGTTTAGTTTAAGGCAAGCAAATAGGTTGGAAATTTCACAAATTTAGTTAATACATGGAGTAATAATAGTCCTTAGAATGATCAAATGGCTAGATGATACATGGAGACTATTTATACATTTCTAATTGAATTTAGAAGATAGGGACGTCGTAAGGAAAACTTTTGTTGTCGTGAATCACATTTTTCTTATAACCCATAAAATTTCATAAAAAAAGTGTTAATAACTTTTCTAACTTAAAGTCTAGTAGATGGGTAGCAATCCCATCTACTAAGCAACAAGTTGATATTATACGTTTGTATTTCAAGTGAATTTTTGCATTAAGATACAAAACTTGCCAATCCTTCATTATAATAGGGCTTTGAATATATATGATACAAACAACATTGCCAATTATATTCAAAGATAAATTATCTTTCCTTTATAATAACATATGTCGAGATGTAATTGTTTTAAAATCTCTAAAGAAATAGAGCCAAATACATTATAATTATGTCATTCAAATACCAAAAAATATCATTGTAAAGAGTTATTATTATTATTTTGTTTTTTGATCCCTATTAAAAGATGCTGTACATAAATTAATTTAGAATGCACTTTATGTGAAAAAAAATCACTTGATGATTGGCTTGTGTGCAAAACGCCTAATTAGAGGTCACATAACTTGTGCACCCCTAATGGCATTCGTGGAGTCTCGTGACACCCGATCGGATGCTGCACTCACACGTACAATTTGTACAATTAGTTCGCACACGCACCTAACGTCTAATCAGACATCACATAGCCTGCATAAATTTATTTGAATATGAATGAATGCAACATCCAATCAGGCGTCGCATAGGCGGGCTATGTGATTCCTGATTGGATGCTGGGCGCCCGTGCGCACTAATTATACATGTGAGTGCAGCATCCAATCAGGTGTCGCGTGGCTCCACAAATGCCATTAGGAGTGCGCGGGCTATGTGACGTCTAATTTGTTAAATATGATTTCATCTTACATAAAAAATGCATTTGAAATTTGAAATGCAAAACCAAACAAGGGCCTCAGTTAGGGTAACGGCTCGTGAGGTTCACGTGCATGCTCACGTGATCCGCGGCAAGGGGATTCGATATTTGAATTAGCCCCGCAGCTCAGGACCTTCCATTTGGCTCATTGGCGTCTTTCGAAACCACCGCTGTCGAGACAGAGGGAGAAGAACCGGGGAAAGAGCACAAGAGGTTGGCGAAGGAAGGGAAAAAAGAAGAAGAGGGCAAACGGCAGCGCCGTGCTTCATCTCATCTCAACTTGCTGAGGTTTAACCTTTGCCTGTTGATCGCAGAAAATCGGAACGACATTTTCCCGATTCTGCTAAACCTATTGATTTTTGCTCCGATTTGGTTGTGATTTTGTTAAATTTTGGTATTGGATGATATCTGGGGGTATGGCTTTGTTATTTTATTAGGATCTCAGCTGTTCTTGGAGGAGCTAGAAAGATGGATGTGTCGGAGGAGACCAAATCATCGCAGAAAGAATGCGTGAAGGTTGCCGTCAACATCAGGCCACTGATCCCTACAGAGATCTTTCTGGGATGCAAGGACTGCATCAACGTCGTCCCTGGTGAGCCTCAGGTACGAGATGCTCGAACTTATTTTATGTTGATATTAGCTTGTTTGATTTTTATTGAGTTGGATTGCTGGATGAAATTGGTTTGATCTTTAACTAGGCACATGGGCAGAAACCAACTTATTTCCATGATGCTATTTGATCTATCTTGAGTAAACTGATTCTTGAAGCTCATCCACAGTTAGCTCCATAGTTTTGTTTGTTAATTGCTTGTAGGAGACAACAGTGCTATTTCTGATTATTTTAAAATATATTTTGCTTATAGCACTTTATTTTAAAATTATGCACAATATTCAATAACATTGTCATGCTAAACAAAAACCAGGTTCAAATTGGAGCTCATTGCTTTACTTATGATCATGTTTATGGGAGTTCAGCCTCTCCTTCCTCTTGCATATACGAAGAATGTGTAGAGCCTTTAGTTGATGCAGTTTTTCAAGGGTACAATGCAACTGTTCTAGCTTATGGACAGGTTGGATATTTTTTTCTCAAACAAGTGAATTATGTCACATTGTGCTCTCTGTATTTTAATTTTGTTCATGCAGACGGGTTCTGGAAAAACTTATACCATGGGAACCAATTTCACTGGAGAGGGCAATAGCGGGGGGATTATACCGCTAGTAATGGATAGCATATTTAAGAATGCTAATGAAATGAAGAAAGACTCTGAGATTTTGATTAGAGTATCCTTTATTGAGGTATGTTAAAACATTTTCATTGATTGATCGCCCATTAATTTTAGTTATATTTGGTATTTCTTCTTAAACTTGCTATTCTACAAACCTCAACTTTGGACAAATAACTTCAACATTTATTTGCTACCAGATTTTCAAAGAAGAAGTTTTTGACTTATTAGATCTGCAAGCGAAACCATCTAGACCTCCAATTCAGATTAGAGAAACTGTTGGCGGGGGCATAACTCTTGCTGGTGTTATTGTAGCAGAAGTTCAATCTAAAGAAGAGATGGCCATGTATCTAATGCGTGGATCCCAATCTCGTGCCACAGGAAGCACTAACATGAATAGTCAATCTAGGTCTGTATAATTAAAATTAATAATTGCACAATATGACTTAGTTATTAAGTAGCTTCTTAATAAAGGTTTTTTTCTTCCAACTTGGGTGCATTCATTATTATTGCAAAGATTTATTTGATTTTCAAATTGTTTGTTGCACAATAAATTTTGAAGCAGTCAACTCAAATTAGCTTCCAATGTATGCTTAACCACCTAATTTATTTATTGCCATTTTGATTCACAGACAAAAAAGTACACATTTATGTTGCTTAACCCTCATCTTGAGATTTTATTACAATCTTTCATAATATTTTTTTTTTCATTTTAGCCGTTCACATGCCATATTTACAATTTCCTTGGAGCAAAAAAGAAGTGTTGATTATTGTAGAGATGGATCTGCTGTTAATGATTATGGTGATGACCTCTTAGTTGCTAAGTTTCATTTGGTTGATCTTGCTGGATCTGAACGTGCAAAACGTACTGGAGCTGATGGATTGCGGTTAAAAGAAGGTAAACCAAATATTGTCAACTAATAGTTATTTAATTTTGGTTTATCAATTTATTTTTCTTAATTACAAAAATTATGTAGGCATTCACATAAACAAGGGTTTACTAGCTCTTGGTAATGTGATAAGTGCACTTGGTGATGAGAAAAAGAGAAAAGAAGGGGGCCATGTCCCTTATCGAGATAGCAAGTTAACACGTTTGTTGCAGGTAACCCATATATTCTCTGCTAATTTTCCTTTGACTAGTTTTATTTGAAAATGATGAGGGTATACAAAGCATGATTAATAGAGGTTAAATCATAATTTTATTGAAAACTTTAACCACATAGCTATAAATTTAGTTTTATCTTTGTGTAAAACCCAAGAATATGTTGAATGCTAGCTTCCAAACTAATTCATCATAGACTTATCTTTCTAGCATCCAAACTCTCGCATAATCTACGAATCATGATACATGAGTCTAACCTTCTCTTGTATAGCATGTCATTTAGGAATGAAGGAAACACCATCATACTAACCTCACAACTAAATTGAATTGATTTCTTCCTTTATTGTGTGGAAGTATATTGTATATGCTATATACTATTTTAAAATTTTTAGTTTGTTTACAAATAAAAAATAGAAGACAAAAAAGTTGATTCCCTTGAATCGTGTGATCACCTTCTTGCTGAAGGAACAAATGCACATAAATCTTCCCTGCAAATGACAATGATTTACAGGTGCTGCAATTCATTCAATTCCCTTATCGTTGGAGCAATCAAGTATTTGCGACTTTCTCTACGAATCATGATACATGAATCTGACCTTCTCTTGTATAGCATGTCATTTAGGGATGAAGAAAACACCATCATAATAACTTCACAACTAAATTGAAATAATTTCTTCCTTAATTATGTGGAGGTATATAGTATATATTATATACTATTTTTAAATCCACAAATCAAGTATCTCGCATAATCTATGAATATCATGATACATGAATATGACCTTCTCTTGTATAGCATGTCATTTAGGGACGAAGGTAACACTATCATAATAACTTCACAACTAAATTGAAATGATTTCCTCCTAAATTGTGTGGAGGTATATACTATATATTATATACTATTTTAAAAAAAATTATTTTGTTTCCAAATAAAAAAAAGAAGAAAGTTTATCCTTTCCTTTATCTGTGAGAAGGTCATGTGGGAGGTTAGAAGTTGCACATTAAAAAAGTTGATTCCCTTGAATCATGTGATCACCTTCTTGCTGAAGGAGCAGATGCACATAGATCTTCCATGCAGACGAAATGATCTATAGGTCCTGCAATTCGTTCAATTCCTTTATTGTTGGAGCAATCAAGTATCTGCGACTTTTGGCTTATGCGGTTCGCTTAGAATTCTTGCCGAAGGAGAAGCCACAAGTTAGAGTGTTTCTTCTTTTATGTTTTTTACCAATGGAGTAACCACAAATCGGGCTTCTCTTGCTTTTGTTCTTTTAGAAGACAGGTGTGTCCAACTCTTTCTTCTTTTTGTTTGACTAGTAACTCCAGGATTTTTTTTTTATTTCCATTATTTATTTTTGTATGCTCAAATTGAGTGCTTTGGATTGTGTTATCATTATAACTTTGCTCCCTTCTAAAAATAGTGAATTCATTTGAAAACAAGATTTTCTAAAAATTTGAAAACCCTAGACTAGACATAGCTTGCAGTTTTTGTAGGTGAACCAGGATAAAATTTTCATTGCGTATTGGCTGCCGCATTTACATTAAGTAGTATTAGAGTGAGGTTCACTTTAAGACATGAAAGCCAGTATAACACATGTTAAATTTTGTACAACACAAATTATTTACCATGGAAAGGCAAGATAGAGGATTTTCTATGTCTCAAAGATAACTATCTGCCAGTAGTTTTAGCTGAGAAGCCCGCAAACAAAACCAACGAGGAATTTAGGCTCATGTATTATCCTGTGGTTACATTTGCCAATGGGTTAACAACAATGTATTGAGCCATATCACTGACAAGACAGATGCGAAGAACCTATGGGAAAATCTTGATCAAATGTATGTGCGGAAGACCGTCAACAAGTTCTTTCTAATCAAGAAAATAATGACACTCCATTTCAAGGATGGTGGGTCTATGACAGATCAAGTTCGATGAAATGCAAAGGTTATGCTTCCTAGGATTGCTACCAAATTCATGGGAGACTTTCATAATACTCATACGAATAGTGCGCCTAGCAGCATCGTGATAATAGGGATTTCAAAGGCCGATGCGTTAAATGAAGAGTTGCGAAGGAAGACTCGAGCCTCCTCTACTCAGCACGATGCCTTCTTTACTGAGTTGTAGGGAAGAACCATCCATCAGAGCACTACTTCCAGATTCTAGATCATTGGGTTGGAGCAAATTGAAAAAGAAGTTTAAGAAATGGAGTGCTATTATTGAAAAAGAAAAGACATATCAAGAAGTACTACTACTAACTGAAGAGAGATAAAAAACAAGGGAAAGCTAGAGATGGTGGTGATGCCAACAATGGGGATTTTGCTAATCTTTCCCCAGAAGATATTCTACTTGTATCAGAAATAGATACTACTTGTCCTGCTCAAGATAAGGCCATGTGGATCATGAAAAATAATGCTTTAGTACATGTGACTTCCATATTTGACATCTTTACCACTTACACATTAGGAGACTTTGGTGGTGTAAGAATTGCTGATGGAGTAATTGCACAGTGTGCTGGAGTTTGGTGATATTTCTCTTGTGAGATCCACTGGAACAAGACTACTGCTCAGAAAGGTAAAACATGTACTTGATATTCATTTAAACTTGCTGTCAATTGGCAGATTGTGCGATGATGCATTAGAGAGCAGTTTTGCCGGTGAGCAATGGAAGCTTGCCAAAGGATCTTTGATCGTAGCACAAGGCACTAGGCACGAGGCATGAGGAAATCCTACTTGTACTTAACACATGCTAATGTCATCAAAGATCCCTTGAATACAGTATATTTACAAGAATCTTTAGAGTTGCGCAATAGAAGGCTTGCCTATATGCGTGAGAAGGGCTTTTCAAAACTTGCCAAGAGAAATCTGCTAGGAGATATGAAAAAAGCACAACTAAAATAATACATACACTATCTAGCAGGGAAGTAGAGTCGAGTGGATTTCAGGCATCATCAACTATAATATTCCAAACTATTAAGCACCAAGGTATTGTCCAATTTGGCTTGAGAGGCCTCATAATTTTACCCTCAGAAGATAACTTCCCAGTAGATAACCTATCTTGGGAGTGCTCCCACCTGAGCACGCTTAACTTTGGAGTTATTATCAGGAACTCTATTGTTATCTGAAAAGACATCTTGATATTTAAGAGTTTCTTTTATTACTACTTAAGTGAGTCTTTACTCCCAACTTAAGTAACTGATGTCCTCATCAATATCCATATACAAATCCAAGGTGTAGGTTTGATCAATGTGAAATTTGGATAGCTTAAAATAATTTGACTTAGATTCATCCTTAATTGAGGCTAATTTTTGTGGAATATCAATCGATGCCTTTAATTAAGTGGTTTAAATGTAAAAGCCTCAAAATTTATTGCCTAATTTGGCTACAAATAAAATTTTACTATTTCTCAAAATTAATTAAATATGTACCATCAAAATTCAAATTGAAGGTTCCAAATGTAGGTCTCAGTGAGAGGAATCTGTAGACACAAAAATCATCCAATTTGACCAAGTGGTTGAGCCGAAATTTGGGTTTGAAAGTTGGCCAAAATCGAGTTCGCCGGCACCGTTAATGTCGCAGTTAGCGCCGTTAATGGCTTTGCACCCGTGCTTTCATTGTTGATAGCGTCATATCACTGGAGCGCAATCTGAGCCGTCGGTTTCAGCGACAAACGACGGGATCTGTTGGATCCGACGCTAACGCCGAATATTGTTTGTTGTCGCTGTTAACTACTGAATTTATTATTATTATTATTATTATTTCAAATTAAATTAATTCAATTAATTTAATTATAAATATATTTTTAGCATAACTCATCCATTTTAGATTCAAAAATTATGAAATTTTTGTTGCTAGCTAATTTTATAGTATAAAAATTAAAAATATTTCAATTTTGATACCCCGATAATTTTATGGTAATTGTTTTGATTTAAATCTATCATAAAATATTAGGAGAAAATTCACTTATGGAAATTTTTTTTAAAATTATTCTTAACAACATGATATTTTTCTTTTGCAAAAATAACTAATAGATTACTCAAATTAACTAAGATAATAAACAATAATTTTATTAACTCAAAATATTGGGATTCTATATTCTCCCAACTTTAGAGGATGTTATCCCTACATCAAATTTGAAATTTTACTAATCCAACAGTTCAAAAAAAGAAAACAATGTTCTAGTTACATATAGTTCTTAAGTAAATAGTTGAGAAAATTTTTTTTCTTATATTGGACTCTTCTTCCCAAGCTATTTCTTCACTTTGGCAAAATTTCAAATGGGACAATATACATCATAATTAATTTTTCGGAGACTCCAAATTTTGAAACTCCACTGTACGGATTGACTTGAAGATACACAAAGTCTTCCACAACAAACTCGGCGTGATGATGGCTAGAATCAAAGTATTGCTTCTGCCTATCTTGGGCTGCCTTCATTCGATGTTGAATTAATTTGATTTTCTCCGTAGCTTGAATCACAAGATCTGAGCCTAATAATTTGCTCTCACCGACATCGTTCCAAGATAGGGGGGGTGATACATCTTCTCCCGAAATAGGGCCTCTTATGGAGCCATTTCGATGCTCAGAGACTTCCGATAAAATTGGAATGATATAGAGAAGATAAGCATGGCCAGTGCGCAAGGATGACACGCATAAATCGAGGCGCCTTTTCAGATAACGCTGGGATTTCTTATAAGAACTCTAAAGTTAAGCATGCTCAGGTGAGAGCACTCCTAGGATGGATGACATACCGAGAAATTATCTTTTGAGGATAAAATCGTGAGGCTTTCAGGTTAAAGCAAATAATACCTTGATGCTTAAAAGTTCGGGCTATTACATCAACCTACTAGAAGAATTGAGCTAGTGAATCTTGTTCATTCAAATATGTTGTCTTATGCCTACTGTGTCTCTTGGAGGTGCATATTATATTATTTCCTTTATTGATGATCATTCATGGAAAGTATGAGTCTACACTTTGAAATCCATGGATTAGGCCAACTCATCTTTCAAGCAATTTAATGCATCAAGATGAGAGGAAGACAAGAAAGAAGTTGAAATACATCATAACGGACAATGGTGTTGAGCACATTGATGCTTTTGATGCCTACTGCAGGGAGCATGGCATTAAGCACCAGAAGACCCCTCCGAAGACACAACAACTAAATGGTGTGGCAAAACAGATTAACGGTACACTGATGGAGTGGGCTAGAAGCATGCTTTCTCACCCAGGTTTGAACAAAAATTTTTTGGGCAGAGGCTTTGTGCACTGCAACTACTTTGTGAATCTGTCTCCCAACACCACTCTAGGGTTCCAGGGCACTTGTGCATGTTTCAAAAGATGAAATGTCAAAGCTGGATGGAAAATCCAAGGAGTGCATATTTATGGAGGATTATACACAGCCATATGTTCAGAAGGAGAAGGCATCTTTGCCTTCCAATACCAACAGCATGCCAAATCTTGATATAGTACCACGAGCTGAGAGACGCAAAGAAAGAGCTGCTGAGGTACTAACTCCTGTGCTTGTGCATGTGCGTACTGCTGCTTTATACATCATAAATTGCAGTAAAACCACTTCACTTGAGAAAGAACAAACTAAACAGGATTCCACTAGTAGAACGACATAATAACTTAAAAGCCTGGCTCCAATCCGGCCTGCCAGATTCTCATCATGCATCAACAGCCAGCTTATCAAAGCTGTCTGCCTGCAGACAAAAAACAATTACGTGGCCAAACGGCACATTCTGCTAATAAGCCGTTGTTGTTTCTCTCAACCAAAACGAAGCTTTCCTTCATCTGCCACTCACAGGGAGCTGCTTCCATGCAGAAAACTAAGATAAAGATTTTAGATGTCGTAAGTACTTTCCCAAAATAACAGAGCTTTTCTAGGTGTGTGTGTGTGTGTATGCATGAAGAGGAAAACTAAGATTTTTAGGACTGTGGACATCTGATTCCAGGGTAAAAGTTTGTCTCATTAATTTGTTCATGCAGTTTTATCTTTCTTATTATCAATTCTTCTTTTAACTTATTGAACAATAAAAGAGTTGAATTTCATAAACATCCCCCAAACATACCTTCAACCATATGAATCTCATATATATTATCCTCAACCAACCATGAGGACTGCTCTTTGCTTAATAATAGACACATCCCATAGTATTTGCAATCATGCTGCAAAAATCTGAAAGGTTCAGTAGGGCCGGCATTGGTTTAGTTGTTCCTTTTTAATACATATTAGATTGTAGACCATATGAGCAAGTTAAATATTTCAATAAAAATCTCAATAGTGCTATTCAACGAATATGCTGCACGATCTATTTTTAATTTTGCGAGTGATGCTTTATACATAATTTTCGTTTGTTTCAAGTAATCTACAATTCCTGGCATAATATTTATAGGTAAAATTTTTAAATGTAGGAGTTTATGATTTTTATTCTTGCGCTTTTATAACTATTTTCTTTTGCATTATATTTATTTAGTTATTTATATTGATTGCTTGTATTATTCATCAATAATTGTGCTATTGATAGGATTCTCTTGGAGGAAATAGCAAAACTGTTATGATTGGTAAGCTGACTATTTTATGGCATTCATTATTCATGGACAGATTTAACAATATATGAACAGTTTTTTTATTTCATGTGCTTTGTTGTCAGCTTGTATTAGCCCTGCTGATGCAAATGCTGAAGAGACAATAAACACTCTGAAATATGCTAATCGAGCAAGAAATATCCAAAATAAGGCAGTGGTATGCGATTAAAACGTGAATTTTATTTCTTAGCCATAGTTTATCCTTTATAGTTTTTGGAACGAGCTATTTAATTGTTTATTATAAATCTAGATAAATCGTGATCCTGCATCAATTGAAATGCAAAAATTGCGCAATCAATTAGAGCAACTGCAATCTGAAGTTTTATTTTATCGTGGAAATAATACACCTCTTGAGGAACTACAGGTGCGTACCTTCTAAAATAACTTTGTTCTGAACTTAAAAATTAAGTAATGATGTAAATTGTGCTTTTCAGGTTCTTCATAGAAGAATCATATTGCTCGAGTCAAGCAATGCTGAACTCCATCAAGAGTTAAAAGAACGAGAAATCACGTGCGATCAACTATCAAAGCAAGCTTTGAATGCCCAAGTATTCAACTACTCATTGAATTTATGATTTAATAAATTTGGGATTTAACATTAAATATATATAAAAATCCTGGATGTGAGATTTTTGAACTAAATAATCTATAGCTCATAATTCATTAGTTATTCTAAATGGCTAATTTTTTATCTTTTAATTACTTTAATTTATCTTTTTTAAAAATAACATTGCTCTTTGAGAAATATTATATATTACAATAGAGACATGTGATATTATGTTAGAAGTTTTAGAATTTTAAATTTCATGTACGAGTGTTTGTAGATTCTTTTTCATTAAAAATTTAAATATGTCATTTAATTAACTTTTTCAAGGCATTCTTTCCCTTAGTTTATTGTTTGATCAATTTTAATGCATTAGGTTGAAAAAGATAATTTAATTGAGAAGATTGAAGCAGCACGTGCTGGAAAGCCATGGGAAGAGATTGATTATATGGAAAACACTGCGGTATCAATGAGCTACTTGTCTCATAACTATCATTGTCAATGTCTTGGCGCATATCATTATATTTTTTATATTCATTTTTCACTGATTACTTGATTTGATGATTATTTTAGAAGGTAGACCTGTTGACTGGATATGTGTCAAGGATTCAAGAGCTAGAAAAAGAGTTGGTGCGAGCTCAAAAGTCATACCACCCTAGTCAAAGTGATTTCATTGATTGCCTCACTTTAGAAAAAGATCCTTATTTGCCAAATCTTCAGGATTTAGCATGTGTTTCTGATGGAGGGGCAATAGATGATTCCAGTAAGTTGAGAAAATGCAGTCCTTTATTCATCATTAAAGTTAATTTTTTAAAATTAGTAATATAAATTATTGGATTGAATTCATTGATGAATATCTTACTATTTTACTACACTTTATTAAATATTAAAACAACTACATCTAGCATTAGGAATGGGATTAAAAACTTAAAGTCAGTCTATATTCTCCTCAGTGCTTAAGATATATAGGCCTTATTTTGAACTCTAATTTAATGAACATAATTGTTTAGTACTTCCATGTATGGAATGTGGCCCATAAAATTCCCCAAACATAATACATACTCTCCCCAGTTCCCAAGATGCAGGTCTAAGAGTGAACTTAAAATATAATAAGCTTAATTTTTACTAGTTCCTGGTATTAAATGTGGCCAATAATTGGCTTTATGCTTTTTACTTTAAATTAAATTATTTGGAGCAAGTTTTTTTTGATTTTTAAGATATAATTAGAAACTATTCTCAAAATCCCTAAGTGCAGCCTAATTATGAGGATGCTTATGTATCTGATAGAAGGAACAATTGTTGATTCTAGCAAGTTGGTACTTTGTCTAATATTGCTCTTCATATAAATTACCAAGAACAATTGATGATTCTAGCAACTTGTCACATTGTCTAATTTATCTACTAACATAAGTTACCAAGTGCTGATTGCACCACATTTACATGTAACTTAATGGACATTGCTTTTACTCTACAGTTATCTTTCAATCGTTTCCTTTTACTAATTATCCTGAGAACTGAAGGCTGCGAAGCATAACTGGATTCTCTAATTTATAGAATCTGCTCTTGCTATTACTGCTCAACTGGCATATGGCAGCTTTTTGGTTTGAGCTCTAAAAGAAAAGCTTTCTAGCTCTATAGAAAAAGAAAAACTAGCTTCTAGAATTCTTAGTTCAAGAAATCATCAATTCACTCACGTTATTCACTGTTTTTCAGTATAAAGGGTTCTAATAAGCAGGGGGAAGTCAAGCTTTTTTGGGAGGTCCCCCAATCTTCTCGACTCAAATGCGATTTCACGTCGGTTGACCACATCCAGGTGTCCTTGGAATTGAATCTCTTTGAGTACAAGGGTTGGGTTGAGGTACATGAGCTGGGTTCAGAACGTCGTTAGACAGTTCGGTTCATATCCGGTATAGGCGTATTTGTAATTGTCATCTTTTTCCTTGTCATTTTGTGCTCTACTTGAATGAGAAATTTTTTTAAGAAAATAAAATAAAATTCACCACTTTGATTGTTGTGTTCTATTAGAAATTTTATAAATTATCAGCCCACATGCTCATCTTGTACACAAGTAGAATGCCTTGATATTGTCTTCTTTTTTGCCTAATTTTCTATTAAAAAATAGCTCTAAAAGAAAAGCTTTCTAGCTCTATAGAAAAAGAAAAACTAGCTTCTAGAATTCTTAGTTCAAGAAACCATCAATTCACTCACGTTATTCACTATTTTTCAGTATAAAGGCTTCTAATAAGCAGGGGGAAGTCAAGCTTTTTTGGGAGGTCCCCCAATCTTCTCGACTCAAATGCGATTTCACGTCGGTTGACCACATCCAGGTGTCCTTAGAACCGAACCTCTCTGAGTACAAGGGTTGGGTTGAGGTACATGAGCTGGGTTCAGAACATCGTTAGATAGTTCGGTTCATATCCGGTATAGGCGTATTTGTAATTGTCATCTTTTTCCTTGTCATTTTGTGTTCTACTTGAATGAGAAATTTTTTTAAGAAAATAAAATAAAATTCACCACCTTGATTGTTGTGTTCTTTTAGAAATTTTATAAATTATCAGCCCACATGCTCATCTTGTACACAAGTAGAATGCCTTGATATTGTCTTCTTTTTTGCTTAATTTTCTATTAAAAAATAGCTGTGCGTCTAGCGTAATGAGTGATACAGATCGTTATCTAGACCAGCAAAAGAGGGATGTTATGGGAGGAGGGTGTATTGAAGAACCGCGGGTGAAAAATGTGAACACTCCAAACTGCTCTTTGTCTCTCTTGTTCTTTTCTCTGTCTTTCTATAATTTTATGATCATCTCATTTCCACCATCATATATTGAATGATATTTCTATGAAGTTCAATTATTTGTTAAAATGTAAACTATAAAATTTAGATTTGATATTTCAAAGCTTAGTTATATATTCACCTAGAAGAACTATTTGTTGGTGGGAGAATTAGATTGGTTAGAGGTAGAGCTTTGAGAACTTTGTGAGTTTGGAGAGGTAGAGAGAGTGGGTAATGATGACGGTATGGGCTGATGTGGTGTGGTAGAGGAAGGTGGGAATAGAGTTGAGGGAAGAATGAGCAGCCGAGGGTTATTGTTTTTGGAGACTGAGGAAGTTGGGGGTGAGAGAGAAGATGGGGTTTGGGTTTGGAAGTGATGTTCGAGGAAGTGTACGTTATGAGAAATGAGAACTTTTTGTGAGTGAGTTGAAGCATCGGTATCCTTTGTAGGTAGGAGAGTAACCGATGAAGATGCATGGAATCATTTTGGGGGAGTGGTGGTAGAAGTGGTTAGTAAATGCAGCTGAAAACACGCAGGTGAGTACAGGTGGGTTTGTGATTGTGTAGAAGTTTGTAGAGTGTTTTATTATTGATAGTCTTGGAAGGGAAGCGGTTAATGCGACAGGCTAAATATCATGTGAACTTGATTCCACTAATGGCTCACATGCATCAAATCATGATTTAGCTAAATGGAGCTCTTCTTCCTAAAATGCTGCAAAAACACACATCAAAACACAATTAATCCCATGGAAAACATAATTCATAACACAAAATTACCTATATTTATTGGATTCATCAATGAGATTGAATTTATATTGGGGAACATGCAGTATTTGAGAGAGATTGAGCTTACAAGATGGAGTAAGACCGTTGTTGGTGTTTGGTATGTGTAGGGATTGACTATTGTCGATGGTGACTTTGTCGTGTCCATTGTACGAGTTTGAGGTGGAGAGGTTGCTGAGATCGTTGGTCACATGGGCTGATGCGCCTGAGTCAAGAACCCAATTCTTATCGTTGGGTGTAGCATTGGAGATGAGTGTTGTGGGATGATGTGAGGATTTAGTAATGGTCGAATTGTGTATATTTCCATAGATTTGACATTTGGTGGTGGCTCTTCCCCGTTGAACATTGGATGAGGTGTTTGACTATGAGCTAAAGCTTGATCGATTAAGGGGTTGTGTGTTTGATTAGTTTCTGTTTTCTAGGACCTGCCCGCAGGTATGCATTAGGAGTGTCAGCGCGTGCTGTAGATTATGTTTGGCTTCATGCTGTAGATTGATGTCTTCGCTGCAAAGTAGGGAATATAGGTTGTCAAGACTCATGTGTTGGAGGTTTGTGCGGTTTGGAGTTTTGAATGCTTGATATTAGAGGCCATTCAAGGTGTATAGAATGAGATCTTCGGGGTTAATTGTGGAGCTGGAAGCTGATATTTTATCTACAATCTCTTTAATCTCGGAGAGGTAAGCTAGCATAGTTTTGTCTTGCATTATGACGTTGTGTAAGGCATTTTTGAGTCGAATAACCTTGGACCTGTTTGTGGATTGGAAGCTTCTTGCAAGAATTTGCCATGCTCCGTGACAAATTTTGGTGATCACGATGTAGGGTAAAATGGAGGAGAGGGGATGGTGGAGAATATGTATGAGATCAAGCTTCGATCGGTGGAGGTTCATAATTCATAACGTGGATTGATGTGTTGGTTTCCAGCGCCGTGAAGACTGTTGGCTTTGAAAAGATTAAAGATCTGCACTCGCCAAATTGAGTAGTTGTCGGAGTTAAGGGGGTGATTAATTAGGTTTTTGATGTTATTGATCAAGAACGTAAGGCTAGGGGGAAGAACCAGTGGGTTCGGTGCTTCTTGATTTTTTTGATGCGTTGGTGCTACTTTTCGTGCTCGAGGATGATGCAGCTATTGGACGGTAGCTTGGATGATGAGAATGTTTTCGTCAGACAGAGGCATGAGTCTTACAGAAGAAGGAGCTTGTCGTGTTGGGGAAGCAAACGCAAACGATTCTTTGCGTCGATTATGGTGCGTCAGATAGAGGCGATCCTATAGGAGATGGAGACAGAGGCTTGCTGTGCTGGAGGATCAGACGCCGAAGAAGGGGATCATGAAAAGCTCTGATATCATGTTGAGAAGATGAAAGTTGAGAGGAAGAGAGAAGAGCATCCATGATAAATTGAATCATTAGAACGTGTGTAATACATATATTGTTACAACGTACATATATATAATGATGTGTAATCGTAACATATGTCGGTTATTAATTCTAATTAATGTCGAGTCTTCAATGAGTAGCCGACGGTTACATTCTAATCTTTGTGACTTATAGCAGTTTCTAATTTGATTAATGTCTAACGTCTAACATTCACTGTTGTGATTATATTCTAATAGCAATTAGTTTGATTTTTAAATTTCACTTGTCTTTCATGATTTTTTGCTGACGTATTTTTTGTGACTGTTTCTCTAGGTGAAGTTGAAGATGATGAAAAAGAAAGGGAACATTCCTCCCTGCAAGATAGATTGGACAAGGAGCTTAAGGAATTGGATAAAAGGCTGGAACAGAAGGAGGTCTTGGTCATTTCTCTCTTAAGCTTGTACCTTTCATTTATAGAATTTTGCATGCAACGGTTTCTAAGTGCAAGAATATACAAGACTAGGAATATGCAAGAATACCTTTCTATCTGATGCTTAATTATTTGGAATATAATGAAAAGCAACTTATCATTTTATTTTTTGTAGCTTACTCTTTTCAATTATTGAATTCTGAATGAAATAAATAATTCCTTAGTGCAACTACAAATGAACAACATGAAGCAGCCCGTGGCTGTTTTGCTTTGTTTTCGTATATATGGAAGCGTAATTTGTCTTTTTATTTATTGTATCTCTTAATTTCATGCAAGTTTCCCCTAAACCTTTTTTAATATAGGTTATTTTGTATAAAGTTTGATTTTATGTGATTGTTTGGCTGAGGATAAAGATCTAAAAGCCATCCATGATATAACTACAAGAATCGTTGTTTATATAAATGTTGCCGGCATGCTATACTAATCATCCCAAATGTTAAGAGCCACGTAGTTCTGGGCCAATTATTATCTAAAGAATCAAATAGAATAATCAGTTCAGTAATAATGTTTGTTTGTTAGTAATGAGTTGATGACTATATAGATTAATTATGTCAACTAATGCATAAATTAATTAATGCATTGTGTATTAATTAGGAAGTATCTTCTCTATTTAGAACTTAAGGAGAGGCTTTTATTTGATCATTTGGAAACAAAGGATTTATGTAGCTGACCCCACCTTGTCGGATTAAGGCTCGGTGTTATTGTTGCTGTGTTTCGATGTTTTAATTATCATATTTACATTACTTATGTTATATTTATACTAATTTCTATAAGATTATGTTAGTTGGTTTAATTATATAGAACATTTATTTTAATCTTTATCAGACAATTCCTCTTTTATAACTAGGCCGAAATGAAAAGATTTTCCAAGGTGGAT
Source organism: Gastrodia elata (assembly GCA_016760335.1). Classification (NCBI taxonomy): domain Eukaryota; kingdom Viridiplantae; phylum Streptophyta; class Magnoliopsida; order Asparagales; family Orchidaceae; genus Gastrodia; species Gastrodia elata. The sequence goes on from CM028673.1 coordinate 447,159, forward strand.
ACATCTGTACTCAGGCATCATTATGAGAGGAAATTGATGGAACTAGAACAAGAGAAAAAGGCTTTACAGGCAAGTGAATCTACTGATTTTCCTAAAGTTGGCAGATGTGTATCCATCTAAATGATGCAATGTTTACCTGACAGAAAGAGATAGAGGAACTCCGCCTAAACCTTGCAAATATATCTTCCACTTCTGGTGATTGTGCACAAAAACTGAAAGATGAATATCTTCATAAATTGACTATGCTTGAATCACAGGTACGACTGAGGAAAAATATTTGTTTGTTTAAAAAATTATTATCTTTTTGTTCTTGATTTTTATAGTTTTATTATTTCTTAAGCATTATCACAGGTATAGTTGACTTTTTCTCTTTTATATTCAGGTGTCTGAATTGAAAAAAAAGCAAGAGGCACAATCTCAATTATTAAGGCAAAAACAAAAAAGTGATGATGCTGCAAAACGGCTTCAGGAAGAAATTCACAAAATAAAGTCTCAGAAGGTTTTGCTGACGATTTCATACCTTGCTATTCAGAACGAATTCATGCATACTTAAGCTACTCAGAATAATTTCATATTTTCAAAATTGAATATTAGCAAGATTTTTATCTTTCAGGTACAATTACAACAAAAGATAAAACATGAATCTGAGCAGTTTCGATCTTGGAAGGCTACTCGAGAGAAGGAAGTAATGCAGGTACTTAAAAATATGATTGAGATCAGGCCCATAAAATGGCTCGAGTTATATTTTTATTGTTTTTTAATGTTAATTCAAAGCATGAATTTTCTTGGTGTTTTTTTAATGAAATTATATCGGTCATTTATTAGCTTAAGAAGGAGGGGCGGAGGAACGAGTATGAAATGCACAAGCTGTTGGCTTTGAATCAACGGCAGAAGATGGTAATAATGCATTGTATATTCTAGCATTATTTTATTTTTTCCCTCTGCAGTAAGCATAATGCAATTGACATTTACTTCTTCCATTCGGTATCCACTAGGTTTTGCAGCGAAAGACTGAAGAGGCTTCCATGGCTACAAAAAGATTGAAAGATTTTCTTGAAGCGAAGAAAATTTACCCTCGTGAGGCTTTTGGCTATTATTACTATAGTGACTGAATAATATTGATTAAGCTCAACTCCTTATTTACAATGTGCGTTTTCAGTATCTATAGTTACAATTAATAGCCATTATAAAATGCAGGTAACGGACAAGCCAATAATCCTGGAATTCAGGTACAAGTTGTTTCATGCGTCACTATCCCGATTGTTGCTGTTGGGTATATATTGATGAAATTTTATTATATATTATTAGCAGGCTTTATTGCAGGCCATAGAAGATGAACTTGAAGTGTCTGTTAGGGTACACGAGGTTCGTTCAGAATATGAACGCCAGGCGGAAGGGTGAGACTTTTTTTTTTTAACAAAAAACAGAAAATATTATTAAAATCTTAAATCAAAGAGAAAAACCATGAAGTAAAATTAAGTGAATAGTGTTATGGCTCAATGTTTGAGCGTTTGTGTTGTACTCTAAAAGAAGCAAAAGAAAATACTAAGGAATTAAATAACGTTCTATAAGATATTGAAGTGACTAAGAGCACCAAAATCACAGTTGCAGTCAAGCACTCTTACCCATCCATACGCTAGAAGCAGATTCAAAATTCCAAACGGTAATAAATGCAGACCATGATTCCAACTATATCAAGACAGAAATATGAGCGAAGCAGCAAAAATGTCTGTAGCAATCTTGATCAGCAGCTCAAGCAGACCATCTCCCATCAGCAGCTATGAGGGCCCAAACTCAGATCAGTCACCTGCAGCATTAGAACTAGCCTGACAACCAGCATCCAGTGACAGATGCACAGCTTGAAACCTGAAACCTGAGCAATAATACCAGAAGCCAGGCAAAAAATTATTTCTCAAGCCCCAACAACAAAACATCAAGCCAAATAAAGTCAACTTCAACAATCAGATGGCACAAGACCACCCTATATGAATTAGCACAAAAACTCTCAAAAGTTATAAAAAATTAGCCTCCACGAAACAGAAAAGAATGTAGGAGGACCAAACTAATTCTAATATCAGCAAACCAGAACAGTCAATGTAATAGCACGAGTAAAGCACTCTCAGGCACACTTTAAAGGCTACAATAACCATCCTAGGCAAAAGCAGATTGTAAACCAGTAGAGTTAAACAAGCGCAACCAGCAGACTCCCAACCGCTGTAGAAGAAAATGCCAACTTAATTAATTTTCCATTACTCAACAAGTTTACTACTTGCATGATTCTCTTATGCAATAAAATCAGCAGGAATAAAGACGTGCTTTTTTTTTGTTTGTTTGTTTGGCTCGTCAACAGAAGAGCTGCAATGGCAAGGGAGCTTGCCAAACTAAAAGAGGAATCCGAAATTGCGAGACAAAAGATTATGTGGTGAGTATATTTTTATTTTTTAAGAAGATAAATCTCCTATTTATTTGATTAGACGAAAATGCTAATATATTTGGTGCTGCTGCCGCCTGGGGCTGGCTGTCTGCTTCACCAGTGAGAGTCCTCTCCAAGCAATTTCTCCGAGCGCTAGAAATTCGAGGATTGCAGCGTTGGAAAACATGCTAGCCACTTCATCCAGCACCCTCGTTTTCATGGCGTCGGAGCTGTCGGAAGCGGAGGAGCGCGAGCGTGTATTCAGTGGCAGGGGAAGATGGAATCAGATTCACTCACTCATCGATGCAAAGAATCTGATGAACCGCCTCTTCAATTTGGCGGCCTCTTACAGGTACACACACACACACACACAAGGGGTTACTACCGTATCATCATAATCTTTTTTGTATTATATTAATTTTATGTTGTAATGGGTGGGGGGGGTAGGTGCCAGCTATGGGATAAGGAATTGGGGTGCAGAGAGAAAGATGCAGAGATCAGCGAGTTGAAGGAGAACATATACAGGCTGAGCAGCTTGGCCAGACAGCTGGATTCGAAGCAGAAAACTCCGTTAAATGAGGGAACGAAGGCTAATCCTCGAAAGCCCGTCGCGATGGCTTTGAGGGACGCGAGGGAGGGCGTGGAATCGGAGGCTGATATGGATACGTCGTCAGATTCGGAAGAAGAGGGGGACAAGGAGTCCGACGAAGATTGGGTGGAGTCCAGGAAGGCCAAAACGAAGAGGAGATCCAGGTCAAAGATGTTCTCAGATGATTACGCCGCCGCCGCCGCCGCCGCCGCCGCTGCTGCCGCTGATCAGCACAAAGTCTGCTGCTCCTGCTCCAAAAAATCCTCCTGCAAGACTGTAAAATGTGAGTGCCGAGCAGCCGGCAAATCATGCGGCATTTGCTGCGGCTGCATATCTCTAAAGTGTGCTAACAGGGAAGAGGGGGAGGAGGAGGAGGAGGAGCGTCGTCTGGATTCAGATATGGAGATGGATGACGAGAAGCTGATATCTCAAGGCACGCTGCTGCTTCAGAGTGCCCTCAAGGCACGCAGACCCTTGTCGGACATTGGAAACAAGCAGGCACACACGGAAGATTTCCTTTGTTTGATTTATTACCTATAAACAAACAATAGTGTAATAATAAGAGAAATGGTTTCCTTATCCTTGTAGGGAAAGGCGAAGCGAGAAAAACCGGCAAAGAAGAAGCAGTGGCGAAAACTGACCATTCAACTCGTGCCTTCAGAAATTGAAGGCGAGGGGACGGGTGCGGCAGTGACGCCGCAGCCGCCGGCGCAGCAGCTGCGACGGCCTCAAGCAGCGGAAGCCATTTCTTTGGAGATCCACCACCCGCCTTTCGGGGACAGCAACGCTGTCAGAAATGATGAATCAGCATTGAGGGGTAAAGAGAATAGTAGTAGTAACAGAGCTGCGCTTGCCAATAGCAGCAGATTCAAGAGCACTGCGCCGTCGGATGACAAGGAAAATAAAATGCTATGACCGCCCCCCCCCCCCCCCCCCCCCTCCTCCATTTGAGATATTATAACAGTTTTGCTGCCTCGTTCTAACATTACTGACAAAGGTTCTTTTACTATTATTGTTTTCTTAAAATATTCATTAGAGAGGCTGTGGTGGGAAGGCTGATATGAAAGTATATTTGCTTGATCATTGTTGATAAAAGATGTATTAGGTTACAAGGATAAGCTAATTCATGAAATTAATATGATTAGTGTTGAAAAGTAACGAGCAACTATCTCAAGCTTTATTGTTAATGTTGACTCCTATTATTAAGTTGTTCTCTCTTATGCCTTCTCTCTGCTTTCTATCGTTGTTAATGAGCCCAATAATCATTACATTTTAGTCAAAGTGGTTTCATTAATTTTCCTGGAAACATATCTTTTTTGTTAATCTTTCATGTGCTCTTGAGGTAGGGTTATGTCGCTATTCAAGTTTAGTAGATATTTTTTTGTCACACTATAATTTATGAATGAGACAGAGAACTAATATCAAGTTTTGTTTTTCTCTATTTTCTAGAAAATGATCTAACTATAATTTATAACACTTTAATCTAACTAATATATTGATTTTTTTCAACCTCTTAATGAAGAGGTAGAAAGTGGGCATCACATGGAAAGTACAATTGTTAATTCTACATAGGAAATTTCATGTGATATTTCGTAGATCATGGTCTACAAAAAGTGAGGAAAGCACTAAAATACAAATATAACAGACTAATATATTTCATATAAAGTATTTTAGAGCCTGAAGATAAACTAAAATTTTTATATGCACAAAATAATAGTTCGACACATCCAAAGAAAAGTAAATATTATTATATGAGTTAATTTGAGAAATTTAAATGTAAAATAATTGTAGTAAAATTTGGTTAAAGTGTAATTAGTATGTTTGATAATTTTACATAAAATTTAATATTTTTTTGTTTGATATTAAGTAATTTTTAACTATAACTTTTTAAGTAAATTGGGGTATAATTTTACCCATAAATTTGATTAGACGATTCAATCGAACGAATCATTTTTCGTCGGAGAAAAGCTTGGCTCTGTGTATTGCGCTCATCGGCTCCGTTTAGATGCATCGGCTGCTCCGTGTAATCTCGTCAGTTAGTCCTGATTCGGACATTACTTGATTACCCAATTTCTATATACATTAAAGCAAAATTTAATTACTGTGTTAAATTTTTTCGCCCATTTTATTTTGTGCTAACTATTGATAATCTTAATTCACACGAAAAATTTTTTTAAAACATCATGTATTGCTTAAAAAAATAGAGTGTATAAATGAGGAGAGTTTTTTATTTGATGATTAAATTAAATTTAATAAAATTTAAAATTTTTAATTCTTATAGCTCAAATATTTCAAACAATTTTATTAAGAGATATCCGAGGGAAAAAAACAGGAACTAAATCAATCATATTGGATCCGCCAATAGATATCATTCACAAGTGGGCAGTGAGTGATAGGGTTTAAACTCAAATATCTCAATTAAAATATCATTCATTTGTCATACATATTATATGTATTGTTCAATAAAATTCCTCTTATATATATATATATATATTATAAAAATTAAATAAAATAAAAAAAGCAATTCGGCCACCTTACTTCAACTTTAATGAAAAGTTGTACTTCAATAAAAAGTTCATTTAATAAAATTTTAAAAAAATTATTTAATTATTTATTTATATTAAAATAATATAAATATTATTTTTAAAATTAAAATAATTTTCAAATTTTAATAGATGAATTTTTTAAATGCTATATCTCATCGAGTTTAAAAATTATTTTTCTTATAATATGTGTTTGCATTTGCGTTAAATAACCCCCGATGCACTGAGGGGCCGCCAGGTGGACGGTTGTAACAGGTCCCTCTTTGTCTTCTTCTCTCTGCATCTGGACGCTTACTTCTGCCCTCTTCCCCCCCCCCCACTTCGTCTCTAAATATGTTTTTCCCATCTGCTTGCTGCAAGAAGCAGCTGCACTTTTTCACCGCCGCCGACGGATCCCGCTCATATTTTCTTACGGCTTCGCTCAGCCTTTGCTCTTTTGGGGGGGATTCCTAGAAGCAATACTTGCGTCCGCCGCGCCGTTTTAGGTTTCTTTGGGGATTATGTTTAACCCGACATCGTATTCAAAGTTTGCTACATGCTCGGAAGTTTCTTCTTCGATTATAAGAGAGGATTCTTTTTATTTTTTGATATTCAATTGCACTGACTACAGCTCTCGTTCTATTGATCGATTTTTTTTCCTCCATATTATATTTTGTTGACGGATTTGGTGCTTTATTGAAACTTCTGTTATTCACTCTTGAATTTATATATTGATCCCGGCGCGCGCGCGTTCTTCCTCGCTTTTTTTTTGTCGACCTTATTAGATACTCCGATTCTTGCAAGGGGCGGCGACTGTGAAATGGCAGTGGCATTTACCCGTTTTTCATATTGGTTGTTGGGAACGAAGGAGCGTGAAAGCTCTAATTCAGTGCTGACTTCTTCATCTGATTCCCCTTCGGGATTTAGAGAGCCCGAGTCAGTCAAATTTTCGTCAGTAAACGGGACTAAGATGAAGCCTTCTTCCCGAAGAATCAAGAAGAAATGGCGGAGTCGTGAGGAGAGGAGGATGAGGATCGATAGGGAGTATGATGTGGTCATCGTGCCATCTGATGGAGGATTCCTCTCAGCTTCCGACTCTGATGATTCGGATTGGTCTATAGGTTGGATGGAGCCTCATGCACCTGATTTTCAGAGTGATGAAGGGGTGTTTGATAGCAGCTTCGCTGTTCTTGTCCCTTGCTATAGACGTGGCCGCTGTGAGCAGAAGGGGAGTCTTAAGAAGACCCAAGCTCTGGGCGGTGCTGTTACTGAACTCTGTGAACTCTCTTCTGGTGAGTTGTTACTGTCACTGATTTTCGCTTATTCTTCTCGTTACTATGTTCTCCATTTTCTGTTTTGCAATTCAACTTCAATTACTCATCAGCATCTCCAATTGCTTCAACTCTCAAAAATATTTTTAATGATGCCAGCCATACCAAATCCACATGCCCGGTTTGCATTTTTAATGTCTGCTCCAGGCATTTGACATGAATTATTTTGTCATAACATGCATGTGATTCTTGCTTGCTGACAGAGTGTGAACAAACATGAGCTGTGCATTATCTGAAAATTGACAAATTAAAAGAAAGAACAGAACTGTTTCTTGCAGCTCACGAAAACTTTCATTATTTGCATACTTTTTTTTTTTTTTTATCTGTCTGTATATTGCTGATTTTGCCTTCTCTTCCAGCCTTATTTGGGTAAAATCGAAATGACCTGTAGGTAGCATGTGAGCCAACCAAACGACTGAAATCTTTAAATAGCAATACATGGCACCAAGATGTGCCAAACAACGATAGATCAACCACTTTCTTTAAATCTTTCTATGCTGCCAATCCTTTCAGCCTTTAACACCCTTCTATCTCTTAAATCCGTCAATGCTACATTTTTTTTCATTGAATGGGGATGAGATTCGGCATGATTAGGTGTTTAGTAAAGTTTAGGCTGTTGAATGTGCAAACTAATTATTCCTCATTGAATGTGCAAACTAATTTGTACTTTTTTTATTCTTCTCTTTCCCAATTTTTTTTTTCTTAAACAGAATTTCAGTGTATGTTAAAAAATTGGGATTTTTGCCGATATAACACAAAAATCTATAATATTTATACCTAAAGCATAACTTTTAAATATTACTCACATAACACTTAAATCTTTCAAATTAATTAAGCTTACCACCCCAATTAAGCCCATCAACCCAGCGAGCCCATCCCAGGTCATTGGTCATTGCTCGTTCGTCCGATGCAATCAGGTCGTTCCTCGGCATGATGTCGCAGTGGATGACGCTGGCCGTGTGAAGATGGGGTGGGGCTAGGCAGAATTTCGTGGGCGCGGGACCTGGCAAAATTCTTGTCATGCCAGCCTTCAGCTTGGTCGATTTTTCCCGCTAGGAAACCACTGGCCGCGTATTCCAGGAAATAATCGCAGAGAAGGATGCCGCCGTGCACAGGGGAAATGTTGAAGCTGAGGCAGGAAACGACGGCGGAGAATTGAGGTACGAGAGAATGCTCTGCTGCCGCTGAAGAGGGCGTGATCGGGAGAGCTCCGCCAATTTGAGGACAAAGAGATCGCCCGAGGAGGAGCCCACGGCCGATCGCCGGGCCTTGAATCCACATGTGATGCAGCATTCCGACCTTCGTTTTGGAAGTTATTGAATGACGTGAAATGGGTTAAACAACTTCAATTCGGTGGTAGGTTTGATGAATTTCAAAGAATTAAGTGTAGTATGAGTAATATTTAAAAATTATATGTTTTAGGAGTAAATATTAGATATTTCTTTGTTCTACATTTAAAAATCTTTAAAAAATTTCACTATCTATTAATTTTTTTTGTTTCTATTCATTTATATTCATTGTGCAGAGAGTACAGACTTCATTGAAAGATGGCTTTCATCCCTTCAGGACATGTGACGCCCTTAATTGACATCAGGCTCTCTTTCTACATCGCCTGGAAGACAGATTAAATATAAAGATCTGTCCTTTCAGTATGCGACGATGTTCAGCAATGATTGTTCCTCTAAGTAGTTAGTCTTCTTCTTCACTGCGATTCTAATACTCTTCTCTTTCTTCTCGGGCCTTTTGTACATGCAGCCTATATCATGATAATATAGATAGTTATTGCTTATATGTTTGTCCTTGTACATTTAGAAAAAAGCATTATCTGCCCAAATTTTGCTGTAAATATTTTCCAGACTCTGCTTTGAAGGTCGCCAAGCTCATCTGGCAGTCTGTAGAATAAAGAATATTACTGTTCTTATATAAGCTTTCTGTCTCTAATGTGCACAAAGATACTGCTACTGCTTGGCGTGATTGGATGGCATGTTTATCTTAATAAGGATATGACACGTTTACCTTCCGTGATTGTCTGCAGTTATGCATATTATTTTGAGATGAGGGGTTTATAGAGCTATTGGTATTGTGGCTCAGTGATTTGGAGTTCTTGAAATAAAGTGTTCAAATCTTATCTCCCTTCTCACCTACTAAGAAGGTTCATCTTCATTCAAAACAAAAATAATATTATGAATAATGTTACAGCTCAATAATTTGAGCTTCTGGATTTGTATTTTTTGATAAGTTAGGAGTTTAAATCTATTAATCACAAATATACCTCTTGATGAGGCTCAATTTCTTTTAAAAAAAAGTTAATAACAAAATTTAGTAAAGATTGTTGCTATCCTGCCCTCAAGTTACCTTCTTGTTGCCCCCATTAAGAAGATGGTATTTTCGTTCTAAAACAGTATGAGATGCATTTCTTATGTTATGTGAATAGTATTGTGGCACACTGATTAGAGCTATAGAATTTAAATTGAGATTCAACATTTAAATCATTTGGATGATAGCTTGATTGAGAATGAAAGCATGCTTGCAACATTGAAGTAGCAATCTCGGGTTCCCGATGGCCATTGTAAACTAGTTTGCCTCTTCACCAATTATCATCGTAACAATCTTAGGTTTGTAAATCCTAAAAGATAATTAAATATCTAATATTTGTTGCACAAGTACCATGATTTTATGTTGTCCAGTACAACGTGCACCTAGACATAACCTTATGTGCGCTCAAACACTCGTCCTGATGCAACTCTAGGTGCATTTAGACGTGTTGATATGACCGACCAACGAGGTGGAAAGTTGACTTGTCTGCTTCTCGTGTTGCCACGAGATCACGCCCAAATGTGAACTAGCACACTGTGAGGACTCGACGCCGGGTTTAGCGTGAGCTAAACTACCGCTGAGCTCTTGGAGTCGCAGGACCATATTGAGCAATTTAAGTAAGATGGTTGCAGTACATGATCTGATATTTTATACATAAAAATATTGGATTTTGAATCCTCAAAATTATATATCATTCTGTACCATTTGATAATAATACACATTACACTTTGTCAAGATTTAAATTCGTGAGCAATACAAGACAAATAGATTGTAGTAAAGGTAATTCAAAAATATATAATGTTTCTTGCCATAAATACAATTTCATAATTAATAATATATCATATGTCCAAAAATTTATTAATTTCAGTGTATATATCTTTTTAATATAAGAAAAAAAGTTTAACAATTTTGATGAACAAATTCAAAATCATGAAACTGGGGTTCAAACAAGTATACATAAACTAGGCCATCTCAAAAGCTCCAATTAATAATTAAATTATTATTTATCATCTATTTTAATTATAGTAAACAACTGGTTATTTTTTTACAAAAAAAACCATGATTCTATAAGAGTAATTTTAGAAAATCTTGGAAAATTGTTGAGAATTTTTTAATGATTGCATTTTTCCTAGTTAATTTAAGATGAATTTAAATCAAAATAATTATTATTAATAAATGAATAATAGTATTTTTTCTAAATTTTAAGCTTGCATGATGAGTTTAATAGACATTCAAGAATTTTTATGTGATGTATTCTCATAATTTTTTCTCATTTTTTGTTTATTTTGTTTCTCTAATTTTGCATATTCATAACTTTCATTTCACCCACAATTGAATCCTGAAGTTTTGCACACATATTTTTTTTATGCATTGTTAATAGATCACTAGTTGTCTTTATTTGTCTTTAAGTTTTGCACACATATCATTAGTTGTCTTTTAAGTTATTCAAAAATCATTCTAAAGTTGAGAAGAATTACTATTTTTACTAAAAATTTTTTTTCAGAGCCATAACTTTTCAACCACTTAGATCTGGGTACGTTAACTTTGATTGGTTACTCTTCTATGTATAGGGAACAACTTTATAGAAGATGTTATAAGTCCGTTTTGACTATAAAGCTCTCATTTAGGCACTCAAACTTCAGCCAAAATAAATTATTCTAACTTCAAATATTTTGACAAATTTCAAAAATTTATCATGCCATGTTTGTAATATTATAACTTTTGATATAGTCATAATGAATATCTAAAATTTTGCATGCTTATTCTTAGGTATATTATGAACAAATTTATTATTGATCACAGAGGCTAAAAATATTATTTAAGTACTCTTTTAGAGCTTAAATTTTTAGAAATATATCATTTTCTTATAATTTTATGAATTTATCACTATGTTTGTTTGATTATAACTTTTAATATATGCAAAATTGAAATATTAAATTTGGCATGAATGTTCTTTGATATATTGAGAATAAGTTATTTTTAGATTCTAGAGACTAACAAATATTTTATGAGCACTATTTTGATATTTAAAGTTCAACAAAAAGATGAAAAATTTAATTAGTCAAATTAAGTATATTTTTTATGAAAATTATTATTTGGATATCAATTCATAATCTATTGAATCCTTAACTTTATAAACGAGATTAAACATCAAATCAATGCATGCACATTCACTTTTAGCATATTAAAGCAAGAATGAGCAGTGTGATAATCAAACAATCGTGCACGTATAGTTATTTGGAAATTATTATTTCTAGTATTTATAATTGAGCTTATTTCCATTTGTTGTTTTGATAAATGACATGTTTACACTTTACCTCTTATTGAATTAAGAAATTATAATAATAATTATGACAAATATCTATGGTAAAAGTCATTCAAGGAAGAATAAAAATGAACATGTACCTGTATGATTTGCTAGCAATCCATGACGAAATAAGGATGGATTGAATTCATTAAGAAAGGGCAGAAGATCTAGAAAAAAAACTCACCAAATTGAAGTGAACATTATGAACAATTATCGATGGATAATTGTATACATTCATAAAATATTTTAAGCTAATATTTAGGTTTCCCAATAATGATTGAAAGTCTTAGGCCCAAAAAGAAAATATTATTATCACATAATTTATTTCAAACTATAGGTTTATTATTTTAAATTATTGATTTTATCTCAGTTGGGAAATGCAACTATTTGGCAAGTTCAAAAAAATGCAATGGCTTTGTGTATGATGAATAACTTATTGTTAATTAAGTTATTTAATTAATGTTATTTTAAATATGAGTTATTGCTTGGAAATTCTTAACCTTGATGCGAGTTGCTACCTTTGCAATATTCATAATATATTAAGTATTTGTTTTGTGACATCTTTTGGCAATAAATGATAATCACAATATAATATTCATATGAAAATAGAGCAAATTAGGGTTAAAACAATAGTAAAAATAGCAAGTGCAAAAAGTATATACATGGTACTTTTATTTTGTGGAATGAGTCAAAAATCAAAAGTTTCACTCATTAGAGTAATTGGATAAGAGTAAGAGTCTGTATTTATAAAGATAAAATAATAATATGATTAAATTTTTATAAAAATAAAACAATAAATATAGTAATAGTGTGAAAATAAATCATATGGTAATATTTAAAATATAATAATATAAAATAAATAAATATTTTTTGTATTTTTTTTAATCTTTCTTCTTTCTTTTATTCTCTCTTTTACATAAAATTATTATCACTTTTCTATCTATCTCGATTTCTCTCTCTTCTCTCTTTTTTTTACATGAAATTATCATTTCTTACCTCTCTTTATATCCTAATAACTTAACTAAATGAAATAATTATAATATAATAAATAGAGCATAATAATAATATATAATAATAGTAATAATAATAATTAAAAAAAGATAAAAAGAAAATGACAATAAAGAAAAATACAAATTCAATAATAATAATAATAATAATAATTTAGATAAAAAAAATGATAGTAACAAAAATTGCAATAATAATAATAATAAAAGAATTGACACAAATAAAAATAATTTAATTGAAATGATAGAAAGAAAATAATGATAATGATAATAATAATAATTGATATTAAAATGATTAAAATAAAATACCAGTAATAGTAATAGTAAAAAAAAAAAAATAATATTGAAAGAAATAAACTAATAGAATTAAAATGACATAAATATAAATTAAAATAAAAAATAGTAATAATAATGTTGAGAGAAATAAAAAAGGATAAAAATATAAATAGTAAAAATAATAGTAAACGCAACTCCTTTGAAAAAGGCTCGAAGACTTTTTCCTTTATCTTTGCTTTATATATATTTTTTTAATGCTGTAGCAAGAGAATATTAATGCATGACTCTGCATCTGTATTTTTTATGGAGGAATTTATTGGAAAATTTCAATTATGTTTAATGCTGCAAGCAGAATGCCTACAGACTTTGAAAAATTAGTAATTATGTAATAATCTAAGCAAAATTAATTAAGGGTTTTGTAATTAGTAATCTAAGCAAAAGATATTAATTTTATCTTATTTTAATTCTATTATATCATCTTCACAAAAGCAAACTATACCACATTGGTTCTACTAATGTAAACACTTTAATATATCATTAATATAATATTTACTATATTAACATTGATCGTACAAAAATAAAGACTCTTAAGGATGTAAATACTTTTGTTTTTGGGTGCTGGTAGGCTGCAAGCTTTATGAAACTAATTTCTTTGCAAAGTTGCTTTTATAAGGGCTAGCATTGATGCGAAATAACAACACAGATTCAAATAGATTTGTTTAAGAGTCAACCTGCTATTGAAAACATTTACCTCAAATTCTTAAATATTATTCATAAAATACTTGAGCTTTTAAAATGGGCACTTTCTAAGCATCATATTTACTGTCTATTCTATTCCATAGGTTTGGTGCCCACATTTCTATTTTTTGAACGGTGCTCGACCCAAGCCTTTAGCTTCAACAAAATTCTTCGCTCAAGCTCCCAAGCTTCTACTGCTGCAGAACATTCCATGCTGCTGCATAAAGTCCTTTTTGTTGCATTTGTCGGTCATTCTCTATAAGATTAATGCATAATAAGTGCGCGTGTATAATATATATATAGTTGTTTTGCAAACTACATCAACTATAGATATGTTCAACTTGAATTTTGTCTAGTTCTGAATAAAAAATTCTTAGCACTAACTATTTAGGTTGATGAACAAGAGCATGCGAAGGCTACCGCTCTTAAGGGAACTTGAAAGGCACGGCAGCACAGCTTCTGAGAATATTTCCAAAAGACTTTGAGCTGTTGTCCATAGAATTTGTTGTCCTGAGCTCTCAGACGCATCTCAGACGCACGTCCGCTTCATTGGCGTGCGCTACAAACTATAATTCTAATTCTCTCGATATTTTACTGTTTCTTTCTTGAATTATCCACTAGTAAACTGAATTCTGCTGTCTAACTTCGTTTTTTTAGCAACTGATAAAATTGGAGGTATCATATATTTTCATTCTATAATTCAAAAGATAACTCTTATACAAAAACTATGCAAGAAATTTTAAATTACTTGAATGTTGATGTATTAAATCAGATCCCTCAAGAGCTCATGTGTCAAGCCGGAGCTAGCTCAAGCTAAGTTAATTATGCTGATTTGAGAAGGAAGTTAAAGTGTTTGTCAATCAGCAAGTTGGAGCAGCAGGCGAGCATAGGTGCCCGCCAAATTGCAGGCCTGATTGCTGGGCCCTATCAATTCGTTTGTAGCCCAATTTTAGGGCATCCATCCGAAAATCCCATTTCGCGTGTGTGACGGTTGGATTTTGAAAAAGATTTCCATTGTTAAGTGCTTGGGAAGGGTTTGTCGAACCCTAGCTTGTATTCGGCATAAAGAAAATTCTTCTCATCTCTCATAGTGGACGTAGATGTTTACACAGAACCATGTAAATCATTGTGTTGTGTATGTGCTTGCATTTATTTGTGTGATTTTTCTTGTTTTTTTTGTTCTTGTTTGGTTTGTGTGATTCTGCATTCTTCAATCATAACAAGTAGTATCAGAGCGACATTTGCAAGAGAAGTCAAGAAAGATAGAGATGGAGGACAAGCTTCCGGTGTTTCATCGTTATCGGTGGTAGAGAGAACTTTTCATCAAGTTGTGACACATCTAACGAAGATTGATGTTGTCAAGTTTGATAGAAAGAACAACCTCAGAATGTGGATATGTGAAGTCACTGATGCACTTTGCGCGTTGAATCCAGATGATGTTCTTGATGGGGAATAAAAACTGAAGGAGATATCGGAAAGAGATTAGGTCAAGATGAACCGCTGCGCATGCGGCTTAATCCGAAATTGTCTAACCAAAGATTAAAATTATATGGTGATGATGGAAACGTCGAAACGTTGAAAATTCGTTGTGTGACAACCCAAATATATAATAAGACAGTTAAGACAAAATACTGACTCAATTAGGACAAAATCAAGATTTCGAGCAAGTTCAAAATTAGGCCGAATCAAATATACCGTTGAAAAGAGTATATTTTTGTGATCTTAATACCCAAGTTTGGAGACAATCTGAGCAACAGAGACTCATGTATTAATTTAAAATTTTTTAAATTTATATAAAATTAAGAAAATAAAATATAAGTCCAAAATAAAATATTTTGGCACTTTTGGATTCACAAAAATAAGAGAATGCTACACAAAATTTTGCAATAATCTTGTTAAGTTTATAAGAAAATCTACTGAAAAGTGCTGAATGATGCAAAACATATCATATACATGTGACATATTATGCTAATCCCATTTAGTTTGATTTAAAATTTGGTTAGCCTTAATTACTCTTTATTTTTAATCAATGTAATATTTATATATGTTAGAGAACTTTAATGTTATTTAGACACTTTGATTTACTCAATTTGATATTAAACTTTATTTGAACATAAGAATCTTAAGAACTTTATTAAATAAATGATACTTAATATAAATCAAAAATTTGTCATCAAGAATACACCAATAATGCATTAATTTGTTAGTGACCTATAAATTAACTATTGGTCTTAATTTGGTAAGTATAGGGGTTAAATCCTAACCTGTCTAATTAAGATCTAAATCCTTAATACTCAATCAATCAACTTAATTGAAAGATAATTCAACTTGCAAGGATAAAATCTTTATTAGGTTTATAAGAAAATCTATTGAAAAGTGCTGAATGATGCAAGACATATCATATACATGTGACATATTTTGATAAGATTCAACACTTTTCAGTAAATTTTCTTATAAACATAATAAGTTGTTTTGCAAGATAAAATCTTTGTACATTTTCTTATTGTATCCCTTTATTGCTTACCACTAACGCTTTTATAAATGTATGTTGATATTTTATACTTAGTTTACGAGACTAACTGACATTCCAACGCCCGCACTTTTATGTGCCAAGTCAGGAGCTAGTGGAGGTTGAAGCAATAGACAAATGAGGAGGATCAAAACTTAGCGTCCTTTATATTTTATTTTATCACATAATCATGTTGTAATAAATTGAACTATGTAATCTCAAACTATTATAATAAAATAAATGGATGATTTTATTTTTGTTTATTTGCTGTACTACTTAAACTGCTCAATCAGATCCCTCGATAGGGAGCCTCATGCGGGGTTGATCCTCTGACATTAACCCGATGCGGAGGAGCCCTCACAAGGACTTAATAACCAAACTGCATGAAACTTAAGTGATTTAGATTTGTAATCAAGTGCTAATCCCATTTGGCTTGATTTAAGATTTGGTTATCCTTAATTACTAATTATTTTTAATTAATGTAATGTTTATGTATGTTAGAGAACTTTAACATTGATTTAGACACCTTGATTTACTTAATTTGATATTAAACTATATTTGAACATAAGAATTTTAAGAACTTTATTAAGTAAATGATACTTAATGTAAATCAAAAATTTGCCATCAATAATACACTAATAATGCATTGATTTTTCATTGACCTATAAATTAACAATTGGTCTTAATTTGGTAAGGCTAGGGGTTAAACCCTAATATGTCTGATTAAGATCTAAATTCTTAATCACTTAATCAATCAACTTAATTGAAAGATAATTCAACTTGCATAATTTAAACAATACATCCGATTTAACATTGATCTTAAAAACATTGAATTAGAAGTATTAAGACCATTAAAGAACTTATGTGATTTATTACCAAAAGATCCTTAATTTTTTCTTATATAAGACTCTTAGCATGAGATAAATCATAAAAACATACTAATTTGCAATGTGATCAACTCTTAATAATATTCTTAATTGCATCCCATAATTATAACTTAGGTATTGATCAGGGGGATTTATGCATCTAATCTGGTCATTTCAAACTTAAAAGAATAAGAATTGTGAATTCTAGAGAATTATATGAATTAAAATAATAGATGTGTAAGATCTTTATGATCGTACTTTAGGATTAATAGTGCAAAAAAGTTAAGGCTATTAATTAATAATATATTGAGGTAGAAAGATATTTTGTTAAAAATTGAGGTAGGAACTTAGATGATCCTTCTTAGCCTTAGAAAATTGATCTTAGACACTTGTGGTAGGATCACACAAAGTATTTAGAAGGGGATTCCTCCCATGTGGTAGTAACCTATATTGAGTGATCTTTTGGTTACCCTCTTGGAACTATGTGTAGAATTCACCCAATTAGAATCAGGATTCATAGCTTTGGTAAATCCTTGGTCATTAAATAGAATTACTAGAACCCAAATTATTAGTTAGATATGAATATGTATATCCATGGTATTGAGTCACTTCAGCAATATTCAATATTGATTGAGTCACTCTAATGTGGACTTATGATCAGGTGCTATCCCAAGGAATTATACGAATACAGTTCAGTTAGAGTAAATCTTCTAAGTCTAAGAGTGTTACAATTAATGAACAAGATCCTTAGTTTGAGATATAAAATGTAACCAGGTTCTACCTTTTATCGTAGTGCGCTTCAATAAGTGCAGTTTAAAACAAACTAAGTATTTTAAGTCACCCTGCATAGAACATTAAGTATGCTTATAATTAGGGTATTTAACATCTTAAGCTTGAGATATAAACTGTGATCGAGTTCTGCCTCCTATTGAAGTGCGCTTCGATAAGTGCAGTTTTAAACAAACTAAGTATTAAATTTACCTTTCTTGGAAATTTACAACCATGCATATATAATATTTCCAACTGATGATTCTAAGTGTAATCCCAAGTAACATAAATTATTGAAATTAAAACTAGGAGTCAGAATCCATTTAGATGGGTTATGCATAATGGAGACATCTGAATCATTATCTGATTTTAAAGCATTTTTTGGATTTTTAGATTTTAAGACATGTAGTGTAGTGTAGCGCCCTGCCCCGTCTTCTTACACAAAAGAGATTAACATAATTAATTTTGGCGGCGGAGCGGTGCGCCACTCGGGGAGGAATATCCCATCTCCCCGAATAGCTCAAACAAAACCTGTCTAAAGGGCTACTGACTCAATCCCAAATGAGGGTTGAGAGCTAATACTTAAGATAAGAGTAGTATTCTTATCCTAAGTACTAGATAAATACATACATTGGATTTAGAATACAATATGAAGAATCCAGTATATGTATAAGATATCAGCATTTCCAGTATACTGATCACATCATAATATAAAGTATAAGCAGTATATAAACAGAGTGCGGAAGCTAAAGAAAATATCCAAAAATATTCATCACAGAAGCTGAATAAAATATTCATCTCAGAAAAAAAAGAAAAAATACATCCAGAATTATTATAAATGGTTTACTGAAATACAAACATAAAAGCTAAGTACTAAACTGAAATAAACAAAACAAAATGGTAAAGCTGGGGAAGAGTCCACTAGTGCTCCACGAACTCTTGAGAGTGTCCTCCTGATTTGGCTCCATTAACTGCTCTGAATCTAGCAAATTACCGGATCCTAAATATACCACGTGTTAGATAAAAAGTCTAGCACATCGAAACTAATATAAACAGTTCTAATTATTTACTTAACATTTATATAATGTAAATTTATAATAGTAGAAATATAGTAAAGGTAAATGAAAATATAAAACTGTATAAAACTAAAGTAAAGTAAAGTAAGATTGTAATAAAAACTCAATGCTGAAAGTAAACAAAAAATAGTAATGGATTTGAAATTAAGTAATTACATATAAAACCATACTGTATACCACTAAAATTATGCATCTAAATAAGCCACAATACTATATACTACTGATATACAACTAAAATATCACTGAACTGCTATGAGTCGTACGGTCCAATATATACATACATCTAGTTAGGAATATAATTTACTGTGTTGCCGATGCATCCTGAAATTCCCCAATTAATATATGCAACACTTCGTAACCCATAATTCATCACTAATACCCAAACATCATTATTGATACTCATATATCTTGCTTATGCTCATGCTCATACTTTTAAGCTACATGAGTTAAATATAGAAATCCAGAAATGCTTTGAAATTCGATAATGAATTCAAGGTCTCTATTATGCAAAATCCTACTAAAAGGATTCTAACTCCTAGATTCTAATTTTGAAAATAGGTTAAAGTTGAGAGTTTACTTAAAGATCATTATATGGGAAGATTGTATACACATTTCTAGCATGTTTCCAATAAGGATGGTCTTTAATACTTAGTTTGATTAAGCATCACCTATCGAAGCAATCTTCGATAGAAGGCATCACCTGATGGTGATTTGTATCTCAAGCTTAGCCATTAAAGTACCCAAATCATATGCACACTTAGTGTTTTAAAGAGGGTGACTTGAATCATATAGTTTGCTTGAAGCATACCTATGGAAGTGATCTTCGATAGAAGGCATCACCCGATGGTGACTTTTGTTCAAACAAACTAATGGCCTAAGTCCTTAATCATAACACTCTTAGGATTGGATGATTTATGGTAAGTGGGACTATATTCGACTAAACTTATAGGATAGAGCACAGATATAATCCTACATTAAGATGAATCAACCAATTCTGAATACCACTAAAATAATCCAGCACTATGGGTATACCCTACTATACCCAACTAATAATTTGGGTTCAGAAGATTCTATTTAATAAACAAAAATTTATCAAAGCTATTAATCATTACTCTAAATGGGTGAGTCATACACAAGGCTCTAAGGATGTGATCCAAAAATATCACTAAATATTAATTTCTACTGCAAAGGAGAAGTCTCATTCTAAGTGATTTAGTGGTTCCTACCATAAGGTGTCAAGATCAACTTCTAAGGTTATGAAAAATCATCTAAGATTCTACCTCAATAAGTTACAAAAATTCTTTTTACCTCAATGTATCAATATTTAAGGTCCTTAAGCATTTTAAGAATGATCCTATAACAAGACTCTTGAGATCTCACTTTTATATTTCTTAAGTTAGCATTCAAGGTTTACTTATTAGTCTTAGATTAAAGTGATCAGATTAGATGATTAAAATCTATCTGATCCTATTCTATTCTATAATCATGGGATGAAATTAAAGATATTATTAGATTTAGATCATTTCATAAATCATTATAATTTTATTATCTATCTTATGTTGATAGTCTTATATAAGAGAAAATCAAAGATCTAAAGTTTAAATTCAAGAAAAATATCAGGAAATTCACAAACTATTCGATTCTCAAAAATAGGCATGACTTCTTTCTTTTCTCTCAACATTATTATGAGATACGCATTGCATCCCTTTATGACTAGCCTTTCTGCTTTCATTGCATTGATCAACGATGATCGTGTGCTAAATTTTCTAAGGAACATTTTTGATTGACTGCCACTGCCTAAAGTGATTTTCTTCATTTGACAATTTATGGAAGCACCATATTTGCTTAGCCAATTTATGCCTATAATTATATCAAAGTTTATAATTGGTAACATAATTACTTTAGCTCCATATTTTTGTTCAATGATAGGAATATCTATGTTGCAAAATTATTGGGATTGCATATGGGCTCCGGAAGATAACCCGATGCTCAATGAGTTTGCTAATCGATATGTTGGTACCTTAAGAGGCTTCACCTAGCTTTTTGATATGAAGGAATGACTCACTCTAGTATCAAAAAGAATATTATAAGATTTATCATTTATCATTAAGGTGCCTAAGATTGTAATAATTTAATAAATATTACTATTCAAATATTTGAAAATACTGAAATAGTAAATATTAAATACTAAAATAGTAAGAACTGAATAAAATTTGATTTAAGACATACTTGAAACAACATTATTATTTTCAGGTGCAGAGGCAGGTGTTAGCATATATACCCTTGCAGGAGCTGTAAGTTGTTTGCCCTGGGGCCGCTGGCCTTGATGATTATAGGCTGGCTTCTGCGCAGGTACCACTGCATTGGCATTTGAAGTAGGGGATGACATCACAGCCAGGGCAGGTTCTCGGATGATCCTCGGTTGTGCATGGAATACTTATTTATGACAGGGGTGGTCGATGAATACTCCGTCAATTATTATCTTAGAATTGGAGTCGAAATAACGGTGGCTTCTTTGACCACATGTAAAGCACACACCACCAAAGTGGTAGCATTTCCCATATGGATGGTACCACTTGCATTCGGAGTTATGGGGTTGGAATTGTCCAGCTTTGATGTTATAGACTTTAGCCATCCTATGATGACCAAATTGCTCCTTCCTTGGCTGCACAAATGCAGCCTTATGCTTACGGTCCATCTGAATTTGAAATTCTTCTTGGAGGTGAGCTGCCTCAATCAATTCTGCTAGAGTTTTGATTTTGCGGGACACTAGGTGAGCTTTTATAGAGTCCCTTAGCCCTTTCAAGAATCGGTGGCACCTAGCCGCTTCAATTCTAATCAAGTTTAGAACAAAATGTGACAGTCTCTGAAACTCTTGTTCATAGTCGAATACGGATTTGTTTCCTTAAGTGAGATGGAGGAGTTCATCCTCCATGATTGCCTGTGCAGATGCTGGAATGAGTGCTTTGCGGAATGCTTCCAAGAACATATCCCATGTGATATCTTCTAACTCGTATTCAGCAAACTTATTATTTTGTTCATTCTCCTACCAGTACTCTGCTTTCTCTTGAAATAGGTGGGTGACCAAGCGAATAACTTTTGAATTTGGGCACTTAATGCTAGCTAGGTTCTTTTCAGCTATCTTGAGCCAGTGCACAATGTCCATTGGATTCAACGCTCTGTTAAACGTGGGTATCTTAAGATGTATGAAGCTGTGTAGGATCCCATCTCATGTGAAATGTGAGGACGATGAAAATTCTGATTGTGATACAGGTTGCTGATGAGTAGATAAAATCAGAGCACGGGTTTCTTGCGCTTGCTGTGCATTGCTTTCTATAAGTGCTCTTATCAGATTAGCCATTGAATTTGTTTCCTCAGGCCCACCTGTGGGGCCCCGTATATTTCTGTGGCTACACTAATACTGATATTAGCATAACTATAGGGAGTACGGTGCTCCACTCCGGTGGCAAATCCCCAACTCAAGTAGAGTCAGGTAGGACCCAACTCACCTTAAGCTAAGGACTTGTCACCATGTAGAAGAAACTGTGAATATACATCAATACATATCAAAGTAGCGGAAGCAAAAAAAATAGAATGTAATATCCACAGGCATAGTATAAAAGAAGAAAAGAAAGCAGTAACTCAGATCAAATATAGAAAAATAAATATATCTAGAATTTAATTATTACAAACTGAATTTAATAGAAATAAAGATCTCTCAATCTCACTGCAAAAAGAGAAAATCTATCTAAGCAGCAGTAGGAAGATCCTCCTCCTGCACCAGCTCCGATCCTGCAGCACTACCGATGAACAACTCTGAATCTGATATTTGTCAGTATCACAGATGCCAGGGCCCCAACCAACAAAAGAAAAATGTTACAATTAGACAATTGTCTAAGCATATTTTAGGCTATTTAAGTGAACTGAGTATTTAAGATATCACACTTAAAGGTTTTAAACATGCAAGTATTAAAAAGGTGCAACAAGCTACAAGAATAGGGTATTTACAAACTAATCATTTATAGCTAATCAACAGGTATGTAAAATAATATACAAAAATAGCAACTAAATATGGTGAGGCTAAAAGCAAAAGTAATTGCAACTACTGAAATAAATCTAATCCTAACATGCTTATGATCACATGGAGACATGCTGAGTATAATAAGAACACAAGTGCTAAAATAGACATACAATCATAGCATCCTAAACATGCTAATATTTTAGTACTAATCAATGAGAGCGTATATACAAGTATGCAGATTGACATGTAAAAGACCACTGAGACATGTGACAAAAAGTAAACTAAGTACATGCATGAGCAAAGTAAAGCCACTAAGACATGTGACAAAGTAAGTCAAGCACTAAAAGAAAGATCACTGAAGCATGTGGCAAAGCAAAACAAAAACTGAACTGAAGTAGAAGTAAGCCTAAGACATAGACAAAAACTGAACTAAAGTAGAAGTAAGCCTAAGACATAAAACTGTCATAATAGAAATAGGCCATACAGGACCTCTGAATTGAAAGTTCAACAGGTATCCATTCTAGGCATCCACAGAGCTAGGTCCGAGTTGAATTTATAGAATAAGAAATGTATCCATCCTAGACATCTGCAGAGCTAGGTCCAAGTATACTCTATAATAAAACTAGAACTGAAGAGGCAGACTACGCTAGGGCATACTATACTAACTAAAAGCACTGAACGAACTGAATGAATGTTATGCTTTTCAAATACTAACTTAGGACATATCTTCCATATCCTAAGTTCTCCTATTATGCTCAAGAAACAAGGCTCGCTATTCAAGGTGTGCAGAGCAATCAAATTCATGGTAAGCAAGGGACTCAATCTAAACTTATGTGATATATGTTGTTGTCTACTTTATACAGCTAACTATTCTGAGAAGATATAAGTTTAGGATCTCCAATATCCAGCTATCAAGTAAGATCTTAAATTTATTACCTTAATGTTAATGATAAAACTTAATAAGTTTTAATTCATAATCATATGATGACTATAAAGATTTAAAGTAAACAAATCCACGACTTAATTATTATTGTTTTCATCTCTTAACCCAAATCTTGGTTTAGTAAATCAAGACTTACGGATTCTGGATCCAAACTCCACTTGGTGTTCAAATCCTGAATCCAAGGTAGTATCTTAGTAAGGATCTAGGGTTCACACTTTAAAACCCAAATTTAAAGATAAGGAATCTTATAAGCTGATGGATTCAGAAGTTATGATCGTAATGAAAGGCTGTGCTAATATTATAAGATAAAATAATTATTAAGAACTAAGGATCTAAGATCTATATTTAATCTTTAGGATAATCACATTATCCTATAGATTGAATCAACCCTACACCCACATGGAAGGCTTCAAAAGGATTAAACAATAAATCACTTAAGGAATTCCAAATGGAGATAGTTCAATTCAATTAAAAGATCTAAAGTTTAAGATCTAAGATCTAATAATTGATCACTTTAGACTTAAGCTAGGTTTAGACTTAGAATTTTACCAAGGTATTTCTTTTAGAATTCAAACTTATGGACCAACTTAATTAAGTTATTAATTAAGGATCTAGCACTTAAAGGTAGTTAGGCTTAGCTATTAAGAAAGCCTCAAGTGATTAAACAATAAATCACTTGAGGTCTTAAGGTCTTAATAACTTAAGATTTCTTTATTTAGTATCAAAATTATTAACATAATAGTTCAGAAAGGTACTAAAGATATTTTACTAAATTTTCAAGGTTTAAGGGGTGCTTAAACATATTTTGCTCAAAATGACCAAAATGCCCCTCTTAAGGCTAAAAATGGAATTTTATGATTTAATTATCCAAATAGATTCAAATCTATTTTAATGAGTTCTATATTGGTTAATGAAGTAGGATACACACTTATCTTAGGTTTTGGTAACCTAATTAGCCTAATTAATACTAATTACGCCTTTAAGATAATTAAGGTGATTAAGGAAACTAGGGCTTTCTAGAGTGATCCATTTGCATTTATAGGCTCTACTATCTTTAATAAGGCATTAGGAACTTAGTTCACCAAAATCAATGGATTAATCATGGTTAAATTCACTAATCTCTAATTAGGGTAATTAAGAGATGATTAATAAAATTAAGGTTCTTAAATTACTTTTAATAGTCTACATAGCTTTCTTAAGGTCTCATGAGAAATCAGAGACCTTAATCAATATTTTTAGGTAATTAATGATTTTAATATGATTTAAATAAAAATAGAAAATGATTAGACAATTATTTAAAATCTAATCATTGGATATTTGATTTTATTTTATGTTTAGGTTCTTTGCATTTTTCTGATTAAAATGGTATATTGGATCATACTATTTGGATAAGTATAACTAAAGTTATTTAGATAATTTAATCTGCATTTTTATTTAAATTAAAATCATAGGTTTGATTTTCTGAATTAATTTCCTTAAGGAAATTAATTCAGAAATCCTTTTTAATATACTGCGAGCCCAAATTCAAAAGGCGCGGGTCACAGGTCGGCCCGACCCGTGACTTCATCTTCTTCCTCGCGACGGGCTCCGCCTTAATGGACTTTCAGCGCTGAAATTCTCAGCACCTCAATGACGACGGTGGCTCAAATCAATCCCTACACATTCCTGAAGTCGAGACGCATCGATTGGACTACGAACCCCCATCAGGGATGCACCGGATCGCCGGGGTGCTACTCGACCAAGGCGTCACCTATAGCACGTTTATGAGGATCAAATTCTCCTCACAGAGCTGACCATACGAGCAGGGCTCTATACCTACACGATAAGAGGCCAAAGGGGATTCTATTGGTCCACTCAGCCAGCCTTGGGGATGGGTGGATCACTGAAGTGCTACTCATGGTGGAACGCAAACAGGTGATAATGTCGGGTCGATCGATTTTCAGCAGAATTGATCGATCCAATCGAACCAACCTTCGATACGGTTCGACAATCATCGCTGAGAGCTCCTAGCACTAATTGGCTGGCTTAACACCTGGGGGAAAAGCAAAATTTGACAAGCTAGAGGCCGACTGGCAGCGCACACTCAGACGACAAATTTGTCGTCTGGTCCACTGCCAGACCTTGCCAGAGGGCTAAGCGCCTGCTAGGTAGTCAAGGAGAGGTCCTAATGCAGCATCTAGGTCTGGGTTGGAAGTGAGCCGAGCTGAAACCAGCTCGACAGAGGGAATGGGGTCGAAGGCTGTACCTGAGGATGGCCGAGGTGACTGAGGCAATGCAGGCAGCTCAGATCATTCTAGATGGTCGTAGAAGCTCTAGCAAGGGGGTCTGAACTCTAGACCTCACCCTCTATCAGCTGTACGCAGCAGGTCTAGACGTCGGGGTCGCCGAGAGCTTCAGGGCAAGCATCAGGTAATTGAGGGGATCATAGTGAGCAAAGGGTCTCACTGTGGTTCTTGGGAGATATTTATATGCTCTAGAGAGGTTTAGGTCAGGAGCCATAGCCTTAGTCTTAGGCTGAGAGGGCTCTCTCCATTGTCCACAATTTGGAGGGTCCAAGCCTTCGGGTCACCTTACTAGGCTCGGCCACAACCGGAAGGGTCCTAGCTGCCTAGGGGACAAGGCAGGAGGGAGTGGGGGACAGTGCTGGCGTGGCATGGAACTAGCAGATTTTATGCCGGGCTTGCGATCAAGCGAAGACGACGATCCACAGTGACAGGGTCCGTTTCCGTCATATGATTGCGAGGCCGTTGAGGATCGATGGTCTGATGCGGCTCCCAATAAATAGAACCATGAAGAAAATCTCGTGCGTCGGATGATAGATGATGATCGGGCAGATATGATTAGATTACGGCACGTGTTATATCAGCCGTTGGATCATGATTGCTAGGATGCGTTGTCGAGCATCTATACTTTGGGTATGGTGCCTCGCTGTCAGGACCCCACAGCGGATATGTCGCGGTCCTGATAGCAAATCCTGGGATATAAAAATATTTAAATAATTTAATTAAATTAATTATAATTCATTTAATTAATTATTCAATTTCTATTAAATTTTAAATTCAATTTAGGAGTAGATGAGCCCCAAAAATTCTAAAAAATTCACCCTTAGCTAATTATGGCATGAGGAATTCAAAAATATAATCAGATTATAATTTGGAGATCAATTTAATTTAGGTATTTTCCAGGACTCAAAAATAAGCAAAAATACCAAAATTCTCGATTTAGCTCCGATAAAATTTAAACTTTTAAGGTTAAGTTTAAATGATCGATTGAGTCTAATGGAATCAAAATTAGAGCTTAGTTTGGCTTAATTAATCTGAATTTAGCTAAGGTAACAATTAGGGTTGTTACAGACTCCCCACTTAAAAACGATGTCGTCCCTGACATCACTTAAGTGAAGAAAGTACTAAAAGGACTGAAAATTTAAATAGCACAGATAATAAAGAAAGAATAATACTTGGGCCTACAAAGAGCTGTGGATATTTATTGTGCAGATCCACTTCTTTCTTCAAAGTAGATTCTTCTAAAGATCGATTCTTCTATTGGACTTTGACCATAAGAATTGAACGGTTTCTTAGGTGTTTCTGATCACGAGCTAAGACTTTGATTAGTTCTTCGGCATAAGAAAGATCAGGTTGAATTTCTACTGCTGGAAGTTGAACGAGATGAGACGGGTCTCTAAGACATCTCCTTAGTGATGATACATGGAATACATTCTGGACAGCTGCAAAGTCATCAGGAAGATTTAACCGATAGGCAGATGATCCTACTTTGGCCAAAATCTCAAAGGGTCCAATATAGCGGGGACTGAGTTTCCCTGCTATGCTAAATTTGTAGATACCCTTCATTGGGCTGACTTTCAAATAAGCAGAATCTCCCATATTGAATTCTAGGAGACTATGATGAGCATCATGGTACTTACTCTGACAATCTTGAGCTGAACGAATTCTCTACTGAATTAAGTGAATCTTCTTGTTAGTTTCTTCAACTAACTCTAAACTAAAAAGTTGAATGCTTCTTATTTCTGAGCAGGTTAGCGGAGTACTGTATTTTCTACCATACAATGCCTCATCAGGAACTATTTTAACACTGGCTTGGAAACTGTTATTATATTCAAACTCCACTAACGGAATATGATCTTCCCAGGAACCGACAAAATTAAGAACACACAACCTAAGCAAATCTTCTAGAACTTGTTTCACTCTTTCAGCTGACCATCCGTTTGAGGATGAAAAGCTATACTCATAGATAGAGTAGTACCCAAATCTTGATGCACAGCTTGCCAAAACTTAGAAGTAAATATGCTATCTCTGTCGGATACTATTGATTTCAGAATCCCATGCAGTCTGATAATTTCTTTGATATAGAGCTTTGCTAGCTTTTCTACTGAGTCAGTTTGATGGATAAGAAGGAAGTGCGCTGATTTGGTTAAGTGGTCTACTATAACCCAGATTGCATCGACACAAGATTTAGCACGAGGCAATCCCATAATAAAATCCATAAATATATCGAACCATTTCCATTCTAGAATTTTTAATGGGTGCAGAAGATCACCAGGTCTTTGGTGCTCGGCCTTTACTAGATTATAGGCATGACAGTTAGTCACAAAATCAGCCACATCCTTTTTTATACCGGGACACCAAAACGATTGCTTTAGATCCTGGCACATCTTAATACTGCCTAGGTGAATATGATACCCCGAATTATGGCCTTCAATTAACACTTCACGATGCATGGATTTAGGTAACAACAAACAATTAGTTTGATAAATTACGTCGTTACACATTTGCAACTCATGACAATGACCACCTTTAATATCTGCTTTAAATTTTAAATAATTGTCATCTTTAGTTTGCGAGATAGAGACATCTCTGTGGAATGTTGGTTTCATATTGATATTTGCTAGAACAAAACTTAGCATATCGCCGCTGACTGGGGAAATCTCTAGCTTACGAACTTCTTGTCTTAACGACTGGAGGCGATCATGGAAGATAAAGTAGCACGACGACTAAGAGCATCGGCCACTACATTTTCCTTTCCTGGATGATATTGGATACTAAGATCATAATCACTGATGAGTTCCAACCACCTCTTATAATGACAATTTAGCTCTCTTTGAGTGAAAATATACTTCAGACTTTGATGATCAGTGAAGATCGAATATTGAAGTCCATATAAATAGTGACACCAAATCTTTAAGGCAAAGATCACAGCGGCAAGTTCAAGATTATGAACTGAATAATTTCTCTCGTGGGGTTTTAATATAACCCAAGTTGTTACCTTAGTTGATTAGGACTAATCTTAGCCTTAAGACTAATCAGAAGTGCTAATTAGGTCAAATAGAGTCAACCTCTAAAACCTAGTCCAAATCAGGAATCAAATGGATCGAATCCTGATTTCTGGAAAATCCAGAAACCCTAAAATTTGACCAACTTAAATTGACCTCCGATCGAAAAATGGACTCCTCCATTGCGCTCATTGACCCCAAATTAGCTTGGGGTGAAGTTTTCGTGTCAATTGAAAGTCGTCGAAATTTCGACGAATATTTTAATAATATTTTAATGCCCCGAATATTGGGAAATCAAAATACTCGTTGGATCGAAATTCTGACCCCGCCGTTGCATTCCTCACGCCTCAATTAGCTAGGAAAAACATATTTAAAATTTTAAAATTTTGAAAAAAAAAATGTATTTTATTACTTAACGGCGCCGTTACTATTTAAACAACGCCGTCAATTGTAACCAATAGCGCCGTCTATCCAGACGGCACCCTCGCAACCATTGGACCGGGTCTAGATCCAACGGATGTAGACCCGTCGTCCTCTCCCTCTCCACCCGATGCCACGCGGCTGCCTCGTCGCCTCCCGCTCCCAATTAGCGCCCTCCCCGTCCTCGTCGAGGTCGCCGGTGCGCCTATAAGGCCCCAACTGATCGACAGGCTCCGGGTTAGCAAAACCGGAGCCCGATTTTCCCCGACCCGAGCCAAAGCCTTCCGCAACCGTCGATCAGGTACTACCCTATCTCCCTCATCTCCCGTCCGATGCACGTGATTGGTGATTGTAAACTTATTCCAAATGATAGATTGACGATCGATCGGCTCGATCGAGTTGGATCGAGTCCGATCGATCGTAAATTGAACGAGGTATACAGTAGAAACCGTTAGGATTCTGTAAACCGTAACCCTAGGACCTAGGGTTTCGATTTGCCGCCGATCCCGGCCACCTCCGGCGAAGGTTCGCCCACCGACGTGTAGACCTCGTCAAGGGCTACCGTCGGCCATGCGGGCCGAGGTGGTCCGGCGCCGGGAAGGCCTGCAAAAGCCGTGCCCTAGCCCGGTGCCCTCGGGACTCTCCGCGAAGGAGACGAAGTCCGGGCCGGGCCGGGCCGGGTCGACCCGAGCCCGACCCGGTCGCGTCCGGGTCTGCGTAAGCCAGGTGGGGCCCGCAGCGCCACATGGCCGCCTCCAGGCTTGCCACGTGTCACGTGGGACCCACCAGCCGCACCTCGTCTCTTCGGCTTCGGTCGTGGGGCCCTCTGCGCCACTGGCAGCCGCCAGCATGCCACGTGTCACATGGGGCCCACAGCCCGATCCCGCGCGGCGATTCGGCTTCCCTGTATGGCCCACAATGCCACGTGGCAGCCTCTGGGCCAGCCACGTGTCAAGTGGGACCCACTGCTCGAGCCTGCGCGGCGCTTCGGCTTCCCTGTGGGACCCACAGTGCCACGTGGCAACCTATGGGCCCGTCACGTGTCAAGTGGGACCCATTGCCCGGTCACCCACGGCGTTTTGGCTCCCCTGTGGGGCCCACAGTGCCACGTGGCAGTCTCTGGCAGTGCCACGTGGCAGCCTCTGGCAGTGCCACGTGTCAGGTGGGGCCCACTGCCCAGTCACCCGAGCCTACTCGGCTCCCCTGTGGGGCCACAGTGCCACGTGGTAGTCTCTGGCTGTGCCACGTGTCAGGTGGGGCCACTGCCCAGTCACCCGAGCCTACTTGGCTTTCCCGTGGGGCTCACA
Source organism: Gastrodia elata (assembly GCA_016760335.1). Taxonomy (NCBI): domain Eukaryota; kingdom Viridiplantae; phylum Streptophyta; class Magnoliopsida; order Asparagales; family Orchidaceae; genus Gastrodia; species Gastrodia elata. Next base: position 477,853 of record CM028673.1, read on the forward strand.
GTGCCACGTGGCAGCCTCTGGCAGTGCTACGTGTCTGGTGGGGGCCCATTGTATGTTAATTAAAATAAGTTAATTACTGTTAGTAATTAATTAATTACAGTTAGTAGTTAACTAAATTAGGATTAATGTTAATGACTTTGGAACAGTATTTTTATAATTAATTAACTGTAATTAATAATTAAGAGATTAATTAGGATTATTTTAATATTAATTAAACTTTAAAGAGTAATTAGAATAATTAATGATTATTAAACAGTAATTGTAATTAATTAGTCTTAACTAAGTAATTAGTGTATAATTAAGACTAAGCAAACAATGATTAATAATTAATTACTTTGCTACAGTAAAAATAATAATAAATATTAATTAATTAATTAATGGATTAATTATTGTTAATTAATAATTAAGCCTAATTAATCACAGATTAATTAAAGATTAATAAATTCAAAAAATATATAATAAACTTTATGAATGAACAATAAAATCTTTTAATTTGAATAAATGAATAGTGAATTAATACAAATTATATTTTTGAATAGTAAATCTTAAAAGTTTAATAATTTTTTGTAGGATGATCCAAACATAGCCAATATAGGTCTCAAAATACTCAAAAAAATGTAAGGAATCAAATAATATCATGTATAAATTAATCTCATGGTACACATAACGAGGTAATATTTTAGGACCTCTTTAGAGCCTCATAACTTTTTACCCAGTTATCAGAACATAGTCAATATGGGTCTTAAAATACTCAGGAGAGCAGCCCCATCACTGTAGTAGTATTAGTTTTTTCATTTGGACATCAAGATAAAAAGTCAACCCTAGAATTCTCAGTGAAAAATGACCAAAGTGCCCCTAGACTTCAAACAGCCATAACTTAGTCAAATCAACTCCAAATTTAAAAATTCAAGATGCTAACTAACTTATAATTTCAATGTAATCAATAAACTAAAATAATATTTAGGATATGAACCCTAGAAATTTAGGTAAATGACCAAATTACCCCTGACCTTATTTTGGTCATAACTTGACCGTTTGAAGTCCAATTTGGGCGTACTTACTGTCTATCTTCAAGTTAGACAGTAAGGAATCAGTTGGAACTAAGAGAATTCAATTCCAACTTGTAAGTCAGAAGTTGACTTTTGTCCCTTAAAGTAGGGGCAAAATGGTCATTTTGCCCTAAGATTAGACTAAGTACCCCTAATATATAGTTAGCATTCCAAAACTTGTAAACCAATGTTATAAAGATTTTAGTGACAATTAAGTGAGTGAAATCAACTATTATGTTAGATCCCATGAACCTCTCTAAGTTTAACACTATACCTTAAGGACCCTTCCTGAGACTAGGACTAGAGCATATGTTAGAGTTCATTCATTGGGTAAATGGGTTACTCAATGGGTGAAACTTTAGTTTTATTAGTTTCTAAACTTTTCTTTTATTTTATAACTTGTTCTGATTATTTTGTCTTTAAACCTTAGATTTAAGATAAGAGATTCATCCTTTTAAGTTTTATTACTTAATAGGATTGGCCTTAACTAGTAGAGTACTTATAAAATAAAACATAGAACTTAAGTCTTATCCTTTTTGGATTATGTGATTAAACCTAAATCTCATAGTGTTTAATCCATAATCTGCAGGTTTAGAAGATCTTGATTAGATCTTAGTTAGAATGTCTAAATTCATAAAACTATGACATATAATTTATTGATTTAACTCATAGTCATCTATCTGATTGAACTATATTAGAACCTGATCAGTTCTAATCCTTTTTAACTTATAAGGACGAATTTCTAAGTTACATTTGATAGTAGGAAAATGGTGATCCTGAACTTGTGTAACTTGGAATAGTTAGAATGATTAAGTAGAAAACAAATGATATCACCATGTTTAGTAGTCCCTTGCTTCTTTTGATATTGTTGCTTACGCATTCATTGTATTTTTGTGCCATATTTTCTTGAGCATATCATATAAGATTTTTGATGCATGAATAAAATGTTAAAAAAATATGGATGCTCCTTAGATTCTTTGTAAAAATATTAAAGTGATTAATGAGAAGATGATAATTGGATGTGTTTGAGTTGCCTCTCAGTATTGTCTTCTGATTGCCTAATCAACTTATATCACTAGGGGAAGGCCTCTATTTTGTTGTGTGCTGTTTGCCTAGTCTCCTTGTTGACACTAGGGGTACACCATTGGTGCCTTAGCCGTACTAGTGTTAAGATCCTTCGCTTATACTGTTGGTGCCTTAGCCATACTGGCGCTAAGATCCTTCAGCTTTTCTGGTGGGCTAGATTAGCTCTTTTCTGTATGGCAGATTGTACACAGATGTTTATATGCAGTTTGATGTCTTGGTTATTTTCAGCACTTTTATTTAGCCAGCTATTTCTTTGTACTGCTTTTATATATATATATATATTAGGATGTTAGAATCTTACTGCTACTTATATGTACCACTATTGAGTTACTTTATTTTAATTGGCATATTTCTTTTGATCACCAGCATATTTAGGATGTAGTATTTTTCTTACAGCACTTGTTTGATTAGCTATATTTATGCCTTATCTTATTTAGTTTACATGTGAGGCATGTCTTAGCCTCCCATTTTTGCATAAGTTATAAATGATGATTTATAGCTTTTCCTTTCCTTTTGTATTGCTTGCTGCTCCCTTATACATTGTTGCCTAGATGATTACAGAATGGTGATATTACTTAACACGTATAAAACTTATCAGCTTAAAATATACTTAGGCAATTGTCTAACCAAATTTTTTTCTTTTTTTTGGCTGGGGCCCTACATTGTGAAACCGACAATGGCAGATCCTCTTCAGCTAGATGAGCAGGAGTTAGGAGTGCAGCCATACCCAGAGGAGGAGCCCTTGGAGGAAGCAGTTGTTTAGTTCTATATGGAGAATGAGTGTATTTGCACTTTCTTTTATTTAAACTTTTAAATGATGTAATAATACAGGTACTGATGACTACATATTTGAATTTTATACTTATGCTCTGAGATACTTTTCTTTATATTTATGTTGTGAGGCTTGGATATTTTATATTGAAAAATCGCTTTCGCACTCTGTATGTTTACTTTGATAGTGACTGAATGATTGATTCTACGCTCACACCTTCCCTTATTAGATGGATTGTGGATTTCATCCTAATCCAATTATAAGTGAAGGGTTAGCTAGAGTGACACACCACCTCTTAACTTAATTCTTTTGGATTAAGGGGTGGGGCGCCACAGCAACTCCTTACCAAGCTGATGAATGGATCCAAAGAATAGAAAAAGAGTTTAAATGTGCTAAGAGTTCTTAAGAACAGAAGGTATCACTAGCTACTTATCTTCTGACTGAAGCTGCAGAAAAATGGTGGAAGACAGTTAAAACTACTATGTTTCAGAACAAAATAGAAGAAGAAATTCATTGGGAAGAATTTGTAAGAACATTCTTGGGAAAGTATGTACCCCTGTCTGCTAGGCAGACAATGAGGAAGGATCTTTTGAACTTAAACCAAGGTAGCCATATTGTGACAGAATACGAAGAGGAATTTACTCGTCTAGCCAGTTTTGCCCCAGAAATAGTCACTTATTCCTTAATGGACTAAGGAATAATTTTCAACATATTTTGACACCCCTTCAGATTTTAAATTTTGCCCAACTAGTGGAGAATGCCAAGCTCATGGAAGCTCAAGAAGAGCAGTATTCTTCAAGAATAAAGAGGACATCATTTTCTCCCAATTTTTCATCCAAGAGACAGCAATTTTCAAGACCTCAATGAAGGATGTATAATATTCAAAGCAACCCCAGTGGAACATTTTCAAGAACACCAAATACTTGCAATTTTTGTGGAAGAATACACAATACAGATAAGTGTTTTATCGGTGAAGGTCAATGTCATCGATGTGGGAGAACAAATCATTCAATAAAGTTCTGTCGTGCTACTTACACAGTAAACGAACATCAACTCCCAAATCAAGGCAAAGCAGTTATGAAAAATCACAGCAGACCACTAGTAAATCAAGGAAATAATATAGCATCTTCCAGTAATACAAGAAATAATCCAGCTCAGGCCAGAATATTCAATCTATCTCAAGAAGAGGCAAGAGATGAGCCTGACGTGGTTACAGGTACCATTTTATTATTCCAGCACCCTTATTCAGTTCTTTTTGATTCTGGAGCTATGCATTCTTTTATTGCATCAAAATTGGTTCAACAATACTCATTGCCAGTAGAACAACTTTCTTTAGTACTCAAAGTTAATCTACCATCAGGAGAGTTTTTAGAAATAAATATCTTTTGTAAATGTAAATTAGATATAAGTGGAATCTCTTGGGAAGCTAAACTCACTATCATCCCTATAACCACTTTTGATATTATTCTTAGGATGGACTGGATGAGTCAGAATAAAGCATTAATTGATTGTGCAAAGAAGAGAGTATATGTATATAGTGGAAGTAAGAAAATGACATTTGTTGGTCAAAGAAGTGTAATTATTAGCCTTATTCCAGCTAATAAAATTGAAAAGTTTATTAGAAAGAAGTATCCCATATTCTTAACCTTACTCTCAAGTGCTGATGGTAAATCTACAACTATAGAAGAAACTTCTATAGTGAAAGAATATGCAGATGTTTTTTCAGAAGAACTTCCAGGATTACAACCTCAAAGAGAAGTAGAATTCAGCATTGATTTAAGTCAAGGAATGAATTCTTTATCCAAAGCACCATACAGAATGGCTCCCAAAGAATTAGAAGAACTTAAGAATCAACTCCAGGAGTTGACTGAAAAAGGGTTTATTAGACCAAGTAATTTTCCATGGGGAGCCTCAATCTTATTTGTTAAGAAGAAAGATGGGAGTATGCGCCAATGTAATGATTACTGGGAATCGAATAAGGTTACCATTAAAAACAATTACCCGTTACCAAGATTTGATGATTTAATTGATCAATTAGTTGGTGCTTCAATATTTTCCAAATTTGATTTGAGATCTGGTTATCACCAACTCCATATCAAAGATGAAGATATTCTTAAATCTGCTTTTAGAACGCGCTATAAGCATTATGAATTCTTGGTGATGCCTTTTGGGTTAACCAACGCCCCATCCTAATTTATGGATTTGATGCAGCAAATAATGAAGCTCTATTTAGATTCATATATCATCGTCTTCATTAATGATATATTGATTTATTCTAAGAATGCTAAGGAGCATGAAGAGCATCTTAGGATCACATTGAGCTTGTTAAGTCAATATCAATTATATGCTAAATTCTCAAAATGTGAATTTTGGCTTCAATCAGTAGCCTTCTTAGGCCATATAATTAGCATAGATGGAATATCAGTTGATCCAAGCAAAATAAGTGCAATTCAGGATTGGCTCCAACCTACTTCAGTAATAGAGATATGCAGTTTCTTGGGATTAGTTGGTTATTATCATAAGTTTGTTAAGAACTTTTCCCAAATTACAGTTCCTCTTACTCATCTTACTCAAAAAAGATGTGCCTTATGTATGGGATCCATCTTGCGAATTAGCATTTCAAAAGTTAAAAGAATGTCTAACATCAGCTCCTATTCTAATTCTACCAATTGAAGGAAAAGAATATCAAATTGATTGTGATGCTTCTGGAATTAGATTAGGTTGTGTTCTTATGCAAGAAGGAAAGGTTATACCCTTCGTATCTAGACAGCTTAAAATTTATGAGAAAAATTATCCAATTTATGATCTGGAATTGGTTGCAATAGTATTCGCACTTAAAATCTAGAGACACTACTTATATGGAGTAAGATGTGAAGTCTTCACTGATCACCAAAGTCTGAAGTATATCATTACTCAGAAAAAGATAAATTTAAGACAGCGAAGATGGTTAGAGTTAATCAAGGATTATGATTTATCAATTCAATATCATCCTGGAACGGCAAATGTGGTAGCAGATGCACTAAGTTGAAAGACAATTTCACATTTGCATATTTTGACCTCTAACTCTATCTTACTCAAGGAAATAGAAGATCTTCAATTAGAAATCGTATTACTATCAAATGTTATTCTATTTCAAATGATGGTTAAATGTTCATTAATGGATGAAATTAAAGAAGCTCAACATCTTGATGAAGAATATAACTCCTTAGTTGCATCTATTCAATCAGGAAAGCATCTAGAACTAAATTTGGATTCAAATAAGAACATTTGGTGTGGATCTAAAATTTGGATACCTAATAAAGCTGAGCTAAGATCTAAAGTATTGAAAGAAGCTCACCATTCCAAATACTCTATTCATCCAGGAAATAACAAGAAGTATCAAGATTTGAAATCACACTTTTGGTGGCCATGAATGAAGAAAAGTATAGCTGAGTTTATATTAAAGTGTAAAGCCTGTAACCTAGTAAAAGCATAACATCAGAAACTAGGAGGATTACTTCAACCTCTAGCTATTCCTCAGTGGAAATGAGAAGATATTTCTATGGATTTCATAACTGGGTTTTCTCATTCAAAATCCAATAATGATTCTATTTGGGTAATTGTGGATAGGTTTACAAAATCAGCACACTTTTTACTCATTAAGCAGACAGATTCAATAGATAAATTGGCAAAGAGCTATCTAAAAGAAATAGTAAGGTTGCATGATATTCCAAAAACCATTATTTCTGATAGAGACAGTATATTTATGTCAAAGTTCTAGAAAGCAGTTCATCAAGATCTTGGTTCCCAGCTCTGTATGAGCACAGCGTTTCATCCACAAATTGATGGACAAACTGAAAGAGTGAATCAAACTCTATAAAATCTTCTTCATCTTTGTGTATTAGATTTTAGAGGAAGTTGGGATGATCACCTTCCATTAATTGAATTTTCTTATAACAATAGTTTTCAAGCAAGCATTAAAATGGCTCCTTATGAAGCCCTTTATGGAAGAAAGTGTATCACTCATTTATCTTGGAATAATATTGGAGAAAATAGAATATTAAAATCAGATTTGATTCTTCAGGCAACAGAAAAGATTAAGTTAATTCAGCATCGAATGAAAGCAGCTCAGGATAGGCAGAAGCAGTATTTTGATGCTCACCGCCGTCACGTGGAATTTTCTATTGGAGATTTCGTATATTTGAAAGTTAATCCATTCAGAGGAATTTCAAGATTTGGAGTTTCTGGGAAATTAAGTCAAATATTTATTGGACCTTTTGAAATCTTAAAAAGAGTAGGCCAAGTGGCATATCAAATCAAACTTCCACAACATCTGAGTCTAATGCACAATGTGTTTCATATCTCCTCATTAAGAAAATGTTTATCAGAACTTTCAATGAGATTGGAAGTAGAAGATATTGATTTGCAACCAAACCTCAGATATGTGATCGAACCAAAAAAAATTCTAGATCGAGATGAGAGGAAATTAAGAAATAAATCCATTCCCATGATAAAGGTTAGATGGAAGAACTGTCGCAAAGAAGAAGTCACATGGGAAGAAGAATCAACTATAAAGAAAGCATATCCTCACTTATCTCACTAGTAAGTAATTCTAAATCAATTAAATTTTCTTAAATTTTAGATTGATGTCGGGACGACATCCCTTTTAAGTTGGAGAGAATGTAAAATATCATAAATTATTCTCAAATTTGCTTATTAATATTTAAATAATTTTGACCTCAGATTAAAAATTCAACTTCACCATTGCGTTCACTACCCCCAAATTAGCTATGGGTGAAATTTTGAATGCATTCGGAAGTCGTTGAATTTTTGACGAATATTTTAATATTATTTTAAATACCTGAAAAATCAAATTATTAAATACTCATCGGATCAAAATTCAAAGTGCGTCGTTGTGTTCCTCACCCCTCAATTAGCTAGGGGTGATATATTAAAAATATTTGGAATATATTTATTAAGTTAAGATTAATTAATTAAATCGATTAAAATAAATTAAATAATTTTATAATTAATTAAATGCTAACAACGCCGTCCACAGAGAGCGTCCATTTTTAATTAAATTAGACGGTCAATCTAGACCGTCCGATCGAAAGATCGGACGGATCAGCAATCGTCTCTTCCGATCGCTTGCGAGGAACGGGCGCGTGTCCTCTGCATCGTCACGTGGCCTCCTCCTCATCTCGCTGGTGGCAGGCACCGCTTAAGTAAATGGCTCGATGCCATTAAAGACTCCACTCGCCATCCTAAACTCATCTTTTCACAAAGAATCCAGTAAATATTGATTGAAAAAAATCGGAGAAAAAGTCGATAACCCTAATTTCTATTTATCATTTTAATCAAGGTACCTCCTACCTCTAATCCTTATTTAAATTTTATCTTTCTATACTCCAGAATGATTGTTGAGATATCATCTATATTGATCGACTCAAAAATTTCTCGCAAACCCTAATTTGCGATTTCGTCTGCCCTAATTCGCGGGAGACGAAGAGACCCCGATCCCTCTCGGACCGGATCGAGGCAGACCGGACCGAGCTCTCGCATGAACCGATTTGGTTCATGCTGCAAACCCCGCAGTCACTTTGGTTGGCAAGCGTGCGGCCCGCACAGGTCCTGCTAGCAAATGGCTGAGCGCCACGTGTGCTCCTTCTGCGCATGTGGGACCCGCCGTCTGATAAATACGCAGAAAAACATTATTAATATATATATATATATATATATATATATATATATATATCTTATATAAATCATTACATATAAATATATAACACAAAATTTATAAGTATAAAAAATCAAATACAATAAAGTATACATATATATGTATAAACTTAATACATAACATTTATGATATTATAAAATATATATATATATATATATAGAATAAAAATATAATTGATTTATATAGTAATAAATTAAATATTGATAGATGATTAATTAGCAAGAATAATAATAATTAAAATACAGTATTTATAATTTAATTTTTAACCAAATAATTTAATTAATATCAAAACTTTAATCCACCATAACTTATAAAATACGTATCCAAATAACACAAATAAATATGCTAAATTAATCAAAAAAATTTGATGAATTTATTGGTGCTATTAACTTTTTATTTGGATCAATATTTCACTTAGTGATATTTTAGGTATTTAATTAATTACTAAAAATTACCATTTCCTTCAAAATCACCATAACTTTACACACACTATCCCAAACATATCAAATATGGGTCTTAAAATACTTAAAAAACTCTAAGGAATATTTTAGTAGTGTTAATTTTTCCATTTGGATTAGATTTAGATTAATCACAATTAGGACCTAACCCTAATTAAGCCTTTAACCCTATAAACTTCAAATAGCCATAAGTAAGTTAATTTTGCTTCAAATTAGGTGATCCAAATATTAGTTTAGATCAAAAAAACTTAACTTACAATAATCTACAAAAATATTTTAGATCCAATGGTTAGATCTCTTAATTAATTCTAATTACTTAAAATCTTGATTAGTGAATATTAACAAAATTAATAAACCAAATTAAGTAATTTCAATTTCAAAAAACTCATAAAGATGATTAGAATCTAGCTGTATACTAGTTTAATAATTTTGTGACTAATTTCACTAATCACTCATTAATCACATTAAACCCTAATTATAAACCCTAAAAATTGTATTGCTATAACTTAGCCAATACATATCAGAATTTGATAATTTTAGATTCTATAGAAGCCTTAGAACATAATCTACAATAAACTAACATAAATTTTAGATTTCATTAAGGAAAAAATTACTAATATGCCCTTATAAAGTCAAATTCTTTATTTGACCTTATAAGGCATAAATAATTAAGTAACTTGATAAAAATAATTCAAATATTCAAATATTCATTATTATTTTAGAAACCTAATATTGCAAATCATATTAAAAGCATAAAAATATTAAATTAATGAATTAATTTATTTTTGGCAGATCAAAGAAATTGAATTGATTTAAATTGTATCAAAACAGTTATGTACGTAAATCTACTTATAAGTTTTATTTTAGTATTCTTATTTGAGCAATTTTCATTTGATCATTATTAAATTGCTTGCCGCTTATAATCTGCAAAAGAATGTTATCAAATTAGTATATAACAAAAAGATGAAATGTGATATATATTATTGTGGTATTTGTCTTTGGATGATGGATAGCAACAGTGAGAATCTGTACAGATTGGGCCTGCTAATAGCCCCTGGGAGTTATATGGAGGGATTTAGCCCTTTTTAGGAAGTGGGCAAATCCAGAGGAAAGACAGATCATCAGTTCTTATTTTGAGTAAGCTAGCGACGGGTAGTGATAAGCTTCCTATAGGTTATGCCTATGAGTTTACCCATTTGGGCTCAAGAGTCTATAGACTCGACTTATTGTTACAAATGCTTTTTGATAAAATTTATTTATTTCGTACTTTTTATATTGAATTTCACAGCTAATTTGCAGGGCAATACTTCAACTTAAAAAATTTGCTTTTCTATATTTATGCTATGTAAATATTCAGTTATTTTTCCTATTTGATTCATATCTATTATAGGATGCTAAAATTATTCTTATAAGAATGATTTATGTACTCCTACTTGACTGGTAACTGAATTTTTCAGATTTTAAAAATTAAAAGCCTTGAAGATCTGCCTAAAGAAATTTAATGAGAAGTAGTTGTTATGTGATAGAATAAAGATGTTTAATTTATTATTATAAATATTAAAAACTGTTGTAAATTCATATGTGTATGGCTCTGGATGTAAATATGGATATTCATGTATTTTATTTTCTTTATTTTCATAAATGAATATTTCCAGTATATGAATCATTCTTTTGAGACTCTCGAACTTCGATCCCCGGTAGCAACACTTCCCCATGCCATAAATGTGGTGATCCATGTAAAGGGGGGTCAGCTTTTTTAGCCACACCTTTTGACTGCATAGGGAACTCAAATTACATAATTTTTTGATTGCATGGTTCCCAATACAGAGGAGAAAAAAACAAAATTTCTACAACTGGAGCAAACCACTGCAGCGCGGTAGCAAAAGTTTCCGCTATAGCGCGCTATAGCGGAATTTCTGCTGCAGCGCGCTGTAGCGAAACATTTGCTACCGCGCGCCATCGCGAGTTTTCCACAGAGGTGCGGTTTACCCGCTGCAGTGCACTATAGCACCAGAAATGTTTTTTTTTTTTTTTTGAAGTGGGTTGCCTCCTAATAAGCACTTTATTTAACGTCCTTAGCTAGACTCGCTAACGATCAACTAGTCGGATTCAGTGGTTTCCTCTTCCACAAGCTAAAGATGCTAGAGTGAGCACAACTCTCATGGTGGCTCGAACTCCTGCTATCTTCTACTTACTTTAGCGGATCCACTGTTTCCATTTCAAGTTTAGAGGGAGTTTTCTTTTTTCTTTTTTCTCGTCTTGTTTTTCTCTTTCTTATTCCTTCTTTGCTCCCCTATTCTGAGGAAGGAGTTGAGCTATTATCAAAAAAAAATTCTTCTATCATTAGATCCTCTGGAATATCGTCAACCTATAACCTCTCTTCTCTTACCCTTCTCTTCACCTCATTTTTCATCTCTCTTTGCTTAAATAAAGTGGGTTTAAGGTCAATTAATTCAGTTTTCCCTTTTGCACTTACGCTCATAATCCCGTGACCTATATCAATAACAGCTTTCACACTCATTAAAAAGGGTCTCCCAAAGATAATCGTGGAATTCTTATTCCATTGATACCATTCACAAATCACAAAATCAGTTGGAACTATAAAACTTCCCAGTTCGACTGTAACATTTTTTTATCATTCCGAGAGGAGTAAGGGATTCTAAATTGGCAAACTCCAAAATCATTGAGGTATATTCCATCCCCCCTACCTTTAGACGTTCGTAAATTTGATAGGGCATAACGTTGATTGAAGCACTTAGATCACACAAGGGATCTATAAATACTTTGTTTCTGATTATGCAAGGGATGCTCAACCTCCCTAGGTCTTCACATTTAGGAGTTGTTAGCTTCTCACACTCATTCCCCTTTTTTCCTTCCCATTCCTCTAGCATATAATATGTTGCACTCGCTCTTTCAGTATTAATTCCTCCTAATACATCTTCCGAATGTATCACACTAACCAACTCCCTTGGGTTTATTTCAGTCGAACTGGGTAGGGCCCCTTACTGCCAAGAAATCAGCTACTTGGAGATCTGCCCCAATTGGGTCTCTATATTCCTCAGGGAATGCTTCTATCCCTTGGATAGATGCATCATGGCGTGTGATAGTGGCTTTGGTGCGGCGCATAAATTGGATCGTTTTCTCCTTAAATGAGTTGAAGGCCCCTTCTAAATTAAGGTGATGATTATTATTATTATTTCCACTATTTATGCCTTGTTGGTTGGATGAGCTTCCCCCATATTGATTTGCATTATTATTATCATTACTCCAAGAAAAATTAGGGTGATTTTTTCACCCTGGGTTGTAGGTGTTGGAGTAAGGGTTATTTATCAAGTTGTTATTTCTTAGGTAATTGACATGTTCAGTGTGAGTTTGTACAAAGGGGTTATTTAAGTTGCAACTCTCACTGCTATGCCTACCCCCGCACAAATCACAATGTACCTCAAGAACAATGTTAACGTTCATTCTTTCTATTTTTTCATTCAAGGCATGTATTTCCTGCTGTAATGACGTTATTTGGTTGGACTCGTTTAACTTTATAGCTTCCTTTTTTAGCCTTTCAGAAGGCCATTGATATGTATTATTGGTAATTTCCTCCAAGAGGTCGTAAGATTCATCTTGGGTTTTTTCGCTAATAGAATTACCAACGGCTGCATCAATGAGTGTCCTCGTAGGAGCGTTCAAACCGTTGTAAAAGGTTTGCACTTACATCCATAGAGGGAACCCATGATGTGGGCAACGCCTGAGGCATTCCTTAAAATAGTCCCACCCATCATATAGAGTCTCACCTTCCAACTGAGTGAAGTTGGTGATCTTAATCCTCAACCTGGCAGTTTTCACCAGAGGGAAATATTTGGCTAAGAATTTCTTAGCCAAATTATCCCATGTCCGGACGAAATCGCTAAGTAGAGAGATGAGCCAACTCTTGGCTCTATCTCTTAGAGAGAATCGGAAAAGCCGCAATTTAACCGCGTCTTCAGAAACACCATTAAACCTGAAGGTGTCACATATTTCAAGGAAAGTTGAAATATGTGAGTTCGGATCTTCAGTGGCTAATACCCCAAATTGATTATTTTGCACCATACTCAGTGTGGAAGGTTTGATTTCAAAATTATTGGCTTCAATATTTAGCCTAACAATAGCATGGGGGGTTCCCCTAGCAGTGGGTAGTGCATAGTCTCTGAGTGCTCTTCCCCTAGGCTCTCTTAACGGCTCTCCTAAATTTTTAGTATAGTTATCCATAATAGCTTATTGATTTGATAGGCTTTGTTCTCTCCTAGCTTGTAAGTATGTTCTCTCAATTTTGGGATCAAAAAAATATTCAGTGCAAACTCTTTTACTCATACAAAATAACAATATGGCTATCGAGAATAATTTTAGCAATAACGTTCAAAAAGTTTAGCAAAAATAAGATAAGCAGAAATGTAAAATGTTAGTTTCTATAATTTATAAAAAATCAAAACTAAAAATATATGCAATAAAATACTTAAATCACTAGCTACTTATAGATTATCCTTAATACGAAACAAGTACCAATTCCCCGGCAACGGCGCCAAAAACTTGACATACTGTAAATACACGTCTGCGCTCACACGCAAGTGTATGTGGTCTAAAGTAATAAGTGGAAAATATTAATTTCTGGGATTTATCGAACCATAAAAAATTGATTGTTTTGTTACTAAGGTCTATCTATTCTCATTAATGTTTAAGCTACAATTGATTGGTTGAGTTAGTCCTAGATTTAGCACAATAATTACTAAGTGAAGATAAGTTAGATAAAAAAAGAGAGGAGAGTTGGAGTCATCTCACATGTCATGATATATTACTAATGTATGCTGATTTCTCAAGCTTTGTCTTTCATTTATTTTTAAATCAAGTGCACTTTGTTTACTTTTAGTTTTATCTCAAAGTCTCACAAGTTCAAATTTTGTGCACAAAATGAACACACATTCGATTCTATTTTTGCACAAAGATTCCTCTAAGATTTTAGGTTTTAAGTTTTCATCTTATCTCTAGATCAAGGAGATTACGATTATTAACTCTTTGAGATCTTTTAAGCATTGATTCTATTACGAGCATCACTCGCATCCCACATAGTTGAGATGAGGGATTAATATGTTAGGCTCAATGACTATGTCACTTAGTTCATAAGCACTCAACTATTTCTTCCCCTACCTCAATTATGTTGAGCTAAGGAGCTCATTTAGTTGGTCTTAGTATCACATGCATCAATACTTAGGTTGAGCTTAGATTAAGGTGCATTAAGCTCAAGAACTTTGTTACATAATTCTAAGCTTTCATGCACTCATAAACCTAGCATCCAACCTAAGGTGAGCTATGAAATATAAGACAAAATAGTTCTTGAGATTATGAGTTCATTTTTCTTTCATCCACATTCAAGACTAAATAATAAAAGACATTTCTTAACAAGACATAGATTTCTTATATTTTATTTGTGCTTGAAGAAAAACTTCATACATTAAAATTAACTCATACACATGGGGTTTCCCCAACCCTCCCTAAGGGAAGTTTAGCTACTCATTATATAGAAAATAAAAAAAAATACATACATGAATAAATATCCTTTCATGATTAACTAAGAAAAGAAATTACAAGAGTAAAGTTTAGAAGATACTATGAACGTTCTTTGGAAGTTCTCCAGATTTATTCTTCTCCTTCTTCAAGCTCCCCTCTTAGGTCGTTAATGCTGCCTTCCTTCTTCTCTTCTTTAGCAAGCACTTGCTTTGCCACCCTTGGGGAGTTCCTCACTTCCACTCATCCCTCCTCCTTACTTAGTGATTTGAGCAAAATTGTGAACCCTCATCTAGTCAAGAGGAATGATATTTATAGGGGAGGGGCTACCTGCATCCCACTTAGGATCCAAACTAGCATTTTCTAATGGAAAATTCTGAGCAATGATGGCAAAAATCCCAATTGATGGTGAAGTAACCAATATCTCCATTTGTTTAGCGAAAAAATCACCTCAAGATCTTCTTTTCCATATAAAAAATATAGCAGCTGCAGAGAATGATGGCTGGGGACAAGATGCATGTTATGGGTCTTGTCCCAGCCGCAATAAATGCTCCAGACTGGCAAATTTTGGGTGCAGCGCGCGGTAGCGCTCTGCGGCGTGCCATGGTGAGTAAAAATATGTCAAGTCCCCCGCTGCCGAGCGCTACCGTGTCCAAATTTTACAAAGTGACCCGCTGCGGTGCGCTATAGTGCAAGGCTTTTGCAAATTGTACCGCTGCAGCGAGCTGTAGCGGAAGCATTTTGCAAAATACTCCGCTGCACCGCACGGTAGCGGCTCAATTTGCAAATCATCCCGCTGCAGCGCGCTATAGCGCTAGCACTTTGCATAACGTACCGCTGCAGCGCGCGGTAGCTGTTCAATTTGCGAAAAGCCCCGCTGCAGCGCGCTACTGCGCCCACTGTTCGTAACTGGACCTGCTGCAGCGCGCTATAGCATCCTAATTTGCAACTTGACCCGCTGCAGCGTGCGGCAGCGGTTTCCCTTTGAAAATTTTTGGAATTTGCAAAATCAGGACTCCTCAGGATAGCGATTTTCCTGAAAAAATAGATAAAATATGATTTATGAGCAGTTTAAAGATTAGAAATGAATGAAACTTTCTTTTATTTTAGATATAATTTATGGATTCATCATGTACACTAAAATATTAAAAAAATTTGATGTAATTGGATAAGTTATCTTAGTAAAATTATTGTAACTCTAGTATTCATTAGATTTTGATTATTACTAAGTTGGAATTCAAGCTCAACCCCTGATAATTATAAAGTTCAATGGGCAGAAATTTAAAAAGGAATTGAGTAGGACAGCTTAATAGAAATCATCGTTGATAGTATGCTAAGATATTGCTTCTAAATCCAATATTTGCAGATGATTGCATTTATTTTATACTTATATTTCATATAAAACATAAATAGATTAACCTATTGACAAAGCTCTAAACTAAATCATAAAATTACGGACCAAGAGGTTTCAAAATTTGTTTGCTATAGAACCAAACAAATAATTTTTTTTGAAAAATAGAGATTTCATTTTTTCATGAAGTATAGCTGCAACATATTCACTTAGGATTGAGAGTACCTTGCTTGATGGTGGCTCCTTGCTGTGCCGAAAGGGAGAAGGGTCGCAAGCAAATGCCAAGCCTATAGGGAAGGAGACATCAAAAGCTTCTTGCCTGAGGGGCCCGACTGAGGGAAAATAGAGAAATACAAGATTAAGTTTTTAAGATAATTAGGTTAGAAGGGCAGAGCTTATGAGGACGAGGCGGACACGTGGCGGGAGGAGAGGAGAGGTCGACCGCTCGAGCGATGTGCGTCGGGCATAGAAGGAGTCGAGCAAGCGAAGGGAGGGGAGGTGTCGGCCGATCCTTGCGTGCGATCGAGAGATAGGGCTTGCAATTAGGTTAGGCAGAGGAAAATAATTAAGGAGATAAGAAGGAAAGAATTTATATATATTTAAATTTAGTTAAAATAGTTTAATAATTAAATTTCCTATTTGATTAAATAATTTTCAAAAATTATAAAATATTCATCCCAAACTAATTAAGGGGTGAGGAACGCAATAATATCCATAGATCATAGAGACAAAAATTTAAATTAAAGTTATACAAATTATTTTAACTTAAATAAATATTAAATGATATAAAATTTAATAATGACTCCATCTCACTCTTGATAATAAAATCTTTTTTAGCTCTTAAAATCACGTTAGCTTCTGATTCTAATTATCACGACATGTATTAATTATCAATATTATCAATCAGACAGGAGTACATAGAATATTTAAGAGTATTAATTCATAGTATTCTATATAGGTTACAAAATCAATGCAACAAAATATGAAGAAAACTTCATCATTATAATTTGAGGGTTATGCTAATTTCAATAATAAGTAACTTGCAATACTCAAATGACTCAAATAATTTTAAAAAAATAATATAAATTGATATGAATGGAAACAACTTAGCATTTATATAAATTTGGCATGAATGAAAAATAACTTAGTATAAGTTAAATTGGTACGAATGAGAATAACTTAGCATAAATTAAATTGACATAAATGGAAAAAACTTAGCATAAATATAAATTAGCACGTATGAGAATAACTTAGTATAAATATAAATTGGTACAAATCGGAATAACTTAGTATAAATAATATTTTATGCCTAAGACCCCTAAGTTTCACCGGGAAATCCAAATATTAGCATCAAAATTATTCTAGGAAGGTATGCAATTACTTGTCAGTAATTATTCACATATATATCAATTCGATGAGTCTTTCTTCTAGATCTTCTACCCCTTCCTAATGAACTAGATCCCTCCATATTTCTTCATGGGTTGCTAACAAACCCTACTTGTACATGTTCAGCTTTGTTCAACCTAGAAAGACTCTCACCACATATATTTATCACAAGCATTTATAGAAAGTAAGAAATATAATTTAACTTAGCATAACATTAGGGTACATGCAATAGTTGTATACATTCGAAGGAAGTAAGCTCAAATAATATTAAAAATAATACAATTTGAATAACTCTACGTATTTGATCCATTTGTTTACTCCACAAAATTTTTCGAATATAAATCTATTAAAAACTAATTCTTACACTTTAATATACTATTTAAGAACCTAGGAAATTATAATATAAATATTTTGGGTTGATAATATAAAATTTGGGTGAAAACCTTAAAATTGATTAGTAGATATGATTATGATTTTTAGTGAACTTTAGACACCTAAATAAAGGTATATATGACATTTTCATCTATTGATATCTAAATAAAAATTGTTCATAATTGATAAAAGATTAAGCAAGCTAAATTTCAGCTACTGGCTCAAAGTATTTTGAAAGTTATAAATGTGCAAAGTTTGGAGAAAATATTGATTGTTTTAGAAATTTTTGAAGTAAGAAACTATCACATTAATTTCTAAAATAATGGCCCTAAATGGAAAAATTAGGTTTTGTGTTTAACAGTGAAGTTGTTCCTAACATAACAGAGAGTAATCATGCTAAATATTAGCTAAATACAATGGTTAGATTAAAAGTTATTATAGAGACAACATAGCAAGAAAATTTCTAAAATATATTAAAAACTATTTTCTAAATTTCAATGGGTGTTTGCTAAAGTTTGACTGCCTAAATGATGACCTTATAGTTCAAATGGCCCGGTAATATCTTCAGCAAACTTGTTCACCAAACATAAGAAAGTAATCATGCAAAGTTATAACACTCAAATCTTAGTGGTTATTCAGCTCCCCAAAGTTGACAAAAAAATAGAAATTTCTGGAAAAAATATATTTAAATAAAATATATATATATATATATATATATATATTTTAAATTTGGGGTGATTTTTGAATATCTTAAAGGCAAAACTAAAGTGTAATATCTTTTAGTGATTTATTAACAATACATATTAAAATGTGTGTACAAAATTATAATAACTAATTTTGAGTAAAATAAGAATTATGATAACACGAATTATGGATGAAAAATTCCAAAATATTTGAAAAAATCAAAGGAATTTTTTTTAGAATGCTATGAATCTACATATATGAATTATGCAAATAAAAATATCATTATGAATGTGCCTATAACTTACTAATATTTTAATAATCATTTATTCGCTCATTAAATATATTCAAACATGAAATATATTTGGTAAATGAGAGAAATAATGAAAGAATCAAAGAAGAGATTACCTTGAAGTAAGGAAATTTTGATGAAGCATAGATCTTCTTATTATCGTGAAAAGAATGAGATAGTGCTGCCTAGATCTTCTTTTTTAGAAGGTTTAGAGCTTTCAAGATCTTCTTCTAATCGTTGGATTTGATTATGGATGAAGTCCATAAGGTTTGGAGAGGAGGAGAAGAGGAAATGGATGGGGGTTTGACAAATATTTTCAAATTAATGTAAAAAAAAATGGAGGAAGGATTTTATATTTCTAATTATGGTTAGAAGGTCTAGGAGTCCATATAAGGCTTTAGCAAAGATCCAATGGTATAGGTTTGATCAAGGTGGAATTTGAATAACTTAAAATAATTTGACTTAAATTTATCCTTAATTGAGAATGATTTCTATGAAATATCAATTGGTGCTCTTAATTAGGTGATTTAAATGTAAAAACTCTAAAAATTATGACACAATATTATCTAATTTGGCTATTGATAAAATTTTAGTACCTCCACAATTCAAATTGAAGATTCCAAAATATAGATCTCATTGAAGAGAAATTCATAGACACCAAAATTATCTAATTTGAGAAAATAGTTATCCTAGAATTTAAGTTTGAAGTTGGCCAAAATCAAATTTGTCAGCATTGTAACGATTGAATTTTTTTATTTAATTCTAAATGTATTTTTATTACGACTCCTTTATTTTAGATCCAAAAATTAGAAAATTTTAGTTATCTAATTTGATAGTGTACAATTCAAAAATTCAAAAATATTTTAATTTTGACACCAAAAAAATTTCTATAATTATTTTAATTTAAATTCTTCATAAAATAACTAGGGATAATTCTCTCATGAAAAAATTTTCAAATATATTTTCCAAAATTCTAGAACATTATTTTTAACAGCCTGATAATTTTTGTTTTTATAAATATAACTAATAGATTACTCAAATAAACTAAAAAAATGAACAATAAATTTATTAACTCAAAATCTTATAATTTTACACAAATAATGGTGAGCAATATTTGTATTGGAGCCGCCATACCCTATGTTTTTGTTGATCTCCTACTAGCAGTTGGACTCTCCTTAGGAATCCAATTGCTAACCATTGGTATTTTGCACGTAGGCTATCGATTTGTGAACCCCTGAGCGATCGAGAACACCCAACTGACTATCTTATGCTCGATGTTTCAATAGTATTATACAATACTAAGCTCGAGTAAGAGTCCATTGATTTAGCCTCATCCATACCAAGCTAGGTTTGGGCACCTCTCCACTTTGACATCCTGAGCATGTCGGGAAGAATATGCTGTTATTGCATAGCTTATGTGGGGAGAATTTGCTCCCCACAATAAACCCTAAGTTTAAACTCAGCTGAGTAGGGTCCCAACATCTCCTACCTCCATGCAAAGGGCTTCGGGGGGGAATCGGCAAAATATTGATGCAAGAATTGTGTTGTGATTGAAATTAGGGCATGAGATGGATTGGTGGTCGAGTATTTGGAAGAAAACCCTAACCCTAGTGACCCTAGCATCGGGGATATCCGCGTAGAGAAGACGGACAGTAAGTGACTAGGTCACACCTCAATCCGTGCCTTTTGTATTTGGGTTGTTAAAATAGCCATATTTTTGTAATAATTTTTGTATTATTAACTCAATTATTTAAATCCTAAGCTTATGATTAGATAACACAAATATTTTAAATAAATTAATAAAATAATTCAGTCAATTTAAATATAATTTCTATGGTCCAATATATCATTTTAATTAAAAAAATTTGTAGAACACTAATCTGCAAAAATATTTAAGTTTTTGTGACTAGTTTTCTTAATTAAGTTTAATTACTCCAAGAAAATGATTAAAGAATATTAAGCATCCCTTAGCCAAATTTCATATTTAAAGTCTCTAAATCTTCATTAGACATAGAAGAACAAATTTAAGGAGATAAAATATTTTTTTGTATTTAATTCTGCTAATCACTTACTAATCACCCTAAACTTTAATTAACAAAAATTTAGGCTAATTGAGCTCTAATTTTAGTGTTTAAGGTGTCAAATGACTCTATAATCATAATATAACATATTCTTAACTTTAGACTTCAATTCCCATAAGTTATTTGGCTAATCACTCATTAATGAGCTCAAATACTAAATAGAGCTTATTAATCTCAATTCTTAACCAAATTTAGTATTTCAAGTGTCAATCTTCTTCTTAGACTTTAAGAAATTATTTGAAATTAAGTAAACCCAATTTGGAATCCTATAACTTAGAATCAACTTTTGAACCATGGAACTTTAATTAAATTGAGTGAATCTTGATTTAAGCAAAAGTTAGGCTATCCAATATGTCCACTGCTTTTAAATTTAGTGTGTAAACTTGTTAGAAACTTGTTTGAATCTAGTTACACCATTTATAGCCTCATTTTCCAAAACTCTAGTTTTTGCCCTAATCAAGGTGATGAATCCTAAAGTTGTAAATGTGGATTTATAATCCACAGTCCCTAAATTATTAAAGTACCACTTAGAACCATTTATAATTAGTTTAGGCTTGTTAGAGCTTATAAATCTATCATCCAGAATAAACCTTAGTTTGGGAATGTTTAAGAACTCACACTCTTTCTTAAGCCTAAATCCAGTATTACAAGTTAGCTTGATTATATTGAGTATGTATTCATCTCAAAAGAATTGCCTCAATCAATAGTTTAGACAAATTCAATTTAGATCAAGCGTTAACCATTTAAACTTAAGATCTAATTATCTCTCTGATTATTAGTCATTGTCCCTAGTTAGTGGAACTGGAATTTAAGGAGCCTAATTATGCTCAATTTAGCTCTAAAACTAGAAGGAAGATTTCAGAATGTGAGTCAAAGAAAGAATAATCAAAGAAAATTTTACTCTTTAGAAAAGTGCAAAACTAATCTAAGAAGTTAGATGATTACTACTTAAACTTATAGCTATAAGAGTTTTCTACTTAACCAAAGCCTGACTATTTGCATTAATGCTACCAATAGAGAAATGGCACATTTTACTCTTTACTTATTTAGTTCATTCAGGGTCCTAGGATGACTTTAGCATATATTTATTTCCATTTATATTCTGAGAATACTGCATGAAATGAATGATGGATGATACTGATGTTATACTTATTTTCTGTGATCATACTTTCTTAGAGTACAAACCATTAGGTATGTAGGGATGCAATCCTTGTTATACACCTTATGGTACTCTTTGATACCAACTGGAAACGCCCCGTCCTGTCGCTATGCGCAACAGATTATCATTAGCGGCGGAATGGTCATTAATAGAAATATAAGAGTCGCCTTTTGCATATTTCTCTGGGTTGAGCAATATTACTTAGCCTGAACCATTAATGACAGGAGGTAATTAAGAGCTGAGGAACTCTACCATTAATGAAGTTAAGTATTTCATTAACCTGATTAACAGTGCGAGTCTACTAAAATGATGATCATAGCACAATATATGTAGTATAATATAATATAGAGAACAGAGTGCAGAAGCTAAAGACATCATCCATATATTCAATTATCCAGAACAGTAAGTAAAAGCATTCATCTCAGAAATGTGAATAGAAAATACATCCATATATGATTTGCTTATTATAGACTTTAATAAAAATGCAGAAAGTAAACTCTCGTCTCACTAAAACAAGAAAACTCTAAGATTGAAGATTCCCCATCTACTCCGCAATGCCACACTTCATGTCCTCGTGAGTCTCCTACAGCTCCATGAATAAAGGCTCCTCGAAGCAATCTAAATCTGACATTGTTATTTTTGCAATACCAGGGCCCCGGCCAAAAAAGAGAGAGGAAGATTTACTTAAATAATGAGTCTAAGTACATTTTATGCTCACTAAATACATTCATTAAGTTATAGAGATATTTAACTTTAAGAAATAAATAAACAATAAAGCTAACTAAAATAGTAACTAAACTACTGCAAGCACTAAAACTAACGAAAAGCAAGTAACCAAAACTACTGATGTGATGCCCCCCACCTTAGTTTCATACCCAACCCTGACCTTAGATCCTTGATAGATACTGGTTAAGGTATGGGGGCTAGGGTGGCATCACCATTTTATGCTGAGGATTGTAGTCTGGAGTATAGAATAATAATATAAAGATCACAAATATTTGCTCAAATAATTAGAAGACGGGAAAGCAGTGATTTTTATTCCAAAAAGAGTATTATTACAAGAGCATGTTTTTTCGTTTATTTATAAATACAATAAGAGAATAAAAAGTATAGTGGTAGATTGATTAGGCTATCTTCAGATCCTCAGTAGTGACTTGACCTGGCATTTACAGCGAAAATGCCTAAGTTGAACACTCGTTAGAGATAAGCTCTAATACTTTGGATATCATTAATTAGATTGTATATATAAGCAAATGTATGAAATTTAAATGCAGTGAAGCATAATAATAAGAATTTGAAAGGCAGAATTTTCTCCTTTGAGAATTATCACGACTTTTCCTGCAAATCAAAATTTTTGGGATAATTTTGAAATAACAATAATAGGAACTTGTCACAAGTAAGTCATACTTATCAAAAATTGATATATTTATCTCGAAAGTGAATAATATATATATATATATATATATATATATAACATTTTCATTCGAGCGGACAATTTCTTGAATCTTGAGAAAATCAAGCATATCTACTATGATTATCACAATTTATGTTCAAACATTGTCATTCATGCACTATTCCACCTATGCTAGCCCCTTCATAGGCATAGTCATAGTATCCTTATATTTTCACGGAATAGTATGATAACGAACTAGCTCCGTTCTTATTACATTCTGTACAAACTATAAATACTTCTCATGGAATCCCATTAATTCAATCAATCAAGATTCATTACCTATTTTTGAAAGTATCTCATATAGTGACAATAAATTTTAATTATAGCAGAGTAAGAAATTACTTATATTAAATTTGTTTAGTAAAAGCGTACAATCAAATTAATATATATAAATATAGTTCATGATATTTATAGTACCTGTTTTCTTTAGCTATGTTGACTTCTTATGAATTTGTTCAAAATTTATCGATTAGTGAAGATATGAAAAATATAACTTTAATTAGCATCTCTCGTTCCTAGCGTGTTTCAATATTAATAAAATAGTAATAAGATGAGAAAATGATGATTGTGGTGGTGAAGATAACATCGATAATAGTGATAGTGATGGCGGAAAATCATGATCATAAAATAATAATGATATTATTATTATTATTTATATTTATAAGATAAGAATAACAAATATGATTATTGGAGAGAGAATAATATGTTATATATATAAATATTTAGAAAGCATGGATAATAAATAATTATATTATTATTATCATTTATATAATAATTTATACCTAAAGTATATTATTATTATTATTCCTAGTGAGAGAACATGATAATTAGAAGAAAATAAAATTATTAATTTTTTTGAATATTTTATGCACAAGAGTTTATTTTAGAGGGAGAATATAATAATAGGTTAATTATTATTATTTAACTATTATTATTATTTTATGTGATGATAATAATAATAATATAATAATATACTTATTATTATTATTAAGAGATAATAAGAGAGAGAGAGAGAATATTATTAAAATATAAGAGATAGTAATATTATTATTATTATTATTATTATTATATATGCAATAATAAATATAATAATTTATTATTATCATAATGATAAATATTATATTTTTATTATTATTATCCAATAATAATAATAATAATACTCAGATTATGATAGCAATCATAATAACATATTTATTATTATGAGATATTATAATTATAGTAATATACTATAGTATATATATATAAATATATATGATAATAATGAATATAAGAAAATAAAAATTGCATAAATAAAATGCAAGGAGGAGAATACATATTAGTAGCAAAAATTAAAAAAATTAAGAGCAAAAATTTAAGACTCAGTGATAAAAATAAAAGTTATGGGTAAAATAAAAATTAGTGGTTAGTAGTTAGTGATGTTATGTGTCAAAAAAAATTTTAGTTATCATTTAAATTTTTATATTTCAATTAGACCATTTATTTTTTTTGAGTTTTTTTGGCCTTCACCAATTCAATGGATGCTTGCCGATGGTGGTGGCGATTTGCCAAGGAGGTAGGGGCGACTCGTGGAGATTTCGACGGGGTGTCGGTGTAGCGTCGTCAAGGTGAGGCGCCGGGGAGAGTGGAGGTTGTTTTGCCGAGAAGGAAGAAAGAGATGGGGAGAGGTGTGGGGAGACCTTGGGGTTACCGAGATGTGAGGGAGATGATGGTTGAAAGTTGTCATTAAGGTAAGGAGGTGGATGAGAGAGGTCGGCAGCCAGCCGTAGATGGAGGAGGAGTTTGTGAGGAAAGAAAGGGGAGGTAGCCCTATTTATAGGGAGATGAGGAGATGCCCGCTCGGTCTCCGGGCAGCCCAAGCAAGGCGCGGCATGGCTGCCCCCAAAGAGGCAAGGGAGGGGACCGGCCTCCATGTGGTTGCGAGTGAAGTAAGCAGCAGCTTAGGGTGCTTAGGGTACGGGGGAGGGGAACCATCCAGAAGAGGAATCTTTTGCTTAAATAATTTTATTTTTATTTTTTATAAAATTTGATTTAATTTAATCAAATTTTTTGTCGTTTGATTTCCAAATTTGACGAAACTTGACCAGGAGGTCCGTCTTAACGAGACAAACGTCCTCGAACAAAAATTTCTCGATTCGTAGCTATATTTTATTTTTAATTTATTTTTAAAGGTAAGAACTTCAAAAATTAATTACAGATAATCTGACACTCAAAATTTGACCAAAATTTTTGTGTAGCTTTATTTTATTATTGTAAATCCAAGAGCATCAAAATTATTGAATTTAAACTTATATTTAATTTTTCTAATTTTTCTTATTTAAAAAAATTCAATAATTAATATAGAAACATTTGTCTGTCAGATCACCTCCAAACTTGAGCATTATGATAAAAAAAATAACTATTTCTAACGGTATATTTGTTTGGTTTAATTTGAAACATGCTGGGGACCTGATTCTGTAATTAATTGGTTGACGTTTGGGCTTTCTAAAAAATGAGCTTAAAGCTATGATATACATATATATATATATATATATATATATATATATATATATATGTGTGTGTGTGTGTGTGCGCGCGCGTGTGTGTGTGTTTGTGTGTGCCCAACGCACCGATAATAGTCTTTAGTTTGAGCCCAACACTCTGCTATATGTACTCAATGCACAAATCTATATACGTGCTCAAGGCACTGATAATAATCTAAAATTGTGCTCAACGCACCGAATTCAACAGAATTGTGCCAACTTGGCACCTAATCAACGACAATATGCTTATGCATGATATGCCATTCAAAACATGCACAAATCGTATGACTGAAATCATCAAAATAGTATGTACTGAAATGTTATATGAAAACTGGAAGCACGACAAAATTGAAATCATCAAATGCATAAAACAATGTCTCTTTTGTTGTCTATTTAACCTGAATCTTAATAGTCATTCCTGATGCTAAGATATAAGCAAGTCTTGGCCTAAACACAAGGCTAACAAATATGATCAACAACTTAATATTCACTTTTATCTCATTTATCTCATCAACATCTTAATCTTTATCCACACTAATCTGAATTGGTTTAATCAATCAATCTCATCAATTCATTTGAATCAATCACTCAACTATACAGGCTTAACATCTTAAGCTTATATCAGATCAGATTTATTGATAGTCAAACCTATTCTAAGTCCTTATTAATCTAATCTTAAAACTATCGTAATAAAGTTCTAAGGATATATATTAAATCAATAATTATGATCTAATCCAACAACACAGGATTCTAAACCAATCAAGAAACTAAGGCTTAAGGATACTATAAAGGCTCAAGGATTCTAAATCTAGAATCCAATATTAAACTTAAGATTTAAGACTAAACATTTCTCACTTATAAGCTAAGTTTAGAGAATTCTAACCAATGCTCTTAAGGTTCAGTAAACTAACAAAACTAAATTATAATCATCACTTGATAAGGAAGGCATCTATAGGAAGGATACTACCATTCAACTAAGTTGAATCTAACCTTAAAAGATTAAAGATTAAAGACCCTAAGGCACAACATGTGACTTAGCACTTAAGGGTTCTATGACTAAGATCAATTATACAAAAGGTATGGGATTACTACTTAGCATGTAACATTACATATTAAGTATAGGATATGCTAAAGATTGGGGTTTACTAAGAGCTTTGCAACTAAAGTGTAACGCCCGCCCCGTCGCCGCGTGCAAAAGAATTAAGTACAATCATATCGGCGGCGGAGCGGTGCGCCACTCGGGGAGGAATACCCCGTCTCCCCGAAATGGCGGAAAACTAAGCCCTCCTGAAGGGCTGCTGACTCAACCTCAAGTGGGGTTGAGAGCTAATACTTAAGATAAGAGTAGTATCCTTATCCTAAGTATTAGGCAAATACATACATTGGATTTAGAATGCAACAAGGATCCAATATATGTATAATATATCAGCATTTTCAGTTATACTGATCACATCACAATACTAACTATAAGTAGTATAATACAAAGTGCAGAAGCTTAAAGCATACATCCAGAATATTCATCACAGAAGCTATATGAAAAACATTCACCTCATAAAAGAAAAAAAAAATCCAGAATTATTACAAACAGTTTACTGAAAATGCTGAA
This sequence comes from Gastrodia elata, assembly GCA_016760335.1. Taxonomy (NCBI): domain Eukaryota; kingdom Viridiplantae; phylum Streptophyta; class Magnoliopsida; order Asparagales; family Orchidaceae; genus Gastrodia; species Gastrodia elata. The sequence continues at coordinate 505,366 of CM028673.1, forward strand.
GTAAAACTAGGTACTGAACTGAAAATACTAAGCAGAAAGTAAAGCTGGATGAGAGTCCACTAGTACTCCGCGGGCTCCTCCTGAAACTCCTGGGTGTCCTCCTGACCTGTCTCAATATACTGCTCAGGATCTAACAAATTACCAGATCCTAAAAGTACCTCGTGTTAGACAATAAGTCTAACACATCGAAACTATTCTAAGCAGTTCTAATTATTTACTTAACCTTTACATAACATGTATAAAACTGCAGAAAAACTGTAATATATCTAAAAATATAAAACTATATAAAATTGTACAAAATTGAAGTAAAACAAAGTAAAACTGAACTATAACTGAATACTGAAAGTAAACCAAAAATAGTACTGAATCTAAAATTGAGTAATCATCTGTAAACTATGCTGTATGTCACTGAAACTGTGCATCTGAATATGCCTCAACACGGTATTCTACTGATATGCTACCAAAATATCACTGAATGGTTATGATCAGTACGGTCCAATGTCTACATACACCATGTTGGGAATACTATTTATTGATGACACTGATGCATTCCGAAATTCTCTTATCAATATATGCAATATTCCGTAACTCATAGATCATCACTAATACTTATACATTATTCTGATTCTCATACATCATTCTAATATTCACACATCATGCTTATGCTCATGCTCATGCTTCTAAACTACATGAGATAAATCCAGAAAATGCTTTAAAATCTGATAATGAATACAAAGTCTCCATTGTGCAGAATCCTGCTAAAAGGATTCTAACTCCTAAGATTCTAATTGAGGTAATTGGTTAAAGTTGAGAGTTTACTTAAAAATCACTAGTTTGAATGATTGTATACACATATTTAGCATATTTGCAAGCAAGGTATATTTAACCCTTAGCTTGTTTAAACTACACTTATCGAAGCGTACTATGATAGGAGGCAGAACCTGGTCATAGTTTATATCTCAAGCTAAGCCGTTAAATGCCCTATTTACAAGCATACTTAGTGGTCTACACAAAGTGACTTCAAATACTTAGTTTGCTTAAACTGCACTTATCGAAGTGCACTATAATAGGAGGCAGAACCTGGTCGTAGTTTATATCTCAAACTAAGGATCCTGTTCACTAATTGTAACACTCTTAGGCTTGAAAGATTTACTTTAATGGGATTGTATTCGGCTAATCCCGTAGGATAGCACCTGATCATAAGTCCACATTATAGTGAATCAACAAATCCTGAATATTACTAAATTAATCCAGTAATATGGGTATACCCTACTATACCCAACCAACAATCTGAGTTCAGAATATTTTATTTAATCATAAGAATTTATCAAATCTATTAATCCTTACTCTAAATAGGTGTATCCTACACAAGCCTCCATGGATGTGATCAAAAGATCACTCAACATAGGTTGCTATCACAAGGAATGAGCCACAATCTAAGTACTTTAGGTGATTCCTATCACAAGGTATCAAGTTCAACTTCTAAAGTTTTGAAGGATCAACTAGGTTTCTATCTCAATAAGTTACAAAAGTCCTTCCTACCTCAATGTTTCATTAGTTAATGTATTTAATTATTTCAATAACAAATCCTATAGCAAGACCCTTAAGATCTCACTTTTCTACTTCTTAATGTTTACTAGTTATACTTAAGTTAAGGTGATCAAATTGATTTAAAATTCATTTGATCCTTTTCTATTCTACAATCATGGGATAAAATCAAAGATCTTATTGGAGTTAGATCATTGCATAAATCATTACAATTTCATTTCCATCTTATGCTAATTGTCTTATATAAGAGAAAATCAAAGATCTAAAGTTTAGATTCAGATGGTTCAATCACACATATTCAATGTTATCCTTAGCACTTCTAATTTGATGATTTAAGATCAATATCGAATCATATGCATTATTAGAATAATATCAATTAAATTATCTTACAATCAAGTTAATTAATTAAGTGATTAAGGTTTAGATCTTAATCAAGACAAGCTAGGGTTTAACCCCTAACCTTTCTATCATTAAGACCAATATTAATTTAAAGGTCAATGACAAATCAATATATTATTAGTGTATTATTGATGTTAAGCTTTAGGTTTAGATTAAGTATTATCTACTTAATCAAGTTATCATGATTCTTTATTCAAGTGTAGTTTAATGTCAATTAAATTCACTTAAATGTCCAAATAATATTTATAGTTCTCTAATAAACATCCTAAAATCATAAAAATATAAGAACATAAAGATGACATAAAATAAAATGTAATTAATGCTAATCAAATTCTAAATCAAGCCAAAGAGATTATCACTTAATAATACATCTAAAAGATCTAAGTTTCATGTCATTTAGTTGATAAGTTATACTTATTGGATACAAGCATTTAAAATTCTATTACTTAGCATTTGGCATAATATATCTAGAGTTACAAAGTAGGTTTTAAGCACTTTTTAAAAATGACAAAATGTCAAACCTAATTTCCCTATATAATTTTATGCAATCTTCAATTTTAGCTAAAATAGGTTCAAATTTAGTATAACTTAGCCCCACTAGGGTCCTAGGGGTCTTAAAATATCAAAACAGTAAAGTTTTGGCAATTTCAGCCAAAACTAGACAGTTTTACAAAATCTGGGCAGTTTCTGGAAAATTCTGGAAATTTTGCAAATCTGGGCGCTGTAGCGCACTATAGCGCTTTTCGCGCAGTAGCGCGCTGTAGTGCTTTCCGTGCGGTAGCGTGCGGTAGCGCGCGGTAGCGCCATTGCGCTGCGGCTCTCTACAGGCCGCTACAATCCACTGTGACCCGCTGCAGCGCGCCATAGCGCGCTGCAGCGGTTCATTTTGCAAAAAAAACTACTGTTCAATTACTTTCATTAAATGATTTTCTAATTTTTGTGAAATTACCACTGCAATCCGCTGCAGCACGCTATGGTGCGCTATAGCGGTTCGATTAGCAAAATCACTGTTCAATTAGTTTTATTGGTCGTTTTCCTAAGTTTTCATGAAATGCCGCTGCAGACCGCTATAGCACGCTGTAGCGGTTTATGTTGCAATTTTACTATTCAATTAGTAAATTTACAGATTTCCTAAGTTTTCCTGTCCGCTGTAGCCCGCGGCAACCCACTGCAGCGCGCTGCAGCGGCAGACAGTGATTTCGCCAGGTGCGAAACCCATGAGGGCCATTTTTCGAGCTTAATTACTCTCAATCTAGAGAGTTTCATGAGTAGTGTCATATATTAATGGAAAGGTATTTCCGATACCTTTCCATCGATACCAAAATCAGCACGAATTGAGTATCTTAGCTATACTAAAAATGATGATGAATACAAGGGTATGCAGAATAGATAAAAAACAGAGCATATTTTTGTGAGTTCTTAAGAACTTTAATGGCTTTCATACATGCATATGAACTTCCAAGGTTGCATTCTAACATCATAACATCATAAGAAAAATAAGGAGAGGAGCAAGAGGGTACCTTAGGCCTTACTAGAGGTGGATGAGGAAGGCTCTATCTTCTTCTTCTTCTTCTTCCTCTTCTTCTTCTCAAAGTGCAGCAATGGAGAAATGAAGGAAATGGAGAAAATTTTAGCAAGTGGAGAAGGAGGGCTGAGCTCTCCTTTTAAAGGAAGAGAGGGGAGGGGAGGCCTCATCATGGCTAAGGGGGCTATGGAGTAAATCCATCATGCTTGAGCATTAATGGGGCATGGCTTGAGGAAAAGAGGGGATGGCCAGCCGAATTTGCTTGGGGCTGTCACCCAAAAATAATAGAAATTGGGAAAATTGCAGATAGGGAACTCAAAGATTGCTTATTTACTTATTTATTTTTTCCCTAATTATTTAAAAATTCTGATTTTTGAAACGTGCTCCGAAAATTCTCAAAAATTCACCCCTAGCTAATTTGGGGGTGAGGAATTGAACGGCGAAGTCAGAATTTGATTCTGATGATTATTTAATTATTCTATTTTTTGACGCATTTAATTACATTAAAATATTCGTGAAGATTCGACGACTTCAAAATGCGTCCAAAACATCACCCCTAGCTAATTTGGGGGTGACGATCGCAACGGCGAAGTTGGATTTTGATTTTAAGATCAAAATAAAAACCTCAATTTTCTACTTAATGAACATTAAAATAATCCAAAATATTGGATTTAGCTCCGAATTGCTCCAAACCTTTAGTGTTTAGTTCTATTGACTAGATGAACTTGATAGAGTGATAATCATGATACGATTAAGCTAAATTCAAGCTGGGTAACAACCTCGGTTGTTACATGAAGTGACATTCATCACTTAAAGAGACTTACTGTCTAATTAAGATAGATAAGGAGGCAAATGTTAACTTGTTGTCACCACAAGTGACTTAACCAAAACTAAGGGTTTCAAAGCTAACTATCAATTTTAATCCAAAAGATTAGGATCCTAAAGCTTCACAACCTAAGGTAAGGTTTGATATCAAAGAGTAATGATTTTTTGACTTAAAATGGATTCCGAGTTTACAACCTATCAAAGGCACCATTATTAGACCAAATCTAATAATGAGGCAAGGTTAAAACTAAACTTACTCATGCTCACACATAAAGGTTAGATCCATCTAGCCAAAGTGTAACCTCACACTTAGGATGATTAGTGTGAACTAACCATAAGATTAGTCCACTCTAAGATTTCTACCACCAAAGAGATGTTCATTTCTTGCTAAGGATTATCCTAAGGCAGCAATGTAAAATATCCATTTTGGATACTGAATCACAAAAGAGAGGGAAGACTAACACATTAAGTCGCATAATATCACTTGACACCATTAGGTTCTAAAGGTTAAACCATCTAATCAAATGAGAAGATAAAGCATTAAGTCACAAAATGTGACTTTACGCTTTTAGGTTTATAAAGCTGACACCTAAATGATCAAAGACAAAGGATCACTTACCCAAATGGATAAGTCACTAGAAAGTCTACAAATCATAAGTCATAAATTGTAACTCAATCAAGCAAGGTTGTATGTTCAAGCTACCTAATCCAATGGCCATGGGAACACTCATCCCAAAGGAATGAAATATTGAAGTCTAAGGAAAACTAAGTTAAAAACTTAGTCCATAATGAAATCTAAGGGATATGAAGTTACCCATCCAATTGAATAAGTCACCTCTCAGTGGAAGGATTAACACTATAAATCACACAATGTGACTTAACCAAATAAGAACCTAAGGTTTTGAATGACTAATCCCAAGAATAGGTGACTGTCCAAAGAGTGTAAGAATACTTTGGACACACCAAAAGGCTTACTAAGTGCAATTGAGACTTCAATCAAGAATCAACCCTAATTATGGATTCATCTATCCAAATTAGAGTGTAGGTGCTTAAACCTACATCTAACAAGTGTTAAGTTAATTTAACTTAACACAAGGGTTTGGGAATAATTTAGACAACAAGAACCAAGGTCTAAATCATTGGGATTAGCTTAACTAAATCCCAAGAGCAAAAAGGTCATTTGGAGGATCTAAGAGCTAATTTGAATTAAATTGATTCAAATCAAAAATCTACTCACATAATCAGGTTATATACATCTTAAAGAAAGCATAGACAACAAGATCACTAAAATTGGAGCACTCTTGCTCTTAATCTAAGCTAATCATCCTAAATTATTATTAAGAAATAATTAGCAAATTTAATTATAGAAGTTAGAAATTAAGTATGCATTATTTCTCTCTACTATCTAATGAACAAAACAAGACTAAGTTTGGCAAATTTGGATGTCAAATCATCAAGTTATGCATTAAACAAGGTATAAGTTAATTAAGCAATGATTAGTAAAACCATTTATAGAAACATAAATATTATTGCATTTTCAGATTCTACATTCTGATCAAAATGGTATATAAGTTCGCTATATTTGAATGAGAATTGATTAAAATAGGGCAAACCCTTGTTTTATATGATTTTCCTAAAGTTAGGACTTAGGCATTTAAATTAAATTGGTCGCATAATTTGATTTCAGCACCTCGGGCCCTATCGAGTCAACCGAGGCCCGACAGGTTCATACTATTGCACAGCGCAGGCCCCGGGTCAGCCCAACCTGTGGCTACAGCTTCGTCCCTACAAAGATGAAGGCATCCCAAGCAGAAAAATTAGGGTTTCCAAAGAAACCCTAATTTATCACGAACCAGAGCACCAAAATGTGTGTATTACAGCTTGAAATGACTAAACGACAGAGATCTATAGCATAAACATGAAAGTCATAAATGGATTGCATCAGATTGGCTAAACCTAATTCAATTTTCAATGAGGTCTAGGGTTTACTGGGGAGGTGAAATCCTCCCTCCAAAGTTGGATCTACGGTCAGCGATCACCATCAGCATGCTCTTTGGATCGAGGCTGACCCAGGGAGCATCTTAGCTGACCTGCTGCTACGCATTTCAGATTGTTTTTTGGCTTCTTGACCGGCCTCGACGATAAGTGATGAGGATTGCCAGAAGAGATTTGGGGGCTCAGGCACTGTACCCCACTGTACAAGCCTGAGCTCGTAGTCGTTCAACCTGGTTCAATCAAACCCTATCAATGCTACTGTTCAAACGCAAGCATTAAGGATAGCAATTGATATCTCCAATTGCACAGAAAACCGACCAAGCACTAGGGTAGAGGAATGCATGTGCTTCACCTTTCGCCGCTTCACCGAACCGTTAGACATAGGGAAAACAAGATCCAATTGCAGGTAAGGATTGATCAGAAACTCCTGAGGCTGATGCAGACGACGAAGAAGGTTCGCCAGAGGTTGCAAGAAGATGCGGCCACTGACTCCATCTAGTAGCAGATTGGGTTGTCCAGAGACTGAGGCAATAGTTTGGATGTCAGGTGTGAGTGGGGGACAACAACAGGTCGACAGCTACTGCTGTCGGAGGAGTGGAGCTGGGAAGACGGGGGGACCAGTGCGCGCACGTGTGCTTGAGAGACTCGGAATGACAGGGCACAATGCGCTGTCGATTTAGGCCGCTGGATCAGATCTGGTGTCCCATATCCGATCCCCGATTAATTAAACAGCAGTTTGGTCCTATGTCGTTGGATCTGGCTTCCGATCCAACGACTGGATCCGGATCGAGTGACAGGCATCGTCCGAGCAAATCCAGAGGGTTATATAGAAAAAAAAAATTCTGGAGAGTTCTGGAGAGTTTTGGTCCTAGTCATATAGCTGAGTGTCACCCACCTCGGTTCAGGATACAAGAGTATTGCATCTCCTACCATAAACCGCTTCATAAGGAGCCATACCGATACTGGACTGATAGCTGTTGTTATAGGCGAATTCAACTAGGGCAAGGTGTCTTCCCACGATCCACCGAAATCTAATACACAAAGACGTAAGAGATCTTCTAGAATTTGATTTACACGTTCAGTTTGACCATCAGTTTGGGGATGAAAGTGAAGAATATAATAAGAATATTATATATGACTACAATTTATAAAGGCGGAACGATAATTATAGATAGTGGGAGTCATAAATTATGACTTCAAAATTTTAACAATAATTAAAATTGGGGAAAAGATTACAACACTTTAAGGAAAACTACTAGATTAATAGCTTATAAACTTAGAGCAATGTGAAAAATTCATCCTTGATAAGAAAACGATTGAATAGCAATATGTTTGAAGGTTACCTTCAATATATAACCATTATCAACGGTTCCATGGGAAAGGTATGAACTTGTTTTCAAATTTTCGTTCCAAATTCAAGAAGTATAAGTGGAGAATCAAACATACTAAATGTCAAATGTAAAACATTTTGATAACAAAAGAGAGTATGTGAGAAAAATAGTTATGAAATACAAATCAAGATATTGTTCTCTTTAATCATAGTGAGCTTAATTTTGCATTTAAAAACTAACTTCCTAAGATATCACTCAATTTGGGTCTATTTCATAACGAGCACACTTAATGTAAGAAAATTTATTAGAAACTCTATATTTATCTTCATGAATGTCTTAATGTTTAAGAGTTTAGGTTAATAATCTCCCCATCTTAAGCTAAAAATGTGTGCCTTTCATATATAAATTTAAGAATCCTCCGGTAGATACTTAGAACAATAAATGTGGCAACTACATACTCTAAGAGATGTACTGTCCCATTAATATTATTTTTTCTCAAAAATTTTAACCATCAGAATTCGAATCTAAGAAATATAAAATGATAAGAATTAGTGACTAAGAGTACATAAGAGAAACCGTAGAGATCATTTCGTCGGTATGCTAATTCTTATTTAATTTTAAGTATGCAAGCAGCCTGTGTTAATTGATGAATAGAATAGTATAATTCTACAATGCTAGAAGGGATGAGGGGTTAACTTTAATTAAAAATAATATTCAATTGAAAAGCGCTTCTTAAATAATGAACTTCAGAAAGATTTAATTAATATAAATCGATATAATCTGATTTTTTTTTGGCAAAAATAGCACTTCAATTTAAAGAGCAAAGCCGGTAGAGCAAAAATTGATAACCTGAGGAGGAATTCACAAGCAATGAATTTGACCGTTTCCTGAATCTCGGAATTTAAATATTCAAAATTCACAACATTTGGGCACCGCGTCCTGCTTTCTTTCAGTAGCCTCCTCACCTAGCTGCCTTCCCGAAGCCATATGTAATTCTGCTTCTCTAAACCTCCTTTCCCTTCCCCCCGATTTGACTCTTCCCTCCACCGACTTTCCATTTTCCCTCCAACACAATAATCATCCCCCCCCCCCCCCTCTCTCTCTCTCTCTCTCTCTCTCTGTGTGGCTCTCTCATTCTGAAGCCAAATGAGGAGGCTCCTCATCTCCCATCTTCTTCTGATAATCATCCTCAGCAACGGTGCAGAATCGCAAAATCTGAGCAGCATAAAGCTCCCATTGATCAATTTCCTGCAGAAGCTGTCGCCTGAGAACCAGCGCATCGCCCAAGCCATGGGGTGGAACGAGAGTACGGACCCCTGCCGACGGTCTTCGTGGAAGGGAATCAACTGCAACAGTGCGGGCCGAACCCTGCGGTCCATCACGCTGGACTCGCTGGGCCTCTCGGGGTCCATCGACGCCGGCCTCCTCTTCACCATATGCTCATCAAGCGCCCTCACCTTTCTGAGCCTGGCCTCCAATTCCCTCACCGGCGACCTCCCCCCGGAGATCGGAAGCTGCACCAAGCTGGCTACCCTCTATCTGGGCAACAACAGCCTGTCCGGAACTATTCCCTCGTCCCTCCCAAGCCTCAAGAACCTGAAGAGGCTTGACATCTCCTACAACAACTTCTATGGCGAGCTCCCGCAGAACCTCACCAGCATCTCCGGCCTCGTATCCTTCCGTGCCGACGGCAACCACTTCACCGGCAAAATCTCCCATTTTGACCTCAACTATTTCGACCAGTTCAACATCTCCTTCAACCAGTTCTACGGCCCCCTCCCGCCCAACTCCGAAAAATTCCCCCTTTCCAGCTTCCAAGGAAATCCCGGGCTTTGCGGGACGCCGCTCGGGGTCCAGTGCCCCGACCATCTGCAGTCTCCCTCCATGGATCCCAGCGGCAACGATTCAAACTCAGCCAAAAAGCTTGCGCTCAAGATCATCACGTTCTTGGGCTACGTTTTGTTTGGCACAGCCGTGATTCTGTTCGCCGTGTTCGCATACATTCGGAGGAAGAAGGGGACGGAAGTGAGCCCTCTTCCCTCGCCTCAGGCAGAAGGAGAGCCGAGCACGGGGAAAAAGGGGTTGGACAGCAACAGCTGCGAGAAGGGGTCACGGTCAGAGTACTCGATTTCGTCTGCGCCAGCAGCGAAGGCAGGGAAGGCTTCGCCGGGGTCTCTGGTGGTGCTGAGGAGGGACAGGATCAGAAAAGAGCTGAGCTTTGACGATCTCCTTCGGGCGCCAGCAGAGCTCATGGGGAAGGGAAGGTTCGGGAGCTTGTACAGAGTCATTTTGGATGAGGAGACCGACCTGGCCGTTAAGAGGATCAAGGACTGGACGATCACAGGGGAGCAGTTTCAGAGGAAGATAATGTGCTTGGATCAGGCCAGCCATCCCAATGTTCTCCCTGTCGCCGCTTTCTATTGCTCCAAGCAGGAGAAGCTTGTGGTTTACGAGTTCCAGAAGAATGGCAGCCTCTTCAAGCTCCTGCACAGTAAGTTGTTTCAATCACTGATAAAACAATTTCACCTCTTCTTCTTGTTGTTAGTTTCAGGCATATATTTGTTAATTGAAAATGTTTGGGGCATTGAAGAAGGGCAGCATTTAAGATGGGCGAGGCGTCTAGACATTGCGGCAGGAGTGTCTTCGGGTCTGGCATATATGCATGAAACAGTTGAGATGGGGCACGGGAACTTGAAATCGTCGAACATCCTCTTCTCCTCTTGTGCGGATGAACCTCTGATCAGCGAGTATGGCCTCACTGCCCTCCCAACGCAGCGGCCGGAATCCAGCAATAGCACAACGACGCACTTCGCCCCAGCCTCGGATGTGCACGCCTTCGGCATCATCCTCCTTGAGCTCCTCACCGGAAAGCCCAGCCAGGGCTTCGACCTCCCACGATGGGTCATCTCCATCGTCAAGGAGGAATGGACGGCCGAGGTTTTCGACAAGGCCCTTCTCGCCCAATCCGATGCTCACGAGGACGCCATGATCACACTGCTCCAGCTCGCCTTGCGCTGCGTCGATACCTCTCGCCGCACCACCATGCCTGATATCGCCGCCAAAATTTACCGAATCAAGGGCTACACCTCCCAATCCCCCTCCAACCTGTAATTTCCAGATTCTTTTTTTTTAAATGAAAACAAAAAAGTTTCAAGATTTTAATTTCATATATTCCACTAATTATATATTATAATGTCCTATTTGGAAGAGAGGATATATGAAAACAAATGATTCATGTAACCAACCTCATCAAATAGGATTAAGGTTTAGTGTTATAATCGTTGTATTTAAAAAATCTACAAGACATTAAATTTAAATTTAAGATCAGCTAAAGTTTAGCCATATTAAATTTAATGTATGTAGCTGTTTTAAAATTAAATTTAAGAATTTAGCCAAATTAGATTTATTGTACATGGAAGCTACAGTTTGAGCGATAAATACAGTCCCAACAACCCCAGGCCAGGTGAGATAACCTATGGCTAGTGTAGTACTGTAGGAAGTGAGAACTAAAAGAGAAAAAGAAAAGGCGTGGGGTTTCAAGATGGAACGAACGTTTAAGGAGGTACCTGAGTCTATTGCATGAAAGAAGGGGCGAGGCACTAACCCGGCGCCGGCGAAGCGGAAAACCATCTCAGCAAGGATCGCCATCACAGCAGATCCATTCTCGAATGCTTAAGGAGCCCATTGACGTGGTAAGCCCAAAAAAACATGTAATTGTATGATAATGTCACACTTGGGATGAGATTGGTGAAATAAATCCATGTTTACTTTTTTATATTTTTTGGATAAAACACTATGCATACATATATCCTGTTACCAAATAGCCTTTTAAACTATTTTTGTGCTTCCTACAAAAAAACTAGTTATGAAGAATTTCAAACATTTCTCTTTCTCATTCCCCATACTATTTTACAAGTTTCATTTCAAAACAATAAAGTAGTTTTTATAAGAAAACAGTCTCAATCATAACATATTGTTCTAAAAAAAATCAGTTACTCCGATTTCATAGCATAAGAATTACATGAGTTGGCAATGAAAAAGAAGGCATTGCAGCCATTAGAGGAGAAAAAGAACATATCTTAACTGCTATCCAATTTTTTCCATGATAATATATCTCCAATGACAGAAAGCTACAAATCAACATTACAAGTTTAAAGATCAACAAAAATAGCGATTTCACTACAAAATCAGAAATTTACATATAATATTCCTCTAAAACTAAATATAACAAAAATAATTATCTTGTTCAAAGAAAAAGTAAGAAAGTGAAACGAAATAGATACATACAGCAAATCTGACTAAACTTTTCCATGTTTATACAATGTGGATCATTTTCTCTTTCGACGGTCTACATATGCAGCCTAACGCAATACTCCTCTAGCCCATATATATTACATCTATGAAGAAAACCTATCCAAATACAAGCCTTTTCACCTTCTTCTCCAACTACACTAGAAAGCAGAAGTCTCTCATCTGCAATGGCATTGTTGAAGCCCTCTCTTCTAGCAACCGTTCTCCTCCTATTTGCTTTCTTCCGCAAAGCCTCTCATTTCTAACGAAAGCTATTGAAACATCAATTTGTAAATATAAAACATCAATACTTATATCTTTGATTACAACACATACAAATATAAAACATTAACGTTGTAAGAAACCAGCTTATGTAAGGACAATGCTGAAGTATTTGTACGGTATTAAATAAAATTTTTTAAGTATTTGTGATGAACAAAAAGAGATCATCAAATTTCTGCTTGGATAAGGGCATTGCTTTCATTGGCTTGTTCAAGAATGATTCCATTTAGAACAATCTAGTGTAAGGAAACGTTTTAGTTATTTTACGCATTTTTAAATGATTGATTTTATTTTGAGCTCTCTCTACGTGCATAGCACCCAAATCCTTGTAAAAATTTTACTCAGAAATATTGAAAAGTCTAACAATGTCAAAAATATCTTAATATTTAAGAGTGTTGTTTATCTATACTAAAAAGTTTATTATTTCCCGCTTAAGAAACTCAACTATCACATCACTTTCCACACAAAGGTTCAAGAACAATCGACTGAATAGATAAGACTAGAAGTGGCCCCTATATGATCAAGAAAGGGCCCCCACAATACAACACTTTAACAAATAATACTTAAGGATTTTGCTTAACAAAACTTAATAGACTTCATACAAGCATTCCACCAACTTTAATATTTAAAATTATAGTTGAAATCCCTGTTCTCATGACTTTCACAACATTTTTCAAAATCTTTTTCAAATAATGCCCATACTACTTCTATATCAATTTGTACCAGATATTTGGTTCGGTGTAAAATATTTATGATATAATTTGATGTTAATGTTTTGGCGAAAGCTGACCAATTGCTTTCAAAGGCTGATAACCGTTGTAATGTCTGCTCTTTGTGGTGGTTGCCAAAGACAGAGGAAGGCCAGGCAGTGGTCAATAAGAGTTAACGAAGAAGGTAAGGGAGATAGGCCTCCATGAAAGCTTCACGTGGGTAAGATACGAATCACGTCTCGTACTAATCAAAGAATTATGCCTAATTCATGCATAATTCATCTTACGCTATATTGAGTGTAGCGTGGGAATTCAATTCATGAAAAATTTTACATTACATTACAATTCTAAATCAAATACTCACAATTTTACCTAAATTTGAACAGAACCATCTGATTAAAAAAGGGCATTTCAAACTTACCCAGAAATGCTTCTTATTTACATACTACGCACTTAAATCTTAAATATTATAAAATTGTCATGGAAATCTTTATTATTATGCCAAAATTATCTTCCGATCATTCAAAATATACCATTGTTTTGATTTTGTGAAAGAATATCCATCATCCAACTAAAAAAAGTAAAATTAGACAAAAAGTTAAACAACTATTAAAAAAAGAGAGATATATAACTATGTATAAATACTTCCGCTGTAATTAGATTTCAGTCAAATCGACCAAAATCTAATTTTACGTGGAGGAAACCACACGAGGAAACGAACACAGCGAAGCGGATGGAGACGAACGATTTCTCATTCATTCGGAGCTTCACGCTTACTCTAAGCTTCTCGATGAAGCCTCGAGGCAAGTGGCAGGCAGCTCTATCTGGGTCGTTCGTCAACGCCGTTCATCTGCAGGCTCTGCCCTAGGCGAAGACTAAGCAACTCCCTCGACGATCACTTCTCTGACAGTTCAATCATCGACGATCCACCTACCCATTTTAAATGCATCGATCACTTCTCCTCCCGCACAACCTTGAGCCCCTTTCTCCGTCTATGATCACCACTAGTCTTCCTCTCTGTTTGCTACAGCCACGCAACCCCTTCCCATCTCTCCTTCCACCTTCAATTTTAACATCCACTGAGCAGAGCATCCAGCTAGGAAGAGGCACCTGAATCAGAAAGTGCCATGCAAATTACCGACTCTTGGAACTAGTTTATCCGCTATAGTCGTCTAGCCGGATCACCACTGCCGTCGTGCCACTATTTCTCCTTCGAGAGCTGCAGCTCAAGGCCTATAGTTGCAGTTCACTGTTATTGGATAGAAACAGCTCATGTTTCCCTCTATTAAGATAGCAAATAGTCTCTATTTTTGGAAAAAAACTTTCCTTTCTTTGGGGCTTGAAATAGGGCAGAAAACAATCTATATTTGGAACTTAAATCAAACTATATTTTGAGCTATGAATGAGAAAAGAGTTGCTATTTTCTATTGTTTGAGAATAACTGTAGAGCCTGAAGAGTTTTAGAGCCTCTTCAGCTGCTTTTTGTGATTGTGTATGTGCTATATCTTAGGTTAGTTAAGAAAAATGCAAATATTGTTTTGTGACTGAGGGAAGTTATTTGGGAGACAATGGCTGTTGTTTGGGATTATTTTAACAGCTATTTGCGGGCTGTTCTAAGCTGATTTTTGAGAAAAACTTAAAATAACTAGAACTGATTCATTGATTATTTTTGGAGTTGTTTTTATGTCTAGTAAGAAAAAAAAAATAGATATAAAAATGGGAATTTTAATAGGTATATTTTTAATATCTCACTCGGACTAATTGAGGATTAATTTTTTTTAAAAAATGTTAAAAATCATTTAAGGTAATCTCACCCTTTAAATTATTCAGAGCACCGTACTCAAAACATTATTTCAATCCAAACAGAAAAATCCATATTTCCTACATAATTTCAACAGACAACTAAACAAAAGTAAAGTAATCAGAGTATACTGTAATTAAATTATTTTACACAGATTTTTTTATGCCAAGCAACTCCTAAGCAAAAATAGTAATACTTGGCAAACACTTATAGCAATCATTCTGGAAATAAGAAATTCAGTTCAGGAAACAGTCAGAGTATGATTAGCAAATTAGTAGGCACCGAAACTGGTCAAAAGCCATGAATAAAACGATAATTTTCATATGCTGAATGGCAAAAATGCAATTATGTCATTCTTTGGAAACTGTTTCCTAAAAACTGTGTTTCAAAGAGTTACAAAAATCAGCTCTCCCGAACGACAGAACCCGGACGACCAGAGATTTAAGTTGGTTTTTTATTTTTACTGGTGAAATTGGGCATGAATTTTGCGTGACTCGATCCCGGGCAAAGAGCATGGGATCAAAAGTCTGCCGTTGAATTGACCTGCACCTTACAGTTGAAAGTTCATTTTTGAAATTTTTCCTTTTAGTGAGCCTCATCAAGAAGCAATGATGCAATTGTGGAATTTGAACTCCTAATATAGAGAACAAATTTTAAAAATATAATCACTAGACTACAATGTTATTAGCACAAATTCAAGCTCATTTTGTACTGCATCATTTAGAGAAAACAAAAACAGTTTACTTTTAAACTTTCTTGCTCAATCTAGACAGATTTTAACTCTGTAGAGCCAAAATCGCTGAACAATTTCCCAAATCCCAATTTCGTATTCTGCACTCTATGTACGCCATGGGCAACGGAAGGAACTCGCCAAACTCATTAATGAAATAAGCTGTATAATAACTAACTCGAATTCCCATCGTTCTTCAAAAACTTGATAATCAGAAGCAATTATATAGCAAACTGCAACAGCGATGTTAAAATTGAAAAGACTCAAAAGAAAATAAAACTTTAAAATTTTAAAAATGTGGGGCTGTTTGGTTGTATATTATTTATTTATTATCTCCATTATTCAGTAAGAAATTACCAGATATTCTTAAAGTGAATAAGAAAAGAGAAATGAGAAAATACAAGGTTAGTTTATACAAAAGAAATATCAAAATAACATAAATACAAATATGTTTTCTCCATATTAATGTGCAACTACTTAGGGTTTTATTAGGTTCTTTACCAGGTTTTTTAGTAAGCTTATAATGAAGTTTCAGCTTTCTAGCATACACTTACATGTTACGCTTAAGCCACCTAATCAATTAAACTCACAAAATAACATCCACCTGGCACCCCTAAGAAATTAGCCTCTTAAAATCATATTCAGGGCCGGTATGACTTGCAGAAAGATTTTATTTTTATTAAGATTTAGAAAACTCATAACCTGAATTCAGTAAATTTAAAGTATGTTAAATCCTCAGAATTTATATACATTGTATTTAATAAATCTTATTTAATCCAATTTACTATTTGCCTCGGGATCTAAAGATAATTAGGGATTTAACTTACAATATGTTAAACTAGGATAAACAAAAACAGAGGATTTACAGATTACGTTATAAGTTAAAGCATATTTTGGGGTTTTAGTAAGAAAAATTTTGTGGCTCAAGTAACAGAGAATTTACAGCTGCCTGAAATGCTATGGAAGCCTTAGTTCTCGTTTGGTAAGATTTTGTGGTTTAGCCTTTTATATTGTGCACAGATCAACTAATCAAATAGTCCCTTGTATATGACACCAACCCCTAAATTTTATATGCTTTACCCAAACTTTGTATTGTCAAAATATTACCTAAATTATCTTTTTCATATTTTATTCTACTGTTGTGGAATGTGAAGGCACTTTGGAATTGAGGGAAGATGATACGTTTTATTAAAGCAGCGCTATAAATTCCAACTTCAAACATAGTGAAAAAAAGTTCAGAAGTCCAAAAGATGATATCATAGCACAACTGAGCGGTGTAAGGTCTAACGTCAAGGTGATTACCAATGAGCTTCTATAACACAATGAATGATAAAAAGACATAATAAAATTGATATCAACGCACACAATAAAAATTTATTAGGTATAAGGAGACTTTTTGTGTCAATAAAGCTAGAAAGGAAACATCCATAAAGCTTATCATTTTTTACTAAGAATTTTTCCATAAAATTTCTCTTATGAATTTAATTTAAATGAAGCTCCCATGCCACTACTTTAATTGGCCATAGAAATTTCTAAGAAGCTTCTCTCATTGATTTAAGATGAATTTTAAGAGACATAAGAAAATTGTAGTAGTTATGCAAAATACATAATAGACCAATCTTCTTTCTAATCTATAAGAGATTTCTCTTTTATAGATAAAGGAAAAGACAATTTAACTACATATTAGAACTAAATTTAACTCTCATAATCAGAAAATAATTGTAGCAAATTTCAATTTATCAAATGAACGATGGGAAGACAGAAGATAGAGAAACAGCATTGTCAGCCCAAACAGGGAGCCTTTTTTCTTGTATCAAAAAAGGATATAAGTCACAAAATAAAGAGAAAAAAAGATAAATTTCTTGCTACCAAGAGAATATAAATTCATACCTATTTAACAACAGCTCATTATGCATAATGAGGAGATCCAAGGCAGAAAAGTGACATAAGGTGTTCCACTATCATACATCAGGTCAACCCTATCCATTTCTTGAAACCCAAGCCTGCTTCTCTCCTCTTATATTGAGCCTCAGTTTGAATTTTAGGTGCTTTTCCTTTGTATAAAGTCCTGTGATACTTGAGCCAAAGTGACCTATATTTGAACTTATCAATGAACATTTTCTCTGCCTCCATTATCTCGATGACCTCCATGGCCCGAAGAAAAAAGCCACCTCTCACAAAGCAGTACAAGAAGGAATCTAACAGTTCTTGATCAAACTTAATCGAGCTAGAGCTCACAACCACTTTCATTTCTCCCCATAGATCTGCAACTTCAACATACTTGCCTCCTACGGCAGCATAGCCAGTGACCAGTGAGTGAAATGTATGGGCACTAGGAATGTATCCCAAATCCCTCATTTTGCTCAAAGCTTTTTTGGCATCATGCATCATCTTTTTCCTGCAAAAGAAATGTATCACATTGTTCCAATCATGAACGCCATAATCCACCTTTTGGCTGAATTTTATTTCTTCTAAAAGCTTAGACATCAGACCAGCCTCACCACTCCCAGAGCAACCTTCTACCAACTTCTTAAATTCATTGTTCGCAGATCTTGATATGTTAGACGCTTTCATCTCTTTAAACAAGAAAAGAGCTCCACTTGAATCATTTTGAAATGCTCTAGATTGTATTAGAGACTCATAACAGCTTGAATCAAGCTGAATGCCGGCCTTCCGAATATCTCTTAAGAGTGCATCGATCTCTGCTTGACAATTCTTCTTACAATATGCCTTTAAAAGGGATGAATAGATAAACGAGCCAACTTTAACTCCGGAAAATCTCATTTCATCCAGAAGGTCATGTGCTTGCTCCAAAAAATCCATAGAAATGCATGCATTTATCACCTGAACAACAATCGAGTTGTCTACAGAGACTGGTGAATCCTCTTTACTAGCTTTGAAAAGAAACGCAGCTAAATCACTAATCCTATTTAGTTCCAGGAACCCTCGCACAAGTTTGGCATAGACTTTCTCAGTTGGATGGAGAATGCCATCTTTGGAACAAACCAGTTCAACATGAGCATTCAACATTTCTGATAACAAACACAGTGATTCCCTCGCCTCAGTTTCTAGCCTTGAAAAACGTTTATCTTTTGTAAACTCGGTATAAGTCAGAGCTTGACTTTTAAGCGGAACAAACTCACCAGTATACTTAAGCTCACCAGTTTCAGAATTATGAAGACTATAATTTTTCTTTCCAGCTTCAACAGTTTCGAGTACTGATTTGGCAGCCGCCAGAGAACGTCTTGCTTCGCTTCCTCTTTTGAGCATATCCAAAATCAAATCGGTTGCAGAGTCCAAGTCACCAAATTTCAAATGGCAAGACAATATGCAGTTATAAAACTGCTGAAATTGCAAGTCATTGAGCCCACACGCCTCATCAATATGCCTTCTCAAATGAAGTAATTCATCCTTCAACCCATTTTTCTCATAAACATGAGCCATTACAATCAACAAACTAGCATCAGCCTTCACCCCAACTCGAGGCATTAGTTCAAGAAGCTCGTAGCCTTTTCTTGTAACCCTATGTAATATGCATCCAGTTATTGCTAAATTAAAAACAAAGGAGTTTGGCTTCATTGCTAATAACAGCTTGTTGCTCTTCTTCCTAGGATCAACCCTATTGTCTTTAAAAAGAAAACCAATCTCCAAAATCAGCTCAGCAGCAAGAAAGGTGCCATTTGTAGTTTGGCACAGATGTCCTATGATAGCAGACCACGCAGCAACTGGAGGATATTGTTCAATTTGAACCAATTTTCGTAAGACATTTGTTGCAAGAATGGGTTCTTGGCATCTAGCAAGAATGAATGAAAGAAAAAGGAGAGTTTCTTTATCCAAAAGATCATGCTTCTTCTCACAAATGACAAGATCTACTGTATTAAAAGCTTTTTCAAGCCAACAGGCTTCACAACTCTCAGTGAGGCCCGTAATGAGCTTGTTTAAAATTGATTTCCTAGGGAAGCCATCCATATGCACATGCTTCTCATATTCCTTCCAAGCATCTTCAAATCGTTTTTCTTCAATTGCATTTATAATAAGTAAGGAGAGCCGAGAGGAATCACGAGCTTGGACTAATATTGGCTCAGCTGTAGTGGAAAAATAGTTTTGGAATTGTTCAAACTTGCCGACAACAGCTTCTCTGGAGCCATAAGGAAATACCATGAGATTCTTGCAAGGTACAAGCTTCAGATGTTCCAGCTGAATGCAGCTAGCCTCACAAAAAAGGTTATGAAATAGAAAAGGCAACAAGGGAGGCATCACGCATGGAGAAATTTGAAAAACAGATTTTCTGATGGAATACATTTTTGTTCATCGCAAAGAAACTTTTCTACTTTATTTGTGATTTAAAGCAGGGGCTCTGTTGATTTTCCATTCTTTGAAACTTGCACTGTTGCTGCAAGCAGCCAAGGATGTCCTCATTGCAATCACAGCACATACCATCATGGAAAGTTCCAACTATTTGAGAGGGTAAAAGAATGCTTTTGCTAAAGCAGCGATATAAATTCCAACTTCAAACATAGTGAAATAAGAACTCAGAACTTCAAGAGATGATATCATAGCACAAAAAGATGTATAAACTCTAATGTCAAGGTGATTACTAATGAGCTTCCATAACAAAATCAAATAAGAAAAAAGATAACAAAATGATATCATAACACACAATAAGAAGTTGTTAGGTACAAGGATACTATTTGCGTCAATTAATACAATACGAAGTTGTTAGGTATACAAATTTGTGTCCATAAGAGATATTCATCTTAGAATATCTTATTCCTCTCCTTAATTATTGTAATAAATAAAAATACTCGAACCTATAAATTATGTGTTTGTGATAGCACGAATTTATCTTTCATTTAACTATCATTTTTATGAGATCCTGTCAAGCACAAGGAAAACACCGTCTCTCCCATGTTCCCAGAAAAAGTAAATTACTCTATCAAGTTAAAAAATAAAGGAACAAATGCTGGTACTTGTTGATCAGTTCATCATCTACTACAAGATGCCAACTTAACACAAGATTTGGTATAAAATAATATAAAAATGCAGATAGAAACCACATAAAAAATTCATTTTATACTATTTTAATATTAGCATTTAATCATGCTCTATAAATCATTTTATAGCAAGATTTTATAAAATGCAAACAGTAGCCAAACAGCCTCTGAATTCATCTTTATCACAGCAGCAATTTCAATCTCAAAAATACTATCAAAAGCAAAGATTTCATTTTATTCTATTTTAGTATTGACATTTAATCATGTTCTATAATTCATTTTATAACAAGTCTTATAAAATTCAAACAGCCACCACCAAACAGCAAATAAAAGTGTGATTGTCAGCATGAGATTTCATTAAGGGACTATTTGGTTGAATGATGGGTGAAAAGTTATTAAAATAGCATGTTATTCAGATAGCATGTTACTCAGATAGTAGTGTTATTCAGATATCATGTTATTCAGATAGTAGTACTATTCAGATAACTGGGGCTATTTAGTTTAGGGGCTGTTTGGTTGAATGTCAATTGAAAAGTTATTAAGATAGCATGTTATTCAAATAGCATTGTTATTCAGATAACAAGGATTGCTTGGTTCAATGTTATTTAAATACATATGTCACTATTATTTAGATGTATGTTGCTTGATTTGTTGTCATTCATGTTATATTACACATGAGATAAGATTACCCTCAAAAACTGAAATTTAAATACAAATTAAAAAAATCAACAAATATCTAAAAGATAATTAGATAAATATTTTTTTAGTGCTACTATGAAACTTCCCTTGATTATTATGCAAAACAATGCATCCAATCCTACAGATAATTGAACAGATGAAACAGAAATGTTTGTTAAAATATAAAACTACTAGCGAATCTGACTATATGATACAAGACATGAGATTCTTTCTCAACTGCAGCGTATGAACTACATGAATTGCAAATATGATGCTTTCTTTTTTACGTTAGAAGGTAAAGCAGCATTGTGAATAAGTTAAGATACCGCACAAGGAGAAACGTGAAAGGATACAAAAGAAGTCGAGAGGTTTGAGTGTATTTCAAACAAAAGTGCGGTTTATTTGATCTTCTTTTACTCTATCCCATCTTTATTAGGCTCCTAAACATGTGAAAACTCAAAGATTTTGCTTTTAAAGTTTAAAATAGCTCAAATTTTAAGTATTTAGATATATGACACTCAAATATTTATACTTATAGAGCTAGCACTTTTGCACTCATATATGGAATATTATCCATTTGCAATGATTGTTGGAAGCGAAGTACGCTCCTACCTTTCATCATAGTACAAAAGATCCATCTTCTTTCTCCATTGCAACAATCAATCTAAGAATCTAAATAAACAGAATGCCAATACCCAATCTCATCAATGCACCCAGAGTCAGAATACCTATTGAGCAAATAAGAATGAAACTTTGAATATGTGAAACTAGAACACAAAAATAGCTAGGGTCATCACAATAATATTCTAGAGTATAATAGAAAAAAAAGTGCAGCAACAGTTCAGACAGACGAGTAAAAAGCATTTGTAACAAATTATAGGATCAAAAACTCAAAACATTTTCTTTGTATTTGTTTATATAGAACCTGAGCGTTGATGATAGAAGCACTTATGGAGATGCTTTGTTAGGGTTCAGGAGCAGTTTGTTGGAGTTCAAAGAAGCAAGAAACAATGACTCTCAATAGCAGAAGCAAAATATGCAGCAGCAACTTAAACAACATGGCAAGCAAGTTAACAGAGAAGAATTCTCTTCTCCAAACCTCTTTTTTCATAATCAAATGACAAATCAAACAAATCGTATGAAAAAAAAAACCACTTGATCGGTTGCTGCTTGCGCGCGCGAGAGGCTGGAGGGAGTCGTCGCGACCTTGCGTGCGTCTAGCAGCGATGGCGGCAACGATGGAGGCAGTTATCTTGGTGAGCAGCGAGAGGGAGTCGGGCAACCTCTGCGACCTTCCGTGCATCTGGCAACGACGGTGACAACGATGGCGGCAGCGATGGCAGGCATAGCAAGGCGAGCGCATACGGCAGTATGGCGGAAGCGATCTCGGCGAGCTCGCGTCGAGATCTCCGGGAGGTCGCGCGAAGTACCCTATTCTCTCCGACAGAACGACAATCCTACTATCTGAATGTCTGCCGAAATCAACCGACGTCCATATAACATAGGTAAATGAAATGGGGAGATGTGGTCAACCAAACAGCCCCTTGGTGTAACAAATGTCAATTATTGTATGTTATTTGGTACATTGTATATTATTTGGTACATTGTCATTCATGTTATATTACACATGAGATAAGGTTACTCCTAAAGCTGAGATTGAAACACGTTGAAAAGCACAACAAATAACTAAAAATATAATTACGTAAACAGTACCAAAACTTACATAATTCAAGCATCAAATATACACCTACACTACGTGGATAGGGCGAAGCACTATTTACTAACATTAATGATCACATATACTCACTTTTACAAAAAATTGTTCTAAATCAACTCTAATAAACTTTAAAAATAACAAATCACGAACAAGTATAGCCCTAAATTGTTGATAATCAAATGAAAAAATCAAGCAAATCTTCAAAAAAAAAAAAACATTCAATTACAAAACGCACCGATGCTGCCTCTGCGATAGGGCCGCACCGATGCTGCCTCTGCGATAGGGCGAGACGCTGCGTCGGGCTAGCGTAGGGCGAGACTATGCATCGGGTGAGAGCTCTGCGTCACGAGGCGGCAGCTAGACGAGCGCGTCAAGCGAAGCGAAGGCGGAGGCAATGCACCGGGTCTGCGTTTGGCGAAAACGGACGTGAGGTAGAACTCTCTGTCCGAGCGTCGGCAAGGTTATCTAAATATCAGCCGAAATCTCACATTTAGCATTTAGGTAATTTTGAGATATCATTAATTAGATAATATTGAACCAAACAAAAACAGGTCCTAAATTAAAAAGAGAAATAGGCCCGGCCCACCTACGTCTAATCAACATTTAACATGCCTATATGCTTTTACGTGTAATACATACCAATACGATTTTCCGATTTTGTTCTTGTTTGCTTTGAGAGCTTTCAAGATTCATGATGGTGACTACGATCTCAACAGCTACTCCGTTGTTCGGAGTGAGAACAGAAAAAGAAAGAGACAAGGCGAGGGGTTTCACGAGGGAACGAAGGTTGAAGAAGGTAAATAGCCAACACCAGCTGACATGATCCAAAAAAACTTGTCTAATCAAGTGTGAGCATTATTTTCATATAATCTTTAAATATAATATATATTTTTGATGTAAACAAATAAAAATAACGAAATGTTGCTCACACCTAATTGTATGAGTTTTTTGGGTGTCATGTCAACGAGTGTAAATTGCATTTTTCTCATATTTGAACATCTTCAACCCCAAACCCTAATTGCATACGCCTTCGTTCATTCGATTTGTTTGTCACATGAATGAACTTTTATGGTATATGTCCTCGAACGGCCATCTCAAGCTGTGAAGAGGGGCGCACTGACCCCTACGAGCAGCTTTAGGTTTACAAGATCATAGCAGTGGCTAGAAATCAATGGGCAGCGTATATCCTCGATGTGTGTGTCGAGCGATGACATGGAATCGAGTGCACACTCTACCCCCATGAACGATGCCATTCACGTCGTCTCCCTCTAATTCAACGCCTCTTTGACGACATCACTTCCCAGCCTGCACCGTCGCGCTCTCCTCTGACGTACTCAGAGCTTTGCTTTAGGAAGGGAAATGAATGATTTATGGGTGGCGAATGGTACACAATAATGGGGAGGATGAGAATAAGGGGTTGTTCGGTTGAATGATAGATGGGAAGTGTAATGACTTGATGTCATTGCTAGGCTAATTATGATTAAATTTGACACAAAATTCAGGATCCCAGTCTACTTCAACATTAGGTTAAATAAAATATACTTTAAATTGAGCATATTTCTGTTATTATAATGCTCATATTTATAAGCAATTTGGATAACGAATACTCCTAAATTAATTTTTAAATTTTTTTAAATTTAGAAATTGAGAAAATTAAACAAGAGTTTGAATTCAGTAATTTGATTATCGTTTGGTTAAGAATATTAGAAAAAAACTATACAAAAAATTTCATCGAATTTAAAGCTTCGAATTGACCAAAATTATTTTTTTAGTATTTATTTTCATAAATTAATATAATATAAAATATTTGTCCAAACTGAGAAATTTTGTACATGTGTATTCGTCTCGTCTACTTGATTTTTGTGCTACACATACCTTGTATTTTGAGCTTATTTCTTTGAACATATCATGTAAGAGAATTTTTTGTATAAAAAAAAAATTAGAATAATTAGAATAACAGTTGTCTTTAATTTAGTTATATTTTGGTAAGTTCTGGTGCACATTTATCATAATGGACAGTGGTATTGTAATAACCCAGGTTGTTACTTTGCTCAATTAAGACTAATCTGAATCTTAATTAAGTTTCTAAGTCACTAATTAAGTGATTTGAAGCAAATCTTTGAAACCTAGGTCAAACCAAGAAGTCAACAAAGTCAAAGCAGGAATTCTGGAAAATCCCAAAACCTGGAAATTTGACTTTTTATTTAGACCTCAGATTGAAAATCTAACTTCGCCATTGCATTCAGAACACCCAAATTAGCTAGGGGTGAAATTTTAGAGGCATTTGGAAGTCGTTGACTTTTCGTCAAATATTTTAATATTATTTAAATACCCTAAATAATTAAATAATTAAATACTCGTCGAAACAAAAATCCGAGTGCGCCGTTGCGTTCCTCACCCTTCAAATAGCTAGGGGTGATTTATTGGAAAATTTTGGAATGCTTTTAGTTAGCTAATTTTAATTAATGAAATAGATTTAAAAATAATTAAATAATAATTAAATTAAATAGGTTAACGGTAACCGTCCGTTTACTTAAAACGTCGTTACCTGCATTAGACGCCGTCGGGTCCATCCGTCAATCGGGGCGAAAGAATCGTGGCCACGCGTATCGCGAGGGAGGGTCGCGCGTCGCCGTTCCTCCACGTCGATCCCACCGTTCTAAGCTCAAGATAAAACTCCTGATCGACTCCACTGCATGTTTTCACTCGAATCGACCCTTTGCAGAGATCAGGGACGCTCGGATTGATCCAGTTAGTCATCAGCCGTCGAAACTAGGTACACTTCCATCTCTCAATCCTTAATCATTTTGCATTTCTTCAATTTCGTTATCTTATTCCGCACTATAGATCGATCATCTATCGGATTTGATTGGGTTGATCGAACTCATATGCGTTTTAATTTCAATTTCATCCACAGTAGTATACAGTGTTTCGCCGTCTATATGAATCTAGGGTTAGATCCTGCCGCCGATCCAGGTCGTCTTGAGCTTCGATTCACCTGCCATTAGAAAGGTCTCGATCTCCTCTTCTCGTAGCCATGCGGGTTGAGCCTTACCGTCGCCGGAGGAGTCATGAAATGGAAACCCTAATCTAGTCCTCTCGGGTAAGCGTTGAGGAAGAAGAGCTTTGGTATCGGGCCGGGTCAACCCGGGCCCGACCCGTCTCGGCTCGGGTCTTGTCGGCTTTCGACAGCCATTCGAGTGCGCGGGGCCCACATAAGCTGCCACGCGAATTAGATGGCTCCACGTGGCTGGTCCTGCAGCCGTCTGCACCCGTGGGGCCCGCGGTCGTCAGACCAGCCAACAACGGCTCGCCACGTGTCCTGAAGAAAGAATAAAATAACAAATTATATATATATATATATATAAATGTTTTAATTAATATAAATGAATATATATATATATATAAATAATATCAGATTTATTAAAATAATTAACAGAATAAATTAAACAATTAAAACTAATTATTTAAACCTTAATATCTTGGAAAATATACATCCAAATTATGCAAAATTATATATCATTAGATTCAGTAAAAATAGAGGAATGTTTTGGTACTATCAATTTTACATTTGAACTTATATTTAGCAAAGTGATTTTTAGGGTTTAAGTTAAGTTAAATTAAATGTTACAAATCTTATTTAGCTCATAAATTTGTACCCAATGATCCAAACATACCCAATATGGGTCTTAAAGTGATCAGAAAACCCTAAGGATTAATTTGATAGTGTTTATTTTGCTGTTTGGATTAGTTTGAGCCTAATCACATTTAGGACTAAACCCTAATTAGGTTAATTAACCCTAGAACTTCAATTGACCATAACTTGGTCAAATAAGCTCCAAATTTGATGATCCATAGGTCCATTTAGATCAGAAGAACTTAATTAATAATAATCCATAAAAATATTTTAGATCCAATGGTTAGATTTGCTAATCACCCTTAATTGCTTTAAACCTTGATTAGTGAATTTTAGCAAATTTAGTATCCCAAATTGAATGATTTGAGTTTCAGAGGACTCATAGATCCATTTAAAATCAATCCATAAGGTTGGATTAGTTTTTGAGTGATTAATTTTGTTAATCACTCACTAATCACCTTAAATCCTAATTAGGTCTTAACTTAGTCAAATTAGGTCCAAATTGAGCCTACCATATATCATTATGATCAGTGAGCTATTTATAGTTCATAGTCACTGATTTTGCTTAATTTGGATATTAATTGGCAAAATTAGGATTTTTGACCTATAATTAAGAATTCCTTAATTAACCCTTAAACCCTAGATCTTGTATTGGCCATAACTTGGCCAATACTTATCAGAATTCAGCAAATTTAGGTTCTATGGAAAGCTTAGGTAGTAGAGAACATTAATCTAAAAGAAAATTTAGCTTTCACTTAGTTAAATTTCTAAATTACCCTTATGAGTCAAAATCACTAATTTGATCTCATATAGCTTATTAATCACCCAAAATTAACTTAGTTGTTGTCTAATCTTATATTAGACAATAAGAAATACTTTTCAAAAGAAAATTTCAGAATTTAAGCCCTAGATCAAAATTTGATCTTTTGAACCCTTAAGTAGAGGCAAAATGGTCATTTTGTCCAAATTTAGGGTTTAGCCTTTAAAAGCCCTAATTTCAATTTCAAATCACTAAATTCAGTAAATAGAATGATTCATAGTTGAAATTAATCAAATTTAAGTCTAAATTAAGTTTTGATTAAAATCTCAGAATTTGCTCATTTAGAAAATTCATAAGTCCTAAGTGAGTGTTCTCCTTCCTTAATTATTCTTAGATCCATCCTTAGGTCTTATAACATTAGTTAGGATGTGTGTCTTGAGAGATACTCTTAGTAATTAAGAGCTTTAAGTCCTAAGATTAGGAATAGATCTTAAGTTAGAATTCATCTATTGAGTAAATTGGGTTACTCAATTAGATGAAACCTTGAGTTTTCTAGTTTCTAGATTTTTTCTTAGTTTATTAAATGATTATTTGATCTTTAAACTTTAGAATTAAGAATAGAGATCTATCCTAATGAATTGATTTATCATTAGGACTTGCCTTAACTTAATCTGTGAGTTTGGGTTCTAAACCTCAGACCCTTAGTTATACCTTTAGATTAAGTGATTAGACCCCATCATCTGGAGTCTAATTCTTAATCTTTTCATCTTGATTTGGCTAATCAAGATGAGGTTGGGATGAATTAAATTACAAAATTAGGTTGCTGATTTATTCATTTTAACTAAATAGTCGTCTTTTGATTAAGTTATAATTAGGACTTGGCCAGTCCTAATTATCTTCAACAAGTAGGATTCGTGATTCTAAGTTACAGAATGTGTAAGAGTTGTTGATTCTGAAACTTATGTAACTTAGAGTAGATAGAACGAATAAAGTAGACAACAAAGGATATCACCTGTGTTTTAGATAGAGTTTTCTTGCACTTTGATTTTGATGCTTCGCATTCCTTGATTTTGAGCCTTATACCTTGAACATATAATATGTACTTAAGATATTTGATGAATATCTTATGTCAATTTTGAACATTCATAAAAAGCATTGTGTTCGTTTCACAAGTGGTTTGTAAGGTGTAGCTTGATTAGTATACCTCTTCGATCAACCCGTTCGGGGTCGGCAACCTTTCGAGGGTTTAATGTCCGACAGTCTATTGGCCATGCCTAGTCCGAGTGATAGGATGGATAGACTCTTGCCCTACTGACTACAGAGTCATGATTCTGATATGGATATACTAATTCAAGTACACTTACATTCAGTTCTGTCTTAGCTCATCAGGCTAAGAGTTTCAGTGACGTTCAGTTCAGAGTTTCTTAGCTCATCAGGCTAAGAATTGCTGAGTTCAGGTTCAATTCAGTTGACTTATATAGTTGCTATAGTTTCAGTTTATAGTTACTGTTTTACTAGTCTATTCTGCATTTCAGCACTGTTTTACTTACAGCTTTCCTGCACGTGTTTTTATATAGGATGCTAGATTTACTTACTGTTTTCATATGCTTACTTAGGATGTTAGTGTACTCAGTTTTATACTATTTGAATTTTGTATGTCACTTGGCATAATCAGTTTGATCATATGCATATTTAGGTTGTATTTTCTTACAGTTTTACTCTTCTTTTACTTACCTGTTTTATGTTGCAGTTGCTTGGAGGAGGTATGTTTTACTTCCTTTTTGTTTAGTTATAAACTATGGTTTATAACTTATTACAGCTCTTTTGTACACTTTTCTGCACCTATTTTTGCTCAGTTCTGTTATGGTGATATTTAGTTAACTTAATTTAAACTTCTGCCCTAAAATATACTTAGACTTATTGTCTAACCAGTTTTTCTTTTGTTGGCTGGGGCCCTACCATTATGAAACTGATAATGGTAGGTTCTGAGTTTGTTGGTTTAGCAGATCCAGTGGAGAGTTTGCCATTGGAGGAGGAGCCCGTTCTTGAAGATCCTTAGCTTTATTTTTTCTTCCAGTGAGATTGAGAGTTTTCTTTCAGTTCTTTTAATCTCATTAAATGTTGTAATAATACAGGATTATATTTCTTTTTCAGTACTTTACTTATTCTGTATTATTGTATTTATACTGTATTGGATGGATGTTATGTTTTATGCTTCCGCACTCTGAGTTCATGTATGATCATTTAGTGATTGTAGTTCTGGATTGAATGGCAAAGTCCTTATTTAAATTGGATTAGGATGTGTGACTAATCCATTCTTAAGTGGGGACCTTGTCATCTGGTGACCCCTTCACCGTAATCATATTAACTTAAGAGTTAACAGGACCACGGCGGGGCAGGGCCGCCACAGGTATGGAGTAATAAGGATGCTTGACATTACTCATTGATGAGTGTGTGTTAAGCTTAGAACCTGTATAGTCTTGCAGATATGCTTGGCTCATCAGTTGTTTCTGGACGTGTCCACAGAAACAAAAGTAAAATAATTAAAATTATTGCATTTGTATTTACTGCCTCTTCAGTCTGTTGCACTGTTCTATCAGCCCTAGCCCAGAAAAGTTTTGGGAATTTCTGTCTGCCCTAGCTCAGAAAGGCTTTGGGAATTATGTTGGGCCCGATTGGCCAATTTTCTGATATGTCATTTGTACATACCTATTTTTTATTTCAGTTTACTACTTACTAATTTAATGATGCATGTTATTTCAGTTATCATTCTTTTACCTACTTACTTATATATTATAGGATGCTAGATTTTGCTATTGTTTATTATGTATGTATAACAATTAGATTCTTTGCTTTTATCAGTATATGTCATTTGATCATCAGTATATTTAAGTTAAGTTATTTTCTTTCAATACTTTTACTTGCTGTATTTATACATATAGGCCTGACCTTGTATTAGATTATTTGAGATATATTTTTTACCTCATTTTTGCTTAGTTATAAATACAATATTTAAAACTAAGTATTTCATTGTATGCTTATTGTTCCCATGCTAATTATTTTGTATAGTTTAAGTAAATGGTAATATCATAAAAACTAATGAACGTCTTTAAATTGTACTTAGACTTATTAAAATCTAACTAGATTTTTTTTTGTGCCCTGTCATATATGTACATATGACAAATCAGGAGTATAGGTCAAATCCAACGCTTGAGGATTTAGCTGCTAGCATGTTAAAGTAAGGTGCGGCTCGTTGAAGGAGATATGCTTCAATCTTCTTTGCTTGCAATTATTCAAAATGTAATAATTAAGGTTTTCTTATTTTTATTCTTCTGCATTTAATGTAATGTATGTGAATGAACAAATGTGGATAGTGTTTGGTTGTCCCTTTTCTTATTCTTCTGCACTGATATATTATATACATGTTTCTGATAGATCTTGCTTAGCTCATGATTAGTATCATGGATATATTTATGGTTTAATATATGTGGTACTAGTGACAACCACCTTTTAACTTAATTGATTAAAGGACGGCCGCTACACCTGATCACTTCATAACTAGCCCTACCTCAAATATCTATACAAACTAATTTGCCTTGAGTGAAATCCTTTATTTAGTCATAATTTTTATTATGTAATGTTTATGATCAATTGAATGAGGCTTCAAAGCATAACATTCAATGGGTATTCCAAAGTAAACTAAGCTAGTGATATCTCGTTGTTGTCTAATTTTAGTTATCAATCTTAATGATTTGGGTTAATTGAACTCCCAATTTACTTAAGACATAAGTCTTAGATCAATTGGTGAATATATATATATATATATATATATATGATTTTGTAGTTTTAAAAATAAAAATAATTTATAATAATAATAACACTTTGCTCTCTATCATAACTCTAAGGTTACCATCCTCAAATTCATCACTTAATTATTATTTGAGCTCCTAAGATGAAATGTCCTCTCTCAAATCCAACTTAAACTCTACAGTTCAATCTATCTCATGGAACTTTTAATGTCTGAAACCTCACAGGTAATAGCCCATAAGCTAAGCTCACCTCAAACTATAATGTTATTTTCAAAGTCTAGAAATTATCCTAAGATTCCCAAATGCTAAACAAAATAACCTAATCCTTCTGAACATACATTTCATATTTTGTAACAACCTAAGGTTGTTACCTAATTTGATTTTAGCTTAATCATATTTTAATTATCATTCAGTTAAGTTCATCTAGCCATTAGAATCAAATCCTAAAAATTTGGTGCAATTCAGAGTTAAATCAAATATTTTGGATTATTTTAATATTTAATTAATTAGAAATTTAAGATTTTTAATTTGACCTCGAAATTAAAATCCGACTTCGTTGTTGCAATCGTCACCCCCAAATTAGTTATGAATGATATTTTGGACGCGTTTGGAAGTCGTCGAATTTTTCGCGAATATTTTAATATAATTAAATAACAAAGAAAAATAGGATAATTAAATAATAGTCAAAATCGAAATCTGACTTCGTCGTTGAATTCCTCACCCCCAAATTATCTTGGAGTGAATTTTTGAGATTTTTTGAATTTTTCGGAGCACGTTTCTAATATTTGAATTTTTAAATAATTAAAGAAATGAATATTTATTTCTAATTTTCCTACTTTCCTAAATTATTTCCTATTTTTCTATATTTCTTTTTTGCATTGCTGGCTGCCCATCCCTCTTCCCTTCATTCGATTGACCCCTCTCCTCCCCCTCTTTAATGGCAAGGCTTGATGGCAAAGGCCATCCATGCTCTTCCCATGCCTCATAGCCTCCTTAGCTCTTGATAGCCTCCTCCTTCCTTCTCCTTCTTTAAATGGAGCTCAGCCCCCTCCTTCTTTGCTTGCTGTCAAGTTAAAGCTAAAACTCTTCTCATTTATTCTCCCATTGTTGAGCTTGGAGCTGAAGAAGAAGAAGAAGAAGTTCCTCCTCCAAATTTTTCAAGTCTTCTTCCTCCATTTTTTATAAGGCTAAGGTACCAATTTGCTCATTTTTCTTGTCTTCTTCATGTTACTACTATGCTATTTGTATCTTTAGAAGATCCATGACTATATTTGGAAGCCATTGAGGCTCATTAATGCATCATATTACTTTGAAAATCTCATGATTTGTTTTTCGTCCATTTTGTATACTCGAACTTTTAACTCTATCGTTCGTATAGTTAGGATAATCTGTTTGTGCCAATTTTGGTATCGATGGAAAGGTATTGGAAAGACATTTCCATTGACATATGGCACCTCTCATAGAATGCTATGTATTGAGAGTATTTGAGCTCGAAATATGGCCCTTCACGATTTTCGCACATGCAATATCACCGTCGGGCGCTACAGCGCGCCGTAGCGCCCGAAGCTCAAAAAGTTTCCGCTACAGCGCGCCGCAGCGGGCTGCAGTGTCATTTCAGAAAAAATTATAAGAAATCAAGAGAAAAACTAATTGAACAATCACACGAAAGTTGGATCGCTGCAGCGCGCCACAGCGAGCTGCAGCGTCATTTCTGGAGAACTAAATGAAACCAGAAAATAAATAAATGGAATAGTGTTTCCGCAAGTTAATCTGCCACGGCGCGCTGTAGCATCCAACTCTCGGATTGAGCGTCGTAGCGCGTCGGAGCGCCTGAAAGCGCTGCCGTGCGCCACTGCATTGTTTTCCGCCGCAGCTCCCATAGTTTTCTGGAAATCCAAGAATTGGCTGAAATGACCAAAACTTCACTGTTTTTGCAGTTTAAGATCCTATGACCCCACTGGGATTAAATTTTAGTTAAAATTGAGCATTGCATAAAATTTTATGTGAAAATTAAATTTGAAATATATCCTTTATAACATGCGCTTAAAAGCTCTTATAAAATTTTGTGCCAAATATTAAAGAATATGATCCTTGAATGCTTGTATTGGCTAAGCAGGTCTTAATAATCAAATTGTATGAAACATAAGTCTTTTAGAATTGTAATCAAGTGCTAACTCTTTTGGTTTGATTTAGAACTTAGTTAGCCATAATTACTTTCTATTTTATGTCATTTTACATTCCTATTGCTTCATGATATTATAATGTATGTTAAAGGACTTTAACAATTATTTGGACACCTAAATGTGCTTAAATTAACATTAAACTATAAGTGAACATAAGAACCTTGAGAACTTGATTAAGTAGATGATACTTAATCTAAATCTAAAATTTGATATCAATAATATACTAACAATACATTGATTTGTCATTGACCTTTAAATTAACTATTGGTCTTAATTTTAGTAAGGCTAAGGATTAAATCATAACTTGTCTTGATTAAGATATAAACATTAATCACCTTAATCAAGTAACATTGATTGAAAGATAAATTCAATTGACATGATTCCAATAATACATATGATTCGACTTGATCTTAAATCATTGAATTAGAAATGTAAGACTAATAATAAATATATGTGATTGAATCAGCTGAATATAAACTTTGGATCTTTGATTTTCTCTTATATAAGACTATTGACATAAGATGGATAATAAAATTATAATGATTTATGAACTGATCTAACTATAATAATAATATCTTTGATTTCATCCCATGATTGTAGAATAGAGTATGATCAGATGGATTTTATTCATCTGATCTGATCACTTTAATCCAAGTTTATTAAGTAAACTTTGAATATTAATTTAAGAGATAGAAGAGTGAAATCACAAGGGTTTTGCTCTAGGATTATTTTTGAAATACTTAAAGACTTTAAATATTGATATATTGAGGTAGGAAGAACTTTATAATTTATTGAGGTAGAAGCTTAGATGGTCCTTAATAACCATAGAAGTTGATCGTGATACCTCGTGGTAAGAACCACTTAAAGTACTTTGAATGGAACTTATCCATTATGATAGTAACCTATATTGAGTGATTTTTTGATCATACCCTTGGAGCCTTGTGTAGGACTCTCCTAATTATAATAAGAATTGATAATTTTGATAAATCATTGTTGATTAAATATAATCTTCTTAACCCATATTATTGGTTGGGTATGATTATGCATATCCATGGTGTTGAGTCACTTCAGTAATATTTAGAATTCGTTGAGTTACTCCATCGTGGACTTATGATCAGGTACTATCCTGAGGGATTAGATGAATACAATCCAATTAGAGTGAATCTTCTAAGATTAAGAGTATTACAATTAGTGAACAAGATCCTTAATTTGAGATATAAACTGCGACCGTGTTCTGCTTACTATTGTAGTGCGCTTCGATA
The DNA here is from genome assembly GCA_016760335.1 of Gastrodia elata. Classification (NCBI taxonomy): domain Eukaryota; kingdom Viridiplantae; phylum Streptophyta; class Magnoliopsida; order Asparagales; family Orchidaceae; genus Gastrodia; species Gastrodia elata. The sequence goes on from CM028673.1 coordinate 539,842, forward strand.
AGTACAGTTTAAGTAAACTAAGTGTCTCAAGTCACTTTGTATATAATACTAAATATGCTTGTAATTAGGTTATTTAATGGCTTAGCTTGAGATATAAACTACAACCGGGTTCTGCCTCCTATTGTAGTGAGCTTCGATAAGTGCAGTTTAAAACAAGCTAAGGGTTAAATTCACCTTTCTTGGAAACATACAATTATGTGTATACAATCATCCCATATAATAATTCTTAAGTAAACTCTCAACTTGAACTAATTATCGATACTATAATTTAGGAGTCAGAATCATTTCTTTTGATAGAATTCTGCACAATAGAGACCTTTAATTTATTATCGAATTTCAAAGCATTCTTTTTTTGGATTTATGGATTTATCTCATGTAGCTTAGAAGCATGAGCATGAGCATAAGCATGATGTTTGAGTACTAGTAATGATATATGAGTATCAGTGATGATGTATGTGTTACAGAATATTGCATACATTGATTGGAAAATTTCAGGATACATCAGCATCGCAATTCTCAACTGGATGTATATATATATATTAGACCGTACGATTCATAGTAGTTCAATAATATTTTAATTGCATATCAGTAGCATGCAATATCGTAGCATATTCAAATGCACAGTTTCAGTGGCATATAGCAAAATTTTACATTCTATCACTCAGTTTCAGATCCATTACTATTTTTGTTTACTTTCAGTATTCAGTTTCCAATACAACTTTATGTTACTTTACTTCGATTTTGTACAGCTTTATATAGTTTTATACTTTTAGTTATCTTTACAGTATTTCTGCAGATTTATTTATATTATGTAAATGTTAAATGATTAATTAGAATTGTTTAGATTAGTTTTGATGTGTTAGACTTGTTGTCTAACACGGGGTACTTTTGGGATCCGACAATTTGCTAGATTTTGAGCAGTATATTGAGCTAGGTCAGAAGGATACCCATGCAATTCTGGAGGAGCCTGTTGAGCACTAGTGGACTCTTCTTCAGCATTACTTTTTTGTTTAGTTTATTTCAGTTCAATACTTAGCTTTTATGTCTGTATTTCAGTAAACTGTTTGTAATAATTATAGATGTATTTTTTTTTCTTTTATGAGACGAATATTTTATACAGCTTCTGCAATGAATGTTTCTGAATGACTGCTTAGCTTCCGCACTCTGTTATACTACTTATACTTAGTATTGTGATGTGATCAATATATTGAAAATGCTGATATCTTATACATATATTAGATTTCTCATGTGTTTTATATCTAAAGTATGTATTGGTCTAATACTTAGGATAAAAATAATACTCTCATCTTAAGTATTAGCTATCAATCATCCTTGAGGTTGAGTCAGCAGCCCTTCAGATGGGTTTGGTTTTAGCTGTTCCACCGCCGAATCGATTATGACTATCTCTTTTGCGCATGGCGACGGGGCGGAGCGCTACATATCTAAATGTATGTTCCATAATCTATCAATGATACATAATTTATTACAAATGTAATTCTCAATTAAAAAATACATCTCCAATGACATAATTTTTCAAAACCTCACACTACACCAATTCTCCATATCCATCTAATGATTTATCACATTTACCCCCTCTCATATGATGATCAAATGAACTGAAAGAGGCTCAACTTGCTTTACTATAAAGTTTAGATATTACACTAATTGCAATCTCATAACATTCCAAAAGTTAGTAAGGGTTTTGGCTTCTAAAAGTCAAATTCTAAATTTGCTATCAAATCTAAATGAAAATAAGTATCATAACAATCCTTATAGCATAATAGAAACATAAAAAGTGAATAAATTCAATTTGGAATTGATTTGAGCAATTGAAGGTTTTTGACTTAAATATTAAATGTACCAAAATATGATTTTCAAAAATATAATTTAAATTTCAAATTAAATGTCACAATAATATTTCTCAAATTTTTGTGAGTAAAATGAGATATAATATTGATATATTTGAAATCTTCTTAGAAAAGATAGAGGTATATAAGATTCTAAATATTCAATTAAATTAATCTATTCATTTCTTCTCCGGCCCTACTGTTCCCTAGCCCGGCCTGCGGCCAGACGCGCACGCAGAACCCGGCGCAGGAATGCGCGGGTCAGTCCGACCGGGCCAGGCTGGCCCGGTCAATACAGATACGTGTAGGTCCGGACTCAGTACGTTCCTCCCCTCTTTCAACTTACGCTTCCTTCTGCTAAACCCTTCTTCGCCCCTGCAATCGGAAGGCAATTCAGCTTCTCTGCTCACTCTCATACCATTTTTCTGCAATTTGAAGAGGCAAGAACGCTCATCCATGGAATGATGACGAACGTCCGTCGCTCGACCGTCCGCGTCTCAAACATTCCTCGCGCTGCTATCGCGGAGGAATTGCTAACCTTCTTTGAGTCGGTCGTCGGCCCGGTTTTCGCATGCGAAATCGTCTCCGCTCACCGTAACTGGATGTCTCTGGGCTTCGGCCGCGTTCAGTTCATGTCCCTCTCGGCCGCGGAGAGGGCATGTCTCCTCTTTTCCAAGGGTCTTCTTCCCTGCTTCCAGCGATCTAATCTCTTCGTTGCACCTTCTGCGGAGGACATCCTCCCCAGGGCTGTTGATGAAAGCAACCGCATCGCCGGAGCCATTCTCCACTCCGGCGTTTTGAGCGATGAAAGGAGGATAGAGGTCTTCGCCTCGTGGGAGGGTGTCTCGCTGGAGCTCATGCCGGAGAGAAAACGGATGGAGCTTTTTCTCGAGGATGGGAAGGAATGTTACAAGCTTGCCGTCTCATTTGAGGATATTACTGCTAGCCATGGCTGCTTCCTGGACGGAGGAGTTGGAAGAGGGCGGTTAAATTCTATTCTTATTCAGGTTAAGCATAATAGCTTTTTTGATCACCTTCACGAATTGTTACACTTGAACATTAGTATAAATCACAATATATAGATTGATATGTGTCAATTTAATTTAATATGTAAATAAATTATTGATTAAATATATTATTTTTATGAAATTTATATGCAAAAAAAAAAAAAAAAAAAAAATTCTATTAACGCTAAGGTTTGTATTGTTGTGTAAGCGTATCATTTTTTTTTTCCATTGTTATTATGATGTTAAGTCGAAACGCTATTTATTATGTTATTTGGCAGCTCAAGTTCGCACCCAGATTATATCAGAGAGTATCTGGCACAAACATGAAGCCAAAATTCTCTTGTGATCGCTATCATATCTGCAAAGAAGAATTTCAGTTTATTTGGTTAAGGACATCAGATTTTTCATCGACTAAAGCATTTGGCCTTTCTTCTTACCTGTGTTTGCAATTTGGAAATGACTCGTCTGCTTCTGAAATATTCAGAAATTTTCCCTTCTACGCTGAATTGGGAGACCTTATTCTAAGTAAAAAGGAGGCGTTGTGTTCGACATCAAAATTAGTTCCAATTGTTGGCTGTTCTGATAAAACCGAGCTTCCGTACGAGCTTCTTTTCCAGCTTAATTCTCTGTTTCATACACAAAAGATTTCTCTCTTACAATCTACTGACTTTTTTGATATTATTAGAAAGGAAGATTCGGAAACAATTCTAAAAATTCTTATGAAAATGCACAAGTTGAAATCTACCTGCTTTAGCCCTGTACAGTTTATTGAACGTCAACTGATGGACATGAGAAAGAAAAAGCAATCTGTGCCACCTAACATTCGTAGTTTTTCTCAAAATTTAATGAGGTGCTACCGAGCTCTCATCACTCCTTCAAAAGTTTACTTTTTAGGCCCTGAGCTAGAGAATTCTAATTACGTGATCAAGCATTTTTCAGCATATGCTTCTGATTTTCTTCGGGTTACATTTGTTGATGAGGATTGGGGTAAACTATCTTCAGATGCTCTTTCAACTAGGGTTGATCACGGGTTTAATTTGAAGACAAACAAAACAGGAGTATACTACCGAATATTGTCTATCCTGGAAGATGGGATTACTATTGGTTCAAAGAAGTTTGAATTTTTAGCGTTTTCTGCCAGTCAGCTTCGTGCTAATTCATGCTGGATGTTTTCTTCAAATGGCGATGTTACTGCAGAGAGCATCAGAATCTGGATGGGTGATTTCAACAAGATTCGTAGTGTGTCTAAATGTGCAGCTAGAATGGGTCAGCAGTTCAGCTCATCCTTCCCAGTAATGTCTGTCCACTCAAATGAAGTTGACATTATTGATGATATTTACTCCCATGCTGATGGCGTTAAGTACTGCTTTTCTGATGGCATAGGAAAAATATCTCTATCCTTTGCAGAACAAATAGCTCAAAAATGTGGAATGAAGAAAACACCTTCAGCATTCCAAATTAGATATGGAGGCTATAAGGGCGTTATAGCTGTTGATAGAACTTCTCGCAAGCTGTCACTGAGGCCCAGCATGTTGAAATTTGATTCAAACAATACTATGCTTAACATTACCAGTCATAGCAAGTACTTGCCATGCTTTTTGAATCGTGAAATAATTTGCCTCCTTTCTACATTGGGAATTGAGGATGCAGTGTTTGAAGCTATGCAACAAGATCAGATGTCCCTTTTGGACAATATGTTAAGAAACAGGCAAGCTGCCTTGTCTGTTATTAGCAAAATGCCTGGACCTGAAAAGGAAAAGGCCGAGAATATATTGATGCGTGGTTATGAGCCAAGTTCGGTGCCTTACCTCTCTATGTTGCTTAGATCTTATCGAGCTTACCAACTATCTGATATAAGAAGTAGATGCAGAATCTTTGTCCCAAAAGGTCGAATCCTCATAGGCTGTCTGGATGAAACAGGTATTTTAGACTATGGACAAATTTTTCTGAGGGTCACCATGACAAAGGAAGAGCAACAGGATAAAGATCAAATTTTCTTTAAGGAAGCTGATCTTGAAACAGCAGTCATAACTGGAAGAGTTGTCGTGACAAAAAATCCTTGCTTACACCCTGGTGACATTAGGGTACTTGAGGCTGTTTGTGATCCACGATTGGATGAGATGGGGCTGGTTGATTGCGCTGTATTCCCCCAGAAGGGAGAAAGGTAGTGTTATTATGATTTTTTTATTCTTTGGAAGTAATTAATGCTTATAATTATAGAAGATTCTGCCATTTTCTTAAGTTTATTTCACTAAACCTATCTATAGTTGTCACTCTTATTTTCTTCAGTTTCACAGTCAAACATTCATTTTGGCCACCTTTTCTCAATAAATTGTTGCTACCTGACAACTGGCCCATCATCCTTGCAAGTGATTTTTTTTACTTGTTTTGAAGAAATAATTTTAATATATTTTATGAAGAAATATTTCTTGCATATAACTATCTTGTTCTAAGTAAAATTCCTATAAAATTTGGTTGCTAAGAAGATGCCAATTTTTATTTCATTCCCTGGAAATACTGGGAAGTTGTCATTGTGTTGCCTTCTTTTCTTTCCTTTTCGAATCTCATTGAATTTTTCATGTTTGACTTTTCCAAAAAAAAAGAGGATCAAAGAATTGAGTCGCACTAATTATTAAGAATAATAAAACACATAATTATTTTAGTGGCATGTACTTTAACATCTCTTAAAGATTTGTTAAATATATCGTTGTTAAACATGAAGGTGCCAGCAATGTCAAGAAGATGGCGATGCTTATGCTAAGCAATTCCATTTTCTATGCTTACAAGTATGGTAATTGATATATAATGGCATTCATGTCTCTATTTGATAAACAAATTGCATAAATTCAAAGGCATCTTGCTATGAAGACTCGAGTGCGATTGTACCCTCACCTTCAATTTGATGTAGACTCGCTCCAAGATATCATACAACATCTAGCATATGTTGCTTTGCCTTAACATCAACAAGTCATTAGGTCAACAAATTAGGATCAATTGATGATTTGAATGACATGTTGATGATGGTAGTGAGGAGAGTGAGCCAAAGGGAAATGGTCAATTTTTCCTTGTGATAAACTTCAGTTCTTTTAGTCTAATTGGCAATAGAACAGTAATTGGATGCACTTCATGATTTATCATAATCTATAACTTATCTTTAATTAATTTTTTACTATTTGGAGATATTATGTATGGATATAATTTTTTATGAATATTAGCTTAGTTGTTGTTATATAAAAGGTGATTGTGTAGATTTAATATGACAAAAGGTAGACTTTTAAATAATGTCATAGGTTGTCACCAATTTTATTGTAAGCTATATGCATACATATAGTTTACCCACGAATACATCTTAGATAGAAGGCCACCTGTACTGATCATATCCTGCTTGTAGTGGTTGCAAGCACCCCAAGGATAATGCAACATATATTTATTGACATTCCCTATTGTGGGTAATTATGCTTACTAAATCTCTATCCTATACATAATAGTGTAAATTTCTTGGACACTTGTGGAAATAACTCATATTGATGAATTTTAGCTGCACACGTAAAGGTTTCCTTTGAGCAAAAGATCTATGCCTATATTGCCGTGATTTTTCTTGTGTGTATTGAATTTAACCATTTAAAAGTGATGCAAAGGGACAGGAATACCTGATATGGGACATGGTGGTGTTTGCCTAATTGCTTGACATCATACTCAAATTTGGAAGCTAACGATGTCCCATAAGTGGATTTTCAAAGATGATGAGAAAAATAACTTTCATGATGGTGCCTTTAATAAGGGGAAAATGTATACAAGGGTGCAGAACCTTGAAAGGCATGAGTAGAAAAAATGTATTTGAAAATTGTGTAGCTTGGTTAAAGCACACAGATGAAAGGCTAACGAGAAATTGTAGAACATAGAAAATGCTTTCTAGGGTTAAAGAGGAAAGTTGGATTATTTTCCCAGATCATAGAGGAGGCAATATTAGCGTATAAATGTGGATTCATAATTATAAAGGCCTTGATACTGTTGGTGGAGAGATGCAGCTTGAATTTATATTATAGACTACGTGAGTGGTGAGGTTTTAAGAGGTTGTTTTAGCTTCAACAAGTGCATAATCCATAAATTTGTTGTATTTCTATATATTTGCTAATGTGTGGGGGAAATCCTCCTACTTTTCCTTAAATACTACACTATGTGTTAAGATGTGGAGACCAATTGGATCACAAAAAGAGGTGCCAATGGAATTCTGGCGGGTTTCGGAGCAAGGCAACACTAGCGTGTCAGCAAACTGCTCGCTCAGGCACGTCCCGAGTGCCCTACATTGCCTGTAGCCCGAGGAAGGGGCACTTAGGCGTGCCCAAGTGCCCGCGGACAGAGGCACAGGCGCTCTCAAGCGCCCGTGGAATAGCAGCTTGGGCGCTCAGGCGTGCCCAAGCACCTGTGACGGTTCAAATACGAAAATAAGTGTCCCGTGGTCAATTGTGAATGGTTTCGGGCATTCTTGGGCTTGTTTTAAGCTTGTTGGAAACTCTAACTCTTAAGAGGGTCAAGGAAATATTTCCAAGTGGGAGAAATCTTGTGGCTAGGGTTTGAGTTGGAGAGCCAAAGGAAGGGCGTAGAAGAAGTGAGGTTATAGGGTTGTATTTCCCTAGTAGGTGAGCACTTCTTCTTCCGAGAGATAGGGTTTCTCGGGTACTTTGTAAAACTTGTTATCTTCATAGTAGAATTTTTCTTGGCTGTGTGGCCGTGGTTGTTCCCATTATCGGGTTTTTCACCTAATTTCTTTGTGTTCGTTTGTTTGTGATTTTTTGTATTCCTTTTGCCTTTTGTATTTTCTCGTAATCGCTCAATATTATTCAAACTACAAACCTTAAAGGGGGTTTAGAATCCTGACACTATGATGCTTTTATATGCAGTAATTTAATATTGGGGTTATCTTTACTTAAGTTCAAATTATTTGAGAAGCTTCAAATGCAGATGTAATTTTAGGACTAATTGGAATGCAAATAATGATATAAAATTTAAAGATATTAGAAACCAGTTAATCTGATCATGCATAAATTTATATGCTGGCCTAGAGATAATGACCCTATTAATGAATATTCACATGCATGTATTCAGCAACATTGAATTAAGTTTTTTACTTCAATTATAATCTCGAGTACATATTGATTTTGTGATTTTTTAAGTGCTTTACACGTGTAACTATGATTCAAAAGGAAGTCCTATTCTTAAAATGTTGTGAGATTTATATTCTAGTTCTGGCAATCTCTTATTTATTTAATTGCTTCTAAATGATATGTTGTTGGATTTCTAGAATTATGAGTTTTATTCAAAAATTTTATGTGAACCTATTTTCTTGTTTATTTTTTTAAAATTTATTTTATTATTGCATTATTGTTTGTAGTATAATTCTTTTTTTCTTGTTTTGCACCTGATTAAAAAAATTGTTTGCGGTTGTTTGATTTTGATATGCGAGTCCTATATTTCCTTATGCAATCCAATCACATCGTATCATTCGAGTTATATTAAAAAATCGTTCCACATCATTCTCTCCTATATAAGTTTGAAATCAATGGTGTATGTTGTAAGCAATTTTTTGTATGTTAGGTATTTTCTCCTATAGAAGTTTGAAACCAATGGTGTATGTTATAAGCAATCTTTTGTATGTTAGGAGTTGTTTCCCGTACAGCAATTGCAACTTTGGATTTCAATATTTTCTATAACCTCATTACATTATTCGATTTTTGTGTAGGCCACATCCAAATGAGTGCTCTGGTGGAGATTTGGATGGGGACTTGTATTTTGTATCTTGGGATGAAAGACTTGTGCCATTACAATCTGATCCACCAATGGACTATATTGGACTTAGGCCACGTCTTCAGGATCATGAAGTCACATTAGAGGTTTGCTCAACTACATTTGATCGGCACTGCATGAGTTGTTTAATTTCACTTTCAATTCCAAACTCTGAAATTGCTTTTGAATGCATCTTGATTACCATTTAGCAGCATCTTGCAAAATTTATTAAAAATAGAGGAAGTAGATTTTCTTGTGTTGCCGGCTATTGCATTTAGTTGCCTTTGACTTTAAAATGAAAACCCCGATTTACTCGAATATGGTTTTAACAACTTCTGCCGATAAGTAAAATAGTTTTTCACCAAATTCACAAAAATACACATTCTATAGGCTTATAAATTTATGCAACTTACAACCTAATATAGAAGCATACTATCATACATGTACGTAGAAACATGCTATCCACTAGCTCGGCTTTTGGTGTACTACCAAATGTGGGCAGATTTTTTTCTGGCTCGACTTTTGTGTGACCTTATGTGCTTCTTGGTTCTTCCTCATTATCTGAGGTGTATTAGGCTACTAAACTCAGCATCCTCAGATATAAATGGTACTTCCTTCAGTGCTTATTTTTTGTGAATCTCTTTGTCAACATCTGCATTTGCATCATCTTCAACATTTCCTTTTTTGACATATTGAATAGAGGCATTTGCTTTGCTGATTTTGACTTTTATGCATTACTTGAAGATATTATGAATTTTTCTTATCTTTTCTTTGGCTGTTGATCAATATGTTCACTGTGAGTTTGTTTAAGAATTTCATGTTTGTACCATAAACCAATCTATTTCTCTTGGTTGGGTAAACTTAGTACTCTAACAGCAAAAAGTTGATCTCTATGCAAGTTGGGGATCTTACTGCTCTGCTGATTGATTTGAGATTTGGTGTGAGATTACTAGGTAGAAATGAACGAGCAATGGAACAATAGAAGACAATTAAGGTTTTGAAAATTGTACATGTATTTCTTGAAAATTGAAAGGTAGCAAAATCTAAATTTTTTATTTTTATTGTTTTGTTTTTTGTAGGTATTTATATGCACATACAAATAACTATAAACATACAAATAAAGTAGCAATACAACCCTTGATAATGTGAAGGTTGAGTTGGTACTACCTGGTTTCCTTGGAGTAATTATGGGCTTGCCCCAAGCTAAGGGCTGCTTAAGAAAGTCTTTATTTGTTGGCTCGGTGCTCTGCCAAGTTATGTGAACTTAGCCCCTTGCCAAGTTGGGTGTGTGTATATCAAGTTGTATTACTCACCAGTGTGATTCGGTTGTGGTATGTCGAGTTATGTTTTCCAGGGTGATCCTTGTGTGCAAGTTGAGCTAATTTAGCTTAGGCATTTGTGCTTGTCCCTGATGTGAGTTGACTGTATATTGGTCAACTATGAGTCTTGTATTGAGCTTCTGATCAATATTTATCATGTGTTGTTACAAGTTTTGATCCAAACCTCTATTTTTTCACAACCGTTAATGATTTGACATCCAATAAAAACTTCATCGTACTTCTTTGTATTATGGTTGTGTAATAATTATGGCAAGGGTTGGAATGAAAAGTCATACTTGAATTAATAAAAAATTTGATTGAATATTTAGCACAATGTTCCAAGGCATTTTCAAACTATTATTGAACATACCAATCACCCTTCTTTTGGTGGTTTATGTTTTTTGTAACGGTGTTTAATCCTTCTAAAATTTTTCAAGTATTTAATCCTTCTAAAATTTTTTAATGCATTTCTTGCACACATCTTTTGGAATTTCTTAGTGCTATATTTCTCTTAGCTTGGATTTATTATTGCAATGGCCTTGTTTTTAGGAGTTTCTATTTTCTTTGCCCACATTACATAAGGAAGAATTGAAAGATTATCCCAATTGTTGTACGCAAATCCCCTTGCCAACCAAGGATCATGTCCCATATTCTATCCGACTTCAATTTGGTGTTATTGTTGAGTTGGATTGTAGTTTTAAAATTTTTGATAGAGAAGATAATAATCTATTGCCTCGAACTCATCAGCTGAGTTAAATAAGTAATGCATGCAGGGTATACCTTCTTCTAATGTATGCAGGGTATACCTGCTTCTATGGAGCGAAAGCTTTCTTTTACATGTTCGAAAACACCTTCATTATATTTGTTGTCACCTTATTTAAACTGCTAAAGTCCTTCTTTAACGGAGTGTTAGGAGCACCTTTCTAAGTGCTTAACAAACGAAGAGATCCTATCATACTTGATCCAACCTTTTTGTCTTCACCACTAATATATGTTGATATAACTTTTTTTATTATAGTTTATCCTTTTTATACATCATCTAGAATCTAAAGTTCTTTTCATTGAATTTGATGATGTTTTCCTTCCCATCCTCATTCATCATCTATAAAGCATATATATGTCAAATGGCATTCGTGTGTTGAACGCGTACATTATGCATACACAACTTAACTCTTTCAATAAAAAAATTTGAATATTTTTGGGTTTTAAATAGCTCTAACACATGTTCAAGGTGAGATCTACACTGCTTTGGCATGAGGGCAACAAAGCTAACTTATGGGTGAGTGCTTGAGCTTTTTGCTCATTTTATTAATGCATTGATACATTCTTTTTTATTTCATAACACACATAATCTTATCTTCGTCGGTCTCTTGAATGCAAACTTTATTGACAATGCTTTTTCATTATTTCCTCTTCGCCTTCAATGTCGATGGCTCATGGCTGTTTCACCTGCCATTGGCGTTGATGTCTGACAATTTCTTCTGTGTCAATGACCTGTGGTGACCCTAGTTGCTATCAGAACTAAAGAGAGTTCTAATACTAATTATAGTGACACAATGCTAGATTAGGGGGTTAATCCAACACCAGATACTTAATTTTATTGATAGGACCCTATTGGATATTTAGTATAACGGTACATTCACAACACATTTATTACAAAATTCATTCAGCTTAATAAAAGAATGCAAAAAATAGTTTCTAATCCAAATATTATTTACTAATTTAAGTTATTATATGATTTTTAGATTTACATAAAACAAAATATAAATTGAATTAAAGCAATTTTAAATTAAAAGATACAACAGTCGTTCATCTCAATGCTAATTCAGCTCTTCCCTACCCATCCTCTTGACATGACACAGAAATGTGCCAGATTTTGAATCCCAGTTAATTAGCTCTAAGTACTTAGTTATCATTATTTACATTATATATATATATATATATATATATATATGCACTGTGCAAAGCAATATGGAATATAAATATGAAAATGCATGGAAAAGCTTATATAGAAACAATTAGCAATATTTTATTAGCAATTCAACCTCATCAGAGGCTTCCATATTTTTAGCTTTGTCTCCCTTCAAAATAAATATTAAGAAACAAAAATATTCCTCTAGAAATTGAACTTGTTCTGTCCTAATGTGTCTGTTTAGATTGTAAGAATCAACCCGTTTGGAACCCATATATAATTTCTCACTTTTTCACACAATATATACTATCCATTTTTTTAATGAGTGCCAAAATTTATAGCAGTATATCAAAGTAGTGACAGTATACCAAACAATATAAAAAAGACCATCAAAGCTAAACAATATCAAGTAACAAAAAATAGCATATAATTCTAAAAATGTGATATTCTTGTGTATTTAGAAAAGTTTTTGTGGTTCTTATTATTTTAATGCCTCAAAAGTATGCTTACATTAATTTGTTGGATGGGGTGTCGTCATAGTAGTTCTCTAATATTTTATCATTTGTGATTATTTATTGATTTTTAATTTTATTTTTATTTCCATTATTATTGTTATTCTTTTTGTAGTACTTATAGTTATTATTATAATATTATTTTCATTTATGATTGTTATTATAATTATAATATTATAATTATTGTTATTATTTTTATTTTTAATATCATATTTACCCTTAGTATTAATATTATTATTATTATCATTATTATTATCACTATATTTATTTTTATTATTAATCTACTAATTATTACAATTTTTTAATATTGCTATTATTATCTTATACTATTATTAATATTATTATCATTATTTATCACTATTAATATTAAAATTTATTATTATTATCATCTTTATTATTATTATTTATTTATATTATCATTATTATATTTGTAATGATTATTATTATTATAATTATTAATTTTTTTATTATTAGTATTAATATTGTTATCATTATTATTATTACTATTACTATTATTGTTATTAACATTATAAATAATGATATATTATTATTATTATTACTATGTTAATAAGAATATTATTACCATTATCATTATTATTATAAACTTTATGGTACTAATATTCTTACTGTTATTATTATCTTTATTATTATTATTATTATCACATGATATTATTATTATTATTCTAATACAATTAATGATAATATTAGTGATATTATTATTATTATCATTACTATTATTATTAATATTTCTATTATATTATAATATTAATAATATTACTATTATCATTACTATTATTATTAATAATATTATTATTATAGCTATTTTGTTATTTTTGTGATTATTATTATTATATAATAATAATAATAATATAATAATGATAATAATAATAATAATATTATTATTATTTTTATTATATTATCTATCATTATTAGTATTACTATTATTATTATTATATTATTATTATTATTATTAATTATTATAAATATTAATATTATTATTAGTATTGCTATCATTTACTAACATTGATATTACTATAAAAATGTTATTATCATATTATTATCAATCTTAATAATGCTATCAATATTATTATCATATTATTATTAACATTAATGTTATTATTGTTAATAGTATTATTATTATTTTAATATTACAAATAAATTATTTTAATTATTATTTATTATTATTACTATTTATATTAATACTATCATTATTAGTATTATTATTATCATTACTATTATTATAAATAATATTATTATATTATGTTCAGTATTATTATTTTTATTTTCTTATTATAATAATAATAATAATGTCATTATTATTATTATTATTATTATTAATATATAGTTATTATTACTATAAAAAAATGTTCACTCAACTTTAAAATAAGGTATTTCCTTTCTATCTTTCTCGCACTCACTTGCGACGGAGGAGGCGGACGGAAGGTCAACGTTGGCGGCTTCGAGGGGCTTCAGTAACTAGCTTCGGAAGGTGTTGGTGATGACAACCGTCGGTGGTGGTGAGGGGTTGAGTTGAGAGTTGAGAGAGAGGAAGAGAATGCTAGTAAAGGCTTATTTTGTTGAGGGGTTGAGTTGAGAGTTGAGAGAGAGGAAGAGAATTCTAGTAAAAATACTCACTGACCTCTCAGTCCCTTCTTTAAAGGCTTATCTTTGTTGCTTCTTTTTCGAACTTTGGTTCTCGTTGGCTCATCAACCATCAACATTTAATGGCAACATCATTCCTTCCTCTTGGACCTAACTCATCCACACTCACTTTTAACTTTTAATGCAACAGTTGCCAAATTTTCTTGCATTGTACATTATTTATGTAATTGGTTAATGTAGTTTTGATACTCCTTTTTAAATTTTTTTATTCTATAAAAACTTTTGAGGTGTTAATATTTTTTATCTTGATACCCACTTATTGTAGCCAAGCCAACCTCCATTGAACCAACCTGCAGCAAAGCGTATCCAACCATCAACTGATCTATAATGGCTTAGTAATGTCTTTTGAACGAGCCAACCTTCTAGACTATTGACCTGCTAGTCACATGAGCTCTAATATCTTGATAGTGTCGGGAATGAAATTAAAGATGAACTAGTTTAAGTCTATAGGAGGAACCGATCAAGTATTTATAGTTCTAAGCAAGCTAGGAATTTATTCAAGTTCAAATCAGACAAAACCTTCCACATAGTGGCTTGAACCAACCACTTTGCAGAGTTCTATACTTTGGTGGTGCTATGAGTAGTTAGATTGCAAATTATCATACCACCTTTATAACTATGATTATTATGCAACATTTAACTTTTTACCTGCTTTATATAGCTCAATATTAATGATTGAAATTGATTCTTGCTTATCTTTAGTGTCATTAAGATAAGGCAGAGTAGCCTCCATTAGAATTCCATCAATATCCTTTAAGATGGTCATTAATAACTTATCACCCTATTGTATTCTTACAATGTCAACAAGCTATAAAATAAGATATATAGATTTTATTTGATTTAAGTAAAATGATTACATATTGCCAACCTATTATAATTGTAAATTTTAAAATGATATTAATATATTTATTTTAATATTAATATAACTTTTAAGAATTATGCATTTATATGTAATTTAAAAAATGAGAATTTCATTCATGACAGTTAAAATTTGCTACTTTCGTAATTAATAACTAAATTCTTAAACTTATAACCCAATTGTATTCATGTTTGGCATTTTCTTAAATGAAGCAAATAGAGTGTCCCTAACATATAATTGATTATGTTAGGGTTCTTTATATCTTTTGGAAGGCATTTTAAAAGCGTAAAGCTTATTCAAGAATTAATGAAAATTGCGTGAATGCTAGTAAAAGTGAAGAAAATTTGAGAAAAATGAGAGAAAATCCCAAATGAGCTTTTTGAACTCTATTTCTTAGCATTTGAATTTAAAATTTAGGAGTAAATTTCTGATGCATATAACTTGTGAGAGTTTTTGGTCAAAATAGTCTCTTGACTATTTTAGCCATTAATCCCTTAATAATAAAAAAGACCAAAATAGTTGTCCAACTATATTTTGCTAGTTTTGATTCTCACTATGACATATAACTTCTCTTCTTTCCCTACTAATTAAGTAAATATTATGAATCATCAACCTGAGATGACAACGAGGTGCCATGGAAGCACAAGGCAAATATTATTATTCTTAACTCCGTCTTTGTTTTTTTACAAATTGGCGGGAAATCATGTAACGACCCTTGGTCGTTATTAAGAAAGGCGCTAACGTACCCGCCAATCTTAATTGTTCGTTAATGCCGTTATAGTCTATTAATACCTGCAAATTTCTGTTTTTCTGTTGATTTTCCCGCCGGATTTCGTTGTACGTTGATATTCCGCCAAATCATCACTTAATTTATAAATCATTGTTTTCGTTTTCTACTTCTCAGTTTAAATGTATATATATACATACTTATGTACTGCATTAGGTATAAATGTATATATATACATATGTATATATATATGGAATGAGAGCAAACAACGCCACATATTTTTCCTCTTCACCCTGCGGTTGAACCGAAGGGGGCCTCCAGAGGGTACGACGCCTCCTGCTGGAGAGGCGTGACACTTCGAAAAGGAGGGAGAGCCGAATGCATATATAGGCGCACATAACTAATGATACCCGCGCATTTAGCTATCGCAGCTCCTGTGATACCCACTCTATGTCTCCTGCCTCGCCCTTCTCATCTCCAGATGCAGCGACGAGCCGACAGCGCCTTCGACACAGCCGTAGCAGACGACGCCTTCGACGCAAGCAAGCGTCGTAGCCGTAGCCCTCGGAAGCTCCCAACGCAGCCGCAGTCCCTCGACGCACGCAAGAACGCAGCCGCAGCCGCAGCCCCGAAGGTCTTCGACGCCTTCGAGTCGCTCCGATTCGTGACGCCTCTCCAAGTTGACGTAGACGTCGGCACCTGCAATACTACTCCCGCCCGATCCTAGCCCACCGACAGAGGCCGTCTCATCAGTCGGCAAGCCGCTTGACTTCATTCACCGAAGCCTTGCTCGACATTTCTACGCCCGGTCCTTGTTTTCTGGAGAGGAAGCCGACCTTATAAGGTATGGGAAAAAATATCTTGTTACAACTGCTGAAATGCATTTATTATGAGCCTTAATACTGTATTAGAGAGACATTGATTGGAGTTAAGAATTTTTCATTTCAACTTTAGGATTTATAGAGTAGGCTGCAAGATTTATAAGTTGCTATTTAAGCTTAGTAGAATATAATTGTCTTGATTAAAAGGATATTAAGAACAATTAATTGTGTAAGCACTTAGAAAGGATAAGGGTTGCAATACTAAGAATGAATTGAAAGATATTGGAAGTAGCTTGATTGTTGAATCAATGAGAATACAAGATCGAGTTTGATCTATATTAATCGAGGGATGGTGTTTGAGTTCCGATGTTGTGTGAAACAATAAAAGGAGGATCGGTTCAACTCAACCGAGTGTTCTCAATCAATAGTAGCAACCGTATTTAATTTCCATTGAGACTTGCCGAGGGAATAGTATCATTAAAATACTTGTAATATAGTTAGAATTTGAGTGATTAATTTTGAAGATCAAAAGATTGAACTCCTGGGATTAGCTTTGTAGGTGATGATCCTGCAATACAGATCAAAGCAGCCTATGTTTTGCGTTGAAATGAGAATAATGTTGCTAGTTGCTAGTACTTTGAGTGTTTCGAAAGATCTGCAAGGACATGAGAGTTTTAGAGGCATTTCGGTTGTTCTTTTGTAGTTGCTTGTTTGCTACATTATGAAATAAGATTAGGAACCTAGATTAAATAGACATAAGTCAGATTCCTAATCTAGGGTTTGTCTTAATATTTTCAAAACAATCCTTAGAGAACATTTAGGAAGCTAATTTTAATTAGGAAGTTAAACAGGTCTTCATATTTAGGAAAGATGATGGATGTGAGCAATAATAAGTGTTGGTGAGCCGAAATTGATCTGGAATCACTAAGAAGTGTTTGGTGAGATTCTATAACCAACAGAGGATGACCCTAGAGTAAGGGAAGGTCGGGATTATGTTTTTAAACTGAAACAATTTCATTACAACATATTGAAACCTTATTTTGATCTTTAAAAATGAATACACTAATGATTTAATTATTCTTATTTTTAGAAATTTCATCCTGAATGAAATGAGGGTAGATTAGTTAAATTAGAATACATAGAAAATTTAAGTTCGTAAACTATAGCAATTAACTAAAAATCAAATTTAAGAGTAAAAGTATATATTTTATTTGCAAACCATCATTCTTAAAGACTAATAAACATAACAAATTTAATGTTTGCAGACGCATCCGCTTTGTGAGTACCTTTCAGGAAATCAAATACCAAGGTACAATTGATTTTACTGTTTACACTTAAATGCTTTTATTGCCGCTATAGCATCGCTTTGAGCTTTATCCTTGTTGGTGAAATGAATGCTTATTAAATGCCAGAGTAATGTCATGAATGAATTGTATATGATATGTCTTGTTAATATATGCAAGGGCTCCGAAATGGTGGTTTATTAGGTTAGGGACGGAGCTAGTCCATTGGGAGTTATAAGGGTGCCATCTGGAGCCTTTGAGGGAGCTTAGATGAAGGAGTTGCTCTTATTGAACCCAGCCTCATGATTTTGGATTTGCTCAACAGAACTGCTAATTGTTGCTTCATGAAATCAAGACATACATACAAACAAACATGCATGAAACTTATTATATGACAGGTGACAGTATTATGGCAAACAAAATGTTTAATTTGCAGGATTATGTATTTTGCTAACCTTCTTATTTCCTGCATTATTTTTTGCAAAATCTCCTATTTTTCGCTTCCTGCTTTTGCCAAGTGTAATATTTAATCTCTTTGTACTTAATATGTGCATTGAGGCATTATTCTTATAATGCTAGGTCAGGTGCAGTTAGAGATAATTAATTTAGCATAAAGAATATTTAAAGTACGGCGGTATTGGCATTGGCACATAGTTTTGAATTATTGCTTAAATTTTAAAGCTTAAACAAAAGCATTTATTTATATTGACTTAGTTTGTAATAATCTGGATATTGTATTCTTTAATTTGAATGATTGGTAAGTTCATTATGTTATATGGCTCTGTTGTTTAATTTATGTCCAAAATGCTATTTTTCTCTTAACTGCCAATATGATTTTGTGGGGATGTACCCAAGGGTAGTTGGGGTGACACCTAACCTAACCCTAGGGGCATTACAAATCATGATATCAAATTATAGCAAAGGAAGAGGGTTCGCCTATCCTTTATGCAGGAGAGGAAAAGGTATCACAGGGGTGGTGCTAGTGTCGGAAGAGGGATCATAGATCTCTTCTGCTCGAAAAAAGAGGAATCGTAGATCCCTTACGTAGGAGAAGAAGAGTGTAGTAGGGAAGGAAGAAGGATTTTAATTTTATTTTATATGGTATATTTGGAGTTATTTATTGTTCATCTTTTTTTATCCAAACTATGGGATCAAATTATAAATAGAAATGTAACACTTTATGGCACCTAGCCTTGGAATTAAGTTGAAGTGACATCTTAATGATTAAATTCATGCTTAGGGTTTAGAGTTTAGGTAATAGGGTTTAGTGTTTATTTTAACCTTTTAGGGGGTGATTTGACCACCATCAATGATGCTGGCTATTAAAAATCATTTAGGAGGAATGACATGTAAGTTTATTTGGAGGTGCGAATTCCTATAGTTACATATTTCAATTTAGTTTTTATGTTTACTTTATATTATATCATATTAATAATATGTGAAATTGGAAATTTTGAAGAAAATTGGTTTGGTTGGTAGATCTCACGAGAAAGTACATGATATTATCAGTTATTATATATATGACAAGGTTACTGAACTTATGGCCAGTATTATAGGAGATGTAAATGATAGTAATATTGAAGATGTTGGCCTTACTCTATAATTGACATGGAAGATGGACAAAGTAGCGACGAAAATTTTGATTGGAGTGAATTTGATTATGAAAAGAGTGATGTTTTTATATGATAAGAATGTCGATCATAATGAAGGACATGATAATTGTAGCGGGAGAGAGACAGATATTATTGCTAGCAAAGATAAGAGTGCTATGAAAAATTGTGTTAACTCAGATGGTGATGCAAATACGCATGATAGTGATGAGGATCTTTCATTG
Organism: Gastrodia elata; assembly: GCA_016760335.1. Taxonomy (NCBI): domain Eukaryota; kingdom Viridiplantae; phylum Streptophyta; class Magnoliopsida; order Asparagales; family Orchidaceae; genus Gastrodia; species Gastrodia elata. The sequence goes on from CM028673.1 coordinate 559,409, forward strand.
AGATTGTCAGCATTCAATCATTTGTTGAAATGGGTAATCCTGATGTACAACTCCAACTTGACATAATATTTAGCACTAAGGATGAGTTTAGAGATTCAATGTAGTATTGATCTGTTATGATTGACAATTTTATAAAATTTGTGAAGATTGATAAGCGAAAGTGCAAAGCTGTATGTAGGAAAGAGAATTATCCTTTTTTCACTTTTTTCCAATCACAAAAGTGTTGAGTATTGGCAAGTTAGGTTCATAGAACAGTATTATTGTCTTTTGGCATAATATTACAGTAAGACACTTTACTCTACTCTTGCAGCAAGAATTAGAATTGTACAAACTACGTGTCAATTGATAGGTAAAGCATAATGTATCATGGTATGAAGTTATGCATACTTTAAATCATAATTTACACAAAGCTATAAAATAAGCATTTGTAATGATTCATTCAAAGGAGGAAAATCAATATTGCAAATTGTGGGATTATTGCTTAGGACTCGATAGAGCCACTCCTGGGACGGACCACAATGCCAGTTCACAAGTCACATGTCTTAATTTTGATAGTTGAAAGCTATTTGTTTGAACGTCCATTTACTTTTTGACATGCAGAGAAGGCGATTATGCTGCTTGAAAATTATTAGTATTGACGGGTATATTTTGAAAGGGACACATGAAGGTCAATTGTTATTCGTTGTTTCTCTTGATGGAAATAATACCATTTACCCTTTATCTTTGGCTTTTGTAAAAGGAGAAATAAGGAGTTGAGAATGGCTTTTGCGGTTATTTGGAATTGATCTTGGGTTTCAAAAATCAAAAAGCGTTCACATTCATATATGGTAGGGCTTGTTCCTGCGTTTCAGAATTTTCTTTTTGTTGAGATTTCTTGCATTTTCCATTTACATCAGAGAGACAAAATGGCTGGTTTTAAGGATACGGCACTGAAGGATAAGTTATGGGCTGCTGCTCTTGCTACTACAGTTAGTCAATTTACGTATCATATGAAGGAGATGAAAACTTGGATGAAAAAGCTTTGTAATGGCTTGATGAGAAGACCATTACTAGTGGTCAAGTCTCATTTCACCTTGACATCCAGTATGATGCCTTAATAATATGGTAAGTGTTTAATGTTATGATAGTAGAGGTCTGTGAGTTATCTCTCATTCCTATGGTTGATTGTTAGAATTTTGATGATGACTCACATGTAAGGAAATTGTGCCTTGCCAAAAAATGTAATGTTTCTCTTTATTCTTGATTTTGGAAGGAATTAAATGAGAACATTCGAAATGCTGGATCTTACTTTTGCCTTAAAGCAAATGATTTAAACATCAAATCACAACTGCCCAGTGTACAATTTACAATTATTCTTGGCAAGAAGTATATATATGTAGAAGTTGGGAGTTGAGTGGAATTTCATGAGCACATGCTTGAGCCTAAAATTCCATGAATATTTGTTGAAATTTGAGCCAATTTTTTTGTTTATGTATTTAGCTAATAAATTTACTAATATTTGAAATACTCATACATTACAAATAAAGATTAGAAATGTTAAAAATTTTGGAAGTAAACCATTATTAATTAATATGCAATTTTTTCTAAAATTATTTATTTAAAACTCAGTATTATCCTTATTTTATTAAGCCATTGTTAGCTTGCGAAGTTATTATAGGGAACTTGGTGTAATTAAGAAGTCTCTCAACACTAATAATTACCTAAATGATTTTGTAAGCGATAGTGCTTGCTTAGCTTTCCAAATTTCAAGCGAAAATCAACAACTAATTAAATCAAAGAAATTAGAAGGAACTATGCTATATGAATAATACCTATCCAAACATCACTCCATGACAAGAGGAAAATATATAAAAGTTTTGGTGTCCTTACTCTGCACTCAAGGATACATCCACAATATCAATCAATTGGATGGAAAATCAATATTATTAATCTATGAAAATAGTTAAAATCAATCCCTATCAATAAATTTTAGGGATAATACATGGTTAAAAAAAAAAAATTCTACTACATTTACACTATCCACACATTGAGCTCCAATTTGTTTGATCACGTAGGTTTGGGTGATTGCCATTTTAAAATGGAGGACGAGTGTGTCAGCTTCTTGCTGGGAAGCACTATAGGTTGGCTTCCCTTGGTCGTGCAATCTTTGCATGAGCTTGGGATGGATTGCTGTGTGGTCGCATAGATTGTCAAACTGTCAAAGACTATGGGAAGTCGTACACACATTCTTACAGCCTTCTTGAACTGACGAATTGGGGGACTTTGAACAAATTTGGAGAAGACAAACCCCAATCTTGTGTATTTTTTAAATTGCTGTAGTTTATGAGGAGAATCAAATTCTATTGCTTCAAGTAAATTTGATATCACAACACATATTTAATGTATTGTTCAACATAAAATACAAAAGAAAACAAAACATAAAATAACAATTACATAAATTTTCTTCTTTGGAATAAATTCTTGGTTTTGCTATCGGTGCTTGTTTTGAGTTAGAAAATAATTTCCGTTAGTTACTTTTCGTAATAATGCAGTTCAGGCAGTATCCATGTAAAGATTTTTGTGTAGAGGTTAGGAAAATAGAGTTGCTTTAGGTCCTTGTTAGAAATATCCTTATATATAGAGATTAAATTTTTTTGAGCTTTTAATGAGGTGGAATATTAATGAACAAAAGTGTATTTGTTTATGGCTTGCTAAGGAAATAAAAATAAAATTTATATTCAAGTTCGGTCATTACTTTAATAATACAGTTGTAGTAAAGTTTTTTCAAGTTAAACAAAGGATGCTTGCGAGAGACAATATTTATTTTACTGCTCTACCGTTATTTAAACCCTTGTAGGCTCACATTGTTATGCCATATTAATATATTTCACTCAAATGATGTTTGTTTTTTGAAAAATAATGATGTGCTTGTTATAATTAAGAAGTGGATAAAATTCAAGAGTTCAATCTGAGAATAGGGATCAAGTTTGACGACAATGAGTTCGAATTTTTTGCTCAATGTTTATAACAGAACATATGTAAATTTAATTCATCTGAGTTAATTTTCAGCGTGTTTTCAATATTCATCAAAGGAACAAATAGTTTAAGGTCATGGTATGCGATTTGCAAATTTTGTATATTATTTTCCAAATCTCATATCAAATTTAAATAAAAAATATGGTTACATAATATCAATTTAACAAAATTTAAATTAAATCTATCTTATCTCCAGTTTGGACTTGGATTCATATGGCTTTATATTCTTACATCCATCTCAGCTGTGTTGCTCTAGTTCTAGGATTTCAGGAACAAATAATTCTATGCTTTTGCAGCTTGCTTTTTAATCATTTGTCATCTTTGTTCAATATCGTATATACTGTCAGCTCGCTGCGTAATTCAATATTATAACGAGTCAGCCCCTCTATGATTTGAACTACCAGATTTATTCATTCAACTCATTTCAGTTTAGAACCGTAGACTTAATTGCTCTTCTTTTGTTTACTTCTGATAATAAAGCTATTTATAGACTAATTTCTCTAGTAAAACCACAGGAAATCCATGAGTTTTTTGTCAATTACATGATTAATGATAACCTTGGCGCCATCTCAACCTCTCATCTTGTTTATGCGGACTCTGAACCACTTAAAGCTCGAAGCCTAAAGTGCCTTCAGCTTGCAAACCTGCACTCCATGGCTGTGGACTTTGCCAAAACAGGAGTTCCAGCTGAGATGCCCAGGATATTAAGACCTAAGGAATTTCCTGATTTCATGGAAAGATGGGACAGATCCATGTATACCTCCAAAGGCATTCTGGGAAAACTCTATAGGGCTGCCATAAACTATGAAAACTTGGAAATAAGCAATGATATCACATGGTCCCAAGAATTTGCGGCTGCTTCATATGATATTGATCTCGAAGTGGAAGGTTTTGAAGCGTTCTTAAAGCCTGCCGAAGATTTCTATAATCAGTATGCTAAAAAGCTGGGCTTGTTGATGAACTATTTCGGAGCGCAGCATGAAGATGAGATGCTTACAGGCTATGTGAGGAGCAGCTCAGCATATGTCCTGAGGGACAAGAAGAAATTTGGGGATATTGCTGACAGGATTATGATTGCGGTCAAGAGTTTGCATGAGGAGGTTAAGGGATGGTGGTTTAATGGTTGTCGTGAAAGTGAGTCATTAAGGATGGCATCTGCATGGTATCACGTAACATGTCATCCGGCGTATTGGACGCCCAACAAGTTTCTTAGCTTTCCATGGATTCTTTGGGATGCTTTGCTAAGCATAAAAGATTCCAAGACCTATAGGAGGGGAAGAAGAACGAAGGAAGACGCTTTGTGAAATCCCACTGTAACAATTGAGCAGTCTAATTTAACTTTCTGAGATTATTCGTCGTAACTCATGCTTTTTTTTCTGCAGGGAAGATATCAACATTATTGAATGTTGTCTTCTTCAGCCATGTTTTCATTTTTGCATATGTTGTTGGTGCAGTCCAGGGTTGGTTTCATGGAAGTAGGGAGATTGGACAGTGCACCGTCATCCATTTGAATTTCAATGTAAGTTTTAATATGTTCTGACATTGAAATATATAAATAAAGTAAAATAAAATTATATGATGAATTCATCGTTCCAGTTAGTCATCATGCTCATATTTTTATTAAGAGATATTTACCGAAATAGTCTCCCGACTACTTCATGCTGGCTAAGTTTGTCCAAGACTACTCAGAATGTCTAATGTATTTTCCTAATATTATTTTTAAACCCATTTTAGTCCTCTACTTTTCAATTTAACTCTAATTTGGAAGTAATTTGTCCCCAAATTTAATAATTGGGTAATTAATTTGATTTATAAATAGTGTGGGATTAAATCTGTCCACCTAATTTAGTTGAGGAAATAATTCTGGCAAATTTCTCTTTTGATCTCTTAAGAATATTGGTGGCTATTATATAGCTATATTATGGTGGCCAGAAACCTAAAAGTCTTGATATTTGATATTTTAGGTGTAAAAGTGAGGAGCGAGTGTGTCACAGGGGAGGGGTACAGTTCTGGGTGAAATGAAGGTGCACTGCTTGTTAGGCGTTATAAATATGTAGAAAGTTTTGAGATTGCAATCTCTATCATATACCAAATATATTGATAATAAAGTATATAACTGTAGACATGACACAGCATAATCTCATATAGGGCGGATTAATTGCATATGATATATTATTATTTAATTCAAAATAGCAATAATTATTCTATTTATCCAAAGAACTCAAAAAGTAGATAATGAAAGCTTAAAGCTAAAAATCTATCTAATTAGTTTAAATGTTTATCATAGATTTTTTAAAATATTAACAATAACTTATCATATAGACTTTGCAAAATACAAGCTAATACATCTCAAACTGCAAAAAATTCAAATAATATAACAGAAAAGTAATGCAGCTGGGTGAATTGATGCCCGTCTTCACTGATCATTCCATGTATGAACTTTAGATTGAACAATGTTGGATGTGGGAGAGCTATATTCTTAACATTGGGTGTCAGAGTTGCATTATTGTTTAAAATGAAATATCTTTAAGTAATAGAAATGTATCTTAAATTGCTACAAATTCCTAGTACAGCTCCTGTGCTGTCTCAATCTTCTTGCACTTCATATTATTATGCATGCATAAAGGTTATAAAATCATGATTTCTATGTTCCAAAAATAGTTGGTATATTGAAATAAAATTGTATTTAGATGAATTATAAAAGTTATAAATGAATAAATAAAATTATAAATTGCTAAGTTCTCCTACATTATGAATTCTTTATATAAACAATTTTACATTTAAAGGTTGTTCTCTTACATTTAAGTATTCTAAAAACAATTAGCTGGTTGACCTAAAAAGTGTCTAAATGAATTATTGAAGGTTGCATGAAAAGTTGAAACAGAGTTTGTAACTTTATTCATCTTCATATTTTTGTATATTTAAATCTGAAATACTTTTTTGATTAAAAATTAGAATAAATTTATAACAAAAAAAAAATTAAGTTTGCAATAAATTTTTTTAAAGAAATCATGAGCTTAAGGGCTTACCAACTAGATTATTTATCTACTAAAAATAATTACCACTTAATAACATGATAACAAACTTGAGAATAATGATTTAAGCTCTAGCAAAATGATACTTTGATAAAATCGAAGTAGTTGTTACTAAAGAAGCATAACAACAAAAGTATAAACTGAAGCATCATCAAATTTTGCTGAGAGATCCAACATTATACCCATAACTATTAGCTTTCAACCATCAGCATCATTTAAATCTAAAACCTTAGTAATGTGTAGGCAAGAACTGAAGATAAGTAGCTCATTAGATTTGCCAAAATTAAATTCAAGATATATAACAAATAATAACCAGATTTTGGAATAAGGATTTAGCCATAACAATAATACTTTGAATAAATAAAAGTAGCTACTAAAGGCCCAATCCAAATTTTAGATTCAGTCGAGATAAGAACAATGCTATCCATAACAATCAACATTATGAATAATAATAACTTATTGTGTCCAAGTTTATCACAAGTTATCAAATACGGTAGGATTTCAACTCATTACTCTAAGCTAAACATCAATGCAATAGTATCCAATGTTTCCCAATGTTCGAAGTATGGATTAAGCCCTAATTAGACATTAATATAAAATTTTGTTATAAGACACTTTCAAACGTAACAAATATCATGGATGATACAATGCACTTTCTAATGTTTTTGAGATGATATCCTGGTATTTGCTACTATGATGACCTATGTTAGGTTAATAACAACTAATTTAACATAGGGCACATCTCCGTAGGATCATATTGGCGGCTAAGCAAATTAGCATTTAAACAAAACATCCAGAGCCATACAAAAATATAAGAAATATCATTCACTCAATTTAAATTAACATCATCCAGAATATTACAGAATTAGTAATTGTCTCAACATATAAAAATAGAAGTGTCCCTTATAAAAATAAAGCTAGGTTTTATTCTTCCAATTTGCACCACAATTCCTTAAAAATGTTCTTGAGCTATCTCAACATCTTTCAGCTATACCTGATTTGACATTATAAAAATAATGCCTTAATGCACATTCTAAGTATACAATATATTAAATTTATACTTTAAACAAAAGCGGAAAGTGAATTAAAGATGTAATAATATTGCAAGAAAAATGCGGTTTGGTGTAAATACAAATAAACATTTTGCATCTCCTTACCATTTGCCATATCACATGCTAATTTCAAAAGATAATTGAATAAAAATTCATATTTGTGTTTATGTCTTGATATTATGAAATAATATTAGCAGTTATTATGGGCAAAGCCAAATCTCAAGGAGCCTCATCCATAACCTAATTCAACTATCATTTCGGAACCATTGCAAACATTTATAAGATACATAAATATCATTTTGTTCCTTTACATCAATGACAGTAAAAATATTGCATTCAATATCAACACATATAGACTCAAATCGGTGCTGAAGAAGCAAATAAAGCAAGTAAAAAGTATAAAAGTAGTATCCAATGTATCTTTGCGTTAGATCGACTTGAATAAATTCTCAAAAAATCAAGTGTAGCACTCAGAGATTCGATGTGTCTGCAAGAGTTATAATTATAAATCTTTATTAAATTTTGAAAATGACTAATCGTCACAATGACACATACATAACCTTGATACTAAGTCTTAATTTTAATAATGAATTATAAATTTGACTCTCTTAGGGTTCAGATCTTTGACTCATAGGTTTATGGAGTACAAAAATCATTTCTTTAGAGGAGTTACATTCCGAAACAAATTTGAAGTAAGTTTGGTCAAGATTTGACTTGAACTATAATTAGTCATGACAAGTTACCTCCTTGGTTTGGACTAAACCAGTACGCCCAAGTACTTGATGCTTCATTCATAAGGTTTAGATCTAAATAGGATTTGCATTAGGTCCAATTCTATTTATTCTAAATAATTTCCTATTGGATTATTATATAAGCTCTAAGTATTCTATTTAAACTAAAATCACACTAGATTAGATTCAAAAAAGTTAGACAACTATATCTAAATGACATTCTAAATTAAACTACCGTATGGGAGTAAAAATCATTTTATTGAATCACTAGAGTAGTCTAATTAATCATAATTCAGCATGTCTTTATTGGAGAACCATGGGTTAAAATAAAAGCCTACACATGCTTATAGCAAAAAAACTAATCATACTATAATTGGATCAATAAAATTTACATGAACTATATAACTATTATTAGATAGATCAATTTACCACAATTGCTAAATTTTAATGGTGTAAAATCGACAGCAACAATCTTATTTAAATATTCTCTAAACTATTATCATGGTATTACTGAAATCTGATTAAGATTTTTCAGATCTAAAAAACTACAAGATAGATATAGATTTCTTATCAAAGGTTTGATTAAGGTAGACTAACCTAATTACGTCCTATTCAGCCTAACAACATAATACGAGAAAAATAACAAGGATGACCTATAAAATCAACCCAGTATTCTATAAATTCTATAATTAACATAAATTTTGAAATAAACCCAGCATTTTAGTTATAAACCCCACAGTCTATCAATTTCGTAATACATTTCTAGAAAGTAAGTCTTACGTTAACTGATCGGGAATCTCTTAACATCAAGCTAAGAAGGAGAAAATTGTGCGGGAAAGGAGCAAATGTCGAGCGCTGAGATCGTCTTGCTTCTGTCGAGGGTCCTATGAATCTCTGATCTCGTTGCAAGGGCAAAGGGAGTACGAGCAAAGAGGCTTTCGTGAAGATGTCGAGCGCAGGAGATCGTGCGGGAGAGGAGCCGATGTTCGTCTTGTGCAACACCGTGGACGGAAGGGCTAGCCTTTCTCTTCTACCGTAGGTCTCTGTTGATTCCGTCAGTGGGGAGAAGGGTCGAGGGAGAGGTAGATATTTTCTTAGAGCTTCGAGACTTTCGTAAAGAAGTTGAGGTGCTCGGTAGCTCTTTATAGAACTTTCCGTATTCAATTCCTCGGTTCTCAAGGAAATAGAAGCATTGTTTGTGGAAACGGGGCTTGGTTTCCTAGATGGAGCGTGCATTTCTAGAGAGCGGGAGAGGAAAGGAGCTGCGTGTGCCGACGGTTTCTAGAAAGAGTTGCGTAACTCCCTGCGTTGATCACGGGAGTGGAAGGGAACTGAAGGTTGCTTGACAATGGGAATGGAAGAGTTTCGTGCACAAGAGGCTCCCGATTTAAATAACTTTGAATGCTGCTTTTCTTACGCTTCTAGGGATGTTTCTTAGTAATGTAATTTGACTAAAATGATGCCTGGAATGCTTTATTAATTGCATTTAAATTTGTAATGGAATAATGAAACTTCTATGAATTTTCAAAACACCCTAAAATTATTTAACCAATCATATAGATTATAACACATAACGGAATCTAGCGGGAGTTGATGAAAATGGATTTTAGCTCGAAGTTTTAATTGAAACACAGAGAATTGTGGGTATTCAACAGGATTTGCGGGTAACTACTTTAAAACGAATTTTAGCGGGGAGTTAACAGAACTAAACCTTGCGGGAAACTTGCGTCATAAAAAAAAAGTGAACTAGGGTCATTACAACTACTTTTGAAAGTTTCGAAAGATCTAATACGCTTTCAGATATAGCAAAAGATGGAATAATATTGAGAATTATTCAGTTCAGTAAAATCAATAAGATAAAAAAAGATCAAACCAGCATTATTATTAAACTAAATGGCCTTATGAAAATAATAGATAACTGAGCATTAAATAAACAGTCGTACAAGCATTTTAAACTTACAAGTAGTCAGATATGTTAAAAGAAGTATTTTCACCTTCTGGGTCATTGAAGTTTACGTGAGTTTTTATCATATTTGGTTAATTTTTAAGTTCAAATTACAATAAAACTATTAATATAAGATAGAAAATGAAATAAGTATTAATTATGCTAATTCAATGGTAGTTGGCAGAAATTTATCACCTTGATTTCCACGCTAGCAATCATTGGCACAAACCATTGCTTCAATAGTTTTATGCTTTGGCAAGCTTTGTAATTGATCAAGAACTCGTCCACTATTTGCTAACTACAATTTCAAAAGCGATTGTTGAGGTTAAAATGCACAAAAATCCCTTGTAATTGTAAAAATTTGAGGAAACCTGTATTCATTATCCAATAACGTAAAATACTCGAACTCTATTTTTTGATCAAACCTAGGCTTATTTAAATAAATGTCAAATTCAGATTTTTTAGCAAGCCATCATTACCTTCAACAAAAATTTCAAAATCATATTATCTTCAGAAAGTATGGTTTAATGAGAGTTAAACTTTGGTAGGTAAATAGAGACTTGATGTAGGATATTTTGTTCTAGAAATGACAGGAGTAATCTCATAAATTAGTGTTAAAAAATTACACATGTCTATCATTTTTTTGTGCTCAACATGTGTAAGAGAACTCCTATAAGATAGAAAGCACATTTGTAATAGACAGCGATGCAAAGCATTATAAAAGCTTAATTTTATTTAGTAGGAACATCTTAACTTCTCTTGTGATCAAGCAAGCGTTGCTTTATATATTCAAGATTTTTTTGTTTTATTGAGAGCCTTTTATAGGGCAAGTTGTTTGTTTTAAATTTACTATCACAAGTAAATAGAATCATATATCTTACATTGACATTTATTTTTCACCTTTAATGACATTATTTCAAAGTGCTCCATATAGCTGAAGTAATTCTTCTATTTTTTATTATTATTGCCATCCCCGCCTTTAACAGTCTCTACATTCTTAACTTCGCCATTGTTGGGTCTCTAGTTCTGGATATGAAAGGAGGAGGGTTGCTTTAAGTAGTCAACAACCAGCATAAAACATTGTCGAATCTTATTATACCACAAATATTTTAAACAACTGTGCTAGAGCTAGGGTGTTTCTTTGAACCTACGTGCTGCATTGCCTGAATATATTGAAAAGTGTGCAAAGGCTGCTATATTGACACCTGGGTGTAGTGTCAAATAAGTAAGGATTTTCGCACTATCAACGAATATGAGTAAAAAGCTAGTCTATGATTATAAATTAAGATTAGATAGTTGGAATATAGACAGTCTCACTTGCAAGCTTCTTAAGTTAGTTGATATTATTATGAATAAGAATATTAATATATTATACCTTCAAGAAACAAGTGGGTGAGAAAAAAACAAAACAATTGATAGTTTAGGTTTTAACTCTAGTACTCCAATAAAAATTCCCATAGGAATGGCGTGAGTATCATTTTGGATAAGAATTTAAAAATATAATATAGTGGAAATTAAGATGTTGAGAGATAGAACTATATCTTTAAAATTTATAATTAATGGGATAATTTTTTATATTGTAAGTATTCATGACAATTTTGATTTTGGAGAGATTAATGAAAAAAGAAGAATAATTTCGAACTTTACTTTAGCTTATAATCTTATTATTACTAATAAGTGATTGTTTAACAACCTAGTATTATTTATTAGTTTTGAATTTGGAAATAATGGGTAATAAAAGTAATAATAAACCTTAAATGTCATAAAACTAGATGATTGAATCTTAATAATGGTAATATAGGTATTTTTAATTGTAAAATTTTGAAAATTTGATAGTGGGATTTCGAGGGTGAAACCAATTTTATGTGGAATTTGGTGCTAGTTGTATTCACAATATAATAAAGAGTTTACTTAATGAATCAAAAGGAAGAGTATCTCATAATAAAGATGCATAATACTGGAAATTGGATGTTCAATTTAAAACATAAAAAGTGTGTTGTAAAAAATAATTTAAATATAAATTTGAGGATAATTGAAAGAAATATAAATTAGGTTGTCGGAATTTCAAAATAGTGGTTCTTGAAACTAAAGGTGCAACATTTGAGGATTTTTGTAATATTTTATAAATTTCCAAGAGAGAGACGTATTTATAAACTAGTTAAGAGATAAAAGAATTAAATATTTGATCCACATTAACTATATCAAAGACAGTAATCAAAAAATTCTTTTTAAAGATGAAGATATTCAATTTAGATGGATGAATTATTTTACTAAGCTTTTTAATAAAGGTTGTACCAATATAATTAATATAAGTGAGTTTAATGATATAAAAATAGTTTTAATTGCACATTCATTTTTTGTGTTAATAAAGTTGAAACTTGGAATACTTCAAAGAGTGAAGAGCGGAAAGGAGGTAGGATCAGATTGACATTCCTATCGATGTATTGAAATGCTTGTGTGATCGAGTTTTTTTGGCTTACAAAGTTATTTAATATTATTTTGAAGACTAAAAAGATATCAGATTTGTGGAAAAGAGTGTTATTATATTTATTTGCAAGAATAAAGATGATACTCAAGATTGTGCTAATTATAGAAGAATCAAGTTAATATGTCATATATTGAAATTTTGGGAGAGAGTGATTCAATACAAATTACAATTGGTACTTGTATTTTTTTAAATAAATTTAATTTTATACTAGGTAGATCTACTATGAAAGCCATATATATTAAAAAGTTTAATGGAAATATTTAGATTAAGAAAAGAAGATTTTCTTTAATCTTTTAATCTTGAAAAAGATACATTGGAGAGCTTGTAGATGAAATGGATTTGTATAAGAAGAGCGAGAGGTTCAAATATCTTGGTTCAATTATTCAAAATAATGGTGAAATAGAGAATGATGTGATTAATAGAATTTAAGTTGGTTGGATGAAATGGAGGAGCACTTCTGGATTACTATGCAATTAAAAAATCCCACTCAAAATTAAAGGAAATTTTTATAGTGCGATTGTACGACAAATTAAGTTATATGGGGCTGAATGTTGGCCAACAATGAAGAAACTTACTGACAAAATAAGTATTACAAAGATGAGGATGCTTAGATGGATGTGTGGGTATACACGTAAGGGTAGAATGAAAAATAAGTTTATTCGTAGCAAGGTTGGATAAGATGAGAAAATGTTATCTTAGTTACTTCAAGCATATTAAGCATAGATCGTGTAATGCTCCTATTAAAAAAATTGAGTTTATGAATTTTGCCCATATTCCTAACATGCTAAGATTTTGCATAGTGATTTGTGTCAATTGTGCTTGAATCCTATAAACATAAGAAAAAAGCTTTCTTTAGCATGTCAACACTCAACAACGCAAACTTACACCTTTAGATAAATATACACAGTTCAGTTAGACTTTTTTCTTGCAAGATCATTGCATTCATGAGATTTTAAAAATTATAAAATAGTAGAAGGTAAAATTCAAAATTTAAGATATCAAAATATATACCCAAGTTTAAAATATTCAAAATATATTTTAACATATAAAGTTTTCACACAAACCAGAAAGTCAAAAAGCCAAAGGCCGAATTAAGAGAAGCTGAGCTTTCACGATAAAGAACAAAGAAGAAGGTAGACTGGTAGAGCTGCAATGCGCTTGTGCAGTACAGCCAAAGCAGCACATCCCACATGCACTTTTGACCGCATTAGCCAAGAATGGGGGACCTAGGACTTTTGAGCTGAGTCATTGAGATAGTGAAACAGAGACCTGGAGATGAGAGAGCAAAGAATTTGATAATGATAAAGATTGAAAGGTGAAGAGCCTGAGGAAGTATTAAACTTATAAACTTCATTTTTGAATTTGATTCAGCATTTCAGTGGATCACAGAAGACGACAGAGCAGGCTTGACGAATTTTTGGGATAGGCTGTTTTCAGTCGTGGGTTTTACGGATCAGCTCGGTCAAAATCAGGATCCGACCCTAATTTTAAACGGTTCGGCTTTCTATACCTGAACTTGACTTCTTATGCACACGAGTTGACTTGAACTCTGTTTTTCCGAGTCAGGTTTGTATCGCATCAGCTCTACCTAATTATCATGCGGGTTTTATTTTGTAAACATACAAATAAATTATCAAATAATTGAGTTATCATTCTTCTACGTCATCTTTCCTTTTTAGAAAAAGTTTGCAGTAGATAGGTTACGTAGCCCAACGAAAGCGATTCGGAGTGGCATGGCAATTATCTGAAAGAAGAAAGACCTGGCATAAGAATCTGGCAGGCTCTCAGCCGCTATATTTTCTTATCCTTCACCACGATGTCTCAGTGTCCCACAACGCAGCGACAAAAGCGTAACGAGTAGTCCTCTTAAAGAAACCAAGTGAAATTTATATATGAATTAAATTATGCAAAATTATTTTCGGATAAACTTACAAAGATGGTTAAGCATGATTTTAAGGAAATTAACCACAACTTCTCTTTTGTTTCTTTGCCTCTTTTCTTGCTCATTAACTTTTTCTTTTTCAATCTTAATCACAAGCTTGTCATTCTATTGTTACTATTGTTAGTTGATGGTTGAAACTCTCAAATCTTTTGGTTGAGTTTTTAACTCAAAATTTGTTCTACTGTAAATAATTAATATTAGCATTAAAATCATATAATATATTGTTACAGGAAACATATCTGATTTCATTGTTGATTTTTTTTTTTTTTTGCAAACAAATATAGATTTTTTGAGCTTTTAAATTTCATCAATTTATAAATAATGCTGCATTGTCATATATGCAAGGCTTTGGGGACCCATATGCTAGCTTATAGGAAGTTATCACATATAACCACTGGTCCAGTATTTGGTGGTTGTAATTACCACTGCAATAATGAGTGGGTTTATCCTTGTAACCACCAATGCAATTATGGGTAGTTTTATTTTCATAACCCCAACTTCATTTATAGGAAGCACTATTTCATAAGTAAGTATCCATAAAATATGAAAACATATGTGATCATTTAAATAGTTGAATTTTAAAATGTAATAATAAAATTCTCACATTCTCCATTTGAGTCACATATCCACTTAATAATAATAGTTCTTTAACATTAAACTCTATGTGATATTGTAACTTAATGAATAAGCCTTATGCTAATTCTAGGTCCGACTTAATATATTTTTTTCAAATATAAGTATGTGCAACCAAATACGAGAAATATCACAACTAAATCAATGTTTCATTAAAAAATAACTGAAATAGTGTACAATAGCAAACTACATGATTCTTAAATTTATTTGGTTGCATGCTATTAGTCAACGGATTAGTGATCATTAATTCTATGCTTATGTGCTCAATGAACAGTTCATTTTTCCTTTTTATGTTCACTTATAGACAAGTACTTGATGTTTATGTGCTTACTTCAACTAATACTCTTATTATTGTCATCTATTAAGACAAAAGCTGATTTGCCACTATATAATCTTAATAGCCTAGAGATTGAATCAACATCTCTATACCCAATTATGACACCTTTCAACCATACGCCACTCAAGGTCTCCTCAAAACAAGACAAACTCACCACCCATTGTAGAGGTTGCAATCAATGTATTGTTTGCACTTCTCCATAATATCGCTCCACCAGCCAGCACAAAGTCATAACCAGATGTTGATTTTTGTGAGTCAATGTAGCAAACTAAGTTTGCATCTAAGTAGTCAATCACTTATAGTTTATCTATTAAGTTATACATAAGCATGCATTTCTTCAATCTTTTAAAGTATCTCATAACTTTTTTGCAGCTCTACATTGCTCCATGGGTTATTTTGATCTATCTCAATATTCCAACACAAACATAGCGTCAGGTCTTGGGTGCAAACCTAAGCATACATTATGCTTCTTATAGTAGGGACATATGGAATATTTTTAATTTGTTCCCACTCAAGATCATTTTTT
Source organism: Gastrodia elata (assembly GCA_016760335.1). NCBI lineage: Eukaryota > Viridiplantae > Streptophyta > Magnoliopsida > Asparagales > Orchidaceae > Gastrodia > Gastrodia elata. Next base: position 575,113 of record CM028673.1, read on the forward strand.
GGGCACTAGTTCAAACTGATCCTGTCATCTGTTCCCGATCGAGATCATTTTTGGGCACTATATTTCATCCAAATTCTCTTTAAACATTGTTGATGTCGGTTTAATGTAAAATACCCTTAGTATATCGAGATTCATATCTATGGGTCTTAATGTATATAACAAAAGATGCCTCACTCAAATCCTTGGTATCAAAATTTAGAGAATTCATTTTACATCAGACATCGATCCTCATCACTGGGAGCAAGTAAAATATCATCCACATATAAAACAATCAGGGATTAGCAATGGTAGTGGGGGCTAGCAATGGCTGGCGAGGATTGCCATACTCCAAGAGCTTTGTTTGTGCGCCAATATAATCTTGCTTCATTCCTAGAAATAAGTTCACGTTTTTTATTTATAGGCACATATATTTTAAAATTGCTTAAATTGAACGCAAGGCTATTTATTACACATAAAAGAGGGTTTTTGAGGGAAACTTAATGCACCAAAATACAATAAACCAAACTTCCCTATAAACAAATCTTACTCCTTTGTTCTAGTAGTATATGTATTGATCCATAATAATCTCTTCAAAATCAGACAGAGAGGTAACACCATGAAACTTTAAATACCAATGACGAGAAGCTTGTTTTAATTAGTATATGTATTTCTTAAGCTTGCAAACAAAATGCTCATCCGTACTACAAGAAAAACCTTCAATTGGTTTCATGTAAGGTTACTACTATTCATGAATGCTGTTTTCACATTCTTTTGATGTAAATCCATATCATAGTGGGTAACTAACGTCATAATGACACAAAGGCAATCTTTCTTAGATACAGGTTTTACACTTGCATATAATCAGCTCCCTCCATTTGCATAAATTCCCTGGCAATGAGCCTTGCTTTATATCTTTTAATGTTATTTAATTAAATATTTAGTTGACTTAAAACCCAACCTACATCCTATGGCTTTTACACCATTATACAACTTGATAAAATCCAGGCTCCATTTTGTCATAAAATCCATTTATTCTTTAATGGTATTTTACTACTAATTGGATTTCTCACAACTCATGGCTTGTGATAATGTATTAGGATTGTTCTTGGCTCCAATGTTATACTCAAACTTATAGAGATACATAATGTACGTATTAGAAGCTGTTAATCTCCTCGTTCTAGTAGAGCTTCCTAATGTTGTTTTAACATTTCATTTGAGTAGTATGTTGTTCAATAAGTTATGGCATTTGTAAAACATGATCTGCTAGAATATTGTGAGCGATTTGTTGAGCTGTTGCGATTGATTGTTCAACACCAATTAAAACTTGATGAGTGTTGTTGTGAAACAATCAATCCATACTTGAAGCGGAAGGTTGGCCAACGAAATGATTTGCAATAGAATCAAAACCCATTGATCAACAAGAATTTTGCATTTTCTTAATTCATCAATGTTGGTGGTGTGAGTTTGACAATGAAATTGTATCTTCAAATATCAACTAATGGTTCTTTGGGTTCAGCTTCTGTTCTTTTGGATTATAAACTCTTGCTTCAGGCAAGCGACCAGGGCATCTTTTGAGCAATGTTTGTTGGAACTCGGTTTAATATGTGCACTGCCCAAGAATTCATAAAGCTTGGAGCTAACTTGTTCCAATAATGTTCGGTATTTCTTCTTTCTAGTACATCCTTTTGACTTGAAGATGTTTAGCTATAAACTTTTCCTAAGGATCAGGTCACATAACCTTGTCGAACAGATAAAATAATTTATTAACCTTTTGCAAGAAAAGAAGAAGAGTTCAGCACCCAAACAGCCTTCAAATACCAAATCAAATTTCTCACAAAAAATATAAAATTAAATTCACTACATATTTTAAATTTTAATAAAAAAAAAGTAGTATAATGGAGCCAAATAATTCTTGATCTACTAAAAAAACCCAACTAATCTATTTTTGTGAGTAAAGCTCATCTAAAATCTTATCCATCATGTTATCTATAAGATCCAATTAAAATTTATTTGCGGCACACATTCTCCTGAAAATACAAATCTCCCAAAGCAAATGAAAATGAAATTGTCATCTACAAAAAAGAATGCAATGCCGAACGAAAACCTGGCAACCGGCAGATGCCGACCGCACGATCTCCTCAGTTCTCCCTTCCCCGATCGCAGGCCCCCCGTTCGTCTGCAGTTGCCGACCGCACGATCTCCTCAGTTCTCCCTTCCCCGATCGCAGGCCCCCCGCTCGTCTGCAGAAGGATCCATTTAGCTTTCCATATTTTAAAATTTAAAGAGCTGTCTGATTTTTAAAAATAATAAATTAGTATCTTTAACGAATTGTTATTTTCTATATTTAACAATAAATAAGAACATTTTATTAAAATTAGGCTACTTTTTAACCATAATTATCTCTCTTTTTGTCGCTGTATGCCCTAGATCATGAACTACACAATTGATTGAGATAGATTCGTGTCCATCAGCGAAACGATTTTATTTCATTTTATATTATTTTCAAACGATCAAACTCGCTCCCTTCATATCCTGCTTTAATCTCTAGTGGAAAGAAGGAACTGACCTCCATTGCGGAGCGTTACGGCCGTCCCGGCGGCAAAGGCGTGGCGGTGTATCTGGATGACAAATCTAGGTGAAATTCAGGGTCGATTTCCGGGGTGGCGGATCCGCCCTCGTCGAAATTGAGGGCGTAGCTGAGGGGATCGTACTGGAACATCCCGGAGCGCCCCCCCGGGCTCCGATTGAATCTCCGGATGAAGGTCTTCCACCGTGGCCCGGCAAAGAGCTCGGACCACTCACGGATCTTCATCAGCGCCATGATCCCTCTCTTCCACCACCCCGACCTTCCTCCGGCGACGAATCCGCCACCGCCGCCGGCCCGAATCCGATCCCATAACTCCGCCGGGGTGGACACGGAGCTTCTCCGAAGATAACGGGGCGCAAAGAAGCAGCACCCGCGTTCTCCGCCATAGGCAAATAGGGAGGAGCCTGGCGAGCCCTCCTCCTGCATCGATCGACGTAACAAGAAACCCGAATTAACTATGGGCCGCGTGCGGACGTTTTCTCGGAGCTGCCCTAAACCCTAATGCTCGGGAGGAACTTATATAGGCGGTGATGCCTCCTCACAAAATTTGGGGGTGGTGGGTCCCTCTCCGACGTTGGGAGTGAGCTTCAGAAAATCTTGCACTATTTTAGGGGGCAGGCTTTGTCTGCCCATCTATCATTAATCTTAAATTTAAATATAACAATCTAAAAAAAATGCAAAGCTAAAAAAGTAATCATTAAATATATTGCTTTAATTTATAATACTTTTAAATTATAAAGTTCGGTGCATTAGTAATGTAAACAAGCTTGATGAATGCACGCACTAACTATATATTAATAGAATTTTACAACATAATTTTCATATATTTCTCAAAAAAAAAAAAAAATGAATAATTAAAATTTAAAGAATTACATAAAATAAAAAATTATTATTAAAAATATTTTTGCTTATAAAATTCATAAAAATACATATTTTAAATCTTAAATTCTAATCATTCATATTTTTTTTAAAGATATTTAAGAACCAAATAATATTTTTCATATTAATATCACTTGAAATGCGTTATCCATTCCAATAAAAGATAGATTGCATTTCGGACCTAACTCTTAGGCAATAAAAGAATTGACTGTTTTTTTTTTATTTATAATATCATAAGCAGTTTCTTCAAACGGAGCCTAATAAGTGCTAATTAAATGGTTGTCATTAAATTAAGTTGCAAAACATCTTTATGGGTGAAGAAAAAAGAGCAGCCTATTTAGACGCATTCTATAGCAGTCTGAGAGCGGTGTCCAAATGAAGATCCACAGCTTTTGCCAATTGCTCAGCTTCTCCGGTGTACAGTTGGGGAGTGAGTTCCAAGAGCTCCGACCTTGCCTCGTCAGGCAGCAAATTCAAGCCCTTTACGAAGTCTCTCATGCTGTCCTTGGTGATGGTCCTCCCCCTGCTGAAATCCCTCAGCTTCTCGTAAGCCTCCGGGACACCGTATCTCCGCATTACCTGCAAGAGCATAAGCAAATAGTTATGTGCACAAAAGCACGTCGTCGGGCCATTAACATCAATCGAACTTACTGTTTGTATTGGCTCTGCAAGAACTTCCCAGGTGAGCTCCAGGTCTTCGTTGAGGCGAGACTCATTCACCTGCAAAACATTCAAGTGTCGTTCAGCTTTGGGATAGTCTCTCATATCAGTCAAATCAAAGTTATTCGGATATGCATAAAAATGCTCCAAATGCTTAATAAGATGTGCATAGAAATGTTAAGACCAGATACAAGCTATATATTAGAACTTGTCGAGTGGAGACTTCATCAACATATTCGTGGGATGTTCAATGCAACTTCCAAATGAAGTACCGAATCAATATATTTCATCTTTTCAATAAGCATCCAATCCATCATCAGGTGAATGACGGTGGCCGTCACAAAATACAATAGTGCTGTCAAAGGTTATATTGAGAGCTCTCAACCAAGTCGCAAGCAATCCAGCAGCCTATATCTAAAACAACTCCAGCTTCTTTTTAGGAATAAATAATCTTGCTTAATTAATCTTAATTAAAACTTGAGCATAGTTTTGAAATATTTCAAAATATGTTTGAGATTTCATTAAAATAAATGTGCCAATAATTAGAGGATGTTTTTAAAATATTATTGTATAAATTTCATATTTTTCTGAATTATAAAAAAAATTTAATAATATATTTAAGATCATATTTTTGATAATTAATATAAAGCAAAATATCAACCCATATACAAATATTTTTGCATTTTTAAATACTCTATACATTAATTAGTTACCTAGTAAAAAATTTTGAATTTAAAATAAGAGATATTTAATTATTTTATTTGTATTAATTTATTTAAAAGTTTAGATATTTCTGATTTTATAATACAAAATGGTGGAAGCAACCTCAGCCATTGGATTTGCCGAGTTCATCCAGCGGCATATTTTACCATTAAAACTCTATGGCGTGACCTGACAACCCACCCAATGAAGCGCTCACAAAGACCCTAAAAACCAATATTGGGAATTTAGCAATGTGACGAATCGAACCAAGTTTGAAATCATTAATCCGCTCATTAGGAATATTTTAAGATTTATTTTAAAGATTAATTCTCATTAATTATGCTTAATAAAAAAATTTATCCATATAAAATTTTTAATAATTAGGACTAACCTGACTACAATTTAATCAACTCTTGAACCCCACACCTTCACAGTGAACGTATTAGTACGATCGAACTAAGTCTAGACCTTAATTTACACCTTTACTTCAGAAAGGGTGAAACTCGAATTTCGGTCAGCCCGAGTTCAACCACCTGAGCAATCCAAAGGGTTTCTCTAAACTTTAAACATATCGGCATGATCCTTAAAACCCTTAAAAGGTGGCACGGCACATCATAGGCCAATTGAGCTGTCTTTGCGCCTCTCAATCATTGTCGTCAAAGGGTTTAGGCTTCAGCCCATGTATTTGATCAAACCACCGCCTAAGACTGTTCCAGAACTTCCAATTCAGCTTAAATCATTTCCCTTTATCCAATGAAGCTGTTGGAACTTTTATCTCAGAACTCAAAATTGCCTAAAACCTGAAAGCTACTCCCCTTCTCCCTCTACCAAAGAGCATCCCGAGCCACTCAACCCCTTAATGTCCTCAGCTCACTGAAACCATCCCTAGAAATACCTCACGGTCTCTGATCAACCATTGGAACTTCTAAACCAAGCAAATTGGAGGTTCAGCCATGAATTCGAGAGCATCCAATCCAGGAATATTTAAATTTCATTCACTGTAGTAGCCATATTGGAACTTGAGTTTGTTGTTCCAGAGTCTAGACAAATCCTGGGACTCCATAGCATCCCTTGGTGTACTATTTGAAGTTTGATACTAAAAGGTATGAGCTTCTTTCCCCATGAAAAATTAGCTTGAATATAAGGCAATGTTGGTGACTAATTAAGACATTTCATGCTTTAATAATGAATCAAATTATGATCAAATCTTAGTCTATTTTATTCATCTATATCATCTTTAGTGTGTGTGAAAAAGTCTAAGATAAATTGTAGTTGATCATTTATTATTTAATATATGAATAATCATCTTAGACTAAGAAGTTTCCTATGAGTACAGAAAACCTGCTTATGCTAAAGTTGAGGTTTTGATAATTTATACTTCCAAGTAAAATAACAAATTATGATTTAACATCCTATTCTATTATGCTCTTATATCAATTCAAATGCATGTTAAAATTAGGATTGAGTTAGATTCAATAATTGATTAGTCCATTACATGTTTATCTCACTTAGTAAGCTAGATGCATCCAATAATCTCAATACTCATGCTTGTGCCAAATAATCTATGAATTCAGTATCTTATTACTATTGATACTAGTGCAGTAATGAATATGAAAAGCTAGAATCTTAATTCGGTTCAATCATTGAATCTATGCTTAAATTCCATTTTATACTTTCAATAGAAGTGAGCGGCCTTCAGCTCAAATAAAGATAAAGCTAGCATTGGTCCAACCTAACCAAAAAAATGCCAGCTTCTTATATGTGCCTGAAAACTGAGACAATATTCCAAACGCCAAAGTAAATTGAATCACATTGCCTACCTGAAGTTTCCCAATGCCCTGTAAAGTGCTTGAATAAGCCAGAAGAGAATGGCCTAAACCAACCCCAATATTTCGCAGAACAGTGGAATCAGTTAGGTCCCTCTGTCAAAGAAGTTATACTAACAATTCAGTAATCTGCTGATAGGCAACATATTGCAATATTGAAACGTAAACATAAAATTTAAAAGTATGAAAAAATCGTACAGACAATTAGAATCCAAACTACTGAAAGTAAAAGAGATATAAAAGATAGAAAAAACAAGTGATACCTGCATGCGTGACATTGGCAGTTTCATGGCAAGAGCAGATAAAACAGCATTTGCCAAGCACAGATTGCCCTCACTGTTTTCAAAATCAATAGGATTGACCTTGTGAGGCATGGTGGAAGAACCTACCTCCCCAGCCTTCATTATCTGAAAGACAAATGTTATAAGCAAAATTTTATTTCCATACATGATGCGTATGATTGCTACAAAGAAACAATAATTTATGCTTTTAGCTGGAAAACAAACCTGCTTGAAATAACCTAGCGATATGTAGCTCCAAATATCTCTGTCAAAATCAATTAAAATATTGTTGAACTGGACAATAGCATTGAACAAATTTGCAATGTAGTCATGAGGCTCAATCTGCAAAAGGAACGAATTTAAATAATAAAACCTGCAGCTATAATTGAATACTTTGAAAATTGAAAGTCAAAAAATATGTTTAAGAAAATCAAGCTAATTGCTTGAACTAGAAATAATATTTGTTCATGGTAAACCCAGAGCATGCACAGGATGGTTCAGAGAAAATAGAAGTGAAAATGTGCACATAAGCTGGAGACTTTCTTATGAAAAGGTGGATGAAATCATGGGGTCTATGTGAAGTACTGGCAATGAAATGGTAGCCATTTTGACTATTGGTGAAAATGTGTCTAAAATGGCTATACAATGCTATTGAGTGAATCCTTTAGCTACTAAGTACGCTTTATATCTTTCAACAGTTCCGTTTTAATAAAAGTTTACTTTATACACCCATTTGCAGCCTATAGGTTATTTATAAAGTGGCAAATTTACTATTGCCGATGTGTTATTGTCCTCTACTGTCTGTGTTTCTTGTTGCATGGATTCTCCCCTAATTTAATGTTTTACTGAGTTTACATAATCCTTTACCTTAGTCGTGCTGCTGATTTCTTAAGGTGTGCTCTGTAAGTAAAAGCAAGTCTTTGATAAGATACTTCATTGCTGAGAGTGTAAGGTGTTATATGTTTTCCAGCATTTTTGTGATTGTAACAGTCAAACCAGTCCCTCCTAACTAGTTTTATAAGGTTGACGGTGTTGTAATTTTTGTAAAATACGGGATGATTCTAAGTTCTCAAAATCAACGGGTGAGGTGTTATAAGGAAAAGGGGATGCAGGTAAGTGGTTATCAGAAAGAGACATAGGTTCATTAGGTGGAGCCAAGGGATCATGAAGTGGAGAAAAAGATTCATCAAGTGGGTACAAAGGATCATAGAGTGAAGACAAAGGTTTGATTCCTTTCTTGTTACATGTTACAACTTCCAAATTTTGTTTGTGAGTGATAGTGAGTACGTTGTAATCACTTTGCTTGCAATTTTTGCTTTGTTGGGAGTAGGGATAGATATATTCATAAAAGTGAGCACCGAGGGAAATAAAAACTCATTTAGTTTTTGTCATAAAACTTGCATCCTTTTGTGGGGTAGAAAGCCAAGGAAGTTAGCTTTAACGGCTCTTGTGTAAAACTTTGTTCTAAGCTTTAAATTGTGGATGCACACTAAAAAGCCTAATACCTTTAAATTTTCAATTTATGGTGCCTTCTTGCAAAACAATTCGCAAGTATAGTCTCCAAGTAATGGTGATAACATTTCGTAGGTATGGATTCCAAGTAGTGGTGATAGTATTCTATTGATTAAATATACAGCATCAGTAATATAATCTGCACAAAAATGAACAGATAGATTTGATTGATATCTAAGTACCCTTGCTAAATTGAGGACATGATGGTGTTTATGCTCTGCAATCTTATTTTATTGTAGCGTATAGATACCCATTGTCTGATACTTAATAAAATTTTGACATATGTAATTCAGCACTATTGTCAAATCTTAAAATTTTAGCTTTCACCTCAAGCTGTGTATCTCTCTCTCTCTCTCTCTCTATATATATATATATATATATATATATATATATATATATATAGATATAAAGATTGTTATGTTCCTTAATTTCTAATAACTTTTAATTTTAACACTACCATATAATTTGTGTTGCTAGTCATGTAAATGTTCTATAATTAAGCTCATTAAAAGACTTATAATCTCTATGCCATCTTAAATCTCTATAACAGCAATAATAACCAACTATATGACATGCATGTACAAAATTGTGTTAAGCTTACTATATTGTAAATTTGTAAAGCACTAAATATCACAAGAACAAGCAAACTTTGTTTTTTAAGTTTTTACTAAGGTATTGAATATCATACCTGGGTCACATAAGAATTAAATCCAATGCCCAATGATGTTACAAACTCTTCAGCAACACTTGGCCAATTGATGTTGGGATATGCAACTTTATGGGCATTGTAATTTCCAACGGCTCCAGCAAACTTCCCTAATACACGAACGCCAGATATTATTTTTCCTTGGTTGCTTAACCTTACAGCAAAGTTTGCCATTTCCTTTCCCAATGTAGTTGGTGAAGCTGGCTGCAAAAGGCGTTAACAAAACCGCAAAATGATTGAACCTTAATGAACTAAAATAAATTAAAGCATAATCTGCCATAAACAATGAAAACAAAAATGGCATGTTGCTCAACAAACTACTGTAATAATTCATGCTAGATAAAGCTAATAATGATGCCAAATATAGTGAAATCACCAACAGTAATAACACTGGACTAACGTAAAAAAAATGAAGCTTAAATGTATATCCTCAAACAGAAAACTATTTCAAAAGATACAACATATTATATAACATTTATAATAAAAAAAACTAATAAATGGAGAAAATAAGGGTCTCGTTCAGCATTTTCATTGTTTCCTGAACAGGCAGTTGTTCTCTGTTAGAAAAGAGTTGATACATCAATCTGGCAACTACCCATCCCAGCTTTTCAGATTTTCCAATCATCAATTTAATTTAGAGAGCATTGAACAAAACCTTCAGTAACTCATATCAACTACCCTAGCAAATGACAAAGCAACTCTTTCAAATAACATGGTGCAATTTCTTCTGAACAAACACATGTCCAATATTCCAGGGTCACAAATTATACAAGACTTCTCAGTTTTTAGAAGTAGACATGCCTTCATCAGACAATGTGAAGCTTCCACTATTGATGAGTCATGAATAGACCTGATCAATTGGTAAACGGTTGAATGGCAGCAAAAAAAACTTTTACACATTCAATCTCATATTTTATTGAAATCAAATTCATCCAGAATATCATTTAAATAGACAGATGAAAAACAAATAAGGATCCATCAATTAAACTGAAAAATGAAAATTAAAAATCTGGCATCAATAATTTCAATAAAAAAAATAACAATATCTCAAAAACTGTTGAAGTAAAGATTGAAATTAAAATAACAATCAATGCAGCGCAATTGCTCTAATTGTCCCCACATGGGCCTACAAGTATGTTATGCTTTCCTGTCAGTCAGTTAAATTTCCTTAAACTAGCCACAAAAAATGTGATCATCGAGTATGAGTTACCTCAAAAACAATGTGTAAAAAACACCTCTATAAGACAGTATAAGAAAAAGAAAAATAGCTGTAAAAGTAGAATGAGATAAAAATAAATATAAAAATTTTAACGAATTTATAAGCAATGATGATTTTGCATGTGTCCGTGTGTGTGCGCGCGTACATATATATACATGCAAAAACATTATAGAGTTGTACATTGTCTGTTGGTTGAGTTTGTAAAGAAACTCATTAAGTAAGCTAGTAAAACATTTCTAAACTATATTTTTGTATTCCCGTATTTTCAAAGAACAGTAAACTTTGGAACCCTGCCATGACAACCAATGACAAGATTTTTCCTTACTGGACCAGTGTTCGTCATTACATTCATATGGAGAAAACAGCAACTCAGGTACCTGGCCATGAGTACGGGACAGCATTGACATGCCAGCATTCTCCTTAGCCAAGTTAGATATTGCTCTGAAGAGCTCAATCATTACAGGAAATATGACATTATTCAATGCTTCTTTCAGTGATACCGCATAAGCCAAGTTGTTGATATCCTCAGATGTGCATGCAAAATGAAAAAATTCTAAAACCTGATGCAAGAAAATGATTAGTAAATTTTAAACTACCCAAAAGCTAGCAAACGCAATACATATATTTTACATCAAAATTTCAAAAATGCAATTAAAAATATAAATACATACTTTACCTCGGCAACCTCTGGGCAGGATTTACATTTTTGTTTCAAAAAATACTCTACGGCCTTGACATCATGGTTAGTCTGCTCCTCAAATTTTTTTACTTCTAGGGCATCTTTTAAAGAGAAATTATTAACTATTGCTTTCAAGAAAGACCGTGCATTTTCACTCAAGTTTGGAACCTCTTTAATCTCGTGAATTTCAGAAATTTTTAACAGCCACTCAATCTGAAATACTAATGTCCGTTAGAGAAAAAAGAAATGAAAACAAGAACAATAATTGGACGGTATGCTTTATTAAGAAAATAAAATAAATGCATTTGTATCATAAACAGAAGCAAGTGCATTAACCATTTCCCCTTATGGGAACTGTATCAAGTACCTCAACCATTATTCGAAAACGAATTAGCCCGTACTCGCTGAAGAATGGACGCAATTTTTTGGTCTTTTGGGCATAGCGTCCATCTAAAGGTGACAATCCAATGATGCTAAATTCTCCATAGTCATGAAATTCTTCTAGATAGCATTGCTGTCCCATAAAAAATGGATAGAATGAATATAAAAAAGTCAGCTTCTTGATATGAGAGAGAACACAGCTTTGTGATATAAACATGTACTAATTGCTGTTAAAAGATACAATGTAGAATATACAGGTTATTATTAATACATTATCAAAAGTTGACATATGACTCATGTTAAGATAGTTTTAAACTTTCAATTGGTTTAATGAGCCTATGACTCGTGTTGAGATGTTACAGAAATATAGTCATCAGCTAAAATCACACCAGTTCTGAATGACATTTGTACTCGGGGGTAAATAAAGCTTACAATTCAAATCAAATAAAACCTAAATTACGGGACCATTGTTAGGCTATAGGTATGGACACTAAAAGTTGCAATTGGATTTCGTTCAGGGCGGATGAATTCAAATAAAAAAAATCTGATCAGATTCTTCTATCTGAACGGGATGCCCGGTGAGATAATGGCAATGTGTAGACTTTAGCAATCAATTAACAAATGAAAATAAAGGCCTGCTTGGTTCCCAGCTATGTGCCGCAGAGAGTCTAAATGTGAATGCAGAAGAGTAGACCTAAAGCACTCGAACAAATGAAAAATGCAAACACAAGGACACATTCATTTTAAACGCGAAGACGAATCCTTTCCAGAAGAGAAATTACCTCCATTCCATAACTTTTGACGGTCATAAGCTTTGAGACTTTGCAGCTAGGGTTTGGTGGAGTCATTCGAGCAGCCAAAGAGCTTGTCCATGTGCGATCATGCGCGATCGAGACGCGTCTCAAACAATAGCTTCTGGAGGCTGAGTGGAATAGAGAAGTTGACGATAAAAGGGAGGCGTGGTTTGTGAAAGATGCTCCGACCTCCATTAAAAAAAGGCTCAGGGAAGATAAATTCAGACTCCAGTTGGAATTAAGCAACAGCACGAAACATCGCGGCAACGGAAACGACAATGACTTGTACAAAAAAGGATTTGCGCTCTACCGGTGTGAGGTTGCAGTGGAGCGGCGGCAATGCTATAACCTCAAAAACTAAAAATAAATAAATATGGAAAAATCATTTGAGATTTATTAAAATAAAATTATGATTAAATTAAATATATATAATTTTCCAAAAAAAAAAAAATCATTCAAAATAACATAAAACTATAAAGATGTGCGAAGGTGAATTCGTGGGTAATTCAGATGATCAATCCAATAATAATATTATTTTATACTAAAAAATATCTATTGTCTTAATGCACACAAAGGATAATTTTTATGTGTTTATACTATGATATTCTCGTGGAATTACTTTTCAATTTTTTTAACAATTGTTTCTTAACCTTCCATCGAATTTATATAATACTTAACCATATTTTGCCTTATTTTATTTTTCATGTTTCTAATTAGTGCAATAGTGTAATTGGAAATGTAGTTGACTTTTGTTCATACATAAAGTTTCGTATTTATATACTCTCAGCAGTTCAATGTATACTATATTTAGCACACGCTCTAATGTTGCACACTTAGTGAGAGTTGTCAATAGAATTTTTTCAAATTCAAGGATATGTCACTGGAATGTAGTTATTAAGTTGATTTTAATATGCTTAGTTGGTACAACCAGCATGAGATCTAGAATTGATTAGATATTCATATTTAGATCTAGCTCTGGATGTTGGTACTAGAAGATTTACGACTATGACTAGTTTGGAGTCAAGTTTATGAGTCATTTTAGTTTAGACTCGAACTCGAAATTTTTGAATAGAGTTCAACTTAAACTTATTTGAGTCGAGTTGAGTTAAAAAAACAGTAAAAGCAGCTTATTTTATCGGGTTATTAACATTTTGATACCCAGAAACTAAAATCAGCTTACAAAATTTGTGGCATTTGCTATTGCTTGTTTTATTGGGTTTTGCCTCTCGAATTTACTCAACAACACACAGGGGATAGGACAACAGCAAGTCATCGCAACGGGCATAAGAGAAAAGAAGGGTCATAGTGAGCTTCTTTTAGTCCTAATATCATTAAAAAAAATCATTTTTAAATGCCGCGCTCGCCTACTGCAGGACTGTACGCTCCCTCAAGATTCACAATGGAAACGTGTTTAGCGAGACACAAAATATCTGCTTTTCTTTTCTCGCAGGCCATTTCATCACCTTCTCCTCTTCTGCATGCCGCCCTTCTCAGCTACCTTCACTTGGGAGTCGCAGAGAGGTGAAAAAGAGGGAAATGAGAGGTGAAATGGAGCTGTTGAAGATCGGGCAACGGTTAAACGCATCGGCTCTTTTGCTGATATGTTTGGTCGCGACGATCGGATATGATCTGGTAAGTCGTTTCACTTGAAAAACCTTCAATCTCTTTCCATTAAAGCAAGATTTTGAAAACATTCGCAGGAGACAGGCTTAGATGAGTTTATATCGTATGCTGATGTTTATTGGGATCATTGTCAATCAATAAGTTAAGCAGATTGACTTAGATAAATAATTTTTGCAATTGGAATTATTAGAAAGAATCTTTTTTGATAGATTCAAAAGGTCACTCATGGTGTTTCTTGATGTGTCTTTCAGTTTATTTATCAATGGTGCTAATAATTGCATATATGGAGTAAGTTGACGAAGTACTTTGTAATGAGGACAGTTATACAAAGAATAGGTATCAAGGAGCCACTGTATTAGGACTAGTGGTGTTAAGAGTGCTTCACTTTACTTTTGAAGCATACTGATGATATTGTGATCCACGTCAAAAGAAGCTATCATTTCAAGTGTCCTTGCAATGCTTAGGAACATAGTTCTAAGCACGATTCTTCGTGGTGATTAGATGTATTAAGGTCTTTGACTATAGGCACATTGTATACTGGATGATCAACAAAGGTCAAAGTTTCAATCACAGAAAAATCTTGCAATCTTCTCAATAAAAGGTGTTATTTTTGCAAATTTTAAAGCTTAAGTGTTATTTATCTCAAGTAATATATTAAACTGAAATATTTTTTATATGACTACTAGAGCATTATCAAGACTAGAGATTAGTTAGAATCATTATTGTTAAATGATCACTTGGCTAACTATAGCGCGTTTCACTTTGTTCTTTGTGCATTAAAATCAAGAAAAAGGACTCGTGCTTTGCATCGCACTCTGAATAGATTGATTAGAATGATCTGCAAGCAGATTCTTTAGAGGAGTTTGCCAGATTTTGCAAAAGTTGGAATACAAGAGAGGATCTAAGGATATGATGAAGGTAGGCAATGGATATTATATTATACAAAATTTTCAGATGAGTTGATTGATCCTAGAGCAACAGATATTCCCTGAATGTTGGGATTAGAGATTGCTTGCAGCAGAGATCTCTGGCAATGGCAGACATTGTTGAAGGTTTCCCATAACCGATGATGTTTTAAAGTGAGGATTATAAAGTTCACTTGATAGAAAAACAGGATAATTTAAAGCCAGGTATATTGTCTAGCTTTAACACCATATTAGAATTTGAGAAATATATAATTGTATTGCTTGATTATATTATGATGATAACAAACTCTAAATATAAAAAAGATATACTATAAAATTGAAATCTATAAAAGTGATTACAGATATGATGGTCAGTGCGATTATTAAGCTTGATGGTGAGGATAGTAACATTGTAAGGACAGGCTTCTTTTATAGTAAAATTTTCTGCGTACTACTAAAATCTTTCTTATTTGCATATCTCACTCTCATTTTTTCATTATATATGGATTATATATTTTACTTGCGATTTAATTTAAGAGCTGCTTGGATTGAGGTAAAAGCAGCATAAACTAAATTTTTTTCGGGTAAATTGAGATTACGACATTTAGCACAAAGTAAAACGGGTGAAAAACTTATACATTGTAATTCGATTTTGCGTTAATATATATAAGATGAGAGTAAATGGATAATGCTTGTGAATCCGAGAATACGCGGAGGAAAGCACGAAGCGGAAGGATCGTTCGAATGAAAGGTTTCATTCGAACGAACTAACGAAATTGTCCGTTCATTCGAACGAAAGCCTAAATCTTTAAAGAGAATTGTTCGTCCACGACTTCGCTGTTCGAGTCCATCTTCTCAATCAATGGCTTCGCCATTCATACACGACTTCGTCGTTCAAAGCCTTCCCTAAGCCTTTTTCAATTTTGAACGAATTTCACAATTTTGTACGAAATCTATTTCTTGAGTTCTAACAAAATTGAGAATGTTTGAACAAAATCGATTTCTCGATTTTGAACAA
The DNA here is from genome assembly GCA_016760335.1 of Gastrodia elata. NCBI lineage: Eukaryota > Viridiplantae > Streptophyta > Magnoliopsida > Asparagales > Orchidaceae > Gastrodia > Gastrodia elata. The sequence continues at coordinate 590,864 of CM028673.1, forward strand.
AATCTATTTCTCGGTTTCGAATGAAATCGATTTTGTTCGAATTCAATTTTGCTTGAAATCGAAAAATTGATTTCTCAGCTCAACCGTAAAAAAATATTGTGGGCGTAATTTTATCCCCACTTTACTCAAAACACCACACTCACAGATTACTTCATTTCAAATAAAAAAATGCTAATTTTTTTTGTAAAGCTACTAAACATTAGTAATGTAATAAGATTATACTGTAAATAGAATCCACTGTAATCAATTTATCTTACACTCAGATTCTCAAATTTTTCCTGCCAAATAACCATTTAGTGTAGTTTTGTAAATATCATGGTTTGGATGTTAGGTTTGCAAATAATGAAAAATTGGTGAGTGTCATGCAAGTAGTTATCCCTTTATTTTTAAGTTAGATATTTGAAAGTTGAAGAAAAGCTTCCAAGCTATTAGTATCCTTTTGGTAAGTAGCTATTTCCCAAATGAATGCCACAATGTGAATCCTGGCATTGTTGAGAAGAAGACCTTTTGTTTAGATTTCTACGATAGAATTTTATTTAGACACGGATGAGAACCATCATAAACTTACAAAGGCTAAAAATAAATTCTAAAGATTTGTGAAGTAGAGTGGCCCTTACTTTTATTTTCTATTGTGCTTATGGTATTTCATCAATCACCATAGAAGCTTTGGATCGCTATAATGATTTTTTATTTTAAAATTGGAAACTTTGAATGTTTAGCTCTGAAAAATTTGTAATCTTACTGCTTTTACTTCATTCTATTTTTAATTTGTGTATTTTGTTAAAAAATCAATATGAGTTTATTATTATTTTTTTCTTCTCCTAACCGCCCACTCTTCCTAACTGCTCACATCTCTTAACCGCCCACTCTTCCTAATCATCTACTTCTCTTAATCGCATAATCTTAGTCATTCATTAAATACCACCACAAGTTTTCTATTTTTTCTGTTCGATCTCTATTAATCTATGTGCAAGCCAATCTAGTCTTCCTCCCTCCAGTTATTGTGAATTGCAGTGTGCAATTGCTGTTTCTCTTAAATTTTTATTTTTTATTTCTCTCCTATTGTAAGCATACACTTGAAATCTTATAATTTGATTGATATTGTATTAAAAATATTATTGTTAGTGTTCAATGAACGGATTTTGTGCAAAGAAGGTGAAGTATCCTTGTGCGTGATTAATCTTACATAATTTCATAGCCACAGAAGTTTTAGCAAGGTTAAGTTCTTTCGTTTTGCAATTGTCTGAATTTCTCATCAATTGAAGGTAGTGGTAGTTTTCGTAGTTTGGGGATCGATATGCTCACATATACAAATTTCAAAAAATGGAACATGCTTGGAGAATTATTTGTTGGGAGAAGATTTGTGGGAAGTCATTGGTGGAGATGCACAGGAAGCGGTAGCGCCGATTGGCATGAATGACCGGAAAGTCAAGGCATGAAAGAAAATGAACGCGAAAGCAGAGTTCACTCTTAAAAGAACTATTTCATCGGACTTGTTCGACTACATCATAAGGTGCAACTCGACGTCAGAGATTTGGGCCATTCTTGATGGTTTGTTTAACAAGAAAAATATGGCAAGGCTTCAGTTTCTGGATAACGAGTTGGCGAAAGCAAATCAATGGGAGCTTTCTATTTCGGCTTTCTTCCTGAAGATGAAAAATCTCTATGCAGAGATTATCGCATTGGATCTAGATGATCCAATCTCAGAGGCAAAGTTGAAGAGGCATCTTATCAGAGGGTTGCGAAAGGAGTATCTTTCATATGTTACAGCGGTGCAAGGATGAACTACTCAACCATCTCTGATGGAGCTGGAGAACCTCTTAGTGTCTTAGGAGAGTTTGGCTAGATAGATGGTAGGGGTGTCTATCTCTAATGAAGGCAGTGTAGTTCTATACACTGGGAAAAAGAAACACTGAGATAGGAAGAAGAAGAAGAATGATGGAGAAAGTTCTCTTACCTCATCTAGGGAGAGTGATGCTCAATTCATTCCCAAGAATGATGGAGAAAATAAAAATGTCAAATGCTTCAGGTGCAACAGGGTTGGACATTACAGGCGTGATTGTAGGGTCAACCTCACACCGGGTCATGCAGCAGAGAGGGAGGAAGGTACAAAGGAAGACGAAGGTTGGGGGAGGTGTTTCCTTATGGAGAGGATCTCTACTATGGAGGCCTTGGCCTCTGTGAACTTCGAAGGTGATTGGATCATCAATTCCGGATGTGGTCATCACCTTACCGTTGACGGGTCCAAATTCTCATCTCTACGAAAATATGAAGTGATGTGATTGTGACAATGGATAATACAGTCCATCTAGTGGAGCAGGAGGGGGTTGTGATAGTGGGCAGTGATCTGAGTGCACTCACACTGATGAGTGTGTATCATGTGCGAGGCATGAAGAAGAATCTATTTTCATTGACAAATGTGGTTGATGCAGGGTGTCACATGCTCTTTGGGCCGAAGGAGGTGAATTTCTTATGGAACTTAAATTCGGTGAAGGCAGAGGTGACTTATATTGGAAGATGAGCTCATGATCTGTTTGTTCTTCCCACGGCATCATACTTGAACAAGATGAAGGGCAATGATAGTGCTGTAGTTTGGCATGAAAGATTGGGGCACATTGGCATGAAAAAACTAAGAGTGATGGTGGAAAAGAGTCTTGTTAGGGACTCACCTAACTTATCCTCTTTTGGTGACGGGCATGTGTGCGAGGGATGTCAATTTGGGAAGTCTCATTGTCTTCCATTTGACATATCTCTCTTGAGGAGCAAGAAACCACTGTAGTGCATCCATAGTGATGTGATGGGACCAACTGCTACCCATCCCATTTAGGAAACAAATATATGTTGATGTTAGTGGATGACTTCTCATGCAATACGTGGGTGTATTTCTTAAAGGAGAAGTCAGAAGTGTTCGACAAATTTTTGGAATTCAAAGATAAGGTAGAAGGTGTGCTTGGACATTGGAAATATAGTTTTGATCACAAGGATCTTAAATATTACAATACTTTTGGAAATATAAGAAAGACAATATAATAATAATAATAATAATAAGTAGTTGTAGTAGCAGCAGTATTCTTAGACTCTTACAACTTTCATTCCAGGATCCTAATGAGCTCTTAATCTGGACACATTTCAAAAGTATAGGCATTTGAATACCGGTTAGTCATGAGATTAAGTACCGTAATATAACGAATTTTACTATAAGAAAAAATAATCATTTAATAGAAAGTAAAGAGCTTCACAATTTATCTATACAAATCTTGTTTCATTGCATTGAAACTTTAGCATGAAAATAATTGTTGTCACAAAATTAATTATAGAACTTTCATGTTTGATATCTGATGCTAAAATACAATTTTATTAGACAAGTATAAAATCGAGAAAAAGAGGAGTTCAAGTTTGGTGTTGCATAATAATTTCAACTTCTCTCTATATCTGCCCCCTCAAAAACTTATCAGTATAGACTCTTTCTGCCTCCCAATATTGAACAACCATGTCCTAACAGTTGTCTGATTAGACTAAAAATAGATCAACAGTGAATCCGAGCTACTCAGTTATCCAAACTTTTTATATATTAGTTTGTGTGACATAAGCAATTTTATTAAAGTTGTGCAAAACTGAGCATAGGAGCATGTAAAATCAAGAGTAAATGAAGATATACGGTACTTTTAGCTTGTTACGTTTGATTAAGGTGTTAGAGGTCAAATGTTGAATGTATCTGCACAGTATTAAGTAATTTAGTTATTAAGTCATAAATGTGGATGATTGGATATTAGATAGAATTATTAATATTTAATAGAATATTATTTGTAAATTTAATAATCATTATTAATTAGAATAATAGTAATATGATAAAATGAATAATAATATCATTAATTAATTATTATTCATATATACATAATATATATATATATATATATAATATGGGATAATTTAATAATGATAATATTTTTTCCAGTCTCTCTTCTTTATCTTCTTCCTTTATTTTATCTTTTTTTCTTTATTTCTCTGCTATTTATCTCTTCTCTTTTGTCTTTTATTCTCGCTCTATTTCTCTCTTTTTCTTTTATTCTCTCTCTTTTGTTTTTTCTCATTCCCTCTTCTTGCTGTCTTCTTGGTTTCTAATTATTTCTTTTTATTCATGAAATATAATATAAGAAAGTTATAAGAAAATAATTAATATTTAATCATTATTAATGATAATAATAATATTAATAATGATAATAATAATAATAATATATAAAAATATAAATGTAATGACATAATATTATTATTACCAATAATAATATTAGTAAATATTAATATTAACACTTTATAATATTAATAAAATGAGAATAGTGACATTTAGGAATAATTCATAATAATAATAAAACTAATATTATTATTATTATTAATAACAAAAAAACCTTAAAAATTTTACTTTTTTCTCTTTTTCCCTCCCTTCTCAGCTGTGTCAACCGGCGGCTGGAGCAAGAGGCAGGCAGCAGTGGCTGAAGGAGGCTGTGCTGGAGGTGGTGGCGGGCGAGACGGAAGGAGGCAGAGGTGCCTTGGTGTGTGAGGGGAAATGGGGATTACTTATAGGAAGGAGTGAAGGGGAAGGGGCCTGGCGCTGGTGGGGAGGTGATGGGCGACACCGCAAGCCATCGCAGACGGCGTTGTTCACCGTTCAGAGGTCGCTGAACATTCCGCCACCTCCGCATGCATAAGGGGCCGCGAGCAGGGGGCTGCGTGCGTCAGTTAGGGTTAGGGTACTGCGGCTTCTGGATTGTAATTAATTCAAATATATATTTATAAATAATACAATAAATTTTGTGCATTTTTTCATAGTTCAATTTTCAAAATTAATGAAACTTGATTCGGAGGTGTATCTCAATGAGACAAATGCACCCTCACCGATTTGATCTATATTTTATTTTCTATTACTTATTGAAGATTTAAACTTTGAAAATTAATTGCGCTCAATCCATAACTCCAAGTTTGAAATTGTCTAGGATCACAAAAATACTCTTAATCAAACGGTTAAAATTGCTGAATTTAGACTTGTATTTAATTTCTCTAATTTTCTAAATTTTAAATATTTAGAAATTTATTAAGGAGTATACATTATCCTGATTGCTCCCAAACTTGCACATTCTGATCACAAAAATATACTCCATTCAGTTATATTTTTTATTTGGCCTAATTTTGAAATTGTCTAGGATCTTGATTTTTGAGTTGAGTTTAATTTTAATTGTCTTGGTAACGACTTAGGTCGTTACATCAGTTGAGTTACTTGTGTCTTCGGAGCCCCATACTCTTCAAGTTCGATGTCGGTGGAGACGAATCAAGTAGAAGGGGGAGTAGTGCCTCAAGTCATGGTGAAGGGGGAGCAAGTGCGGAGACAAGAGGTTGAGAGGTGGAGAACGGTTCTACTCGTAGAAGGTCGAAGCAAACCATCATGCAATCAGCTTGCTATAAAGAAGGTAATTTAGTAACAATGTGTTCATGTTACTTTGTCTGCCTTGATGAGCGAGAGCCGTCTTGCTATGACGAAGCCACAGGTGCAGAATAGTGAGTAGAAGCAATGGATGAGGAGATGAGTTCCCTTAAGAAGAACGAAACATGGGATCTTGTTCCCAAGGTTGATGGCGTTGTCCCAGTTACTTGCAAATGGATTTATAAAGTGAAGAAGGAATACGATAGTGTTGAACGCTTCAACGCTCGGCTTGTTGTTCGGGGTTTCTCATAGAAGTATGGAGAGGACTATGAAGAGACGTTTAATTCGGTTGTGGAGATGACATCAGTGCATGTTGTGAATGCAGTGGATGCATGCCAATGTTGGAGATTGTGGCAGTTGGATGTAAAGAACACATTTCTTTACGGGGCAAATCGACAAAGGTATCTTCATGGTGCAACTGTAGGGATACGTATCCAAGGAGCATCCTAATTACATTTGTAATTGAAGGTGTTCTACGGCTTAAAACAAGCATCGCAGGCATGTACGGAAAAATAGCAGAGTACTTGCAATTTTTGCGGATATTTGTTTTAGATTATGACTCGAGTATGTTTGTAAGGAAGCGTGGTGACCTACATGTTTTTGTGCTTTTGTATGTAGATGATATGATCATAACAGGGAATGACGATGGGGATGTGGCAATGCTTAGAGCGGAGCTATCAACCCGGTTTGAAATGCAGGATTTTGGTGAACTTGACTATTTCCTTAACTTGGAGGTTAACATGGTGAAGAATGAGCTACATGTTTGTCAGAAGGGATATGCCGTGAAGATCGTTGAACGATTTGGCATGAAGGAAGGCAAGTAAGGCTCTACACCCTTGAGATGAACTTGAAATTGAGTTGTGAGGAAGGTAGGATTTTAGTGAATCCTAAGTTATATCGTGCACTAGGGCTGGCTTCGAGTCGATTTCGAGTTGAGTCAATCATTACTCAAACTCGACTCAAACTTGTTCTAGTTATAGTTCGAGTCGAGTTCGAGTCGAGTTCGTGTCGAGTTCGAGTCATTTCGACTCATTTTAAATAAGGTTCGAGTCAAGATATCTCGAGTTTGAGTCGAATCAAGTTCGAATTTCGAGCTTCGGGTCAAATTGCCAGCCTTATCGCGCACTAAAAGGGAGTTTGATCTATTTGACAATTACGAGGCCATGTATTTCATATGCAATGAGCCGAGTGAGTTGTTATATGCAGGTGCCATGGAAGACACATGGATGCGGCTAAAAGAATTCTCAAGTATGTCGGGTCAACCTTGGAGTTTGGGTTGTTATATGAGAAGAACACGGATTTTGTGTTATACGAGTTCATAGATGTGGATTTTTCTGGAGATAAAGGTGATTAGAGATCAACATCTGGATATGTATTCATGTGTGGATCATCAGCGGTCTCATGGTGCAGCAAGAAGCAGGATTGCGTGTCTATCTCCACCACCGAAGAAAAGTACAAAATGTCATCTTTGGAAGCTCAAGAATGTATATGGCTTCGTCGATTTGCGGAGGATGTGTTTATGAAGATTGGAAGGGCTACTGCACTTTGTAGAGACAATGAGAGTGCTTTAAAGCTCGTGACAAACCGAGTTTTCCATGCTCATACAAGCATATAAAGATTGAGCACCATTTTATTCTGGAGAATGTGCTTGACAGTGCCATTTCTATGGATTACGTTCGGAGTCATGACAATGTGGCAGACATATTTACGAAGCCTTTGCCAAAAGAACCATTCGAATGTCTCGTAGTTTGCTTGGAATGGTATCGAGAACTCATCTTGAGGGGGCGTGCTAAAAAATCAAGATTAGTTTATTTTTATTTTTTCCTAACTGCCTACTCTTCCTAGCCGCCTACTCTTCCTAACCGCCCACTCTTCCTAGCTGCCCACTTCTCTTAACCGACTCCTCCCAGCCATTCATTAAATATCATCAAACTCTTCTATCTTTTCTGCCTAATCTCTCTTAATCCATGCGCAAGCCAATCTAATCGTCCTCCCTCCAGTTATTGTGAATTGCCATGTGCAATTGTTGTTTCTCATAAGTTTTTTTTTATTTCTTTCCGATTGTAAGCATACACTTAAAATATTGTAATTTATTTGATTTTGTATTAAAAATATTATTGTTAGTGTTCATTGAACAAATTTTATACAAAGAAGGTGAAGTATCCTTGAGCATGAAAAATTTTACATATTTTACATGACTTACATTTGTGTTGTTCCATGAGTAGGTGATTGCTGTTAAACCACTTCCTCAGGGCAGGCCTGACGCATCGATTCTTCAGGTTAATTGTTACTATGCTTTTACTGGTTGTGCAACTCGTTTTACATATACATCTTTCTTTATAATACTACTCATTCAGGATTCAATTGTTAAAATGATCAATGGGAACAATAATGCTGGATGGAAGGCTTCCATAAATTCTCGTTTCTCCAATTACAGTGTGAGTTGAGCAACACCTTATGTTTAGTCAAAATCCTGTGTGACAATGACCTTTGTTCAGTTGCTAACTCTTGCTTGTTGGATAGATTGGCCAATTTAAATATATTCTTGGGGTAAAAAAGAGTCAACATAGCACTCTGGGAACTATTCCTGTTAAAACTTATCCCAAATCTTCAAAATTGCCCAAGGAATTTGATGCTAGAAGCATGTGGTCTCAGTGCAGTACTATTGGGAGAATATTAGGTAAAAAGTTCAATAATCGATTGTTTTGATAGTTCTTGCAGAAACAACGTACTGACCTTTTTAGTTTGTTCTTCTTGATGTATTCCATCAAATGACCAATCTGGCACAAAGATCAAGTATGTTGCTGTCATATTTTTTGTTAAAGCAGTTGGCAATCAAAACTTGTAGCTTTATGTTTTCCTGTTGAACTGATTATTTTATTTCAGGGCCACTGTGGTTCTTGTTGGGCTTTTGGTGCAGTGGAGGCTCTCTCTGATCGTTTCTGCATTCATTTTGGCGTGGTCAGGGCTTCATTACTAATAATAGATGCTATTGGTCTTTCAAGTAGTTGACATTGATTGTATTCTACAACCTTTCAATTAATTTGGTGGGATATTACATGCAGAACATATCTCTATCTGTTAATGATCTACTGGCTTGCTGTGGTTTTACATGTGGGGATGGCTGCGATGGAGGATATCCTATATATGCTTGGCGCTACCTCGTTGAGAATGGGGTTGTGACTGAAGAGGTAAGCATTTGTCTTCTTTTCTTGAAGCTGGCTATACGGATAAAATTTAAATTATGTGAATCTTTATGTCAGCATGTTTTATATCGCATTATGTACAATAAATGCATAATGTAAATTTAGCTTATCATGTTGCACTTGACAAGGTTGAATGGACAATGGCATTCTTAAAGTCAAGGTCAAATAGTTTGGATATGGCTAATGGAGTGGCGATTACATGAAAAGAACTGAAAAACACGAGGCTATATTTAGAGGCTAGGAACGTCAACCATTGTATTGGAGAAAGGAACGTGTTTAGGAGCAATAAAAAGTGCAAAATGGAGCAAGTAAAGATATCATCAAAGAAACACCAGAAACATATGCGACAATTTCAGTGTGATAAATTATGTAAGAGCAATGTGAACTACGAAGATTAACTACACAGATCACCATCTTAATGATTTGTAATAAGGAGGCACATGGATTAACATATGTATTTATACCCTTGTAGCTATTAAAAAGGTGGTGTAATGTCAGTAAAGATAATTGAGTTCTTTCCCCCAATTCTTCTAAATATGGTATCAAAATAAAATGTGTAATCTTTTGATGATCTCTGCCCGACACCTCTGATCTCTATCCGGCACATTCAATCATCATCCCGTTATAGAAAATGATGAGAAATACAGCGGGTTTCTGTTGGGGTTACTGAAGCAAAAATTTGTTGAAATATAAACCAATACAAACAAGAAATAAATCACAATACACAACAATCACAACACAAACCACAAAGTCAACTAACAAACAGAGATTTATGTGGTAAACACAATAATAGAAAAATCATGGAGCCATGCCATCAAGAAAAATTCACTATGAATGGAGAATTACAAAGTTACAAACAGCATCACCATCATAAGAACAAGAAGGATCTATCGCTTATATAGTCTCCTAATCGACTTCTTCTCCTCCAAAAAAATCCTGCTCTCACTCTAGGGTAGAAAAATGCTAGCAGCAGCCACAGCCTCCAATAGATTAGGGTTCAACTTAAAAAACATCCCTCACATGTTCCTTTAAATTCCCACACCCAAAGAGACCCTAAATACCGCTAAAATTACTTAGGGCACTGCCAAAACCCTAGACATGGTTTCCACGGGCGCCAGGCGCACCTAGGTGCCCTAGGCTTGGTTTGGCCTCTGCTTCACGGGCGCCAGGGCACGCTGTGGCACCTATGCCTCTGTCTGGTGGGCGCTCAACTCTCGGGTCTAGGGACTGCAGGGCGCGCTAGAGCACCCGAATTGCTTTTGAGTTCTTTAAGGACACCCTTGAACCTCTCGGAAACCCACCAGAACTTCATTGGCACCTCCATGGATAATCAAAATGGTCTTCACATCTCAAAAAATCTGACTCCATCAATCTTTTTTGTACTTCAATGATCTCTTGCCATTCTCTGACAATCTCTATTTGACATTACCAATCTCTGTTTGACATAGTTGATCTTTTATTCGTGCCACTGCTTTGGCAATCTCCCATTGACCCTTGCAACCTGCTATTTAAATTTTGGCATAACGGAAATCACTCGATCAATTATAACAATTATCTTTAGAAGCAAATACAATCTTTGAATGCAAGATATGAGAAGCTTCCTTATTGAACACAAGCTTGGTGCATTCTTACTAGGATATTGTTCAGCCTGTAAAAGCCAACTTAAAGATTGCAATAATTTTTTAAGTGACTCGAAGATTGGGACTAAAAACTTGTCATTTTATTACATGAATTAGAAATGCAATTGTCTAGATATTCATATTCAGTTTACAAACTTTGAAATTGCAAAACAAGCCTTGGAATTCTTAGCAAATCTGTGTGTCAACTTTCCTTGCCAACCATTATTTGCTATGCACAACTCTTCATAACTTAAAACAAGATATCAAATAATTTATGAATTACTTGTCTACAAATCAACCTATATAGGATCAACAATCCTAAATAGACTGAATTAAAGATTCTTGAATTTATTCTTGCCACAACACAACAAAGGACAACCACCCAAATTTTGTAAAAATTGTATACAAATTGGTAAATTGGTTATAATTTCTTAAATTATCTTATAATTGGATGCAAGCATTGTCATACAATTGGTTATATTGAATATTATTCCTGTTACGATGTGGAGACCAATTAGATTATTAAGGGGAGAGCAAAAGGTGCTCCAATGGATATCAAATAATTTATGAATTACTTGTCTACAATTCAACCTATATAGGATCAACAATCCTAAATAGACTAAATTAAAGATTCTTAAATTTATTCTTGCCACAACACAACAAAGGACAACCACCCGAATTTTGTAAAAATTGTATACAAATAGGTTATAATTTCTTAAATTATCTTATAATTGGATGCAAGCATTGTCATACAATTGGTCATATTGAATATTATTCCTGTTACGATGTGGAGACCAATTAGATTATTAAGGGGAGAGCAAAAGGTGCTCTGATGGATATCAGAACGGATCTATAGAAGCCAACAACAAGTCTGGCGCTCGGGCACGCCAAGGCGTCCAATAGACAGAAAGTTTGACGCTTAGGCGTGCCTAGGTCCCAGTAAATAGGAGGTCTGGCATTCAGGCGCGCCTAGGCGCCCAACAGACAGGATGTCTAGCGCTCAGGCGCTCAGCAGATAGAAAGTTTAGCGCTCGGGCTCGCTCAGGCGCCCAGTAGACAAAAAGTTTGGCGCTCGGGCGCTTCAGAAGCAGCAAAGTAGGCGCTCAGGTGCGCCTGGGTGCTCACGAAAATCCCAGCTCGAGTGTGATGTGTCCAAGACTATTTAAGGCACTTTGAGGGATGATTTGGGATCCCATATAAATTCTAACATGCTGGTTAAGGTTAGTGTGTGTGTGCTATTTTTCTGTGAGAGCTCTTAGAGGCTTGAAACCCTAGAGTGTGAACAAGAAAATTTGAGAGAGAAGAAAAAGAAAAAGCTTAGGGTAGTGAATTTCTTCTTCTTTAAGAAGATTGATAAGTTTCCTATAATTCTGTAATCTCTCTTTCTATAGTGGATTTTTTCTTGTGGTGGTGTGGCTCCGTGGTTTTTTCAATTCTTAAGTTTTCAATGTATATTCTTGTGTTTGTATGCTTATATGTTTGTGAATGTTTGTGTTGTGATTGTTCTTTGATTTTGTGTTAGAATATTTTTTTCATATTTGCTTCAGTGATTCTCAGCAGTCAAACCCCAATCCTAGGGATTTCTTCAGTGTAGAGAATCTCCCAGTTGTCTCAACAATTGGTATTAGTGAGAAGTTGTTTCTTGACATTAGGGCTTGCTAGCTTAAGTGGGAGCAGTGGCCAATGAAATGAGACATAAGATTTAGAAGTTCAATAGAACAAACTTTGCATTTTGGAAGATGCAAATAGAGGATTTGCTCTACCAAAAGAAGTGGTACTTACCATTGGAAGGAGTCGAAAAGAAACCTAAAATTGTGTCAAAAGGGGAATGGAAAGTCTTCGATAGAACGACACTTGGCTTAATACGTCTTTCTTTATCCTCGTTAATTGCATTTAACATTGTGAATGAGAAGACTATAGTCGATCTCTTGGTAGCCCTCACTCGAATGTATGAGAAGCTCTTAGCTTCCAATAAGGTATTCCTAATGAAGAAGCTATTTAATATGAAGATGATAGATGGTGGCCCAGTGACAGAGCACCTGAATGAGTTCAACACTGTAACAAGCCAATTTAGCTCGTTGGAAATCAACTTCGACAACGAAGTTAGAGCTTTGTTGATTGTCTTTTTTGTCAGATAGTTGGGACAGAATGATGACTGCAATAAGTAATTCTTCTGGAAATGCCAAGCTAAAATTCGATGACATTGTTGGGCTGCTGTTGAATGAGGAAGGAAACGCTCCAACAGTGAAGCGACTACTTCATCATTAAATGCATAATTCAAAGAAAAAAGTACAGACCAGAAACTCAACAGAAGCAAGTCTAAGTCAAGGCGGGGAAAATTAAAGCCGGCTAAGGGAATGGCAGAATCTTGGAACTATGGGAAATTTGAACACTTTAAGAATAACTACTATGCCTTGAAGAAGTCTGGAGGAGGTAAAGACAAGAATACCTCTGTGAATATTTCAGCAAATGAATATCAAGATGCATTGATCTTGTCCTTTTTACTAGCACTAAATTTTGGGTGGTGGATTCAGGCGCTTCTTTTCATGCAACTCCAAGCAAGGAAGCTTTCAAGAACTACTACAAAGGTGATTTGGGAAATATTAACTTAGGACATGACAAAGCTTGCAGCATCATTGGAAAGGGAGATGTGGAAATCCAATTGTCGGATGGGTCAGTATGAAAGTTGAAGGATGTTAGACATGCTTCTTGTTTGAGGAGAAATCTGATCTCCGTCAGCTAGTTAGCTCGCGAGGGATACAACACGAGCTTCACAGGAGATTCTTGGAAGGTGATTAAAGGCGTATTGATAGTTGCTCGGGGTAGTATGGATGGGACACTTTACCTTATCAATAAAGTGTACGACTTTATTGCAGCAGCAAAACATCTTGATGCACGTTTATGCCACCTAAGGCTTAGTCATATGAGCGAGAAAGGATTGAAGTCTATGTTATCTAGAGGAAATATTCTAGGGCTGAAATTCGTGGACTTAGAATTTTTTGAAGATTGTGTGAATGACAATCAGAGGAATGTTAGCTTCTCAAGGAGTTTGAGAGACTTGAAGTCTTAGAGGTTAGAGCTTGTACACACAGATGTGTGGAAACTAGCTCCCACATCCTCGCTTGATGGATCCGCATATTGTTAAGGTGTTGAGACTAATTGGATCATTAAAGGAGGTGTCGACGGAGTTCCGGTGGGTTTTCGGGAGGTCTCGGGTTGTTCCGGGGCAAGTTGGGGGTAATTTGGGAGTCCAGTGTGCCCTAGCCCCTGTACCAGAAGGTCAGGCGCCTAAGCGCCCGCTAGACAAAGTCATGGGGGCCCAGTGGCGCCCAAGCACCCGTGGAATAGCAGCTTGGGCACCCAGGAGCACCCAAGAGCCCGTGAGACGCAAAAGTAGGCGTCCCGTGGGCATTCGTGGGCTGATTTGAGCGATCTTGCACTTGTTTTAAAGCTTGTTGGAAGCCCTCTCTCATAGGGATAAGGTGTGAGTGCCTCTTGAGATTAACAGAGAGTCTTTAGGGAGAAGATTTGTGAGAAAGTTTAAGAGAGTGTTGAAGAGAGAAATGGCTTGGGTGTATTTCTAGCAAACCCTACAAAGCAAGGCTCATGGTGAAGGTCTTCCAGTAGAAGCATGGCATAGACTACAATGAAATATTCGCTCCAATGGTAAAGATGACTATCATCAGAGTAGTGCTGAACATTGTGGCAGTCAAAAATCTGCATCTGGAGCAGATGGATGTGAATGATTTGGAGAAAGAATTGTATATGATGAAACCACATGGCTATGAGACCCAAGGAAATAGTGAGCTAGTTTGCAAGCTCAAGAAAAGATTGTATGGCTTGAAACAGGCACCGAGGCAATAATATAAGAGATTTGATAGCTTCAGATGCAAGATACAAAAGATGTCAGGAAGATCATTACTATTATGTGAAGCAGTTTGAGACCTCCTATATCATTTTAGTTCTATATGTAGATGATATGCTGCAGGATCAAATATAGAGGAGATTAAAAGATTATAAAGGCAATTGTCAAAGGAATTCAATATGAAGGACTTGAGGTTGACAAAGCATATACTCAAAATGAGGATCGGTATAGATAGAAGTACAAGGATATTGAAGTTGTCTTAGGCTGACTATATTATTGATAAAGTATTCAAGAGATTCAACATGAAAGAGGCAAAGCCAGTTTGCACTCCCCTAGCAAGTCACTTCAACTTGGCAAAAGAATAGATGCCAAAGATTGAAGTCGAACGAGAACACATGGAAAAGGTTCCTTACGTTTCAGCAGTCGGGAGTTTACTGTATGTGATAATTTGCACAAGATCAGATATTTCTCATTCAATGGGAGTGGTTAGTAGGTATATGAGCAACCCCGAGAAGCCTCATTGGGAGGCAGTTAAATGAATTCTCAGATATCTGAGAGGTACAATGAATAAAGCATTTTGCTTTGTTAAGTTCAAAATAGAGCTACAAGGATATGTAGACTCCAATTTAGTTAGAGACATTGACAACAGGAGCACAACCAGATATGTGTTTACCTTGGGTAGCACTACAATGAGTTGGATCTCCAAGTTACAAAAGATAGTTGCCCTATCCACAACTGAGGCAGAGTATGTCGCCATCACTGAGGCAAGCAAGGAGATGATCTGGTTGAAGAGCCTCATGGTTGAGTTGAGCAAGGAGCAAAGAGATGGAAGGCTATATAGTGACAGTATGAGTGTCATCCACCTAGCTAAGAGCGCCGCATTTCATGCCAAGACGAAGCATATTCAATTGCGGTACCATTTCATTCGATCTTTGTTAGAAGATGGTCAACTACATTGGAGAAGATTCACACATCAAAGAACCCGACTGACATGCTCATGAAATAAGTAATAGTTGAGAGATTGAAGCTATGCTCAACTTCATTTGTTCATAGAGGATAAAGAAAGGATGGGGTGAGCCACACCACATCCTTTGTAAGTAGGGAAAACAAATTGAAAAAAAATCCAATGTTGAAGATAGGTTGATCGCAATTGATCTATAAGTGGGAGATTATTATGATGTGGAGACCAATTGGATCATCAAGGAGAAAGCAAAATGTGCTCCGACGGACTCCGGGACAGATCTATAGAAGCCAACAACAAGTCTGGAAAGTTTGGCGCTCAGGTGCCCATTAGACAGCATGTATAGCTCTCAGGCGAGCCCAGACGCCCAACAAATTGAGGTCTGGCGCTCAGGCGCGCCCAGGCAGCCAATAGACAGAAAGTCTGGAGCTCAGGCGTGCCCAGGCGCCTAGTAGACATAAAGTCTGGCGCCCAGGCGTTCGCAGAAATCCTAGCCCGTGTATGATGTGTCCAAGACTGTTTAGGGCACTTTGAGGGCTGATTTGGGATCCCATTTAAATTTTAACATGCTGGTTAGGATTAGTGTGTGTGTGCGTGTGTGTGCATTTTCTGTGAGAGCTTTTGGAGACTTGGTGGCTTGAAATCCTAGAGTGAGAACAAGGAGAGATCTAGGAGAGAAGAAGAAGAAGAAAAAGCTTAGGGCGGTGAATCTCTTCTTCTTCAAGAAGATTGATAAGTTCTCTGTAACTCTGTAATCTCTCTTTCTACAGTAAATTTTCTTGTGGTCTTCATAGTTTTTCTCATTCTTGAGTTTTTCACGTATATTCTTGTGTTCGTATGCTTGCATGTTTGATAATGTTTGTGCTGTGATTGTTCATTGGTTTTGTGTTGGAATATTTTCTAATGTTTGCTTCGGTAGTTCTCAACAGTCAAATCCCGATCCTAACGATTTCTTCAAAGTAGAAGATCTTCAGGTTGTCTCAACAGTCCACTCGACCATAAAGAAGCATCATTCAAAGATAAAGGTTATAATTTGCTTCACTTGTTGTTGCATCTTTAGAGAATGCTATTACCTTCATGATAAGAAAATTGAGTCTCTAGTCAAACAAGTCACTATCAACTCTTACAAAACATTTTCTACCTCTTCAGTAAAACTTCTTGGCTCCTTGATTTTACATACAACAATCTTGGTTATTTTTAATATTTTCTTCCCGAAAACTCTAGTACCATCTTTCTTGCATTCATGCTGTTGATGGCTCAACTATGAGAATATCCATATTGGCGAAACACATGATTCACAAATCATCTTTCAGACACTTTTTGGTCCAAACGTTTCTCTCAATTTTATATTTGTTGATCAAATTTATAATTTAGCTTTGATTGTTACATTTTCTCCTTCTGATTGTTTGATTCAGGATTTGCAAACAAGATAAACTCATGGAAAGGGACACAAAGTTGGGAAGCTATTTGAACTCAACTTAATACTTTTGCCTTTAAAATATATATTTGATGCTACTAGTTTTGTTACATCTCTATATTTATGGCATCGACATTTTAGATATGCCTCATCAGTAAACTTCACCCTTGTATCTCGTGGAATATTAAAATTTTCACTTTGAAATTTCTAAGTATTTGAGTTGTAATTTTCAAAACAATTAGCTTTACCTTTTTAAAGTAGCAGTGTCACTTGAAATATTTTCTTACTATTATTCTCTTAAATAATTGAGTAGAGCTCTTATATATTGATGCACGGTTTGAGATAAATGCTGGAGTTTCTGATAAATTTTGTATCTCGTGGAATATTAAAATTTTCACTTTGAAATTTCTAAGTATTTGAGTTGTAACTTTCAAAACAATTAGCTTTACCTTTTTAAAGTAGCAGTGTCACTTGAAATATTTTCTTACTATTATTCTCTTAAATAATTGAGTAGAGCTCTTATATATTGATGCACGGTTTGAGATAAATGCTGGAGTTTCTGATAAAATTTTGAAGTTAAAAATGCTCATAGTGAGAGCACTCTCTGAAGATAAAGTCATAAAATCATTAAGTTCAAAGAAGATAATACCTTAGTGTTTAAGTGTTCAAGCTATTAAAATTGATTTTAAAGCAGGATATTGGGTGTCAAATAGGTGTTAAGTGCTATGCAACGTTATGTGCCATGCTGTGGTAGCCATCTGTTGAATCGAGAATCGGGCAAAGTGCTACATGCTGGTGGGCACCTCTTGAGCCTCTAGAAGGCACCTTTTGAGTATGTAGGGGGCACCTCTAGAATCCTATTTACATGACAGGCAGTTCTTAGATGTGTGTGAATACTAATGATTATGCCAGTTGGTTAAATCTTTTGAGTAGAACTCTTAAACATCGATATTCCTTTTGTGATAATAATGTAAAACTCCAAAGTTAAGCCATGGTGGGAACACTCTAAGGATGGGTGACCTTGTAGAAAGTTATAAATGAGGAGAAAATCGTAAGGCAATTAAGGCTAAAGCGGATAATACATTGATGGTTACGAGTTTGAGATTTTACAGAGGCCATCTCCCACTTCATCTAAGAATGGTTATTGTTATTTTTAATATTTATAAATGATTATTCCTGATCTACATGATTTTATTTTCTTAAATAACAATTTGAATTGCCTCAAACATGCATTGTATCTGCCAATAAGATTTAAGCCTACTTTTTATCTCTATTAAAAATTTCAACCTAATAATATAATGAAGTGCCAAGACTTTGTGCTTACTAATTTATTGCAGCAATCAGGGACAATCTCTCAAAGCTCATGACCGCACACATCCATCAGGTAGACAATTTAAAACAAGTATTGGCATATCCTTGACATTGTTCATACACCACTCCTCTCAACTTCATGTCTTGAAATTTTTTGGGAAAAGTAATCTTAACTATAATTTATACTAATAATTATACATTACCTTTCTTTTAAATTAAGTGTTTTTTTAATAAATAACCTGATTATTTTTCCTTAAACGTTTTGAGTGTGCATGTTTTGTCCTTTTACAATCGGATCAATATAGTAAGACTAAAAGCTCCATTTTGTTATTTTTAGGATAAGGAATAGAATATAAAGGGTATCAATGTTGAGATTTACTCTCCAATCATTTCTCTGACAATATGTTGATTTTTGGGTATCTGATGTTTTCATCCACATCAAAATTCTATCTTTTTCATTATTACTCATAATCAATAGTTTTCAGAGGTCAATAGATATTTTTTTCAAATGAAAATTGTATATTGATACTCTCTTTTTACTGCTATTGTCTCGCATGAGTCCTCATCAAGAGTAAATCTTATGAATTTAGATCCACCTCTTAAAAACGTGTGTTTGCGATGAAACAATTACAGCAATTATCAAAATAACCTCTATTTATTGTAAGTTTGCCATTGTTGCCATCAAACAATGGATGTTTCAAATGGATGTGAAAATGCTTTCTTTAATGGTGATCTCAACGAGGAAGTTTGTATGCTTCTTTTTTTTGGTATATCAAAATAAAATTTTTAAACTTTGATATGCATTCTATAGATTAAACAAGCATCAAGAGCATGATTTGCAAATTTCAACTTCATGGTCATTAATTTTGAGTTCACGTAAAGCTCTTATGATTTGCTGATGCTCTCAAAAAATAGATCAATGTATTACTTTTGTATTATTGTATGTTGATATGATTATCACAAGAGATATAATGTGTATCACAAAATTTTACAACCATCAACAATTTGAAATAAAAGATTTTGGCACATCTTGTTATTTATGTCTTGAAGTAATTAACAAAGAAGACTTAATTTCTGACACAGATAAAATATGCTTCTAAGCTACTTTCTCGAGGAGAAATTAGTTTAAAAAATTACACGCACACCATTAGAACACTCCCACAGATGGTTCTCTTCTTGATTATCTAACTGGGCATTGACAACTAGTGGAAGTCTCATATATTTAACTGTGACTTAAACTAATATCACACTTGCAATTCATTTGGTGAGTCCGTTTGTGAGATTGCCATGAACTCTTCATTATTCAGCTTCTCTTCACATTCAATGATAAAGGGAATATCTTGTTTGACATTCATTTTTAGATGCTCAAAATTAGAGTTATCTAGATTTTCTTATGTTGATTGGGTAGGTAACCCTGCATATCGATGCTCTACCATTGGATATTATTTAGTTTTGGGAGACTTATTTTTTCAAGCATTGAATAATTTTGACTACATTGATTACTAAAAGATATGGAAAGTTTCATTCTCCTCTGTCACAACTCTTCGTTGTCATAATAGAAGTGCTATTCAAATAATTTACAACGTAGTATTTCATGAACAAACTAAAGCAAATAAATTGCCATTTTGTTCGACAATACATTTCAAAGTACTCTTTGTTTACTCTCTCGATCATCAATGATTAGATTGCTGACATGTTTACTAAATCACATCGTTCATGTCGCTTTTAAGAATCACATTCGACATTTAAGTTGATTTGTTACATAACCTTAAGTTTGAGGGGAGGTATTAAAGTACTTGGGAATCATCTGGATTGCTAAAATATATCACATGTACCGCTATCTTATCGGTTCACAATAAAGAGGCACATCATCAAATATATATATTTTCCTTTTATCAATCAGTGGCAGAGTCAAAACCTCTCTTTAGGGGACAATTATTAATTTAGAGGTATTAATAAGCACTGTTATACTAAGAGAATGCAATTTCTAGCTTAGAATAAATAAACTTTTTATTTCAAATTTTCTCTTAGAATTTATAGATTTTTCGTAGTAATTTTAATATTTAAGGGGTGTAACTGCACCCTCTTTCTAAATCTTCCCTCTATTTTTGTTAGTAATAGCCTTAAGTGTATTTTTTTAATAAAGACATTTAGGTTGTTTCTCTTCATTTTTTCTTACTACATGATTTGCTGAAATTCATCAACACTTATTTTTATACAAGGAACCAAATTAACTAGCTGTTCATAAGGCAACAATAAAAATTAAATATTCAATATTTTCTATGTTTATATACATACACACAATCCAAGTTTTACAATCTTCAGACTCATGGCTATAGCTTTAACCTCACATATTGTTTATTTAATGTGTGGCAAAGATATTCACTCCATCTCTTGTGAATATCATATTGAGGTTCGAGAATGCAAGTGCAAGAAAGAAAATCATGAAAGCACAATCACAAACAAATAAATTTACGTAGTTCAGTATAAACACCTATATTCATGAGGAGAGAGGAGAAATTTTATTATATGAGAAGAAATAATTATAAGAGAGTTTATAAGTCAAGAGTTCAGGCACAAACTTAGGGATAAACCCAACCGTTTTATTTATAATGGCTTCACCCCTCCGTCAGTTACAAAAATAATAATTTAATTAGGCATAAATGACCCATAATTATGGTCGGTTACAAATTTACCCGTTAAGCATAATAACTTTTGTCGATTAAAAAAAGTCATTATTTTGTATTAACTTTGCATTGATTTCAAACCACCGTCTTAATCTCTCGTCAGTTTTGAAATCCAATCTTAATTTTTCGTGAGTTACAAAAAATATTCATCAAACACACGCGCACACACACACATATATATATATATATATATATATATATATAAATGTGTGTGTGTATAAATATCATTTATATACAAATAAGGATATACCTATTGTATATTACTCGCATATCATTAGGAAATTAGAATTTGTTTTTATTTCTGAAAGGCTATGGGTGTGCTTGAACTTACTGCTGGGAGAAGGCAGAAGGTTTGTTTTTTGTTTCCACTGGGATTCATCCGGCCATCAACCACCTTAAGAAAAACAATACCAAAATCTGCTTGTTTGCCTAGCAGATTATGGCTACTTTTGCTGACAACAACTAGAAACACGCTTCCTTGCAATATTGCGTAAGATTATTATGCGGACCAAGGCCCCTGTTAATTCATGCTTAGAGGAGGTCTTTTTTTATTTAATATCCTACCACCGTAGTGAAAGTTTATAAACTTGGAGCTAATGGAAATCAACTTTGAGTAAGTCAATGAACCCTTAAATATTGATATGCATTCTCAAATAGAGAGGGTTAATTACAATGCATGGTTCTCTTCTTAGAATGAATTTTGGTGGTGAAGTTAGTGAAGCTCTCCGTAATGATAATGCATTCCTTGTTAAAGGAGCGCCCAAGCATCCATTTTCAAATTGGTGCCTCATACACTGCCTCATTTTCCTCTTACTCCTGCAGTTAGTGTATTCCTCAATACTTGCTCTAGTTTTTGTTCTCTTTCACAGTATGTTTCTTTCCGATGCTATAATTAGTTGTTGGAAAATGGACCTCAGATTTCTTTAATCTATTGTAATCAAATTGGGTAATAGACACCAAATTCTTGAATGTCTTCTTATTTATTATAATGAGAACAATCACCTTCTTCGTTTTAAATCAATTGATGTTTTCTATAAAAAAAAGTTGAATCTTTAAAATTACACCAAAGCAGTGCGACCCATACTTCGATCAGGCTGGCTGTGCTCACCCTGGCTGTGAGCCAATGTTTCTGACGCCTCATTGTAAGAAGAAATGTCTCGTCAAAACCCTACTATGGGAGGACACAAAGCGCTTCAGTCTCAATGCCTACAGAATCAATAGCAATGCTCATGATATCATGGCTGAAATTTACATAAATGGTCCCGTCGAGGCTGCTTTCACAGTTTACGAGGTCTTTTTTCTTCATTCTTTCTTACTATATATATATATATATATATCAACATATCAATTAAATTCTCATACATATATGCAGGATTTTGCACACTACAAATCAGGAGTGTACAGGCATATCACCGGCGATGAAATGGGCGGACATGCTGCGAAGTTGATTGGATGGGGTACGACTGATCAAGGAGAAGATTACTGGGTCAGCTCAGTTCATCCCTTCTTCTTCTTCTTCTTCTTCTTCTTCTTCCTCCTTGTTCATCTAATGTTTTGACAATATAAATTATACTTATGCAGCTCCTTGCTAACCAGTGGAATAGAGGCTGGGGAGATGTAAGTTTCTTTACATCACATGTATATATATATAAATCCTTTAACTTTTAATATTAATAATAATGTTCTCAATTGATCAGGATGGGTACTTCAAGATTTTGAGGGGTTCGAATGAATGCGGGATTGAAGAGGATGCGGTGGCCGGTCTGCCTTCACCAAAGAACTTGAACCTAAATATCGCCGCCATGGAACATCAGAGTGCTTCCTCTCTTTGATCTCTCTCAATCGAAATCCTTTTTTTTTTTTATATATCAGATTTTGGTCGGAGATCCTCCACGGTGTGTAATGATGACAGGGCCCCCAAATAATCTCCTTCTTTCTGTATCTTTAATATTTTAGCAAGCATTTGTTTTGACTTTTGATTGAATGCATGCTGATCATTTTTAATATGAATGCATGCATGTGTTCGCCGTTCTGACAATTCAGATCTAAACTCGCAACTTGTCTCGGAGTTTTGAATTAAATCAAGCAGGACTCAATTTCATTTCGAGTTGAGCCATGAGTTGACCCTTTTTCGATTGAGATAGTGAATCAAGTCGGCCTAATAATACATATATTAGTAGCCTCAGTCTGCTGCTATAGCCCGAACCCGTGTTCAATGCATGTTGGAGAGTTGCATGAACTGAACTGGTTCATCATCGTTGCCAATTTTAGGTTTTTTATAAGTTGCAAAGTTAAAATATTTGAGCCATATGTTGATGTGAACAATTGAGATCGTTAAAAGATCTAAAAATGCTAGAAATGTGCCTGCATGATTATAAGTAAATTGAACAGTCATGAATCATTGACCATACTCCATGCATGTGCATGCATGATATATCTTTTCTTAAGTTACAAAACTAATGAAATGAAAACAATTTAAATAAGAACAAAATGCAATATTACATATGAATATAAGTAAGTATTCCTATAATATTTTGATGTGTTAAGAAATAAAAATGAAAAATAATACACTTACACTATTATATATAAAAATTCATTGGGTGAGACACATACACATACACGCACGCAGCCTTATCTTTATTCTAACTTTTTCTTTATTTACAAATGGTTACTACCTTTTGAGTGCTGCTTTCCTCTTTATCCTACAACAGTCCCCGTCAGCCTCGACTTTTCCTCTTCTTATGATATCCATTCTTTTATTATTATTTTCTTACTTAATAATACTTAACAACATCATTTTTACCTAAATAAATATAACTATATATAATTAATGATGAGATGCTCCACTAAGAAGCAAGATGCAGAGTGGTGTTAGATTTGAGGCATACACTTATAGGAAAGATTATTATTACTAATTTTGTGTTATTTTAATTTTATTTATTTAGTATTGCATTTTTATGATTTCCTAATTAGATCTATCCACGAACTTTAAGAATCGCATTTTTTGAACTTTCCCTTACCTTTCCCAAATGAGTTCATCTTCTTAAATCGCAGCACAGTTCACATAAAACCCAAGCCCATTTCGTTCATCTCTTCCAAAACCCTATTTCCCTCTCTCCCAGAGTCTCTCTTTAATGGTTCCGAGGTTTGTCGCAAAGAGCATCACTCTCTCATTTCTCCTGGCTCTGTGTATATCTCGCGGCGCAGGTTAGTTTTTAGATCACGATTACCGCACGAAACAATAAAGCTTGCTTTTTTCTTTTTTTTTTTTGAATCGTTCGATCGCATTAAAGCAGCTATGATTGCGATGAGCCATACTTTAGCTTCGACCTTGTAGAAATTCAACTATGCTATCCAGACGTTGAATTCCAATGGCTATTCTCAAGTTTTTTTTTTTTTTTTTTATGTGTTTTCCGTAATAATCCTGAGCTCTTTAGTAGCGCTACTAGTCGTTTCCATATAGGAAATGCGTGTTACTTTTTGTTCATAGCCCGATAGAAGACCGACTGAAGCTTAAATAGCAATGCTTGCCTTTCCTAAGTTTCTCCAGCGTCTAAATCTCTTATATAATTTTCTTGGCAACAATTACTATTTTGTTGTCGGATGTGGGGCTGTTCAGTGTGTAAATGATCTCTGCTTCTAGGTATTTTCCTGGGTTTCTCTTATGAAGCAAGGGAAAAGAGTTCGGTTCAATGGCCGCCAATAGATGCAGAAAGATTTCCTGGGAGCAATGTGCAGTTAAAACTCCTCCTTCTAAAACAATTGGCTTTCATGGATTATGTCTTCATCACCGGTTCATCAATCGACTACTTGGTTGATCGACATCATGCTCAAGGGATTATGGAATTCGCCAGCGTAATTGTCAGGTCTAGTGAAGATAGCCCTCCTCCACTTATCCTTGAAACATTGCATTCAGTTCAATCTGCTCTGAAAGCCTCTGGTCTTGATAAAAAAATTAGGATCTCGGCTATGTTTTCCCTACCAACCCTTGAAAACTTGGCTAAGAATTCCGAGGAAGATCTGCAAAGCATCATTAAACTTATAAGACACTCTCAATCTTTTCTCACCATTGAGGTGCTTTCAGACTTAACTTCAGTAGATGATAGCATTCGCCATGTCATCCAAGCTTCAATCAGAACTAGCTATCTTCTTCCTAACCTCAATATTCCAGTTGTTTTGATCCTCAAGAGCTTTGCTCCTGAACCAAATGACATTAATGAATTCAAGCTCTTAGAAAAAGTGTCAAGTTTCTTAGAAATTGATCCCAAATTCAAAGATAGGATTCTCGGGATTTATATTCATGCCGCTTCCTTCCATTCCTTGAGCCGCAGAGAACTTCTTGGTGATGAAAACAAGCTGATCAAAGTGGCGATCCATGACGCTTATCCCACTAACCCTGCTACTATGCCCATCACAGTTCCATCGACTATTCCAACCCCAATTCCAACTATTATCACAGTTCCAGCCACCAATCCTGCCACTGTTCTTCCCACAAATCCATCAGTGAATCCTTTCACTTATCCGATTACAGTTCCTTCAACACATCCTTTTCCAACACCCATCACAAACCCTGCGAATCCTGCAAATTTTCCAATAACTGTGCCTGCCACAAAGCCAATGCCAGATCCTGTCACGAATCCTGCTAATCCTGTGGACATGCCAATAACCAATCCTATATTCCCTCCTCCATTAATGCCGGTGACCAACCCAGTTACAACTCCTGCAACAAATCCTGTAAATCAGCCATTCACAAATCCGGTGACAACCTATCCTTATTCACAGCCTTCAATGACACCACCGTTTAGCAGCCCGGCTATGAATCCGGGAACATTTCCGGCATCACCAGTTGGTTTGGGTCAGACTTGGTGTGTGGCAAAGCCCGGCTTGCCGGATTCTACATTTCAGACTGCTTTAGATTATGCATGCGGAATGGGAGGGGCTGATTGCTCGGGAATACAAGACACTGGAAGCTGTTACAATCCAAACACACTGCAAGCACACGCATCATATGCATTCAATAGCTATTTTCAAAGGAACCCGGTGCCCTCAAGCTGCGATTTTGGAGGAACTGCCTTTATTGTCACTGTCAATCCAAGTAAGAAAATTTTAAAAAAGCAAATTTGTTGTTGTTTCATATTATATTTCTGAACCAAATTCTGCGCCCCGAATGATCTTTTCAGGTACAGCAACTTGCGTTTTCCCATCCTCAAGGTAAGAGTTGACTGGCATACATCGTTTACTTTCAATGGAAAACATTGTGCTGTACTTCATGAAATCAGACATTTTATCTTGAAAACAAATCCCCATTTGATTCAAAGAATACAGTCAAGATATACTCGGAACGGAACTATATTCCTTCATTGTAAATGTGTTTTATTTTTTTGAGACGCTCAGAATGTAAAATGTAGGGACAACTTATCCTCTAAAATTCACCATTAATAATTTTAAGCTGATTTTCCTTTAGGAAACTTTCTGTTTATTTCTTAAATTTGACTGTTAGTAAAGTTGACACAATTACCTCCACTCTGTCCAGCTCTGCTGCCGGATACAATCCTGCAGCTGGTTTAAATCCTGCTACGGGTTTGAATCCTGCCTCAGGCTTTATTCCTCCTACTTATGGCATAAACCCTGCTGCTTCTGGGTTCAATCCTGCTACTAATGGAGCTGGCTCAGGTTCAGCTTCAGGTTCGGGTTCAGGTTCATCAGGGTCAGCAGCGCTGAACAACAATTCATATGGAGGCTCAAGTTCAGGCGCAGATTATGGATCGAACGACCCAAGCAGCTGCAGCCGTCGCTCTATCTCTTTGTTAATCTGCGGTTTTCTTCAAGTGTTTGTTCTTGCATTCACTGTTAGTCTGGTCGGTTTGGAATATGGCTACTTTTTATGGCTGTATTATGATGCAGATATTGCAGGTTTGTAGAGAACTGCATCTCTGATTTGTATAGATAATATATATATCTAATAGGGACTGTGCCTCGACAGTTTCTTAGTTTTGAATTGCGTTTGATTTCTGCTTATTGAAATGGAGATGATTATCCATCGTAAAGCAATAGTTTTAACTGTGGATTAGCAGAGCAGCAGTACATTATTCAAGCAAATGAAAGGGATGATGTTTGCTGGCCGCCAACCCCAAAACTCATCTATATCTATATAATACGACTGTGAAGAGCAGCAATGCATCGTAAGAATCGAGCAAAATAAGATTCTGATTTTCTGAATTTTTTTTTATTTTTTGAAATTTATAAGGAGTATATTTATAAGTTGAAAAATCTTATGTTTACATCAGAATTTACATTTTTTTTTTTTTTTTTTTGCATATAGATCCTATAAAAAAATATATTTAATTAATCATTTATTTATATATTGAATTGATAAATTATTTATATATTTTGATGTATATTAGTGTACAAGTATAGCAATACTCTTATAAATTTTATGTTCAATGCTCAAACTTTTATGCTTTACAAATTAAACAATAAATAAGAAAAATTATATTCAATTGGATAATTTTAGAAGGCTTTGGATAAGCGGTTCAAATAATTTTTAGAAATGTAAAATATTTTGTCTTATAAAAGGTTCTTCTTAAAGTTGTTCTTGCATATGAACTTGCTAAAAATAATGTTCATAAATTATTTCACATTTTCACTATGGAGCGCAAGTATTTTGAAGTATGTAATAAAAATTCGAATGCTTTTTACAAATAAACAAAATTACCACAAGAATGAAGCATGTGTAGTGGAAAATTCTCCATAAATCATTGGAATCTAAGTCTCATTTTGCACTTCATCGGAGCCAAAAAAAAGTTCGCATGATTTTTAGAGTTGCTCACAATTATGGCAAAGACCGGCCCAAAAATGATTCAAGCAATTATATACAAATGTGATGTACGCTTCGGTTTTCTTAGTATCGACATCTCTTGCCACATTCAAGTTAGTGAGCCTAAACCAACATTCCATAAAATAGACCTGCACTCTTTTTTCATACAATCAATTTAACACATCCCGCCATATCACAGCCTTATGACTACATAGCTTTTGATGAATTCATAGTAATTAGATGACATCTTAATCAATTTTTTGTAGAATTGCTTTGGAGCATGTTTGAGCTTTTATACAAATTTTTATGTAATTTGCACTCCAAATTCTACTTGATCTCAATAATGAATCCTGCGATATGCTCCGTATAAATTTCTTCATCTAGATCTTCACTAAAAAATAATTTTTTAACATTTATCTAGTCCACCTCTATGTTATAGTTTGTTTCTGATCTTAGTACCACTGTAACAGACTACATTTTCATTGTTGAAAACAAAAATTCTTTAAAATAAATCTATTCCTTCTATTCAATTCCCTTTACCACTAGTCAAGCTTTATGGAGCAATCCTTAATTGCTCTTGTTCTTCATACAAAAGGTCCTATAAGCTTTATGGGTGCCTTCCTTCTCAGAAGCAGCTTCACCAAATCATATAGTAGTCTTCTTGCCTTAAGCAACCACCATAGAGTCCTTTTCCACTACCCATCACAAAACGTGCAACAACATTATTCATCATCAAGCTTTCCCGTAGAGATCGAATTTAAATGAATGTTTGAAATTTCCATAGGGTTTCTGCTCTTTTTGCCTGCAGTTGGCAGAAGTAACAAAATGAGCAGTTCTTGGCACTCTACAAAGAGCCCTCTCATCATGTTCAGGGTAAGTATTCCAGCTCACTATGTAAGAGATATTCAACCATGAGATGCTTTATCACAAATATTAGTAATTGGATGGTGCTTTTCTCTGGATATAACAAACTGCAATGATTCCACATAATGTATTCCACCATGTGATTATCTCTATTTAATTATATAAATGAATTTCTTATATATATATATATATATATATATATATATATATATATGAAACAACTTATTAGCTCTCATCATTCACAAATAAAAAGCCTGCACCGGTTGTTTTTTACAGTATCATCCTATACAAATTAAAAAATAAACAAAGCTTTAACCTTTTGAGAAGAACCAAAATTTTTATGTGTATATATATATATATATATACACACACATAAAAATATATATATACTTCCCAGTCTTTCCTCCGCATCTGTTCAAAATCACCCATTCCAAAGAATATGGAAGTAATATATTAAATAATTTAATGAGCAAATAGGAATAAGAATGTGCATCTTCTAGAGATATAGGAGGGTTGCTTCCGTTCTGAATGACAGCAGCTTTCTGGATGTTTGAGCCGGCGGGGCGAGCCCAGACACATTTTTACTATTCTTATTGTGTGGATTTACAATCTGCACCACAATTAACGCAAAAACAGCAAATCATGCAATTTATCATCCTTTATTGCAAAAATATGCAAAAAAGAATGAAAAGAAGTACCTTCACAACAATGACGGCAATCACGCCGAAAACAATCAAGAGCAGGAAGAACATGATGCATTTATCGGTTGCAACCTGCAACAAATGAATACTTTACACATCAGGCCAACCAAGAAAGGATAAATGTTCGGATCTGTTGAAGAAC
Organism: Gastrodia elata; assembly: GCA_016760335.1. Classification (NCBI taxonomy): domain Eukaryota; kingdom Viridiplantae; phylum Streptophyta; class Magnoliopsida; order Asparagales; family Orchidaceae; genus Gastrodia; species Gastrodia elata. The sequence goes on from CM028673.1 coordinate 619,927, forward strand.
AACCTGCCGACCAATCTCTTTCACAAGTTGGGTCGCCTTCTTTATAGTAAACTGGACCGTGTCGAGATCGTTCACAATATGACCCATTTGCTCAGTCTACGGATCAGAACAAGTATTAGATACATTAAAAATGTATATATATATATATATATATATATATATATATATATATATATATATATATCTAGTACTGTTAAGATGATCAACATCCTTCCCCACTTCGATTGTTGATGATGTATCTAAAAATTGATGCACTTGGCTATCATTACATTTCAATTTCTTTGGAGAGCTTTGGGGAAGAATCTTGAGGCATCATAGCAATTTTATTCATAATGCTGCCGCTTTAAAATAAAATTGGGCGCGGGGTTCAAAGAGCGCGTGCTGTTGCTTACTTGATCCTTCAGCTTTGCCGCTGTCTGAGTTCCTACGTCGAGTGTTTGTTCCACAACCTAAATATCGATAAGATTTCTGTTTAAGGAAACACAATGAAAAACATTTGAGTTCTGCTACACTTCCCTCAAATTCTCGTTATATGTGCTTTGAAAATAGGTCTACATCTTATCTCTTAACTCTTCTACATTTTTGTATTTTTTGTTATCATCAGTGCTCTTAGTGGTATATTTAGGAGATGCTTAGTTTTTTTTTTTCAAAAAACTTACTGTTATACTTCTCCTAAACTTCCCACTATGTTGATTGATGAGATGGCAAAATTCTAGCATAATGTAGAGATTTGGTGATCTGCAACTTTATCTCTCTCCACTATCTGCTAATTGTATTTTTTTGTCATGAATGCACTTAGAGATATTTTTGGGGGAACTGTAGCCTTTCTGAATAACAAACTAGACGAATCTGTGCAGCATAATAAAGCACCGTTTTCGACCGCTCGATAGCTTGATCCGTTTCATTCATTGCCTTTGTGCCAGCAGTCATTAGTTCTTGATTGCTCATAGCTGCATTTCAAGTTTCAACCACACTATTATCACTTTTAGTTTAACAAAAAAAAAAGAGAATCCGCCTAAAAACTTTGTTTACCAAAACTCACAAGGGTTATAAACAGGGATGCAGCAAAAAATTTATAGGTTCAGTATTGAAAACAAAAAAATTTACAAATTGAAAAAAAAAAAGTTTACAAGACACCAAAACCTTTTCTATTTAAAAAACACAGCCGTACCGCCTACATTCGTCAAATTATACTTGATACAATTGCAGGGACGTTTTCTGGCTAATGGCTCGAGATTCACATCACAACTAGTTACACCAATTTTAGGCAATCAATGCAACTTCAGCTTCTTCATGAAAATTTTTCAATGTGAGAAGCAGTAACTTTTGTTATAGAAAATGGAATATGAAAAGCACAATTAACTTTGGCTACTTTCCTTCATATTTATACAGTAGTAACTCATACCCGATAAACCACCTACATAAAGCCTATAACAAAATCATGCTAACATCCTCCATTTATTGTATAAAATGACTAAAAGAGTGTATAACTCTATGTTCCATGCATTACCTTAATAGTCTGCCAAGTCGTGCATTGAGAAACAGCATGAACCACATCTCTTTACAAACCAGATTAACTGTCATACCGACAGTCATATCTCTAATATATATCCAACACTTAATGAGTAGCTCAAACCAAAAACCTCTTAAAAATGAATCAAGAATTCAAAATCAAATACAAGTAACCATCTTTGAGCATGCAATTGATGTTCTATAGTTAGATCACTGCTCAGATCAAGACACACTCCACTAAAATTTATAGAGACAACATTCACTGTTGATGTACTAAAAGCTATCACTCCTGCATGCATGGTTTTTTAAGAAATTTCAACCATACAGAAAGTGTCAGTTTATTTATTCTATACCCATCTTACAAGATATAAGAACAAAATGTGCTATAAAAATTCTACGCACTTATTATCATTTATTTACACAATTTGCAGCATCAATAAATGTAATTGGAAACTTCCACATCTGCTGGTGCCTCCCCTTGCTGGCTTGCTGCAAGTAATTAATAGAGCAAGCGCTTGCAGCCCACCGTAATGATTTTATTTGCTTCAACATAGGCAACAGGATACACCAAAATTCAAACGTTTGATAAAGAAGCTAAAATTCCATTTTTTTTAAAGAGTGAACACAAATCATTATTTTTTAACCTCAGTTGGTAAGGGATCCAAACTCCATATTCATTGCTTAATTTGGCCTATCACAGCTAACAAGTAGCATGAAATCTTAACATCACATGCAGAAAAATGGTTCGTTGAAGAAATGTCAAGTTTTAAAAAAGAAAAAATAGTAATTCAAACTTGAATTATAAAATGAAATTGTCACTTACTTGATACAAATCGAACGTTTTCCTCAGCTGTGGGTTCACTGCTCCCACCGCCCAAATCAAATAGCTCTATCCTTTTATTGCCTTGGCCACTCGTATAGCTGAAACGTCAAAATAAAAGCTATATTCAACACAGCCAAGAATTAGAGTCCTAACCCCTCACCTCCCACAATTCATTGCGTGAATTAATTACTAACATCACTCAGAAACGCTTTCTGATAAATAATTTAATGGCATGACAAATTCAACTGAATTTTCACAAATTTTACAAATTATTTGCAAGAATATTTATAAAAAAAACATATAATGAGCATGTGCACCTTATTGTACTTAGATTATTCATCAATCTGCAAACAAACATTAAATCTCAGTATATTCTCATCCAAAAACTGAGCACTAATCAACTGTTCACCATCACAACTAATTCTCCAGTTACTGTTTTGACTACAGAGGAATAGTTAGAAAAATTTTACTCAGGAGATATTATTTTGTTCAATGCAAAGAGAAGGATTAGCTTCCAGAGGTCACCACCGCACTCTGCAGGCACAAAATAGCTCTAAGTTCATTGATAGAGTTAACCTTGGCACTAAGGCTCCGTTTGGAGCTGATAAAGCTATTATGAAACTGCTATAATAGAAATTGTTATTATTACCATTTAGGTGCTGCTATGCACAACAGTAACAATGGTCAACATCCACCACAAATAGTCGGTGGGCGACCTGACAATAGTTGAGCTTTTGGGCATCAACGGAGGTGGAGGTAAGGGACAAATCAATAATTTTTATGTCAATCGGTAAAAAGCATCCTGACCACAATTTTGAAATTGTTTCCTAAGAGTTTCTTTCCGAGAGGTTGCTTTATATAAAGTAGACAAAAAGAAGCTCTCCCAAACAACAAAAATCAGACTGAAAGCAACTTTTCATAAAGAACAACAGCCAGAAGTTGCTCTAAGCAAAGTTCGAGAAGAATGTGAAGCATTTTTTTCAACCATATAGTCATTAGTGAAAGAGCCCAAATTTTAAACCATTTACACGAGCACAAATCTTTGCATATGAACTGAAAGCCTGCAAACAATGATTTTTAGTTTCGATTGAAGTTTTTTTGCAAAATTATTTTAAAAATATAGGAAAACACAACAACAAAAACAACATAGCACCACAAGCCTTAGTCCCACTACATGGGGTCAACTACATGAATCTTTAGTTTCCATTGTGCACAATTAAATAGAAGCCCAACCCTATGTTCCAAAAAGACAATCCTTTGTATTAGTTTTTAATATATCTCTCTTTCTCTTCCTCTTTTAGTTTCTTCACATATCCTTCATAATTAAAAAGCCTTTGTAATGTGTTCAATTGTAAGGTGGCTTGCTTGTATAAAGATTTTCATGTTACTATTGGATTACATTAGGAGTCAGTTTTCAATTCGTATTTTTTAGTTTTTATGGATGTTCTTACTAAGCACATTGATCCCCCCAAAAAGTGTCGATATCTCCACCCTTTGAGTTAGATTTCAAGAATAGACTTTTCGCAGGACAGATTTGAGATTTAACTAGAATTGCCTCTGATGGGTGATTTAGAATATAGTAAGAAATGAGGTCAATGATTTTCTTATGCGCAAGCCACTAAAGTTAATTACCCCTCCTAGTTGTTTAGGAGGAGCTCTCGGATAAGGAGTATTATTATCTTTTAATCAGTAGCAAAGCGGGGGTAAGTGGAAGTTGACCCGACCAAGATCTCATTGTTCCATCATCCCATGCCGACTTGCGATCTAATCTGCCAATGTTTAAGGGAATTTTGTCCATAACATTAAGAGATTCTGATTAGCAACCATAGGTTACCTCATCTCAGAAGTCTTGAAAAGATTGGGTGGTATTTGCTAAGGGTTTGGATATATGTTTGAATATCTTGAATTTGGGGTTACATCATTTGAAATATCCAGCTTGATTTAAGATGAGGCTTAAATCCATTGGAATGCCCAATTTTGTATTTAGGATGAGGCTTACAAACATTTATAATGCCCAAGTTTAATTTATGATGAGGCTTACCTAAGTTTGAATGCCCAAGATAATTTGGATTGGGGCTTACATCTATTTGAATGCCCAAGATAATGGATTTTAAGGCCTTATCGTATAAACAAGGTGGTTCGATATGATTTGTATTTTAAATATTTGTAGGTTAGATAAATAGATTTAGCTGATGTTAGATTAGTTAGGTGTCAAGATATTCTGACTTGATTTGACTCAACAAAGACTTGCTAGATTTACTAAGAATCGAATGACACAATTCAACTAGAACCATTTAGATCAACTAGGACTTGTGTATCATAGGTTTACTTTGTATTTTTTTTTATATGCATGATTTTCATACACACCTTTGTTACTGTTTTCAGTACTTGTGCATTTTAAATTCTTTCATATATTTTCATGATCTTTGATCAGCCATCTTTTATGTGCAAGTAACAGACAAGGGGTGATAGGCATTTAGCAGATCCAAATGATGGCACTAATATTTGTACAAGGTGGGGCTGAGGTAGAGAACTAATAGCAGTACCAGATAGCTTGAAGATGGGGTACCAACAAGAGGAATAGGGCAGCTTGAAGATAGGACACAAATAGTGATACAGGATAGCTTGAAGCTGGGGCTTAGGAGCTTAATTAGAAAAGAGTACAAAGACTGATGTCCTTGTATTCTTGAGTAATGAAAATCTAAGCTGCTTGATTATATATATGAAATGTACATAATAATATTGTGAACAACTCTTTTCTCTTTTTCTTTTTGTTTGTTTATCCATTTGTGTCATTCATGATCGCTTCTCCATCCCCTTGCAAAAATCATATGGAGGTCTCATTTTGAAACCCCATTTTTAATTTCCATATGAATTAATAATACATATGTTATTATTAATCAGCAATGTAATAATTAATTAAACAATTAAATTAGCATTTCAATTTAATTAATATTATCAATGAACCAATGATTAATATTATTAAATAATCCGATTAAGCATATTATTAAATAATCCAATTGGGCACAGGTTGAGCACCAATAAAGAGGCACTGAGGGGGAGCCTAGTGGGTTTCAAATAGATTGGATAAGATAAGGAGCAGTTCAGCATAATTGAGATTTTTATTTTACTCATTGCAATTATTATTTTTGGCAAAGAGGTGTTATTTATTGTAAATTCTGAAATCAAAACTTGTGGTAAAAATTTATCAGGACCTTGCAGTACTAGGTTAATGTAATCTCAATTTAGATCATATGTCAATTTCATATAATGATTGACCATGTAAAAATAAAGGACAATGGAACTATGTTAAGGTTATAGTAAAACTACAGTGAAAGCAATGTGTTGATGATATTGTCAGCCAGCTACCATCTTGATTGATAACCTAAACCTTCTATATTTCAATCTACTGTTGGATTCCAATTAAGAATAGAATATAAGAGAGGCGAAATGATCATATTTAATAAAATCTGTTGGCAATAGTAAATGTAATAATTTTCATTTAAACATTCAACATCAGTTCTATAGAATTATCATCTCATGGCAAATTGGAATCCTTACATAATGAATTAAGCGCACATTAAGTTACTTAGGATTTCGACGCATATCGAATGAGGAACTATGAAATCATTATAGTTGCATTATGATTTGTTAGTCTTTATCCTATTGACTAATGCATCAAATGAATTATAAGGAAGGACTTATAAGACTAAACTATAAGCATAGTTGTGCATGCATTCGTATGTGAGATTGATTATTCATTAGAGTCTAATGAAGATTATAAATATAATTTTTGCAGACACAAAAACTTTGTGTCATCTTCTTAAGTCAAACACAAAGGTACACCAAATATTACTTTTTATACTCTTATTTGCTTTTATTGTTGCTTAAGCATTGCTTTAAGCCTGTTTCGTGTTGTTATTAAATACATTATTTTTACTACTAATGATGTAAAAGAAATAAAATAATGTTTATGTATCTTGTGAACATTACAAAGGGTTCCAAAGGTGGTTAAATAGGTTAGGGATGGGACTAGTTCATCGAGAGCTATAAGGGTGCTGCCATCTGGAGCCTTTGAGGGGAACCAGGTGATGAACATACTTTTATTGAACCCAGCCTCAAGGTCTGGCTTTGCCCATCATAACCAATAACGTCGCTTCATGAAATCAATACAAACTTAAATATGAATTTTTATGCGATTATTGATTTATCATTTGAAATTGGCATGTGACATAACCATGATAAAGAAATGTTTATTGCAGGAGTTATGATTATTTTTATTGTATTTAAGCCATAATTTCCTGCAATTATTACTATATCATCTTCGCTTTTCGCTTTAGTTTAAAATATAATATTTAATATCCTATGTATTTAAAATGTGCACTAATGCATTATTTTTATAATGCTAGATTAGGTACAACAGCTGGAGGAGGCTTAATGGTGTTGTAAAAAAATCATTGTGCAGATTAAATGAATAGAGCTTTAGTTGTTTTTTTTTTCAAAAGATAAACTTTCATTTTTATGTAATATTCTAGATAATGTTAAATTAAATGAATGATATTTTTATTTCTTGTATGATTCTGAATATTGTTTAAATGTTATTTTGCTTAACCACTAATATGATCCTGCAGGAAGATGCGCCTATGTTAGATTGGTTGTTACCAATCTAACATGGGTCATTACAGTACCAAGATAAATTCTTTATAGAGTTTTAAAGATAAAGTAATTTGTAAAACATTAAATGAAGTCATTAGAGATGTGTATAATGAGGATGTAACATGTGTTTGATCATAAGGTGGCTAGTTTAATAATTTTATTGTTACTATGATTACATCAAGGTTCTGCTTTAAGTTCATATCTTATTGATTTGATTATAGATATTCTTACATAGCACATTCAAGAAGAGATTCTTTTTTGCATGTTATAAACAAATGGCGTTCAAATAAATGATCATATTATGAATAAAATTAAAGCAAAACTCAAAGTGTGGAGGACTACTTTAGAATCTTAAGATTTTGTTTAAATGGATATATAACAGAACATATAAAGTGCAAGTTTAATCATAATAGAGGCCCTAATATTATGGACGTAATTATCAAGGACCATGTGATCAAGAAGAGCAAGACGTTCATATATCTTGGCTCGATTATTCAAGGGTGAAACAGAGAGCAATGTGATTAATAAGACCCAAGCTGGTTGGAAGAAATAGAAAGTGTTGTTCAATCAAGAAATCCCACTTAAAATATAAAAAAAAATTATAGAGGAACTATATGGTCAACTAAATTATATGTGCTAAATGTTCACCAATAAAGAAAAAACTTACCAAGAAAATAAACTTTATATAGATGAGGATACTATGGGTGATGAATGCATATACTCACAAGGATAGAATGAAAAATTAACTCATTCGTATCAAGAGAGGAGTGGCTCTAATAATGAATGTTGTCTAAAAGATAGTTTGGGCATATTAAGCATAGATTGTTTAATGTCCCTGTTTATGGAAAAAATTGAGTATAAAAATTTTCCCATGGTAAAATAGGAAAAAGAAGACTAAAAAAGGCTAAAAAGAAAGTATTATAAAGTATCTTCTCTATTATGAACTTAGAGTTGGACTTGTTATGGTGTGGAGGCCAATTGGATCATCAAGGAAAGAGCACCGATGGATTTTGAGGCAAATCTATGGCGGCCAACAGCAAGGCTGGTGTGACGACCCCAAATATTGGAAATCACTTAACTCAATATTGATACGTCACCACAATACCTAATACTAGATTAGAAGAAAGCTAATCCAAATCATCAAGTATTGTGTTTGGCCAAGGATTTAGAAGAGGGTCTTAAGTTAAGATGGAAGGGAAGTTATGAATGGTATTTAGAAGTTTGTAAATAAAGATGCAACAATTGGGTTTCAAGAATGAAAGATGGTAGAATTGAACATACTATTTATGAAAGAAGACATTAGTACATGCAAATGTAATCTAAAACAAATGAACTAATTACATTTAATCTTAGACATGGAATTCTAATCATTTATGGGGAAATTAACATGTGACTTATGGGTTTGTAATTTGTCTTCAATTAATCTAAGTCTAAATTTTCTTAAAAATTTCGGCAGAATCTCCTTTGAAAATGGTTAAGGAAACACCTGCAGAAGTACATGCAATACTCCCATTCCAATGGGAGTTATAATTTAAAAGAAAAGACATTCTAATCTTTCATACATTCAATCCATTTAAACTCCAATTCTAATATAGAGTTCAATCCTTTTTATGGGATTGCTCATTTCCAATTCTAAATAGAGTTCAATCCTTTTTATGGGATTGCTCATTTCCAATTCTAAATAGAGAAAGGGAGAAAAGTACATGTGTAACAATTGTCTAAACTATGGTTTATTTCATCAAGACATTAAATATTCATAGGAAAATATGCAAGGACTTAATTAATATACAAATTTTTATACATTTAATTCCCATTCATCCATTCATTTACTCATACATTCATTCATCACAAGCATTTAAGTATAACCTAAGTTCCAACACGTATAGTAAATTAAAGTAAATGATATTATTACAAAACAACAATAAACTGAATAAGAAAAGAAAATTTACAGCTCACTTGAAATTCTTAATAAGCTATAATTTATAATATATGATAGGCGGAAGCAAATTTTAGTTTTTAACGCTTGGTCCAGCTCCACTAGCATCCAAGTGCACCTGATCTATCACATTTTGACATTTAAATGTGATAGGACAAAGTCAAGAAAAATAAAAAATCTGGTTAGACTAAACAGTCTAAGCACAATTTAAGATTGGCTAAACATGCTATTATTATAATTAGATATCACAGCTCTAGTTACAATGCAGGCACAAGCATAGGTGCAATATGATAAGCATACAAATAAGTGAAGGAAAAACAAGTGAGGTATAATTGCTCACTTAATCAAATATCCTAGCCTTCAATCAATACAAGGGTGAAGCATCCTAAATAGGCTAGAATGAACTAGTGTGCATATGCAATTAAATGAAATAAAGCATGATATGTTCAAATGAACTTATGCTTAGTAAGGAAAAATAAACAGTGAAGCAATTAAATGGAATTATACAACATTCACTGTAATCTAAATAAACTTTAAACAAGTAAAGTACAGTCCTAAATCAAAAAAAATGCATAATGAAGAAATTGAAGGAATAATCTTAGATTTAAATCTAAGATACACATAGTCTAGGACTATGTAAAGTAGGATAGCTAAAAGCTATGGTGAATCTTGACAATCTATTAGATTGAAGATCTCACATGTTTATTAATTGAAGTTATTTTAATCTGTACTCATTCTGTGGGCATATTCAGAATGAGATGAGGAGTTAAACACGTCTGTTTAACATCTAAAGAAAACGGGGTTCAGACCTAAAACACTCACATTCTCCCTCTAAGAATGCGATGTCTCCTTATTACTCCATTTCAGTCTGCCCTAGACTGGTCCACCATATAGAACCCCTAATAATTTTAGGTGAAAGTTTTGTTCATGCACAATATTTTTATGAATGATTCAATGAATAAGGCTCAAAGCTAAGCAAGCCAACAAGGGAAATTCAATATTTGCAACTAAGTGATATCCAAAGTTATCTAATTTTAATGATCTACTTAATGATTGGAGCTAATTGAGCTCCCAATTAACTTTGATTTGATGATCTCAAGTTAATTGTAATATAATAGTAATTAGGATTTTGAAAATTTATAGATTCAATTCGTTTAATATGATGTGACAAAATAATTTGTAAATATAATGATTGTTGTTAGAGACTAACTCCTAACCTCTTCCTAAACCATAAGATCTAACTTAAGAAATTTGAAACTAATGAAATTCTACTACTAATCATTATGATTTTCTAGCTAGGTTATAGTTTGAATGTTTTAATCAAACATAATAATCTAGCTAAGATACAAGTAATAATAAAGTTTAGGATAAGTACTTACTAGACCTAAGAACCACAAGTTCTATGTTTACTATTAATGTATGTTTAAAGAATTCAATAAGTTTCCTAAACTAATCTAAGTAAGTTAAGGATACCTATTACTATATCTTAATTTAACAAATTGGATTTTAGGGATTAGGATGAATAAGCTAAGTATTGAACTAATCACTAAAACTAGATCTATTTGGTTAACAATCCTACAATTATTAATTCCTTAAGATTATTTATTCTTAATGGTTTCAACTAATAGACTTAGGATCCAACTATAGATCAATTATAATTCAAATCCTAGGGTTTCTACCTTAGGGTTGACAAGTGAATTATGCACTTGGCAATTAATTCGCATGACTAGGGAATTGAGAACTAAGCTCATAAAAATATTATCTAAGAGCTAAAGGAGATAATAAATACGACAAGTTAGCTATCCTAGGGTTTATAAAACTTATAGTAAGCTACCTATGAATTTAGGTTAATCACAATAACACTAAGTGAGAGTCAAAAACCTAAAATCATAATTTGTTGTCCAATTGAAATGTTTTACAATTAAATGAATTCCTTATTTCATAAGGAGAAGATTGACACTAAGTTTGTCAATTTTGGACAACTTTAGAAAGTTAGGGTTTTAATGACTCTTAATTAGGTTAAGAAGTGATTAAGAAAATTAGGTTTTAAATATTGGATTGTATTCCATATTATTGATCCTCACATTTTTGTGAGTCAAATGAATTATTTGACCTTTTGATTTAAAAATCAATTGATCAAATTAAGTCATAAGAAAGATTAATAAAATTTTAATTTTTATTAATTAATCCTAAATATTGACTTAATAAAATATTTATCAAAACTGAAATTAAATTTAATATTATTGATCCTCAAAATTTTATGATCAAAATAGTATATGAATTTGTATTAATTGGAGTTGTATTTTTAAAGTTATGATTTAAACAATTTATATAATTATTAAGAATATTGATTTATTTATACATTAACCAATAGCCTAAATAAATTATTAAATTAGGTCTGATTCAATAATTAATAATACACAACATTTATTTAGAAAGCAAAATTAATTGGGATATAAAGGTTTATAAATGATAATTGCAAAAATTAAATTATCTTAATTAATCTAATTATTTCATTATTAAAATTACTGTGAAGAATAAAACGAAGAGGATCGCAGCTGCAGACAATCGCATCAGCCGTCCCGTAAATCGCGAGAGACGCGAGTCGTCACAGCGAGTGGCGGATGGAGGATTAACTGGCCATGAGGAAGCGTCGTCGACGCGAGTCGTCATAGACGAGCGGGTGGAGGATCGACTGGCCGGGACGAAGCGTCGTCTCCTTCGCCTTCTATAAGGGGGACGCCGACAGAGGTGCCGACAGGAATGGAGGAGGTGTCGACAGATTATTCCGGAAAGTAACGCTTGATATACGCGTAAAATGGAAGAAGATGAAGACGGACGTACCTGAAGATCTCGCACCGAACGGCTCGTCGACGGAGGCTTAAGGTACGCAAAGCTTCTTCTTACTTCTTCTCTTCCGCACGCGTCAATCGCCTCGAAAGGAATCGCGACCCTACGAAGGAGCTCCCGCAGCGCTTCGGACACAGCAGCTCAACCAGTTTTCGGCAAATACCCCCAAAAGCCTCTTAGGAAAGTATTAGAGGGGGATAACGCCACGGGGAGGCCAGCTGGAGAGCCGGACGGTCCTTCTCTGGCAGCCGCGATCGTGCGAAGTGGAGCGTACGCTGGTAATAAGTTAACCGATGGATTTAAACTTAATTACTCTCTTTAAAGCTTAATTACTCTCTTTAAAGCTTAATTACTCTCTTTAAAGGCTTAATTAACTAATGCTTAAGGAGGCTGTTACAGCTGGCGCCCAACAAACGGATATTCTGGCGCCCAACAGACAATAAGCCTAGCCAAGGTGCGCCCCAAGCGCCTACGAAAATCCCAGCTCGAGTGTGATGTGTCATGAGCTGTTTATGACATTTATAGGGCTAGTTTGGGATTCCATATAAATGTTGGGTTAAGTTTTAAGTGTGTGCCATTTTTGTGAGAAAGCTAGTGGAAGCTTGGAGGCTTGAAACCCTAGAATGAGAACAAGAAAAAATCTGGGAGAGAAGAAGAAGAAGCTCAAAAGCAGTGATTCCTTTCTTCCTCCAAGTGAATAATAAGTTCTCTATAACTTTGTAATAATCTCTTCGATAGTAAATTTTCTTATGGTGGTGTGGTTCCATGTGTTTTTTCAATTTTGAGTTTTTCATGTATATCTTTGTGTTCGTATGCTTGTGTGCTTTTGAATGTTTGTGCTGTGATTTTCAGTTGTTTGTGTTGGTGTATTTTTTGTGTTTGCTTCGGTGACTCTCAACAGTCAAACCTTGACCCTAACTTTGTCGAAGATCTCTCTGTAGGTTCCCCAACAGGGCTCCTATTTGACCACGCACAATAAAAACAAAGGATCCATGTAGCTGATCACACCAAGTGGGATTAAGGCTCAATGTTATTTTTATTGTTGTTCTGGTTGTCATATTCAATTCTATTTGAGGATCATAAATGCTTGCAATATAGAAAAAAAAAATCCCATCACTTGTAATCATTAAGGATATAGTTTTATCTATCAAAAATTAATTTTCAATATATTATCCTTAAATATTACATAGAATGACACCCACATCATTTCTATGAAATTTCTCACCCCAAGTATTGTAGTTAAAACTTGTACTGTTAATTTCTTTAGTAAATCTCCCACATGTTTTGTTTCTTAAAGACAATAAATTTATCATTGTATTAATCATAATATATACAAACTTAAAAGCTTGCTACTGAGAATGTCAATATTACAAAATTTCTTAAGATGTTTTGGTGTTGAGGCAAAATTTTGGTTTTCAAAGCAAAAGCATACTAAGATATAAGAATTGCACATATGTGGATGTAAAAGTGGATGAATATATATACACAAACAACTATGATGAGTATAGAGAGACTCCATTGGATGATAAATTCAATGATAGTCATCATAAATGATTCAAATAGTTCATTTAGACCATTAAATGTCATTCTAAAATTATGTAAATGAATTTTACCCATCTTGAAAGAGGAATAGGAAGACTAAAAAACAAGGAAAGAAACTATTAAGAATGAGCATATGTGCTAGGAGTAAAAGTGTTATAGTTTGATCAAGTATTATAAAAATAAAGGATTCAAAAAGCAAAAATATTTAAAAAATTAATTCCTCCCTAAGAGCCATAAAAGATTCTTAGAAGTAGATTATTTCTTTTAATATTATGGGTTTTGTAAATTTCTATCGAGAAAAAAATAAGGAATTCATAGAGTTAATCCAACATAGTAGCACTAAGGGGTGTATGATTTACTTTTGTTGTTATTATTGTTGGATCCTCTAGAGCTGTAAATAAAAAAGACGAAGCCAACAAAGAAATACATAGCAAATCTTATAGCACTAAGTTATAAAAACAATGATAAACAATGCAAAACATAAATATCAAGAAAAAATGAAGCCATTATTACAAAAACAAAGAAATAATTCATGTGTGCTAAAAATAAAAATTCCACTTAAGCTACTTTAAATCCAAGCCAACTAAAATGAATCAAAGCTACTTTATCAACTCTACTTCTGACTATTTTAAAAACAATACATCCAACACAAGGAAATGCTAACATCATCATAAAGAAAAATAATCATAGTAGTTCCTCAAAGATATCAAGCTGATCAATTAAATTACAAACTATTTATGACATAATTTAATATCCTGACTATTAAATTTAATTGCAATTCAGTCTCAATATGATATCTATGTGAAGAGTTGAGAACTAAAATAGGATCAAATTAATAGTTAAATTATTAAATTAAGATCAAATTGTAAAATTGAAGGAAAATTGAAATCAAATTGCATAATTAGGGACCTAATTAGGTATGCTGAATAATTTGAGATTACGTTGGTCAACATTAAGAGATATTGTGGCACATTTCACTCATTATAACCTTATCCCGATTATTTTAAGTTCACCTAGAGTAATCGAGTACTGGAGAATAAATTTTTCTTTCCTTATGTATGGAATAAATCTTGGGCAGCATTCAAATTTTTTATTCTTGAAGCTAATACAAGCAATAAATTAAATATCTGAAATAACTAGCAATGAAAAAGTGGCTATGCATTAAACTGATAGTTAAACAGTATCAATAGTAGTTCAAGAAGTGTTGTTTTTAACCATCCAGAAAAATTGGTAGGTAAACAAGAAAGTGTCACTCACAATACACTAGAGAACCAAGGAAAAATGTAACAAGAACTTTCACTTACGTTTTCCTGAGAGCTACATATGAGTTTAGCTCTTTGATCTGCACAAAATGTTATGACAAATAAACAGATATGCGTAAAAATGAACAAAAGTATACAACTATGTGCAACTAGATGCAAACCATGGATTGCTTCCTGTCATTGAACTGATTTTTGACCTCAGGAGGATTATTACTCTCTGCTTCCTTAATTTCACGATCAAATTCCTTTATTAGGCTGTTAAAAAATCACCCATTTTTGGTTCAGCACAAAAACAAGTAAATCTATATCGAAAATCTACAAAAAATGCATTGATGTTTAATGTAGTGTATCAAAATAAATATAGGCATATTGGTTTGGGCTATCTTATCTTGCTTTGATCTAGAAAAGCTAAGCCAAGTTAAGCTAAAATAGTTTGTTTACTAACATGGGTTCTGCTAGTTTAAGCAAATTATAATGTAAAGTATCTAGTTAAGGCTTAACCTAATTTAAGCTAATTTTAAAATAATAATAATAATCCATAATTGTTATCATTTTTATTTTAAACTATTTAATTAATAATTAATCAGCAAATTACTTAGGTATTTTAATTAATAAATAACAAACATTTATTATTGTTTTAATTATTCCATTAACTATGAAATAAATAATAGACATTTTTAAATGCTCAATAATAATAACATTTGATTGCATATTAATTTATAATTTATTGTTATTAACATAAATTAATCAAATTCATCATACTAATTGTTAATTTATTACTGTAATTACTGATTAATAATCAAAAAATTATAATTAGTATTACCAATAAGAGTTATAAAAAATATATTAATTAACAATTAAACTTAACTAACTAATATATCAATTACCAATAGCTAACTTATAAATATTTTTGTCAATTAGTTGTTATTAATCATTGATTAAGATGAATAATCAATTATTGTGCTAATATAATTGATTCTTTATGCCAATAATTAATTTATTTATTTATAGCTGATTCATCAAAATTGTCATTATGTTATTAGATACATATTTATTAATAAGTACATTTAATTCAAAAATCAAAAAGAAAATTAACATCATCGATTAGTCATTTTAATTAGTAAGTTGTCACATGTTTCATACTTAAAGTTATAATTATTAACTTTTATCAACCAATTAAATTAATTATTTAAATAAACATAATAATAATAATAATTATTATTATTATTATTATTATTATTATTATTATATTTATTTAGATAATCATGTTATTAATTAATAAATATAAGCATTAATATATTTAAAAAATTATTAATAATGTAATAATTATCATTTAGTAGTAAATACTATAATTTATTTAATGATCAAATTTAAAAGCAATGATTAATAATCTAAAATTAATACTATATTTAATAAAATAATAATTTGTCTATTCCAATTAATTAATCTCATTATATAGTTTATTTAATTACTTGCAACTTAATATATTAACTAAACTTAATAAATCAATAATTTGATATATAATTAAGCTAACAATTAATTAATCAATGTAAATTTTACTAAGATCATATTTAATAATATAATTACAATTTATAATTATTAAAATAAAACAAAAATTATGCTAATCATTATTAAATTAATTAAATATCAAATAAATAATTGTATTTTACACTAACTAATAAATGAATTGTTAAATATATAATTAATAATAAATATTATAAAGTTGTAATTAATATAGTAACTAATTATAGATTATTGCTTGCTTACCCTAGCTGACAAATAATATAATTTTTATAGCTTATACTTTAAATTGATTTATATAATTATTAATTAACATAACAAATTATTAATTAAGTAATTATATTATTAATTGAAAAATTATGATCAAAATTACCTTATTCATCAAAATTTAATATTAATCACTTGACATTTATTAATTGATAATATTAATCGATTTAACTATATATTAATTGATAACACACTATTTTAACTTATTGAGATAAAAACTAATTAATATTATCAATTATCAATTACAAATTACATTAGTATTTATTTATTGTAACTTAGTTCATATATAGTATTACTGAATCCACAATATATATAAAACTAATTAATTTTTTTAAATATGATAAGTATTTAATACCTTTAAGTAGTTTAAAAAATAATGGATTAAATATCCTGTGACTTTAAGCAGACTTAAGTAATAGAGCTATTTGTTTTAAGCTTAAGCTAGTTCTAAGTAGGTTAACCTAAGTTAGTTTAGGTGCATAGCAATTCTAAGCAAAGTTAAAACCAAGTAAGTACAAGCATGATGTTTAAAAAATTGGCATGGTAATTGTACTTAGAATTAACTTAATAAAACCCTATGCTAACAAAATAATGGAGCTGTTTTGCCCAGGCTTAAGCTAATTTCAGCCAAGCTAAGCTTTAAAGATATAACAGTCTTTGGGCCTAGCTAAATTAATCTGAGCAAAATTGAATCAAACAAGGTTATGATGTATTAGAAATGGAATTGCAATTGTAAACAAAAATAGTAAAATATGAGATGATATTAAATGGACATTGACACATATTTGTCTTAAATTTGAAAAATAATATTTACGATACATTTTTTAAGTTAAACTATAATATTTATTTTACTATAAATCATTATTATTATGCCAGAATATGATATGTATATTTTTTTTATTCAAAATATAATATATTTAGGTACATTTTTTAATACATGGAAGTACAATACACAGCATATGTATATAATAGTTTTTATAATTAAAATTTTGTAAGTTTATTGTTAAATATGAATAAAACAAAAAATAGGAGTATTTTTACATACATGTAATATACACAAATTTACTAAGCTTGGAAATACACGCAAGCAAAGAATGATGGCACATAGCAGAATAAAGCCTGATAACTATATATCTAGGCTTTGAACTAGACAACACCAGATGCATACCGTTTACACTCCCTCATTTTCCCAGTGAGCTCTTCAAGTTGCTTGCTTTGCCTATTGGGATCCTTGATCTTATCCAATTTCTGAAACCCATTGCTGTTAATAAGAACACAGTAAAATATATAAGCAAATCGATCATAAATCTGCAATGTCAGCTATATTGACCAATAATCAAGAAATGCACTTGAAGTTTACTGAGGGAATTCAGAAAATAATCAGTCCACCATAAGAACAAATGCACAAAGTTAAGACCAAACTCTCCATAGTGTAAGCAATTGAATGTTCTAAATTGTGCATTAAAGAGCATTCATTTGCTAATCAAAACTTTTTATCTCAACTCAACTACGATAGAGCAAGTGTTTTTCAACACCTTAAAATAAACATGTTAAGGTTGGCCAACAAAAAAATGATTTACCGATAAAAATAAGTGTTATAGAGATGATGATGCTTAGGTGGATGAGTGGGTATACTGATAAGGATAGAATGACAAATGCGTTTATCCGTAGCAAGGTTGAAGTGGCTCCATGTAATGACCCTTGGTCATTACTGTAGAAAAAAAGGGGAACATTTAAACAAATTAATTTCTCACTATTTTTCATTAATTTTCCTGCCAATTTTCCTACCAATTTTCCTACCAATTTTCATTTTACGTTAATTTTCCTAGCTAATTTCCGTTTTACATTAATTTCCCGCCGATTTTTGTTTCGCGCTGCAACGACCCTTAGCCATTTCAGGATACAAAAAATAATAAAAAATAATAAATAAATATAATCAAAAAATATAATCAAAATCCCTTTAGAAATAACCTTAAGAATTATGGACGAAATTTTAGAAATAAGATATCTTTTTAGATTATTTAAGCAATATATTATGAATAGATAAGTCCATATATTAGTAAATAAATCATAACAGCATGATTAAAAACCCTTAACGTTTTCCTTCAAAATTGGCATTGTTATTTCTTCCTTTGATGAAACGACATGACGGTTTCTAAAGCAAGCAACGTTTTCCACCGCCGAGAAAATGCTATTTATTAGCTCTAAAATTCCATGATTCCTTACCGCTAATCTCCCCACCTCTCGAAAGAAAATCACTCGGCACTCTTCCTTTGATTCCTATAATCAATTCCTGAAGTCGACCGAGTCTTCAAAACTCTCCCGATTTTCCCTTTAGAAATAACCTTAAGAATTATGGACGGAATTTTAGAAACAAGATATCATTTTAGATTATTTAAGCAATATATTATGAATAGATAATTCCATAAATTAGTAAATAAATCATAAGCAACAGCATGATTAACAAACCCCAACGTTTTCCTTCAAAATTGGCATTGTTATTTCTTCCTTTCATGAAATGACATGACGGTTTCTAAAGCAAGCGACGTTTTCCACCACCATCGAACCACTTCGTCAGAACAATGGCGTCAGAAGGTAAGGAGTGTCGCCCTCAATTTATCTATTTAGATGAATTCATTCATTTTGTAAAACCTAAATTTCTGTTAAGGTACTTTCTCAATTAATTATGTATCATATAGAATCAAAATTAGCATTTTAAGGTTGTAGTGTTAACTGTTGGATAGAACCTAAAATGGGAACGGCAAAGATGATATGTTGTTCTAAGCTTCTTAGTGTGCTAGCCTTATACCTAACCTACTTAGAAAACTTCTGGACTTAATCTACAAAAAATAAATTTCTAATTGTTGTTTGAATCTCAAGTGTACCTATAACTTCAATAGGAATAAGCATGTTAATTATCTTAGGAGCATATGAAATGTTTGAAATCAATGAGAAGTTACTGTCTTACATAAAATTAAAACTTGTAGTATACCACACAATCTCTACTTAAACCACTCTTATTCTTTTTTGTGATCCCGATAAGGAAATCAGATATGTATTCGAACTGCATCTAGTCTATCTGCACTTTGAACGTATCTTCTACCTTAAAGATTAAATTAGACACTTGCAGAATCAGATTAACTCCATATGAAATTTAAGTGTTCTTAATCTATTTACATGGTACATGTTTCTACTCGTATGGTGTTATACTTAATCTCATCGGCATCCACAACCTAATCAAAGTGTGCCATTCTTTCTGAGACTTTATGAGAATGAGAGCTGCATACCCAGAGATCAAATTTTCTTAACAAAATTAATCGAAATGAAACCTAAAACATCTAATACTACTTAAAGCCTTCTGTATATGAAATTATCAACAGCATGAATGGGATTAATCATTTTCTGAAAAATATACATCCTAATTAAAAATCACGAGCAATAAGGTTTCAATAAAACTCTACTAAAATAAGAAAGGAAGGAATGGAGCTAAAGAATGGCATAGATTGAATTCTAGGACCAACACAAATGCAGCGTCATTAAAATGACAAGAATGATGTGTTGAGAATAGGACATTTATCTAGAACTGTTGTTCACTAATGCAACTTAGGAATACAGGACAAATTTCCAGTGAACTTGTAAGAAAACAAATGAATCTAACTTAAGATTAGATAGAATACTGAAATAAAATATTTAACTGTTCAGTAATCAACGCCTTTGTAAACCATTTAGGAGAAGTACTGAAACTTCCTTTATAGATCTTAACAATCCAAAAGGACCCAGCATAATAAAATATGGTTGTTTAATGAGTTTCCATTAGTCAGGATTTATAAGGTTGGGAATTTATGTCCTCTGTTGGACGGTAACCTGCAGAATAAGAAGTTCAAATCCTCCATAATGTCATGAAGGTCAAACTTAATTTAATCAAACCATCATTAGCATTAAACTGCATAGCATATAAGGTCAAAAGGACGATAGTGTAAGCTTGGGATGATATCTCAAAGTATCAAGGTATGAAACTTGCCTTAGTTAAAACCTGCAACTTACAATATTAGGTCCAAGTTCGGTCCTATACTAATCAAGGGATTATTAATAAGTACAAGAAGATTCTAATGCTGTGTGAAACAACCAGTCTTCAAGAAGAACTAATTAGACTCAGACGGTCAGAGGAAGAGCTGGTCTAATCTGACTTGAGTGAATCTGCTGTGCATGAAGGAAATCCTACCAGTTTTACGGAAAACTCCACTTGCAACTTGCTGTACATGATTTTTCCTAAGTCCCTGATAAACTATTTTACAGCAGCATGTTCTTATACTTAACTCTACACCTAAGGAGTAAAACTGTGCACATCACTACCACCATATATAATGTTCTAGAACCTGCACCCTAACAACACAACATGCTGACGACAATAATTGACAACTGGATTACAGCTGTAGTTCATTGCTAAGATTTTCTATAAGAGGTGTTAACCTAAGAAAAAGTGCTTTAGGACTGTTATTTAGGCTAAGTATTTTGAACTGATCCAGTAATGATTAGAATTATGATTAAAAAGAACAGGTTCAACCTATCATATGAGATTAAAGTTGAAATAATCAAGTATTAGTAAATGGCCCTATTTACAAAAATTTCTCAATCCTGTAGCATATTTTAAAATATTGTAGATAAAAAAATTCCTAGGATTAATCCAATGGTATTTCAGCATTAATGCTGTGAAACCACTAGAGAAGGAACAGAGTTAATAAAATACTAAAATAATTGAAAACCATAGTCCTAATAGATTTCTAAGAAATAATAAAAGTACAATCACAATTTTTGCAAACACTCTAGATTTTTGAAGCATTTTCTCATCATATTCAAATTCAAAGGTACCTAGATATTACTTTTTGCACTTAATTATTTTTATTATTAAATTAACATCGCTTTGAGCTTGCTTAATATTGATATCAAATACAATATTTATTTACTATCAAAAAGATGTCATAGAACAAAATATATTTATTATGTCTTGTGAATATTTGCAAGGATTCATTGGAGCTAGCCCATTGGGAGTTATAAGGATATCATCTAGAGCCTCTGAGAGGGCCCAGATGATGAGCTTAATGAACCCAACCTTGAGATTCTCAATTTGCCCATTAGAATTGTTAAAGTAGTTTCATAGCATCAAGACATATCTTATAAACATTTTCATATATTGATTTATTTTGATGAAATGGCACATGATATAATAATGGCATGGAAAGTATGATGTTGTCTGATAATCTGTGTACAGGAATTTATAATATTTTTATGCTTTACCCAAAATTTCTTGCAATTTTTATCATTCATTCCATTATATTTGCATACCACTTTTGATATTTGAAAATGTGTAATACTTAATATCTTTGGTACTTAGAGTATTCTCTAATTATTAAAAATTCAAATCCCGTTATTATTTTAAAATGATGGTACCATGTCAAGTACAATTTGAGGAGGCTGAGCAAGCTTGATGACAAGACATTTGATGTGATTATTTTTGGAATTTGCATAACGCACTTTAGCTTCATTTTTATTTATTATTTTAGAAATGATGTATTGTAAAATTGTTGTTTAATTTATTTTATACATAATTATAATGGATGTATTATGAGATTTTCTTATATTAAATTGATTGGAATATTATTGTTAATTTGTGTCTTGCATGGCTTTGAATGTTGAATGATTATATTATACTATTTTATTTAGTCATCTAATAGGATCTTGCGGGAGTGTACCTAATGTTAGATTAGTTTTACTAACCTAACATCGGTTTATCACACTCCAACAGTGGATAAGATTAGATAGTTTGGGCATATTAAGAGTAAACAATGCAACACCCTTGTTAGGAAGTTAAGTTTATGAATTTCATTCATATTAAAAGAGAATAAGAAAGACTAAAAAAGATATGGAAAGAACCTATTAGGAAGGATCTTATCATACACAAGAAAGAATGAGCTTCAAAAAAAATTGGGGTACAAATTAAAGCAAGAACATGATTGCACTAAAAGATACAAAGCAAAACTTATTGTAAAGAGAATTCAATAGAAGAAGAAATTAACTATACGAAAATGTTTTCTCCAGTAAAGATGTGACTACAATAAGAATTGTATTAAGTATAGGGGTATAGAGAATCTAAACATAGAACAAATTGATGTAAAGATGACACTCCTCTATGGAGAGCTGAAGGAGAACATTTACATAATGTAGCTATAAAGATATGAAGTATAAAGAAGAAGAGTTTGTTGTACAGACTCAAGAAGAGTTTGTATGTAACGGCTCATTGTCGTTAATTCGCTAAATTAGATCAAATTCCGCCTCTGAAATAAGGATCCCATGGAATTTTGAATTAGGGCAAATAAAAATACCTTGTGATGAGAATAATTTTTAAATCAAAGAGCCCTAATTTAGAAGAAATCCGGATAACGGAAACTCCTGCTTTAATTTCTAAATTTTCTTAAAGTCAATAAATTGAAAAGATTATATACATGTCCGAATTCATAACTTTTTGTGTCATTGTGTTAAGTACATTATTTAAAGACTGCTCAAGAAATTTCATAAATTTTGGAGCGCCGGTTTGATCTCAATTAATTTTTGAAGTTTAAATCTTCAGAAATTAATTAAAAATAAAATATTGCTCCAAACCGAAAATTTTTGGCGCAATGGTGTTCGTTACATCGTAACATACCTCGATGCAAAGTTTCTTTATTTTTTAAAAAATGCAAAAAATTTAACTTTAAGTATTATTTTTTTAATTTCCTCAATTCCTTCCCCCTCGATCGGATCACAGATCCTGGGATCGGGCTCTGTCGCTCGACAAAGCCCTGTACGCGAAACCTTCCGGGCCAGGGAGAGTCGCCAGCGCCATTTTGGCGCAAGTTGGTCTGCACCTGGCAGACCCCAGAGCTCTCCCTCTCTCTCCCATCCCTATTTAACCCCCTCAGCCCACCCCCTCCTCTCCCACAGCTCCCACAGCCAGTTCCCTCCTCAACCCTGCCAGCCAAGCCTCCTGCCAGCAGCCCCCACCGCCTGCCAGCCAGCCAGCTTACCGCTGTCGACCGCCCTCTTGCCACTGCCAGCCAGCCAACTCAGCCGGCCAACAACCACCTCAGTCAGTCGTCCGGGCACCCCCTTCAGCCGTCCAACCTCCCTCAGCTTTTCGGAAACACTAGTCTATGTAAGAGGAGAGGAAAATGAGGAAGAAAATGAGAGAAAAATTTTGCTTGTTTTCTTTAATTTTTGTTCTTTTATTTTGATTACATAAACTTAATAATCATAAATAGTCATTCACATTATTATTGTTCTCATTAATTAAATAATGAAAGCATAACGAGATGACTATTATTTTTATTTTTGTCAAATTCAATTTAGTCATTTCCATTATATTTTTTTTCTTTCGTACATTATTATTATCATTGTAATGATAATAATAACGCTATAATAAATGGTACTGCTATCGCAATAACTTCGAACTTCAATCAAAATGAGAAAGCAAAAGAAGAACAAATAGAAATAAAGATAATAATATTGGCTAAAAGCTAACTTAAAATATCAAAATCTAAATGCAGATTCGAGCGAACTGCCGCACATTTGAACTTAAAGAAAAAGGTACCCAGTATATGACATATATTACTTTTTGCACTTTATTGCTGCTTAGCTTCGCTTTGAGCTAAATTCGTATTGAAGCTTGGTTAGTTATTTGAAACCAATATCCCTTTCATAACGTGGTTGTTACTGTAAAATGACATCAGTAACATTGAAGCTTGGTTAGTTGTTTGAAACCAACATCCTTTTTATAATGTAGTTATTACTAGAAAATGACATAAATAGTATTGAAGCTTGGTTGGTTATTTGAAACCAATATCCATTTTATAATGTGGTTATTACTGAAAAATGACATTAATAACATTGAAGCTTAGTTAGTTGTTTGAAACTAACATCTCTTTCATAATGTGATTGTTACTGGAAAATGATATCAGTAACATTGAAACTTGGTTGGTTGTTTGAAACCAACATCAATTTCATAATGCGGTTGTTACTGAAAAAAAAAAGGAAAACAATATCAGTAACCTACATTTTGTGATAATATTTATCCTAGGAAATTAAGTATTTCTTTTGCGCTATTGTCTTACTTTTCCTGCATGTTTTTATACCCTTATTTCCTCTAATCGCATCTCTGCTTTTATAAAAATGTAATATTTTATTGTTTGCTGCGGTACTTAGAGTATTCTCTAATTACTGGGAATTACAATCCCGGTATTGTTTCCGTTACAATACCAAGTCAAGTGCTTCTGAGAGAATTCAAACAAGAACATTAATTCATACATTTTCAAACTTGCTGATGAATCGACGACGCTACTTTAACTTTTATTTATCTTTTTATTTTTTTCTTTATTTCTAAAAAGTTGAACAATGTTTGTAGTGTACGATAAAGATATTTGTAATATGAATGAGAAATATCTTTGGCTTTTATGTGTGTACATTTTATTTCAAATTGCTCAATATGATCCTACGGTATGTGAGTACCCGATGTCGGGACAGTTCTCACTGAGCCGGCTTCGAGACATCACATTGTATGTTTTGAAAAAAACACAAAGGCAATTGCACAAAAGGTTTAACAAATTCATGATAGAAAATTAGCATGCCAAATGTCAAGCATACCACTGTCATTACATCAAGCAATTTTACAACTATTATATTATATGATTCATTTAGCCAAAAACATCATATTACGTGAAGAATATGCAGCTTCATTATTACTTTATACAATCACTTTTGAAGAAGGAACATCTATTGCTCTAAGAAATTCATTGTTCTCAAAATTTAGCGAACATGTTAGCCAAGACAATAACATTGGATAAACTAAAATTATGTCCAATTTAAGTTGGTCTAGTACATGAAGATAAGTGGATCGAGCCACATCACATCACTCTAAATAAGATCACTATGAAGAAGGAAAGCAGACTCGCTCTCAGACTCCAAGTGAGAGATTGTTGAGTGACTGGAGCCTCAGGTGCAATAAACTCACCACAACAATATAACCAAAGTTACCAGGTGCAACCCAAGGTGCCCAAATGCGACGAACTCAACTGCAACACGCCCAGACATAGGACCCGACGCACCTAAGCGAGAGCTGGACCGACATTGAACTCACCACAACAATCTGAACCAGGTGCCCAGGAGCAGCCCAAGGCTTCTAGACGCGACGTGCTCAATTGCGACACACCCAGGCATAGGATCTGACGTGCCCAAGCTAAAGCTGGACCGACGGGCAAGACCGACAGAGCAACATGCTTGTCTTCATAACAGTGAGGAACACAGGAAACAGAACATGCTCAGACGTAATAGCGTACAAACAAACAACGTGACTATGGCTGGCACTGAGTCGAGTCAGCCCAAACTTGAACTTGAAATTTTCAAGTTGAGTTCAACTCAAACTCGTTCAGGTTCGAGTCATTTTGCATCGAGTCAAATAAGATTTGAGTCGAGTCAAAATATTTCAAGTTTGAGTTCGAATTTTGAGTTTCAAATCAAATTGCCATCCCTAGGAGTGATGATTATGCTCCCAAGGGGACTACTACATGCCCAGGCGTGCGTGAAGAGATGAGAAAGACATGAAACAGCTTGATTGCATCCAACAATTAATGCCAAAATATTCATGACTCGCCCTGGCACGTTAACTAAATGAGTTGAATTAATATGTGATTAGCGCAAGCAACTTTTAGTTGAATCTTACAAATACCTAAGTTATGTGTTGGTTGGTGTATGTGTGAGAGATCCTAAAGTACTGTGAGGTTGTGACGACTATTATAACCCTCCTTCATTCTATAATTAAAAAAATTAATGTGGTGTAGCCATGTGATTTTTACCCTGACTTAGATTTTTTCATGTAAGGCTTGATGTTCATTATGCTAGGTTGCTTTGCTTGAGTTTTACGATTTATATTTTTTTACTCTCGTTTGTTCCTGGTGTAACAAAGCTTCAACTATCTCGGCAAATTTCTCAACAAGGAGTAAGCTAAGAGAGATCACATTTCACGATCAAACTACTCAAATAGAATGCCCAAAAAGGAATTTTTTAAGATTTCAAAAGTCTTATCCCTACCAACAATCACTTCCTATTTTAATGGTTCCCATATGATGCGTACAAAGTACTGAGGAAAGGAAGCAAAGGAAAATACCGCCGCCTAAGATTTCCAGTTCAAAGGCATCAACCAAAACTTAACTCTATGGAAACTTTTGGATCTGAAAATTATTTTATCGGTGCACAAAACAGAGTTATCTTCGGATAAAGAAAGTATTTCGTAAACAGCAATTGGACGCCCTAATACTCCAGTGCTTAAGGGATCTATCTCATCACATGTATTCATAATCCCGGTAATATTATAAATTTCGCATGACAAAGGATGTAGCGGGAATGTTCTCCAAACAAATTAAAACCCCTATATATTCTATAATCAGACGGGTTTTTCTTTCATTTACCATTCCACCAATTTTCATGCCCTTTTTCCCATATTATGACAGCACTTAACAGTTCAGGGTAGTTAAAACTCGCACAAACATGAAAAACCAAAGTAATTTTAAAAGGCTAAGAAGTAGTCTTACGCGAGAGCGCGAAAGATGTCCTGAATCTCACTGTCAGTTTTCTCCATTTCATCGTCCATCCTGAGATCGCCCGCCATTAGTAGAAAAATTGGCCAGATAACCGATAAGGAAAATTCCCGAGCTCGAATTTTTCACACCGGGATGCCCATAGCAGAGAACTGCCGAGCCCAACTCTTGTTTAACGGGGACACAATCACTAAGCGGAGGTTTCCAAAGGGAGAAAGAAAGCGCTGCTAGACGTAAAGATACATAACCAGAGCGGGGAGAGTACAGCGGGACGCAAGACGGGAGCGAAACGAATGCGTAGAGATTCCTTAACTACCTTGCTTTGAAACACTTTGTACTTACAATTGTATTGTCAAAAAGTGAATGAATTTTATTATTATTATTATTATAAATACCATTTTATCATATCTAGACTTATATTTGGTTTAGGAGCTTCTACACTATTTTTAAATATACTTTTTTCAATATTTTATAATTATTAAAGTACTTAAAATTAATAATTAATTCATAAATTTATTAATAAAAATTATAATTAAAAATCTTTAAGAGATTAATGATGACATAAAATAAATATTAAAGCATTTATTCACATATGTATTCATTTTACTTTATTTTATAAATATTATTAGTTTGTACTTAAAATAGAAATCATTATGAGGATTCATGACTTTAGCTTAATAGTTATGAGCAATAAATTAAGTATAATTAAAATTATTTATAATATAGTTATTATTTAAAATTATTATAATATTTTTTTTAAATTATGAGATCCAAATAAAAAGTAAATTTGTGATCTATGAAAATTAAACCTATAAAATAAGATGATAATTCTAAGACTTGAACCACTACAATGATTATTTAAAAAAGTTTTGTTGTATGAGTTATAAATTATAAACAATGTAATTATAATTAAATATAATATTTAAATTCATTGGTTAATTATGATAAATAATGATTAATAAACTAATAAAGTAATATCTCAAAATAATTAGTTGTATTTGCTTAACTTGAATTATAATTATTATAAATAAAGAAATAATATTTAACTAAATGAGTAATATAAAACATGAAATATATTATTACACTCAAGTGTATTATTATACTTAGAATATATCATATAATCTAATATATGTGTTATTTTTAATATAAATAATGCATATCATAATTGTCCTTTTTAACTTGTTTATAATTTTCTACATATTTTAATTGAGCCCTTTCGATAGTTAGGAAACCCACATTATTTCTCAACTTCTTTATAAATTGATTGTTTGGCATGAGAGAATCTAAAAAAATTTAAGTATAAAATAATCTGATTATAGTGAAATTAAATTATAGTATGATAATTTTATAAGAAATTTAATACTTTTCTGCTTAAAATAAAGTAATCTATGAGTGTAGTTTAAGTAAATTGAGAGTGGGGTAAAATTATCTTCTAAAAAATTGTTTTTCTTTTTTTTTCTGATATTTTTGGGCTTTCGTTCAAATGAAAAGTTCGTTCTAATGAATCAAACGGATACTATGATTCATTCGAATCTTTCGATTTCGTTCGTCAAATTGTTCATTCAAGCGAATCTCATCGAAACAAAATCGTAACAAGATTCAAACGAGATTCATTTGTTCGAATGAACCCAATCTTTAGTTCGTTCAAATGATTGAACAAAGCATGTTCTCGTTGGCTGCAAGGCTCCACGTATTCTCCAAATTCACTCGATTTGAGCGTAAACTATTTACTCTCATTCTATATATCGTAACACAAAATCAAAATATACTGTAAAAAATTTTCATCCGTTTTACTTCATATCAAACGCCGATAATCTCAATTTTGGCAAATAAATTTTATTTTACACTAATTTTACCAAATTCTAGACAACCCAAAAGTAAAAACAAGTGAATAAGAGTATTCAACAATGAGCATGTAAAATAAGCCTTACTCCAATTGCACTTTACAACATAGAATAAGAATCATCGAAGCGAGGAATGACATACCAAGTGCACTGTGAAATCCCAAAATCTAATTTGTAATTGTTTATTAATATTTAAATAATTTTGACTTCAGATTAAAAATCTGACTTCGTCATTATGTTCACCAACCCCAACTTAGCTAGGGGTGGAGTTTTGAACGCATTTGGAAGTCATTGAATTTTTGACGAATATTTTAATATTATTTAAATACCTGAAAATTCGAGTAATTAAATACTCGTCGGATCGAAAATCCGAGTGCGCCGTTGCATTCAGAAGCCCTCAATTAGCTAGGAATAATATTTTGAAAAATTTTAAAACATATTTATCAAGATAAATTTATTTAATTAAATCCACTAAAATAAATTAATAAATAATATATTTTATTTAATATTAACAACACCGTTTAAAATTTATCTCTCGTTCACCTTTACCGTTTAAATTGATGGCAAGATCGGACCGTCTCCTTCTTCCTCCCGTCGCTCGACGCGTAGGGTTCCATGCGGCGAAAGGAGGGGGGACACGCAGCACTCTCCACCGACTTCAATGGCCCATTTAGATGGGTAATCGAGCATTCAACATCTAAAATTCTTTGATAATTATTCCACACCCCGGTCGATTGAAGGTTTAGATTCGAACACAGCTTTAGGATTAACCCGGATCCGTCCAAACTAAAGGAATTCATATCCAACTGTGAATCTTTCTTAATCTATGCAAAACTGATTTCGATTCTTATTTTATCGAGACTGATCGAATTCAACGAAATTGAGCGGTATGATTAGGGTTAATATCGACGGATCAATAAATCTCAAATCTCATTTACAGTATATTGCTAGGGTTAAATATTAGTGGAATACCTCTTAATCTCAGACTACATATAGGGTACCAATCGAAAGATATTTCTGAGATCTTTCGATCGGTACATGAGTCGATCCCCAGCGACGGCATTTACGCTGCCAAATCCTAAGCCCTAGTCTCGGCGATTGGGATTTTTGCGGGGATGATCCACAGTAACTGGACCGGTCCAGGCCAGACCGGTCCCGTCCTGAACCGCGAAGCATCGGGCCGGCCGCGTGTCACATTAATCGCGGGCCCCACCTGCTGGATGATTTGATAAAAAAAAAATAGTTTATATATAATTATTAATTTATAAAAGTTATATATATATATATGTATATATGTCAAATCAGATAATATAAAATAATAGATAAACAAAAAATTTATAAAAAATTTAGATATATTAATCAAAATAAAACAGACATTAATGTAATAGAAGAATTAAAACTAATTAATTAAAAATATTTAATAATATTAATCAATATCTATATATCTATACTTAAATAAACAATAAAGTAAATATACACATAAAAGCAGAAAAATAAATATCATTAATTAATATATATTAACTAATATATATATTAAGTATTATTTAAAATGATTAAAAAGAGAAATATTTTTTTAACAATCACATTTATTTATATATATATGAATTCATATTAATCAATGTAATTTAATCAAATAAATACCAAAATTTTAAACCTAAATAATTCCTAAAATATTTAACTAAATTATACATTTTAATATATCAAATTTATCAGAAAAATATAAGAAATTTATTAGAGGTATTAAATTCCTATTTGGACTAATATTTAACATAGTGACATTTAGTATCCCTAAATTGAATCCTAAAAATCATAAAATTTAATTTAGTCATAACTTATAAACTACTAATCCAAATATACTAAATATAGCTCTTAAAATACTCAGAAAAATCTAAAGAATATTTTAGAAGTATTAATTTTTCTGTTTGGATTAAAATTTGACTAATCACAATTAGGACCTAATCCTAATTAAACTTTTAACCCTATAAACTTTAAATAGTCATAAGTTAGTCAATTTAGCTTCAAATTAGATGATCCAAATATCTATTTAGATTAGAAAATCCTAAATTTCAGTAAACTATAAAAATATTTAGGATCCAACGATTAGATCTCCAAATTAACACTAATTACTCTAAAAACTGATTAGTGAATATTAGCAATTATAATAATCCCAATTAAGTAAATTCAATTTTTAATAACTCATAAAGTATATTAGAACCTAAATATTTAATAAGTTTAATTATTTTGTGATTAAAATCACTAATCACTCTCTAATTATAATAAATCCTAATTATTAAACCCTCCAAATTAGAATAGCTATAACTTAACCAATTCATATCAGAAATTGATAATTTTAGACTCTATAGAAACCTTAGGACATAATATTCAATAAACTAACATAAATTTTGCTAGGTAAAATTACTAAAATGCCCTTATAAGGTCAAATTTCCAATTTAACCTTATAAGGCATAAATAACTTAATAAAAATAATTCAAATAAATCAAAATAGACATAATATTACAAATCATGATAAAAACGTTAAATTGATAAAATTCATTATTTTGGCAGATCAAAGAAATTAAATTTGGTTGATTTTATCAAAACAAGTTAGGTACGCAAATTTACTTATAAGTCTTATTTTAGTATTCTTATTTGAGCCATTTTCCATTTATATATTGTGGTATTTGTCTTTGAAGGGTGGAATGCAAAACTAGAATCTGTACAGATTGGGCTAGCTAGCAAGCCCCTGGGAGTTATATGGAGGGATTTAGCCTCTTGTAGGAAGTAGGCAAATCCAGAGGAAAGACACACCATCAGTTCCTAATTTGAGTAAGCTACCGATGGGTGGCGAGAAAGTTTCCTACAGATTATGCCTATGGGTTTACCCATTCAGGCTTATGGGTCTCTGGACTCAACTTATTGTTACAAATGATTTTGATAAAATTTATTTCATATATGTTGATTTTCACAGCTATTTTGTAGGGCAGAAATTGAATTTAGCAATTACTTTATTTACATGCAGATTTTCAGTCATTTTCATATTTGATTCATACATATTATAGGATGCTAGATTTATTCTTATAATAACAATTTACGCACTCCTACCTGACTGGTAAACTGAATTTTTCAGGTTTTGATAATTAAACAGCTTAGAAGATTTGTCAAATTAAAAAAGAAAGAATTTAAAGAAGCAGAAGAATGTAGATATTTTATTTCATATTTTATAAAATTCAAACTGTTGTAACTTTTAATATATGTTTTGGCTTTGTATATAAAAGGACTCTAAATTTTATTATTTTATTTTTTTATGTCCTTTTTGAATTATAAACATGTATATATATTTTTAATTGAGATGAATTATTCTTTAAAGACTCTCGAACTTCGATCCCCAGTCGCCACATGCACTAAGAAAAAAAAAGATTTTGGATCAGCTTGAGACAATGACATCAAAATTAGTGAGGGTCCATTATGCAGTTTCATGAGCATCACGGATAAATATTTCAGTTTTGACATCAACAGAGGTCAAACGCCTCTTAGCAGGGGTGGTTCCAAGATCCTATAATGCAAATCTCTTTTAGGCCTTACAAAGAAGAAGATGAAGGCCATAACTTTTGCAGTCACTAAATTTTTAAACATTTTCTCAACATAGTCAAATTCAAAGGTACCCAGTTATAATTTTCTTGCACTTAATTATTTTTATTGCTGCTTTAGCATCACATTGAGCTTAATTAATATTGACATTAGATGCAATATATATTTACTGCTAAAAAGATATCTTATAATGAAATATATTTATTATGTCTTGTGAATATTTGCAAGAGTTTCTAAATAGTGGCTAAATTAGGTTAGGGATGGGGCTATGATATTGAGAGATATAAGGGTGTCATCTAAATCCTTTGAAGGGACTCAGATGATGAACATGCTTTATTAAACACAACCTTGAGGTTCTGAATTTGTTCATCATAATTATTAAAATTGCTTTATGACATCGATATATTCTTATAAACATTCTCATATATTGATTTATTTTGATGAAAAAGGCATGTGATATAATTATGGTATGGAACGTATATTGTTGTCTTATAATCTGTGTGCATGAATTTAATATATTTATGCTTTACCCAAAATTTCTTACAATTTTTATCATTTAATCCCTTATATTTGCATACCGCTTTTGATGTTTGAAAAGATGTAATATTTAATATCTTTTATATTTAGAATATTCTCTAATAACTGAGAATTCAAATAATGACATAATTTAAAAATGATGCCACTAGGTCAAGTATAATTGGAGAAGGCTGAGCAAGTTTGATGGTAGGACATTTGATGGGATTATTTTGGGAACTTGCGCAATCAATTTAGCTTCACTTATATTCGTGGTTTTAGAAATAATATATTGTAAAATTATTATTTAATTTATTTCAGACATAATTATTATGGATGTATTCTCAGATTTTTTTTATATTAAATTGAATAGAATATAATACTAATTTGTCTCTTGTATGGCTTTGAATGTTTAATGATTATATTATACTATTTTATTTAACCATCCAAAAGGATCCTATGGGAGTGTGCCTAATGTTGGATTAGTTTTGCTAACCCAACATCAGATCATCACACTTCAACAATGGATAAGATTAGAGAATGTTGTCTTAGATGGTTTGGGCATATTAAGCATAGACCATGCAACGCCCCTATTAGTAAAATTGAGTTTATGAATTTCTCTCATATTAAAAGAGAATAATGAAGACTAAAAAAGACATGAGAAGAAACTGTTATGAAGGATCTTATTTATTTAAAACTTACATAGGAGCTTCTATTTGATTATACACAAGAAAGAATGTGCTTCAAAACAAATTGGAGTATAGGTTTAAGCAAAGAACATGATTACACTAAAAATATACAAAGAAAAACTTATTGTAAAGGGAATTCAATAGAAGAAGAAATTGATTGCACGAAAATCTTTTCTTTAGTAATGATGATTATAATAAGAATTGTATTAAGTATAAAGTGTATAGAGAATCTGAACTTATAGCAAATTGATGTAAAGATGACATTCCTCTATGGAGAGCTAAAAGAGAACATTTACATAATGCAGCTACAAAGATATGAAGTATAAAGAAGAAGAGTTTGCTAACAAACTCAAGAAGAGTTTGTATGGTTTAAAAAGACAACAAGACAATTGCACAAAAGGTTTTACAAATTCATGATAGAAAATTAGCTTGCCAAATGCTAATCATACCACTGTCATTACATTAAGCAATTTTACAACTATTATATTATATGATTCATCTAGCCAAAAACATCATATTACGTGTCCGAATGAAGAATATACAACTTCATCAATCACTTTTAAAGAAGAAATGTCTATTGCTCTAAGAGATACATCTCAAAATTCAGCGAACATGTTAGCGAAGACAATAATGTCAAATAAACTAAAATTATTTTAAGTTTAAGTTGGTCCGGTACATGATGATAAGTGGGACTGAGCCACATAACATCACTCTAAATAATATCACTAAGAAGAAGGAAAGCAGACTCGCTCTCAATTTCCAAGTGAGAGATTGTTGAGTGACTGATGCCTCAAGTGCAATGAACTCATCACAACAATCTGACCAAGGTGCCCAGATGCCACGCGCTCAACTACAACGTGCCCAGAGATAGGAGACACTATCTCTTACACAATGACTTTCTTCTTAACTCAGGTCATCATGCCCTTAAATTTATCAATACTTAATGAAAGTTAAATCATAAACATGCCAAATGGGTTGAGTTTCTCCAAGACTATTCACTTGTCCTTAAACATAAACTAGGATTTGAAAACAAACCTGCTGACGCATTATCAATGGTGGAAATAATCATCTCCTCTTTAGAATTCAAAATTCTTAAATTTGAACAAATTCGAGATGAGTACCCAATGTGCCCGGACTTTTATCTAATTTATATGGAGCACTTGGAGAAACTGCTAACCTTAAATGCAACATATTATGTGATTAATGGGTATCCTTATTGAGAAAAGAAACTTTATACTCTTAGGTTTTCTCATAGGGAGTTTTTGATTTTTTAATTGCACACAGGAAGAATTGCTGGCCAATCTGGAAAGGATAAAATAATATGCTTGATGGATAATAGATTTTCATGGCCTTCCTTAAAAAAAGATATTCAAAAATTAGTAGCTCAATGTTTAACTTGCAAATAAGCTAAAGTCACTAAACAAAAATCTGGCTAATACACGGCATTGCAAGTTCTTCATAGGCCTTAGGAAGATTTATCAATGTATATTGTTATTGAGTTACCCCGAATAGCTCGTGATCATGATAGCATATTTATGGTTGTTGATAGATTTTCTAAGATGGCCCATTTCATACATTGCTCTAAAATTAATAATGTATTCCATACTGCAAAATTTTACTTTAAGTAAATTGTGCAATTGTATGTCCTTCCTTTAACTATTGTATCAGATCGAGATGTTAGATTTATCTCATATTTTTGGAAGACCTTATGGAAACTTCTTGGGACAAAATTGAAAATTTTATCAAATTTTCACCCCCAAACAGTGGTCAAACTGATGTTATCAATCAAAACTTAGAAAACTTAAGTGCCTTGTTGGAAAAATATAGGTAATTGGGACTTACATTTACCTACTACTGAATTTATATACAATAGTAGTACTTCCCGAACAATCAAAACATTTCCATTTTAAGTGGTGTATGAATATAATCTGTGGTGCCCAGCCCCACCGTAATCCTGTTAACTATTAAGTTAACACTATTATAGTGGAGTGATCACCAAATGACAAGATCCTTGCTTATAATTAGATTAGGCACTCATCCTAATCTATTATAATCAAAAACTTTGTGGGGCTGGGGCACCACACCACTAGCATCACACCCCTAGCTAATTTGGGGATGAAAAATTCAAAAATAAAGTTAAAAATTGATTTAATGATCAATTTAATTTATTACTTTTTTGAGTCATAAAATTGGCAAAATGCCTAATTAAATCTATTGAGGTCCGATTGACCCCAAAACTTCAGGATTATGTCATAATAGCTAGATAAAGTCATTGCAAAAGAAATTAGAACTTAGTTAAGCTTGAATTAGTAAAAAAATAATCTAAGATTTTACAAACATACACACTCCCCTTTTATGATATGTGCAGTCTCATGATCTCTCCATAGTCTGCCATGGCTCAATGATTTGTCAGACTCTAATCCTCCCAAAGTGAATTTCTATTTGCATATTTATTATTCTTAATTTTTCATGCATTAAAATTTATCTTAATGATATGTTCAATATGATATAGCACAAATATGTTACAACAATAATATAATAATCAAATAAATTAATTATATTTGTGATATACTTTTGTTATGTACTAAGTTATCCGTCCTTATATCATAATGTAGTCAAGACATATCAATTCTTCTTTTCCATTAGCTTTAATATGACTAAAACATTATTTTGAGTCTTGATTTAATCTAAGCACATATGCAAGGCTTCATTAGCCTAATCTTGCTATTATATAATGCTAATTGAATCAATTTCATCACATATAAGGCCTACAAATTACATCAACACTACATTTATAATGTTTTTGGACCTGGCATGTCTAACGGTGTAGATTGAGTTTTTCTTAGATCAAATATTTAACTTATAAAATTAGATACCAAAATTTGACAATTATGACGAATTGAGGTTCCTCGGGTGATGAGGAATGCATAGACCCCTCATTTATCTAATTTGGATTCTTGCATGCTTCACAAGGCATTATTGACTAAAATTAAGGTTTGATCTTCTTACTCATCTAAATATATTGTCTTCTTCAAATATAAGTTATGTGAGTTACAAGGATTTTATATGTACTTTATTTGGTTAAAACGGAGCTCGGTATGTTTTAATAGGTGAATCTAAATTTAGCTACGATTAAAATTTGGCTTACAAGTTTATAATTTAAAATTAACCAATTTTACTATCATTGGATCAATCTGTAATATACATTTATTTCAAATATAATTAATTATATTTAATTAATAAATAAAGTTTGAATTATATACTCTTACTATTTCATTATAGTAATGTTAGAAATGAATTTAGAGAATATTTGATAAATCTTAAAAATTAATTTACTTCAGGATTTTTCATAGTTATTTTAATAAGAATTTAAATTAAAATAATTATTTAAAATTATTTAGTTATCAGAATAAAATTTTTTTGATATTTTTGGATTCAGGACGTTGATATAAGCTAAAAGGGAAAATTTTATAAATTTAAAACTATTTATAAAGAATAGTAAAAAAAAAATTGTAAATTTTCGGGGCTAGTTGTCGCTTACCCATTCGTCCAAATTTGATATTTTTGGTATTGTTTGGAATCGTATCCACGAGACCTTTCATTTGATACCTTAAAATTTAATTTTCATTAAATTTTGATTTTTGAATTTATAAAAATTTAAAATTTCATTTATTTATTTATTTATTTAAATTTAACTAATTTTTAATTTTTATCTTTTCTTAAAATTTATCTTTGTAAATATACCCCTTAAGAATATTTTTATCCTATTTGGAGAGAATTTTATTTCAAATAAAGATAAAATTCACCTCTTAATCTAAATCATCCATTCTTATTTTGATTTATTTATGCAATTTGATTTAATTTCTCTCTTATCCAATATATTTCTATACATTTAAAGGCTGTAGATGAGAGGAAAAATTCAACATTTGTAACTCAATTTAGACTTCTCCTCTCTTAGCAAACACCTCTCATTTATCTCCTTTCATCACCTCCAAATTCTTCTTCGTCCCAAACACTTCTCCTTTCATTTTTAAGAACGTCTTCACATCTCTTTTTTTTTCTCTAAATCTCTCATACTCTCAAGACTATCTAAGAGATCCAAGAAGTTATATAAGATGTTCAAATCATCTTAGAGAAAAGATCTAAAGAAGAACTCCTCTCTATCAAACTTTCCAAATTTCTACTTAAAGTAATTATTTTTTTTTTCATTTTATTTATAAGATCAAAGCATGCATGCAAATCATCTTTCAATTTGATTTAGATCTCCTCATAATAAGCAAAGGTTTAATACAAGATTATTTCATTTTGATAAAATTCTTAAAATTCTAATTTCTTTCAAAATTTTATCATACTTTAAAAAATATATATATAATTTTTTTTTTAACTTTACTTAGCCATAGTTCTTAGATTCATCACTTTTAAGACTTGAAATATATTCTTATATGTTGTTCTCCTATATATTAGTTGCATATTATTAGAAGAAACTACTTAATAATTTTTCTTCTATACTAATTTAAATTAATTCTAAAGTATAATGAAATTTCTGAAATTTTATTTAGAAATTTTTTTTGGATTTTCTAAGATTTTAAGATTTTGGTAATACTTTGAAACTTTATAAATTTTTGGTTACCTAGAATATAAGGCTATAATTTTGCATGTAGATTTCCTTATATATTAGGAAGAACTTCACTTAAGCCATCCCAGAATTTTGAGCACTTTAAAATCAACATTTAAGTGCTCAAAGTTCAATAACAACTCTAAAATGTTTCAAATTTAAAAACAAATTTTTCTAAACTTTTATTGATGTTTAGCTTAGTATAATTTTTATTTCAAGTACAGTTAGATGTTGATATATGGCAAACATAATCTTGATTATATTATGAGCAATTTTTCTATTAATAACTTGAGTTGATTATGTCATTAAGAAGGTTATTTAAGTGCTAATAGTTTGCTAAACAAATCATAAATTTAAACTTCGATAAAATTTTTGAAATTTCAGAAATTTTCTAAAGTTTGAAATGATATAATTTTCAAAATACAGGGGATCTAAATGTGATTTTTGGCATACATATTCTCTGATATATAGAGAACAATTTATGTTTAGGCATTAATAGAAAATAAGCACTCTAAAAATACCTTTTGGATAACATAAAATTAGCTAAAAACTTAAATTTCTTACTTAGCCAAAATTAGGAAAATTTTATAAAAATGAAATTTTTATTTCAAATGATATATAATTAATTAACAAACTTTATAATTGCTGTAATAACATAAATTTTGATATTTATGAATAGTTTAAGTAATAAATTTCATTTTTAGAATATTTATAAATATAATTTCTCATAATAATAATATTATGAATTTTTTCATATAACTTATTAAGTGAATAATTTAAAGTAAATTAGGATATTTGATTAACAAATTTAGATGTTGATTTAACAGAATGAAATCAATGAATTTAAGAAAATTATTTTTTAAGTTAGGTATGAAATTATTCTTAAGTTTTATTTCAAGTATCTTAATTTTGAGCTTATTTCTATTTTAATATCGCTTATTCATTTTATCAAGTAAACCGCATTATTAAATTACAATATTTTTATATAAAAGTGTGTGATAAAAAGTAAAGAAATTTCCTTTCCTATGTTTATTTTTGAAGAAAGAAATGAAAATTTAACTTGTACAAGTAAAGCTTACTAGTAGCTCACAATGAAATAAGGAGAGATCTTGCCATTATGGAAGTGGGCAGAAGATCGAGAGGAAAGATACACCATTTTAACAACTATAAGATTAGGCACTACTGAAGGGTGGTGATAAGCTTCCATGGCCAATATATTTTACATGTTGGATGATGAGTCACAGGACTCAGCTTTGTGTCATAATTTACTTTTAATTAAAAAATTTTCACTTGATACTTTTCAAATATTTAATTTCATATCTAACATGCAGGACAAGTTTGGTAAAATTTGCATCATTTATTTTATTGCACGTTAATATAAAAATTTAATTTCTTGTCATTTCATTTGATTTACACCTATTTTAGGATGCTAGAAGATAATTCTTAATGGATAATTTTTGTACTCCTATCTGACTAGTTTTACTGATGATTATTTAAGATTTTGAAAACTAAAGCTTGAGAAGATACTCACTTATGAAGAGCTTATAAGAAGAAATAAGATTGGAGTGAATATATTTTCTTTTGCTATATATTATAATAATAATTGAACTTATGTAATTTTATAAGATTGGCTCTATGATGAATAAATAACTTATAATTTTATTACATTATTCTCTGTATTTTAAATGATAAGTTTATTATTTAGAAATTCTCAAACTTGATCACTCAGTTATCACAATTTTGGTATTAGAGCAAAGTTTGAGAAAATCTAAGTAATAAATTCAATAGAAGCAAAATTAATAATATTTAAAATTTTAAATTATGAGATATAAATTAAGTTGGGGAGCTTAGTAATAATTAAGCTTAACAAAATTTATTTACCTTTTTTTTAGGAAATAGAAAGTCATAATCAAAATAATAATAATAACTCTTCTCATGATGATAGGGTTCAGCAAACTATACCTAATCATAATGAACATATCTCTCCAAACCTAGAGGCAGTGTATCCATTCAATAATAATAATGGGGCAAATCAAATATTACAATTTATGAATATGATGACACAATTCATAAATAATCAATAAACTCACTTCCAACCTCTTACTTCAACTTAAATAAAGAATGTTGATAATACAATGATGGTATTTCTTAAATTGCAATCGCCTAGATTCAATGGAATAGTAAATCCTTTTCAAGTTGATGAATAGATTCAAAGAATTGAAAAAGAATTCAAGTGTACTAAGAGTTCCAAAAATCAAAAAGTAGCTTTAGCTACTTATCTTCTGACTGAATTAATTGAGAAATGGTGGAAAACTGCAAAGGCAACCACATTTCAAGAGAAAACTGAAGAAGAATTTCATGGCCTGAATTTGTCAATGACTTTCTTAATAAGTATGTGCCACTGTCTGCAAGGCAGTCAATGAGGAAGAAATTCTTGAATTTAAAGCAAGGAGGTCACACGATGACAGAATATGAAGAATAATTTACTCGCTTAGCAAGTTTTGCTCATGAAATGGTGGCAACGGAAGATGTGAGATGCCACTTATTTCTTAGCGGTTTGAGAAATTTCATAAAATTACCCAAAATTAGGATTTTAATCGTTTGATTTCTAACTTGGACTAAACATTTGGAACTTAATTCTAATAACTAATTAAGACTGTTAAAAAAGATTTGAAGTTAATTGAACTATTAAATGATGATTAACAATCTTGGGTTGTTACATGCGCCCGAGTTCGATTCGGTCGTCAAATCTGGGAGCAGATACGACTGTTCAAATGTGATCAGGCTGTAGATCCTAGCATCCGTCGTTTGCTTATAGATCAAACGGTGCAGATTTAGCCGATCTGATGTTCCGTGTTTATATATGAACAATAGATCTCTACCGTTCGATTAAATTTGATTTTTCAAATAAATTTAATTTGATTTATTAAATTAACTTATATAATTTTATTGTAATAAAAATTGCAAATGTATTTTATAAATTTTTCGATCGTTTTAAATTAAAAAATTATGAGACTTGTAACATATCATATTTTCGATGTGAGAAATTCAAATATGCAACTGAATTTGAGGTTGGAGGTCAAAATTATTTTAGTAAAATTTTTAGTATTAATTTAATATTAAAATATCCCAAATTTACAACTGCTCAGATTCACTCCAAATTTCACCAGTAAACTCATAATGATGTTCTGAGTATAATAACAAATTTTGGATTTAATTAAGCCTAATTTTGGGAGACAAATAAAAGTTGTTACACTGCATCACTATGAAAAAGGAAAAGAGACTCGCTATCAGTCTCCAAGTGAGAGATTGTTGAGTGATTAGAGGCTCGAGTGCAATGAACTCACCAAAATAATCTGAACATGATACTCAGAAAAACTCATTTAATGAAATTTGAATTTCATTTCAATATAAAATTTAAAAATAATATTTATATTATTTTAATATAAATAAATAAACACTAATAAAATAATATTCAAATTCTATTGAATAAATTTTTTTGAGTTATATATTAACAAATCTAAATAACATTTTTCTTTCCATTGAATTGAATACCGGATATTAGGTTTTTTTTTAATATAGATAATGCATTCATAATAATTCTATTTAATTTATTTATACATATTTTAGGGGAGCCTTTATGTTGGGCCCATAACTGTTGGATCGAACTAAACTGGTTGGATGGAATGAAGCCAATACTTCGTCTATGTACCCCTCATTCTATATATAATAAAACAATTTTCATCCGTGCATTTGCTAAATAGCACAAAATAAAAACAAATAAATAAGAGTATTCAGCATTCAGTTGATGAAATAAGCCCTAATGCAATTAATTGTGCTCTGCAACATAGAATAAGAACCACCGGAGCGGAGAACTTGCATGGATCATAACCAGTGAACTGAGAAAAAAATTGGATCAGCTCGAGACAATGACATCAAAATCAGTGACGGTCCATTCTGCAGTCTCCTGAGCGTCACTGATAAATATCTCGGTTCCAACATCAACGGAGGTCCAGCGCCTCTTAGCAGGGGTGGTTCCAGGATCCTGCAGCGCAACTTGAGCCTCTTCGTTTCCATGTCCGGCAGTATTCCTCCACCTACTCATGGGCATCCCTCGAATCACCATTCCAAAAAAGGGAAAGCTCACAGGGGATTTGACATTCCAAACTTATTAAAAGAGGTCGCAGCATTTCGTTCGAAGAACGGCATGGTGCCGATGTTGAGACCCATCCTTCCTTACTTTTTGAAAAAGGTTAAGGACTTTGTTCCTAAGGATCTGTCCGAAGATCAGCTCTTACGCAAGCTCCGCAATCTTCGTGCCAATTTCCGGAATGGCGGTCGCCCTGGTCCCTACTGTCCAGCCTCCGATTGGGATTTGTATGAACTAGAGGTCGAGGCTTGGGGTCCTTGCCATGCTTACAAGTTCAGAGACAAAGCCAGTGGTTTTGCGAATAGAAGAATGGGCGCACAGGAAAGTGAGAGGGAGGAGTCTCGTGAGAGCCTTGATTTAGTGAGTTCACCGGGAAATGAGGATACTGACTCTCCTTTTCAGTATTTGAAATATGCATTGGAAGCCTTCTGGAAGGACAAAAACCTTAACTTGAATGCCTTGCACATGGCAATGCAGCATGTTAATCCTATCCAAGCTAAATATCTTGATGAACAATTCATGGAGATTGCTAAGGATGAGCTAAAGTTGGGGTTCGTGAAGAATAAGTTGTCCATTGATGTTATCAGTGCAGCTAAATGTTTCCACGCTGATGGCCGTTAGCTGAAAGGGTTATTAGAGATAATTGTATCTATATTTGGGAAATAATTGTGTTTTCCACATAGTTTTATCTTATCTACATTTTGGCCAAAAATTATCAATTCTCTAATAACAATGCAAAATTTAAATCAACAAATATAACATTATACAGTTCCAACGAATATCAAGTTTCAACGCACATGTGAGTATAACTGCTCTAAACCTGTAGCATTACAAGATGTTTAGCTTGGACAAGATCGACATGCTGCGTTGCTAGGTGCAAGGCATTCAAGTTAAGGTTTTTGTACTTCCAGAAGCCTTCCAATGCATGTTTCAATTATAGGAAATGAGAGTCAGCTTCATCATTTCTCGATGAATCCACTAAATCAAGGCTCTCACGAGACTCCTCGCTCACTTTCCTTTGCGCCCATTATTCTACTCGCAAAGCCGCCGGCTTTGTCTCTGAACCAAGCTTCGACCTCTAGCTCATACAAATCCCAATCGGAGGCTCGGAAGTAGGGACTAGTGCGAACACGATTCTGGAAATTTGCATGAAGTTTGTGGATCTTCGGACAGATCGTTGGGAACAAAATTCTTCGCTTCTTTCAAAAAGTGTGGAAGGAAGGATTTCAACATCGGCCATGTTTCTTCGAGCCACGACTGCGTTTAACAAGTTTGGAATGTCGAATCACCCTTGAGCTTTCCCTCTTTTGGAATGGTGGTTCGAGGATAAATGTGGCCGGACATGGAAACAGAGATGCTCAAATTTGAGGTTGAAGAAAGGGCATGGTTAGGGTTTCGACTTTCCACATTTCTAAACTCTTTATTTGGATGCTCGAAAATTAAGGTTTCCTTTATCACTTTGTAGACGAGCCAGCGAATTGTTGACGACGTGGGAGGCAAAGATAACGAGCAAGCTATCTTTATTTTGGATGCTCGAAAATTAAGGTTTCCTTGTCACTTCGTAGACGAACCAGTGAATTGTTGACAACGTGAGAGGCAAAGATGACGAGCAAGCTATCTTTATTTTGGATGCTCGAAAATCAAGGTT
Source organism: Gastrodia elata (assembly GCA_016760335.1). Classification (NCBI taxonomy): domain Eukaryota; kingdom Viridiplantae; phylum Streptophyta; class Magnoliopsida; order Asparagales; family Orchidaceae; genus Gastrodia; species Gastrodia elata. The sequence goes on from CM028673.1 coordinate 663,965, forward strand.
TCCTTTACCACTTCGTAGACGAGACAGTGAATTGTTGACAACGTGGGAGGCAAATATGATGAGCAAGCTACGGTTCCTCAGCCGTAATTCACGTTGAGAAGATGACAATAGGCGAATAGAGGAGAAGCTCGCAAAGGAAAGAACTTAGTTTTTTTTTTTTGTCGTGTCGGGATTAAGTGAAGAGATCTCGGATGCCATGTAGCCTTTCCACGTTGAAGCAGCATTTCTCATATTTATTTTCATGGAAAGAAGGCAGATTTCTTTCTTCAAGTTGTTTTTCTTATTTTTTTATCATAAGCGCTACTGTCTTTTTTTATTGAAAGAAATCACTATTGTTTCTTTACCATGCGTACATTTTCCATATTTTAATGCCTAGTTCTTCATTTTGTTATGTGCTTCATCCGAATCTCTATCAAGGAGGGCAACTAGCTTCTTCAGAGTAGCGTTTCAGGTTCTTAAATTGATTTTATAGAAAAATATCTAGAGACTGGATCATTTTCTTGTACTCATTAGATTATGTATTTGAATATGTTCGGGACTACTGAACAGAACAGGCAGAAGAAACTCTTTTCTCTGTTGAATTAGAGTTCTTAATTGCATTCAGGATTATAGAGAGCCAGGATGTTCATCCTGCTCCATATTGTTTGATTGTTTTGTAGCTTAGAAAAATTGACTGAAGAGAGCTTCAATGTGAAAGCTGCTTTCATTAAAGGTGGAGGTTAGGGCAGGGCAATCGATCTTTGCAACTTGGTCATTTTCTTATCCTTCTTGATACTCATACATAAATATTTGTATCTGTTATTGCTTGTTAGTTTGATAGTTCGTTGATTTTTAACAATTCTCTTATGTTGTCGTTCAAATTTCAAATTTAACAGAAAAAACCTTGTTTTTTTTGGTGGAACGAGAGTAAGATGGTGCTTCTATTGAATTAGAGTTTGTTTGTTGTGGAGACTTATATTTTAGCCTTGTTCAAGGATTAGGTAGAAGGTCTAAAAAAAGATGAGAATAAAGTATTAATAGAGAGAAAGAGAAATTCATGTTTAAAGTGTGTCATCCTATATTATTTGATTTTCTATTTATAATCTCAGTTCCTATTTAGCACAAATTTAGATTTATGGTAGATTTTTAGTGATAAGTGAAAGTAAATTTAGGAGTAATATTAAGTTTTAATCTTTATATTATGGTGTTATTAGAATTTGGGAATGGAAATAGTTAGAAAATGATCTTTGTGATGTATTAAAAATAGACTTAATTACCTAAAGCACTTTTAAATTTTAGAATATAATAATGGGATATTAAGACTTTGGCAACTTAAGTTCATGAGGAATAGAATCCTAAATACTCAAAAATTAATAAGTTTAGTTTTGAAGGTAGTGATTTAATTGAATTTTTATGTATTCTATGAGTTATTCACTCTATTTAATTATAAGATTCTATGAGCAATTTGCTAGCAAGCCTAATGATGATCAAAACAAGTAATATTCATTTTATAAAACAATTACTTTTCATTTTTTTTGCGAATACAGGTACTATTCATTTTATAATTTCAGAAACTATTTATTTTGCAAACCAGTAACTATTCATTTTGTAAAAAGTAGTATTATTCATTTCCTATTCACTTGAAATACACTTCATTACAAGAAAGATGGTGCATATGATACTCCTCAATTTTTGCTTATCATGTGTATTTGTATTGTTCTGGTTCAATCATAAATGAAATAAACAACAACACAACTCAATCATGATTAACTCATTTATACTTATAACTTTTAATAAGCACTAGAAACTGAACAAGAAACATATCATTAGGATATGGATAAGCCAAATCTAAAATGAAAATTCCCTAAGGTTTGCGTATAAGATCACAGATGAAATCAATTCAGCATAGCATCAGCTACTATGTCATCATCTGATTCAAGTAACAAGGTTTGGAGTTAAAATTGAAAATAGTATTTATTAACAAAATTCACATAAATGCAAACTACCGAACTTTATTTTACGTCTGCATAAGAAGATTGACTCTTTATTATCTTGGCTGAGGATAGAAAGGTGAAGATTGACTCCTATAGAAAATACTTTGAAATATGGAAAATAAAAGAGAAACGAAGGAGAATACTTGCCATCTAATTGAAGAGTTTTTGGCCTTTTTGTGAAGAAGAGGTATCGCTTAAGCAAGTAGAAAACTCTCAAAAAGCTAGGAGTAATTGTGCATACTTCTTACATTTAGCTCTTGTCCTAACAATAAGCTGTTGTAGTTTTCAGTTAGTTTTGATCCAGAATTTTACATTTTTATCTTGACCTTTTATTTTATATGAAGAGACTCTTGAATTGCATCTTGTTTAAAGTTACTGAAATATTTTATCTGTGTGGTGGTCGACATATGTGAGTCTCATCAAGCCACTTATATTTTGTGTTTTATATTTAAGTTTAATGGTGTGATGAATTATTATTGTCTTTTATTTTTCTGCAGAAATTTTGCCACTGTGATAAACAACTCAACATAATTGATGACATGTTTTACTTCTTGAATCATTTGCCTCACTATTTCATGATACTTTCAAAACTCAAGTTAATTGTTACTTGTGTGCTTAAAATTAGGTTTAACTTTTTAGGAGCCGACGGATATGCTCTCATGAGATTGTTTGTTGCATATCAAAGAACGGATGCTTGAAATTAACCAGCCTCATAATTTGCCACTTTAAAAGGTTCACCAACCGAAACAAGTAGTGACGAGATTGAATTTTTATTGGATTCAAAAATAGTTCTTGGGCGTACAAAATAAACTCCTTTAAATTCACTTGTTTTCATTTTGAGAATATTTTTTGCATTACCAACTATTTGTTATTATTATATTTATGGGATGTTTGGATTGGGGTAAAAGTAGAATAAAATTTTTTCGTATAAAGTGAGATTACTTGCGTTTGGTTTGAAGTAAAACGGTGAAAAAATTTTACACTTTAATTTGATTTTGTGTTCGTATATACGGAAACGACGTAATAGAGTTCAGGATTACGCGGAAGAAGTAGAGCAGCTGAACAATGTCTTCTCCAGCCTCGATTTGTTCGTTCGATTGAACTGCCTCTCCGGGCAGTGTCTTCTCCGATCACAATGCATTTGAACGAACGAATCCCGACAAAGTTCGATCAACGAATTGAACGATTCGTTCTATCGATTCGTTTGTCCGAACGATTCGATTGAACAAATCCTTTGGACGAACGAATCTTCCGAACGAAATCTAAATTCCAAAAAAAAAAATTGATTGGGTAATCTTACCCCTTTAATTTAATCAAAACACAACACTTCAAATTACTTTATTTCAAATAAAAAAAATAAAGTTACTTGAAAAATTACCAAACAATAGTAAAATAATCAAATTACACTGTAATCTAATTAATTTGCCCTAAGATTTATTAGATTTTTTCATGCCAAACAACTCCTTAATAAAATTCTAAATGCATATAAAAGATTTTTTTTAATAAATTTGTAACTTGAATTTGCATCCGCTTAATTGGACGATAATACTTGCTGTTGGAACAATGAATATGGCCTTATTATTATTAAATTTTTAATATTGGTGTTGCACAGATTTGTTATCTGAAAGTTTCTAATCCGCACCTTTTTTTGGGTTAAATCTCAATCAGAAATTTTATGATTATCTAATGATCATTCATAATGGAGAAATAATAACAATCACCAATAGGTTTCTCTTTGCCATGTTATCCATTAATAAATTGTATTGTAAATTATAAAGTCATGCTTAGGTCAGCAGATGTTAACTGCTCACTTTTTAGTTTTGTATTTTATTTAATTTTAGCCATGAGTTATTCTTCTTCCTAAATAGCTGTGAGCTTGTATAGGTTTTAAAGTTAGTCTTGTTTCAGTTTGAACCTTTCCGAAATTAAACAATAATCCGTATTATTTTCTTTTCTCCGTTGTTTCTCATGTGTACATGCGTTAACTGTTAGAATTGGAATTTTAATGAAGAGATGTTTGATTGGGCTTGGCTTAGCTTTGCTATGCTGCTAGTCAAAGCTATTTAAGTACTGAACTGGGCCGAAGTTCTACCAATTTTATTTTATTTCCTTAAATATAACAGTAATCCTTGTGGAGTATTGCTACACTTACACACTAGTATACACCAAAATATGTAGATGATGTGTCAATTCAATGTGTAAGTAGATTATTAGTTGAATGTATTTTTTGATAGGACTTATATACAAAAATTACAAAAAAAGAAAATTTCTAATTGATCCTGAATACTTTTTAATATATATTCTTGTGTAACTATAGCATTTTCCAATCCTTGTGTGGTCAGTGATCTCTCTTATATTAACCGCAGTTACTTTTTCTCTCATTTAGTGCCTAATAAAGAAATGCTGGTAATTCAATGCAACAGTTTCCTTATTTATTATTTAATGCTGCCAGTGCCAGTACTTCTTCCTTTTCTAGCATCATCTGTCACTGGATTCAAGTGCTGCGTCTCTGGTTGTCTTTGTTGAAAGATCCTAGAAATAGCACATAAATCAAGGTCATATAGTCTTTCTTCTAGTTTGGGTGGAGGTCAACTGATTCATGATCAAATTTAAATCTTCCTGGCAGCTTTTTTCAGTCAAATTAATACTATGAAGGAGCTTTCTGACAATAAAATTTCTTCCTTTGCAATCTCATCACCTTCAAATTGTGCTAAAGTTTCAAGAGTTAGGGAGAGCCTAAAGTCAGAATCAACGAACAAAGAGTTAGGGAGAGCCTAAAGTCAGAATCAACGAACAAAGTATCAGCGTTGTCAACAGGCAAACAAAAATCTATTTCTTTAGAGCTTGTAGCTACTCCAAGGGTTAAGAGGTTGATTTTCTTGAACAAGCCAAGGGCGAATGGGGAAACTCTTGCTGACAAAAGGGAAATGGAGATGGTGGGGGCCAAAGCTTGGGAGCCGGCCGAGAGTCCGACCAGAGGAACAATATGCTCCGCTTCGCAGGAGATCGGAAACTAATTCCAGGAAGTGTGATGACGAGCAAGATGCAAAGGCTAGAGATTTTTGAGAATATAAATGAACCTTTTCATAAGATATGTATAAGCACTATCTTATTGAAGATGAGAAAAAAAGTAAGGATTAGAGAGGTGCGTCAACACCTATTCGAGGATACGAGTAGGCTTTGTATTCTCTGAACTTAAGGGAACTATAATCATGAAAGAACCTTTCCATTGTTGCGGTCGGGCTTTATATTCTCTGATTTTTTGTTATGATCTTGTCAACTCTTTTGAGTTTGAATTTGTTCATAGAGTCATGTGAGGATTAGTATAAATTTTGGCGAAGGGGACGAGTCAATTGCATCCCAAATTTCCCAGCTTTTGGCTTAGGTCAACCATCACCAAGCCTAAATTAAGCTTAGCTAAAGAAAATAACTTTTAAGACAATATAAAATAATTTGTTAAAACTCTATACCTTTAAGGAAGTTAATTTGAATGAGCTACCAAAATGTAGAGGATTTGATCAAGACCAAGAATAGCCAATTTGGATCACAATAGCATCAAGTATCGGGAATTTGACAATGTCTCAAATGCCCTGAACTTCATCGTTAAATTTGATATTCATACTGGCCAACCAATTGATGATTTTATGAAAAACATTTAAATGATCTGGCATGGTTCTATCATCAGTATACTTACGGTCAATCATTGGCTCAATCATTCTTAACTGATGTGTCCATTCTCTTGATGTCCTTTTGATTTCTCGGCCGCTAATACATGCAATAACCTTGAGCTGATCTAGGCTATTATTTAAATTTTGTTTTTATTTAAGAAATCACCCCAAAATGTAGGGTTTGTTAGTAACTTATGAAGAAATAATGAGGGATTTAGTCAATAAGAAAGGGGCAGAAAATCTAAAAGAAAGACTCACCAAAATAATAATTATATAAATAATTACTTATATATATGTAATTGTAATTGTAACAACAGCCAATTTAAAAGTTCTTATTATGTTTTAGTTATGTAATAATATAATTTTTGAGAAAAATAATAAATAGAATATTTTGAAAACTATTGATTATTTTGTCATGAGAAATGCACTGAAATTAAGAGATAAAATAAGAAATAAAAATACTATGCTTACATAAAAAATATATAAAAAAATTATTTATGATTAATAATTTTTTTATTTTAATTTTTGTATATAGGCCCCACAAAAAATATATTCAACCAATAATTTATTTACACATTAAATTAACATATCATCTACATCAGTAATAATGACCATAATTTCAAAAAGTTAAGGTGCCTTTATCATAAAATTTAATAATATATTTCATACCACTTGCTTTCATCCATGGAGTTTCCTAAAGACTTTTAAGGTGATGTTTGAGATTAGATACTCCCCTCTTTCACTATCTTCTTCCAATCATCTCCAACATCCTAAAATATATATTTAAATTATCAAAGTCTTCTTCTATAGTTTTATAAAGATAAAATAACTAATTTTAAATAAAAAAACTTATGGCACACACACATATATATATATATATATATATATATATATATATATATATTAATAACAATAATAATAATAACTAAAATAAAGCTTGTCTCTAAAAAAAATAAGATTAAGAATTTAATCCTTTTTAAGAAAGAGTTTCCAAAATAATTTACATTGAAGGTAAGATAATATGGATTTCAATTACATCAAGTTTATTATTTGTGGAAAATATTTTTGAGCACCCGCTTTACTTTTCTTGTAGGATACATACTGTATAATTTTACTAAACTCTAAGCACTCTTACATGATTGGCATAAACTCTTCAATTACATAAAACTCATTAAAGGTATTAAGTTAGTGGCTTCAAGAAAATCACATCACTTGATTAGCTTATAAGAAGGATGTTGCACAAACTATTTAATTATAATATTTTTAAGGCATTTATGTTAAAATTAGGTATTTAAAGGTTTCATGTGATTATGAGCTTATTTTAAGAAATCTTAAATATATGTGATTTCTTTGAGCTTGTAAGTACTTGTTATTGTCACTTAATTTCTCGACTTTGATCATGAGCCTTCACATCAAGGATTCTTCATTAAGGATATAAGAGAACATTTTCATAAGAGATATATCAACATTACTATAATAGCCCGTTGCTGGTTCAACGAGAATTGTTTCGACATTAGTCATTCACTAACCGCAGGAGCCTATTGAGCAATTTAAAAGAGAATGAATACACATGAATAAAAGTTAAAAGGATATTTTCATTCATCATTATTTAATATTACAAAATAACCAAAAGAGCTTTTTACATGGTTCATCATTTGATGTAAGGATAATCTTAAGTAAAGTAAAACATAAAGAAAATAAATATTGGTGACATTTGTTTCTTCAACAACTTGAAAATGTATGATAATCACTTTAAAATTCTCATTCGACTTCTCCCATAAGTACATAATCTGATATTATAAAGAAAATAACATCGGAATTGGAATTCTCAATAATTAGATTATACTCTAAGTACTGCAATAAATATTAAAATATTACATTTTTATCATCATAATTCGATTATTAGAAATAAGGATGTAATAAAAATGTATGAAAATATGGTAAATAGTGAAAAAATGATAATAAAACTAAATTCTTGGAAAATATATTCATTGTATTATAATTTAAATATATGCTATTGATATCATTTTTTAGTAAACAATCAACACGTATGTTACTGATGTTATTTTTCCAATAATCAATCAATATATACAAAAATGTATATAAGTGCAATGAATGATATATATATATTGGGTAACTTTTTCTCTAAAGTTCAAAAATACAAATGTTTATTGTATATGCATAAGGTTTTGATATATTAAAAATTAGTTTTTTGGCTAGGATAAATTGCACTATTTTTAACAATAAATTTATAGTTTTGTGAAAACAATATTTAGAAATTTATAAAGCAAAATAGTATAATATTTATAAAAAAATAATATTTATTTTCTTCTTTCATTCTTCTATTATATTTTTCCTATCTCTTTTTTTTTTTCTCTTCTTTTTTTAATTTTTTATTATCACTGCTCTCTCTCCTCTTCTCATTTTTTTATTTTCTCTCCTCTATTCTCTCATTTTTCTTCTCTCTTCTTTTCTTTATTTTTATAAGAAAATTATTACTTCTTTCTCATATTTTCTCTTTCTTCTCTTCTCCCCTCTTTTTATTCTCTTCTCTAATTCTTCTTTCATGTAAAATCATCACTTCTCTCTCTTTCTTAGAAATAAAACTATTAGATAGAAGATTAAAATTTAAATTGGCAAAAATTATAAATAATAATAATAATAATAATAATGACAAAAATTAAAATAATTGAAAGAAGTTATAGAAATTAATAATAATAGTAATAATAATCATAATAATAATATTAATAATAATATAAATTAAAATCACGTAAACTTAAATGATTGAATTGAATTTGTATAAAATAATAATAATAATAATAATAATAATTATTATTATTATTATAATAATAATATAAATTGAAATGATAGAAATTTAGATGATTGAATTGAAATGGTAGATATTAATAATAATAGTAATGCTAATAATAATAATATTAATAATAATGGAGGGAGAGATTTAAAAATTAGGATGAGTACGAGTGGAGGGAAATGGGTGGGGTGTTTTTATAAGAGATGTAGGTCGGTGGGAGGGCTGTCGCCGGCCCTGGCCAGTCAGCCGGTGTCGGCGACCGGCTGCCGAGCCGTGCGCCGCACCACAGGGGCCGTGCGTGCGTACAACTCGATTAGGATGGGGGGGGCGTGCATGTGTACCGGATAGGGGAGGAGATAAGGAAAAAATAAAAATAAAAATTTGAATAATTAATATTAATTAAATTATTCACATTATTTCATCGTTTGATTTCCAAAATTGACGAAACATGATCTGGAGGCGTATTTTGATAATACGAACACACTCGCTCAAAATTTTTTAAATTTGGAACTATATTTTATTTTATATTATATTAATTTCTGAAGTTTAAAACTTCAAAAATTAATTACGGTCGAACAGAAGCTTCAATTTTGACGAAACTTTTTGTGTAGCATTTTTATAATATTCTTAATCCAAAGACAAGAAAATCGTTGAATTTAGATTTATATTTAATTTTCCTAATTTACTGAATTTAAATAATTTATAAATTAATTCAGAAATATCCGTTATCTGAATTGTTCGAAAATTTGGGCATTATGATCACAAAAATAAACTGCGTATTTTTATTTGCTCAAAAGTCTTCCATAATCTTAATTTTGAAATCAAATTCATGACACTGGATCGTCCTTTATAGTTTGAACTTATAATCATGTCTTACTATTTTATGTGCAAAAGGTTTATGTAAGCATCTATTATAGAATATCTTCAAATTTTATTGATATTATATTTAGGCCATGTTGCACTTTCAATTATTGTCTGTTTTAATACTTTTATTTAGATAATTTTTATTTTCAGCTTATGATTTATTAATTATAATATATAATTCTAAAAAGAGTATTATTACACTTACACACTATTATATACCAAAATATATAGATGACATATCAATTCAATATATAAGTAGATTATTGATAGAATGCAATTTTTGATAGGACTTATATATAAAAATTATAAAAAAAGAAAATTTCTAATTGATCCTGAATACTTTTTGATGTATATTCTTATATAACTATATCATTTTCTTTCTAAAAATTTGTGTGGAAAAAGACTATGATTGAGCATACCATTATTTATTATTTTTATATTTTTATTGATAAATAAATGACATATTATATTTATTATTAAAGACAATATATTATTTTGATAATAATTAAAAATTCTAGAGATACTAATATAAAATAGTATTATTTATTAACAGCTCTAATTTATATTTTAAAATATAAGCTCCCATTTTGATTATATAATAAATGGTATTGCAACTCAGCTTTCACGTGACGCCTGATAAAAACTCAGTATTTTTTCACCCTTCGTCCGCTGTCCTCTTCTCATCGCGATTTATTTAGGGTTTAGGAGCCGTCACTTTCTCCTCCCACGTCGTCTACGAAGTGGTAAAAAAAAACCTAATTTTTTAGAGCAAGCCAAAATAAAGAGCCAAGAAGAAACGTGGAAAAGTTGAAATCCTAGCCGCGCCCGCCCTTTCTTCAACCTCAAACTTGAGCCTCTTCGTTTCCATGTCCGGCAGTATTCCTCCGCCTACCCATGGGCATCCCTCGAATCACCATTCCAAAAAAGGGAAAGCTCACACGGGATTTGACATTCCAAACTTATTAAAAGAGGTCGCAGCATTTCGTTCGAAGAACGGCATGGTGCCGATGTTGAGACCCATCCTTCCTTACTTTTTGAAAAAAGTGAAGGACTTTGTTCCTAAGGATCTGTCCGAAGATCAGCTCTTACGCAAGCTCCGCAATCTTCGTGCCAATTTCCGGAATAGCGGTCGCCCTGGTCCCTACTGCCCAGCCTCCGATTGGGATTTGTATGAACTAGAGGTCGAGGCTTGGGGTCCTTGCCATGCTTACAAGTTCAGAGACAAAGCCAGTGGTTTTGAGAATAGAAGAATGGGCGCACAGGAAAGTGAGAGCGAGGAGTCTCGTGAGAGCCTTGATTTAGTGAGTTCATCGGGAAATGAGGATACTGACTCTCCTTTTCAGTATTTGAAATATGTATTGGAAGCCTTCTGGAATGACAAAAACCTTAACTTGAATGCCTTGCACATGGCAATGCAGCATGTTGATCCTATCCAAGCTAAATATCTTGATGAACAATTTATGGAGATTGCTAAGGATGAGCTAAAGTTGGGGTTCGTGAAGAATAAGTTGTCCATTGATGTTATCAGTGCAGCTAAATGTTCCCACGCTTATGGCAGTTAGCTGAAAGGGTTATTAGAGATAATTGTATCTATATTTTGGGAAATAATTGTGTTTCCCACATAGTTTTATCTTATCTACATTTTGGCCAAAAATTATCAATTCTTTATTTATCATAGGGTCTCTTAGTTTTGTTTTCTGTTTATTTTATGATCTTCACAATCTCAAGTAATCCAATTTTTTCATACTTCAATTGATTAAGTTTATTTTTTGTTTGTATTATTTTCTTTTAAAGAAGAATTTGTTTGTTGTCCATATATGATAATGTTTTTCTTTGAATTGAATCTCTTAGTCACTAGAGCTGTATGCATCATGACCCTACTGTTTATGAGCTTAGAATTTGTAGAAGTATTTCTAATATATGGATTGAATGTGATACTTTGTTTCTCATTTAAAACATCAAATCTAAGAATTATAGGGACTGGAAATAAGGTTTCTCAAATTTGTAGAGCGACAAACCAAGCAGCAGATCAGGGTTAATATGAGTATCGACAGCACTAATCTCAATATTCTTCATTTCAATGATTTTCTTAGTAAAACTTAAGTATATTATATTGGATAAAACTTTGCTTCCAGCAAAGCTTTGTTAGTTACTTGTACTTGTATATTTTCATCTCACAAAAAGCTCAAAAATCTCTATCAATTTGTACTCGCTGATTACAATGCAAAATTTAAATCAACAAATATAACATTATACAGTTCCAACGAATATCAAGTTTCAACGCACATGTGAGTATAACTGCTCTAAACCTGTAGCATTACAAGATGTTTAGCTTGGACAAGATCGACATGCTGCATTGCTAGGTGCAAGACATTCAAGTTAAGGTTTTTGTCCTTCCAGAAGCCTTCCAATGCATATTTTAAATACAGGAAAGGAGAGTCAGCTTTATCATTTCTCGATGAATCCACTAAATCAAGGCTCTCACGAGATTCCTCGCTAACTTTCCTTTGCGCCCATTCTTCTACTCGCAAAGCCGCCGGCTTTGTCTCTGAACCAAGCTTCGACCTCTAGCTCATATAAATCCCAATCGGAGGCTCGGAAGTAGGGACTAGGGCGAGCACCATTCTGAAAATTTGCATGAAGTCTGTGGATCTTCGGACAGATCGTTGGGAACAAAATTCTTCACTTCTTTCAAAAAGTGTGGAAGGAAGGATTTCAACATCGGCCATGCTTCTTCATGCCACGACTGCGTTTAACAAGTTTGTAACGTCGAATCACCCTGAGCTTTCCCTCTTTTGGAATGGTGGTTCGAAGATAAATGCGACCAGACATGGAAACAGAGATGCTCAAATTTGGGGTTGAAGAAAGGGCATGGTTAGGGTTTCGACTTTCCACATTTCTAAATTCTTTATTTGGATGCTCGACAATTAAGGTTTCCTTTACCACTTTGTAGACGAGCCAGCGAATTGTTGACGACGTGGGAGGCAAAGATAACAAGCAAGCTATCTTTATTTTGGATGCTCGAAAATCAAGGTTTCCTTGTCACTTCGTAGACGAACCAGTGAATTGTTGACAACGTGAGAGGCAAAGATGACGAGCAAGCTATCTTTATTTTGGATGCTCGAAAATCAAGGTTTCCTTTACCACTTCGTAGATGAGACAGTGAATTGTTGACAACGTGGGAGGCAAATATGATGAGCAAGCTACCGTTCCTCAGCTGTAATTCACGTTGAGAAGAGGACAATAGATGAAGAGAGGAGGAGCTCGCAAAGGAAAGAACATAGTTTTTTTTTTAATATAGATAATGCATTCATAATAATTCTATTTAATTTATTTATACATATTTTAGGGGAGCCTTTATGTTGGGCCCATAACTGTTGGATCGAACTAAACTGGTTGGATGGAATGAAGCCAATACTTCGTCTATGTACCCCTCATTCTATATATAATAAAACAATTTTCATCCGTGCATTTGCTAAATAGCACAAAATAAAAACAAATAAATAAGAGTATTCAGCATTCAGTTGATGAAATAAGCCCTAATGCAATTAATTGTGCTCTGCAACATAGAATAAGAACCACCGGAGCGGAGAACTTGCATGGATCATAACCAGTGAACTGAGAAAAAAATTGGATCAGCTCGAGACAATGACATCAAAATCAGTGACGGTCCATTCTGCAGTCTCCTGAGCGTCACTGATAAATATCTCGGTTCCAACATCAACGGAGGTCCAGCGCCTCTTAGCAGGGGTGGTTCCAGGATCCTGCAGCGCAACTTGAGCCTCTTCGTTTCCATGTCCGGCAGTATTCCTCCACCTACTCATGGGCATCCCTCGAATCACCATTCCAAAAAAGGGAAAGCTCACAGGGGATTTGACATTCCAAACTTATTAAAAGAGGTCGCAGCATTTCGTTCGAAGAACGGCATGGTGCCGATGTTGAGACCCATCCTTCCTTACTTTTTGAAAAAGGTTAAGGACTTTGTTCCTAAGGATCTGTCCGAAGATCAGCTCTTACGCAAGCTCCGCAATCTTCGTGCCAATTTCCGGAATGGCGGTCGCCCTGGTCCCTACTGTCCAGCCTCCGATTGGGATTTGTATGAACTAGAGGTCGAGGCTTGGGGTCCTTGCCATGCTTACAAGTTCAGAGACAAAGCCAGTGGTTTTGCGAATAGAAGAATGGGCGCACAGGAAAGTGAGAGGGAGGAGTCTCGTGAGAGCCTTGATTTAGTGAGTTCACCGGGAAATGAGGATACTGACTCTCCTTTTCAGTATTTGAAATATGCATTGGAAGCCTTCTGGAAGGACAAAAACCTTAACTTGAATGCCTTGCACATGGCAATGCAGCATGTTAATCCTATCCAAGCTAAATATCTTGATGAACAATTCATGGAGATTGCTAAGGATGAGCTAAAGTTGGGGTTCGTGAAGAATAAGTTGTCCATTGATGTTATCAGTGCAGCTAAATGTTTCCACGCTGATGGCCGTTAGCTGAAAGGGTTATTAGAGATAATTGTATCTATATTTTGGGAAATAATTGTGTTTTCCACATAGTTTTATCTTATCTACATTTTGGCCAAAAATTATCAATTCTCTAATAACAATGCAAAATTTAAATCAACAAATATAACATTATACAGTTCCAACGAATATCAAGTTTCAACGCACATGTGAGTATAACTGCTCTAAACCTGTAGCATTACAAGATGTTTAGCTTGGACAAGATCGACATGCTGCGTTGCTAGGTGCAAGGCATTCAAGTTAAGGTTTTTGTACTTCCAGAAGCCTTCCAATGCATGTTTCAATTATAGGAAATGAGAGTCAGCTTCATCATTTCTCGATGAATCCACTAAATCAAGGCTCTCACGAGACTCCTCGCTCACTTTCCTTTGCGCCCATTATTCTACTCGCAAAGCCGCCGGCTTTGTCTCTGAACCAAGCTTCGACCTCTAGCTCATACAAATCCCAATCGGAGGCTCGGAAGTAGGGACTAGTGCGAACACGATTCTGGAAATTTGCATGAAGTTTGTGGATCTTCGGACAGATCGTTGGGAACAAAATTCTTCGCTTCTTTCAAAAAGTGTGGAAGGAAGGATTTCAACATCGGCCATGTTTCTTCGAGCCACGACTGCGTTTAACAAGTTTGGAATGTCGAATCACCCTTGAGCTTTCCCTCTTTTGGAATGGTGGTTCGAGGATAAATGTGGCCGGACATGGAAACAGAGATGCTCAAATTTGAGGTTGAAGAAAGGGCATGGTTAGGGTTTCGACTTTCCACATTTCTAAACTCTTTATTTGGATGCTCGAAAATTAAGGTTTCCTTTATCACTTTGTAGACGAGCCAGCGAATTGTTGACGACGTGGGAGGCAAAGATAACGAGCAAGCTATCTTTATTTTGGATGCTCGAAAATTAAGGTTTCCTTGTCACTTCGTAGACGAACCAGTGAATTGTTGACAACGTGAGAGGCAAAGATGACGAGCAAGCTATCTTTATTTTGGATGCTCGAAAATCAAGGTTTCCTTTACCACTTCGTAGACGAGACAGTGAATTGTTGACAACGTGGGAGGCAAATATGATGAGCAAGCTACGGTTCCTCAGCCGTAATTCACGTTGAGAAGATGACAATAGGCGAATAGAGGAGAAGCTCGCAAAGGAAAGAACTTAGTTTTTTTTTTTGTCGTGTCGGGATTAAGTGAAGAGATCTCGGATGCCATGTAGCCTTTCCACGTTGAAGCAGCATTTCTCATATTTATTTTCATGGAAAGAAGGCAGATTTCTTTCTTCAAGTTGTTTTTCTTATTTTTTTATCATAAGCGCTACTGTCTTTTTTTATTGAAAGAAATCACTATTGTTTCTTTACCATGCGTACATTTTCCATATTTTAATGCCTAGTTCTTCATTTTGTTATGTGCTTCATCCGAATCTCTATCAAGGAGGGCAACTAGCTTCTTCAGAGTAGCGTTTCAGGTTCTTAAATTGATTTTATAGAAAAATATCTAGAGACTGGATCATTTTCTTGTACTCATTAGATTATGTATTTGAATATGTTCGGGACTACTGAACAGAACAGGCAGAAGAAACTCTTTTCTCTGTTGAATTAGAGTTCTTAATTGCATTCAGGATTATAGAGAGCCAGGATGTTCATCCTGCTCCATATTGTTTGATTGTTTTGTAGCTTAGAAAAATTGACTGAAGAGAGCTTCAATGTGAAAGCTGCTTTCATTAAAGGTGGAGGTTAGGGCAGGGCAATCGATCTTTGCAACTTGGTCATTTTCTTATCCTTCTTGATACTCATACATAAATATTTGTATCTGTTATTGCTTGTTAGTTTGATAGTTCGTTGATTTTTAACAATTCTCTTATGTTGTCGTTCAAATTTCAAATTTAACAGAAAAAACCTTGTTTTTTTTGGTGGAACGAGAGTAAGATGGTGCTTCTATTGAATTAGAGTTTGTTTGTTGTGGAGACTTATATTTTAGCCTTGTTCAAGGATTAGGTAGAAGGTCTAAAAAAAGATGAGAATAAAGTATTAATAGAGAGAAAGAGAAATTCATGTTTAAAGTGTGTCATCCTATATTATTTGATTTTCTATTTATAATCTCAGTTCCTATTTAGCACAAATTTAGATTTTATGGTAGATTTTTAGTGATAAGTGAAAGTAAATTTAGGAGTAATATTAAGTTTTAATCTTTATATTATGGTGTTATTAGAATTTGGGAATGGAAATAGTTAGAAAATGATCTTTGTGATGTATTAAAAATAGACTTAATTACCTAAAGCACTTTTAAATTTTAGAATATAATAATGGGATATTAAGACTTTGGCAACTTAAGTTCATGAGGAATAGAATCCTAAATACTCAAAAATTAATAAGTTTAGTTTTGAAGGTAGTGATTTAATTGAATTTTTATGTATTCTATGAGTTATTCACTCTATTTAATTATAAGATTCTATGAGCAATTTGCTAGCAAGCCTAATGATGATCAAAACAAGTAATATTCATTTTATAAAACAATTACTTTTCATTTTTTTTGCGAATACAGGTACTATTCATTTTATAATTTCAGAAACTATTTATTTTGCAAACCAGTAACTATTCATTTTGTAAAAAGTAGTATTATTCATTTCCTATTCACTTGAAATACACTTCATTACAAGAAAGATGGTGCATATGATACTCCTCAATTTTTGCTTATCATGTGTATTTGTATTGTTCTGGTTCAATCATAAATGAAATAAACAACAACACAACTCAATCATGATTAACTCATTTATACTTATAACTTTTAATAAGCACTAGAAACTGAACAAGAAACATATCATTAGGATATGGATAAGCCAAATCTAAAATGAAAATTCCCTAAGGTTTGCGTATAAGATCACAGATGAAATCAATTCAGCATAGCATCAGCTACTATGTCATCATCTGATTCAAGTAACAAGGTTTGGAGTTAAAATTGAAAATAGTATTTATTAACAAAATTCACATAAATGCAAACTACCGAACTTTATTTTACGTCTGCATAAGAAGATTGACTCTTTATTATCTTGGCTGAGGATAGAAAGGTGAAGATTGACTCCTATAGAAAATACTTTGAAATATGGAAAATAAAAGAGAAACGAAGGAGAATACTTGCCATCTAATTGAAGAGTTTTTGGCCTTTTTGTGAAGAAGAGGTATCGCTTAAGCAAGTAGAAAACTCTCAAAAAGCTAGGAGTAATTGTGCATACTTCTTACATTTAGCTCTTGTCCTAACAATAAGCTGTTGTAGTTTTCAGTTAGTTTTGATCCAGAATTTTACATTTTTATCTTGACCTTTTATTTTATATGAAGAGACTCTTGAATTGCATCTTGTTTAAAGTTACTGAAATATTTTATCTGTGTGGTGGTCGACATATGTGAGTCTCATCAAGCCACTTATATTTTGTGTTTTATATTTAAGTTTAATGGTGTGATGAATTATTATTGTCTTTTATTTTTCTGCAGAAATTTTGCCACTGTGATAAACAACTCAACATAATTGATGACATGTTTTACTTCTTGAATCATTTGCCTCACTATTTCATGATACTTTCAAAACTCAAGTTAATTGTTACTTGTGTGCTTAAAATTAGGTTTAACTTTTTAGGAGCCGACGGATATGCTCTCATGAGATTGTTTGTTGCATATCAAAGAACGGATGCTTGAAATTAACCAGCCTCATAATTTGCCACTTTAAAAGGTTCACCAACCGAAACAAGTAGTGACGAGATTGAATTTTTATTGGATTCAAAAATAGTTCTTGGGCGTACAAAATAAACTCCTTTAAATTCACTTGTTTTCATTTTGAGAATATTTTTTGCATTACCAACTATTTGTTATTATTATATTTATGGGATGTTTGGATTGGGGTAAAAGTAGAATAAAATTTTTTCGTATAAAGTGAGATTACTTGCGTTTGGTTTGAAGTAAAACGGTGAAAAAATTTTACACTTTAATTTGATTTTGTGTTCGTATATACGGAAACGACGTAATAGAGTTCAGGATTACGCGGAAGAAGTAGAGCAGCTGAACAATGTCTTCTCCAGCCTCGATTTGTTCGTTCGATTGAACTGCCTCTCCGGGCAGTGTCTTCTCCGATCACAATGCATTTGAACGAACGAATCCCGACAAAGTTCGATCAACGAATTGAACGATTCGTTCTATCGATTCGTTTGTCCGAACGATTCGATTGAACAAATCCTTTGGACGAACGAATCTTCCGAACGAAATCTAAATTCCAAAAAAAAAAATTGATTGGGTAATCTTACCCCTTTAATTTAATCAAAACACAACACTTCAAATTACTTTATTTCAAATAAAAAAAATAAAGTTACTTGAAAAATTACCAAACAATAGTAAAATAATCAAATTACACTGTAATCTAATTAATTTGCCCTAAGATTTATTAGATTTTTTCATGCCAAACAACTCCTTAATAAAATTCTAAATGCATATAAAAGATTTTTTTTAATAAATTTGTAACTTGAATTTGCATCCGCTTAATTGGACGATAATACTTGCTGTTGGAACAATGAATATGGCCTTATTATTATTAAATTTTTAATATTGGTGTTGCACAGATTTGTTATCTGAAAGTTTCTAATCCGCACCTTTTTTTGGGTTAAATCTCAATCAGAAATTTTATGATTATCTAATGATCATTCATAATGGAGAAATAATAACAATCACCAATAGGTTTCTCTTTGCCATGTTATCCATTAATAAATTGTATTGTAAATTATAAAGTCATGCTTAGGTCAGCAGATGTTAACTGCTCACTTTTTAGTTTTGTATTTTATTTAATTTTAGCCATGAGTTATTCTTCTTCCTAAATAGCTGTGAGCTTGTATAGGTTTTAAAGTTAGTCTTGTTTCAGTTTGAACCTTTCCGAAATTAAACAATAATCCGTATTATTTTCTTTTCTCCGTTGTTTCTCATGTGTACATGCGTTAACTGTTAGAATTGGAATTTTAATGAAGAGATGTTTGATTGGGCTTGGCTTAGCTTTGCTATGCTGCTAGTCAAAGCTATTTAAGTACTGAACTGGGCCGAAGTTCTACCAATTTTATTTTATTTCCTTAAATATAACAGTAATCCTTGTGGAGTATTGCTACACTTACACACTAGTATACACCAAAATATGTAGATGATGTGTCAATTCAATGTGTAAGTAGATTATTAGTTGAATGTATTTTTTGATAGGACTTATATACAAAAATTACAAAAAAAGAAAATTTCTAATTGATCCTGAATACTTTTTAATATATATTCTTGTGTAACTATAGCATTTTCCAATCCTTGTGTGGTCAGTGATCTCTCTTATATTAACCGCAGTTACTTTTTCTCTCATTTAGTGCCTAATAAAGAAATGCTGGTAAATTCAATGCAACAGTTTCCTTATTTATTATTTAATGCTGCCAGTGCCAGTACTTCTTCCTTTTCTAGCATCATCTGTCACTGGATTCAAGTGCTGCGTCTCTGGTTGTCTTTGTTGAAAGATCCTAGAAATAGCACATAAATCAAGGTCATATAGTCTTTCTTCTAGTTTGGGTGGAGGTCAACTGATTCATGATCAAATTTAAATCTTCCTGGCAGCTTTTTTCAGTCAAATTAATACTATGAAGGAGCTTTCTGACAATAAAATTTCTTCCTTTGCAATCTCATCACCTTCAAATTGTGCTAAAGTTTCAAGAGTTAGGGAGAGCCTAAAGTCAGAATCAACGAACAAAGAGTTAGGGAGAGCCTAAAGTCAGAATCAACGAACAAAGTATCAGCGTTGTCAACAGGCAAACAAAAATCTATTTCTTTAGAGCTTGTAGCTACTCCAAGGGTTAAGAGGTTGATTTTCTTGAACAAGCCAAGGGCGAATGGGGAAACTCTTGCTGACAAAAGGGAAATGGAGATGGTGGGGCCAAAGCTTGGGAGCCGGCCGAGAGTCCGACCAGAGGAACAATATGCTCCGCTTCGCAGGAGATCGGAAACTAATTCCAGGAAGTGTGATGACGAGCAAGATGCAAAGGCTAGAGATTTACAGAAGAGACTGGGTGAGAGTGAAATCTTAGTGAAGGAGATGCATTTGGAGATTTCCAATTTCAAGGCTGAGATTGAGAAGCTGAGGAACCTAAATGTTGAGCTAGAAGCACAAAAACGAATCTTGCCAAAGATCTAACGGCCGCTGAAATTAAGATTGCTGCGCTTGACAAACATGGTCAGGTAGAACTGTAGAAGTATGAATCTCTTTAATAAACATCTTTTATCATTAAATTCATTATGTACCAATGTTTTTATTTTTCAGCCATTTTTTTGAGTTTAGTGTTAAGATACTCTCCAATGACATTGTGGATTTTAATTTCCAATATGATCAGGCCACAGAAGGTAAAATGCAGAAGACTACTTTGTTGGAGTTCTACCAGTGTTTGACCAAAAGGGATGTCAAAGGCAATGGAAATTGCTCAAGTCCAGCTGCTGGTAGTGTAAGGACCCGGTGCCGGGTTCAGCGGGAGCTGATCCAGCGTCGGTTATTTTTGTGCTAGTCCCCTAGCCGCAGGATCATATTGAGTGATTTAAAAGATAAAATATGTAAACATTAAACATAACTCATTTATTTATTAATTCACAAATTTTGGATACAAAGATAAAAAAAAAAAAAAGTTACAGACTTTTAAAATAGAGTTAAAAGAGCGATAATTTAGCAGGAAGCAGTATTAGCGTTGCTTGGTTCTTAGCACCTTTTTTCTAAGACGAACTCCTGATCTGGTCACGTTTCAAAAGTGCGGGCATTTGAATACCAGCTAGTTGTGAAACTAAGTACTGATAGATGCCATCTTTACAAATGTTAAATAATAAGCAAAATAATCAATAATTTGACAGGAAATAAAAACTGTATAAAATTATCCCTACAAACCTGTTTCAGTTGCACTGAAACTTTAGCATAAAAGTAATTGCAGTCATAAAAATAAATATAAAATTTTGGCATTTGATATCTGAGATAAAACATGATATTGTTGGGCAAGTGCAAAATCGAGTAAAAGGGGATTTATTTTTGTGTTACATATCCCAACTTCTCTCTATACCTGCCCCCTCAAAGGCTTATCAGTATAAGCTCCCTATGACACGTGATGTCGGACAACCTTGTCCTAGCAATTTTCTGATCAGACTAAAAATATATCAACATGGAACCTTGCTACTCACTTATCCAAACTTATTCATATATCATTTTATGTGACTTTTAAAAGCATTTTTAATTTGTGCGATGCTATGCGAAAAAAGCATATTAAACAAGAGTAATAAAAGACATCTGATATCTTGTTGTTTAAGTTCGAATGAGTGACAGTTTGTTCAATCTGTAATTAAGTTTTTGATATTTTAAATTAGCCTTTTTAGTCAATATTATTATCTTTGTTTCTATTCTGTTTCTCTTTCATTTTATCAATTTGATAGAAATTCATATTTTTAAGTTTTTGATGTGGTAATAATATTTATAATAATATTATTATTATCATTTTAATAATAATAATGATAATAATAATGTACGAAATAAAAGACAGAATGAAAATGACTGTATAAATTGCAGAAAGTAATAATAATAATAATAGTAAAATGTCAGAATTAAAATGCCTGAATTGAAAATATCCGAATAGAAGTAATAATCATTTAATAACATTTATATTATTCTTATTATTAATTAATGAGAAAAATAATAATGTGAATGACTAATATTTTTTATAATAATGAATATTAAGTATAATAAGAAAAAAAAAGAAAAAAAAGAGCAAAATATTTTCTTATTTATTTCTTTTTTTCCTTCTCCACATGCCTAAGATAGTGTTGCTGGATAACGGAGGGAGGCCGAACGTGGTGGTTGGAGTAGGGTGGCCGGGGCTGAGGGGCGGCGGCCGAAGGCTGGCCGGGCTGTTGGGAGAGGGAGGAGGGGCTGAGGGGTGGCTGGCTGGAGGGTTGCTTGTTGCTGGCAGGGGGGAAGGCTTGAGTGAGAGGGTTGCAAGAGGGGGAGAGGGAGGGTTGCTGTGAGGGAGGAGAAGGAGAGCTGTGAGGGAGAAGAATTTATAGAGGAGGAAGGAGGGAAGGAGGAGAGAAGGGGTCGGCCAGGTGGGCCGACCAGTCTGAGCCAAAAATGGCGCAGGCGGCTCCTCCATGGCATGGAAGATTCCGCGCCTGCTGCGCCTGTCGAGCGGAGGGGGGTCTGCGATCGGGGAAATCCCAGGAAGCAGGGGAGGGAATCACAGGAAACAGGGGAGGGAGAGGAATAAGGAAAAGAAAAATTAGATATTTACTTAAAATTAAATTTTTCGCATTTATTCGTCTGTTGGCATCCAAAAATAACGAAACTTGACACTGAGGAGTGTTATGATGTAACGAATACCCTCGCGCCAAAATTTTTTGATTCAGACAAATATTTTATTTTTAATTAATTTCTGAAGTTTAAAACTTAAAAATTAATTGAGGTTAAACCGTCGCTCAAAAATCGATGAAATTTTTTGAGCATCCTTTAAATATTTACTTAATATAATGACACGAAAATCGATGAATTTGGACACGTATTTAATTTTCTCAATTTATTGGATTTAAATAATTCAGGAAAATAAAACTGGAGTTTTCGTTATCTGAATTTTCCCAAATTAGGGCACTTTGATCTAAAAATTATTTCTATCTAATGAAAATTTTGCCTTAATTTAAAATTCCTCGGGGTCCTGATGTCTGAGACGGGTTTTGACCTAATTTACAAAGTAACGACATTGGGCCGTTACAAACTCCATTACTTAAAAACGATGTCGTTCTCGATATTAAGAATAAAATAAAGTCTTAGAGTGAGTTTTGAGGACCTTAATTTAGAAATAATTCTGGATACTTTCTTCGCAAAGCAACATCTCTTTCCTACGTGGCTTCTTTTACAGTATGATTATGCCATTGAACTTTGATCATTGGGATCGTTCTGCTTCTTAATTTTCGGCAATCATTCTTAATGATTTTAAGAGATTTTTTGACACAAGTCAAATCAGGCTGAATTTCAACTGTTGAGTCTGAAATTTACTGAGTGAATTCCTAGAGGCATCTGCGGAGTGTTGAAACGTGGAATACGTTGAGCATGGCTGTGAATCTTTCAGAAAGTTTAAGTCTATAAGCCGAGCTTCCAAATTTGTTGATTTCGAATGTGCGAATTATTTGGGACCCAGATTCTATTAGCATTATAAATATGAATTTCTTTTCGCAGCTGCAACTCTGTTCTGCGACCATCGTTTATTTCTGCTTTCAGCTTTGGGGTATTCCTGCTGACTTTTTGAGCGTCCAATATGATACTATGAATCTCAGACAGATTTGAGAATCCTAAGAAACTACGAATCTCAGACACGGATGATGGTTGGGGCCATTCTTTTATGGTACTGATCTTTCTTTGGTCTACCTTGATTCCTTCAGCATATACTACATGCCCTAAAAATGCTATTGAGTCCAACTAAAACTCACATTTTGAGTACTTGGCAAACAATTGATGCTCCCTAAGAGTTCTTAATACTGCTTTCAGATGAATCTCGTGATCCTCCATAGACTTGGAATATATTAAGATATCATCGATGAAGACTATCACAAATTTATCGAGAAAGGGCTTGAGGATTCTCTGCATTAAATTCATAAAGATAGAAGATGCGTTTGTGAGTTCAAATGACATGACTAAGAACTCATAGTGTCTGAAGCGAGTTCTAAATGCAGTCTTGGGGACGTCTTCTTCATTGACTCTCATTTGGTGGTATTCAAACCTTAAATTGATCTTGGAGAATATTTTAGCTCCAGCCAATTGATCAAAGAGGTCATCGATACGGGGTAGAGGATATTTATTTTTCACTATTACCATGTTGAGTTCTATATAATCTATATGCACATACGCATAGATCCGTCCATTTTTTTTTCACGAAGAGTACTGGGGCTCCCCAGGGGGACATGCTTTGCCGGATCAATCTCTTGCTGGTTAGCTCTTGAAGTTGTTGGTCTAATTCCTGGAGCTCTTTTGGTGCCATACGGTATGGTGATTTTGACTTGGGCTAGGTTTTTGGAACTAGCGAGGGAGAAGAATTTATAGAGGAGGAAGGAGGGAAGGAGGAGAGGAGGGGTCGGCCAGGTGGGCCGACCAGCCTGTGCCAAAAACGGCGCAGGCGGCTCCTTCCTGGCGCGGAAGATTCTGCACCTGCTGCGCCTGTCGAGCGGGGGGGGGGAAGGTCTGCGATCAGGGAAATCGCAGGAAGCAGGGGAGGGAATCACAGGAAACAGGGGAGTGAGAGGAACAAGGAAAAGAAAAGTTAAATATTTACTTAAAATTAAAGTTTTCGCATTTTTCTGCCGTTTGGCTTCCAAAATTAACGAAACTTGACACTGAGGAATGTTATGATGTAACGAACACCCTCGCGCCAAAAATTTTCGATTCAGACAAATATTTTATTTAAATTAATTTTTGAAGTTTGAAACTTCAAAAATTAATTGAGGCTGAATTGGCGCTAATAAATCGATGAAACTTTTTGAGCAGCCTTTAAATATTATACTTAACATAATGACATGAAAATCGATGAATTCGGACACGTATTTAATTTTCTTAATTTATTGGATTTAAATAATTCAGAAAAATAAAACTAGAGTTTTCGTTATCCGAATTCTCTCAAACTAGAGCACTTTGATCTAAAAATTATTTCTATCTAATGAAAATTTTGCTTGTCCTAATTTGAAATTTCCCGGGGTTCTGATATTTGAGGCGGGTTTAGACCTAATTTACAAAGTAACGACATTTGGTCGTTACAGATAGTGTACGTAATAGCATAGTTGGAGAACTTCAAAATCGTTCAGCTCATTTGTTAGTGGTAAGCTTTTAGAGAAACTGATTTTTATTTTTTTTTGAAATTCGTACACATACATGTACACATACATGCGCATGCACACACACATATATGTACATATATATACATTCCCTTCCTAGCATCTAATTGCTTCACTAGATTAAAGCAGATGTTGAAACCAAGGAGAACTTATCAAGCATCTCATGAACAAAATTATTCTGCCGCTTATACCAATATGGATGATGTTCTTACTTTTGTTGATTGGTTGGATGGGGAGCTTTCAAAATTGGTATTTCCTGCATAACCATTTAAAGTAAATATATTAACTTTAGTAGTTACTGCATTTGTGATGTAACATGACATGAATTCTGTCTTTATGTGCTCATTAATATTGGTTTTCAGAGATAAAATTTAATGTTTTATTTTTTTTTTTTTTTTTTGTAATTAATAACATTGTAAATGTGAATAACCTGAGGACTTTATCTTTGGCTTTCAATTCAACAACCATGTTATTTAGTGCTTATTTTTTTAGTTTATAAATATCTTGGGAGTAACAAAAAATTGTTTTTTGTGCATCCTAAATTTAGTTTAGGGGCTATTTGGCATGAGTAAACTTGAAAAATTTGAGTGTAAAGTGATTTGGTTATAGTGAAATTTGATTTCAATATAATCAAGTTATTGCTGTGTGATAATTTTATAAAAAATTTAATATTTTTTTGTTTGAAATGAAATTATAGTGAGTGGTATTTTAAGTGAATTGGAGGATAAAATTACACCATAAAATATTTTGTTTTTCCTTTTTTCTGAATTATTTCTTAGGGTTTTGTTTGAACGAAACAAAACCAACGAAACGAACGAGCGAAGAATTCGTTCGAACTAAACCTTCGTTTGAACGAACAAATCCTTTGATTTCGTTGGTCAAATCGTTTGTTTGAACGAATTTTGTTCGAACAAAATCGCATCAAGATTCAAACGAGATTCGTTCATTCGAATGATCGAACGAAATCTGTTCTCGTTCGCTCGGCTGCAAAGCTCCGTGTATTCTTCAAGTTCGCTTTATTTGAGCGTAAACTATTTATTTTTATTTTATATATAGTAACACAAAATCAAAATACTGTGTAAATTTTTTTTACCAATTTAACTTCATACCAAATGCCGTTAATCTTAATTTTCTCGAAATTTTTTTACTTCCACTGCTTTTATTTCATGCCAGACAATCCCTTAATCCTTTTGGATTTGACATATGTACGCTCCACAGATGGAGGCCTCATGGGGCACTGTCCCTAATGGGGATCAACCTGCATAACTGGCGAAAAGCACGCACTTGAGAGCAATTAGGAGACCATTAAGAGGAGCCTAAAAATGTTTACTTGTTTAGTGAGAATGTAATGACATAAAGATAATGGAATGGATTGGGTTAGGGATAAGTGCAACGATTGAGTAAAACTACAAAATGTATAAAGCTTGAAATATAACACCATGATCATGACAAAACTTTTTGTGATTTGGTGAGATCCTTCTGTGGTTATGATCACACTAAGAAAAATATATGCAGTAGTTTAGATATTTATTACATGATACAATATTGGCATACTCTAATACTCTCTCAATTATAATTTTCACTTATCTTTTCACCATTCTCCATCTTTATTAATTTTGACCATGATTGCTCCACCGATTGTGCTATCAGCTATCTTAATTAATCAGCATTTATGGCATATCAATATCCACTGTAGGACCCTCAACAAGGCATGTTGTCTACCCCCAACACATTTTGATTTAAACCATTTTTGCTTATTGGCTACCACCTTGAACCTCCTTTCTTAATTCCCTTGAGGACTTAAAAATGCTTGAGGGATGGATGCATCTTCTCATTTTTTTCTCCTTTTATTTTATATGCATCAAGAGGAGAGGTAGGTGCTGAGTAATGTAATTTGAAGATAAAAGATTGAATAAAATTATTTCAAATATGGCAAAAACACATGTTTTTTTAAACTACAGCCAAAACTTTGACTGTTCCAACTTTTCTACCAAATGCCTTTGTAGACTTGGACATTAATATTTGGCGGGGATTTAAAATTCACACCTAATAATCTCTTAACTAGAGACTAATTCTTCCACTTATCATGAGAAAGACATACTATGCATCATTCCTTATAACATTCATTAAGTATGACCAAGACTTTGCAGCATATCAACCTCGGAGGGAATTAATCTTTTCATCAACATTTTGTTATCTATTACTTTGATTTTTACTTGCTCTTTACAATATTCTTCAGCCCTTTGGAACATTTCACCTGGTAAAAATATAATCTTGTATTGCTTCCCCAAAAATTCAAATTTGACTGTTCCAACTTTTCTATTATTTAGCATCACCTGGTTAATGCTAACTCTGCTTCCATGTGTTATCCTATTTGTTGAACTAGTTACTCCCACTTATGATACTTCGCTTTATAACATATGAAATTTTTTATTTATTCAGATTTAAGACAACCAAAACATCCTTGAAAATTTATGGGTATTAGCCTCACCGAAAGACTTGCATCCTATATCATCCTAAACTCTTAAAGATATTAGATTCTTCCTCAAATTTGGCACTATCTAGCTTCATCCAACAAAACAATTACATGATCATTCTCTACTTCATCTTGCTAGAAATAATAACTTTGTAGTAATGGTATTATGCATATAAAAATAGTTATAAAAACATGATTTATATGTAGAAAGTATCTGCCCATTCGAGCACATGTGATGTGAAAAGACAGTTCAAACTTTACAACTCTTTTACAATAATTTTCATTTATCACCAGGAGAGCATCACTATGATAAGAAAAGTTACAATAATATCAATCTACTCGTATTTTTGGGATTCTTTTCTTTCTTACTCATATTTACAAAAAGTTTTTATATATTTTTTTCAACATAGTATTCATTTCTTTGTCTGATACACCATTTGCTTTATGCTGCCTTCTTTTTCTTCAGAGACTTCATAAAGTGTTATTTTTCTCATGACTTCATTTCTTCTTTTATAGTACTAACCAACTTGTAGAGTCTTCTCTATAAGTTGCTTTTGAATAACAGCTTGCTTGTTAACTAAGATAATCTCTTCTGAAATAACAACAACATAATTACAAAATCTGCCTCCCTAAATATATGTGATGTTTAATTACCCTCCCTTCTCCATCCTTTATCACACAACTTTTACTTCTCAGTCACTAAGATTTTATGAGGTGGATTTAGATGAGTACGAAGCGTAACATTAATTTCCTTATTATTCAAAATGTTAAACAAGTGTTTCTAATATTAGAGATGAGTTTTTCTTCCTGATAGCAATTTTTTTTCATCTAAGGCTATGTCTTTATTATAAATGGTTTAGATTCATCAACACTATAATATAAAACCCACAGCTTTTCCTCTTTGTTAAATATTTAAAAAATATGCCTTTATGATTTACTATACAACCTCCCATTGTTATTATGGGCAGAAGCAGATAACCAAAAAATTCTGAAGTTGAATAGTGACCATATTTCTTCTGCAGTTTTGAAGTCAATATCAGAATGAGAAGAGTGGTTGGTCAAATAACATGTAACTAAAGCAACTTCAGTCTAAAAACCTATTTTTAAACTTGCAAAAAACACACACCAAGCCCTTTCCAAAATTTACATGTTATACCTTTTTGCTACTCCATTTCTTTATGGCCTTCCAATATAAGAATGGCGTCTTATAATTTCTTTTTGTACAAGTTTCATTAAAAATATAATAGTAAAACTCTAGCTCATTGTCAGTGTACAGATGCTCGGTATATTTATTAGCTTGCATGTCAATTAGAGCCTTGCTTCACTTGAATGTCTTAAAGACTTCTATTTCCTTAGAATGAAATTCTTAACCTTTCTAATGAAAAAAACTTTCTAATTGTCCAATGAACTACACTACTGAAAAAACTTTCTTTTGCCTTCCATGCAAAGCATGGCCCCATAAAATTCAAGCTGACAAGTATGCTTCCACATAGAAGTCCTCTCTTGCTCTTCCAATCCTCTTTTAATTATCTGTCTTTGTTTCATATAACATAATCTTATGACATTTGAATCAACTGAAAAGTGTAGAAGTCGAAGGAAAGCAGAGAAAGGGAGCAAAGGAAGTATTCTCATTCATAAGTAAAGATTACATGGTGAGGTAGTACACACACACACACATATATATATATATATATATATATATATATATATATATATAGGCATAGGTAGTCTCGCAATAGTAGTTCTGTAAATACATGGATGATATTACTTATATATGTTATTATTTCCTGCAAACGAGCAACCGGTTGTAGATGTTGTGGGGCCCATGTTTTAGGAATTCTGTCTTTGGTAATGGTTTTATGAAGATGTGCATGAGTTAATCTTCTATAGATATGTGTAAAAGTTCAATTTCTCATTTCAATATGCTGTCTCGAGTAAAGTGGCAGTTGACCTCGATGTGCTTTGTTTTTGCGTGGAAGACATGACTCTTTGATAGAGCTATGGTAGAGAGATTATCACAGTACAACTTGGCTGGTCTGATTGGGGAATTGCCGAACTCATGCATTAGTCATTGTGTCCAAATAATATTCGTTGTTGTGGTTGCTAGAGCTCGATATTCTGATTTTTTGGAGGAGCGGGAGATTGTACTTTTCTTCTTGGCACCCCTGGATATTAGCGTGTTTCCCAGGAGAATGTAATAACCGGTTGTAGACTTGTGGCGCTGATGTTCCCGGCCTAGTTAGAATCTGCATAGACGTGTAGTTGTAGATTTTCTGATGTGATGGGAAGGCCGATGTGAATGGAGCCTTTGACGTATCGGAGAATGCGTTATAGCTGATTGAATTTTCTTGTGAAGGATTGTTAATATGTTGGCATATTTTGTTTAAGGTGAGGCTTATGTTAGGGCTAGTAATGGCTAAGTATTGTAGGGCTCTGATGAGTTGTTTGTATAGTCTGGGTTGGTTGTGTGAGGACCTGGTGCCGGGTCAGCGGGAGCTAATCCAGCACCGATTGCTGTGGGTGTGATAAAATAATAGCAACAAGTCCTCTAACTGTAGGATTATATTAAGTGATTTAAGAGACAAATATATAGACATTAAACATAACTCATTTATTCATTAATTCATAAGTCTTGGATACAAAGATTAAAATAAAATAAAAGTTACAAACTTTTAAAAACAAAGTTAAAAAGAAAGTGATGGATCAGTAGGTAGCAGTATCAGCACTGCTCAGTTCTTAGCGCCTTTCCTCGATGATGAATTCCTGATTTGGGCATGTTTCAAAAGTGCGGGCATTCGAATACAGTTAGTTGTGAAACTAAGTACTGATAGATGCCATTTTTACAAATGTTAAATAATAAGCAAAATAATTAATCATTTGACAGGAAATAAAAGCTGTACGAACTTATCCCTGCAAACCCGTTTCAATTGCACTTGAAACTTTAGCATAAAAATAATTACAGTCACA
Source organism: Gastrodia elata (assembly GCA_016760335.1). NCBI lineage: Eukaryota > Viridiplantae > Streptophyta > Magnoliopsida > Asparagales > Orchidaceae > Gastrodia > Gastrodia elata. Next base: position 694,123 of record CM028673.1, read on the forward strand.
AAAATAAATACAGAATTTTAGCGTTTAATATCTGAGGCAAAATATGATTTTGTTGGGCAAGTACAAAATCGAGGAAAAGGGGGTTTATTTTTGTGTTACATATCCTAACTTCCCTCTATACCTGCCCCTTCAAAGGTTTATCAGTATAGGCTCCTTATGACTCCCGATATCGGACAGCCCCGTTCTAGCGGTTGTCTAATCAGACAAAAAGTATAAATCAACATGGAACCCTTGCTTCTCACTTATCCAAACTTATTCATATATCATTTTATTTGACTTTAAAAAGCATTTTTATCAAATTTGTGCGATGCTGAGCAGAAAAGTATATTTAAACAAGAGTAATAAAAGATATCTGGTACCTTGTTCTATAAGTTCAAAAGTTCAACTGTTCGGATGAGTGACAATTCGCTCAATCTGTATTTAAGTTTTTGATATTTTAATGTAATTTTTTTAGCCAATATTATTATCTTTGTTTTTATTCTGTTTCTCTTTTATTTTCTCAACTTGATAGAAGTTCGTATTTTTAAGTTACTAATGTGGCAATAATATTTATAATAACATTATTATTGTCATTTTAATAATAATAATAATAATAATGATAATAATAATGTATGAAAGACAGAATGAAAATGATTGTAATAATAATAATAGTAATAATAAGAAATTAGAAATGACAGAATAAAAATGCTTGAATTGAAATAGACAGTATGGAAGTAATAGTCATTTTCTAGCATTTGTATTGTTGTTCATTATTAATTAATGACATCAATAATAATGCAATGATATAATATAGTAGTATATTTATTAATAAGAAATGAAGAAAATAAAATATTAAAAATCTCATATCATTTTCTTCCTCTTTTCCTTTCTCTTAAACTTCTCTTCTTACTTGGATTGGAGTTGCCGAAAAAGATGGAGGGAGGCCGAACGTGGCGGAAGGCAGCTGGCAGGTGGTTGCCGGGGCAGCGGGGGCTGGCTGGCTGCTGCTGCCTAAGGGAGGGCTGCAATAAGAGTGGCTACTGCTGGCCGGCTGCTTGCTGGAGGGCAGGAAGGAGAGGATGGGCTGCTAGTGGCTGTGGGAGAGGGAGGAGAAGGGAGGGCTGGCTGCTGGAGGCTAGGCAGGGGGCTGTCGGCTGTGGTAGGGGAGCTGGTAGGGGCTGGGGCTGTTGTTTGAGAGGAGAAGGCTGTTGCTGTGTGGGAAGAGGAGGAAAGGGCTACTGCTGTATGGGAAGAGGAGGAGAGGGTTGCTGTTGTGGGGCTGAGGGCTGAAGCTGGGGGAGTGGGCTGCTATTTAGAGAGAGCTGAAATGGGGAGGAGGGAATGGGGAGAAGGAGGGAATGGGGGCTGCTTAAGTAGAGAGGGATTGTGAGCTGTGGATAAGGAGAGCTTAATGGCGCTAATTGGTGCAGGAAATGCCGGAAGATTCTTCCGCCAGGAAGAATCGCAAGTTGCTATTAGGGAGGAGGGGAAAGAGGAAAATTTCAATGAAATTTACTTAAATTTAAAATAATTGTATTTTTTCTTTTGTTTGGCGTCCAAATACAATGAAGCTTGACACCGAGGTGTGTTATGACATTACAAACCCTCGCTCCGAAATTTTTTGATTCGGACAAATATTTTATTATATATTAATTTTTGAGGTTTGAAATTTCAAAAATTAACCACGATCAAACTAGAGCTCAGAATTTGATGAAACTTTTCGAGTAGCCTTTAAATAATATACTTAACACAATGACTCTAAAAATGATGAATTTAGACGCGTATTTCAATGTTCTTGATTTATTGGATTTAAATAATTCATAAAATAAAATGGGAGCTTCCTTTATTCAGATTTCTTCCAAACTAGGGCACTTTGATCTTAAAATTATTCTTATCTAAGGGTATTTTTGTTTGCCCTAATTTGAAATTCCTCGGGATCCTGTTGTTTAAGATGAGTTTTGACCTAATTCAAAAAGTAACGACATTGAGTCGTTACAGGTTGAAGGGTGGGGAGGTAGCTGCATTCGGTTTTTGGGTGACTATCGTGTAAGGGAGGAATTGAATTTTTTCATGCCTGCAGTTTTTAGGATTGTGAATGCATAGGTTGCTTGGCTGAGTATGGGTCCATATAGTGTGTGCTGTAGGGTGATTGCTAGGAAGGTTTATGGGGGTGCCTAGATGTTTCATACGGAATCGGTTGGTGAGCTGTTAGATGAGAGCGTTGAGACATGTTTGATGTGGTCATGCAATGAGTATGTCATCCATGTAGATAAGGAGGTAAATACAGTTTGGTGTGGTGTCCAGGATAAGGAGGGAGGGGTCGGTGTTACTGGTTCTGAAACCTATGGAGTGTAGGAAATCAGTGAGGGTGGAGTGCCATTGGTGAGGTCATTGTTTGAAGCCATGTATGGCCTTGTTAAGCTTGCACACGTGGTTGGGGTGGTTAAGATCCTCAAAGCCTTGGGGTTGTTTCATGTATTCTGTTTCATTGAGTTACCTATGGAGGAAGGCGTAGGAGACATCAAGTTGGACTAGTAGCTATTTGTGATGAATTGCTATTGTGAATAGGGTCCGGATGGTGGGCAATTTTTCCATCGAACTGAATGTTTCGATGTAGTCTATGCCGTAATTCTGATTGAATTATTTTGCCACTATTCTCGCTTTGTAGCAGGCTACGATGTTGTCTTTGTTGAATTTGGTTTGGAAGGTCCATTTACAATCGAGGATGTTTTGATTTGGTTGAGGGGTTGAAGTGTCCAGGTTTTTTGTTCAAGTAAGGCTTTATATTCTTCCTCCATTGTGTTTTTCTAGTGCTTCAATTTGTCACTGTTGCATATGAAGTTGGCTCAGCTTGTGAAGTTGTGGTATGTGTTAGGTTTTTTGAGAGATTTGGGATGTATGATACTTGTTTTGAGGCCGGTTAACATGGGATGTGTGGGAAAATTGGTGTTGAGAATTGGAGGGGTGGTTGGGTGTTTAGTGGGTGAGAGGGAATGAGAGATTGAGGCTGAGCTGGGAGTAGATGTGTGGGTGAGGCTGTATGGTTGGGTTTGGAGATGGTGAAGGTGATGGGGAAGATGATGGTAAGGGTGGTTTGATGTATGTTGGTTTTAGTGTGATTGCTGTAGAGGTTAAGATTAGAGTTAGTAAAATAGTGGATGACTGTTAATTCTGAGGAGTGGTGTTTGGTGGGTTGGTTTGAGAGAGAGGGAATTCGGTTTCGATAAATTTGACATGTCGGGATATTAAGGTGGAAGATGCTTTGGGGTTGAGGCATATGTAGCCCTTGTGGTGTTGTGAGTTGTCGATGAAGATGCATGGGAGACTTCTTGGGCTGAGTTTGGTGGTGGATTCCATGATGCTTGAGTAGGTTAGTGAAGATATTTGAGTTGTAATCACCTTCTCCATTGGATTGAAGGGCTTTGATATGTTTGTTGAATTGGTATTCAATATATTTTTGGAGTTCAATGAATTTGTGAATAGTTTCAAATTTATTTTTGAGGGGAAATAGCAAATTAAAACATGAGTAATTGTTCACAAAGATGACTTAATATTTGTATCCTTCACTAGATATAATGGGGGTTGGGCCCCATACATCGATGTATAAAAATTCAAAGGCATGATATGTTCTACTAGAAAATTTGGGAAAAGAGAACTTAGAAAGTTGGGTACTGCTTTAGGAGGAGTTGATGAATGTCGGTGCTTGGGTATCCAAGTTGGAGATGCCATGGTGGTTCGGTTGGAATTGTGGAAAACTGCAGGATGGTTGGGGTGGAGGAGGAATTTAGTAATGGAGGGATAGTGTAGAGTCCATTAATGTAGCGACCTTGGAGAAGAGGAAGATTCATATGGAGGTCCTTTATAGTAAATCCATGTGATTTAAATAGACTGGAGCAAGAATTATTTGATGTTAGTTTATGGATAGAAATGAAATCATATTTGCAAGATAGGATGTGAAGCATATTTTTCATGAGAAACTTTCAAGAGTCAAACTACTGCCAACAACAAAATTTAAAGAATTGGTCCAAACTCACAACCTCCACTACCGGTTGCTCGTTTGCGGGGGAATAATAACACATATAAGTAATATTAGCCATGTATTTACATATCTACCATTTATAGTCTACTTATGCCTATATATACATGTACTATCTTACCATATAATTTTACTTACTGAATGAGATCATTTTTCTCTCTCCTTCATACATTTTCTTTGTTTCCTTCTGTGATGGCCCGTGTTAGGTTGGTAACAACCAATCTAACATTGGATGCATCTTTCCGCAAGATCATATTGGTAGTTAGGTAAAATAATAATTAAACGCATCTAGAGCCATTCAAGTGTAAGAAATAACATTCATTCAGTTTAAAGCAAAATAATATCCAGAATTTATTGCATAGCTTTCATTATAAAAAAATAATTATCCCTTGAAGAGGCAGTTATAATCCGTTAATTTGCTACGTCATGTCTTTAAACTATATCAGCTTCTTCCAGCTGTATCTGATAATGCCTTAGTGCACATTCTAAATACAAAGGATATTAAAAATATACTTAAAGCAAAGCGGAAGGCAAAAATAATAACAATTACAGGAAAAATAGTTTATTGCAAATAAAAGATGATCATGTCTCCTGCAACATAAATGTCCTTTTCATATGCCAAGTTTTAAATGGAAAAACAATAATAGCGTAAAAATTCATGTTTATGTTTATGTCTATGATATCATGAAGCAATAATAGCAGTTCTAATGGGCAAAGCCAAAACCATGAAATTGGGTTCATATGCATTTAAGCATAAACCTTCACCTGGACCCCCTTTAGGGCCTCAGATGACAATAAACATGCATTTAAGCATAACCTTCACCTGTGCCTCCCTCAAAAATTCTAGATGGCACCCTTATAGCTCCCGAGGACTAGCCTCATCCCTAACCTATTCATGCTCAATTTCGGAACCCTTCTTGCAACATTCACAAGATATATAAACATCATTCAATTTTTCTTACATTATTAGTAGTAAGAATAATGTATTAAATACAAAATAGGCTTAAAGCGATGCATAAGCAGCAAATGATAGCGAGAAGTATAAAAATAATATCCAGTGTACCATTTGTGTTTGACTTATTCAAGACGATTCACTCACAAATTCGATGTATCTGGAAAATTTATAATTAAGATTTTATTAAACTTTGCCATGATCTAATTATAAGATTAAAATTTATATTCTTATTCCTAAGCTTGATTTTAGCTAACAAATTTAGGATCTCCTTAAGATGATTGTCTTAGGGAATTTTAGACTAAAATAGTATTTTTTCCCAAAATTCCTAATTTTGTTCTACATTTCATGCAGATTTGAATCCATTAATAAGATCTATAGATTGAATCGAATACATTGAATTGATTAGAATTTCACTTGCATGTTTCAATAATTTGACATCGGTACATAATCTTTAATTTTAGGTTAAGGTTTATCATTATTCACTAGACTAGGAAATTGAGACTGACCCTATTGTAGTGTATATGTGGTTTTATCATCAAGTTAAACCAAGTTACTAATAATAAAAAAAATAATAAATTTGTACTCAAAATGAAATATCCTTAGCCGCTACCTAGTTTAGTAACTATTCATCATATGAACATCAAACAAGCATTTATAAACAAAAACATCAAAGGATACCATAGGGAATTTATAAATTTATCAACCCTAAAAATTGTTATTACCTCGTAAGATAACATTTCTCTTATGCTTTATTTGTATTATATTTTATACTCTTAGTCAACAAATAAAATGAGCTGTATCAAAAATATATTGCACCTTCCTTTGATGTAAGATAAAAATATGATGTATATAAGATAAATTTTAGAATTTAAATGCAAGATTTAAAGATTTATACATATAAAATCTTCTCAAGAATTTCTATCATTCGACTCTCCTTCTCTCACTCTCTCCATCTCACTCGATCGACTGAAGATAAAAAGAAGCGGCAAGAGTTCGTACCTTACTCTCAATCGAATGCGCTGGATCGGCACTGAATTGAGCGGAAGAGGAGAGGAAGGATCGACACACAGACGAAGGGATCGAGCGATTGGGCGCAGAATCGAGCGGAAGAGGCGATCGGGCTGAAGATAAATCGGTACAGAGGAGAAACGATCGTGCGTGCTGGGACGTCGACTGCACTCCTGTCGGTTTTTGTCATCGGTTGCAGGCAAGGATCGAGTCCCTGTTGCTCACTCGCCTGCTGTGCGCTTCTGTCGGGTGCTGTGGGAGAGAAGGCTTGCTCGAGTGGTGAGAGTCATTCGGCTCCTTCCGGTTAAATAAGACGTGCGTATGTAACGCACGTCCGTTTCATTCGGGCTGATTAACCGATAAGTTACGGGTAATTACCTTTATTACTCTATGCATACCTTCCTAATACAGCTGAGATTTAATTGTTTAATAGTTTCTAAAAGGGGCAGCCAATTCTTGCCTTGAATATGGGTCTTAATGAGGCAATTTATGCTTTACTAATTTAAGTATGCGTTAATGACGCGTCTTAATTTGAAAACTTTAAATGAATTTGAAAACTTCCTTACTCAATATTTGTAACCGAAGAGTTATTTTAGCGGGAGATGATTTTAATGACAAATATAAATTCCTATTTCAGCATTGAGTTTGAAAAACTTCTTTAATCAATATTTGTAACCGAAGAGTTATTTTAGCGGGAGATGATTTTAATGACAAATATAAATTCCTATTTCAGCATTTAGTTTGAAAAACTTCTTAGTCAATATTTATAACCAAAGAGTTATTTTAGCGGGAGATGGTTTTAATGGCAAATATAAATTCCTATTTCAGCATTGAGTTTGAAAAACTTCCTTAATCAATATTTGTAACCGAAGAGTTATTTTAGTGGAAGATGGTTTTAATGACAAATATAAATTCTTATTTCAGCATTGAGTTTGAAAAACTTTTTTAATCAATATTTGTAACCGAAGAGTTATTTTAGCGGAAGATGGTTTTAATGACAAATATAAATTCCTATTTCAGCATTGAGTTTGAAAAACTTTCTTAATCAATATTTATAACCAAAGAGTTATTTTAGCAGGAGATGATTTTAATGACAAATATAAATTTTTATTAAAGCATTGAGTTTGAAAAACTTTCTTAATCAATATTTGTAACCGAAGAGTTATTTTAGCGGAAGATGATTATAATGACAAATATAAATTCCTATTTCAGCATTGAGTTTGAAAAACTTCCTTAATCAATATTTGTAACTGAAGAGCTATTTTAGCATGAGATGATTTTAATGACAAATATAAATTCCTATTTCAGCATTGAGTTTGAAAAACTTCCTTAATCAATATTTGTAACCGAAGAGTTATTTTAGCGGGAGATTTTTAACGAAATGGAAACTGAAAATTGCGGGAGACTTTAACGGAAAAGAAATTGAAATTTACGGGACATTAATATTTTCCTTATAAATGACCTAGGGTCATTACACCTTCAGCTTATACGCTTTTACCCATATGGTGGAGTTGAAAATAGTGGAAAGTTCAAAAGTTGGGGGTTTCCTTTGGACTTTGATGGCCAAATATTTTATTGAATCATTTTTTCCACATTTACATTAAATCGTTTTTAACTATTGATCCTTAATGATCATTTTCATTGTGATGACCCATGTTAGGCTGGTAATAACCAAACTAACATTGGATGCATTTTTCTGTAGGATCATATTGGAAGTTAGGTAAAATAGTAGTTAACAAACATTCAAGCCATTCAAATATAAGAAATATCATTAATTCAATTTAAAATAAATAATATAATATCCAGAATTTATTACATGGTTACAAAAAAAAAAAGATATCCCTTGAAGGGGCAGTTATTATCCCGCGCTAAGCCTTTAAACTATATTAACCGCCTCCAGCTGTATTTGATCTGACATTATAAAAATAATGCCTTAGTGCATATTCTAATACAAAGGATATTAAAAATATACTTAAAGCATAGCGGAAGGCAAAGAAAAAATAATATAATAATTGCAGGGAAATACAATGTGTTTCAAATAAAAGATGATCATGTCACCTGCAAAATAAATGTTCTGTTCACATGCCAAGTGTCAAAAAGGAAAAGCAATAATATCGTAATTTCATGTTTATGTTTATGTCTATGATATCATGAAGCAATAATAGCAGTTATGTTGGGTAAAGCCAGAACCATGAGGCTGAGTTCATATGCATTTAAGCATAAACCTTCACCTGGACCCCTTAAGGATCTCAGATGGCAACGTGCATTTAAGCAACCTTCACCTGTGCCTCCCTCAAAGGCTCCAGATGGCACCCTTATAGCTCCCGAGGATTAGCCCCATCCCTAACCTATTCATGCTCCGTTTCGGAACCCTTCTTGCAACATTCACAAGACACATAAACATCATTCAATTTCTCTTACATCATTAATAGTAAGAATAACGTATTAAATATAAAATAGGATCAAAGCGATGCATAAGCAGCAAATGATAGTAAGAAGTATAAAAATAATATCCAGTGTACTTTTTATGTTTGACTTAACTAGATGAATCACTCACAACTTGATGTGTCTGCAAAAATTATAATTGAGATTTTATTAAACTATAAAACTATCTGTTTACAAGATTAGAACTAGAATTCGTGTTCCCCAGTTTGTCTTTAGTTGGTTACATAAATCCCTATCTCATAAGAGTAGATTATGAGGAAGTCTAATTCATAACTCTAATTTATTACATTTAAACTAAACTCATACTTTATTAGGCTTAAAGAACTTAGGCAACCTTATTTGAAAGAATCATATTACAGAGTTAGAGAAAAGAAGAGTCTAAATGAATTGTTAATATTTTTACTAAACCCCTATTTATCAACACCGAACCCATCTTTTATGTTAGGGCAGTACATCATGCTTTATTCAAGCAAGATATCAAAACTTCTTGAGTTAATATTTATGGTCTAAATTGGTATGAACTCCAAGGCTTAGTTAGGATAGGAGGTTTATTAATTTGATATTGACAATATCCAAAAAGAAGTTATAGCTGACTCCATTATATGATATATATCCAAAAACTCATTATTTTTTTTATTAAGAATTTATCAAATAGCAGATTTGGACTGATTAAATCTTTTCCTAATGTTGGCTAATCCGACCTAATCATAATACTGCAATATTTAGATATCGATTTCCATCTACCACTCAACTATATTTACATCATGATTGATTGCACTTAAATTTCTATCTAAAGGTAATTAAATTACTTTAATCATTTTAATACATCATAAAGCATGATTAAACAACTTAGTCTTAGGTTAAGTGATTAAATATGACTACTTGTTGATAATTATTAGGTTCATATCACTAAAATATTAAAGGTAATTTTTTTTAATGATATTAAAAATAAGTTTCTTAGTCTATTTATAAAAATTATTTGTTATTATTATTATTATTACTATATATATACATATACATATATAAATATATATACATATATATATATACATATATATATATGTACATTTATATATATATATATATATGTTTTATCCTTATAAGAGGCTCGACAGAAACCTTACGATCGAGCGGACGAATTGACGCAGAGGGTAGCCGATGCAGAGCGGAACCAGGATCGGGCGCAGGCAAGAGGTCGAGCGGAAGGAGTCGGCGCCGAGACGGGAGGGTCGGATCGAGTCGACTGCGCTCCTGTCTGTGTCCTTCCGTCGGTCGCAGGTAAGGATCACTCGCTCGCCTGCTAAGCTCCCGTCGGATGCGGTTCGTTCGTGCGGTAGGGAGGTCGAATGATTGAGAGGAGAGGGGGTTTGCTCAAGTGGTGAGGGTCTTCCGTCTCTTCCCGAATAAATAGAACGTGCATATGCAACGCACGTCCGATTTATTCGGCTCATTAGCCGCAAGTTATGGTAATTCCATTAAGTATTGCGTCTTAATACAACGGTGCTTTTATTTGTTTTCAGTTTCAAAGAGGGACAGCCTTAAATATTAGTCTTAATGGGGAAGTTATGCTTTACCGATTTAAATATGCGTTAATGATGGTTTTAAATTTCAAATTTCAGCTTTAAACGAATTTTAAAACTTTTTAAATTAAGAATTGAAACTGAAAAATTAAATTTTAGCGGGAGTTTTAACGGTAAACTGAAATTTGCGAGAGGATTTAACGGATTGCGGGAACTTAATTCTTACCTTTTAAATGACCTAGGGTCATTACAGTCATCCTTCTCATTTTCATGTTTTCCTTTGTTTTCCTTAGAAATTGATACATTGTTTGGTAAACGACCTTGATCCTTAAATTAGAAAGGAGTAGAGAAACATGTGAGCTCCTTAGTCACACGAGTATTCTCAAGCTGCTTTTCATTTTATCTTTATTGGATGATAAGTCTCCTGCAATAAAATGACACCATCTTACCTTACCCCTCAAATGAATCAAATCCTTTATATTTGATCCTTAAGAATTTATCATATCATCTTTAGTTGTCCAGAAAAATTTAAGAGGATTTGACTAACTATTATAACACTTCAACCATGCCCATTTGACAACTGATAATTTAGTCTAAAATAAGATTTAATGTTACTATAATTTGATATCTTCTTAAACAATTGTTAACCATAACCAGGACTAGGGTACCCACCAACAAGAGCATAAATTGATTTTCTGACATTTATCTCCACCAAAATACTAACATACATAGACAACTTGGTGCAACTGGCGGTTGGCGCACTAGTTTGAAAGGATTACTCTATGCACACTTGTCATCAAGAAAAGAGGTTGTGGATTAAAACAATGCAAACAAGAGCTGGCTATGGTCTTTACATCTGAGCTATAGATCTCATGTTGTGGGAAAGAGTGGATCACCGCAAATCTTCTCCTAATGGAAAAATGGAATGAGGGTGCAAGCAAACAAAAAAGAGAAGTACATTATCGGCAAAAAAAAAAGAGATTTGTGTGATTTTATGATGATTCACTTAAATCTACAGTCGCATTGGAGAGATCTTTTATTGCTCAATGATATTGGGAAAGAAAGTTTTACAACAGAAGTAATTCTTGGCAAGGAAGAATAAGGTTTGTATTTATAGCCAATATAATCCTATTATATCCCCAGCTTCACCCTTTAGTGGAACCAAATACTTTTTCGGAGGTGGACAATTTTACTTTTAAATTCAGGGGTACCCTGCGGATCCTGCACTCCAGAGCTAGAAACTTTTCTTAAAGGGACACAATTTTGCTTTAAAATTTGGGGGGTGGGTGCTCTTGCAGAAGCCCCACTAACATTGCCAATGTAATGTTAATTTAATAGTTTTTAAAAATTTAAGGTGGGGCAGGTGACTCCATTTATCTGCCATTGGCTTCACCTAATATTCCTAAGAGAAATTTCATTAAAGTTCATTTCAATATTTGGCCAAATATGAGAATTTTCATAGATCATTTGTTCAAAGTTTGGCCAAACTCCACCAAACATTATTCATAATAAAATTTTAAATTTTCTTTCAAAGTCTAGTTTGACTCTTGTTTTATTGATGCCTTGAATTATTTAATATCAGTTTGAACTTCTTTCTATGTTCCTTCTTTTGTATCAAATTGATTTCCCACTGAATCGCGGTACACCCAAATTTTCGAGTATTTTGTTGTGAAGCTCTTAGCCCAATGATAATATCAATGGGGAACAATATTAAGGCTTGTGCTTTTAGTTATGTATCTTTGTTGTGGAGCATTAATCCCATTTTTCTTCATCCATAGATTTACAATTTAGAATTTTCTCATGTATAATGAAAATTTGGCTGCTCATGTATTTTTTCTTATTTGAATTTTTCACATAAATTTGTTCTTTTGTATTTTTATTTTCTTTAGTTTTTTTGCTTGTGCTATTTATTGTGTAGCAACTCTGTATAGTAAGAACGTCCTTAATATATCAAATAATTCAACATTAATAATTAGCAAAGATGACCACTTTTAAAGGTAGAATAGCCCCCCAAATATCATAACATTGATGGGAGAACAAACTCACAAATCAGTATCAGATAACTTGCTATCAATACACCTGCTAGATCCACTGTATTATCCCTGTGAGCTTAAGAGTTTTGAAAACCGTTTGACCAGTTCCAAAGATTAACAAATGAATCACAAAATAGAGTACGATCTTCTGGACAAAACCTAAATTAATTTTTGACATCATATGAAAAATGAAAGAAGAACATCAATACATCTCCACAAAATCAATTCAATGTCTTCATCACTGCCACATAGAGCATTTTAGCGACATCTTGGTTATTTTGCTAAGATTCTTACCTATATCAATATCTTGCGAACTCTCCCAAACGATATTTAAAACTGAATTCTAAACATGAGGTCCCAAAGGTGTTAATCTTCAAAGTCACCAAATTTGGTGAGATTAGAGGCATTGTCCATTGACAAGAGTTAGGAGCAGATCTGGTAGGATGATACCAAGGAACTGCGGTTAGAGTTAGACAGTAACATCGTGACCTTTATTTTTCATACATGCGTGCACGCACACATATCTATCTATAATTACATTTATATCATTTTTTCACTTTTTTGCTTTGGTACTTAAATAGAATTGTTTATATTTTCTGCTGAAATCAGATAAATCTGGCTACTGTTAGGCTTGCCAGAATTTTCAAGTGTTAGCAGAAATTGATTTCAATTGTCAAATAGAGAGGAGGCTTGCTCAGGAGTCTCGTCTATCTCAGGGTGTGCGATTTGCTTATCGAGTTTACCAGGAAAGTCATTGATTACGTTAGCACAAACACACATTCTTTAGGCTTTAATAAGGCGGATAAAAGTTGAAATAAATATCATGATTCACTCAAATTTATGAAGATAGTATTTTTCCTTAATAAGCCTTGGTAATAAATTCTTAACACTGTATAGTTATTAAGCATTGAAATATTTTGATGTGATATTCTGACCCAATTTTTTAAGTTTCTGATATAGGCCTCTGATGAAAAACTCTTATCTTTTTATGCGACAGTTTGCTGGAGGATTGGATTCCGAAACAATGCGAGCCTTTGAGGAATTGAGAAGCCGAGTTCAAGGGAATGACTCAAGAAGAAAATCAATGCATGTTAACTCATTACATTAATTAGGAAACAAATCTTTCTTTGTTAACATGCATACATCCTTTTGAATCATAATTTGAAAGGGCGCAGATACTAAATTATTAATAGTTCAGTAGAAAAAAGGCATTCTCATGATTCATAGATGCTTGAGGGAGGTAAATAATGTTTTGGATATTATGTCAGAAGTCAGAATGTAGTAGCATTAAAACATTGAACCATCATTTTTTTTAGTTGATTGAAGCTTGATTGTCTTTGAATTTGTTTCTTAATCTGTTGTATTTAAAGTAAGAAGGGCTTTTGAATAAATTACCAATAATGCTGTCAATAGTGGGAATAGTAATGTAGTATTCAACAGTGGTGTTCCCTTACTTTTATCCTATTGTGATAATAAAAATTGTTGAACTACGCCGGATGAATCATCATTTCTATGGCCTACTCCAAGTATTGCAGATTGCCACGTACATTTGTTTATATGTTTCTCGTGTGTATACATACATACACACGCGGACACACACACATAAATAAATAAATAAATAAATAAATAAATAAATAAATAAATAAATAATATATATATATATATATATATATATATATATATATATATATATATATATATATATATCAATGTTATAACTATATCTTAGAAGCATCCAATTCAGAGTTTCAATGTATCACTCTCTACTGGGCCTCATTTCCTTGCACAAGTCTTAGGCATACATGTTTTCACCATTCAACTCTCACAAAATTCTTATGTTCAGAGAAAGAGAGAGAGGGAGAGAGAGAGTATCCAATGATTAATATTTCAAAAAATGGGAAACTAGAGACAGCAATTGACAATAAAATTTGAACTTAAAATTACAGATAATACAAAAAAGAGAGAGCGAGACAGCGCATGGCGGCATGAGAGCCGTCGATCTGCCGTATGGACTACTTGGTGATAACGTAGACGGCGTAGATAATGCCTGGGAGATATCCCAGCAGCGTGAGCAATAGGCAGAGCCAGAATTTCTCCTGCGTATGCAATTATGTATCAATTATCACGAGCTTAAATGTAGATTAAGCACTCCTTTAATCATCAAAACTAAAAGAGTTAATTAATTACACTACAGCCAAACTTCAAGAAAACTCCCAGCGGCGGGAGGATGATTGCCAGCAGAATATCGATGCAGTCTTTCGTCCCTCTGCTCGCCATCTCTGCTCTGCTCTCTTTAGAACGAGGACTCTTATTAAGGATTCATTAGTTCATTAATTAAGTGTTATCCAGATGGGATGGAAAAGAGGGAATTACGGGCTGCTTCCACATCACATGCTTTAAGCTGGCTTGAGTATAACCGACGTCTTTACCATTTCCAGATTTTCAAGGTTGCCATCCATCTCTCAATTTGGAGGTTTGAATTTCTTTTTTTTAATAAGTTGAGCATTAATAAAATATATATATGACACTAAAATTTGAACTCTTAAATCAGTTAAATGTTTAAATCCAAAAATTTAACTACTGAATTTCAATGTTATTCTCATTTTTTTTTTCTTTTTATGGGATGAAAGTCTGAATAATTAGTAAAAGAGATGATAATTTCATAAATTTACATGGTTTTGAGGCTTCTTTACGAAATTGATCCTCATTATTTTAACTTAGTTTTAGCAAAAAATTTATATTGATCCCTCTCAAATGCATCGTCTCAGCACGCTGCATCAGGAGATTCACACGATTCTTACCCGCTCGATCCTTCTATTTCGGCACCCAATCCCTTTTGCAGGCCCATCAAATCTCTAAGTACTACATTGAGATTGTGTGTGAATCATCTCATTAAGTCTACATAAAAGTTACAATGAATATTATTGTATATACTCTTATTACTTTCATTGCTGCTCAAGCATCACTATGAGCATATTTTATAATGCTACTTAATGTGGTATTCTTATTACTAATGATGTAAGATAAACAACATGATGTTTATGTATCTTGTAAATATTGCAAAGGGTTCCAAAATGATGGTTGAATAGGTTAGGGATGGGGCTAGTCCTTGGGAGATATAAGGGTGCCATTTGGAGCCTTTGAGGGGCCTAGATGAAGGATATACTTTAATGTTTTTTATTGAACTCAGCCTTTAGGTTCTGAATTGGCCCATCAGAATTATTACCGTCACTTTATGATATCAAGACATAAACACAAACATGAATTTTTATACGATTACTATTTGAAAATTTGATATGTGACATAAATATTTATTTGCATGAGTAATAATTATCTTTTATTTGTATTTTTTCATATTTTCCTGCAATAATTATTATCTCATTTTTGCCTTTTGTTTTATTGCTTAAAAGTATATTATTTAATATGATTTATACTTAGAATGTGCACTAAGACATTATTTTTATAATGCCAGACCAGATTCTGCTCGAGAAGGCCGACATAGTTTAAATATGTTAAAGAGAATTATGGTGCAGAATATATTTTTAGTTTTATTTTCTTTACGAGAAGCTAACATTTATATTATGTATGATGTCAAATATGCAATAATTTGGATAATATTTATTTTAAATTGAATGAATGAAATTTTCTTATTCTTCTGTGGTTCTGAATATTGTTTAACTGTTATTTTACTTAACCATCAATATGATCATGCAAAAAAATGTACCTGATGTTAGATTAGTGGTTACTAATCTAACACGAGCCGAGCCATCACAGTGGTGACCCAAGCTCACAAAGAACAACCTAGCCTAATTGTATGTTTTCTTCATGTTTAAGTGTTTACTAAATATATATATATATATATATATATATATATATATATGCTTCCTTTTTCTTGAAATGGGTTAAATTTTTTAAAACTATCTTACATATCATTTATTATTATTATTATTACTATTATTATTATTATATAAGTATAAATAATCTAAAAAAACAAAATAACACCTTGTTATAAAACCTTACTTATAAGATTTTAAATATGCTTCTCCTCTCAATTAAATAGTAAATAGAAGGTCTCACAAAGAGATATGCTTGAACTTTTATTAAATAGAAGATTCTATCGTTTATCATAATTTTTTTTTAAAGTATCCCAAATATTTATCTCAGACAAATTTATATACAAGATAAACACCATATTCATGATCAAGTTCACTAAGCTATCTGCACTTAGCATTTTTTAAATGATATATTTGCATGTACATCACCAAGTCTTAGTTCTGCTTATGTGGAGTTTGCTATATGAATCACAATTGTGCTCAATCATATAGCAACCATTTTCTAAGTCCAAGCATACAATATCATTCAAAATAATCTGTCTGGCCATTTTTTATTTTTAAAACAACCAAAAGACTAACATTAATGATATCATTGTGTTTCACCCGTTTTTCTATATTGACGGAACGGTAAGTTTTGTTAATGTGTGGAGACTAATCGGATCACCAAAAGAGGCGTCGATGGAGTTCCGGGGAGTTTTGTGGCAAGCATTACTGGGCTGGGCAGTGCCTAGGCACTCGGGCAAGTCTAGGAGGCCTTAGCTTGAGGCCTGGAAACCCAAGCACCCGCAGAGCAGGTTTTTTTAGAGGCTTGGGCGCCTACGACGATTCAGACGCAAAAATAGGTGTCCCATGGGCACTTATGGGAGGTTTCAGGTGGTTTTGAGCTTGTTTTAAAGCATATTGGAATTAGTGTAAGGTGTGAGTGCCTATTGAGATTAATAGAGAACTCTTGGAAGAAGACTTGAGATAGATTTTTGAGAGGCGTTGAAGAGAGACGAGGTTTGGGTGTGTTCCTTGGCAGAATTTGTCATCTTCTTGCACTTCCAATGGTTCAAGTCTTAGGTAGTAATATGTAATACTGTATTATTCATATAATGAATTTTTTGTAGTAGTATAGCTCTGTGATTTTTCTCAAGTTTTGAGTTTTTTTATATAAATTCTTGTGTTTGAATATTTGTAGCTTGTGCATGTGAAATTTGTACTCATATGTGAATTCTGAATTTTACTTTGGTAACCTCAACTCAAACCTGCAGTATAATCCTAACAAGTTTGAACCCCACTCGGGCAAAAAAGTTGCCCTACAGGGGCTCAACCTCGCTTAGTTAGCCTCACTTTCTCGGCCAATGAGGAAGTGCAGTTGAATATAATTTACAGTTCAACGGGCTAGTGAAGCAGCTCTATGGGCAAAATAAATTCCAAGTATTTATTACTTAAAATTTATGCTGTTTTTATGTTTGTTCAATTCAAGAGCCACCAATCAATATGCTATTTTGGTTATGAAAAGCCTTTCCATTTGCATTTGGTGCACTTGCTTCAGTCACTACACAAATGTAGCCATATTAAATGAGGAAAGGAAAGCTAGCATTCAATATTATTGCCATAATTCAAAAAAGGTTGCTAAAAGAATCTTCTTACTTGAGCTAGTTTTCATGTTTCTCAATTCAAAATCCCCATTTTACATGTTCCATCAATGCAGAAGCAACAACTGGGTACAATATAAATCATTATTATACGCCTCAGCTCAACGATTTATGATGTTCTTTATATATAATGCTCCCTCTATATATATATATATATGTATTTATGTATATATTTCAAGATATGGAGTATTGAAAGTAAAACTATGCTATAGTTGAATCTATATATGGCAGAAGCCATTTCCAAGAGACAATCATTTTCTTAGCAAGCAAATAAAGCCATGGCTGTCCGTAAGGACCACACTACCACGAAAAAAGATGATATTTACCCTTGAAATAAAAAAAAAATATACGAAAGAGAATAAAACAAGCCCATAACATTAATTATCTTCAGTTTTCTTTCTAGAATGTGATGGGTGAATGTTTAAGCCATTCACATGCACCATCCAGAGAGGAAGGACCACTCATTGTTCATTGGATTAGCCCACATCTACTGCTTTTGCCTCTCTCAATAGTTAATATCAATCAGATCTCCCAATCACAGATTCAAGACACATACAAGCAATGTTAAATTATATTTATTCCTAAAAAATTTCAGAGCTGAACTAACAAAATATATTGATCAGCATTTGTCTGCTCTAGCAACCTTCAATCTCTTCACTGTGATCAAGAAATGCCTGTTCAAGAAATTGTAATAACTGAACATCAATCACTATGACAAGAAATGAACTATTCTTCAACTCTCTTATGATGAAGAGAAGAAAGGAAACTAATCATATCATAATCATGCCAAATTACTTTTATTTCCAGATTCTTTTGGTTCTGGGATTAACAATCATCTGACGATTAAAAAATAAATCTGAGATTTTAAAGCTCTGATTAAAGCTATAAGCTTAATTGCCCAAAAAATGTAAATATAATAGGTGTTCTTACTCCCAGGGAACATCTCCCACCATCATCCAGTCTCCTTCATTGTCCTCATAAGTGAGCACATAATTCTTTTCCGGAATGAATCGAACAAGACCAGACGCTGCAGCAAATTATTCAATAAAAAAAAAGAAAAAAGAAAGGTTTTAAAGAATAATATCTAAGAAAAAAAAAATCCTTAAACAGGAAGGATTAAACTTGACAGAGCAGAGAGCTTACAGAGTATAAGAGCTGTAAACAAATTGGAAATCTTCTCTGTCAAGCCATCGTATCCATCCACAGCATACAAATCAATCTTCCTCCCTATTGGAATTCCTTCCATATAAACTTTGATGAAAAATGTGGGCATTGTTGAGGGGCGCTTTTTTCTCCCCTTGAGTGCTGCTGCCATGAAATGCTTGATTGGAGGCCAGTTGGCAGCTTGCAATTGATTATCTCTATCATTCAATCAAGAATAAGAGATAAAAATAAAATGTTTATGAGAAAAATTAGAACCTATGAATTTCAAGAGGCAAAAGAAGAAAGAAAATTAAGAGAAATGAAAATGAGATACCTTGGAATTTGATGATTAGTTTTTCTTGGCAGGGCAGCGGTGAGCCCAAGCCTTAGCTCTGTGCTGCTATCTTCTGCTGTGTCTTCAGACAAGACGGTGGAGCAACGAGAAGGATGGCTGCCGCAGCTGTCTGTAGAAGAAGAAGGAGACTTTGCTTCCCTTTCCATTGCTGAAAATTTTATATCTCAAACTAATCAATAACAAAAAAGAGCGGCCTTTGGAACCTGAAGAAGTAGGCTTAGAACATTCCTTAATATAGGCGGTATTGCCACGTGGAATCTCAGAATAGTTGATCCCATTTTTTATTTTGGTTTTGCTTGTACTCTACTGTTCAAGACTTGTGTGTTCCTAACGAACCACTCTACAGTCAAAGCGGATAAACTTGAAGATCTCATTCAGCAGATTACAAATCTATGGCCACCATTGTCAATGGAAAAGAGATGTTTTGATGAGTTTTTATTTGTTCCAACAGCCACAAATCCCCTGATTCAGCGAAATTGAGGCCATCTCTATACTTGTTCAATGCAAACATTCATGGATAATACCCATTATAAATCATATTAATGATGCATTATAAATCAATCGTCTGAAAAAGTACTCGAAGCTTAAATAACCTCATGATGAAATCAACTAAGAATATATAATTATTTATTCAATCAAATATTAATTAGAGCGGATGGGTAGAGTATATAGAGTGGAGGAAGATTAGTGGTCCCTCGGCAATAAATAATCAGGGAATTTCCTTCTTCAGCGATTCTGTTCCTGCTTCCTTACAACTTCTGCTTAGTCTTTTTTGGGGTGGTCGCAATCAGTTGCGGCTTTGCCTTACACACAGACTAACGCTGCCCGGAAAGGCCCAACACTCATTAATGGAGCACCGAATCATTTTTTATTTTTCACCTTCCCCTTCTGTTTTTCTGACTAGACACAAAACACCCTTTGCTTGCCTCCTCTCTCTCCCCTTGATCATGCTGTTTGTTTTCTGCCTGCTTGCGATCGCAGAACCATGACACTTGTCTATTCGATATAAGTCTCTATTTGACTTGTCGGTAAGCCAGCCAATTCAGCTTGTACGCACCATTCTTTGCCATCAAAACAATGTTATCGAATAACACTAAATCTCACATAACAATATCTACTAAAATTTGCATGCACAAGAGACATTAATTTGCGATGAGACTCATTTACGTTCACAGAGAGGAAATACATAATTTCACTATGAATGAAAGAATAATTGCTGAACTGTCATAGATTTGTTAGGAACAAGATCGTGGAAAGACACAAGCCCAATAAGAATAAAATAAGAGAAAATCACACAAACATTTTCAAAGGCGTGCACAACATAAATATTTATGTTGTTCGGTGTAAACAATCTGTGTCTATCAGAAGAGAGAATGAGAAATTTTATTATACCGAAGGAAGAATACAATAAGGGTTTCACAAATTTTCCACCCAAGCCCTCAATAATGGAGTTTTTATCCTTTTCCCGCCACCACAAGCATGAAATCCTTAATTCTATTTTAGATCCAGGATGGAGGCCGAGAAAAAATGCAAAAAACTTTAACAATAGCATGATATCTATGCTTTTATAGGTTCCCCAAAACGAGCTCTCAAATAGCGGGCGTCTGGGCTTCCAGGTTTCTATCCATGGGGAGCCTGGGAGCCCAGGTTTCTATCACTAGGGTGCCTAAGTGCTTGCTACTTCAAATGCCTAATTGACAAAAACTTTTACTTAATTCCCCCTCAAATCAATAAGTCTCCACCTCATATCTCATATGGGTCATATGAGAGTTGATACCAAATATGCTCTTTAGCATAACAGTTGCACTAACTTGGTTGCTTACATATCATCCTCCCAAAGGAATCAAGTCGTACACATTTCATCCAAATGAGAGCCTTGATCAAAGCTTCTCCATGTTCCCTAATCTCTTACAATTAGTGAACTTCAATAATGTCAAGATATTCCCAAGAGGTTGCCGCATATGGATCTCTTCTTCCAATTCCTGTGTCAAAATCCTTTCTTCATGTTAAGTTGCCCCACAATCAGATCAAATTGCACTACAAGTGCTAAGAGAACACGGATAGTGGGATGTCCTACAATAGAGGAAAAGACTTCATCATAGCTTGCCCCCTCCTTTTGTGCAAAGTCTTTAACAACAAATCTTGCTTTGTAGCGCACATTAGCAACTTCTTGAGATCATTTCCTTTTGGCAGAAAGTGGCAACGCAGACGAAAGTATTAACATGTGGTACTTGGAAAAGTGTATAGCATCCATATGGCATGCCTAGGAGCACATATATGATGCACTTTACCTAGTTTGAAAAAAACCAAAATTTCCGTGTGAGATTCTTTGTTTTGATGTTGTTGTGCTTTTAGTGGCAATAACTCCATTTTGAGAAATTTAAATTCCAAAAAGAATTATATTCTTTGTTTTTTCTCATAACTTTCTTTTCATAAATGATATCACCAAATATTATAAATTTAAGTATTTTGTGTTGTTTTCCTCCTCATGATTACACATTTAATAATTAAAATTTATTAGTCAAAATTATAATTATAAAACTATCAAACAAATAAATTATTTAGAAAAAAAAATTAAAGGTACGGAAACATTATTCACACCTATATATATATATATATATATATATATATATACATATATAACTATGTATTCTTGGACTTCCTAAAATATTAAGTTTAATTAATTGTTTGAACAAAAACAGGAGCCTGTAATTTTTGTCCTAGTTAATGCAAGCTGCATCGAGCCGTTGGTAGGCAATTAAACGGAGATAGCAGTAGAAACGGTGGCCTATTTGGCGCCAAGCGTTCCTTACTTTCTTCCACCTTCTCTCAAATCTCTTGCCATTACTTACTTTCCTCTTCTGCGCTCCACCCGTCTGACGGTACGCAGAGCCCTCTCTCTCTCTCTCTCTCTATCCTCTTCGAAGGAGCACCCTCAAAGCAGCCACGTTTCCTTCCTCTCCTCCATTCGCACAGACCATTATATCTTCGCTCCAGCTCTCCATCCATGGATAGATTATCTACAGAGACCCTCCCATGGCTTCCCTTCCCGCCTCTTCTCTGGCATCGCCGGCGGCGGCGAATCAAGGCACGCCTTTCCTTTCTTTTTTCCTGCAAGCACCTTCTAGAATTTAATCAGGCGATTCTATCCATCCGGTTGCCTTTGCAGGTGACAGCGACGGTGAAGATCTGTTCACAGTTCCCGACGTGGACTCTGTCCCCGCCGCCAGCACTCCGGCAAGGAAAGGCGGCCGCAGAAAGACCCTCAAGAGGTAATTCGTCAATTTATAACTTCTTGCAAGCGATTCCGTTCTTGATTTTCACAATTAACGAAGCAGTTAAAGGGCTTTTTAAGAGTAGAGCTCCCATTAAATGATCAATTAGCGGTTCCCGTTTGAGTTAGTCTATGCATGTTCGTGCTAAATGAGTTTGATTTGGGTTATGCCAACTAGAAAATTGCAACTTCTTATGTTATGCGTTTCAAATGGGCCCAAGTTAAACAAACCGAGCCTTACCATGATTGGGTTTAAGAATTTAATTCTATATTAAACGTGTTGGTTTCAAAACAAAATTTGAGATCGACCAGAGACTGACCCATTCACATGTTTAATCGCCCCTAACCGCATGCAAGATTTTCTACAATTAAGTAGAGCCCGTGAAAATTATTAGAACTAGAAATATATATATATATATATTTGCATCAGCCAAAAGAAGTTAAGGAGCTGGATAAGGGCCTAGGCGCTCAGGCATGTTCAGGCTGTAACGTCCCGTCCTGTTGCCACGCGTAACAGAGAGATTTAAGAAATAGATACTTTAATAGTTGGCAGCAAAACATTGAGTTACTTGGGACGGATTTCTAAATCTCCCTACATACTGCTACTGAAATTCTTCCCAAGGTAAAGCTAAAATAATAAGAATATTTCTAATGTATATGAGTACTTTATATAAGTATTTGTTGTTGATCATATCACAATCTAAGTATAAGTAGTGGAAAATATTCAAAGTGCGAAAGCTATAAGCATTCATCCCAGACATTCATCACCGAACTGAATAAAAGAAAATATATCCAGATTAATTATTACAAACTATTACTTAAATAAAAAGAGCAGTAATTAAAAGGTCTCACATCTCACAGCTAAAAGTAAGCTAAACAAGTGAGTAAAAGCTGTGTCTTCTACTGGTCCTCCGAATTCTCTTGAATCTCCTGGATAGTCTCCATTGCTAGCTCTTCAAACTGCTCAGGGTCTGACATATTGTCGGATCCACAATGTCGATACCCGGCCAAAAAAGAAAGAAAGAATAGAAAGGCCCCGTATTAGACAATAAGTATAACACATTATTAGGCTGCAACATTACTTTCTTACAGTTTAAGGAATTTTTACTTGACATTAAATAAAACAGAAATTTGTTGCAAAAAAAAAAATTGAAGCTGAAAATGGGTACTGAAAACTGAAAGTAAAGTAAGAAAGTAACGGAAAGAAGGTGCTGAAACAAACTAATTGTAAAGACTGAAAACTAAATCAAATACTCAAATAGAGCCATATTGTATGTCACTATAAATGCATCTGAATATGCCACTGAAATATTATGAATAAGCAGTTTGATGCCACATTGCATCCAACAGAAATCTTAATATACTGATATCTGCTGCATCCTGTAGTTCCTACTCAATCTTGATGCATGCTGCATTCCATTTTTCACAAATGATTCTTGATGCTTATGCTTATGCAGTTTATGCAAAATGCTTTCAAATAAATATATATTTTTAAATCATCGAAAAACTAAGAAAAGTAAACAAAAGAAACCATCTCTTTTTGTTATCTAAGTATTAACTTTGATTATCTTAACAAGCACATTTACTTGTAGTTATCGTAAATTTGAAACTTAATCATAAGTATTACTATAACCCAAATTTGTTCAACTGAAATCAATGTTCAATTT
Organism: Gastrodia elata; assembly: GCA_016760335.1. NCBI lineage: Eukaryota > Viridiplantae > Streptophyta > Magnoliopsida > Asparagales > Orchidaceae > Gastrodia > Gastrodia elata. Next base: position 718,011 of record CM028673.1, read on the forward strand.
AAGTATATTCTTATAACTTTCTAAGTTATCACAAATTGAGATTACATATACATAATTAGTAAATTATTAAAAAAAGTAACTTGAAACACTTAGTTTGTTTAACTGCACTTATAAATGAGCACAAAGATAAGGGGACGAAACCCTTTTACAATTTATTCTCTCAAATTAAGATATTCAATCTCCTACTTTATACATGACTTAAAGTATTCTAAGAAAGACAACTTGAAACACTTAATTTGTTTAACAGCACTTATCAATGCGCATAAAGATAAGGGGAGAAAACTCTTTTACAGTTTATTCTCACAATCTAAGATATTCAATCCCTACTTATAAACACACTTTTTAAAAATAGAAATTTATCTTGAATTGTACTTGTATATTTATTTAAGATAAGATTAGAATTCTACAATTCCATTCAGGATGAATCAACCAAATTTATATATTTACTGAATCAAATCCATTTTATAGATATACACTACAATTTTCATATGATAATAATAATACTATCATCACTTATAGTTCTACACTAACTAATTTAGCAAACAAGGAATTTTAAACTATTGAATCCATTCTTCATTGCAAAAAGTTATAATCAAATAGTTTCAAATATGTGATATATAAGTCATTCAAATTAGGTGAAATATTATAACTGAATAAGTTCAATCTACATTTTATAAAGTTATTGCTACCGCAAGACAAAAGATCAATGATCTAGAGTTGATGAGGTTCATCTAAGGGCCTACCTCAATATGTGTTCAATAAGGCCTTTCCTACCTCAAAATTATTATAGACATAGTTATATTACTCATTAACATATATTTTAATTTTAAGAGATCTAAAGTTCTTATTACTTACCTTTACAGTATAAAATCTATAAGGATTGATTCTGGAAATAAGGTAAGTATAATTAATACATGAGCTTTACAAGTTTAATCATTTGATCAAAATAAAGGAATCAAGTATGCTAATCTTCTAGATTATATCTTAACCCAAAGCACTCAAGTTACGGGATAAAATCATAAGATTCTTTAGAATTTGCTGTTTGTAAATTAATCATATTTTATTGGATTAATAAAGATTTATTCATGCTAATTCTCATGCTTAAGAGAAAATCAAAAGAGTCTAAAGTCAAACTTAGGCAAAATTATCAAAATGCCCCTCCTTAAGGGTCAAAAATAATATTTTAAAATTTAAGGCTCCAAATTAAATTCTATTAATGTCAAATGATTTCTTACTATCTAATATGAAGATATACACTAAGAACACTCAATTTTGCCAAGAATTAAGGCTAATGAGCTCAAATTATGATTTGAGCTCATTAAAGGTTGATTAGTAAAATTACTTAGGAAAATCTAAATTTTTTGTTATACTTAGATTCTATTATATCTAAGGGTTCCACAGATACTAAGCTTGCTAAATTCTGAAGTCAAATGACTTAATTATGAGCAAATCAAAAATTTGCCCAAAAAGGGTAATTAAGGGTTGGGTCCAAAAACTCAATTTTACTCTTTGGTGTCCAAATCTAGCAAACTCAGTGGCTATAGGTTTCTTCTAGTACACTGAGTACAATGATAATGATTATGCTAAATTTGGACCTCAAATAATTAATCTAGGCCTTAATTAGAGATTAGTGAGTGATTAGTAAAATTGATTACAAAAAATTTTTTTTGACTTTGCCAATATATTTTTCTCTATTTTGCGAGTGATCAAAAACTTGAAATTTGAAATTTTGATAAATAAAGAACTTAATATTCACTAATCTATTTTTAGGATAATTAGGATAAATTAAAAAAATATAATAACAGAACTAAAATTTTTCTTAAAGATTGGTGATTCTTATATTTTTTTAGTCAAAATAATATATTTGATCTTATGATTTGAAGTTGAATTGGCTAGTTATGAGCTAATCTATTTCTAAGGCTTAATGTGAGTTTAATTAACCTAAATAGGTTATTAGCTAAATTAAGCATCACACAGAAAAATTAATATTATCAAAATATTCCTTGCATTTTTTTGAGAAAAATGAGATATAGCTTCACTATTTTTGGATTTGTGGTTGCAAAGATCTGAGGGTTTGAAGTTTGCAATTTAATCAAATACATAAATAAAAAAATTTCTATAAATTACTATTCATGAACAGTAACTTTACTGTTCATAGCACACACGCGAGCCAAGAGGGCAGCACCCGGGCAAGACTGCCCCGCACGTGGGCCAAAATTTATAAATTTGATAGTAAAATTTGCAAAATGAATAGTAAAAGTTGCAAAATAAATAGTTAAATTTGCAAAATGAATAGTAAAATTTACAAAATGAATAGTAGAATTTGCAAAATGAATAGTGATTTCAGCAAATTTGAAAAACTGCAATTAGAGCATCAAAATTCTCCATACACAAAGCTCTTCACGAGGCGTACCATATACCGATGGAAAGCTCTCTTTGAGATCTTTCCATTGATATCAAATATACTTCCAAATTTTACATATAACTTAAGAAATTATAAGCCCTAATTTGAGCTTAAAGAAAAATAAAAGGGTATCTTAAGGTTTGATTCTAGCTTTGGATGAAGAATATGAATATGCTTTAGCTTTAGGGTAGATCCAAATAGAAAAATTTAAAGCTAGGGGAGAAAACTAGAACTTAATGAGGCCTAACACAGCCTACAAGGATGCACTTGCCACGTGCAAGCTTCACATGATTGGAATTTTTTAATTAATTATTAATTAATAATTAAGTACAATTTAATTATTCAAAATATAATATTCAAATGAGCTTCGAATCATAAAAATTCACCCTTAGTTAATTTGTGGGTGAGAAATTCAACGGTGAAGTCGGATTTTAATTTTGAGATCAATTTAATTTTTTTTTATTATTAAATAAATATTTTAAAATATTTGAGAAAAATCAACGACTTCCAAAAATTTCCAAAATTTCACCCTTAGTTAATTTGGGGGAGAGGAATTCAATGGCGATATCAAATTTTTGATCCAAAATCAAATTAATTATCTCATATTCCTGATTATTCAAATTACCCAAAATTAGGATTTATTCTGATTGATTCCAGATTTGGACCAAAACTTCAGGGCTCGCTCCTAATAACTAATTAATACTAATGGAACGAAGATTATGGCTGGTCTAATCCAAATTAGACAGGGTATGGTTGTTACACAGGCACCTGACTGATAGAATAACGGGAGCTCAGATGCGCCCAAGCGTCTGCCAGACAGAACAACGTGCACTCAGGCGCGCCCAAGCGCCGATGAAACTGCAGGACCAATTTCTAGCCCTATAAATTCATTTGTAGCCTCTTTTAGGGCATTTTTGCAATTGTTGAGTGAATCCCTGGTTTTGTAAGAGTGTGAGACTCCTGGAGGTTAAGGAACTCTATTGATATGGGAAAAACTCCATTATTGAGGGTTTGGGTGAAGGATTTATGAAACCTTAATTGTATTCTTCTTTCGATATAGTGAAAGTTATCCTGCCCTTTTCCCATTGACATAAGTGTTTACACCGAACCACGTAAGTTATTATGCTTTTGCTTGTGCTTAGATTCTTTGTGTGCTTTCTCTTATTCTGTTCTTATTGGTTTTGTGTGCTTCCGCATTCATCGTTTCTAATAAGTAATATCAGAGAGTGGTTTGCAAGAGAGGTTATAGAAGATAGAGTTGGAGGAGAAACTTCCAATGTTTCATCATCATCAGTGGAGGGGAGAACTTTCCACCAAGTTGTGACACATCAGATGAGAATCGATGTTGTCAAGTTCTATAGAAAGAACAACTTTATAATTGGGAGATGTGAAGTCATAGATGCACTTTGTGCGTTGAGTCTGGTGGATGTTCTGGATGGTGAAGAAAAACCAAAGGAGATATCGTAAAAGGATTGGGTCAAGATGAACTAAAGCGCATGCGGGTTGATCCGAAACTATTTGACCTATGAAATAAGGTATGCGGTGATGATGGAAACATTAACATGAAAATTGTGGAAGTTCCTTGAAGGCAAGTATCTAATAAAGAGCCTAAAGAATCGTCTCCACATGAAGTGGCGTTTGTACATATTTCAGATGTGATAGGGAATCTCCATTGATGAACACTTCAATGAGATGAACACCTTATGAGTTCACCAAGTTATTGACTGATCTTTTTAATTTGGAGGAAAAGTTGAATGATGAAGACAAGGTGCTTCTTCTATTGAACTTGCTCCCAAATGAGTATGAAATCTTCACCATGACACTCATTCATGGGGAGGAGGCCTTGAGGTATGATGAAGTAGGGATGTGGCCTTTGAGGAGGAGTTTCTTATGAGGCTTAGGAGCTCAGAGAAGGTGGAGCATCCTATAGAAGCCATCGAAAAATTACAAAAGGTGGAGCTTGAAATAGTTCCATTTGCTCAACAGTCTCCTACTTCCTTAGAACTTGTTACTGAACAGGCTAACTCAGATGATTATCGAAGTTTTGATGTTGATGAGGTGAGAGTAGGTGTGGGGCCCCGTACCCTCCGCGGTCAAGCTAATACCGAGATCAACATGATTACCAGAGAGTACGGTCTCCAAATGTGACAATTCTCCCAACTATAGTAGAGTCAGGTATAAACTTAACCCGCCTTAGCTGAAAGACTTGCCACCTGAAACTGGGGGTCAAGCATTAAAATATGAAAGTAGTGAAAGTAGAAAATAGGATAACATCCACATCACAGTATAGTAAGGAAAGTAGAAGAATAACTCAGCTCAATATAATAGTGTAGAAAGTAAATTACATTCAGAATATGAAATTGTTACAGATTGAATTTAAAAGAAAATGAACACTCGTTCTCACAACTAAAAATAAAGTTAACTATCTATTCTAAACAGCACGAAAGTCCTCCTCCTGGCCAAGCCCCTCTCCAGCAGGAACCTCAACGAACAACTCTGAATCTGACATTATCGGTATCACAATGCCAGGGCCCCAGCCAAGAAAGAGAAAAAAACATACAATTAGATAAATTGTCTATGCACATTTTAGGCAGATTAAATGAGATTATATTCAAGATATCACATCTTTTGCTAACCATGCAAGTAATTAAGGTGCAACAAGCTACAAGAAACATGATAGTTATAAATTGATATTTATAACTAATTAAAGTAAAGTATGTAAAGTAATATACCTCAACCAGAAGCTGTAACAAGGTTAAGTAGTAAATATATAATAACTGAAAGTACTGAAAGTAAACTCATATTAACATGTTTATGATCATATGAATACATGTTGATTTTCATAAATAAATCTGAACTGAAGCATAAGAAAACTAAAATAAAATTAGTATCCTAAATATGCAAATGCTGAACTGGAAGTATTGAATTGAAATGAACTGAAAAAATATACAGAAAATAATAAAAATGCAAGTAAAATAGATGGCTAAACAAGTCATTGAACTGGAACTGAACTAAAAGTAGAAGTCTGCTTGAAGTAGTACTGCCATAACAGAAAATGGGTCAAAACAGGGTCACTATATAGAAAGTTCAACATGTATCCCCCTAGGTATCCACAGAGCTAGGTTCGAGTTGAACTTATAGACTTAGACATGTATCCCCTTAGCCAAGCACAGAGCTAAGTTTGAGTATAATCTATAACCACAGAACGGAACTGAATAGGCAGGCTAAGTCAGAACACACTCTACTGACTGGATTATACAAATCAGATGAGTAAATCCATATGATTATAACCTATACTACAATTATGGAATACAATCATATGAATTATTAGGGGTTGGTAATTTCATAAATCATTCTTGTTTTATTATTCAGTTTATGCTAATTATCTTTCTTATAAGAAAATTATAGATCTAAAGATTAGATTCAAATGAACAATAATATAAGTTTGTTATAGATCTTAATCCTTCTAATTTAATTGTTAAGATCAATGGAAAATTAGTAATGATTGATTGGAGTTATGCAAGTTCTTTAGTATCCAAATTAAGTATCTTGTTCAAATCAATTCAATTAAGACTTAATCTAATCAAATTAGGTTTAATCATAACTTATAAGTCAATAAGCTTATTACATAGATATTGATCAACTTATAAGTCAATAAGTTTAATTACGTAGACATTGATCAACTTATAAGTCAATAAGCTTATTATCTATTATTGATGTCCAAATCAATGTTAAATTAATTATTGATTAAATTAAGCATTTATTTGAGTTCTTTAGAGTTTAAGTATTGATTAATGACAAATGAAGTATTAAGTGCTCAAATTAAAGTTTAGGTTCTCTAATATGCATCATACTGTAAATGAGGTATATAAATATTACATTACTCAAAACAAAATGTAATTAAAGCTAACATTACATTAATTATCATTTGGCATAATATATTCGAGTGTATCCTTTAGGAAAGTAGAACATGTCATTTAGGATAAGAGGTAGATTTCTTATATAAAATCACATCTATATTTACATAATGCATGATTTATATTCAAAATATGAAAAATATAAAATTTGGGCAAAACAGGGCAGTTCTGCATACTACAGCACGCTGTAGTGCCTCCTGGCCGAGAGCTAGGCGCTACGGTGCCATATTTCCTGAGGCGCGAGTGCTGCGGTGCGCTACGACGCCAGACTTTGGGGGCACGGGTGCTGGCGCGCTGTAGTGCCTCCTGGCCGAGAGCCAGGCACTACGCACTAGATTTTCTGAGACACGGGCATTGCGGCGCGCTGTAGCGCTCCCTGGCCAAAAGCTAGGCCCTATGGCGCCAGATTTCCTGAGACGTGGGTGTTGCGGTATGCAGTAGCGCTCCTGGCCGAAAGTCAGGTGCTACGGCACCAGATTTTTTGAGACGCGAGCACCACGACGCCATATTTTTCGAAACACGGGTGCTGCGGCGCGCTGTAGCTCCCCCTGGCCGAAAGATAAGCGCTATGACATGCTGTAGCACCCAACAATGATTTTTCCTGGGTAAAAATAGAACATATCCCCTTTTGCACTCAAATACTCTCGATTTATGGCACCTCACGTGCGGTGCCATATACCGATGGAAATATCTTTCCGAGACCTTTCCATTGATACTAAAATCAATATGAAAAGATTAATATAATGCTGCAAATAATGATACACTAGCTACATATGCAAGATTTCTTTTTACACAGGTTTATTTATATTCTCTTTAGAATGGAATCTGATCGTGCTTTATTGAGCTCAATGGCTCAAATGCAAGTTTTAGATGTATAATATTAATCATACACATGAATGAAGTAGCCATTGGATCACCCAATGGTGGAAAGAAAGGGCACAAGAAAGGATACAAGAAGAGTATTTGAGCTTGCAAATGGAAGAAGATATAGTTCTTCTAGAGCTTGGGAGGAGAAGGAACATCTTCTTCTTCTTCTGCCAGCAAAAAGGGAAGAGGATTTGGGTTCTTCAAGGGATTAAGGGATTTTTCTTCAATAGCTTCAACAAAAATAGAGAGGGGAGTTGAGTGAGCTAGCTTTAAGGGAGAAGGAGGCTTGGCTCAAGTAGGGGAAAAGGAGGAGCTATGGGTTGGGAAAGAGAGGATGAAAGATAACAAGCCACCTCCTATTAGCATGGGAGGGAACCTTGCGTACGTAGGAAAGGGGAGAGGGGCGCCGAATGGGAGAGGAGGAGGCGGGTACTAGCAATCAGAAGGAAAATGGAAAATTTTAAATATTAATTAATAATTTCTAATTGTTTAATTAACACACTTTTTTAATAAAATTAGATGAATAAACGGGATCCGAAAAATCCAAAAAATTTAGTCCTAGCTAATTTAAGGGTGAGAAATGCAACGATGAAGTCAGATTTTGATTTCGAGATCAATTTAATTATCATAATTTTTGGGGTATTTAAATATATTAAAATATTTGATAAAATTCGACAACTTCCAAATACTTCCAAAATATCACCCTTAGCTAATTTGGGGGTGACAAGCGCAATGGAGAAGTCGAATTTTGATTTTGATATCAAATGAAATATCTCAATTTTTTAATTAATTAAATATTATTAAAATAATCCAAATATTCGATTGAGCTCTGAATTACTCCAAATCTTTAGGATTTGATTCTAATGACTAAATGAGCTTAATAGAATGATAATTATGATGCGATTAAATAATAACCTAGGATTGTTACATTATTTGGGTGGAGGCCTCAACAGTTGAAAGAGCATTAGTTGGTATGTGTTCATGCTTAGAGGGACAACGATTATCTAAATTTTGCGACTTCAAAAAGTGTTTTTCTTTCAATCATTGAAGATAAGCATATGACAATATTAGGGTAGAAAAAGATATGAAATGACAGAAGAGTTTCTTATAAGAACTCGCTTAAGAACATGCTAACGATACATTTTATTTTGATAGTCAAAGTATCATTTATTTGGCAAAGAACATGTATTTTATAGAGAACAAAGCATATTCAATTATGATGATGAAGGGTGTATAATGTTCTGCAAATGTGCTAACCAAGATAGCATCATCTAAAAGTTAAGGCTATGCGCTGCTTCAGTTAGCTTTTAGAGCGCTTGATGATTGGAGGCGCTGCATCAAATGGAGATGATCCTGACGTGTTAAAGGAAAATTCAAGGAAAGAGATAAAGCAAATGATTGAAGAAAGTTTCCAAACGAGAGATTGTTATGCATACGAAGACTATTTTATTCAAATAATAACTGACATTAAGTGTTCTTGAAACTGCCATATTCGACAGTGTTAACTTTTTATCAATAAAAATATCAAGTTGTCTCATTCATAAAAAACATTCACTTAATTTTCTTTTAATTATTAAATGAGAAATGAAGCTCTCATGATATCATCTTATTTAACTAATGAAATTTTTTATCTTGGTGTATTTTTTTAAAATATGAGATGAAATAAAAAGAGAAAACACATAAACAATGATTTTACTTAACATGTGTGTTCATCAATATGAGATGCACGATTCCGTTCACCTTTAATTTAAAGGGATTTGTAATTACTCCTTTTGCTTATTTTTAATAATCTGAAGGCTGGATACCGAATTCATTTCAAAATAAAAACCATAGTTACATATTTCAAATCCTTGATCTCTAACAATAAAAGAAAAGGAAACCCAAAACAAAAGAACTGTTAGAGAATTCTAACATACCAAGCTCACCAAAAAAACAATGAAATTTAAATGTAAGAGCAAAGCCTGGAAACAGAGACTTAACAATAGAAGAAAACAAATTAAACGAATAGACAATAACAAGTAGCATAAAGCATTCAAAAATGTATCATTGCATCAAAATTAACGAACGGCCTGATATAATTTATAGCCTTAACAGGCTGTGTGAGAACAGAGCATCTGCTAAAGAAGCTAAAGAAGCAAAAGAGGGAAAGAAAGTGCATACTTGTGAAGACCTAGAATCCACAGCCAAAGCCCTGTATGAGGAAAACATGAGACTAGAAGAACGAATTTCAATATTGATTAAAGAGAACGCTATGATTCGTAAGGTATATTCCAAATGCCTGTGAGGGTATTCTCACCAGCACCCAACTCTTTTCTCTATGTAATTTATAGATTTTAATGAATGTTAAACACTATATTTAGAAACTTTGTTAGTGACTATGTGTGCAGGTCCTCATGACCGGCAGACCAAAAATTGGCCACAGGGAGGAATGTGAAGAAAAGGATGGCAAAATTTAACTATATATTCATATTGATGGGTGCACGCATTCAAGGAAGAAATTCTACAAGAAGCAGTTTTCATATTAACACTAGATTCTTTATATGCTGTATAACTATGTCATATTTTATAACTATATCAAACTATATATTAGCAGTTGATTCATGCCATTATATACTGCTTGAATATACATATACATACATCCTGAAATAGTCAGGCCTGTGTGCAAAGCAAAACAAATTAAGATCAAGAACAGTAACTTTAATAATATATATATATATATATATATATATATATATATATATGATTTAAAAGCTATTCTATCATTATGCCATAATACTACCTCTCCAAATGCGGCGAGTAATGCATTGGACAAAGCATTAGTAGACTTCAGAGCATTTATATATTTTTTTCCAACTCAATCATCCATAAATATAACAAAATTATTACAGCTTTGATCATTTATTGTGTCATTCATCTTGATGTGATTTTGCAGCATGAAAAAAAGTGATATGTATTTTCAATGTTATCACACCATTGATATCAGAATGATCTCTCTCTTAATAGTCACATCAACAAAACCATTATTGTGCCACACAATCCACGAGATATCCTACTGTTCCAAAACACCTTGATATTCGAAGGAGGTGCAAGCAATCTAACAGTATTCCAAGTCGCATACAAACTAAATGTTGGGATGTTAGTGTTCAATCAATAGGGAACAAAGCATGTATATGTTGAGTAAAATCAAAATAAAGTAAAGAAAAATCATATGCAAATACAATCACAACACAAGATAAGATATTTACATGATTCAGTGCTATCATTTACATCCACGAAAAGGAAAGTAGAGAAGATTTCACTATTAGAGATGAGATTACAATGTTCTTAGGATTTAGAAACCCTGACCCAAATCTTAGGAGCTTTAGTCCCCTCCTTGGAACAGCCACCACACACCCCAGACAAACTGGAGACTTCTTTTTTACTGTTATAAGCTTAAAAATGGTTTAGAAAGTATTTATATGCGCTCCAAAAATAGAGACGCTGAACCACGAGCTCCCATCTTTTTATCACTAGGCGCTGCAGCGTGCCGTGGTGTGTTCATGTCGAACGCCCAGGCGCTACGGCATGCATTGGCGTGTTTTTGTTGAACGTCTAGCAAGTGCCAGGCGCTGCGGCACACCTTGAAGCCATGCAAATGCGTTGTGGCGCGCGCCCATAACAAATATGCTTTAATTAATAATCTCCACCTCATATCTCATGTGAGTCACATGAGAGCTTAATCAAATATGCTTTCCTGCATTGCAGCTGCACCAACTTGATTGTCTATGTATCTCATCACAAAAGAATCAAGTTGTCCGTAGTTCTAACAAATGAGAAGCCTGATGATGCTTCTCCAAATTCACCAAAGTTTTATAATGGGTGAATTTTTGAATCGTAAACACGTTTGTCAACATTTATGTTGGATCATCTTTAGTGTCGATCTTTTTCAGTAATATCTCACACTCTTCAATGATATCTCGAACAAAATGGTGTTGCACATATATCTTCTTTGTGCAAGTGTGACAGACCGGGTTAGTAGCTAAGAATATAATGCTTTGGCTATAACAATGAAGTACTACCTCTCATTGCTTTGCACCCAAATCTTCCAGCAAGCCTTTCATCCAGATAGCTTCTTTGAATGCTTCAGTAACTGACATGTATTCAGATTCTATTGTAGATATGGAAACTTTATGATGTAGAGTTGATCTCCACCCAAATGGACCTCCTGTTAACGTGAACACATATTCAGTTGTTAATCATCTTTGATCCATATCTCCCGCATAGTTGGAATCCACATATCCAACACACAAGTCAGTTATTGAAGACTACTTTTAAAATAATAAACCAACACCAAATGTAACTTGTAACTTTCAAGTACCAAAATATTTTCATCACTGCTTGTCAGTGATCCTTCCCCGGATTGTTCCAACCATACTAGCATAAGGCACTGAGTGCATTTCTCCCTTTTCAAAAATTGTTTTCGGACATTGCTTTGTAGATAAACAAAAATGAGGTGGTAGATGTATATTTACAAACTTTGTAAAGTCATCAATTCTAATTTTTCAGCACCTTTTCCAAATACTCCTTTTGAGTGTGTCAAATATTTCCTGCCTTTCTATCCCTACTGATCTCCATTCTTAATATCTTATTTGCCTCTTCCAAGTTCTTCATTTAAAAGTTCTTGACAATTGCTATTTCATGTGATCCATCTCAGACTAATCTGAAGTCGCTACCAACATATCGTCGACATATAAGAGTAAGTAAATGAAGTTACCTTGGGGTAACCTTCTAAAATACATGCAGTGATCAAACTGGCTCTTCTTGTACTCCTTTTTTATTCAAATTGATCAAACTTATTATATCATTTTCTTATTCATTACTTTAATTCATAAAGAGACTTATCTACCTTGCATACCAAGTCTCATTCTCCTAGCTCAATGTACCATGAAGCCTGTGCCATAAATAACTCTTCTTCTAATTCTCCGTGCAAGAACATTATTCTTACATCAAGCTGCTCATGTAGCAGATCAAACTGTGCCACCAATACTGAAAGCACGTCGATCGATGAATGTTCAGCAAATGGGGAGAACACTTCATCATAGTCAATCCTTTCCTTCTAAGCAAATCCTTTGGCCACCAATCTAGCTTTATAGCAACATTAGCTTCTGAAGATCCCTCTTTCTTCACATACACCCACTTACAAACATTAGCCTTTCTACCCAGAGAGAGTTTCTTTAACCTCCATGGCTCATTTTTATGAAGAGATCATTTTCTTCATCCATCGCCTACTTCCATAAATTTCCTTCTAAGCCCAGCATCGTTTCTTTGTAATGAGATGGAACCTTATCCTCTAATACAGACAATGCCTATTTCTCGTAATTGACTCCTAAACTATAGTCTCACTAACAATGTCAGTTTGTTCTTTCACATCACCAATGTGGTCTTCATATGTAGGAGTATCCTCGATATGATGTGAAGACTTTTGTGGTACTATAACAACCCATGGTTGTTACCCTAGTTAATTAGTACACAACTAAGTTCTAATTTTGATTGCAATACTCTTAATAAGTTGTTAAGAGCATACCCTGAAGTTTTAGTCCAAATCAGGTGTCAAATGGATCAAACTCTAATTCCGAGAATTTTAGGAACCCTAGAAATTGATCTATCTAAATTGATCTCAAATTGAAAAATTAACTTTTTCATTGCCCTCATCACCCCCAAATTAGCCAGGGGTGATGTGTTGGAAGCATTTGAAAGTAGTTGAATTTTTAGCAAATATTTTAATATATTAAAAATACCTCAAAAAATAGAAAAATTAATTACTCATCGAAATCAAAATTCGATTTCGTCATTGCGTTCCTCACCCTCGAATTAGCTAAGGGTAAAATTTTGGGAATTTTTGGAGGTTATCGAATTTCCTCAAATATTTTAATATATTTAAATAATTAGAAAAAAAGAAAATTAAATGGATCTCGAAATCAAAATTCGACTTCACCGTTGTTTTCCTCACCCCTTAATTAGATAAGAGAGAAATTTTGGAAAATTTCGGAGCTCATTTAATACTTTAATTTTAAGTAAGAAATTTCATTTAAATTAAATGAATTAATTAAATTTATTTAAATAAAAGGTGGGGCCCGCCGCTTAGCCTATCGGGCCAAACCCGTTGATCGAACGACGCAATCTGCATCGTCTGACCGAGTTATCCTGATCAGACGACCCATGTCCATCTCCTTCTCGCAAGCATGCACGTGCCGTGCATGCGAGCACGCGTCTCTCCCTCCCAACGCACATGTGGTCGTCATCGCCATGAGGCCCTTGATTAAGATTCATTCAAAGGTTGGCTTCATCCTTACCATTTTAGGATAGAATTGAAGCCGTAAAACCGAAGCAAAGTCCTCCCGATCGAGCGAACCTTCTTCCATCAATCGAGTGAAGGTACCTTCCTTTCTCCTGTCATTTGATCGTTCAACTACTGCAATCAGCTTTGCTTACTTATTTCTTCTCATTTCAAAACCAGAATTGTCCAATCGAGCTCAAACGAGCTCTATTTAATCTCAATTGACTGTCGTGCACTGTTAAATCCTGTAAGCTTCAAAACCCGTTGCTAGGGCATCACTTTTTGTGATGTTAACGTGCTCCAATCACGTTGATTCAGGTACCGATGGAAAGGTCTCTAAGAGAGCTTTCCATCGGTATGTGGCACGCCTCATGAGGTACCATATTTTGGGAGTAATCGTGTGCCCTAGGTGATCCCTCCGTGTTCATCCGTCTGTCCGTCAACTTGGGTCGGCCCAGATCCGCAGGCCTGCTTGCGTGCAGCCCGCCATGAAAAGTAAATTATTATTTGAACAGTAATTCTAGGAAAACTTATTTAATTAAATTAAAATTACAAAACTCTGAACCCTCATAACTTTACAACCACAAGTTCAAATATAGCAAAATTATATCTCATTTTGCTCAAAAAATTATGATGAATATTATGGTAGTATTAGTTTTGTTGTTTGGAGTATGATTTGACTAATGAATTTTAGGACTCTTCCTTAATTATACTCATTAACCCTAAATTTTTTTTTGGCTATAACTTAGTCATTTTAACTCCAAATAAAGTGATCCAATATACCATTCTGATTAGGAGAGCCTAAGGATCAGTAAACTGCAAAAGTATTTCAGTTTTAGTGATTAGATTTCCTAATTAGCTATAATCACTCTAAATCTTGATTAGTAAATTTTAGCATAATTAATGATCCAAATTTAAAAATTTAAGTTGTTGTTGACTCCCAGGGTGGAGTAGAAAACCTTAATAAAGTTAAATTTCTATTTATAAAATTAATTTCATAAATCACTCACTAATCACATTTAACCATAATTAGAGTATAAGTTAAGCGAATAAAGTCTAAATTGTATATACTCTCAGTCATTATACTTAGTGTGCTATAGGAAAATTATAGTCACTGGATTTGCTGAATTTGAACATTATTTGAAAAAGTTAGATTTTTTGATCTTTCATAAAACTCTTAAATTATATAATTTAAACCCCAATCTTATTTTGGTCATAATTTAGCCAAATAATTTCAAAATTTAGTAATCTTAGACTCTATAAAATCCTTAAGCAGTAAACAACATAAGTATAGTAGAAAATTTATATTTCCTTAGGTAAAATTATTAATTTGCCCATAATGAGCAAAAATATTAATTTGAGCTCATTAGCCTTAATTTTTATCCAATTTAGGTGTACTCACTGTTTATATTAACATTAGATAGTAAGTAACCATTTGTCATTAATAAATTTTAGTTTGGAACCCTACATCAAAAGATTGACTTTTGGACCCTTAAGTAGGGGCAAAATGGTCATTTTGCCCAAGATTAGGTTTAAGTGTGCTTAAGCCTTAGAAATCTAAAATATTCTATCTATTCAGTAAATTAAGTGATCTAGAATTAATTTTAGATCATTTAAGCTTATTTAATTAAATTCTAAGTAAAATTTTAATCTTTCCTTAAGAAATTCCTAATAACCCTTAAGCTTTATAATGTGGCATCTTGCTCACATTATGTCATTCCTAAGTCCTAAAAATCAATAAGTGAAGGCTTATGAATCAAATCTAGATCTTATCATGCATAATAATGTGATTTATTCTCTTGATCAAACTTATTTTCTCTTAATTTTCTCTTAAGTAAGGGAATTGACATAAATTAACTTGTCATCTAAAATATGCTTGATTATCAAATGATTCAATCTTAATAATGTCTTGATTCTATCCCATGACTTGATCATTTTAATCAAACTTAGAAGTTAGTGATCTAATTTGCTAATCTTTCATTATAATTAAGTGATTAATTTTTATTGAACCCTTCATGTGTTTGAACATTTAATTTGATCTCATGATTCAATTTTGGATAAAAAGTTAAATGTTGTGATTATAAGTTCTTAATCTCTTCTTTTCTTGTTATATACTTTTAAATTAAGTGTTTTACACCTTAAATTAGATAAATATTGAGGAAGGAGATATCTTATTGAATATACATTGAGGTAAGCCTTTAGATGAACTTTTTTAACTTTAGATAATTGAGCTTCTATTTTATGGTAGTATTAACCTAATAAATCATAGATTGAGTTTAAATGAGGTAGTTCACCTAATTAGAGTGACTTCTATGTCACAACCCTGTAACCCATTGCTTAATACCTCCAACGGAGAATGGATTCTTTAGTCTAAATTTCTGTGGTTTCTAAATAGTTAGTATAGAATGATAGCATTAGTGCTTATCATGTGAAGATTATAGTGCATATCCATAAAGCTGATTTGATTCAGTAATGATAGGTAATTGGATGATTCATCCTGAATGAAATTAGAGGCTATTATCTTATCTTAGAGAATTTACAAAAACATTAGGATAAATCTCTTAGTTCTATCAAGTGTGTTATAAGTAGTGTATTGAGCATCTTAGTTTGAGAGAATAAATTATAAGAGGATTATGTCCCTTATCTTTGTATGCATCAATAAGTGCAGTTAAACAAACTAAGTATTTCAAATTACCTTGTTTATAACACCTTAAGTTATCCTATAAGTAGGGGATTGAACATCTTAATTTGAGAGAATAAACTGTAAAATGATTATGTCTCTTATCTTTGTGCACATCAATAAGTGCAGTTAAATACACTAAGTGTTTCAAGTTACCTTTCCTAGGATACTTTAAAGTTATGCTTTTAATTAAGGGATTGAACAATCTAATTTGAGCGAATAAATAGTAAAATGATTATGTCCCTTATCTTTGTGCACATTGATAAGTGCAGTTAAACAAACTAAGTGTTTCAAGTTACTATTCTTAGAAATATAATATTTATGTATATGCACTCCCAACATGTGATAATGTTAAGGCTAAGTTATTTTAAGAGCATTTCTACATACACTGCATAAGCATAAGCACATGTATTAAGAATCATTGTGAATTATAGGATGCAGCATACAACAAGAGATGAATTATGGGATGTAGTGAGCATCAGAAATTATATGGCTCTGGATGTAAATATGGATATTCATGTATTTTGTTTTCTTTATTTTCATAAATAAATATTTCTAGTATATGAATCATTCATTTGAGACTCTCGAACTTCGATCCCCGGTCGCCACATTTGTATTGGCATATAACACGATTCTATTATAGTATGGTTATTCAGATTTCAATTTTTACAGTGGATTGTGTCAGCATTTTCTTTCAGTTATTATTGTACTTTACATTATAGCTTTTAGTTATTTCAATGTTTTATGCAGTATTTTCTTTATTTATTTAAATGTTAAATTCTATAAATTGTATAAAGGCATGTTATAGTATTTATTTGTGTTATACTTTTTGTCTAATACGTGGTATTTTTGAGATCCAATAATTTGCTAGATCCAAAGCAGTTTGGTGAGTTAGAATTGGAGTATATTCAGGAGATTCAGGAAAATCCTGTGGAGCACTAGAAGATCCAGTCTTTACTCTTTTAGTTGCTTTTAGTTGTGAGATCGAGAGACTCTTGTTCATACTATTTTTATTTTAAAACAATTGTTTGTAATAATTATCTAGATGTATATATTTTTATTTCCTTTCTGAGATGAATGCTTCTAGTTGGCTCTGTGATGAATGTTTGGATGAATGCTTTTAGCTTATGCACTTTGATTATTCATAATTATACTTAGTATTGTGATGTGATCAGTAGCTAATACTCATATTTAGTATTCATATATATTAGAAATATCCTTCTTGTCTTACCAAGTCTAATGTATATAAGAATTTAAACTGATACTTAAGATAAGGATATTACTTATCTTAAGGATTAGTCTTTAGTTCTACCTTGCGTAAACTCTAAGCTTTTGTGTGTGGGAAGGTTTAGAAACCCTTCCCAAGTAACACATCGTTCCACTGCCAATTGTTCAAGGTACTTACTCCTTAAACACCTATATTGCGCGCAGCGACGGGACGGGGTGCTACAGGAACAAAAGGGGTGGCATCAAACCCCACTCTCTGCTTGCTTATAGAAGTTTCTATATTATCCTCCATCTGATGTGAACTCCTGAATCTCAATCAAAATTTTTCATCAAATGTGACATCTCTGCTCACCACGATCTTCCTATCAACTAGATCAAACAACTTGTAGCCATTCACTCCACATCGAAAGCTCATAAAAATTGTCTTTCTAGCCCATAGTTCTAGCTTATCTTTCCTAATATGATAATAAGTTGGACTCCCAAAGACCTTCAGCTGATCGTAATCTATGGCAGGATGTCCAAACCACTATTCTATTGGAGTTTTCTTATTATAGATGGAAAATGGATCACCATGTAGCAAGCATAGTCTAAGTCATCTACCTAATAGAGTCTCTCCATCACAGCATTGGATAACATACATCACACCTTTTCCACCAAGGTATGATTCATTCGACTGTTACCCCATTCTAATATAATATTTCTCTCATTGTGAAGTGGTGTTATATCCTTGAATTTTGACATTCCTTTATAAAAGAATCAGAAGTATATTATCCACCATTGTCCGATCAGATCATTTTAATTCTTTTGCCAATTTGATTTTCCACAAAATTTTTTCAATTTATGAAAACCTCCATCACATTTGCTTTGCTCTTCATTGTGTGCACCCATACATATTTGGAGTAACCATCTTTAAAAGAAACAAAATATATATGACCACAGAATAATGATGTTTGCATTGGTCCCTAAATATCTGTGTGTATATACTCAAGTATATATTTGGAGTTGTGTAAGCTAAGACCAAATGGTTTGTATATTTTCTTACCAAATATATATTATTCACAAAATTTTAATTTGCAAGAAGTTATACATTTTATGAGTCTGTCTCTCTCCAATCCTCTTAGTGATGGCTCTCCTGCATGTGCCAGCATTATATGCAACAACGTTGTGGCATCATCTGAATCTTCAGCCAAAACTACTGAATGTGTCATTGTACTTGCCTGAAGATAATAAAAGTTATGTTGTCTAACTCCTCTTAAGTAGGTCATTTCACCCTTACTGATCTTCAGAACCCCTTGTCTCAATTACTATCTTAAAGCACTTGGCTTATAAGGCCCATATAGACAGAAGATTCTTCTTGATCTCTAGTATATGTTTAACTTTTTTCAATTCTTAAACTATCCATGCATGTATCATAATCAGCACACTTCGGCACGTAACATCATTCCCCATTATGATTTCACAATTGTCTGTTTCTCTATGAGAACAAAACCAATCTTCTTGGGAACATATGTAATACGTTGCACTCATATCCATAACCCAATTGGAGTTGTCAGTTATTAGACCCATATAAATAATAATAAGAGATATCTCTAAGTTTAAAGTCTCCACTACATTCTAAATTACATTAGCCTTTGCCTAAGAAGATCCATATGCCCGCTATTTTTCTTTCAAATTTGGAAAATCTCTCTTCCAACGTCTTATCTCCAAGCAGAACACACGCTGATTGTGCCCAATTCTACAGCATCTAGATTTTCCTTTCTTCTGGGAATCAGCATTCTTCTTTGGTCATTGCTTCTTTTTTTATGATCTTCCTCTTTAAAGTGTAAGAGCCTTTGCCAGATCTGATTTAGTAGCTAGAACTTGTAGTTCACAAGGGCTGCGGTCACCTCCTCATATCCGAAGGCATCCTTCCCATGGACCAATATCATGGTAAAATTCTCAAATTCATCTGATAATGAATTCAACAAGAATAAAGCCTTGTCTTCATCCTCCACAATTTCATCCCACTCTAAAATTTTTTTATACTTTTCTTCTTCATCAAGAGCATCTTTCATATTTAGTGCACATAGTGCATCTGTCACCTCGCATCTCCACATGCTGAAATTTTTTTTCCATCGAACTTAACCACATCAATATTCGTTAGATGTGTCACGACTTGGTGGATAGATCTCTCCACCACCTATGATGATGAAGTACTAACCACTTCTTCTACTTTATCTCTCATATTTTCCTTTGCTTTACAAAACTCAACCATAAAGAATACACAACTTGTAACAAAATCCTAGCACTCAAGCGCAACCAAACAAATCACTCTCTAATACCACTTGTTTGGATGCTAATGTTCAATCAATGTGAAACAAAGCATGTATTATTAAGTAAAATCAAAATAAAGCAGAGAGAAACTACATGCAAACATAATCACGGAATAAGACAAAAAATTTACGTGGTTCGGTACTAACACTTATACCAACATTAGGAAAATAAAAAAGATTTCACTATTGGAAATGATACTACAATATTTTAGGGTTTATAAACTCTTACACAAACCATATGAGCTTTAGTCTACTCTTTGGAACAGCCACCACACACCCCAAATAAATTAGAGACTTCTTTTTCACTATTCTAACCCTAAAAAGGCTTTAGAAAGTACTTATAGGTGCTCCAAAAATAAGCCTACTAAACCGTGGTCGCCATGGCGAGCCGTGACGCTCTCCTTTCTATCACCAAGCCCTACGGCGTGCCGTGGAGCGTTCCTGCCGAACATCTAATAAGCGCCAGGTGCGCCCGGGCGCCTTGCAAGTGCATTATGGCACGCTTCTATAACAACCTTCTTTTATTCACACTAAACTTATAAAAACAAAATGAAATTTCTACCTCTAAAGAACCACCATGATTTAAAAGACCAATCGAGAAAAATGAAGAAAAGATATCTTATCTCAAGGCACTCTTTATTATGAGGATAATAATCATTGAATTGGATTGTCTAAATAACTTTATATCTAGAATTCAAGAAAGCCATACAAAATAGCTTGTTTAAAAAGTATAAATCTCCTATGAGTAATCTCTTAGTAAGAGTGTACACAACTAATAGGTTAAAATGAATAATATCTTATTTTGGACATATTTTATAAGAGAAACTATCATCTTAGGAAACAAATGTGTGCTACCATTTAAATATTGCTAAGAATTTAGTAAGAATGTACACATTTTTGTTATGGCTTTAGAACTTTAAAAAGAGTTTGCATCTTTTATAGGCAAAAATATTTTAGCTATTTAACTTTGCTCTATGAGTGTTTTATATGCAAAATTTTATGAATACTTAATTATTTTAATTGTCCTAACAACAATCATTCTGTTAGCCTAAAAGCGACTGAGAGGCTTCCTTTTAGCATTCTAACGGATTTTAGGATCAACATTTGCAACATGATTAAAGCTTCTAAGGAGGAATTTAACAATCAACTTAAATAGATAAGACAATAAAAGATTTTTTCTTGGAATAAAACGATATTCTCAGATTCTTTTAATAGCTCTTTTCAATAGTTCTCTTCAAAATTTAAATCATGCTTGGAGGAAAGTCAATTTTCTTATGATATTTCTATAAATTTTATTTGAGAAAATAAATATTAAATTAAAATTTAAGAAATTAAATATATTAAATGTTTTTAAATAATAAAAATATTTGTATGAAAACTATACCAAATTGAATAGCATATATTTCTTAAAATTTTCATATTTCTCTTAACTATAATATCTTTAAAAAAAATTAGTTTAAAATTTCAGTAAATCATATAAAATAAATTATTCAACCTAAAATAAAAATATTATAATTTTGGAGATGTGGGTGCTACGCCACCAAAACTTTCTGAGATCTGGGTGCTACGGCGCGCGACAGCGCTTTCAAGTGATGCGGCACTACGGCAGATTTCTGCGTTGGGGCGCGCGTATCACTTTCAGGCATTGTGGCGCGCTACGACACCAGATTTTCATAGAGCTATGTGCTACGGCGCGCTGTAGCTTCCCCTGACCGAGAGTCAGGCGCTACGGCGCGTTGTGGCGCGCTACGGCGTAGCCCACCCGAAACACAGGCGCTGCGACGCGCGGTAGTGGTCCCTGGCCATGAGCCAAGCACTACGGCGCTGGTAGCGCTTGACGGTGATTTCGTCTGTGCGAAAACTGTAATTGATCCATTTTCACACTCAAATACTCTCAATTTAGAGCACCTCACGTGCGGTGCCATATACCGATGGAAATATCTTTCTGAGACCTTTCAATTGATACCAAAATCAGTATGAATTGATCATTCTAACGAGTAGAAAATGATGCCCTAGCTACAAGTATACAAAAATCATATAGCTTTTGACAGCATTTTTAATGGAGAAATGAGCTTCGATCGAACTCATTTGAGTCCAATTAAGGCTCGACGATCACACATAGACTCCATACAATAGCTAATGAAAATGTAATTCACAATACTTTGATAAATCAGATGAAAAGAGTAGCCAAGGAAGAGTGTAGCAAATGGATACCTTAACCTTGGATGAATGGAGGAAGAGAACTCAGATTTCTGCAGAAGCATGAAGGAATGAACTCCTTCTTCTTCAGCTACCATCAAGAGGAGGAAGAGGACTGAGATTTCTAGAGAGGAGGAATCTTCATCTAAGCAAATGGAGAGAGAGGAGGGTTGAGGCTTCCATTTAAAGGAGAATGAGAGGGATATGGCAGGCATGGCTAGGATGGGATGGGAAGGAGCCATCCCATCCAAGGCATGGAAGAGAGGGACTTGAGCATAAGAAATGGAGAAGGGAGAGGGGCCTCAACTGCTTGCGTGCGAAGGGAAGGAAGGAGGGTTGAATAAGAAATGGTGGGGTCCAGCTCAAAGAAGAAATGGAGGAAATAAGAAAATTAATTAATTAATTTTTTAATTCTAAACTAACCCAAATTTTCTAATTAAAATTGGAAGAATAGACGGGCTCCGAAAAATTCCAAAAATTCGCCCCTACTTAATCAAGGGTGAGAAATTTAACGACGAAGTCGGATTTTGATTCCGACGATTAAGTAATTATTATACTTTTCGGGTATTTAATTACATTAAAATATTAGCAAAAATTCGACAACTTCCAAACACGTCTAAAGCATCACTTTAACTAATTTAGGGATGACGAATGCAATGACGAAGTCAGATTTTAATTTTGAGGTCAATTTAAATATCTTAATTTTCTAATGACTTAAATATTTTAAAATAACTCAAATATTAAATTGAGCTTCGAACTGCTCTGAAATTTTAAAGATTGGTTATAATGACTAAATGAACTTAATAAAATGATAATTAAGTTATAGTTAAGCTAAAATTAGGCTAAGTAATAAACTGGTATTGTTACATAGCCCAAGCCTCACGAACAATTGCATTGAGCTTGATTAGCCAATGAGTGCAATTACAAAGCTAAAAGGATTGGAGTTGAGCTCAGACGTTCAGTGAAGTGACTTTGCTTCACTGAGCAGTTGCTCTATCCAGACAGCAAGCCCCTTGATGTCTAGAATGAGCTCAATCCATCCATAAGCTTCGCATAGACTATTTAGAAGGTTTGGAAAGGAAAAACAGCATCACAAAGATACCTAATGCGATTAATTTAATATTAAGCCCACATGATTCAATGGGGAATAGGGAAATACTTGGACTAGAGGGGGTAGACGGGGCTGGGAAGCTTGTAAGGACTGCTGTGCTCGACCGCACCTTGTTGGGGGTTCGAACACCAAACCTCACCAATAGACAGCCTGAGACAGCAGCTGGAATTACCGGCAATGCAAGGAAATTTCTAGGGAATGAGAGGAGCAATGAAGCTTGATCATAGTGAGCAAAGGGACTCACTGTGAAAATCTTAGGCTATTTATAGCTAGGGGAAGGAGAGAGGGTGGTTGCCAAGGTTCAGGTCCATGGCTGGAGCTCAGGTCGAGGCGAAATCCCACTTACCTAAATTGGAGTGGCCCGGGCCTCACTACCAGCTGGAAATGCTCAACAGACGAAGACAAGAATTCTAACGGCCTAGTAGGCGTGTCCAAAGGAGTGACGATGAGTCATGACAGCAATTGTACGAAGGATCTCCTGCGGTCGGGCGTGAGCTAGAAAAGAAGACGATCCACGGTGTAGGAGCTACCAGGACCGTTTAATGGTCGAGGAAACAACGTGATGGCTGTGATGCAATCCATCCTAACGACTAACCACTGGGAGGAGATCATCTATTGGATTAAACTTAGAGATCGAATGGATGATCGAGGGTTACTTAAAGCTAGGAATAGATGTCGTTGGATCACGCCTTAGGAAATGCAGAACTGCCGATATGGAGAGGATCTGATCGAAGACCACTGGTTCTTCAATTAGGATCACAAGATCAACAGCCCAGATGGCTAGCGTGGTTTGGAAGCCAACCGACCGTTGGAATGGGCAGATATGCATTTAAGGAAAGTTGCAAACCATAATTTGAAATTTGACCTAATTAAATTAAATCCAAAATAGGTCTAAATGATCTTCAAAAATTCTCAAATTTCACCCTTAGCTAATTTGGGGGTGAGAAATTCAAAAATAAAATCAAACTTTAATTTGGAGATCAAATAAATTTAGCTAATTCTTTAGATCCTAAAATATAAAAAATGGCTAAATTATGAAAGTTGAATTTATGACTTTTGTTGATGTTAAAAAGAGAAGAGGAAGATTAAAAAACAATGCAAGAAATTATTAAAATGGTTCTTAAATACTTGAATTAGGAAGTTGGTGTCATTTGATCATGCACAATTGTGATAAAAGATTCGAGTTACCGGCCCTGTTTAGTTGGACTGGGGCATGGTGGTGTAACCTTGCTACAAGCAAAGCAAATTCCTCCAAAATGCCCAATTTTTACGAGAAAGTGTACTAGATTCCTTCTTAGTTGGAACCTAACCCATTTGGCATTTAATTGTTAGAATAACACTCAAACTTCCCAAGCAATGAGCAATATCTATAGCAATGAATGCACCATACTGAAATGTGTAGTTTTCTATCATAGTGATAATATATATACTGAACTCTATTTTATAAACTAAGTTGCTCTTTTATTTTTACTGTTTATTTTGTTAACTTTCCTCTAGAGTAAAATGCAGGAGTGCTGCATCTGCCTGTCTGCATATGACGATGGGGTCGAGCTGCAGCAGCTTCCATGTTTTCATCATTTCCATAGTGCTTGCATCGACAAATGGCTTCACATCAATGCCACTTGCCCTCTCTGCAAACCCTATATAACGTTTGAGTTTGAGTATCTTAGATCTTAGAAGTTTAAAACCTAAATTAAGATGCTTAAACCCTATGGATAGGCTTATACATTCTCAGAATAGTTAGAATTGATACATTAAACAACAATGGATATCATATATGTTTTGTGTTAGATTTGTCTTGCTTATTCCTTGATTTTTATCGCTTTCGCATTTGAGCTAATTTTCTTGGACATATCATACAAAATAATTTTGTGCATGAAATGAAAACTTGGTAAGATTAGGAAAATATTTAGCATTGAGTTCATATCACGATGGGTGATTTTGTATACACATTATAGCCAATGGGCAGGCTGTAAGGAGAAATAATAATACCGACATTTACTAATTGAGCAGAGTTGTGTTAAGTTTGGGAACCCACCCTCACTCTTACGAATGTGCTTGACTCCACAGCTACTTCTATACGTGCCCACAGAAGTAAGTAAGAAATAACTAAATTAATGTTTGCATATGTATTTATACATGTTCACTTTAATTCAATTTAGTTAGTGAAGTACAGTTCTATCTCTGAGTAGCTAGATGATTTTACAGTGATATTTTCACTTCAGTTGAAGTACAATGGCTTCATTAGCACATATGGTGTGACAATTTTACAGTTAGTATTTACTTTCAGTACTTGCACACTTTTATTATCACTTTTATTTATGCAGTTATTCAATTATATTGTTGTATTATGATGCTAGTCTTGATTTCTGTATTGATTCATTTTATATATATGTATCAATGCTCACTTATATTATTGTCTGATCGGCATGTTTACTTTTTATCAAATTCATGTTAGACTTTTATTTCAATCACATTGTAGTTTACATTAGGAGTATATATAATATTTTTTTGCCTAACCTTATTGCAGTTTCTGGATTTGAGATATGTGCCTTTAATTACCTTATTTTATTTAAGTAACAAATTGATAGATTTATAGCTCTATCACTTTTTGTTGTTCTCTTTATTGCTCCTACTTTTGTGTGTAATATTTAAATGTGATATCCTAAAGCATGTAAAAATTACTAAAATTTACCTAAAATATACATAGACAATTGTTTAATATAAGATTTTTTTTTTTTAGTTAGGGCTCTGGCATATGAAATCGACATATAAGATTTGGAGCTTTTTGTGGAGCCATCTTTTGGTGAGGAACAAAGCATGAGGATGTCTTGTAGTAGATGCTTAGTTCTCTTAGCTTATCTTTTTAATTTTGGAGAGAGAGTGTTATTCATTTCAAAACTTTTTATTTAAATATGATTTTATAATAATTCATGATGTTTTATTTTTTTATTGCTGTTTCTGAGATGCATTTACTTTTTTTTACCATTGATTCAATATAATGAATGAATGTATTTTCTATCACTTCCACATTTCTTATATATTCTATGTATGTTTATACACTTAGTACATGTATTCTTACTTGAGAGATAATCTCGTGTTTAATGGAGGATTTGTGGGATCTCTAATACAGAACTAAGTAGAGAATTATCATAATTATTACTCAAAGTTATTTTTTGGTTAATAACTTGGGACACTATAGTTAGTATCAGGGATATCTTAAGTGATATCTGTGATACTATTAAGGACCATTGTTTAATCAAAGTTGAGTTAGTGTTAACTTGACGACAATCAAGTGGCGACCACCACAGTTGGTATCAAAGAGTGTCATAAGGTATCAGATTGGAACTATGTTCCGACCTACTTGATAGTTTGTTCTCTTACAGTATGGTTTGAAATGGCAAGTGTAGAAACATATGACATCCATACTTCACAGCATACTTGCTTTCTCATAATGGAAATGAAAAGAGACATCTAGGAAGGACACTCTAGAATTAGAAAACTTAAATTAAAGAACACTTAGAAAACTCAAATAAAAAATTGCTTAAAAACATCGAACTTAGTTCAATAAATAATAATAACTAAAATGAAAGTGATTAATAATAATTAAAGCTTATGAGAAACTCAAACAGTGTAGTTAAATGGAAAAATAATGTCCCAAAGATCAAACACTACACTTGGCTATTCGACTACATCTGGGAAGAGGACTACCATTAGGGTCATGAGCATGGTAGAACGATCAGTGGAGTATCTCCATGAGGAGTTCTAGTACTAGATAAGATTCTGTGATACACAGTTTTTCAGAGACATTACTTCCCCATTTTATCCAAGGGGTAGCTAAAGCACGTGACCACAGAATTCGAAGTGACCTTTTATCCAGACGATCTTCATCTGCAAACCTTGATTTCTATTCTGCAAGGAGCATGAATTATTTTATTTATTTAATTATTTTATTTTATCTTATTTTGTTTTATTATTTACGTATATGTATAAGTATAGATATATATAAGTTATTTATAACAGATTTATATATTATAAATATATATATTTTTATTATAATTATTGTTATAATTTCTGCAGGTGGGGACTCGTGCCAGCAGGTCAGAGGAGGCCACGTGGCGTCTCCTTATTCGCGCGGCGGCTGGCGTGGGTCCCGCGGCATGCCACGCAGCCGGTCTGTAGGCGCGGCGAACCGGACCGGGTAACGGCAGAAGGACGAACCGGTCGCAACTGACCGGTTCGCTCGAGGAAGACGCTTCGTCTTCCTCAGTGCGAAAATTATGGCTTTTTGCGATTTTTGGGTAAATCGGTGCGAGGTGCGATCGATCGATGATTCGATCGATCACACCTAATATTAGATGCGATTTTTGATATATAAGGTGCTGAAGTAGAAGAGGAAGGTAGAGAGTACCTTAGGGTTCTTATATGCGATCGGATAAATAAATTGGAAGGAGCCGGACGTTCTACAAACCTTCTAGTTAATGAAAAACCTTAATACTAACAGGTGGGGAGATTTTAGATGATGATTTGAGGGCTTGGAAGCGGTGCTTGGCACGTGGAGAGGCGGCCAGATGACGTGCGTCTGAGCCCTAACTACGTGGAGGCCTCGCGTTCTTTCGCGAGGAAGACGTGCGAGAGTCGTCCGATCCTCTGATCGGACGGTTTGCAAGAACCGTTGGATGAGGCGGTAAAGGCAACGGCGTTAATTCTTTTCTGACGGCGGCGGTTAAATGCATAATTAATTATATATTTATTTAATTTAATTTAATCAATTTAATTAATTAAACTTAACCTAATAATTATTTTTCAAAAATTTTAAAAATACCAATCCTAGCTAATTGAGGTCTTTTGAACTCAATGGCGCACTCGGATTTTCGATCTGACGAGTATTAATGACTCGAATTTTCAGGTATTTAAATAATATTAAAATATTTGACTAAAAATCAACGCTTCCAAATGCGTTCAAAACTTCACCCCTAATTAATTTGGGGGTGGTGAATGCAATAGCAAAGTCAGATTTTCAATCTGAGGTCAAAATTATTTAAATATTAATAAACAAGTTGGAACTGAAATTTTGGTATTTTACACCTTATCACCCATGGACACAACCAATTGGCTAAAACAAGTGTAGAAGAACTTAACATTACCCTAATTCCGAAGTGATCCATCTCACTACCCATTTATTTTGGGAAGAGGCAGAATTTTGGTGGGACAATGAGAGAAATTCTTATTTTGTTGACTATGATGTTGAAAGCATCCCTTGGGAATATTTTATGAAGGCAATCAAGGCTGAATTCATTCCTTATTTGGCACAGAACATATTGTAATACACTCTCTTGTGGATGAAACAAGGAGGTAGATTAGTGTAACGCCACGCCCCGTCGACGCGCGCATTAGATGAGTATAAACAGATCGGCGGCGGAGCGGTGCGCCACTCGGGGAGGAATAACCCGTCTCCTTGAATAGCTGAAAGCTAAGCCCGTCTGAAGGGCTACTGACTCAACCTCAAGGAGGGTTGAGAGCTAATACTTAAGATAAGAGTAGTATACTTATCCTAAGTATTAGGCAAATACATACATTAGATTTAGAATACAATAGGAATCTAATATATGTATAAAATATCAGTATTTCTAGTATACTGATCACATTACAATACTAAGTATAAGTAGTATATAACAGAGTGCGAAAGCTTAAAGCAAATATCCAGAAGCATTTATCACAGAAGCTGTATGAAAATATTCATCTCAGAAAAGAAAAGAAAACACATCCAGAATTATTACAAACAGATATTGAATTACAGACATAAGCTAAGTACTGAACTAAAATAACTAAGCAGAAAGGTAAAGCAGAAGAAGAGTCCACTAGTGCTCCTCTGGCTCCTCCTGAATCTTCTGGGTGTCCTCCTGACCTGACTCAATATAATGCTCAAGATCTAGCAAATTGCCGGATCCAAAAGTACCCCATGTTAGACAATAAGTCTAACATATCGAAACTAATCTAAACAGTTATAATTATTCATTTAACATTTACATAATATAAATAAATCTGTAAGAAAATTGTGAAGGTAACTGAAATTATAAAACTGAATAAAATTATACGAAACTGAAGTAAAGTAATGTAAAACTAAAATATAAACAGAATACTGAAGGTAAACCAAAATAGTAATAGATATGAAACTGAGTAATAGCATGTAAAATTATGATGTATGCCACTAAAAATATACATCTGAATATGCCACAATACTGTATACTACTGATATGCAACCAAAACATCACTGAACTGATATGAGTCATACGGTCCAATATCTACATACATCCAGTTGGGAACTGCAATGTCGATGCATCCTGAAATTCCCTAGTCAATGAATATAACATTCTGTAACCCATAAATCATCACTGATACTCATACATCATTACTGATACTCAATATCATGCTTATGCTCATGCTCATGCTTCTAAGCTAAATGAGATAAATCCAAAAATCTAAAAAAATGCTTTGAAATCCGATAATAAATTCAATGTCTCTATTGTGCAGAATCCTGCTAAAAGGATTCTGACTCCTATATACTAATTCGATAATTAGTTAAAGTTAAGAGTTTACTTAAAATTTATTAGATGGGATGATTGTATACACATATTTAGCATGTTTGCAAGAAAGGTGGTTCTTAACACTTAGTTTGATTAAGCCACCCTAATGAAGCAATCTTCGATAGGAGGCATCACCCGATAGCAATTTCAAGTTTATATTTAATATCATCTATTTAATCAAGTTATCAAGATTTTTATATTCAATTATAATTTAATGTTAACTAAGCACATTTAAGTGTTCAAATAAATGTTAAGATTCTCTAACATACATCCTAAAATCATAAAAGCATAGAAATGTAAAGTTGACATAACATAAAAGGCAATTAAGGCTAACTAAATTCAAGATCAAACCAAAGGAGGTAGCACTTGATTACAAATTTTAAAAGACTTAAGTTTCATGCTATTTAGTTGTTGAGGTGTACCTATTCAATACAAGCATTCGAGGGTTCTACTATTTAGCAATTAGCTCAATACATTTAAGGTACAAAGTTTCAAACTTAATTTCCACATAGAATTTTATGCAATGCTCAATTTTAGCTAATACGGTGAGATTCTAGCCATTTCAGCCAATTCTAGGAAATTTTATAAAAATCTGGGCAGTTTTGCAATTTTGAGCACTATCGCACGCTGTGGCGCTTCTGGCACTGCAGCGCGCTGTGGCGCTTTTAGCGCTGCAGCGCGCTGGGGCGCTTTTAATGCTGCGACCCGCTGTGGCACTTTTAATGCCGCGGCCCGCTGTGGCGCGCTATGGCGCGCCACAGCGGTCCCAAACTAATTACTTATTTATTTTCTTTAATTATTTAAAATTTAGATTTTTGAAACGCCCTCCGAAAATTCCCAAAAATTCACCCCTGGCTAATTTGGGGGTGAGAAATTCAACGGTGAAGTCAGATTTTGATTCCGACGATTATTTAATTATTCCATTTTCCGGTGCATTTAATTATATTAAAATATTCGCGAAAATCCGACGACTTCCAAACGCGACCAAAATATCACCCATAACTAATTGGAGGTGACGATCGCAATGACAAAGTCAAATTTCGATTTTGAGGTCAAAATAAATACCTCAATTTTCTAATTAATTAAATATTAAAATATTCCAAAATAATCGATTGAGCTCCGAATTGCTCCAAACCTTCATGATTTGGTTCTAATAGCTAGATGAACTTTATGGAATGATAATTACGATACGATTAAGCTAAAATTAAGCTGAGTAACAATCTTAGGTTGTTACAATCAGTCTCCGAGCATGACATGAAATTCTGTAGGCTAACCTATTTTGCTCCCGACTTGGTTATGATCGAGGCAGCTCGCTACCACCAATTTTAGAGGGGTCTGAGAGACTTTATTAAAGACCATGTGGTTCCTCTCCAGCTCATTGACTTTTCCCAATTAGTGGAATCCACTAGAGTGGTGGAACATTATCAAGCACAAAAGGACCATAAATGGAGGTTCCATGCTACTCCTAACCATCATGATTCTTTCAAGAAGCATAGGCTGCAGTCAGTCAAAGCCTACCAAATGGAAGTAGTTCAACCTTCTGAACTAATCAAGAAATGCAACAAGTCTCACCCTTACGACAAGTGTTATCACTTTGTGCGTTGTTGTTTTACCTTCGAAAGGCAGGAGAATATGTATTATCAATGCACTCAAATGGAAATGGTGGATGATGTCCACATCGACAATTCCAGGCGTGATTAGATGTTCAGGACTACGCTGTTGAACAAAAGAGATCCAAGGTTGGCAATCATGCCACCACAACAAGCCGAAGTTCATGAACTGTAACAACCCAAGTTGTTACTTAAGTCAATTAGGACTAATCCAAGTCCTAATTATGATTCTAGTACCTTAATTAAATCATTAGATGCTCACCTCTAAGATCCAATCCAAATGAGAAGTCAAATGAATCAAATTTGGATTTTTGGAAAATCCAAAAACTCTAAAACTTGACCTATCTAAATTGACCTCAAATCGAAAAATGGTCTTCGCCATTGCACTCATTACCCCCAAATTAGCTATGGGTGATGTTTTCGTGTCAATCGGAAGTCGTCAAAATTTTGGCGAATATTTTAATATTATTTTAAATCTCCTGGAAAATCAAATAATTAAATACTCATCAAATCAAAAATCTGATTGCACCATTGCGTTCTTCACCCCTCAATTAGCTAAGTGGGATTAGGTAAATCAAAGTAAAATAATTAATTATTAAATTAAATGAATCCATTAACGGCTCCGTAGACTGCTGATCCACGCCGTCCTCCTTTCTTCAGCTGCGCCGTTGATTCTCACGGAAGGGGCCGACCGTTTGATTGAATGATCGAACAGTCCACGAGCATCTTCTCCGCGATCCGACGTGTGGCATGCCTCGACGCTCGACCTTCGTTCTCTTCGACAAGCGTCAAAGCACCGCTCTTCGACCGCTAACCGTACCTTTTAGAGTAGCCATAAGCACCGAGCCTCAGGTTTCACCATTGGGATTAAGTCTTGCGATCAAAGGAGGCTCATGCTGGTTCCGCTCGTTTCAGAAGATCTCCAGCCATTCAACAGGTACCACTTGTTTTGAATTCGTTTATGAATACTCCAGTTCGATACCAATTGATCATTTCAATGCTTATCAAATATTCATGTCATTAATTGAATATAGATGGGCTCGATTCAAATCAAAATCTTACAAATTTGGGATTCTTTAATCAACTGCTGCAATACCTCAAGTTATCTAATTTCCATCTAAATTCTTCTGCAATCTCATTATTAAGCTCTCTAAATTATTGTATTACTTTATAAATGCATGCTGTGATTCGAATTAGTTCAGTCAAGTTTGATATTTTGCTCATTCAATATATTACCCTTTTTTTTAGTCGACGCAAACCCTAGATAGCTAGGTCATCGTGTTGCCAAGCAGTTGTGGCGATGAACTGAGGATCTCCGAGTTCAAATCCAAGGCCATGACAAGCACTCCCCGACGGCGTGCGGTTCGGCTTAGGAGGAGTCCGGTGAGGCGATCTGGGCGATGTCTTAGCATCCATCCCTGCTATGCTGTCGGGGATGGAGGCCCTCGTTTGGGTTGAGCCGAGTCTGGTCAAACCGACCCGCGTTTGTGCCTTTGGACCGTGCAATTAATGGCGGGTCCCGTGCGCCTTTTTAATTTAAAATCTTTATAAACCAAATAATGTAATAAATTAAATTTAGTTTAATTAAGTAATTCTAAAAATCTTAAATCAGTAATAACATTTAAATTAATGATCCAATCATACCAGATTATATACCATTGTGATGAGGAAAAATAGAGGAATATTATGATACTATCCAATTTTCAATAGGACTTATATTTTGCTTAGTGATATTTTAGGATATTAAATAAACACAAAAATGCTTCAAAACTTCATTTAATCATATCTTTGTGTACACTTACCCAAAAACTCAACCCATATCCAAAGCTCCATATTACATGGCGCTCAAGGAATTACAAGTGTTACACAATCAACTCCAAGAACTGCTTGAGAAGGGTTTTATTCGACCTAGTTCGTCTCCTTGGGGTGCGCCAGTGTTATTCGTCAAAAAGAATGATGGTTCGATGCGAATGTGCATTGATTATAGAGAGCTTAACAAGGTAACAACTAAGAACAAGTATCTGTTACCTAAGATTGATGATCTGTTTGATCAGTTAGCAGGAGCTAAAGTATTTTTAAAGATCGATTTGTGTTCTGGTTATCATCAGTTGTGAGTCAAGGATGAGGACATCGAGAAGACAGCGTTCCGAACCCGGTACAAACATTACGAATTCCTTGTAATATCATTTGAGCTCACAAATGCACCATCAATTTTCATGGATCTAATGCAGCGTGTGATCAAACCCTATCTCGATAAGTTCATCATCATTTTTATTGATGACATTCTATATATTCCAAAACCAAGAAGGAACATGAAGACCATAGGAGGATAGTACTAGAAGAGCTGCGTAATCACCAGTTATTTGCCAAGTACTCAAAGTGCGAGTTTTGGCTCGATTAAGTTTCTTTTCTTGGCCATGTGGTTGATGTGGAAGGAATCAGAGTAGACCAAAATAAGGTCAATGCTATCCAATAATGGATCCAACCAAAGACAGTAACAGATATAAGAAGCTTCTTGGGTTTAGTCGGTTATTATAGAAAGTTTGTGAAGGGCTTTTCTCAAATAGCCTCTCCGCTTACCAAATTAACCTAGAAGGCTGTACCATTCGAATGGTCGCCAGCTTGCAAATAAGCATTCCAAGCATTAAGGGATGCACTCTCCTCCGCTCCTGTTTTGGTTCTCCCTAAAGAGAAGTTGAACTATCAAGATGCATTTGCAAAATTATTTCTAATATAATATAGTGTAAGCATGCAAAATTCAAACTAAATCCAAAAGCTAAATTAAAAGTTATGATATCAAAAATATGACATGAAAATTTTTAAAATTTGTCAAAAATAAGTTTGTGAATTTAAATAGGTTATTTATTGAAGTTTGAGTGCCTTCATGAAAGCTTTAGAATTCAAATGAACTTGTAAAGTTTTTTGTGAAGTTGTTCATAAAACATAAAAAAATATATGTACAAAAGTACAGCTTGCATATTTATGAATTTAAAAAGATTGACTCTTCAAAGTTGATAAAAAAATCAAAAAATTATAAAAAAAATTTAAAATAAAAGTAGAAATTTTCTAAACTTTGGAGGGATAACTAAAGTTGAGTATCTTCTAATAATTTGTTAACATCACATAGGAGAATGTGTGTACAAAATTTCAGGATCCATCAGTTATGAGTGTGCAAAATTATGCGTGTCAATTATGAGTGTGCAAAATTATGAGTGTGATAGTTATGAGTATGCAAAATTGGAGCAAAGTAATAAAATTTGAGGAGAAATTTTGAGAAAGTCATCAAATAAAAAATATCTTAAATTCCTATTGAAACTCGTCATGCTAACTTTAAAACTTAAGATAAACACTATTTTGCAAATGTTAAGAGTGATTAATCAAATAAATCTCCATCTAAACATCAATTTTAAAAGTAAAAGATGATGAAACGAAGCAAGAGAGATAGAGAGAAAAAGAAATTGTTATATTAGGATAAGACTTGATAAAATATTCTTGAGAGATAGTACATAGTACAGCTTGTAAATACTTTTTGCTAGAGATTTGAAGCTCTCAATATCTCTTCCTTGCCTTTCCCTTAGCTTTGAAGTAGAGAAATCTAAGGTTTAGAGTAGATAGGAGAAAGATGAGAGGAGATTTAACAATTGCTCTCAAATTTGGTGAAATAAAAGTGGCGGCAGAATTTTATGTTTAGAATTATGATTAGAGTGTTTATATAGGCCTTAGTATTAATACAATGGTGATGATTTGATCATGGGGAAATTTTAGTGGCTCAAAATCATCTGACATAAATTTCTCCTCAAATTGGGCAAATTTCTGTAAAACTTTTAAAGTGTGTGCACTTAATTAATCTGATTAATGTTGAAAGCCCCAAAAATTATGGTTTAAATGGGCCTAATTTGGCTAAAAAGGAATTTGTACTTTCTAAAATTAAACAAAAATATACTATCAAAATACAAATTGATTGGTTCAAAATGTAGATCTCAATGTGAGGAATCCATAGACACCAAAATTATCCAATTTGATCAAGTGGTGGAGCCAAACTTGGCTCTGAAAATTTGTCAATTTCAAGTTCTCCAGGGTCGTTCACGTCGTCGTTAACATTGCTACACCATCCCTTTCACCGTTGACGTTGTCATATCGCTGGCACGATCTGCATCGTCTATTTCAACGATAAACGCCAGGATCCATCGAATCCACCGCTTACAATAGAAGGCGTCTGTCGTTTTCGTTAACGACCGAATTTTTTTCCAGATTTAAACTTTTCTTCAAATTAGCTCCAAAAATTATGAAAAATTCTCCGAGCTAATTTGGACGTCCATAATTCAAAAATGTCAAAAAAATTCAATTCTGATACCTAATATTTTTATATAATTATTTTGATATAAAATCATTATAAAATAACAACGAAATATTCATTCTAAGAAAAAATTTAAAAAATTTCCCAAATTTCTATAAAATTATAATCTTAACATGCTATGATTTTCTTTTATAAAACTAATTAATGGTTTTGCCAAATTAAAATAGGAGATAAATAGCAATTTAATTAACTTGCAATCTTGAGATTTTACAAATCCACTGTTAATCTGATCTTAGCCACTGAATCTAGGATCAGATCCGATTGCCGTGATTAGCCCCGTGTTTATCATCCCATGGGATTGAATTTGAGTCGCGTGATCGATCGAGCAGCCAAGATCAAACGAAGCACTGTGCTCTGTCCAACTCGACCATGACCGCAATATGCTTGAAAGTCGTATGCAACGGCTGTCCTCGCCCACCAATTCCTTTTTAAGGCCAGCCAGCTTTCCCATTTGCTCCATTTGATCACCAGCATTAATGTGGGAGGCAGTGAAGAGGCTCAAGACCCCGATCCCAGCTCCTGCACATGGCAAACCCATGAGCTTGACGGAATGGGGGTACCATCCTTTCCCGTGCAATTTCAATCATAATTGCTCATATGAATGCTTAGTTACCTATCCTATCATTCTGAAGAAACTGCTAACCAGACTTGTACAATGGAGTACAATGCCTCAACCGATTAGGGTTCCGACTATCCGTGATACTAGTGAGTGCCACATTTTAATCATAATCGAGTTAGCATTAACTTGACGTCAGTCAAGCGGCAGCTGCCACAATACATCTCATTGTGCTTGTTTTTAATTCAACATTTGCATGATTGTAATCTCAAATCTGGCATGAAAGAACTTAAAATTTTCAAATGCTTTAATTTGAGCTTACAAATTAATTATGTGAAGCTAGTGGCCAACTAGTGAGTACCTATGTTGAAAACCTTACATGAATATTTGCATATATGCTTGTATACACAATGAAATAAGGAAAAGTCGAGCCCTTTGGAAAGGGGTGGACAGCTCAGCTTATATAAAATGACTTAACATGCTTCCTAGAGTTGTATATGATTTGTGTTAGAAATAGAAGTAGCAAGAGAGGTAAGAGTCTTCAAGATCTCTTTCCTAACACATTCAAAATTAGCACCATAGACAAATGTTGCAACAAAAGAGAAAATTTCTCTATGTGAATGAGCAAGATGCTTACATTCAAAAACATGTGATTCTATGCTAAAGGCCCTAGCATTCCAGGAAACGATATCAAATTTAACATAAGTAATGTAGATTAATAAGGAGATTATCCCTTCACGCACAACCCCTTACAAATCCCCAGCTAACATTTAAGGATAACAACACTACATGTGGAAGTGCCAACTAAACCATCCTAGACTTTAGAAGAATTACCATCATTCTGCTCAAGGGAGATGGGAGAGAGGATCGGTTAGAGAGAGTAGGCACACCCTGATTCCCCGCAAAAGCACTGGCAAGGTGTACATGTGAAGGTCTATTGACAAAATTATTACCATCAATAGCATTTGAAGGAGACAAAAAATTTCAGGCTCAGAAGAATTAGGAGCAAAGGAGGTCAAGTAAATGATGACCAAATTTACCCACCTTCTTGATTATTTTCTAACAGGAGAAACATCTTTAAAACAAGCTCAACAATCTGCTTCAAAACTAAATGAATTACAGTAGTCTTACACTGCTAGTTTCAACTCATAATCAACATGTTGCTGATAAGCCGTCCCGTTCAAGTTGATCTGGATGGAAACATGTAACTAGAAGCTGGAGTGATCTTAATACAAACTCTAGCAACCTATGACAGCTCCTGAATATGGCGAGGGGAACTGGCAAAGGAGGGAATACATATTTTTCTCTCAATTTTAGATGCTATCATATTAGTCCAATAAAATAAGAGAAGATTAAGAAGTCTTACTCGGATAGGCAACAAGGAGAAAGAATTCTTCAAAAGAGCGAAGGAGGAATCCCATTCTTTGACTAGAAGAAGCACATTATAGAACCAGGGGCTGCTTTCTTTTGCAAAATCTTCCTCACAATTAAATCTCAACCAGAGAGAAGAGTTTGAAGCCCCCTTAAACTTCGACGACTTGAGCATTGTGGAGAGCAGGACTGATAGGAGAGCAATTGCTTTAGGGCAAAACAAGGCTAAACTTCCACATCTTGGAGCTAGCATCAATCTTAGCTATCCAAACAAAATAAATTCTTTAAAAGGGTTATATATAAGATAAAAATTCACATCCACAGTAGAGAAGTACAAAAATAAAGACCTCCAAGACGAAAAGGGACTAATAGAATGTGGAGAACGAACAACAATGGTGGAACCCCAGATAGGGCCTGTCACTAGGGAAAAGGATGCAAAATGAAGACCAATAAAACTAAAGATAAATATTCATCAATTGTTCTTTCATAGGCTTTACTTTTGAGTTTTGTTTTCTAATAATAATATAATAATAATATTATTATTATTAGTATTAATTTAATGGTAATATTGATAATGTTAATAATAATTTTAATAATAATAATATTATTATTATTATTAATTAAATAATCCATATAAAGAAGAATCATTAAAGCATCATAATCTCCATCAAAGTAAACAAAGCTATAAAGTGAGATTCATAAAAAAGAACACCCCGACAACACTATATTCAAGGTAAGAATTCTGCTACACATCCGTACCCTCAACCAAACAGGAATAAATTATGAATAAAGTTATATGGCTCTAAAATTGCTTCCTATTATAATTTGCATTTAAAATATAAATTTTTTAATTGGCCCCACACGCAAAAATGGATTAATTCTAATTTTTTTATGAGAAAAAAAATTGTATTTTCTGGAGCGAATTGGGGGATGATTGGAAGCCATGTACCTGAACCCATAAATAATACAAAGTTAGTTATAAATATAATATATTGGCCAAATCATAAATAAAAGTACATTAATTGCACTTTAGACTATATTGAGCTCAGTTTGAAGATGTAAAATAATCATATATTATTATTGTATTAAATATTTCAACTTAATACATGCCTCTTATCATCAAAAATATCCATCACGTAAGAAATATTTTAAACCAAACTTAGAAATTGAACATGGGGCTTTTGTGAGATTGCTTACTTTTCATGAAGCAGCTGAAATGGACAAAGCCTGTTGATCTTTGTTACTAAACTGATAGTTGTGATAAACTTCAAGCAGAATATCTCGGCAAGGGACAACAGCGCCGAGCTTGATGCAAGCCAAGAATGCGCCAGAGAGCTTCCTATGAAGACTGTACGACTCCTCGGGTGGCGGTGTTAGCCTGTGCCTTAGCATGGTAGCCCCAAGATCAGTGACCCTACGAGTCACATTTGCCGCACGAAAATTGTAGCAGCCAGACTCGGCAAAGGGCAGGCCAATGATGAAGCCAGCCTGAACATGGGCGTCCAGCATCACCTCCGATTCCTCTCCAGTCAGAAACCCGAGCCTTCGGGACATCTCAATCACTGTAGTTCTATCACGATTTGCGCATGCCATTACCTAAAACACAACCAATTGCCAACCATACATAATAGATAAAAAAGAACAAAAGAACAAATGGTGTATAATTACCATGCGAAGATAATCATTCACAAAACTTCGAGGGTACTCGCGGGCCGCACCAAAGTCAATGAGATTGATCATTCTTTTCTCCTCCTCAAATAGAAAATTTCCCCAGTTTGGGTCGGTCTGTCATAACTACCAAAGCATAAATTATTAACTTGTATAAATTAGCATTCATTCAAATAAAACACATCGGAATAAGGAACAAAAAAATCATTTATCAAAGGCTTGGCATGATGACACTGTATTCATGTTTCTTACTTCAATATAATTCATAAGAGGGTTCACTTTTCATGAGGTTGCTGAATAAAAATTCCTTGCTGGCATAGCATCAAAAGAGACATCGAGTATGTGAGATTATTTCTAATAGATTCTTTCTATGCCATTTTAGGAATTCCTCATTTGACAGGAGCAAATTTTATTAACTCCATTTTCCTAATTAAAAAATCAAACAATAGCATTTCATATGCACGAATCATCTAAGATGATTTTCTTTGAGCTTATTCTCAATTGGAGCAACACCAATATTGTTGGGAATGTACTTATTTTTCATCTCTAAACACTTAATTTGAGCATACAAATAAATTAAGTATTGCAAAGATGAGAAAGCTAAGGTGGATGAGTGGGTATGTTTGCAAGGATATAATAAGAAATAAATACATTCACAACAAAATTGGAGCATACAAATATATTAAGTATTACAAAGATGAGAAAGCTCCAATTGAAGATAAGACTAAAAAAAGTTGTCTTGAATGATTTGGGTATATCAAACACAAAATTATTAAATACCCCAGTAATATGTAGGGAAAAAAATGTTACCCAAATTAAGAGAAAAAGACCTTAAGAAGATTTGGCAAAAAAATTATTATGAATGATTGCTTTCATTGTTCTCATGAAGCCCACTAGTGAAATTCATTGCATAATAAATTTTAAAAATCAGCATGCATGTAGAAAACACGGCACAAAATATGCATGGAATATTGTTCTCTTTTGTATTTCAAACAAGAAAACTTTAGTGGTTGACACGCATTTTATCTAGCATGAGAAAAAAAAACGAGCATGGAAATATAACCAAATCACCCCCACCTGCATGAACTGGAAAACAAACAACTCCTTCATGGTCAGCTGAAGCAATTTTCTCCCAACAAAGTTTCGAGTTTCTTGGCTTAAATGTGCAACTTTATCAATAGGAATTCCTGGGAATTTACATGTACAAGTTTGTCATACATCCTGATAATATGCCAAAGATATTTACAGTATGCAATAGCTCGAAGACAAGACAAGAAATACAAATCAAAAAGCTCAAGTCAATAGAGAAGCAAATAAAAAAGAATATTGTACTGCCATAAAAATAAATGTAGATCAAAAGCATAGCGCAAGACAACAGTCAGGATCCATCAGGCACTCTATAATTAATAATATGGTGGTTCATAACAGCTTCAGAAAAAGCAATTCCATCATCCCTCCCAACACGGGGACACAAGTGGTGCACTGTCAATACAAAAAGAAATTAAAGCTGCCAGTTAAGTTTTATAGATGCCCACTGCAGTGCATGCTCGTACAACCACTAGTGTTCCTCAAGCAGGAAAGGCAGCAGAGAATCTAAAGAACAGTCAATAAATTAATTATTTTTGAAACTCCTGCATAATGTTATTTAAAAGTACATAACATCTTCGGTGAAAGAACAGCTTTCTCGTGCATATATTAACAGTTAAGTTTGTCAAAGGAAAGACGTGCATACACAAGAAATTTCTGAAACTAGTGATTTTTTACTGTAAAGAATCATACATATATATATATATATATATATATATATATATATATATATATATATATTAGAACATCTGTTGTAATTTATATATTTCATGAAAAAAATTACAGCATATACGATTGGCGACCTCCAGCAACATAAAAATAAAATAAAATAAAAGAAAAATGAAAAAATATTAAACGGTCATCAACCCTCCCCCAAAAGATTCTCACAAAAATCAATCTTAGCAACATGAAGAAAAAATATGAAAGACGCCGAGCCTCCCAGCCAGGAAGAACACTGACAGAAAAATAATCAATGGCTGCTTTTTTTTCTAAAATTGTAACTTTTTATTTTATGGAAGGATTTAGATATTTTATTTCTCGACTTATTTCTTGCTTTTTTCCACATGAAGTTTTTAATAACATCAAAGTCGTTCTCTAATATAATTGATGAGTCAAATCCGAATTCACCTCAGAATTATTCAATTCCAAAGGCGTTGAACTGCAAAGGAAGTTTGAGACCCTTCATAATCAATCGGAATAAACTCCTAGGCAGATGAATCGAGGGATACCCGAATTGCTTCTAGAGAGAGCATCTCATTGTCCAGGGTCGTAAACAGAGGTGAGACAATAATCTCTTGAAGTTGGGGTGGGTCATTTTCCATAGCTGGGTCATTCAAAACTATTGATATTTCAGTGATCATCCAATGAAGCAAATTCAAGGAGGATTTCAACAGCACCTTAAAACGATTCTCCAAAGTCACCCGATCAAAATGAGGCACCTCAGCCCATGAGGTGCGGAACATCCTCCTCAACTTGCAACCTCAATATATCATGAGCTTCCAAATATGCATTCCAAAGCTTAATTGAGGAAAAAGTCTCATAAGCTGATAAACCCTGGTAGGTTTCCTCAGCTCAGTCGCAATGATCAATGTCCGATGTTGCCTCCACCTGGAAGTCACGAACACCAAAGTCCATGCCGACTTGATCTTCAACCGATGGATTACTTGGTACAGCCTCCAGCAGAGGAGAGACAACACAGCCATCACATGTATCGGTCCCGAAAAGGCTAATATTGCCGCCGATTGCAGAATTATCACCAAATGAGATAGGCCTAATCACCAACTGATAGGAGATACCCACCAGCAAATTACCCATCAATGAAACATTAGAGCTTTGATCAAAAAAGAATCGAGAACATTGACATGAGCATCCAATGATATCAGCTGCAATCCCATGATCATGCCCGAGGATTCATCACTATAGCTGGTAGCTGGATCCTCTACCATGGCCGGCTCATCTAGTATCAGTCTTTCCACCGTAAAAAAACTTTTTCTTTTTGGGACGTATACGTAAACAAGCTTTTGTTTTTTTTTTATTTTAGCTACACTCTTCTTTGCAAGCAAATTCTTTATTTAGAGTTGAGAATTAAGCTTGAAACAGTGCATCTCATCATGCCTAAAAGTAAGATTGTGAGAGTGATATATAGGCATATTTTCAAAGATGCACTCTTAGAAGTACCCATTCTCTTCATCTCCAATCCAAATTTTCGTCTCAAATTCTTCAGTTAAATACATTTCAACCAAAACCCAAGCCACCGAAGGACGAAGCAGATTGGCAGTTGTGTAATCTACTTTGAGTGGCTTATCAAAGTACGATTTCAATGCAAAGAATAGAGTGTGTGATCAAGTGTACCTTAATAAAAGGGAAACTAATCCACATCAGCATGATAGGAGGCTCACAATTTGGATCGAAGGTCGATGTTCATTTTAATACTTTCATTGAGCAGTTATCAATGAAGTAGAACCCCCTAGTGAAGATTCTAGTGCAATCTACTTTATTAGATAACTTGATCAAAGCATGATAAGAATCAATTCATCCGGCCTTGAAATCACCATATAATCCCAAACTATTGATAAAATTCTGATGGCATCCATCGAAGGTTTTTCATTTGAAAATTTTGCAAGAAGGGCAAACTTGAACAGTTTAGCTAGTGTTTGCACTTCAGCTTTTGAGAGGATATGTGCAGATTTACCTTAAAGAAACATGATTGGCTTGATTCCAAACTCTGTCTGTGATGAGGCATTTATTAGGACACCGTGGAAGGATTGGGATACCGAACTATACACCGCACATCTGATATAGAAATAGGGTATAAATCCGATCGCTCCGGCTCGCATGACGGAGCTGCAGCTGTAGGCATGGAATGCATATTTGGACGGAATCTCAACTTATAGGCAAAAGAGGCAGCAAGGCATAGAGTTGTGGCTCGCAAGTTTCATGAAGACAGTGATGCATCATGCTCTAAATATATATATATATTAATAAAGCTTGTTGAATTTTATAAATATATCATGAAAAAGTATAACAGAAAGAGAATTGGATACCTCAAAACAAGGCTCAAGAAAATAAGAAAAACAAGCAAAGAAACAAAAAAGAGAAAAAATAAAAAAACAATCACCAAA
This sequence comes from Gastrodia elata, assembly GCA_016760335.1. Lineage (NCBI taxonomy): Eukaryota > Viridiplantae > Streptophyta > Magnoliopsida > Asparagales > Orchidaceae > Gastrodia > Gastrodia elata. The sequence goes on from CM028673.1 coordinate 761,401, forward strand.
ATACCACATGATTCAATATCCCAATGAAAGCTGGAAAACTCCACACTAGAGAAGCTATCCCACTAGTAATTGGGTCTTTGTCGTATGTTATAATTTATTTTTCGAGTGGATTTAGAGCTTTTACCCTTTTTCTGATTCTTTTTCTTTTTTCCTTTATTCCTAACAAGAAAATCATATAATAGTTCTAAATCTGATATGGAATCCTTTAATTCCTCGTTTGAGTTCAACTCAGAATTCTTTTCAGGGTCAGTTTCATCTTCCGATGAAAAACTAGCTTGAGTCCTTCCATGTGTGGATGGATGAAACTCCTTTGCATAAGAATTCAAATTCTAACAAGCCTCCATATCTTGATCGTTTTCTACTGCGCCTTTTCTTTGCAAAATAATCAAAATTTCATCAATATATTGATGGAGCACTCCTGAAGTCTAACATATCTACATCATCCTCATCAAAAATTCCCTCTACCCTCCTCAAGATTTTGGGTGCTTCCAATAGAACAATCTGAAGCTTTCGTGAGGAGAAATTTGCGTACCCGCAAGCTCCCCTCCATCACCAAAAAGATATAACAGCAAAGCAATCAAATCGACATCCTCTGTCACCTCTACCTGCATATGGTAGGAAGAATTAGCCCGAGGTGAAGTAGCACCCGAGCGATCATTGACATCCGTTGAAAAGACATTAGTGGCAATCTCTGTTTCTCACAACCATCATCAACCACCTCCAAGGGTGGAACTTCAGATCCTCCCAAGTGGTCCCAAACTCCGGAAGCAAGGAGGTTGTAGCCTTCATTGTCCCAAAATAGGCTGGTCACCCATGCACGCCTCAATCCCATGAACCATATCAACAGTAGTAGTACTACCATCCTTGCCCAAATCGGCCTCCAATAAGCCAGCAGTCTATGCTTCCAATTTTCTTCAGCAAGAGTATTCGGCTGAATATTCTTCTCTAAGGAACGTGATCTCCCGTAACAGCCAATAATGGTGGTTGTTTTGGGACATACACCATGCGTTTCCTACAAAAAACCTTTGGGAATAGGAACATCCATATTTGATTTGTTATCGGTTTTGAGGTGGGGTCAAGTTTAAAACAACTCAACGAATTATGCCCAATGGTATTGCAATACATGCATAAAGAAAAAAGTTTTTGAAGCTTACTTCTTGTAGGTAACCATTAATTTCTCCTGCAATCCAATTTTCATTTCCAAAATGCTGGGTCATATCATTTTTACAAGGACCCGCGCAACGGACTGTCTAAATAGATTTGTAGTTGTCAAATCTACTTTGAGAGGTTTCCCGAAGTACGAGCCAAGAGAGAAAAGAATAGTATGGTTAATCAAATGCACCTTAAGTAATGGAAAAAATATCCAGACGAAAGCAAAAGGAACTTCACTCCTGAGATCAAATGAAGGAGTCCATTTGAGGATTTTCATGTCAAAATTCAAAATAAAATACGAGCCTCACGCTAGAAGTCTTGTATAATCCTCCTAACTCGAGAGTTTGACGAGGATATGACGAGAACTGACCAAGCCAATGTGGTAGGGAGCTAACAACCCTAAGCCACTGAAAAATTTTTGAATGGATAGCAACAAAGGCTTCTCATTAAAAAATTTTCAATCAAAGAAAACTAAAATGGGTTAGTAAGAATCCCCACTCTTCCTCCATTATGATATGTGCAGGTTTACCAATATGACCAGACGGATTTGAGTTGTATGGCTTCATGGAATATATATATATATATATATATATATTGAGCATAAAAATTTAAAAATAGCATCATCCCAATATGAACTATAACAAACAAACGCCTATCCCCTATGAGTAGGTCAACTGCATGGCTGTATACCAATTTATTCGCCATAGCATCCTGATTTCAACAATACTATTTTTTTAATTTGCAAACCAACAAACTATCCCATATAACATTATTAGTCTTTCAGCTTGAATATGAACAAAAAACTTAAAAACAGAACATATGTTTCTTTGTTGATATACGGAAGCATTACATTCTGGAATTTAAGAAAACAAGCATTTGAAAGTTGAAACACAAGAAAGCACTTTAGATTCCAGAAGCTTCGTGCAATATATTAAATTGAAATTTATGTAAAATAATTACGATCTATAAATAAGATGGGTAGAAATTAACGTATATCAAAAATCAAATCCATTTTCATCCAGAAAATAAAAAAAAGAAACTAAAAACTCAGGAAACTACTATTAAACCGTGTTCATTGAGAGTACTATCAAGGCATATCGATCTCCTTACTTAGTGATCACCCTTCAAGGCATCATAAAAAATTAGTGCTATAAAATTAAGTATGCTGGGGACCGAAGGAAATTAAATCATACAAGTGCTCTCTAAAGCATTGAAGAGAAATCATATCACAGACGCATACCTGAAACAAACTCTGTAGTCAAAACTTTTCTAGTCGACATTTCATCAATGACCATAGGAACATAAAACCCTTCTGAATCAGAAAGCAGCCTGCGGAATCTCTTTTGATTGGCAGCTTCAAGAACATAATCGCATTCCCTAGACAGTTCTTCTCTTGCAACCTGAGTATTGTTCGTGATTATGAAAAGTATACAACCCAGTTAAAATTATCAATGTTATGTTCACTTAAATCAATACAATAATGCTCAGGCAGTCAACGCTTCATTATTATGCACAGATGAACCAAGCAATCTGCGCATAGAATCTCATCAACAGTGCTTAGAAGTATTTTCCACTGATTTATTATCATTTCGTTTGTGTTAAGCCTTCTGCAAATTAAATTTGATATGCTAAGCGTTTGAAGAAATGATTGCAACGTCAATTAAGGAAATCCATTCACTAAACCCACTAAATTTATAGTGCACGTTGATTATGCATTGGAATAGTTTGTACAAATCTTAAGAGATTGCTCAATTAAGAATTAACCTAGGGGATTAAATGAACTTAATTGTGAATTAGGCTAATTTGCTGAGATGAACTAACCGTGTTAAACGTGAAACAAACAATGTTTAAGTAAATGAAAATTAAAAAAGTGCATAATCTTCTTCAAGATACATGTGTAATTTAAAGTACTAAAGCAGCCAAATACGCCAGTAACTTTCAACTCCTTCAGCAGCCAATGACCCCCTTTGGGATTTATTATTTATCATAATAAACGTATTCATTAATTACACATAAGTGATAAATATGACAAGATATCAAAACTGAAGAATAGAGAATATACTATTGTTCTTTATTAGCGTTCGGCATGAATTAATAGAAAGTTTAGTTACTATGAGATCATGTGTCGAAGAACTTCAAAGTAGACAATTACATAAAGGATACTATAAAGAACAAATTACCTTCATAGCTTTGTCAAGAAATAGCCCTTTTGGAATAAGATTTGTATAATCCAGAAGCCTTCTTACATTTTCAATATCACTATCAATACTATTTGCAACACCAGGGTACTGAATTTTCATTGCAGTTTCTAAACCATTCTTCATCACAGCTCGATGTACCTGTCAAAACAATTGTCTATTAACATATTTGAAGGGAAAAAGGTCGACCACTAGAATTGTATGATAAAAGGCATAAAAAGAGATATTTGGTAACGAGAATAGAATGGAAAAGGCGGGCATTGTTTACAGCACAAAATGCAACTCAATTATTGTTCATATCAAGTAGGTTCAAACAACTGAAAAGTGAAGGAAACTGCAGCATTCATTTTTTTTACAGTCAAAGCAGACAACGACATTAACAGCCGCAAATGATATCTAGACAATAATCATATAGCAAGTGATTTTTTAAGCTCAAGATTCAGATGTTAAATTTCTGCCATCAACCATGCCAATCTGAATCAGATGGCTTCAACACCAGCACATGCAAAGATAAGCTAAATTTTTTAATTTAATCGTAACATAAATTTCCACCTAATTTCCACCTTCAAGGATGTTTAATTGAGTGTCTTAAAAATACATGTATTTTGATATTACAGTATAAAAAAAACACTTGTGTTAGTGGCGAGTTTACTTTCTGTTGTTTGTTTGAGTATGTCATAATTAGCAATAAATACAACTTCTGCTATTCAAAGCAAGGCATGGAATTTAAAAAGAAAGAGTAATGGAGCCACGAAAACCGAAAAAAAATCTTAGCGCAGGCTGAAAATGGTACTTGTCAGGTTTTGATATTTTTTAGTATGAAGATGACCAAAATATGTTTGGAAATGAAAAAATCTTAGATTTTTCTTTTAGCTTTCCAACAAGTGGTTGCACGCAAATACTGGCCAAATAACAAGAAAATGTAATCCTGCAAATCTTTTGAGAAGTTTTAGGTGTTGGAGGTTAGACTAATGTGTATTGCGTATTAGAAAGTTTGATAGAAAAATGTAAGAGTAAGGCTAAGAGAAAAAGAGTTGGGGAGAAGACCAATATAACTAAAATCTTTTGAGAAGTTTTGGGGCTTGTTAATGATACAATTCTAATGAAAGCTTATTGAATCTTATTGGGGGTGACCTACACTGACACACTATTAGGACAATGGGGGAATAATTTGGGCTTCGATTTGTGGAATCCGGAGGAATCTAATTGCTCTTTATACTGGAAGGTTCTTAAGAAGCTTATGCCTGCTATAATTAACTCTAATAATCTGATCACCTCTACGAGGCTCTCCTCGGTGCTTTTATCGCTTGCAGTAGCAAAAGGCTCGAAATTGGAAATTTTAATAAGGTTAATCGATATGTTTAAATATGATAAAAACACTATAAATTGAAATAATCTTGTTTTTTATGGAAATGCATGCATTCTAGTCTTAAGACTATAGACATGCTATCCAAGAAATATAAATTGAAATCAAATATGTGTTATGTGCTATTATTGCAGAATTTCAGCACATTTAATTTCTTGTAACTTTTTATTTAATCTCATTCGATAGCTGCATCTAAACGACAGTTTCTTATTTCCACAAACCTTGTGCCAGTTGCTCGAGAACAACGTTGAAGTTGTTGCTGTGATGACTCATGCTAGGTTAGTAACAATCAATCTAATATAGGTGCATCTTGGCGATTAAGCAATATATATTTAAACAATATCCAGAGCCATACAACAATAAGAAATATCATTCATTCAATTTAACAACACATTGTCCAGAATATTACATATTTGATAGCATATAAAAATAAATTATTGACTCTTGGAAGGGTAAAAGCTCAGGTTTTATTCTTCTATTCTGCATCGCAATTCCTTATAACATCCTTAAGCTATATCAACCTCTTCCAGTCGCACCCAGTCTAGCATTATAAAAATAATGCCTTAGTACACATTCTAAGTACATAGGATATTAAATATTATACTTTAAACGAAAGCGGAAAGTAAAAATGATATGATAATAATTGCAGAAAAATATAGTTTAATGCAAATAATAATCATAACTCCTGCAAATAAATATTTGTTGTCATAGTTGTCACATGCCAAATTTTCAATGATAATCAATAATTGCATAAAATTCATGTTTGTGTTTATATCTTGATATTATGAAACGATGTTAATTATTCTGATGGGCAAAGCCAGAACCTTGAAGCTGGGTTCAATAAAAGTATGTTCATCACCTGGGCCCCTCAAAGGCTCCAGATGGCACCTTTATTGCTCCTGATGGACTAGCCCCGTCCTTAATAAATTCAACCACCATTTCGGAACCATTGCAACATTCACAAGCTACATAAATATCATTTTGTTTCTTTTACATCATTAGTAGTAAAAATAACGCATTTAATATCAACATGAAATAAGCTCAAAGCGATGCTTAAGCAGCAATAAAAGCAAATAAGAGTATAAAAAATAATATCCAGTGTACCTTTGTATTTGACTTAATAAGGCGAATCACTCACAAACTTGATGTGTCTGCAAAAATTATAATTAAAATTTTATTACATTGAAATTACCTATTACAAAATTAGAATTAGTATTCTTATTCCAAAGTTATAACTTTAGTTGGTTACATTAATCTATAACTCACATTGCAAATGATATAGAGTACCCATTCTCCTTCCAATAAAACATACTACTAGAAGACCTAATTTATAAGTTATGAGCATACTTAGGATCATTACATAAACTCTAAAGTATTATATTTAAACTAAAATCACACTTGATTAGATTCGAAGAAATTAAACAGCTTTATCTGAAAGAAATTATGAGTTAGATTACAATGTTGGAGTAAAAGTATTCTAATTGAATCGGTAATATATTTACTAAACGAAACCTCTCTTTATCAGTATAAAACTCATCTATTATGCTAGAACAACACACATGCTTCATTAATCAATATATAAAAAATTTCTTGAGCTATTATTTATGGTCAAAGCTGGTACGAACCCAAAAACTTAGTGTACACTAAAGCATAAGTTAAGGCAGAATAATTATTGATTTGATATTGACAACATTCATAGGCAGTTATAATTGACTTCATTATACAACATATAGAACTTGTAACTTCTTGCGCTCATTAAGAATTTGTTGAATTGCTGATTGTACCGATTAGATCTGTTAAATTCTCTTCCTGAAGTTAGCTGGTCAGACCTAAAATATCACATTGCAATTTAGATATCAATTTCCCTCTATAGCACAGCCATGATTAAATCAGGATTGATCACACCAAATTCTCATTCATATTTTGAAAAATAACAAATGCAAGCATGACACTTGTACATAAAAAAATAACCTCTTAAGAATATCTTCATGCCCACGACTTGATATGAGAATCTTGCTAGTTAAGGAGAAGGCATAGGATAATAGAATAAATTTGTACTCATATTAATTGAATTATGTATTTATAATATTAAGTCTAATGAAAGGTCCTTTCATAAAGCAATTAAATAAGTCTAGGGTCAACATAAAGCAATTAAATTACTTTAATCAATTTAAAACCTCATAAAGCATGATTAAATACCTAGTCTTAAGTTAAGTGGTTAAATATAACTAAGCTATTGATAAATACTAGGTTCAAAACATCATAATGTTAAAAATATTTTAATCAATAATAAATTTCTAAATTTCTTCAAGAGCTGAGATCAACTAAATTGATGGTGCAAGGTAGAACTAGTGCTGAATCCCAATATCACTTTACTGTCAATTTGATTAGTACTAATTTTCTAATCCTTAAACCCATTCATACAGCTCGGCTTATGATTTACATCATATCTTTTCCAACACAAGATTTGTGATTGAGTGCAAGAAATTAAATTTCAAATATAAGTAAGATTGATTTGATTGACATGAATGAAGTACTGAATTATTATTCTATTTATATAAATATTTCTCATCTCCTAAAGAAAACGGATCGTACCTTAGGAATTAGGCGAGTGCAAAAGAGATAGAGCAAAGCAGCTGATCATGCAAAGGAGCTGATGCCAGACATTGAAACGTTCAGGATCGTCCCAATTTCTATCGAGGAGCTCCATCGGCTTCTGCGTCTCTATCACAGACTTCCAGAATCGCTCCCGTCGAATTTTGCATCTCTGCAGCAGAATTCCAGAGTCGTCCTCGTCGGCTTAAGCGAGCTTCAGCGGGTTGGATCAAGAGGGCTCGGACGACTAAGAGGAAGAGAAGACGTGATCGAGTGTTTAGCGAAGGTGGGGAAGAATCAAACGGCTTTCCACGGGATTAAATATGACGTTTGTATGTAACGCACGTCCGCTTCATACGGCTTGATCACCGGGGATGCTCGTAAGTTATGGGAAAGGGATTAATGGCGTTAAGAAACTGTCGATTAATGCTCGTATGTTACGGAAAGAGAGGAAAATCGGAATTCGCTCCCCCGCCGACCCTTTCTTCATAGAATCGTCGGCTTAAATGTCGACGATTTATGGAAGAAAGAAGCGCAATCTCTGCTCCCTTCTCTGTATTGATGGAAGGGGAACCGAGGGTATTGCGGCTTAAAAAGCGAAAATCATGCTTAATAATGGAGAATTAGTGCTAACAACTTTCCTAAAAGAAATGCCTTTTTATTATGAAAATTTGAATGAATGAGGCAAACTAATATGAAATCCTTAATTAATTACATTAATAGTAATTATGAAGAGTGACGAAACTTCCATCTCAGAGATATTGTGGTAGAATGAAATCCCAAAACTACCTAAAACAATAATTTAATCAATCTTTATAACACATAACAAATATAAGCAGAAATTTGACGAAAACGGATTTTAGCAGAATTTTTTTTTTAACTGTAAACGAAAATCCACAGGTAATCAACAAAAATTGAATCTAGCAGGGAAAATAGGGTATTTCTTAAAGATGACCTAAGGTCATTACAGTTGCGGATTCATGCGAGAGAAATAATAAATTGCTATTGATTAGTATAACTGCTTATAACATCTAGATTGAAGGAATTGTAGAATTTTCCAAAAGAAAGTTAGTTGTGTTAAAAGATATTGTTTCAGTTTAATACCTCTAAACATGCCCGACTGTAAGTAAAGCAAAATTAAGAAAATTGAAAAAGGAGATGATGAATCGATGTTTTATACATAGCAGGATGGAAGACTCCACTTGATGCTTAGCTGTAACTCAGATACTACTTCAAAACTTTGGGTCCTAAAGCCATTCCAGCTTTAGATCTTAACTCCCATGAGTGAAACCTAAGCCCAGAGCCTCTTCAGCTCTATGTTTATTTCTTTCATCCGCTTTCTTCAAGGCGAATTTGATATGATCATTCACTTACTATTTTTTTTTGTAATGCGTGATACCATACTTATGGTTGTAATTTCTAGTTTGATTGGAAAATAATTGTAAATTGTAGTTTGATTTTGATTACCAGAATATAATGTCGGGGCAAGCTCTTCAATAGTTCCAAGATAAACTTTTCTTTATTGGTTTCTCTAAATATGAAAATAAATAATCTTGCTTTAATTCATTGATGCTTTGATGACCATAACTTTTTTTGAGTATTTCCCATCTTTGAACTCATGCAAGCATGTATCCATCCTCTTTCCAAATATAAAAATTTCCTTGAATCTTCCAAGTATAGATTTTATAATTTTGAAATGTATCCTTCAATTGCAGGAAATAATATCATTCAATTGATCAATAATGAAATAACCCTAGTCAAACTAAAGATATTTAAACATCACAAAATAAAACATAATTGCATTCTTGATTTAACTAGAATGCAGTTAGTAAAGAAAATAACATCATGAGCTTGAAAAAAGGCAGTTGAATACTTTTAGAAAGCAAATCAACATATTTTCCATGCCTAGATTGAATTGTCAAAGGGAAATTGTGTCACATGAAGTGATTATACTTTGTGATTTGAGCAAACACGGTAATCATATGGATGATGCCTTAAATGGTTGATGAGGATGATGATGATCCTTGTACTCATGACGCATAGCATGTGAAAAAAGCCAGCCATGAAATAATAATTTTTCCATTTGAGTTTTGACAAGGCATCTGCTCTACTGATTCTTAGAAATTAAATAGAGTTCAAAATATTTCTCCAGAATTTGAAAGTAACCCAAAATTAATTTCAACATGAAATCAATATAAGATCAAGCGTGATAAGCATTCACAAGCTACTGCAAAATATAATGGGCTAGAAAAAATAAGAAAAAAGGGTAAGATATACTAAACATTAGTGTACAAATCAAATGGATAAAGATGACTAACCTGCCCTATACTTGCAGCAGCAACTGGTTCATAATCAAAACTCTGCAATTTTGATGACCATACTGTACCTAATTCTTCAACCAAAACTTCATTAAGTTGACTCCTCGGCATCACATCCGCACCTTGTCTAACAATATCCAAAACCGCCAAGATCTGTGTGAGATAATATTAAGGAGAACATTCAATACCACAGCAGTAGAATACCTAGTGTTTTGCAGTTGATAGCATAAAATAAAATTGTATGCACTCCACATAAGCTCGTTTGACCGAAAATATACTTGAAGCTCTCTAACAAGTATATTATTAAGCTTCATTTAATGCCAAGTTTCTCCATTAAGGAATGATTTATGTATTAATTTCTTCAATAAATCAACCATATGATAAGGAAATAAAATGCAGCAGGATTTTCAGAAAAAAATTTATGATCAAAAGTTTAAAAAGAACACTTTGCGCACAGTGCACAATAAGGTAATATGGTATTTCTCTTCGGTAGTGAAACATGGTTCAGAGTCTATAGGATTTCATTTTAGTGGTGAAGCTAAGCTCAGAGATTAGAGAATAGCATTTGTAATGCAAGGGCCATCAATTAGGTTAGCAACCTAGTGTCTTGTTATTCGCTAGAATGTTGGTGATTTTAGTAGATATAAATGCATAAAGGCAAAACAATACAATGATGCAACAGATTAACAGAAAATAGATGAAGTTTTAATATATTATAATAGAAACATTTCTCAATCCAGCAGAATTATAATAATTTAAAGACAGACTGAAAACTAAAAAAGGGAATGCTCATTGATCAGTGCACAAAGTTCCTGCCTATTGCATGGCCATTAATAGAAGCGACTTTCAAAATTAAAACTATTATATGCAAATTAAATAGCAGCCAACATAAAACTGACACACGATTAATTTTTACCTAAAATAAGTGAATTTATACTAAATTAAGGCTTCCTTTTGATGCAATTTTATTTCAAGTTAGCTTGCCACTTTTAAAAGTGCAGACTTACTCTTTTGCTTTAAATTTATGATATTATTACTTAGACAAAAAAAAAATTCTGGTATTTATGGCATATGATCCATGTTACAATTCTTGCAAATGGTAAGATAAATTGGAAGCTGTGTCTATCACCAAGATTGCCAAAATAAAGAATAAATTATATCTGGATCCAGGAGGCTTGGGAAGTGTTCAATTAAGTTCATGTTTTTGAAAGGCCTATACTTGGACTACTAACATTGTTAGTATATCAAGGAGGATGTTAGTTAACTTCCTAATTTCTAAAGTGGTACCTGCAAAATCCATTAAAGCAGCAGCAAGTTTCCCAATGTGACAGCATTTGCAACTTTTTATACATCTCAATGTAAGGCTTTAAAAAATATGAACTAAAAACTTTAGAACGCATTCCAAGATGTAACTTTGCATAGAATAAACAAAAACGGGCATGATTTTTCCAATAAGATCACAATCATAAAAATTCAATGAGAAAATTATCAAAACGGTCCAATGACTCTTTCAAAATATTCAAAATAGTACTTAGCTCGTGTTAATATTTTTTCTCATAACTTATATTTAATTGTTTTTTTTTGTCCCTGCCGTTATATTTGAATCTTTCAACCGAAATCGACGGCTGAATTGACCGCTAGAATCCAACGTCGATTTCAAGGCAGTTGAAAATTGGCAAAAGTCAATTAAGCATTTTGATAACTTTCTCAAAATTAAGTAAAGCGGTCTACTATAAAATCAAGTTCCTGTAAAGAATGATTTATAGAAATAGACACACATATATGAGCAGACAACTAACAGATGAAGGTTATTCTTAGACCATAATAAATCATAAAATTGTGTTAATACCTGTGGTGGCACAAGGCTCTCATCTTGGATGCTAAGCATCTGTCCCAATTTCAAGGCAGCTCCTCGCATTCTACACAGAGTTAAAGCTAAGCGTTCCGCATTTCGCTCGGACAACAAAGGAGATAAGACAGAACCTTCTGATTTAGGCATGCCATAAAGAAGCCTGTTTGCAGATTCCTGCACTGTACCCCATGCAATACCAGCTCCCAAACCAGCAAACCTTCATATAATATAAAATAAAACTTTTACGGATTATAGACAGCAATAAAAATATATATGCATGACAGATCAAATTTAGAATTCCTAAAAGATGCAACTAAATTTATACAAAAGTAAAGTAAGAAAATTAATGCATGATGCAAAATTAAGAGTAGAGGAAAACGTAAAGCCAGTGTTGTACTTATTATTTCCATTATAAACCATTGTTAAATTTAAATGTGAAGAAGTTGAAATTAAATTTTGGAAAAGAAAACTAAGTTATAAATATTCGTAGTCATCTACAAAACTTTTAAACAACTTAAAATCCACAAGGCAATGTTGTAACTTTCACCTTGTTTTTAGTGAATTTTCTTTGTGATGGTGGATCTATGAATTTCTCCCATCTTGAAGTTTTTCACATAAATTTTTAGGTCTCTCTGTATTTGATTTTGTGCTGTGATTGTTGTCTTAGATTTGTATATCTTGCGTTGATTGTGCTATTATTCACTGTTTGATTTGCCCGAAATCATCATCAGAGAATAGTGAAAGAAAACTCAAGTAGTAGTTTTAATATTTTTATCTGGCTAGAAATGTTGCATCTCAACTGTACAACCCGCAAGAGATAGATGATTATAAAAAAGTACTATAACTACACAATGATTCAATTGCGTTAATAGCAGCGTTAATAGCAGGCTACTCTTTTAATGTGTTATTGCAGAAGTAGACCTTCATTAACAATTAGAATGATCTCTCCTTCCCTTCCTCTCTGTCTTTCTCCCTCCCTGCACTCTTCCCAAGGTTGAACCTCCTTCCCCATCTACTCTTCCAAAGAAACACACTTCAAACCACCCTCGCTTGCTTCTTCAAGCAAAGTAAATGCAAGACGTCAAGAAAATCATTGGACAAGTATATGTAGCATGTCTGCTTTTGCATAGAAAGGAGTCTCCTTCCAGGTCCCAGAAAGAAAGCCACAAAGCAAAAATGAATGCATCAAGAACAAAAAAAAAATAATCACACAATTCAACCGGGCGAGCGCTCCTAAATGGCAATCAGATTCCTGTTGCCCTGTTCTAACATAAATTACTGGACGATGTGAGAGAATGTGGAAAAACAATCGTTACAGGATTTCAACTACGGCTTTACTCACCCGAGCGCTCTGCTGAAAGGGGTTGAAGGCACTCTCCTTTCGCGAGACCGTCTTGCCTTCAACGGAACAACAATCTTACCCAACATATCAATGTTCTCCTCCGAGTTCAAAAAATTCACATCGTTCTTCTCCATAAATGCACGCGGCTCACCAACAAACCCCCCGGCATCCGAGACAGAATCTTTCTCCCTGGATTCCTCTACCAAAGCTGATGCATCACCGGGGACATCGGGCCTCGACTCAGCAGCTTCCGAGAAACAAACGACAGATTCCTTGGGCCTCAGAGGACTAAAGTTGTGAACCTTCCCACGGGTGAATCCGGTGAAATCAGTGGCTAAGAGGATGGCGTTCTTTATTGAATGAGAAATTAGGGTTCCAATGTCGCCGGCCCTGGCAGCGTTTAAGTAGGGTGATCTATTGGCGGTCTCGGTGACCACAAGAAGAACGCCGTCGGCGATGCGGCGAAGATCTCCAAGAGGGACCATTCCGCTGCAGACGACCGTCGATGTTTGCCCGGAGAGGTAAATATTAAACGCCGTTTGGTTCGCTCAATACAATGTTATGAACTTACGATGAGATATGTTAACTTAAAAACTTAAACTCAAAAGATATTGACTTCTCAAAATTTTTTAATCAAATTTGAGTCGAGTTTGAGTCGAGCTCGAAACTTGAAACTTAAAATTTGAAGTTGAACTCAAAATATTTTGACTCGTCTCGAAATTTTTGAGTCGAATTCAAGTCGAACGGTTCGACTCGAACCCTATTTGATTTGTCTTGAACTCGAACTTAAATAAGTTCAACTCAGACTCAACTCAAAATTTCGAGTTTGAGTCTAAGCTAGCTCAAGTTGAGCCAGTCCTACATTTACTTCAGTTCACGTAACAATCATAGTGTTGTTAGTCAATATTGAGTAGTTTAAATAGCTTAAAAATTTCATTTTTTAATTCATCCCTTCAAATTAACTTATGATAAATTTTTAATATTTTTCAGAACTCATTTGATAATTTAATTTTAATTAAATAAAAATTATATATTATTAAATTAATTAATTATTTATTTTCTATGCTTGCGACTCGACCTGCTGTTAGAATCCTGGGCGTCGTCCACTTCCAACCATTCGACCCATTTTTGTGTGTTGATCAAAGGGTCGTGACCGTTCCCACGCAGATCAAGTGATCTAGTCGTTGGATCGAGCCGCGATCCAACGGCCAGAACACGACAGAGAACTATTGCCCTGTCCTGTTCACCACATGGGGCACGACGGCGGGACGTGACACATAGCATTCCCGTACTGGCGAGCGCAAGCCAGCCCCTTCCGCCGCTTCAAAACCCTGAAAAAGCTCCAGCTCCTGATTGTTGAGCTTTTGATCCCTCGAAGGAGTGGCGTCATTTGCAAAAGTAGAAATCGAGGAAGGAAGCCCACGTGCGAGGAAGGAAGACCACATGCGTCGAACCTTTAAGTACGTTGATTTACCTGTCAAACTCCTCCCATTTCGCTGCAATTGCATTTAGTTTCTTAAATGTTATTATTATTATCTAAATAAAAAAATTTACTATCATATTATCATTATCACCAAATACATCATAATAATAATAACTATATAAATTATTATATTTATGATTATATGTAAAAATAATAATAATAATAGCAATGTTATTATTATTATTATCAAATATTATTATAATAATAATTATCTCTCAATATTATTATATTATTTTCTATTTATTATCATCTACTTATAATAATAATAATAATAATATTAATATTAATAATATAGTAATCATAATATTAATATTATTATTATAATATTCTCTCTATTTTTAATTAGCAAAATAATTATAATAATATATATGATATTATGCTTATTATTATTATTATCATCCTATAAATAATAATAACAATAGTAATGATAATTATATTATTATTATTATCATAATATTCTTTCTCTAAATACATGCGCATAATATTATCATAAGAAATAACGATATTATTTCATTCGCATTATCATATTCTCTCTTTATAATAACAATAATTGTAATCTTTATATGTAAATTATCATATAAATAATAATAATATAATATTATTATAATCATTATTATTCATGATTATTATATTTACTTCTCTAAACAAAACAAACCCTGACCCTCAAGCACATACAAGGCAACATCACTCTGATGTTGAGATTGAAAAATCAGGTGATAGGGTTTCAATATGAGGAACAAAAGCTTGTAAAAGCTGAACAAACTAAATTAAAGTAATGAAAATTCACATGCAAGCACATTCACAGCACAAAGACAAAAATTTTGTGATTCAGTGCTAATACCTACGTTTACGAGAAGGAGAGCAGAAAATATTTCACTTTTAAGAGTAGATTAAAAAGATTTATGATTAACAAACTCTTACATAAACTCTATGTGCTCTTTTCTTTTTTAATGGAGCAGCCACACACCTTCAAAACCAAATGGAGACTCATAATCTTCTAATATATTTTGACTCTTTACCTTAAAATTGGCTTAAGAATATTTATAGACGGCTCATAATCATGTTTTCTGAACTGAGAGCATCACAGCGCGCTATAGCGCCCGCGTCTCGGGTGCACAGGCGCTGCGGCGCACTAGAGAGCCTGCATCTTAGGTAACCGGGCGCTGCGATGCGTTGTGGCGCGCGATAGCGTCTGAGTCTCCGCCGCCCAGACATTGCAACGCGCTATAGCGCGCCCCATTCGGGCAACCGGACGCTACGGTATGCTATGGTAGGCTTCCAAACAACTCTATATATATTATTTTAAAGAAAAAATCTATAACTTAAGCAAGTTTTCTGCATACTATCTACAATGTAATTGCCAATTTCTTGAATATAAATAAATCAAAATCACATCATTTCAAATATATCATTCTCAATTAATGTATATGATACGTGGGCCATTGACCCATTATGATATTACATAAATTTTTTTAGGAGGGCCCATCACAATAACACTCAAATCGTGTGGTTTGAATATAATCAGACATGTTTTACTGTTCGTCAGTTGAATCGTAATATCGAACGGTAATTCAACAAAGGAAAATGGTATTATTACATTAAAATATATATCAAAAAGTATTTAGGATTAATTAAAAATATATTTTTTTTATAATTTTTTTATATATGTCTTATCAAAAAGTGTATTCAAACAATAATCTACTTACACATTGAATTAACACATCATTTATATATTTTGATATATACTAGTGTATAAATTATAGCAATACTCTTCAACAAAATGCTGTTTAATCTGTCCTTAAGAAATGGGGTCCAGTTAGAGATTTGCGATTACAAACCAGCCTATCTTAGTTGAATTTTATTCTTTTATTTATTTATTAAGAATAACATATAATTGATTTGGAGTACCAGACTAGTATTTTTTCAAATATTTGGAGGAAAAGGAAGAGAAGGCACGAGTCTTCTAATGCGTCAAATATTGGTTTCAAGTTTATTAAATTATATAAAATACTTTACTATTGATCGGAAAAGACGTTTTGTCTTCCATGGACCTCGGATTCAAAATTTCTAAGCGATGATTTTTTTTTAAACTGGTGGATGCCAATAGATTCAAATCAACGACACTGGCTGCAAGCCTTTTGATCTCAAATCAACGGTATCGGCCGTAAACCGTTGGCTCCTGTTTGTGAAGATTTGCATGAATGCTTAGCCAAGATGTATTGATGTTGTTGACCTGCTACAGTATAATGTATTGTGTATTATTGTGCACTTGTGTTGTTGTTGATTGTAACCATAGAAACAAATGTTACAGTCTTAACATTTTCAACTATTACTGTTGTAATGTGTATTTCTCTCTGCAACTATTACTGTTGCCGCTGCTGATTAATAGTTTAAGAAACTATATTCTATTTGCTTGTGTTAAGTTTCTCCACTTCCACCTCTCTCACCGTATACTTTCATTCGTTTGCCAAACTGCGAAGCAAGGAAGTTTAAAAATACTGCGCGCTTCTTTGTCAGCTAGTTCAGAGGCTGAAATACTGTGTGCTTCTTTCTGAAGAACTCTCTTTTCCTTAGTTTACTACTATTATATCGAAACGACTGATACTTTTTAAATTTAATGAGCTGTGAGGGCTTAATTTGGACGAAAAGCTACTCCGAAAGGGCGTGGCAGCATCTCCTCAGCAGATTAACGAAGCAATTATCTTTTGAAAGGTTACTAAGTTTCCTTCGCATTCGTAGCAATATAATATGCTAAGGTTTTTTAGTCTAAGACGATATATAGATTTATGAAAAACTTTACTTCCTTTTTCCGGTCTACATAGAGTTCAAATCAGATACCGCAACCGCCAATCCATTCTTTGATCTCCATTTGTTCTTCACACAGTTAACCAAGGAAAAACTTGAAATATTCCTCTGCTTCCCCTGTTCTCACGTGTTAATCAAGAAAAGAGCTTTAAACCTTCTTCTTCAAACAGTTAATCAAGGAAAGATAACTGATCGATAGAGGCTTCGAACTTACTGGGACAATGAGAAGCATTACCTCAATGCTGATAATAATTGCAACGCCGCTTCTTCTGTATTCATCATCATGCTCGTGCTCATCGGAAGAAGAAGAATCGTTAATGGTGAAGGTGAATGGCACGCAGTTTGTTAAAGACGGCCGGCCATTTTATATGAATGGATTGAATGCGTATTGGCTGATGAGCATGGCTTCTTTTTTCAGAAGAGGAGAGGGAAAAGGTGTCCTTTGCTCTGCGTCAGGCTGCTTCCATGGGCACAAATGTGGTCAGGACTTGGGCCTTCAGCGATGCCGGCGACTTTCCTCTACAGATATCTCCGGGCTTTTACAATCAGAATATGTTTCGGGTTAGCGTTAATTCTTCTACCTTTTTTTATGAAGAAAGAAGGCTTGCTTGCCTGATCAGGATCTAGAGAGGCTTCTCAAAAATTTAACCAAGGAATTAGAGTATACTGTTGCTGCAAAAATAGATTCACAACTTCTGAAATGCTCTACTCAAATTGACTAGATAGTAGCTTTAATGTCAGGGCAAAACAGAGTACTGATTTAGGAGATGCACAAGATATCTCTCTACCATAACGGCCAGCCTAAGAAATAGACTAGCGTAATCTAACTTCCATAAAAGCTTGATGCGCTCGTGCTTATATTACTTAGCCCCATAACCGTTTGATGCTCTCCTGCTTAGATTGATTAGCCCATAAACTATACTCATAAAATTTCAGAGTAAAATCGCATACAAGCAATAAAAAATAGAAATATTTACCTTTGAGATTCACAAATGATGAAAGAGATGACTTTACTAATAAAAAAAGAGTAAGGAGATAATATATGCTTCAAAGTTCTAAATCCTTTTGCAAATGGCTAACTAACCAATAAAAGCAATTACAAAGTATCTTAAGAAGCTATTTTAGGGTCAAAATTTTAATCCCAAAGAGCCAAATTATTATTGTTTATGCGTTTTTGAAGAGAAGAGAGAACGCTCCTCTATATTTTAGACGCGCTCAAGCAATGCAAAGCCTCTCGTATTTATTGTACCCCAAATCCTCCAGACAGTGCGCCGGGCACTTGGTCGTCATTAGATTGTTAGCAAAATCAATTCCAAACTTACATTAGTTTAAATATTATCGGGTCCAAGCTGGCTTATAAATTAATAATCATAGTTTAAATTATAAATTAATAAACATAGTTTATTTATAATATACAATCCTCCATACTTACATTAGTTTAAATTATAAATTATGTTTATGATATCTTATTAATTTAAAAATATAGTCAATCTTAAAATATACTTAGACTATTTAATTTAACTACACTTTTTTCTTTTTTGACTTTGACCTATCATATTTAAATATTAAAATATGATAGATCAAGGGCCCTTTGATTCAGGTAATGTAAGTCCAAGTGCTTGAAGGGTTTATAAAAAAATTTTGCTTCCGCTTATAAAAAAAAAAGCTCATCCTCACAGGTAAAATAAATAACTAAATATCATCGGGTCCAAACTGCTACTCCTCCTCCAAGTAGGGCTCCTCCTCAGGTACTGTAACCTTAACATGCTCTAAACCTGACATTGTCGGTTTCATAATGTATAGCCCCAGCCAAAAAAAAATCCTGTGTTAGATAATTGTTTAAGTACATTTTAGGCTCATACTTTTTATGTGTTTTATAATATTACCACTTTACATTTTCTAAGCAGCAATACATAAAAAAATAGGAGTGACTAGCAGTACAATAAGAAATAGAAAAGCTATACACAACAATTTATAACTTAAGTAACAAGGAGGCTAAGACATGCCTCAAAAGCAAGGTAAACAAGGTAAGGCATATAAATATAAATAACTAAATAGGAGCTGAAAGAAAATACTACATTTTAAACATGCGGGTGATCAAAAAAAATATGCAAGTTAATTAAGTAAACTCAACAATGATACATATAATAGTAAGAAAATTCTAACATCCTACTCAACAATGATACATATAACAAAGGAATAACTAACTGAATGACAAATACTGAGAAGTAAACCAAATATCAAATTGTACATGAATCTCTGTATACTGACTGCCATATCAGAAGACTTGGCCAAACTGGCCCATATATATATATATATATATATATATATATATATATATATATATATCAAACCATTCTCATAGCCTTTTTGGGATATGACAAAAATCTATCCATCCATGTAGCCTTTATGGGCTAGAGTAAACATATCTATCCCCATAGCCTTTCTGGACTAGGATAGACATAACTGAATACACTGAGTGATTAAAGAGGCAGGCAATACTATGCAATATCTTTTAGTTATTTTACTTTTGTTTCTGTAGATAATTTCAGAAACAACTGAGGAGTCAAGCACATCTGCAAAACTATACGGGTCCCAAGCCTAACACACTCTCCTCAATGAGAATGTTAAGCATCATGATCTCACCTTACCCCTATCCATCAGGGTAAATGTGCACCATAATCTACCATGAACTGGACCCAAAGGCAACTGTTATCCTAATTATTTTAAGTTTTTATTTTCATGCACAAAGATCTCTTATATGGTATGTCCAATGAAGTAATTATGGCCAAAAACAACTAGAACTTAGTTCTTATCCCCTTGGACTATGTGATTAAACCCAATTCTCGTGGTATTTAATCCATAATCTATAGGTTTAGAAGATCTTGATCAGATCTTAATTAGAACATCTAAATTTACAAAACTAGGACATATGATTTATTAATTTAACTCATAGTCATCATCTGATTGAATTAGATTAGAACCTGATCAGTTCTAATTATTTTTAACTTATAAGGACAAATTTCTAAGTTATACTCAATAGTAGAAAAATGGTGATCCTGAACTTATGTAACTTAGAATAGTTAGAATGGATAATTAGAAAATAAATGATATCACCATATTAGTAGAGTGCCTTGCTTATTTTGATACTTTGTGCTACACATTCCTTGTATATTTGAGCTTACTTCCTTAGACATACTGTAACAACCCTTGTTGTTACTCAAGCTTAATCTAGATTAATTAAGCTAAACCAACTTTTGAATTTGATTCCACTAGACTCATTGGGTCATTTAAACCTAACTCTAAAAGTTTGGAATCAATCGGAGCTAAATTGGAAATTTTAGTATTTTTAACTATTTTTGAGCCCTAGAAAAATACCTAAAATAATTTAATCTCCAAATTAAAATCTGACTTCATTTTTGAATTCTTTATACCCTAATTAGCTAAAGCTGAATTTTTGAGAATTTTTTGAGCTCATTTGGTCCTAAATTGAATTTAAATTATTTAAGAATAATTATATATTATTTAATTAATTTTATTTTTATTTAATTTATTTTTTTAAAACCTGGGATTTGCTGTCGGGACCACGGCAGATCCGCTGCGAGGTACCGACAGCGGCGCATAGCCTTAAGCCACCCGATGCTCGAGCGCGCATCTCAGCGCATTCAATCAAACGGCTTGCGCTACCGCGCACCGGGACTAGATCTCTGTTGCTTGATCGGCATCTTATATTCGATGCTCGGGATTTAATCTGTGATTCGGTTAAGTAGAAGCTGCATCAGGTCGTCTATCCTCAACGGTCCCGTGATCAGACAGCGGAGACGAATTATGGCGGCCCTGCCCCGCCGTGGTCCTGTTAACTCTTAAGTTAACATGATTACGATGGAGGGGTCACCAAATGACAAGGTCCCCACTTATGGTTGTATTAAATACACATTCTAATCCACCTTAACTAAGAACTTTGTCATTCATCCAAAAATTACTATCACTAAATGATCATACAAGAACTCAGAGTGCGGAAGCAATAAAAGTATAACATCCATCCATATAGTATAAATACAACAATACAGAATAAGTAAAGAGCTGAAAAGAAAAGTTAAACCTGTATTATTACAACAAATTAAAATAGATTGAAAGACTGAAAAGAACACTCAATCTCACAAGCAGAAAGAAAACTAGAACTAAAGATCTTCAGGAACGGGCTCCTCCTCCAATGGCAAGCTCTCCACTTGATCAACTGCTCCAATAAACTCAGAACCTACCATTATCGGTTTCATAATGGTATAGCCCCAGCCAACAAAAGAAAAATTGGTTAGACTATTGTCTAAGCACATTAGGGTAAACAATTTATTATGTTAAATAGATATCACCATAAATAGAACTGAAGCAATAGGTGCAAAAAAGCGTACAAAAAGAACAGTAATAAGTTATAAACAAACAGTTTATAACTAAGCAAATAGGAAGTAATACATACCTCCTCCAAGCAACTACAACAAAGACAGGTAAGCAAAAGACTAAACAAAACTGTAAGAAAAATACAACCTAAATATGCATATGATCAAATAGATTATGCTAAGTGACATACAGAAATTTAACCGTATAAATCTGAAAACAACTAACATCCTACATATGAAAACAGTAAGTAAAACTAGCATCCTATATAGTGCAGGAAAACTATAAGTAAAATAGTGCTACAATGCAGAATATATAAGTAAAACAGTAACTGTAAACTGAAACTGCAGTGACTATCTAAGTCACTCAAACTGAAAACATACTCAGCAAATCTTAGCCTGATGAGCTAAGAAACTCTGAACTGAACATTACTGAAAACTCTTAGCCTGATAAGCTAAGACAGAAGTGAATGTAAGTGTACTTGAATTAGTATAACCATATCAGAATCCTGACTCTATAGTCAGTATGGTAAGAGTCTATCTATCCTATCACTCGGACTAGGCATGGCCATAGACTGTCAGACATTAAACCCTTGAAAGGTTGCCGACCCGAACGGGTTGATCGAAGAGGTATACTAATCAAGCTACACCTTACAAACCACTTGTAAAATGAAAACATAATGCTGCTTATGAATGTTCCAAATTAACATAAGATATTTATCAAATATCTTAAGTACATAATACATGTTCAAGGTATAAGGCTCAAAATCAAGGAATGCGAAGCATCAAAATCAAAGTGAGCAAGACACCCTATCTAAAACACAGGTGATATCCATTGTTATCTACTTTATTCGTTCTATCTACTCTAAGTTACATAAGTTTCAAAATCATCAATTCTTACACATTCTGTAACTTAGAATCACGAGTCCTACTAGTTGAAGATAATTAAGACTGGCCAAGTCCTAATTATAACTTAATCAAAAGATAACTATTTGGTTTAAGTGAATAAATCATCGACCTAATTTTGTAATTTATTTCATCCCAACCTCATCTTGATTAGCCAAATCAAGATGAAAAGATTAAGAATTTGACTCCAGATGATGGGGTCTAATCACTTAATCTAAAGGTATAATCTAAGGGTCTAAGTTTAGAACCCAAAACTCACAGATTAGGTTAAGGCGAATCCTAATGATAAATCAAATTCATTACGATAGATTTATATTCTTAATTCTAAAGTTTAAAGATCAAATAATCATTTAATAAACTAAAAAAATCTATAAACTAGTAAACTCAAGGTTTCATCTATTTGAGTAACCTAATTTACTCAATAGATAAATTCTAACTTAAGATCTATTCCTAATCTTAAGAAATAAGGCTCTTAATTACTAAGAGTATCTCTCAAGATACACATCCTAACTAATGTTATAAGGACCTAAGGGAAGGTATAAGAATGATTAGAGAAGGAGAAAATCACTCACTTAAGACTTAAGAAATTTTCCTTAATGAGCAAATTTTGAGATTTTAATCAAAATCTAATTTAGACTTGGATTTGATTAATTTCAGTTCTAAATCATTCTATTTACTGATTTTAGTGATTAGAAATTGAATTTAGAGCTTTTAAAGGCTAAACCCTAAATTTGGGCAAAATGACCATTTTGCCCCTACTTAAGGGTTCAAAAGATCAAATTTTGATCTAGGGCTTAAATTCTGAAATTTTCTTTTAGAAAGTATTTCTTACTGTCTAATATAGGATTAGACAGTAATTAAATTAATTTTGGGTGATTATTAAGTCATATGAGATCAAATTAGTGAATTTGACTCATAAGGGCAAATTAGGAATTTGGTTATATAAAAGTTAAATTTTCTTTCGGATTATTGACCTTTACTGTCTAAGATTTTCATAAAATTTAAATTTGCTAAATTCTGATAAGTATTGACCAAGTTATGGCCAATACAAGATTTAGGGTTAAAAGGTAATTAAGGGATTCTTAATTATGGGTCAAAAACCTAACTTTGTCAATTAGTGTCCAAATTGAATAAAATCAGTGGCTATGGTTTACAAATAGCCCACTGATCACAATGACATATGGTAGGCTCAATTTGGATCTAATTTTGACTAAGTTATGACCTAATTAGGGCTAAGAGTGATTAGTGAGTGATTAGCAAAATTAATTACTCAAATACTAATCCAACCTTACAAATTAATTTTAAATGGTTCTATGAGTCCTCTAGAACTTAAACTACTCAATTTGGGTTATTAGATTTGCTAATATTTACTAATCAAGATTTGGAGTAATTAGGAAAGATTAGCAAATCTAACCATTGAGTCTAAATTATTTTTATATATTACTGTTAATTAGGTTTTTTTAATCTAAATGGACCTTTGGATCATCCAATTTGGAGCTCAATTGACCAAGTTATGGTCAATTGAAGTTCTAGGGTTTAGTGGCTTAATTAGGGTTATGCCCTAAAAGTCACTAGGCAAATATTAATCTAAACAGTAAGGTGAACACTACTAAATTAATCCTTAGGGTTTTCTGATCACTTTAAGACCCATATTCAATATGTTTGGATCATTGGATACAAAGATATGGGCTAATGAAGTTTTGTACATTATTTGGACTTAATTAATATCGAAGGATTTTAGCACCAGCATGACTGAGGCACCAACGGTGTACCCTTAGTGTCATACAAGACTAGGCAATCAGCACACAATAAAGTAACATAAGATATAAATAAGGTCTTCCCCTAGTGTCAACAAGGAGACTAGGCAATCAGAAGATATAACTGAGAGGCAGCTTTATCACATAATTATTATCTTTAATCAATCACCTTAATATTTTCACTATGAATCTAAGGAGTCTCCATATTTTCCTAATATTTTTATTTATGCATCAAAGATCTTATATAACATGCTCAAGGAGTTAAGGCACAAAAATACAAGGAATGCGTAACAACAATCATCAAAGTAAACAAGGACTCTACTAAATATGGTGATATCATTTATTTTCTACTTAATCATTCTAACTATTCCAAGTTACACAAGTTTAGGATCACCATTTTCTTACTATCAAGTGTAACTTAGAAACTCATTCTTATAAGTTAAAAAGGATTAGAACTGATCAGGTTCTAATCTAGTTCAATCAGATAGACGACTATGAGTTGAATCAATAAATCATACATCATAATTTTGTGAATTTAGGTGTTCAATCTAAGATCTGATCAAGATCTTCTAAACATATAGATTATGGATTAAACACTATGAGGTTTAGGTTTAATCACACAATCTAAAAAGGATAAGACATAAGCTCTAAGTTTTATTCTAAAAGCGATCTAATAATTAATGCAAATCTTATTAAGTAATCAGACTTAATAGGATGAATCTCCTATCCTAAAATTAAAGTTAAAAGATAAAATAATCAGAATGGGTTGTAAAAGAAGAGAAAAGTCTAGAAACTAATAAAATTAAGATTTCACCAATTGAGTAACCCATTTACCCAATGAATGAACTCTAACCTATGATCTAGTCCTAGTCTTAGGAATGATCCATATATGAGGTGTACAATCCTAAATAAAAAGACTTAAAAAAATCCTGGGATCTGAGCTAATAGTTGATTTTACTCATTTAAATGTCACTAATATAATTATAATATTGGTTTTAGAGTTTGAAAAGTTAATTAAAGGTTAAGGGTACTTAATCCAATCTTAGTGCAAAATGATTATTTTTCCCCTACTTAAAGGTCCGAAAAGTCAACTTTTGACTTATGGGTCAAAACAGAAGTTCCTCTTTTCCATATGATTCCTTGTTTAATTTGAAGATGGACAATAAGTACGTCCAATTTGGACTTCAAACGGTCAAGTCATGACCAAAATGAGGCCAGGGGTATTTTGGTCATTTTCCTAAATTTTTAGGGTTCAGGTCCTAAATATTTTTTAGTTTATTGATGATATTGAAATTCTAAACTAGTTAGCATCTTGAATTTTTAAATTTAGAGTTGAATTGACTAAGTTATGGCCATTTGAATTCTATATGTATTTTGATCTTTTTCCACTAAAGTCAACTGTGGGGTCAAGGGCAGGAACCTAAATGTCACTATATTATCTAGGCATCCTATGGGAAATCTAATTTCTACCATTAGATTCCTCTCATTTTTTTGATTAAAATGAGATATAATATCACTATGATTGGACCTATGGTTTAGGAGATATATGTGGGGACCCTCCTCATGCTGGATTGATATCAGAGGATCAACCCCGCATGAGGTTCCCCATTGAGGAATCTGATTGAGCAGTTTAAGTAGTACAGCAAGTAAGCAAAAATGAGATCATCCATTCAATTAAAATAAAATTTACATCACATAGTTTAATTTAGTACAACAGCATAAAGAAAAAATGAAAAATAAAAGAGATATGCTGAGCTGATCCTCCTCACTTCTCAGCTACCTCGATCTCCACTAGCTCCTGACCTGGCACATAAAAGTGCGAGCGTTGGAATACTGGTTAGTCCCGTATACTAAGTATAATATATAAGCATACATTTATAAAAGCGTTAGCGGTAAGCAATAAAGGGATAAATATAGGAGGATATGCAAAAGTTTTATCGTGCAAAATAATTTGTTAGGTTCATAAGAAAAAAAAATTCACAAAAATGTGCTAAATTTTATCAAAAATATGTCACAGGAATCAGTATGATATGTCTTGCATCAGTAAGAATAATCGTAAATAATTTGTCCTGCTGGGCAAACACAGAACCTTGGGGTCAAACAGAATGTGGGTTCATATCGTAACATAATACCGTACTGTGCCCCCCCGTAGGCTACAGCACGCTTCCTTATCTCTCCTCTTTGCTAGCCCCGCCATATATCCCACCCAAGCCACCGTTTCGAGAACCCAAAAATAATGCATGCATTCTCAAGACATTTCATTCAACATTTATAGTGATAGTATTTGATAAAAAAGAAAGTATAACTATAACTAAATTTAAGGCTCAAATCGGTGCTAAAGCGTCAAAAGAAAGTGAGTAAAACAATAAATGTAAGAAAATATTCGGTACCTTTCTTGCGTGATTTTCAAGTTACCTGCATGGTTTAGTATTTAGACTAGTTAGTGATTAGTTGATTAATCCTCCTAATAAGGCTACTTGGCCTAAATTTGAGTCTTGGCATGCTTTACGAGGTATAAAAAAAGGGGTGTGCAAGTTTTAATTATTAATTATTGCTTATTTAAGTTATCCGGGTGATTACGGGCACAACGACGATAATTTTACTAAAATCCGAAAATGGCACGCTTTACGAGGCAAAAATAACTTTTTAAAATTTTGAGATCAAATCAAAAATATGATAATATTTTCAGAATCCTTGAATTTTTCTGATCATTTTGATATATAATTTCACTATATTTGGACTCCTATTTTGAAAGATATGAATTTTTAAAGTTTTAGGAATTTTCTAAATTTTTACTATTTTTTGGAATATTCCGTTATCGTTAACGGTTTCTGTTAAGTTACCATTAACTTTAACAGTAAGGGAATATTCCAAGAATATTCTCTTTCTGTTAACAGAATCCGTTATCGATGGATGGCGGGTGCCACAT
Organism: Gastrodia elata; assembly: GCA_016760335.1. Taxonomy (NCBI): domain Eukaryota; kingdom Viridiplantae; phylum Streptophyta; class Magnoliopsida; order Asparagales; family Orchidaceae; genus Gastrodia; species Gastrodia elata. Next base: position 788,495 of record CM028673.1, read on the forward strand.
GGCGACCATGTGGCTGCCACGTGGCGACCACGTGGCTGACACATGGCTACGAGTACACAGAAATCTGTCACGTGTCATCTGGTGACACGTGGCTGCCACGTGTACAGATAGAGACCGCTCAGCTGCCACGTGACACTGTGTACCTTCAAACTGCCACGTGGCAGTTACTGTTCATCTTCTCCGGCGTACTTGACGCGAACCTCCGCCTCCGGCGAACTGCGGCGATCTTCCGACGATCTGAAGGTGCCCTCCCCTCGGCCTCACTGAGGCTTTTAAATAGGCAGGGGCGCCCCCCCATTGTAGGCTCCGTCGCCGCCCCGCCGCCACCACCGCCAAATCTCGGCGTAACACGTGGCATCCACCTGTGCGTCGGCGCTGCGGTGCTGCCACGTGGCATCCGCGGTTGCATGGCGCAATAGGGTGATGCCACGTGGCACCCGATGACGCGACGCAATGTGGGATCGCCCCGTGTCTGCCACGTGGCATCTGTGATCGCGCAGCGCAACAGTGCTGCCACGTGGCGCATGGTGAAGCAGGGCAACGAGGTGCAACCACGTGGCGCCTGGTGACGCGGCGCAACGATGTGCTGCCACGTGGCGCCTGGTGATGCAGTGCAACGAGGTGTTGCCACGTGGCGCCTGAAGCTCATGCACGCTGCCACGTGGCAATCCGAGGCTCCACATGCTGCCACGTGACGCCCGAAGCTCATGCACGCTGCCACGTGGCAATCCGAGGCTCACGCGCTGCCACGTGGTGCCTGAAGCTCATGCACGCTGCCACTTGGCAATCCGAGGCTCCACGTGGCGCCCGAAGCTCTGAGCACGTCCACGTGTCGCCACGTGGCAATTTTTTTTTTAATGCATTTTTAAATTCCGAAAAATACAAATTTAATTAAAAACTTTAGGAATAATTTAATTCCAAATGTATTATGCGCATTTTTTGTCCGTTTGAACTCCGAAAAATTTGAAATTTTCTCTTATAGCTAATTTTGACGTTCCGGACCTAAATCTTTAGTCAAAATTTAATTTTGAGGTATACAAATAATTTTAAATTTTCGGTAATGGAAATATTATATTTAATTAATTAATTTATTTATTTTTTTGTTTAATTAAACTTTAGGATATCATAACATTGAATATATTGATCCAAACATATCGAATATAGGTCTCATTTTACTCAGAAAAATAAATGGAGTCAAATGACATAATTTAAAAATTCGATTTGGGGATTATTTAACTTAGTGACATTTTAGGTCCTAAATAAACTCTCATAACTTTTTACCTATTTAACCAAATATAGATAATATGGGTCTTAAAATAATCAGGAGAATAGTTTCATCACTGTGGTAATATTAGTTTTCTCATTTGGACATCAGGACAAAAAGTCAACTCTAGAATTTTCAGTTGACTTTAGAGAAAATTGACCAAAATGTTCTTAGAATTCAAATGACCATAATTTGATTAAATCAACTCTAAATTCAAAAATTAAAGATACTAATTAGTTCAAAATTTCAATGTCATCAATAAACTGAAATAATATTCAGGATCTGAACCCTAGAAATTTAGATAAATACCAAAATACTCCTGACCTCATTTTGGTCAGAACTTGACCAAATTAAGTTCAAATTTGGTCTACTCCCAGTTAAAGCGCTCAGTGTAATATAGGAAACTATAGTTGCCGAGTTTTTTTTTTTTTTTAACAGTAATACTATTTAATGACGATACGGGTCGTCACAATATATATAATTAAAGTTTGCAAATTTTAATTAATTAACTTATTTTTATCACATTTAATATTACTGCTTAAATATTTAATTTACTGTTTAATTAAGTTTAACATAATGTATTTATTAATTATTTAATTTCAACAGATTTCATATACATATATATATATATATAACTATTTAACTATAATAATATATAGTTAACTAACTGTTAATTAATGTTTAATTAAATTTACAGAATTAAGTATTCTACTGTTTATATAATTATATATATATATATATATATATATATTTATATATCTACTAATATATATATTATATGCATATAATTAACTTGTTATTGACTTTATAATTATATTGCGTGTATATATTTATAAATCTATCTATACTCTATAACTTATATTTATATAATATATATGTTTTATATTAACTCTTCCATTTTTTTCTGCAGATTTTATTATGGAGGTGGACCCGACAGCACCATAGGCCTGCTCCGGCCCAAAAAAAAAGAAAACTAAAAATTAAGTTTTCTTTATAACTGCAACTGAAAAAAATAATAGAAAAAAAAATTATACGAGTTTTAAGTAATATCAATCGATCTAGGATTCAATCTTAACTGAAAACAAATATCATTCTGTGAAGATCGAGATAACTCGCCGTTCTCGACCAAAGAGGAGCAAGCAAGGTGAAATGAAGAAACTAAAAAAACAATTCGATTGAAGTATATTAGATACTTATTCATTCATAAGAAGGTAATTAAATTAATTGTAAGCATATTACAGCTTAAGAGGGTTCGAACAGGTGGCACTCTTTGATTTTAACGGAAGGACTCAATTCAATAAAAAAAAAGATAGTTGATGAATTTGCGGGATATCGTCCACTACAGACTTTTATAGCATTCGAATCATTGATAGGGTTAGGGCGGTACTTTGCTCGACGTCGGAGCCGGGAGAACCGACGCCAAGAGGAAGGAGGCGGCGGGTGCTTGGAGGAGGATTGGCCACGGTGGATCAGCCAAGAAGGAAGGTAACACGGCTGCTCATCCAAGAGGGAAGAAGCGCTCGGCCGCTCGAGCATGCATGGAAGGGAGGAGATATGCCGCCTTGAATAGAGAGTCGGCACTCGACAACAGGAACGAAGAGAATGGGGAATCAACGACTTCCGGGGTTGCACCAAGCGGAATGGAGTCAAAGAAAGAGGGGCTCAGCGCCTCTTTTACATCGGATGGAGGGAGACGAGCTGCTATGCTTCGGTTGGCTTGAAGGAGAAGGAGAATTCTATTTTCTCCCTTCCCATTTTTTTTTTATATGTGGCTAAAAGCACATGCAACCTTTGGATATAAAAAAAAAAATCTAGGGCTCCAAACCTTCAATATAATGAGACCGCCCGAAAAGTAAATGAAAAAAGAAATAAAAGAAAAAAATAATATTTATTTGTCTCATTTATCGTTTCGACATTTGAATTCCAAAATTCATGAAACTTGGCCCCAATGAGCGTCTCGACGAGACGAACTCATATCTACAAAAATTATTTAATTTGGACGTGTATTTTATTTTATATTAATTTTTAATTAAAAAAATTAAAAAATTTGCTAAGATTAATCTGGAGCTCAAAAATTTGCGAAACTCAAAACATAATATCATTATATGATGCTTAACTTAAATATATAAAAAAAATTAAATTTCAACTTATATTTTATCAATTATTAATTATGGAAGTTTAAACTTCCCAAATTTATTTAAGACGATTCGGGATTCCGATTGCACTCAAATTTTGGTAGAATGATCCCCTCAATATGCTTTACTTGATAATGGTTTTATTTAAATTTTTTATTTTATTTTGACTGAAATCAGGATCTAAATTTCAACTTAATTTGATCAAATTCAGGTTAAATTGACACGGTAACAACCTTGGGTTGTTACAAGCTCTTATCTATTTCAATATGAGATAAATGTTATCTTGAATTAAACAAATGCCAAAAGTTTCTTTTATTTTAATATAGTATATTGGAACTTAAGCTGTCAATTATTTCAATAAAGCTAATTGCTGCCATTTGTTATATGAGTTTCAATGATACCAAATAGTTTATGAAATTCAAATGCTATTCTGAATTGCAAGATGAATCAAATGCTACCATTAATCATATGAAATTTAATGATGCTACTTAATTTATGAAACTCAAATGCTGTTTATGTTTTATTATATAGATTAATTTTTAGTATAAGTAAGATTTCATTCATATATTGGTATATGATGCCTAAATCATTATCTTGTGATTAATATAAAAATTATCATTCTTGGAAGTGTAATGCAATGGGTAAGAACCTCTATTCATTTTTCTTGAGTTATAGAATTTCAAGGTACAGTTTATTCATTGTATCCAAATACTAAAATTGATATTCAGAATTTATTCTTTAAAAATCTGAAATCTTAAGTTTATTCGTAGTATCCAAATTTTCTATATTATATAAATCGGTATAATAATAAGGAAGATCTGATGCTTAAGCTATTATTTTAGATATTAATATTGATTGTTGCATTGATGGGTATTGAACAAGCGTTGAAGGTTTCTTTTATTATTAATGCTGGATATTGAAGTTTATGATATAGTTGCCACAATACGTTACTATGCTGCTGTACTTATAATGCTAAATAAAGAGTTCTGTCCTTTATGATGTTATCTTAAACAAATACTTCTATTAGCATGATATGCTGCTATGTATTATTTGAGATTCAATTATTGTTATCTAAAGTAAAGGAAGAACACTTACTATCATCAATTTCAATATATTGTCTTTGCTGCCATTTATTTCAAAAAATACAAATACTGCAATGTTGCCATCAGCTGCTGTCAATTAATTTATGTGAATTAAGTACTGTTAGTTAAATCAAAATAAATAAATATTGTTAGTTAGTTTAAGTGATTAAATGCTACTATCTATCATGAGTAGAATCATATGTTGCCTTCCATTCTAATATAAGATCAATGGATTATATTAAATCAAACGTATCATTCATTTAAGATAAATCAAATGCTGCTTTCTCTTTTAGATGAATTCATATATTGTCATGAATTGTTTAAAAGAAGAAATGCTGTTATTAATTATGAGTGAGATCATAAGGTGTTTTTAATTATACATGAGATTAGATATTGTCATCTTTCTTATTAGTATCATATGCTACCATCTGGTATACAAGGATATATAATCAAGTGTTGCCTTATTATATGAGAATCAATGTGGTCATTTCTTTAATTAGAATTACATGCTGCTAATTACTTATAAAGTCAAATACTGCCATCTTAAATGAAATCAAATGCTGCCATTCCTTTCATATGTTGCATTTTATTCTAAAGTAAGATCAAAAGTGATCAAATGCTGTCATCTTTTATACTGTGGGATCAAATGTGATCATATGTGATTAATTATATAAATGAAAGAATCATTAGATCATGTGAGATCTCATACTGTCTTTTACATCATATGTATTAAATTAACTCCTACGATTAAATGCATTGAAAGAACCAAATGTCGTATTAAAAATGATTATTGATCCTTTTATATATAAATACTAAATTCAATGCTGTTTTTTTTTTCTTTGCAGGTTGAGTTGTAAATTAATACAAAATTAAATGCTGAATTAAATGCTGCCCTTATGAATTGCTAAATTTATTTCTGCATCTCTTATTAATTTCATAGATGTTTGATATAGGATATATGAAATATAGGTTATTGAACTGCTTTGTTTGATTTTATAACTTGAAATTATTAGAATTAGAAATGAGCAATCATATAAAATGAATTGAACTCTATTTTAGAATTGGAAATGAACAATCTTATGAAATAGATTGAACTCTATTTTAGAACTGGAAATAGTCAATAGATTGGCTTATATATTGATTTTGTAAATTATTTATTTGAACAAATACAAAGGAGACTCTGCTAAAATTTCTAGGAATTTTAGACTTATAAATTTTTTTAAAGAAAATATTAGATATTTTTATATAATAAATATTTATAAAATATCTAGAGTTTTATATCTAGATTTGTAAGTATTCACTTCAATTATAAGTATTCATTTTAGAATATTAGCTCTCAATCAATTTGATTTAGAGTAATAACTTCTTTTTAAGCTTTAGATAAGTTTTTAGATTTCTAGTTCCCTATAATCATAAGTTGAATTATTTTAAGTAGGGTATAATCTATCTCTTTTCTTAACTTCAATTATATAAAAAATATTATTTTCCAAACTTATCTTTATTCTATTTTTATTAAAATTGACTTAAATATCAATATCTATAAGTCAATATGGAATTAAATTAGCTCCAATCATTAAGTAGATTATTAAAGCTTAGATAACAAAAAGATACTACATACTTTATAATTATTGAAATTTAATGAATGCTTGCCTAACTTTGAGCCTCTTTCCTTGAACATTTATTCAAGATCATTGTGCATAAATAAATATTTTCATAAAACTTTAAAGGGGAATGCCTTATGGCAAATTTGAGTAATAAAAAAAGCGCTTATAATAGGATTTTACATCTTAGAGAGGGTAAATGTGAATGTTCGACCTCCCCACTGTATCTAGTAAGGCAGACGTGCTTAACTCCTCGCCCCATTCTGTTGTGTACTCCTACAGATTGAGGTAACTTCTAAATATAACTTTAACTAAAGATATAAGAGTTATTTTACAATCTTATTGATTGTAAGATCTCTTTATAACTATTAATTTATGCATATTTTCATAGTCATAGGCTATGTTTGTCTTAGATCAAGAATCTAAGATACTTCTTTATTTCCTATGCTTTACACTCTCTATCTTTAGTATTATGTATTGCTTACTTTAGTTCAATTTGAATATAATCAATGTTGCTTAATTTCATTTAATGCTTCACTGTATTTCATTTGTTTACTTAGCATAAATTTTATTAAACATATATTACTTTCATTTCATTTACTTAAATGCACATAGTAGTTTCTAGCCTCTATGATGCTTTTCTTACCAATTTTTAATACAGGCTAGGACTTATATAAAAGTGAGTATTTTTACTCAATTTATTTCATACTGTTTTCTTTACAGTTATGCTTAATTCATTTTTTCATACTTTTCAGCTTTTATAGCTCCGCTGCTTACTTTGAATTATAAATTATATTTGTGATATCTTAATAATTAAAACTCTTAGTCAATCTTAAAATATGCTTAGACTATTTAGTCTAACTATACTTTTTTTTTCTTTGGCTTTGCCCTATTATATTTAAATATCAAAATATGATAGATCAAGAACTCTTTGATTCAGGTGATGCAGGTCCAAGTACTTGAAGGGCTTATAAAAAATTCTGTTTCCACTTAATTATAAATAGTTTACTTGTATTTAGGAATAAGTGAGAGAGAGTGATTTACTTACTGCCTTTTTCTCTTACTTTTAAAAATATTTGTAACAATTAACTTATAAACTGTTTGAGTTTACTTAAGTTACTTTTACCTGTTCTTAATTAATATGTGTTGTATTTACTATTTTGTAATTACTTGCGATAAATGAGTGAATTATTCTAATTGCCTGTATTGAGATTATTTACAATATTGCATTCATATGTATCTTCCTTTACATTCACTTATAAACTTTATTTTAACTTAACAACTACTCATAAAATGGCTTGGTCACTTAGTATCTACACTTGATTTCTTTTCTTCTAATCAAGTGTTGGGTGCTAAGATAACATCCCAGTTTTTGGATTAATCTTCTATCTAATTATTAGGGTCATTACAATCCAGTCGTTAGACCTAATCACTGAAGAGTTTGTGCGATTCAGAGATAAATCAAATACTTTCGATTATTTTACATTTAATTAATTAGAAATTTGAGGTATTTATTTTGACCTCGAAATTGAAATTTGACTTCACCGTTGCGATCGTCACCCCAAAATTAGCTAGGGGTGATGTTTTGAACGCGTTTGGAAGTCGTCAGATTTTTGCTAATATTTTAATATAATTAAATACCCCGAAAATTAGCATAATTAAATAATCGTCGGAATTGAAATTCGACTTTGCCGTTGAATTTCTCACCCCAAATTAGCTTGAGGTGAATTTTTGGGATTTTTCAGAGCGCGTCATTAAAGCTGAATTTTTAACTAATTAAAAATTTAGAAGATAAATAAATGAGTACTTAATTAAGAAAATTTAATTACTTTCTTAAATTCTGCTTTTCAGCTGCCATTCCCCTTCAATTGGTGCCCCCATACCTCCCTAGTGCATATTGAAAGCTGGGGCCATCCCTCCCCCCCTCTAGCTTCTCTTAGCTCATAATGGCCTCCCCCTTCCTCCTCCTCCTTTAAATGGAGCTGTAACAACCCGAGTTGTTACTTTAGATAATTAGGGTTAACCCTAAGTCTTAAACATAATTAGATGTGCTAATTAGGTCAATGGAGTCAACCTCCTAAACCTAGCACAAATCAGGAGTCAATTGGATTGAATCCTGATTTTTAGAAAATCCAGAAAACCCTAGAAAGACCTATTTAAATTGACCTCCGATCAAAAAATGGACACCGCCATTGCGTTCCTTGACCCCAAATTAGCTTGGGGTGAAGTTTTCGTGTCAATCGGAAGTCGTCGAAATTTTAACGAATATTTTAATAATAAAAATATCACGGAAATCGATGTATCAAAATATTCGTCGGATCAAAAATCCGACTGCGTCATTGAACTCCTTGACCCCAAATTAGCTTGGGGTGAAGTTTTCGTGTCAATCGGAAGTCGTCGAAATTTCAACGAATATTTTAATAATAAAAATATCACGGAAATCGAGGTATCAAGATACTCGTCGGATCAAAAATCCGACTACGCCATTGAATTCCTTGACCCCAAATTAGCTATGAAAAACATGTTCAAAAGTTTCTAAAATTTTTTCAAAAAAAAAAAAAAAAAAAAAAAAAATTTTACTGCAGCTAACAGGGTGCCGTTAAGTACTTAACGGACCCGTCACTGTAGCTGACGGCGCCATCTCAGCTGTTGGATCGGCCCAGATCCAACGGTTGCGGAGTCGTCTTCCTCGACGACTCCGCCCGCGTGACACGCGGCGGCCCGTCGCCATTTCTGGCCAATCCGGCCGCATCCAGGCCTCGGCGAGGTCGCCGTCCGGTCTATAAGACCTCGGCCTACCCTTAGGCTCCGAGTTTTCACCGATCGGAGCCCGGATCGAGCCGGAATCAAGCCCGGAAGTCAGCCTTTCTTTTCCGCCGAATCCTTAGCCGATCCGAACTTCAGGTACCCCGATCTCCCTCGTTTACCGTTCGATCGTTACAAAAATTGTAGGATAGGTAGATCAACATGTCCTCTTCACATCCACCGTTCCGATCGGGCTAAAACCCACCCGATCGGGCGCACCAGGTCCCCGAAGTGGACTGGGTTCGGTCCGCCGAACCCCAGGAAGGCGAAGGGTCACGCCTTCGGGTCGGGTCCGCGTCAGCGCGGGTGGGACCCACAGTGCCACGTGGCAACCTCCGGCAGTGCCACGTGTCAGGTGGGTCCACTGTCCAGTCAGTCGGGCTGAGTCAGCAGCTCGTGGGACCCACTGTGCCACGTGCCAGCCTCTGTAAGTGCCACGTGTCAGTGGGGCCCACTGTCAGTTAATTAGAAATTAATTAAATTAATGTTAGTGTTAATTAATTACTGTTTAGCCCTAATTAATTAGGTTAGTGGTTAATTAAGTTAGGGTTAGTACTAATTACTTTTAAACAGCAACTTTAATTAAATAATTATAATTAAAGATTAATTAAGGATTAATTAACTGTTAATTAAATCTTAAACAGTAATTAGGACAATTAATTACTTTTGAACAGTAAATTTAAATAATTAAATATAATTAGAGATTAATTAATATTAATTAAACAGTAATTAGTACTAATTACTTTACTACAGTAAAATTAATTAATTAATTAATTAATAATTAAACAGTGATTAATTAAATAAAAACTTTAGGAATGAACAGTAAATTTAAATAATTAAATATAATTAGAGATTAATTAATATTAATTAAACAGTAATTAGTACTAATTACTTTACTACAGTAAAATTATTTAATTAATTAATTAATAATTAAACAGTGATTAATTAAATAAAAACTTTAGGAATGAACAGTAAATTTAAATAATTAAATATAATTAGAGATTAATAAAGATTAATTAAACAGTAATTAGCACTAATTACTTTACTACAGTAAAAATAATTAATTAATTAATTAATAATTAAACAGTAATTAATTAAATAAAAACTTTATGAATGAACAGTAAAATCATTTAATTTGAATAAATGAATAGTAAATTAATTCAAATTGTATTTTTGAATAGTAAATTTTAAAAGTTTAATAACTTTTTGTAGGATAATCCAAACATAGCCAATCTGGGTCTTAAAATACTCAGAAAAATATTTAGGATCAAATGGCATAATGTAAAATTTCGTTTCGGGGTACGCATAACGAGGTAGCATTTTAGAGCCTCTTTAAGACCCCATAACTTTTTACCCGATTATCGAAACATAGTCAATATGGGTCTTAAAATGCTCAGGAGAGCGGCCCCATCACCGTGATAGTATTAGTTTTTCAATTTGGACATCAGGACAAAAAATCAACTCTAGAATTTAGAGTTGACTGTAGTGAAAAATGACCAAAATGCCCTTGGACTTCAAATGGCCATAACTTGGTCAATTTAACTCCAAATCCAAAAATTCAAGAAGCTACCTAGTTTAGAATTTCAATATCATCATTTTCACAGAAATAATATTTAGGATTTGAACACTAAAATTTAGGGAAATGACCAAAAATACCCCTAGCCTTATTTTAGCCATAACTCGGCCGTTTCTCGTCCAAATTGGACGTACTTACTGTCTATCTTCAAGTTAGACAGTAAGGAATTAGTTGGAGAAGATAAAACTCAGTTTGGACCCCTAAATCAAAAGTTGATTGACCCGTAAAGTAGGGGTAAAATAGTCATTTTACCTTAAAATTGGAAATTCGCAACCTTAGTCCTTAATTAAAATCTTAGAATACTAGGATTAATAATGTAATCATATTAGTACCATATAAGTAAATAAAACAAGTCATTAAATTAAATTCCAATAATTTTTCCTAAGTCTTAAGCATCCCACCTTAAGGACCTTTCTTGAGAGTAGGACTAGATCATAAGTTAGTGTTCATTCATTAGGTAAATTGGGTTACTCTATAGGTGAAACCTTGGTTTTTTGTAGTTTCTAGATATTATTTTGTTTTACAACCCATTCTGATTAGTTTATCTTTTAACTTTAGATTTAAGATAGGAGATTCATCCTATTAAGTTTGATTACTTAATAGGATTTGCCTTAACTAGTAGATCACTTATAGTATAAAACCTAGAACTTATGTCTTATCCAGTTTGGATTATGTGATTAAACCTAAAACCTCGTAGTGTTTAATCCATAATCTATAGGTGTAGAAGATCTTGATCAGATCTTAGTTAGAACATCTAAATTCACAAAATTAGGATGTATGATTTATTTGTTTAATTTGTAGTCATCTATCTGATTGAACTAGATTGGAACCTGATCAGTTCCAATCCTTTTTAACTTATAAGGATGAATTTCTGAGTTACACTCGATAGTAGGAAAATGGTGATCCTGAACTTGTGTAACTTGGAATAGTTAGCTGGTTAAGTAGAAAACAAATGATATCACCATGTGTAGTCGAGTCTCTTGGTTACTTGTTATTTGTTGCTACGCATACCTTGTAATTTTGTGCCTTATATTTTCTTTAAACATATTATATAAGATATTTGATGCATAAATAAAATGTTAGAAAATTATGGAGGCTCCTTAGATTCCTTATGAAAATATTAAAGTAAATAAGTGAAATGATAATGAATTGATGTGATTGAGCTGCCTCTCAGTGTTCTTTTGATCATACCAAATGTTGCCATAGCCGTATCGTGCTAGGAGTTGCCCTAGCCGTATTGTGCTAGGATATTTCGGTATGATAGTTGGTGACCTAACCGTATCGAGCTAGGAGTAGCCCTAGTCGTATCATGTTAGGGCCATATATGTGACTGTTGTTGGCTTAGTCGTATCGAGCTAGGAGTAGCCCTAGCCGTATCGTGCTAAGATCTTCAGTTTCTTTTGGCGAGCTAGTGTAGCTCTTTTCTGTATGGCAGTTGATGTATTATAGTTTTATATGCAGTTGTGGTTGTTTCAGTATATTCTTTTTCAGTCAGCTATTTCCTTGTACTGCTTTATATATATCTAGGATGTAGAATCTTGCTGCTATATATATATATATCACTGCTGAGTTATTCATTTTTAATTAGCATATTATTTTTATTGATCACCAGTATGTTTAGGATGTAGAATTTTTCTTCCAGCATTTATTCAATTATATTTACACTTATATGCCTTTCCTTGATTACTTGTTATGCGAGGCATGCTTCAGCCTCATTTCTTTGCCTTGTTTATACTATAGAGCATAGTCTATAGGTTGCCTTTTTACTTGTGTTACTTACTGCTCCTGTATTTACACATCATGCTTAGAAGTAAATGGTAAAATGGTGATATTATATAACCTTATTAAAAATTTAGCTTAAAATGTACTTAGACAATTGTCTAACCAGATTTTCTTTTTTTTTTTGCTGGGGCCCTATATTTTGAAACCGATAATGTCAGGCTTATAACAGTTTGAGGAGCCTGCACTCGAGGAGGAGCCTTACTTAGAGGAGGTGCAGCAGTTGGGGCCAAAAGATATATAGTTATTTACTACTTGTGAGGATGAGTGGATTTTGATCATTTATTTTGTTAAATTTTAATTAATGTAATAATACAGGTACCTATGACTGTGTGTTCAGATTTCACTATGCTACTTTTTTGAGTTATATTTCTCTTCTTATATACATTATGATGCTTGGATATCATTTATTTATCGCTTCCGCACTCTGTATTTTTACTTATATAGTGACTGCTTGATTGATTCTGAGTTAACCTTTCTCTAATCAGGTGGATTGTAGAGTTTATCCTAATCCAATGCTAAGTGAGGGGTTAACCAGAGTGACACTCCACCCTTAATCTAAACTTATTGAGGGTTAAGGGTGAGGGTTGCCATAGGAGCTCAGCCCCCTCCTTCTTCTGCTTGCTGAAAAAGTTAAGGCTCTCTCCCTCCTTTCTCCATTGATACCTCTGTGCTGAAGAAGAAGGCTCATCTCCAAGTCTTAAAGAAAGTAAAGGTTCCTTTTTCCTCCACTCTTAGCAAGACTAAGGTATCTGTTTGCTTACTCTCTTTATACCCATTTGCTCATCTTCTTTACCTATTTCATGTTGATATTATGCTTGAATGTATCCTTAGAAATCCATAAGCATATATGGAAGCCATTAAGGCTCTTTAAAGCCTCACATTTCTTGAAAGAAAACTGATCTGTGTTTCGTCTATTCTGCACACCCCTGCATTTATTATCATTTTTTCGTATAGTTAGGATACTCAGTTTGTGCCAATTTTAGTGTCAATGGAAAGGTATCGGAAAGACCTTTCCATTGATATATCGCACCGCTCATAGAATGCTCTAAATTGGGAGTATTTAAGCTCGAAATGAAGCATTTACAGGTTTCGCACGAGCGAAAATACCGTCTGGCGCTGCAGCGCCCAAGTTGCAAAACTGGACCGCTGCAGCGTCATTTCAAAAAAAACTATATGAAATCAAAAAAATAAATTAATTGAACAGTATTTCCACGAGTTAGTTCGCCACAGCGCGCTAGAGCGCCAAAAGAGCTGCGGCGCGCCATAGCGCCCAGAAACTATAAAACTCTCCAGAAATGGTTGAAACGTCCGAAACTTCTTTGTTTTCACATTTTAAAGTCCCTAAGACCCTAGTGGGACTGATTTATATCAAATTTAAACTTATTTTAGTTAATTTTGAGGATTCCATAAAATTATAAGTGAAAAATCAACTTTGAAAAATTGCCCCTTATGACATATGCAAAAACCTCTCATGTGCTTTAAGGCTTTTTGTGCCAAATGCTAACTAGTAGAACTCTTGAATACTTGTATTGAATATGTATATCTTATTAACCAAATGACATGAAATATAAGTCTTTTAGATTTATAATCAAGTTCTAATCCCTTTATTTGATTTAAAATTTGGTTAGCCTTAATTACCTTTTATTCTAGATCATCTTTACATTTATATGCTTTCATGATATTATGATGTATGTTAGAGAACTCTAAACATTATTTGGACACCTAATTATGTGTAATTGATATTAAACTATAATTGAACATAAGAATCTTGATAACTTAATTAAGTAGATGATACTTAATCTAAATCTAAAATTTGACATCAATAATATACTAATAATACATTGATTTGTTATTGACATTTAAATTAACATTTGGTCTTAATGGTAGAAAGGTTAGAGGCTAAACACTAACTTATCTTGATTAAGATCTAAACCTTAATCACTTAGTCAATTAATTTGATTGTAAGATAATGCAATTGATATTATTCCATTAATGCATTTGATTTAGTATTAATCTTAAACTATTGAATTAGAGGTGCTAAGGTTAATAATGAATCTGTGTAATTTAATCATCTGAATCTAAACTTTAAATCTTTGATTTTCTCTTATATAAGATTATTAGCATAAGATGGATAATAAAATGGTAATGATTTATGCAATAATCTAATTCTAAATAAGATCTTTGATTTCATCCCATGATTGTAGCATATAAATTGATAAGATGGATTTTATTCATCTGATCTGATCACTTTAACCGAAAACTAATAAATTAGCCCTGAATGTTAGCTTAAGAGGTAGAAAAGTGAGATCTCAAGGGTTTTGCTATAGAATCATTCTTGAAATATTTAAAGACTTTAATTATTAATACATTGAGATAGAAATAACTTTTAAAACTTATTGAGGTAGGAACTTAGATGATTCTTTATAACCTTAGAAGTTGAGCTTGATACCTTGTGGTATGAATCACTTAAAGCAGTTAGAATGGAGCTTACTCCTTATGGTAGAAATCAATATTGAGTGATCATTTGATCATATTCTTGGAGCCTTGTGTAGAACACACCTATTTAGAGTAAGAATTAATAGCTTTGATAAATCTTTGTTGATTAAATAGAATCTTCTGAACCCAGATTTTAGTTGGGCATAGTAGGGTATACCCATAGTACTGGATTATTTCAGTAATATTCGGGATTGGTTGATTCACTCCAATGCAGACTTATGACTAGGTGCTATCTCGAGGGATTAGACGAATACAGTCCCATTATAGTAAATCTTCTAAGACTAAGAGTGTTATAATTAGTGAACAAGATCATTAGTTTGAGATATAAACTATGACCAGATTCTATCTACTATCGTAGTGCTCTTCGATAAGTGCAGTTTAAGTAAACTAAGTATCTTAAGTCACTTTGCATAGACTGCTAAGTATGCTTGTAATTAGGTCATTTAACAGCTTAGCTTGATATATAAACTGTGACCGAGTTCTGCCTCATATCATAGTGCGCTTTGATAAGTGCAGTTTTAAACAATCTAAGGGTTAAATCCACCTCTCTTGGGAACATACGACCATGTGTATACAAGATAAGGGTTAAATCCACCTCGCTTCGATAAGTGCAGTTTTAAACATGCTAAGAGTGGTTTCAAAGAGGGCGTCCTCCTGGGCGTAGTACAAATTGGGGAAAGGGAGGCGAGGCAGGCCCTTGTGGAAAGGGGGTTCGTGGGATCTGACCTTTCCCAATGATTCGAAGGGGACAGTGTAGTGCTTGCTGCCGGTTAGGAGGCACATGTGCTGGAGATTGGGGGCAAATGGGAGGACGGCGGCGAGGATGTTGCGGAGCATGGTGGTGTTGACGGCGATGTTCTCGGATTCAGATTCGCGCTCTGTCCAGACGGCGTAGACCTCCTTGTCGTGAGAGATGAGCTGCGTGTTGACGACCTCGCGCTTGATGTCGGAGATGGTGCAGGTGATGCCAATGGAGGAGGTCCCAATTTGCCGAGGCTCAATCTTGTTCCAGCCAGCGACTTCGATAGATTAGTTTAGCGAAAGAGAGACTTTTAGGGAAAAAGCTAAGGTGGCCTGAAGTGCCACGTCATTTAGAAAAATAGGGGGTATTTTAACATTTTCCTTTGAAAAAATATATAATCAATAAAATTTGAATAAAATATTAATCTTAATTACATTACTATTCATACTAAAATTAAATTTCATTATATTTATTTTTCTAAAATGAAGTTTATGAATTAGGATAAAAAAATATATATTTTAATATCAAAAAATATATAAAATAAAAGATAATTAAAAAAATAAATTATTCCACAAAAACACTATGCAAAAGAGCAAGCGTCACGTGTGGGTACTCGACGCTCATCGTGCCGTGATCGCCTAGATGAACCGCCAACAAGCCACCGGCCACCACCAGCGACACAAACAGCTTCATCCCTCCCACGAAGAAGAAGATGCGCCGCCCCAACCAGTCGATCAACGACGCTGCCACCAGGGTTGACGCCGTCACCATCAACCTTATGGCCAATGTTGAACGGAGAGAGGCGCTCTCCCTCAGCCCCAAGGTTCGGAACATCAGAAGAGCGGAGATGTCTACCAGGCTGATTCCCCGCCAGCTGCTGGAAGACGGCGAGGCAGAGCGCTATAGTCAGATGAGGGCGGTATTTGCGCATAGCCATTCTGCGCAGAGGGCCCAGTCCGGATGACGTGAAGGCCGGCGCTTTTGCCTCGCTAGCCATCTCTCTCTTCTTAGGCTACGTCAGCGAATGACTTGGTTCAAAATATATGATATAGAGAGCTAACTCAATAATATCCCTTCAATACCCATCAGATTTTAAATATATTGTTAATTTGATTTTAATTAAGGTTTACTTATCAAAATGATAATTATAAAATAATTATAAATATTTAATTACCTAAAAAAATATGAGATATTTTTAAAATATTGAAATATTTTATTATAGACTATTTAAATTCGCTGAGTACCGCGTCATCATTGGTTGACCTTTTTAATTTTAAAATCTTACATAATGCGAGCTAAAAATAAATATATTAATTTAAAAGCTTAAGATATATTATCCCTATTCTGGCAAAAAGGCTTATAAATAGGCGCCAGAATTCTAAGAAGCATACCGCAACATTAGCATGAAACCCTAACCTACAAATCGCATGATATCCCGCCAACACGATTATCCCTCTCAGATCCTCCCTCATTCCAAATCCATCTCCTCGGATCTACAAAGAGGGAAAATCTCCGGAAATGGCAGCGGCCGGAAACGGCACGGCGGCTCCATCGGCTTGTCCGGCGCCGATGGCTGCGACATCGAACGGAGCATGGCAAGGAGAGAACCCTCTCGATTTCGCCCTTCCGCTTGTGATCGTCCAAATCTGCATCGTCGTGATCTTAACGCGTGGACTCGCCTTCCTTTTCCGCCCCCTTCGGCAACCCCGCGTCATCGCTGAGATAATCGTGAGTTACCCATCTCTCTCTTTCTCTGTTTCTCTTCATTTATCAGATTTAGTTACAGAGAGATACTTGCTGAAAAAAACTATGCTATCGAAGAATCTACATAGAGGGATCTGAATTTGCATCATGTCTTAGAAATTTATACCAAATGCTCCTGTTATGCTATATCAAAATCTCTCATCAAGCAAGAAATTAATTTAATTAGACATGAATTAATTATATCTTATTTTCTTAAAACAATTGAGAAGATTTATTAAAAATTTTATATATGAAATGGGTTTATAATATCTAAAATTTCATTCAACAAAATTTCTGCAAGGATATAAATTATACACAAATCATTTAACATCATATAAAAATAAAATTGTAATGATTCTATAAATGAATAAATAGATAAAAATATAGCAATTATTATTCTGAAATCTGTAGAGATAAACTATTTTCATTCATAAATTAATATGATCGAACTCTAATTAAGAGCTTGCTAGCGTTTTATAATTGTCTTCCTGCATTATTAAACGCGAAAAAGGGCGGTGCAAAATTTTTGTTACCTCTTTTATATTTCTTAAAAAATATGATTGATTAAAATTTAAGGATATAAATGTAATAAAAAATTATTATTAAATTTAGTTTGTGAGACTCATAAAAAATACATATTTTAAATTTAAATTCTAATTTATTTTGACTAGTATAGCTTAAGCAAGAACGTTGAAATTAGTGTTCCAAGGATTCATACAAGTCATATTATATTAAGGATTAATGGAATTTTTTAAATATTTTTTCTTTGCAAGCAAATTCAAGTAAAATATATTCAATTGTAATTATTATTGTTTTATCTATCTGATTCTAATTAATAAGAAGGAAACTATTATAATCCTTATAAATATCCCAATTTCTCTAAAAATATCAGAACTTACATTATTTACTCATTTTCTTTATAAATTTAGATCGCTGCAGTTTATTTTTCCCTCATTCTATTTATTTAATTAAACTAGTAAATTTATTTCCTCATTTTCATTAAAAAATTTGCTAATTATTTCTTATGAATATATATTATTATAAATTCTGCTCATTAAGAAAAATACTATTTTTACATTAAGAATATACACAAAAAAGTATTCAGGACTAATTAGAATTTTTTTTTTTTTATAATTTTTATATATAAGTCTTATCAAAAAGTGCATTCAACCAATAATCTACTTACATTAGATTGACACATTAACTATATATTTTAGTATATACTAGTGTGTAAGTGTAGGAATACTCTTTTATTAATATATATTTATTTACTTAAAAAAATTATGTTAAGATAGTATTTTTATGTGTCATATTGGTAATAATAGTGATATCGATAAATAATATTTAGTTCTCCATTGAATAATTATAATTTTATTTAAAAAATATTTTTTTTGAACATATATGCAGAAATCTGTTTTTGGTGTTTTTTTTTTTTTTGATATTTTTTGAGAGTAGATAATTTTTATGTATTATATTTAATAAAATTAAAATTTAATAAAAATTATGCATTTATAAAAAAATGATAAAGACATTGTTTTTCTTATGATCTTATTTATAAAAAATAAATAATTTTGAAAAATTTAAATCTTCTGTATAATTTAAATAAGCTATATTAATGCTCTAATTAAGTTCATTTATAATTTGAATGTATAAAGCAAAATTGAAATAGAATATAATAATAGTGTGCTAAGAAAATAAAGATATAAGCACGTGCAATAATTTATTTTTTTATGATTAAATTTTTTAATTTATTATATGATGATATAAGTTCATTGTTTTAGTAAAATTATTTCTCGGTTTAAAAAGAAGAAAGTTGTTATAATATCTCTAAATTATTTTTTCTAATGCTTACAGTCATTAATAAATTTTAAATTATTAATTAATTCATAATAAATAAGATTTATTAACTAAAATTATAATTAAAAATTTATTAAAAATTAATAATAACTAAAAAAAAAATACTATTATATTTATTAGGATATTAAAATATTTTTCTAAAAAGAATGCAGCCTACAGAATGTCCACTCTTAATGGTTGTTATAAGTCATCGGTTGTCACGCATGCCAACACCATCACCGCATCACCTCCCTAAAATATGTCCGCTTACTTTCACTTTTTTTAAGCTTAGAGGGTCATGATTTTATAATTTAGAAAAATTCTAACCTTTCTTTTGTATTTAATTTTATTTCTACAAATGAGATCAAGGAATTAAAGATCCCGTAGTAAGGTTGGCTTCGAGTAGAGTCATCGAATACTCGAATTCGACTCGATTTTGTTAGAGTTTGAGTTCGAGTGTAGTTCGAGTGGAGTTATAGTTAAGTTCGTGTTGAGTTCAAGTCATTTCAACTCATTTTAAAAAGAGTTCGAGCCAACACGTGAGACTCGAACTCGACTTGAAAATTTTTGAGTCAAGTCAAAATGTCTTGTGTTCTAAATTCGAGTTTCAGCTCAAATTATCAGCCATAACCGGAAGTGGAACCGCTAAGAGAATTTCAAGATTCTAAAGTTAAATAGTGATGTTTAAAAACACATTACTATTGTAAAAAATATATATGCTATTGTTTTTTATAAAATTCAATTTTATAAATTATAATACAATTTTATAGAAAAATTGCATGTAATTAATGTTCAATACAAAATTAATATGTAAAATCTCTATGAATTTACAATTTAATATAAATGTAATCATAAAATTGATTATAAGAGAATTTACAGTATAATATGATATTGATTACTTCCAAATATCAGTAGTTAGAATATCTGTGCAATATATTCTTCTTCGAACACTAAGTAACTAGAGAGTAAAAATAATTTATTAAAAAAAAGAATCATCATGAACTAATAAATAGCATTTCATCATTAAAATGATATACATCCCTTCTACTCACAAGTTTAGAACATTCAACACAGTGAATACATATAAGCATTAATGATACTAAATGCTAGGCCAAAAAATATTATTGTATAGAGCAAAATAAATGATAGTAATGTAACTATATTAAGACATGTAACTCAAAATAGCAAAACATAAATTGAAAACTATGCAGTGAGTTTTTCAAATTTTATAGCATCCCATGCTTGAAATATTTAGATATTTTTGTAAATACGAACAAAAAAATTCAAACATGTTGGTTTATCTGAGCTCCACATAAGCAACCACCACCTTAACATCGATTTGATAAGCAAGGTTTTTAGCCTCTTTATATATCTACAAATGCAAATATATCAACAAAAGAAGAAAAACACAGCAGCTACGACAATGGTTGCAGCAGTAGAAAAAAACAACAACACAACACCACCACGACATCTAACAGGCTAACCCCACCGCCGCACATAAATTAAAATGCAGCTGCAGCACCCGACAAAAGAACACAACAGCAACAACAACACCAGTAGTAGCAACTGCAACTGCAACACCCAACACCCCACCACATAAAGCTGAACTGCAGCATCAAATTCTACCACGACACAAGACTGAAAATGCAGCTGCATCAACCAACATTAAACCACAGTAGCACCCAATTCCACCACGACTCAACAACACCCAACACCTAACACCATCACTACCAGGAGCTGTAGCTGCAGCACCCAACACCACCACCACATAGCAATTAAAATGCAACTACAACACCCGATAAAAGACACAGCAACTCCAACAGCATAGGTAGTAGCAACTGCAGCTGTAGGGCCCAACACTGCCGCCACATGGAGTTGCAACTGCAGCACCCAATTTCACCACAACAAAACACTGAAAATGCAGAAAAAAGTAAAACAAAAAGTAGAAAAAACAACAAAGTAAAACAAAAAACTAAAATAATGAGACTCTAGACTCAGTGCCTCAGTTAGAAACATGACGAAACCCATGATCCTTTGGGAATCATTTTTATAGTAGTATTCAATAATGAGTATCTGTCAATCAGCTAAAACCAAGAGGAAAGCATTCCAAATTGAAGAATGTGGCCTCAATTTCATTCTCATCTGTCATTATCCCATATTAGCAAATAAGATCATTCACTTATCTATTGAATTAAATGAATGTGCTTTATTTTATCAATTTTATCAACAAAAATTCACTACTTCAAACAAGTTCATTGAAAATCATCTAAAATTTAACTCAGACTGGAATTGAATTAATGTCACATATACTATGCAACTCAAATATTCTACATCTAAAATGAAGTCAAAAGATGAAGCACATATATGTTGTGTCGTGGTGGTATTGGGTGCTGCGTGGAATGAAAGAATAAAATTACAGAAAGTGCAAGGATTCTCACCGGTCATCACCGCATAAAAAAACTTTTACCGATAAGAAAATCTTGACTTTGCAGTTTACACAAGTAATACAAAAAGGCCCAAAACAAAAGAAGAAATTGGTCGGCGATGTATAGAGCACTGGGAAGAGGAAAACCGAAAGAGACGAAAAACGAAAAGGGATTGCCGGGCTTGGGATAGCGGTGAGAAGAGAATAGGCAAATAGACGATAGCGGCGAAAAACTAGAAAATGGATACCGTCATATTAGTGATCCGCGAACCGGACGGTTTGATTAAAAGCCGTCCAGTTTGACGGTTAAACTGTAAAACTCGGTGTTTTTTATTAGTTTGATCAAATCTTGTGAAACCGGATGTTCTAAACTGGGCCACCGGCCGATTTGCGGTTGAAGCTGTCGAACCGGCCGATCCGTTTCGATTTTTAATTCCTTGCATGAGACAAAAAAAATTGTATTGTATCAATTATGTGATTACACATGAGCTCCTTACATCATCCTATAGTAACACTTTAAAATTTATTAGTTTAATTTAAACATAATAAATTAGTCAAAGGTTGTTAAATTAGTTTAATTTTAATCGTGGCAAGTCTTAATAAATGATGCCCAAAGTCAGGAGTTGACCCATCTACAAAGACTAAATCTTGTAAAACTTTTAATATTTAAATTTGTTCATGTGTCATCAAGAAAATTTATACAAATTCGATTAAATCTTATTTGATAGATTTTTATGAGTTTCATTTCAGCCTTATAAATATCATTTTTTTTTTTTTGTAAATTTTGGCAGCTGTTCTTCTGACTTTGGGAATGAGGTAAGCAAAAAATAAAAAATTAAAATATTCTTAATAGCTCAAAGTGAAGCAAAGAGCAGAAATAAAAATGCAATTTAAAAATAAAATATATCCAAGCACTTCTATTATACGACAAACATGTCAGAATTCTAATATATATATGTAAAGATTTATCATTTTTAACCAAGATTTTTTGATTAGTTATGCATTTAGGATAATCTCATTCTTTAGCACAATAGTTGTATGCTTAATTTAATGTAAATGGGAGTCTACTATTTTACCCTTCTTTTTACATGCATGTAGTTATGTGTAAATTTATATGCACTTCTTCATATATATATATATATATGTATGCGGATTTATATACATATGTGCATTCTTGTATTTGCTTGCATAGAAATACCCTTATTTGTATATGTGTTTAATTTAAATTATTCTTTTTCCTATCTGTTAATTGAGTTTGATTCAGTTTCCAGAAATTTTCATTTACTCATTTACATCAAAATAGTCAACAATCTGTGTAGCAGTAATTACAATCATCGATTCAACACAACCAATCCAAAGATGTTATATTTGCTGGTGTGCGATACAGGGTGGGATCTTGCTAGGTCCATCAGCGCTGGGACGGAATAAAACCTTCCTCAATAACGTTTTCCCTAAGCGAAGTTTGACAGTGCTGGACACGCTCGCCAACTTGGGCCTGCTCTTTTTCCTCTTTCTTGTCGGTCTAGAGCTGGACCTGCGCGCCATCCGGAGGACTGGCCGTCCCGCGCTGGCTATCGCCGCCGCCGGCATCACCCTCCCATTCGTCCTCGGCATTGGCAGTGCCGCAGTCCTCCGCTCAGAAGTGAATCCTGGCGTTCGTCAGGGTCCCTTCTTCGTCTTCATGGGGGTCTCCCTCTCCATCACAGCCTTCCCTGTCCTCGCCCGCATCCTCGCGGAGCTCAAACTCCTCACCACGGACCTCGGTCGTATGGCCATGTCCGCCGCCGCCGTCAATGACGTCACCGCATGGATCCTCCTCGCCCTCGCGATCGCCCTCTCTGGCTCCAGCTCCCCCATTGTGACCCTATGGGTCCTGCTCACTGCTGCTGCATTCGTCATCGGCGCCGCCGTAGTCATACGCCCTGCCCTCGCCTACGCCGCTCGACAATCCCCTCCTGGCGTGCCGGTCAAGGAATCCTTCATCTGCGCCACCCTCGTTATCGTGCTCGCTGCCGGCTTCATCACAGACACCATCGGCATCCACGCTCTGTTTGGAGGCTTCGTCATCGGCGTCCTCGTCCCAAAAGAGGGCCCTTTCGCTTCCGTCCTGATCGAGAAGCTTGAAGACCTCATCTCCTCTATCCTTCTACCTCTCTATTTCGTCTCCAGCGGCCTTAAAACAAACGTGGCCACCATCTCCGGAGCACGCTCGTGGGGCCTTCTGGTCCTCGTCATAGCCAACGCTTGCTTCGGCAAGATCATAGGCACCATTATCGCCTCGTTTGCCGCCCGCGTCCCTGCTCGGGAGGCTGTCACCCTCGGCTTTTTGATGAACACAAAAGGCCTCGTGGAGCTAATCGTCCTCAACATCGGCCGAGACCGCAAGGTCCTCAACGACGAAAGCTTCGCCATCCTCGTCCTCATGGCCCTCTTCACAACGTTCATAACCACCCCCATTGTCATGGCCATTTACAAGCCCGCCCGCATTGCTGCCAAACCTTACAAGCACCGAACCATCGGCAGCGGTGATAAGCACTCCGCATTTCCACAAGCCCACAATGAGCTCCGCATCCTCGCCTGCTTCCATGGAAGCCGAAACATCCCTACCCTAATCAACCTCATAGAGTCATCCCGCGGCACACGTCGTCGCCTCACCGTCTATGCAATGCACCTCATCGAGCTATCGGAGCGATCCTCCGCCATCTTCATGGTCAACAAATCTCGCCGCAACGGCCTTCCGTTTTGGCGAAGATGTAATGCGTCAGGCGCCAATGACTCCGACCAGGTCATCGTCGCATTTGAGGCCTACCGTCAGCTGAGTCAGGTGGCCATTCGCCCTATGACAGCCATCTCCGACCTTAACACTATACACGAAGACATCATAGCAAGCGCGGAGCAAAAGCGTGTGGCAATCATCATCCTTCCATTCCATAAATTCCAGCGAATCGATGGCGGGCTTGAGTCCCTCGGCGCAGCACACCGCCGAGTCAACCGGCGAGTGCTCCGTGATGCCCCGTGCTCGGTTGCAGTACTCGTTGACCGGGGACTGGGCGGTGCTGCGCTCATCTCGTCCAGCGACGTATCGTACAGCATGGCTGTGCTCTTCTTTGGAGGCCCCGATGACTGCGAGGCACTTGATTATGGGGTGCGACTAGCGGAGCATCCGGGCATCTCCATTGTCGTCATGAGGTTCTTGGTGAGGGAGCAAGATGCCGAGGATGAAGCATCGGTGGCGCACTTCCAGTCCAAGATGTCCGGAAAGTACGAGGAGGTGGCGGCTGACGGGGCGTCACAGGTGGTGGCAGCGATAAAAGGTGCGGGGAGGTTAAATTTGCTCATTGTGGGGCGGGGGGCACGGGCAGATCCCATGGTGGAGAGGACGGACTGTCCTGAGCTTGGGCCGGTGGGCAGCTACCTCGTGTCATCTGAGTTCTCGTCGGCGGCATCAGTGCTTGTTATTCAGAGGTACGATCCTAAGGGAAAGATGGAGCTTGAAATCTTTGATGATGAGGAGGAGAGTGATGAGTTGCATGTCTGCAATGGGCCGGAGGCGCCGCCAGCCGCCATTGTGCCGAGGCTCCCACCCGCCAACTTGAATTCCAAGTGATTTGATTCCAGCTGTCACCCCTTTGAGATTGAGATTTGGTTAGCACTTGGATTAAACAAGTCTGGATTAACCATTAGACAATATATGCACGTATGTATATAATAAGATATTTTGTTTTTGTAAATAGCACGATGCACTCATATCTATTCTGATTATAAATAGTTTTCAGTTCTTTTTATGTAAGAATGGGTTGTCTTCAAATAAGATCTCCACAGAAAAGGATTATAAATATTAAACTCACTAGTAAAACATTAAACATCTCAATTGAATTTGAATTTTATTTCATTATTTTTTATTTATTTATATTAAAATAATATCCAAATACTATTATATGAGTATTTTTTAGTATTACGTTAATAAGTTTAAATAGCATTTCTCAAGCATCTCATTTGCACATGTTTCAAAGCACGAATGCTGCACCAACCACTTACGGGGAACTCATGAAAACCCGGCTCATGTGGAAGCGATACGTGGCAGGTAATTGGAAACAAAATCGAAGATTATTCTGAGTATCTACATTTACTCTCTGAGCATCGTCAAGTCTCGACACTAGCAGTTCGTCAGCCCCCTCGCCGATCTCTAGCAATATCTGTTATGGTGTGGAGATTAATTGGATCATTAAATGGACAACAAACGATGTCTCGACGGATTCCAGGACGTATCAATAGAAGCCAACAACAAGTCTGGTTTGGTCTGGTGCTCAGGCGCGTTAAGACGCACACTAGACCAACTTTGACGCTCATACACGCTCAGCAGCAGAAGGCCTGACACTCAGGCGTGCCCTAACGCCCAACAAACAGAGACACTAGCGCTTAGACGTCCAGTAACAAAAGGTCTGAAGCTCAGGCGTGTAAGACGCCCAATAGACAGAAAGTCTGGCCCCTGCGGGAATCATAGTTCAAGTATGATTGATAAGTTTTCAAGAAGATTGATAAGTTTTCAGTAATTCTGTAACCCTTTCCTCTATAGTAGATTTTTGTTGTGGTGATGTGAATTTGTAGTTTTTCTCATTCTTAAATTTTTAATATTTTTATGTGTTCAAATGCCTGCATGTTTTGTGTTGATATATTTTTCATATTTGCTTCGGTGATTCTAGATGAACAAACCCCGATCATAGGAATTTTTTCGGAGTAGAAGATCTCTCGGTTGTCTCAACAACAAGCGGTATCAGAGAGTTGTTCTTTGGGATTAGAGTTTGTTAACTTGAATTAGAACAATGACCGACAAAATGAGACACAAGATTGAGAAGTTCAATGGAACAAACATTAAATTTTGGAAGATGCAATTAAATGATTTGATTTACCAAAAGAAGCTCGACTTACTATTGGAAAGAGCCGATAAAAAACCTGAAACTATGTCAGAAGGGGAATGGAAAGTCCTCAGCAGAATGGCACTATGTTTGATACATTTTTCTCTATACTCATTAGTTGCATTTTACATTGTGAATGAAAAGACTACAGTCGATCTCATAGCTGCCCTATAATGACCCGAGGCCATTAACTGATCTTAATAAAAGTATCTTGATAGCTGAAAATTTCTCATTTAATTCCTTCATGATGAATTTGAAATGAGAAAAATAAAAAGAGAAATTATTTCAGAATATTTTTATAATTTCAAGAATTTAATAGTTAAGAAAAATGAGAAAATTATTTTGGTATCAAAACTCAAAAATATGTCTTTGGTCTTGTTAAAACTTGCAACTGGCCCAAATTTAATAAAAGTTGAACTTCAAACACAAGAGAATACATATAAATTGAAATTTTAAATAATCATAATAAGAATGGTTTAAATTTTTTATTTTTTCTTTTTATGTATTTCCTGTTACTACACTCTCTTTCTTCTATTATTGTTCACCTTCATTTTCTTCGCCTTCCACAGGTCCACAAGATGCAGTTGTGAGCCACGCTGCTGCCACACGTTGCCTCGTCGTTACCCATTCCCCTCGTCGCTCCGCCGAGGCCCACGTGGTCGCAACCGCAACCATGTTAAGGATGACAGTGTGCAATCCCGAGCAAAGACCTCTACGCGTCAGCCATGATGAGTTCGAGTCTTCATCCTAACCCTTGAATCTTGACAATTTAGAAGAATGTGATTAGGATATTAAGTCCCCTCTCAAATGCACGAGTCCTTTTACACCCATACATACCCTCAAGTACTTTCTAAACATAGAATTCTCCTCATCGAAAGTGTAACGTCCCGTCCCGTCGCTCTGCGCCACACTATATCATTAGCGGCGAAACGGTTCGTTAACTGAATAATAAGGGTCTCCTTCTACTTAATACTCCGGGTTGAGCACAAATAGTCAAACCGAGTCATTAATCATAGGAGGTGACTGGAGGTAAGGAACTCCATCATTAATCAAATTAAGTATATCATTAACCTGATTAACAATGCGAGTCTGCTAAATTGATAATGTGGCGCCCCGCCCCTTAACTGCAAACAATCAAGGCTAAGGAGAGGTGTGCCACTTTGGCAAATCCCTCACTTATCATTAGATTAAGGTGTAATTTCTCAATCCACTAATAAGGGAAGGATGTGCCCTGGATAATGCAGCGGAATCATTCACTAAGTATATATATTTATCTGAATGCGGAAGTAATACAATAAAATATACTACATCTAATTCATCACAATACAAGTAAGAAGTAAACATGCAGTTTAGAATAAAATAGTACAGTAAAAGAACATACATAAATATATGAATTATTACAAACATTAAATAAGTTTTAATGAAAATGATAAAACTCTCATCCTCACAAAAATAAAAGAGAAGCTAAGATAAGGGTCTTCAGCGGCAGCACACTCCTCCTCATGAATCTGACATTCAGAAGGCTTGCCTACCTCGAATAACTCAGAATTTATCATTATCGGTTTCACAATTATAGGACCCCAGCTAAAGAAAAGAAAAATTTGATTAGACATATTATCTAAGTACATTTTAGGCTATCAAATTTCATGAATTTTATGATATCACTATTTTATTTAGACTATAAAACAAATAAAGCGTAAGGGTGCAACAAGCATACAAAGAGATATGAAAAGTTATAAATACAGTATTTATAATTGATCAACATATGAGGTAAAAGAACATACCTAAATACTAAGCTATGATAAGATTAGACATATAAATATAAGTTAAGTAAAAAAAATACTGAAAGAAAAGACTCATCCTAAACGTGTTGATGATCACTTGGCATATGCAGGTTAAAAATAAATAATATGACTGTGATATGTATAGTAAGCAGTAACTGAAAGTACATTATATAAGTAATCAGGTAAAGTAAAGTTGGCTGAAGTAAAATACAACATTAAATAAACAGTAAAGTACATTTTAGACTCACTAAAATACATATATTTAAGTTATATTGATATCTAATTTTAAGCAGTAAATAAACAGTAAAGTCAACTAAAGTAGAAAGTAACTGCTGCAAGTATTGAAAAGCACTAAAAACAAGTATCCGAACCAATGCCATAATGCAACAACTAAACATATACAATATGAACTGAATTTATAAGTGAGCTGAATTGAATTGAAATGTACTTCATAGTACACTCGCATAAACAAATGAGCCCAACACTCCCGAAAATATATGTATCATGATATTCGCTTTGTGCACAATGCACCCAAAAACACCTGTGAGCCAAATGCTCTCGAATTCAGCAGAATTTTTCCCACTTGGCACCTGATCAACCATTGAATACTTATGCATGATATGCCATTCAAAATATACATAAATCAGATGACCGAATCATCAAGTATGTACTAAATGCTGTATGCAATCGAAAGCAAAAATCAACGAACACAATATGCCTTTTTTGTTGTCTATTTGACATGAATCTGAGTAGTCATTCCTGACACTAATACATCAATAAGTCTTAGCCTAATCACCAGGTTATCAAATCTGATCAACCACACAATAATCTCATTAATCTAGTTAATAGATTAGCTAAATAACTCTAATCTGAAATTTGTTCAATCAATCAATCTCAATAATTCTTTTAATTCATCTTAATGAATCGATCAATTATATAAGATTAACATCTTAAGCTTATATCAGAACTGATTTATTGAGAAATTAAACCTAAACTAAGTCCTTATTAATATACTCTTAGAACTACCTTAAGGTTCAAAGGGATAACTACTAATTCAAGCTTAAGAACTAATCCTTAATTAGGATTCTAAACTAAGCAAAGAGTTAAGGTTTAAGAATACTAGAAGGCTCAGTGATATTAAATATAGAATCAAAATAATCAAACTTAATGTTTAAAGCTAAACCTTTATAAATCTACCTTAAAGGCTAAGGTTAGAAAATTCTAACCATAAAACTAAACTTACTAGGGAGCTAACCAAATTAAGTGAACATCATCACTTAATAAGAAATGCAACCACAGAAAAGGTACTAACATTCAACTAAGTTTGAATGTAACCTTAAAGGATTAAAGGTTAACCCCTAAGTCATAACATATGACTTAGCACTTAAGGATTCTAAGACTAAAGCAAATAACTACTGTGACGACCGGGGATCGAAGTTCGAGAGTCTTTAAAAATAATTCATCTCTAATGAAAATATATACATCTTTATGATTCAAAAAGAACATAATAAAATAAAATAATAATTCATAGTCCTTTTATACATAGAGCCAAAACATATTTGAAAAGTTACAACAGCTTGAATTTTATAAAATATGAAATAACAAATATCTACATTCTTCTGCTTCTTTTAATTCTTCTTCTTTTAATCTTGGCAGATCTTCTAAACTTTTTAATTATCAAAACCTGAAAAATTCAGTTTACCAGTCAGGTAGGAGTACGCAAATTATTCTTATAAGAATAAATCTAGCATCCTATAATAGGTATGAATCAAATATGAAAATAACAGTAAGATTGCAAATAAAGTAAATAATTTCCAAATGCAATTTCTGCCCTACAAAATAGCTGTGAAAATCATCATATATGAAATAATAAATTTTATCAAAAGCATTTGTAACAATAAGTCGAGTCCGAAGACCCCTAAGCCCAAATGGGTAAACCCATAGACATAAATCTGTAGGAAGCTTATCTCGCCACCCGTCGGTAGCTTACTCAAATAATAATTCTTGGTGTGTCTTTCCTCTGGATTTTCCTACTTCCTACAAGAGGCTAAATCCCTCCATATAACTCCCAGGGGCTGCTAGCTTGCCCAATATGTACAGATTCTCAGTGTTGCGTTCCACCCTCCAAAGATAATCACCACAATAATATATTCATTGTTTCATCTTTTTGTTACATGCTATTCGATATCATTCTTTTTGCAGATTATAAAGCGGTAAGCAGTGTAAATAATATTCAAATAGAAAATAGCTCAAATATAAGAATACTGAAATGAAACTTATCAGTAGATTTGCGTACCTGACTTATTTTGATCAACCAGTTTTAATTTCTTTGATCTGCCAAAATAATGAAATTTATCAATTTAATGTTTTTATTATGATTTGTAGTATTATAATTATTTTGATTTATTTGAATTTATTTTTATTAAGTTTATATAATTATTTATGCCTTATAAGGTCAAATTGGGAATTTGACCTTATAAGGGCATTTTAGTAATTTTATTCTTAAAATAATACAAAATTTATGTTAGTTTATTGAATATTATGTTCTAAAGTTTCTATAGAGTCCAAAATTATCAAATTCTGATAGGAATTGGCTAAGTTATAGCTATTCTAATTTGGTGGGTTTAATAATTAGGGTTTATTATAATTAGAGAGTGATTAGTGATTTTAATCATAAAATTATTAAACTAATTATACATTTAGGTTCTAATTCACATTATGAGTCATTTAAATCTGAAATCACTTAATTTGGATTATTATATTTGCTAATATTCACTAATTAAGTTTTAGAGTAATTAGTGTTAATTAGAGGATCTAACCGTTGGATCCTAAATATTTTTGCAGTTTACTAAAATTTAGGATTTTCTGATTTAAATGGATATTTGGATCATCTAATTTGGAGTTAAATTGATTATCTTATGGCTATTTGAAATTCTAGGTTAATTTAGGTTAATTAGGATTAGGTCCTAATTATGATTAGTCAAATTTTAATTCAAACAGTAAAATTAATATTCCTAAATTATTCTTTATAATTTTCTGATGAATTTGATATATTTATTTGTATAATTTGGTTAACTATTTTGTAAGTTATAAATTTAGTTATTTATTAATTAATTACTCATATATTAATTTTATTATTTTATAATTATACTTATATTAATATTACTGTTTATTTTCTGCTCATATATTTTGTTGGTTACTTAAGTATATATATTTAAGTTAACTCAATATTTTATTTATTTGTTAAATATATTAAATAAAATGTTATTATTATTAATCTAATATTTTGTTTACAAATTTATTAATATTTATTGTTTTATTTATTGTAATACGTTTATATTTTTATTATTTTAAATATTATAAGAAATTAAATATATTATTTTAATTAATCTGTTTAATTTTATTTATTTATTTATTTTCTGTTTTTATATTTATATAATTTTATAAGTATACTTTATAATATAGTTATATATATATATACTGTTTTATTATAAAATAGATTTTATTATATTTATATATGTTATAATTATATCTTTATTTCTGCAGGTGGGACCCACGCGGCAGATGTGGCGGCCCAGCCCCGCTGTGATTCTGTTAACCCTTAAGTTAACATGATTACGGTGGAGGGGTCACCAAATGATAAGGTCCCCACTTAAGATTGGATTAGACACACATTCTAATCCAATTTAAATAAGGATTTTGCCATTTATTCCAGAAATACTATCACTAAATGATCATACATGAACTCAGAGTGCGGAAGCATAAAACATAACATCCATCCAATATAGTATAAATACAACAATACAGAATAAGTAAAGTACTGAAAAAGAAATATAATCCTGTATTATTACAACATTTAATGAGTTTTAAAAGTACTGAAAGAAAACTCTCAATCTCACTGGAAGAAAAACTAAAGCTACGGATCTTCAGGAATGGGCTCCTCCTCCAATGGCAAATTCTCCACTGGATCTGCTAAACCAACAAACTCAGAACATACCATTATCAGTTTCATAATGATAGGGCCCCAGCTAACAAAAGAAAAACTGGTTAGACAATAAGTCTAAGTACATTTTAGGGCAGTAATTTTATTAAATTAAGAAGATATCACCATATAAACAGAACTAAGCATAATAGGTGCAGGAAAGCGTACAAAAGAACAATAATAAGTTATAAACCACCGTTTATAACTAAACAAATAGGAAGTAATACATACATTCTCCAAGCAACTGCAACACAAATAGGTAAGTAAAAGAAAAGTAAAACTGTAAGAAAATACAACCTAAATATGCATATGATCAAACAGATTATGCTAAGTGACATACAAAATTTAAACAGTATAAAATTGAAAACACTAACATCCTATGTGAGCATATGAAAACAGTAAGTAAAACTAGCATCCTATATAAAAACACGTGCAGGAAAGCTGTAAGTAAAACAGTGCTGAAATGCAGAATATGCTAGTAAAACAGTAACTGCAAATTGAAACTACTGTAACTATATAAGTCATCTGAACTAAAAACAAAATCAGCAATTCTTAGCCTGATGAGCTAAGAAACTTTGAACTGAACATCACTGAAACTCTTAGCCTGATGAGCTAAGACAGAACTGAATGTAAGTGTACTTGAATTAGTATAACCATATAAAAATCCTGACTATATAGTCAGTAGGGCAAGAGTCTATCCATCCTATCCCATGGACTAGGCATGGCATAGACTATCGGACTGAAACCCCCTACAAGAAGCCGACCCCGAACGAGTTGATCGAAGAGGTATACTAATCAAGCTACACCTTACAAACACTTGTGAAACAAAAACACAATGCTATTTATGAATGTTCAAAATTGGCATAAGATATTTGAGGTATATGTTCAAGGTATAAGGCTCAAAATCAAGGAATGCGAAGCATCAAAATCAAAGTGCAAGAAACTCTATCTAAAACACAGGTGATATCTGTTGTTATCTACTTTATCCGTTCTATCTACTCTAAGTTACATAAGTTTCAGAATTATCAATTCTTACATATTCTGTAACTTAGAATCATGAATCCTACTTGTTGAAGATAATTAGGACTGGCCAAGTCCTAATTATAACTTTAATCAAAAGACGACTATTTGGTTAAAATGAATAAATCATCGACCTAGTTTTGTAAATTAAATCATCCCAACCTCATCTTGATTAGCCAAATCAAGATGAAAAGATTAAGAATTAGACTCCAAATGATGGGGTCTAATCACTTAATCTAAAGGTATAACTAAGGGTCTAAGGTTTAGAACCCAAAACTCACAGATTAGGTTAAGGCAAATTCTAATGATAAATAAAATTCATTAGGATAGATCTCTATTCTTAGTTCTAAAGTTTAAAAATCAAATAATCATTTAATAAACTAAGAAAATCTATAAACTAAAAAAAAAACTCAAGGTTTCACCTAATTGAGTAACCCAATTTACTCAATAGATGAATTCTAACTTAAGATCTATTCCTAATCTTAGGAAATAAGGCTATTAATTATTAAGAGTATCTCTCAGGACACACATCCTAACTAATGTTATAAGACCTAAGAATGGATCTAAGAATAATTAAGGAAAGAGAACTCTTCTTAAGACTTAGGAATTTTCTTAAAGAGTAAAATATGAGATTTTAATCAAAACCTAATTTAGACTTAAATTGATTAATTTCAGTTCTAAATCATTCTATTTACTGATTTTAATGATTAGAAAATTGAATTTAGGGCTTTAAAAGGCTAAACCCTAACTTTGGGCAAAATGACCATTTTGCCCCTACTTAAGAGTTCAAAGATCAAATTTTGATCTAGGGTTTAATTTCTGAAATTTTCTTTTGAAAAGCGCTTCTTACTGTCTAATATAAGATTAGACAGCAACTAAATTAATTTTGGGTGATTATTAAGCCATATGAGATCAAATTAATGAATTTGACTCATAAGGGCAATTTAATAATGACTAAGTAAGAGCTAAATTTTCTTTTAGATTATTGTTCTTTACTGTCTAAGCTTTCCATAGAACCTAAATTTACTAAAATATGATAAGTATTGGCTAAGTTATGGCCAATACAAGATCTAGGGTTTAAGGTTAATTAAGGAATTCTTAATTATGGGTCAAAAATCCTAACTTTGCCAATTGATGTCCAAATTAAGCAAAATTAGTGGCTATGAATTACAACTAGCTCACTGATCATAATGACATATGGTAGGCTCAATTTGAACATAATTTGACTAAGTTAAGACCTAATTAGGGTTTAAGGTGATTAGTGAGTGATTAACAAAATTAATCACTCAAATATTAATCCAACCTTATAGATTGATTCTTAATGGTTCTATGAGTCCTCTGAAACTTAAATCATTCAATTTGGATTACTAAATTTGCTAATATTCACTAATCAAGATTTAGAGCAATTAAGGGTGATTAGCAAATCTAACCATTGGATCTAAAATATTTTTATAGATTACTGTTAATTAAGTTCTTCTGATAAAAATGGAACTCTGGATCAACAAATTTGGAGCTCAATTCACCAAGTTATGGTCAATTGAAGTTCTAGGTCTAATTAGGGTAATTAGGGTTAGGTCCTAAATGTCATTAAGCAAAAATTAATCCAAACAGCAAAATAAACACTATCAAATTAATCCTTAGGATTTTATGATCACTTTAAGACCCATATTGGGTATGATTGGATCAATCTACACAAAGTTATGGTTAATTGAATATTTGAGACATAAATTTGAACTTAATTCAACCCTAAATGATCACTTTTTTTTTTTTTTAAATATTGATCTTAAAGAAAATTAAATGGCATCAATAAATTCCTTATATTTTTTTGATTAATTTGGTATATTTATTTGCATAATTTGGATGAATATTTTGTAAGATATTAATGTTTAAAGTTTAGCATTTAAATTAATTAAATCCTTATTTATTTTTTTTATTATTATTTATAAACAGAAATAAATTATATTGTTTATTATATTCAAATATTATTAATCTAATATTCTGTTTATTATTAAAGTTTTGATTAATTTATGCTGTTTGATTTGATATATATATACATAATTTGGTATAATTAATTATATATATATATAATTAATTCTTTATCAATATCTCTAACATTTGTTCTGCAGGTGGGACCCAGACGGCAGATGCGTCAGGAAGAAGGCCACGCGGCACAGCCTTATTGGCTAGCTCAACGCGCGCGGGACCCACTTTGCCTCAAATGAGACAGATGAGCCATTGCGGGCCCCACACTCAGCCGACACATTGGACACGTGTCTGCTTGAGAGCGTGCCAACTGGGCTTGCGGGTCCCACCACTTATTTGCTAACAAATAATGTTAGACCGGCTCGAAAGATAAGCGAACCGGTCTGGATTGAACCGGTTCGAAAATTATCGGATCAGATCAGATCCAACCCAAATCTAACGGTTGGATCTGATTTGAATCCAACGACTGGAATCAGGGAACGGTTCGCCTTCTTCTTCATCACAGCCGACAAACCCTAACGCTACCAGACGGCGCGATCGATCGAGATTTTCTTCGATCGATCGAGTCCACATGTTTATGCAATCGATAGATAGCATTTTAAAAACTCTAAGCAAATAAAAAAAAATAAATGGAAGTACCAGGAGGAGTTGTAGTGCCGACTTGATGAGCAAAGGAAGATGACCAAAAACGCGATTTTTAGGTCTACCGGTGGAGCACGGGTGAGGAAAACTCGAGTAGAACTCTCATTTGAGTTTAATACATCCTAGCAGCGGTGGATGGCCCAGCGCATCGACCAGAGCTCGCCGCGTGCGACTCCTTCGGGACATGCAGAGCTCGGACCTGCGCGAGCCGAGACGACGAACGCCAGCCGTCCGATTTGGACGGCTGGAACGATCAGACGGCGCAGGTTTGGCGCCGTCTGATCAAACGGAGGAGCCTTAATAGCTAACGACGTTAGGTTTAGACTAACGGGCCGTTTAAATGATATTTAGAATATTATTATTTAATTCATAATACTTAGATTAATTAATCAAATTTACCCTATTAAATAATTTCCAAAAATTCTCAATAAATCACCCTTAGCTAAATGAAGGGTGAGGAACGCAACGGCGCACTCGGATTTTCGTTCCGACGAGTATTTAATTATTTGATTATTTAGGGTATTTAAATAATATTAAAATATTTGACGGAAAATCAACGACTTCCAAATGCCTCCAAAATTTCACCCATAGCTAATTTGAGTATTCTGAACGCAATGGTGAAGTCAGATTTTTAATCTGAGGTCTAGATAAAAAGTCAAATTTCCAGATTTTGGGATTCTCCAGAATTCTTGTTTTGACTTTGCTGACTTCAGATTTGACCTAGGTTCCAGAGATGAGTTTCAAATCACTTAATTAGTGACTTAGAACATTAATTAAGACTTAGATTAGTCTTAATTGAGCAAAGTAGTAACCTGGGTTGTTACAGCAGATGTGTCAAACATAGAGTGGCTGAGAGGATGACTGTGGGCCCCACTTGTTGTCTCAGATGAGACAGTCATCATGCTTTTTGATTGTGGGCCCCACCGATACAGCGGATGGATGGAACGTTGACATGTGTTCAAGCAAAACACGCGGCGCATTCAGGTTTTGACACGTGGATAGCCACGGATTGATGAGGTGGCAGAATCGACGGTCTTAAAATTTTTAGGATTTAATCCAACGTCTTAAATTTAATCAGTTCTTATTTTTAGATCTACCGTTAGATTTAAATTAAGATTAATGGTTGGATCTTGAAGAGAAGCTTTATTCTCCTCCTTGAACTGGACCGGTTCTTAAGAATGTTTGGACTGGTCGAACCTGGTCCGGTTCGAAAGGTATCGCTCTTCGCCTTCCACACGCGCCTCTTCGCGTTTTTAGGGTTTTGACGGTGCGATTTTAGGGTAACTTGGTGCGATCGATCGATCGATCGATCGATGGATCGATCGATCGCACCTAAAATTAGATGCGATTATTGACATAAGATGCTTAAAGGAGGAAGGTAGAGAGTACCTTAGGTGAGAGTTCTTCAACACTTCAGATTGACGGAAGACTATTTTTTTTTTTTTAACAAGATTCGAATCGTGTGAAGATAAATGAATCGATTGAGGTTTTAAAACGACGTTGAGCGGTGGATAAGCCGGCCTGTATTGCGCTGGAAGAAGGCTAGGGCACCGCGTGGTTTAGGTTTTGGAGCGACGCGTGCGAGGCTTCGCCGCGTGCTCTTTTCGCGAAGGAGATGAACCTCAGCCGTCTGATCGAGCGATCAGACGGCACAGGTGATCCGTCTAAATAGACGGCGCTTCAAATAGAATAAGGTGACGGCGTTATTTTAAGTGGATGGCGCCGTCTATTCTATTTAAATAAATAATTATTTAATTTATTTCAAACAATTTAATTAATTAAACTTAACTTAATAATTATTTTCCAAATTTTTTTAAAAATATCTATCCTAGCTAATTGAGGGCTTCTGAACGCAATGGTGCATTCGGATTTTTGATCCGACGAGTATTTAATTATTCGAATTTTCAGGTATTTAAATAATATTAAAATATTCGTCGAAAATTCAATGACTGCCAAATACATTCAAAATATCACCCCTAGCTAATTTGGGGGTGGTGAACACAATGGCGAAGTCAGATTTTCAATCTGAAGTCAAATTTATTTAAATATTAATAAACAATTGAAAATAAAATTTTGGTATTTTACAACTACTTAGCATGTAATATCACACACTAAGCATAGGCTAGCTAAGGATCAAAGATCCTAAAGGTTCTACACTTAAGTGATATTCATCACTTAAGGAAGCTTAGGCTAACTAGTTAAGTCACTATCAGACTTAACCAAGGCTAAATGATAATTAGCACTTCTAATTCAATGAATTAGAATCCAGAGGCTAGGCATCAAAAAATTAAAGTTCTTTGACCACTTAAACAATAAGGATCTAAGCTAGGGGAATAGCTAAAGCACCATTATTATACTAAGTCTAATAATGAAACTAAGGGGTTGGCTACCACGCTTTATACATGAAATTACACTTAAATATCAGTTCCATTTAACTATGTGTAATCTCAACCTAAGGAGGGATTAGAATGAACTAACAATAGAATTAATCTATTCTAAGGCTTCTACTACTTAAGAGATATTCATCTCTTGCTAAAGGATTCTTCTAAGGCAACAAGGGTAAATACATAATTTGGATACTTAACCTTAAAAGGTATAGGGAAAGCTAAAGCATCGAGTCACATAATATGACTTAACAACAAAAGGTTCTAAAGATTACTAAAGACTACCCACACAAGCTATAAACTATGACTTGATCAGGGTAAAAGGTTCACTTAATCCAATGAGAAATTACAATTATTTTATACTTATGTAAATGCCTAATCTTCTTACACCTTTGAGTGGAGGTATATGCTTTACTTTATTTTGCTTAAGTTATAAATATATTATTTATAACTTTCTCTTATTCTTTCATAATTTTTTGCACCTATTGATGCTTGCTTAGTTGTTTAGTTAATGATGATATCTTAAAATATTTTGATATTAATATCAGCCTAAAATGTACGTAGACAAATTTATTCTTTTTTTGGTTGGGGCCCTGTCACTGTGAACCGATAATGGCAGATTCCAAGCTGTTTGAGGTAATTGGGCCTTTTGAAGAGCTTGTTCAGGAGGAGGAGCGTGCTGCCGCCGAAGATCTTTAGCTTTTCTTTCTTATTTGTTAGTGAGAATGAGTGTTTTTCTTTCATTTCAGTTAAGCTTTTAATTGCTGTAATAATTCAAGTTTTGTTTGTATTGTTTTTTACTACATATTTGTTCTGAGTTGGTTGCATTTTACTTTCTAAATTATGGTGAAATGGATGTGTATGTTTCTTGATTCCGCACTATGAATACTTCATGTATTATCATTTGGTGAAAAGCTCCCAGTTAATGGCAAATTCTTTAGTTATAAAAGATTAAGGTGAAAACCTAATTTGACAATAAATGAGAAATTTATCATGTGATGACCACTTTACCGTAATCAAGTTAACTTAAGTATTAACAATACTATAATAGGGCTAGGGTGCCACAGGGCCCAGCACAGATTGAATCCATATTACGTAGATTTGCCACTTTGGCTTAAAATCTCGTTTCAAAAGTGGATAATGATATTGATGTTGACGATGAATGTGAGCAAATGAAGTACCACAATCTGGATTAAGAATAACATAAATTGCAAGAAAATGATGATTCTGATATGGTAGTGATGATGATTATGATGATATTGAAATAAATTGAAAATTTTTTAAATACAAATATTAAAAAAGTAATATTAATTCAAATATAGTCTAGAATGAAACATTTTAAATTAGTAAATTTTAATAATTTTCTAATCTTTAATTAAATTTCATTAATTTTAGAACTAAAATGAATGAAATATTTAATTGTAATTTTTAATAAAATTTTAATTTTATAAACATCGAAAACTAAATTTGTTTATTTCAAAATGTGATGGAAAATGATTAATTGTTATTTAACGACTAATCGTTAACCAGCATAAGAGATTAAATCAACTACTGTTTTTTGATTCATTGGCTAAGATTAAATCTTGTAGAATCGTATATGTAGAAGAATGAGAACAAAAAAAATGACATAATTCTTTAATTAAAATTATTTAAATCCAACATAGCGGTTTATCGATCTGTCGTATTAGGCCGAACCAAGCCCAACACGAAATCCCAATACTACAGCATCGTCACCTTCCCCGCAATAGGCATGTGACTGCTGAAACATTTGGGAACCCAAACTTGTCACAAAAATTTTTATAGTTCAATGAGAATCATCTAAGCTCACGAAAATACGATGAGCACTTCATTACAAAAACTTTTGTATTTTTCTTATCTAAACAGCCACCCATCCTAATCTTCTAAAAGAAGATGCAAAAGCCAAGAGACAAAGAAGAATGACTACTATATCTTCTTAACTTCCACACAACCTATATTATGATATAGCTATTGATATTGTGTTAAGAAATATCTCAAAATTAGGTGTTTCGGGTTTATTATTTACCCAAAGTGTTTAAACAGTCAAAATTGTGTTAAAACATTGAGCAGATATTTCAAATTATAGTATATTAATGTGTAAGTATAGCATTTTTCTTCCAAATATATTCTAAAACTCATATAATCATAAAAAATATAACAAAGCTCCATGATCCTTCCTCCCATTCCACTCATTTTTAAGGAATATTAGTTTTCCATGTATGCCCATTTTTCATGTTTACGCCCAAAAAAAAAAAAAAAAATCGTAGGAGGTTTTGAACCGAAAGACTTGCCTAATTAAGGACGTGATTTTGTTGGCCGGTAGCAAAAGCCGAGTCATGCCTATATTTAGGGTGCCACTCTCTCCCGCGTCCATATGTTCTCCCGTTCTCCCGTCCTCATTTTTCGGAAAATTTTTCCGCAATGTTCTTCTATTTCGGATTCTCGACGTCCTTCGTTCATCTTTCCCTTTGTTGTTCTGGATCCCTCATCCATTAGAAGATCACAAACAGGTCAGGTGAAGCGATCTCCTCCCTCGCCCCTGCTGGATCCTCATTGGCGATCATCCTCGGCATTCCTCCTCTATGCCGAAAACCTAATCAATCAATGCTTTGCACCCTTTAATTCGAAGAGCCTTCTACTCTGATGACTGGCTAAGCGATTCAAGTGGTTGTTTCCTGGTTCTCCGCCCTTGCCGGAGAGAGGCGCGTGAGGCTGGGGGAAATGGATAACGATTACAAGAAACCCACATCATGCGGCCTTCTTGTCCTCTACAATGCCTTCTTCCGCCGCCGGACCAGCCCCGTTTCTCCCTGTCGGACTTCTGCTGCCTCCAATGCAGACGAGTCCTCCGCTGCTGAAAGCGGCCACAACCCTAAGCGACGCCGCTCTGGCCTCGACCAGCCCCCGGCGGCCGCTACCAAAGCTCTCGTCTCCCCAAGGCCCGCAATAATCGCACCCGCTCCTAATCAACTTAACTGGCCATCCACCGGTCGTGCCCTCCGCCCACAAATCAGCGGCATATCGACGGAGCTCGATAGTTTGATCTACGATCACCAGCGCACCAAGGGAAGCAGCTCCCTAGTCCGCGCTTCCTCCGGCAATGTCATGCTCTATAGCAATTTGGGAAATCTGCGGGCTCCAGGTGCTGTCACTCCCAACCGCAACGTCCTAGATTACCTTCCCAAGACTGCTGCCGAGGAGATGGAGCCGCCTCAAAGGCACCGAGGGAACGAGCCCGAAATCCCTGTGTCCATGTGCAGAGCGCTTTCGAGGAGGCTGAGCCCGGAAGAGCTC
Organism: Gastrodia elata; assembly: GCA_016760335.1. NCBI lineage: Eukaryota > Viridiplantae > Streptophyta > Magnoliopsida > Asparagales > Orchidaceae > Gastrodia > Gastrodia elata. Next base: position 830,005 of record CM028673.1, read on the forward strand.
AAAGAGTTGGGGAACGACGAGTACAAGAACGGGAGGCATGCTGAGGCTGTTGCCTTCTATGACAGGGCAATCTTGATTGATCCGAAGAAGGCTTCTTATTGGAGTAATAAGGCTGCCGCGCTGATCAGTCTTGGTCTACTTCTGGAAGCCTTGCAGGAGTGCAAAGAGGCTATCCAGATTGATCCTTGCTATTTAAGGGCGCATCAGAGACTTGCCACACACTATCTTAGGTAACTTCCAGCTTTATCAATGGGAAATGTAGAATGTTTAATCATTTCCATCCTCAGGAAAGAGATTAATCGAGTTCACTATAGTTGAAATAATTGGGTAAATGCCATTGGCAACTAGCTCTTAATTTCTTCCTTTGTTATTGCAAGCCCTCCAAAGCAATTGCACTGCTTTCTCTCTTCTTATTGACACGAAAGGCAAGCAAATGCTATCCATAAAGTATGCAGAGTATCTTCATAACAATCAATGGTTTTTGCTCGTATTTTGTGTCCATGTCCGATTATTTAGTAACGACTTGGGCATACTTGCACCACGCTTCAATATATTTAATATTCTTAGTAAGTTGTTCTGAATACTTTTTTCAATTTAAGATTGCTCTTTAAGCATTACGCCACTACTTTATATTGCTTCTAGCTATTTGGTACGTTTGTAGTGCAAATAATAAGTTGATCTTTGTATACTTTTATATTTACATTACTTGCAAAAATTCAGTTTATTTTGGTACGTTGAAGCTGTAGTTAAGGGTTTCCAAAAGTTCAGCATTATTTAACATCTTGGTTCTGTATCAGAAGTTGATAGTTTATCCATTTCAAGTGCATGCCTTACGCTCCCAAATGCTTTTTCTCTGAAAAACTGTATTCTTCTGATGAACTATTTTTTATTCTTTAAAATGTACGAGTTTATTTTTCATAGTTATCATCTAAGAACTTAAAAAAAAATCATAGATTGGGTGAACCAGATAAAGCAGTCAGTCACTACAAGTTAGCAAAGAGTGACGCCAATTTTAATGACATATTTAGAGCAAAGGCCGTGCAGGTTCTCATTAGCAAGTGCAGTGAGACAAGGAAGTTGAAGGACTAGACTGCTGTATTAAAAGAGAGTCAATCTGCCATTGCTGCTGGTGCTGATTCAGCCCCACAGGTTTTTTTTCCTAATTTGCCATCATGCTACATATATGAATTATCTCAAATGTCCAAAGCTTAATGAAAGTTTTCTACTATGGTTCAGAATTGAAATGGCACACGGTGTCAAGGCCAACAAGCCGTGTTTGCATAGGATACATAGAATTTTTGTAATGTTATTATTTATATATGGAATTTTTTATTCTCTTACCACTAAATTTCTTAAGATATGTAATTAATATTTATATTTTTTTATTGTTTACTTAGTTTTCTTGATTTTTAACTGAAATTATCTGGCTAGTAAAAGTATTCTGCTCTTGTCTCTCTCACTTTTTTATTTTCGAAGATCTTTGCCTACCAAGCCGAGGCCTTTCTCATGCTCCTTAGACCGGAAGATGCTGAGGAAACAATGATTGATGCCCCCAAATTTGAAATGGATGCAGCTACTGTGTTCTTTGGTGCTCCTAGCAATGCATACCAGCTATCAATAAGGGCACAGGTTGATATGGCTGCAGGAAAATTTGAAAGTGCTGTTGCGTTAGCTCAAACAGCCGCACGTATGGATCATGGCAGCAGGGAGATCTCTGTTATTGCTCGAAAGGCTCGGTCGGTAGCATCTGCACGATCAAAGGGTAACGATCTCTTCAAGGCCTTCAAATTTGAAGAGGCATGCCTTGTCTATGGGAATGGTCTTAACCATGATCCCAATAATGCAATCTTACTATGCAATCGAGCTGCCTGCTGGTCAAAACTTGGACAATGGGAAAAGGCCATTGAAGATTGCAATGTTGCTCTTAATTTGCGTCCCAAGTACAGCAAGGCTCGCCTTAGAAGAGCTGACTGTAATGCCAAGGTGAGCAAATGTTTTCCTCTTTTGTCATATGAACGTGTTGAACTAGAAAATGCCAGTGGTCACATCTTTTGAATCTTACATTAGTTGGAGCGGTGGGAAGCATCTCTACATGATTATGAGCTACTGGCTCTTGAAATGCCGTCTGATGAGGCAATAAGCAAAACTTTACTGGATGTGAAAGCACATGTTAAAGAAAAGACTTGTAGCTCTGCTGTTATTCATATCACTAGTAAAGACCGATATCATCGTACTATAACATCATATGGTATGTGTTTTATTTTTCTTAATAGGCATACAAAATGAATGTGGCTTGTAACCAAAACTGGTTATGGTCATTAGTGTTTTGTTATATTCAAATGTTTCTTGAAGAGAAAGCCACTTTTCCTGTCTATTGACATGAATGATCATTCGAACTACTATGTGATATGAGCAGAAAACAGGCAATCTCATATTTACTTAAGAGTAATGCTCTTGAGCCCGTTGAAGTGTAGCCCATCCTCTGCCAACTCATTCTCTTTTATCATGTGGGTAGGGTCCAGCCGCGTGGCCAATAAGAAAGAGGATGAAGGAGAACTGCAATTGAGTGGGCCTCCAAAGTGGTCCTCGTTAGTGGGAATAGTCATATGATGACATTATATGACACTTTTTCACTTCTCTAATATATGTGTTTTTAGTAGATTTTATAATTATTTAACGTATTATCTTCCGCATGTTAGTGAGGCATGCTAATAGCAGAGCAGAGTGTGAAGTTCTTTATTCCGGCTAACCTCTTGTTGCATCATTTGCTGTATATCTATTTTTGACAGGGCTGTCCATTGCGCTGTTCTATGACCAGTCAAGTGAAGATTTTGAAAAAATACTGTCCTATTTTGAGCAACTCAGCAAACAGTACACATCTGCGACATTTCTCAAGGTTCTCTCTTTTTATTCTCATTATTGTTCATCAAATCATTTGTGTACTGTTTGTTTTGTTGTACACTAAAATTATGGTGTTTAGTTCAGAAAAGAACTGAAGGAATGTGAATGCATCGAGTCGAAAACGCCCACAAAACTTTAATCAGGAAGAGCTTTATATATTTATGCTGTCAAGTGGATCTATTAGTGCGGCTAGATGAGTCCACATCCTGTTCTTAACAAACTTTACATCATAAATCTATCGTACTTTCCCTATTGATATGATAAAAAACTGGAATGAGAATGGAGGGTGCCAATAAAGAAGGTTTTGGTGAATTCCTTTTTTTACAGATATGACACGTGTTAACTTCTGCTTCTATATTGAGGAAATTGAATGATATTTCAATTAAAACTGTGAAGAGATGTGGCAGTAGGGAGATTGATGCCCATATCTTCTATCAGCATAGCTCTAAGGTGCCATCAGCAAGGACACGATATTTAGGCCAAGTACTATATATAGATAGCTCCGACTTAGAATGACTAGAGAATTGAAGACCAAAGAGAAAATGCTTCATAAAATTGTGTTTCTATTATTGCTTTATGACTCCGATATATTTATGCAGGTGAATGTGGAGAAACAGGTGAGCTTTGAAAGGTGGTGGGAGAAAGAGAGCTCAGCTCCTATCTTCAAAATATACAAGAATGGCTCCCACATCATGGACATTGATGGTTCTGACCTGCAGCAGCTGGAGAGGTCCCTCCTTAAAGCTGTTCACAAATAAAGACCAAAATGTCAAGCCAGAGGGCGTCAAATTTTAAATTCTAAGCTGGCCAGAGATTGTACATCCTTCCATTTCATACGTTAGAAGCATCAGGAATATATATAAAAATATAAAATAATGATTATATGGATCAAAATTATTATTTTATTTTCTTCCTTGTAAAATAAAGGTTTGGATAAGACGTCATGAAATCCTGTTCTTGGTTACCCTTTGTTTTAACTGAATTAAAAAAATCAGCAATAGAGTTTTGGACTTAAATTAAATTAATTATACTGTTTTTAGTTAATTTAATCCAATCTGATTTATAAACTGCTTGCGGGACCCACAAAATGGCTATGTGGCAGCCATCGATGCCTGATGGCGACCCCACGGGACACGCGTCCCTCATCCGTGTGATGAGGAGACCGGCGTGGGCCCCACTGTCAGAACGCAGCGCTGGTGGACCCCCACCCGTAGAGATGGTAGCGTGGGGAGCCACATGGACCACGGGGAAGCCGGCACGCAAGCAAGTGAAATCCAACGTCGCCACGTGGACGACCAGCTGGCGCGCGGAACGGGCAGATCAATTCGACTGAAGCCAACGGCTCGGATTGAACCGTACGAGCCAAATCGATTGATCAAAACCGACGGTTCATATCTGCGCGGCAAAGCAACTGGTCGCGAGGGTCGAAAGGATTCGACCCGATACGATCGGGAGTCGGTTCATCTTCTCGAACCCCTCTCGATCTCTAGGGTTCACGACGGTTGCCCGGAGGGTCGAAGGTTTCGATCGATGGTTGGCGACCGTTTCGAAATGATTGAACAAACCATACAATAATTTAGGATCGATAGTGAGTTAGGGGAGATGCGAGTACCTGGATCGAACGGCTCAGGAAAATTAGGGTTCTGCAGTGTGTGTTTCGATCATCTTTAGGGTCCAGACAGTGAAACAAAGCCAAAGGAAAGGTCGGGGAGTTTAAATTTTCTTAGAGCGGCGGCTTACAGCAGCAGAGGCCACCTAGAGCGGTGGTGAGCGCTGCGTGCATGCAGACACGTGGAAGCTCCCGCGGTCTGGACGAGGGAGATGGTCTTCGGACCGTCCGATCCTTCGATCGGACGGATCGGAGGATCTGGCAGATCAACGACAAGATTAGGTTTTAGAGACGGCGTTAGCTATCAACTAACTGTTGCCGTAAAGTACTTTAAATAATATTATTATTTAAATTATCTTTCACACATTTTATTAATTAAAATTAATTAATTAAACGCATTCCTAAAACTTTCAATAAATCACCCCTAGCGAATTGAGGGGTGAGGAACGCAACGACGAAGTCATATTTTTTATATGACGAGTATTTAATTATTCGAATTTTCGGAGTATTTAAATAATATTAAAATATTTGTCGAAAATTTAACGACTTCCAAATGCTTTCAAAACATCACCCATAACTAATTTGGGGATGATGAGCGCAATGACGAAGTCATATTTTTGATTTGATGTCAATTTAAATATGTAAATTTCTATGGTTTTTGGAAATTCTCAAAATCAGGATTTGATCCATTTGACTCCTCATTTGGATTAGGTCATTGCTGTGAACTCCTAATGACTTAATTAAAGTATTAGAATCATAATCAGGGCTTGGTTTAGTCTTAATTGACCTAAGTAACAACCTGGGTTGTTACAACTCCGAATGCAGGTTTGCCAGCCAGGAGAGAAGTGTAACAACCCAAACTCTTAACACCAAGGTATTGTCGGCTTTGGCCTGAAAGACCTCACAGTTTTGTTCACAGAAGATAACTTCCCAGTAGGTCACCCATCCTGGGAGTGCTCCCACCTGAGCACGCTTAACTTTGGAATTTTTATTAGGAACTCCACCGTTATCTGAAAAGACGACTCAATGTTTAAAAGTTTCACTTATTACTACTTAAGCGGGTCTTCACAATCTCCCCAACTTAAGTACATGACGTCCTCGCCAGTATCCACACACATATCCAAGAACCATCAATTGGGTAGATAGGATTAGAGGTACCCACAACCATGTAGCATCTTAACCATCATGGGTTCAAGAGGTTGCTCATATGAAGTGATATTTTGCTCTGTATGACACTTAGCTCCTATCTGACACCCTACGGTTTACTCTGATACTATTTGTAACAGCCCAAACTCTTAACACCAAGGTATTGTCCGCATTAGCCTGAAAGGCCTCACGGTTTTGCCCACAGAAGATAACATCCCAGCAAGTCACCCATCCTGGGAGTGCTCCCACCTGAGCACGCTTAACTTTGGAGTTATTATCAGGAACTCCTCTATTATTTGAAAAAGTGCCTCGATGTTTAAGAGTTTCACTTGTTACTACTTAAGTGGGTCTTCATAATAAGGAAAAAGGAAAAGAAGAGATTCTTAAATAAATAATTATTTATTTATTTTCTAATTTTTGATTTATTAAAAATTCAGATTTAATAAATGCGCTCTGAAAAATCTCAAAAATTCACCCCTAGCTAATTTGGGGATGGGGAATTCAACGACGAAGTCGGATTTCGATTCCAATGATTATTTTATTATTTTATTTTCAGGTGCATTTAATTACATTAAAATATTCACGAAATTTCGACGACTTTCAAACGCGTACAAAATATCACCTCTAGCTAATTTGGGAGTGATGATCGCAACGGCAAAGTTGGATTTTGATTTCAAGGTAAAATTAGATATCTCAATTTTCTAATTAATTAAATATATTAAAATATTCCAATTATTTGTTTGAGCTCCGAATCACTCCAAAATTTCAAAAATTTGTTCTAATGACTAGATGAACTCAATGAAATGATAATTAGCTTGAAATTAAGCTAAGATTATGCTAAGTAGCAATCTAGGGTTATTACAATATTAGGAATGAAAGTTTGAATCTAGAAAATATTCTAATTAAACAAGCACTTAATTCATGAAAAAGTCAAGTTTCAACGTATAATTGAAATGACATAGGGAGTATTTAAATGTTTCATATTTGTTATCTTATGGTTTAAAAGTCTAAAATATGCAATTTATGAAACTTGGAAATTACAAAAAAAATACACTAATTAAGGAGCCAAATACATAAAACATCCAATTATTGTCTAAATGAAATAACGAAAGTAAATATGAAATTCTTATAGTATAAAGAGAAGAATGACACTAACTATGTCAAAATCAAATAATATTAGGTTTTTAGGGTTTGGAGGACTTCTAATTAGGGTTAAAAATTATTAAAAAATATAAGGTTTAAAACTTAAATTAAATTATGTCATTATGTTTATCTCATTTTTTTGATCTAAATGATATATAATATCATACATTTTGGATTATAATTTTGAGAGTTATTAACAAATGAAATTTACACAAATTATTAATTAAATTAATTATTAACTTAATCCATTTATCCAATGCAATCAAATCAGTCGCCATACGCTAAGACCAAGGCAAACATAGAAAACATGCGAGTCCGCTCGGTGTTGAAGGCGAAGCCACGTGACGCTCAATGCGGGGATGGGCTGCACGCCAATTGGCTCGCGTGCTCGACCCGTGCCCTTTCCACGCGGAGATGGATCGGCCCACATCAGGGCTTGGGTCAGACCTGCCTGGCCCGTTGCCTATTCTTGACGGGGTGCGCAGGAGGTTGACCTAGGGCTTCTCAGTCTGGGCAACTCCGGCCTCCTCACGACCCGGCCCGCATGTCGTTAGGAAGGTCTTGACCAGACCTTTCGAATGGCGCAAGCACCAACACCTGAGGTTGCCTCAGTCACCGGTAAACCTTAACCTTATGTTTGGCTTTTCCGTCGAAAGCAGACAGGGAAGGCCACAATACAGCACTGAGGGCAATCGATCGTTTGAGCTCAGTCAAGATTGATCAAGCTAAATTGGACCTTACCAAGCTATTCAATACTAATTGAAACAGGTACACATATACATGGAGAAGTAATTGCAAGCTCTTAGAGGAGTAATTTAAGATATACCTCGACGGGGTTCGCCGGTTAGGGTTAGGATTAGGGCTTGCATAGAACGTAGCTGATGCGCCTTTCCTTTGCTCCCTAGCTTCGCAAATCTTGAGGAAAAGAGAAATGAAGGAAAAGAAGAGATCCCTATGGTATAATGTGGAACCCTAGTCCTGCCCTGGTCCTGTTAAGTTTAAGTTAACATGATTACGGTGAAGTGTCACCAAATGACAAGTTCTTCACTTATAGTTAGATTATGTATTTATCATAATCCAATATAATTAATGAGTTTTCCATTTAAGGAGATTTCACTAAATGATAAATATATGAAATCAGAGTGTGGAAGTAAAACGTAACATTCATTCCATCATTCATGAAAAGTAAAATATACAACTCAGAATAAGTGCGGTAATAGAAAATACAAAGTATCCCTTTATTAATACAAACATTAAAAGAGATTAACTGAAATGAAAGAAAAAGCACTCGACCTCATAAACAATAAAATAGAAAGAAAACTGATAATCTAGGAGTCTTCAACAGCACGATCCTCCTATTGATGTAGATTCTCAGATGGCTCCACAACCTCAAACAACTCATAATCTATCATTATCGATTTCATAATAATAGGGCCTCAGCCAACAAAAGAAAAATCTTAGTTAGACAAAATGTCTAAGTACATTTTAGGCTGATACATTATTATGTTAATTTAGATATCACCATAAACTTAATAACTAAGCAGCAATATATATAATCCTAAACATTATATTATGATCATCCTAATTATGTTATGATCAAAGTAACTCATGCTAATTCATATAACCCAATTGAAATATAAAATACAATTAAAATAATTCAAATTAAATCTAGCATCCTATATAAAATGAGTAAGGCTAACATTCTAGATACGTATAAAGAGAGTAAAGCTAGCATCCTAAGTTAAGTAATACTAACATCCTAAACATGCACATAAAGTAAAATTAATATTCTATATATGATCAAATATATATGTCTAACATCCTATAATGAATAAGACTATCATTCTAACACGTATGTAAATACGCAAGCTAAGAAAGATGACATGTAAATAAGTTGAAATACTTATAAAGTAACAATTAAGGAAATGCCAAAATATAGTAAAATGATATGAAATAATAAGCATAAGACTGAAATTTGCTATGACCATCAAGACACATAAACTAAAAACATGTAAAAGAGCTACTTAGCCTGCTGAGCTAAGACAGACAACACTAAGTAGAAGTGCACCTAAGCCAATGCTGCCTTATCAAAATGTTAACTAATGAAGTTATGTGGGCAAAGGATCTATTACGCTCCATCCTTGATCAGCTAAGATGGAATAGATCACCGACCTAGTTGTATCACCAGTGACAGTCCCTGGATCAATGTAGGCAAAGGATCTATTACACACCATCCCAGATTAGCCAAGATGGAATAGATCACCGACTTGTTTGTATCACCAGTGACAGTCCCAAATCGAACGAGCTGAAGAGGTTTATGACTTAGGCTACACTCTACTGAACTAAAATCAGTAAAGCCAAAAACACTGATAAAATGCACATGCTATTTATGTAAATCAAACTTGACATGAAATACTCATCAAGTATCCTATATCCGACACATATGTCCAAGGTATAAAGCTCAAAATAAGGTGTGCAAAGCATGAAATTCAAAAGAGCAAAAGACTCTACTAAGACACAAGCGATATCCATTATTATCTAATTATTTGCTATATCTATCCTAAGTTACACAAGATCAAAATCATCAATTCTTATGCAATCAGTAACTTAGATTTACGATCTTACAAGTTGAAAGCAATTAAAATTGGCCAGGTTCTAATTTGATTAAATCAATGTTGACTACATAAGTTAAATAAATAAATCAATCGACCTATTTTGATAATTTATGTAACCCAAACCAATCTTGATTAAGCCAAATCAAGATGGAATAATTAAGAATTAAACTCCAAATATTGAGGTTTAATTTCTTAATCCAAAGGTGATCCTAAAGGATTAAAGCTTACAACTCAATCTCACGAATTAAGGTTAAGACAAATCATATTGAGTGAAGTCAGACTCAATAGGATGGATCTCTATTCTTAAATCTAAGGTTAAAAGATCATACAATACTTAATAAACTATAAAAATTTATAAACTATTAAAAATCAAGGCTTCACTTATGAAGTAACCCATTTTACTTAATAGATGAACTATAATATAAGATATATTCCTAATTTCTAAGAAAAGAGCTCTTAAGTACTAAGATTAACACTCAGATACAAATCCTAACTAATGTTATTAAGACTTAAGAGATGGAATAGAAGGTTCAAAGAAGGATATGATGTGAGATGAATCTCACATTATACAACTAACATTTTTTCTTAGAATTTTCTTAAGGAAGAAAAATTAGAGTTTTGCATGAAATTTTTATTAAAGTCTTAAATCATTTAAATTAACTTTTAAAATACTTTATTTACTGATTTTAGTGATTATGTTATGAATCTAAGGCTTAAAGGCACTTAACCTAAATTTAGGCAAAATGATCGTTTTGCCCCTAATTAAGGGTCTAAAAATATACTTTTTTATTTAAGGCTCTAAATTGAAAATTTTTAGTGGCAAATGATTACTTACTATATAATATAAAGATAGATAGTAAGTACACCAAATTTGGATAATTATTAAGCCTTATGAGCTCAAAATAAGGAATTTGACTCATAAGGGCAAATAGGTAATTTGTCATAATAAAATCTAAATTTTTTGCCATTTTATTAGTGCTTACTATCTAAGGGTTCCATTGAACTTAAAATAACTAAATTTTGATATATACTGGTTAAGTTATAGCTAAAACAAGTTAAGGGTTTGAATATGTAAATTAGGGTTTCAAAAATGGGGTCAAGAACCTAACTTTTTTATTTAATACCCAAATTTAGCAAACTCAATATTTATAGCTTCCCTATAATACACAGAGTACTTTAAAATTATCAGAAATGTAAATCACTCAATTTGGATTATTAATTATGCTAATATTCACTAATCAAGTTTTAGAATAATTATGATGATTAAAGAATCTAACCATCAAATTCTAATTATTTTTGCAGTTTATTGATTATTAGGTCTTCCTGATCAAAATGGTATAATGAAAGACCTAATTTAGAGCTCAATTGATAAAGTTATGATCAATTGAAGTTTTAGGATTTAATAGGGAATTAGGGTAGGGTCCTAAAGTGATTAGGCAAAATATAACCCAAATAGAGAAATTAACACTATCAGAGCAATCTAGAAGTTCTCCTGATTACTTTAAGACTTATATTGGGATGCTTGGGTGAGTGTGTGCAAGTTATGATAGTTTGAACATTTGTGGTATTTAGGACAAATTATGGGGGTTCTAAATGTCACTATGTGAAATACACCTCATACAAAAAATTAGATAGTGCCATGATGATCCTAAAATTTTACTGCTCAAAATGACATATAATATTGTTGCATTTGGACTTATGGATTGCAAGATATGGTTTATTAAAGTTTACAATTAATTTGATTTAAGTATTTAAATTAAATCGTGTTTGTTATTACAATTTTTAAATAAATTATATCCATTTAATTTTATTAAAACACGGGGCCCACAGGATTTGAGCTGACAGCAAAAGAGGGGCCCACTCTCTAATACCCCATATTTTTTGCAATGACGTGGCAGCTGATGTGGCAAACCATGCCACGTCATGCCACATTATCTTATGCTTAAATCTCCTGATTGCTGCTATGCTAGGGCATTCGCTAAATCCAGAAGAATATCGCTTCCCCTTTCTTTTTCACGGTCCTCTTTCTTTCCTTTCCACTCGGCAATGCAATCAGAGCAATCGATCGATCATTTCCCTGCCAATACTGCTTTCTTATCTTCTTCCTTAAACTGACAAGCTTTCCCCTTTAGGTATCGTCCCCAAACTAGGGTTATGTTCGTTGGCTATCGCTGCCTTTGCTTCCACTCCCTATAGGGTTTGTCATTTTTTCTTCCTTTTTCTGCCTTTCCTTTAAATTTAAGGTACTGTAAATAATTATTTTTTGTTACTTTTTTTATTCTTTTGATCTCGATAGAGTTTGCCCGCTTCTATTTGGTCATCTCGAGCCAAACCCTATATAAATGGCTGTAGTTGAAACTTATAAAAATTTGTAGAAATGATAATTGCTTTATATATAGATTGCTGAAATTTACGAATGAAATTGAACATTGAGAAAATATATGCATAGAAATTGTTGTAGTTGAAACTTTTATCTATTTAAGCAAATGCATTTTATGAATACTTATAAAAAAATTTGAAATAGCAGAATAATTGAAGTAACATAATACATTTCACTATTTAGTGATAGTAAAAGTGACTTATAAATTAAATTACTTATTGCTTATAACTTTAAATAGCTAATTTTTTTATAACTTCAATTATTCGGACATGTTCTTTCAGTTATTCTGCTACTTTAAAATTTTTTTTATAAGTAATTATGAACTATATTTGATTAAATAGAAGTTATTTTTTATAATTTTATTTATCTATTTGAGAAACATTGTACATTTTTGTGAAATACCAAAATCTCATTTGTAATTGTTTATTAATATTTAAATAATTTTGATCTCAGATTGAAAATCTGACTTCACCATTGCGTTCACCACCCCAAAATTAGCTAGGGATGAAGTTTTGAACGCATTTGAAAGTCATTGAATTTTTGACAAATATTTTAAATATTATTTAAATACCTAAAAATTTGAGTAATTAAATACTCGTCGGATCAAAAATTCAAGTGCACCATTATGTTCAAAAGCCCTCAATTAGCTAGGAATGATATTTTTAAAAATTTTGGAATATAATTATTAAGTTAAGATTAATTAATTAAATTAATTAAAATTGAATTAAATAATTATTTATTTAAAATTATACATTAACGGCGCCGCAAAAATCCAGCCGCCGTTCCTTCAGTTTGCGCCTTACCGTCATGATCAAACGTTGCACGTGGACCGTTCGATCTTTAATCGAACGGACAGCGGCTATCGTCCATACGCGCTCTACGCGTCGCTCAGCGTCACTGCCAGACGCTTCTCGCCGCTCAAAGGATAGAAATAAAGGTTCATTTCAACTCTTTAGAACTCCATTCGATCAAACCTAATCGCATCTAGGAAGAAGAAGAAGCTGCGAACGAACCTTCTTTCTGCACCGTTCAAATTGAGGTACCTGCTATACTCGATCCATTCGTTCGATTATCTTGATTCCTTTTTGAACACTTATTTCATACTATCGATTGTCATTAGAACGGGTTCGATCAAGTTTGATTCAACCCGATCGTAGCAATTTCGACGGATTGCTACAGTGGAATCCGTTATAATCCCCTTGTCGCATATAAGGGTGCTAGGGTTAAACTTTGTGGTGAGTACCGGTCACCTCCAGTATTGTGCTAGGTACCAATCGAAAGGTCTCTCCGAGATCTTTCGATCGGTATGTGGATCGATCTCCGGCGTCGTCGTTTGGACCGCCGAACCTGATGCCCTAGACATCGTGCGCGGCGAAGTCTCGGGGGAAGAAGGATAAATTTTGGGTCGGGCCAGGTCGACCCGGGCCCGACCAGTCTCCACGGTCTTTTTTGTCCGATTAGGCAGAACTCGAGTACGCTGGACCCACTCCAGCCGCCGCGCGAATAAGAAGACGCCACGTGGCTCTTCTAGAAGACAAATGACTGTCGCGTGGGGCCCACCTGCTGATCCTCGGCGAATAGCGGAGCGCCACGTGGATGTGGGGCCCGCCAGACATCTTTTCCTGTAGACAAAAATTTAATTTAATTTATAATAATAACTATTATATTAATTAATAAACATTTAATTTAATTCTTATAATATTAAACAGATATTAATAAATATACATATATATATAAATATAAATCAAATCAAAAAAACTAAAATATATATATATTAATAATAATAGAAATTTTTACAAATGAATAAAATAAAAACATAAATATAAATGTATTTGCAAATAGAAATTTAACATTTTAATATATTTAATAAATAAAATAAAATAAATAGAAAATTTTTTATAAAATAAAAACAGAATAAAAAATTTAAAATACAGAAAATATAATATAAATATTAGATTTAATAAATAATATTTTAATAAATATAATTAAGAGACAGAAAATTTTATAAATAAATAAATAAATTAACAGAAAATGAAAATAAATAATAAACAAATTTTATTAAATAAAAATAATACAGTAATTAATATATATTAATAAATCATATTAAAAATAATAATAAATAACAGAAAACTTTTATATATAAAACAGTAATATTAATATAAATATACATATAAAGCAAGATTAAGAAATTAATATATTAAATTAAAACAGTAAAAATTAATAATTAGTTAAATTTTTGGAAATTCATAACTTACAAAATACTCATCCAAATATTACAAATATATATACCTTTTCGATCAATAAAATTTGAGGAATAATATGAAATAATCAAATTTATATTTGGACTAATATTTAATGTAGTGATATTTTAGGATATTAGAATATTCACAAAAATGACAAAACTTCCAATAGTCATAACTTTGCACATAATAACTCAAACATACCCAAAATAGGTCTTAAAATACTCAAAAAATCATAAGGAATATTTTAAAAAGTATTAATTTTACTATTTGAATTAAAATTAAACTAATCACAATTAAGACCTAACCCTATATAAGCCTTTAATCTTAGAAACTTCAAATAGCCATAAGTTAGTCAATTTAACTCCAAATTAGGTGATTCAAATATTCATTTAGATCAGAAAATCCTAAATTTTAGTAAACTGCAAAAATATTTAGAATCCAACGGTTATATCTCCTAATTAACCCTAATTACTCTAAAATTTGATTAGTAAATATTAGCAAATCTAATAATCCAAATTAAGTGATTTCAGTTTTAAATGACTCATAAAGTAAATTAGAACCTAAATATATAATTAGTTTGATAATTTTGTGACCAAATTTACTAATCACTCACTAATCACATTTAACCATAATTATTAAACCCTAGAAATTCATATCAGAATTTGATAAATTTGGACTCTATAGAAAATTTAGGATATAATCTATAACAAACTAAACATAAATTTTATACATTATTAAGGGTAAAATTACTAAAATGCCCTTATAAGGCATAATAATTATACAACTTATAAAAATAATTCAAATAAATCAAAATAAACATAATATTACAAATCATAATAAAAACATTAAATTAATAAATTTCATTATTTTGGCAGATCAAAGAAATTAAATTTGGTTAATTTTATCAAAACAAGTCAGGTACGTAAATTTACTTATAAGTCTTATTTCAGTATTCTTATTTGAGCCATTTTTCATTTGAGTATTATTTGCACTGCTTACCGCATTTTAATCTGCAAAAGAATTATATCAAAAAGCATGTAATAAAAAGAAATTATATATATTTTGTGGTGTTTATCTTTGGAGGGTGGCATGCAAAACTGGAATCTGTACAGATTAGGCTAGCTAGTAAGCCCCTGGGAGTTATATGGAGGGATTTAGCCTCTTGTAGGAAGTAGGCAAATCTAGAGGAAAGACACACCATCAGTTCCTAATATGAGTAAGCTACCGACGGGTGGCGAGAAAGCTTCCTACAGATTATGCCTATGGGTTTACCCATTTGGGCTCAGGAGTCTCCGAACTCGACTTATTGTTACAAATGCTTTTGATAAAATTTATTTCATATATGTTGATTCACAGCTATTTTGCAGGGCAAAAATTGTATTTGGAAATTGCTTACTTTATTTGCAGTCTTTCTATTATTTTCATATGTGATTCATATCTATTATAGGATGCTAGATTTATTCTTATAAGAATAATTTGCTTACTCCTACCTGACTGGTAAACTGAATTTTTTAGGTTTTGATAATTAAAAAGTTTAGAAGATTTGCCAAGATTAAAAGAAGAAGAATTTAAAGAAGCAGAAGAATGTAGATATTTTATTTTATATTTTGTAAAATTCAAATTGTTGTAACTTTTCATATATATTTTAGCTCTATGTATTAAAGGACTGTGAATTTTATTATTTTATTTTATATCCTTTTTGAATTATAAAAATGTATATATTTTCAATTGAGATGAATTGTTCTTTAAAGACTCTCGAACTTCGATCCCCGGTCGCCATAATTTTACTGTTGAGTGACAGTAAAAGTGGCTTTTTTATAAGTTCAATTATTCATTGCTTATAACTTCAAAGAATAGATTATTTTTATAACTTCAGTTATTCGGACATGTTAATTTAGTTATTCTGTTGCTTCAATTTTTTTTATAAGTAATAATGAATTACATTTGCTTAAATAGAACTTGTTGATAACTTCACATAGCAATCTATTTTTATAGCTTCAGTTATTTGAGAAATATTATACATTTCACTATTGAGTGATAGTAAAAGTGGCTTTCTTATAAGTTCAATTATTCATTGCTTATAACTTTAAGGTGCAAAATCCAATTACTTTATAAATAGATTGCTGAAATTTACGAATGAAATCTCAGATTTGTAAACAACTATGTTTATTTATTTATTTTTATTATATATCTTTGATTCTTACTGTTAGTGTTAGATTGCTGATTATTTATGAATTTGATTCACAACATTGAGAAAACATATGCACAGAAATGGTTGTAATTTTTACTATGGGTTATTTGAATTCGTAATTAGTGTACAGAAATTGTTGTAGTTGCTTTGATGTAATTTTGAGTTGTTTTCATTTGCTATGGATTCATTTGGTTGTGGGTTATTTGAAACTTGAAAGCATGCATTAGTAAGCAAATTTTTTTTTATGCTGTTTATATGTTATATTAAATTTATATTTATTATGTTTAATTCAGATATATTAATTCTGATGTTGCTTATATGTTATATCAAATATATGCATATTATTTTTATAACTTCAGTTATTCTGTTACTTCAGATATTGGCCGATTTTTTTTTAAGACGATGATGGATTGTGATGCTATTTTAGACCACATTCGATGGTTTGATAACTTCCTTTAGTTGTACTCATCGAATAAATTCTACACTGATTTTAAGGATTGATGCTCCGTCAAATCTTTGGTCTTCTATGGGCCTCATTTGGAGGAACTGAATTCGAATCTTCTAGTCTTTGAGTTTTTTATTTGTTTTTGCTTTTTGTCTATAACACATTTTCATTTATTTGTTTTTTATTTTGAAAATTTAGCAAGTTCTATATTAAAGCCTAAACATATATATTTTGGTTCAAAAAATCAAAATATTTAAAAATTGCCTCTTTCGCAGCTTACATTGCCTCTTTCGCAGCTGTTAGCCAAGTCTTGACCATCTGTCGAGCAACACAAGCAGTATGTAGCCGATGTGTGCACATCTAAAGAATACTAATCCATGCACAAAGCAGCCATGCATAAAGGGCCCATTGAAGCTGTCCTATGTTAATTTAATTTTTAAACAATGATGTTTGAGTTATATTTTTGATTGAGCAAATGTGTTAATTTTTCATATTTATATTAAAATTGCTAGTATGATTAAATGATATTTGTATGTAATTATTTTCAAAGATTTTCTTTTTGTTTCAATAATGTGAATTTGGAATTGTTTTTTTTAACAGGAGATGTTGAGAAATGAAATTTATTTGAATTACATTTCCTCAATAAGATTCTTATAGAATAATAACTGATCATTCACATAAGAAAATAAACAAGTTTATGCAGCTCATTCACTTAAAAAGTGAACAATATTATGCAGCTCATACGATATATCACCTTTTTTTTTCCAATGATGTGAGGATTTTATAAGTTAAGAGACATCAACTTAATTAAAGGCCCCTTCATAATATTTTACATACATAACACAGCTCTACTTTAAAGTAATATGAGCAATGAAGAAAGCAGTAATATTAAAATATGAAAATAACCCACAATAAATTGAAAACTCAATAAGTATTTCATACTAAATTGAGCAAAATGTGATTATATTTAAACAATAGTCTGAAACAATACTTTAACAACTTTAAATTAAATTGCAACTCATACATCATATTTTTTACAATTTTAGTACACAATAGCAACTTATGCAACTCCCTCTGCTTCTTAAGAGTAAGCACTCGATTGCTAATAAGATTAATTGTGAGTTGCAGCATACTGTCAGAAAGTCTCAATTATGCGCTTAATTTTTTCATTACTTGCAAACCTTGAAATAAAACATACACAAGTTATAAGTAAATGGAAGTATCATAATTTCATGCATTGCAATCTACATTTAAAACTAAAAAAAGAGAAAGTGAATACCTTTGCATTTGCCCACAATCGAGCAAATCAGCCACCCACAAATTGCATTCTACAATATTGGTGAAGTGTATTTCATGCATTACAAATTAAATATACTCACTTCAAATGCATTCTGCAAGCATTTCTGGTTTTCATTGATTAGTAGAGAATTATCCAACTTATTGGAAAAATAAAGCACCCATATTCTCTATGCAAACTTGTTTACTTTCTTAAGTGAATGATTTTATAAAATAACAAAAATTCTGATTTGTAATAAAGCAGTTTCATAAAATAAATAAAAGACTCAAATACAATAGTTTTAAATACATCAATTTCATGATAGATCAGCTTTATTTAATCAAATACAGTTCATGATTACTTATTAAAAAATTATAAAGTAGCAGAATAATTGAAGTAAAATGTCCGAATAACTGAAGCTATAAAAATAATCTACTATTTAAAGTTATAAACAACTTCTATTTAAGCAAATGTAGTTCATGATTACTTATAAAAAAAATCTGAAGCAACACAATAACTTAAGTAACATGTCTGAATAACTGAATCTATAAAAATAATATATTATTTGAAGTTATGAGCAACTTCTATTTAATCAAATGCAGTTCATGATTACTTATAAAAAAAATCTAAAATAGTAAAATAACTGAAGTAACATGTCCGAATAACTGAAGCTATAAAAAAAATTTGCTCTTTGAAGTTATGAGCAACTTCTATTTAATCAAAAGTAGTTCACGATTACTTATAAAAAAAATCTGAAGTAGCAGAATAACTAAATAGCATATTCAAATAACTGAAGTTATAAAAATAATATACTTTTTGAAGTTATGAGCAACTTTTATTTAATCAAATGCAGTTCATGATTACTTATAAAAAGTTTTGAAATAGTAGAATAACTGAATTAACATATCCGAATAAATGAAGTTATAAAAATAATCTATTATTTGAAGTTATCATCAACTTCTACTTAAAAAAATGCAGTTCATGATTATTTATAAGAAAAATATGAAGCTGCAGAATAACTGAAGTAACATGTCCGAATAACTGAATCTATAAAAATAATATGCTATTTGAAGTTATCAATAACTTCTACTTAAGCAAATGCAGTTCATGATTACTTATAAAAAATATGAAGCAGCAGAATAATTAAAGTAATATGTCTGAATAATTGAAGTTATAAAAATAATTTGTTCTTTGAAGTTATAAGCAATGAATAATTGAACTTATAAGAAAGCCACTTTTACTACCATTCAACAGTGAAATGTACAATATTTCTCAAATAGATAAATAAAATTATAAAAAATAACTTCTAATTAATCAAATGCAGTTTATGATTATTTATAAAAAAAATTTGAAGTAGCATAATAATTGAAGTAATATGTCTGAATAACTAAAGTTTTTAAAAAATAACTATTTAAAGTTATAAGCAATGAGTAATTGAACTTATAAGAAAACTACTTTTACTGCGCCACTAAATAGTGAAATATATTATGTTTCTCAAATAGATAAATAAAATTATAAAAAATAACTTATATTTAAGCAAATGCAGTTCATGAAGCTATTATAAGACTCGAATTCAGCTCCTCTAAATGAGGCTTACATAAGCAATGAATAATTGAATTTCAATTATTTTGCTGCTTCAGATTTTTTTTATAAGTAATCATGAACTGCATTTGCTTAAGTAAATAAAAATTTCAACTACAACCATTTCTGTGCATATGTTTTCTCAATGTTCAGATTCATTCGTAAATTTTAGCAATCTATATATAAAACAATTATCCTTTATACAGATTTTTATAAGTTTCAACTACAACCATTTCTATAGGGTTTGGCTTGAGATGACCAAACAGAAGTGAGAAAACCCTATAGGGATCGGGAAAAAAAAGTAATAAAAAATAATAATTTATAATACCTTTAATTTGAAGGAAATGCAGAAGAAAAAAGAAAAAACGGCAAACCCTATCGGGAGCGGAAGCGAAGGCAGCAACAGCCGGCGTATGAAACCCTAGTTTGGGGACGAGACCTAAAGGGGAAAGCTTGCCAATTAAAAGAAGAAGATAAGCAAGCAATATTGGCAGGGAAATGATCGATCGATCACTCTGATTGTGTCGCTGAGCGAAAAGGAAAGGAAAGGGGACTCCGGAAAGGAAAGGGAAAGCGATGTTCTTCGGGCTTTAGCGAAAGCCTTAGCATAACAGCGATCGGGAGATTTAAGCATAAGCTAACGCAGCAAGGTTTGCCACGTCAGCTGACACGTCATCGCAAAAAATATTAGGTATTAGAGGGGGTACTTTAGCAAAATTCAAACAAAATTTTGTGGTAGTTAATTATTACTTAACTCATTTATGAATGATTGTAATCTAATGATTGAGCCTTTAAGTTTATAATTTTAGATTTTGTGTTCAAATCTTACACACATTTGCTTAATATTTTGAAGCTTACCTAATTCAAAAAAAATTATTTAATTAAAAATTAAGTTACAAATTCTAATTAAAATTTATAAATTTTCTTTAAAGAAATATAAAATTTTGTCCGTTTTTTTCCTTCGACGTTATTAACGGTTCCTAAAACGGTACCTTTTTTACTGCACTTAGAAGTCATCTTCTTCACCAAACTCTGAAAACGCCTTTTCCGCTTCTCACATTCCTATCTTGCTCCATCTCTTCTCCCAGGCACTCACAGTTTTCAGAGTTAGAGTTAGGGTTTCGTTTTCTCCGTTGAATTCCTGCTTGCTGAATTTTAAAGTTCCAACCAATTTTCGCTCGGCGGTCACATCCGATCAGTCCTGTCGGCCACATTATCAGCTCATGACAATCCTCCAACAGGTTACCGCTCCGAGCAGCTACACCAGAATTTTTGAAAGTATGTGGTCGTAGCGTTCGCGGCTCAGTGTGAAACCACTAGATTTTTAGGTAGTTCGTTCTTCTGTAAGATCAAGGGTGTCGTGATTGAGGTAAAGTGAATTGAAGCTTGGATTGATTTGCTTCATTTAAAATTTGCAGTTCTTGTGATGGATTTCTGATCTTAGCTTATGTTCAATTATGTTTATATTAGTATGTGTTTTGAATTTTTATTATGTGCATATGGCGATCCCTGTATTTTGCTGTGGAAGAAATAGATTTGCCGGCTAATTCTCTCTTCTTACGTAAATTTCATTCATCATTGGAGTTCACTGAAATGAGTTTTAGTTAATAATTGATTGCATCTGGAAAATCCTCACTCTCTGGGATGATATTTTACCATTTTTTTCTTTGACGAAAGTGAGCTTCTTATGGATAGTTTGACCTTACTTTAGGTAGCCTATTTTAGTGTTCAATATGTGGTGATTGTGTTGTAATAATAACAATTTGTTGCGTCATTTTCTCTGAAAATTTCCATGTTTCATTCCTCTATGAGTGATAGGTGGTGCTAGTTTTCTCTACCGCTAGAACAGTTTTAAAAAAGAACGCTTCTATGAAAATGATTGGATAAAAGGAGATGAGATTTCGGACTCAGTATTGATGTTTAGAGTAGCTTTAAAGCTTAAGAATTGTTTTAGATGGCTTACGAACCAATCAGAAGCTAAACAGATGCATAAGGGCTCATAACGGCTCTTGGGAAAAAGTTGATTTTTGGGCTGGCTATTTGGCGCACCTGGCTCACTATTTTTTGAGCATTTTGCC
Organism: Gastrodia elata; assembly: GCA_016760335.1. Taxonomy (NCBI): domain Eukaryota; kingdom Viridiplantae; phylum Streptophyta; class Magnoliopsida; order Asparagales; family Orchidaceae; genus Gastrodia; species Gastrodia elata. The sequence continues at coordinate 851,613 of CM028673.1, forward strand.
CGAAAGAGACACTTGAGCGCCCGACATGTTGTCTTGAAATGTTTGGAAACCTATTTGCCCGAGAGGTGGGTGCTTGAAATTGAAGCGCCTAAATTGGAATTTTTGACCTTAAGTGAATTTCACCGAATCACGTAAATTTGTGTATTGTGTTGTTATTATTTTATTTTATTTTTGCTTTTTGTGTGATTGTTTGTTTTTGGGGAATATACAAGTTTCGTGATGGCACGAGTTCCTAAGTAGTGACGTCTCAACAAATGGTATCAAAGTGAGGTTGCTACTAGGTTCGTTGCATGTTCTTTTGTTCATGCATGGTGGGGGGAGCATAATTGACATCACTTTCTACAACATTTGAGAGGTAGATATATCAAATTGTGACACATTCAACAAAAATTGATATTTTTAAATTTAATGACAAGAATAAATTCGGGATATAAGGTAATGGATGAGCTGTTGCCATAAATCTCGAAACGTTCATGATGGCGACAGTAAGCAGGATGAGATGTCAGAGAAGGATTGAGCAAAGATGAATTGAAGTGCAAACATGTTGATCTACAATTATCTCATGCAAGGTATCAAGCACATCGTGCTGATGTAGATGTTGACTGGTGAAAATTATGGTAAATGTTGAAGAATAAGTATATGATGAAGAGTATGGAGAATTGACTCCACATAAAGAGAAGGAGATGAGGAGACAAATCTTTATTGATGACACATCAACATTTTTTCTAAGTTGGTGGATCTATTGAACTTAGATAAAGGCATGAAGAATGAAGACAAGGTGCTCCTTTTATTAAACTTGCTCTTGGATGATTATGCAAATTTCACCATGATACTCATCCATGTAAAGGAGGCCTTAAAGAATGAAGAAGTGATTACGATGATGTTGAATCATAATTACCGATGAAGGGACAAGGAGTCCTTTGTCACAATTTGAGAAGAAGAAAAATTGGATGAAGCGGAGTAGCAACAATGGTGGCAATCAGAGGCAGGACTGAGCTTGAAGTCAGAGTATCTGGTGCAAGCAGTGCACATTTTTCTTGGAGGTTGGTCATTAGAAGAGTGTCTTAAGTTGAAGATCAAGAAAGTGGATTCTTTAGAGGCAATACCTTGTATCACTCGGTGAGATGTGATGAGTAGGACTCAGATGTATCCATTTCAATTGTGACTGAAAGTTTGTTTATTGATGATGCATGTTGGATCCTGAACACCAAAGCAACCTATCAGTTTATCCCTTAACAGGATTGGTTTTGTAGGACACTTGATAGTGGCATCGTAATAATGGGAAATGATCAAGCTTGTGGTACAGTTGGGATAAGAAGTACTATGGTGTGAATGCATGATAAGGCTATTTGGGAGCTGAAGGAAGCGAGATATGTTCTAAACATCCACAATAATTTGCTATATGTGGGGTCTTAAAGGCTAAAGGCTACAGTGTGTCTATTGAGCCATGGGTTTTGAAAATTAATCGTTGAGAGTTGACTTACATGAAGGGAGTGCAACATCGCAATTTGTATTATCTCCAAACGAGTATGGTGACAAGTGGAGCTGTTATACAACATCACAAGAGGGAAATCCAGAGGCCAAAGCATTTGGCGCAATCAGTGCACATTCTGTTTGAAAACAGGACATTGGAAGAAGGACTACCCAAAGTTGAAAGACAAGCAGCGAGCGAGTGGATCTTTCGAGGCTAAGGATAATGTGATCTAGAATATGGTGGAGGGTTCAGACTCAGATGTGTCTCTTGTTACTGTTTCTATGGGTCTAGTAGCTGACAACTCCAATTGGATTATGGATATTGGTGCGACATATCACATATGCTCCCAGAAGGACTGGTTTTATTCGTATAGAGAAACGGACAGCGGTGCCGTCACAATGGGGAACAATGCCACATGTCGAATTGCAGGAGTTGGAAGTGTGCTGATTAGGACACATGCAGGAACAAACCAAGAACTAAAAGAAGTCAGATATGTACCAGAGATGAAGAAGAACCTACTGTCTATTGGAGCCGTAGAAGATAAGAGCTTTAAGGTGGTGATTGAGGCAGGGTTCTGAAGATCAGCAATGGTGCTATGACTTATCTAAGAGGAGTCAGACAACAGAATCTCTATTAGCTGCAAGGAAGTACAGTGATAGGTTCAGTAGTTGTGGCAGCTACATTGATAGAGAGCTTAAAGGACTCAGCTCTCATGTGGCAAGAAAGTACAGTGATAGGTTCAGTAGCTGTGGTAGCTATATTGATAGTGAGCTTAAAGGACTCAGCTCTCATGTGGAGCACATGGGATATGAGGTGGAGATTATTAAAAAGGAGCAGGTTGGAGGCAGGACTACAGTGCGCTGCAGCGGAATTTGGTGCTACAACGCGCCGTAGTAGCAGGCAACCCGAGAGGCGGGCGCTTCAGTGCGTCGCAACTGCATGCAACTCGAGACCCAGGCTATTGGTGCGCCGTAGCGCCTGATGGGTTTCTGCTCCGGTTCAGGTTTCGCCCTAAGCAAATTTGGGGTTATTTTGGACCATTTAGGGTCCAAAATTGAGTTGGATACTTAAGGGAACATATTGGAGGAGTTTCCAAGGCTGGGATTCCAATTTTGTGAATTTTTTGGTTGCTAAGAAAAAGGAGTGTGGTGGTTGCTCCATTGAAGAAGAGAAAGCTCCTTCAGATTTTGTAAGGGTTTGTAAATCCTAAAATTGTTTGTAACTCCCTTCTCTATATAGTGAAATTTTGCTCTTCTCCCCGTGGATGTAGATATTAGCACCGAACTACGTAAATCCTTTTGTCTTGTGGCTGTGATTGTTTGCATGCAATTATTTCTTGCTTTATTTGGTTTTTCTCTAAGGCTCGAGCCTTTGTTCCGTATTGATTTGTACATTTAGAGATCCCAACAATTTGTGTCATTTAGAGTTAATTTTATGCCCTAATATGACTGCCCATTTGTTGGTTAGGGTTTTGATGGAAAAAAGTTATAGCAACCATTTTGTGTTCCTTGGGGATTTAACAACCTTTAGGAGGCTGCATTGATTTTGTTGATGAGGTTGAAAACCCTAGTTTGTATCTTATTCCTTTCTTTATTAGTGAATTCTCCTCCTCTCTTCCTGTGGACGTAGGTAGATCTTACTGAACCATGTAAGTTTATGTGTTGTGTTGTAATTATTTGTTTCCACATTTTGTGTGATTGTTTGTTTTTGGAGCACACACGAGTTCCGTGACGGCACAACAAGTTTCTCGACAACGACATTCTCAACAACATCATGCTATAGCTTTGTTGGAGCGATTGAAGACTGAAAATTGGCTGAAGAATTGTTTTCTTGTGTTTTATTTTCCTAGAAAGATTTTCTGATGGCATTTACTTAGGGGCTCTCTGGCCGCAAGGAGTTATTTAAAAAGAGGTTTTAGTAAATCATAGATATGATATATCCTAAAACTTTTTTGGTAGTTTGAATGTTCAATCTGGTTAAATCCTGACTAATTGTTTTGTTATTTTTAGGATTTAAGGCCTGAATGAATATAGACTTTCAATTTTAAGGGTCTGTAGGCTTATGTACATTTCTATGTTCTGTAGTATAATAAGGACTTGATAAATTGGATGTGTTTGATTCACGGTAACACTATTTTAATGAACGAAAAAATCACAGCTATGTCACTAATATAGTGATATTTAATAGCATGCGAATTTGAGTGGCATTAGATAATGGCCATAAAAATTATGAATAACGTTGAATCTCACAAACAATGTTGTTCTTCATGACACTTGTATCTAACAATGCTAACATCTTATTACTATTGATATCTAAATAACATTGAATCCAACTAGCTCTTAAGTTTTGAAATGAGGAACGCATGATTTAGATAATCATGAATATAAGGACAAAATCATTTTTAATCATAAATGTTAAATTTTGAAATATAGGCATAGCACTTTAGTTGTAATATAATTGTTATAAGATTTAAATGCTTACAAAATTCTGTAAATGTAACCAATCTCAATGGAGTTGTTTACCAAATTTTACCGTTCATGCATGGTGTCTTTCATTGTTTTCCTGGCATAGAAATTTATTGTAATAGCAAATAAAAATTGATCTTTAATCCTTAATTTTCCTTCAGGGACCTGCCGTATAAAGAATGTCATCATCTGGAAGTTCTCTAAAGGATCGACTTTCACAAAAAACTGATGTTTTTGATCTTAAACTTTGGGTTATAATTGGAATAGGCGTTGGAATTCTGATCATATTCGCTCTTTGTATATTGGTTTTATGCCTTGCTGTGCGGAATAGAAAGAAATTTACTACTTACCCAAAAGATCTTCCAACCATTCAAATACCAACGATATCTAAGGATATTAAGGAGGTGAAGGTGGAACAAATCTCTACCGATGATTTTGCACCAAATGATGGGATACTTCTCACTATTCATGATAAGTTTAATGACAAGGGCTCAGAAAAGGTCATGGTTCATTTGGGCTTGGGTAAGTCAAGGCGTGCCTGCGAAAGTAGTCTCTCAGGCTCGTTCCATCGCTCAGACAAAGAAGCTGGCTCCCAATCTGGCGAGGAAGGAAGTTCAGGTGCAATTACAATTTGCAAACCATCTTCTTCACATCCAATAGCTGTTCCTTCGCCATTGGTGGGCCTACCAGAGTTTTCTCATCTCGGATGGGGGCACTGGTTTACTTTGAGAGATCTGGAATTTGCAACTAATCGTTTTTCAAAAGAAAATGTTATTGGGGAGGGTGGATATGGAATTGTGTATCGTGGATATCTCATCAATGGAATTCCTGTGGCAATCAAAAGACTCCTTAATAATTTGTATATTCCCCCCCCCCACTTATATTACTTATATTATATTTCATTTTTATAATTTTGTTTTTCTTATTATACTCTCATTTGAGAAGGAAAATAATTTGCTTATCAGCTGTTTGTTCTCTTAAATCCTTAATGAATTTACGGCTCGCAGAGGGCAAGCTGAGAAAGAATTTGGAGCGGAAGTTGAGGCTATTGGTCATGTTCGTCACAAGAACTTGGTTCGACTTTTGGGGTATTGCATGGAAGGTACTCAAAGGTAAGCTGAGATCTAAATTACCCTTTTTTTCTAATATTAATATCAGGAGTTCCTTTATTTATTTCTTCCAACTTTTTTTTTTTGTATTTATTACTAGAATTGTACATTTAACATATACTTTAGATGATGCATTACAATATATTTTGAAACTATGTACTCTAATCTATGTTTTATTAAGCCCATCTCCACTTCCTTCAAATATATTTTTCTTAAGTTAATTTCCTTCGTCATAGGACTTCTTAAGATTAGTTTTAATACTAATTTTGTTGGCATCCACCTTATTATTATATCGTTTTTATGTTCAATGCTCTAAACAACGCGCTGCTGTATTTTACCAGCTTATTAAAGCCTGTTCAGAGTTTTCAATGTGTCTAGGCAGGGCATGACCACAATTCCTAACCTTTCAGGTTGATGCGTTATCAATTTTTTGTTTTGGCATAAGACTTTTCTTAAGGAGTATAATATTATTGCAATGGCTTTACTCCGACGAGAGTTGAATTGCAATGTTTCAAAATACAATGAGTTGATTTTTTATGTTAGCAATTTTTAATAGTAGGTGGTGATATGTAAAGAGATGAAAGACTTCACGCTTGGAAACAAAATTGTATTGATATATACACACAAATTCAGTTCTAGGCAGGGCATGACCACAATGCCTAACCTTTCAGGTTGATGCCATTATCAATTTTTTGTTTTGGCATAAGACTTTCCTTAAGGAGTATAATATTATTGCAATGGCCTTACACCGACGAGAATTGATTTGCATTGTTTCAAAAATACAATGAGTTGATTTTTTATGTTAGAAATTTAATAGTAGGTGGTGATATGTAAAGAGATGAAGGACTTCGCACTTGGAAACAAATTGTATTGAATATATACACAGAAATTCAGTTCTACAGTTACAAATCTCAAGGTGAATGCTGGAGATAGAGGAAACGTGTGGAGGGCTATAATTTGAAGAGGTTGGGGATTAATCAGAGATGGTGAAGGTGAAACTGATATAAATATTGAATAAATGCTATGCCTTGCATGCTTTAAAATTCAGTAATTTTATTATTTAGGGTTATTTCTTTGATATGTAGTTAAGTCAATATAAAATTATTCTCTTTAATGTAATTTTCTTGGATGTTTGGAATGAAATACTTTTGGTAAAATTTTTAGTTTTAATGTAAAAGGATTACCCTAACGCCTTCTTTTCCTGAAAATTGTTTCAAGTACTGCATGTTGCATCTGAAACGAAGCTGCAGATTGTGCTAGATATCATCTCAAAACTTCGTTGAACTGTCAGGGATCTCTTTACCTCACTAAATCAGGGGTGGGTGACCGCAAAGAAATCTTACTCTTGCTTCAGACTCTGACAAGCACTTACAAACTTTACCCCTTCCCAACTTATAGAGGCAACCTTGTTGGTATTTAGAATCCTTTTTCCCTCATTTCAAGGCTTAAAAGTGGCTTAAAAACATTTACAAGCCTCACCCCAAAAAAACCCCACTTAGTGGGATTAATGCTTGGTTTATTGTCGTCGTTGTTGTTGTTCTTGTTGCTGTTGTTGTTGATGTTGTTGTTAAGTTGTTGATGTTGTTGTCTCTTGCCAAACAAATGTCAAAGTTTAACAAAATAAATGATTTACTTTATATGGAATTTACTTTGGTTCGAGTTTGTTTTGCCTAAAACAAAGAAGCCCATTAAAATGTTCAGAACTGGTTATTGCTAAAAATATTAAGGTTTTGGAAATATCAATTAAAGGAAACTTAAAAATCTTGTGATAAATTTAGTTTACTTTGAAAGTACTATTCTCAAATGAAATTGACTTTTCTAGTAAATCGGGGGTTTAAAAAAATGCTTGGTATGTTTTTGATTAATTTTCTAATGAACATATTTATTAGCCTGATTTTGATGCTTTGAACGAGATTTGGGTAAGCTTCCAAATATCTATATGCTTGGAAGGCTTATGCAGTTGCTGCTGATATGTATGGCTGAGAAGTACGAGTGTAAATATGTTCTATTGGCTTCCTGGCGTTAAAATATAAACAAAAACACATTTGCATGTGGATATTGATGCATCTTCAACTTACTCCTATCAGTCATGTGTAACAACTAGTGTTTTCCTTAATTTTTGAAACTTTTGTAACTTGGTAATTATTTGGGCTTACTGTATATGCATATATATATATATTATCAATGCATGTATAAATATAAATATATACACATATTTTTATGTATGTAGATGGATGAATTCATGTATTTCCTTCTTATAGAATTGGATAGTCTACAAGAATTTTGGCTATTCATACTCCCTTATCTTGAGAAGCAGAAACTTCTTTTGTTGGATGATGTTATCTTTTGTATTATGCAGCATTCTTTTTTTATATTTGACACATAATGGATCAGTATGATTGTGTATAATGCCCCTATCTGATAGTTTCTCTGACAGACTTTTGCTTCAGCATTTTCATTCTCAATTATTGTTTCAAGTATCTGTCCTGGATTTATTTTTTGAATCTTTGGCAGCTGTGTTACTTTCTCTAATGTTCAGGATGCTGGTATACGAGTATGTAAACAATGGAAATTTAGAACAGTGGCTTCATGGAGCTTTGCGCCTTCGGGGTTCTCTCACTTGGGAAGCTCGCATAAAGATTCTCCTAGGAACTGCAAAGGCGTAAGCCATTTAATTCAAAGCATATGACCTTAAATCTTCTCATCATGTCTTTGACCTCATAAATTTTAGTTTATTAGCCATATCTTTCTAAAATGTAACTTCTATAAAATAGTCTCTTGGTTTACCCTGGAAGAAATTGAGGTTTTTTTTTTGGGTCTAATTCAGATGTTTTGCTTATTTGTCAGGCTTGCTTATTTACACGAAGCTATTGAACCAAAAGTGGTCCATAGGGACATTAAGTCCAGTAATATATTGATTGATGATGATTTTAATGCTAAAGTATCAGATTTTGGCTTAGCCAAGCTTCTAGGAGCTGGAAAAAGCCATGTCACTACTCGTGTTATGGGAACATTTGGGTATACACTTTATGTTTCTTCTCCTGTTGAAGCATTCAGCTGCATCATATCCTTAGGTTTGTTGTATGGAAATTTAATGTAGAGCTTTGCCTCAATTTTGTAGCTATGTTGCACCTGAATATGCAAATACTGGACTTCTAAATGAAAGGAGCGATATTTACAGCTTTGGAGTTGTACTTTTGGAGGCAATTACGGGAAGGGACCCTGTTGATTATGGGCGCCCTAACAATGAGGTATTAGATGGCCAATTATAATGTATTAATAACGGTGATGGTTTGGTTGTCCACTGTTAGCTAGGTTATAAGATTTCTTAATATCAGCTGTCAATTTCTTATTCTTTATCTTCATTAGCCCATCTATTTGATGTTGCTAGGAAGTAGAGAGTATGAGAGAAGAATTAGAACTCATTATTTTTCAAGTGTGTTTTATACAAGTAAAACCATTATTTATAATACAAAATATTCTTATAAAAGAAAAAGAAAATAACACAAATTGATGACTTCTTAGCAAATATGAGTTGCAAATTATAATTTTTATGTGCGATAAGATGACCCATAGCCTATTGAGCACCCCCTCTCAAGGTGTAGGTATCTTGCATTTAAGCTTGGGCATGATAGATTAAAAAATTTGTGGTTGAAATCCTTTTGTGAGAATATGTATTGGAAGATTTTTAGATGTGTTACGATGAACTACCTCAGTATGCTTGGTTTTGTCATACAAAACTGAATTGCAAGCAATTTGATGGCATGTTTATGTCACTACGATTTTATTAGCTTTCTCCATTTTTTCATTAGATGTTTCATAAAAGTTCATAAACCCCTTGTGCAATGACTTAGAATTCAAAAGCTGCATGTCTTGCTACAACATTTTTTTTTCTTATTTCAATGTCACCGATTTTAAAATAGAAAGTTCAATCTTGTTATAAAATTTATATCAACTTTTGAACTAACATGATCTGCTTTTTAAAAGTAAGGTTGTATCCTTTTTGAATAGAATGCCTTGGAATTCTTTTTGGATGTTGCAGAATCAAGTAGATTGCCTGTAAGTTTCTTTAGGAATTTAATGATTACCTAATTTGGTTGTCCTCATCACTACCATGGATACGAACATCATTGTCGAACTCTACGCAATCAAATTCTTAAATTTTTTTTGTATTATTGTCAATAACTCTTATTGAATCATGTATTTGTTCTTTGCCTTTCTCTTAAACCTTTACATTTTGCACATGGCATCAAGGTATGTAAAATTTTTATCATCCAACAATTCATACACTATCATGTATGCTAGTTTAATCGTTATTTTCCAAAATATATATGACAGTGCGATGACCTTGTCAAGTACTCATCTAAGTTCATTTCACTTAAGTTGACCAAATAACTTGTTCCTCACTTCCCATTAAATCCACAAGTTCAAAATTCTGTAAAGAGACTATTATTTATTAAAAACAAAATGCAGTACATATTCATTGGAAGAAAAAAGCACAACATCTGCAAATGCCAAATATAGCATGTGATAAAGTGCTCAAACAATGAGTGGCTCGCAGAACACGAAGGGGCATTCGACGTCTTTTCTACTAGAGTGAAACAAAGTGACAAACAGTGAGAGGCCCACAACGCACGAAGGGGTTTTTGACAAATATGTTATTTGGTGAAGATGATAGCAGTCAATGCAGAAGGTCACAGTGAAGTGAAGTTCGTAAGGATTTCATGGTAAACAATTTCAAAAAGTTGTTAACGACATAGTCGTAGATCTCAAAAGAGAAGAGAAATGCAGCAGAATGATAATGAAGATGAAGAAGGGAAGAAAAATCAAATAAGTATTTTCCTGGAGACAATTAATGATGGGAAGTTTGCAATGGGAACCTTTTGAAGACGACACAATTGGTTAGGGTAAATCTGCGATACTATTACTATTTATCCCTAAGCATGCGATAAATTTTTTTCCCATTTTACTCTTCAAGGTTGATGGCAAAGAGGGTATGATAAATGAAAAAAATTAAATTGAGATTAATTTGGAATACTAGAAAAGAGTTGTAGATTTATAATAGCTCGAACCTTTAAGCACCAAGGTACTATCCATTTTAACCTTAAATGCCTCATAATTATGTCTTTAGAAGATAACTTTTCAACAGGTCACCCATTTTGGGAGTACTTCCACCTGAGCATGCTTGACTATGAAATTTTTATCAGAAACTCACCATTATCTTAAAATGCGCATCTATATTTAAGAGTTTAAGTTAATTTTACTTAAAGGGTTTCACAATCTCCCCAACTTAAACAATTAACGTCCTCGTCTGTATCTTCGCACATATCTAAGAACCATCCATTGGATAGATCGGAAGGACTAGAGGTGACTCTGATAGACTTTAGAGGTGCCCCCAACCATGTAGCACCATAACCCATCATGAGTTCAAGAATTCACTCCCATGGAGTGGTACTTTCATTGCATTGCACTTACCTCCTATTTGACATCTAATAGCATGCTATGATACCATTTATAATAGATCGAGCTCTTAACCATTAAGGCATTATCCATTTTGACCTCAATGGTCTCATGATTTTGTTCTTAGAAAAAAATTTAAGCAGGTCATCTATCTTGGGAGTGCTCTCACCTGAGCACGCTTAATTTTGGAGTTCTTATAGAAACTCTATCGCTATTTGAAAATACACATCGATGTTTAAGATTTCTGCTTAGTTATACTTAAGCGGTTTCACAAGATTATTTTGCTCATTTTATTATATTTGGGATAAATAGGCCTCTCACCGTTCAAATGTCCCTTCGTGTTCCACTGGCCTCTTGGTATGCTTGTGAAGACTCGAGTTCAGCATGAAGTGGAGCGACCTGTTGGAGATAACTTTCAGATACGAGAACACTCCACAGTAAAAGCAGTTTGGTTAGCACACTCGATTGATGATCGGGGTTGCATTGACGGTTATCAAGCAAATCGAAAATCACAAAATAACAAGGAGTAGATCATAGCACATGCATGCAAAAATAAACCTGAGCACACATACATCCAAACACAGAAAATAATATGAAAAACCTAAAAATGAGAAAAACTATGGAGCCACATCACAGAAAATATCCACTAAGAATCTTGAAGAGTACAGAATTACAAAAAGCTTCACCTTTGATAAGAAATATACAAGCTCTTACTCTAATATGAATAGGAGAGGAAGCAGCCACCACTAGGAGTATCTTCTCCAACATACAAGAGCTCTCTTGCACTGCAGCTTCATTAGGGATTCACCTTGGGATCTCCTCCCAGCAGCTAAAGCCTCCAACTCAAATGCCAACACATATGAGAAACACCACCACATGTTCCTTTAAGTATCCAGCTCAAATTCGAACCTCAAAAGGTCCAAAATGCCCTCCAAATTACTTATGGTGTAACTTAAAACTAGAGCAGAATTCTACCAGGCACTACGATGCCCCATAGCGTTTGGGCTTTGAGGCTAATAACCTGCTGCTGCAGCGCCCTGGTCTCTGTTAGCCTGTCGCTGCAGCGCGCGGTAGTGCCCGCCTCTCGGGATGACTGCTGCTGGGGCACGCTGCAGCGCCAATTTCCGCAGCGGCGCACTGCAACACTGATTTCAGCTACGACGCGCGGTAGTGCTCGCTTCTCTGCTTGTTGATCGCTGAGGTGCGCAATAGCGCCTCCGTCTCGGGAGAGGGAGCACCAAGGCGCGATGCGATGCGCTGCAGCACCTGTGTTGTTCCTGGACTTCGCACTTTGTTCCTAATCGCCTCGGGACCTCCTGAAAGCTTACCAGAGCACCATTAACATCTCCATGATGGACTAAATGGTCTCCACAGCACAGCACGACCAAGTTGGGTGCACCTGATTACAGCTTAAAGGGCATCAATGTGAGTGAGAATTTGAGTGATGAAGTCTCAAGTGCAGTATAATGGTCTTGGATTGGATCATGAATCAGTTTCAGAGCTTGGAGTAACTTTGGGTTAGCCATGGATCAACCGAGTGCAAGCTGGATGCGATTTAGACCAAGTGAGCCTGAAGAGTGCTGAAGGACCTAGACTGAACCATGGAGCCAGCACTTGGATGTCACCCAAGCACTGAGACAATTCCTGCAACAGAAGCTCCTCGAGCATTTAGGTGCGCCCAAGTGTTGAGGAGTTTGCTCCTAAACTCAAATGGATAGAAGCTCAAGCACTTAGGTGGGTCCAAGCACTGGTGTGTTGGTTCTGAAGTCAACAAGAACCTGTGGCTTTGGCACTTAGGTGCGCCCAAGCGTTGGAGGCAGTTGATCAGGTGCAACAGGAAGAAACTTGGGCGCGCTCAAACATTGGCACTTCTTTAGACAACAGGACCAGAGATAGAAACTTGGGTGTTTAAGAGCGCTCAAGCATCAACAAGCTGATTCAGCAGAATGCCAAGATAGTAGCCTGGGCACTTGGACGCTATCTAGCTCCATGTGTATCTCTAAGCAGCCGAAGGAACCAAAAATTTCAGCGTCTGGGCGCACCAAGTCGCTTACAAATGTGAATTTCTGTGAAGAAATTGGAACGTTGAGATTGCCTGATTGGACATGTAGCCGATCCATATGAAGGATGGGGACACATGGCCAATGCGAAAAAGTTTGGGGATCCAATTGGGCCTATCTTTTGTCCTTTTCTTTTGGAATATTAAAGGCATCTTTACCTTTACTTATAAGATAAGGCTAAGCTAAGGAGATAAGGGTGTGGGTTGTAAGTGGTATGGTGTGTTGGTTGTTCTTAGTGCATTGTTGGTTGTAAGCTGGAGATGGGTGGCTATGTACTATGTGGAAAAAGGAGTTGTAGAAGGGTTGGCAAAAGCTTGAGAACTCTTGAAGAGAGTGAGATATCTCTTGTATTTTCTTCTTATTATTATAATGAAATCTGCATGGTGTAGCTCCATGAATTTTCTTCTGTTGTGTTTACAGTGGATGTCCTATTTTTCTCGTTATTTTTGTTGTCTTGTGAACCCATCAAACATAGTTAATTTAGCATTAATTGTTATGCTTTCTGTAGGTTTTGTGTACTTTGATATTTGTTTTTGCATTGTTTTAGGACAAAAGAGCTGAAATGAAGGTCAAACAAGAAATCTAAAATCTAGAACAAGTCAGGCACTATGGTGCACCATAGCACGCCCCAGCGCGCCACAGTGCGCTGTGGCGGAAGTGCACCCAAGAAAACTGAGCTACAGCGCGCCGTAGCGCCCAACCAACAAAGAGCGTAGCGCTATAGCGGGCTGTGACGGATCCAAATAGAGAGCTCAGCACTATGGCATGCATCAAAAATTTATTCAAGCAGAAAGCCCAGCGCCACACCGCACCGTAGCGAATAATAAACAGAGAGTTCGGTGCTGTGGCGCGCTGCAGCACGCCGCAGCGCTCATAAAACAAAAAAGTTAGCGCTCCAGCGCGCTGCAGCACAATCCAAACAGAATCCCATGAGCTACAGTGCGCCAAAGCGCGTGACCGGCAGAGGGCCTGGCGCTACAGCACGCCGTAGCACCCGCCTAAAATCTAGAAAGGTTTCTACCTTTTCAAATCTGCATTGAAAAGACACATTGCATTTAATTATTTCCAATTCCCCACAATAGAATTTGAATGCTTATAGTTAAGGCTCCTCATTACCATGGAATAAAAGAATAATATTCAAGGCAAGTTCAACTTTCAAAATAGAGAATTAATGGCTAAATGAATGCTGAAAAAGCTGGGGGAAATGTTATAAAAGGTAGAATTCAGAATAGAGGAGGGTTCCAATTTTTAATCTCAAGCTCTTGGATACAGAAGCTACTGTAACAACAATTAGAAGAGAGTTCCCTGCCCAATGAAGGAAGGCTGCAGCCAAGGAAGAAGGAGAAGCACATCAAGCAAGGAACAAGAAGAGACTTAAGGAAGAGAGATTCAGGCAAACGCGACAGCTGTTCCTCGAGTATCGTATATTCTCTTAACTTTTTTGTTTTCTTGTAAAAGCCATACAAAGGCTTATTTTCTTTTGTTGCCTCTTTTGTACATTTGATTTAATGGCAGCCTAAACCTTTCTTGGGGAGGGTTGGGTATATGCATGTGAGGATGTAAGAATGTAATGTTTGTACTCTTAAATATCAATCAAAATCATTTAGTCATTTTCGATTTAATGTTTGTCAATAAATAAATTAGAAATGCATGTTTTGTAATGAAGAAATCTAAGCAAATAATATTTTAATTGTAAAAACCGTAAAAATCATAGAGCTCATAGATCACTTAAAAGTAAGGCTGTGCATACTGAGCGTCGACGCCCGAATATCTGTAACAACATTTGCTGTGCGAGAACGACCCATGCACAACCTTAGACCTAAGCTGATCAATAGAGCCATGGAATCATTAATATTCTCCGAGCTCCATTGCTCACCATAGCTTATGCGAAGAATTTGTGCATGATTAGCTTAGAGCTATGTGACAAACTCTCTGAGCGTCATTGCACATGACTTTGGCTAAGCTAAGAAGTTGACGCATGTGAGCTGAGAGCCACTAATTGAGCCTCATCGCTCATTCTAGGTTTATGCGAGGATTTAGAGCATTGAGTGCTATGGGTGATGTGACAAAAACCCATTTAGCCCAATAACTCATCTCCTTAGATAAACCCAAAATTAATGCATATGAGCCATTAGTGGAATCAAGTTCATATGATGCACAACTAAAACTATCGATTTCATAACTTAGACGGTATTGAACTCAATCAACATTGATCACATGAAGGTCTAAGTGTCGAGATTGAACTTTTTTGTGTTCTTCTCTGAGCACTAGGCAAGACTTAGCACATTTAGGGGACTCCCTAGAGAAGACTAAGTTTCTTGATTTTTAACTAATTAATCCAATTGGTTTGATACTAAATTGAGAAAGAAGAGTACTTACATGAACTCTTATTGAATTGCATGCTAAAACCCAACTCTCCCTATATTCTCCAAAAATAGTTTTGAATCCAAGAAACTTTGACTTTGTTAAATCAGGACCAAAAATTATCAACGATTTGAGCACTTAAACATTAGCTAAATTAAGCAAACTTCAGTAACAAAAATAAAACCGTTCCTAGAGGACGATAAATCTTGGGATGTCACAATTCTTTATTACTTCAGATCACGTACACTTGCGTGCAAAGGTGATGAAGCTAATGGATCCATTGAAACTTCCATGACTTTCTCATATGTATTTGACAAGGTGAACTGTAGTCTAGTTTGGTGCTCAAATCATAACTAGTATCAGAGAGGATCATACTTTGTTCGAGTGGGAGCAATGACTGCAAATATGAAATACGATAGAGAAATAACAGAACAAATTTTGCATTCTGAAAAATGCAGATGGAGGATCTGTTGTACCAAAAAATATTGTATCTTCCAGTGGAGGGCATCGCAAAGAAGCCGCAATATATGAGCAATCAAGATTGCCAAATCTTGGACAGAATAACCCTAGGCATGATTTGGCTATCCCTGACTTCATCTATGGTGTTTAACATTATGCACAAGAAAACTATTGTGGACATGATGGTTGTATTAATGAGGATGTACGAAAAGCCCTTAGCATCAAACAAAGTATTCCTGATAAAAATACTATTTAATATGAAGATGGCGGACTATGGTTCGGTGACGGAGCATGCAAACTTCTTCAACACTGTCACGAGTCACCTGAGCTCGTTGAATGTCTAGTTTGACGATGAGGTCCAGGCGTTGATGTTGTTGTCTTCATTGTTCGAGAGCTAGGATGCTTTTGTAACAACAGTGAGAAACTCTACAAGAGCTGAAACTTTGAAGTTTGATGATGTGGTCAAGCTAATATTGAACGAAGATGCAAGGAGAAAATTTGGTGGCAATGCTTCTACATTCAGAGCAATTAATGCTGAAAATACAGGAGCCGAGTTGAAGCAGCTCAAGGAAAAGGAAGTTGGTGAGCTGAGCCAAATGCTGGAACTACAGCGAAGAGGGTCATATCTGATGGCATTGCTAACAACGAAGAAGAGCTAGAAGCTCAAACTGGGAGAAAGGCAGTGTAGTGAGCATAACAGCTACAGATCTCGAAGATGTGATATTCCTGTATCAAGACTAAATGATATATTGGGTGGTGGATTCATGAGCGTCATGCCATGTAATGACCCAAAGTCGTTATTTTGCAAATTATGTCAGAATCCTGCTTTAGAAATCAGGATCCCGGGGAATTTCAATTTAGGGCAAACAAAACTACCAATAGATAGAAATAATTTTTAGATCAAAGTGCCATAATTCGGGAAAAAAATCCGATTAACGGATTCTCCCGTTCTATTTTCCAAAATCTTTAAATTCTAAAAATCAAAAACATTAAAATGCGTGTCCGAATTTATCATTTTCAGTGTTGACGTGTTAAGTATATTATTTAAAGGCTACTCGAGAAGTTTCATCAAATTCTGAGCGCCGGATTTATCATGGCTAATTTCTCAAGTTCTTAAACTTCAGAAATTAATTAAAAATAAAATATTTGTCCGAATCGAAAATTTTCAGCGCGAGGGTATTCGTCATGTCGTAACACACCTCGGTGTCAAGTTTCGTTGTATTTGAACTCCAAACGACGGAAAAATGCAATTAATTTGAAGTTTAATTTTTTTTTTCATTTTTCTCCTCTGTTTTTCCTTCCTACGCCCCCCCTTTTTGATTGCATCCTGCGATCTTTCTCCCGCGCCAAGCGGGAGAAGCTTTCGCGCCACGCGGAAGCCTGGCGCACATGCGGTGCCTGCCTGCGCCGTTTTTGGCGCAGGCTGTCGGCCCATAGGGCCGACCACGACCCCATCGACCCCACTCCCGCCTTCTGGCGGGAGAAGCTTCCGCGCCAGTAGCCCCCTGGCGCGTGCCAGGCGCCATTTGGCGCACGTTGTGGCGCCCCCTCCTGCACCTACAAGTACCCCATTCCCTCCCCTCTTCTCCCCACAGCCTTCCAGCAGCCTCTTCCCCTCTCCTTTCCCCAAATCAGCCAACCCTTCCTCCTTCCGGTAGCCCCGACAGCCCCTTCTAGCCACCTTCCGGCATCCCCGACAGCCCCTTTCAGCCACCTTCCGGCATCCCCGATAGCCCCTTCCAGCCTCCTTCCAGCAGCCCGGCAGCCCCGATAGCCCCTTCCAGCCACCTTCCGACAGCCCGGTAGTCCCCGACAGCCCCTTCCAGCAGCTTCCAGCGGCCTGGCAGCCCCCGGCAGTACCTTCCGGCAGCCCGGCAGCCCCCACAGCAGCTCCAGCAACCCTCGACCATTTTTCGGCCAACCCGTTCCAACTCCTCTTCGTATTCCGGCGATCCTAAATCTAGGGTAAGAGAAGGAAATTTGAAGAACACATTCGCTTTCTTTTAATTTGGTTACTCTCTTTATAACTATCAAATTTATGGCTAGTCATGCACAATAGAATTTTCCTCATTAATTAATAATGAGAATGATTCAAAGTGTTATAAATGACTACTATTTTCTATTTGCCAATTCAGTAGATTATTCTGACTTTTTCGTCATACATTAGTATGATAATCATGAAGACACCTTAACAACTGCTTTAACAGCAGCTTAATTCAATTGAACTTCAAAGGCAGAAGAAGAAGAACAGAATAAAAGAATAAATTAAACTTCTAAATCATTCAAAAGCTAACTTAAAAATATCGGAGACTTAAATGCAGATTGAGCGAACTGTCACTCATTCGAGCTGTTGAACTGCTGAACTAAAGATTAAAGGTACCCAGTATATGACTTGCATTACATTTTGCATTTTTTTATTACTGCTATGCTTCACTTATTTGCTTTGAGCAGAATTCATTTGAAGCTTGGTTGGTTGTCCGGAACCAACATATTAACATTCGGGGTTGTTACTGGAAAATGACATCGGTATCATTCGGGGTTGTTGCTGGAAAAATGACATCAGCAACATTCGGGGTTGTTATTGGAAAATGACATCAATAACATTTGGGGTTGTTACTGGAAAAATGACATCAGTAACATTCGGGGTTGGTTACTGAAAAATGACATCAGTAACCGTTATTTTGTGATATATACTTGTTGCAGGAAGTTACTTGCTTATTTTACGCAATTGCCTTGCCTATCCTGCATTTTTAACTCTGCTAAACGCATTTTCATAAAGTAATTTGTTATTGTGTACATCACTTATAGTATTTTTTAATTACTGGGAATTCAAATCCCGATATTATTTTCTGTACAATACCAGGTCAGGTGCTCCTGGAAGAGGTTAAACAAGAACCTTAATTTTCAAAAGATCGACGACGGCGCTGAATTGCTTATTTTGTTTATTTGTTTTGTACGATGATGGACCTTGTAATAAGAACTTTTGATAAATGAAAAATATCATTCACTTTTATATGCATATTCTTTTTCTCTCAAATTGCTTGATATGATCCTGCGGTGAGTAGTCACCCAATGCCAGAACGGTTTCTATCGAACCGGCATCGGGCCCTCACATGCCATGTGACATTTAGCAAGGTGGTGCTCAGAAACTACATCGCGGGCCACAACTATTGTGCTTAAGCTTGGGAGATGATACTACATACAACATTACGAGGTGAGGAGATGTGGGCATTAGATTGCCGAGCGATGCAACGTAGCAGCTAAAGATTGTTCGACATATTCTGAGCCTGAATAGGAACTTGATCTTTGTCGACTAGCTAGCACGAGCTAGGTTTGTGAACAATGTTCACAGAGGACTCCTGCAAGGTGACCAAGGGATCCTTGGTGACTTCACGTGGGAGGAAACTCGGGTCACTGTATGTGATGAGTTAGACTTCGACAACAGCGCTTTGGTCTAAATGGCACAAAGGGAGAGGGTTTGAACTTGAATCTCCCCTCTCAAAAAAAGACGTGATCAGGCGACAGAGAAAGTCAAGCTCGCTCTAGACAAGGATCTCGATGGCCACGTAGTGATTGAAGATGAGGCTTTATTGAGACGGGTTCAGCTTCATGCACCAAGGAGTGAGCCCAAGAAGTCTCATAGGTTGTGACATGCTTGAAAGAAGTAGGAGCGGGCCAAGGGTGGCAAGATGGTACGACCACCGACACCAAGTCTAGCAGGTGACTTGGATGCTTAAACAACTGACGGAAGGAATACTACTCTTTGTAAGTGGGTGAGATGGAGACCCAATGGAAACAAGCACCGAAAGATGGTTCATGCATAAGCGTATGAGACGAACCCGGAATTGATTACTCAAATTTATATAATTTGGTGGTGGGGTTCTAGATGTGATCAAAAGACGGTGTTGAGCCACACCATGCCTCAAGGATTATGAAAATGTTGCCAAGGTGAAGAAGATGGTAACCTACACTTAGTCTCCAAGTGGGAGGTTGTAATGACCCTATGTCATTTTGAGAAAGACGTTAAAATCCCCGCTATACCTAATTTTTGTTGTTTACCCACAAATTTTCGTGTCCTGTTAAAATTCCCTCTAAAATTAGTTTTTCGTCAAATTTCTGTTACGTATTGATTAAATTGGGGAAGTTTCTCATAGCCAAATAATGCTAAAATGAAATTTTAAGCTTTGCCATTAATTTCGTAAGTAAATGCAAATTAGTAAAATATTCAAAACTTATTACATTTTCTGTAACCGGCGGAAACACCTCTCCCAAGCCATTCAAGCTTCTTTATTTACAGCCGTTGGAAGTAATGCACGCAGGATCTTCCTTTCCGCTCGCTAGGAAACGCATGACAATTTAAGTAATAGCGTGAATGAAGCCTTATGCGTAACCTTTATTCTCCCTTGAAATTGCCGTATCAAATTCGGCGGTTTCCATAAAGCTCTATTTAGAGCCACCGAGCGGAATCGGCCTCTTCATGAAAGATGCAAAGCTCTAAGAAGCCACTACCTCCTCCACAACCCCTTGACACAACCCCTTGCTGAAATACTGACCTTTGCCGAGAAGAAACAAAGACATCTGAACGCACCAGCACCGACGACCGATTCTTCTCTCCCACACGATCCCCTTCTGCGTTCAACAACCGCTCTGTTTGGAATCAACAAATCGTAGGAGTGATGATCCAGATCGCTCCTCCCAACTTCTCGACGCTCTCCTAAGCTGACAGAACGACCTTAAGTTTGCAATAAGACGCAGATGATCGATTGAGAAGCTGACATCTTCCCGCACGACCTCTTCTCGTCCGCTTCAGCATTAGTAAAATTTCCTGCATCTAAAGTACGAAGCTCCTCCTATGATTTGCTTTTGTTTTGATCAAAGTAAATAGGATTGAATTATCTTAAGTTTCACTTAATGTATGCGATTAGGACTACTGTACATGCTCCTATTAATTAGTAACCTAATAGAATTATCATTTCTTTACATATTCTTTGGTATATGATAGTTTTATTTTAATCATTAATATTATGGGTGTCATCATGCTTTAATCAATGCAGATTACTTACAGCGGGGGTGGGTGTCACTAGATTGATTTGCACTTAACCTGAAATTGATTTGTTATGCTTCAAAATCCCAAAAACAATTTAAGATCCATTCCTTGGGTAATCTCATGATCTCAAATTCTATGTAAATTCACATAGGTTATAGCTACAGTCTAAATTTTTATCTTTAGGTCAAGAATTAGAATTCATTAGAATAATTCTATCAGAATCAGATTTTCTTATACAATTTGAAACCATAAATTCTCTTCAGTTTAATGTTTAATCTAACGAACTTTTAAGTCTCAGTTGAAATTCGGTGATAGTCAATCCATAAATTGAACTGAATTGTGATCAATTTGTAATCTCAATTTAAGCAATTTGTATTCTAATTGTAATTTAGTAGGTGAAGATTACAAGGCTAATAAAGTTACAAAACATAATTTTTGCAAACACATCAAATCTCTCAGTACTACATCAGAATTATGTGTGATTCATCTTATTAAGTCTACACAAATGCACACTAAATATTACTTTTATACTCTTATTTTCTTTTATTGCTGCTTAAGTATCACTTTGAGCCTATTTCATGTTGATATTAAAAGTGTTATTCTTAATACTAATTTATAAAAGATAATGTTTATGTATCTTGTGAATGTTGCAAAGGGTTCCAAAACGGTGGTTGAGTAAGTTACGGATGGGGTTAGTTCTCGGGAGGTATAAGGGTGCTATCTGGAGCCTTTGTGATGCAGGGCAACACTAGGGTAAGTGTTGCAGGGCTCTAAAGCAATCCTAGGATTCGTGAATATTTATGAATGCAGTTTGTAAAATGTATTCGGTAATTTAAGCACCTTTTGCACAACTGTTTTAATTCATTTAAGCTTTAGCAATTGCCTGCAGAAGATTTCACATTAATTTGAAATAACTTTCGTTGGTGATGGGGTGTCGTGAATCATGAACGGGAAGAACAGTTAACATCGGTTCCGGATCAAAGGGAAGGTTCCGATCCGGAAAGGAAACTCCCAATTCGAGTTAGACTTGCCATGCGGGTGTGTTCGGAGACATTTTCAA
Source organism: Gastrodia elata (assembly GCA_016760335.1). Classification (NCBI taxonomy): domain Eukaryota; kingdom Viridiplantae; phylum Streptophyta; class Magnoliopsida; order Asparagales; family Orchidaceae; genus Gastrodia; species Gastrodia elata. The sequence goes on from CM028673.1 coordinate 873,111, forward strand.
TTCGAAATCACTCACAGCGATCAGATTTAGATTTGCGCTCCTACAAATAACTTCTTCCCGAAAATTGCACGAGAAAACAATTAAATAAATTCAGTTTTAGGGCTTAGGAAGGCCAAACACACGCCAGTTTAATCCAAGAGCGAGAACGGTGATCCGGAAAGATTCCTTGCGTGAAACAGACTAGTGCCAGTGTCGTCGTGGGTTGGAAGACCGACTGTAGCGGTTCTGGTGGAGGGTGGACTTGGCGGTGGCGGCAGTTATGATGGCGGTGGCGGCTATGGAAGCGGCGGCGGCAGCGGTGGCGGCGAAGGAGGCTATGGCGGCAGCTGTAGCGGCTATAACGACTGTCCTGCAGGGGGAATTCCGAAGGCAGCAAGGAGGAGGGTCCGGAAGGTGGCGGTTAAGGCTTGGCAAAGGAGGATTCGGAAACTAGGGTTTTCCCGGGAAAAATAAGAGTTGTTCTCGCTGTTTGGAGAAAACTCATAATTTTTATTAAAAAAAACTACCCATAAAATACAGATTTTGGGTATTTATAATACCCTCAAAACAATCAAGTCCTTAGAGTATTTTTAATAAACGAACGGAGGGCTAATATTCGTCCCTCCGATCAATACATGAAACGGACAAAAATAAATACATAAAAATAAAAACAGCTCTTGAAACGGACGAAAATAAATGCATAAAAATAAAACGGCAACGTCATGGCCGGTACGGGTTCGGGCGGGCTCGGCGACGGGACCCGCGTCGAAGATGGTCCCCATCAACTCTCCCCCGCTCAAAAGCATTCATCACCGGTGAGTGGTCTGCGCGGTAGCAAGCTAAGAGGTCAGCATCCTATCTCTCAATCTCCTCTGCAAGTACCCAACTGTGATGGCCCAATGCCGATTTAGCGGAAATCATTCCGACATCGGGTGTTCACTTACCGCAGGATCATATTGAGTAATGAAAGAAAAGAAGGGACACATATAAGACATTTCTCATTTATTTTAAACTTCATAATACAAGATCTAACATCGTACTCCTCGTTCAAAAGTGAAAAATAAATTTAATACAAAATATAAGCAAAAACAGCACCGTCGTAGGTCCATTTGCAGATTGAAAATTTTAAGCATTAGGGTTCTTGTTTAAGCTCTTCCAGAAGTACCTGACCTGGTATTGTACAACAAACAATACCGGGATTGGAATTACCAGTAATTAGAGAGTACTCTAAGTGCCACAGTAATCAAGCAATATTATATTTTATAATAGCAGAGATGCGATTTGAGAAAAAGATGTAGGAAAAATATTAAGGTAAAAGCGCAAATGAAATAATTTATTTCCTGCAAAAGATATTAGCACAAAAATGCAGATTACTGATGTCGTTTTTCTAGTAACTTGCCACGAATGTTATTACTGATGTTTTCTTTCCAGTAATGTGATGACCCATATTCGGTTGGTATAACCAAACTAACATTGGATGCATCCTTCGGCAGGATCATATTGGCAGTTAGGTAAAATAACAGTTAACAAACATCCATTGCCATTCAAATATGAGAAACAACATTCATTCAATTTAAAATAAAATAATATCCAGAATTCATTACTTGCCTTTCATTTTACAAAAATAAATATCCCTTGAAGGGGGCAGTTATTTTCTGTTAATTTGTCACGCCATGTCTTTAAGCTATCTCAGCTTCCTCCAGCTGTAACTGATCTGGCATTATAAAAATAATGCATTAGTGCACATTCTAAATACAAATGCTATTAAAAATATACTTAAAGCATAGCAGAAGGTAAAAAAAAATGAGATAACAATTGCAGGGAAATACAGTATGTTTCAAATAAAAGATGATCATGTCACTTGCAAAATAAATGTTCTGTTCACATGCCAAGTGTCAAAAGGAAAATCAATAATAGCGTAAATTCATGTTTATGTTTATGTCTATGATATCATGAAGCAATAATAGCAGTTCTGTTGGGCAAAGCCAAAATCATGAGGCTGGGTACATATGCATTTAAGCATAAACCTTCACCTGGACCCCCTTAAGGGTCTCAGATGGCAACGTGCATTTAAGCAACCTTCACTTGTGCCTCCCTTAAAGGATCCAGATGGCACCCTTATAGCTCCCGAGGACTAGCCCAGTCTCTAACCTATTAATGCTCCGTTTCGGAACCCTTCTTGCAACATTCACAAAATACATAAATATTATTCAATTTATCTTACATTATTAGTAGTAAGAATAACATATTAGGTAGCAATAGGCTCTAAGCGATGCATAAGCAGCAAATGAAAGTAAAAGCATATAAAGTAATATCCAGTGTACCTTTTGTGTTTTGACTAACAAGACGATTCACTCAAAACCTCGATGTATCTGCAAAAGTTATAAATTTGGAACTCTATTATACTTTGAAAGTAAGGTTTTGTGTTTCAACGAATCTTATTTACTCAGCATACTACCTAACTTAGCCTTTCGTAATAGTATCTATTACCTAATGTTTGGGTATTGAAGTGAATATAATTTTATAAATTCATCATAATCATCCTATTGATAAATCCATATACAAAAGGCTTTTAAATAACACTTTTATACTTGGCTCTACCTCGATTAACTTTATTAAGGAAGCTTAAGATCTATGCCTACACCTCTTATTCAAATAATTATGGCATTTGATTAGATTATAGATAATATATGTGAAATTAAATTGGGTAAATAGAAATAGATGCAGCAATTAATGTGTGAATCAGACAAGTTCTAATTATAGTAAAGTAGGTTCAGTAAGTAATTGATTTAGACCTTATAATGAATCCACGTAAGAGTTTTAAAGTTGGTGATTTAGGGATTTAAAACATTATTAATATTATGTCGCAATATTTCAATTGATCGGAATAAAATTTGTTTTACTATAAATCTAGTGAATCCTAAAAAATTCAAGATTAACCCCAATAAAAGAAATGCTTAATTTCATTATACCAAATTTTTAAATCTTAAATCATTATTATTATTATGATTATTATTATCATATATATACATATATATATATATATATAAATATATACATCTATCTACATATACGTATATAAATAAATACATATATATATATATCTATATCTATATTTCTATATATAGACACGTATATATCTCCATTTCTTAAGAGAATCGACAGAGCTCTTACCTTAGCCGAGCGGATGAGTCGAGCGATAGGAGGGAGTCGGCGCAGAGAAGAGGTCGATGCAGAGCGGAACCGGCGAGCAAGGGATCGGCACTGCGTCGACTGGGTGAGGGCTACTGCACGCGAGCAGAGGTCGAGCGTTAAGGACTCCTGATGTCCGTCTCTCGGCGCCGCAGCGAGAGGAGAATCGAGCGCAGGGGAGACAATTGGCTCGGGTTGCAGTCCGTCGGCCCAGGTACGCTCTATGGAAGAGAGGGAGGGTAGATAGAAGTTTGTTGTGAGGGATCATTGGTTATGTGGGGATTTAATAGGACGCGTACGTAACGTGCGTCCGTATGTTGCGGCGTGAGCCACGGACTGGGCTCGTCAATTGCGTACGAAACGTGCCTCCTTCCAAAACCGTCGGCTCCTTTATGCATTACTCGCAAGCAGGAAGGTAACGTTCCGTTAGCCTTTCTATTTGAAACCTTCTGTCGGCTTTATTATCGATGGTTTCTTAAAAGGTCCGTCTGCTTCATTTGATCCTGGGCTTAATGAGGTAAGTAATGCTTAACTAAATTGAGTATGGGTTAATGAGTGTTAATTTTTATTTCAGTATTAGCTGAATTTGAAAAGCTTCCTGAAAAGTTATTATAGCAGGAGATTTAACGGTAACTGAAATTTGCGGTAGATTTAATGAATCGAGAATTTAATTTTTACCTTATAATGACCTAGGGTCATTACAAGTAACAACCCACGAATGCTATTACTAATGTCATTTTTCCGGTAATTAGCCACGAATGTCGTTACTGATGTCATTTTTCTAGTAACTAGCCACGAATGCCGTTACTGATGTTATTTTTTCAGTAACTAGCCACGAATGTCATTACTGATGTCGTTTTTTTAGTTGCTGGCCACGAATGAAAATGATGTTGGTTTATTACAACCAACCAAGCATTAATATTACTGAGTCATTTTTTCAGTAACCCACGAATGTTACCACGTTGGTTTCGAACAACCAACCAAGCTTCAAAATGAAATTTGGCTTGAAGCAATTAAAGCGAAGCAAAGCAGTAATAAAAATGCAAAATATAATACATGTCATATACTGGGTACCTTTTGTCCTTTAAGTTTGGATGAGTGACAGTTTGCTCAATCTGCATTCTAAGTTTTTGATATTTCAGTATTTTGCCAATTATTTAAGGAATATTATTTCTTTCTTTTTTTAAGGACTCATATTCTTCTTTCTTGTCTTTATTCTTTCATATTCTCATAATGATATAAGTCTTTATTTAGTCATTTTATATAATGAATAAAAGCAGAATTAGATTGATTGATTAGAAATATAATAGACATCTTTATTTACATTTTCACTGTTTTTCATTATGATAATGTGAACGATGTATTTGAGATGTTAATATTATTATTTATTATTATCATACTTATGATTAAGCACAAAAGAAAAAATTTCAGTTCTTTTCTTTTCCATTTCTTACCTTAAATTAGGACTGCTTGGAAAATGAAAGAAGGCTGGAGGCTGGAGGAGGGCTGTGGGGGCTGGAATTGGAGCTGGCTGCTGCTGTTGTGGCATTGAGGAGAAGATGGTTGTTGCTGTAGGGCGGAGAGGAGAAGTTGTCTGCTGCTGTAGGGCTGAGAGGAGGAGAGAGCTGCTGCTATGGGGCTGAGGAGAAGATGGTTGTTGCTGTAGGGCTGAGAGGAGGAGAGGGCTGCTGTTGTGGGGCTGAGGAGAAGATGGCTGTTGCTGTAGGACTGAGAGAAGGAGAGGGCTGCTTATGCGGGGCTGGTTGGAATGGAGAAGAAGGAGCTGCTGGCTGTGAGAGACTTGGTAGGGGTTGTCGGCTGTGGTAGGGGAGTTGGTAGGGGTTTGGGGGCTGCTGTTTGGAGAGAAGGGAGGGCTAGAATGGCAGCTATTTGGGGAGGTGAATGAGGCTTGGTTGCTATAGGCTAAGGAGGAGGAGGGGCTGCTGTGGGCTGGCTGGCTGTGGGGAGAAGAGGGCTGGTTATGGGCTGATGGGGGGGGCTGGTAGGGACTGAGGGAGGAGTTGGTAGCTTGCTCGCTGGTTGCTGGGGGGGGGCTGGCCGCTGGTAGGAGCTGAGGAGGAGGGGCCAGCAGCTGCGGAGAAGGGCTGCTTCTGCTGTGAGGCTGAGGGAGAAGGGCTGGCAGTTGAGGAAGAGGGCTGGCAGCTGAGGAGGAGGGGATGCTATGGGACTGAGGGCTGGGGGAGCTGCTGGGAGAGAAAGGAGAAGGGAGGTTGCTACTTTAGGCTGGTTGTGAGCATTTGGAGAGGGCTGCTGTGTGGTTTAAGTAGAGAATAGAGCATGATGGGTAAGAGGGGGATAAGGGAGGCTTAATGGCATGTGGATTAGGGGATAAGGTGCTAATATGGGCTGAAGATTCTTCAGCTTGGGAAGAATCGCATGCAGCTATTGGGGGGAAGAAATTTTCTTAAAGAAAATTTATTAAAGCTACTTAAACTTAAAATTAATCGTATTTTTCTGCCGTTTGACGTCCAAATACAATAAAACTTGACACCGAGGTGTGTTATAATATTACGAACACCCTCACGCCAATAATTTTCGATTCGGAATAATATTTTATTTTATATTAGTTTTTGAGTTTAAAAAACTTCAAAATTAACCGCAATCAAACCAGCGCTCAGAATTTGATGAAACATCTCGAACAGCCTTTAAATAATATATTGATCATAACGATACTGAAAATGATGAATTCGGGCACATATTTAATGTTCAAGATTTTTATAATTTAAATAATTTAGGAAATAAAACGGGAGCTTTCGTTATTCGGATTTCTCCCAAACTAGGGCACCTTGATCTTTAAAATAAATCTCACCTATGGTATTTTTTGTTTGTCCTAATTTGAAATTCTCTGGGATCCTGATTTCTAAGGTGGGTTTTGACATAATTTACAAAGTAATAACTTTGGGTCGTTACACCAACTGTCCTCAGTGTCGGGTCATCCTCTCTAATGAACCAAGTATCTCTGTAAGCCACCCTCAATAGTGGCAATTGTCTCCTCATCCAGAATCTGCTCTAGCAGTGAATCTTCTCAGGGCAATCTGTCTGTGGACCTCGGTATTAGCAATAGGTTCTTAACTGAAGCTCTGTCCTTTGGTGTTGGGGTGCTACCATCAGGGGTGGTAGTATTAGGGGGAAAAGTAGGCATGACTGTCTGTGGAGCTATATCCTCATCAACACTCTGCTCTCTCATACATTCCGGTTCAGAACTATCTGCAGAAGTGTAACGACCCAAAGTCGTTTTGCAAATTAGGTCAGAATCCCGCCTTAGGAATCAGGATCCCGGGAAATTTCACTTTAGGGTAAACAAAACTACCAATAGGTAGAAACAACTTTAAAGATCAAAGAGCCATAATTCAGGAAAAATCCGAAAAACGGAAGCTCCCGTTCTACCTTTAAAATTTCTAAATTCTAAAAATCAAAAACATTGAAATACGTGTCCGAATTCATCGTTTTCAGTGTCGACATGTTAAGTATATTATTTAAAAGCTGCTCGAGAAGTTTCATCAAATTCTGAGCGTCGATTTGATCGTTACAAATTTTCGAAGTTTTAAACCCCTAAATTTAAAATAAAATAAAATTTTGCTCCGAATCGAAAAATTTTGGTGCGAGGGTGTTCGTCATGTTGTAACACACCTCGGTGTCAAGTTTCATTGTATTCGGATGTCGAACGACGGAAAATTGAGAAGATTTTAAATTTAAGTTTTTTTTTTATTTTTCCTCTGTTCTTCCCCTGCTCCTTACGCTCGCCCCCCCCTTCGCCAATCGCGTCTGGCGACGCGATCACAGGCTCTGTCGCGAGACAGAGCCTGCAGCGGAAGGGTGTACATGTTAATTTGTTTTTTAGATGGATCCTCGTGATGATATGGTTGAGTACTACGAGGACTGGGAGATTGGCCGTAGTCCCTCAGACTTCGAAATTACAGATATTAGCGTCAACATGAATACTCCTGCCGAAGAATCTAAAATTGATGTTCTAACAGAAAAGCTGAAGAATGTAGAAGAAATATTAGCCTGGTGGTTATCAAGATCCGGGAACAGGATAAGGGATCTTGAGGTGGAGGTGCAAGAGCTGAAAGGGACACTATAGGGGAGGATGACCGCTCTTGAATGGGAGGTCAAGAGAAATGATGACGTGAAAAATTGTCAGATTATCCGCCTTCAGGATGAGCTTTATCAAGTTAGGAAACTCATAAAGTTTGGCAACATAATTGCCGCTATGTCTAAAGGAAAGGGGATAGTCAAGGACCTCGGGGAGTCCTCAAAAAAGAGGAAATGTAGTTCTGAATCCTCCAGTTAGTTAAAATAAGAAGTTAGATTTTTTAATCTTTTTGTTGCATTCAGTAAGGAATAAGTCTTACTGTTAATGCAATTCTCTTTTTGTACAAATTTATTATTAGATAAAGTTTTGTTTGAAACTAAAAGGTGAAATCTTATATATCATGATTAATTGTTTGTGTATTCGGCAAGTTTCAAACCGCCCCAAAAACTCAAACTTTATCACTCCAAACAGATGAATTCCGATGAAGGCTTCATCGCAGTACCTGCCGAAACCCCAGTTAAAACCATGATCTCCTCATCGGCAGCGGACAATAGGACAGATCGTCTACTAGAAGCTGTCTTACAAGCTCTCTCTAATCAAGGCAAAGCCTCCACCTCCCTGCTCTCAGCAGAAGCCCCTCAAGAGCAAAGAGTGCGAGTGGACAATGCCCTCCAGGCCTTCATCAAACTCAACCCTCCTACTTTTAACGGCTCGGCCAGACCCATGGAGGCCGAAGACTGGATCCAAGCCGTAGAGAGCAAGCTAGACAGCTTGAAGTGTCCATCTAGCGAGGAAGTTAGACTAGCAAAATACTTGCTAGAGGGTGAAGCGGAGAGATGGTGGAGGATCACGTTCGAGACAACCTTTAAAGGCTTCAGTCTTGAGGACGTGTCGTGAGCGGAGTTCACAACCGCTTTTAGAAGTCGCTATATTCCCGATTCCGCCCAGAGAATACTAGAAAGCCAATTTATAAGGGTAGCTCAGGGTGATCGATCTGTAGCAGCCTACGAGACGGAGTTTACGAAACTCTCTCGTTATGCACCGAAGCTGGTGGACTGCGAAGCTTCGAGGTGCAGTAGATTTTTGGAATGTCTAAAAGACAGCATTCGCACTAACTTGATTTCTTTGAGGCATACAAATTTTGCTGATCTTTTGGACTGTGCGATAATGCTGGAGCACAACGAGCAGGTGATTGCGGAACGACAAGGAAGAGACCAATCACCTCTAATGTGAACCAGGAGACTTCCAAACGTCCCCGCTACCCTCCTCTAGCAAGGGCATACCAAATGTCTGCAGAAGCTCCCAAGACCACCGAAGGCGGAGCATGTGATCGACCGCACCCTGGTGGGAGATGCTACCATGGGCAGAACTGCTGCTTTATTTGTGGACGCGTCGGCCATGGTTACCGTTTTTGTATCGCCAAAAGGACGGTAGATGGTGATATTATCCATGGGGCAAGATCTGCCCCAAGCCAGAATTCAGCACCAACAACCTCCCCAGCCAATAATCGTCGAAGGGGAACTGCTCCTAGGCAAGTCGCTTCGACAGCAGCACCTACCCAAAGGAATGGTCATGCCCCTCGAGCCACCGTTCCAGCAAGGATATATACACTCTTACCCCTTTCATAGCACCCGACGACAGTAACGTGGTGTTAGGTACACTTTTCTTTATTTCATTATCACGCTTGTTTAAACTTTTTGTGATAGTTATATCCTTTTTAATTAGGCACCATACAAATTAATAGCGAACCTTTTAGCGTTTTGTTCGATACAGGAGCAAGCCACTCCTTTATTTCAAAAAATTGCGTTAAGACCCTAAATATTCGTGTTGCAATCTAACCAGCACCCTCAATATTGGGTTGCCTTCCGGTGCCACCATGAGCGCTTAACAGTTTTGTATTTGCAACATCCCTATTAATAATTTAGTTTATGAGGCTACTCTACAAGTCCTTCCTATAAAGAACTTCGATATTATTTTGGGGATCGATTGGTTAAGTATGCATGAAGCAGTTATTGACTGTCAGAAGAAGAAAATTACTTGTAAGAAAGAAAGGAAACCAGAAGTATTCTTAGGCAGATTAAGTATTAACGCTTCTCTAATCATCGCACTTAAGGCTGAGAAGTTAATCCACAAGGGGTGCGAGGCCTACCTAGTCTCTTTGATAAATAAGCCGGGAGAAGACATCTCTTTATCAGAAATCAATGTTGTAAAAGATTTTCCTGATGTTTTCCCCGATGAACTACCTGGTCTACCTCCAATAAGTAGATTTTCCTATTGAATTAGTACCTGGGTCGCAGCCTCTGTCTAAAGCACCTTACTGTTTAGCCCCAAAAGAACTGCAAGAACTTCACGAGCAATTGCAGGACATAATTAAAAAAGGTCATATAAAGCCCAGCATGTCACCATGGGGAGCTCCAGTTCTTTTTGTAAAGAAAAAGGATGGGTCAATGCGGATGTGCATCGACTACCGGGAATTGAACAGAATAACCATAAAAAATAAGTATCCGCTTCCTCGAATTGATGATCTATTCGATTAACTCGCCAGGGCTGAAGTCTTCTCAAAAATAGACTTACGATCAGGTTATCACCAAGTTCGAATACGAGAGGAAGATGTTCCGAAAACTGCATTCAGAACTCGTTACGGGCATTTTGAGTTTTTGGTGATGTCGTTTGGACTAACCAATGCTCCCTCAGACCGTTTCTGGACAAATTTGTAATCGTATTTATCGACGACATTCTTATTTTCTCAAAAAGTGAAGAAGATCATGAAAATCACTTAAGGCTTGTGTTAAGCACATTAAGGGAGCATTAATTATTTGCAAAATACACAAAATATGAATTTTGGCTTAAATCTGTTGCCTTTCTTGGCCATGTGATCAGTGCTGAAGGGATACAAGTTGATCAGAATAAGATAAGCGCCATTCAGAATTGGCCGCAACCCTCTTCGGTGACTGAGATTCGTAGCTTTTTAGGTCTAGCAGGCTATTATCGAAAATTTGTTAAGGGGTTTTCGCTATTAGCCTCTCCTCTTTCAAGGTTAACTCAAAAGGCGGTACCCTTTGTGCGGAGTCAAGATTGCGAGCAGGCATTCCAGAAGTTGAAGGAATTATTGATCGCCGCACCAGTCCTGATCTTACCTCAAGAAGGGATTAATTTTCAAGTATACACTGATGCGTCCAACGTTGGCTTAGGATACATCCTAATGCAAGAAGGAAAAGTGATTGCCTACGCCTCAAGGCAGTTAAAGAAGCATGAAAAGAATTACCCAGTTCACGATCTAGAGTTAGCATCAGTTGTTTTTACCTTAAAAATATGGAGACACTACTTATATAGGGTAAGATGCGAAATCTTTACCGACCACCAAAGCCTAAAATATATTTTTACCCAGAAACATCTAAACTGTAGACAAAGAAGATGGCTTGAATTAATTTGTGATTATGATCTTAGTATCTCATATCACTCCGGTAAAGCCAATGTTGTTGCTGATGCCCTCAGCAGGAAGGTATCTCTAAATGAATTAATCACAGAAAGTCCCTTGATGGAAGAATTTTTGAAGCTTGAGATAATGCCCACTTCCAGCAAGCAATTAAACGATCTACTTCAGCTAAGTACCACCGAACCTACGCTCCTACAACAAATATTTATCGCTCAAGATCAAGACCCAATGTATTCAAAGCTAAAGAAGGATAGAAAATGGACGTCGATCAGACTTGCAACTTCAGCAAGGGAATTATATTTACCACGAAAAAAGAGTGTGGGTCCAATATCATACCCATTTGAAGCCAGATACTAAGTGAAGCTCACAATTCAGGATATTCAGTTCATCCCGGAAATAATAAGATGTATCAAGATTTAAAAAGAGTGTTCTGGTGGCCAGAACTTAAAAGAAGTGTGGCTGAGTTTATTGCTAGGTGTCATGTGTGCTGCTTAGTAATAGCCGAGTATCAGAAGCCAGGTGGACTCTTGCGTCCTTTAGAAATCTTGGAATGAAAATGGTCAGACATTTCTATGGACTTTGTCATGGGATTACCCCGAAGTCGTTCAGGAGCAGATACAATTTGGGTAATCGTAGACCGATTGACCAAATCAGCCCATTTTATTCCTATCAAGCAAACTGACACTGTTGAGAGATTAGCCAAACTCTATATTAAAGAAATAATCAGACTTCACGGGATTCCAAAAGTCATAGTCTCGGATCGAGATAGCAGATTTACATCCCGATTTTGGCAAGCGGTACATCGCGATCTAGGAACCGCTCTAGCTCTAAGCACCGCCTTCCACCCGCAGGCAGACGGGCAAACCGAAAGAGTTAATCAAATACTCGAAGATCTACTGCGGTTGAGTATTCTTGATTTTGGTGGTAGTTGGGAAAAGCATATACCATTAATCGAATTCGCGTATAATAATAGCCACCAAGCAAGTATTGGAATGGCCCCTTATGAAGCCCTTTATGGAAGAAAGTGCAGCACTCCGCTAGCCTGGACACAAGTGGGAGACGTTCAAATCACGGTTCAGATTTGATTGAAGAAACAAATGAAAAGATAAAGCAAATCAAGAGTTGAATTGCAGCAGCCCAGGACCGACAAAAGAAGTATCACGACGCTAGGCATCGGATGCTAGAATTTTGCGTTGGTGATCGTGCCTATCTAAAGGTTAGCTCGATGAAAGGTATTCATCGCTTTGGAGTTACAGGTAAGTTGAGCACCAGATATGTTGGACCATTCGAAGTAACCACAAGAATTGGAAGCTCGGCTTACAGACTCAAACTTCCTGAAAGATTTTTCACCATACACAACGTTTTTCACGTTTCTGCTCTTCGCAAATGCCTCCAGGAACCCTCTCAACAATTTTCTGATTCAATAGTTGATATTCAACCTGATCCGACTTATGTCGAAAAGCCACTTCAAATCATTGAAAGAGACTGCCGAAAACTAAGAAGCAGAACGATCCCGATGGTTAAAGTACAGTGGCACAATCATACTGTAAAAGAAGCTACGTGGGAAAAAGAGGATATTATACGAAGAAAGTATCCAGAGCTATTTTCTAGTTGAGGTAACCCAGAATTTCTCTTAAATCTTCTTTTTGTTCTTTTGATGTCGAGGACGACATCGTTTTTAAGTAGGGGAGTTTGTAACGACCCAAAGTCGTTTTGCAAATTAGGTCAGAATCCCGCCTTAGGAATCAGGATCCCGGGAAATTTCACTTTAGGGCAAACAAAACTACCAATAGGTAGAAACAACTTTAAAGATCAAAGAGCCATAATTCGGGAAAAATCCGAAAAACGGAAGCTCCCGTTCTACCTTTGAAATTTCTAAATTTTAAAAATCAAAAACATTGAAATACGTGTCTGAATTCATCATTTTCAGTGTCAACGTGTTAAGTATATTATTTAAAAGCTGCTCGAGAAGTTTCATCAAATTCTGAGCGTTGATTTGATCGTGACAAATTTTCGAAGTTTTAAACCCCTAAAATTAAAATAAAATAAAATTTTGCTCCGAATCGAAAATTTTTGGCGCGAGGGTGTTCGTCATGTTGTAACACACCTCGGTATCAAGTTTCGTTGTATTCGGATGTCGAACGACGAAAAATTGAGAAGATTTTAAATTTAAGTTTTTTTTTATTTTTTCCTCTGTTCTTCCCCTGCTCCTTACGCTTGCCCCCATTCGCGAATCGCGTCTGGCGACGCGATCGCAGGCTCTGTCGCGAGACACAGCCTGCAGCAGAAGGTTCCGCGTCTGCCTGCGCCGTTTTTGGCGCAGGCTGTCGGCCCTTAGGGCCGACCCCAACCCTTCCGTCTGCGTGGAGGGCCCACCTGTGCCGAATCTGGCGCAGGATGCGATCGGCCCTCCCGCTCGCCTCGTGCGCTCCCCCCAGCTGCGCTTATTTAAGCACAGCCCCCTCCCCCTTCTCTTCCCACGATCACCACAGCAGCCCTCCCTCCAAGCAGCCGGCCAGCCCTCTCAGCCAACTCCCTCCCCTTGCTCTGCAGCCGACCAACCTTCCAGTAGCCCCCATCTTCCTCCTTTCAGCTTCCGGCAGCCTCTCCTCAACCCTGCCAACCTCCGGCAGCCCACGACAACCCCCTCCAGCAATCCTCCCAGCCAGCAGCAGCCTCCAACAGCAAGCCTTACTCCTTCTCAGCCAGCCAGCCCCCTTTTCAGCAGCTTCCAACAGCCTCCGGCAGCCCGGCAGTCCCCACAGCGGCTCCAGCAACCTCCGACAGCCCTCTGCTAGCCCCCGGCCATCCTTCGGCCAACCGGTTCCAGCTTCTTTTCGTGTGCCGGCGATCCTAAATCTAAGGTAAGGGAAAGAAATTTGAAGAACGCATTCACTTTCTCTTAATCTGATTACTCTCTCTATCAAATTTATAGCTAGTCATGCACAATAGAATTATCCTCATTAATTAATAATGAGAACGATTCAAAGTGTTATAAATGACTACTATTTTATATTTGCCAATTCAGTCGATTATTCTGACTTTTTCGTCATACATTAGTATGATAATCATAAAGACACTTTAATAACTGCATTAATAGCAGCTTAATTCAATTGAACTTCAAAAGCAGAAGAAGACAAACAGAATGAAAGAAGGAATTAAAAATCATTTGATTAAAAAGCTAACTTAAGAATATCGGGAACTTAAATGCAAATTGAGCGAACTGTCACTCATTCGAGCTGTTGAACTGCTGAACTTAAAGATTAAAAGTACCCAGTATATGACTTGCATTTATCTATTACTGCTATGCTTCGCTTATTTGTTTTGAGCCGAATCCATTTGAAGCTTGGTTGGTTGTCCGGAACCAACGTAATATCATTTGGGGTTGTTACCGGAAAATTACATCGGTATCATTCGGGGTTGTTACTAGAAAATTACATCAGTAACATTCGGGGTTGTTGCTGGAAAAATGACATCAGCAACATTCAGGGTTGTTATTAGAAAATGACATTAATAACATTTGGGGTTGTTACTGGAAAAATAACATCAGTAACATTCGGGGTTAGTTACTGGAAAATGACATCAGTAACCGTTATTTTGTGATAACTACTTGTTGCAGAAATTTGCTTGCTTATTTTGCGCAGTTGCCTTACCTATCCTGCATTTTTACCTCTGCTAAATGCGTTTTCATAAATTAATTTGTTATTGTGTATTGCTGTATTTAGAGTATTCTCTAATTACTGGGAATTCAAATCCCGGTATTGTTTTCTGTACAATACCAGGTCAGGTGCTCCTGGAAGAGGTTAAACAAGAACCTTAACTTTCAAAAGATCAACGACGGCGCTGAAATGCTTATTTTGTTTTTTTTTTGTTTTGTACGATGATAGAACTTGTAATAAGAACTTTTGATAAATGAAAAATATCATTCACTTTTATATGCACATTCTTTTTCTCTCAAATTGCTTGATGTGATCCTGTGGTGAACAGTTACTCAATGCCAGAACAGTTTCTACCAAACCAGCATCGGGCCCTCACAAGAAGGCTCCTCAGGTTCCAGTGGGTATCCATAGAATCGAGTCAGATCAGCCACATTGATCACTGGATGTACTCCCCAATCACATGGCAATGCTAATTGGTATGCATTCGTACCAATCATTTTCGTCACCCTATATGGTTCGGTTTTTCTGTCAGCCAGCTTCTTCAGGCTTTCTGAAGGAAGCCTATCCGGACTCAATCACACCATCACCAAGTCACCTACTTCAAAAGATGTGTCCCTTCGTCTGGCATCAACTTGCAGCTTATAATGATCGCAGTTACTGTGCAATCTGCGTTAAATCTCCTTATGTAATTCATGCAATTGTAATGCAAGTTCTGATGCAAACTGACTCGTCCTATGAGTGTACGATAGGGGAACTAAATATAGAGGAACCCTAGCCCTATGGCTGTGAACTATCTCGTTCGGAGATATCCCAGTTGACCAGTTTAAAGAGTTGTTGTAGGCTAATTGGGCGTGTGGTAAGATCAGATCTTAATTAGCCTTGTGGTCCCTAACTAGACATCTCAGCAGATTCCCTATGCTACGGTTGACAACCTCAGTCTGGCCATAGGTCTGTGGGTGGTAGGCTGTCGAAAACATGAGCTTAGTACCCATAAAACGCCACAAGGTTTTCCATAAATAGCTCATGAACTTGACATCCTTGTCAGTCACTATCATCTTGGTTACACCCCTATGAGCTACCACCTCTCTAAAATAAAGTTTCTCCATGGCAGAGGCGTCATCAGTTTTGTGGCACGAGATAAAATATGTCATCTTGGAGAAGTGATATACTACCACCAGGATGGAGTTGTGCTGACGCCGTGTGCGTGGTAGTCCTAGCACAAAGTCCAAACTGACATCCTCCCAAGGGGTGAAAGGAATGGGTAGAGGGGTACAATCCATTTGGTTGCTTATTTCCCTTTGAAACCTGACACACCCTGCAGCTTCTCACAATCTGGGCGATGAATCTCACCATTCTTGGCCAATAAAATCTCTCCTGAACAAGATCTACTGTCTTATCCCTCCCAAAGTGTCCTCCTAGTCCTCCACCATGCAACTCCCATACTATAAAATTGCGCATAGATGTATTGGGAATGCATAGCCATGTGCCCCTAAATAGGTACCGGTCCCGAATGACATAGTCCGTAGTGTCGTGGTATGGGTTGGCGGCTAGAGCACTATAGATGCCACTAAAATCCTTGATCATGCGCTCAAAGCCTATCACCTGGGCTCTCATCTCTGTGAGGACAAGAGTAACTCTACTCAAAGCATCAACGGGTGTGTTGTCTTTCCCATTGCAATGTTTGAGTACGAAGTCGTACTCCTGTAGGAAAGATACCCACATAGCTTGGCGTGGGCTAAGCTTGTGCTGTGAGTTTATATATCTAAGAGCTTGGTGATCCGAGTGTAGGATAAACTCCTTCGGCAACAGGTAGTGCCTACAGTGTCTCAAGCTCTACACTAAAGCATAAAACTCACGCTCATAATTAGAATAATTTAGCTTTGGGCCCGAGAGCTTCTCATTGAAATATCCCACGGGGTGGCCCTCCTGGGTGAGGACTCCAATCCTAACGCCAGAGGCATCGCAGGACACCTCAAATGCCTTGCCAAAATCTGGCTGTCTGAACAGTGGGGTAGATGACATCTTCTCCTTGATAAGCTGGAATGCTTTATCAGCATAAGATGGCCACTTGAACTCGCCCTTCTTGGTACACTCCGTGATAGGGGTCATGATACCACTAAATCCCTTATGAAATGTCTGTAAAAAGTGGTCAGGCCGTGAAAGCTACGCACATCATGGATGTTCTGTAGCGTGGGCCACTACGTGATAGCCTTCACCTTCTCGGGATCAACGGAGATTCCTGAGGAGCTAACTATGTATCCTAGAAAGATGACAGATTCCACGAAGAATGTGCACTTCTTCATGTGGATGTATAGCTTTTCGGCTCGCAGGAGCTCAAAAATGACGCGAAGATGACATAGGTGATCATCGCTAGATCGGCTATACACCAGAATGTCATCGAAATAGACGATGACGAACTTACCCATGTAGGGCTAGAAGACACGAGTCATCATCCGAGTAAAGGTGCTCAGGGCATTGGACAACTCAAAGGGCATCACTAGCCACTCATACAATCCATCCTTCGACTTGAAGGCAGTCTTCCACTCGTCTATCTCTCTAATCCTAATCTGGTGGTACCCGCTCCTCAGATCTATCTTTGTGAAGATAGCGGCACCACTCAGGATGTCCAACATGTCGTCTAATCGCGGAATAGGGAATCTATACTTCACAATTATTCGGTTGACAGCTCAGCTGCCAACACACATGCGCCAAGTTCCATCCTTCTTGGGGGCAAGAAGGGCTGGAACAACACATGGACTCATACTGTGATGAATGAATCAACGGGCTAATAGCTCAGTGATCTGCCTCTGCAGCTCAGTGTGCGTTGCGGGGTCTAAACAGTAGTGAGGTAAATGGGGTAGGGAGGAGTCAGGAACTAAATTAATGGCATGCTGGATCAACCTCATGGGAGGTAATCCAGCAGGCAACTCCTCAGGATGGACATCCTGGAACTCCTCGAGAAGCTTCCTAGCAGATTCAGGAAGGTGGTTGATGTTAGGCACCAGTTCATATGACTGGAGTACCACCAGGGCATAAAGGATGCCACTCGCGAAACTCTCTCTCTAACTCAACTCCCCGAATAATATTCAAGGCCTTCTTCCGTTCTATGAGCGGAAGGGTCTCCTTGGTAGTTTTTGGTAGGCTAAGGGTCTAACGGGATTCAGGACCACCTTCTGCCCATTCAGCATGAATGAAATGTGTTGGTCCTGCCATGAATAGTCACATCCCTGTCATACAACCATAGTCTCCCTAAAAGAACGTGGCAAACATCCATAGGCATGACATCGCACCAGATTTGATCGGTGTAGGGTCCGATCGTGATGAGTACGAGACATCTGCGCATCACAGGAATAGTAGTTTTGGTAATCTAAGCTACCTGAAAAGGTGACAAGTGGGGCTTAGCAGTGACCCCCAGACGCGCAATTGCGAACTCAACCACAACATTCACGCAGCTGCCACTATCAATCACTAATCTGCATGACTTCTCCCCTGTCGGAAGAAGGCTTGGAAGATGTTGGTCCTCCAATAATCAGCAGACTCTCGGGGTATGATCATCATACATGCATCTCACCAGTAGGAGGCTATTGTCAAACTCTTCATCACTGGGGGCCCCTAAGTCAAGCTCATTCAACACAACACTAACATCATCAATTTCGGCCGGGGCAGACTCATCGTCACTAGCCCCCTGAATCAGTAGTGTGGTGAGCTGCTTGGTGCAGTTCTTGGCATAGTGCCCAAACGTACCACATCTGAGGCACTTAATGTGTGCCAGACTCATAGCTCCTATGGGAGCCTTTCCCTTATCCTCTCTCGTGGCCACGCTCATAGTCTTGGCTCCATCACTTCGAGCCTTCGGGTCATCCCGTCTATCAGTCCTAGTCGTTCCAGATGTCTTATTGCGAATCTTCTGATATGCCTCTATATCAGTTGCAATAAACACAGTGCCGTCCAAATTATTTAGTAGCGAATGAATCTCTGGCCTCAATCCGTACTTGAATTTGGACAGGGTGTCCAACTCAGACTCATGGATGCGGTAGCGTATCATGAGATCTTTCATTTTGACATAGTAGTCTGGGACGGTCCTAGTGCCATGGCGTAATGCAGTCAGCTCATCGCGCAGTCGGCTCACGTGGTATGCCGCTATGTACTGCCGCTATGTACTGGGCCTCCAATAGGGCTTTCATCTCAGCCCAGGTAGTCACTGGAGGAAGCCCATTGTACTCCATATGTCTCTCTTTTCCTAGCCTGAAGGTCTTCGCTTTCAGGGTGAGTCTCATCTTGGCGAAGCGGACCTTCTGATCCTCATACATACCGTACTTGTCAAAGTAACTCTCTATGTCGAGAATCTAGTCTGTGAAAATCTTGGGGTCCATTGTGCCGTCATAAATAGGAGGGTCTAGCTTGAGGACACGTGTCAGGTCTGGGCGTCTGTCTCGCATAGGTTTATCAAAGTCACTCTCAAATCGGGGGTAGTCATCACGTTCTCGGGGTGGGAATCCACGGTGACCATCCCGTCCTCTGGGAGGTGATCCGTAGTAATCCTCTCGTGGGGGGGGGGGGGCGAACAGGACGTCATCTCTATGCCCAGCAAGTATGGGTCCCTCCTCATCCCAGTGCTGATCACCAAAATGGGCGTCAGGTCGGGCCCTAATGGCGTCATCATATCTAACATCCTGAGGTCCAGCAGGTATGGGCCTCGGTGTACGCACTCCCTGATATATCTCTGGAGTTAGTCTATCCTCATCTCGCTCATGGTGTAAATCATGTGGACCTAGATGTGAGTCCAGATCCTCATTAGGGGCATCCACTCGAGTCAGGAAACGGTTTCATGGACGGTTCACCTTCTGAACCTGGTGGGTTAGATCCTTTACCCGTGTGCTCCAGTTGGTTCACCTGTCCTTTAATTCCTCTCATATCCGCTCTCAATGTGTTCATCTCTTCCCTCAGGTGGTGTTTCTCCGCTTTCCATTCCATGCAAAAGTTACTAAACCAGATAGGTTCGTCAGGACTTGAGTGCGGTGCAACATGGGACATCTCCTGCAGTTGGTGCATCTCAGATTCTAAGTGCTGACTATGTCTACCCATGCTAATCGTCCTACCACTCCTCAGATGCATGCAATAATGAATGCGATTTTTTTTTTTAAATGTATCCACCTAGACTCTTTACTCCTATGTATGCAGTGACGTGAACCTTAGGAGAATAGGATTCTGAAATTTGAGAAAATTTCGGAACCTCTCTCTAATACCAAAATTTGATGCAGGGCAACACTAGGGTAAGGTGTTGTCGGGCTCTGATGCAATCCTAGGGTTCGTGAATATTTATGGATGCAAATTTTAAAATGTATTCGATAATTTAAGCACATTTTGCATAGCTGTTTCAATTCATTTAAGCTTTAGCAATTGCCTACAGAAGACTTCACATTAATTTGAAATAACTTTCGTTGGCTATAGGGTGTCGTGAATCACAAACGGGAAGAGCAGGCGGCTATGGCAGCGGCGGCGGCTGTGGCGGCCGCGGCGGCCGCTGCGGTGGCAGCGGTGGCGGCTACAGCGTCTGTTCTGCAGGGGAAATTCTGAAGTTAGCAAGGAGGAGGGTCCGGAAGGTGGCGGTTAGAGCTTGGCGAAGGAGGATTCAGAAACTAGGGTTTTTCCGGGGAAAACAAGAGTCGTTCTTGCTGTTTGGAGAAAACTCAGAATTTCTATTCAAAAAAAACTACCCATAAAATATAGATTTTGAGTATTTATAATACCCTCAAAGCAATCAAGTCCATAGGGTGTTTTTAATAAACGATCGGAGGGCTAATATTCGTCCCTTCGATCAATACATGAAACAAACGAAAATAAATGCATAAAAATAAAAAAAACTCATGAAACGAACGAAAATAAATGCATAAAAATAAAACGGCAATGTAATGGCCGGTACGGATTCGGGCGGACTCGGCGGCAAGACCCACGCCGAATATGTTTTCCTGCAATTATTCTCATTTTAGTTTCGTTTTATGCTTTTGCTTAAAAGTATATTATTTAATATTCTTTGTACTTAGAACGTGTACTAAGGTATTATTTTTATAATATCAGCCCAAAAATAGCTAAAGGAGTCTGAGATAGCTTAAAAGTGTTAAAAAAATCATGGCGCAGATTAGAAGAACAAAACTTTAGTTTTTATTTCGATAGACAAACATTTCTTTTTGTATGATGTCATTTATGAATATTCTGGATAATGTGATGTTAAGTTGAATGAATAATATTTTTATATCTTGTATGACTCTGGATGTTTAAAAGTTATTTTGCTTAATTGCTAATATGTCCTACGGAAAGATGCACCTATGTTAGATTAGTTGTTACCAACCTAACATGGGTCACCATAGAGGTTAGTTATGTTTGTGGAGACTCAACTGCAACCCGAAGTAGTGCGACTAGGTTGGGTGCACCTAATTATAGCTTGAGGGGTGTCAGTGTGAGCAAGAACCAGAGTGATGAAGTCTCAAGTGTAATGAAATGGTCTTGAATTGGACCATGAATTAGTTGCAGAGCTTGGAGTGACTTCGGGTTAGCCATGGATAAACTAGGTGCAAGCTGGATGCGCATTAAATCAAGTGATTATGAAGGGTATTGAAGGAACTAAGTTGGGCAGTGGAGTTGGCACTTAAGTGCGCCCAAGCACTAAGGAGTTTTGTCTTGAACTCCGTTAAACAGAAACTCGGGCGCTCAAGCACGCCCAAGCGCTGGTGTGTCGTTCCTAAAATCAGCAAGAACCTATGGCTTGGGGGCTTAGGCGTGCCCAAGCGCCGGGGGCGTTTGATCAATAGATGCATCAGGCCGAACCCATGGCACTTGGTCGCGCTTAGACATCAACACTTCTTTAAACAATAGAGCTAGAGACAAAAATATGGCAGCTTAGGTGTGCTCATGCACCAATCTAACAGATAGTCAACATAGTAATATGGGAGCTTCGACTCGCCCCGGCAACCTGTGTATCTCTAGTCAGCCAAAGGAACCAAAGATCGAAGCACTAGATGGAGAATATGAATTTCTATGAAGAAATTGAAACATTGAGATTGCCTGATTGGACATTTGATCAGTCCAATTGGGAGCTGCCTTTTGTCCTTGTCTTATAGAATATTAAATGCATCTTTACCTTTACTTTTAAGATAAGGATAAGCTAAGGAGATGAGGGTGTGGGCTGAAGTGGTATGGTGTGATGTATGTGCTGAGTGCATTTGGCTATAAGCTGGGGCTAGGGTGGCTGTGTACTGTAAGAAAGAAGGAAAAGTTGTAGGAGAGCTGGGAAAATTTTGAGTACTCCTTGAGAGAGTGAGATCTCTCTTGTATCTTCTTATTATCATAGTAAAATTTGTAAAATATTTATAGTGTGGCTCAGTAATTTTTCCTATATTCTTAGAATTTTTCGCATAAATATTTGTGTATGCTGTGAATGCTCTATTTTTCTCGTTGTTTTTACTATTGTTGTTTTTTGTGCTCTCAAAGATAATGAAACCAAAGGATTTCTCGAAGCTTCTACGACTTTGTCTTGACTAGGTGAACTGCAGTGTAATTTGGCGCTAAAATGACAACACCTATCACTGTTCGAGCGTTTGACCGAATATGTTAGTTGGCAAAGAAGATAGTAGTCGGTGCAAATGGTTGCAGAGATGTGAAGTTTCCAGGGGGAAACCAAAAAGGTTGTCGATGGCATAGCCGTAGATCATAAAGGAGAAGAGAATTGTGGGAGAATGATAATGAAGTCGAAGAGGGTAGAAAAATTGGATGAGTATTTACTTGTAGACAGTCGACAATGGAAAGTATGCAATGGGAAAAGGCAGTTCAATTGGTTAGGGTAAATCTTTGATACTATTATTCTTAATTTCTGATAAATTCGAGAACTTTTTTTTTCCATTTTATCCCCAAAGGCAGATGGCAAAGAGGGTATGAGAAATGGAAAAAATAAATTGAGATTAATTTGGAACTCTTTGAAATGTTGAGAACTGTTTTGATACTTTTTATTAAATTTGGATAAATTAGGTAATTTTCAATAGTTGGGGACCATTTTAAAAAATAATTCTATTTTTCTAGACATTGGTTTTGAATTGAATACATTTTCTTTAATAAACCAGAATCATCTTTTCAATTGGTGGTGAATCTCGTTTGTTCTATAGATATTCTAGGGTGTTCAAGTGTGAAGCAATTTCTACTAACTTATGTTTAATAAAGTATTGGTACCATTTACAGTTTGCTAAGCTTATACAGAAATGACTTAGTTTAGAGAAAATTGCAATAACGGCAATGACAACAAATGAAATCTTAATACCATGCTACATGATTCCTTGTCTTTATAGTGCTTTATCCAATATTAGCCTTCCCTAAGCTCCAAATATCTAAAGATCATTCTTAATAATTTTTTTTCTTATCATTTTTTTTGGGATGTAAAAAGTGATTTGATCAACACGGGAGGTGCTGACGGAATTCGGTGTGTCCCGGAGGGTTTCAGGGCAAAGGAAGCACAGGGTTGGCAGCAGGTTAGGCGCGCGCCATGGCGCATTGTAGCGACTGAGATTCTAGAGAGGGGTGCCACAGTGCGCCCCAGCGTCTAGGAATCAACAGCGAGGCGCTAAGGCATGCCGCAACGCGTGGGAATCGACAGCGGGACGCCACGGCATGCCCAGTGCCTGGGAATCGATAGCGGGGCGCCACGGCGTGCCCAGTGCCTGGGAATCAACAGCGGGGCACCACGGCGCGCCCCGTGCCTGGGAATCAACAGCGGGGCACCACGGCGCGCCCCGTGCCTGGGAATCGACAGCGGGGCACCCCGGCGTCTGGGAATCGACAGTGGGGCGCCACGATGCTCCCCAGCGCCTAGGATTTGAAAGCTTGGCGCCACAATGCGATGGTGCCGCGCGGAATTTAGGACGGTTCACCCCAAAAGTCACGACTTTTGGGCTGCCCACGGCTGATTTAGGGTGTTTTAGGGCTTGGCTTAAAGCCTATTTAAAAACCTAAATGATTGTGTTAATGTGTAAGAAGTTAAAAGGGAGATTTCGGGAGAAAAAATCTTGTAGCAACTAGGGTTTGAGTTGAGAGCCAAGGGAAGGGCATAGAAGAAGTGGGGAGCATTTCTTCTTCCAAAGGTTAGAGCTTCTCGGGCACTCTGTAAAACCCTGTATTCTTCATAGTGGACCTTCTTGGTCGTGTAGCCGTGGTTTTTCCCAAGTTTTGAGTTTTTCACGTACATTTATTTTGTGTTCGTTTGTTTGTGATCTCCTGTTTTTTTTTATTTTGCATTTGTATATTCTCATAATTGTTCGGTATTGCTCAAACTACGAACCCTAAAATAGTTGAAGAATCCTAACAAATCATAACAATTTTCTCATTTCTCTGTATTTTTCGCGTTGGGAAGATTAAGAGAATTTTTATCTTTTGTAGAGGTAGTCTTCCTTTGAATGTGCTTGGGTGAAATAAGATTCATATTCACAAAAATATGAAAGTGCTTGGAAGGAGTTTGATGGCATTTGTTTCTCTTTATATTGGTGAGCAGCCCACCAAAGTACTTTTAAGAGCTCTGGGATCTAATTTCTCTTTGTTTTGGTAATGAATATGAACGAACTAGACAACGAAACATCTTGGAATTCATAGTTTTTTTATTCCCTTACATCAGAGGAAAATATCGAGAGAACCTTTTGCAAGGCTCGAATGTCTGATACTTTGGATTGTAATCCTTTTATGATATTTTCAAATGTTGTAATATTTTTTCTCTTTGTTTTCTTGGGATAAAGCATGGGTGGTATAAATAGGATGATTAATGTTTCTTCCAAATTTCTTAGATTACAACAACACCAAGCCTAAATCTAATTAGGTGAAGTTAAAATCCTGTGTTTCCATTGCGCACGATTAATAGAAGCCTGTCCTTAAGATCTAAATAGAAAATGTCCTTTTTAAAACTAACTCCGCCGTTGGTAATTCCCAAAGTCTTGAATGAGAAAAAAGGGGAGTTGCGTAGATAGTCAACCAGTTTAAAAGTTTGCGGAATCTTCGTATGACATGAATTTTCCTGTATTAATCCTGAATAATTATCTCCTTTTTAGAGAATAAGAATAGTCTCATTAAGGCCGTATTTAATTATTAACTGGGAATTGATTTTCTTACCATTTTCTCGACGGTGAGAAGTGTCTTATCTTCTTCAAATTTAAACTTGAGGGAAAAAGCAAGTGTGACATCATTTATTTGATGGGCTGACCTAAAGGGGACATAAAACCATTGTTTGTTCTTTTTTTTTTTTTAAGTTACAAATGTACAATAAAGAGTGCCTTTTTCATATTTTATATTTAAAAAATAAGGCACTATCAGTTTCTCAAGTTTAAGATTACTTTAATTACAAGTAAATATGAAATGTGATGCAATTTAGAAACAGTGAGATGAAAGTGTAATGAATATGTAGTATTCAATGATTTTGGTACTATGCTGTAAATATCCCATTTTCCTTCCATTTTTTAAAAATAGAAGAGTTGAATTCACCTGCAGGTAAATCTAGTTGACTGGCTAAAGATGATGGTTGGTTGCAGACGGAGTGAAGAAGTGGTGGATCGAAATATTGAGACAAAACCCTCAACAAGAGCCCTCAAACGAGCTCTTCTCACAGCACTGAGATGCGTCGATCCCGATTCAGAGAAAAGACCAAAGATGGGTCAGGTTGTGCGCATGCTGGAGCAACCTGATGACCCAATATCTCGTGAGGTAATAAGCACTGTGAACCTTAAACCCGATGCATGTAAATTGTAGCAAACCGTTGATTTTGTTCAGTTCTTCATGAAAGCTGAATCATCTACACACCTTCATTAAAATATAAATAATCATCAAAGTTATGATTTTAGATGTTAATGGCCAAAATATTATTAAAAACCTTAAAGAGCTGACTCAAGGAAAGCTTACTTGGGCTTTCAATCCACTCAAGCAAATCAAATTTGATTTTTTTTTACTCGACATGAATTCAATTTGTTATATTAATGGATTCATATCTCGACATATAACCTTACATATACGTGCATTCATACATAAAAACATATATACCTCATTCATACAATTAATATTATGTTTCACTGTTTAACTTGATGAATATTAAAATTAGTCTTATTTTTCAAAACTATTTTTAACCCCAAAGCTTCTTGTCTCTTTCATTCCCCTTCTTTGTTTCTCTGCAAGTTTTCCCCAACTAGGTGTAAACAACCCGAGTTGAGCTTTAAACCCTTAACCCGAGTCGAGCTCGTTGTTCCCGGCCTGAGCTTGTTGTGCTCAACAAGCTCACGCCAAATCTTATGAGCTCGAACGGGCTCACGAACCAATTAACTTGCAATTACGGAGATCCAACAATTTCATTTCAAAAAAATAGTGTATCAAAAAGATGCAAATAATTAGAGTTCAGGATGAAAATCATCAAATGTCAAGTTATTCTGAAAATGATTACTTTTGATTTTGCCTGGCAGGACCGGAAGCATCGTGGCCGTATGGACAACTCTGATACAGACAGAAGCGATCAGCCTGATGCCAGCAGGGCCTAAAACCACCCGCCGCTGCCGCCACTTCCGGCGGGCTTGTCATTTTTTTAATATAATTTACAAATCTAGCACCCAATTCTTGTATTTACAATACCAGCATCGCCACTCAATCTAGTTGATGTATAAAATGCCTATCACAAATATGATTAGAAAATGTTTTTTAAGATGAGTATTATTTTGTTATGATGTCTTATTTGTAAATATGAAAATTTGAGTGCTAGATATGTAAATTATAAAGATTGAAAAATTTTTGTTCTACCAAAATTGGATACATGTGTGATGCATTTTGGCATATAAAATTGGTAATTAGCTTTTTTATTTATTTATTTGTGGAATTATATATATATATATATATATATATATATATATATATACACTTTGCATATAATATTTTTATATTTACAAAAAGGAGCTCTGTTTGTTCTAAGAGGTGAAACAATAGTGTTGCATTTGCAAATATCAAGGACTGTGTTAACTGTATTTTATAAATATTTGGGTGCTATATATGTAACTATCTTTTTTATACTGAGTGTAATTTATTAAGATTTTATTGTACGCATGTTGTCATCAATTATGATAAGAAATAAATGATAATTTATTGGATCACACAAAATTTAAGTATTTGCATATCTAACACCAACTTATTATTTTCTTAAAAATTTACATTTAATTTAATTTGAGTGCTGCTTTTGTAAGAATTAAAATAGGTTAGATACGAAGACAGATTTGTGTGGTGTGTGAAGTTCTCTCAAAATAATTTGCATGTCTAATAGTGTGGCAGACCAAATTCCTTTTTTCAAATTAATATATAAATCGAGTATTTCACTATGCAAATGAGCTAAAAAATTGAGTTAAATTTTATTAATTGTTAGTATATTCTTTGCTCATTGCTTATTTTATTTTACAATAGAACCTATGTAATGTAATACTGTCTAAAGTAATAATTTGCCCAAGCTAATATTTTTTTTTCGATCCTGATTTGGGATTCATATTAAATGTAATAAATCTCCATAAATTGATACTTAATAGTCAAAGATCCATCCCAAAAAAATTTTAAAGTAATATTTACTATATGATGAGGAACAGATGACTGCCAAAAATTCACGTGACTACATATATTACTTATAAATTGAGTACAAAATAGTTACTGAGCCTTGGGAAAGAATTCTGAAATGGACTTCTGCACCAGTTGGTTGGTCCCGATCTTCTCAATCTTGTCTTTCATCTTCTGTAGGCTTAGCAGGAAGTCCTGGTTCAAGTCTGGCTGCTGCAACCAAAAGTTTCGAGAGTCTGTGTGACATCGAGTGCCTGAGTTGGCATGACATGAGGAAGCTCTTCTGTGTCATCTTCCTGTTCCTCCACTTGATCAGATCGAAGGTGTTCCGCACTGATCTCTTATTCATTTGGAGTGTAGGCGACCTCCTCCTCAGCAAGGTAGTCAAGAAGGACTCTGATGTCCATTGGGTTCCAGTACCGGAGCTGGTGGATTTGCGCTCGAAGATCTTCGACGACCTCATTGTCGACCAGCTGCTGGGCAGAAACTTCAAGAGTTCCCAGAGCAACCGAGCGAATGTTGCAATGAAGGAAGCAATTGGAGATTGTTTCGGCCTTGACATTCGAGTTCCAGGCTGCAACCACCATTCGAACGACCTAGAGAACATCAATCTTCTCAAGATCTTCCATGTTTTGCTAGAGATGCTGAAGGAGCAAGCGATTGAAGCTTCTACGATAATAGGCATTCAGATTCCTGATTATGCCTGCGTCGCACGGCTGGAGTTTCGAAATTGTATTTGGTGGAAGATAAAAAATCGTTGTGTTGCACAACCGGAGAATTGTCGGAAGTTGGGCATGCGGGATACGAGCATTGTAGTTATCCATAATTACAAGAACTTGGCGTTCGGCCATGCGAGCATCAAAAATTTTCAGCCACTCGGTGAATATGACTTGCGTCATCCATGCTTAGTTGTTGTTTCGGTACTTGCACCCAATGGTGTCAAGATTGATGTTTTTGAAACAACACGGATTCTTCGACTTTCCGATGACGAGGAGCGGCAGCTTATCACTTCCATCGCCATTCCAATACACTGCCAAGGTGATACGCTCCTTGTTTTGTTTGCAGCTTTCCAGCTGCTTGGTTGCCAGCGAATTATCTGCTTGTAAATTAGTTTGCATAAGCATAAAATGTCACTTATGTGACAAACAAGGCCATCTGCCAAAACCCAACAAACTTGTAGCCGGTAAAATAGCCCGATTCCATCCATGTTGTAGATATCCTTCCACTCGTACTTGTCCAGAGTCTTCAGGATGTCAGGGAGTGATTCCTCGATGAGCGTCATGTCAACCGAAGCACTCTTTCCAAAGCGGCGAAAGGACTTGATTCCATGCCGATCCTTGAACGATTCCAGCCAACCATTCGAGAACTCGAACAGATCATGCCCAGGGTAGAGGCGGTCAAGAAAGAGTTCTATTTTTTCTTTGATGAGATCCCCGCTCACATTGACACGATCCTGATGGTTGATAAATCATTCGATGAGAGTAGATTCCATTTGAGGATACTTAACAGTCCTTTGACGCCTTCCATCAAGGTTGGTATTGTCGGCCTTCGCCAGGATCTCGGCTTTCCTCTTGAGAAGGCCCGAAATTGTAGGCTGACTGACTTTTACCTTATGCGTCTGTTCCAGCCACTGGATGAGCTCCTTCTGGCTGAGCTTGGGATTCTTATCATGGTGCTCACACAAAGAAATGCGGATCTTATCCGTCATTGTCGTATACTGTGTAACATTCGGAGGCATTTTTGAGGAGTTGGTGTGGAGGCGTCCTCGTGAATTGTTAGACTCTGTACTCGCTCTTTGCCAACTCAAAGAGAGCAGAAGGTTCGAAAAAAATGAAGAAAACTACATGATTTCTAGATCTGCAGGAGACGAAAATCGAGTAAGCAAAGCCAGTAAGGCGATACGAGCTTCAAGAGGGAATGTGTGAGTGAAGACAAAAAAGCAGAAGTATGAAAGGAATCGTTTTTCGTTTAGCATGTCTTTTCTACTTCGATGGCTCGGTCGAAGCTCGGAAATGAAATGAGAAGCAAATCAGACATTAGTTTTTTTTACGAAGAAGAGGTAGGAAACGCTTTAATCACTTCGTTCTATAGAAAAAGCGGAGCTTTTTGCGGGAAATTAAAGAGAGCGCTTTAATCGAAATTTTTGTAATATTTTTTATTGAAAAATGGTACCGTATTACTTTAAAGAGGAAACATTTTTGCTATAAAAAATGGTACTGTTACTTTAAGAAGGAAACATTTTTGCCATGAAAAAAATGTACTGTATTACTTTAAGGAGAAAACACTTTTTTGGCCTAATGTAATAAACCTAAAGCAATATCCTGCTTCGGTCCTCACGATATTACATTAGAGAGGTTTTACAATATTAAGGGATTATTAAAATACAAAATTTGAAATCTTTTATTTGAAATGGATTAATTTGAAGAGCTTCGGCTTTGGTAATTTAGGGATAAGATTACTCTAAAATTTAATTTTTAATATTTCTTAAGAAAATTGTAAATAGATATCAAATAAAACTTCTATATAATCCTTAATGCACTTTTTTGTATTGTAATTTTCAATTGTGACATATATATAAATAATATTATAACTCAGTAGTTGAAGCTCAGAATTTATTATCACATATCATGTGTTCAAATTCCATGGATCATACATAAATACATAAATAAATAAATAAATAAATAAATAAATAAATAAAAAAAAATATATATATATATATATATATATATATATATATATATATATATATATATATATATTCTTACAGATTTTTAAATCTGCAATAAGAGATTCAATTTCAACCATTACTAAACAATTTATCAAAAATATAAAAGGAAATTTCAATAACATAGAACAGATTCTGAAAAATTGCAGAATTACTATTGCAAATTATTCCCTTAAATACTAGTATGGGAAATAGTATTGCTTAAACAACATTACTCGTTACTATATTTTGAAAGTCTCTAAATTATTCAAACTCTGCTGTAAACAAATTCATAGTAATACACTTAAATACTAGTATGATATTATCCATAGCTTATATTTAGAAACAGCCCCTAAATTGTTCGTACTGTTAATATTATTTCAAAATAATTACAAATCCTACTGCAACAAATTGCTATTACTGTAATCAAGGCAAAAGACAACATCGTGATTGCACAAGCTTGTCCATTCGACTGTTGATTATTCTCTTATTTGATGAAATGAAACATCTTATCTGATAACATGTCTTTCTTATAAAATTTACTGTACAACATTACCCAATGATATATTTAAAAGCAGCCCCTTTAAGCCAAAATTATATCAATCAATAGATCTGCACATACCATACATGATTTAGAATATCATACTTGCAGATGGAAGCGTGATGCACTTCTTTCTCTTTGATGGCAACCTTGTATTTTTTCTATACATTGGTACGCACAACCAAATGCAGGCTACAGACACTTAGTTGACGTTTGCATCTGATTTATTATACTTTTAGTGTTTATATTGTCATTATTAAAAGAAATTGGGTTAAAGCCTCAAATGACTGCATTGGTTTCAACACAAAACACAACGAACAAATACAAAGAATTAACATGAAAAACTCCAGAAAAATCACAGGAGATGAGGAAACAATAACTCCCTCGAGCAATAAAAAACAAAGGGAGAGGCTTTGTTGCGGAAAACAAAAGAATTACAAATATACCTTACAAGATTTTCAAGAAAATACAGCGTACATATAATACAAATCAGGTGGCAAAATCAATTCAAAGAAAGCAGTAAGTAAACAGAGCTTTAATTCATCTGCGCCAATTTACAAACCACGCGACAAGAACTCCAAAACGCCTGTTTAATTCAACAACAAATTAATAATATTTATAATAATTATAATCAATTACATACAAGCAACTCACTTTTCAAATTTCTACATCAAACAATAAACATTTAATAATACATACATACCGCAAACACACTACAAATTTTCATATGGAGTAAAGTTTGTGCTATGTTATGTAATCATGTGAATGACACTATAGCCGAGCGGTTGGGTTCTGTTTCATAATTCGAATCCAATTGGCTGCACCTTTTCCTCTTAATGAGGCTCTCCTCTTTCCAAAAAATAAAATGTAATAATTAAAATTATAGTATAAATATGAAAATTAAGAACAAATTAGTGATATGCAAGCAAAAAATAAAAAACCACAAAAAAGAGCAAAGGGAAACTAAGGGAGTTCATACTGCATATCAAAGGGCTTCAGCAGCCACTCCGTTGCTGGCCTTACTAGAGTTAAGGAGAGGTTGAAGCGCTTTCACGACAATGCTCATGTTTGGCCGGAAATCCGCTTCATACTGTACGCACAAGGCCGCCACCGCTGCAAACTGCCGCAAAAAACATGATCAAACAATTAGGCTCCGAACAATATTTTTTCATAAAAATGTTGTACCCTACCCCCAAAATGTACCACAATTGCTCTCAAAAAAATGAGGAGAACTAGCAAAATATAAAGATAGTAAGTTACGATAGAGCTCATGACAAAACTCCATATAGTTAATCCCTATATTACATTTGGCCATGTCTCCTCCTCAATAGTTTACTTTTGAAAGGTTTAGAGTACCATAGCATCTCTCGAAAGAAAATGAAAAGTAAACTCAAGTTTAACTTAATCAAATGTATTTATCAGTATCAATAGCATTAGAAGTAATAGAAGAGTCATTACGTATATATATATATATATAACACTCAAATCTTTATAATATGCATATTCAGCATTCAATTTCTAATATTTATAAACGAAGCACTATCATTTCACCAAATCTTCTAATTATAAGAAGACATGAGAGGCCATGCATTCTAGAAATGAAGATAAAAGAGTGCCTTTTGTAAATATTAAAGTTTGAGCGGTAGGCATGTATAGTATAAAGTTTTGGGTTGCCAAGTAGATAAGAATCCCTTGATAATAAGAAGCTTTTATCATTGATAATTACCTTCGCTACAGCCTTGGCAGGGTACTCCCCACCTAGCCTTGTATCCACACATTGACTAACCTTATCCTCGCTGAGCCTTGGTGTTGCCTGTACAAACAACAAATAATCAAATTTACCACTTTTGCATAAATGGGGTTTGTTGGATATTGGATGGAGCCATAAATATGCATTACCCATGTCACAAGACTTTGTTGACCACGTGGCAAAGTATGGTCAACAGGTTTTCGGCCTGTAAGCAACTCCAAAAGCACAACCCCATAGCTATAAACGTCACTCTTGGAGCTCAGCTGCCCAGTCATTGCATACCTGTAATACAAAAGGGATGAGCAATACGCGCAATGATTTTTATTCGAATTTATATTGCTGGCAATTTTTTAAGAAGCGTTTGTCTTGGAAGGTTTTCCCAAGTAATCTATAAGTAACAAGAGGGCTTGATGTCAAGAATGCCTTCGAAAAAAAAATCATATGCTATTATCAGCTATCGCAATTTTCTTCTTCTTTTTCACCACATCTAGTGGAGTGTATTAGTGATTTTCTTCATATACAGTGAAAGCTTTCTAATCTTGCTCTCCAGTGTCTGTTCCCAATTTAAATTTTAACAGAAATGTGATGTTCTATGCGCATATCTTTATTTTTATGATTGTATACTGTATTTTCTTCAACATGAATACGGGATGAATTTTATTTCAGTAAATTGCAGATAAACTTACTCTGGAGCATGATATCCGAATGTCCCAAGCACCCTGGTTGAGTGAAGCCGGGCGGCTGTATCTGGGGACTGGTTAGAAAGATCAAAATCACCAATCTTGGCAACGTCGCCATCAAAGAGGAGTATGTTGCTGGACTTGATGTCACGATGAATAACGTGGGGCTGTGCCTTCTCGTGCAAATATTCGAGCCCTCTTGCTGCTCCTACAGCAAATTTGACTCGTTGAGCCCACGTCAGAACTGGCCCTGGCTGGGCACCTTTGACACCTTTACGCCCTGTTTTACAAGGCAACTTAAAATCTCACCATATGTTTTTTTTCTTTTCTTTGGATGCATTAATTAATTATCCTGTATTTGATATTATTAAGTAGATGAAGCTATCAAACGATACGTTATGATAAACAAAATGTTGATTCTAGTTAAGCTGACCTTATATAAACCATGCTATTTGCAAGTGTACAGAAAGGACTATCATTACTTTTTCTCAGGTCAAGAAGAGCCAACAGTCCTTCACATATCTCCAATCAGGTAAACAATAAATCAGCCCATCTCACCAGTTTTAACATTTTATCTGATTGGGTAAAATTTTTAGACTAAGGCTAAATTTAAGCAAAATTAAGATCTATGCCTTTTGCTCAAGTACCACTAACCAAAAAATCTATGGCATTATGAACAAAACCATACAAATGATAATAAATATTTGGCTAGTTTGATTCAAGGCCAATATTATTAAGATATCAGTGTAATTAAATAACAGTACTATTAAAGATGCTAGTAACTGTTTCGTTCAGCGTTATTTTTATTTTTTGCTACTAGCAAATAGCACCAAAATTCCTCATAATTGCACAAAATTAATGGAATATTTGCAAGTTTTTTAAATATCAAGATAACATTGCACTGTACCAATTACCTTCAATCTCCTAATAATATTAAATTGCATTGGAATGTCTGTAAAACAAACGACCCCTAAGCAAAAAGACATGAGAGAATGATGAAGATATCATTAGTTAGTAATTTACCATGTAGAATGTCATGCAGGGAGCCCATTGTAGCAAACTCAAATGCAAGGACGCGGAGGGTGCCATCAACACTGTAGCCAAGCAGCTGAATGACATTGTCATGAATCAATCTCGATACCATAGACACCTGCAGACCCCTTGTAAGAGCAGACTGGACATAAAAAAGGAACCTCTACAACAAATAGCATCGAAAATGACAAAAGATACCTGAGCTAAAAATTCTTGATCAGGCTGCTTGCTAGCATCCAATTTTTTTAATGCTGCATCTTTCCCATTTTCTAGTACACCATAATAGACTCGTCCATAAGAACCTTCTCCTATTAAAGAATCATCTCCAAAATTATCAGTTAGCGCCTTTATTTTCTCCACAGGAATAGCTGGAACTTCAATAGGTTGCACTTTAACACTCTGAGAACCACCCTTGGGGGCAGGATCAGATGCACGGAACACTCCACCACTGCCTGCATTTTGATTGCATGGCAAATTGTTAGAGCAAAACAAAAGTTATAATTTAGGGAAATCTGAAAATTTTTCAAGTTAGTCTTTCATTCAAAAAGCATCAAAGTCCCATTGCCATATTTTTACAAAGCAGTTAAGGATCTCAACTTTTAGAAAGACTCCAGAAAACCTTATTTACTTTTTCCTAATTTGTGAATATTTTTCCCAAAGTATGTAAGATAGTAATGATCTTCATGAGTTTCATATACATATCCGATATGGATTCTTCAGAATTCACCTAAAAAAGTTCATAGTCATGCATTAAAGAGTTAATGTATGATTCACGCACATCAACTAAGCCTTCATAGATGATTATAAGACCATCCCAAATATTTGTTTTAATTGCACACATTGAAAACAGGCTTTGAACTATTTTTTAATCAATTCATTATGTAGGGACCATTCCCATTCCGAAATAACGCCATTAAAGAGATGGACCTTTACTCCACTGATCATGAGATTAAATTATATAAAAACACGCTCTAATACAACTTGTTGGCTAAAGCCCATGGCACTATCAAAGAGGGGTGATTTTGGTTTTAATTAAAAAAATTTTAAATTAAAAACTTAAATATTATTTGAGATTATAAAGTTTAACAATATAGAATAAAGAGTCAAACAGGAAAAAAAAAATCACAGAAAAATATGAATAATCGAACACAAAACTTAATGTGGTTTGAGTCATCTTAACCCTACGTTCACTATTCAGAAGTATGCCTCTTTCAAAAATACACTCCAATGAGTACTCCTTCACAGGCGGAGAAGTCTTCCCTCCTTCGCAAAAACTTGGTCGTAAAGCAATGGAACAATCCCTCCTTTTCAAATCTTTGCCAAGCGAAGCTGTCTAAAAAAACTTTTCTCTAGCATAATCTCAACTAGAGTTGGGTTAAGAAACAAATTTAAAAATAAAAATAAAACTTATAAAATATTCCAAGAAGAATTCCTAAAAAATTCCATAATCTTCGAGATTCAAGGACAAGAGAACTTTTTGAAAGACTCATTTTTCTTTTTGAATAATTTTCTTAAATGACTCCAAAGATTTTAGAGAATACTTAAGAGCATTGTGAGGGCCCAATGCCAATTCGGTAGAAATCATTCTGGCATTGGGTAACTGCTCACCGCAGGATCATATCAAACAATTTGAGAGAAAAGAATGTGAATATAAAAGTAAATTATATTTTTCATTTATCTAAAGTTCTTATTACAAGTTCCAACATCGTACAAAACGAAAAAAAAGAAAAAAAATAAAATAAGCATTTCAGCGCCATCGTTGATCTTTTGAAAGCTAAGGTTCTTGTTTAACCTCTTCTAGGAGCACCTGACCTGGTATTGTACAGAAAACAATACTGGGATTTGAATTCCCAGTAATTAAAGAATACTCTATGTACAGCAGTATACAACAACAAATTAATTTACGAAAACGCATTTAGCAGAGATAAAATACAGGATAGGTAAGACAACTACGTAAAATAAGCGAGTAACTTCCTGCAACAAGTATTTATCACAAAATAACGGTTACTGATGTCATTTTCCAGTAACCAACCTCGAATGTTACTGATGTCATTTTTCCAGTAACAACCCTGAATGTTATTGATGTCATTTTCCAATAACAACCCCGAATGTTGCTGATGTCATTTTTCCAGCAATAACCCCGAATGTTACTGATGTCATTTTCCAGTAACAACCCCGAATGATACCGATGTCATTTTCCAGTAACAATCCCGAATGATATTACGTTGGTTCCGGACAACCAACCAAGCTTCAAAACGAAATTCGGCTCAAAGCAAATATGCGAAGCAAAGCAGTAATAGAAAAATTGCAATATGTAATGCAAGTCATATACTGGGTACCTTTAGTCTTTTAGTTCAGAAGTTCAACAGCTCGTATGAGTGACAGTTCGCTCAATCTGCATTTTAAGTTCCCGATATTTTTAAGTTAGCTTTTGATTCTTTTATTCTGTTTGTCTTCTTCTGCTTTTGAAGTTCATTTAAATTAAGCTGCTGTTAAAGCAGTTGTTAAGGTGTTTTTATGATTATCATACTAATGTATAACGAAAAAGTCAGAATGATCGATAGAATTGACAAATAGAAATTAGTAGTCATTTATAACACATTAAATCGTTCCCATTATTAATTAATGAGGATAATTCTATTGTGTATGACTAGCTAAAAATTTGATAGTGAGATCAATTTTGGCGGAAGCCTGGCGCATGTTCGGCGCCAAAAATTTTTGATTCGGAGCAAAATTTTATTTTATTTTAATTTTAGGGGTTTAAAACTTCGAAAATTTGCCACGATCAAATCGATGCTTAGAATTTGATGAAACTTTCTCGAGCAACTTTTAAATAATATACTTAACACGTCGACACTGAAAACGATAAATTTGGACACGTATTTCAATGTTTTTGATTTTCAGAAATTAGAAATTTCGAAGATAGAACGGGAGCTTCTGTCTTCCGGATTTCTCCTGAATTAAGGCTCTTTGATCCTTAAAGTTGTTTCTATCAATTGGTAGTTTTGTTTGCCCTAAAGTGAAATTCCCCGGGATCCTGATTCCTAAGGCGGGATTCTGCCCTAATTTGCAATACAACGGTTTTGGGTCGTTACAAGCATTGAGTGAGTTTTTTGGGGCAATGGAGAGATCCGAGTTCAAAATATGGTAACATCTATATTTTGGAAAATAGAGAGAAGTGCATGGACTGTAAAAATGCGTCTAGGTGCATTATATTATATACGAATTCATCTATTTCCTTGTCGGATTAAGCTCGTCATGGAAATATATTGTGTCTAAGCGCATGATTTGTGTATCTAGACACGATGAACCTGGGAGTGCAAATAATATGTCTGAATATGTGGTCAAATTAGGAAATTTTTATTTAGGTTCTTTAAGTATTCTCATTAGCTTAATCTCAAAGCTTAGCAGCATTAAATCACAAAAACACCTATATCTAAACTACATTGATAAAATTAAAATATAAAACAAAAGGTCTTCTTAAATTAACTATTGAACATGTGGCTTTATTCTTGTTGCATCTTCTAATTTGTAGTATCATTTTTCTGAAAATGCTAAGTTCCTAAAATATCACTAATTAAATAGAGAAACATTCATTTAACTGGATATCTAGACTCTAGAGTCAACAAAGATCTCTTCTAATGGTTTCTTCCTATCTTTTTTGGTCTTCCTCTTTATTCTTAATTAGGCTAAATTCATACTCAATTTTTTTAACAAAGGCATCCAACTATCTAAATTTAATATACCTAAACCATCTAAAATGGCATTCACTAATCATATTCACACAAACAAGCTCATTATTGAAGTCACTCCAATATTGCTACAAAAGAACTCATTTTCATTCAATCCTTACGAGTATAATCACTCATTCACCTTAGCATCCCATCTCTGCAACACTTAATTTATTGATAAGTTTCTTCTTTGTTGGCCATCATATAACCCCATATACCAAAGATAGTCATATAGTTGCTTTACAAAATTTTCTTTTGATTTTGAATGGGATTTTTGAATCAAACAACACTACAAAAGCGCTCATCCATTTTATCCAACCACTCGGATCTTATTAATCACATATCTCTATTTCACCACTATTTTGAATGATTGAACCAAGGTATTTTAGCCTCTCAATCTTCTTGATCACATGGTCCTCAATGATTATGTTCTCAAGATTAAGACTTCAATTACAATTAACTTACACTCCATATATTCTATTTTAGATTTACTAAGATGATAATTTTTAGATTCTAAAATAATCCTCCAAAACTTGAGTTTTGCTTTAATTGTATTTTTTATAAATGCATAAAATATCACTTGCAAATAACATGCACCAAGAAACTTCTTCTTAAATATTTTTAGCAAGAATAAACATACATAACTAAAACAAAAAGATATAGTTAAGAGCATAACCTTGATGTAATCCAATAGTGCTAAAATAATCGTTAGACAAGCTACCTCGCAATCAAATACATGTCACAACCCCATTATACATGTATATAACAACATTGAGCAAAACCCCATTATATCATTTGACCCACCCCTTTGGTTGAATCAACCCCAAAAATTTTAGCACATTTTGCAAGTAAGCCTTTTGAGTAAGGCAGATTATCCTATAGTTTCTCCATCTCTTTGAATCTCCATGCACATTATTTTGTGAGCTTCACATATTTCTTTCATTTCAAAATGTGACAATAGCTGACATCTTATCTCATGACATCTTATCTCATCACCTCAGTTTCACAATTGGGTGATTAACATATTATCTACATATAGATTAACATATTATCCACATATAGAGTCTGACAGTTGGATGATCAGCATATTATCCACAAATAGGGTGACTATCTTCTAAAACATAAGAGATTTAGCTCACCACAACACTACCTAATGCAAGCACGCATCCGGTTGTGCTTCTCTTGCTATCAAAGTGTGAGCGTTCGATGCCGGTTCGGTAGAAACCGTTCTGGCATTGGGTAACTGCTCACCGCAGGATCATATCAAGCAATTTGAGAGAAAAAGAATGCGCATATAAAAGTAAATGATATTTTTCATTTATCAAAAGTTCTTATTACAAGTTCCATCATTGTACAAAACGAAAAAAAAACAAAATAAGCATTTCAGCGCCGTCGTTGATCCTTTTGAAAGTCAAGGTTCTTGTTTAACCTCTTCTAGAAGCACCTGACCTGGTATTGTACAGAAAACAATACCGGAATTTGAATTCCCAGTAATTAGAGAATACTCTAAGTACAGCAGTATACAATAACAAATTAATTTACGAAAACGCGTTTAGCAGAGATAAAAATGCAAGATAGGTAAGGCAACTGCGTAAAATAAGCGGGTAACTTCCTGCAACAAGTATTTATCAAATAAAGATTACTGATGTCATTTTCCAGTAACCAACCCAGAATATTACTGATGTCATTTTTCCAGTAACAACCCCGTATGTTATTGATGTCATTTTTCCAGCAACAACCCCGAATATTGCTGATGTCATTTTTCCAGCAACAACCCCGAATGTTACTGATGTCATTTTCCAGTAACAACCCCGAATGATACCGATGTCATTTTCCGGTAACAACCCCGAATGATATTACGTTGGTTCCGGACAACCAACCAATCTTCAAAACGAAATTCGGCTCAAAGCAAATATGCGAAGCAAAGCAGTAATAGAAAAATACAATAAGTAATGCAAGTCATATACTGAGAACCTTTAGTCTTTAAGTTCAGAAGTTCAACAGCTCGTATGAGTGACAGTTCGCTCAGTCTGCATTTTAAGTCCCCGATATTTTTGAGTTAGCTTTTTAATCAAATGATTTAGGAGTTTAATTTCCTCTTTTATTCTGTTCTTCTTCCGCTTTTGAAGTTCGATTGATTTTAAGTGTAGAATTAAAGCAGTTTAAAGTGTCTTAAGATTATGATCGAAAAAGTCCGAATAAAATGACCGAATTGGTAATAATAGTCATTTATAACAATTTGAATCGTTCTCATTATTAATAAATGAGAATAATTCTATTGTGAATGACTAGATATAACTTGATAGATATAAGAAGAGTAACAAGCTTTAGAGAAAACGAATGTTTTCTTCTAATTTCCTCCTCTTACCTTAGATTTAAGATCGTCGGAATACGAAGAGAGTTGGAACGGGTTAGCCGAAGGGTGGCCGAGGGTTGCTGGAGCCGCTGCGGGGGCTGCCTGGCTGCCGAAAGGTGCTGCCGGGGACTGCCGGGCTGCTGGAAGCTGCGGGAAGTGGCTGTCGGGGGCTGCCGGGCTGCCGGAAGGTGGCTGGAAGGGCTGTCGGGGATGCCGGGCTGCCGGAAGGAGGCTGGAAGGGGCTGCCGGGCTGCTGGAAGGTGGCTGGAAGGGCTGTCGGGGCTGCCGGGCTGTCGGAAGAAGGCTGTTGGGGCTGCCGGAAGGAGGAGGGTTGGCTGAATTGAGGAGGGGAGAGGGGAAGAGGCTGCTGGAAGGTGTGGGGAGAAGAGGGCAGAGGATGGGGGGCTTTATAGGCGCACGAAGAGGCGCCACAACGTGCGCCAACTGGCGCCAGGTCGGCGCCTGGCGCTCGCGCCAGGAGGCTCTGGCGTGGAAGATTCTCCCGCCAGAGGGCGGGAGTGGGGCCGGGAGTCAGGGTCGGCCCTCTGGGCCGACAACCTGCGCCAAAAACGGCGCAGGCAGGCGCCAGGCTTCCGCCTGGCGCGGAGGCTTCTCCCGCCTGGCACGGGAGAAAAAGGAGGGGGGCTAGCGTATGAAGAAAAAAAACAGAGAAGAAAAAAAAAGAGAAAAAAAAATGGAAAAATTTTAAATTTCAAATTAACCGCTTTTTTTTTGCCATTCGGCGTCCGAATGCAACGAAACCTGGCACCGAGGTGTGTTATGACATGACGAACACCCTCGCGCCGATAAATTTTCGATTCGGAGCAAAATTTTATTTTATTTTTATTTTAGGGGTTTAAAATTTCGAAAATTTGCCACGATCAAATCGACGCTCAGAATTTGATGAAATTTCTCGAGCAACTTTTAAATAATATACTTAACACGTCGACACTGAAAACGATGAATTCAGACACATATTTCAATGTTTTGATTTTCAGAATTTAGAAATTTCGAAGATAGCAACGGGAGCTTTCGTCTTTCGGATTTCTCCTGAATTAGGGCTCTTTGATCCTTAAAGTTGTTTCTATCTATTGGTAGTTTTGTTTGCCCTAAAGTAAAATTCCCCGGGATCCTGATTCCTAAGGCGGGATTCTGCCCTAATTTGCAATACAACGATTTTGGGTGGTTACACAATGTCTCCAGCCAAACCCAAAGCTACATTCCCCTATAGCTCAATCTTAAACTTCCCAAAGTATAGAGCTTTGCCCACAGTGCTTCTCATAAATCCGAGTATCCACTTAATTGCATCCCAGTGGTGCTTCCCGGAGTTGCCGCGAGAAGTTGCTTATGAATCTACTGATCACACCCACTAAATGTGCAATGTCCGGTCTCGCATATCATGGCATACATCAAGCTCCCAATCACATGAAGTACATGTTCTTTTAATTAACTAAAATGACTTGCTAGTGTAACGACCCAATGTCGTTACTTCGCAAAATTAGGTCAAATCCCGCCTCAGACATCAGGATCTCGAGGAACTTCAAATTAGGGCAAACAAAAATTTTCATTAGATATAAATAATTTTTAGATCAAAGTAACCTAGTTTGGGAGAATTCAGATACCAAAACTCTAGCTTTATTTTTTTGAATTATTTAAATTCAATAAATTGAGAAAATTAAATATATGTCTGAATTCATCAATTTTTGTGTCATTATGTTAAGTATATTATTTTTAGGCTGCTTAAAAAGTTTCATCGATTTTGAAACGTTGGTTCGATCTCAGTTAATTTTTGAAGTTTCAAACTTCAGAAATTAATTAAAATTAAAATATTTGTCCGAATCGAAAATTTTTGGGGACAAAGTGTTCGTTACATCATAACACACATCGGTGTCAAGTTTCGTTATTTTTGGACGTCAAATGGATGAAAAATACGAAAAACTTAATTTTAAATAAATATTTTAATTTTTTTCCTTCTTCGTCTGTTCCCCCCTTCAATCGCAGCCCCCCCACCCCGAGCGATAGCACCAGCAGGCGCCGAAGCTTCCGCGCAAGAGCAGTTTCCTGCGCTGTTTTGGCACAGGATTGGTCGGCCCATTTGGTCGACCGCCCCTCCTCCTTCCCTCCCTCCCCTCTATATATTCTCCCTCGGCCCTTCCTTCTCCTTCCCCAAACAGCAGCAGCCCTCCTCCCTCTCCCCACAGCCTTGACAACCCTCCTCCAGCCGGCCAGCCTCCAGCCACCCCCTCCGGTCCCTTCAACCACGTCCAGCTCTCGACAGCCCTAACCCTAGGTTAGAGAAGAAAAAGGGGGAAGAAATGAGGAGAAATTTTGCTATTATTTATTTATTTTCTTTATTTCTTTATTATTATTACATATGCATAATAATCATTATTATGAAAATAATAATGATAAAATTACGTAATTTAGATTATTATTGTTCTCATTAATTAATAACGAAAATAGTACAAATGCTATAAAATGACTATTATTTTCATTCAGTTATTTCAATCTCTGCATTTTTATTTTTTTATAATAATATTATTATTATTATTGTATTTTTACAATCATTTCTATTCTATCTTTTTCTTCATACTTCATTATTATCATTAAGCAACGATAATAATAATATTATATTAAATATAATTACTATCCTCAGTAACTTAAAAATATTATCTTCTATCAAGAAGAGAAATGAAAGAAAAACAGAATAAAAAAAAAAGTAAAAATCTCTAAAAATATCATTATAATATTGGTAAAAAACTAATTTAAAATATTAAAAATCTAAATCCAGATTTGATCAAACAGTTGAACTTTTGAACTTAAAAGAACAAAATATCAGATGTCTTTTATTATTCTTGTTTAAATATGATTTTCTGCTCAGTATCGCACAAATTGATAAAAGTGCTTTTAAAAAGTCACATAAATTGATATATGAAAAAGTTTGAATAACTGAGTAGCAAGGGTTCCATGTTGATATATTTTTAGTCTGATCAAACAACTGCTAGAACATGATTGTCCGACATCGGGAGTCATAAATAGCCTATACTGATAAGCCTTGATGGGGCAAATATAGAAGGAAGTTGGGATATGTAACACAAAAAATGAACCCCTTTTTCTCAATTTTGTACTTGCCCAATAAAATCATATTTTGGGCCAGATAACAAACGTTAAAATTTTATATTTATTTATGTGATTGCAATTATGTTTATGCTAAAGTTTCAAGTGCAATTAAAACATATTTGCAGGGATACATTCGTACAACTTTTATTTCTTATCAAATTATTGATTATTTTGCTTATTATTTAACATTTGTAAATATGACATCTATCAGTACTTAATTTCACAACTAATTGATATTTAAATGTCCGCACTTTTGAAACGTGCCCAGACCAAGAATTCGTCCTAGAGGAAATGTGCTAAGAACCAAGCAGTTCTGATACTGCTTCTTGTTGAATTATAACTCTTTTTAATGTTTGTAATTTTTATTTTATTTTACTCCTTTGTAATCAAAACTTGTGAATTAATGAACAAATGAGTTATGTTTGATGTCTATATATTTGTCTTTTAAATCACCCAATATGATCCTGCGGCTAGATGACTTGTTATCTCAAAATCGGTGCTGGATTAGCTCCAGCTGACTTGGCACCAGGTCCTCACAACTAGGGGGAATGGCTTTAAGTTATGGAGGACTACTTTAAAAGAAATATGTGATTAATAGGATCCAAGCTGTGGAGTGTTGTGCGATCTGAAAATCTCACTCAAATTTAAAGAAAAGAGTTATAGAGCAACTATACGACCATCTATGTTATACAAGGTTGAATGTTGGCTAACAAAGAAGAAACTTAACGATAAAAGAAGGGTTACAGAGATGAGGATGCTTATGTAGATGAGTGGGCATACTCTTAGAGATAAAATGAGAAATGTGTTTATCCGTAGCATGGTTGGAGTGGCTCCAATAGTGGGCAAGATTTAAAAATGCCGCCTTAAATGGTTATGGAATATTATGTGTAGACCGTGCAATGCCTTTGTTAGATAAATTGAGTTTATGAATTTCTACCATATTAAAAGAGAAGGAAAACCAAAAAGTATGAAAGAAACTATTATGAAGGATCTTCTCTATATGAAACATAATGAGAGGCTTCTATTTAATTGTGCCCCATGGAAAAAAACTATTCATGTAGTTGATCCCACCTAGTGGGATTAAGGCTTGGTGATGTTGTTGTACTTTCTTAAAAACCAAAATGAATATTATTAAATTTTTTAATCACTCCTCTAACATGCTATAAATAACATTTCATCTTGAGCTAACTTTACTACATCATGCCAAGAAAATATTTTATAATCATAACAAATAACATTCAAGAGGCATAAGCAATAGTAAGAATTAAAAGTTAATCCATTAAATTATAACCTTTAAAATATAATTCTATGTTTCAACATCTTAACTACTGCTACATTATCCTTTAAATTCTTATTCAAAACTATACATGTCATTCCTATGATGATTCTTACCAAAATAATAGAATTTAAAATCTAAACTATCAATTTCTTTTGATTTCCCTCCCATCCTCTATACTTCTTGAAGACAAAAAATATTTACCCTCCTATTCATCA
This sequence comes from Gastrodia elata, assembly GCA_016760335.1. NCBI lineage: Eukaryota > Viridiplantae > Streptophyta > Magnoliopsida > Asparagales > Orchidaceae > Gastrodia > Gastrodia elata. The sequence goes on from CM028673.1 coordinate 917,442, forward strand.
TAATATCTACTAATTCTCAAAGCTTGCCAACAAAGAAATTTTCATTTCATCCTAGAGATTGGCGTGATATGCTAAGAAATTGCGCAAGAGAGTAAAATAGCAGCATAGAAAATCTAAACCATGAAAAAAGAGGAACATTTATACTTGTTTTCAAACCATGATTCACTCCCCAACCTCCGCCTTTGCAATTTTACTAATTATCAAACAATGACAGAGATCTTAGAATCCTGTTAAAATAAAAATGCTACCTGCTGAATTATCTTAATTATTAAAATGACCTAGACCACGCCGATCCCACTGTACAGGATTAGTTATCAAATCTCCTTTGGTCTCACTGCATTTGACCGGAGACAATTACATCTCTTGGAGTTGAGCAATAGAAATAGCGCTTTCTGTAAAGAACAACCTAGGCTTCACACATGGAACCATCCCAAATCTTGACGAAGGCTACGCAAGTCTCTTCTCAATTCATGGATTCAAGTTAATAACAGTGCTATTTCATGGAACCTAAACTCCATAACCAAGGAAATTTCTAAGACCCTATCACATTAGAAATTACTCCGGGTATAAATATTATGTCATAATCATCAATGATTACACAAGATTCACATGAGAGTTTCTTCTTGAAATAAATTCTTCAACAATGTAAGAACAAAATTTGTAAGGAAATAAAAAGTTTAAGATCTAGCGAAGCAAAGGAATTACATTTCTTTCAATTCTTTAAGAATGAAGGGGTTATAAATCAGTTTTTTTGCAAAAAAAAGCCACAACAAAACTCAATGGTTAAACAAAAGCATCAATACTTCTTTAATGTTGCCCGGACTCTATTTTTTTAATTAAAAGTGCCAATTGAATTTAGAGCAAAATGCATTCTCTCAGCTAAGTTATTCTAATACATAAGATACATTATGTTATTCTAAAAAAACTAAACACCATAAGAGCTATTGTACAAAACACCTTTTGATTATTCCACACTAAGGGTGTTTGATAGTCTTGTATTTGCTGCAACTCTATATGCTCTTTGCATGATGTTTGAGCATAGAGCTAGAATGCGTGTTTATTGGTTATCCTGCGGATGTAAGAAATGATAAACTACATGATTAGGATTCAAAACAATTCTTTATCTCAAAAGATGTAATACTTCATGAGAATTATTCCCCTTTTATGACCACACAAATATAAAAATGTTGGGAACCTTTCCAACATCCAGCATTGCCAAGATCTTACCTGAAACTGAGTCATCCCTTAATCAATACACAAGAACAAAATCAAATCACCTCAATATCTCATATCCACCTGTCCTAAAACAATACGCTCAATTCACCACAACAACTGAGTCAACATTTGGCCAGCACACAAGAATCAAATCAACCATCTTTCTGATGATCTTTAAAAACTCAAAATGTTCAAATTAACCTTCAAGATTTCCACTACAATATTCCTTCTACATCATTGTAAGACATTATATAGCATCCCATATTAAATTTTATGTCATACGATTCATTAACTCAATCACATAAAGCCTTTATCCTTGTTGTATTCTCAGAGATTGAACCACAATTTTATCATCAAACTGTCAAGTTCCCTCATCCTTACTATAAATGGGTATATAAAATAAGATATAGAGCAAATGTAAGAGTTCTTATATACACAACAACAAGAATTTGATTTTCTTGACGCTTTCTCTCTTGTTGCCAAGTTAGTTACTGCAAAAGTGATATAAGAAACTCTACAGGGCGCACCGCAATGCCTGGTGCCTGTTGGGCATTCTACAGGAACGCACTATAACGCACCGCAGTGTCTAGGCGTTTGACAGAAACGCATCACGGCGTGCTGCAGGCGTCAAAAAGAAGGTGCCACGGCGCAACGCGTCTTCTGGGCATTCTATAGGAACGCCCCGCGGCGTTCAAAAGGAGGGCACCACGGAGCATCGTAATAGCGCCCACGGTTCAGGTTGCCTAATTTTTAAACCGCCTATAAGTACTTTCTAAGCCCTTTTTAGGGTTAGAACAATGAAAAAAAGGTCTCCAGCTTGTTTAGGGTGCGTGGTGATTGTTTCATAGAGGAGACTAAAGCTCCTATGGTTTGGGTAAGGATTTCTAAACCCTAAAAACATTATAATCTCATCTCCAATAGTGAAATATTCTCTGCTTTCCTCCCCATGGGCGTAGGTGTTAGCACTGAACCACATAAATCTCTTGTCTTGTGCTGTAATTGTGTTTTGCATATGGTTTTTCTTTGCTTTATTTTGATTTTACTCAACATATACATACTTTGTTCGACATTATTTCAGCCCTCTCAACAAGTGGTATCAGAGAGAGATTTGTTTGGTTGTGCATGAGTGTTAAGGTTTTGTTACAAGCTATGTATCTTTGTGGTTGAGTTTTGTAACACAAAAGAAAACATGAGAGATAGAGTAGAAGAAGTGGTTAGTACTTTGTCATCATCGGTGATGGAGAGATCTCTCCACCAAATTGTGACACATCCAGCGAAAATTGATATAATCAATTTCGATAGAAAGAACAACTTCTCTATATGGCAGTACGAGGTGACAAACGCACTATGTGCACTAAATCTGAAAGATGTTCTTGATGGTGAAGAAAAATTGGAAGAAATTTCAGAGAGAGATTTGATCAAAATAAACTGTAGTGCATGCGGTTTGATTCGAACTGTTTAACTCAGGAGATCAAGTATGCAGTGATGATGGAGACTTCAGCATGAAAGCTATGGAAATTTCTAGAAAGTACCTGACGAAGAGTGTGGAAAATCAACTCCATATGAAAAGACGGCTCTATCGATTTCAGATGAGAATGGGAATTTCCATAGATGAGCATCTTAACGAGTTCACAAAATTATTGGCGGATTTGATAAATCTGGATGAACTATGGATGGTGAAGACAAAGCTCTGCTTTTGTTGAACTCATTGCCAAATGAGTTTGAGAACTTTACCGTGTCATTGATCCATGAGAATGATGCCTTGATGTATGAGGAGGTAACTGCGGCCCTTGTGAACTACGAGTTCAAAAGAAGGGATAAAGAGTCTACCAAATCAGATATGGTAGAGGCTCTTACAATCCAAAGAGAAAGATCAGAAAAGAAAAAACAATGGCCAAAAAAGAGTGCTGATTTCAAGAAGAGAGGAAAATCCAGAGGCCGGAGCATTGGGCACAGCAATCAGTGAGCGTTCTGTTTGGTGACAGGGCACTGGAAGAAAGATTGTCCAAAGTTAAAAGAAAAGTAGCGGACAAATGGATCTTCTGAGGCAAAGGCTAATGTGATTCAGAATATGGTGGAGGGTTCAGACTCAGAGGTATCTCTTATTACTATTTCTATGGGACTAATAACAGACAACACCAGTTGGATTATGAATACGATTGCAATGTATCACATATATTCCCAAAAAAATTGGTTTTGTTCGTATAGAGAAATGGACAGTGGTGCAGCCACAATGGGGAATGATGTTACGTGTCGGATTGCAGGAGTTGGAAGTGTATTGATTATGACACATATAGGAACAGTTCAAGAACTGAAAGAAGATAGACATGTACCAGATATCAAGAAGAATCTTCTATCTATTGGGGCCTTAAAGGCCAAGGGCTTTAAGGTAGTGATTGAGGCAAGTGTACTAAGGATCTGCAAGGGTGCAATGACTTATTTGAGAAAATTTAGACAACAGAACCTCTACTATCTTCAGGGAAGTACAGTGACAAGTTCAGTGGCTGTGGCAGAAGATTCAGATGATGCCATGACGTTGTAGCATATGAGGCTAGCACATGCATGATAGCCTTCACTGAGAGCATTAGAAAGAGATGGGCTCATAAAAAGTATAACTTCTTGCAAATTACAATTTTATGAATATTGTATATTTGGTAAGAAAACACGCAAACTATTTGGTGTTGACCTCAACAACACCAAAGATATAGTTGAGTATATACACTCAGATGCTTGGGGACCAACAAAAACAACATCATTTGGTGGTTGTAGATATTTTGTTTTTTTAATAGATTATTTCAGATTGGGTATGAAGAGCAAAGCAAATGTGCTCAAAGTTTCCATAAATTGGAAGAAGTTGGTGAAAACTCAAACTGGCAAAAAAAACCAAGATGATCCAATGGCAATGGCGGAGAATATACTTCTAATTCTTTTGTAACAGAATGTTAAAATTCAGGGATAAAACACCACTTCACAGTGAGAGAAATATTGCAGCAAAATAGGGTAGCAAAACTAATGAATTGTAACTTGGTGGAGAAGGTGCAATATATGTTGTCCAAAACTGAGTTGGAGAGAGTCTATTAGGCAGAGGCCTTAAATTATGCATGCTACTTGGTGAACCATCTGTCATTTGCAGCACTTAACAAGAAAACTCCTATAGCGCTGTGGTCTAGATATCCTGTTATAGATTATGATCAATTGAAAGTTTTTAGGAGCCCAACTTACTATCATGTCAATAAGGATAAGCTAGAACTGCGAGTTAGAAAGGCAATTTTTGTGGGCTTTTTACGCGAAGTGAATGGCTTCAAGTTGTTTGATCCAATTGACAAGAAGATCGTGGTGAGCAGAAATGTTATATTTGATGAAGAGTTTTTTTGAGACTTAGAAGTTCGCATCAAGTGGAGAATAATACAAAGATTCCTGTAAGTTCGCAGAGAGTGGGGTTTGATGCCACCATTTTTGTTCCACAAAAGTCTTCACATCACATCGAGGATACTCCTACATATGAAGACCTCATTGGTAATGTGGAAGAACAAACTGACATTATTAGTGAGACTCCAATTCAAAAGTTGATTGCGAGAGACAGACCCAGAAGGAATACAACACAACAGCCAGCCTGGATCAGAGACTACGTCACATATGCATTGTCTGTACTGACCTCCGTCCCCGAAGCGAAGAGGAGCAGGAACAACAGGATGAGGTTCCATCCTATTACAAAGAAGCGGTGATGGGCTCAGAAGGAAGTTTATGGAAGCAAGCAGTGGATGAAGAGATTGAGTCTCTTCATAAAAATGAGGCATGGAGGTTGAAGAAACTCCTTCCAGATAGAAAAGCTATTGGTTGTAAGTGGGTGTATGCGAAGAAAAAAGGATCTTCAGAAGCTGATGTGCGCTACAAAGCTAGACTAGTGGCCAAATGCTTTGCTCAAAAGAAAGGGATTGACTATGATGAAGTGTTCTCCTCAGTTGTCAAACACTCATCGATCCACATGCCCTTAACTTTGGTGGCACAGTTTGATCTGCTACTTGAGCAGCTTGATGTAAGAAACAATATTCTTGCACAGAGAACTAGATGAGATCTTTATGGCACAGACCCCGAGTACATTGAGCCAAGTAAAAAAAACTTGGTATGCAAACTGGACAAGTCTCTTTATAGCCTAAATCAATCACCGAGATAATGATATAAGAAGTTTGATCAGTTTATGCAGAAAGAGGAGTACAGAAAGAGCTAGTTTGATCACTGCGTGTATTTTAAAAGGTTACCCCAAGTTAACTTCATTTACCTGCTCTTGTATGTCGACGATATGTTGGTGGCAACTTCAGATCAGTCTGAGATGGATCACATGAAAGAGCAGTTGTCGAAGAACTATGAAATGAAGAATTTGGGAGCGACGAAGATGATACTGGGAATGGAAATCTGTAGGGACAGAGAGGCAAGAAAGATTTGGCTTACCCAAAAGAGGTATTTGAAAAAGGTGCTGAAGAGATTTAGAATTGATAACTCTACAAAGTCTGTGAGTATGCCTCTAGCACCTCACTTTCGGTTAACTGCAAAGCTATGTCCTAAAACAGATTTTGAACAGGAAGAAATGCACTCAATGCCTTGTGCTAGTATGGTTGGAAGCTTGATGTACGCCATGGTTTCACTAGACCAAATTTAGCTCAAGCAGTTGGAGTTGTGAGCCGATATATCCGATATATGCATAATACGGGGAAGGGTCACTGGGAAGCAGTTATGGGAATATTTCAGTACTTGAAAGATATAGTTGGTGTTGTATTATTATTTTAAAAGCAGTATTCAATAGCTAACTTGTGTGTTGGATATATGAATTCCGACTATGCAGGAGATTTAGATAGAAGATGATCAACGATTGGATATGTGTTCACGTCAGCAGGAGGTTCGATTGGGTGGAGATCGACTCTGCAGCCTACAGCTGCCTAGTATACAGCAAAATCTTTATATATGGTATAGTTACTGAGCATTCAAGAAAGCTATCTAGATGAAAGGCTTGCTGGAAGATTTGGGTGCAAAGCAATGAGAGGTGGTAGTAGTTCATTGTGATAGCCAAAGCGCTATATTTTTAGCTACTAACTCGATCTGTCACACTCGCATAAAGCACATAGATGTGCGACACCATTTTGTTCGGGATATCATTGAAAAGGGTGAGATCTTACTGAATAAGATCAGCATTAAAGATAATCCAGCGAACATGTTGACAAAAGTTCTCATGATTCAAAAATTCACCCATTCCAAAACTCTGATGAATTTAGAGAATCATTCAAAGGCTTCTCATTTGTTGGAATTACGGGCGACTTAATTCCTTTGTGAAGGGGATACGTAGGCAATCAAGTTAGTGCAACTGCAATGTGGGAAAGCATGTTGATTTAGCTCTTATGTGGTGCACGTGAGATCTGAGGTGGAGATTGTTGACTAAAAAAAATTCTTTATGAACGCATGCCGCAATGCGCCACATGATGCTTGCAAGGCTCAGGGCGCATCGCAGTGCCTAGCGCCTAGCGCCTCTTTGGCGTTCGACAGGAACGCCACAACGCACTGCAACGCCTGGGCGTTCAAAAGGAACGCGCCACGGCGCGCCGCAACGCCTGGGCGTTCAAAATGAGGGCGCTACGGCGCGTCGATTTATTCACAATTATCTCACTCAAGCCATGGAATAATTTGTAGTTATAGAGACATTCATGGTAAACTTATGGTATACGTTGGATAACATGTATCTAATGAAGAGCATAGAGAATTGTCTCCATACGACAAGATGGATTATTAGATTCTAGATTAAAAAGATAGATTTATCATTGAACACATTAATGATTTTAAGAAGTTGTTAGCAAATCTACTGAATTTGAATGAGGAAGTGGAGGATAAAGACAAGGCACTCCTTATATATAATTCTCTCCCGGATGAGTATTAAAATTTCATCATGACACCCATCCATGAGGTCTTGAAGTATGTAGAAGTGACTACGACATTGTTGAATCGCAAGTTTCACCAAGGGACAAGGAGTTCATAAAGATAGATTTGGCTGAAGCACATATCCTCCAATATGGCAGAACTGAAATAAAGAAGAATTAGAAAAAGAAATTAAAAGTGTGATAAGTCACAATGTCGCATTATTGGATGCAATATGTGTGCATTTTTCTTGGAGTTCGATCATTGAAAAAGAATTATCACAAGTTTAAAGATAAGAAATTGAAATCTATAGAGGCAAAAGCTTATATTACTCAATAGAAAGATGATGTAGATGACTCATGTCTCTCTTTCTATTGTGCCCTAGTATTTGTATATTAATGACTCATGTTAAATCTTGGATACTGAGGCAACCTATCATATTTTTCCTCGATGAAATTTGTTTTATACGTACATGAATCTTTATAACAATGTTGCAATAATAAGAAATGATCATACCTATCATACATTAAGTATATGAAGCGTTATAGTTCGAATGCATAATGGGGCGATCCAGGGGTTGACGGAAGTGATATTTCTTAGAAATTAGAAAAACTTTATTGAAGGCCTTAGGCTATATAAAGTGACCATTGAGACAAGGTTATGAAGATTATTTGTGAAGCATTGATCTACATAAGAGGACCTCAGTATCACAATCTATATTATCTCCACGGGAGTATAATGACAGATAGAGAAATAAATGATGATGATTTTTACAATGCTACAACTTTGTCGCACATGCGACTCGACTCGCACATGTGAGTGAGTCTGCATTGCAAACATTGACGAACAAGGGTTGATTAAAGAAAGCACCTGCAAGCTCAAATTCTATGTACACTATGTGTTTAGCAAAGACACGAGTATCCACCGTCACTGCCATCCACAATACCAAAAGGATAATTGGTTATGCTCACTCTAATGTTTAGAATCTAACAAAGACGACATCATTCGGTGGACAAGGGTATATTATCACTTTTATTGATAATTTCTCCATATATTTTTTGGGTGTACACCATACAGCACAAAAGCAAGTTTTTGGAGAAATTTATAGTTTGGAAGAAACTAGTAGAGGAACAAATTGACAAAAAAATTAGAAAGATCATATCAGACAACAATAGCAAATACACTTAGGATGACTTCTTGAATGCGTGCCAAAAGTCTAAGATTGAGCATCATTTCACTGTTAGAGAGACAGCGTCAGAACAGAGTGACAAAATGCGTGAATCAAACTTTGGTTAAGAAAGCTCGATGTTGTTGATTTGAGGAAGTTGCAATATTTTTCGATCAACCAGTTGGAGCAGCATGTGCTTAGGCACACCCCAGGTGCCTAGCAGACAGAGGACTAGGTGCACGCCCCAAGCATCCCATTGATAGAGGGGCAGGCACTCAGGCGCGCCCCAGGCACCCTGTAGATAGAGCCACATGCGCTCGGAAACACTCCAGGCACCCAACAAACATAGGGGCGGGCGCCCTGGCGCTAAGCGGACTGAAAGGCAGATGCATAATTGCGTCCCAGGCGCCTATTGACAGAGCATCAGGCGCCCAAGGCTATCACGCTTTTACAGGCCCGATTTCTAGGGCCTATAAATTTGTTTGTAGCCCATTTTAGGGCATCCACTACTTTGAAAAATTCTAAGGTGTTGTGTGAAGACTGGAGAATAAGAAAATCTCCATTGTTGAGGGCTTGGGTGTGGGTTTGATGAAACCTTAGTTATATACTTCTTCCGGTATAGTGAAATTTCCCCTCCTCTCCCCGTGGATGCAAGTATTTACACCGAACTGCGTAAATCCTTGTGTTGTGCATGTGATTGGATTGTTTATGTGCTTTATTTTGCTTTTGTTCTTATTTGATTTGCATGCTTCCATGTTCATCGATCCCAACAGGTGTATGCTATCAAATGCTGGAATCGACTATCTTTTAGGCTAAGGTCATGGACTAGGATTGTCACTCGGTGAATTGTCTTCCTTTCATAGTTATTGGTAAGAAAACTCACGTATAAGAAAATTTCTCATATGAGGTTACAACAACTAGGCAAGCAGATGATCACACCTTTGTTGTTCATTGAGTAGAGAGTTATCAATTTTCACATTTAAATTCATGCGAGATGGTTATCGAGATACCTAGGAATTACACAAAAATTCAAGAAAAATATGCATAATGCCTGAAAATAGAGAAAAACAAGAAAATCATAATTCTAAGATTTTCCATAAGAAGCTTTCTAAATTTTAATTATAAAACAATAAAATTTAATTTTAAAATCAAGAATCAAGCACATATAGCTTAAGATATCATTACAAGAAAATTGGGATATATAAAATCATCCCACTGTAAGGAAAGAATATTTAACAATTTCTTAATTTGTACATTTACTAATAACATTGAAAGCCCAAGAAAAACAAAAATACAAATAAATTTAAAAAATAAAATAAAACTGTTACCAAAGCAGCATAAACGATGCATCACACCAAAACAAAAGAAACAATTCACAGAAACCATTGCTCCACAGTAAGAGAATCAGCAATAAAGTTGTTAGGTGTATGAAGATTATTTGGTGCTGTTAGTATGCGAACATTATTGATAAAGTAGTAATTAAAATAAATATTCTATAAAAATTTTATGTTTGATCAAAAGATAACTTCCTTAAAGCCTTTTAATTAACAACAAAAATTTCATACAGGTTTATTCATGAAAAATTTAATTGGAAGAAATTATTTAAGCTTTGACCAAGGAAATTTGTAGTAAATTACCTTCTTTTGTATAATAAGAGGTTGATACAAATTAAGCAAAAACTTCTTCTCTTCTAAGAAATTCTCTTAGAATTTTTGTTCTTATTTTCTTTATATTATAAAAGAAGATTAGTGCAGGCATAGATATAAGTGAACATTCATCAAATTACATAAATTTTATGTCTTTTATTTTTTTTCATATGCTTTATTTTTCATTCTCATGAAATCCTACATCATGTAAAAAGACAATCCCTTTATTATCCCAATAACTGGTATCAAAGCATGAGGTTTGACAAAACATTTTGAAAGCGATGGAAAAGGGGGTAACAAGATGAAGAACGACAAGTTCAACGAGGACTTTGGAAAGACTACATCAACCAGGAAATGTTACATCTACATTTATTTGAAAATACAACAAAGATGGAGCAAGCAAACTAATATTGCTAGAGCAACAAGTACTCAAAGTTAAGCGCTTAACATTGGCTTAGAACATGACTTCCAACATCATTAACGAGAAAACAACTAATAATTTGATGAAAGCACTATCAAACATATTTGAAAAGCCACCGGCATCAAATAAAGTATATTTTATGTGCAACTCATAAAGAAATGCAAAAAAAACTATGCTTAAATTACAAATGCGTTCACTGTGATTATAAATCAATTAAATTTTGAAAAGATAACTTTTGAAGATGAGGTCAAGACATTAATCATATAACTGAAACGGGGAATGTGACCTGCACTAAGGCTGCATAAAGAGAGTTGGTCAGCAATGGTGACAATAGTGAGTAATTCTTTAGGGAGCGCCTAGTGAATATTGCATAAAATTAGAGACATGATTTTTAACATGAATATTTGTAAGGAGATACAAAGGAATCACTCAAAGTTTGTCTTAAATATTGAGGGAAAAGAGAGAATCAACTCAAGAGAAAATGTGATGATTACAAATAAGAGAAAAGTCAATGAATAATCATAAGATATGTGAGTACTTCAATCAAAGGAACACTTCAACTGTCAATGCAAAGTACCAAAGAAAAATAAAAGCCACAAAAAATCATGATTTATCATGTTTAATAAATGAAAAAACTCACTAAGACATTAATATCATGTTGAAAGTTTCTCATAAATATGGATTTTTGGCTTATGTGTGTTTCTTCATTATATGAAATAAAAAAAAGTTATTACATAATTACATTGCAAGAATGTATGACAATGTCTATCTAGCGAATACTGAACCGCATAATATTGTTCATAAGGGCAAGATTTGGATTCGACCAGATAATGGGTGCAATGAATTTTGAAGTAGGTGCGACATGTCTTTGACTCAAAAGAAATTTAATTTATATAAGTCAGATCAACAAAGCAGCATTTGGTGGTGGATGTTAAAAAACTGCCATAAAAAGCTATAATTGTGGTTAAAGGCAAGAATGTGGGAACACTATGCATAGCTCTGCAGATGGCAAAGATTTAATGGCAATCATAGATAGTCAAAGCTCCACAATGTGACATCGATAATCGGAAAAACTTCCAAATGTTTACTTGACGTTGTAATTATAATCTTAGTTATAGCATACAGAAGTCGAATTCTCAAAAGGCTCAAAGATGTCCATTAAAGAGCATGAGTGCCCACATTTATATATTTGGAGGCTAACTAAAGCTTATTCCATTGGTGCTCACATTATTATACCATATTCACTCATAAATCAACAAGAAAGTATTAGTTTAAATTTAAAAATATATTCAATGTATTTATTACTCTAAAATAATAAAATATTGGAGTAAAAAATCAAATTCGGCTAAAAATCATGTCTAAAGTCAAATTATAGGTGTGAGAGTATGAGAATAAAAATTCAAGAAATACTACTCAAAGTACTAGACTTGTATGATGAAAATAATTCCTAAGAAATTAAAGCAAGATGGCATTACAAAGAGGATGAACAGAGTACTAAATTAGAAAGCAAGAAGTATGAGATTGCATTTTGAGTTACCCAAAACATTTAAAACTATTACAATTAATACTGCAAACTATTTGACCAAAAAAACTACCAAATCTCTTATGATTTAAGATTACTAAAAACGAATGAAAAAATGAGGTTGCATTTTGAGTTACCCAAAACATTTAAAACTGTTACAATTAATATGCAAACTATTTGATCAAAAAAGAACTACCAAATCTCTTATGATTCAAGATTTCTAAAAAAATGATAAAAAATTGAGGTAAGGTATTCTCACTTGAAAGCTTTTAGTTGTGTTTATAATATGCAAATTAAATTTGATGCAAAGAACAAGCTTGATGCTAACGTATTAAAAAAAATTTCTCATTGATCCAACTACTTTAAAATGGTCAAAATATAGGTCATAAGTAATAACCAAAATATAGCATATCAGCCCTCCATCCAAATATGATTTAATCAGGATCATTAGTCTCTAAACATATATATATATATATATATGCACTTATATACCTACAATATAATGTAATGAATTGATCATAATTTCATATGCAAAGTTATTGCTTTCCATCAAGAACATTTATGAATCACCTATTAGCTCAAAAACCTTCCAACCTGCTCTCCAGCCCTCCAACCTCTTTGTCTACGTCAAGCCAACCAGCCAATCAGCCAACCAGCCAGCCAGACAAATGTCCCTCTACTCTAGCCAAAACCCCTCCGGTGAAGACTAACATCTCCAGTGATCGGCTCTCTGTTCCCAAGAATTCATTCCAGCCCCGGTGTAACGACCCAAAGTCGTTATTTTGCAAATTATGTCAAAATCCCGTCTTAGGAATCAGGATCCCGAGGAATTTCAATTTAGGGCAAACAAAATTACCAATAGATAGAAATAGTTTTTAGATCAAAGTGCCCTAGTTTGGGAGAAATCTGATTAACGAAAGCTCCCGTTTTATTTTCTGAATTATTTAAATTATAAAAATCAAGAACATTGAAATGCGTGTCCAAATTCATCGTATTCAGTGTCGTTGTGTTAAAAATATTATTTAAAAACTGCTCGAGAAGTTTCATCTAATTCTGAGCTCCGATTTGATTGTGGCAAATTTTTGAAGTTTTAAACCTCAAAAATTAAAATAAAATAAAATTTTGCTCCGAATCGAAAATTTTCGGCGCGAGGGTGTTCGCTATGTCATAACATGCCTCGGTGTCAAATTTCGTTGGATTTGGACGCCAAACGGCGAAAAAATGCAATTAATTTAAAGTTTAATTTTTTTTCCATTTTTCCCTTATCCTCTGTTTTCCCTTTGCCCCCCCCAAAATAAATCGCAACCTGCAATTTTCTTCCGCCAAAAAGGCGGAAGCCTGACCTACGCCCCTGCGCCTGCGCCTACTACTTACACCGTTTTTGGCGCAGATTGGTCGGCCCTCTTGGCTGACCACCCCCCATCTCTCGCCTCCTATATAAACCTCCCTCTCAGCCCCTCCTTTCCTCAGCCCCACAGCAGCCCTCTCCTTTCTCTCCCAACCAGCCACAGCAGCCTCCGACAGCCCCCTCTAGCCAGTCTCCTTCCTTCCAGCAGCTCCTGGCAGCCAACAACAGTCCCCTCCAGCCAGCCTCCCTCCTTCCAGCAGCCCCCGACAAGCCTCTCTTGCTGTTGACAGCTTGCCGCTGCCACCTCGGCCAGCCATCCGGCCACCCATTTCAACCTCTATTTCTTTTCAGCAATCCTAACTCTAAGGTAAGAGGAGTTGGAAATGGAGGAAATTGAATAAAACACTTTTTTGCTAATCTTATATACATTGCAATAATTTTATATTTAGTTATTCGCATTTTGATCATTCTCATTAATTAATAATGACGACAATTCATAATGCTATAAAATGACTAATATTTTCATTCATATTGTTACTCTTTCAATTTAGTAATATTATTATGAAATACGGACTTAAATCATTATAAAGGAAAATGACAAAATAAAGAATAAATATAAAAATCACAAAACATCGCATCACTTTTAGAAGAGACTAATTTAAAGTAATATCAGGGACATAAATGCGGATTGAGCGAACTGTCACTCATCCGAACTTTTGAACTCCTGAACTTAAAGACTAAAGGTACCAAGTACATGACATGTATTATATTTTGTACTTTTCCTGCTGTTTAACTTCGCATATTTGCTTTGAGCCAAATTCATTTGAAGCTTGGTTGATTGTTAGAAACCAACATCCTTTTCATTCGGGGGTTACTGAAAAATGACATCAGTAATATCAATGCTTGGTTGGTTGTTAGAAACTAACATCCTTTTCATTCAGGGTTGTTGCTGGAAAAATAATATCAGCAACATTCGGGGTTGTTATTGGAAAATGACATCAATAACATTCGGGATTGTTACTGGAAAATGATATCGGTAACATTCGGGGTTGATTACTGGAAAATGACATCAGTAATCTTTATTTGATAAATAATATTTGCTGTAGGAAATTGTTTATTTTGTGCTATTGACTTATTTTCTCCTGCATTTTATTTTCGCCTTACTCCAGCTAATCGTATCTTTTAAAATGTAAATGTTATTCTGGGAATTTAGAGTATTCTCTAATTACTGGGAATTCCAATTCCGGTATTATTTTCTGTACAATACCAGGTCAGATGCTCCTGGAAGAGGTTAAACAAGAACCCTAATTTTCAATGGATCGATGACGGCGCTGTTTTGTTTATTTTGTTTCTTTTTTTGTTTTGTACGATGAATGATCCTGTAATATGAATTTTGATAAATGAAAAATATCTTTTACTTTTATATGCGTATTATTTTTCTCTCAAATTACTCAATATGATCCTGCGGTAAGTGGACACCCGATGCCCGAACGATTTCCACTGAACAGGCATTGGGCCTCCACACCTAGTCCCTTTTATCCACTTTATCCTTCCTCTTTACTCTCCCAAGAACCCTCTCTAGACATCTTCAAGAAGCTTTCAGTCATCAAGAACCCAACCCTCCAACTAAAGAACAAAGATCAATCACAAGCATTCCAAAGCCACTTGTTATCAGCTTACAAGAACACTTAAGAACTGTTACCCAAAGAACAAGAGTACTCAAGAACCTGTACACAACCTAGTAAACCACCCACTTTGAACTTCAAGAACTCTTTCCACCGGCAAGAAAACCACAAGAACCCATCTAAAATCAACCCAATGAGCTCTGCCAACACCAAATCCCAATACAATAACAATCCAAGCTCTATCACAGCAGACTCCATCCTCTCCGACTCAAAAAAACTCAAATTCATGGCATCTCACATCAAGAATATGATACATTCTCTCCTAACGTCAGAAAATTACTCAATTTGAAGAGCACATATACTCCAAATATTCAGAGCCAACAATTTACAAGGACATCTTGATGGGTCTGATCATCCACCACAAGCCACCGACCCAAATTTATATCTACTGATTTTGATTGACCACAATCTCAAAGCAGCTCTCAACTCGTTCACTGAAGTTGATTCTTGCACTGAAGTGTGGCTCATTCTTGCAAAAAGACTTTCAATCCGCAAATCGTTCAAGAGTTATTTAATCCAAAAACGAGTTCCACAATGTATCTCTCAAAGATAAATCAATGTGCGAATATCTATCTGAAATCAAAACTCTAGTGGTCAAGATAAAATCAGAACCATTAATCGTGTCTCTAAACATCTATATATATATATATATATGCACTTATGTATCTATAATGTAATATAATGAATTGATCATAATTCCATATGCGAAGTTACTGCTTTCCTTCTCAATCTCTCGTTGCTTCAATAAGAACCAAATGTAGCCATTAATAAAAGCAAATTAAACAAAAATAAGCATTTAAAAGAGTAAGAAAAAATCATCCTTGAAGATAATGACATTGAGAATATTAATGAGAAAGTTTATGAGAACTTAAATATCTATAAAAAGGCTATAGAGCAAGATGCTCCTATACAAAAAGCTCCAAACCTAGTTACCTCGCAGCAATTAAAAAAAACTTTGAAATAATCCAAACCCACGTGATGATATTCTCCATCGTTAAGGGTCAGAATGTTATGAAAAAGCTATACAAGCAATAAGTTTAGCGAAGTGGGAGTAAATCATGAAAAAAGAAACAAGTTCTTTAAGGAAAATTAAAATATGGATGATTCTAATTTCAAAATGGAAAAAGGCTACAAAATAGATGAGTGTACAATGTGACAGAGAAGCGCAAGAGAAGAGCAAGAGAAAGAGAAGATATCAAGTTAGATTAATGATCAAGAGCTTCCAATAACTATAGAAATTTGACTAAACGTAAATATTTTCACAAGTAGTTAAGATGATCACAATCAAAATATTGTTAGGCATTATTGCTGCCAATAACTTCATCTTGAGCAAAAAAATGCAAAAATCACTTTTCTATGTAGAAACTTGGATGCTGAAATATATATTGAACAGCCAAAATTATTTATTATTCCAAAAAGTTTTGCACGCAGATAGGCTAAAACAAGCACCAAGATAATAATACATGAAGTTGAATAAGTTTATACCAAAAAATATGTTCATAAAAAATGAGATGGATCATTAATACTATTTTAGAGGGTTTGCAGATTGTTATATCATCTTATTGTGTTAAATTCAAGACATGTTAATTGTATCATCAAATATTTAGAAGATCAAACCAGGTACCACCATTGCCGTGTTGAGTCGTGTAGACTCAATACCTTACTCCTTTTGATTCATAATCGATCTCCTAAGTCACGCGAATGTAATGCAATAATTGCTGAGGCTCGGGTTAGTGAATCGATCGATCGGGCTAACGTCCTCTCAAGAGCTGGGTCAAGTAAGGCCCTAGGCTTCCAGGTACTTCCAAGCCATGCCAGTATAAGGTTTAGGTGCGCCTAGTCCTCCTGAAAGTGTAGCCAATGAGCCCTTAGCCTGGCATGGTCTCTGTGGAGAGTATTGACTCTCTACGGGTAAGTCGTAAATGAGATTTAGGGATAGTAGCCACCCAACGATTCAAGCACTCCCAGTTAGGGTTTTAGTTCTCAGTCGATGTGTCTAGTCATGGTGAACGCATGGCGATCATCGGGAGGTAGCGGCATGGTCTGGATGCTCGGGAATTGAGAGATTAGGGTTAGCCTAATCAACTGATATCGGGGAAGAAGCGGGGGAAGGAGGACTGTGCGAGTTGGGCCGACCTGTGACCCTCGCGGTTCAACAGTACCGGGTCCTCGGGTCGAGCCGACCCGCGTCTTTTAATAATGGGCCAAGCCCCATTTTAAATAAATATAATTGTTCTAGGAATTGTTTTCCTTAAGAAAATTTATTTGGTTAATGGAAATGTAATTAGAAAAATACAGAATAAATTAATTGAATAACTTTTTAATTACTTATCCAAACCATATGAATTATATACCATTTTGTTTAGAAAAATATAAGAAATACGAATATAGAAAAACATTTCAGTTTCTGTAAATGTATTTCCTAATTTTGCCTAATTACTTCAGTAACTTGATTAGGGAAGAGTAGCATGTGTACTTAGTCAATTTGCATGATTTTAGTTTCATTTGACTTCTTATGTCTTATAGAATGCATGTGCTAAGTATAATAATTTTCTGATATATATTTTGTTAAGTATGTCCTAATCCATACTTTGCATGATTAGTGAATATTAGGATTTGTAATTAGCCAATTATGAAATTTATAGTTTCTAATTAGAACTTAATTATTTAATGGCATGGGACTAGGATAATTAAATTTGTAGTTATGTACTAATCTATTTTGGACTTGATTAAAGTTTAGCTAGCCTTAATTACCCTTTGTTTTGGTTAATTTGATATATATATATTTGATTCATAAATAGTAGTATGAATGTTAGAAAACTTAATTTCTGATTTGAATATTTAAATCTTTTAATTTACATTAATCAAGATTTAATCCTAATTAATAAGGAAATGCTTAAAGAGATTAAGAATGAATTAGTGCTAATTTGAGTATCAATAATTGACAAATAACTTATTGATTTTCTTATAAATCAATCTCTATATAATTAACCTTAATTAGGTCAAGTTTGGGTTCAAGCCTTGACTTGATTAGATTAAGTCTCAAACATAATTAACTTGAATTGAATAACCTGATTTGGACATTCAATAACTTGCATAGATTCAAAAAACCTTACTAATTTGTTATTGATCTTAAACTAGTAAACTATAAATACTAAGAGTTATAGCAAATTTATATAAGTAAGAATATCAACATAATATAACTTATGAAATGGATTTGTGAATCAATCAAATTCTCAAATTAATCATATGATTTTATCCCATGATTGATACAACTGCTTAAGTTGCAAATTTAATATTTGCATGCTGAATTTAAAAAATCTAAATTATGTGATTGAGAATGACAAGTCTAAGTAAATTTTAAGTATCTTAGGTCATAACTTGAAATTAAGTGTATCTTTAATACATAGACCTTTAAATTAGAAGCTAATGTTAAGATCAATTAAATTATCAGATCCTTTAAACAGGCAAACTATTGAGGTAGGAAAAGTTTATTGACTGATTTTGAGGTAAAAGCTTAAATGAATCCTGTTAACCCTAGATGTTTAATCTTAAGATATTGTGGTAGAATACCCTAAAGATTCTAGTTTAGCATTATTCCTTATGGTAGTATACTATGTTGTGTGGCTTTTAAGTAATATCCTTGGAAACTTTGTATAGGACTCACCACAATGGAGTAAGAATTCATTAGTTTATTACTTCTTGATTAATAAATAGATTTGTTAGAATGAGAATTAATAGTATTATCAGATGGAGATGATAGTGCATATCTATAGAGCTGAATTTTTCAGCATACGATGGAATTGATTGAGTTATCCTATATAGAATTGTAAAATCTCGGTCTTATCCTAGGTAACTGGATAAGTGCAATTCAGTTCAGGATAAACACCTCAAGTCCATAATGTGTCATAATTTGGGAGTTTAACAACTTAGTCTGAGAGAATAAACTGTAAAAGAATTATGTCCCTTATCTTTGTGCGCATCGATAAGTGCAGTTAAACAAACTAATGTTAAAATCACCCTTCTTAAGACATACTAAATCATGTATATGTAACATCTTTGTGTGATGATTTAGAGTATAATTGTGGTGAGAACCATTAACTCAATAATATTAAGATAGAAGTAAGAATTCATTTAGATGAATTCTAACCAATAAAGACAAATGGATTTATTACTTGGTTTTGATCAATTTATGAATTTAGCGATTTAAAGCATATAGTTATTAAAACTTTGGCATATCAAAAAATGCATGTCATATCAGCATTAGCAGAGCGTTGTGCTCACCTAATATATGTTAGCGGAGCATCTGCTCACCTAAGATTTTGTGGGATGTCATATGACATAGAGTCAGGTATACTTGTGGTATACAGTTCTGTGGCATATTCAGATGCATACACATATATTAAGTGGCATATATCACAGTTTTATGGCATATAAATTCTTACTACTATTTCAGCATTTATTCAATTTCAGTATCCTTACTGTTTTCCTATTTTCAGTTACTATTTTACCTTACTTTCAGTTTTATGTCATTTTAGAATTTTCAGTTGTTTTAGTGTTTTTCTACATTATTACTTAAATTACTTGAATGTTAAACGTTAGATAACTATAAATGTTTATAGTAGCTTTAGATGTGTTAAACTCATTGTCTAACACATGGTACTTTTGAGATCCAGCAATTTGCCAGATCCAGAGCAACTTGTAGAGTCAGATAAGGAGGCTTCATAGGAGATCCAGGAAGAGTTCGTGGAGCACTAGTGGACTCAGCCTTCAGCCTTTATTTTTGCTTAGTTTACTTTCAATTCGAGTGAGAGACTCTTTTTACTATCATTTTAATTAAAGCAAACAGTCTATAACAACTAAATTCTGGATATATTTTTCTTTTCTATTCTGATATGAATATTTTACTTAACTTCTGTGATGAATGATCTGGATAATTTTTTTTAGCTTCTACCCTATGTACTTACTACTACTTATACTTAGTATTGTGATGTGATCAGCATAAATAAAATGTTAATACTCATGTATATTGGATTCCTTATTTCAACTCCACTTATAATCCAATGTACATAAGTACTTTTCTTAAGGATTAGTCCTCAGCTCTCTTTTGGGGTTGAGTCCCAGCAGTTCAGTCAGTAGTATTTGGGGAGGTTCAGCAGTCATTCCTGAGTAACGCACCGTTCCGCCGCCAATTATTCTTAAATTACCACAGTTGTGCGCGGTGACAGGACGGGGCGCTACAGTAAGTCTAATCGGCATCCATTTTTATGTCCTTCTTTAGCTTTGAATACTCTGGGTCTTGTCTTTAAGCGATAGTTATGTAATGACCCAATGTCATTATTTTTCAAATTAGGTCAGATCCAGCCGCAGAAATCAGGACCCCGAGGAACTTCAAATTAGGGCAAACAAAATTTCTATTAGATAGAAATAATTTTTAGATCAAAGTGCCCTAATTTGGGAGAATTCAGATAACGAAAACTTCTGTTTTATTTTTCTGAATTATTTAAATCCAATAAATCAAGAATATTGAAATATGTGTCCGAATTCATTATTTTCAGTGTTGTTGTTTTAAGTATATTATTTAAAGGCTGCTCGAAAAGTTTTATCAAATTCTGAGTGCCGGTTTGATCGTGGTAAATTTTTGAAGTTTTAAACTTCAAAAATTAATTAAAAATAAAATATTTGTCCGAATCGAAAAATTTTGGCGCAAGGGTGTTCATTATGTCATAACACACCTTGATGTCAAGTTTCATTATATTTGGACGTCAAACGGCGAAAAAATGCTAAAAAATTAACTGTAAGTATTTTTATTATAAAATTTCCATTTTTTCCTTCCTCCCCCCTCCTGCGATTTTCTGCGCCCGCACCCGCACCCGCTTCCTTCCGCCCTAAGGTGAGGGACTTTCCACGCCAAGGCCTTTCCTGCGCCAGATGGTTGGCCAAATGGCCGACTAGCCCTTTCCCTCTCCCCCTCTCTTCTCTATAAACCCCGCCCCCAACTCTCATCCTCCCTCACAGCAGCCCACCCTCTACCCCTCTTGCAGCCCTCTCCCTTCAGCCCTCCAGCCAGCCACCCCTCAGCCCCTCCTCCCTCTCCCAATAGCCCAGCTAGTCGCCTCCCTTATCTGGCCAGCCAGCAGCAGCCAACCCAGCCCCTCCTCCCTCTCCCAATAGCCCAACTAGCCGCCTCCCTTATCTGGCCAGCCAGCAGCAGCCAACCCAGCCCCTCCTTGCCTCCTCCGGCCGGCCAACAGCAGCCCATCCAGCCCTCCTCCAGCCGGCCAGCCACTTGCCAGCCTCCGGCCTCCCTCTGTTTTTCGGAAATCCTAATCCTAAAAGTAGGAAGAGAAATATAAGAGAAAGAAAAAGGGAGAAGAAAAGAGGAGAAATTATTTTACTATTTTATTATTATATATACTTTATTATCTTTATAAAGATAAGATTATGCCATCACATTAGCATTATTATCATTAATAATTAATGATAAATAGTACTTATAATGACTATTATTTCAATTCAAGCGTTTTCATTTCGACAGTCATTTCTGTTATGTTCTTCTTTCATTCTTATGATCATTAAAATAATGATAATAATAATATTATATATCAATATAATTGCTATCCTCAATGACTTAATAACACTACAATAAATATTACTGCTATCGCAGTATCTTAAAAATCGGACTTCAATCATAATGAGAAAGCAAAAAAAGAACATAATTGAAATGAAAATAAATATTACTCCTAAAAATATTGGCTAAAAGCTAATTTAAAAAAGTTCAAATCAAAATGCAGATTGAGTAAACTGTCACTCATCCGAGCTGTTGAACTTTTTGAACTTAAAGAACAAGGTACCAGATGTCTTTTATTACTCTTGTTTAAATATGCATTTATGCTCAGCATCGCACTAATTTGATAAAAGTATTTTTTAAAGTCACATAAAATGATATATGAACAAGTTCGGATAAGTGAGAAGCAAGGGTTCCATGTTGATTTATACTTTTTGTCTGATCAAACAACTTCTAGGACGGGGCTGTTCGACATCGGGAGTCATAAGGAGCCTATACTGATAAGCCTTTGAGGGGGTAAGTATAGAGGGAAGTTGGGATATATAACACAAAAATGAACCCCCTTTTTCTCGATTTTGTACTTACCCAACAAAATCATATTTTGCTTCAGATATCAAACGCTAAAATTCTATATTTATTTTATGACTGCAATTATTTTTATGCTAAATTTTAAGTACAATTAAAACAGGTTTGTAGGCATAAGTTCATACAGCTTTTATTTCTTGTCAAATGATTAATTATTTTGCTTATTATTTAACATTTGTAAAGATGACATCTATCAGTACTTAATTTCACAATTAACTGGTATTCGAATGCCCGCACTTTTGAAACGTGCCCAGATCAGGAATTCGTCCTTGAAGAAAGGTGCTAAAAACCAAGCAGTGCTGATACTACTTCATGCTAATTTTCCACTTTCTTTTTGACACTTTTAAAAAGTTTGTAACTTTTTTTTTATTTTAATCTTTATAATCAAGACTTGTGAATTAAAGAATACATGAGTTATGTTTGATGTCTATATATTTATCTCTTAAATCACTCAATATGATCCTGTGGCTAGAGGATTTGTTTTACATCACCACAAACCGGTGCTGGATCTGCTCCCGCTGACTCGGCACCAGGTTCTCACACATATAGCCATACACAAGAAGATAGCTTTATTGACCTGACTTCCGAATAGATATGCTAACACATTTACTTAAGTTGCAAGGGAAGGGCTAGCTGCAACAAGCCATCAAAGATTCTAGATACTACTACAATAACTTGATGAGATTTTTAAATTTTTAATGGAAAAACAATCCAAGATAACCAAATGCAACTCCCTCCTCACTCATGTTTATTAATTATGTCTCAATAATACGAACAAGAACCACTGTCGTAAGCCATAGCATTGAAGTAATCAACCACATGAAATCCAAACATAATATTCCAATATCTTAATAACATTGGACATGATAAAGAGAATTGTCTACTTCTCAAGATCTTCCTATATAAGCTCATTTAAGAAGGAAAGCTAAAAGAGTCTATTGAATAACGCTTGACTTGGGAGTAAAATATTGTGCTCTCAGCTATGACCACTCATTAGAACTATTAAATGATTGTTTTATGTATATCATTGTACAAGAGAAAATAACTTCTTAAGAAAATGAATATCATTATTAATAAAAATAATTACATTCTCATTATTTTAATTTTATTATTCAATGTTATGATTTTATAATGCCTCAAAAAAATTCTTAGCTCAGCCCATGGGAAAATGATAAATATTTTTCATGAATGTGTTTTAGGTTTTAATTATGTAATGGTTATAGTTTAGCTTTTCATAGCATGGCTAAATAAAAAATATAATACTTATCTCATTTAAGTGATAACTCCTTGTAAGAGTAATAAATAATGAATTAATTCAAAGCTACCATGCTATTGTTCACTGTTCACCATCTTTAATATAAATGCATTTTTTACTTTAAGAAAAGCGGTCAAATCCTAAAGTATTATATATTAAAACCGAATAACAGAGAGCATAACTTCAAAACAAATGCATTCAAGTTACTCTAGGTTTATCAGTTTAGCCAATATAGCAGTCTATGTTACATGGATAACTTTACAATTTATAATTAAACATTTGCATGGCGTAAATGCTGAACATGTTTGATTATAAATTAGCAAGGGGATTCTATTTGATTGTGTACAACAAAATCAAAGAATTCATGTAGTGGGATTAAGGCTTGTTGTTGTTGTTGTAACACTAATAAATGGTTCAATACTCTCCCTTCTCAACACATCACCCATTTGTTTCACTAGTATTTTGAAAGTTTATTGTACAATTCTATTTTAAGAAAAAGGCATTTCCATGTCTTTTAATAGTCTTGTAAATTTTAAAAAGCAAAATCTCAATGAATTAATCTGTTGGCACTTAGCTAAAATTGAAAAATTAGTAGATGAGTAACAGGTTGTAAAATACGCTTTTGTTCTAAAGCTCGAAAGAAGGAAAGACTAAATTTTATCTCGAAAATATTTGCCCAATATAAATGGAAGAATTGTTCAAAACAAAAATGCAATGTATTCAAGTTGAGAAATTCTCTCTCAAGTTATGTGAAGTTTGCAAACATCAGCTTGTATTGTGAAGAGAAATATTCATATAGCCATATACAAGAAGGTAGATTTATTGACCTGGCTCCCAATAAATATGCAAACACACCTACTTCCGTTGCAAGGGAAGGGCCAGCCTCAACAAGCCATCAAAGGTTCTTCATACCACTACAATGGCACGATGGTATTTTTCAAATTTTAAACGGAAAATCTATCCAAAACGATCAAATGCAACTCCCTCCTCGCTCATGTTTATTAATTATGTTTCAATAATACGAACAAGAACCACTGCCATAAACCATCAGCATTGGAGTAGTCAACCACGTGAAATTCAAACATAATCTTCCAATATCTTAATAACATTGGGCATAATAACGAGAATTGTCTACTTCTCAAGATCTTCCTATATAAGCTCATCAAAGAAGCAATGCTAACGCTTGACTTGGGAGTAACATATTGTGATCTCAGCTACGATCACCCATTAGAGCTATTAATTAACTGTTTTATGTATATCAATGTACAAAAAAAGGAATATGATTATTAATAAAAATAATGACAGTCATTATTTTAATTTTATTTTATTCAGTGCTATAATATTATAATGCCTAGAAAAAATTCTTGGCTCAGCACCTAGGAAAAATAATAAATATGTTTTGAGTTTTAATTATGTAATGATTATAGTTTAGTTTTTCATAGCATCAAGACTAAATAAACAATATAATACTTATCTCAATGAAGTGATCTCCTTGTAAAAATAATAAATAAAAATATTAATTCAAAGCAACCGTGTTATTGTTCACTGTTCACCATTTTTACATAAATGCATTCTTTCGTTAAACAAAGAAGCCAAATCCTAAAGTATTATATGTTAAAACCAAAAAATAGAGAGCAAAACTTCAAAATAAATGCATTCAAGTTACTCTAGGTTTATCAATTTATTCAATATAGCATCCTATGTTACATGAATAACTTTACAATTTATAATTAAAATGCAGAACATGTTTGAGGTAATTAAATGTGCTTTTATTTAACAGGCTAACCATATAGTTGTGGGATAGCTTGAATAACCTTGCATCTAGTTATCAACTCCCAACAAAAAATTATAAATTGAAGGAAATAACAATACCTATTGCTTGTTTTGTAGGAAAAGGATCCCCATTATCGCATGCCTTGAGAGCATCAGAGTCTCCACAGCATGAAAAGCATGACATGTTTCCTTAGTTTTCCACACGCTCAGAAGAAGAAAAACCTTGAGTTCAGAAAGAAAGAAATTCAGCTGTGAAAGAAAGTATGCAATTACAAAATTGCATTTCATAAGTTGCTGGAATTCTAACGAATAACCAGGGACTAAGAGAAACATGTGCATACACTAAATACAATCCCCTAGCAACCCAATTGTACTATTATTACCCTTGAACCAACTATCTGCACATAGTGAATCCTTCTTTACCATTCAATTCTGCAGCCCCTTAGTCAAGAGGCGCCCATTGGGCATGCATTCAAAAAAAACTTTAAGCAAATAATCTATAATTTGTGTTACATTATGTCTTATCTTTTCATTGGTGACTTTGTTAACTATTCTAATGTTATATTGTGTCTCCAATTAAAATAGTGTTTAGCTCCACCATCCCTACAAATCCAATCTCATATTTTTCATATAAACAATGATGAAAGTTTAGGCGGATAAATTTTAAAAGGGCACCAATAGAAAGTAGAAAGGCAAGTAGTAGAGGCTATAAGACAACATACGCAGTGGCAAAAATTTTAAATTGGTGGTCGTTTACTAAGAGAAATAGTCAATCCACCTAGTAGGCTAGTTTGGTGCTGAAACTTGATTTGAATTTCAGCAAAAAGTTGTTTGAAGCTTGCCAAATGGTTAAGCTTGAAATCATAAATCCTATAGTTTCACCATCTCCCTTAAACTAGCACAGGACAACTAGTATTTTTTAAAGTCAAAATGCTTGCGTTCACCATGAGTTAATCAGATTTGATAACCAACATGACTAAAAAATTTTAGAATTTAAGGCCTTCAAGATTTTTACTAAATCCATATTCAAAAAATTTACTTAATATATATATATATATAATAATTATTAATCCATTATAATAATAGAAGCATTGAATAATAAAAATATTAAGAATCTAAATATAACATCAGACAGGACAACTACGGTTAAGAACCAATCTAATGGCTTCTCATATAACCACCAATAGCATCATCAAATAGAACAAAGTAACCTTTCCAGCACAATGGACATTATCTACACCTATTATGCCAAAACCAATAATAAATCGAGATATTGAACATATCTTTCAACATAAAGATGAAGATGTTCATATTAGGTTTATACCTAGAAAATTAATTATCCCTAGAATTAGTATTCCTACTACTTCAATACCGTCAGAAATATCTTCAAATAATAAAACTATGATGGAAAAAAATAATAGTGACCGACCGATAGAAAATATTAGGGTTTCTGAGAATCATATACTTCATTCCAATCCAAGTTAAATTTTAATGTTGATATATTACAGACCAAGAAGTGATTTTAGAAAATATGCGAATGCAAATTTTCAACAATCAAAATATAAAAATTTCCGTAAATGGTATGATAAAGCATTCTTAGATATTCAAAGAAAATGATTCACTGAGAACTATTATAAACATTTAAAAATTAATAAATGAACAAAGAAAACCAATTATCCCTTTTGTAACATGGTTTACAAATAGCCTGACCCAACAAATAAATATGACTCAAGGATAAGGATATTGGAAGACACCCAAAGGAGATATTATTTAATCAATATATACTCCTTCACAACATATATTTATAGAAAAAATAATCTAGAAATACAAGCCTATGAACATGCATCAGTTGAAATAAAAGATTTTTAGTAAATTGTTAAAGTACTCTAGAGATAACATCCCATCTTTTTTCTCTAGAAAATAAAGTAGAAGAATTGAATGAAGATATTAAGAAGAAAAATACTAATATTAAAGAAGTAAGCAAATCTATGATTATTAAATTAATCTGAGTTAAGATTAATACGTTCTTTTCTATAACAGTACTTACTACCACTTTAGCTATTCATAGAAAATTCATTCAAATACAAAATAGGGTTTATAAGCAAAACAAGCGAACAAACATACATTCTATTTAAATAAGACAAAAACATTTACACGTTTATAATTAAGGAGAATACACTAAAATAAAAATGAAGCAGGTAAGAAAACTATATAATATAAGGGGGTAAAGAATCGAATGCTAACTTCAGAGAACGAAGTCTTATTATAGTAGAGAGAAAGGTTTTTCCAAGCATCAAACCGAATTCCAAAATGGCTTCTTAAGGGATAATGGTTATAGCTCAGCAGTAAGTGGGTGGATAATAATGACACCAGTGACAGGTAAGCGATAGGTGGATAACAGTGATAGGTGGATACTAATAACACCCTTTGGGTCTTTGTTTAATGTTATTATGGCATTATTTATTAGTGGTGGCATCCAATAATATTATTCTTGGGCCAATGATATTCCCCTATCAACAATGATTGGTTCGCCTTTATGGTGATGCTTGTTTTCTTCTGTAGATACTTTCTGCAATTTCTTTCCCCTTTTCATTAGTTGCAGGTTCATTTTCAACTGTATCGATTGTATTTTTTATTTATGCTGTTATATATTGTCGAAAATCTTCATCTCCTGGATCCTCTTCTTCCATAGTCGTATCATCATCTTCTGATCTTGCAAAAGAGCTAGTGTCGAGATGACTAAACAATTCATTGAACTATTTTCCCCACATTCTCTATATCTAAGATTTAATTTGTTCTTCTGTTTCAAAAAGACATTTTCTCTTGAAATCATCCACGAGCCTCTTAAGAGAGAATCGCTCGATTTTCCCTAGCATTGGAATGGCTATTTTATTATGTTTTATAGCAGTCATTATATATTTTAATTTGTCATTAATTATGATGTTTTTCTACCATAGGGCTTTATGCGTTCTCGTGATAGAGATTATGAATTTCATTATGTTGGAATTGTAGATTTCATCCCCATAGCCAAGGGATTTGACATTGTGTGAATAAATATAATTCGTATTCTCATTTTCTTAAGTTATTAGTATTTTCTAGAAGATATGTATCTACCTAATTTGGGTATTCTTTTTTTATTGTTTCTAGCAGTATCATTAATTCTGCCCCAGAGATTTTTCACCATCTATAAAACCAGGATGGTAATGAATTTTTTAGCATATATGCACTCATTATGAATAGCCATGTATGATATTGTCTTATATTTAGAATGATGAATGCATTCATTATACATTTTATATAATCCCAATATTTTATTTTGATTATTTCATTGAGATTAAGTGTTGCATTCACTTCCTGAATTAGGGCCATTCCCCAAGATGTCTAATGAATTATTCTTTTCAAGATGCATTTGTTGTATATAATTTCTTCTTCCTATTTGTTGTGGGAGACGTGTATATTCCAAGGAAGATAGGATTTGTTCCCATCTTTCTCTTGTTTGCTTGCTTTTTGCTGGGATCGTTGTTAGTCCCATGTATTTATCCTTCATATATCAGACATTTTCTCGGTTGATGTCTTTGTTGTTTATTTCAAATAAATGCAAAAAAAAATCTTTTGCAATCTATTTTTTAAGACTTCTTTAGAGACTTTTGGTCTTGATTTAGAAGAGATTTCTCTTTCCTTTGTTGTTAT
The DNA here is from genome assembly GCA_016760335.1 of Gastrodia elata. NCBI lineage: Eukaryota > Viridiplantae > Streptophyta > Magnoliopsida > Asparagales > Orchidaceae > Gastrodia > Gastrodia elata. Next base: position 946,219 of record CM028673.1, read on the forward strand.
ATCATATAAATATGATTTTAAATTGATCATATATGTACTAGGTTGAGGTTTGGGCCCCATTTTTCATGGTCACAGAACATAAATATTTAATATTGGATGGTTCTAGGGGCATTGGCCCTCTTTTCCTAAATAAATGCAAAAAATATGTTTAGAGACAATATTTTTTACATCCTTTTTTTTTTTAATGGTTTTAACAGCAAAGCAACCTATACGAAGTAAAATTTTAATGTTTAATAATCATCTTGAAATTTGGAAATGCATATTACATTTGAAAGTATTTTCTTTTTTATTATTGAATATATTTCTTGAGTTGTATTCAATTTTCCTAAAGAAAAACAAAATAATTCTTCTTTTTCTAGATTAACTCATTTTTGCTTTAGTATGCCTTCAAATCTAATATTTATGGCATGTGTTTCAACAATTTTGAAACTCTTTGGATGTGTCGAATTTAACAAGGAAGATTTTTAAATCTCTGGAATTCTTTGAGCTGCATGAGTATGTTCTATAGTTCATGAATTTTCTTTAATCTTTCATATGTATACTTGTGGATGAATGTAAATTTTTATAAAAATCTGCAGCATAATTAAGAGCTCCAAGAAATCTCTGGAGTTGTTTTATATCTAATATTTCATCTAAAATTTTTGAAGCAAATTTAGTGCTTCTATCTATTGGAATGATTGTTCCATTGGTAATGTTATGTCCTGAAGAATGGATTTTTATTTCAAACATTTCATTTTGGGAGCAGATATTACCAGTCCACTTTTTAGTGCTAATCATTTAAACGTTTCTAAGATGGTTCAAAAGGTTCATCTATTAAATATCAATAAATTAATACATCATCAATGTAAACAATTATATATTGCAAATATGCAGAAAAAATATTATTCATAATATTTTGAAAGTCAAATGGGCATTTTTAAGCCAAATAGCATAAGATTCCATTCATAGTGTCCAAAAGGAACAATAAATGTTGCTTATATATATATATATATATTCTTTAATTTGAATTTGCCAACATTTAGATTTTTTAGATGATATTTGTTTTTTTTTTAATTTACTAAATAAATCTCTTTTATCATGTAAAGGATATCTAAGCTACCTTTGATACTTAATTGATAACTAGGCATGGTTTTACACGTTCCTTTTCTCCTGGATTCATAACATAAAAGGTTGTACACTCCAAGGGGAGTAAGATGTTCAAATAAGATTTTTTTTTCTAGTAATTATGCAATTTCTTTTTCACATAATTGAAGATATTCTTTATTCATTCGGAATGGCCAAGCTTTAGTCGAAATCATTTTTTCATTAAAATCCCCCTTATAAGGTAGAGAGACGCAATGTATTTTTCTATTCCAAAATTTGATTGGGTTTTCCAACAAATATCTTTTTGTAATTTTAAAGCAATATCTCTAATCCTTTTTCTAATTTTTTACAGATTGAATTATTTATTTTATTAATTGAAGTAAATTTCTCTTAGAGGAAATTTACTTATTTTTTCCTTTAGACTAATTTCAATTTGATTGATTATAATTTCCTTGGGATCTGTAATAAAATTGAAAATCATTTGTTTTCCAAACCTATCAAAATAGATTCTTGTTTTATTAATTTTTGAAATTGTCATAATCTGAAAGAGAAACATAATTTCTAATATTACATGATATGATAATTTTTTTACTAACAAGAATGGTGTTTTAATACAATATTCGTCTTTACAAATATTTGTAAAGGTAATTTGTATTCAATCTTCATTTTATTTCCACTGACAAAAATAAGACTTTAAGTGCTTTTTTCAAAAAACTTAAAATGAACTATTCCTTCTTTATACAATTTATATTAGTTGTGGTGTCAATTAAAGCCATTAATTTATTGATAACAAAATTGTTATGAGATTAAATAAACCATTTACGCATAAATGCTTTCTAAATTGCATTGATAACATCAACACCTATTTTATTATCAGTTTCATACTCAAGATCATTGTAACTATCTTCATTATTACACTTGTTTTCGTTTTTGAATTTTGATGGGATAATTGTTAAATCATTATGAATGGTTGATTTTTTAAAGAGAAAATTTGTTTTTTAATTTCATATATTTCTTGGCGAAGATCTTTCGTAGCCGTTTGCTTTTATTATTTGAAACTCTTCTAAAAGCTTCAGTTAAACTATATGGTTGAAACGGCTCTTTCTCTTTCTTCTCTGTAGTCGAGAGTTTCAATATTTTTCTTTTTGTTTATATTCAGTGACGAAGGATAAAAATTTAATAAGCTCATCTCTCTGTGCTTCTATGAGAGTTAAGAGATCATTCATTTCTATTATATTCTTGTAATAAACTTCTTTTGAACAATTATTACAGCAATCTAATTCTGAGTTTGCAGTATCTGAATAAGAGGAATCTGTTACTAAACTTTCAATGAAACCATCATTTTCTCTATATTTATGAGATTTGTAACTTTTTATCTCTTCTATGAAACATTTTCTTCTTATGTATTTGACTTCTAATCTCCTTAGAATGAACTGGGGGTCATTTTTCATAAGAAAATTGTTCACAAAATTTGCCTAATTGTTTTCTTTTTATCAGCCTTTCATTCTTAAGTTGATATTGTAATTTGATATTATTATAGAGTGATAAACCCTCAGTAATACAAGCATTTCTTAGTTCATACGAATATAATTCATAAGGAATTGTTTTTGTTTCAGAATTTATAAGGTTTTTCTGTTACCTTTTCTGCAAGAGATTAGGTAATCCTTCTATAAATTTTTGCTTCCAGTGAGATGATAAGCATCGCTCAAAGTCATTACTCTACTTAAAATACATCTTTGTACAATCTAAATGTGTTAATGTTGAACATCTTAATTTCTGAAGTAAAGATGGAATTCTTTCATCCTTATCTGAAATAGACTCGTGAAATTTCCTAATATATTAAGAATCAGTGTATAAACTACATGTTCGATATATTCACTTCCTAATTGTTTTTCGTTTGTGAAAATTTCTATTCTTTATGTGTGAAATAATTATCCCACCAACCTTTTATAATTCCTATAAATCTAGAAATTATCATCTTAGCTAACTATGAATCTTTATTATTTCTAGTTTTTGTCGCAGCAGCCATAATATATCATACGATAAAGTTGATTATGTATGATCGTCTATATTTCATTCGTATATTCTATTGCCATAGGTTGTTTACAATTGTAAGTCATTTTCTTCAAATTGAACATCAACTGGCGTTGGTCGTTTGTAATAATGTCTATCCAAATATTTATAAAACATATTATTATTAGTATTATTATTATTATTTTATTATTATTATTATTATTATTATTATTATTATTATTATTATTATTATATATACATATATATTCAATCAAAAGCCTAAGCTCGTATAATAAGTTCTAAAAGGGTTCCAGTAGAATTCAGAAAAGAAAGTAGTAGAGGCTAGCTATGACGAAACAAGAGCAAATCTTATGTGATCCGCTCAAAACAGAAGCCAGCTTGGCTTCCATAAGTATCTGATCTTTCAATGCTGTTTTAAAGCCTGATATTTACTTCCGATTGAAAATAAACAAATTTTATTCCACTAAAAACTAAAAAATCGACTCCTGCTTTGTCAGCATAGTTTCAAATTGTTTTCTAGTTTTTCCAGCGAAATAAAAAGACACTGCGAAAAAAACAAACCAGAATCCCGCAAATTCACACATAACGCCTTCAGTTTTCCGGCATATACTATTCATCACCTAATTGAATTCAGATCGAAACCTCTTGCAAAGCAATCAAAGAGAGGAAGGGGCGAGAAGATTAAGAAAACAAATAAAGGAAACTATCCGAAATCACAAATCGAGCAGAGGATCTGCAAACGAAGGGATTCATTCAGACCGAATACCTTAGGCGTCATAGAGTAATGAAACTCACCTTACTATCTTCTCTTGCGATTGCGAACGTAGAGGCCGTCCGTGCTGAGAGATATCTGAATGAGCGGACTCTAGTCTTTAACAATCAGCGGGAAGCAGCCAGCATGCTGTTACTAGACGGTATCGTCACCGCAAAAGACGACCCAGTGATGTTACTACTCTTCTTATTTGAGAAATGGTATATGTAACCAAAAAAAATATATAAAAGTATAATTACAGTATTTATTTAAAAATAAAAAATTTAAAAAAATCTTATTAATTTTATTTTATATCTTAAAAATTAAAAATCTTATTTTTATTAAAATTAAAAAATTAAAAAATTAAAAATTAAAAATTAGTTTTAGATAAATTTAAATGATTTTTTTTTTCTATGAGAAAGTGTAATTCATAAAATTATAACTACAAATAATAAGTTTCAATTATATTATTTACTTCATTAATTTTACACTCAATCATTTGAATTACCAATTCTTATATTGTGTGATCAAATTATTTTGATATTAATTTTGTATTAAGATGAATGAAGCTCCATTAGTCATTTTTTTTCACATAAAATATTATCTACATTTTCAAAATTAAACGTATAATCAATATTATTTTATAGTAAAGTAATAAAAAATATAATTTTTATAAATAAATTCAGTAAAATAACTATCTTAAAAGTTTGGCATGCATGTAACATATCTACGTGTTAATAAATCTATCCAATGAAGTAGAAGTTATCTCTCTATATATATATATATATATATATATTAAATGGATATATATTTATTTTAATAAATACACTTTAATGAAAGTTTTAATTGTGCATATTAAATTGTTATCATATGTGCTATTTGGTTCAAAAACAATTTCAAATTTTTATGCAATTCTGCTTTGTATTCTAAAACTTGTGTACGGTAAGCTCACAAAATGATGACGATAGAATTTATTCTTTTATTATAAACTTTTTGTATAAACCTCAATTAATTTTATAATACTAACTTTAATAGTCAATAAATTATTGTGATTGCTATTTGGAAGTTAATGAAGTTAGTTTCTATTTTGGCATCGTTAGCTGTGTCATTGTGTTTTTGATAAAATTAAGACCGTCAGATCTCGCACGATTTCGCCCCCTTAATTAATATCATGATTAAAATCCCTTAGTCAGATCTCATTGATTTTCCTTGTAATGCTTCAAATGAATCTTTTTAGTTAGTAATTCGATTTAATTAATTAAAAATTAGAATCTAAACTTTGTGTATCTATTTTAATTACGAAAATAATGAAAACTTTGCATTAAGATGATTAAAATAATTTTACATAAATAAACAATTTTTTTTTAGTTTTATGAATAAAATATTTTATAGTATTTTCTAAATTTCATTCTTTTATAAATTTAGAAAATGATGTAATAAACTATAAATTATTTAAGTATTTATTCAAGCTAATTTGATTTCTCCAAAGTGTCCCATCTCTCTATTGTACATTGCTACTGTTTTGTCTCTGTTGATTTGTCTTTTGCTAGTCTTCATAAGCTGAAATAAATTTGCTTAAAATGTCATTTGATTGCGTCAAATTGTATTGATTTTGGGCCAACCTGGGTCGGCATTTTTACCCCTTTAATAAATGGAGTTGGTTCGGATTGACTGACCCATTTCAGATTTGGTCAATTGCGGACTAGACCCAAACCCACCATGTGGTTGGTTCCCTTCCGGCCCAAGTAGGCTCATCTCAGCCCGGCCCAGTAATGCCAATTAACAAGCAGTTGGCTACATAATTCAATATACGTTTCTTTTTGTGGAGGGCAGCTTCCTGTCCCATGGACCGGTAGGTGAATGGGCAGATCATTTTCCATCTACCAGCCTCACAGTTCCCTCTATTTTTAATATCAAAAATCGAATTCATTGAACGGATCCAAGATAAGAAGCTGTTGTGCAATTTTGATCTGTTTTTTTTGAGCTCACGATTCTGCAGAGGCCAGGGATGGCGAGGAAGAAGATTCGGGAGTACGACTCCAAGCGTCTCCTCAAAGAGCACCTCAAGAGGCTTGCCGGAATTGAGCTTCCGATCTGTTCTGCCCAGGTATTATTCTTCCATCTCGAGTTCTATTTCTTCCTTTTCCTGCCGTCAATTCTCTCAAATATTGTTATGATCTGTGTAATGGTGGGTTTGATGGATGAAAAGGTCACTGAAGCGACCGACTTCACGGAGTTGACGAACAAGGAGCCATGGCTCTCATCGAATAAGCTGGTGGTGAAACCCGATATGTTGTTTGGGAAGCGGGGGAAGAGCGGGCTGGTTGCCCTTAGCTTGGATCTTGCTCAGGTGGCTCTGTTTGTAAAGGGGCGCCTAGGAATGGAGGTGATTATTTATTTACTCGATTTGAGTTCAATCTTGTTTACCACGCGTTCCATTCTTTCAGGTTTCTCTCGTGAAGGAATGAACTTTGCCTTTTTTTTGTCTATTTAGATTGAAATGGGCGGATGCAAAGCTCCAATTACGACATTTATTGTTGAGCCTTTTGTGCCTCATGGGCGAGAGTATTACCTCTCCATCGTATCAGACAGGCTTGGGTCTACTATTAGCTTTTCCGATTGCGGTGGTATTGAAATAGAAGAGAATTGGGAGAAGGTGAACCAATAGTTTCTGATTGTTGTTTCTCTCTTTATTTTTCAATTTTCTTGGCATGCATTCAGTTAAGGAACGGATGTCGCTATCTGGGCCTTGCAGGTTAAGACTGTGTTCCTCTCTACTGAGAAATCAATGACTTATGATGTGTGCGCTCCATTGATCGCTACGCTTCCTTTGGAGGTGAGAGTATTAATAAATGATTTCTCTTTTTAATTCATTTCATGTTTAATGTTTGACATTTAATTTTACCATAGTATGTTTTCAAGGACATGTATGCGTTTCATGTAGAATAATTAATTTTACACTAATGTTTCTTCAGTAAGTACATATCATCAACTTGTTAATGCTTGTCCTTATCTCAGGTTCGAGGGAAGATTGGGGACTTTATAAAAGGTGTTTTTTCTGTATTTCAAGGTATGCTCTTATGTGAAAACAGTTCTTTTTCTTATAACTTAAAGACTTCTTAGCATCTCCTTATTGAATTTGACATGAATGCTAAGACATCATTTGTTAGTTGAGTTAAAAATAATAATTTCATTGCCTAAGTGGTATGATTTTATATGTTATTCTGCTGAACATAGTTTGTATATTTTAGTCAAGCAATACTTGCAGATATTTGCTGGAACAGTATGGAATTTTTTTATTTGTTTCATTGTTTCAAAGAATGCTATTAGAACATTTGTTTTTCTAGTGACTTGAAATTGACCTGGGCAACAACTTTTGTAGATCTGGATTTTAGTTTTTTAGAGTTGAATCCATTTACACTGGTTAACGGGGAGCCTTATCCATTGGATATGCGAGGAGAATTGGATGACACGGCTGCTTTTAAGAACTTTAAAAAGTAAATTTACATCATTGTTTGATGTTCAAGTTGATCATCTATTGTCATTAATGATTATGACAAAACTTATTTCAAAATTTGCAGATGGGGGAGCATAGAATTTCCACTTCCTTTTGGTAGGGTTCTGAGTCCAACAGAAAGATTTATCCATTCTTTGGATGAAAAGGTAGAAATATATTACACTTCTATTCAAACTACTTTCATCTTTTATATTGAAATCTATAGAATTATAGCTCACATGTCGGGAGTGAACAAAGATTAGGATATCTTGATATTTATTAAGAAAGTAAATCTTGAGCTGCAAGGATATGCATGCCTTTGACTCATCAGCAATTTTTAAAAGAGAAATATGATACTTTCCGATTTATATCTTAAATTTCATCCCAAAATTATAAAAAAAAAGAGAGAATGAAAAGAAATGTTGGCCCATTTTAAAGTACATTATTCAATAATAAAATTACAGGTATGCATGCCATGTGATGTAGTATATAGTGGGATATAGATGAGAAGTGTAGCAAAACTCTTTAAAATATATATGAAATAAAGGAATCATAAAACATTGTTAAATTTTTTTGTTAAGTGCTGGTTTAGGGGTATTATTGTTAGTTTTTTTTTTTTTTTTAATTACTTCAAATGAACATGATTTATACTTATGAGCCTCTATGATGAACATTTGAGTTTTGATAAGATTAATATGATTCGGGCTTTCTAAATGCAAAGAAATCCTTAAAAGCACACCTTTTGTGTTGTCTCCTTGTTCTTCGTGTTATGTTTTATAAGAATGTGGCAGTGCATATTTGATTTTCATCAAAGATTTGCTAAGTTATCTTTAAATGCTTTCTTCATGCTCTTTGTTGGGTGTAGCCTACTCTGTCTCTTCATGGCATGCTTTAGAGATTCTGTTGCTTGATAAAATAGGTTTAAATTTCATATTTTAAATGTATTGTTTTTATATACAAATTTAATTATTAAGATTTGATAATTTGATATTTTGCAAAACTAACACAAAATTTTATTATTATTCCAAAATAATATTTTGATAACTACAAATATTATTTATATTAAATGGCATATCATGCAATTTATGGAACTAGCCTAGTTGAGATAGCTTTTAAGGGAATAATTCAAGATATCTTTGATTACTTGTAACATTGTTTGATCATATTAAGTAAGTTATTATTCACTTCAGCCCAACATATCATTTGCCAAGTCAAATCTCATGTTTATGGAAGCTAATTTTTAGAAAATCATGCATCCTAGTAATCCCTTGCCGCAAATATGCTTTAAATTTTGGCTTAAATTTTATATTATAAACTTATATTTTTAAATTTACACATCTAATTCTCAAGATTTAATATATTCAAAACTAACACAAAAAATTTATCAGTAATTCAAGCCAATAATTTGATAACTATGAATATTATTTATATTAAATGGCATGTCATGCAAATTATAGAATTAGCCCACTTGAGATAGCTTTAAAGGAATACAGTAAGATAACTTAGATCACTAATAACATTGTTTGGTTATATTAAGTATGATATTATTCACGGAAGCCCAATATATTATATGCCATGTCTAATCTCATGTCATTTTTTGTCTATTAATTTTCAAAAATCATTCATCCTAGTAACCCCTCACCTCAAATATGCTTAAATTTTTGAATTTTTATTAGAAATTTCACTAGTTATCATCTTACTTATTATGGTTTAGTTTGTACCTCCATAACTGTGAAGGCCCGACGTCGGTACAACGGAAACCTTTCTGACATCGGGTGTTCACATACCGCATGATCATATTGAGCAATTTGAGAAAGAAAAGATACACATAAAAATTAAAGATATTTCTTATTTATTTCAATAGTTCATATTACATGATCTTTCATCGTACGCTTCGTACAAAAGTGAAAATAAAAAGATAAAAGGTAAAATAATGCCGTGGATCTATTAGCAATTTGAACATTTTAAGCATTAGGGTTCTTGCGTGTATTCTCCCAGGAGCACCTGACCTGGTATTGTATATAAAATAATACCGGAATTAGAATTTCCAGTAATTAGAGAATACTCTAAATACTGCAGTACACAATAATATTTGCATTTTAAAAAAATGCGATTAGTGGAAGTAAGGCGGAAATAAAATACAGGAAAAGTAAGGCAATGGCGCGAAATAAATAAACAATTTCCTGCAACAAGTATTATCACAAAATAAAGGTTACTGATGTCATTTTCCAGTAACTAACCCCGAATATTACTGATGTCATTTTCCAGTAACAACTTCGAATGTTACTGATGTTATTTTCTAGTACAACCCCGAATGTTAGTTCCGAACAACCAACTAAGCTACAACATGAATTTGGCTTGAAAGCGACGCTAAGCAGCAATAAAAATTGCAAAATATAATATTCATCATGTACTGGGTACCTTTGTCCCTTAAGTTCGGATGAGTGACAGTTCACTCAATCTGCATTTAAGTTCTCGATAATTTAGTATTTAGCCAATTTTCTTAGGAATAAATATTATCTTCTTTTCTGTTCTGTTCTTCTTTTGATTTCTTACTTTTTGATTAAAATTTGATTTTTAAGTTACTGCGATAGTAGTAATATTTATTATAGCGTTATTATTTATAATAAGTACGTAAGGAAAAGACATAATGGAATGACTAAATTGAAATTTACAAAAATAAAAAATAATAGTCATTTTTATAATATTTGTATTATTCCCATTATTAATTAATGAGAATGATAAAAATGTGAATGACTAAATATAAATTTTATAGCAATGATTTAATAAGTATAGAGTAACAAGATTTAGCAGCATTTTCCTTACAATTTCCTTTTTTCAACTCCTCTCAGCTTAGGATTAGGATCGCTGAAAAACGGAGGGAGGTCGGAGGCTGGAGGAGGGCTGGCTGGGCTGCTTTTGGCCGATCGGAGGAGGTAGCTGGCCGGCAAGGTGGCTGCTGCTGGCTGGCGGGGCTGTTGGTCGGCTGGTAAGGGTTGAGGAGGACGGTTGCTCCTGTGGCTAGCTGGGAGAGAAGGGAGAGGGCTGTTGTTGGCAGTTGGAGGGAATGGGGAGAAGGAGGGAGTGGGGGTTGCTTAAATAGGTGCAGGAGGGAGTGCCTTGCGCCAAAATTAATGGCGCCATTAAGGCGCTTAAATGGTGCATGCCTGTACTAGAGCGGAAGAATCCTGCACTGGACTGGAACTGCAATCGCGAGGGAGAAAAGAATTTCCTTAAATTCACTTAAACTTAAATTAATCATATTTTTCCGCCGTTTAGCATCCAAATATAACGAAACTTGATACCGAGGTGTGTTATGATATAAGGAACACCCTCGCGCCTAAAGTTTTTGATTCGGAGTAATATTTTATTTTATATTAATTTTTGAGGTTAAAACATCAAAAATTAACCACGATAAAATTGGCGCTCATAATTTGATGAAACTTCTCGAGCAACCTTTAAATAATATACTTAACACAACGATACTAAAAATGATAAATTCGAACACGTATTTCAATGTTATTGATTTTTAGAATTTTAAATAATTCAGAAAATAAAGCGGGAGCTTCCATTTTTCGAATTTCTTCCAAATTAGGGCATGCAAATCTTAAAATTATTCTTATCTAAGGGTATTTTTGTTTGCCCTAATTCGAAATTCCCCGAGGTTCTGATGTTAGAGTCAGGATTTGACCTAATTTGCAAAGTAACGACTTTGGATCGTTACAATCATCTTACTTATTACGATTTAGTTTGTACCTCCGTAACCAAGACTCCTTTCTTTTCCTTCTAGTGGGGATTTGATTATTTCTATCAAGAGTCGCACATTGTTTATGCTATCTACGCCTGCAATTATTTCTTAGTCTTCTTTAGATTCTGGTCATAATATCAACTTATACTTGGTTTGTTCTCAAATTGCTCATTGCACTAGAGTGTTGGGCTTTGATTCAATTGTAAGAGAGTCCATATCATATCAAGCTGTTATTCATTTTAGTCTGATCCATTTCATACTTGGCAGAATCTCATTGTTTTATTAGATAACCATTATTTCAATAGGTGCTTTATTTATTATGGCCTAATTTTTATTTATGTACCACAGTATCTTTTTCTTACCTTCTAATATATAATTGATTCATTCTATATTGTTATCTTTTAGAAGCATGCTAGGAGCTGCACTTTGTCTGAGCCACCACACCTTGTTAAAACTTTCATCCCATCAATCACTTCCCACCCATAGATTTGGGCTAACATGAACTGAAGGTCTTGAAGGCATGGGCCTGTGGGGAATAGATTAGTTCTAAAGCTATATGCTAGAAAAGATGTAGACTTAGCTGGTAAAGCTAAAAATGCTATAGATTTTCTAAAAATTTACATTAGTAAAAATGCTATAGATTTGCTAAAAAATTTACTAGCACCTAGAACATCAACATGTTGGAACCAAGAAGCATAGTGTCTCCAGTGTACGAGGTTAAATTTCTTCATTTTTTTTGCTGTTAACAATGCAATATATTAACCCGGCTCACTTTTATTTTTAATAATATCTATAATAAAGACGTCACCTATTAAAAGGGTGTAGTTTAGTTTTCAATCTAAGTTTAATTCATGACATGCATAGAGAACTTTAAAAATGCTTCTGTGGTATGAATGTTGAATAATTGAATTAGGCATGGAAATAGCCTTTATATGTTTCTTAACTTGGGATGAGTTGAGTTCCTAACCCATCACTTACATATTGTTATTCATAAAATTACCTTCAAACTCATACGAGAAAGCTTGCCAAGGAAATTATATCATTAGCTATGTAAATATGAATTGTGATTTAGATGTATAAACTGCCTATAATGACTTTTGCTATTTGACTGCCTCAAGATGTCAGATTATCAAATTTGTAGCTACTAGTAATAAAAAACATATTTTTTTGTGCAGAAGTATTTAATATTTTGATGAGGTACTGTCTGAAGTTATTTTTTAGTACATCATAGTTCATTCATGTGCATCTAATATTACTTTCCCTGAGGGAATTTAGTCTTAATAAAGATTTAATTATTTATTAATAAAGTACTAGCTCAAGCCTGGCAATTTTTACTTTTACTTCGTCATGTAGAAGTTGCTCATTTGTATTTCTAGTTAAAGAACTGTTGTAACTTTATTTATGCCTTATAACTAGTTCTTGTTGGCCTGCTTCATCATTGATCGGGCTGTTTACGAGCATCTTTCTCGTTATGAGGGCAGTTAGATACCTAAGCTTATTTTGTGGTAAAAAACGGTGCTACATGAATAAAAAAGAAGCATTTTGCAAAAAAAAAACTGTATTTACCAATTAAATAATATAACCATTTTATAATCAGAGAAATTTAACCTTGAAGTCACTCTACTCGTGATAATGCAGATGAATAAATGATGCATCCAACACAAGCATAATGGAGATAGATCATAATGCTACACCTTCTGAATTTTTCTAATGGGAGTAGAATTTCATTTGATTGTTTCTTATTAATGAGTGCCTGATAGTTTCTGTTTTGCTAATTCTGCAACATGATTTCTTTTTCAGACTCTTTCTATTTTTTAATTTGTAAAGTCGTCTGTTATCTTAATGACTCATTTCAGACCAGTGCCTCCCTTAAGTTCACTGTTTTAAATCCCAAAGGGCGGATATGGACAATGGTAGCTGGTGGTGGTGCCAGTGTCATATATGCTGACACAGTAAGCACATTCTTTTTTCCTTTGTGTTTCAGTTCTATTTGATAAAATGACGAGCATCATCACACCTCGATTGTCATCTCCCATGAATAATGGTATTTTTTATAACTTTGTACTAAACAAGAATGATTTAAGACGTTCATGTATTTTTGTTTCTAAGGTTGGTGACTTAGGGTATGCATCAGAGCTTGGTAATTATGCAGAGTACAGTGGTGCTCCAAATGAAGATGAGGTTTTACAGTATGCCAGAGTCGTCCTTGATGTAAGAATCCTTGAATTAAACAGTTTCATGCCCTTCCGTGTATTATTAACTATAAAGTGATAAAATTTTGATGCCGTTATTAAAATGTTTTCCTTTCTTGTAGTGTGCTACTGCTGATCCTGATGGCCGCAAGAGGGCTCTTCTCATTGGTGGAGGCATAGCTAACTTCACTGATGTTGCTGCTACTTTTAATGGAATTATAAGAGCTTTAAGGGAAAAGGTTCAACTAAAAATCAAATAATACTTCTTGTTTTCTTCTTTTTTATACCTACTAAAGTGTTTTTATTGACCGTTAGGAATCAAAGTTGAAGGCAGCAAGAATGCATATTTATGTTCGAAGAGGCGGTCCAAATTATCAGATAGGCCTGGCTAAAATGAGAGCTCTTGGTGATGAACTTGGCATCCCCCTTGAGGTAAAATTCTCCTTTACTGTGCTCATTTTAAAGGTTACCTCTAGTTCTTGGTGATGAATGGATTATATGGGGCAGGAGTTCGATCATAATAAAAGCTATATTATCAAGGACAAATTATTGAGGCGTGCAATTAAGAAGAGTAAAGGGTTCAAATACTTCGATTCATTCATTTAAAATAATGTTGAAATTGAAAGTGGTATAATTAATAAGATTCAAGATGGTTGGGTGAAATGGAGGAGCGCTTTTAGAGTATTGTGTGATCGAAAAACTTGGCATTAAAACAAAGTAACATTTTATTGAGTGGCTATGAGGACAGCAATGTTATATGGGATAGAATGTTGTCCTACAAGAAGAAATTTGTTGATAAACTTATTTAGATGAGGATGCTAAGGTGGATGAGGGATATACTCAAATGGATAGGATCAGAATTGCATTCTTTTGTTGTGAGGCTGGATTGGCTCCAAAGGAAGATAAGATAAGCGAATGTTGTCTTTAGATTGTTGGGCATATGATGTGCAAGTCACTTGTGCTTTTGCTTTAAAATTGAGTTTATGAATTTTGCCTATGCTAAAATAAGGAGGAAGGCCAAAAAAAAGACTTCTGAAGAAACTACTAGGAAAGATTTTTTTTCTTAAGGGGCTATTACACATAATGAAAACAAAGCATTCATAGAGCTAGCTCCCCTTAGTTGGATTTATACTTGGTGGTGGCTGCTGTTGTGGATTTGTTGCACGTGCAAAAACTCAATGCGTATTCTTTGACTTTTTTAAATACAGAAACCCATATGATGCAAACCCATTATATCCATGCATTTGAAGGAAGAAGCAGACACTGTAGTAACGCTTGTTACTCTTTTTGCAAGGCTTTTATTAATTCTGAGTTTATTATAATTTTTGTCGGAATACAACTCATGCCTAAAGATCTTAGTATTGTGCTTTCCTCTATCCTTTTGATCCAGTGCTTTTTAGTAGCCCTTAAGATCACACCGTAGTGAGTTTATGAATCATAATCCCAATTAATCCAATACTCATTCTCATTTAGATCTTGGATGTTCGACGACATTAGGCAAATTCTCAGAGAATCCATCAACGAAGGTTTGATACCATTAGCTGCTAGTGGAGGAGTTTCATTAGAGGGAGGAGGGGAGTAGATAACAAACATCTAAGTGTTCGTTGTTAAACCACTAGTTGGGTTTCAGATATCCAAGGTGACATTCTTTAAAAGGGATTAATCAGATTCATTAAACCTTTGTACATTGAAAATCTTAAACTTAAAAGAGAGAAGGGAGACATTATTTGAGATTATCAAAACAGTTATAAAGCAACATAAAAAAAAACACGGACAATAAAATTGACACAGTTATTTATAGTTGTTTAGTTCAATCTTAGATCATACATTACTTCTTCAAAATTTGGCTATTTCACAAATTCCATTCAAACGAATTCTTGGTACACTTTCCTTTCCAAAGTTGTTGGGATGGGGCTGCATTATTCTTTTTTGCACAATCCACAAGAGGTAGAGTGTAATGACCCTAGGTTATTTATAAGGAAAACGTTAATGTCCCGCAATATTTGGATTTCGTTAATTCTCCCGCAAATTTCAGTTTTCCGTTAAACTCCCGCTAAATTTCTATTTTTCAGTTACAATCCTTAATATAGAAAGTTTTCAAATTCATTTAAGCTGAAATAAGAAACTTTAATTTACCATTAAGCACGAAAGATCAAAACAAGAAACGAAAATCTCAGAAAAAAAAAAATCATCGGCAATTAAGGTTGACGGTTCTATTAGGAAAGAAATTGGAAATGCACGCACGCTTATTGGCTTTTTAAGAACCGCTCGACTCCTTTGGCTCCTATAATCGCGCCACTTCCAATCCTATCGGACGCCTCTCGTAATCCATCGCGCATTTCAGCGCTTTTCCAGCCAACGCAGCATGCGTGCGTTCATTCGCACGCCTTATTTAAGTCCGAAAGCCGCTCCCCATCCACACAAAGCCTTCGAATCCCCTTCCTCCCTTCCGAGCTGTAGGAGCGTACCTGAGCCGACGACGAGACGCATCGGCACCCGGCGTTGATTCTTCTCTCCCGCACGAAGGAATGACATTGGAAGCTTGCGGTAGAGGCGCAGACCAGCAAGAAGCCGACACCCTCACGACCCACTCTTCCGCACGAATACCCTGCGCTCGATCCTTCCGTCTCTGCGCCGATCACCACTCTCAGCGCCCGATCCTTCTCCGCTCGACTAAGCTTAAAGTACGAATCCTTCATTGTATCGACTCTTTTGTTATAAGATAGAATTTTAAAGATAAGTTAGTAATACTTCAAATCAATATACAATAGATAATAATAAAGATGTTGTTTAACTATTATTTTACTTAACCGCCAATATGATCCTGCGGAAAGATGCATCCGATATTATATTGGTTTTTACCAACCTAACATGGGTCATCACATAGAGGAAGAAAGAGATACGCACAAAGTCTTGGAGCGAGGTCTCTTAAAATTTGAGAGTGCTTTAGAAAACCTTAGAGCTCAAGAATTTTTTTTTTAATACTTTTGATAATGTTTAGGGTGCCCTTTGGCAATGATAGAAGAGTCCTATTTAAGGTGAGGCAAATGGGGCTCAAAATTTTGGGGCAGCTTAGGCACCTTGGGCGTCCTGCTCTTAATTTGTGGGTTGTGTTATCTTATTGGCTCTCTTGGGCACTAGTTCAGATCTGCCTAGGTGCTTGAAAGGCGCCCAACAAAATTTGGCCAACCACATCCAACTAAACGCCCAAGCTCTTGGGCGTCGGGGCGCCCTCGCAAATGCTTATGCGTGTGCGCCTTCTAGGCTAAGGAAAGGTTCAAATGTGGTTAGTGAGATCTTGTTATTGTGGTTCTCTCCCATACTTTAAATAAGCTCAACCTAAGTGTAAAGTAATAAAATACAATATAAATACAACACCTTATGATGGAAATCGATGTGTTGACACGTTTTGAGATGGTGAGGAAACGACGATCGAGGGAAGCAACTTGGAAGCAACAACGTCTAAGCGGATGAGTGGGAGCAAAACGAGATAAGGTTATGCGGATTGTACGCGTGCACGCACACCTTTGGTTGTACACACCTTCGACTCCCCGAAATTGTCCACACCCCGAGGCTTTGGTCGATTGTTCACACTGCCAAGAAAAAAAAAACAATAACTCAAAGCACATAGAACTTGGAGGAATTTCAAAAATTTTGTTGTCATCACAATACATTTTACAAGAGCGTTAAGGTCCTTATTTATAGGGAAGAAAAAATGCTAAGAAAAGAAATACATTCTTACCAAACTAGCCTATCCCTCAAAAAGGAAATACATAAGAAAATGCTCTCTTACCAAGCTAACCTACCTCCCAAAATGAAATATATAAGTCTCATATTTAAATTAAACCTTTTACAACTCAAATAAAACTCAAAATAAAGTTAATAAAATTTAAAATTCGAATTTACTAAAAAATACAATAAAAAAATGAAAGAATTCAAACGGTGCCGCTTTTCTTTTTGAAGGCAGGGAAGACACATGGGACTAAACTTTCCCTAAGGAGGAGGCCTTTTGGAGAAGTTTGTTGACTTGTCTTTGAAGTTCAGCTTGTTCGGTGGGGTTTGTGTGATAGTGAGGTAAATTAGGAAGTTAAGCATCAGGAACTAGATAAATGGCATGTTGGATGTCTCTAGGGGAGGTAGTTGGTCAGGTTACTCTTCAAGGGTGATTTAAGGGTATTCTTCAAGTAATTTAACTGCAGGTGGAATGGGGATTTCAGAGGAGTTGGGGGAGATTTTTTTGACATTGAGAAGAAGGATGGTTAGTAAATCAAAAAATTCCTTCATAAGTCTCTTGAATCATAAAGCCTCAAATGTGAGTAAATGAAAGATTTCTCCTGTTCAACAAATGAAAATGAGATGTGCAAGGGGAAATGGTGATTAGTTGAAGCTTGGCTTCGTGTTTAGATTGAATTGTGCCATTCTTAGGAATTTGATGTGGGGTGGTGGCTTTGGAGGTGCTAGTTCCAAAAGAATTTTGAGTTGATTTCTTAGGTGTGAACTTGGTGGGATAGAGTTTCATTATTTTTCCATTGAATTTGAAACTGTGTTGTCACTCCCATAGTGGATGATGTATAGGTCATAAAGCCAAGGTCTCCCTAAAAGAAGGTGGGTTACATTCATAGGCAAAACATTACACCAAATACGATTGTCGTGACTACCCATTTTGATTAGCACTAAGCAATGTTGTGTTACGGGTAGTAATGTGGTGTTGACCTTGCTATCATGGAAAGGTTTGCGGTGAGGTTTAGCTTGGAGTTTAGCTTTGGTTAAAGTTTGAGTGGAAACTATTTACATAGCACTCCCTCCATCAATTACTAACATACAGCCTACACCATTGCAAGTCATTGCTACATTAAAAATATTTCTTCTCCTACAGTATTCTTCTTCTATTGAAGTGCTAAGGCATCTAACAACTCCTAGGTGAGCTTCCTTCGGATCTAGTTCATCTATCTCAACTTCTCCTCCATTGTAAGAGTCTTCTTCTTCTACTTCGTCATCTTCCTCTGTGATGCAAGTGGTTAGGGTAGATTTGTACTCATGTTTATAGTGCCCTTTCTTATTGCACTTGTAACAAATAATATCTCGAGAGGTTTTGATTGTTGGGGTCCTTAAAGCCTTAATAGGGGTTGATATGGTGGAAGGCTTGGGAGCCAGTTTGCTAGGTGCTACTATTTGGGAGAATTTGACTTTGGATGAAGATGCCTAATTTTAAGCTTCAATTAATAGAGCATCATTGACAGCTTCTTCTAAAGTTTGAGGATCATTTAATTCAACTTGATTTCTAATTTCAGCTCTTAATCCTAAGACAAATTTTTTGGTCTGTTGCTAGTCATAATCTTGACAGCTAGTGCGAGCTAGAAGGTCCTCAAAAGTGTTAATATAATCGGTGACAGAAAGTGATCCTTGTTTAAGTGTGAGACCTAGTATGAAGTTGTTTATAATGATACTTAGGACATTATTTGTCTTTTAGGATTTCTCATATTTCTTTTTAAGACCATTTTTTTCTACCGTGTTTGTTGTATTTTTGCAAAAAATTATTTCAAAGTATCTTGCATATTCTGCCAATTTCATTCGGAAAAATGTTACTATTTGTGAATTGCCAAGGTCATGTCATTCGAAAAATTCATCAATCTCAGTCAACCAATTCATAAATTTATTTGAGTCGTGAGATCCAATATAAGTATGTGCTTCAACTTTAATCCTATGGAGTGGATCATGTTCAAAATGTTCTCTCTTAAAACGATTGGTTTCCTAGGTGTATGTTCAACTCGAGGGTGGTTCGAGTGGTGATTGGGTTTATTCCTGGTTTTAGAGTTATGGTCGGAATTTGCCGGAATCATCACGAGAATGTTGGTGACTACAGTATCTATAGGATTATGTCCAAGTTCAAAATTTTCAATCCTAAATGGAATGGATAAAGGGGACCTATTTTGCCTTCTAAGTGGAGCGTTTGGCAAGTGTTATTAAATTAATTCTCTCTTTTACAACTCAAATAAAACTCAAAATAAAGTTAATAAAATATAAAATTCAGATTTAATAAAAAATACAATAAAAAAATAAAAATGATTTCAAATGAGTCATTTTTCTTTTTGAAGGCTTTTGTAATGATCCTGTCATGCGTGAAGTCTTTTTGTCTTGTGTATCACCTTGACTTAATTTATGCAAAAATAAATTGTTAAAGTTTTTGGAGATTAATGAGGTATTGAAATAACTCCTATAAGCAAGTTGGTCTGTCTGAATAATTCATACAATTAAATACTTTTAATTTAGTATAATTATAATTTTGACTAATATATTTCAATTATTATTAATTTAACATTAGGTTTAGATGTATTTATTGTAATGGGGCACACATTTTATTGTTCAAATTGCAAAATTTGAAGTTCAAAACAGACAAAGGAAAGCAAATAAAGTATTATTATTTTTATAATATAGTAGATTTATTTATTTATTTCTAAGTTGAGCCTAGTCTAATAAGTTGTCATTTAAATTTGAATCATTGATCTGTCAATAGTTTAAAATAAAAAGCTCAAACATTAAGAAACTATCATCCACATATATTTACTAAATATTTACTTCTTTACTTGAGTGCTTTAATTTTTTGATCTATGATTGTAATGTAGGTAGTGTAGCTTAACTCTGTAAAGAAAGAAGTGTTAACAGATTTGTGTAACTTTCCAGTTGTATTAACCAAATTTTTGTTGGCCAGGTTTATGGACCAGAGGCCACAATGACCGGTATCTGTAAGAGAGCCATCGACTGCATCGTATCTGCCGCATGACTAATATACCTTCCATTTTACACCTTTTTCTCTCCCTTTTTTTTCACAAAATAATAGCATCAAAGGACGCGAGCGCACACTGCAGTTTGATTGACTATATATATATATATATAGTTGGACTGGTGATTATATAATCCAAAGACATTCATTTTAAGTAGATCTAAAAATGAAATATATCAAATTTAAATTGAATCATAATAAAGTTATAGTATATTGATAATAATCTGATATCATGTTCAATCATACAGCAAAATAATGGCAATGATATAGGCATTATCTATGTTATGCATGTTGAATTAATTGGAGGAACGCTTCTAGGGTGCGTGAGCAAGGACTTGATGACAAGTGAGCACAAACGTAGTGGGGGTTGGTTCACTTCAATTAATCTTAGAGAAAATTGTTGGATGCAGGGATATGAAAATGCTTGCTATCATGTTCAATCATACTCAAAATTACATATGAAAATATTTAGAACAACTAATTATGCACAAAAATAAATGGCATATATATTATTATTATAGGGCTAAATGTCATCAATATGTAGAAGTGTTTTTTGATATTTGTTACCAATTAGCCGATTTTTTAAATCACGGCCTCGCCGACGATATTGTTTTCTTAGAATCCATAGCCGATATTTTTTGTATAGAGATTGAATTAAAATTACTTTTAGGAATAAAATGGGTAAATTTTTTCAATTATCAAGGAGATTTAAGAAATTCTTATAAAAATATAAATTCTTATTATCTTCTCTCTGTGTGTATTTTCATGTTAAGAAGAATAAACGTTAATAGAGATGGAAGAAGATGATTAAAGTGGTGATGAACAAGGTAACATAGATATTAATGATGATAGAAAATTTATAATAATAATAGTATTGATATTATTATATTATTATTTATATTTGTAAGTTAAGAATAAAATAGGAATATTATTCCTTAGATAAAGAAAAATATATATGTATATTTAGAAAAGTTGAGATAATAATTAATAATAATATTATTATATTATTATTATTATTATCATCATTTTTATGATAATTTGTGTATTATTTTTATTTATTATAGTGAAAGAATATGATAATGAGAATAAAATAATAATATTATTTTTTATTATAATTTTGTGTGCATATACTTATTAGAATAATAATAAGATAAATAATTATGATAATAATAATAATAATAAATTAATATTATTATTATTATTATTATAACATAACATAATATTATTATAATATATATATATATATATATATATATAATATTGTTATTATTAAATAAAATATTAGTAGTAGAAAAATAAAAGTTAATGACAAAATAGAATGTTAGAGCATAAAATTAAAAGTTAATAGCAAAAATAAATGTTAGGGCAATAAAAAAATAGTGGCTATTAGATTAGCTGATATTAAGAGCCAAATTAATTTTTTATTATTTTTATATTTTATTTGAAATTTTAATATTTAAATTAGCGTATAAATTTTTTCTCACTCACAATTTATTTTGTTCCTGTGACTCGTCTCCCCATTCAAAAGGGGCTTGACGAGCGGAGGCGTCGACTGGCTAATAGATGGGAGATGACTTGGGAGAAGTTTGGCATGATGACGGCAAGGCGTTGGCACGGCGAGGTGGCAAGGCGAGAGATGGTCGTTGGTCGGGGAAGAAGAAGAAGATGGGAGAGTAGGGGGGAAGCATTTGTGTTGCCGAGGGGGTAGGGAGAAGGAGGTTTGCGGCTTTTTGAAAGGTAGGGAGGAGGAGGAGGTGGTCCGCAGCATGCCGAAAGTGGAGGAGTTGTGGTTTGAGGGAGAAAGAGGGGGGGGGGGCGACAGATTTAAAGGGAGAGGAGAGGGCACTGCGAGCAGCCCTCCCGGGCATTATATTTTTTGTTTGGTTTAATTTTGAATTTATCTGAGATCTTAATTTTATCTTAATTGAATTGATAATTTGACACTAACTATTTGCTGAGTTATTACAAGATAGTCTATCATGAGAAATGAAATGATTATATTACAAGATACTTTATATAATCAAATAAATATGTAGAAATTTATGAATTATCCTCAATAAACAATATATTAATTAAACTATTTGTGCCGCATATAACAAAAAAGTTATTATCCTGATACGGTTCAACCAAGGCCCTCCATGCTTTCTTCTGGCGGCCAAACGTCTCTCTCATAAGTGCGCAACATCTTCCCCCGCCTCGAAGGAGAAGACATGTCAATGTTCGGCGGTGCGCTGCCGTGCTTTGAGTGCTTGCGGCGGAGAGTCGAGTCCGACTTATCGCCCGATGTAGTCTTCCTTTATGGGATCTCCGAGTTTGCATTCAACTTTGGTTCTTCTGCTGTCGTCCAGGTACTTTTCGCTACAGTCCCTTTACTTCATACCGCGACGTTGTACGCCAATTGATCTAGTATCTAAGCTTTTTGAGTTCCTTGATCGAAGTTTCTTGATCGAAATTTTGTGTCTGCTAAACCTCGAAACTTGCGTATCGGCTCGCAGTTTCTTTTTTGTTACGAAGGACATTACATTGCTTTTAACACATTAATGCTTGGGTGTGGAGACCAATTGAATAACCAAAGCAAATGTTCTAAGGTAAGGCGTTACTGGCCGGCCCAGGCGAGGCGCCTAACAAGGCCCACAACCAGAGGAGGTGGCGCCTAGGCGCCTGTACTGCAGTTTGAGCACCGCGGCTTGGGCGCTAGGCGCATCTAGGCTCCTGCCACAATTATGTCGCGAATATGAGCGTTTTCTGAGCTAAATAAGGAAACCTTCTGACTATTTTGGGATGCTTTTTGAGCCATCTAGAGTTGGTATCTAAGCCAACATTACTTGAGGGCTGTACATGATATTAGATCCTTGTGTGGTGGCTACTATTTAAAAGACCCTAGAGTGAGAGCTTGAGAGAAATTTGAGAGAAGAAGATGATCGGAAGGCCTAAAGGCGATATTTCCTTCTTCCTCATGAAATTGGTAAGTTCTCAGTAACTCTGTATTTAATTTGGTAATAGTGGATTTTTTTTGTGATGGCGTGGCTTCGTGATTTTTACCGTTATCGAATTTTTCACGTTATCGAATTTTTCACGTTATCGGATTTTCCACGTAAAATCTCTTGTGTTTGTATGCTTGTGATTGTGTGGCTTGTTTTTTGTTTTGTACATTGCTTCCGTGACTTTCAATAGTCAGATCTGCAATCGCATCCTAAGCAAGTGCTAACAAAGATGTTGAGTCTACGGTTTGTTAAGTTTGAGTGGGAGCAATGGCCGACGAGATAATATACAAGATTAAGAAGTTCATTGGCACAAACATTGCTTTTTGGAAAATCAGATGAAGGATTTGCTCTATAAGAAGAAGTTTTACTTGCCACAGGGAGGAGCAGACAAAAAACTTGTAAATATGTCAATGAAGATTGGGAAGTTCTTAATAGATTAACACTAAGATTGATTTGTCTTTCTTTATCCTCATCCATGGTGTTTAACATAGTGAATGAGAAAACAGTAGATCTCATAGTAGCCCTAACTAGAATATGTGAGAAGCCTTCGACTTCTAACGAAGCATTTCTGATGTAGAGGTTATTCAACATGAAGATGATAGACAACGATTTAATGACAGAACATATGAATGAGTTTAGTACTGTGACAAGCCAATTAAGCTTTGTAGACATCAACTTTGATGACGAGGTATGAGCTTTGTTGCTTCTATCTTCATTACCGAATAGTTGGGACAATTTTCTTACCGTAGTAAGCAATTCATCAAGAAATGCAAAGTTAAAATTCGATGACATTGTTGGGCTTGTGTTGAACAAAGAAATTTTAAAAAGGTCTAGCGGTGAAGCATCTAGTTTAGTCATGAATGTTGAAATTAGAGGAAGAAACATAAACTAAAAGACCAACAGGAATAGGTCTAAATTAAGACAAGGAAAAAGAAAAGCATAATGTTGGAATTGTGGGACGCCTTGACACTTCAAGAAGGATTGTTTTGCCTTCAAGGAGTCAAGAGGTGGAATTAAGGATAAGAACCAATCTGTGAATGTTTCAGTAGAAGAAGATCATGATGTGTTGATCTTGTCTTTAGTTAGCACTGAGTTATGGGTTGTTGTCTTAGGTGCTTCTTTTCATGCAACTCCTGTAAAATAGGCTTTCAAGAACTACACTAAAGATGATTTGGATAAAGTTTACTTGTAAGATGACAAGGCATGCAGAATAATTAGTAAAGTGATGTGGATATTTGGTTACCTAATTGATCAGTATGGAAGCTAAGGGATGCTAGACATGTCCCATGTCTAAAGATAAACCAAATACTTGTCAGCCAATTAGCTCGCGAAGGCTATAGTTTAAGCTTCACCAGAGGCTCTTGGAAAGTGATGAAAGGCGCATTAGTAGTAGCTCGAGAAAGTAAGAATGGGACACTTTACCTAATCAATAAAGTGTCTGACTATATTGCAGCAGAAGAACATATAGACACACATCTATGGTACCAAAGACTTGGTCACATGAGTGAGAAAGGATTGAAGTCATTGTTATCCAGAAGAAAAATTCCAGGGCTGAAATTAGTGGACTTAGAATTTTGTGAAGAATGCATTTATGGTAAGCAAATTAAGCCAGTTTCTCAAAGAATGGGAGAGATTTGAAGTCACAGATGCTGGAGTTAGTACACACAGATGCATGGGGTTTATCTTGTGGAGCCATTTACTTTGTTACATTTAAAGATGATTATACCATGTAGGTATGGGTATATTTTTTGGAACACAAATCTGATGTGTTTAGTGGTTTTCAAGAAGTAGCTAGCTTTGGTTGAAAATGAAACTGGTTTGAAGCTCAAGTGCCTTAGATCTGACAATGGCGGGGAATACTTTGCTAAGGAGTTCAAATAATTTTGTGTTTTGAATGAAATCAGAAGGAGTTCATTGTTCTAATAACATTTTAGTAGAATGGTGTTGTAGGGAGCATGAATAGGGTTATCACAGAGTGTGCCAGGAGCATGAGATTGCATGCTGGGTTACCAAAGCAGTTCTGGGCGGAAGCTGTGAATACAACTGTATATTTGATCAATCTGGGGCATTCAGTTCCTTTGAGAGAAGGAATATCCGAGGAGGCATGGAGCTATCAAAAGGTGAAATTATGTCACATAAAGGTATTTGGTTGTTAATCTTATGTGCATGTTGATGTAGGTTCTAGGAGCAAATTTGATTTAAAAACAATCAAGTGCATTTTTATACGATATGGAAAAGGAGAGTTTGACTATAAATTCTAGGACTATTAGAATTAGAAAATCATTTAGAAGTAAGGACATCATATTTAATAAGAATGAGATGTATAAGGACATGAATGAAGTCAATATATTGAGATAGATGACAACAATGAGTTGAATGAGCAGGCACAACAAAGTGCTCTTGAAGGTAGTGTAGGGAGTTTCTCAAGCGCCTACTAACTAGGCTGAGAAGATCCACCAGGTTTTCATAGCCTACACAGAGTTACTCTTCTTCATTGTATTATTTGTTACTAACACATAGTGGTGAATCAAAATGCTATGAAGTGGTGGTACAAATTAATGATTCAAGCAAGTGGGAGTCAGCCATGGATGATGAGATGAAATCACTTATGTCAATAGAGATGGGAGTTGGCTAAACTACTAGAAAGGAAGAAGGCTTTTATAGATTGAAGAAAGAACTGGATGGAGGCAAGCGCTACAAGGCAAGGCTTGTGGTAAAGAATTTCTGCATAAACATGGCGTGGATTACTCTGAGATCTTCGCTCTAGTAGTGAAGATGAATTCTATTAGAATAGTGCTGCATATTGTAGTAGTAGAGATTCTACATCTGGAGCAGATGAATGTGAAGAATTTTTTTTTGCATGGTGATTTGGAGGAGTTATGTATGATGCAACCATAGGGATTTGCATTCTTAGGAAATAAAGAGCTAGTCTGCAAGCTCAATAAATGTCTGTATGATTTGA
Source organism: Gastrodia elata (assembly GCA_016760335.1). NCBI lineage: Eukaryota > Viridiplantae > Streptophyta > Magnoliopsida > Asparagales > Orchidaceae > Gastrodia > Gastrodia elata. Next base: position 972,250 of record CM028673.1, read on the forward strand.
AGCAAGTGCCAAGATAATGTGATACATGAGATTTGACAAGTTCATGTCAGACACATAGGACTAGAGATTCCAGGTTGATCATTGTTGTTATATGAAGCAATTTGAGCCCTTTATATCATCCTACCATTGTATATAGATGATACGCTGATAGCAATATCAGGCATGGAGGAGATAAATAGACTGAAGACATAATTGGAAAAGGAGTTTGACATGAAAGATTTGGGATCAACAAAGTAGATACTCAGGGTGAGGATCAGTAGGGAAGGAGTGCAGCCACACTGAAGTTATCTCAAGTAGAGTATGTTAAAAATTTGCTGAAAAGATTCAACATGCATAAGAAAAAGTCAATTTGCACCCCTCTAGCAAGTTTCCTCAGTCTATTAAAGGAGCATATACCAAATACTGAAGCGGAATGTGAACATATGAAGAAAGTTTCCCATGCTTTAGCAGTTGGAAGATTGATGTACACCATATTTTGCACGAAATCGGACATAACCAATTTAGTGGTAGTGGCAACTGATTCATGAGTAATCTCGGGAAGCATCACTAGGAGGCGGTCAAGTGAAGACTCAGATACTTGAGAGGCACTGTGAACAAAGTATTATGGTTTGGAAATCCAAGATTGAATGCAGGGATATGTAGACTCGAATTTAGCCGTAGACATTGATAGCAAAAGAAGCACAACCGGATATGTGTTTGCATTGGGTAGTGTTGCGATGAGTTGGATCTCTAGGTTTCAGAAAATAGTCATCCGATCCACCACAAAAGGTTGAGTATGTCGCCTTCATTGTGGCGAACATGGTGATGATTTGGTTGAAGAACTTTCTGGCTGAGTTAGGCAAGGAGCAAGATGATGTATGTAACGACCCAATGTCGTTATTTTTCAAAATTAGGTCAGAGGCCGCTTCAGACATCAAAGTTCTGGAGAATTTTAAACTAGGCAAACAAAAATACCCTTAGATAAGAATAATTTTTAAGATCAAAGTGCCTTAGTTTGGGAGAAATCCGAATAACGGAAGCTCCCGCTTTATTTTTGGAATTATTTAAATCCTAAAAATCAAAACATTGAAATACATGTCGGAATTCATTGATTTCAGTGTCGTCGTATTAAGTATATTATTTAAAGGCTGCTCGAGAAGTTTCATGAAATTCTGAGCGCCGGAATTATTGTGGTTAATTTCTGAAGTTTTCGAACTTCAGAAATTAATTAAAAATAAAATATTTGTCCGAATCAAAAATTTTCGAAGCGATGGTGTTCGTCATGTCGTAACACACCTTGGTGCCAAGTTTCGTTGTATTTGGATGTCGAACAGCGGAAAAATGCGAATAATTTAACTTTAAGTATTTTTTTTTTAAATTTTCATTTTCCCTATTATTTTCCTTCTTCCCCTCTCCTCCCGTTCGCCCCCCCTGCTGGGCGCGCCAGAAAGGGGTCGCCAGTGCCGTTTTTGGCGCAGGCTGGTTGGCCCACCTGGCCGACCCCCCTCCCCCCACTCCTCTCCTCTACATAAGCCCCCCCTCCTTCTCCTCCCCCATAGCCCTCTCCTCTTCCAAACCCTAAACCTACAGCCCCTCCTCCCCCTCACAGCAGCCCAGCAACAACCACCTTCCACGGCAGCCGCCCCTCAGCAGCCAGCCCTCTTCCGCAGCCAATCAGCAAGCAAGCCGGGCCCCCCGGCCAGCCCTCTAGCGGTAGCCAGCCACCCGGCGGCCCCCTCCGGTCGCTGCCAGCTTGCTGCAGCCCCCGGCCAGCCGTCCGACCACTCCGCTCCGGCCTCCCTCCGCTTTCCGGCAATCCTAATTTTAAGGTAAGTTGATAAGCTTAAAAGATAGAAAAAAAAGAGAAGAGAAAAGATGAGAAATTTTTAAGTTCTTTTAATTTATAACTACTTAATACTTATTATTATGATAATAATGAAGATATAATATTGTTATTTATATTAATATGGTTTTCATTAATTAATAATGAAAACTATATATATATGTTATAAAATTACTATAATTTCAGTTCAAGCATTTTCTTTTTTACAGTTATTTCTTTTATATTGTTTCATTATAATATTATTATTATCATTAAATTAATGATAATAATAATGCGATTCTATCTGCAGCGACTTAACAAACGCTATAAATATTACTGTTATCGCAATATCTTAAAGATCAGACTTCAATCGTTATGAGAATGGGAAAGAAGAACATAATTGAAATGATAATAAATGTTACTCCTAAAAATATTAGCTGAGAGCTAATTTAAAAATATCCAAAACCTAATTACAGAATGAGCAAACTGTCACTCATCCGAACTGTTGAACTGTCGAACTGTTGAACTTTTGAACAAGGTACCGGATGTCATTTATTACTTCTGTTTAAATATGTTTTTTTTTCTGCTCAGCATCGCACAAATTTGATAAAAGTGTTTTTTTTTAAAGTTACATAAAATGATATATGAATAAGTTTGGATAAGTGAGAAGCAAGGGTTCCATGTTGCTTTATACTTTTTGTCTGATCAGACAACCGCTAGGACGGGGCTGTCCGACATCGGGAGTCATAAGGAGCTTATACTGATAAGCCTTTGAGGGGGCAAGTATAGAGGGAAGTTAAGATATATAAAACAAAAACTGAACCTCCCTTTTTCTCAATTTTGTACTTGCTCAACAAAATCATATTTATTTTGCCTCAGATATCAAGCGTTAAAAATTCTGTATTTATTTTGGTGACTACAATTATTGTTATGATAAGTTTCAAGTGCAATTGAAACAGGTTTGCAGGTATAAGTTTGCACAACTTTTATTTCCTGTCAAATATTGATTATTTTGCTTATTATTTAACATTTGTAAAGATGACATCTATCAGTACTTAGTTTCACAACTAACTGGTTTTCGAATGCCCGCACTTTTGAAATGTGCCCAGATCAAGAGTTCGTCCTTGAAGAAAGGTGCTAAAGAACTGAGCAGTGCTGATACTGCTACCTGCTGATCCACTGCTTTCTTTTTTACTCTATCTACTTTTAAAAAGTTTGTAATTTTTCTTTCATTTTAATCTATGTACTCAAAACTCGTGAATTAATGAATAAATGAGATATGTTTGATGTCTATATATTTGTCTCTTAAATTACTCAATATGATCCTGCGGCTAGAGGACTTGTCGTTGCTTGTTATTGTTGCTATTACTATTCCACAAGCAAATCGGTGCTGGATTAGCTCCTGCTGACCCGGCATCGGGTCCTCACAATGTAAAACTCCATAGTGACATTATGAGTGCCATCTATCTATCTAAGAATGCAATATTTCATGCCAGGACAAAGTATTTTCAAATGCGGTATCGTTTCACCCAAACACTGTTAGAAGATGGTCAGTTGACATTGGAAAAAATTCACACCTCAAAGAATCCAGCTGATATGTTTACAAAGACTGTGACAGTGGAAAAATGAAGTTGTGTGCAAGTTAAGTTGGTCGTGGTATATGACAAGAGGGCGGGGTGAGCCATACCACATCCTTTGTAAGGAGTGCAGCCAAGACGAATAAAATCCATATTTGAAGATGGAGTGATCACAATCAGTCTCAAAGTGGGAATTGTTAGGGTGTGGATACCAATTGGATCACCAAAGGTAGTGCCGACGGTGTTCCGGGGCAAGGCGTCACTGGGTCGGCAGCTAGCCAGGCACCTGAGCGCGTCCTGGGCCAATAAGGCCTGCAGCCCTAGGAAAGGTGCTCAGGCGCGCCGCTGCTATTTAAGCACTGAGGCTTGGGCGCCCGTGAAGATGGTTCAATTTGCGCCCAGACACCTGTGATAGTTATGTCATGATTAAGAGCATTTCAAAGGCGAAATAAGGTAGCATTTGGGCTATTTTGGGTCGTTTTTTGATCCTTTGAGGGATGGTATATAAGCCAACATTACTTAAGGGCTGTATATGATATTAGATCTATGTATGATAGCACTCTTTGATTAATTTTTTTTTTACTTTTAACTAGTTCATAACATAGATGCCTAGGAAAATATCAAGGAACCCATTATTTGTTAACATTGAACCCGTATGCTGCTCATCTGCAGGTTTGTTCATCTGACGCTGAAGAAAATACTATTAGGTAAATTTGATTCTTTTCTATTAAATATATTTTTTAATACAATGATATAAATGATTTCATTCTTCTTATCTCCACTGATTTCTCTTTTTTGGAATTTTTGTGTCAGCAGCAAGGATGCCTCCACACAATTTGTTCTAGTGCAATTACTTGATAACCAGAACAGGTGCTTAAAAATGCATAAGGAATATTTGGTTCACTTCTGCTGTTATGCTGATATGGAAAGCCTAAAGATTTAACTAGACTGCATTTCTTCAATCTTGTTGGGTTAACAGTTTTCTAGAAGACAGCAATGAGGAAAATGTTCAACATGAAGATACTAAATATTCATCAAAAAAATCTCTACGTGAAGATGGAATAAATGGTGGCATTGTCCGCACAAGAGTAACATCTTCTTGTTGTTGTGAAGTTGCGCAGAACCGTTCGCCATCTTTACTTAGTTTTAGTGGAAATAATCATGAAAGCTTTTCTAAAAATTTCTCAATCATTAAAATACTATCCAAGTTGTCTCCACTCGCAAGCACCTGCCAATGTTCTGATTCTGCAATCAATGGTCTCATCAATAAATCTTTATTAGAATCAACTGAAGATTATGTGATCTCATCACTAATATCATTTGTTGAAGGAAATCTGGCTGATGAGCATTGCTTAAAATTTTGGAATTTAGTTGGATTCCCTTCATTTAATGTGGATAGAATTCAAAGTTGCTTGAGGCACCCAAATATGTCACCTTTGTTGGGTGTAATTAGTACTTCTGGTTATGACTATTTGTTGCACCCAATGGCTCCTTTCACTTTGGAAAGCATCCTTCATTACAGCCCAAATAGTTTGAAGTCAGATTGGCACATTAGAATTTTGATATACCAAATTTTTTCAGCTTTGAGATACATGCATGATTTAGGAATCGCGCATGGCAATTTGTGCCCTTCTAGTATTCTACTTTCTGAGTCATTGTGGGCCTGGCTTAGCCTTGCTAATATGCCAATTGTAAAAGGCAGAATTCGTAGAAATGGCCAAATTGCTACATCATTCGGCACAATTCATTGTGAAGATTGTTGTCCCTGTGGAAGATATCAAGTTAATCTTAATCCCTCTATGACAATGAATTGGCACTCTAATTTCTTGAAATGGTGGAAAGGTGAATTGAGCAACTATGAATACCTTTTGTTTTTGAATAAATTAGCTGGAAGAAGGTGGGGTGACCATACATTTCATACAGTCATGCCATGGGTCATTGATTTCAGTGTAAAGCCTGATGAAAAATCTGATATAGGTTGGAGAGACCTGAAGAAGAGCAAATGGAGGCTTGCAAAAGGTGATGAACAATTGGATTTCACCTACGCAACATCAGATATTCCACATCATGTTTCTGATGAATGCCTCTCAGAATTAGCTGTCTGCAGTTATAAAGCTAGAAGGCTACCTTTGCAAATACTTCGTTCTGCTGTTCGTTCAGTTTATGAACCTAATGAATATCCTTCAAACATGCAGAGACTTTACCAGTGGACTCCAGATGAGTGCATCCCTGAGTTCTATATTGATCCTCAAATTTTCTGTTCTATTCATTCTGAAATGAGCGATTTGGCTGTGCCTTCTTGGGCTTTGTCTCCAGAAGAATTTATTTTAGAGCATCGGGATGCTTTGGAAAGTGACCGTGTATCAAACTATATTCATCATTGGATTGATATAACCTTTGGTTATAAGCTTTCTGGTGAAGCATCTGTTGAAGCAAAAAATGTGATGCTTCCTGTATCTGATACATCAATGCCTAGGGCAATGGGACGTCGACAACTTTTTACTGGGCCACATCCTGTACGGCAAAAATTGAAGTCTCAGTCAGATTATGCTAGCAGAAAAGATGCTCATTGTAAGGTCCACAGGGTACAAAATGAAGGCCTGGTGGTATCTGATGAGAGATCAGGTCCTGGTTGTGCTTTGCTATTTTCTTCTGCAGATTATCATCCTTTAGATTGTAACTATTTGGAAAATTTAGAGGCTGCAATTTCATTTTGTGAATCCGCAGGGCACTTAAATCCAGTTTATAGTTATGATAATAGTTTTCTTGAGAAGTTTCCTTTTGTAAGTTTTTCACATAGGGACGATGATGACTTTGATGCTGATGCTGGTTATTGTAGTATGACTGGTTTAGAGATGATGAAAAAAAGTTCTTCAACGCCTTTTCCTTTTGGCTTGGGTCATCTTCTTGATTGTTTTGAAAGCGACGATAATGGCTCTACAGGCTTTCAGGAATTGTTGCGTTGGAGGCATTTATCATCTCCTTCTAGAAGTTGTTATTCTGAAGATCTTGCAGAGGATGTATTTTCTGTTGGGTGTATAATGGCTGAGCTCTATTTGAAAAAGCCACTCTTTGACCCCATCTCTTTAAGTGCATACAAAGAAAGTGGGGTGCTGCCAGGTGCTATGCAGGAGCTTCCCCCTTGTGTCACAATACTTGTTGAAGCAGCTATTCAAAGAGATTGGAAAAGGTATTTTCTTAGTTGCTCCAAAAGTATGCTATTTTGAAAATCATGATATGATAAGTTATATACAAATAAGTTAAACCTTATAATGGCATTATTTCTACTAGGATTTTGAATTTTTTTTTAATCAAGCATCTGAGACTATAATTGCCAAAACTGTTTGTTTGTCACTTCTATCCCTTATCCAAATTAAATTATTTAATTATGCTTCCATCCTTATTATACAAATATTAGTCATACACATTACTATTGTTCTCATTAATTAATAATGAGAATAGTACAAATATTATAAAATGACTATTACTTCTATTCAGGTACTTTTCATTATGACGTTTTATTATTATTATTACTTTCTGCAATTTAATTCCAGTCATTTTTATTTTGTCTTTTACTTTTATATATTATTATTATTATTAAATAAAGATAATAATAATGCTAACCTAATACAAAAGCGAAAGAAAAACAGAATGGAAAAGAAGATACTAATTACTCTTAAGAATATTGGCTAAAAACTAATTTAAAATATCCAAATCTAAATGCAGATCCAAAATCGAACGGTCAAGCTTTGAATCTTAAAGAACAAAGGTAACTCAGTATATAACATATATTACTTTTTTTTAAAAATTTATTGTTGCTTAGCTTTGTTTCTTCGCTTTGAGCCAAATTCATATTGAAGCTTGGTTGGTTGTTTGTTTGGAACCAACATAACATTCGTGGTTAGCTACTGGAAAAAAATGACATCAGTAGCATTCGTGGTTGTTACATCAGTAACATTCATGGTTGATTAAACGGAAAAAGATATCAAGTAACTAACATTAATTTATTTGTGATAGCTACTGGAAAAATGATATCGGTAGCATTTGTGGTTGGTTAAATGGAAAAAGAGATCAAGTAACCAACATCATTTTATTTATGGTTGTTGCTAAAAAAATGACATCAGTAGCATTCGTAGATAGTTAAATGGAAAAAGTCATCAAGTAACTAACATCATTTTATTCATGGTTATTGCTGAAAAAATGACATCAGCAACATACGTGGGTTACTGGAAAAAATAACATAGTAATATTCGTGGTGGGTTACTGGAAAAACGACATCAATAACATACATTTTGTGATAACATTTGTTGTAGGAAATTTTTATTTCTTTTGCGCTATTTTCTTATTTTGCTGTATTCTATTGCATCCTTGTATTTGCTAAATGCATCTTTGCTTTTATAAAATATAACATATTTTGTTTACTGTAGTACTTAGAGTATTCTCTAATTACTGGGAATTCTAATCCTGGTATTATTTTCTGAACAATATAAGGTCAGGTACTTCTGGGGGAGCTTGAAGAAGAACTTTAAAATTTAATTATCAATTCACCGATGGATCGACGACGCTATTTTAACTTTTATTTTCTCTTTATTTCTAAAAAGTTGTACAATGTTCATGATGTACGATGAAGATTTTTGTAATATATAATTTTGAAATGAATGAGAAATATCTTTGGCTTTTGTATGTATATTTTCTTTTCTCTTAAATTGCTCAATATGATCCTGCGGTATGTGAGCACCCGAATGCCGGGACAGTTTCCGCTGAGCCGGCATCGGGGCATCACATAATTGAAACTGAAATTTGCGAAAATTAACGGAATTTAGATATTGCAGGAAAATAACGTCTCCCTTATAAATGACCTAGGGTCATTACATCGCCTCTATGACAATCTTCTCAAAAACTCAAAATCAGTAAGTGTTTTGGCTCCTAAATGTCACATTATAAATTTGTTATTTTATCTTAGATGAAATCAATCACATAACACTCCCTATAGCACAATAGGAACTAAAGCATAGAGTATGATGTTCAATTTGGAGTTAAATTGAGCATCTTAGGGTTTTGACCTAATTATTTAAAATGCCAAAAATATGATTTTTGTAAATAGTTATCAAATTGTAAATTAGATGTCTCCACATTATTCTATGCAATTTTATGAGCAAAATAAGATATAATATGAATGTGTTTAGATTACTGAATAAAAATATATAAAGAATGCAAAAATCTGAGTTAATTAAGTTCATTATTCCCTAATTAATTCTTCCCCCCCCCCCACTGTTTCCTAAATTAGCCTGCGTGCGGTTCTGAGCCCATTTGCTTGCACTCGAGCAGGCACAGAAGACGCAGGCGGCTCGGCTCCACTCCACCTCCTTCGCTGTCGGGGATGTTAGGAGTCGATCTGGAGCTTCGTCATCTTCTTTCTATCTGATGGTCCTAGATGACGCGTACACGCTGGTAGGCGTAACTCCATCGATTGTTCATCCTACCTCCTAATTTTGTGAAGTCCTAAGTTGGAGTCCTTATCAATAGGCACTAATTGCTCCCTGATCTACTCGATTGAGACCGATCAAGGTATGATACATACACACAAGCATATAAATAACAATTTGAAGGGCATGGAAGGTAAACAAAACTTTTATGGTAAGGAAACGGGGTACCTGTCGCTTTTGATTCGTCATTCTGGCAGCTCTTCCGCTCGAATCGCTCGCCTGCAATACCTTCAACCTTGGGCAACACTTAGGCTCGTTCTTCAGGTAACCAAACGTAATGACAGGAGGGGTTCAGTCCACATTTGAGCGGCTGAATCCACGACATTGCTGTCGATTCAGAAGGACGCTTGCGTGGGTTTCCCGTCTTGGGGAATAACGGTCCAAATTAGATCTGAACCGTCTGATCCTTTCTGAAGATCAGCGACTGATCCTCTTGCGGTATAAACACTTAATTAATTATAAATTAATTAATTAATTAATAATATTCATTTAATTTTTAAAAAATGCAAGATATCATCCAAACCTCTTCCAAAAATTTTTAAAACTTTAGGAATTGGTCTTAAGACTATTTTAGGACTATTGGCAGGGTTCCTAAACTAATTTTTAGCGGTTAGAAATTTTAGTAACAATCTTGGGTTGTTACACACGCACATAATCACTTGCATGATTCCAAAATCCTAGTTTTTAATGTATATAACAATACATCGTGAAATTTGCAAAACCAACACTTATTCATACCATGCACAAACCCTGGCTAGTTTTATAAGATTTAAAATAGGAAGTTGAATATATGAAAAAGAAAGACAAGTTTTATGTATAAACTCCATTTTCTTTTTAACTAACTTTTGCATGTGTAGATTGATTAATTAAAAACCTTTGTTATTATGTAATTATTTACTATAATAGGACTAATTTGTTATTATAGAACCATAAAAGCACATCGTTAACGAATTCATGTCTTTCACTCGACTCGACGATGAATCTCAAAAGAGAAAAATTCTCAGATAAAGACAAGTTATTATCATGCAAAATCTATTTTTATGTATAATTAAATAAACTTCCGATCTATTTTAGGATCTATCATAAAAAGCAAGCAACACGATTATAAAGGATGTCATTGAATCCTATAATATTAGTGAATATTTAATGATTTTTAGAAGAAATCCCATTATCTGAATAATATGGTGGTTTGAGTTCTTTATAAATCTAAACAAACATGCTTTCCTCTACTTGGATATGTTATTGTGTTTGAGATGACAATTTGTACTACTTTATGATTTTCAATGCTTTAGATTACCAGAAATAATGTTGGTTTGTGGAATTATTCAAGAAGGGTTGCAATCTTCCCTTTTATGTTCTAGTTGTCTAGTATAAGACATTATCTTTTTAGGAAGATATTTGAGCATTATTCTTTACTTTTGGCTTTTATCTCTTTTTGTAAGTGTTTCAAAAGGTGAATATTTCCTGTTATTCACAGTAATTCTAAATATTGTAACAGATTACTGTTGGTGAATTTATACGGTAGCAAAGAACAAAATTTTATAAGAAAAAGATTTATGGTGAGTTAACAAAGTTTTTATTAAGTTAGTTTAATATACATGTATATATATGCATATATATATATATATATATATATATTTATATCCACAGATATATATACATTTATACACTCACATGCTATAATCACTTGTATGATTCCTATACACTCACATGCATATAATCACTTACATAATTTCAAAATTCTAGTTTATGTATATAACAATACATTGTGAAATTTGCAAAGCTAACACTTATTCATACCAAGTAGCTAGTTTTGTAAAATTTAAAATAAGATATTTAATATATGAAAAAGAAAGTTGCAAGTTTTATGTATAAACGAACTTTTGCATGTGTAGATTGATTGATTCAAATCATTGGTTATTATGTAATTATTTATTATAATAGGACTAGTTTGTTATTATAGAACCATAAAAATACATCACTAACGAATTCATGTCTTTCATTCAATGATGAATCTCAAAAGAGAAAAATTCTCTGATAAAGACAAGTTAATATCTTGCAAAAGCTATTTTTAATGTATAATTAAATAAACTTCGATCTATTTAGGATATCTATCATAAAAAAGCAAGCAACCCAATTATAAAGGATGTCGTTGAATCCAATAATATTAGTGAATTTAATGATTTTTAGTAGAAATCCCATTGTCTTAATAGTATGGTTGTTTGAGTTCTTTATAAATCTAATTAAACATGCTTTCCTCTACTAGGATATGTTATTGTGTTTGAGATGACAATTTACACTACTTTATGATTTTTTATGCTTTAGAATTACTAGAAATAATGTTGGTTTGTGGAATAACATAATTTCTATCTAAACTTAAAAGTGATGACAATTGTTATTGGTTTTATTGCTTTCTTTTGCAAGTAACCATGCTTTTCGTTTTCATTTTGATGCATATATGCAAGTTTACATATAACTAATATGGAAATCTAACATGCATCAACAATTGAATAAATTCTAGTGGACCTCAATAAGCTGAATATGGAGAGAGTTCAACTTGATTCATATATCATAACTCAGGTGAATCAAATATTGACTTCACTGATTAATATTTACATTACAAAGAGTTTTTTTTCTTTTGGGTGATAAAATGATAAGAATGATGTTTAGCTTGATAAACACAATGTTTTGATGAAGGATCGATTGATGTTGCAGTATCTTATATAAATCAAGACAACTGTCGATAGCATAGACATGGCTGCATCTGGGTCAAAGGTCGACACCAAAGATGTGATCTTCTACAACCTTAATGGGCTACTTCGCAGTACCAAACTGTGACGACCCCAATATTGAGAATCACTTAGCTCAATATTGATGCGTCACCACAATACCTAATACTAGATTAGAAGAAAATTAATCCAAATCATTAAGTATTGTGTTTGGCCAAGGATTTAGAAGAAAGTCTTAAGTTAAGATGGAAGGGTAGATGTGAATGATGTTAAGTAAATTTAAAATTTAATATACAATACATGAAGCTTAAGATGAGAATGGAATAGATTTAAACATGTGATTTATGAAAGAAGATATGAGAATATATGAATTTAAAAGCAAGGATAAGTGAGAATACATGTGATAGTAGTAGTCTAAACAATTAAATTGTTTACATTCTGTCTTAGATATGAAATTCTAAGTATTTGTTAAGTATTTAACATGTGAGTTATGAGTATACTTTTAGCAAAATATTCTAAGTCTAAAATTTCTTGAAAATTTTGGCAGAGTCTTCTTTGTAATTGGCAAAAGAAACACCTGCAGAATCACATGCTAAGCCCCCATTCCAATAGGAGATATAATTTAAAAGAAAAGAAAATCTAAACTAACATACATTCAATCCACTTTAACTCTAATTCTAATATAGAATTCAATCCTTTTTATAGGATTGCTCATTTTCAATTCTATAATAGAGTTCAATCCCTTTTATAGGATTGCTCATTTCCAATTTTACAAGTTAAAGGGAGAAAATTACATGTGTAGCAATTGTCTACCCTATAGTTTATTTCATCATGACATTCAATACTCACATGAAGATATGCAAAGACTATTATTTCAATAAGAAACTAAATTCCAATTCTTTAAACAATTAAGTATACAATGAACTCCATTTATCATTCTAAGTATGCAATGAAAGATTTAATTAACATGCAATTTTATACATTTAAGTCTATTCATCCATTCAATTTATTCATTCATCCATTCAATTTATTCATTTATTCATTTATTCATTCATTCATTCATTCATCACAAGCATTTAAGTATATTCTAAGCTCCAACAAGTATAGTAATTCAAAGTAAATGACATTATTACAAAATGACAGTAAACTAAATAAGAAAAGAAAATTTTGATAGCTCACTTGAAATTCTTAATAAGCTATAAATTTATAATATATGATAAGCGGAAGCAATTTAATTTTTAGCGCTTGGTCCAGCTCCACTAGCCTATAAGTGCACCTGATCTATCACATTTTGGCATTTAAATGTGATAGGGCAAAGCCAAGAAAATAGAAAATCTGATTATACTAAACAGTCTAAGCATATTTTAAGATTGGTTAAACATATTTTTGTTATAATTGGATATCAAAATTCTAGTTACAAAGCAAGCACAAGCATAGGTGCAATATAGTAAGCATACAAAGAAGGAAGAAACAAGTGAGTTAGAATACTCACTTAAGTATACATCCTAGCCTGTAATTAATACAAGAGCAAAAGCATCCTAAATAAGTTAGAAATAAACTAATGTGCATATGAAATTAAATGAACTAAAGCATATATATGTTCAAATGAACTTATGCTAAGTAAGAGAAAATAAACAGTGAAGCATTTAAATAAAATTATACAACATTCACTGTAATTTAAATAAATTATAAACAAGTAAAGTACAGTTCTAAATCATAGAAAATACATAGTAAGGAAATTGAAATAAGAATCTTAGACTTAAATCTAAGATACACATAGCCTAGGACTATGTAAAGTATTATAGCTAAAAGTTATAGGGAGTTTTAACAATCTATAAGATTGAAGATCTCACCTATTTATTTATTGAAGTTATTTTAATATGTGCTCATTATGTGGGCATATTCAGAATGAGATGAGGAGTTAAACACGTTTGTTTAACATCTAAAGAAAAGTGGGGTCCATACCTAAAATACTCACATTCGTCCTCTAAGAATGTGATGTCTCCTTATTACTTCATTTTCAGTCTGCCCTAGGCTGGTCCACCATATAGAACCCCTAGTAATTTTATGTGAAAATTTTATTTATGCACAATATATTTATAAATGATTCAATGAATAAGGCTCAAAGCTAAGCAAGCCAACAAGGGAAATTCAATATTTGCAACTAAGTGATATTCAAAGTTATCTAATTTTTAATGATCTACTTAATGATTGGAGCTAATTGAACTCCCAGTTAACTTTGAGATATCGATCTCAAGTTAATTGTAATATAATAGTAGTTGTGATTTTGAAAATAATAGATTCAATTCAATGAATATGATGTGACAAAATAATTTATAAGTATAATGGTTGTTTATAAAAATTAGCTTTTAATCTCATCCTAAACTATAAGATCTAATTATAGTAATTAAATCAAAGTTTAGGTACTTAGTAGGTAGAGATTGATATAATAATTTATCTAACTTAAGAAATTTGGAACTAAGGTAATTTTACTACTTTTCATTATGATTCTCTAGCTAAGTTATGTTTGAATGTTCTAATCAAACAATGTTAATCTAGCTAAGTCATAATTAATTGCAAGGTTTAGGATATGTACTTACTAGACTTAAGAACTACAAGTTTTATGTTTACTATTAATATATGTTTAAAGAATTTAATAGGATTCCTAAACTAATCTAGTAAGTTAGGGATTCCTATTGCTATGTCTTAAAATAATTTAAAATAAATTTTAGGGATTAGGATGAATAAGCTTAAGTCCTAATATAATCACTAAAATTAGATCTTGTTGATTCACAATTTTACAATTACTAAAGTATTAAGACTATCTATTCTTTATGGGTATAACTAATAGACTTATAATTCAACTATAGATCAATTACAAATCAATCCTAGGATTTCTACCTTAGGGTTGAAAGGTGAATTAAGCACTTGGCAATTAATTCATATTAAAAGAAGGTTGAGAACTAAGCTCATAAAATATTATCTAATTGGTAAGGGAAATAATAAATGTGACAAGTTAGCTATCTTATGGTTTTATAAGACCTAAAGTAAGCTATTTAGAAATTTAGGTTGATCACAATAACACTAAGTAAGAGTCAAAAATCTAAAATCCTAACTTGTTGTCCAATGGAAATATTTTATAAATAGATGAAATCCTTATTTCATAAGGAGAAGATTGACACTAAGTTTGTCAATTTTGGACAACTTTGGAAAAATTAGGGTTTTAATGACTCCTAAATTAGGTTAAAAAGTGATTAAGAAAATTAGGGTTTAAATATTGAATTTTATTTCATATTATTATTCCTTATATTTTTGTGAGTGAAATGTACTATTTGATCATTTAATTTGGATCTCAAATGATCAAATTCGGTCACATGAAAGATTAATATTAATTTGAAGTTAATTAATTAATCCTAAATATTGACTCAATAAAATAATTGTCAAAATAGAAATTAAATTATATATTATTGATCTACTCATTTTTTTAATCAAAATGGTATATAATTTTATGCTATTTGTTAAGTATTTTTCAATTTATCAAATAAAATAAATGACATTACTTATTATATTAATAATCCTTTAATAGTCGTTTAGTTATCTTAATTTGGTTTAAGAGTTTCAGCGCTAACATAGTGCAGGATTTAAGTCCCATTCGGCGCGGTTCATAAGTAGAAATGAACCGGACCGTAACGAAACCCGCTTCAAGGGAAAAATCGGGGTCTGCACTTCACCCTCCCGCTAGACGCGAAGAGGAGTTTTTAGGGCATCGGAGATGGGAGAGATAGGGCAAGTTGCAGAACTCCAGACTTTACAGAACGCAAGCCGATCGAAGACCTTAAAGGAACGCCTATGGATTTAAATCGAAATTCAGTTTAAGGTACGTAGAATGAAGGCCCTAACTTAATTCCTTCTATCCCCTTTTTACGAGTTCTATAGAACGAGAGGAGATGAAATTCAGATAGAGTAATTAGATTGATACTAGTCGATTATTGTAGAGCATAGAAACGACTTAATCCCTAAGCATCTTTAAGAAATATCATCATTCAGCCGCTTAAGAGGGATTAAGTAGAAACGCAACTGGATTTGAACAAGGATTCACATACTCTAATCTCAGATTTGCAAAGCTCAATAAAGCTAGATAATATGTGTAAGCACTTCTTCATAGGTAAAAATGAAATAAATTGAGGTACCTGGAAGTCTAAGGCCTCTCGTACAAGTCTCCGGATTGCAACTCAAACGGCAAGTGAGGTTCCCCTTCGGCTTCTTGCGAATGTCCTGGAATATGCCAGACGCTCGAGCTCTTAGCAGCAAGTGAGGAAGATGGAAAATTTTGGGAAAGTTGAAGAGGCTCGACTTCCCTTTCTGCCCGTGACCGCAGGCGCGGGTATCAGCGCCCCGATCACGGGGGTAGAAGAGAAACAACGCTTCTTTAATGAGCCGTTAGAAAAAGGTAAATAAAAATATAATCATTTTATTTAATTTATTTACTTTTTAAAATCTTATTTGATTATTTTATTTTAAAGGGTTGTTACACAAACATTTAAGATAGCGATTCACACCAAGCTTCACCCCAATAATCTTGATGCTATATTCTCACTTCTATACAGTGAAGAAGTGGATTTTAGACAATATCGATAAGGAACTTCGATATGTCTTACCCTCAACCCTCAACCACAACAAACTATCTAGTGTCCTTGGTTCATAGAAAGAGGACATTTCAGTTGTCCTGCTATTTATCATAAGAGGTAGAGGTAAATGTGCTTAGCTTTCTTCAATGCGCACTTTAGAACAACAATTTATTCACAAAATCAAAACCTTATGATTAGACATGGGAGGGGAATACAAAAATAAATACATTGAATCTATTCTCATCATACGAACATTGAACATCAATTCTCATAACTTTACATTCCTAACATAAATTATGTGTCCTTACATATTGTCACCTCAAACCTTTGGATATCTCTATTTTCCCCTTCTTCCTCCAACACATATTAATGAATTCTTCCCTCGAATAACACCATCTGTTTACTCAGGTATGCCTCTTAATACAAAGGCTTTTGACACATAATCCTGCAAATAATTTTACTTACATATCCCGCCGCGCCATCTTAAATGAACAACATTTCCTTGCTAAACCTTTCTATCCTAATTTTAACCAACAATCACTTCATCAACTCATCATCACACTCATCCTCTAATTTTTCTTCCAATTTCCTCCATTTAGCATAACACCACCCTGAACAATATCTTATCCTCCACCATGCCCACTACTCCAATCACACAAGCTGAACCACCAAGTGCTTCCCCACACATTAACTTTACCTCATTACGCTTTACCAGCATCACCATCTCATTACATGTTTACTCACTCCAAAACAAGTCACTCAAAGCCAAAACAAATCTTTGATCTCACCACTACTATACAACCTACTGACACACCCACCACTTGCATAATAGTGTCAAACATTTTCATTGGAGAGCAGCCATGGTCAAATAATTCAATGCCCACTACTAACACGTGGGAACTTGTTCCTTTGCCAAAGGAATGCAACATTCTCAGATACAAGTGAACATTCAAAATAAGACTCAACGAAGATGACATCTTTACTCGCTATAAGCAAGGTTGATTGCTCAAGGATTTAAACAACAATGCGACATCAATTACATGAAGACTTTCAGTTCAATGGACAAAATACTAATAATAAGAATTCTCTTAGCCCTTGCTATTTTTCACAAGTGTTAATCATTCAACTTGATGTTTTGTCACTTTTCTTCACGATTCACTTTAGGATACAATATTGATGAAATAACCACGAGAATATGTTGATTATGTTCATCTAAGCTATGTTAGCAAACTTAAAAAGGCGATTTATAGTATAAAGCAATCACTACGATAGTGGTTCTCAGCATTAGCCACCTTTCTTCAATGCCAGCACTTCATCAATAGTAAAACATATTCATCACTGCTTCTATACAAGCGAGATAAACTTAATACATACATCATCTAGCATGAATAAGGTAAGCAACATATTAATCTTTTGATCGATGTATTTTCTTAGGATTCACTATGAAGAATTTGGGCCTCCCCAAACTCTTTTTATGAAAGATGTCCATAGCTTAAGTATAAATAGGTAAAAGCATTAGTACATCATCAACTGGGATCAAACTCCACGGTGTTCTCAACGAGGAGGTCTAAGAGCCTCCCGGAGAGCACATCTCACATAACAAAAGAAAAATCTCTCGGTTGGGTTAACATAGAACAAAACTCCGCCGCGCGATTTGCATCGCGCGAGCGGCGAACAAAAATCACACTAGGAAAGTCCAACAAGAAAGCAATGTGATTAGCGTGGCGCTCTCTGTCCCTTGAACGTAGAGTCCTCTCCCAGTGATGTTGGAGCCTCTGGAACGCTCCAAGACAGTCACCCTCTATGATGACTCCCTTAGTGTCAACGTCTTTGGGCAGGGGGCTTGTTGCAGAATTGTAACCACCTGCATCTAAGCTCGGAAAGGAGACAAGGCCTGTAGACGGGCTCCAGCAGCAATGAGCAAGTGGCCTCCTGAGTCGCGAACCACAACTCCACCAAAAGCAGCAAGCTCCTTGTATCTCTAGGAAGCACCAATGTTGGCCTTCAGTCAACTGGTCGGGGGGCACACCATCTCAAAGAGGTGGAGGGGCCCAGGAGGGCCGTGGAACCCGAGGAATCAGACCCGTCGTGCAGACCAGCACTGACCATCGATGAGAGAATCGAACTTGCGCGGGTACGGACTGCCAGGAGAACGCTTAGTCCTACTCCACCAATCATGATAGAGGGAGTAGGCGATAACCTGACAGTTGAAACAACGGTGGAGAGACACAGTAGCAGTTGAATACAAAGCAGTAAACTAGTCCCAGGATGTCAGAGTGGCTAGCTGTAACAACTCATTGTCATTACTTCGCTAAATTAGGTCAAATCCCGCCTCAGAAATTTTGAATTAGGGCAAACAAAAGTACCTTTAGATGAGAATAATTTTTAGATCAAAGTGCCCTAGTTTGGAAGAAATCCGGATAACAACAACTCCCGCTTTAATTTTTTCTGAACTTTTTAAATTCAATATATTGAATTCATTAATTATGTATCTGAATTCATCAATTTTTGTGTCATTATGTTGAATATATTATTTAAAGGCTGCTTGAAAAGTTTCATCAATTTTGGAGTTCGTTTTGATCTCAATTAATTTTTGAAGTTTAAAACTTCAGAAATTAATTTAAAATAAAATATTGTTCTGAATAAAAAATTTTGGCGCGAGGATGTTCGTTATGTCAAAACACACCTCGGTGTCAAGTTTCGTTATTTTTGGACGCCAAACGGCGGAAAAAAGCCAAAAATTTATCTTTAAGTGATTTTCTTTTTCCTTAAAAAATTCTTTCTCCCGCCCCCCAATTTCGATCCAGCGAAGGTTCTTCTGCCTCTGGCGGAAGAACCTTTAATGCCAGAGGTGTCAGAGCACTTGTATAAGCCATGTGCTATTTAATTTTGGCACAGGATGGTCCCCTCCTGCCCCTATTAAGCCCCTCCCCCCATTCCCTCCTCCCACAGCCCCTCTCTCAAGCAGCCTCCCTCCTGCCAGCCACCTTCCTTGTTAGTCTCAGCCATCAGCAGCAGCCAGCCTCCTCCCTCTCCCCAGCAGCAGCCGACCTCCCCTCCCACAACAACAGCCGGCCACTCGGCAGCTAGCTCCCTCTTGCTGCAGCCCTCCCTCAGCCAGCCAACAGCCACCTAGTAGCCGTTCGGCCTTCCTCAGCTTTTTCGGCAGCACTATCTTAAGTAAGAGGAGAATTATAAGAGGAAGAAAAGTTATGAGATATTTTGATTCTTTTATTTTTATTTTATTTTTAGTTATACTATCTCTCTATTAGTCATTCACATTATTATTGTTCTCATTAATCAATAATGAAAACAATACAAATGTTATAAAATGACTATTAGTTTCATTCTGTCAAATTTCAATTTAAGCATTTTTATTATGATGTTTTATTATTAATATTATTATGTTATGAAATTTTTACAGTCATTTTCATTATGTCTTTATTCTTTCATGCATTATTATTATCATTAAATAATAATAATAATAACATTATATTACTACATCAGTAACTTAAAAAAATATGAACTTCTATTAATATGAGATTATGAAAGAAAGACAGAATATAAAAATCCTTAAAAATATATCATATCACTTTTAAAAAGCTAATTTAAAATATCAAAAGCTTAAATGCAGATTGAACGAACTGTCACTCATTTGAACTTAAAGAAAAAGATACCCAGTATATGATATGTATTATTTTTTGCATTTTATTGCTGCTTAGTTTCACTTTGAGCCAGATTCGTATTGAAGCTTGGTTGGTTGTTCGGAACTAACATCCCTTTTATAACGTGGTTGTTACTGGAAAAATGACATCAGCAACATTCGTGGGTTACTGGAAAATGACATCGGTAATATTCGTGGGTTGCTGAAAAAATAATATCAGCAACATTCGTGGTGGGTTACTGGAAAAACGGCATCAATAACCTACATTTTGTTATAATATTTTTCGCAGGAAATTGATTATTTCTTTTGTGTTATTGCTTTACTTTTCCTGCATGTTTATTACACCATTATTTTCGCTAATCACATCTCTGCTTTTATAAAAATATAATATTTTATCGTTTACTGTCGTATTTAGGGTATTATCTAATTACTGGGAATTCTAATCTCGGTATTGTTTTCTTTATAATACTTAGGTCAGATGCTTCTTGGAGAATTCAAACAAGAACCCTAGTTCATACATTTTTCAAACTTGCTGATGAATCGATGGCGCTACTTTAACTTTTATTTATTTTTTTATTTTCTCTTTATTTCTAAAAAAAGTTGAACAATGTTCGTGGTGTACGATAAAAATATTTGTAATATGTAATTTTTGAAATGAATGAGAAATATCTTTTGGCTTTTATATGTGTGTTTCTTTTTTTTTAAATTGCTCAATTTGATCCTGTGGTATGTGAGTACCCGATGTCGGGACAGTTCTCGCTGAATCGGCATCGGGCTATCATACCGGCAGCAATCTCCAACTCACAAAAGTTTTTAGTATGGCTCTCGTGTTACTGTAGTGGGCGACGAAGTGCTCCCTGTCCTCATCAGTAAGTATCACAACCCCAAACTCTTTTTATAAATACTGCTCAGTAGCACTTTGATGGCCTTTTTCTTTATCAATCTTAGTATGTTGAACAACTACTTAATATGAAGAATCTTTATCAATTGCAACCAGCTCCCTCACCTACAAGCGTATAAAGGAAAGATAGCCGTATCTTGGAAAACTTCTCCCATCACTCCTACTTTTATCATCTTGCAGGTTCTCTTAAGTATCTCATAATAACTAGACTAGATATCACACTCCCTATTAATAAAGTTTATCAACACATTCATTATTCGCATGTCACACGCTTCAATTCTCTCAAGAGATTCTCCGATACATCAAGGGTGCACCAAATATGACTTTCAATAGACTAGTGTGACATTCTGAAAATAAAATTTATAATTACTTTTATTATTGTTAATTGTCATCATTATTAGTATAATTATTACTATTAACATTATGATTTTCCAAAAAAAAAAAAATCGCATTCTTACAAGAGTTCAATCATGCAGAAGGAGAGCCTAGGCGCATGGCAAGCTTAGCCGCAAAGAAGGGGAGTCCGAGCATATGATGAGCTCATATGCGCGGAATGCGAGTCCAGCCAGGCATGTGACAAATCCAGATGTACAAAATGCAAATTTAAACGCGCGACAAGCCCAAATGTGCAGAAGGTGAGTCCAGACATGTGACGAGCTCATATGCACAAAAGGTGAGTCTTGGCGCATAATGAGCCTAAATGCACACATAATGCGAGCTAAAGCACGTCGCGCCCAAAGGAGATTTAAATTAGGATGGCTATTTTTACATTAAATGACCAATGATGTTCGTACAATCTCTAAGATGCCCATATGCATTTTTGGTGCACCCAGATGCACCCATAATGCCTATAAACACTCCTTAATAGGGAGATTTTTTGATTTCTTGAAAATAGTAACTTTATCTTGATAGAATACCGAGGCACCAAAGCATTTTTGGTTGTGGTGATTAAATTGAGCATGCCATTACGAGGGCATAGAGTATTATTTTTTCCATCTTCATCCGCGCGAGGCATATTTTAATATAGTTGAGCTATTAGTTACTTATTATGTAGTAAATATTAGTTTTGTGTTTCATATTTATTGAATTGCCTTTATATTTTGATTGTGTGATTAAATTGTACCATAGGGTTGGCTTCCAAAATGTTATTGTTTATCTTTGTTATTCAATTCGGTATCTAAAATTACCATTTGTATTGAAAGTTATATCATTGTGAATCTGTATGATATTGTACTCTGCACTTGTTATTTTTCTTATGATTTTTAATGCACGTGAATGTCATAATATTATGGAAACAGATGTATGAGATGATCTCATTGATATAAATAAACGAGTTTATGAAAGCATTATTTGAACGTCCATATTAATATTATAAATAGCTGGGAAATTAATAGCAGAATGAAAATATGTACAATACTTTTAGGGCTGGACATATTATCACAAGGAATCATGTGTCGCTATTTATTTCAAAATGCCTCATACATGAGTGATACTAATGCAACACATCTTAGTATATATTTCCGATTATCTGTGCAATATTAAATCTTTGCCTATTGATATACTTATTATCGTTGTTGATTTTCTTTTCAATTGAACGCTAATGATATATTGTTGCTGGTCTATTCTCTTATTCTCGTATTTTTCTATTTGAATATCTTAACTTTTGATGTAGTTATTGTATTCTTGTACCTATCATGCTATTGTTATAAAATTGCGAAGTGAATCTAAAACCCTGATACTTAAGTAGAAATATAAACTAGCATATGGGTAAGACAATGTAATTTTAGGTTATTGACTCAATTGGGCTCAAAAATAAAAATTTGGATCACCCTGAAATTATCTTCACACAAGTCACCAATTTTCAATTAAATTGGCTTAGTGGTAGGCCCAAGTGAGGGGAATCTATTTGTACCAAAATCGGTTTGAACCGTTGAATGGCTGGGCTTAATTTTTTGTTGATTTGACTCACTGTTTTGACCGATTTGTGTCCGGGACGACATTGTTCATCAGGTCGTCCCTGTTCGCAGGTTAATTCGGTGTGTTAAATCTTTTAACGTCGTTGCTATGCGTTTATTAATTTTTTATTTTATATAAACGGTGTTGCCGTCAAATCTTATACACCGATCCCACGGCGGAAAATTCAACCACCATTTTAAAATTAATTAAACCATTAAATTTGTTAATTAAATTCATAAGCAATGATATTAATTTAATTCCAAATGTATTTTTTGTAATTTTCATTTATTTGAGTTCAAAAATTATGAAATTTTTGCTGTAAGCTAAATTGAATGTGCTGAATCCAAAAATAACAAAATTTTCCATTTTGAAAAATAAATATATTTCTATAATTTTATAGCTAATCTTCATTAATTAACCATGAATAATCCATGATTGAGAAAAGTTTCAAATTGTGCCAAATTTTTTCTAAATTTATGTTCTTACTATTAGTATCTTCATTATTGAAAATTAATCAATATAATCTTGGTATTAATCAACTTAATAAATGGGGTTATTACATTGCTGTTAATGTATTGATGTTCCAATTTTCTTTACTTGAAATGAGGACAGATTGTGACCATTGGAGAAAATTGTTTTATCCCTACATGCTATTAGTGCCTTTACTAAATGTTGCTCAACCGCAGGAAGGTTCTAAGAGCTGGTAATTACAGATGATGAAATGTCTTTTTTTCTTGAATTTTACTTTTGATCGAGAATACAAAGGGTTTCAGTTTCAGAACCTGTAGAAAAATAATCCGAGAACAGAGTTGCCATCAGTTTTGATGTGGTAAATGTGCAAATCAACCATTAGTTGCAGGGTATTGAGCAGCACCCAGACAGAAGGAGCTGCTAGAAAATTTTTGAGTCAAGCACAGATTAGGCTATGCGGATTGAGTGACATCATGATTGCAGGCTGAATGCAAAGTCGAAGATCGCGGATGCATTTCAAAACACGCTGGAGACAGTGATGTTGATACATTTTGTATCCTGGGCAAAGACAATACAACTTAAAAGCTTTTTTAAGAAGGCCTCAAATAGTGATAAGTTCTCAGAGAGATTAGGTAATTTTTTTGATAGCTGATTGCGTTGATGCCCTAAGAGTAATTGAGAGAAGAATTGGTATTGTTGCATCTTAAACATGTGCGCAAACGATATAATTTGGAATATTAACATCAATGTAATCAACTATAAATTCCTTAAATTAATAGGATGCTAACTGCCGTAACAAGCAATCATTAATTGATATTAACTAGAATAGTCAGTTATAAGCTCTATTATTGAGTTTCCTATATGAAGAAATTACAATTAATATAATTTTTGACACTAACACAACAGATTCTTTATCAGGATGCAATGCCTCAATATCAAAGTGTTTGAATAATAACACAAAACTCCGTAGTTTTTTTTTTTTCTTACTAGTAAAACTTTAAAAAATATTAATACTAAGTTTAACGCTGGTCATCTTTGAAAACATGTAATGATACAAAAGTCTATATTCATGGTTTAATATATCTCTGTGGAAGAATTTCAGTAACTTCTTGATACCAATCATAAACACAAACTCTCAGCATTAAATTGAAGTTCGTTTGAAGTTTGAAAAGCTTCAAAAAATGTTAACAACACAACAACATAAATCTCATCATGCATTAGAGATACAAACTATAGTGGATAGTCAAATCTCAATCATATATCATATACTCAAATCAATCACCAAATATTTTTATTAAATGGACAAGATTAGGAGTTACCAAGCAGTACTTCTCTAGCTCATGTTGGTGCATGAAGAAGCTTGCCTAGAGTGTATTGTCAAGCCATGTTCCTAATTCACAGAATTTGCTTCTAACTGCACACAAAAAATTGAGATAAAATTTTATGATGCGGAATTTTATTTTGTATTTACCCAGGCCTTATATATATAATCCCTGCCCAAATAACTCAGAATTACTAAGTTCTCAGAATTCTATCGTCTGGCAAAATCTGGCAAAAAATTAGTAAATCCTTAATGCAACAATCTTGGATTCTTACCCAAACATTTTCCTATCTAACCTTGTCAATGACTACAAGGTTTTGCTCCTACTACAGTGCCAAGCTCTTAGAATATGCCAAAAATAACTGAAATCCAACCACCATTATATACTGAATTCAGCCAAAATATTTCATTGGGTATTGAAGGAAACAGTTAGTGCAAGCCAACATATAATAGGCAACCTGCAAGTTATGCATCTATGGGCCTGGGTTTGAGATAAAAATCAAGAACAAGCTATCATACAATTAGCAGCACAGACTAACTCGTAACATTAAAAATCAATAATGTACTAGCAGCTGATATCAGGGACCTATTCTAGCAAATGGTAACGTCTACAACTTCTTAAAGTTTGCAACATTAATATACCAAATTAGTGTCTTTGCATAAATTGTGAGTAAACTTACTATACCAAAGGACTGAGATTAGCTGCACTAGGGGATTTAAGAAGAGCTAAATTGATTTCTTGTGACCTAAGCAGTGTGGCAAACTGAGAAATGGTAAAAAATTAGAGAACACATTTCTTTCTTATAGGCTCCACTATTATAGGCATGCTGCACCAAATCAAAACCAGAAACATAGAAGGATACTTGCTCAAAAAAAATCCTTAAAAAAGAAACAATAGTAGATGGTTAGGCAACTAAACTTTAAAATTGTTTTTGTTGCCGTGTCTTGCTTGATGCTGGATGCTCACATCACATTCTTATCAAACTTATATAGAGGAAGTGCCTTGGTGTTTATTGTTTATAGATTTTCATTTTATTGAAAAGGCTAGTGATCGGGTTAAAGAGAAACTCTAGGTATGGAGAATTGTTTTATGTTTTCAAATTTTTCTTCTTCATAGATTAAATAACAAGTACTTGGAATGTAAATTTAATCATAATTGAAGTTAAAGTATTAAAAATATGACAATTTGATGATCATGTTATTAAGAAGAGCAATAATTCAAATACCTTGGTCCAATCATCAATATATTAGCAAAATAGTGGGCGGAGCTATTAATAGGATCCATGTAGGCTGCATGAAATGGAGTAGCACTTTTGGTGTATTGTGTGTTTAAAAAGTCATACTCAAACTGATGGGAAATTTTATTGAAACTTAAAAGAATGCTCTGATGTTATATGGGGTAAAAAGTTGATTTGCAATGCTGGAGCCTATTGATAGAGTAAATGTTGTAGAGATGAGGGTGCTTTGGTCTATGAGTGGAATATCTGTAAGGATATGATGAGAAATAAGTACATTGTAGAATATTTAAGTACATTAATCATAGACTGTTGGATGCTTCAGTGATAAATATTAAGTAAATGAATTTTTATCATATTTAAAATGGGAGAGGAAAACAAAAAAAATACTATTAGAATTGATTTCAAATAATTAAAGCTTAGGAAGTATCTACTATTTTTAAGATCACAATGGAGACAATGGACTCGTATTGAGTTTGCTGTATATATATTACTGGGTAAAATACTTATTCTGAAAAGTCTATTATTTTTCAGGAGGCTTTCAGCTAAATGTTTTCTGGAGTCACCATTTTTTTCTGAATCAGTTAGAGGCGCGTATTTGTTCTCAGCTCCACTAAAACTTTTATCCAGACCTGGTTATCGTTTGCGATATGCTGCAAGGCTTGCTAGTGAAGGTGCTTTGAAAGCGATGGGAGCATATGCTGCAGAAATGTGTGCTTCATACTGTTTACCGCTTATCATGTCAGCTTTTTCAGATCTTGAGGCTGAGTCTGCTATGTGCTTATTGAAAGAATTCTTGAAGTGTCTTAACTCTCAGGCAATTAAAGAGCTATTCATACCTACCATACAGAAGATTTTACAGGCAAGTTAAAAAAAATTATTGGTTTTGCTTTGGAGTCAGCGTCTCTCCATTTTTATTGTATTTGTTTTTATCTTAGGTATCAGATTATTCACATCTAAAGGTCTCTATTCTCCAAGAATCTTTTGTTCATGATCTGTGGAAACAATTGGGTATACAAGCATATCTAGAAAGTATTCATCCTTTGGTGATATCGAACTTATACAACTCACCAAATAATGTATTTGCTTCTATTGCATCGGTGGTTTTAGTTGGCTCTAGTGAAGAACTTGGCATCCCCATTACGGTTCATCAGGTAAGACCGTCCCTCAACTTAATTATTCTGTAATTTTTATTTTTTCCGATTAGTCTATTTCTGCTAACCAAAATGACACCCTAGACACTCTTGCCTGTCATCCACTGTTTTGGTAAAGGCCTCTCTGCTGACGGAATCGATGCTCTTGTTAGAATTGGTTTGTATTTTCTTTCTCTTTTGCTATTACTTAGAAAATTAAGGTCGTAACTATAACTTTAATATTTGAATTTGTTTGATTAACAGGTGGGCTTTTTGGAGAAAATTTCATTGTCAAACAGCTTCTACCATTAATACGGAATCTTATTCTCACTTGTATTGATCCTTCGTATATGAACAGGCCTGAGCCTGCACGCAGCTGGATAAATTTAGTTTTGGTTGATAGTTTTTCTTTCTTGGATGGGCTTGTTTTTCTCTTGCCGCCTGAAATAATTCTAAGAGAGCTGATTCAGGTATGATTTCCTTGTTGTTATATGCTGTAACAGTGCGCTGGTATAGCTATTAATGATGAATATAGATTAATATAATATTAATATGTTCTAGGAACAAACCTGTCTCCATATTAAGACTCTCATGCAGACTCATTTGGATCTCCCTGTGCATCAGGTATTATCATTTACTTGATTGGAAATTTTGTTTGTATGTTTTCCAACTATTCAACTCTAAAACATCATATAAATGCTATTTATGACTTCATGTATCAAAGAAAATTTCAACTCTACTCCGTCCAGGCTGCTGCCACTGCACTTATTGTAGTTTCTCAGAGGATTGGTTCAGAATCAACGACTTCATATATCATACCACAGCTGAAGAGAATATTTGATGACTTGGCTTTTTCTCAGCCATATTCCGAGGCTAGTTTTAGTGAAGAAAGCTCCAAGATTTTGAAACCAAACTTTGTTGAAAAATTTCAGATCGGATGCAGAATGGATTTAGTGTGTGTTCTCTGTACTTGTTATTTTGTTACAACAGTTCTCTTTATTTCTGTTTGTATTAGGTCCATGCTCCTTCGTTTGAGTTTGTAGGTTTTTGTTATATCCTTCTTTTGCTTGCCTCATCGGAATTGAGAGACTTCGTCATTCCTGTTCGTCTTGGTTTCTTTTGGAGCAAATTCTTAATCGAGACCACAATTGGCAGGCAAGCATACTATTCTATTAATCCAAAAAAAAAATTCTATTTTCTGTATAATCTTTGTTTACATGACGTTATTCTTGTTTAGTGGAACTCTGTTGGGGAAAATTCTAGAAGCATTGGAGGATGCACAAATTTTCGAAGTCGTAAAGCTAACAAATCTTTGCCTGAGTACAACCCTGCAAAACTTCTTTTGAATGGGGTTGGGTGGTCTGTTCCGCAATCAAAAGGACTTCTGGGTGGCATGAGTTTGATGAATTGCAACCAAGAAAATGAGATTCAACAAAGTTCAAAAGTTTCCATGACAACTAACTCTGAACAAAACGAACCTTGGTTTTGGTTTCCTAGTTCGGATTTCAACTGTGATTTACCAGATTTTCTTGGTCGAACTAGTAGTATAAAAGATGAATTTCCTTGGAAGATTAGGGCTTCAATTCTGTACTCTACTCGTATACATCCTGGGGCAATAAGATCATTGGCAGTTCTTAGCGATGAAACTACGATTTATACTGGAGGGGTTGGTCCTGGATTCAAAGGAAGTGTTCAGAAGTGGGAACTTCCTAGAATGAAATTCAAATCAGGTTATTATGGTCATGATGAGGTGATGTTTTCAACTCTTTCTTTTCTTATAGTTTCATATTTACACATTGAAAAGCAATTTTATACATACCCAGACTTTTTTTTTCTGACTTAAATAATTGAGCTGTCGTAGAGGATTTTTGTTATTATAACTAAAATAATTCTAGCAATTCAGTAGAAAATAGAAAGGAGTATGAAAACAAAGTACATAAAGGCAATATCCCGAAGATCAGGATTGAGGTAAATAAATAACAATCAATAATTAAATCAATATCCTAATAAAATAAAATACTTAATACATATGCTATATAATTATATCATCATCCAAGCATATCTCCAAACAACTAGGGCCATTAAAAGCATTAAAGGAATAGTGCAGAATAAATGTCTTGTCTAAAATATGCAATCCAAAATCAAATATAAACAAAAGTTTAGTCTAAAAAGGTAAAATCACAAAGATTCCTCAAGGACTTGTCTAGATTGTCTGCTGTACTCACCAAAAATTTCACTCTCCATTAGTAGAAGATATTCTTTCTCTTAATTGTTCTCAACATCTGAAATCAATATTTAAGCAATCAGGCATAGTACATAAAACTCTATTAAATTATTTAAATACATATAATCAGTGAAACAAGTCATAAACTGCCGTGTATCTCAGCCTTTATTAAATGAGTTGTAAGCAGTGTATGTAACAGTTAAAAAGAGAGTAAGTAGTAAGTGAAAGACACTATCACTAATACTGTCTAACCATAACGTGATGGGATTTTCACCCATTGTCTCATAGGGAGACTAACTCAGAGGCATCTAGGAAAGTATTTAACTACTCGTTGGTAGTTGATAGTATATATAGTAACAAATTTAATGAGTCTTAAATACAAGGGGTCATCAGCCCCTTTCGAGTGGATACGACCTATTCTTATTTCTTCTTTATACACAAGTAGCCCTATTTGTATATGTTCCAAATTATATATAGCCATGCGTATGAATCTCATCACACAATACTGGTCACAAGTATTTGATGATGTTTCTTTTATAATAAGAGTAACAACTTGTTTAAAACTATGTATAGTACTGAAACAAGTGCTATCTATGCGTAACAACTGTAAGTTGCAAGGAGGTGCAAAATTAAAATAAATTACTAAAATTTATTTACATGGAATCTCGCTAAAGCAAAACCAAGCTAGAATATCCTCATAATTTCTTAATTTGAAATTCATACAATTATTAAAAAAGTATTAATATTTAATTTATAAATGTATGTCATTTATTTATATTTTAACTATTCAAAATAACCAAATTTATAACATTTATATATATATATATATTGATAAATAATATATTATATTTATTTAATGCCATATAAATATCATTTTAAAGGTAATTTTCTAAGGTTCTTAAGATTTAATGACTTAACTCATTTGAGTAGGGTCTAGATCTTTAAATCTCTTAAGAACTAAGGTTTAAGCTTATGGATTTTTGGGGTAAACTTAATTCTAAGCTTTAAATTAATATTTAATGGGTAATTTAAGAATTCTTAAGCACAAAATTTGGATTTTCTCATGATAATTAAGGTTAGGGTTCATATTTAGGATATCGGCAAGCCTCAGATTTTTAGATCACTAAGTTGTTGAGGTTCAATCCATCGTTATTTTAAAGATCATTATAGATTCAATATATGGTTTTGCACAAATTGGAAACCATTAAAACAGTTAGGATAAGACTTCAATTCTTTATGCAAAAAAAAGGGTAAACAAACATTTAAGGGAGCTTATTATTCAATTCCATCTTAAGTTCAAATTAACTTCCAAAACTCATGAAAAATCTTTCTAACAGTAAGAAACAATGTTTGGAACTTAGCTAAGGCATGAGAAATAACTATGGATACAAGGGTTGGTGAGATGGGGCTTAAGGTGAGTTTAAGCTATCTTAAGTAAAGAAGCCTTAGAGATTGATCTCTAAGTTTAAGCTAAAGGTTATTTTATTATTTTGGGGTTCTTAAGATAGATCGTTAACAATAACTAACTTATTAAAATTTGAACTAAGTGGCTAATCCAAATTGAAAGAGGGAGAAGGCTAGGTAAGGGATATAGTCTTAAGGTTATTAATCCACTTATCAAATCAAGGCCAATCACCAAAATAATGATCAATTCACTTATCTAAGTTCATTCTTAAGGGTTCTAATATGCAAAACATTAATCATCCTTTTTATCATCCTCTAAGGCATTGGAATATTCCTTGGATTCAAAGAGCTTAAAATTTGAATCCCATTTCTATAAATCAAGATCAAACATTCATCCATGCATTTTATCTCTTGTTATAGGGTCTTATTAGGTCACTAATAGTGAGTTCATTAATTGAATAATCTTAATTATGGGATTACTTGTTAGGAAATTCAATGTTTAAGCCATAATAAGGGAATTTGAGCATCCATCACTCAAATTTCCAACATTTAGTCTTAAACCTTTACGTACCTTGTAATTAGCTTGGCCTTGTGATCTTGAGAGACTAACCAAGGTTATCTAGGCTAATTGCTATGTAAAATAAAGACATAGGCAAGGGGTTCAAGGCTAAATCTTGATTCAAGGATTAAGATTGATCAAGAGCATTCTAGATGCTATGGCTTCCTCGAATAGGCTTACTAATGTAAAATAAACCAGCTTATCAAGTAACTAAAAAGCTTAATAAGCCATGAAAGTGGAGAGAAGGAAATACCTTGGTTATGATTAAGGAGATTCCTTTTAATGTAGCTAGCTGGGGATGGATCCAAATTCTTCCATAAGTCCACCAAGTACCAAAAAAATTTCTTGAATCAATCCTAGAGGTCATTGGGGTATGGGAGTGGGTCCCACCCAAGAAAAGATCTTCTCAGCCAAGAGGGCTTAGGGCTTGACCTGGAGGTAATTAGACCTCTAGATTCTTTCATTGGCTTCCTTTGATGAAGTCGAAACCTTCAACTGGAGCCTTGGCTGCTAGCAAGTTTAGAAGGGGTGGCCATCAGTTTAGGGTTTTAATGGTCTTGTTGCTTAGAGCCTCTATCTCTTTGCTAAATTATTCAGGTCTTTTCTCTAAAAGTGAGGGAAGCTTAGGGATTGAAGGAGATGGTTGAGAAGGTCGAGGGAGTAAGGACTGAATTGAGGGCTTTCATGGTTATGGGCTAATGTGCATTGTGGCACGACGAATGCGTGGATCTAAACTAGTGAATTGGTCTACTGCGTGAATTGCTCGTATTTTATAATTTAAGCTCCTTGGCAAAATGATAAAATTTTCTTAATTACACGCAATTAAGCTCTAAATATGGTGCGTTATTAGACTCTAAATGGAACGATGCATCGATTGGGCTAGGTTCAGCTCAAAATAGTTATGGTTTGAGTTAGATTTGGCTCTAGGGTTTTGCCTAAATTGTGGGGTCCATCGCGAGCTTAGGGATGACCATGTAGCATTGGGTCATTCTAGGTCAAGCTCAGGTTGGCCCGGTTCAGTGCGAGAAAGATCTAACCTTTAGTTTTAAATAGACTTGCACGGTTAACTTTCTGCTGTTTGATTAAATCTAGTGGGTTTTATTAAATTGTTACATTAGTTTTAATCATAGTCGTCAAGTTTTAAATACCTATCGCGGTTTAATCTCCATCGTCCAATCTAATAGTTAATGATTAGCTGTCAGTCGTCACTTTGAAACTGTTATCCGGTAATTTAGTAATATCCGCTTCGTAGGATTAGATGAAAATAGGTTGTTTGTTTGATCTAGTTGCGGTTTTAAATATTTTTTTTTGGATTATTACATAAAATTTAAATAAAACTTAAATAGCAATAGGATTTAAATTAAGTGTCTCATTTTAATTCTAAAATTAATGAATTTTAATCATAAGTTAAGAAAATTATGAGAATCTACTAATCTAAAAATTTTATATTTTGGATCATTATATTATTTGTTTTAAATTTCAAACTCTTAGTTTTAATCAATGAAAAATAATATAAAACAAAAAATTGCCAAATTTCCACATAAAAATTTAAAAATTATGTTTTTAATTATGATATCATTATATTTTACATTTCCTTAGTATCCTTGAAAAGATTTTTTCATTTATTTCATTTCTCAATTATAGTATTTTCTAAAATAAAAAGAAAATTTCAAAGTTTAAAAATTTCTCAATTATTTTATATATGTCTAGGTATCAACCCTTCTAAAACTTAAAAATTTAGACAAATGTTATCCATTTCCAATCTTTAATGTAGTCCTACGACGCTCTTGATGTCATCAATAAGCCTAATTCTGGCCAACGACCTCCTCACGATCTTAAGATATTAATTTTGTAATTAATCAATTTAATTTTTGTAAAACAATTTTTTATCAAATTAACCTATGGTTTATGCCCTCAATTAGGCCATTTCAATGTTGAATTCAATTTGAACCTTTCTACACAATTCATGCAAAACTCTAAGGTGATAATTTTGTAATTTTGTTGATTTATTTATTAAGATAGATGCATGATTTCTTGAACCCTAACTATTTACCCTCCGATTAAGTCTTAATTGACATCGAATACAATCAGTACATTCCCTATCTACTGAAACCCTATGGTAAATTTTTATTATTTTGATTGACAAAACTTTTAGATTAAATTCCTTCAAATTAGGTCAAAATCATAGAGAATGATTGTTTGTTGGATTGACACTGTTGAACATTTAGATTTAAAATTAAAATGGGTATTTATAATTTTTATTAATTAATTGTATGCCATTTTTCTTGATTTTAATTTGTTATGACATTTATAAATTTTGTTGTAAATGTTTTTCTTAACTTAGAATATGGTGGAACATTGTGAATCTCTTACTGCTAAATCAATTAGAGCTCAAATAGTTTTGTTTCTATATATTAAAAATATGGCAATGACAATGATTAGCCTCTGGTTTTCAAGATAATCACTTACATATTATAACATATACATGTCACATGATGTTTATATAATCTATTTTACATATTAGATGATCTTACTTGACTTACCAAGCTTAATGCAATCAAATTATATTAAAGCATGGGAAAATTCAATTTAAATTCCAATATTTATGAATACATTAAATATGGATGCCCATTTTAAGATGCAATGATGCACATTTTTATATAAGTATATGTGATAGAGACCAATGTGTGTATCACTTCCGCCTATAATACTTTCTATGGATAAGATCCTCCTTTGTTTTGGAAGGGTTTCTCACTATGGGTCCTTGGACAATGTGTCGCTCAACTTTACCATGGGATATTTAATCCACATTGCAAATAATACTTTAAGTTAAATGAAAAGAGCATATAAACTAGATTCTAATCTATGTTGACTGCACTTACATGTTCTCTGCATTGATTTATTTCAGTCAGTGTTGATTTTAGTTGCTAGGTTCTTTTTTTTTTACTTTTTAGCCTTTACATCTTTTTAAGTTTATCTGCATTTAAATTTTTGAGAATGAATATTTTCTTATACTTCGTTAATTTTTTAATAGAAATTGTAATTTCGTACTCCAAGATCCTTTTATTAACATTGTCATGCCAGAATTATACAATCTATAAGTTTGTTGTTATGATCTACACTCGTTTTTGCATTTGATATATATTGTCTTTTAATTTGTTTTCTTATTATATATATTATGCCAGTGTTTATGCCTTTTTTTGCTTGTATATTTTTTGAGATTTGCAAGAAGTTATTAATAATATTATTTAATTTAAGATTTGGATGATTGGATGGTTTTTCTCCTTATTTTTTGTATGATATGTTTATGTGTGACTTTTTAATATTTAAATGCTAAAGCTATGTTTTTAACTGTCTGCCTTTGTCTCCTAACGCTTAATGGGTCAGTCGTGACACAAAACATATATAGTTAAACCTAACCTCATGGTTCAACCCTTGTCCTTATTGCATGAGACTCCTGCAGTGAGCTTCTACTTACATTTGTTGTTGCGAATTTTACTAATTTGAACACATTTTCTTTAATGATTTGAGCAAATCATTTTCATTTTTCAAAATTCATAAGATAATAATTCGAGTTTCTTTTTGTTTTAGGGAAGCATTCATTTGATTACATTTCAGTAA
Source organism: Gastrodia elata (assembly GCA_016760335.1). Classification (NCBI taxonomy): domain Eukaryota; kingdom Viridiplantae; phylum Streptophyta; class Magnoliopsida; order Asparagales; family Orchidaceae; genus Gastrodia; species Gastrodia elata. Next base: position 1,006,960 of record CM028673.1, read on the forward strand.
CAACTAATTGAGGTTATCCTGTTTGATGATGAAAGTATAGCCCATGTTATTATTTCTCTTTTTGCATTTCGTAAAATTTTCTTAAATGATCCTTTTTCTATTATACAGTAAAACACTGCAACTTTAGTATACTAGAGCCATTTATTTGTTCTACATTAACTCTCTTAATTTTTTATAGCTTTTCATGCACCCTATAGCAGTTTTTTTTTTCTTTCTTTCAGGTTGTTAATTCTATGTGTGTGCTGTCTGTTAGTGAAAAGATAGCTTCTTGTGATGGTACTATTCACATATGGAATGGACAAACAGGGAAACTTATTACTGCTTATGCAGAATCTTCAAATTCTGCATATCATGTTGCAGCAACAACAGCTAAAGCCACTGCAGAACAGACTAGCATGTTGACACCCTATTCTCCTTCTGGTGGATTATTGTCCAATGCTTTCAATGGAAATCTCTACACATGCATGCATCACCTAGAATGCAATCAAAAGCTCATTGCAGGCATGGGGAACGGTTCAATTAGGTTACCACATATTCTTCAATTTTTCCTCATATAACCACTTTTGATTGTACTGTACAATTATTTGATGCAATGGTTACAAATAAATTTACTTATATTTTTGAGGCATTTATTTATATGAATGGGAGTTATCAAAAGTTGATGTTATTTGTCAAAGGGAACTAGGAAAGCCATTAGCTCGATGTAGTTACCAAAGAACTTAATTCACAGGCATGTGTTATAGATTGATCAATCTTTTGGAAGTATCTTGCCACCTATAAGAGATGACAAAGTTATGCCTTCTCAGACATTTTTTGCTTGGTTTTTAGATCTCGGTTATGACAGAATATGCTTGTATATATGTAACGACCCAAAGTCGTTATTTTACAAATTAGGTCAGAATTCTGCCTTAGGAATTAGGATCCCGGGGAATTTCAATTTAGGGCAAACAAAACTACCAGTAGATAGAAATAACTTTAAAGATCAAAGAGCCATAATTCAGTAGAAATCCGAAAGACGGAAGCTCCCGTTCTGTTTTCTGAAATCTTTAATCTCTAAAAATTGAAAACATTGAAATGCGTGTCCAAATTCATTGTTTTCAGTGTCGGCATGTTAAGTATATTATTTAAAAGCTGCTCGAGAAGTTTCATCAAATTCTGAGAGATCAATTTGATCGTGGCAAATTTTTGAAGTTTTAAACCTCTAAAATTAAAATAAAATAAAATTTTGCTCCGAATCGAAATTTTTTGGCGCGAGGGTGTTCGTCATGTTGTAACACACCTCGGTGTCAAGTTTCATTGTATTCGGATGTCGAACGATGGAAATTTGAGAAGATTTTAAATTTAAGTTTTTTTTTTTATTTTTCCCATGTTCTTCCCCTGCTCCTTACGCTAGCCCCCCCCTCCCTTCGCCAATAGCGTTTGGCGACGCGATCGCAGGCTCTGTCGCTACGAGACAGAGCCTGCAGCGGAAGGTTCCGCGTCTGCCTGCGCCGTTTTTAGCGCAGGCTGTCGGCCCTTAGGGCCGACCCCGACCCCCCCTTCCGTCTGCGTGGAGGGCCCGCCTGCGCCGAATCTGGCGCAGGATGCGATCGGCCCTCCCGCTCGCCTCGTGCGCTCCCCCCAGTTGCGCCTATTTAAGCGCAGCCCCCTCCCCCTTATCTTCCCCACAGCCACCCATAGCAGCAGCCCCCTTCCAACCAGTGTCAGCCCTTCCTCAGCCGCTCCAGCCCCTCCGGCAGCCCCCTTCCAGCCACTTCCAGCAGCCCGGCAGTCCCCGACAGTTCCATCCAGCACCTCCGACAGCTCCCGGCAGCCTCCGGCAGACCCTCCCAGTAGCTTCCGGCAGCCCTCGACAGTCCCCTTCAGCCAGCCAGCTCACTATCCGGCAGCCCTGGCAGCCTCCGACGGCCAGCTATCAAGCCGCCAAGACACTCAGTAGCCGCTGCCAGCCAGCCTCTTACCGTTGCCACCTCGGCTAGCCATCCGGCTACCCCGTTCCAACCCTCCCTTGTTTTTCGGCAATCCTAAAAGCTAAGGTATGAGAGGTTGGAAATGGAGGGTATTGAAGAGAACGCTTCTTGCTAATCTTATTAAATCATTGATATAATTTTATATTTAGTCATTCACATTTTGATCATTCTCATTAATTAATAATGAGAACGATTCAAAATGTTATAAATGGCTATTATTTCCTAAATTGCCAATTTAGACATTTTCGTTCTGACTTTGTTGTTATACAGTATTATGATCATAATCTTAAGACACTTTAAAAAATTATAACTGCTTTAATAGCAGCTTAAATCAATCGAACTGCAAAAGCGGAAGAAGAACATAATGAAAGAAGAAATTAAACTCCTAAATCATTTGATTAAAAAGCTAACTTAAAGATATCGGGGACTTAAATGCAGATTGAGCGAACTGTCACTCATTCGAGCCGTTGAACTTCTGAACTTAAAGAACGAAGGTACCCAGTACATGACATGTATTACATTTTGCACTTTTACTGCTGCTTAGCTTCGCGTATTTTGCTTTGAGCCAGATTTATTTGAAGCTTGGTTGGTTGTTAGAAATCAACATCCTTTTTCATTTGGGGGTTACTGGAAAATGACATCAGTAACATTAATGCTTGGTTGGTTGTTAGAAATCAACAGTTCTTTTTATTCGGGGGTTGTTGCTGGAAAAATGACATCAGCAACATTCGGGGTTGTTACTGAAAAATGACATCGGTAACATTCGGGGTAGATTACTGGAAAATGACATCAGTAATCTTTATTTGATAAATAATATTTGTTGCATGAATTGTTTATTTCGCGCTATTACCTTATTTTCTCCTACATTTTATTTCCTCCTTACTTCCGCTAATCGCATCATTTAAGAATGTAAATATTATTATGTACTGCTGTACTTAGAGTATTCTCTAATTACTGGGAATTCCAATCCCGATATTGTTTGTTGTATAATACTAGGTCAAGTACTTCTGGAAGAGCTTAAGCAAGAACCCTAATGATTAAAATTTTCAATCTGCAAAATGGATCTATGACGGCGCTGTTTTTGCTTATTTATCTTTTATCTTTTCTTTATTTTTACTTTTGTACGAAGAGTGTTGAAAAGACATTGTAAAGTGAACATTGAAATAAATGAAATGTACCTTTTAGCTTTTTGTATGTGTATGCTCTTTTCCTCTCAAGTTACTCAATATGATCCTGCGGTGAGAAGTCACCCGATGTCGGAACGGTTTCCGTTGAACCGGAGTCGGGGCGCTCACAATATATTTCTATATGAAATAACTAAATGCTTTAAAATGAATTAAATAAAAGTCATAACTACATCATTCGAAACATCATACTTATCTGCACATGATAAATTTCTTTACACTTATTTCGAAGAGTGCCCAAACCTTAACCCATATTTTTTTATTTTGTAAAATACAAAATGGTTTGATTTCCAATGTGTAAATATATTGGATGGTTAATTTATTTTTTAGGGGTTGGTGGCCATTTTGTAAATAAGCCTATTTTGGGTGTTATGCATATAAATTTCTTTAAATAAAAATGTTAAGCTAATTTTATAAATAAGAATTCATTTAGAATCTTAGTTAGCCTTAAAATCAACACAATTTGATTATCATTGTGCTCTATATAATGAAAAAGCAATATCTTCATCGCAGGGGGGCTATATAAGTATTGTAGAAGAGGAACAAAGTACGTATACATATATGTGTATTATGTGTTTACATTATTATTTGAGTGATTTATCAAAATCATATATTGACTCTTGCAAAATATTTTAAAGGGCTGTTAACTCTTATAAGTATTTATTTTGGTACATTGACTCTTAATTTTCGTTTATCCACCATTTCATATAGGGGCAAATGCGAAATTTCAAAATTTTGGGTTTAATTTTTTATTTATGCTTATAAATAATTGAAATTTGATGGAAAAAAATTTCTGTGTATTTGCGGATTAAATTTTCTTGCTGGTTTAATTTTTGAGTCTTTAAAAAAAAATTATGTGTAAATAATTAAAAATTTTGGCTTTAATTTTAAATAAAAATTTTACAAATTTAATTTACAGGTTTAATTATATGTGTAATAAATTTTTTTGAAGGGTCCTTAACGCTTGTTAATTTCTACCAAAAAGATTACTCATAATAAAGAATAATTAACTGCGGGATATTGAAGTACAAAATTTTAATATTTATTTTTCTAATCATATTCTACGGGCTAATATAATTCATACATACTTTTCTACACTTTTAAAATATTATTAAAAAAAATTAATTTAATGAATCATATGCTTAGCAAAGTTAGAAAAAGAAATTTTGTGAGTAATATTTTTACAAAATTTACAAGAGTTTAGGGATCCTTTAAGGAAATTTATTATGCATAAATAATTAAACCTAAAATTAAATCGGAAACTTTTTTGTTTAAAATTAAATTAAAAAATTTCAATTAATTACACATAATTTTATTTAAGGAACAAAAATTAAACTCACAAAAAATTTAAATCCGCAAAAATTAAGAATTTTTTTTTCTATCAAATTTCAGTTATTTATAAGTATAAATGAAAAATTAAATGCGAAATTTTGAAATTTCGCATTTGCTTCTGCATGAAATGGTGGATTAATGGAAATTAAGAGTCAATGTATCAAACGAACATTGTAACAAGTGTCAATGTATCAAAATAAATATTTATAGGAGTTAATGACTATTTTGAATATTTTGCAAGAGCCACTGTATGATTTTGATAAATAACTCATTATTATTTACTATACTAACACCACTATCAAACTTTAGTTTCATTAGATTAGCTTAGATTAGCTGCTTGAGTCCTTTGATGTCATTGTACTTAATCAAATAACATTTCTAAGCTTAAAGTATGTGAGATCATTTTAAATATCTTATCATCTTTTGTGGTCTTTCATATCCTCTTTTTGCAAAGGAAAAATTCTTTAACCGGAGTATCTAAGGGTTTGTGCTTAATATCTCGAACAACCTAGTATACCTTTTTATAATCTTATTATCTATAGAGCTACTCCAATTTTGTTATGGATGTTCTCATTTGTCATCTTGTCCTTTTATGTACCAACTTATTCACCATAGAATCATCTTCATTGCAATTAGTTTATTAGTATGCTTTTGCTTTGCAAGCTAATTTTTTCCCATTTAACATTGTTGGTGAATATTTTTCTCCACAATTATTGACTAAAAAATTAAATTAAAATGCATAAAAGACGATCTAATTAAATATATCTGCCCCAGATAAACTACCCACCTAACAGTGTCCTGCTCCCCCCCCCCCCCCCCCCCGAATGATCGGTGCGGTGGTTAGGCATCCTTAGACTAAAGAGATCTAAGTGATAAACATGCTCCACTAGACAACAGTCTCATGATTGAATGCAGATGTATTACTTTGACTCGCCTAATGCATGAGGAATTATGATTCGTTTAGTTGAAATCTAAGTATTTTGTTATTATATTTAGTGACAATCTCTAAATCAACTTTAGATAACCATTTATCTTTCGTCATATCCGTGTTACCGATAACACGATGTTATGTATCTCTTTAAAATGAGGCAATGGAATTGGTAATGTGTCTCCCATTTTTCTTACAAATTTTATGATCATTTGCTTATAATCTCATTACATGATGTTTATATTGAAAATAAGGCATGCATTATGCAACTTATGTGTTCTTATGTGAGATAATTTTTTAATAATTTTTCTTTTTTAATTAACTAAATTAAAGATCAACTCTAGTATGAATGTTTTTTTTTAATACTTCATGCAAGTTGAGATACTTTAGTACATGCTGTCTACAAATAATTTTTATTGATAGATTAGGTTAAAGTGAAACTTGAGCTAAAAATATAAGTGTTTTGTCTTTGTTGATTTAAAACTAAATTTTTGTATTGTAAGCTTAATTATAATAGAAACTATAGTATCAATGTATGACTTGAACGTCATCTTATTAAGAAATGGGAGATGTTCAAATATGTTGTTATATCATACAAAAAAAATGACAAAATAAATGTTGGTGTTGTTAATAGAACCCAGACAGATTATATGAGATGGCGGAGCTTTCCTAGAATGGCAGCAAAAAACCTCTATTTAAAGGAAAATTTTATAGAACTAGCATAAAGCCAACAATGTTGATAAGCATTTTATTTTGTTGCCAAGCAAAAGCTCATTATAAATAAGTGTTGCCAACACAAAAAAATTAATGTGGATGAGTGGATATATATAGCTATGATAAGCAATGTGTACTTTCATAGCAAGGTTGAATCTCCAATTGAGTATAAGTTCAGAGAAAGTCATTTTTAATGATTTCGACATATTAAGCATGGAGCGTTAGATGTCATTGAAGTTATGTTAGTGAATTTATTTCATGTTAAAAGGGATAAAAATGATGTGACAAGGAATTATTAAGGATAATTAGTCTAGGGAGGGGTTGTTGTTTGATGAGTAAACTGAAGATAAATGATTCATATGGACAAACCCTCTTGTATTAAGGTTTGATGGTGGTGTTTTTGAATCTATATATATATATATATATATATATATATTTATATAAAGAAAATTTTCATTGATAATTGCAAAATTATAGCATGCACTTAAAATAAAAAAGATAGAGATAGAGAAAATTATGATCCATCTAGAGAAGCACAAATTCTATTAGATGAACATTTTCAATTGTATCGTGACATAAGTGCGCAACAAATATATTTTTTGGTTGTATTATCTATTGTTGAAAACTTTATATACTTATGCGAATTCTACTTTTATTGCCTTTCTTGTAAATTTATTTATTAGTGTTTTTAATCACCTTTGCATAAACCTAAGAGTTAGATTTTAAGTTAGATCATTAGTCATCCTTTTGTTAAAGTGGTATGATTAGGGAATGGCATTATTTGTAAAATAAGCCCTTCTGCAGCCTTGTGTCTTACTCTTTTACCTGGGAATAGTATGAGCCACTTTCTGAGAATTGGTGTTATATGTAGTAGCCTCGGGGGCAACACACTCACAAGAAGGCTGATGATCTCAATGATACAATTATCAGAGTAATATTTGGGAATGTTTTTGAATGTGATTGGTTTGACAAAATTTAGATGAGCCTATGCCAATCCAAATTTGATTATGATATTTTGTAGTAATATTCATTTCAACAAGAACCCAAGCTATTGAAGGGTGGAATTGTTACAGCGATGGATTCAGAGTTTGGGGAATGCCACTCAAATCAGCTTAATAGGAGACTCAATGTTCAGATCAGAAGAGGAATCGAGCCACATAGGGAAACCTTCCACTAAGATAATTGTCTAACAAAATAGTTGAGCGTAGTCAACAGTGTTAGAGAGCTTGATGAAGATATGCCTATCGATGAACCAAATTGACTATTCACTAGTGAGGTTAATTTCCTCTATGCTTTCTCGGATAGACCATGGACGATTGATCACAAGAAAATTTTTCGTTAAAAAAAGAAATCTATGTGTGTGCGCCCACACATCTTAAAAATTGATTTTACAAATTCACAACTTAACTATAATAGTTTCGATTATTCTATGTGTTAGTTTGAATTCAAAAATTTAGTTGTTAAATATATAAATAATAAATACTTTGAGGTATACTTGAAATCTCTGTTTTAATATTCATTTGTTGTTGTTTTGAGTCCTTTATAGCCTCATTGTATCTAGACTTGAAACAATTTCAAGCTTATTCAGAATCAAAAGTATTTCAAGTTGTGCTGACTCAACTCAAGTTGATTTCGATTTTTGGTCGACTTCATGTGATATTTGAATCAAAACATGACTTTGAGCTAGGCTGAAGTCAGTTGAACTTGACATGTTCTCAGCCTTACATGTGATTAACAATTTTTTTTCCTATCAAAACCAATTGTTGACCATCATTCATATTAAACCATTCAAAAAAATTCTGAGCTGGCTTTCACAAAATAGTTGTTTTTGTGCCAATCTAGAAATCTATTTTGATTATGAAAGCTAAGACATCAATCTTAATTTTGGATTAAGGATTATCATGACATCTTGTATCATTTTAATGTCTCTGAATATGATTGTGAGGTAGTGTAACATAATAATCTTAAGAAAGGAACATTTCTCTATGATGATGGTGATAAATTTTAAGTGGAACCTTAGAGCTGTTAGGTTCATTTGGGCCATCTAATTTCTTAAGGTAAGAACTCAAATAAGCTCAAGTATTATCTTGTTTATTGCTACTATAAGGGGTGGTTTGTTCTGGGGTTATCTATTAGAATTAAATAGGTTTTACTAAGCTAAACTGATAAAGTTGTTTGATTTGATTGTTGGGCTTTTTGGATTTTTTTGACTTTTGGCTATTTTTAGCTGATTTTAAGCTAGATAAATTGAATAAGTTGGATAAGCTAGGTAAGTTAATTTAAGTTGTTAAGTTATTCAGGAGTAACCAGGCTAAGCTAAGTCAAGATAAGTCTAAAATGAATAGGCTCTTAGCTTTGTAAAGATATAAACTTTGGAGACATTATAACTTTATTGCTAGTGTAGTGATAGATGAATGTGAAAATTTTCTTAGAACTTTTCACATAAGAAGAAAGGTGAAATTTGAGAAGTCAACACAATACTTGTTAGAGATACTAAATATGCATTGTAAAAAAATCTAATTAGCGGTATATTGTTGAATCCAAAACCATGCCGACGGTGCTATATTGAATATCTCATACCCTATGTAAGTTTACATGGTAATTAAATTTATTGTCTTGATGGGTAGGCTAAGGTTTTTTTGGTGAAGCAAATAAATTGGACTTGTAACATAGGCACACAATGCTTTGCAAGAAATATGCAATTTTCTATTTTTATTTTATTAATCTATACCAAATAGGTTTTGATGACAATTGAAGAGATATACCTTCTTCTAGCGAACTCCAAAGTTGTACCATACATATTCTCAATGGTTATCCAAATATGTTTCTTGATGCTCTATGTAGTCTATTATTTTTGTTGGATTATGCTGCTATTAAATGTGGATTTAGGCTTTCAATGCTAAAGTTGGGCTAAGAGAACTTAATTATACCCTTGTTTGGTCATTGAACTTCAAAGCAGGCTTGCTTGAGGTCTTCAACAAACTGTAGAATTTCAGTTGTCATCACATGCGGTCTACAACAAGTTGTCAGTGAAAAAATGTAGTGCAGCGTGCTTTGATTATTTGCTGGTTGGAGTGGAGTCAATGTCGGTAGATTACAGAGTTATTGATGAAGGCCTGAACTCTTATTGAGGCTGGTGACATTGTAGTAGGTAGGCACTGCAAATCAATTCATATTTGATTGAAGGCTGAAGAAGCTCTAACAGACTTGTAAATCCTTGTTGACGAAGATTGAAGAGCATTGTGATTGTCGTGTATTTCAAGAGTTTCATGAGAGGTTTTGAGATCTGCACTGGGTTGTCTTATAAAAAAGTTTGTTTGCCTCAAAGCCACAAATAAAATCGCTTGTTTGCCGTAGTTGTGACAAAACTTCTAAATGGATTCATCTGTAAAAGAGAATTTGAAGATCTTGGTTTGCAGTGTAGTGGGTGCAAATGTTCAGGTTGGGTTTCTCATGGTTTGTAGACGGAGTTAGGAAGTTAGCTGTTGGTGGCTTGCTTGAATGGGTGAAGGCTTAAATTATTCCATGGATTTTTTTGTCATAGTATGTGTAGGGTGAAATGCTTTAGCTTAGGAATGATGTTAGAATTGCGTACCTATTGGCAGCACATTTGTCAAAGATTTTAGAGCATCTGTTTTATAAGCATTTGCTAAAAGGTGATATGCATGCTTTTCTTGTTTTGCTTGGGGAAGGGCTCATACATCAAATTCTTTCTTCAACTTCAATTTATTAGCTAATATGGAATCCAGGTATATTGATGTCCTTCGAGATCAAAAGCTACATTTGTGGAAAACTGAGGCGGCAGAATGTTCTTTTACATCCCTTGTTTCAGCTATTTGTTCCTGCGGTTCTGAAAAACTTTATGAAGAAAGAGCTATTGCTTCACCATCCTGGATCGCAGTGGCTTTAAGCACAGGTTATTGTAGGTTGCTTGATACAAGGAGTGGAAGTGTTATTGCTTTCTGGCGAGCACATGATGGCTATATTACTAAGGTACAGTTGGTGTTATCTTTAAAGATTTAATTGTTGAAATGGTCCTCCAATTATTATATTGTCAATCTTTGTCCCCAACTTTTATATTTGTTTATTTTTGGCCCTCAACTTTTATTTAGTGTCCAGTTTAGTCCTACTGAATTGTATAATATTTACTTTTCTTTGAAATTTGAAACTTAAATATGAGTCAAGGGATTAAAAAAGTCAAATAGTTGGAGGATTATTTCAGTAGTTAACTTAATTCTTAAAACCCATATTTGAAAGAAAATAAAATTATGCTCTTGTAGCAATATTTTCCAATTTTTTATTTTTTTCAGTTGGCTGCTCCTATGGACCATTTGCTTTTGTCTAGCTCCCTTGATAAGACTGTTCGTGTTTGGGATCTCAGAAGGTGATCTTTTTATCTAATTTCTTACAATTATTTTCTTGCATTTATTATTTTTACTGCATTAATTGTTTTTGCATTAATGATTTAAAAAGTTGATCTCAAGTAGATCCCATGTAAATAGAGGCCCGCTCCCTACTATATTGATTCAAGCTAAGTTTATTACTGAATAATTTAACCTGAGCAAGCCTAAATTGCTGTCATCTTTCTCAACATATTTCAGTCTTCGGATCTATCTAATTATATATTTTCTTATGATTACTATTTTTTAATTTTTGCTGTTAATTTGTTTCTTGGGAGTTTGTTAAAGATTTATTAATAAAGGAGTACAAATAAATATTGGTTGGTAACCTTAAAAGAAGCTAAGGTTTAAAAAAGTTAAAAATGGAAAAAATGGTTACCAACCCCCGCAAAGATTTTTGTAAGGGAAGAATCAATTAAGGAAAAGAGAAAATAAATGCAAGTGTACTCCTCATCTTGACTAAGGGAGAGAAGGTTTGAAACATTTGAGCTACACTATTTGAAATAAAAATATGATTAAGGGATTCAATATTATAACAACACAAATATTTAGAAGCCAATTGATATCTTCTTATTTGTATTTCTTTGTCAACACTAATATCTTTATTAAACACTATTCAGATAAAAATATAAATTAAGTATGGAGATTCTTGTTCCAAAACCAGGGGACTTTGGTAAAAAAAGTATGTCTCTTGCATAAGTGCTGAGCATGGGTAAGATTAAATTTAGCTCTAGTGATGTCCCTATTTTCAAGCATCCTTTTCTAAGTGATTGAATCAGTGACTTTGTTGGTGATAACATTAGGGTGAGAGGTGACAATATTTAACTCTAGTAATAGAACCCCACAAAGATATGGTGGTTCTGATATTCTACAAAATCCTTATGGAGAGAGCCTTATGGATAATCTCCAGCCCCTAAAACCCAGGCCACCCTCAAAAATAAGAAAACTAATAGCATTCCAAGAGGACCAAACTATTTTATACCCTTTGTCATGGACCCACATAAATATTTTAAAAGGGGTTTTGATATGCTTTACGACCCAATTAGTAAGAGAAATTACTTCTAATTAATAAAGGGGTAGTGTTGAATGTATATAATGAGAATTAACCTACTAACTTGAGAAAGAAATTTATGTTCCCAACCCCCCAATTTATAACAATTGGATTCAATGAGATCTTTATAGACACTATGTTGATTGTGGTCAAAATTGGAATACCAAGATATTTTAAAGGAAACTTTCCTTTTTTGACACCCATCTTATTAGAAATGAAAGAATTAAGACTAAGAGGGGCTTTAAACTAAGTGATAGATCATGAATTTGCCCCCCAAGTTGAAGTGCAGATTAGGATTATTCAAGAAGAGGTTATTGATATTAAAGACCAATAGTGTAGGGTAAGAATGAAAATGATAGGAGAAAGACGATCACCTTGCTTCGACGAAGCTTTCTTGTGACGTGCTAGTCACAAAGTTGATAGTGATGAAACTACTGATTTACTTTTTCGATGTCTTCCTCTGTCGATCTGTACGACGCCTTATTCATGGGGATGCATGGTTAGGATGGGGAGTTACCCAACTTACATTACAAACACAATGTCGGAGAATATGCCCCTAACTTTCCTCAATGCTCTAACATATGGTTTTTCCCACAGTTCTCCGGTTGGTAAATAGCTTCATTTAGAGGTAAACCCGCTCACCTTCTTTCCAATAAAGTATACAGTAGTTACTCTGTAAGGACCCACTTAAATTGTAATAAGTGAAACTCTTAAACATCGAGGCGTATTTTCAAATAACGGTAGAGTTCTTGATAAGAACTCCAAAGTTAAGCGTGCTCATATGGGAGCACTCCAAGAATGGGTAACCTGCTGGGAAGTTATCTTATGAGGGCAAAATTGTGAGGCCTTTCAGGTTAAAGCGGACAATACCTTGGTGCTTAAGAGTTTGGGCTGTTACAATGGTATCAGAGACGGCTATAGGGTGTTAGATAGGAGCTAAGTGTCATACATGGTAAAGTATCACTTCTTGTGAGCAGTCTCTTGAACCTATGATGGTTAAGATATTACATGGTTGTGGTCACATCTAGTCTTATCTACCATCTTGGTGCTACATGGTTGTGGTAAAGTACCACCTCTTGCGCCTGTAGGGGTCACATCTAGTCTTATCTATCCAATGGATGGTTCTTGGATCTGTGTGTGGATACTGACGGGGACGTCAGTTACTTAAGTTGGGGAGACTGTAAGGACCCACTTAAGTAGTAATAAGTGAAACTCTTAAACATCGAGAAACTTTTTTAGATAATGTTGGAATTCTTGATAAGAACTCTAAAGTTAAGCGTGCTCATATGGGAGCACTCCCAGGATGGGTGACCTGTTGGGAAGTTATCTTCTAAGGGCAAAACTGTGAGGCATTTCAGGTTAAAGTGGATAATATCTTGGTGCTTAAGAATTTGGGCTGTTACAAGCTCAAACCATTTGAGTACTCATTGATAGAAAAATTCTATAATGGTAGACCGCTAATGGTTGTCATTCAGAGTTTCCTTGGTGGTATGGGGTTATCATGATCTTACTATGCTAAGCTTATTAACTTTCGTCACATCCTCATCAAGTTATCCAATGAGACTGATTACACAAGATTATTTGCTCGAGGAATGTATTTCATAAATAATTTTTAGATGAAATTGCTAAAATGAACGTCTTTCGACCCTAAGTGTAACCCCATAGTGCCAGTATGGAGTAATTTCTCTCTTATGTGTATTTGATAACACATTCCATTCTTTTTCCTTGGGTTCGTATTTTGGTGAGCCACTCAAAGCAAACTATGCTTCGACTAACCTTATTTGGCCCTCGATGGTGCATGTCCTAGTTGAAATTGATCTCACGGAAATATTTGAGTCAGAGATGTTGATTGGGAATGAAGAAAATGATTATCTTCAAGAGGTGATATTTGAAAATCTACCTATGCATTATCATTCTTGCAAAACGATAGGTTATAATAATAATGCAAATTGCTATTAGCTCTTTCCCCATCTCAAAGGTATGGAGGGGTAAGTCGGGGGAGCCCTACTGATAGTTTCTTAGGAGGTTGATAGGATCCCCCTTGGATATAATTCAACAATGGATTGATGAAATACCAATAGTCATAAGAATGCGTAATATGGTGGAGAACACTCTGTCCTACGGCATTGGTGAGTATGGTCCTTGCCCTCTTTTGGCGGACCGGTGTGAGACGACAGTTCCTTTGAATTTGGAGGTGAAATCGGCACTCAACCTATTTGCCACAGATTTTTTGCCGCTTGTTTATGGAAGGTGTCGTACTATTCTCCTTGGTTATACTATCCATGGACTTGATTTATCGGGCAAATGGTCCCCTGTTTAATCTGTTTTTAATAAACTTAAATAAGGTTCCTAAATAATTATTTTACCTTACAAATAGTTTGCATAATATTTTTATTTATGATTTATTTTAAGGGTTCTAGAGAAATATTGAACTTACAATAAAGTTGCATCATATTTCTATTCTCTTTGCGAATATGCAATCATATAATTTATGCTTTTATTTATTTTTCAAACAACATGAAACTTAAAATAGATCTTTTTGTTTTCCACCTCCTTTCTTACTCCATATCTTCTATTTGCTTAACACATTTTTACGGCTAGCACACATAACACTGCTCTTAAACCTGCCTGCAGGAATTTGGCTGCTCAAACTAACATTTTCCGCGGCCATCTGGATGGTATCTCCAGCTTCTGTGTTTGGGGGCAGGATGTGATATCCATTTCGGGAAATAAGATTGCACTCACATCTGTTTCTCGATCCATGGACGAAGTGCGTGTCTGCCTCTCCCTTCTTGATTTTATAGCTGCATGGCTAATTCTTCTGACGATTAAGGTTTTAAATATGGGTGTTGCAGCAGAAAGTTTCACCGCAGAAGCTTTACATGGCAGATAGCGGAATGCGAAATCTTTCAGCACTTTCTGCAATCAGCATTCTTCCTTTCTCTCGGCTGCTTTTACTTGGAACAGAGGACGGCTGTCTGAAGATCTGCTGCTAATTCCATCTGTTTTTTTCTTCTCTCTTGAAAGTTGTTTGGCTATGTCTACAGTATCATTTTTCTTTAAGTAATACTAATGTACATCTATTTTACATGTTTTTATGCTCTAATTTTTATTATTTTTGAAATGAGCCGAGATTCCAATTAGATTATAAATTTTGAGTTTAACTACTGCGTTTCAGTACTATTCACATGAGGTGATTCTAATTTGTGATGTCAAGATTATAGTATTTATTAATTGAACTTTGCTACACTTACATATTCATATATACATTAAAATGAGGATGGCTTGATAATATTATGTGTAAATATATGATTGGTGTAATTCATTTTTTGTTTGGACTAATGTGAGAAAAAAAAGAAAAAGAATTTTTTTTTAATTGATGGTGAATATGATTGTGTATATAATGATGCAAATGTAGTATTTTTCTTATTAATTTATACAAAAATTAAAATTATTAAGGGAATATATATATATATATATATATAAGAAACAGGTGCTACACCGCGTCGTTGCGGAATAAGGCGTTGCAACATGCCGCAGTGAAATCATGCGCTACAATGTGTCCTGACGCCTGGCTACTCGAAGCGCAGGCACTACGGCTCGTAGCGCTTGATGGAATTTTGCTCCGGTTCAAATTTCTCCTTAAGTCAATTGGAGGGTATTTTGGACCATTTGGGGTTTGAAATAGAGTTGGATGCTTAAGGGAACAAGTTGGAAGAGTTTATAAGTTGGCATTTCAATTTGTGATGCTTTGGCTGCTGTGAAGGAGATTTCAATGAGAAACTTTAAGTGAGAGCTACTGTATAAGGGAGTTCTTGCATGTTGGAGAAGACATTTCAGGTGGTGGCTGCTACTACTCCCCTTCATCCTAGAGTAAGAGGGAGATAATATTCATTGAGAATGCTAAGCTCTTTGTAGCACTGTACTCTTTATTTTATATAATGAAAATTTTTGTGTGGTGCGGGATTATAATTTTTCCCATCATTGGGTTTTTCATGTAAATATTTGTGTTTAGATGATTGTATGCCTATGGTTGTATTGCATGTGCTGTGATCGATTGCTTGTGGATTTTTTTGTGATTTTGTTATTTGCTTGGTAATCGTCAACTCAACCCTGGTCCTTGATCGAGTGTGCTCCAAATCGCTTCCGTTGCAGTGTACTTGGTGTGAAAGCTTATCCATCTTTACCAAATAGTATCAGAGCGAGATTACCTTGTTGGTCATAGGGTTTATTATTCTAGTGAGAGCAATGGTCAACAAGATGAGACAGAAGATAAAGAAATTCTACAGTACGAATTTTGCTTTTGAAAAATGCAAATGGAAGATTTGCTTTACTAGAAGAAGTTGTATCTTTCATTGAAAGGAGCCGGCAAAAAACCTACAACTATGACTGACGAAGAATGGGAAGTTCTCGATAAAACAGCACTGGGTTTTAATCGTTGATCATTGTCTTCTTCTGTTGCTTTTAACATCGTTAATGAGAAAACGATTGTATATCTCATGGATGCCCTAACAAGAATGTATAAGAATCCCTCAGCTTCATATAAAATTTTCTTGATGAAGAGACTATTCAACATGAAGATGATGGATGGTTATTCAATGATTGAACTCCTCAATGGGTTCAACATGGTGACTAGCCAGTTAAGTTCGGTGAGCATCAGTTTTGATGATGAGGTCCGAGCTTTGTTGTTCCTCTCTTCATTGCCATATAGTTGGGATGGGCTGGTTAAAGCCGTCAGTAACTCATTAGGAAATGCGTCGTTGAGATTCGATGATATTGTCGGGCTTGTGTTAAATGAGGAAGTGCGGAAGAAATCCCATGGGGAGGCATCCACCTTAGCGTCGAATGCTAAAAGCAGGGGAAGACATGCAGAAAGGAGACATAACAGAAATAGGTCAATGTCTCGATGAGGAAAATCAAGACCCGGAAAAGCAAAGCTGAATTGCTGGAACTGTGGGAAGGCAAGTCACTTCAAGAATGATTGTCCCTCCCTAAAAAAGCCAAGTGGTGGAGATAAGGTGATGAACCCCATTGTGAATGTTTCAGCTGAGAAGGATCATGAAGCATTTATCCTCTCACTTATCAACACGGAGTCTTGGGTGAACTTAGGCGCATCCTTTCATGCGACTCCGCTGAGGAGTGCATTGCAGACTTACACCAAGGGTGACTTGGGTAAGGTATATCTTGGTGATGATAAGGCATGTGATATCATTGGTAGATGTGATGTAGATGTTCATCTATTAAGCAGTGTAGTTTGGAAGCTAAAATATGTTAGGCATGTGCCATGCTAAAGAGAAATCTAATTTTTATGAGCTAGTTATCCATAGAGGGCTACAACACTTATTTCACTGGAGACTCGTGGAAGATTACCAAGGGTGCACTCATTATTGCACGGGAAATATTGAAGGTACACTTTACCTGATCAATAAAATGTATGATTCTATTATGGCTGCAAAACAGGTAGATGCAGATATATGGCACTAGAGGCTTGGCCATATGAGCGAGAGGGGATTGAAATCATTGCATTCAAAGGGAAGCTCCAATGATTAAAGTCAATAGACTTGGATTTCTGTGAATACTGTGTGCTGGGCAAACAGAATAAAGTTTTGTTGCCCAAAGTTGGAAGAGAGCTGCAAAGCAAGAAACTTGAGTTGGTGCATACAGACGTATGGGGGCTAGCTCCTACGTCTTTCATAGGTGGAGCCACATATTTTGTCACATTCATTGATGACCATACGAGGAAGGTATGTGTTTACTTTCTAAAAATAAATATGGCGTGTTTGATATGTTTGGAAAGTGGTTTGCTTTTGTGGAGAATGAAACATGATTGAAGCTTAAGTGCTTGAGCTCTGATAATGGCGGCAAGTACTGTGATAGGGAGTTCAATGAGTTCTATGCCTTGAAAGGTATCAAGAGCAAATTTACAGTTCCAATAACACTACAGTAAAATGATGTTGCAAATTGGATGAACAGAATAATCACAAAAAGAGTTAGGAGCATGAGATTGCATGTGGGTTTCCCAAAGCAATTATGGGCTGAAGCTGTTAACATGACTGTTTATTTGAAAAATCGAGGACCTTCCGTACTCCTAAATGAAGGGATTCTTGAGGAGGCTTGGAATGGAAAGGAGGTTAAATTGAACCACCTCAAGGTATTTGACTACTCATTATATGTGCACATTGATACATGATCCAGGAGCAAGCTTGACACTAAGGCGATCAAGTGCACATTCATTGGATATGGTGCGAGGGAGTTCGGTTACAGATTCTGGGACATTCAGAACAAGAAGATTATAAGTAACGATGTCACTTCAATGAAAGTAAAATGTACAAAGATTATATTGGAGTCAAGACTGATTCCAAGGATGCTTTAGATGGTGAGCCCCGGCACATAGAAATTGATGACAATGTTGAGCCAGATGTAGGTGTACATGAAGAAGCTCAGAACGATATCAATTTTGAGCCATAAGCACTCATGTTGAGGAGATCCACAAGCATCATAAGATCGCCACATAGGTACTCTTCTGCCCTATTTTACATGTTACTGACGGATGATGGTGAACCAGAAAGCTTGTAAGAGGCACTTTAGGTTGATGATTCAACCAAGTGGAAGGCTGTCATGAATGATGAAATGGCATCACTCATGTCAAATGGGACATGGGAGTTGGCAGCTCTGCTAGCTGGGATGAAGACCCTTTAGAACAAGTGGATTTACCGAGTGAAGGAAGAATCGAATAGGAGCAAGATCTACAAGGCAAGGCTTGTAGCAAATGGCTTCCAGCAGCGGCATATGGTTGACTACAGTGAAATCTTTGGCCCATATTTGTGAAGATGATAACCATCAAGGTTGTACTGAACATTATTATAGTTGAGGGTTTGCACTTGGAGCAAATGGATGTCAAAATTGCATTCATTCACTGAGATCTGAAGTAGGAGCTATACATGCAACAACCTGAAAAGTACAAGGCTCAAGAAAAAGGAAAAGATGAGCTAGTGTGCAAGCTTAAAAAGAACCTCTATGGCTTGAAGCAACCGCCAAGGTAATGGCACAAGAGATTCGACATGTTCATGTTTGAATTTGGATACAAAAGATGCCAGGAGGATCACTACTGTTACATAAAACAATATAAGTCATTTTATATCATTCTATTGTTGTATGTGGATGATATATTGATCGCATGATCAGACATAAAGGAGATAAGCATGCTGAAAAGAGCTGATGTTAAAGGAGTTTGACATGAAGGACTTGGGGCCAGTCAAGCAGATTCTTGGAATAAGAATCAATAGGGAAAGAAGTGCAGGAATCCTGACGCCGTCTCAGAAATATTATGTTTAAAATGTGCTAAAAATATTCAACACGAGCGAGACAAAGCCTGTGAGCACTCCCCTATCAAGTTACTTCAGCTTATCTAAGGAGCAGATGCCGAAGTCTGAAGAAGAGAAGGAACACATGTTGTGTTATGGAGACCATTTAGTACATCATGGAGATGCTAGTGGTGCTCTGGTGTGCTTCTGGGAGATTCTGAGGTGATTTGGAGCAAGAAGTGAAGTCCAAAAACAACACAGGGCGCACTGCAGCACACTCTAGCGATCCAAACCTGAGACGGAGGTGTTATCGCGTGCCTCAGTGAGCGGCAAACACAGAAGTGCACCGCAACGGGTGCCAACCCGAGATGCGGACGCTACCGTGTGCCGCAGCGGGTCCCAACCTGAGATTCGGGTGTTACGGCGCACCGTAGTGCCTCGCAGAAATTAGCTTCAATCCAGGTTTCACCATAAGCAAATTGGAGGGCATTTTGAACCTTTCAGGGTCCAATTTTTAGCTGGGTACTTAAGCAAAGAAGTTGGGATGCGAGTAATAGGGTTGGCATTTTTAGTTGGAGGCTTGTGCAAGCTGTGAGGAGGAGTGTGGTGCCCCGCCCCCTAATCAGCAAGATAAGGTCAAGGGGAGGTGTGCCACTCTGGCAAATCCTCTAGTTATCATTGGATTATGTATGATCCACAATCCATTAAAAAGGAAAAGATGTGCCCAGAATGTATATAAAGTAGATTAATCACTAAGTAAATATGGAGCACAAAGTGCGAAAGCAAGGAAGTAAATCATACATCCAATCCACCATAATATAAGTAAGAAAGTAATAATACAACTCAGAATGAATAGTACGGTAAGAGAACATACATAAGCGCCTGAATTATTACAAATATTAAATAAATTTTAATGAAAAAGATAAAGCTCTCATCCTCACAATATAAAAGGGAGCTAAGCTAAGGATCTCTAGTGGCAACACGCTCCTCCTCCTGAATTTGATCTTCAAAAGGCTCGGCTACCTCGAATAATTCGGAATCTACCATTGTTGGTTTCACAATGATTGGGCCCCAGCCAAAGAAAATAAAATTCTTGTTAGACATATTGTTTAAGTATATTTTGAACTGTTAATATTTTATGAGTTTTATGATATCACCATTTTATTTAGACTATAAAACAAATAAAGCATAAGGTTGCAACAAGCATACAAAAGAATATAGAAAGTTATAAATATAGGCATTTATAATTAAGCAACATGTAAGGTAAAAGAACATACCTCAACACCAAAGCTGCAACAAGGTTATGCATATAAGTATAAGTAAAGTAAAAAACATACTGAAGGAAAAGAGTCATCCTAAATATGCTTATGATCACTTGATATATGCAGGTTAAAAATAAATAATCTGACTATGATATGTATAGTAAGCAGTAACAGAAAGTAACATTCTATAAGTAAGTAAGCAAGTAAAGTAGAGCTAACTGGAGTAAAGTACAATAGTAAATAGTAAACGATAAAGAGTGAACAGTAAACAGTAGACACTAAACATGTATGTAATGACTACCATATCAAAAAAGAGCTAATCTAGCCTATTGCAACAAGTATATGTATATTCTTAGCATCATCTAAGGCTAGGCCAGAATAACATAATAGAAACTAAACTGAAGAGGCAGTAATAACAAATACAGTAATGTTTTAATTATTTACTTTATTTCTGTGAACATATCCAAAAGTAGCTGAGAAGTCAAGCACATCTGCAAAACTAAGCGGGTTCCAACTTAACAACACTCATCAATGAGTAATATTAAGTAATTCTTATTTCTCCTTACCCCTGTCCAGTAAGGTAAAATACGCAAGATCAACAAGTAACTGAACCCTATACAAATGTTATCATAGTTATTCTAAGTTTTCATTACATACAACAATAATATCTTGTATGACATGTTCAAAGAATAAGGCACAAAGTGCAAAGAATGCAAAAGCCACAAGTAAGTTAATAGTAAGCAAAAGACTCTACTATACATGGTGACATTAATTGTTATCTATTAAACAATTCTAACTATTTCAAGTTGCACAAGTTCTGGTTCTCCAATTCCTACTATCAAGTGTCACTTAGAAGCACAACTTTATAAGTTAAAAATAATTAGAATTGATTATGTTCTAATTCAATTCAATCAATATTGCCTACAAGTTAAATAAGCAATCAACACATCCTATTTGATGAATTTAGACTTTCTCAACTAAGATTTGATCAGGATCTACTAAAATTAGGAATTATGCATTAAACACCACAAATTGCATTTAATCATATAATACAAAGGGTAAGTCTTAAGAACTAAGGTTTAAGTTAAAATGTGAAATAATAATCAAGGCAAATTTTATTCAGCACAATCAAGCTGAATAGAATGATTCTTCTAATCTTAGTCTAAAGTTAAAAATAAAATAATCAGAAATAAAGTATGGAAGTTTAGAAACTAATAAAACTAAGGTTCCATTTATTGAATAACTCATATTATTCAATGAATAAAATCTAACATAGTATCTATTTTTAATTTTAAAGAAAATATCCTAAAGTGAAGTGTAGATTTCTAATAGGCTCCTAATGAAATAACTTAAGGAATTTTAGAATTTGATAGAATTTATTATAATTTACCACCATCTGCTGATTTTGTTTATTTAAAGGAGTTAATGATGAGTTTTAACTAAGTTGAGGAATAATGGATTTACTTAGGAATTTTACAAGTCTAAAATTAAATTTTCAACAATTCACTTAATTTATAGATTTAAGAGTCTAATTTGATTCTAAATCAATTTAATTATTAATTATAATGATTTAAATAATATTTTATAGGTTAAGGGCACTTAACCTAAATTTTGAGAAAAATAATCTTTTTGCTCCTACTTAAGGGTCTAAAATGCTACTTTTTGGTTAAGAGATCCAAATTAGATTTGTTAATGCCAAATGATTTCTTGATGTCTAACATAAAGATAGATAGTAAGTAGTTCAAATTTGGATAATTATTAAGTCCTATAAGACTAATTTAAGGATTTTAACTTATTTTTGGTAATTTTACTTAATGAAGTCTAAAAATTCAATTAGTTTATTATTGTTTACTGTCAAGTTATTCCGTAGAGTTCAAGCACACTAAATTATGATGTTTAATGATCAAGTTATGGATATTTTAATGTTAGGGTTCTATTTTCACGAAAGGAGGTCAAAACCTAATTTTTCCAAATTTAAAAATCACATACAATTTTATACAATGCTTAATTTTACTAAAACTAGGTTTAATTTAATATATATATATCAGCCTCATTAGGGTCCTAGGGTCATTTTAATACAAAAAATGTGAAGTTTCAGCCATTCCAAACAGTTCTGGGTAGTTCTGGACAGTTCTGGGCCCTACGGCACGTTGTGGCACCTTCTGGCCGAAAGCCAAGAGCTACGGCGTGCTGCAGCACTTTCAGTGCTATGGCGTGCTGCAGCAGATCTCAGCACTATCGCAGGCGCTGCAGCGCGCTACGACGCCAGAGTTCCCAAGAGTTGGATGCTAAGGCGCGCTGTAGCGCTCTCTGACCGAGAGCCACGCGCTACGGCGTGCTGCAGCGCTTTTAGGCGCTGCGATGGATTTTAGTGCTACGGCGCATTTAATTTAATTTCATCAAATTTATATGCTTTATCAAAATATATGTTTTATTAAAGTCTAATGTTTCATCAAATTTATTTGTCGCATCAAATTAATATGCCGCTACAGTGCGCTGTAGCATCCAGCTCTCGGAAACTCGAGTGCTACAGCACGCGGTAGCGCCGACGTTGATTTCGCCTGAGCGAAAACAGCAACGGGTCATCTTTCGGGCTCAAATACTCTCAACCTAAAGCACTTCACGTGCGGTGCCATATACCGATAAAAAGGTATTTCTGAGACCTTTCCATCGATACCAAAATCGGTACAAAATGATTATTATAACTATGTAAATAATGGAGTTAAAGATTCATATATGCTAAAAGGAGGAAAAACAGAGCTGATTTTTCTTCCTAAAATTTTCTAGCTCAAGGAGCTCTAATGGATTCCATATCTCATTCACAAATTTATAATGATGCAAGATAAGCATAAGAGCAAAATGAAATAGCCATTGAATTTATTAAATGGGGGAAAGGAGGTACCTTAGTTTTCAAACGAAAGAAGATGGAGGAAGAGAGCTCTGTTTTTGTAGGAACTTGGGAGCTTGACAGCTTGAGGGTTTCTTCAGCAGCACAGCAATGGAGGAAGGAGGAGAGGAGGGGAGCTCAGCTTGGCAGCAAATGGAGGAAGTGAGGAGAGCTGAGTTTCTTTTAATGGAAGAGAAAGCATGGCTTTGGATGGAATGAGCATGAGTTGTCTCATCCCAGCTGTGGAGATAAGGGGGGGTGGCAAAAGGTTGAGAGGGGATGGGGAACAAAGCATGGAAGGAACAGAGGAAAGGAGAAGGGATGCACTAAATTTTCAGAATTAAATAAAGGGAGGTGGGATCCAACCAGAGAGAAAAAGGAAAAGGAGGGAAAAATAAAAATGAATTTTAAATAAATTAAATTAATTAATCTCTAAAATCATATTTTATAAATGATCTCTAAAAAATTCTAAAAATTGACCCCTAGCTAATTTGGGGGTGAGAAATGCAACAGCAAAGTCAAATTTTAATTTTGAGGACAAATTAAATATCTCAATTTTCCCTTAATTAAATATTATTAAAATATTCAATAAAATTTTGATGACTTCTGATTGCCACCAAAACATCACCCATAGCTAATTTTGGGGCAATGAGCGCAATGGTCAAGTTCAATTTTTGATCTGAGATCAAAATAATTAGGTCAATTTCCATAGTTCCTGAATTTCCAAAATCAGGGTTTAATCCTATAGCGCCCCGCCCCATCGCCGCACGTAAAAGATAAGTATAGTCATATCGGCGGCGGAGCGGTGCGCCACTCAGGAAGGAATAACCCGTCTCCCCGAAATAGCTAAAAACTAAGCCCGTCTGAAGGGCTGCTGACTCAACCTCAATGAGGGTTGAGAGCTAATACGTAAGATAAGAGTAGTATCCTTATTTTAAGTATTAGATAAATACATACATTAGATTTAGAATATATTAGGAATCCAATATATTTATAAGATGACAGCATTTCCAGTATGCTGGTAACATCACAATAGTAAGTATAAATAATATAAAAACAGAGTGCGGAAGCTTAAAGCAAATATCTAGAAACATTCATCACTGAAGTTGTATAAAATATTCGTATCAGAAAAGAAAAGAAAATACATCCAGAATTATTACAAATAGTTTACTAAAATACTGAAATAAAACTAGGTACTGAACTAAAAATACTAAGTAGAAAGTAAAACTGAAGGAGAGTCCACTAGTGCTCCACAGGCTCCTCCTAAATCTCCTGGGTGTTCTCCTGACATATCTCAATATACTGCTTAGGATCTAGCAAATTGTCGGATCCCAAAAGTACCCCATATTAGACAATAAGTCTAACACATCGAAACTAACCTAAACTGTTCTAGTTATTTATTTAATGTTTACATAATATAATTAAATCTGTAGAAATACTATAAAAGTAACTGAAAGTACAAAACTGTATAAAAGTGTACAAAACTGAAGTAAGGTAAAGTAAAACTGAACTGTAACTGAATACTGAAAATAAATCAAAATAGTACTGAATCTGAAACTGAGTAATCATATGTACAACTATGATGTATGTCACTAAAACTGTGCACCTGAATATGCCACAACACTACATACTATTGATATGCCACCAAAATATCAATGAACTATTATGAGTAGTACGGTCCAATGTATACGTACATCTAATTGGGAATATTGTTTACTGATGATGCCAATGCATCCTAAAATTCCTTAAACAATATATGCAACATTTCGTAACATATAGATCATCACTGATACTTATACATCATTCTGATACTCACACCTCGTGCTTATGCTCATGCTCATGCTTCTAAATTACATGAGATAAATCTAAAAATTTAGAAAATGCTTTGAAATTTGATAATAAATTCTATATCTCCATTGTGTAGAATCCTGCTAAAAGGATTCTGACTCCTATATTCTAGTTCAATAATTGGTTAAAGTTGAGAGTTTACCTAAAAATCATTAGCTGGGATGTTGTATACACATAGTTAGTATGTTTACAAGAAAGGTGGATTTAACCCTTAGCTTGTTTAAACTGCAGTTATCGAAGCGCACTACGATAGAGGTAGAACCCGGTCACAGTTTATATATCAAGCTAAGCCATTAAATGACCTAATTACAAGCATACTTAGTGGTCTACACAAAATGACTTAAGATACTTAGTTTGCTTAAACTGCACTTATCGAAGCGCACTACGATAGGAGGCAGAACCCGGTCGCAGTTTATATCTCAAACTAAGGATCTTGTTCATTAATTGTAACACTCTTAGTCTTGGAAGATTTACTCTAACGGGACTGTATTCGTCTAATCCCTCGGGATAGCACATAGTCATAAGTCCACATTGGAGTGAATCAACTAATCCTAAATACTACTGAAATAATCCAGTACTATGGGGATACCCTACTATGCCCAACCAATAATCTGGGTTTAGATGATTCTATTTAATCAATAAGGATTTATCAAAGTTATTAATCCTTACTCTAAATAGGTGTGTCCTACACAAGGCTCCAAGGATGTGATCAAGAGATCACTTAACATAGGTTACTATCACATGTAATAAGTCTCATTTTAAGCATTTTAGATGATTCATACCTCAAGGTATCCAGCTCAACTTCTAAGATTATGAAGGATCATCTAAGTTTTTTACCTCAATATATTACAAAAGTTCTTCCTACATCAATGCATCAATAAGTAAGGCCTTTAAACATTTTCATAACGATCCTAACGCAAGACCATTAAGATCTCACTCTTCTACTTATTAAATTAACATTCAAGTGGTCAGATTAGATGATTGAAATTCTTTTGATCCTTTTCAATTCTATAATTATGGGATAAAATTAAGGATATTATTAGAGTTAGGCTATTTCATAAATCATTATAATTTTATTATTCATCTTATGCTAATAGTCTTATATAAGAGAAAATCAAGGATCTAAAGTTTAGATTCAGATTGTTCAATCACACATATTCAATTTTATCTTTAGCACTTATAATTTGATGATTTAAGATCAATATCAAATCATATGCATTATTGGAATAATGTCCATTGAATTATCTTACAATCAAGTTAATTAATTAAGTGATTAAGATTTAGATCTCAATCAAGATAAGTTAGGGTTTAACCCATAACCTTCTTATCATTAAGACCAAAGGTTAATTTAAAGGTCAATGACAAATCAATGTATTATTAGTGTATTATTAATGTCAAACTTAGGTTTAGATTAAGTATCATCTACTTAATTAAGTTATCAAGATTCTTATGTTCAAGTTTAGTTTAATGTCCACTAAGCACATTTAAGAGTCCAAATAATTGTTAAGGTTCTCTAACATATACTCTAAGGTTATGAAAATGTATGAATGTAAAGATAACATAGAATAAGAGGGTAATTAATACTAATCAAATTCTAAATTAAGCTAAAAAGATTAGCACTTAATCACAAATCTAAAAGATCTAAGTTTCATGCCATTTAGTTGTTAAGACATACCTATTCGATACAAGCACTTAAAATTACATTACGTAGCATTTGGCATAATACATCTAAAGTTACAAAGTATGTTTTAAGCACTTTTTAAATATGATAAAATGTCAAACCTAATTTCCTTATAGGATTTTATGCAACATTCAATTTTAGCTAAAATATATTCAAATGTGATATAACTTAGCCCCACTAGGGTCCTAGGGACTTTAAAATACCAAAATAGTGAAGTTTTGGCCATTTTAGCCAAAACAGGGCAATTTTTAAAACAATTCTAGGAATTTTGCAAGTTTGGGCGCTGCAGCGCGCTGGAGCGCCTTTCGCGCGGCAGTGCGCTGTAGCGCTTTTAGCGTCGGGGGGTGCGCTGCGGCGCACTATGGCGCGCACAGTGGTTCAACTTGCGAAAATCACTATTCAATTAATTTATTTTTTATATTTCCCTAAGTTTTTCAAAAATTTCCGCTACAGCTCGCTATGGCGCGCTGTAGCGGTCCATTGCAAAATACTGTTCAAATAGTTTAATTAATGTTTTTATATATTCCGCCAAAATCCCGCTGCAGCCCGCTTGAAACAAGCCTAGTTGTTACCCTAGCTAAAG
The DNA here is from genome assembly GCA_016760335.1 of Gastrodia elata. Lineage (NCBI taxonomy): Eukaryota > Viridiplantae > Streptophyta > Magnoliopsida > Asparagales > Orchidaceae > Gastrodia > Gastrodia elata. Next base: position 1,034,104 of record CM028673.1, read on the forward strand.
TTGGATTAATTAGGCAAATCCAAGTTTTGATTTTGATTCCTTTTGACTCAATGGGTCATTTAAACCTAACCCTAGAAGTTTGGAATCAATCGGAGCTAAAATGAGAAATTTTGTATTTTTGGCTATTTTTATGCCCTAGAAAATACCTAAATTAAATTGATCTCTAAATCCAAATTTGACTTCATTTTTGAATTCCCCACCCCCAAATTAGCTAATGGTGAATTTTTGGGAATTTTTGGAGCTCATTTAGCCCTAAATTGGATTTAAAACAATTAGGATTTAATTATATAAGAATTAAATGAATTTATTTTATTAAATTATTTAATTAAATTAGGGCGAGATTTGCTGTCGGGACCGCGACAGATCCGCTGCGGGGTCCCGACAGCGGCTTAGCATTAGTAGCCAATGGATGTGTACGCACGAATCGCGGCACAAAATCAGACGGCGCTGGATCGTACGGCCAGGATTTCATGCCACCCGTCGGATCAGATAAATGATCCAATGATCGGCAGCGCGCTCGCTGTCCATTAGTTAAGATCGCTATCGAGCCATCCAAACCCAACGGCTTCGCAGATCAGACGGCTGAGGAAGGATCCCAGCTGTTCACCTTCGTCCCCGCTCGCCCCCAGCCCCGACCGAGGAGATTCACAGATATTCGCCACATTAGGGTTGTCTGCCACTCATCCACCCATTTTCTGTAGACTGTTAGCATCTTCCCATTAATGGCCGAACCTGGGGAGCAGGGTAGGGTGGTCGGGCTAGTCCAAATGAAGGCGACTGAGTGAACTCCTCGGCCCGAGCCTAATGCTCGAGCCTCAACCATGGTTCTACCTCCCCTAAACTCCCTCGACCTATAAATAGTCGTTCCCCAGTCCAGTGAGCTCGTTTTCTCACTGAAATCCTCTGGAACTCTCCCCTTCCTCTCGACTGGTCTCCATTGAAGTTGCTACCATTCTAGAAGACTCCTAGGGCTGCAAATTTGCTGATAGTGTGTGCGATTTGGTGTTCAAACCCCAGGAACCTGCTTAGAGCTCAGCTGCCCCGCGTCTTCCATTGTGCTAGACTCGCCATTTCCTCAGGTACAGCCTCTGTCCATTTTCAATCGAGCTGGTTTCAGCTCGTCTCACCCTCAATTAAGTTTAGATGCTGTGTTGGGATCCCTCCCTAGTTCTCTAGCGACCACTTGAACCTCCTGGCGAGGCCTGGCAGTGGGCCAGATGGCAAAATTGCCATCTGAGTGCGCACTGCCAGTCGGTCTTTGGTTCGCCCTTTGTGCACCTCGTGGGCACAACTAGTCGCTCCTTAAACATTAGAAGCCTTCGATCATAATTGTCAAACCATATCAAAGGTTGGGTTCGACCAGATTGAGCGATCCAACCAGACTTGATCGATGCTGTCGCGCCTCTCGCCAGTATAATACCCCGAGTAGCACCCCATTGATCCAGACCATCCCAGCACTCCCTGACTCGCCCTATCGCTTCCTCTTAGGACCTTGAACGTGTAGGGATCGAGACGGCTGAAATCCAAGGCCTCCGTGAGGAGAATTCTCTCTTCACGGGTGTGCCTTCAGAGACGCCTCGGCCAAGTAGTCCCCCGGCGATCCGGTGCCTCCTAGTTGGGGCTTCTTGGATTAATCGACGCGTCTGGAGTCAGGGATGGAGTAGCCATCGAGATCGGGGAGTGGCGTAGCCAGAGCATGGAGAATTGCACGTCGGGAGCTAACCCTAGGACGCCGGGCTTCGGGTGCCAGCCAAGGGAAGAAGGTGAAGTCACAGGTCGGGCCGACCTGTGACCCGCGCATTTTGGAATTGGGCCGACAGAATAATAAACGGAGTTTTGGATTTAAAATCCTTAAGGAAATTAAATTATATTAGATTCATATAATTTTAATTTAAATAAACATTCAGAATAAATTAATTTAATAACTTTGGCTATACTGATCCAAATAGTATGATCCAATATACCATTTGAATCAGAAAAATACAAGGAATCTAAATATAAAATAAAATCATAGATCTAATGGTTGGATTTAAAATAAATGATTAAATCTTTTCTATTTTTAATTAAATCATAAGAAATTCTTTTGATAACCAAATTCAATGATTTAGGGCTCTGATTGCCCATTAAATCCTAAAGAACAACTTCAGACCCTTAAACCTAAATTTGAATGTTTAAATTTTTTAATCACTTTTTAATCACCTTAATTAAGAATTAGTGAATTAAATTCTAAATTAGTCCCTAATTTTGGGTAGGTTAATTCCTAAGGCCATCTTAAGTCTATTAGAACCTAAGTGTAAGGTTGGATTACCCTAGAATGCCTTAATTTTACTAATCATTTTAATGGGCTTAAATAAGTGATTAGTGCTAACTAAGCTTAATTAGGTGATTGAAACCTAAAATAAGTATGTTTCCTACTTCAGTAAGCAATATGAAACACATTAAAATAAATTAGATTTAATTTGAATAACTAAACCCTAAAATCCCAATTTTAGCTTTAAGAGGAGCATTTTGGTCATTTTGACCAAACTATGCTTAAGTGCCCCTTAAACCTTGGAAAACTCAATAAAATACATTTGGTTAGATCATTAATGTTCTACTGAACTCTTAGACTGATAATGTTGTTCATATGGAATTTTATTTAGGAAATCTTCAATTAGCCTTAATTAAGACATTTAGATCTTAAGTGATCATAAAGAGGTCACTTAGCCTTAATACTTGAATCTAATAATTGTAAATGTTAAATCTCACATTAATAAGTTCAATTAAGTTAACTTATGAGCTAAATTCAAAAGAAATGTAACTGGTAAAGTTTAAAGTTATCAACCTAGCATAAGTCCAAAGTGATCAAAAGATTAAATCTTAGATCTTAGATATTAGACTTTAGATCTTCTACTTGAATCAAATTATCTCCAATTGAAATTCCTTAAATGATTTATTATTTAATCATTTGAAACCTTCCATATGAGTATAGGATGATTCAATCTATAGGATAATGAAATTATTTTAAAGGTTGAATATAGATCTTAGATTCTCAAGTTCTTAATTGAATATTTTATCTTATAATCAGCAAAATAACCCTTCACTAAGTTCTTAGTTCTTGGATCTTTCAGCTTATAGGATTCCTTAACTTTAAGTTGGGTAGTAATTGAGAACCCTAGATCTTTAATAGGACTTTTACCTTGGATTTAGGATTGGGACACCAAAGTGGAGTTTAAGTCCTAAATCCTTAAATCTTGAATTATTTAATCAAGATTTGAGTAAGAAAGTAAAATATTAATAAATTAGATCATTGATTTATTTACTTAAACCATATAGTCATCACATGATTATTTTTTTTGGATTAGAACTTGTTAAGTTCTAATATTAACTATAAGGACGTAAATCTGAGATTCTACTCGATAGCTGGATGTTGGAGGTCCTAAACTTGTACCTTCTTAGAATAGTTAGATTGGATAAATAGACAACAACAGATATCACATAAGTCTAGAATGAGTCTCTTGCTTACTTTGACTAAATTGCTTTGCATACCTTAGATATTGAGCTTTATTCATTAAGCATAATAGGAGAACTTATGATATAGATGGTACATCCTAAGTTAATATTTGAATTGCATATCATTTAGTTTTGTCTTGTTTGTAGTTGGTAGAATATATCCTAACTTAGTCTGCCTTTTCAGTAGTAGTATTGTATAGACTGGACTCAAACCTAACATATTTGGATGGCTAGGCTGGAGATTGATCGATTGATATTGGAGACCCTGTATGGCCTATTGGCTGGTATGGCAGTACTATGTCTTAGGCTTATTGCTACTTTAGCTGGATTGTTCAGTATTGTTTTCTGTTTTGCTTTGTCACATGCTTCAGTGGCCTTATTTTCAGTACTTGCTCGCTTTGCCACATGTCTCTGTAGCTTTACATAGATTGTTTTTCTTTTGCCACATGTCTCAGTGGTCTTTTCTTTTCTTTTTCTTAATTAGCATGTTGTATGTATACTCACATGGTTTACTTATATATATTGGCATGTTTAGGATGCTAGAATTGCATGTTTTCAGTACTTGTGTTTCTTTTGTATACCCAGCATGTGTTAATATGATTATAAGCATGTTAGGTTTAAAATTGTATTATAATTATTATTTCTTTTTAGCTTTTAGCCTCATCTTATTTATTTTGCATTGTATGTTCTTCATACTAGTTGCTGGCTATAAATGGATAATTTATAGTTACCGTTTCTCCATAGCTTGTTGCACCTATTACTGCTTGCATGTTTAGCTAATTTAAATATGATATTTTTAAAATATTCATTTCATTAAAATAGCATAAAATGTACTTAGACAATTGTCTAACTGCAATATTTTTGATTTGTTGGCTGGGGCCCTGGCATTTGTGATACCGACAAATGTCAGATTCAGACGTGTTCGTGAGCAGTGTCGCAGAAGAGAAGCATGTTCAGGAGGAGGATTGTGCTGCTGCTGTTTAGATAGATTTTGCATTTTATTTTAGTGAGATTGAGATATATTTTCATTCTCTTTAAAATTCAGTTTGTAATAATCAATTCTGGATATATTTCATTTCTGCATTTCGATGAGTTACTATATTGTTTTCCCTCTTTCTACTATGTATGTTTGTGGATGTTACTACTCGTCTATTGCTTCTACTACTTTGATATTTACATATATATATATATATGTGTGTGTGTGTGTGTGTGTGTGTGTGTGTGTGTGTAAATATCAAAGTGGCGAAAGCAATAGACGAGTAGTAACATCCACAGACATACATAGTAGATGAGTTCTATATTATTTTCCCTCTTTCTACTATGTATGTTTGTGGATGTTACTACTCGTCTATTGCTTCCGTCACTTTGATATTTACATATATATATATATATATATATATATATATATATATATATATTGATGAATGTTATAGTACTTGGTAATAAGTCCTTGGCTTAAGGCAGGTTGGGTTTACCTAACTTTACTTAAGTTTGGGGTTTGCCACAGTTGGAGCACCGTACTTCATTGTTGTTAGTACGGGGGCCCCACACCGCTGTAGTGCGTTACGGTGCGCTGCAGCGGTCCAGGTTGCAACTTTGGGCCCTGCAGCGCGCTGTAGCGCCAGACAGTGATTTTCACCTGGACGAAAACTATAAGCCCTTTTTTTTCGAGCTCAAATACTCCCAATCCAGAGTATTCTATGAGTAGTGACATATATCAATGGAAAGAACTTTCCGATACCTTTCCATCAACGCTAAAATTGGCACAAACGGAGCATCTTGGCTATACGAAAAATAGTAATGAATGTAAGGGTATGCAGAATAAATGAAAACAGAGCATTCTTCTGTGATACTTTTAGGAGTCTTAATGACTTTCATACTTGCTTATGGACTTCCAAAGGTGCATTCAAGCATAATGACAATATGAAGAAAGCAAAAAAGAGAGGAGCAAACGGGTCCCTTTAGCTTTACGAAAGAAGGAGGAAGAGGGTACTCTGTTTTCTCCAAGAACTTGGAACTCCTCCTTCTTCAGCACAACTTAGCAATAGATGGGAGGGAGAGGGGCTTTAGATGGACATCAAGCGAAGAGGGAAGGATTGTGCTTCTCCTTTAAATGAGAAGAGGAGGATGGGAAGAGGGCTAAAGTCTATAGGGAGTCATCATGAGCCTAGGAGAGAGCTCATCATGGTTGAGCATGGGGGTGTCGGCTATGGAGAGGAGGTTGACAGGAAGTAATAAAATTTGGGAGAAATTGTAAATGAGGGGTTGATTAATTACCTATTTATTTTCTTTAATTATTTAAAAACTCAAATTTTCGAAACGCACTCCGAAAATTCCCAAAAATTCACCCCTAACTAATTTGGGGGTGAGGAATTCAACGGCGAAATCAGAATTCGATTCCGACGATTATTTAATTATTCTAATTTTTTAGCCCATTTAATTATATTAAAATATTCACGAAAATTCGACGACTTCCAAATGCGTTCAAAACATCACCCCTAGCTAATTTGGGGGTGATGATCGCGATGGCGAAGTCAAATTTCAATTTCAAGGTTAAAATAAATACCTCTATTTTCTAATTAATTAAATATTAAAATAATCCAAAATATTGGATTTAGCTCTAAATTGCTCTAAACCTTCAGGGTTTGATTATAAAAGCTAGATGAAATTAATAGAATAATAATTAAGATATAATTATGCTCAAATTAAGTTGGGTAACAACATTGGGTAATTTTCTATGGTGGATTAAAAAATTTTGAAACTCAGTCGCTGCAGCACCCGACGGTGATTTCGCCTGTGCGAAAACCGTAATGGGTCTCCTTTCGCTCTTAAATACTCTCAATCCAGAGCATTCTACGGGCGGTGCTATATATCGATGAAAAGGTATTTCCGAGACCTTTCCTTCGATATTAAGATCGGCATGAAACGATTATTCTAACTATGCAAACAATGGAGTTAAAAGATTATGTATGCAGAAAGGAGAAAAATAGAGCATTTTATTTTCAATGAAACTTAATACCTTAATGAACTTTAATGGATTCCATACTCAATCATAGATTTCTAAAGATACAAAACAAGCATAATAGCTAAATAAAATAGCCAAGAAAGTAGAGCAAATGAGTACCTTAGCTTACAATGATGGAGGAAGAAGCTAACTCTATTTTCTTCAAGAACCTTGGAGGGAGGGAGCTTCTTCTTCTTCATCACAAAGCGCAGCAAGGAAGGAGGGAGGAAGAGCTTCAACTTTTGCAAATGGAGAGGAAGAAGGAGGTTGAACTCCTTCTTAAAGGAGAAAAAGGAGATGATGAAGGGCATGGCCTATAGGAGAGGAGCAAGTCCTCTCCCATCACAACATGGAGGGAGAGGATGGGGAGCATGGGCCTCTTTCATGTGCCAGGGAGAAGAGAGGGATCAGTCGTAGAAATGAGGGAGGAAATAAGGAAATATATTTTAAGAAATAAATAATTTATTTATTTCTACTTTTTAATTTATTAAAGATTCAAATTTAATAAACGTGCTCTGAAAAATCCAAAAAATTCACCCCTAGTTAATTTGGGGGTGAGGAATCTAACAGGGAAGTCGGCTTTCGATTCCGATGATTATTTAATTATTCTATTTTTTTCGGAGTATTTAATTATATTAAAATATTCGCGAAAATTTGACGACTTCCAAACGCATCCAAAACATCACCCCTAGCTAATATGGGGGTGACAATCACAATGGATAAGTCAAATTTTGATTTCAAGGTCAAATTAAATATCTCCAATTTTCCTTAATTAAATATTATTAAAATATTTCAAATATTCAATTTAGCTCTGCATCGCACCAAATCTTCAGGGATTGGTTCTAATGACTAGATGAACTCAACAGAATAATAATTAAGATATGATTAAGCTAAAATTAAGCTGGGTAACAACTTTGAGTTGTTACAAGTGGTGCTCTGGTGTGCTTTCGTGAGGTTCCGAGGTGATTTGGAGTAAGAAGTGAAATTCAGAAACAACACAGGCACTGCGGCGTGCCGCAGTGTGCTCTGGAAATTCAAACCTGAGACTGATGCACTATTGCGCGCCTCAGCATCGCACCAAATTAGCTCTGCATCGCACCAAATTAGCTAGGGGTGAATTTTTGGGATTTTTCGGAGTGCATTTCAAAAATCAAAATTTTTAAATAATTAAGGGAAATAATTATGTAATTATCCGATCCCTTATGTGCAATTTTCCCAATCTTTATTATTTTGGCTGACAGCCCCCCATGTATTTCGATTGGTCATTCCCCCTTCCTCCCTAAGCCATGCCATCCATTAATGCTCAAGCATGATGGCTCTACCCCTCTAGCCCCTTAGCCATGATGAGGCCTCCCCTCCCCTCTCCTCCTTTAAAAGGAGAGCTCATGTAACAACCCAAATTATTACTTGACTCAATTAAGACTAATCTAAGTCTTAATTTAGGTTCTAAGTCACTAATTAAGTGATTTGAAACTTATCTCTAAAACCTTGGTCAAATTTGAAGTCAACAAAGTCAAATCAGGAATTCTAGAAAATTCCAAATTCTAAAAAATTGACTTTTTATCTAGACCTCAAAATGAAAATCTGACTTCTCCATTGCATTCAGAACACCCAAATTAGCTATGGGTGAAATTTTGAAGGCATTCGGAAGTCGTTGGATTTTCGTCGAATATTTTAATAATATTTAAATACCTGAAAATTCAAATAAATAAATACTCATCAAATCAAAAATCCGAATGCGTCGTTGCGTTCAGCACACCTCGATTAGCTAGGAATGAATTATTGAGAATTTTTGGAGCATATTCAAATGGTTATTTCTAATTAATAATCAATATAAGTTAATAGAAGTTTAATATTATTTAAGTAATTTAATTGGCGCCGTTTGTTTTCTTTGTGATATTACCATTGCATCAAATGGCGCATCGCAATCGATCGATCACAGATCGAATGGTGCATGTGCTTCTTCCTCTTTGTGCTCCCGCGTGTCGCAATCGACTCGCACGCGGCGTATCGATCGCCAGGTGGAAGCCATTGCCGCATTAGGACTCCCTTGAAGATCCTCGAATGCAGAATGCTTAATCCCATTTAAAGAAACTTATCTTCGTTTGGAGTTGATTGAGTAGTGAAAGCGTTATCTCGAGCAAAACCTAACAAAGATTCTTCGTCGATCATAAGTACTTCTCTACCCAATTATTTCATTCGAATGTTATTGATATTTAGCAAATTTCTTCTTAATTGTAATCTTGGCTATTGTAGTTAATCATTGAATGTTACTAAGCTCGAATTGCTTGAATCATGTCATCGGGTGTCTGTTTAGGGCATCGAGTTTAGAGAGGCTAGAATGTTCCAGATCTTAGCATGTAAGACTCATTAGGAAGATCTATTATCGAGCTTCAGTTTTGTTTTTGTGTTGATCTTGGAAGAGCTCAGTGTGGCGTGCAAACGGAAACCCTAATATCTTCTATCCACCAAAGAGCCATCGGGGAAGAAGCCGTATTTTGGGCCGGGTCCATGTCGGCCCGTGGATTTGATCCCGGGTTCGCTCTTTGTTGTGGTCCTGCCATGATAGCAGTAGGGCCCACCGCGTGTAGACCTGCAAATTAATTATGAGCAGTTTTTATATATTAATACGTTAAAAGTTAAAATAAATATAGTTAATAATAAATCAGTTTAACTAAATTAAACTTATTAAGAATATGTCCACACTTTAGGAACCCATAATTTGCAAAATACAAATCCAATAAATACAAATAAATATATCATTTTGATCAACAAAAATAGAGGAACGTTTTGGCACTGTCAATTTTGCAATTGGACCTGTATTTAGCAAAGTGACATTTAGGATATTTAAATAACCCTAAAAAGTGTTACAAAACTTAATTAGCCCATAACTTTGCACCCAATGATCCAAACATATTGAATATGGGTCTTAAAGTGATCAAAAAACCCTAAGGATTAATTTGGTAGTATTCATCTTACTGTTTGGATTAGTACTTGCCTAATCACTTTTAGGACCTAACCCTAATTAGGCCATTAAACCCTAAAACTTCAATTGACCATAACTTGGTCAATTAAGCTCCAAATTGGATGATCTAAATATCCATATAGATCATAAAAACATGATTAACAGTAATCTGTAAAAATATTTAGGATCCAATGGTTAGATTTATTAATCACTCGTAATTACTCTAAATGTTGATTAGTGAATTTTAGCAAATCTAGTAATCCAAATTGAGTGATTTAAGTTTCAGAGGACTCCTAGAACCACTTAAAATCTATCTGTGAAGTTGATTAGTGTTTGAGTGCTTAATTTTGCTAATCACTCACTAATCACTCTTAACCCTAAATTGGTCATAACTTAGTCAAATTAGATCCAAATTGAGCCTACCACATGTCACTATGATCAGTGGACTATTTGTAAACTATAGCCACTGATTTTGCTTAATTTGGACACTAATTGACAAAGTTAAGTTTTTGACCCATAATTAAGAAACCCTTAATTAACATTTTAACCCTAAATCTTGTATTGGTCATAACTTGGCCTATACTTATAAGAATTTAGCAAATTTAAATTCTATGAAAAGCTTAGACAGTAAAGATCAATAATCTGAAAAAAAATTTAACTTTTATATAGCCAAATTCCTAATTTGCCCTTATGAGTCAAATTCACTAATTTGATCTCATATGGCTTAATAATCACCCAAAATTAATTTAGTTATTGTCTAATCATACATTAGACAGTAAAAAATACTTTCCAAAAGAAAATTTCAGAATTAAATCCTTAGATCAAAATTTGATCTTTTGAACCCTTAAGTAGGGGCAAAATGGTCATTTTGCCCAAATTTAGGGTTTAGCCTTTAAAAGCCCTAAATTCAGTTTCTAATCACTAAAATCAGTAAATATAATAATTTAGAACTGAAATTAATCAAATCCAAGTCAAAATTAGATTTTGATTTAAAATCTCAAAATTTACTCCTTTAGGAAAATTTCCTAAGTCTTAAGTGAGTGATTTCTCCTTCTTTAATCATTCTTAGACCTTTCCTTAGGTCTTTATAACATTAGTTAGGATGTGTGTCTTGAGAGATACTCTTAGTAATTAAGAGTCTTATTTTCTAAGATTAGGAATATATCTTAAGTTAGAATTTATCTATTGAGTAAATTGGGTTACTCAATTAGATGAAACCTTGAGTTTACTAGTTTCTAGATTTTCTCAGTTTATTAAATGATTATTTGATCTTTAAACTTTAGAACTAAGAATAAAGATCTATCCTAATAAATTTTATTTATCATTAGGATTTGCCTTAACCTAATCTGTGAGTTTTGGGTTCTAAACTAGACCCTTAGATTATACCTTTAGATTAAGTGATTAGACCCATCATCTGGAGTCTAATTCTTAATCTTTTCATCTTAATTTGGCTAATCAAGATGAGGTTGGGATGAACTAAATTATAAAATTAGGTCGATGATTTATTCTTTTTAACCAAATAATCGTCTTTTGATTAAGTTATAATTAGGACTTGGCCAGTCCTAATTATCTTCAACTAGTAGGATTCGTGATTTTAAGTTACAGAATGTGTAAGAATTGATGATTCTGAAACTTATATAACTTAGAGTAGATAGAACAAATAAAGTAGATAATAACGGATATCACCTGTGTTTTAGATAGAGTTTCTTGCTCATTTTGATTTTGATGCTTCGCATTCCTTGATTTTGAGTCTTATACCTTGAACATATATTATGTACTTAAGATATTTGATAAATATCTTATGTTAATTTGGAACATTCATAAGCAGCATTATGTTTTTGTTTCACAAGTGGTTTGTAAGGTGTAGCTTGATTAGTATACCTCTTCGATCAACCCGTTCGGGTCGGCAACCTTTCGAGGGTTTAATGTCTAACAGTCTATGGCCATGCCTAGTCCGAGAGATAGGATGGATAGACTCTTGCCATACTGACTATAGTGTCAGGATTCTGATATGGTTATACTAATTCAAGTACACTTACATTCAGTTCTGCTTAGCTCATCAGGCTAAGAGTTTTCAGTGATGTTCAGTTCAGAGTTTCTTAGCTCATCAGGCTAAGATTTGCTGAGTATATTTTCAGTTTGAGTGACTTAGATGGTCACTGTAATTTTTGTTTTCAATTACTGTTTTACTTGCATATTCTGCATTGTAGTACTGTTTTACTTACAATTTTCTTCCACTTGTTTCTATATAGGATGCTAGTTTTACTTACTGTTTTCATATGCTCACATAGGATGTTAGTTATTTTCAGTTTTATACTGTTCAAATTATGTATGTCACCTAGCATAATCTGTTTGATCATAAGCATATTTAGGTTATACTTTTCTTACAGTTTTGTTTAGTCTTTTGCTTACCTGTCTTTGTTGCAGTTGCTTGGAGGAGGTATGTATTACTTCCTATTTTGCTTAGTTATAAAATGTTTGTTTATAACTTATTACTGTTCTTTTTGTACGCTTTCTGCACCTATTTTGCTCAGTTCTAGTTTATGGTGATATTCAAGTAACTTAATAAAATTGTTTACCCTAAAATATGCTTAGATAATAGTCTAACTAGTTTTTCTTTTGTTGGCTGGGGCCCTACCATTATAAAACTGATAATGGTAGGTTTTGAGTTTGTTAGAGCAGTTGATCCAGTGGAATGCTTACCATTGGAGGAGGAGCCCATTCCTGAAGATCTTTAGCTTTAGTTTCTTTTGCCTGTGAGATCGAGAGTTTCCTTTTTCAGTTCTCTTAAATTTATTAAATGTTGTAATAATACAGGTTAACATTCTCTTTTCAGCTCTTTACTTATTCTGTATTGTTGTATTTATACTGTATAGATGGATGTTATACTTTTATTGCTTCCGCACTCTGAGTTCTTGTATGATCATTTAGTGATAGTATTTTGGGTTGATTGACAAAGTCCTTAATTAAGTTGGATTAGAACATGTGTCTAATACAATCCTAAGTGGGGACCTTGTCATTTGGTGACCCCTCCATCATAATCGTGTTAACTTAAGGGTTAACAGGACCACGGTGGGGCAGGGCTGCCACAGCTCAGCCCCTCCTCTAATGCTTGCTGAAAAATTTCTCATCTCTTTTCTCTCCATTGTCAAGTCCTTAGTGTTGAAGGAAGGAGCTCATCTCCAAAGTCTTGAAGGAGATAGAACTTTCCTCCTCCTCCTCTTGCAAGGTCAAAGGTACCCTCTTGCTCCTCTCCTTATCTTTCTTATGATGTTATGATGTTAGAATGCAGCCTTGGAAGTCCATATGCATGTATGAAAGCCATTAAGGCTCTTAAGAACTCACAAAAATATGCTCTATTTTTCGTCTATTATGCATACCCTTGTATTCATCATCATTTTTAGTATAGTTAGGATACTCTGTTCGTGCTGATTTTGGTGTCAATGGAAAGGTATCGGAAATACCTTTCCATTGATATATGGCACTACTAATAGAACTCTCTAGATTGAGAGTAATTAAGCTCAAAAAAATGGCCCTCACTGGTTTCGCACCTGGGAAATCACCGTCTGCCGCTGCAGCGCAAGGCGCTGTAGCGAGTTGCCGCGGGCTGCAGCGGATAGGAAAACTTAGGGAAAACATATAAAAATGCACGTTGAACTAATTGAATAGTAACTTGCAAAATGGGTCGCTACAGCGCGCTGCAGCGGATTATAGCGGAAATTCCAGAACTTCGGAAATGTCGAAAATAAATTAATTGAACAATAGATTTGCAAAATGGACCGCTACAGCGCGCGGTCGCACGCTGCAGCGGTCTACAGCGCGCTGCAGCGGATTATAGCGGAAATTCCAGAACTTCGGAAATGTCGAAAATAAATTAATTGAACAATAGATTTGCAAAATGGACCGCTACAGCGCGCGGTCGCACGCTGCAGCGGTCTACAGCAGTAATTTTGCGAAAAATCATTAAATCATTAAATGAAAGTAATTGAACAGTGATTTTGCAAATCGAACCGCTACAGCGCGCCATAGCACGCTGCCGCGAGCCGCAGCGCGCTGCCGCGCAAAAAGCGCTCCAGCGCGCTTGTGAAGACCCACTTAAGTAGTAATAAGTGAAACTCTTAAACATCGAGGCGCCTTTTCAGATAACGGTAGAGTTCCTGATAAACCCCAAAGTTAAGCGTGCTCAGGTGGGAGCACTCCCAGGATGGGTGACCTGCTGGGAAGTTATCTTCTGAGGGCAAAATCGTGAGGCCTTTCTAGCCAAAGCAGACAATACCTTGGTGTTAAGAGTTTGGGCTGTTACAAATGGTATCAGAGCAAACTATAGGGTGTCAGATAGGAGCTAAGTGTCATACAAGGCAAAGTACCACTTCATGTGAGCAGCCTCTTAAACCCATGATGGTTAAGGTGCTACATGGTTGTAGGTACCTCTTAAGCTGTAGTGGTCACCTCTAGTTCTATCTACCCAATGGATGGTTCTTGGATCTGTGTGTGGATACTGACGAGGATGTCAGTTACTTAAGTTGGGGAGATTGTGAAAACCCACTTAAGTAGTAATAAGTGAAACTTTTAAACAACGAGGCGCCTTTTTAGATAACGGTGGAGTTCCTGATAAGAACCCCAAAGTTAAGCGTGCTCAGGTGAGAGCATTCCCATGATGGGTGACTTACTGGGAAGTTATCTTCTGAGGGCAAAACCGTGAGGCCTTTCAAGCCAAAGCAGACAATACCTTGGTGTTAAGAGTTTGGGCTGTTACAGCGCTGTAGCGCCCAAATTTGCAAAATTTCCCAGAATTCTCTAAAAACTGCCCAGTTTTGGCTGAAATAGTCAAAACTTCACTGTTTTGATATTTTAAGACCCCTATGACCCTAGTGGGGCTAAGTTATATTAAATTTGAACTTATTTTAGCTAAAATTGAATATTGCATAAAATTCAATGTTAAAATCAAATTTGAAACTTTGTTGTTATTATTAAATGCTCAACACCTATCATATAGCTTGAATATATTGTATCTATTGCCAAACAATAGAGTCTTAAGTGCTTGAATTAAATACGTGTATCATAATAACCAAAATAGCATAAAACTTAAGTCTTCTAGATTTGTGATTAAATGCTAATCCCTTTAGTTTAATTCTAGAATTTGATTAGCATTAATTACCTCTTTATGTATCTTTTTATTTTTATGCTTTTATAACTTTAGGATGTATGTTAGGATACCTTAACATTTAGTTGGACACTTAAATGTGCTTACTTGAACTTAAGAATCTTGATAGCTTGATTAAGTAGATGATACTTAATCCAAACCTAAGTTTGACATCAATAATACACTAATAATACATTGATTTGTCATTGATCTTTAAATTAAACATTGGTCTTAATGATAGAAAGGTTAGGGGTTAAACCTTAGCTTGTCTTGATTAAGATCTAAACCTTAATCACTTAATTAATTAACTTGATTGTAAGATAATTTAATTGACATTATTCCAATAATGCATATGATTCGATATTGATCCTAAATCATTAAATTAGAAGTGCTAAGGATAACATTGAATATGTATGATTGAACCATCTAAATCTAAACTTTAGATCTTTGATTTTCTCTTATACAAGACAATTAGTGTAAGATGGAAATAAAATTGTAATGATTTATGCAATGATCTAACTCTAATAAGATCTTTGATTTTATCCAATGATTGTAGAATAAGAAAGGATCAAATGAATTTTAATCATCTGATCTGATCACCTTAACCTAAGTATAACAAGTAAACCTTAAGAAGTAGAAAAGTGAGATCTTAAGGGTCTTGCTATAGGATCATTGTTGAAATGGTTAAAGACCTTAACTAATGATATATTGAGGTAGGAAGAACTTTTGTAACTTATTGAGGTAAGAACCTAGTTGATCTTTCATAACTTTATAAGTTGAACTTGATACCTTGTGGTAGAAATCACCTAAAGTACCTGAATGTGGCTCATTCCTTATAGTAGCAACCTATATTGAGTGATCCTTTGATCATATCCTTGGAGCCTTGTGTAGGATACACCTACTTAGAGTAAGGATTAATAGATTTGATAAATCCTTGTTAATTAAATAGAATCATCTGAACTCGGATTATTGGTTGGGTATAGTAGGGTATACCCATATTACTGGATTATTTCAGTAATATTCAGGATTAGTTGATTCACTCTAATGTGGACTTATGACCAGGTGCTATCTTGCGGGATTAGCCGAATACAGTCCCGTTAGAATAAATCTTCCAAGACTAAGAGTGTTACAATTAGTGAACAGGATCCTTAGTTTGAGATGTAAACTACGACCAGGTTCTGCCTCCTATCGTAGTGCACTTCGATAAGTACAGTTTAAGCAAACTAAGTATCTTAAATCACTTTGTGTAGACCACTAAGTATGCTTGTAATTAGGGCATTTAACGGCTTAGCTTGAGATATAAACTGTGACCGGGTTCTGCCTCCTATCGCAGTGTGCTTCGATAAGTGCAGTTTAAACAAGCTAAGAGTTAAATTTATCTTTCTTGCAAATATGCTAAATATGTGTATACAATCATCCCAGCTAATGATTTTTAAGTAAACTCTCAACCTTAACCAATTATCGAATTAGGATTTAGGAGTCAGAATCCTTTTAGCAAGATTCTGCATAATGGAGACTTTGAATTCATTATCAGATTTTAAAGCATTTTCTGGATTTATCTCATGTAGTTTAGAAGCATAAGCATGAGCATAAGCATGATGTGTAAGTATCAGAATGATGTGTGAGTATTAGAATGATGTATAAGTATTAGTGATGATTTAAGAGTTACGGAATGTTGCATACATTGACTGGGGAATTTCAGGATGCATCGGCATCATCAGTAAACAGTATTCCCAATTGGATGTATGTAGACATTGGACCGTACTGCTCATAGCAGTTCAATAATATTTTAGTGGCATATCAGTAGCATACAGTATTGTGGCATATTCAGATGCACAGCTTTAGTGACATACAGTATAGTTGTACATATAATTACTCAGTCTCATATTTAGTACTATTTTGATTTATCTTTAGTATTCAGTTACAGTTCAGTTTTACTTTACATTGCTTTAGTTTTGTACAATTTTGGACAGTTTTGTACTTTCAGTTACTTTTATAGTTCTTCTGCAGATTTAATCACATTATGTAAATGTTAAATGAATAACTAGAACTGTTTAAATTAGTTCAATGTGTTAGACTTATTATCTACCATGAGGTACTTTTGGGATTCGGCAATTTGCTAGATCCCGAGCAGTATATTGTGACAGGTCAGGAGGACGCCCAGAATATTCAGGAGTTCATGGAGCACTAGGACTCTCCTCAAATTTTATTTTCTGCTTAGTATTTTCAGTTCAGTTTTATTTCTATTTCAGTAAACAGTTTGTAATAATTTTGGATGTATTTTCATTTCATTTATGGGGTGAATGTTTTTCATACAGCTTCTGTGATGAATGTTTGCTGGATGTTTGCTTTAAGCTTCCGCACACTATTTTTATACTATTTATACTTAGTATTGTGATGTGATCAGCATGCTGGAAATGCTAATATTTTATACATATATTGGATTCATATCGTATTCTAAATCAAATGTATGTATTTGCCTAATACTTATGATAAGGATACTACTCTTATCTTAAGTATTAGCTCTCAACCCCACTTGAGATTGAGTCAGTAGCCCTTTAGGTGGGCTTAATTTTCAGCCATTTCAGGGAGACGGGGTATTCCTCCCTAAGTGGCTGTAACAACTCAGGTTGTTATCTTAGTTGATTAGGACTAATCTTAGTCTTAAGACTAATCATAAGTGCTAATTAGGTCAATTGGAGTCAACCTCTAAGACCTAGTCCAAGTCAGGAGTTAAACGGATCGAATCCTGATTTCTAGAAATCCAGAAATCCTAAAAATTGACCTATTTAAATTGACCTCCAATCAAAAAACGGACACCGCCATTGCGTTCCTTGACCCCAAATTAGCTTGGGGTGAAATTTTCGTGTCAATCGGAAGTCGTCGAAATTTTGACGAATATTTTAATAATAAAAATACCCCGGAAATCGAGGTATCAAAATACTCATCGGATCAAAAATCCGACCTCGCCGTTGCATTCCTCACCCCTCAATTAGCTAGGGGTGAATATTTGGAAATTTTCTAGAATCAATTTAAATATTGATATAAAATTAGGAATTTGTTTATTAAGTATTAATTAATATTATTTTATTATTATTATTTTATTATTCGAACGGCGCCGTGCCACGCCGTCGCCCGCGCGTGATGCCGTCTCCTCCATCCGTCAGTCCCGATCGAGAGATCGGGACCGTCCGTTCTGGACCGATCGAACGGTCCCGAACCCGTCGTCTCCCTCGACGAAATCGCCGCGCCATGCGGCGTATCCGCCACCGCAGTCGCCAATCGGCGGTCCACCAGCCCTCGTCCTCTCCACCTGCGCGAGGGTTAAGACTCCCCTTCCAAGCTTACAGAACCAGGTGGGTGCGATCGAAGCTCGGACGCGCGTCTCGGACCCGATCCCTCCTCAGTCGTTCGTAAGCTCGCTCCGTTCAATGCGTGATCTAGTATTCTGCATGTCAATCATTCGAACCCGATTAGCAGTTGATCGGCTCGATCTGGTTGAGTCGACCCGATCGAGCCTTCTCAAGGGGTTCGGGGTTTAGCCGGGCGGTCTGTATCGTCCCCGAACCCTAACGACCTAGGGTAGGCCGTAGCCGGCGATCCCGGCCTCCTCTGCTAAAAGTCCAACTGCCATTAGGTAGGTTTCACCGAGGCCGACCTCTGGCCGCACGGGTTGGGCCCTACCGTCGCCGGTGGAGGCGCAAACCCGGAACCCTGATTTCCGCTGCTCGGATCGCGACGGGGGGGGGGGGAGCAGAGGCCTCTCCAGGCCGGGCCGGGTCGACCCGGGCCCGGCCCCCGTCCTCCCAAGTCGCGCGCGTACGTCGCCACGCGGCAGCTTCTGCAGCGTCTGGCGGGCCCCACCAGCACCCGCGCGTCAGCGGGTGGGCCCCTCCCGCAGGGCTGCGACCAATCCGGTCGCGCCACGCGTCCTGGCGGGCCCCGCATCCTTTGCCGAGCCCAATAATAGCTCGCCACGTTGATCTAGCGGGTCCCATGCCCATTAATAACTGCCATATTTAAATAAAAATAAAATAAATACTATATATATACACGTGTGTGTGTGTATATATATATATATATATATATATATATATATAGTTTAATAATTGTAATTATTAGTGCTCTTAAAGTATAATTCAAATAAATAGAATTATTATATAATATTAATACTGAGTTAATCTCAAATAATATCATAACCGAAATTATATACGATAATTAATGTTTAGTAATTAGATAATATGTTTATATAACCGATTTATTAATAATTATTTAACGTACTTACTTATTATATATATATATATATATATATATATAACTATAAAACAGAATGTAATCATCTTAATCAGGTTAAGCCAATAATCAATTAAGATAGTGGTTAAATATAAATCAAATATATTAGAAAAATTTAATCAGTAAGTTACTTTATATAAATATACATTTATATAATTAGTTATATTAAGATAGAAATGCTAGTATAATTAAATTAATATAGTTAATGGTCAGTTAATTGAGCTAATTAAGTATGGCAGATAAATTAAATAATTGATTAATTATTAATTATATCATGATAATTAACAAATACAATTAGTTAGTCTAATTAAACATAATTAAGATCTTCTTAGTTAATAAATAGTAATATTAAATAAATGATTAGTTAATTAATTGATTAATTAAGTATGATTAATGATTATTAGTTGATTAATTAAGTATGATTAAGATTATTATATAATTATTAATTTAATTAATGTTAATTACAATTCCTTAAATACAACTTAAGAATTTAATATAATAGATTAATTAATTATTAATTAATTACAGAATAATTAAAGGATTAATGAATTCAGAAAATATATATATAAACTTTAGGGATGAACAGTAAAATCATTTAATTTGAATAAATGAATAGTAAAATAATTCAAATTGTATTTTTAAATAGTAAATCTTAAAAGTTTAATAAATAACTTTTTATAGGATGATCCAAACATAGCCAATATAGGTCTTAAAATACTCAGAAAAATGTAAGAATTCAAATAACGTAATGTAAAAATTTATTTCGGGGTACGTATAATGAGGTAGCATTTTAGGACCTCTTTAGAGCCTCATAACTTTTTACTCGGTTATCAAAATATAGTCAATATGGGTCTTAAAATGATCATGAGAGCGGCCACATCACTGTAGTAGTATTAGTTTTCCCATTCGGACATCAGGACAAAAAGTCAACCCTAGAATCCTCGGTGAAAAATGACCAGAATGCCCCTAGACTTCAAACAGCCATAACTTAAACAAATCAACTCCAAATTGGAAAATTCAAGATGCTAACCAGCCTAGAATTTCAATGTCATCAATATAATAAAATAATATTTAGGATTTGAACCCTGAAAATTTAGGTAAATGACCAAATTACCTCTAGCCTTATTTTAGTCATAACTTGACCGTTTCTCGGCTGATTTAGGTGTACTTACTGTCTATCTTCAAGTTTGACAATAAGAAATCAATTGGAACTAAGAGAAATCAATTCTGACCCATAAGTCAAAAGTTGACTTTTTGACTCTTAAAGTAGGGGCAAAATGGTTATTTTGCCCTAAGATTAAGTTAAGTGCCCCTACCCCTTTATATAATATTCCAGAACCCTAAAACTAGTGTTATAATCTTCTTAGTATCAATTAAGTGAGTGAAATCAACTCTTAAGTTAGATTCCAATAATTTCTGTTAGGTCTTAAGCACTACACCTTAAGGACCTTTCTTGAGACTAGGACTAGATCATAGGTTAGAGTTCATTCATTGGGTAAATTGGGTTATCCAATGGGTGAAACTTTGGTTTTATTAGTTTCTAGATTTTCTTTTATTTTACAACTCATTCTGATTATTTTTTCTTTTAACTTTAGATTTAAGGTAGGAGATTCATCCTATTAAGTTTGATTACTTAATAGGATTTGTCATACTAGTAGATCACTTATAGAATAAAACTTAGAACTTATGCCTTATTCTCTTTGGATTATGTGATTAAACCTAAATCTCATGGTGTTTAATCCATAATCTATAGGTTTAGAAGATCTTGATCAGATCTTAGTTAGAATGTCTAAATTTATAAAATTAGGATGTATGATTCATTTATTTAACTCGTAGTCATTTATCTGATTGAACTAGATTAAAACCTGATCAGTTCTAGTCATTTTTAACTTGTAAGGATGAGTTTCTGAGTTACACTCGATAGTAGGAAAACAGTGATCCTGAACTTGTGTAACTTGGAATAGTTAGCAGGTTAAGTAGAAAACAAATAATATCACCATATTTAGTAGAGTCCCTTGCTTACTTTGATATTTTGTTGCTACGCATTCCTTGTAATTTTGTGCCATATTTCCCTGAGCATATCATATAAGACATTTGATGCATGAATAAAATACTAGGAAAATATGGAGACTCCTTAGATTCCTTGTGAAAATATTAAAGTAATTAATGAGAAGATAATGATTTGATGTGTTTGAGCTGTCTCTCAGTGTTCTTTTGCTCATACCGATTATTGCCCTAGTCGTATCGTGCTCGGAACCGCCCTAGCCGTACTAGTGCTAGGATCTTTCGGGTATGACTGTTGGTGACCTAACCGTATCGTGCTAGGAACCGCCCTAGCCGTACTGTGTTAGGGCCTTTTTCGTTGACTGATGTTGCCTTAGCTGTATCGTGCTAGGAACCGCCATAGCCGTACTGGTGCTAGGATCTTTCGGGTATGACTGTTGGTGACCTAACCGTATCGTGCTAGGAACCGCCCTAGCCGTACTGTGTTAGGGCCTTTTTCGTTGACTGATGTTGCCTTAGCTGTATCGTGCTAGGAACCGCCCTAGCCGTACTGGTGCTAAGATCTTCAGCCCTGTTTAGTGAGCTGATGTAGCTCTTTTCTGTATGGCAGATTGTACAGTATAGTTTTATATGCAGTTATTGTTGTTTACTTTTCAGTATTCTTATTCAATCAGCTATTTCCTTGTACTGCTTTTATATATATATTTAGGATGTTAGAATCTTGCTGCTATTTATATGTACCACTGCTATTTATATGTTAGAACTTTTCTTACAGCACATGACAGTTATGTATATTTATACGCCCTTCCTTGTTCAGTTTGTATGCGAGGCATGTCTCAGCCTCTTCCCTTTTCTTTGCTTAAGTTATAAATGATGATTTATAGCTTCCCTATTTCTTTGTATTGCTTGCTGCTTCTTTTCATATATATATGTTGCTTAGATGTTGTCAAATAGTGATATTACTTAACACTTATAATAATTCATCAGCTTAAAATATACTTAGATAATTATCTAACCATATTTTTCTTTTCTTTGGCTAGGGCCCTACATTGTGAAACCGACAATGGCATACTCCTTTCAGTTAGACGAGCAGGAGTTAGATGTGGAGCCTTACCCAGAGGAGGAGCCCGTGGAAGAAGCTGCCGTCTAGTTCCTTTATACTTCGAGTGAGGATGAGTGGTTTTCATTATATTTTTATTTAAATATTTTAAATGATGTAATAATTCAGGTACTGTTGACTGTGTATTTGGATTGTATGCTTATATTCTGAGTTCTATTTTTTTCTTATTTGTACTGTGATACTTGGATGATTTATATTTCCTTAAATCGCTTCTGCACTCTGTTTGTTTACTTATACAGTGACTGTTAGTTTGATTCTGTGCTAATCCTTCCCTAATCAAGTGGATTGTGAAGTTTATCCAAATCCAATGATAAGTGAGGGGTTAGCCAGAGTGACACCCCACCCTTAACCTAATACTTTGGCGGATTAAGGGTGCGGGGCGCCACAGTAGCGCACCGCTACGCTGCCGATATGATTGTACTTAATTCTTTTGCGCGCGGCAACGGGGCGGGCGCTACAAATAATTCTCTTGCATGTTGGAGAAGAGACTCCTGGTGGTAGCTACTTTTTCTCCTCTTTATATGTAACAACCCAGGTTGTTACCTTAGTGAATTATGACTAATCTTAGTCTTAAAACTAATCTTAAGTGCTAATTAAGTCAATTGGAGTCAACCTTTAAGACCTAGTCCAAATCAGGAGTCAAATAGATCAAATTCTAATTTTTGGAAATTTCAAAAACCCTAAAATTTAACCTATTTAAATTGACCTCTGATCGGAAAACGGACTTCAGCATTGCGCTCATTGACCCCAAATTAGCTATGAGTGAAATTTTCGTGTCAATCAGAAGTCGTCAAAGTTTTGACGAATATTTTAATATTAATTAAATACCCCGCAAATCGAGGAATCAAAATACTAGTCGGATCAAAAATCTGACCTCGCCGTTGCGTTCCTCACCCCTCAATTAGCAATGGGTGAATATTTGGAATTTTTCTAAATACAAATTAATTATTTTAATAAGAAACCAAATAAATTAATTTAAATAAATTAATATTTAATTTTTTAGACAAACGACGACGTTTGAAATCGCGCCCCGCTGTCTGTTCGCGGAACGGCGCCGTCTGAGCGGACGGTGCCTCACTCGACCGTCGATCAGATCGATTCGACGGCAGTGGGTCTTTGTCCTCAAAGACTCCGCAAATCGCCACGCGGAGCGTCGCCGCACCCGTGGCCTATCGGCAGCCTCCCCGCTCTCGTTGGATCCGCCCACGAGACCATAAGGACCTCACCGACGCCTAGGATGGGGTCGTTTTTTGCGAATTAGGTCATCAGGAGAGGTCAACGGGATCCTCGACGAACCTTAGTAGCCTCGGCTTGTTCACCCTCCAGGTACTTCGAGCTCTCCTGAAGTTAATACGATAGCTCATTTTCTTCATCTAAAATGCTATTTCACATCCTCTACTATCGTGTGATTACATCTAATTGAACCTAGCGTTCCGAATTGCTCTGGTTATTGGCGTGATCCACCGTGTTGAACGGTTCCGTTCAAACCCGTCCATGAGTCGTGTCTTAGGTCTAGGGTTTGCAATCAATCCCATCCACCCCGAGCGGGCCGACCACGTATCGCCTCCGCGTGCTACGGGCCGGGTTGGCGACAGCGAGTGGGGCCCGCCTACGCGCGTGGCACGCGCCAGTGGCGCCGCGTGGCCATGGTGGGCCCGGAGCCGCGTTAACTGTCCTTTCGGTCCTGACTGCGGGTCCCACCCGCAGTCCAGTAGCCTCCCAGATCTCGCCGCGTGGCAGTGGGGCCCGCCGCGGTCAAATTCTGCAGAAAAAGTTAATAATTAAAAAATTATATTATATTATATATATATATATATATTTATAGTTATATAGACATTAACTCAGAAAATGTAATTTAGTTAAAATACTAATTAGCTGATTAAGATAATTAATGGTAATAATTAACTGTATTTAGTGAGTTAGAAAACAGTGATGTTAATTAGTCAATTAATTGATAGTTAAGTTAGTTAGTATTAACATCATGTAATGAAATTAATTCAGAAAACTTAAATAATATTAATATAATTAATGAATATTAGATTAATATTTAGACAGATAATTAATAAAATTTTATTTATTAGAGTTCAATTAATATTAATTAAGATTAATTAATTTAGATATAATAACTAAATATTCACATAATAGTTAAATAATAAATAAATATTATAATAAACAGTTAGTATAAGATGGATTAATTAATTAATACTATCAATCAATTCAATAAATTAATTTAATATCTAATTAAATTTGTTAGCAATATTAATTAATTATTCAAATCCTAATTCCACAGTAATAGTACTAATAATATAATTAAAATATTTAATTAATTAATTAATTAATAAAAAATGTTAATTAATCAGTGATTAAGAATAATTATTAACTAATAAAATAGACAAATATAAATTAACTTTAAGAATAAATAGTGAATTAATATAATTTGAATAAAATAAATAGTAAATTAATACAAATTATATTTTTAAATAGTAAAACTTAAAAGTTTAATAACTTTTCGTAGGATGATCCAAACATAGCAAATATAGGTCTCAAAATACTCAGAAAAATAAATAGAATCAAATAGCATAATGCAGATTTTCATTTCGGGGTACGCATAACGAAGTAGCATTTTATGAACTCTTTAGGACCCCATAACTTTTGACCCAGTTATCAGAACATAGTAAATATGGGTCTTAAAATACTCAGGAGAGCGGCCCCATCACCATAGCAGTATTAGTTTTCTTATTTGGACATCAGGACAAAAAGTCAACCCTAGAACTTTTAGTGAAAAATGACCAAAATGCCATTCAAATGACCATAACTTGGTCAATTCAACTCCAAATTCAAAAATTCAAGATGCTAACTAGTTTAGAATTTCAATATCACCAATAAATTGAAATAATATTTAGGTTCTGAACTCTAGAAATTTAGAAAATGACCAAAATACCCCCAACCTTAGTTAAAGTCATAACTTGACCATTTGAGGTCCAAATTGGGTCTACTCCCTACCAACATACTCAGTACATTATAGGGAAGCTATAGAAATTGAGTTTGCTGAAATTGGACTTCAAACGAAAAAGTTCGATTTTTGTCACCCGTTGACCGACTCGAATTTACCAAATTACCTTTCAAACTTAAAACGTTCATAACTTAGTCAATTGACCTGGAATTGCAGTGTTCTTGGACTCTATGGAATCTTTGAACAGTAACCTACCATAAACTACATAGAAACTTAGTTTTTAGTAGGGTGAAAATTACTTAAATACCCTTAAGTCATAAACCTTAGTTTGAACCTGTAGGATCCGTTTTCTCGTCCAAATTGGACGTACTTATCGTTAATCTTCAAGTTAGGCAGTAAGAAATCATATGGAAAAGAGAAATCTCAATTTGGACACTTAAAATAAAAGTTGACTTTTCAGACCCTTAAATAGGGGCAAAATGATCATTTTGCCAAAAATTTAGGATAGACATCCTTAGCCTTTAATTAGTCTTTTAAAATACTAAAACTAATATTATAATTATATTAGTGACATTTAAGTGAGTAAAACCAATCATTAGGACAGATTCCAGAATTTTTCTAAGTCATTAACACCACACCTTAAGGACCCTTCCTGAGGCTAGGACTAGATCATAAGGTTAATTTCATTCATTGAAAAATGGGGTTTTTCAATGAATGAATCCTTGGTTTTATTAGTTTCTAGAATTTTTAACTTATTTGGATTATTTTATCTCTTAACCTTAGATCTAAGATATGAGATTCATCCTATTAAGTTTGATTACTTAATAGGATTAGCCTAAATTATTAGATCACTTTTATAATGAAACTTAGATCGTAGGTCTTATCCTTTTTGAGATTATGTGATTAAGCCCAATCTCGTGATGTTTAATCCATAATCTATAGTTTAGTAGTTTTAAGTTAGAACGTCTAAAATTATCAATTAGGTCGTAATGATTTGTTACTTAACTTTATAGTCGACTTTGATTCAGTATATTAGGACCTAGCTAGTCCTGATATTTTATAACTTATAAAGATGAATTTTTAAGTTACACTCGATAGTAGGAAAATGGTGATCCTGAACTTATGTAACTTGGAATAGTTAGAACGGATAATAGAAAATAGATGGTATCACCATATTAGTAGAGTCCCTTACTTATTTTGATACTTTGTGCTACGCATTTCTTGTATATTTGAGCTTACTTCCTTGGACATTTCATATAAGATAACTTTGTACATAAAAATAAAAACTTAGAATAATAGGATAACAGTTATCTTTGGGTCTTGTTTATGGAGATTATGGTGCACATTTACCCCGATGGACAGGGGTAAGGTGAGATCAGGATGCCTAACATTCTCATTAAGGAGAGTGTGTTAGGCTTGGGACCCGTATAGTCTTGCAGACGTGCTTGACTTCTCAGTTATTTATAACAGTTATTCATAGAAATAAAAGTAAAATAACTAAAATATGTTGCATAAGTATTGTCTGCCTTTTCAGTCATGCAGTATGTTTAGTATGTTTACAGATTGAGATGTATATATATGTGGGCCAGTTTGGCCAAGTTTTCTGATATGGCAGTCAGTATACAAAGTTTGATGTACAGTTTTAGTATTTGGCTATGTTTTGGTATTGCTTATTCAGTCAATTATTCTTTGTACAGCTTATATACAGTAGGATGTTAGATTTTATTGCTATTTATATATCACTGCTGAGATTTATTATTGTAATTTGCATATTTTATTTGATCACCAGCATATATTAGGATGTAGTATTTTCTTTCAGCGCATGTTTAGTTATTTATATTATATGTCTTACCTTGTTTACCTCGCTTTTGAGGCATGTCTTAGCCTCCTTTGTTTAAGTTATAAATATTATTTATAGCTTTTTCCTCTTTCTCATTGTGTTGCCAGACGCTCCTTTATATATTGTTGCTTAGAAAAATTGTGTAAAGTGGTGATATTGTAAAACGTATAAAAATGTATCAGCCTAAAATGTGCTTAGACAAATTGTCTAACCATATTTTCTCTTTTTTTGGCTGGGGCCCTACATTGTGAAATCGATAATGGCAGGCATAAAGCAGGTAGAGGATCCAGTACCTGAGGAGGAGCCATATCTTGAGGAGGAGCACCAGCTCGGACCAAAGCATATCTAGTCCTTAGATTTATTTGTGACGATGAGTGCATTTGCATTTCATTTTTATTTAAATTTTAAATGTTGTAATAATACAGGTACCCTTGACTGTGAATTTGGACTTATATGCTTATATTCTGAGTTATATTTCACACTTAAGTTACATTGTGATGCTTGGATGTCATTTATTGCTTCTGCACTCTGTACGTTTACTTATATAGTGACTGTTAGATTGATTCTGTGTTAATCCTTCCCTAATTAGATGGATTGTGGAGTTTATCATAATCCAATGGTAAGTGAGGGGTTAGCCAGAGTGACACTCCACCCTTAACCTAATCCTTTGGTGGATTAAGGGTGCGGGGCGCCACAATATTAGAATAAAAATTGGTATATTTCTAATCAAGAGATAAGCTCTTTGTAACTCTGTACCTCTTCAAATTTTCTAGTAGATATTTTTGTGGTGTGGCTCCATGGTTTTTTCTGTTCTTGGGTTTTCCACATAATCTTTGTTATTTGGATGTTTTGTGTGATGTGATCTCTTTCATGTATCTGCTGTGATTTTATTCTTGTAGTTTTGTGCTATTAAGTTGCCTGGTAGCTGTCAATGCAACCTCGATCCTAAATAGAAGATAGCGTACTCTATCAAATTGCTTTCGCTATAGTTATTGTGTGCTAGAAGTTCTTCATGCTCAATTCATTTTCCAACAACACATGCTGAATGTTCCTCATACTTCAACCGTTAGGAGCTTGTTGTCGGCGATGATCTGCACAAGACCGAATATTGCCCATGCAGTGGGAGTGGTTAGCAGATTCATGGGAAACATAAGTATCATTGGGACACAATCAAGTGAATTTTAAAGTATCTGGAAGGTACAATAGGCAAATCTTTATGCTTTAAAAGATCTGATATTATTCTACATGGTTATGCAGACTCAGATCTTGCAGAAGGTGTTGATAAATGGTGAAGCACTACGGGATGCGTGTATACATTAGGAAGTGTAGCGGTGAGCTGGATTTCTAAACTACAAAATACTGTGGCGCTATCTACCACGAAGGCGGAGTACATTGCCATCACAGAGGAAAGTAAGGTGATGATCTGGTTGAAGAATTTTATGGTAAAATTGGGCAAGAAGCAGGAGGATGTGAAGCTCTATAATGATAGTATGGACGTTATTCACATAGCAAAGAATGCAGCATTTCATGCCATGACAGAGCACATTCAACTCCTGTACCATTTTATCATAACACTATTGGAAAAAGGACAGTTGGGATTGGAGAAGATCCATACTTTTAAGAATCTCACTGATATGCTTACAAAAGCAGATACAGTAAAGAAACTGAAGCTATGTGCTACTTCAGTTGGCCTCGGTACATGACAATAGAGCGGGGGTGAGCCACACCACGTTCTTGACACAAATAAAAGAAGATAATAAAGAATTAATGATTGAAGATGGTGATGCCAAAAGGTATTCAAGTTGGTAATTATTATGTTGTGGAGACTGTTTAGTTTCTCATGGAGATGCTAATGGTGCGCCGATAAGCTTTTAGGAGGTTCCGAGGCGATACAGAACGAAGTGTGAAGTCCATCAACATCACAGGCGCTGCAATGCGTCGTGGCGTGCCGCAGCGTGCCTTTGGAACCCCACACCCAATAAGGATGCACTATCGCGCGCCTCAGCGATCAGCAGACCGTGAAGCGGGGGCTGCAGCGATCAGCGGACCGAGAAGTGGGCACTACAACGTGTCGCAGCAGAATCAGTTGCCACAACGGAATTAGGCGCTACAACGGTAGGCAAACAGAGACCAATGCGCTACAACGTGCCCTGGCGTCTGGCTACTCGAAGCCCAAGCTCTACGGCACACTGTAGCGCCTGGCGAAACAATTCATGTTTTGCCCTAAGTCAATTTGGGGGAATCTTGGACCATTTGAGATTTGAAATTGAGCTGGATATTTAAGGGAACAAGTTGTAGAAGTTTTTAAGTTGGCATTTAAGTTTGTGAGGCTTTGACTGCTGTGAAGAAGATTATAAGGAGAAACCCTGAGTGAGAGCTGTTGTGCAATGGAGCTCTTGTATGTTAAAAAAGATACTCCAGGTGGTGGCTGCTAGTTCTCCACTTCATCCTAGAGTAAGAGCTAGTGTTCATTAAGAAGGTCAAGCTCTTTGTAATTCTGTACTCTTCGTTTTATATAGCAAAAATTTCTGTGTGATGTGGCTTCTAGATTTTTCTCATTCTTAAATTTTCCACATAAATTTGTGTTTGGACGATTGTATGCTTATAGTTGTATTGCAAGCATGTGTTGTGATCGATTGCTTGTGAATTTTTTGTGATTTTGTTATTTGCTTAATAACCATCAACTCAACCCCGGTTCTCGATTGAGTGCGCTCGAAATCGCTTCCGCCGCGGTATACTCGGTCTGAAAGCCTCCATCTTTACCAAAAAAAAAAATATATATATATATATATATTGGTGGCCGGTGGAATATCTAATTTATTAAGGGACATATATAAATATATGGACCTTTTCTTGAAATATCTATAAATTTACTGGTAATTTAAAAATTTGTCAACTTTGGAAACTCATTTAAAATAAATTTATAATAGACATCATTTTTTATTTCTTATATTTTTTGGAGCGACCAAAGTTACTAATATAAAAATCATAATTATAGAAAGATACGTAAATAATAAAACTAAGTTCTTCAGCAACTGATTGAAATCTGAAGAGACGAATAATATATCTTAGATAATGAG
Source organism: Gastrodia elata (assembly GCA_016760335.1). Taxonomy (NCBI): domain Eukaryota; kingdom Viridiplantae; phylum Streptophyta; class Magnoliopsida; order Asparagales; family Orchidaceae; genus Gastrodia; species Gastrodia elata. The sequence goes on from CM028673.1 coordinate 1,063,998, forward strand.
TTTTATATATGAGACTATATATTTAGCCGAGAACAAAGTCTACGATGCCAACTAGATGCTCTGAATAGTCAGCGTGAGATTAGCTCTTAAATATCTCTTAAAAAATATAGATGATTAAAATTTATGATTTAAAATATGTATTTTTATGAGTATCATAATTAAAAGTGAATTTAATTATTCTATTTAACTCTTTAAATTCTAATCATCAGTATCTTTTAGAAAATATATGAAAATTATATAGCAAAACTCTTTATATAAAGACAAAAATAAATAAAAAATAAAATCGTGATGGCCATACTCCATCCAATAACATAATGTGCCAAGGAGTTGTCAATTGCAATACTCCATCCAATAACATAATGTGCTCCTCTGCCATAGAAACCATGGCATTAAATGGACTAAAAATAAAATACCTCGAGGCACTAATGGCGCACAGTTTCGGGCATCCTGAGGCACTGTACGCCCAACGAACTGCATTTTTGCCAAGGAGTTGACCCTTTGGCGTGCACGCAGCAACAATGGTGGCAACCAAAGGTGGGGTTTCAGCATTGAGCACAAAGGATGCGCATTTTACTCGGAAACTAGTGAGAGAGTGTTCTAAGCATTGAGCACAGAGGAGATAACTCATGAGAGATGCTATAGTTTTCTAAGCTACACATTATATTATATGAATTACTTAAAATTTCTTTACAGTTTGGATAAATAATAAATAAAGTAATCACAAAATATATTCTATACTAAAATTATCAAATTTTCCTAAAGGATTAACGGTTGAGGACCATAATTAGTCCGATTAATCTGCTGCTTGGAAAGTCGGCACGACGGTGCTTACGCCATCGCATGAACCATGTAAAACAGATTTCACTATTTGTAAAGAAAGATTGCTTACAAAGTTTTATGCAACAAATTGTTTTTGCAAAAGAAATGTTTCATTAGTTTACTTCAAAATAATATAAATATTATTTTTAAAGATTATATTAAAATAATATTTACTTTGGTGCAGTTGTACACAATACTTCTCTTTATTTTTAAAGATGTTCTTTATGGTACTCAGAAAAATTTATCTAATGAGATATGGACATCATCTCAATACAACTAGAGCTGTCCAGAAATTCAAAATTCAAATTTGAATTCGAGACATTTTGACTCGACTCAAAATATTTCTAGTCGAGTTCGATTCATACATCTTGACTTGAACCCTATTTAAATTGACTTGAAATCACTCAAACTTGACACAAACTCGATTGTAACTCAAAATTGAGTTTGAGTATGAATTGACTCGACTTGAAGCCAACTATAAATACAACTTTTAAAAATAATATTTATGTTATTTTGAATAAAATAAAATAATATACATTACAATCCACAAATTTTTTGAGTGCTACAAATCAACCTAACCAGCTCATTATTTTTCCTATAAAAAGCATGCGCAGGCAAAAGATAGATGAAGGCCTCATTCTAATCCAGCAATGGAGCTGCTTGTTCTGGCAGTTGGTTTGCTGGCCGCCGCCGTCGCCGCCGACGGCAGCGAACTTAGATACGGCTTTTATGATAAGACTTGCCCGGAGGCTGAGAGCCTCGTCTTCCGAACGATGAGCGCAGCCTATGCGGAAGACAAAGACACAGCTGCTGACGTCCTTCGACTGCACTTCCATGATACTTTTGTAGATGTACGCCTTCTCAACCTTTAATTTTGTCAACAATATTATTGAGCGCTTCTTATTGATATATATGCAAAACGGGAAGGGATGCGATGGATCGGTGCTGCTGAACTCAACCCCCGGAAACAAGGCGGAGAAGGACGCGGATGTAAACTTCAGCCTGCAAGGGTTCGACATAATAGATACGGCGAAGTCAGCGGTGGAGGCGGCGTGCAGGGGGACGGTGTCGTGCGCTGACATCCTGGCCTTCGCAGCGCGGGACGCGGTGGGGCTGGCGGGAAAAATACGGTACAGAGTCCGAGGGGGGCGACTGGACGGGCTGGTTTCGAGGGCCTCGGAGGCGGAGGCCAACATTCCGTCCCCTCTGTTCAGCGCCGGGCAGCTGATTGAGCTCTTCCGCTCCAAGGGCCTGAGCTCGGACGAGCTGGTCACGCTCTCCGCCGGCCATTCTATCGGCGACTCGCGCTGCCGCTCCTTCGTGAACCGGCTCTACAACTTCAGCGGCTCCGCGGGAGGGGTCGACCCCTCCCTGAATCCCGCATTGGCGAAGAAGCTGCAAAAGGAATGCCCCTTCCACGCCTTCAGCAACAGCACAGAAGTGGATCTGGACGTGGTGACGCCGGAACGGCTCGACAATATCTACTACCGGAATGTCAGGACGGGGCGGGCGCTCTTCACGTCCGACAACCAGCTGCTGGCGCGGAAGAAGCTGAGGGATCAGGTGCTGGAGAACGCGCGGAATGCCAATCTGTGGGCGGCCAAGTTCGCAAAGGCAATGGTCAAGATGGGCGAGATCGACGTCAAGACCGGCAGCCACGGGGAGATCAGAAAGAAATGCGGCGCCGTCAATGCTTACTAATTAGTCTTAACGTCCATCACAAATAATTAAAACTATTTCATTAGTATATTTTAAGCAAGAAGTGGTTAAGAATTAATAATCTCAAGCAATTCATGTCCTTAACATGATTATTTTGGATGATGGAGTTTATCTATGATAATTGCAATTTTATATCTCCATTAGCATTGCTTCTCTTAAATAGCTCTTTTGCATGAAAATTAATGCACGTGGAAATTACTCCCTTCTATGATATTTGCTATTTATGTTTGATTCCTTAGAACCAAATAATGTAATTGAAATGATCAAAATACTTGGTAGCATTTAGATATAAAGCTTCTCATATGATATTTATAAAAATTAATACATTTAAATTCAGTGATCAAAACTTCAATTTTATATATATTTGAATTCTTTGTATTTTATTACATAGGTGGTCAAATTGTCATAAATATTTGATTTATACCAATCAAAATATACACAAAATATAAATTATTTAATTAATTTATTTTATTTTTATAAGTCTAATTAAATTTAATTTGGTTGTTTTAATAATTAAATGCGGAAGTCGTCTCGATCGTTGGAGCTGAGCCACGTCCAATGACTGATGATCAAAATGATATCGTGGGTAGATCACTGACTAACAGATCTAATCAAACGAAGTTCTGATGGGCGGATCAAAACTAAATCACGAGATTCATATTCACCATCAAAATTAAATCGAAAAGATTCGCCAACGAGAATTAACATAAATATTATGGATTAATCTCAGACCGTTGGATTACGCCTCTGGATAAATGGCTTATGATCAAATAAAACCATTGATTCAGATTAACCATTATATTAGATCTGATGATTGTAAAAAACAATTGAAAACATAAAGTAGATCAATATCATATGATTTAAATAGGTTCATCAAATAGCCATAGTAAATCAAACTTATCGATTGCTTGATTAATGTTATAAGGAAAATCGGTGGGCCTATAGAACCCTTCAATTGTTCCGCTTCCATAATAATTATCTGTCGCGACACCCAACCGCTAGAACTTACTCCACATGTATAGCGACCAACCCAATGGGAGAATTAGCACGGGAAGCGTCTCATTCAACTCTTCTCGAGCTAACATACATGTTAGAGTTGTTAATCACATATAGAGTCACCCAAATGTATTAGCACCAACCCCGACACTCCACAGTGTAACAACCCAATGTTGTTACTCTGATTTATTTGAACTAAACCAAGTCCTAATTCATGTTCCGTTATACTCAAATAGTCATTAAAATCTAACCTTGAAAATTTGGAATCCATCGGATCTCGATTGGAACAATTTACTATTTTGTCAATTATTTGACCTAGAAAATTACCTAGATTAAATTGACATACAAATCAAAATCAGAGTTCACTATTGAATTACTCACTCCCAAATTAGTTATGGATAAAATTTTGAGAATTTTGAGAAATTTTGAAAGTCATAAAATTTTCCTGAATATTTTAATATATTTAAAATTCTCAGAATATTAAAATAATTAAATTGATCTCAAATGAAAAATTGGACAACATTTTTGAGTTCATCACCCAAAATTAGCAGTTGTCTTTTGTTGCTTTGCAATTCTAGCTCACTTTTACCTTACAGTTCAGTTTACTTCTGCTATATTTTCATTTTCTGCAGTTCTTACTTATTTTATAGTTTAGTACGCCTTCCGCTATATTTTCATTTTCTGCAGTTCTTACTTGTCTTATAGTTTAGTACGTCTTCTACTATATTTTCATTTTCTGCAGTTCTTACTTGTCTTAGTTTAGTACGCCTTCTGCTATATTTTCATTTTCTACAGTTCTTACTTGTCTTATAGTTTAGTACGTCTTCTGCTATATTTTTATTTTTTACAGTTCCTTTGTAACCACAGCTTTAAATATTCAGTTTTACCTTTCAGCAGTTCACTTTTACTTTTGGCATGATAGGATGTTAGAATTTTACTTTCAGTTCTGTACTTTCAGCTTAGTTGTAAAGCAGCATGTTTTATATTGATCATATACTTAGAAGTTTTATTTATATTTAGTAGATTTCTTTATGCATTACTTGACCTTTTTTGCAGCTTGAGTTGAGGTATGTGCTTACCTCACATCTTGTTAAGTTATAATTATGTTAATTATAACTTTGTTACCTTTCTTTAATGCTTACTACTCTTATTGTTGCTTAGTATTGTGATATCATTAAAAACTTAATAATTTACAGTCTAAAATGTACTTAGACGTTTTGTCTAACTAGAATTTTATTTTGTTGGCTGGGGCATTACCATTGTGAAACCGACAATGGTAGATTCTGAGCTGTTCGAAGTTGTGGGACCTTCTGGAGATCCGGTTCAGGAGGAGGAGCATACAGGAGAAGATCATTAGTCACTACTAGATATTGTGAGGATATGAGAGACTTTACTTTCATTACTACATAAACTTTAATATCATTTTATAATAATACAGAATTTAACTACTTTACTTTTCATGCTTATGTATTTTGAGTTGTACAATTTTTATCTGAATTGTATGGATGTTACACTTATTTTTCTTCCGCACTCTGATAAATTATAGTATACTCATTTAAGTGATTGTTTCTGTTGCTACTCTTTGCTTATTAAGGCACATCCTCCCTTAGCATTTAATTAAGAAGGTCCATTCCTTAATTTAAATGTTAAGTGAGGGTTTGCTAAGTGACAACCACCTCCTAATCTGGATAATTTGGGGACGGTCGCCATAAGTTAAGTGTGACATTCTTATCTTAAGTCATAGTTAAGGTACTTGCACACATTGGATTTATGGGAGATGATTTAATAAGTACTTAATGTATATGAGTATTTGCATAACTTATATGCCGATCACATCACAATACTAAGTATAAGTAGTAGTAATAATAAAGTGCGAAAGCCATATAATTCATCCATAATATTCATCACAGAAGCTAAGTAAATACATTCATCTTAAAAAAGAAAAAAAAATACATCCAGAGTTAAATTATTACAAGCAATTGATTTAAAAATGAAAAGAACGGTAAATGGAAAGATCTCCCAATTCACAGAAAAAGTACTAAGCAAAATAAAAAGAGTTGTGTCGACTAGTGCTCCTCGGGACCCTCCTGAATCTCATAAGTGAACTCCACTGTTGTAACAACCCAGGCTATTATCATGGTCAATTAGAACTAAACTAAGTCTTGATTATAATTCCATCACTCTAATTAAGTTATTAGGAACTCGCCACAAAAACCTAGTCCAAATCAGAGGTCAAATGAATCAAATCCTAATTTTAGAAATTTCAAGAACCTAGAATTTGACCTATTTAAATTAATCTCAAATTGAAAATTCAACTTCATCATTGCACTCATTACCCCCAAATTAGTTATGGGTGATCATATTTTTCTTAATCTCTTAATCCTTAAGATTCTATACCTTTAGAGTAAGGCTTAGTGTGGAACCTTAAATCCTTAGTTGTTAGCACCTTGGATTTAGAGTTGAATTCCAAATTGAAGTTTAAATTTAAATCACTGGATCTTGATTCTTTCTATATCAAGATTGGGTATGGGCTATTAAGATGCAATAATTAATCAACAGATTAATTATTTAACCTTTGTAGTCGATATTTCTGATTATGAATTAAAACTTTTTAAATTTTAATGTTTAACCTTAAGGCCGTGAATCTGAGATTGTACTTGATAGTTAGATATTGGAGATCCTAAGTTTGTACTATCTCAGAGACTTAAAATTAAACAACAACATATATCACATATATTTAGTAGAGTTCTTGCTTACTTTGATTTTATTGCTTCGTATACCTTGTATTTGGGCTTTATACCTTGGACATATTAGTGATTGTAGGATATTTGATAAGTATCATATGCTAGATTTAAAATGCATAAATATTATTTAACTTTAACCAATACATTTAGTTCTTCAAATATCAGCTCAATAGAGTGTGTTCTAGTTAGTCTGCTTCTTTAATTCAGTGTTTTTGTAATAGAATCAACTTGGATCCAACCATGACAGGTTTGGATAATATATGTCTGATTCTATAGTTAGCTCGAATATAGTCATGTGGTTGACTAGATGATATATGTTGGACTTTATATTTAGTTGTTTTGTTTAGCTATTTTATTTAGTCAGTTTCTATTATGGTAGTACTAACTTAGGCACATCTTTAAACTTATTTCAATTTCAGTAACTTCGTTTAGCCAATTCTCCATTACAACATTATATATATATATATATATATTATATATATATATATTGAATAGACATGCTTAACTCCTTACTTATTTTGTATAGTACCCAAAGGGGAATGCGTGTGATTTTGCTAAGGGGATATTTGTGGAGGCAGAGGAAGCTCCTTCAAACATGCAGTTGCATCACCAACGGTTTAGACAATAACTTCATGGTAAAAATAAAGACTATTTCATAATGATAAATAATTATTATTATTATAATGATTATAATAAATAAATATCGGTATTAAGACTTTAAAAATAAATGTATAAATAAAATTTATATAAATTATGAAAATAAGACATAGAGCTACATTTCTTTTGAGATAAACTTCTTTAATCTATTTTTTATTTATAAAAATAGTTTTTGTGCGAGTAACAATTTTTTATACTTAAATTTTCTTAAATAATAAATAATATGCTTTGCAAAAATCATATAATTTAGTTCAAAATTAGTATTTAATAACATATATGTTTTATTTTGATATTATTATAATTAGTGTTAAAATTGAGGCTATGATAAAATAGATTTTGCTATATGTACGTCATCATATACACATAAAAATGAGGATGATCTGATAGTTTTATGTATAAATATATGATTATTTTAATTTATCTTTTACTTGGAATAATATATAATAAAAATATTAAGAAAAAACTTTGAATTAATGAAGAATATAATTGGGAATATCATCATATAAGTTTGATTTTATTTTTATAAGAAAAAAGAGTAGTCGTAAAAAAATAAAAAGGAGAAATCTACAGGTGCCAATTGTCATCATCCTTTTTATTTGGCTCCATTGCAATACAGTATAAGCGAATCTTTGTAATGACAAATGCTAATTTGAAGTGGTATTCAAAAATTTTATTTAATGGAATTTGAAAATTATATTTATATTAAAATAATATAAATATTATTTTTAAAATTTATATTGAAATTATATTAAAATCTTATTGAATAATTTTTTTGAATATTATATCAAAAATTCTAAATAGTATTTATTTCTTCTAAAATAATATTTTTAAATATATCTCATTTAATGTAGTCATTAAAGTAGTTAAGCTTAATGATTAATTTAAATAAATAAGATTTATTAATTAAAATTATAATTAAAAATTTATTAAAAACTAATAATAATTAAAACAAAAGTATTAAAACTTTTATTGGATGATGGAAGTATGATTACTTAAATATTGTGATCGCATTATTATTATTATTATTATTATTATTATTATTATTATTATTATTATTATTATTATATTAACAGAGTTCGATCCCAGCAAACGAAGGAAGGATCTCAGTATAATCGTGCAATGGAGGTGGGTTCAGCACAGCTGCTTGTTCTGGCAGTTGGTTTGCTGGCCGCCGCCGTCGCCGCCGACGGCAGCGAACTTAGATACGGCTTTTATGATAAGACTTGCCCGGAGGCTGAGAGCCTCGTCTTCCGAACGATGAGCGCAGCCTATGCGGAAGACAAAGACACAGCTGCTGACGTCCTTCGACTGCACTTCCATGATACTTTTGTAGATGTACGCCTTCTCAACCTTTAATTTTGTCAACAATATTATTGAGCGCTTCTTATTGATATATATGCAAAACGGGAAGGGATGCGATGGATCGGTGCTGCTGAACTCAACCCCCGGAAACAAGGCGGAGAAGGACGCGGATGTAAACTTCAGCCTGCAAGGGTTCGACATAATAGATACGGCGAAGTCAGCGGTGGAGGCGGCGTGCAGGGGGACGGTGTCGTGCGCTGACATCCTGGCCTTCGCAGCGCGGGACGCGGTGGGGCTGGCGGGAAAAATACGGTACAGAGTCCGAGGGGGGCGACTGGACGGGCTGGTTTCGAGGGCCTCGGAGGCGGAGGCCAACATTCCGTCCCCTCTGTTCAGCGCCGGGCAGCTGATTGAGCTCTTCCGCTCCAAGGGCCTGAGCTCGGACGAGCTGGTCACGCTCTCCGCCGGCCATTCTATCGGCGACTCGCGCTGCCGCTCCTTCGTGAACCGGCTCTACAACTTCAGCGGCTCCGCGGGAGGGGTCGACCCCTCCCTGAACCCCGCATTGGCGAAGAAGCTGCGAAAGGAATGCCCCTTCCACGCCTTCAGCAACAGCACAGAAGTGGATCTGGACGTGGTGACGCCGGAACGGCTCGACAATATCTACTACCGGAATGTCAGGACGGGGCGGGCGCTCTTCACGTCCGACAACCAGCTGCTGGCGCGGAAGAAGCTGAGGGATCAGGTGCTGGAGAACGCGCGGAATGCCAATCTGTGGGCGGCCAAGTTCGCAAAGGCAATGGTCAAGATGGGCGAGATCGACGTCAAGATCGGCAGCCACGGGGAGATCAGAAAGAAATGCGGCGCCGTCAATGCTTACTAATCTTACAAGCCTTCTCCATCCAAAGAATAAATTTATATGCTGTTTGATATAACATTCAAGAAAAAAAAATTATTAAATAAAATTTATATTGAAATAATATTTAAATTATATTTTGATAAGTTTATGATAACGAAACATTTCTCTAATTAAGTGGATGGGATTGGAAGAGCATATATTTTGAACTATTTGCTAAATGTTGAGACAAAAACTAAAAAGGCAGGCTTGTTGTATATTTGAATTCAAAGTCTTGGAAAAGCCGCTGAAACAATTTGGCTATGGATTCAAAATCCGAATCAAATTTGAGGAGTGGTATCTCTCATTCCTTTCTGTTTCGGAAAGTTCATCGTCACTTCCATAATTATCTAAGTAGTATTTACATCGGGCAACATAAATTTAGTCTTCTATTTTGACTGTTGAATTTGTAGATTTATTGATTTGATATTCAAAAAAATTTATTTAATAATATCTAAATTGTATTAGTTGAATTTTTTTAAATATGATATTAATAAATCTAAATAATATTTATCATAAATATAATCAATCAAACGTCTCATTTGGTTGTACTAAAATATACGAGTAAGCGTATTTTGCCAGTTGTAGCATATATATTAAGAAAAGTGCGGAGCATGCAGCTCACTTAATGAAGACTCATTTCAGCAGTCAATAAGCCGATTAAGTATGTTGCTTCAAAAATCATCATATCTTAAAGAGATCGATCTTTTTAATAGAAAAATGATACTCAGAATAATTCATTAAATTAAATTTAAAAGGCTCGACGATAGAAAAATTATATTATTTCTCATTTTATTATTTTAATAAAATGGAAGTGACTCCCGCATTGGTGTATTTAAACGGTTCGTTGGGGTCCGATAAGAAGAAGAAGAAGCTCGATCTTATAATACCATGAAGCTTTGGTCAGTGAAGCTGCTTGTTCTGGCCGCCGCCACGTGGGCAGCGGCCAGCGGCCATCTGAAGATAGGGTTCTACGATATGACGTGTCCGATGGCAGAGAAGGTCGTGCGAAAAATAGTGAGCGACGCCTTCAGCGCAGACGCGGATGTGCTTCCCGGCCTCATTCGATTGCAGTTTCACGACTGTTTTGTGGAGGTATCACATGTATTCTATTATATCTTACTTAAATATATTTATATATAAAGTTTTTCTTCAAAAATCCAGGAATGTTTTGTCTTCACCCATCATGAGTCTCGAACTTAATCTTGATTCAAGCTCGACTTGAGTTCAGATCTTATACAACCCGGTCGAATATAGCTGTATTCCAGCCGTACGCTAATTTAATCTTGAAAAAATAATAATATTTTAAATTTATGTATTGAATATATTTTTCAAAATTTGAATTCTATATATAGCGTAAGAAATAAAGTATTTAAAAATATTAATTTGACTTTTTTTAATTTTAAGAAGAGAATATCTATGATTAATAATATAATCTGATTCATAATATTTTGTTTCTTGTTTTTGGCTGTTTTATCTTAAATCATCAACTTATTATTTATTTGAATTCAATGATATTTTCTGATTAAGTGTGATAAGTTAATTTTTCGTTTTTTAGTTGAGCTTGATAGTGAAAAAGTAGGCGTATGTGGTTAAGCGATATTTGCATGCGAAACAAATAATTTGTAAAATTATTATTTCTTAATGATAAATTAGCATGCTAGTTTTTAGTTATTTAATGTTTTAGAATTCTTTTTATTTTAGAAATATTTATAGATAAATATGTCTAAATCTCATAAGTAGGTACTAACGAGGTCATTTCTCGTATTTTAATCGGCCATTAATGTGTGTATGTTGGGCAGGGGTGCGATGCATCATGCACGTTGAAGTCAACTCCGGGAAACAAGGCAGAGATGGATGCCGACATCAACTTCAGCCTGGAAGGGTTCGATGAAATCGAGGCGGCGAAGACAGCGGTGGACGCGGCGTGCCCGGGAGTGGTCTCGTGCGCCGACATCATCGCGTTTGCGGCCCGCGACTCGGTGAAACTTGGGGGCGGGGTGCACTACGACGTTCCAGCGGGACGGCTGGACGGGCGGGTGTCCCTGGCCTCTGCCGCGGAGGAGAGCTTGCCATCCCCCTTGTTCAACGCCAGCCGTCTGATCGACCTCTTCGCCTCGAATGGCCTGAACGAGGCGGACCTGGCCACGCTGTAGGGGGCGCACACCATCGGGGAAGCCCACTGCCGGTCCATCGCGAACCGGCTCTACAACTTCTCATCGTCGGCCGATGGGGTGGACCCCACGCTGAGTCCGTCCTACGCAAGCCTGCTCCAGCAGCGGTGCCCCTTCGGCAGTGCGCCTGACAACAGCACCACAGTAGATCTGGACATCATAACACCGGACACGATGGATAACAGGTAGACCTGTAAAAATAGGTCAATGGGTTGGGTTCGAGTTTAACATAAGAGTTAGCAAACCCGAAATACCAACCCAAACCTGACCCGTTTGCTAAACAGTGTCATTTTTGAGGACTCGAACCCGACCTGCTCCACACGGGTAACCCAACCCGCTCTCACATTAAGTTTATTCATCCACATTTCAGCGTTCCGGTATGTTTATAAGCAGCGGAGGCAATCAAACTGGTTGATTCGGGTTATATGGGCCGACCCGAATCCCAACCCAAAATTTATGTGAATGGATCAGAACTAGAATTTTTTTCTATCGTGTCATGTCGTGTTCGGCGCAGTATCAAAAGTTGACAGCTATAATAACAGGTACTACGTGGAGCTGGAGAATAATCTTGCGCTCTTCTCGTCTGATGTGGCGCTGCTGACGCGGAAGAAGCTGAGGGATCAGGTGCGGGAGAACGCGCGGAATGGCAATCTGTGGGCGGCAAAGTTCGCAAAAGCCATGGTCAAGATGAGCCAGATCGGCGTCAAGACCGGAAACCAGGGTGAGATCAGAAAGACATGCGGCGCCGTCAATAGCCCGCCGCCACCGCCCCACAGCTCAGAATGGGCGGCAGCCATCTGATGGGAGGCTATTTATTTGGATGGCCGATATTAATGTGTTTTATGTACTCTGTTCTTTCATGCAGAGAATAAACTAGGAGAGTATTGTCCTATGGTTAACTCATCTTTGCATTGTCAGTTAAAACACTTAATCTGAGTTTATTAAAGTGATTAATGAGTTTATTTGCCTAGTTAAGGCTATTGATATTCTGAGTTTATTAAAATGAATAAACGGCAATCCTTCTTTTTCACACATGTTAGGTACAAATAAAATTACTATTTTAAAACTTTTAATTCTATATATTTTATATGAAAAATGTTATTTAAACTCATTAATATGATATCTAAAAAAATTCATCAAATCAGATTTGGACATTATTTCATTAGTGTTTATTTATTTATATTAAAATAATACAAATATTATTTTTAAAATTTGTATTAAAATAATGTGCAAATCTTATTAGATGAGTTTTTCTTATGTGCCACATCAGCAGGTCTAAATAGCATTTCTCTACACGGGTGTGTGTATATATCTATTAAATATATATATATATATTCATATAAGAGAGATAAGTATTGAGTGAATGAGAGGTTTTCTTTTATGAATAGCATATTCTCATCCAATTACTCTTACTCTTCTCTTTTTCATCTAAAATATATATATTAATTATTTTTATTATATATATATATAAGTATATATATGTATTTTTGAGAGATAAAAATCGTGTGAATCTCTCTGTGTCCACGAGCTGAGAATATAATCCAAGCATTGAGATGTGGCACAAGTCTGCTTCTCTGTTGCTAATGATGAGTTGAATGTGTAACGACCCCAATAACTGAATAGAAGATTAATCCAAGCATTGAGATGTTACCTTAGCACCCAATACTCAATTAGATGCTAAGTTGCCAAGTCACTGTATGAGTAGTTGTTAAGTTAAAATAAGGTTGCAAAATAATGCAATAGAAGATATTATTAAGGAGATACATGTAAGCATTACAAGTATAATACATTCATTCATCCCAAGCAATTACAAAATAAGTGATCATAACACAAAAATATAAGAGTAGGTAAAAATAACTTAACTAAACACAAATAGTTTATAATTTAATTATTACAAAACTATTTAAATGAAAAGGAAAGAGAGGGTACAATCATTCTCTTCATTAAACCAAAAGTGCAAAAAAAATTTAAATAATAAGCAAAAGCTTTTCATTTTAGGAGCTCTTCAAGCACTAAGACCTGCATTGCTTGAATCAAAAAGTTCTTGATCTATCATATTTTGGTAATTAAATATGATAGGACAAATCCAATATAAAAAAAAGTATACTTAGACCAAATAGTCTAAGCAAATTTTAAGATTTATTATATTTTAAGTTAATAGTATATCACAAGCATTAATTTATAATTTAAACTAAACAACAAAGCTATAAAAGTTACAAGTAGAGGAAAAAAAGTAGACATAACTGTAAATAAGATAATATGAAATAAATTGAGTAAAAATAGTCACTTGTATTTAAGTCCTAGTCTACATTCCAAAAATGATAAGGGAAAAGCATCCTAAATAGCTAGAAATTACTATGTGCATTTAAAATAAAATAAAATAAAAATAATACATATTCAATAAAACTTATGCTAAGTAAGCAAATGAAATACAGTGAAGCATTAAATGAAATTAAGTAATGTACAGTATATTTTAAATGAACTGTAAGTAAGTAAAATACAATACTGAAAATAGAGAGTATAAAGTATGGAAAGTAAAGAAGTATCTTAGACTCTTAGTCTAAGACAAATATAGCATAGGACTATGAAAAGTAAACATGATTAAATAGTTATGAAGAGATTTACAATCAATAAGATTGTAAGAGAACTCTTATATTATTAGTTAAAGTTATATTTAGAAGCTATCTGATTCCGTGAGAGTATTCAACAGAATGGGACAAGGAGTTAAGCACGTCTGCCTAATTAGATACAGTGGGGGGGGGGGGACATTCACATTTACCATCTCTAAAATATGAAGTCATATTATAAGCTATATCCTTTTTGTTCAAATTATCATAAGGCATTCCCCGTAAAGTTTTATGAAAGTTTTATTCATACATAATGAATCTTGTATGAATGTTAAAGGAAAAAGACTCAAAGCTAAGCAAGTATTCAATAAATTTCAATAATTATAAACTATGTGATATACTTTTATTATCTAAATTTTAATGATCTACTTAATGATTGGAGGTAATTGAGCTCCTAATTGACTTATAGATATTAATTTTTAAGTCAATTATTATTAATAATAGAAGAAAAAAGGAGATTAGAAAAATGATATTTTCAAATAAATGAAGTTCATCCTATACTAGTCCTAAACTGATCAAATCAATTAGATTATTGATTAAAGCTTAAGAAAATTAGCAAGGAAGAGTAAGATTCATAAATTGCTAAGCAAATAGAAGTATAAGCTAAAGAAGATTCTATTAGCTTCATTTAAAGAATAAAAGGGAGTTATTGTTCTCTAGTTTTAATCAATTAAGAACTAAATTTGGAAGGTTATAGACTATTGAAATATGTGCTAATCATCTAAGTGATTGTTTGAATATTAGTCTTATCATTAGTTCTTTTAAAGAACTTTAACTTAGCAATTGAAAATGTTAAGCTAAAATAGAATATAAAAGAAATTGAAAAATTCTTAATCAATTCTAATATGTAGCTATAAGAGAAGTAAAACATGTAGGAACATAAGAATCTAATTCCAATTCTAAATTTTTTTGCATGAATTCTATTGTATTTGCTCAAAGGAAATATATAGGATATAACATGCAAGTCTTCCATTTATTTGGAAGATTAATTGGAAAGATCAATAATATAAAATTAACATTTAAGTCAATCCATTACATAGTATTGCTTATTTCTAATTCTAATAATTTTATGTGAGAAAATTATATGAAACAATTTGTTAACATAGGATTCACACATCCTAAATCAAACATTTATGAAAAATAAAGAAGGATGGTAGAAAATTAGATCAACAATATAAAAGGCATCATCATGTGACTTAATATGCAAAGAATAACTATATTATTTCAACATTCATAAAGGACATTAATTATTCAATATAGCATCACAAAGGACAGCAATAGTTAATTTAGCCTTTTAAGGTAGAACAATACAAATTCAACATAGTAATGTACAACAACAAAGATCTATCATTGTAAAAGATATAAATATTATACTTAACATACAAGGAATAACTATATTTAATTTAGCATTTATAAAAGACAATAATATTCTAAATTAAGGAGCAAAATACCTAAAATATCCAAATATTGTCCAAATGATACGCTATACATGTCAAAGTGATTCTACTATAAGAAATAAAATGACACTAACTAGGTTGAATTTGGACAACATTGTATTTTTAGTATTTGAGGGGTCCTAATTAGGGTTAAAAATATTAATATGAGATATATGGCTCAAAACTTAAGTTTGATCTTATATTATTGTTCCTCATATTTTTGTGAGTGAAATGGATTATTGAAGTGTTCAATTTGGACATGTATAGATCAACTTATGTCATATGTAATATTTAGGAATTAATTACAATAATTTAATAAATAAAAAAATGATAAATGAGAGTATTCAACAAAATTGAAATTAAACTTTATATTAATGATCTATGCATTTTTGTGATCAATTTAGCATGCAATATTGCAGATATTAAATAAGTATTATCAAAGTTATTAATTTATTTAAAATATATTTATTCAATATAATTCTAATTTATTTAAACTGTATTAATACGGGCTTTCTTCACAGATATTGTCATTTCTTAATTAGGCCATAAAGCAGACCCACTAATTAGTTGCAGAAATGATTTAATAAGCCCGGCCCTCCTCAAAGCATTTAGTGTAATGGGCCTAAACGTTGAACGTGCCTTCCCAGTTGATTAACTGGATCCGTAGACAAACCATATACATGGACCCTGTTAACTTCTTCTCAACACCTCCAGATATGCAGGCAGTAAGAAGCGCTAACCAAATAAATCTAAGGTTACGTTAATGGCGATTAAAGAAGATTATAGGGCTGATTTAAGAGGTTTCAATTAATTCTGAAAGATGATAATCGCTTGAATGACAAGTACTAAGGCATGAAAACACATGTTAGCACTTACCTTAATTGTCGAGTTAACTGATAGGGAAGAACAAGAAAATACGAAGTCTTAAATTTATATCATTAAGCTCGATCCATTAATACACACATCTTTGCATAGATGAAATAATTTCAACTTCGAGGTTATTTCAGAAAATAGAATAATTGAAAGGAAGTATCTATTATGGTTTGTCGGTAGAGAGAAAAAAAAATTAGGGCTTGGAAGATCAAATACATCAGTTTCTTTTACTTGCTTCTGCTTCCTTCTAGTCTTTTACACACAAATGAATATTGAATGGAGTATCGAAAAAAAAAAAATAATGATAATAATTTTGAGAGCTAAAGGGTCCTAGAGGCCACAAGAAGAGAGCAGGCATGCTTACGACACCTGCGCCAAATTCATACCACGATCGCGAGCTGGGGAAAAAGGCGTATAGGAAACAAATCCTGGCCGTTCGATCGATGAGTCGATCTAACGGCCAGACCTGAAGTTTTGGGTCCGATAGATCCCAGACCGTCTGATCAAATTTAAAATGGAAACAAATGTTTTGGACAAAGTAGGATCGCTGTTTGGTGCATTGCGCATCTCAGCGGATCCCCGCCTTTTGGATAATACCGTTGGATGCTTTTAATTTAAAAAAAATTAATATTATTTTTTTTTCTTTTATTTAATCAAAATTAAATATCCAATTATTTTTTTACTCTTGCCTAATTGAGGAGAGATGAACTCAAAAATGCGATCAGATCTTTGATCGAATGTATATTTAATTTACCTAATTTATGAGTATTTAAAATATTATTAAAATTTTGATGAAAATTTTGACGACTCCCAAACATTTATAAAATATCACCCCTAGCTAATTTGGGTGCGGTGAGTCCAATGGTGAATTACATTTTTGATTTTGAGATCTAAATAAATTAGGTATTTTCAGAATTATCAAAAAACTATGAAATATTAGAAATTATCAAATGGTCTTTAAATCGCATAAAATTTGAGGTGGAGACTCTTAACATTATTATAAGAGTAATGGAATAGGTTTGGAGTCAATTAAGTCACTAATTGTTATGTAACAATACTAGGGTTATTATAGAAGGTGGGAGGGCATCATAGAATTCATTTTCAACATGATAAAATTTGTAGTGTTGCATATACCAAAATGTTACACCATGTGATCTTTGAATTTTCTTATGGCTCCAAAGCACATATTTGGTTCGAGCAAATAATTGGGCTTTCTTAAAAGATTTGAGCAGGTTGCAAACATGAGGTCGTACCAACCCAACTGCAATATTTTCACCTCAACCCCCACACTTGATCTAAGCCCTGCTTCTTCATGCTCACAAGCAAAAATGTATTGAAATGCTATATTAATAATTATCTAATTTTAGTTAGCAGTACTTTGTTCCTGTATACTTGAATTATTTTAGATAATAAATTTTGTGTTTATATATCTCATACTCAAGGTTCAATTATCATAAAACTAACTTCCAATTTTACTTTTATATTTATTTGCAATAATTAAATTTATAATATTTAAGAATTGATCAATTGTGGTTGCAAAGTATACAATGTTTGTACATGTTTACAAAGTGGCAGATTTTTTTAAGTGTGTTGTTGGTTTTCTAAATATTTCTTTAATTACTCTTTTTTTATATTAGTAACTAAAATTTTTTAATAATATCATATTTATGTACATAATGTCTAAATATAATAGCATTGCATGGCAATATTTTAGCCATTTTTATTTTATTTTATATATTTTATTTTAATTTTTTTCTTTTTTCATCTAGGAAATGACAATAAATCTTTTGAAGTAATTCGCCAAATTCCTAAATCTCTATTCTACGATATTACCTTATGCTATTCACTTACTGACACTCTTCAGAAAACTCTTAAATCCTTCTCATATTATTAATATAGCTAGTTAGATTCTTTTCGTCCACTACTCTCTTTTATATTTTTTTTCCTCTTCATCCATTTTGCTATTTTTCATCGGAGAAATTTGATAGTACAATCGATGGAATCTCTTCACTTTCTTATATTTTTATTATTATTTTATGTAGATACTGAAGCATCATGCATAAAAAATAAATATGTATTTTTATTTGATGTTGATACTTTTTTTAGTTAGTAGTTTCCATTGTGTTAGTATACACTTTGCTTAAATTTTCACCTTTGTGGTTTTGCATACCCCTATATTATTTCATATGTTGGTATGAATTTCTTATAGGATCAATTTTGAGTATAGTTTGTTTATATATAATTTATATATATGTTTAATTTTGAGTGTAATTAGTTTATGTGAATTTATATATAGATAGATTATGTGAATTTCTTTTTTTTTTTATTTCATTTTTTTATGTTGAACTGCTCCTTTGCCACCCGAAATTTTTTTGCACTCTTATATAAAATTGTCCTTCATTATTATTTTTGTTACTTGATTTTTGTTATGATATTATGTAGTGATAGACTTAAAAAAGGTAAATAAAATTTAAGGAGCTGCACTGTATAATTTACATAATGCATATAAATCATAAATATAAATTCTCTTTTTTTATTATTGTTAGCATGCAAAATATATTTTTTACTATATTATGAGATAGTTTGAAAAGCATTTGAAGAGTTTTCCATATAAAATTATGTTTGTAATTCTTTTTCTCTTTCAATATAGTTGTAGCGCCCAGCTCCGTTGCCGCACACAAAAGAACGAGCATAATCATAATCAGCGGTGAAGCAGTGCACTACTCGGGATGAACGAGCTTACAAAACCCATCTTCCTGAATAGACTAAAAGACTGAGCTACACTGAAGGTTGCTGACTAATTCATAACAAAAATAAGTATTATACTAATACATACATTAGATTTAGAAAAGTAAATATGAATCCAATATACGTTATCGATATATCAGCATTTCCAATATGCTGATCACATCACAATACTAAGTATAATAATATAACAGAATGCGGAAGTTGAAGCAAAATATCCAGAATACATTCATCATAGAGCAGTAGTAAATATTTATCTAAAAAAAAAAAGTAAAATACATCAAGAGTTATAACAAACTAATTTAAAAGATAAAATGCAAAGTTTATCTAAAGCACTGAAAGTAAAGCAGTAAGAAAAGGTGGAAAGCTGCTCCATTAAGGCTCCGGGATCTCCTGTAGGTTCTCCTGCCTTGTCTTCACAAGCTGCTCGGGATCTAGGAAATTGTCGGATCCCAAAAGTATCCCGTATTAGACAAGAAGTCTAACACATCGCAATTAACTAAACAGTTCTAAAGTAAATATAATAGACAGTAAAGTAAACATAACTGTATGAAATAATAGTCAAGGCACTATATAATTAAAACTATAAAGACTAAACAAAGTAACATTGCATCAAAACAGAATACTGAAAGTAGACGAAAATATATAAAATGCTCAAAAATTAATATGAAAGGTCAAATGATGTACTATATGTCACTGGAATGATGTACCCAAATATGCCACAATACGGTATGCCACGATATGTCACATAACTATCACTGAAAGGCTATGAGTCGTACGGTCCAATGTATATATATACTCAGTTGGGAAGATAGTATGGTGATGCCGATGCATCCTGAGATTCCCCAGTCTATGTATGCAATATTCCGTAACCCATAATTTATCACTGATACTCATGCATCACTGCTGAAATGTTTCATCAAACTCATGCTTATGTATATGCCCATGCTTCTATTCTATATGAGAAAAATTCAGAAATCCACATTGGCTTGAAACTGGCAAGTGGGGGTACCTGGTTTGACGGGGGAGCTCGGGACAATCGACTAAGGGCTTGGCTTGCTTAAGCTGAGGTTCCAGACATTGCAAAAGATCCTGAACACCAGGAGAGCTTACTATCAGCAGTTCGAGAGCTTCTGGGATCACCTACGCAAGCTTAGACAAACGGCAATGGCAGAAGTTGCAGAGAACTCAATTGATCAGCAAAGGATCATAGGGTAGAACACTGAGGCTATTTATAGCCTCAGCATGGAATGGGGAAGCTTCCAGAGCCATTGGCTCGAGCTGGAGAGACCCGAGAGGTCGGGCCATGGCCTAGCTCTCAATTTTCCTAATTGAGCTCGGCCGGGTCATGAGGCCCAATCGGGGTCCTTGCCAATATAGGGGAGGTCCTAACGACCTTGCTGAGGTGGACACAGGAGTGGGGGACAAGCGGGGTAGCTGGCAGTACGGGGAGGATCTCTTTGTCGGGCATGGCGAGAGGAAGACAAAGGTCCACATTAGCGGGACCTTCTGTAACAACCCAGATGTTGTTACTCATCAATTAGTGATCTAATTGACTATAAATCTCTTTTATTACTCTTATAATAGAGTCAAAAGTCTCCACCTTAAATTTCATGTTTGAAGACTGTTTGACAATTTCCAATGTTTCTTAGTTTTCAGATAATTCTGAAGATACCTAATTTATTTAGACTTTAGAATCGAAAACAGACTTCGTCATTACGTTCATCACTCCCAAATTAGCTTGGGGTGAAATTTTGGTGAGTTTTGGAGATAGTTAAAATTTCTTGATTATTTTATTATATTTTCATAATTTAATAATTGAAATAATTAAGATGACTTTCGATTAAAATTTCGACTTCATTTTTGAGTTCGTGACTTTCAATTTAGCTAAAAAGCAAGTTTTCAAAAAATTTCTAGAACTTTTAATTAAATGAAAATCTTTAAACTAATAAATATATATATATATATTCCTTCATTATTCATCGGCTGCCCTAAATCCCTATCCTCTTTGCATGTACGCCTCCCTTTGGTCCCGAGAACCTCTCCTTCGATCCAAGGAAGCTGACGCGTGCCACTCACCGTTACTCTCGCCAATGGGAGAACTAGCAAGGACTGTGCTGTCGTTCATATCTCAATCGAACCCATGACCGATTTCCTCATTATCAAGATCCCTCATCCTCTCGGCACGGAATCTTCATTCGAAGGAAGATAAGGAAGCTTGGCTCCGAACCTTAGCCGAACACTTCTACTCGTCGAGCGCCTCTTCTAGCCGAGCCACTCCATCTCGTCGGCTTCAAATACAAAGTACTCCCTTCCTTTCACTTTGCTCTATTTCTGATTAATCGATGCTGAACTTCTATTCTTATTAGGGCATTAGTGAATAAGTATGATATATTGGGGATCTTATACGATTAATTTAAAATATTGAGAGGCATATCAGTACTCCCTAATTTCTCCAACTAGTATATGATTTCTTTTGTGTGATGTAGGATTTTAGTCTTAAATAATATACGAATTTAAGACTCTAATAAGAGTCGTTTAATTGTTCTCTGTTTAGTGTACTAACCTTCAAATTATGCTATCAATGCAGCAGGGTATACTCGACACTATTAGAAACATAATGGATGTAATTCTTCTGCTTAATATTTTCTAGATCAATAGATCCAAATGATGAGATATTGATCCAATTTCTCTTAAGATCCTTAAATTATTCATTTAAATAGATCAGGCTCATTAGAGTCAAATCGAGTAAGAAGAATATGTCACTCACATTTTCTCTTATATTGATAATTTTTACGCCTATCTTTTGCTTTCTTATTAGTCATACAAATAACTTGTGAGTTTAAGAGAAGGTGTATTGTGAAATTAGAAGAGATGCATATTGTATTCTCCTTATCTGCATGAATATTTTTGACAGAAAATGTGTAAGTTATTTCAAATGCACTATCCACTGTATCGGCTACTCTGTAATGTTTATTATCTATTGTTTATTTAATTTACAATTGATGCATCCTTATTCCATTATTGAATGTTATACCTATCTTTACTTTTACAAAAAACGTATATCCATATGAAAGTTCTTCTTTGCATGATTGTTCCTTTAATGCTAAATGATTTTAATATCAGCTAAGTTATTATAAGCTGGACGATATGTTTCATATATATTTCCCAGAAAAACATATTATTGTTGTTCTATATATATATATATATATATATATATATATATATATATATATATATATCAACATAAGATATAGATTATTACTTCTCTTATTTGGCTATGATTTATTCAGTAGCAATTTAAATTATGTTCTTAACTGAGTTTAATATTTTGGGATATCATAACATGTGGTTGATAGTTCATTATTGTGGAAACTAATACAAAACATAATTATACCCATATAATTTATATCATATAATCTATAAATGTTCAAAATTCATTAAGATATTTGATTAGTATTGACTATACTTAAATCCTATATGTTGAGGGCTGTCAAACAAGCTTCTATTTAGCATAATTAAGAATCAACTACTTCTTATTCTAATTTCATTTTAGATTTATTTATTATGTGGCCAAATTATAGAATCCATTTATAACAAATCATGACATCGTTATCATTATTTTTTTGTATAATTGTTTAATTAGTATTTCATTTAGAGAAATTGGTAATAGCTCGTGGTAATTATGTCTCCTTGTAAGTTTAAAATAAAAAAAAAAAGAAAGATAGATATAGTTGCTGTTCATTTGTTTAAATGTGATAAAATACTGCCATAAGAAGGAAGATTGTCATTTCTTTCAATTGAATTACATGCTGCTATTAAGTGGAAGTGAGGAAAATGTTACAAGATTCCATGCTACAAGTTTATGTGTATTGATGAATCTTATAAAATAATTGCTGCCATCTTTAGTTTTATAAGATTATAATTGATTCAATGATATCAAAATGCTGCTATATATATATTATAATCATATCTTGCTATTAAATGATTATGAGATAAATGGAATATGAGGATAAATGTTATCATTATTTTTATTTAAATCATATGCTGCCATCTTTCAATAAAAGATCAAGTGTAATCACATGTTGCCTTTCTTCCCAAAATGAATGGGATAAAATGCCGCCATTATTATCAAATGTTATTTTTATTTCAAAGTGAAATCAAATGATCAATTGCTGTTATCAAATGTATATGAGAATCATACGCTGCAATCTCTTATTCTTATGAAAGATCAAATGTGATCATATGTGGCCAATTGTATAGATGAAAGAATCAATGAGAGCTTAAGTGATTCAATGTTGCTATCAAATGAAAAGGGAGATATGTGTTGCCCTCTATTTCAGTAGATATCATGAATCAAATACTGTCAATTTCTAAAAGAGATCTTATGAGATCAAATGCTTCCATTTAAGTTCAATTATGATTAAATGTTGTTACTTTTTATAGTATGATTAAATATTGTTAATTATTTATAGAATTTAAATGTTATGAGTTTCATATACTATCATTCTTTTATTCAAATTATATGCTGCCAAATTATATTATTAAATTAGATTTAACACATAAGATTCAAAGTTGTCATCTATATTAAGGAATATAAATGCTGCCATACATTTATATTGAGATATAAATGCTGTCAAATTCTGTTATTTGAATTTAATGCTGTATTTTTGTAATTGCTGAATTTCATATTGGTATCCATGAATTGCTGAATCCATGTTATAGATTCTTAATGCTGTATTTTTATTGCTGAATTTCATATTGGCATCCATGAATTGCTGAATCCATATTATAAATCCTTAATGCTGTATTTTTTTTAATTGCTAAATTACATATTTGTATCTATGAATTACTGAATCCATGTAGAAAACCTAGAAATACTAAATCATTAATGCTGTATTTTGTAATTGCTGAATTACATATTAATATCCTTATAAATGCTAGCTTTAATATTGTTGTTCTTTGCAGGTTGAGCTATAAGATAAAAAAAAATGAAATGTTGAATTAAATGCTATTGTCTTACGTGCAATAAGTTAAATAATACTGTCCTTATAAATTACTAAATTTATTTATACATCTCTTATTAATTTTATAGATGTTTGATATAGGATGTATGAATTATGGATTAGTAAACTGCTTTATTTAATTTTATTATTAGAACTGGAAATGAGCAATCATATAAAATGGATTGAACTCTATTGTAGAATTGGAAATGAGCAATCCTATAAAATGGATTAAACTCTATTATAGAATTGGAAATGAGTAATCCTATAAAATAGGTTGAACTCTATTTTAGAATTGGAGATAGTTAATAAATTGACTTATATGTGATTTGTAAATTGTTTATTTGAACAAATACAAAGGAGACACTGCTGAAATTTCTAAGAATATTTAAGACTTAGAAATTTTTAAGGAAATGTTAGATATTTTTACATAACCAATACTTATAAAATATCTAGAGTTTCATATCTAGGATTGTAAGTATTCATTCCAATTATTCATTTTAGAACATTAGCTCCCAATCAATTTGATTGAGAGTAATAGCTTCTTGTTAAGCTTTAGATGAGCTTTTTAAATTTCTAGCTCCCTACAATCATAAGTTGGATATAATCTATCTCTTTTTTTAACTTCAAAATACTAATTTCCAAACTTATACTCATTCTACTTTTATTAAAAATTGACTTAAAGATCAATCAATTTGGAGCTTAATTAGCTCAAATCATTAAGTATATTATTAAAATTTAGATAACAAAAAGATATCACATACTTTACAATTAATGAAATTTATTGAATGGTGACCTAGCTTTGAGCCTCTTTCCTTGAACATTCATTCAAGATTATTGTACATAAATAAAGATTTTCATAAAATTTGAAAGGGGAATGCCTTATGGAAAATTTGAGTACAAAATATAGCGCTTATAATAAGACTTCACATTTTAGAGAGGGTAAATGTGAATGTTCAACCTCCCCACTGTATCTGGTTAGGCAGCCGTGCTTAACTTCTCACCCATTTTATTGTGTACTCCTGTAGAATGAGGTAATTCCTAAATGTAACTTTAATTAAAGATATAAGAGTCATTTTATAATCTTATTGATT
Source organism: Gastrodia elata (assembly GCA_016760335.1). Taxonomy (NCBI): domain Eukaryota; kingdom Viridiplantae; phylum Streptophyta; class Magnoliopsida; order Asparagales; family Orchidaceae; genus Gastrodia; species Gastrodia elata. The sequence continues at coordinate 1,089,082 of CM028673.1, forward strand.
GTAATAACTCTTCATAACTATTTAGTTATGCTTATATTTCATAGTCCTAGGTTATGATTATCTTAGATCAAGAATCTAAAATACTTCTTTACTTCCTTTGCTTTACACTCTCTATATTGTGTATTGCTTACTTCAGTTCAAATTGAATATAGTGTATGTTACTTAATTTCAATTAATGCTTCGTTGTATTTCATTTGCTTACTTAGCATAAATTTCATTGAACATATACTACTTTCATTTCATGCACATAGTAATTTCTAGTCTTTAGGATACTTTCTCTTACCAATTTTGATTATAGGCTAGGATTTTTATAAAAGTGAGTATTTTTACTCAACTTATTTCATACTATTTTCTTTACAGTTATACTTAGTTCATTTTTAAATACTTTACAGTTTTTGTAGCTCCGCTGCTTACTTTAAATTGTAAATTATAGTTGTGATATCTTGTTAATTTAAAAATATATCCAATCTTAAAATATGCTTAGACTGTTTAATCTAACTATACTTTTTTTTTCTTTGGCTTTGCCCATATTTAAATACTAAAATATGATAGATCAAGAGCCATTTTATTCAGGTGATACAGGTCCAAATACTTGAAGGGCTTATAAATAATTCTGCTTCTGCTTATTTATAAATAGTTTACTTGTATTTAGTTATAAGTGAGAGAAAGTGATTTACTTATTGCCTTTTTCTCTTATTTTTAAGGTTTGTAATAATTAGATTATAAATTATTTAAGTTACTTTTGCCTACATTTATTAATCTGTGTTGTATATTCTATGTTTAAAACTGTTTTGAATAAATGAGTGGATTAATCTAATTGCTTGTATTGTAAATGCTTGTATTATTACCTTTATATGTATCTTTCTTTACATTCATTTTAACTTAACAACTACTCATAAAGTGATTTGGTCACTTAGCATCTACACTTGATTTGTTTTCTTCTAATTAAGTGTTGGGTGCTAAGGTAACATCCAAATCTTTGGATTAATCTTCTATCCAATTATTGGGGTTGTTATATAGAGTGAGAAAGGTATATTGTTGTGTGATTGGGAATTGGGTCTCTCGATCATTTGAGATGAGTGGCGGAGAATTCGATCTCTCACCAGAGCTAGTTGAGAAGATAACTTAGTGAAGGTAGGAAAGGGAGTGCTAAATAATCATACTACTTTGGGACCCTTAACATTTTAAGTTGAAGCTTTTATTTGTTGAAAATTTGAGTATCTCCCATATCAAAATTATAAGATAAATTTTAATTTAATTATGTATAATCTCAAAGTGAAATCCCATAATCTTTACTAAATATTTTCTATTTAATCTTAGAATTTCAAAACATCTATTAAATCAAAATTTATATACGAAGGAATAATCTATTCATATTAGTTGCCAATGTTAAAGTACTTATGCCCTGATTCTAAATTAAGTTATCAAATGATTCATCGATTTGTAAATAAAAAATTGATAATCATAACTTAAGATGATTAAAATTTTATGTTTAAAATAGATAATTTTTGTACATATAAAAGTGAATTTAATTAAAAAAATTTTAGATAAAAAATTATTATATAATTTTAAGGAGCTATTTGGGATTAAGATTGAGCTATATATATAATATTTTTTCTATTAATCATAAATAAGAATTTATAATTTTAAGAGAAATGAACTTCATCATTTAAACGGTCAAGATTGTTTAAAAACATCTCAATACCTCTCCGCGAGGCATCTCAGAATCTTTCCTGCATATAAAAGGATTCGTTCCTCAATGAAACCCTAAATCAGGCCTGACCGCCCGCATCTTTTCCCCCTTTCCACGATTTTGATCTCCTTCGGTTGCTTTTGCCGCCCCCGTCTGCCGGCAAGATGCAGATCTTCGTCAAAACTCTAACGGGGAAGACGATCACTCTAGAGGTTGAATCCTCTGACACCATCGACAATGTTAAGGCTAAGATCCAGGACAAGGAGGGAATTCCACCGGACCAGCAACGCCTCATCTTCGCCGGAAAACAGCTTGAGGATGGACGCACTCTAGCTGACTATAATATTCAGAAGGAGTCGACTCTTCACCTCGTTCTTCGCCTCCGCGGAGGCGCCAAGAAGAGAAAGAAGAAGACATACACCAAGCCGAAAAAGATTAAGCACAAAAAGAAGAAGGTTAAGCTCGCAGTGCTACAATTTTACAAGGTCGATGACTCTGGAAAAATGGTGCGTCTCAGGAAGGAGTGCCCGAACGCCGAGTGCGGTGCTGGGACGTTCATGGCGAACCACTTCGATCGCCACTACTGCGGAAAATGCGGGCTCACTTACGTTTACCAGAAAGCCCAAGGTGAGTGAAAAGGCGTGACCTTTGCTTCTGAGAGGATTGTTTTCTGGTTGTGCCTTTTATTTTGTGCCTTAGCTTCCTTTAGTCTTGTTTGTTATGTCAAAAAATTGATGTTAAGAACATATTACTCTTTCATGTGCAATCGCCTTATTTGAATTTTGTGACTTTATCTTTATAATTATTTTGTTTTGAACCATATATTATCCAATCCATGAGTGTTTAATTTTGATGCATTCTTTCATTTGCTTTGAAATTTCTGCTTTGCTGATCATTTGTCATATATTCTTCTATAGCTATGCAACTATATTTCCAATTGTTGTTGTTGCCAAGATATTGGTTATCTCTTATCTCTTACTGAATTTCATTTAGAAGAGCCATTTTTGAGGGGAGGGATCTTATGTTACAACGGTGGCAGATTAAAGATATACAATATGTTAAAAGGGCTGAAATTTTCATAATTTCTATAAACGCAGCAAAGATAGTATACATTTCATACTTTTATTTAACTGTAAGATAGTTGAGCCTAAAAAACCAAGTGGTTTTTGAGTTTGGCTAATCTTATATTAGCAAAATTTTGTCTGAAACTTGCTTTAAAAGTCATTTTGGGGGTTAGTTCTAGGCAAGCTTGGTCATGTGATATACAGTCCTAATGTCCGCCCTTGTCACCATCTTTCCAGACTATGACTCGAGCTACTGTTTTTATATAAAATAGCGTATGAAATTAATTATTTAAACATATATTATTTGCATTACTCATATGCTAATATAATTTATGTCTATATCTACTTTACTTTATAAATCTATGGCTTATTTTTTTGTTACTAAGAGAAAAGGTATATCATAGTTCATTTTCAGCTCATTAGCTTATTCAGCTTTTGTAATCATGTAATCATGCACAATCTTCTTCTCTCTTTTTCTCTCTTCAAGGAGATATCATTGTAGATGTAAATATAGTTGTACGATTAATAAAACAGATGCAATACGTTTATGACGTTGGTATGTTATATAGTGGCTATGAATTGATGTGAATACAGTTTATAAGATTTCAGATTGATTATTTTAATCATAGATTTTTCAAGAGTTTTATGCATTGGGAGATGCACATTTTCACTTTTTGATAGATTTTACAAAAATTATCATTAGATATGACATGGATTTGCTTATTGTCAACAAGCATGCCAGGAGATTTGTGTGCCAATAACTGGGGGTAAAGGTTGCCTGATCTAATGAATAGGATTAGAATATAAATAGGGTGAGTTTATTGATAACATTTGGTGAAGTGTGGATAATATTTTAAATTAAATTTTGTGTTGAAGTGCATCCATAAGCTTTTGCTAATTATTTACGAGTTTGCTAAGCAGCCCAATAGATTGAATGAAGCAATTCCTTATGACTTCGGTTTTTTGTCTCTATTATTCATGCTAAATATAATTGAACTGTAATAAGCTATGAATTTGTTGAGCAGCTTTTTTATTTTGATTTATCTCGATTCTCGATGACAATAAATATTTAATCTATTTTTTATTAACTTTTGATATTGTACATAACTCCGGTGGAAGGTTGTTTTTTTTCTTTTTGGGAGATATTTGGGAGCTAAGTAACATTTTTCTTTTTTTTATACAAAAGATGGTAACATAGAAAATTTTCTTGGTATTTTCTTTTCTTTTTTTTAATTTTGTTGTTAAAATTTTGAATAATTTTGCACTTAATACTATTATGTGCTGATGTATCCTGTGCTTCTAGAATTGTAAATCTTTGCATTGACTGAAATATCTGAGTATATTTTGTTTGGAATTCTTTTTTTTTAATCTAAAAGTTTTTTCAATACACAGTAATTTGGATCTTTAAATAGTTTCTTGCTATTTATAAACCGATTTAATCTAAAATTGGGATATAGATGGGATCAAATTGCAAAGTTTGGACAAATTTTAATTTAAATTGATTAGCTTGGGGAACTAAAATGGCAAGATGAATATTAGCAGCAAAATGACAAATGTTTCTCCTTTTCTGGATTTATCATTGTATAAAATTTTGAGTATTATAGTTATCAACTATAACTTGAGTTGTGCATCATTTCTGTTATATTAGTGTTTGAACTCATGCTTATATTTATTGTCCAGTAAGAGTGTTATGGAATAGTTTTGAATTATAATTCTGCTCTTTATTAAGAGGGTACCACTTCTGTACGAATCACAAGCTTGATTAGAAAAAGAAACAAAAGATGATAGTATTAAATTTTGTTAAGGCTTTGGAATGAAATAGAAACACAAGAAATATATAGCAGGAAATTTAAGTTATAGCAGTAAATTTAATTGGCATGTTCACAACCATTAATTATTCTTGTTTTGATGAGTGGGATTTTCTTCACTGAAAATGTGATGATGGCTGATTTTATTCCTAAACAAATAGAGTTATAGGGTTTGATATATATTTCTTAATTCAGAACTTATTATATGTGGAATGGGAATTAAATAGACAGTAGAAGGTTAGAGTATAATTCATGTACAAATGTAGCAGTCAGAATGAAAAATATTCTTTATGTAGATTATATTTAACTTATTAAGATATGAGATATATATTACAATACAACACTATGACTGTCATTGCCAAGTGATGAATTCTTTGTTTTCATTGTGATAGAACCCCCTCCCCATGTTCCAAATACAAAATATCATATCTAATAGTTTCTTCCCTTGTCTTTTTTGGTCTCCACTTCCTCTTTTAACATAAGCAAGATTCATTTTTTATTGGGCCATTGAACGATCTATGCGTAATATGACCAAACCATCTAAAGATGATATTCTCTAATCTTATCTATGGTTTATGCCACCCTAATTTTGCTACGAATGAGCTCATTTTTTTCCTATTCTTTTTATGTATACAAACTCATCCACCTTTAAGCTGATTTTGTGAAATTGTACATTGATAGAGATGTCTAACCTATCCACAACTTTCTTGTTTTTCGTTCTTTTTAAAGCATTTCAAATCTCAGTTTTGTGAACCCACCGACTAAAAGTGCAACTATATGAATCCTTTGTCTCCTTTGTGTACGATCAAAAAGAAGTCTCACTAAGTTTCAAAAATAAAATATTCTTCATAATAGTTTCTTCGCATGCCTTTTTTGGCCTTTCGCTTTTTTTAATATGGGTGAAATTCATAAACTCAATTTTCTAACTGGGGCGTTGCCCGTCTATGCTCAATATGCTAGAACTATCAAAGACGACATTTTCTAATCTTATCCACAATTGGAGCCACTCCAACCTTTTCTATGAATAAACTTATTTTTCCTTCTATTCTTATGAGTATACCCACTCATCCACCTAAGCATCCTCATCCTTACTAGCAACTCTTACCTTGCTATGAATAAACTTATTTCTTTGTAACATTTATTTTATAGGTAAGATTCTTTTGTAGTTCAACATTCAGTCCTGCATAACATAATTTGTAGCTGCTCTATTAAATTCTCTTTTTGATTTTAAGTTGAATTTTTGGATCGCGTAATAGTCAAGGAGCACTACTCGATTTTATCCAACCTTCGTTAAATTATTGAATTTTTATCTAGTATAATTTGTCATTGATATACCTAAGCTTTATATGTGACAATTGTTTTTTTATAAATTTGAAAGCATAATGTACAAAATGTGTTGATTATATTTTTAATGATTATAGGTTATAAATTCTAAAATTAATTTTGAAAGATAACGAGAATAGATGCATTTTGAATGATTCTTATGTATGTGTAATTAACAGTATGATATGGTATTTTTTAAGACTTTTGGCAATTGAGGTTCATTATTAATGTAAAAAGGGTTTAGGGTTACGGAAACAAAGTTTACAAGTCCAGGATGATACGTGGATTCATATTCCATTCCTAAGAGTGGTAAGAACAGTCTTAAAAGGTCCCTTGAGTTGGGTTTGTATTGCTTTTTTATTCCTTTAATGAAATGGTTCCAATGACTACCCAAGTTATGTGTGGAGGTGAGCAGTATAACATTGTGGAACCTAACAACTACAAAGTGATCTAGACAAACAATTCCTAAGAGAATAGGGGGACTATGCATTGTGTTTAGTTAGATAGTGTGTACTAATTAATAAGTAGCATTTTAACTTAAAATTGTAAAAGATTTATCCTTTTAGTTGAAGGAAAGAAGAAATAAGCTTAGTTAGAGAAGAGCATTTTTCTCCCAGGAATAAAATCCTCTTATAAGTAAATATAATACAACTTCCTAATTCTTAGATGAAAATCCTAGTCGCACTTTATTAATAATCCTGATCTATGTACAGTCATGCAAACACATCTTGAACAAGTGTTCAGATCATTAAAGGCTTGAATGTATTGTAATTTTGAGTCCAACACGAGTCTATATGATATGTATTGAGGCGAACACATGAGCTTAGCGTAATATAAATCTAATTTTTTAACAAGTCTAATTTTTAGACATCATTCACGTGTTTTTACTCTTTTGGTTTAAGATATTTAAATGTTTTTATTGGGTGGGATATTTGTAAATATTTATATAAAATATTTATAATTTAAACGGCTTGATTGCGTTCATCATTCATTGACTGGACGGACAAAAAACTGCAGCCTGGCAAGTGCTCAAACTCGTTAGCTAAAGTATTAACTTGATTAAAAGTTTATCCAAGTTAATTTAGAAGTCAAATCTGATAAATACCTAAACTATGTAACTGTAGGGTGTTGTGTGAGAAACCCTAGAGTGCTAAGAGGTTGTGACGGGTATGGTAGTAGCACTTATTCTTAGTGATATTCTTCCTGTGATGTGCGTCTCCTAAATTTTGGTGTCTACTGTACTTGCGTTTGTTTGATTTGTGCAACTTGCTTGTGTTTGTTCCTAATGCGACGAAGCTTTAACATTCTTAGCGACAATTTCTTTTTCATAACAACTAGCATTGAAGTGGCTGTCTCTCATTGGAGTGGGAGCAATCACAGATGAAGCAATGTCCAAGTTTAAGAAATTTATCAACTTGAACATCGCATTTTGGGGTTGTTCTGATGTATCAGAAAAAAATGTACTTTTTTTGTACTTTCATGGATCAATTGGATTTTAGCCTCAATAAGAGTGTCCATCTACCTGCTTCGCAGCCTTCATTTTTCATTGCTTTAACAATCTTGTAAATCCTTGAGGATAAGAATCAATCCTTCTTCCTCGTGGGGGTGTTTGTTGATGCGTAACAATAAATTATCTTTTGACAACCATATCAAAGCCTTTGTCAGTTACCCACCTCAAGGGTCTATTAAAAATTGGGATTTTGGTTTGCGCTATCCTCCCCTCAAAAATAATTGAGTCCGCCTCTAAATTCTAAGCTCTAGGCTTGTCATTGGCCTTCACCTTAGACCCTTCTCAACAATGTAGTTGCATCCGTCTTTCCTTCATCAAACTGCTCGCTAGGAGGTGTGGAGAAAAATCTGTCATACATAAGTGAAGTTGTTTCATAACTACTCGATGGAACTTGCTTCTTCAATTGCTTCCATTATTATAAATTTAAAGGCTATCTTCTACCGAATGCTTTTATCAAGGATGTATGACAAACCTTTTGTTAGGTACAACATTTCGAGCGTGCCACAAATAGAGCTCTGGACGCTCAAACGCTAGACAGACAGAGCCCTGGGCGCTCAGGCACGCCCAATTGCCCGATTGGTTGAACAAAGAGGGCTCAAGCGCCAGCTTTTTTTCAGGCCCGATTTTGGAGCCCTATAAATTCATTGTTAGCCCTTTTTAGGATTGAGACCCTATTTTCTTTTAGAGAGTGTATGGTGGCTGTGCTTAGAAGTTGTTCGTGCCCCAAGGTTTGGGTAAGGGTTTCTAAACCCTAAATTTTATAATCTCTTTTTCAATAGTGAAATATTTTCTGCTTTCTTTTCCATAAATGTAGGTGTTTGCATCGAATCACTTAAATTTTTTGTCTTATTTTGTGATTGTAATAGCAATTAGTTTGTCTTTACTTTATTTTATTATTTGCTCAACATATATATTGTTTGTTTTGCATTGACTGAACTTTAATAGCCCAACACCTTCTACATCAAATAAAATATTTTGTTGAAAATACTCTTTGACATGATAATGGCATAAAATAGCACAATTGCAAAACAACTTAATAACTTAAACATAGTCACGAGCTAATTAAGTTATGTCAAGATAAAATTTGAAGATGAGGTGAGAGCCTTGCTTCTACTATCTTTATTATCGGACAAGCTTCTTAAATTTCTCATGGAACACTACACTAAAATTGGATTACATTATTGGACTTATAACAACCTTAGGTTGTTACTAGACTTAATCATGCTTAATTACCCTTAAGTAGGATATTTAGAAAAAATTTTACATAATAATAAAGTGTTATGTTGTCATACTCTATCACAAACAAATATGAATTAGTTTGCCACAAACGAATCTAAAATGATAGTTTGCATACATATGAAAAAGCAAACCATTGTATGTGATTGAGTGTAATTAGAGATGTTAGAAATATCATTTTCTTGCATGCCAACAAAACACATGTTTAAACAATCTAAGCAAGTTGATGCTATTTCACATATCTAACTCAATCTAAGCAAAGATTATAGATCATAGTCTTGCCATTTTTAATAGCATCATAAGCGTATAAACATATTGTTTATGATGGGTAATCAAAGTTATCTTTTTAGTTTAAACTTGACTAATAGCGGACATATAACACTAAATAAAATTAATAATTCAAGTCTACATTTTATGTGCTATCTTTCATAAATCATGATAGATACTACCTGACAAAATTAATGAACAATGTCCACAAAATAGTTAAGGTTTAAGCAAAGTTTGGGAGTGTTCAAACTTAGGAAGCTAACTACACTAAAAGTAATTCAAGCTCAATCTTGCCTTTAAACATTGTGTCCCATATCTTAATTACACATTAGATTACATAATCCTTTGTTTCTATATTTGTGGCTCCCCGTCCCCATACAGCATGGTGGTTGCCACAGTACAATTCTCACTTATCATTAGATTAGGTTTTTATCCCAATTCATTAATAAAGGAAGAATGTGTCATATTAGAATTAAAATTCACTAAATGATTATACCAGAATGTCATAGTGCGAAAGTAAATAACAATTAATATCCATTTGAATACTATAATGCTGAAATAAATAATATTTAACTTAGAATAAAATGTGCAGTAAAAAAAATATAAATTGAATACTTGTATTATTATAATATTTAATTAAAGTTTATTGAAAGAGAAAATCACTCATCCTCACTGAAAATAAAAGAGCACCATAACTAAAGATCATCAGCAACAAGACGATCTTTCTCCTGACTCTACTCTTCTTCTAGTGCTATCTCCACAAAACGCTCAAAAACTGACATTGTCGGTTTCACAATGTCATGGCCCCAGCCAAAAAAAAGAAAAACAGGTTAAACAATTATCTAAGTACAATTTAGACTAATAATTTTCATGTGCTTTATAATATCACAAACCATCTTAAACAACTTAGGAGCAACAAATCATTAATAAAAAAGAATTATGCTATAAATCATACATTTATTAAACAAAATATAAGGTAAAAACACATACATCAACTCAAAGCTACAAATAGAGATTAAGCATTTTATATAAACTATTAAGAGCAAGTAAGATCCTAAACAAATATGATCTTAAACTATTTAAACTGATTTTTATAAATAAAATGCAATATAAATAGAACAAAAATAAATCTAGCATCATAACATGCTTTGCATATAAAATCAGAATTGCTAAAAATATATAAATGCTGAAAATATTATAAATACTAAAAAAATGATGAACTGAAATTATATAATGGAAATATTATCTTTTAAATGGACATATGCTTAATTAGTCCTCACATAACAAAATAATATGGGCTCAACTAGCTACCAAATAATCTTCTGAAACACATCTAGAACACTAATGTCTAGATCAACAGGTTTATTGAAAAATATCATATCATAATCATATATATATATATATATATATCCTCCAAGACATTAATTCTTGGGAACTGAACTGTATTGAATCTCAATATATGCATCAATATTACAAAGGCAGACTAATTAAGACACATTTCACTAAAATATTATATAATTTATTGATTCATCTTTAATTCATCTCATCTTATTTTCTTATAATCATGATTTTTATAATTTTCAAAGCTAATATAGAATAATTATCAAAATGTTTTATATCTCATTTAATATGCCACAATAATAAAGACTCAAAATCAAGTAAAGCAGTGCATACAAAATAAGGTATTAACAACTACACAAAAATTTGTGATATTATTTATTTTTTGATTTAATCATTCTAACTAATCTGAAATTATGCATGCTCAAGATCTCCAACATTCTACTATCCAGTATAAACTCAGAGCTACGGTCCTATAATGTAACGACCCAAGTCGTTACTAGGATAATTATGACTAAACTCAACTCAATAATCACGATCCCGAGTGATTTCAAAATTAGAGAAAACTAAAAATATTGTTGGATATAATATATTTTTGTAATCATAATGTTTAAGTTTGAGAGCAATTTGGATAATAAATACACATGAATTAATTTTTGAATTATTAAATTCAATAAATTGGGAAATTAAATACAAGTCCAAATTCAGCGATTTTAGTGTTGTTGGATTAATAATATTATAAAAAGGCTACAGAAAAAGCTTCGTCGAATTTAGAGCTCCGGATTGACCAGAATTAATTTTTAAAATTTTTATCTTCAGAAATTAATAAAAAATAAAATATTGCTCCAAATTGAAAAAAATTTGCGCGAGTGTGTTTTTCTTATCAAAATACACCTTTATGTTAAGATTCGTGATTTTCTGGAAAAGAAATAGAAGAGAGAGAAAGAGGAGGAGAGAAGGCTCATGACAAATTTTCTCTCATCAATCTCATCCAAATAATGGATGAGAGAGAAAATAAATTATTAATTAATTATTAAAAAAAAGTTTATAAAATACACCCCCACCATTCTCCATCCCTCATTCCTCCTCTCCTCCCACACTTCTATCCCACTCCCTCTCTTCCTCCACTTCTCTTCTCCTCACATCTCCCCCTCTTCTTTCTCATCCACCACCGGTTCCCCCCGTCAACTTTCAGCAAAGCCTCATTAACGTCAATAAAGGGTAATAAATATGTAAGAAAAATGTAAGAAATGAGTAAGAAATGAAATATTTTCTTCTATTTTCATTTCTTCTGGGATTTTAACCCATGACCTGGGATAACAAATCTTGAGCCTCAACCACTGGGCTACAACACCATTTACAAATTTATATATATATATATATATATATATATATATATATATTACTTATAATAATAAAACTTATTATTTTTGATATATAAAGATAAATAATCAAGATAATATTACTATTTATATTTTTAAAATAAAATAAAAAATATTATTTTTTTTTATTTAATTATTTCATTTGCAACATTTGCATCACTATTAAGATTTGACCAACTTTAATATATTTATATGAGATTTTGTGCTCATAACTTGAAATAAATAATCAAAAATCAGTATCATGGGTTCATTCAAGTTGATCTCAGGTCTGTACAGACAATACGTTAGGCCAGGACATGCTGATATCTGGAGAAATAAGGAGATTGCACATAGCCTTTGAGGGGGAATGTGTAGTTAGTTAGGAACCCGCATCTCAGATAGTTAGATAGACGTATCTAACTCCTCAATTATTCTGTAACTTTGTCCAACAGCATAAATATTATATATTGCTGTATTTTCTTTCAGAATGAGCACATATTTTAAATATGCATATTGCATTAATGATCGCAAGCATATCATACTTAAATATCATATTTTATTTTCTCATGCAGAATCATGTCGTTTAAATGCAAATTTTGATATCTTACAAAAACTTACTTACACTTTGTGTATAATTAAATCTTTTATTTCTTTTCTTTCTTTCTTTTATTTTTGGTTCGCCCTATCATATATATATATATATATATATATATATATATATATATATATATATATATATATATATATATATATATATAGCAGTTCAAGATCAATCTCTGAATCAAGTTTTTGAGGAGGAGCTGATACATGATGGAGCAATTTAGATACTAATTTTCTTGAAGTTTTAAATATTTTTGCTTAGTGTGTAATAAATTTTATAAAACAATTATTATCTTTGTAATGAATATATATTCCTTTATTATTTTGGTATTTCTGAATGTTACAATGAATGTGGAAGTGCATATTTTATACGTCTCTAACTGCACTGTTATACTAAACCCCAATATGATCCTGGGAAGTGAGCACTTGACGTTGGATCAGCTATGCTGATCCAGCGGCGGGTCGCCACATATAAGGTTTAAAGCAATTAAAATTAATCAAATTCTAATATAATTCAATCAGTGACACCTATATAAATTAAATAATAAATCAAATGTCTCAATTAATGATTTTAAATATCCCAAATCAATCTTGATTAAGATAAATCAAGATTGAGGGATTAAGAGTTAAATTCTAAAATTTTTGAGTTTAACTTCTTAATCCAAATGGTCTAAAGACTAAGGGTTCAAGGTTAATCCTAACTCTCATAGACTACGTGATAAGACTATCTTATTAAGCATAATCAAACTTAATAAGATCGATCTCTAATCTTAAAATAAGATTTAAATACAAAATAATCATAATAAAGGATGAAATCTAGAAATTAATAAAACCAAAATTTCATCCTATTGAGTAATCCATTTACTAAATGATTGAAATCTAAGCTAAGTCTACTGCTAAATCTTAAGGAGAATTCCTAAATGTTTTAGATAACGAAACTATTTTAAAAAATCCTTAAAGAAAGGACTTAAGGAATGATTCAATTATTAAGCATTAGTGTTATTTAAGTCTTAATAATACTTACGTACTGATTTTGAGAACTTAGGAATGACATAATGTAGCCTTAATTCCACATTATAAAACTTAAATTTACTTAGGAATTTCTTAAGGGAAAATTAGCCTTAAAATTTAATTTAATAAGTCTAAATGATCTATAATTGATTCATAATCACTTAATTCATTGATTTTACTAAATATTTCAGGTTTATAAGGCTTAATAACACTTAAACTTAATTTTGAGCAAAATGACCAAGATGCCCCTACTTAAGGGTCAAAAATACAACTTTTCGAATTAGGGCCTTAAATTAGATTTTACTAATTACAAATGGTTTCTTATTGTCTTATATGAAGATAGACACTAGGAATACCCAATTTGAACAAGGTTTAGAGCTAATGAGGTTAAACTTAAATTAAGGTTTAAACTCATTAAGGGTTGATTAACAATTTTGTTTGAGGAAAATTGAAAATTTTGCCATACTTATGTTGTTCACTGCCTAAGAGTTTAATAGAATCCAAAATTAATAAATTTCGAGATCATTTGACAAAGTTATGATCAAAATAAATTTTGGATCTAAATGTGTAATTTAGGAAGTTTAAGAATAGGTACAAAAACCAAACTTTTTCATTTGGTGTTCATATTGAGTAAAATCAATAGATATAGTTTTCATATAGCACATTGGTCATAATGAAATTGAGTTCACTAAATTTGGATCATATTTGATTAACTTAGGCCTTAATTATGGCTTATAGTGATTAGTGGGTGATTAGTAAAATTAAATGCATAATTGTAAAATTAACTTCACCGCTGTGTTCTACACTATCATAGGAACTAACAACAATTTGAAATTCTAAATTTGGGTGATTAATATAGCTAATCTTTACTAATTAAGATTTGGAGAGATTATGGCTAATTAGGCAATCTAATTACCAAAACTAAAATATTATTGCAGTTTACTGATTAAAATATTCTCTTGATCAAAATGACATTATGGATTGTCTAATTTAGAGTTTAATTGGCTAAGTTATGGATAGAATTTATGTTTAGGTAGAGAACCAAAATGTCATTAGTCAAAATATAAATCCAACAGCAAATTGGACACTACCAAAATATTCTTGATATTTTTCTAGTTAAAATGAGATATAATATTAATATATTTGAATTATTAGATTGCAAGTTATGAGTATTTAAAGTTTTGGTATTTAATTGATTTTATTTATCTAAATCAAATCAATAATTCTTACTGTTAATTTAATTGATTTTATTTATCTAAATCAAATCAACAATTCTTACAGATTATTAAGGTTAACGATTAATTAACATTGCAGGACCCACAGGCATCCGCAGTACAAAGGACAGCGCAGACCCTATGGAGAGTCGTAGCGCCACTGTCATTGCGGGCCCCACGATTCGACAGACAATGCCAAGTGGGACCCAGCACTTGGCCGCGTGGAAAAGCTCAAATGAGCACGCCGAGAAACAAAAATCGTGGGTCGGGGAAGGCCCAACCCGAAACCTAACTGAACTCCTCCTTCCCTGCCGAAGCGACGAACTGAAGGATTAGGGGACCTCCCATCATCGGCGAACTGAGCATCACCAGGCACAATATGCATGTCGATCAAGAGCTCCAAGAATAACCAAGTGATTGAACCAAATCATCTAGTTCTCACCTCACTCCCTCTTTTGTCAGGAGGCTTCCTTATGGTTTCTAGGGTTAGGGTAATTCGGCTGATGACTGAGATAAAAATCGAGCTCAATTGAGCTTGATTGAATAATTGCGACAATCCAACATGCATAGATGAACATATGAATGAAGCAAACTAAATTCAATGTTGAATGAAATCATATGTGAATGCATTGGTAAGGTGGAGTACCTGCAGGATCCTTGAGCGACTAGAGACTCCGAGAGCTTTAGGAAGGAAATGCTGGCTCTTTAGGTTCCAGGTTTGATTTGTGTAGGAAGAATTGGGGTTTAGGAGTTTAATGGAGGCTTCAAGGTGGCTGGAAGTCACGCTTGAGTCGTTATCGCCGTGTGCCCTAGCTTCGTGACTCGCACTGTGCGCAGAATGACAGGGATGACACACCAAGACGCTAGTCGGGCCGGGCTGATCGTCCGTCCGGATTGTGTCGACTAGAAAGTTTGTCTCATCCTAATAGCAGGATGGCGGACCCAGCATGAGCTCGAAGGCGAGTTTGGCCCAAAACTAAAGGTGAGTGCGGTCTGAGGCTGTGGCAGGTCCTACTGTCGAAAAAGAATATTAAATATTAATTTAATTAATATTGTATATAAATTCATAATTAAATTTAAGCTATCAAATGGTTTCAGAAAATTCCAAAAATTAATCATAGCTAATTGATGGGTGAGGAACGCAACGATGAAGACGGATTTTTATTTCAATGAGTATTTTAATTATTCTAATTTTTGAGGTATTTTAAATATATTAAAATAATAGGAAAATATTTAACTACTCCTAAACACTTTCAAAACATCGCCCTTAGCTATTTTGGAGGTGATGAGCGCAATGACGAAGTCAGATCTTTGATTTGATGTCAAATTAATTAGACCAAATTCCAGATTATCAAGATTTTTCCAGAATTAGGGTTTGATTCAAATGATTCTTGATTTGAACCAAAACTTCATGATTTATTCCTAATAATTTTTTAAGTTTATTAGAATCAAGATCAGGATCTGATTTAGCCTTAATTGATTATGATAACAATTTTAAGTTGTTGCAATATTACACAACAAAATCCACATATTGTGATTAGGCATACTTTATTATAATCTTACTAAACTCCGACCCTATTTTTATCAATTAAGAATATAAATGCACCGAGAGACCCTCTCTTGAATCGAAGTATTTTGGAAACTCTAATCCATACCGTCCATCTGTTTGAATATTTAGATCTTTTTAAAATAATTTTCATATTTAAGATGAAAATTCTTAGATTTTTTTTTTAAATTTCAATTGGATAGAAATAAGTGGGACTCAATTATCATTTTTAATAATAATTTTTCTTTTGCAATTTTAAAATAAAGATTTATAGGAATACTCCTTTCTCTGAGCGCGTGCGGTGATAAAACCTAAGCATATAAGCACTTGCTTTCTCTATATAAATATTCAATAAATAATTAAATTTGGGACGAAATTTTACTTTTTAATAATAAAATAAAAATGTAAAATTTTTAATAATAAAATAATAATTTTGCAATTTATAAATATAACATTTGATTTGTTGCATGATTTTATCGTACCATTTTAAAATTTATATTGAAATAATATTCAAAAAAAAAAAAAAAAAAAAAAAAAAAAAAAAAAAAAAAAAAAAAAAAAAAAAAAAAAAAAAAAAAAAAAAAAAAAAAAAAAGTTATGGTGCATTTCTCAAAACAATATTCATCCTATTTTTGACTATTAAATTTTATTTATTTTGAATTAATTATTAATTTTAAGAGCTTAAATAATGGTGATTTATTAGATAAATAAGAGTACTGTAGCAGCTTATTTGTCCTTTGAACCGGCGATGAACTCCTTCAAGGCATGATTGACCGAAGTAACTGCTCCGTCGATGACCAGGTTCTGCCCGCTGATGTACGCGGAATCGTCGGACGCCAAAAACAGCGCGGCGGCGGCAATATCAGACGCCCTGAGAACCTGTCCCTTGAGCACCGCCACCTCGCAGAAAATCTGCTCAAGCGCGGCCGCCCGTCCCATGTCGGCGCCGCAGCTCATCCGAGTCGCCAACCCGTACGGCGACACGCAGTTAACTCTCACCCCCTTCTCCCCGAGCTCGGCCGCCGCCGACCTCGCCAATCCCAGCACAGCGTGCTTACTCGCCGAGTACGCCGCCGGCCCGAACCCGCCCTGAACTGCGGCCACGCTCGCTGTGCAGATGATAGAGCCGTTGACCATCGCCCGGCCCGCGTGCTTGATCGCCGCAGCCGTCCCCCGCACGTTGACCGCCAGAACCTCGTCGAACACGGCCATGTCGAGGTCGAGGATGCTTGTTATTGTGCCGAGGATGCCGGCGTTGCTGAACATGACATCGAGCCGGCCGTAGGTTACGACGGCATAATCAACGGCGGCGGCTACTTGGAGTTCGTCGCGGACATCGCAGTGGACGTAGGAGCAGCGGCCAGGAGAGGAGATGGAGTCTGCGACTGCGACGCCAAGGGAATCCTGGACGTCGGCGATGACGACCGACGCGCCGTGGGCGGCGAAGAGCCGGACGGTGGCCTCGCCGATGCCGCTGGCTCCGCCGGTGACTACGGCCACCTTACCTTCCAGCTTCAGGGGCGAAGCAGCCATGTTTGAATGCTGTTATATTTGGGCCATTATTAATAGATATAATAGCTGCAAAACTTTCCAGAAGCATCTCAATGGGTGGAGTATGACGTCACCAGTGGAGCCAGCGACATTGGCTCCGAGAGGGATCCCCCAAAATTAAATTAATTTTAAAATTATCAATTATTAAATAAAAGTTTTCTTTAAATTTGAAATGAAAATGATCTCCCCATTTTGATTAAATCTAAAGGTTTAGAGCTGCTCAGATTTAGATCTTCTCGACGGTCAACCCTTCTATTAAAAAAATTGACCTTAATCACATTGATCTAGCTGTTTATCATTAAAATATACTTAGAATAATTGCACTATTGAATTAAAATATACTTTACTTATATTTTGTGTAAAAATTAGCATTAATTTTTATTAATCTTAATTAAATAATAAATAACTTTGAATTAGTATTTTTAATTGTCAAATTTCAAAAAATATTTATTTTTTAATTTCTCAAATTTTTATGAAATTGTAATTCATCAAATTTGAATTTTAAATCATTAAAATATTTTATTAATTCAATTTTTATTTATTTATCTAACTATTTAGATCATTGATATGACACTCAAAAAAATAAATTTAAATATTATTTCAATACAAAATTTTAAAAGATAATATTTGTACCAAATATGCTGTTTAAATATTATTTCTTATATTTTTATCCTAATCATTAATATTTTTTAAGAAATATATAGTAGCTATGGAGCAAAATTCTATCAACTACTGTGGTTTTATTTATAAATTTTTAAATATAATTCTCAACTAAGATATACATATAAATCTCTATGTTTAAGTACTATTGTTTCAATTCAACTTCACAAATGTATTAATAAAAATCTATAAACCACACAAAAATATAAAATTGAGAAATGCTATTTAGATTCTTTCTGATTTTTGATATGACACTAAAAAAATTTTATTATTTATTTATTTATATTAAAATAATAAAATTATTATTTTAATTTTTTTTATTGAAATAATGTCTAAATCTTATTGGATGAATATTATTTTACTTTCTCTAAGTGATCCAAACAAAGTTAAAGAAGAAGTCGGCCAGTCTCTAGTCCTCCGGAATGTCGGCGACGGTAGCGTGCCAGCCCTCTCCTTGGACGAATGCTGGATCCAAAAACCTTGCAAGGAAAGCCCACATCTTGTGCACATCTACGAAATTCGTGAGGAAACTGAGGGACGCGGTGACGATCGGTAACAACCCAAGTTGATTAGGACTAATCGAAGTCCTAATCTAAGTCTTAGTGCTCTAATTAGGTCATTAAAAGTCTTCCACCAAGACCCAGTTCAAATTAAGAGTCAAATGAATCAAATCCTGATTTTTGGGAAAATTCAGAAAATGTTAGAAACTGACTTATTTAAATTGACCTCAGATAAAAAATCGGACTTTGTCATTGCGCTCATTACCCCCAAATTATTTAGGAATGAATATTTTGATGCCAATCGGAAGTCGTCGAAATTACGTCAAATATTTTAATAATATTTAAACACCCCGAAAATTAGAAAAAATAAAATACTCATCGATTTGAAAATCCGACTTCGTCGTTGTGTTCCTCACCCCTCAAATAGCTAGTGGTGATTTATTGGAAATTTTTGAAATGCAATTAATCAAATAATATTAATTAATTAAATCAGTTTTGAAATATTTAATTTATAATTTACATGTTAAATACTTAACGGCAGCAGTTAGTTTAATGGCTAACGCCGTTACTCCCAATCGCGCATATTGTCCAATCTGACAGTTCCTCGTGACCGTCCGATCATGTGATCGGATGATGATTTCTGCTTCTTCCTCGTTCGCATCGTCTGCCTCCCGCGCAGATGCCGTGCGACACTCCACTGCTCATTCTCCCAACCGGGGTCCTCCCGACCTCGGCGAGTCCGCCGGTTGTCCATTAAGACCCCGGGCCGCACTCGGAACTCTCTGTTTGCGCGGATTGATTCCCCGAAGTGCCGGCCTATCGTCTGCGCTTCGAACCTTAGAGTCCCGATCGCCGTCCAACAGGTACCTTCCTCACCCTCAATCTCCTTTATTCACACGCATTCTTCTACATTTCAATGCATGTCATAGATTGTATTGTCGATTTCAATCGGATTGAATAGGATCCGAAGCTTCGATACCTGTTTGGTAGGCTCAACCACCGCCGTAAGGTAGATCATAGGGCTTGAAACTTCTCGCGTTGTAGGCAACCTCAGTTCTCGTCTCACCCACGGATGGGAAGAGCTCGTCGAGCTCTTTCTGCTGATATGCGGGTCGAGACCCTTCGTCGCCGGAACAGCCTCATAAATCGAAACCCAAGCCCCCCTGTGTCTTGGGTATGCGCCGAAGGAGAAGAGCTTGAGTCTACGTGGCGGTGCTGACCTGAAGCCGAGGGGCCCGTCGTTTCCCACATGTCACGCTGGCAACAACCTGGTGGGTCCCACGCCGTTTGAATCCCGCTGCCGTTGCACGCCTCGCGTTTCCCACGCCAGTCCCATCCGCGGCATGCCCCACCTGCAGAAAACAATAAGTTAAAAATAAACATGATATATATATATATATATATAATATTGATTATTAAATCTTGTAGTAGTAAATTAACTTTGCTTAATTTAATTAAACAGTGATTAGAAGTAGAATTAATTGTTTAAATTGTAAATTGTTTCTGAATAGGTTAGTAATGGATTCCATTAAGTTAGTTTTATTTAGAGCAGTTAGTAATGGATTATACCAATCCAATCATAAGCATAAGCAGAAAACTTAATAATTAATTCACAAAATTTTCTGTCAATAAATCGTGCTGTTTAATTATTTTGTTTATAATCAAAACAGTAGACAATAATTGAGCAATAGTGGAATTAATTATTTTAAGACCGACCGTAAGATTTATTCGTTGACGTGACATCTAAAAAAGTTCATCCAATAAATTTTTTTGAGTGCATTCAATACAAACTTTAAAAATAATATTTATATTATTTTAATGTAATAAATATACACTAACGAAATATGTTCAAATTCTATTGGATAGTACGGGACCTTCTTCTTAAGGCAGTATTGCTAAATAATACGAACTTTAAAATTAGTTAATTAGTTTATTTAAATAACAGCAAAATTAAATAAATTCATTTAATTTAGAAAATTAAATTAATTAATATAATTTAGTAAAATTAACATTTTATTTAATTCAAAATAGAGAAATATTCATTTAATTTAAATCCGTATTATTTAGCAATTAAAAATTGATTAATTCAAATTAAATGAAACTTCAAAGTCTCGTAACTTTAAATATACCAATCCAATCCTATTAAATATATATCTCATGTTATTCAGAAAAATAAAAAGAATTAAATAGCGTAAATCAGAATTTTCATCCGGAGAGTATTTAACATAATGATATTTTAGGATATAGACAAATATCTATAACTTTTTATCTAGTTATCAAAACATAGTTAATTTGGGTCTTAAAGTGATCAGAATAACAATCCCATCACTATAGTAGTATTAGTTTTTCCATTTGGTGATTAGTTTGCAAAATCACATTTTGGGCTCCCTCCCTAAGATGACCAAAATACTTCTAACCCTAGTTAGGTCATAACTTAACCAATTGAAATCTAAATTGGGTCTACTATCAGTTAAAGTACTCAGTGTGTTATAGGGAAGCTATAAACACAGAGTTTGCTGAATTTATATCTCAAACGGAAAAGTTTGATTTTTGACCCCTCTTGACCTTGAAAAATTACCAATTGCCCCTAAAGCTTAGAACATCTATAACTTAGTCATTTAATCTCAGAATTAAGTGTTTTTGGACTCTATGGAGTCCTTGAATAGTAGCCAACAATAAACTATATAAAAAATTTAGATTTTCATTAGATGTAATTACTAAATTGCCTCTTAGATCAAAATCCTTAGTTTGGACTTAGATGACCCATTTCTTATTCAAATTGAGTGTACTTACTGTATATCTTCATGTTAGACAGTAAGAAATCATTTGACAATAATAAATTTCAATTTGGAGCCCTAAATCAAAAGGTAACTTTTTGAACTCTTGTGTAGGGGCAAAATAGTCATTTTGCCCAAATTTTAGGTTAAGTGTCCTTAACCCCTAAAATATCATTCAAATTATTAAAATTAATAATAAAATTGTATTAGAATCTTTTAAATGAGTAAAATTAACTAATCAATCAAATTTGGTTAAATTCCATAAATTTTTTTAAGTCTTATTTTTAGGAATTAACACTTCACATTAGGACTATTCATGAGACTAGGACTATATCATAGGTTAGATTTCATTCCTTGGATAAAGTGTGGTCTTTTCGAGCCCCATCGTATCGACATGATCTATGTGCCTGTAAATTATCCGGGGCTCTCTCCTTAGCCGCTCTTTATCGTCCTCATATCCGCTGCTGCTTGTAGCATCGCTATCCCCTTCTTCCACGCCAACGAATCCTTCCCTCCTCCCCAACAGCTTGAATTCGCCTTCAGTCTCCCTTCTGATCACATGCTCTTTCGCTTTGATCAAGTTTCCAAATGAGATTTTCTCATTATTCGCTTTTTCCTGAATCTCTCCATCATTAACTCGATCCAAATCATGTGAAGGCCGGACAAACTAAGATCTTATTGTAACAACCCAGAGGTTGTTACCTGTCAATTAGTGCTCTAATTGACTCTAAATCTCTTTCATTACTCTTGCAATAGAGTTAAAAATCTCCATTTCAAATTTCGTGCAATTTGGAGACCGTTTGACGATTTCTAGCGTTTCCTGATTTTCTATTAATTCTGAAGATGCCTAATTTAAATTGACTTCAGAATAAAAAATGGACTTCACCATTGCATTCCTCACGCCCAAATTAACTTGGGGTGAAATTTTGGTGAATTTTAGAGAAAGTCAAAATTTCTTGATTATTTTATTATATTTTCATAATTCAATAATTAAAATAATTAAGATGACTTCCAAATTAAATTTCGACTTCATTTTTGAGTCCGTGATCCTCAATTTAGCTAAAAAACAAATTTTCAAAAAAAAAAAAATTAATTTAGAAATATATTATCATTAAATAAAACTTTTTAATTAATCAAATAAACTAATATATATATATATATATATATATATATATATATATATTCAAATTAACACTCCATTTTTCTTTTCCTTATCCCTTATCTTTATCTCATCTGCCCTAATCCCTATATTCGCACGCGACCGAAATCTCCTTCCGAGATCGCCCCCTCCTTCGCACGCGGTGATCGACGCGTGGCTTCCACCGTAGGTTTAAGCCAATGGAAACTCAGGTAAGATCTAAACCCATACTTTACCTGTCTTCTTAACCACCCAAACCTTGGCCGAAATGGGGAAGATCGCGCCGAGCCTTTTCAAGCGGAGTCGCTCCATTTCGTGGAGTTCTTCTTTTAGTCGCTTCTCAAAAAAAAAAAAAAAAGGTACTCCTCCCGATTCTTCCTTCCTATTATGGTTTGCATATGATCTATATTAATCTAGGGTTTATGAAATATTGGAAGAATGTGTTATTGAATATTTTCTTTGAGATTTGTTCAAATGCTATTTCGGATCTCTTAGATTGCGGCTTCAAACTCATTTTCTTTTACTGATTTGGCAAGGATATTAAGATGCTATCATATTAAAAGTAGTTTATTAATCATAAAGATTCATGTTGCTTAATTTAGATTTCGAAAAGCCAAAGTGACATATTGCTATTTAAATGCAAATTGTTTAGGGCTCTATTTGGTGGAATGAAGATCTAATCAAAGTTCTATATTCTACCTTTCCTATTATTATGTAATTTAAAGTGCACCTTGCTTATGAGAAATCACCTCTAATGACTGCAGTTTTCTTTCTCTTTTCTTTATCTTAATATCATCAAGATATTAGTGAATCATTAATTTGCAAAATCCTCATTAAGGAAAAGGAAACCAATTGTTTAAAAAAAAAAAAAACTGATATTTCTATTGGGCATAATTCTTTTAGTTAATCAATATGATGGGAAATATCTGTGAATGATTTAGGTTCCCCATAACCCATAGAACTAATGGATATATATTACTAGTAATTTAAAAATTATCAAAAATAATTGAATTTAAGTTTATGGCTTATTCATCTTTGTGAAATACTGAAATAAACATACCAATATTTTGCCTTTCCTTTGCTCCATCATTTGACCATTGAGAATGCTTAATTTCATTGTTAAAAATGCAAGTTTTTGGCACTACTCTTACTAATGCTATTATTGACGATGTAATGTTTCAAATGTTCTTTTCTTGGACTCTAATTATAAGGTTATGAATTTATGTCAAAATACATTGTAAACAATAATATAATTATCGAAAATATTGTTTTTAATATTGAGTCCTCAATTGTTAATGCCATTAAGTTTAACATTGATGAAGTAAATGCTATTGTTCCTTGCATAGAGGATTGAAAATTTGCTATTTATTATAATTCATAATTAAATTGCTGGGCTGCTCTTCGTGTCTTGATTACATATGCTTTGAATTAAATTATGATCTTTATCAATTGTGCAAAGAATGGTTACCTTGTATTGGATTCTTGTCATAATTGTAAAAGTAGTCAGTTCTAATAATACTTTGTTAGCAAATCATGTTGACATTGAGATAATTCCTTATATTATGCAATATTGTGTCTTTCCTAAAGTGATGGCAAATGCTTAACTGGCCTAGATCACTTTTTATGAGGCGAAAGGAATTATAGTCCATCAATTTGATCATCTTGATTATAAGCTTCTCTTGGAGGAGTATGTGATATATTAATCCTTTCATTTTATGCAATGAGAATTTGAGATCCAAACCTTACACAAATACGTGAACAGTTGATAAAAGTGAAATCACAAAGTCTTACTTTGGTTATGAGACAAGGAAGTTGTAAATAAATAATGCTATACTACTGTTGTCATTAATTTCAGTATGCTTCCATTGCTTTAGTTAAACTAAAGTAAACAAATGCTATCATTGTTGCCATCATAAAGTTTAGAATTCTGCTATGAGTTCTAGGACATGAATACTGTACTTTTGTTTTACTCATGGTATAACTAAAATTATGCTGTATTACAATGCTTCTCCTTAATAGTTGACCCTCAAATCACTCTGAAATAAAATACAAAAATAAAAAGGGCACTTCATCTATTCTTGACACCCAAATAAATATGCTGAGTTACAGGTCAAATACAATTTTCAAAATCATAAGTATGACTTCTTATTTGATAATGAGATTATACTTGGAAGGTTTTGTAGTATTTATATTATATGTTTTCAGCTAAGTTCACAAATAATTGTTTACAAATTTCAATATAGTTATCTTATCAAATACCTATTGAATAACAACTTTATACTTATATGCGAGTTGCTTCACTTAGGAGTGCTCGTGGACAACGAGAAATAAAAAGTATATGCTTATTTAATCATGCTCAGGTTCTCAATATGGTATAGACTGTTATGATAATAGAATGGATTTGATGGCTATGTGGTAACTTTGGATGTTATGATGGATTGCTACCTTATTATATGAGAATTAATGTGGTCAATACTTTAATAAAGATTACATGCTGTCTATACATTTTGTGAAATCAATGGATCTTATTAAATTAATTTCTGCCCTTATTTTAATAATGAATTAAATATTATAAGGTGCTATGCTGCAGTTTCACATATATGTATAGATTTTTCTTCTTATTGTTCATACAGGTTGCGGTATCTTAAATGCTAAGTTATTAGGGCTGTATTTTGTGATTATAGGATTTATTTTAGCATCCTACTAATACTGGAAATAAATGCTCTATATTGATTGTTGTACTTTGGGTATTAGAAAAAGGTTGAAAATTCTTTATATGTCTAAATATCAATGCATATGCTGTCATATTACCATCAATTATGTATCAAATCAATGGTTGCCATCAATTGAATAAGTTAATGAAATGCTGTCTCCATCATCACATGCTGCCATTTCTTTTATGTTATCAGAATAAATGCTGTTATACCTTGTCAAAAGAATCATATGCAGTTGAGTTTAAATAAGCCAATGTTGTTCATTCATTTAAAGATATATATGTTGTCAGGTGACGCCATTAACTATATATGAGTATATGTATTATTGGGACATGCTTTACTAGATTCATATGCTGCACATTATTCTTAAGAAATCCAAATACTATCATTACATGAAAGTGGAATAATGTAAAATGAGAAATAAATACTGTGATTTATCTCCTTAACATCACATGCTGCCATCATATGAAATCAAAAGCTTCTATTTAAGTTCATTTGTGATTAAATGCTATCACCAATTTCATTATAAATCATATTGCTACCATAGAATGCAAATGTTATTCTTTAGTTCAAGATGAATTATTAAGACAATATTCTATGATTGCATAATGTAAACTAAGTATCCTTTGAATGCTGGACATAAATGCTGTACCTAATGCGTATAGCAGAAAACTGCTGCCTTCTCATTATAACTGCTTCTATTACTTTAGTTAAACTGAAATGATCAAATGTTGTCATTCATTTTTAAGGAAAATCTGGTGTGCCGGTTAGTTTATAAGATTCAAATGCTGTCATGTAAACATATGAATCGTATGTTGTCATCTAATGTGAAAATGAATGTTGTCACTACTTATATAGAATTGTTATGTCGATAAATAGATGAATATGAGAATTATGAAATACTAGAATAAAAATTGTAGTTTCTCTTATTAACATCATATGCTGCCATGTATATATGTATGAATCAAATGCTGCTATATATTCTATGGGATTTAAATGTCATCTTCTGTACTAATATCACATGCTACCATCCAGTATATGGTGATAAATAGTCAAATGCTGCCCTCAGTTATATTATAAGATTTAAGCTGTTGTATTGTATATTATGAATCAAATTGTTGCCTTAAAATTCAAACTGCTGCTATGTATTTAATGAATACTATTATTTATTTTAATAAGTGCAAATGTTGCCATGTAGATTAAGAATTCCAAATAATACTACTGAATTTGAGAAATTCATAAATTGTTATGTTCATCAAATAATATTATGTATTTTGCAAAGATATAATATTGCCTTCAAACTTATATGCAAATGCTGCCATACAGTTTAGATGAATTAAAATGCTTTTGTATTCTTTGCAAATATAAAAATTAGTTGTTATCACATGTTGTTTTTCTCTATTTACTAAGTTTCACTTTTAGCATCTATGAATTTCTGAACCCATAATGTTGTAATTTATAACTGCTGATTCACATATTAATATTTTCATAAATACTAACTTTAATGATGATTATTTGCAGGATAAGTTGTAAGAATAATACAAGAATGCCAAAAGTAAATATTATCTGTGAAATACACATAAAGTCACTGCTCTTATAAATTGCCAATTTTAGTCAGCATCTCTTTTTTGATATTTAATACAGGAAGTAGATATTAAACTGCTTAGTTTGATTTTATGTATTTGAACTTTATTGTAGAACTGGAAATGAGCAATCCTATAAAAAGGATTGAACTCTATTTTAGAACTGGAATTATACTCTATTTTAGAATTGGAAATGAGCAATCCTGTAAAAAGGATTGAACTCTATTGTAGGACTGGAAATGAGCAATCCTATAAAAAGGATTGAACTCTACTTTAGAACTGGAGATAGTCAGTAAAAGTTGACTTATTGATTGTAAAAATTGAAAATTTGAACAAAAACAAAGGAGATTCTGCCAAAATTTCTAAGAATTTTAAGACTTAGAAATATTTCAGAAAGCTTTAACATTCAAATTAAAATGTTCAATTCAATGGTTCATTTTTAATTTTAATTGAAATTAATAGCTTCTTTTCTTTTTAAGTTTTGGATAAGTTCTCCTTGTATTTAATGAAATTGTATTATCTTTCTAATTTTATTTACAATTCCTTCTACTTTTATTCGAAATTAACTTTAGATTAAATATCTATAAGTTAATTTGGAGTTTGATTAACTCCAATAATAAAGTAGATTATTAAAATATTTAGATAACAAAAAGATATCACATACTTTACAATTTTTGTAATCCATTGAATGCTTGCATAGCTTTGAGCCTCATATCCTTGAACATATATTCAAGATTTTGTGCATAAATAAAGATTTTCTTAAAACTTAAAAAGGGGAAAATGCCTTGAGGCAATTAGAGTACAAATGGAAATATTTTCGTTAGAACTTCACATTTTAGAGAGGGTAAATGTGAATGTTCAATTTTCCCACTGTATCTGGTTAAGCAGACGTGCTTAACTCCTCGCCCATTCTGTTGTGTACTCCTACAGAATGAGGTTTTTCCTAAATATAACTTTAACTTAAATATAAGAGATTTTCTTATAATTGAAAAATCTCTTCATAACTGTTTAGTTATGCTTTCGATCATAGTCTTAAACTATGATTATCTTAGATTGAGAATCTAAGATATTTCCTCTTTTCCTTTATACTCTATATTTTCAGTTTGAGTATTGCTTCAGTTAATTTGAATACAGTGTATGTTGCTTAATTTCAATTTATGCTTCACTGTATATCAATTATTTACTTAGCATAATTTCATTTGATCATATAAATTGCTTGCATTTCGCACACATATTAATTTCTAATCTTTAAATTTTCGGGAAAAGGTTAGAATTATAAATAGAAAATGAGTATTTTTACTCAATGAGTCTTATACTATTTTCCTTACAGTTGCACTCTTTACCTTTCCATACTACATAGCTTTTCCAGCACCACTGCATACTTAAATTGTAAATAACAATTGTGATATCTTGTTAATCTAAAAACATAGCCAATTTTAAAATGTACTTAGACTGTTTAGTCTAACTACACTTTTCTTTTTCTTGGCTTTGCCCTATCATTTAAATACTAAAATATGATAGATCAAAAGTTTTTTTTTTTTTTCAGGTGATGCAGGTCCAAGTAGTTGAAGAATTTATAAAGAATTTCTGCTTCCGCTTAATTTTTAAATTACATGTATAAGTGAGAGAGAGTGATTTACTTACTGCATTTTTCTCTTACTTTTAAAGTTTGTAATAAACTATTTAAGTTACTTTTGCCTACATTTACTAATCTGTGTCGTATCTTCTATAAACTGCTTGGGATGAATGAGTGGATTTATCTAATTTCTAGCATTGTAGATAATTGAAATATCGCATCTATATGTATCTTCACTTTCATTTATTTAACTTAACAAATGCTCAAAAAGAGACTTGGCCACTTAGCATCAACACTTGAATAATTTTCTTCTAATCAAGTGTTGGGTGCTAAGGTAACACCCCAATATCTGGATTAATCTTCTATCCAAATATTGGGGCCGTTACACTTATTTAGCACCTCTAATCAACGATGAGATACTCCTTCTACAATCCTTCTATAGATTTTGCCATCTTGGAAATCATATGCCCAATACTCGTCGAATAATCTAAGGTAGTAGAAGAAATCAAACTGTTGATATTCCATCCCTAAAATTTTATTCAATTATTTAGTTCTGATTTCTAATCATTTCAATTATAAGAGTTAAATCTGTATATGTTATCTCTTTAAGGTTCGTTCAGCTCCTAAGATGTCATATGTTACTTGCTTTTAATCTTTAACCATATTTTACTCATTTTATGGTTCGTTCAATTCCTAAGGTGTCATTTTTAGATATTTTTAGTTTCATTTCTGAGATTTCAATAGGATGAACTATGGATGATGCTTTCCTTACACTTAGTAATTGTGATCATATCTTCTGCAGAGAATAAATCATAAAATAGATAGGAACATTTCCTTATCTGACACTTTATGATACTTGTCTGATATCAACTGTAACTGTAATAACCCACATTGTTACTTTAGTCAATTAGGACTAATTTTAAGTCTTAAAATTAATCTTGAGTGCTAATTAGGTCGATTAGAGTTAACCTCTAAGACCTAGTCTAAACTAGGAGTTAAACGGATCGAATCCTGATTTCTAAAGATTTAAAAACCCTAAAAGTTGACCTATTTAAATTGACCTCGGATTAGAAAACGGACTTCGCCATTATGCCTATTGACCCCAAATTAGCTAGGAGTGAAGTTTTCGTGTCAATCGGAAGTTGTCGAAAATTCGACGAATATTTTAATAATATTAAATACCCCGAAAATCGAGGTATCAAAATACTCGTCAGATTAAAATTTCGACTTCACCATTGCGTTTGTCACCCCTCAAATAGTTAGGAAAACATATTTTTAAAATATTTTGGTAATTTTTAGAAATTTATTATTATTTATGAATATTAGAGTTTAATTAAATATTATATTTTATTAAACTAATTAAATCCTTAAAATCCGCACGCCGTTATCCCTGTCAGCGTTGTCTCTCCTCTCCGTTAGATCAGACGGCTATCCTTAGCCGTCTGATCGCGCGATCCGACGGCTGCCAGCTCGCCTTCCCGGCTGCCTCTGTGCACAGGGCACGCGGCACGCGTTGCCTGGCTGCGGCCGCGGTCCACCCGCAGCTCGCGGTGGCCGCCTCGGAGGTTCCGCCAGCCCCTCCTTAAACCTTCCCAGGGACCCTCGCTTGCGGCACGCCCCCTCGCCCCGTCAGAAGACCGTTCGAAGGAGCCGCGCAACCCTCGAGCGGAGCTCAGCCGTCGATCCCAGGTACCTTCCTCACACCTCCTTTGATCCCCATTCAGGCATTACTTCAATTATTGCATGTTATTCGATCGTTCGATCGATCCTTCCGGGAACCATCTGACTGTATTAAGCGGTAGAGGTAGAGTTGAAACGTCCACCGAGAGCCTTGCGTCTAGGGTTTAACTTCACCGTCGAACCACCCCGTCTTAGCCGCCGGTCCGACCTTGGCCAAGTAGGCGAGATCAAGGCCTACCCGTATCCGAGCGTCCGAGCTCAGCAGCCGCTGGGATCGCTGCCGGGGGCCAGCCCTAGGTCTCGACCACGGGTCCTGTGCGAAGGAGTTGAAGCGTCAGCGGGCCGGGCGGGCCGGACCCGACCCGCGTTTTTCCCCAGGCGGGCCGGACACGCGTCGTCTCCGCATGCAACGGGCCGGGTTGGCGTCAGCACGTGGGACCCGCCTTCACACGTGTCGCGCGCCCGTGGCGCCGCGTGGCCGTGGTGGGCCCGGAGCCGCATCAGGCATCCTCTCGATCCTGACTGCGGGTCCCACCCGCAGTCCCGTAGCCACCCATAGCTTGCCACGTAGCCAAGGTGGTCCCCACACCATTGATTCCTGCAGAAATAATAATGAGTAAAAATGTATATAATATATAGTATATATTTATATATATATATACATATATATATATATATATATATATATACATATACATATATATATATATATACATATATATATACATATACATATATATATATATATATATATACATATATATATATATATATATATATATATATATATATACTTATATAATTATACGATTAAACCAATTTATTTATATAAATATACGTAAAGACTAACATCAAATAAAGCTAAATCTGCATATGACTAATGTATTAGTTTAACTAAAATATGCTGTCAGGATTTAGCTTATGATATTAAAATTTAGAATAATAATTTAAATATTAAATATAATCTTATCTTAGGAATATATGTATATATAAATAAAGATATATCTATAGTTATATAGGCACAAACTTTAAGCTGTAATTATAATAACATTAAAACATTTAGCAGAATTAATTAATGCTTTTAATTAAATTTCAGCAAATCTATTTTAAATAATCATATATATATATATATATATATATAAATTAAATCAGATAAAAATTAACAGTAGTTAGTTTAATTAAATACAATTAAGGATCTTCTTAACTAATATACAGTCATACTAAAGAGTAAATAAATAAATAATTTATTAATTGATCAATTAAGTATGAATAAGAGTATTAAGTTAATCATTAACTTAATTGATGTTAATTCCTTAAATACAAATCTAGTATAATAGATTAATTAATTAATGATTAATTACAAATAATTAATTAAAATATTTAACTTTGGAGATAAATTAATACAAACTAAAAACATGAATAGTAAACTAATACAAATTGTATTTTTGAATAGTAAAATATAAAAGTTTAATAACTTTTTATAGGATAATCCAAATATAGCTAATATAGGTCTTAAAATACTCAGAAAAATAATTAGAATCAAATGGCGTAATGCAGAATTTCATTTCGGGGTATGCATAACAAAGTAGCATTTTAGGACCTCTTTAGGACCCCATAACTTTTGACCCAGTTGTCAGAACATAGTCAATATGGGTCTTAAAATACTCAGGAGAACAGCCCCATCACCGCAGTAGTATTAGTTTTCTCATTCGGACAACTGGATAAAAAGTCAACCCTAGAATTTAGAGTTGACTTTAGTAAAAAATGATCGAATTACCCCTAGAACTCAAACGACCATAACTTGGTCAATTCAACCCAGAATCCAAAAATTCAAGATGCTAACTAGTTTAGAATTTTGATGTCACCGATAAACTGAAATAACATTTAGGTTCTGAACCCTAGAAATTTAGAAAATGACCAAAATATCCCCAACCTTAGTTAGGTCATAACTTGGCCATTTGAGATCCAAATTGGGTCTACTCCCTACCAACATACTCATTACATTATAGGGAAGCTATAAAAACTGAGTTTTTTGAAATTGGACTTCGAACGGGAAAGTTTGGTTTTTGTCACCCGTTGACCGACTCGAAATTACCAAATTGCCATTCAAACTTAAAACGTCCATAACTTAGTCAATTGACCTCAGAATGCAGTGTTCTCAGACTCTATGGAATCCTTGAATAGTAACCTACAATAAACTGCATAAAAACTTAGTTTTTAGTAAAGTAAAAATTTCTTAAATGTCCTTAAGTCAAAAACATTAGTTTGAACCTGTAGGGCCCGTTTCTCGTCCGAATTGGACAAACTTACTATCTATCCTTAAGTTAGATAGTAAGAAATCATATGGAAAATAGAAACTTTAATTTGGGCACTTAAATCAAAAGTTGACTTTTTGGACCCTTAAGTAGGGGCAAAATAGTCATTTTACCAAAAATTTAGAATAATCAATCTTAACCTTTAGTTTGTCTTTTAAATCACTAAAACTAACTTTATAACCATATTAGTGACATTTAAGTAAGTAAAATCAACAGTTAGGTCAGATTCTAGAACTTTTCTTAAGTCTTTAATACTACACCTTAAGGACCCTTCCTGAGACTAGGACTAGATCATAGGGTTGATTTCATTCATTAAAAAACGAGGTTTTTCAATGAATAAACCCTTAGTTTTATTAGTTTTCTAGAATTTTCAGCTTATTTTTGATTATTTTATCTTTTGACCTTAGATCTAAGATAGGATATTCATCCTATTAAGTTTGATTACTTAATAGAATTGGCCTTGACTATTAGATCACTATTAGAATGAAACTTAGATCATAGGTCTTATCCTTTTTGGATTATGTGATTAAGCCCAATCTCGTGGTGTTTAATTCATAATCTATAGTTTATGAGTTTTAGATAGAACGTCAAAAATTATCAATTAGGTCGTAATGATTTATTATTTAACTTCTATAGTCGACTTTGATTTGGTATATTAGGACCTAGCTAGTCCTGATATTTTGTAACTCATAAGGACGAATTTCTAAGTTACACTTGAAATGTGGAAAAATAGTGATCCTGAACTTATGTAATTTGGAATAGTTAGAACGAATAATAGAAAATAGATGGTATCACCATATTAGTCGAGTCCCTTGCTTATTTTGATACTTGTGCTACGCATTCCTTGTATATTTGAGCTTACTTCCTTGGATATTTCATATAAGATAATTTTGTGCATGAAAATGAAAACTTAGAATAATAGGATAACAGTTGCCTTTGGGTCCAGTTTATGGTGATTATGGTGCACATTTGCCCTGATGGATAGGGGTAAGGTGAGATCAGGATGCCTAACATTCTCATTGAGGAGAGTGTGTTAGGCTTGGGACCCATATAGTCTTACAGACGTGCTCGACTCCTCAGTTGTTTCTAACAATTGTCCATAGAAACAAAAGTAAAATAACTAAAATATGTTGCATAGGTATTGTCTGCCTCTTCAGTCATGCAGTATGTTCAGTATGTTTGTAGATTGAGATGTATATATATATATATATATATATATATATATATGTGGGCTAGGTTGGCCAAGTTTTCTGATATGGCAGTCAGTATACAGAGTTTGGATTTGCAGTTGTAGTATTTGGCTATGTTTTGGCATTATTCATTTAGTCAGCTATTTCTTTGTACAGCTATTATACAGTAGGATGTTAGATTTTGTTGCTATTTATATATATCACTGCTGAGATTTATTATTGTAATTTGTATATTTCAGTTGATCACCAGCATGTATTAGAATGTAGCATTTTCTTTCAGCGTATGTTTAGTTACTTATATTATATGCCCTGTTTTGTTCACTCCGCTTTCGAGGCATGTCTTAGCCTCCTTCTTGCTTAAGTTATAAAAGTTATTTATAGCTTTTCCTCTTTCTTATTGTATTGCTAGTCGCTCCCTGATATATTGTTGCTTAGGAAAATTGTGTAAAGTGGTGATATTATAAAACATATAAAAATGTATTAGCCTAAAATGTACTTAGACAATTTGTCTAACAATATTTTCTTTTTTGGCTAGGGCCCTACATTGTGAAACCGACAATGGCAGGCATAGAACAGATAGAAGATTCAGTACCTGAGGAGGAGCTTTTTATAGAGGAGGAGCAGTAGCTCGGATCAGAGCATATATAGTCCTTATACTTATTGTGAGGATGAGTGCCTTTATATTTCCTTTTATTTGAACTTTAAATATTGTAATAAAACAGGTACTCTTGACTGTGCATTTGGACTTATATACTTATATTCTGAGTTATATTTTGCACTTATATTACATTGTGATGCCTGGATATTATTTATTGCTTCTACACTTTATACATTATAGTGAATGTTAGATTGATGTTATGTTAACCCTTCCCTAATCAGGTGGATTGTGGAGTCTATTCTAATCCAATGGTAAGTGAGGGGTTAGCCAGAGTGACACTCCACCCTTAACATAATCCTTATTGGATTAAGGGTGAGGGTCGCCACAGTAACGCCCCGTCCTGTCACCGTACGCAAAGAGTAATTTGGCGGTGGAATGGTGTGCTACTCGAGGAGGAATGGTCCGTTTCCTCGAAATAGCTGAACACTAAGCCCATCTGAAGGGCTGCTGACTCAACCTCAAGGATGGTTAAGAGATAATACTTAAGATAATAGTAATATCCTTATCCTGAGTATTAGATAAATACATACATTATATTTAGAATACCATAAGAATCCAATATATGTATAAGTAAGATGATCACATCATAATACTAAGTATAAGTAGTATAATACAGAGTGCGGAAGCTTAAAGCAAATATCCAGATATATTCATCACAAAAATAGTACGAAACATTCATCTCAAAAAAGAAGGGAAATACATCCAGAATCATTACAAATATTTACTGAATAATAGACATAGAACTAAATACTGAACTGAAAGTAACTGAGCATAAAATAAAGCCGAAGAAGACTCCACTAAAGCTCCACGGGCTCCTCCTGGATGTCTTCCTGACCTGGCTCAATATACTGCTCAGGATCTAGCAAATTATCGGACCCCAAAAGTACCTCATGTTAGATAATAAGTCTAGCACATCGAAATTAATCTAAATAGTTCTAGTTATCCATTTAACATTTATATTATATAACTAAAATTGCAGAAATACTGTAAAAGTAACTGAAAACATAAAACTGTATGAAACAGTACAAAACTACAGTAAAGTAAGGTAAAACTGAACTATAAACTGTATACTAAAAATAAATTAAAACAGTACTGAATCTAAAACTGAGTAATCATTTGTAAATTTTGATGTATGTCACTGAAACTGTGCATCTCTGAATATGCCTCAATACTGTATGCTACTGATATGCCACCAAAATATTACTGAACTGTTATGAATAATACGGTCCAATGTCTACATACATCCTATTGGGAATACTGTTACTGATGATACTGATGCATCCAGAAATTCCCCTATCAATGTATACAACATTCTGTAACTCATAGATTATCACTGATATTTATATATCATTCTGATACCCACATATCATGCTTATGCTTATGCTTCTAACTACATGAGGTAAATCTGAAAATCCTGAAAATGCTTGGAAAACTGATAATAAATCCAATGTCTCCATTGTGCAGAATCTTGCTAAAAGGATTCTGACACCTAACTTCTAATCTCGATGATTGGTTAAAGTTGGAAGTCTTACTTAAGGATCATTAGATGGGAAGGTTGTATACACATATTTAGCATATTTGCAAGAAAGGTGGTTCTTAATACTTAGTTTGATTAAGCTACCCTAACGAAATAATCTTCGATAGGAGGCATCACCTGATGACGATTTGCATCTCAAACTAAGTCATTTAGATACCCAACTCACAATTATACTTATAGTGATCTATGCAAAGTGACTTAAGATACTTAGTTTGCTTAAACTGCACTTATCAAAGCGCACTACGATAGGAGGCAGAACCCAGTCGCAGTTTATATCTCAAACTAAGGATCTTGTTCACTAATTGTGACACTCTTAGTCTTGGAGAATTTACTCTAACAGGACTGTATTCAGCTAATCCCTGAAGATAGCACCTGGTCATAAGTCCATATTGGAGTGAATCAACCAATCCTGAATACTACTGAAGCAATTCAGTACTATGAGTATACCCTACTGTACCCAACTAATAATCGGGGTTCAGACAATTCTATTTAATCAATAGGGGTTATCAAAGCTATTAATCCTTACTCTAAATAGGTGAATCCTACACAAGGCTCCAAGGATGTGATCAAAAGATCACTCAATGTAGGTTGCTACCACAAGGAATAAGTCACATTCTAAGTAATTCAGGTGATTCCTACCACAAGATATCAAGTTCAACTTCTAAGGCTATGAAGGATCATCTAAGGTTCCTACCTCAATAGATTATAAAAGTTATTCATACCTCAATATATCAACAATTAAGGTCTTTAAATATTTTCAAAATGATCCTAAAGTAAGACTCATAAGATCTCACTCTTCTACTTCTTAAGTTAACATCTAAGGCTTACTTATTAGTTTTGGACTAAAGTGATCAGATTATATGGCTAACCATTCATCTAACCCATTTCTATTCTATAATCATGGGATAAAATCAAGGATATTATTAATATTAGATCATTTTGTCAATCATTAACATTTTATTATTCATCTTTTACTAGTAGTCTTATATAAGAGAAAATCAAGGATCTAAAGTTTAGGTTCAAATGGTTCAATCACACAGATTTAACGTTAATCTTAGCACTTCTAATTCAATGGTTTAAGATCAATACTCAATCAAATGTAATATTGGAATAATGATAGTTGACTTATCTTACAATGAAATTAATTAATTAAGTGATTAAGATTTGGATCTTAATCAAGACAAGTTAGAGTTTAACCCCTAACCTTTCTATCATTAAGACCAATGATTAATTTAGAGGTCAATGTCCAATCAATGTATTATTAATATATTATTGATATCAAGCTTAGGTTTGGATTAAGTATCATCTACTTAATCAAGTTATCAAGATTCTTATGTTCAAGTGTAGTTTAATATCAATTAAGTGTACTTATAAAGGCTTAGAGTTTTCTAACATACATCATAAAATCATAGGGCATATAAATGACATAGAATAAAAAGAGGTGATTAATACAAATCAAATTACAAATCAACCAAGGAGATTAGCACTTAATCATAATTCCAAGAGATCTAAGTTTCATGCCAATTTATTGTTAAAATATACCTAATTAATATAAGAAATTTAGATTCTAATACTTAGCATACGGCATAACATACATTTAAGATACCTAGGTTTTGAGAACTTAATGAAAATGACAAAGTTTCAAATTTAAGTTTCATATATAATTTTATATAATGTTCAATTTTAGTTAAAATAGGTTCATTTTTGATATAACTTAGCCTCACTAAAGTCCTAGGGGGTCTTAAAATACCTAAATAGTTAAGTTTTGGTCATTTCAGCCAAAACTGGGCAGTTTTACAAAATCTGGGCAGTTTTAAAATAAATTTGAAATTTTGCAAATTTCAGGCGTTGCCGCGTGCTGTAGCGCTTTCCGCGCGGTAGCGCCTTTGCGCTGCGAATTGCTGTAGT
The DNA here is from genome assembly GCA_016760335.1 of Gastrodia elata. Lineage (NCBI taxonomy): Eukaryota > Viridiplantae > Streptophyta > Magnoliopsida > Asparagales > Orchidaceae > Gastrodia > Gastrodia elata. Next base: position 1,126,840 of record CM028673.1, read on the forward strand.
CCGCTGCAACCCGTTGCAGCGCGCTATGACGCGCTGTAGCGATCCAATTTAAAAAACTACTGTTCAATTAATTTATTTTGTCATTTTCTATAATTTCAAAATGTTTCCGCTGCAGCCCGCTGCGGCCCGCTGCAGCGCGCTGTAGCGGTCCGATTTGCGAGTTTACTGTTCAATTAGTTTTATTAATGTTTATATATTTCGCAAACTTACCGCTGCAGACCGCTTTGCAAATTACTGTTCAATTAAATTTTATGGCCGTTTTCCCAAGTTTTCATGAAATGCCGCTGCAGACCACTGCAGCGCGCTGCAGCGGTCCATTTCGTAATTCTACTGTTCAATTAGTTCAATATGAATTTTTATACATTTTCTCTAAGTTTTCATGTCCGCTGCAGCCCGCTGCAGCGGCAGACTGTGATTTCGCCAGGTGCGAAACCCTGAGGGTCATTTTTCGAGCTTAATTACTCTCAATCTAGAGAGTTCCAAGAGCGGTACCATATATCAATGAAAAGGTATTTCCGATACCTTTCCATCGACACTAAAATCGGCATGAATGGAGCATCCTAGCTATGCTAAAAATAATGATGAATACAAGTGTATGTAGAATGAACGAAAGCATAGCAGTTTTCTGTGAAGCTTCTAAGAGCTATTATGGTTTACATACATGCTTATGAACTTCCAAATATGCGTTCCAACATTATATCAATATGAGAAAGATAAGGAGAGGAGCAAAGGGTACCTTAGTTCCTTGGAAAAATGGGAATAATGAAGCTTTATTTTCTTCTTCTTCTTCTTTTTCTTCTTCTACTACTTCTTCTTCTTATGGTGCAGCAATGGAGGAAAAGGAAAGGATGGAAAAAATTTCAGCAAGTGGAGAAGATGGCTGAGCTATCCATTTAAAGGAGGAGAGGGGAAGGGAGGCTCCATCATGAGCTAATGAGGCTAGGTTGAGGGGGAGTAGGGGCCATCATGGATGAGCATTAATGGGCATGGCTTATGACATAAAGAAAAGATGGCCAGCTGAATTTTGCAAGAGACTGTCAGCCAAAATAATAGAAATTGGGGGAAATTACATTTTGGGATCCAAAGATTGCTTATTTATTTTATCTTATTTATTTAAAAATTCGGATTTTTAAAACGCGCTCTGAAAAAATCCCAAAAATTCACCCCTAGCTAATTTGGGGTGAGGAATCCAACGGCGAAGTCGGATTTCAATTCCGACGATTATTTAATTATCCTATTCTTAGACGTATTTAATTTCATTAAAATATTTGCAAAAATTTGACGACTTCCAAACACGTCCAAAACATCACCCCTAGCTAATTTGAGGGTGACGATCGCAACGGCGAAGTCGGATTTCGATTTCGAGGTCAAAATAAATACCTCAATTTTCTAATTAATTAAATATTAAATATTAAAAAAAATAATCCAAAATATTGGATTTAGCTCTGAATTGCTCTGAACCTTCAGGGTTTAGTTTTAAAATCTAGATAAAATTAACAGAATAATAATTAAGATATGATTAAGCTCAAATTAAGCTGGGTAACACCCTTGGGTTGTTACAGCCCCGCCCCGTCGCAGCGCGCAAAGGAATTAAGTACAATCATATCGGCGGCGGAGCGGTGCGCCACTCGGGGAGGAATAACCCATCTCTCCGAAATATCTGAAAACTAAGCCTGCCCGAAGGGATGCCGACTCAACCTCAAGGAGGGTTGAGAGCTAATACTTAAGATAAGAGTAGTATCATTATCCTAAATATTAGATAAATATATACATTGGATTTAGAATACAATAGGAATCCAATATATGTATAAATATCAGCATTTTCAATATACTGATCACATCACAATACTAAGTATAAGTAATATATAATAGAGTGCAGAAGCTTAAAGCAAACATCCAGAAATATTCATCACAAAAGCTGTATAAAACATTCGTTTCAGAAAAGAAAAGAAAATACATCCAGAGTTATTACAACGTTCTACTGAAGTACTGAATTAGAACTAATTACTGAACTGAAAATACTAAGCAGAAAGTAAAACTGAAGGAGAGTCCGCTCATAAGCGCGCTGTAGCGATCCACTTTGCAAAACACTGGAAGGAGAGGAAGAAGAGGACATTTGTTTTCTTCAAGATATTGAGGAGGAGCTTTCTTCTTCAGCACAAGGACTTAGCAATGGAGGGGAAGGAGATGAGAAAATTCAGCAAGAATAAGAAGGGGTTGTGCTCCTCCTTAATAAAGGGAAAGGGGGAGGATGGAGTAGCGGAGTAGGGAGCCATCAAGAGCTTAGGGAGAGGGGTCATCATGCTTAAGCTATAGGTGGCAGGGCTAGGGGATGGCCAGCCAAAATTTGCAAGGGGGCTGTCAGCCAAGGCAATAAAAAATTAGGAATATATGGAAAATTGCAAATTGGGGGCTGAACAAACTTATTTATTTTCCTTAATTATTTAAAAATTCAGATTTTTGAAATCCACTCCAAAAATTCCCAAAAATTCACCCCTAGCTAATTTGAGGGTGATGAATCCAACGGCGAAGTCAGAATTTGATTTCGACGATTATTTAATTATGCTAATTTTCGGGGTATTTAATTATATTAAAATATTGACGAAAAATTCGACGACTTCCGAACACGTTCAAGACACCACCCCTAGCTAATTTGGGGGTCACAATCGCAACGGCGAAGTCAGATTTTGATTTTGAGGTCAAAATAAATACCTTAAATTTCTAATTAATTAAATATTAAAATAATCCAAAATATTGGATTTAGCTCTGAATCACGCCAAATCTTTAGGGATATATTCTAATAGCTAAATGAAATTAACAAAATGATAATCAAGATATGATTAGGCTCAAATTAAGCTGGGTAACAACCTTAGGTTGTTACACTTAGATATTGACCTCAAGCTAACTTATATTTATATTGTGATTTATGCACTTAAGAATTGATCAAATTTCATCAATACCAAGGAAAATATGAGGTGTTCCGTTAATTAAATGAAGAGGGAAATAAATGCTAAGATAAGATTAGGATTAGTCAAATAAGTGAGTTAGATACTTTTATATGATCATTAATGATAGTTTATATTTAGTTCCTTAGTAAAATGATCACTCACTTATTATTTTCAAATATGATAAAGGTTCATGTAGAATCATTACTTTATAAAGTATTAGAATTTAATGAAATGAAGAATAAGAATTTTAAGGAATGCTTACATAAGCTTAAAAAGTTTTAAAGAAATCTTTAAGGGAGAACAACACTAAAGAAATATTAAAGACTTAGGAATAAGAAATTATATTTCATATATGAGTCAATTTTAAAACTTAATAATATTACAAATATAATTTTTACAAACACAGCATATTTTTGAGTGCTAAAATCAGCATATTCGTATACCAAGGTATATTGATTTTACTGTTTACACTTAAATAATTTTATCACCGCTTTGAGCTTTATTCATATTGATAAATGAAATGCTTGTTAAATGTCAGAGTAATGTCATAAATAAAATGTATATATTGTATCTTGTGAATGTATGCAAGGGTTCCAAAATAGTGGTTGATTAGCAGTAACAACTCAGGTTATTATCTTAGTTAATTAGGACTAATCTCAGTCTTAATATTAATTCTTAATGTTAATCAAATCATTAGGAGTCAACCACCAAGCCCCAGTCCAAACTAGAGGTCAAACAGATCAAATCCTTATTTTGGGAATTTCAGGAACCTCAGAAATTGACCTATTTATTTTGACCTCCGATTAAAAAACAGACTTCGCCATTGCGCTCATTGCCCCCAAATTAGCTAGAGGTAATATTTTCGTGTCAATCTGAAGTCGTCAAAATTTTAATGAATATTTTAATAATATTTAAATACCTCGGAAATTGGGAAATTAAAATACTCATCAGAATCAAAATCCGATTTCGCCGTTGCATTCCTCACCCCTCGATTAGCTAGGAGTGATTTTATAGGAATTTTTGGAAAACATCAAACTATGTAAATTTAATTTGGGAAAAATTTATGATTTATATTAAATATATAAATCATAATTTTAATTATTCCTTTTTCTTTTATCTCTTCTTCCTTAAATTCTCCCGATGCTTTCCTCTGCCCTAATAAATCGCATGAACCCCTCCCCATTCGCACACCTCCCTGATCGGCCGACCTCCTCTTCACTCGCAAAGCCCTTCCCTCTCGTGCGCTCGCCACGTGTCCTCTCCTTGGAGTCTCCGTCGCCTTGTGTGATGACCCACTTAAGTAGTAATAAGTGAAACTCTTATTTAACGAGATGCCTTTTTAGATAACGGTGGAGTTCCTGATAAGAACTCCAAAGTTAAGCGTGCTCAGGTGGGAGCACTCCCAGGTTGGGTGACCTACTGGGAAGTTATCTTCTGAGGGCAAAACCGTGAGGCCTTTCTGACCAAAGTGGACAATACCTTGGTGCTTAAGAGTTTGGGCTGTTACAAATGGTATCAGAGCAAACCATAGGGTGTCAGATAGGAGCTAAGTGCCATACAGGGCAAAGTACCACTTCATGTGAGCAGCCTCTTGAACCCATGATGGTTAAGGTGCTACATGGTTGTGGGTACCTCTTGTGCATGTAGGGGTCATCTCTAGTCATATCTACCCAATGGATGGTTCTTGGATCTGTGTGTGGATACTGACGAGGACGTCAGTTACTTAAGTTGGGGAGATTGTGATGATCCACTTAAGTAGTAATAAGTGAAACTCTTAATTTTCGAGGCGCCTTTTCAGATAACGGTGGAGTTCCTGATAAGAATTCCAAAGTTAAGCGTGCTCAGGTGGGAGCACTCCCAGGATGGGTGACCTACTGGGAAGTTATCTTCTGAGGACAAAACTGTGAGACATTTCTGACTAAAGCGGACAATACCTCGGTGCTTAAGAGTTTGGGCTGTTACACCTCGCCTCCTCGCAACCTCCGCCCGGCCTTCCTTAAGTCCATTTGCTCGCTCTCTTACCGAGCCGAGCGCTCTCCTCCATGGCCGAAGCTCGCAAGGCGCAACCCTCCCTTGTGCGGTCGCAAGTGGGAGCCGCCACCTCTTCCTCCTTGCAGGAGAGCATTGGCCGCCTCGTCCACCTCTCCATCCCCATGTCCGAGTCCCTCAGCTGAGAGGCTTTCGCCGATCCGTCTCCTAGCACCCGCCGCCTCTTCCTCTTGGCACCGGTTCGCCCAACTCCGCCGTCGAGCAAGGTACCCCCATTATCCTTCAAGCATAATTGAAAGTGCATGCTTTAATCTTGCTTATCAATTTCATTTAGTGCGTTTCTTCTATTACTTTATTTTCAGGATGAACTTCTTGTAATCATCTACAAGTTTAACTTTTAACTTTAAGAACCTTAATAAGTTTTACCAGTTAATTATAGCCTGAATTATTTGGTGCTTAGGATAAATTTCTTCTTTTATTTATAATGGTGTCGATGGTGAACATTGCCTCCTATTTTTAGAAAAAAAATGGATTCATGGGCAACGTCTGTGAAGTAGAGGAATCCTAACCCCAAAGGAGGGTGTAGATGCCCATCTATAAGCTTGATTAAACTGCATAAAATTTTTTGTGTGTGTGTGCTTGTTTGATAGCCTAGGTCGTTGCTTTGTTTCCTATTATTTATTTCGCTGCAGCAGTTCATATGCTTATGGTTGCAAATCATTTCGCCCTCCCATGTCAGTTTTTTTTTTAGAATTACACAAATCATATCACTCTCATTTGTGAGAGAAATATATTCTGTAAATGGCCTCAAATGGATACCAGAGGTCATAAAAACATTCAATATGATAAAGACTTCCGTCAAAACAAAACATCCACTTATTTCAACACCAAATAAACTGAGATTAAAAGTTAAACGTCAAAAAAAAAAAGAGAGATGTTATTAATTACAAAAGTAGGTTATCCTTAACTTATTTACTCTTTTGTTATAAATATAAATGATTTAATCATATTGCAAAGATTGTAATTTTATCCTAAGAGAAAACTTGTTATTTTATGAGTTTTGAAGATTGCCAGTTAAAGTTTAAAATTAATCAAGGGGCTACTTACAACCCAAAGGATATATATAACAAAAGTTTTAATAAATCCTTAAACATGAATTTAGTAAATCTTATAAATGTTAAATTTTGAGATTTGTTGAGAATAGGATATAGAAGTATTTTTGAGTCATGAAAATAATTTGGCTGGGGATTTATCCTTTTACTTTATTGCTGCATAAATTAGCATAAGTGGTTAAATCTGTAGCGTATGCGAACATATTAAATGCTAGATATAGCTAGATTTAATCACTTTTGGGGTTTTAGTGGTACTTTACTTTAGTGGATGTCAAATCATCTTTTGCAGAATTTAAGAATTTAAAGGCACCACATTCCCTAAATATTTAAAATCCTGCTTTGTTAAGTAGCTCGTAAGTTTTGTTTTAGGATTAGACAATGAATTTAGAAACTTAAAATAATGATATATTTAAGAGTGTTGAGATTTTGAGCTTATACAATAGAATTTTTAGGGAAGAAGTTAATCATATATAATAATTTTTAGTTAGATATATTTGTAAGATTATTTAAGATATTCTTGGATAATCTAGAGGAGCAACTCCTAACCATAAGGAAGCTTGTTGAAGGAAATAATATGAAGTGTATTGAAAATGGGGATCATGGAACATTTTTATGTATGTGAACATTTAATATTATAAAATAGTAATTAAATTTAATCTAATTAACTAATTAAAATAAAAATAGCCAACTATAAATATACATATACATGAATGGACATATATACATATATATATATATATATATACTAATAATCTTTTAACAAGTAATTATATACACACATGAATTAATCTACAAAGTTAAATAAATATATAGGTATATTAGATATATATATATATATATATATATATATATATATATATATATTCTGTATGGTATATAAATACATATATATATATATATATATATATATATATATATTCAAAGCAATCAGTATAATTAAATTCAAATTTTATATGTATAGTTGAACTTTATATTATTTAATTAAATACATCAAAAGGGCAATTGTATGAGTATACTCCAAAATAGTAGGGAACTGATTAACAAATTTCAATAAATTAAGATTAGCTGAATTTAATTATTATTTATAATAGGAAGGAATTATCAAATTTTATTAAAATTGATCAACTAGTATTAAGCAAGGTTAGAGTCAATGCTTAAACTAGTCAAAGTAATTAATACTATTTAAAGTAATTTAATTAAATAGTAATACAACTAAATTAATCACTTAAATAAAAAGAGAAACCTCATTTTGGATACCTTAATCCAAAGTTAACTTTTCGGAACCTTAAGTATGGGTAAAATAGTCTTTTTGCTCAAAAATTTAGGATAAACACCCTTAACCTTTAATTAATCTTTTAAAACATTAAAATTAACATTATAACCATATTAGTGACATTTAAGTAAGTAAAATCAACAGTTAGGTCAGATTTCAAAATTTTCCTAGGTCTTTAACACTACACCTTAAGGACCCTTTCTGAGACTAGGATTAGATCATAGGGTTGATTTCATTCATTGAAAAATAGAGTTTTTCAATGAATGAATCCTTGATTTTATTAGTTTCTAGAATTTTTCAACTTATTTTGATTATTTTATCATTTAACCTTATATTTAAGATATGAGATTAATCCTATCAAGTTTGATTACTTAATAGGATTGACCTTAATTATTAGATCACTATTAGAATCAAACTTAGAACTTAAGACTTATCCTTTTTGGATTATGTGATTAAGCCCAATCTCATAATTTTTAATCCATAATCTATAGTTTAGTAATTTTGAATAGATCTTAGTATGGTACATCAAAAATTATTAACTAGGTCATGATGATTTATTATTTAACTTTTATAGTCGACTTTGATTTGATATATTAGGACCTAGCTAGTCTTAATATTTTGTAACTTATAAGGACAAGTTTCTAGGTTACACTCGATAGTAGGAAAACAGTGATCCTGAACTTGTGTAACTTGGAATAGTTAGAATGAATATTAGAAAACAAATGATATCACCATATTAGTAGAGTCTATTACTTATTTTGATACTTTGTGCTACGCATTCCTTATATATTTGAGCTTACTTCCTTGGACATTTCATATAAGATAACTTTGTGCATGAAAATGAAAACTTAGAATAATAGGATAACAGTTGCCTTTAGGTCCAGTTTATGGTGATTATGGTGCACATTTGCCCCGATGGACAGGGATAATGTGAGATCAGGATGCCTAATATTCTCATTGAGGAGAGTGTGTTAGGCTTGGGACCCGTATAGTCTTGCAGATGTGCTTGACTCCTCAGTTGTTTCTAACAGTTGTCCATAGAAATAAAAGTAAAACAACTAAAATATATTGCATAAGTATTGTCTGCCTCTTCAGTCATGCAGTATGTTCAGTATGTTTACAGATTAAGATGTATATATATGTGGGCCAGTTTGGCCAAGTCTTCTGATATGGCAGTCAATATACAGAGTTTGATGTGCAGTTTTAGTATTTGGCTATGTTTTAGCATTGCTTATTCAGTCAGCTATTTCTTTGTACAGCTTATATACAGTAGGATGTTAGATTTTATTGCTATTTATATGTATCATTACTGAGATTTATTGTTGTAGTTTGCATATTTCATTTGATCACTAGCATGTATTAGGATATAGTATTTTTTTTCAGTATATGTTTAGTTACTTATATTTTATGCCTTACCTTGTTTACCTCGCTTTTGAGGCATGTCTTAGCCTCCTTGCTTAAGTTATAAATATTATTTATAGATTTCCCTCTTTCTTATTGTATTGCCAATTGCTCCTTTATATATTGTTGCTTAGGAAAAATGTGTAAAGTGGTAATATTATAAAATATATAAAAATGTATCAGCCTAAAATGTACTTAGATAAATTGTCTAACCAGATTTTCTCTTTTTTGGCTGGGGCCCTACATTGTCAAACCGACAATGGCAGGCGTAGAGTAAATAGAGGATCCAGTACCTGAGGAGAGGCTATACGTAGAGGAGGAGCAACAACTCGGACCAGAGTATATCTAGTCTTTAGATTTATATGTGAGGATGAGTGCATTTGTATTCATTTTATTTAAATGTTATAATAATGTAGGTACCCTTGACTGTGTATTTGGATTTATATGCTTATGTTCTAAGCCATATTTTGCACTTATATTATATTATGATGCTTGGATGTCATTTATTGCTTCTGCACTCTGTATGTTTACTTATATAGTGACTGTTAGATTGATTATGTGTTAATCCTTCCCTAATCATGTGGATTGTGGATTCCATCCTAATCCAATGATAATTGAGGGGTTAACTAGAGTGACACTCCACCCTTAGCTTAATCCTTTGGCAGATTAAGGGTGTAGGTCGCCACATTAGCTTAGGGATAGGTCTAGTCCATCAGGATTTATAAGGGTGCCATTTGGAGCATTTGAGGAAGCCCAGATGAAGAAGTTGCTCTCTTTGAACCCAGCCTCATAGTTATAGATTTGCCCAACAGAACTGCTAGCATTGCTTCGTGAAATTAAGACATACATACAAACATGCATGAAACTTATTATATGTTGATAATATGGCATGTGATAATATTATGGCAAAAAAAATGTTTAGTTTGTAGGATTATATATTTTTGCTATAACCTTTGATTTCCTGCAAAATTATTTGTTTCTTGCTTCCCGCATTTTTTAAGTGTAATATTTAACATCTTTTGTACTTAATATGTGTATTAAGATATTATTCTTATAATACCAAGTATCGTTGGAATCATATCGACGAGACATTTCATTTGATATCTTAAAATTTAATTTTCGTTAAATTTTGATTTTCTGAATTTGTAAAAATTTAAATTTTCATTTATTTATTTATTTATTTAAATTGAGTTAATTTCTAATTTTTATCTTTTCTTAAAATTTATCTTTGCAAATATACCCCTTAGGAATATTCTTATCCTATTTAGAGAGAATTTTATTCCAAATAAAGACAAAATCTATCTTTTAATCTAAACCATCCATTCTTATTTTGATTTATTTATGTCATTTGATTTAATTTCTCTCTTATCCAATATATTTCTATACATTTAAAGGCTATAGATGAGAGGAAAAGTTCAGCATTTGTAACTTAATTTAGACTTCTCCCCACTTAGCAAATACCTCTCTTTTATCTCCTTCCATCACCTCCAAATTTTTCTTCTTCCCAAACACTTCTCCTTTCATTTTCAAGAACTTCTTCACATCTCTTTCTTTTTCCCTAAATCTTTCATACTCTCAAGGCTATCCTAGAGATCCAAGAAGTTATCTAAGATGTTTAAATTATTTTAGAGAAGAGATCTAAAGAAAAACTCCTCTTCATCAAACTTTTCAAATTTCTCCTTAAGGTAATTATCATTTTTTTAATCTCATTTTATTTAGATCAAAGCATGCATGCAAATCATCTTTCAATTTTATTTAGATCTCCTCATGATAAGCAAAGGTTTAATACATGATTATATCATTTTTTTGTAAATTTCTAAAGTTTTAATTTCATTTAAATATTTCTCATGCTTAAGAAGTATATTTATGTTAACTTTGCATATCTATATCTTTTAGATTCACCATATTTAGAACTTGAAATCTTTTCAAGTATGTTCTCCTATATATTGGTTGTATGTTATTAGAAGAAACTATTTAATAATTTTGCTTCTATGCTAATTTAAATTAATTCTAAAGTATAATGAAATTTTTGAATTTTTACTTAGAAAAATTTCTGAATTTTCTAAAATTTTAAGATTGTGGTAATACTTTGAAATTTTATATCTTTTTGATTATCAAGAATATAAAGTTATAATATTGCATGTAGATTCTCCTATATATTGGGAAGAACTTCACTTAAGACATCCCATAATTTTGGCACTTTAAAGTTAACATTTAAGTGCTCAAAATTTAATAACAACTCTAAAAAGTTTCAAATTTAAAAATAGATTTTTTTGAAATTTTATTGAAGTTTAACTTAGTATAATTATTATTCCAAACACAGTTAGATATTTATCTTTGGCAAACATAATCTTGGTTATATTGTGAGCAATTTCTCTGTTAATTATTTGAGTTGATTATGTCATTAAGAAGGTAATTTAAGTGCTTGTAATTTGCTAAAAAAATCACAAATTTGAACTTAGGTAAAATTTCTGGAATTTTGAAAAATTTTCCAATGTTTGAAATGATATAATTTTTAAAATACAAAGAATCCAAAAGTGCTTTTTAGCATGCATATTCTCTAATATATAAAGAACAATTTATGTTTAGACATCAACAAAAAATAAGCACTCTAAAAATACCTTTTTGATGACACAAAATCAACTAAAAACCTAAATTTCCTACTTAGCCAAAATTAGGAAAATTTTATAAAAATAAAATTTTCATTTCAAATGATATATAATTAATTTACAAACTTTATAATTGCTGTAAGAAGATAAATTTTGATATTTATGAATAATTTAAGTAATAAAGTTAATTTTTGGAATATTTATAAATAGAATTTCTCATAATAATAATATTATGAAATTTTCATATGATTTATTAAATGAATAATTTAAAGTGAATTAAGATAGTTGATTGATAAATTTAAATGTTGATTTAACAGATTGAAATCAATAAATTTAAGAAAATTATTCTTCAAGTCAGGTATAAAATTATTCTTAAGTTTTATTTCAAGTATCTTAAATTTTGAGCTTATTTCCATTTATTACTTATTCATTTTATCATACAAACCATTTTATTAATTGCAATATTTTCATATAAAAGTGTGTGACAAAAAGTAAAGAAATTTCTTTTCCAGTGTTTATCTTTGAAGGAAGAAATGAAAATGTAACATGTACAGGTATTGTAACAGCCCAAGATTGTTACCCAGCCTGAATTTAAAACTAATTGTATCATAATTATCATTCCATTAAGTTCATCTAGTAATTAGAACCAAACCCTGAAGGTTTGGAGCAATTCGGAGACCAATTGATTATTTTGGAATATTTTAATATTTAATTAATTAGAAAATTGAGGTATTTATTTTGACCTCAAAATCAAAATCCAACTTCTCCATTGCAATCGTCACCCCCAAATTAGTAAGGGGTGATGTTTTGGACGTATTTGAAAGTCATCGGATTTTGTGAATATTTAATATAATTAAATACCCCGAAAATTAGAATAATTAAATAATTGTTGGAATCAAATTTCGACTCCACCGTTGGATTCCTCACCCCGAAATTAGCTAGGGGTGAATTTTTGGAAATTTTCGGAGTACGTTTCTAAAACCTGAATTTTTAAACAATTAGAGAAAATAAATAAGTACTTATTTAGTACTTAATTTACAATTTCTCCCCCTCTCTCCTAGCTGGCTTCCCTCATTCGGCTGGCCATCTCCTTCATTTAGCTGGCCATTCCTCCCACCTCCTTCCTTCTATGCTTTGATGTGAGGTCACATCCTCATTCCCTCATCCTAGCTCCCTAGCCTCCTTAGCTCATGATGGACCCTCTGTGATAACCCACTTAAGTAGTAATAAGCAAAACTCTTAAACATCGAGGTACCTTTTCAGATAACGGTAGAGTTCCTGATAAGAACTCCAAAGTTAAGTGTGCTTAGGTGGGAGCACTCCCAGGATGGGTGACCTGTTGGAAAGTTATCTTATGAGGGCAAAATCGTGAGACCTTTTAGGCCAAAGTGGATAATACCTTGGTGTTAATAGTTTGGGCTATTACAAATGGTATCAGAGCAAACCATAGGGTATTAGATAGAAGCTAAGTGCTATATAGGGCAAAGTACCACTTCATGTGAGCAGCCTCTTGAACCCATGATGGTTAAGGTGCTACATAGTTGTGGGTACCTCTTGTGCCTGTATGGGTGACCTCTAGTCCTATCTACCTAGTGGATGGTTCTTGGATCTGTGTGTGGATACTGACGAGGACGTCAGTTACTTAAGTTGGGGAGATTGTGATGACCCACTTAAGTAGTAATAAGCGAAACTCTTAAACATCGAGGTGCCTTTTCAGATAATGATGGAGGTCTTGATAAGAACTCCAAAGTTAAACGTGCTCAGGTGTGAGCACTCCCAGGATGGGTGACCTACTAAGAAGTTATCTTTTGAGGGCAAAATTGTGAGGCATTTCAGGCTAAAGCGGATAATACCTTGGTGTTAAGAGTTTGGGCTGTTACAGCTTCCCTCCCTCTCTCCTCCTTTAAAAGAAGAGCACAACCTTCCTCTCTTGCTTGCTGAAAATTTCCTCCTCCTCCTCCATTATTCTTTTGTGTTGAAAAGAAAGAATAGATTCAGCTCACCTCTAAAGCTTTGGAGAAAGGCAAAGGTTCCCTCTTCCTCCTTCTTTCGCAAAGCTAAAGGTACCATTTTGCTCCTCTCCTTGTCCAGTTCATCTTGCTATTATTCTTATTGCATATCTAGACATCCATGTTTAAATATGCAAGTCATTACAGCTCTCCAAGAGATTAAATTTAATGCTCTATTTTTCTTACATTTTGCACACTCTATCCTTTATTCACATTTTTCATATAGCTAAAATGCTCCATTTGTGCCAATTTTAGTATCGATGGAAAGGTATCGGAAAGACCTTTCCATTGATATATGGCACCGCTCATGGAATGCTTGGATTGGGAGTATTTGAGCTCAAAAATGGGCCTTACAGTTTTCGTCCTGGCGAAATCGCCGTCTGGCGCAACAACGCGCTGCAGCGCCCGAAATTGCGAAAAAGGCCGGCGCGCTGTAGCAGGCTGGAGCGATTTTTTTCCAGAAATCAAATAAAATCAATTATTAAATAGAATTTTGCAAAATTGATCACTGTAGCGCGCCATAGTGGGCTGTAGCGAAATTTTTGGAAAACTTAGGAAATGTCAAAAATTAAATTAATTAAATAGCAATTTTGTAAATGGAACCACTGCGGCCGCGCGCGAAAAGCGATACCGCGCGCTGCAGCGCCCAAACTTGAAAAAATTCTCAGAATTTTGTAATATTGCCCAGTTTTGATTGAAATAGACAAAACTTTACTGTTTTTGTATTTTAAGGTCCCTAGGACCATAGTGGGATCGAATTATATTAAATGTAAATTTATTTTAGTTAAAATTGAACATTGCATAAAATTCTATGTTGAAATCAAAAATTGAAACTTTGTCTTTCTTAAAGGGCTCAAAACTTATCATGAACTTTAAATATATATGTAACAACCCAAGATTGTTACCCAGCTTGATTTTAGCATAATCGTATTGTAATCATAATTCCATTGAGTTCATCTTGTCATTAGAACCAAATCCTAAATGTTTAGAGCAGTTCGGAGACCAATCGATTATTTTGGAATATTTTAATATTTAATTAATTAGAAAATTGAGATATTTATTTTAAGCTCGAAATCGAAATCCGACTTCACCGTTGCAATCGTTACCCCCAAATTAGCTAGGTGTGATGTTTTGGACGCATTTAGAAGTCGTTAGATTTTCGTTAATATTTAATATAATTAAATGTGCCGAAAAATAGCATAATTAAATAATCGTCGGAACCGAAATCTGACTTCGCCGTTGAATTCCTCACCCCCAAATTAGCTAGGGGTGAATTTTTAGAATTTTTCGGAGTACTCTTTAAAAATCCAAAATTTTAAAATAAATAAGAAAAATAAATAATCAATCTTTGGATCCCCTATTTACAATTTTCCCATTATTCTAATTCTGATTTTTGGTTGGCCATCCCCTCAGCCGGTGCCTCCTTACCTCTTAGGCCCAAGAATTATGACCCTCCCCCCTAGGCCAATGATGGCCTAGTCCCCTATCACCTCTCCCATCCCTTCCTTTAAGAAGGAGCTCAAGCCTTCTTCATCTCCATTGCAAAGAGCTGAATCTCCCTCTCCTTCCTTTTCTTCTCCATTGTTGCATTGGTGCTGAAAGAGAAAGCTCCACCCCAAAGTCTTGAAGGAAGCAAAGTACCATCTTCCTCTTCTTCATTCTTCTCTCGCGAGGATAAAGGTACCCATTTGCTCCTCTTCTTTTGCCTTATACATGTTGTTATTATGCTAGAATATAGCCTTGGAAGTCCATATGCATGAATGAAAGTCATTAAGGCTCTTAAAACCTTCAAAGGAATATGCTCTATTTTTGTCTATTTCATATACCCTGTCATTTATCTACATTTTTAGTATAGCTAGAATGCTCTGTTTGTATCAATTTTGGTGTCGATGGAAAGGTATCAGAAATGCCTTTCTATTGATATATAGCACCGCTCATGGAATGCTCAAGATTAGGAGTAATTAAACTCGAAAGAAGGGCCTCACGGGTTTCGCGCCTGGCAAAATCACCGTCTGCCGCTGCAGTGGGCAGGAAAACTTAGGAAATCTGTAAATTAGTTAATTGAATATATAATTGCAAAATGGACAACTACAGCGCGTTGTAGCGCATTGCAGCGGTCTGCAATGGCATTTCATGAAAACTTAGGAAAACGGCCAATAAAATTAATTGAACAATGATTTGCAAAATGGGTCGCTACAGCGCGCGGAAGCGCGCTGCAGCGGACTATATCGGAAATTTCAGAACTTAGGAAATGTCGAAAATAAATTAATTGAACAGTAGATTTGCGAAATGGACCGCTACAGCACGCGGTCGCGCGCTGCAGCGGTAGTTCCGCGGAAATCAAAAATAATTAAACAGTGATTTTGCAAATCGAGCCGCTACAGTGCGTCATAGCGCGCTGCAGTGGATTGCAGCGGCCTATAGCGAGCCGCAGCGCAATGACGCTACCGTGTACTACCGCGCAGAAAGCGCTACACAGCGCCCTGAATTTGCAAAATTTCCAGAAATTTCAGGAAACTGCCCAGATTTTGTAAAAACTGCCAGTTTTAGCTGAAATTGCCAAAACTTCACTATTTTGATATTTTAAGACCCCTAAGACCCTAGTGGGGGCTAAGTTATATTTTGTAAAAACTGCCAGTTTTAGCTAAAATTGAGCATTGTATAAAATTCCATGTTGAAATTAAATTTCAAACTTTGCCAATCTTAATGTGCTCAACAATCTACTATGTACTGTAAATATATGTCATGCCAAATGCTAAATAATATAATCCTCAAAAGTACGTATTGAATAGATATACTCTTGACAACTAAATGACATAAAACCTAAGTCTTTTAAATTTGTAATCAAGTGCTAACTCCTTTGGTTAATTTGACATTTAGTTAGCTTTAATTACTTTTTATTTTATGTTTGTATGCTTTTATGATGTTATGATGTATGTTAAAAAACTCTAAACAATTATTAGGACACCTAATTGTGTGAAATTGACATTGAACTCAACTTGAACATAAGAATCTTGATAACTTGATTAAGTAGATAATACTTAATCCAAATCTAAAGTGTGACATCAATAATATACTAATATTACATTGATTTGTCATTGACTTTTAAATTAACATTGATCTTAATGATAGAAAGGTTAGGGGATTAAACCCTAACTTGTCTTGATTAAGATCTAAATCTTAATTACTTAATTAATTAACTTGATTATAAGATAATTCAATTGACATTATTTCAATAATGCATATAATTTAATATTGATCTTAAATCATCAAATTAGAAGTGCTAAGGATAATATTGAATATGTGTGATTGAACCATTTGAATCTAAACTTTAGATATTTGATTTTCTCTTATATAAGATAATTAGCATAAGATGGAAATAAAATTATAATGATTTATGCAATGATCTAACTTTAATAAGATCTTTGATTTTATCCCATGATTGTAGAATAGAAAAGGATCAAATGAATTTTAATCATCTAATCTGATCACCTTAACCTAAGTATAACAAGTAAACCTTAAAAAGTAGAAAAGTGAGATCTTAAGGGTCTTGCTTTAGGATCATTCTTGAAATGTTTAAAAATCTTAATTATTGACACATTGAGGTAGGAAGAACTTTTGTAATTTATTGAGGTAGAAACCTAGTTGATATTTTATAACTTTAGAAGTTGAACTTGATACCTTGTGGTAGGAATCGCCTAAAGTACTTAGAATGTGGCTCATTCTTTATGGTAGCAACCTATATTGAGTGACCCTCTGATCACATTCTTGGAGTCTTGTGTAGGATACACCTACTTAGAGTGAAGATTAATAAATTTGATAAATCCTTGTTGAATAATTAGAACCCTTGCATTAATTTCTATGTAGAAATTAAGTTTGTACTTATCACTTTCAATAAGTGCTCACAACCCACTATGTAACTTAAATATATTCATGCCAATTGCTAGATAATGGAATTCTTTGAATGCTTGAATTAAATAGGTTTAACCTTAACAACCAAATAGCATGAAACTTGTCTTTTAGATTTGTGATTAGGTGCTAATCTCTTTAGCTTGATTTAGAATTTGATTAGCATTAATTACCTTTTTATTCTATGTCATCTTTATGTTTTTATGTTTTTATGATTTTAGGATGTATGTTAGAGAACTATAAATATTATTTGGACATTTAAGTACACTTAATTGACATTAAACTACACATGAACATAAGAATCTTGATAACTTGATTAAGTAGATAATACTTAATCCAAACCTAAAGTTTGACATTAATAACACACTAATAATATATTAATTTGTCATTGACCTTTAAATTAACATTAGTCTTAATGATAGAAAGGTTAGGGTTTAAACCCTATCTTATCTTGATTAAGATCTAAACCTTAATTACTTAATTAATTAACTTGATTGTAAGATAATTTAATTGACATTATTCTAATAATGCATATGATTTGATATTGATCTTAAATCATCAAATTAAAAATGCTAAGGATAACATTGAATATGTGCGATTGAACTATCTGAATCCAAACTTTAGATCTTTAATTTTCTCTTATATAAGATAATTAACATAAGATGAAAATAAAAATTATAATAATTTATGCAATGATCTAACTCTAATAAGATCTTTGATTTTATCCTATGATTATAGAATAGGAAATGATCAAATAAATTTTAATCATCTAATCTGATCACGTATCCTAAGTATATTAAGTAAATCTTAAGAAGTAAAAAAGTGAGATCTTAAGGGTCTTGCTATAAGATCGTCATTGAAATGGTTAAAAACCTTAACTAATAATACATTGAGGTAGGAAGGACTTTTATAACTTATTGAGGTATAAACCTAGTTGATCCCTCATAATTTTAGAAGTTAAACTTGATATCTTATGGTAAGAATCACCTAAAGTACTTAGAATGTGACTCATTCCTTGTCGTAGCAATCTATGTTGAGTGATTATTTGATCACATTCTTGGAGCCTTATATAGGACACACCTATTTAAAGTAAAGATTAATAGATTTGGTAAATCGTTGTTGCTTAAATATAATCTGTTGAACTCAGATTATTGGTTGGGCATAGTAGGGTATACCCATATTATTGGATTAATTGAATAATATTTAGGATTAGTTGATTCACTCCAATGTGGACTTATGACCAGGTGCTACCCTGCGGGATTAGCCGAATACCACCCCGTTAGAGTAAATCCTCCAAGACTAAGAGTGTTATACTTAGTAAATAAGATCCTTAGTTTGAGATGTAAACAGCGACCGGATTCTGCCTCCTATCGTAGTGCGCTTCGATAAGTGCAGTTTAAGCAAACTAAGTATTTTAAGTCACTTTGTGTAGACCACTAAGTATGCTTGTAATTAGGGCATTTAATGACTTGGCTTGAGATGTAAACTGTGATCGGGTTCTGCCTCCTATCGTGTGGTGTGCTTCGATAAGTGCAATTTAAACAAGCTAAGGGTTAAATCTACCTTTCTTACAAATATGCTAAATATGTGTATACAATTTCCCCAGCTAATGATTTTAAGTAAACTCTCAACCTTAACCAATTATCGAGATTAGAATTCAGGAGTAAGAATCCTTTTAGCATGATTCTGCACAATGGGGACTTTGGATTCACCATCAAATTTTAAAGTATTTTCTGGATTTATCTCATGTAGTTTATAAGCATGAGCATGAGCATAAGCATGATGTGTGAGTATCAGAATGATGTATAAGTATTAGTGATAATTTATGAGTTACGGAATGTTGCATACATTGTCTGGGGAATTTCAAAATGCATCGGCATCATTAATAGACAATATTCCCAACTGGATATATATATACATTGGACCGTACTTATCATAACAGTTCAGTGATATTTTGGTGGCATATCAGTAGCACACAGTATTGTGGCATATTCAGATGCACAGTATCAGTGACATACAGCATAGTGGTACATATGATTACTCAGTTTCAAATTCAGTATTATTTTGATTTATTTTCAGTATTTAGTTACAGTTCAGTTTTACTTTACATTGCTTCAGTTTTGTATAATTTTGGACAATTTTGTACTTTCAATTATCTTTACAGTTTTTCTATAAATTTGATTACATTATGTAAATGTTAAATGAATAACTAGAACTGTTAGACTAGTTTTAATGTGTTAGACTTATTGTCTAACAACTTATTGTCTAACACGGGGTACTTTTGGGATCCGACAATTTGCTAGATCCAGAGTAGTATATTGAGACACGTTAGGAGGACACCCAGGAGATCCAGGAAGAGCCCGTGGAGTACTAGTGGACTCTCCTCCAGTTTTACTTTCTGCTTAGTATTTTCAGTTCAGTACCTAGTTTTACTTCAGTATTTCAGTAAACTGTTTGTAATAATTCTGGATGCATTTTCTTTTCTTTTCTGAGACAAATGTTTTCTACAGCTTCTGTGATGAATGTTTCGGGATGTTTACTTTAAGCTTCTGCACTCTGTTATATACTACTTATACTTAGTATTGTGATGTGATCAGTATACTAGAAATGCTGATATCTTATACATATATTGGATTCTTATTGTATTCAAAATATAATGTATGTATTTATCTAATACTTAGGATAAGGATACTACTCTTATCTTAAGTATTAGCTTTTAATCCTCCTTGAGGTCGAGTCAGCAGCCCTTCAGATGGGCTTAGTTTTCAGCTATTCGGTGGCGCACCATTATTCCTCCCCGAGTGGCGCACCGTTCCGTCGCCGAACTTAATTATGACAATTTATTTTATGCACGGCGACAGGGCGGGGTGCTACAATATATTATGCCAAATGCTAAGAAATAGAATATCAAATGCTTGTATCCAATAGGTATAACTTATTAACTAAATGGCATGAAACTTAAAACTTATTAACTAAATGGCATGAAACTTAAGTCTTTTAGAATTGTGATTGTATGCTAATCTCTTTAGTTTGGTTTAGAATTTGATTAGCATTAATTACCTTTTTATGATATGTCATCTTTTCATTTATATGCTTTCATGATACTATGATGTATGTTAGAAAACTTTAAACACTTAATTGGACACTTAATTGTGTGTAATTATCATTAACTAAACTTGAACATAAGAATCTTGATAACTTGATTTAGTAGATGATACTTAATCTAAACATAAAGTGTGACATCAACAATATACTAATAATACATTGATTTGTTATTAACCTTTAAATTAACATTGGTCTTAATGATAGAAAGGTTATGGGTTAAACCATATCTTGTCTTAATTAAGATCTATACCTTAATCACTTAATTAATTAACTTGATTGTAAGATAATTCAATTGACATTATTCCAATAATGCACATGATTTGATATTGATCTTAATACATTGAATTATAAGTGCTAGGATTAATATTGAATATGTGTGATTGGACCATCTGAATCCAAACTTTAGATATTTGATTTTCTCTTATATTAGATAATTAGCATAAGATGGAAATAAAATTGTAATAATTTATGCAATGATCTAACTTTAATAAGATCTTTGATTTTATCCTATGATTGTAGAATAGAAAAGGATCAAATGAATTTTAATCATCTGATCTGATCACCTTAACCTAAGTATAATAAGTAAATCTTAAGAAGTAGAAAAATGAGATCTTAAGGGTCTTGCTATAGGATTACTATTGAAATGGTTAAAAACCTTAACTAATGATACGTTGAGGTAGGAAGGTGTAACAACCCTAGGTTGTTACCATGCAACATATAGATTTTCTTAATCAATTTTTAGTATAACTACCTTTAGAACATTAATTTAAGCCTGTCTGAAAAATTTAAAGTTCATTGGACTTCTCTCAGTCAAAAATTACAATTTGATCAGTCTAGATGCCCTAGTCTAGACCCAAAATACTTTGATCTCAGAATTAAAATTTGATTACATTTTTGAATTCCTCACCTCCAAATTAGCTAATGGTGAAATTTTGGTGCAAATTGGAATTTATTTGGGCCATAATTCAATTTAAATTGAAAATGTTCAATTGCAAAAAGAGGTTCCAAACATTTAAAATTTGCAAACTTACCCTCGGCCATTTTTCAAATAGCTGGCGCGATCTGAACCGTCCACTCAGGTCAGATCGTGCGGCACGCGCCTTCGCTCAGGATCAATCCATCTGGGCCGTTCCACGGTTCGATCAAAGGATCGGACGATATCCATCCCCCCACAATAAGTAACGCGATCCATCTGTCAGATCCAGAGATCTGAATCCAACGGACGATCTGCTCACCGCGTTCGACCATTAGATGTCTGAGGATCTGGACCGTCCTGTTCCAATGAATGATCCATCAGACGGCTGCCGTAAAACCCCGCACTGCTCATCATCTTCTTCGTTCCGCTCAGATCCCTGACAGGGAAAATAAAATCCCCGACAGGCAGAGCATGTCCCCCACTCCCCTCGCCAGCTCAGCATAGTCGTTAGAGGCTTCCTTATTCCCGTAAGGCCTCTGAGACGGGCTCTCCAGCCTGATACCCCCGGTTTTAGAAACTCTAAGAGCTCCTCATGACCTGAGCTCTCGGGCCAAGCCCAAGCCTCAACATCCCTTCTCGATGCCTTCCTGAGGCTATAAATAGCCTTAGGTCTCCTGTAGCATGTTTTTGCTGTTCAATTGAGTCCATTCAAGGTTTCCCCTCCGCCCGCCATTGCTGCTTGGCCCGGCCTCCTCCAGACGCGCCTAAGCTCGCGTACAGCTGATATAGGGTTACTCCTAGAGTTCAAGACCCCTAAGAGCCTCTCTGCTGCTTCGTGCCAAGCTCCGTCATCCAGTCCAGCTCAGACCAGTAAAAACTAGGTACCCCCCATTTTGGACTGAGCCGTATAGGCTCAGTTCCTGCTCAATTTCAATCGTTAAACTCCTCTCTATCTAAGACAAACCTATTGCAATCAAATTGGTGAGTTAAGGAGGGTTCGTTCGATTGTATCGATCGAACGGGCTACCCGTCTCATGGAACTCGGGACCGAGTAAGGTCCTAGAGGTCTAGAGCCTCCCAAGACATGCTTAAATAGGGCTTCAATCCGCCAGCATGTCCTAATGGTGAACGGATCCAACCCTAGCCATGGCGAGCTCCTTGCGAAGAGAATTTCCCCTCACATTGAAGAAATTCTATGGAGATTGGAGAAATAGGCTCCCAGGGAATTGACCCGCTTCACCTAAAATTTTGGGGTTCTCAGGGTTGGCCATGGTCCCAGGATGTGCTGCCGTCATTTTTACACTCCGGCTTTGTGGCGGCCCTGCCCCGCCGTGGTCCTGTTAACCCTTAAGTTAACATGATTACGGTGGAGGGGTCACCAAATGACAAGATCCCCACTTAAGATTGGATTAGACACACATTCTAATCCAATTTAACTAAGGGCTTTGCCATTCATCCCAAAAATACTATCACTAAATGATCATACATGAACTCAGAGTGCGGAAGCAATAAAAGGTATAACATCCATCTAATACAGTATAAATATAACAATATAGAATAAGTAAAGTGCTGAAAGAGAAATATAAACCTGTATTATTATAATATTTAATAAGTTTAAAAGAATTGAAAGAAACTCTCAATCTCACTGAAAAATAGAAAACTAAGGCTACAGATCTTCAAAAACGGGCTCCTCCTCCAATGGTAAGTTCTCCACTGGATCTACTGCTCCAACAAATTCAGATCCTACCATTATCAGTTTCATA
The DNA here is from genome assembly GCA_016760335.1 of Gastrodia elata. Taxonomy (NCBI): domain Eukaryota; kingdom Viridiplantae; phylum Streptophyta; class Magnoliopsida; order Asparagales; family Orchidaceae; genus Gastrodia; species Gastrodia elata. The sequence goes on from CM028673.1 coordinate 1,149,874, forward strand.
ATGGTAGGGCCCCAGCCAACAAAAGAAAAATTGGTTAGACAATATGTCTAAGTACATTTTTGGGTAAACAATTTTATTAAGTTTTCTTGAATATCACCATAAAAATAGAACTGAGCAAAATAGGTGCAGAAAAGCATACAAAAGAACAGTAATAAGTTATAAACTACAGTTTATAACTAAGCAAATAGGAAGTATTACATACCTCCTCCAAGTAACTGCAACAAAGACAGGTAAGTAAAAGAAAAGTAAAACTGTAAGAAAAGAACAACCTAAATATGCTTATGATCAAACAAAATATGCTAGGTGACATACAATAATTTTGAACGGTATAAAACTAAAAATACTAACATACTATGTGAGCATATGAAAACAGTAAAAACTAGCATCCTATATATAACACGTGCAGGAAAACTGAAAGTAAAACCGTGCTGAAATGTAGAATATGGTAGCAAAACAGTAACTGTAAACTGGAACTGCAGTGACTATCTAGTCACCCAAGTGAACTTGAACTCAGCAAATCTTAGCCTGATGAGCTAAGAAACTCTGAACTGAACATCACTGAAACTCTTAGCCTGATGAGCTAAGACAGAACTAAATGTAAGTGTACTTGAATTAGTATATCCATATCAAAATCCTGACTCTATAGTCAGTAGGGCGAGAGTCTATCCATCATATCACATGGACTAGGCATGGCCAATAGACTGTCGGACATTAAACCCTCGAAAGGTTGCCGACCCCGAACGAGTTAATCGAAGAGGTATACTAATCAAGCTACACCTTACATACCACTTGTGAAATGAACATAATGCTGCTTATAAATAATGTTCCAAATTAACATGAGATATTTATCAAAATATCTTATGTACATAATACATGTTCAAAGTATATGGCTCAAAATCAAGGAATGCGAAGCATCAAAATCAAAGTGCAAGAAACTCTATCTAAAACACAGGTGATATCCTTTGTTATCTACTTTATTCGTTCTATCTACTCTAAGTTACATAAGTTTCAGAATTATCAATTCTTATACATTCTGTAACTTAGAATCACGAATCCTACTTGTTGAAGATAATTAGAACTGGCCAAGTCCTAATTATAATTTAATCAAAAGATGACTATTTAGTTAAAATGAATAAATCATCGACCTAGTTTTGTAATTTAATTCATCCCAACCACATCTTGATTTAGCCAAATCAAGATGAAAAGATTAAGAATTAGACTCCAGATGATGGGGTCTAACCACTTAATCTATAGGTATAATATAAGAGTCTAAGGTTTAGAACCCAAATCTCACAGATTAGGTTAAGACAAATCCTAATGATAAATCAATTTCATTAGGATGGATCTCTATTCTTAGTTCTAAAGTTTAAAAATCAAATAATCATTTAATAAACTAAGAAAATCTAGAAACTAGTAAACTCAAGGTTTCACCTATTGAGTAACCCAATTTACTCAATAGATGAATTCTAACTTAAGATCTATTCCTAATCTTAAGAATTAAGGCTCTTAATTACTAAGAGTATCTCTCAAGACACACATTCTAACTAATGTTATAAGACCTAAGGTATGATCTAAGAGTGATTAAGGAAAGAAGAACACTCACAATTTACTTAAGAATTTTCTTAAGTAACAAATTTTGAGATTTTAATCAAAACCTAATTTAGGTTTGAGCTTGATTAATTTCAGTTCTAAATCATTCTATTTACTGATTTTAATGATTAGAATTTGAATTTAGGGCTTTTAAAGGCTAAACCCTAAATTTGGGCAAAATTACCATTTTGCCCCTACTTAAGGGTTCAAAAGATCTAATTTTGATCTAAGGTTTTAAATCTAAAATTTTCTTTTGGAAAGTGATTTCTTACTGTCTAATGTAAGATTAGACAGTAACTAAATTAATTTTGGGTTATTAATAAGCCATATGAGATCAAATTAGTGAATTTGACTCATAAGGTCAAATTAGTAATTTGACTAAGTAAAAGTTAAATTTTCTCTTAGATTATTGCTCTTTACTGCCTAAGCTTTCTATAGAACCTAAGTTTGCTAAATTCTGATAAGTATTGGCCAAGTTATGGCCAATACAAGATCTAGGGTTTAAGGTGATGATTAAGGAATCCTTAATTATGGGTCAAAAACCTAACTTTGCCAATTAGTGTCCAAATTAAGCAAAATTAGTGGCTATGGTTTACAAATAGTCCATTGATTATAATGACATATGGTATGCTCAATTTGGACCTAATTTGACTAAGTTAAGACCTAATTAGGATTTAGGGTGATTAATGAATTATTAGCAAAATTAATCACTCAAACACTAATCCAACCTTATAAATTGATTCTAAATAGTTCTATGAGTCCTCTGAAACTTAAATCACTCAATTTGGATTATTAATTTGGCTAATATTTACTAATCAAGATTTAGAGTAATTAAGGGTGATTAGCAAATCTAACCGTTTGATCTAAAATATTTTTATAGATTACTGTTAATTAGGTTCTTCTGATCTAAATTGATATTTAGATCATTCAATTTGGAGCTCAATTGACCAAGTTATGGCTAATTTAAGTTCTAGGTCTAATTAGGGTAATTAGGATTAGGTCCTAAAATTGATTAGTCAAATACTAATCCAAACAGCAAAGTGAACACTATTAAATAAATTCTTAGGGTTTTCTGATCACTTTAAGACCCATTTTTAACATATTTGGGGCAATGGGTACAAAGTTATGGGTTAATTAAGTTTTGTAGCATTATTTAACTTAAATTAAACCCTAAATAATCACTTTGCAAAATATTGATCCTATAGCAAAATTATTAGCATCAATAAATTCCTCATATTTTTCTGATCAATTTGATATATTTATTTGTATAATTTGAATGTGTATTTTGAGAGTTATTAAGGTTTAAAAATTTGATTTAATTGATTAATTAAATTCTGTTTAATTGTATTAATAATTATGTTATTATTATTATTAATATATAAATTCGTTTATTTAAATAACGTTTTAATTATAACACGTTATATATTAATAACTGCAGGACACGTGGCATGATTTCACTGGCTAAGCAGAGAACGGCGGCCCCACTGGTTCAATCGGCAGAAGCACAGGCCACGTGGCGCGTCCTCGTTGGCTGGTAGGATACACACGGGCCCTCGGAACAGAGCGACGAGACCAGTGGGTCCTGCCACTGCAAACGCGCAGCTCCAGAGCCACGCGGCGAACTCAGTGCTCGACACGTGCGACGCGGGGCCGCCGAAATCATTTGCAGAGGCCACGCGGCGTGCAGAGGGAGTCCGACGCGGCTCCAATTTGAACCAGCTGGTTTACCCAACACTAGACCGGTCGAATCGGTACTATTTCCGGTCCAGGCGAACCAGAGACGAAGAGAACGATGCTTCGTCTCCTTCCCGACGCTCTCGGGCGATCTAGGGTTAGGGCATCATGTTTGGCGACCGGAGGGTTGCTGGAGGGAGCTGGTTCATATCTTTATCGAAAGGTCTTGAAGAGACCTTTCGTTAGGTACCGTGATCGTGGCCGGAGAAGGTTCACCGCTCCGGCAAAAGGGAACCCTAGCAACGGCTATCAGAGGATGCGAGTGATAACGGTTATTACTGTGGATCGAATCTCAAATTCACTCGATTCGGGTTGACCAAACGTGATCGAGCCGGACAATCCTTTATCTATCGTGTGGAATAAAGTTTTGAATTGCAAAAACTTAAATTGATTGCAAGAATTGGAAGATAGTGTACCTTGCGTTTGGACGGCTGAAGAGGATCGAGGTTTGATCTCAAGGTCCTGAACTTCGGGGTTGAAAACCGAGTAACCCGGAACTTCAGAGGTCTTATATTAGCTCTTTAACAGTGGTTAAGAGCGGTGGGGATGCTATCTGGCGAACGCGAGCTCCGGCGATAGGGTAGGGCGACGCGTGCAGCATCCTCGAGCCCACACGGCGCGATCGCAGAGAAGACGGCTCACAACCGTCTGATCCTGCGATCAGACGGTGCGGAGAGCATCGTTAGGATAGACGGCGTGGAAAGAAAAACAGGCGACGGCGTTAAGGTAAAGTGGACGGCGTCGTTAAATGCTATTTAAATATTATTATTTAATTCATAATATACAAATTTTATTAATCAATTTTACCCTATTAAATGCATCCTAAAAATTCTCAATAAATCACTCCTAGCTAATTGAAGGGTGAGGAACACAACGGCGCACTCGGATTTTTGTTTCAATGAGTAGTTATTTATTTGAATTTTTCAGGTATTTAAATATTATTAAAATATTCGACGAAAATCCAACGACTTCCAAATGCCTTCAAAATTTCACCCCTAGCTAATTTGGGTGTTCTGAACGCAATGGTGAAGTCAGATTTTCAATCTGAGGTCTAAATAAAAAGTCAAATTCTAGGATTTGAAATTTTCCAAAATTCCAGATTTGACTTTGTTGACTTCTGATTTGACCTAGGTTTTAGAGGCGAGTTCTAAATTACTTAATTAGTGACTTAGAACCTTAATTAAGACTTAGATTAGTCTTAATTGAGCAAAGTAACAACCTGGGTTGTTACAGGCTTGGCTTGAGGACGGAGGATTTTGGCGTTTAGGGTTAACCCTACCCGTCCTCTGTCGGGGAGCTAGGCAGAGGAAGAAGACGACAGCATTGGTCGGGTTGACCCGTGACCTGCGCTGTCTAACAGTAATGGGCCCTCAGGCTCGAGCGGCCCGCGCGTTTTGGGATCGGGTCGGCGCCGGGTTAAATATATAATAACTATTTTAGTAATTATTTTCCTTAAGGAAATTAGGAAAATTAAAATAGAAAAATACAGAATATATTTTCTTAATAACTTTTAATCTACTGGTCCAAATCCTATAATATTATATATGAAAATGATCAGAAAAATCTCAGGAACCTAAATATAAAATAAAATCATGCATCTGATAGCTAGATCTTTAATTATTATCTAATTACAATGGATCTTAATTAGGGCAAATTAGCCATTCCACTTATTTAAATTACATATTTAGGGTGCCATTAGTTTACTTATGATGAATAAAATGCATGTGCTAAGTAGAATATTTTTTTGAATTCTGTACCCTTAATTATGCCCTAATTTTGTTAAAGTATGATTAGTGAATTTTAGGGTTTACACTTACTGAATCTTAGCAAACTTAGTCTCTGATTACTCGTATGGTTAATTAGAACTTGTATGCCAAAAATCATGTAATTTGAATGATTGGATTCTTACTTATGTGCTAATCCTTTTTGATTGGAATTAGGGTTTGATTAACACTAAGTAACCTCTGTTTATTAAACTTTGATTATTAATCTGACTATTAACAGTAAGCTAAGTAAAATATAAAATCATTCCTTATAACCTTATTAAATGCACTTGAATAAATCCAAAGATTTAGAATCTTAAATATCTTAATTAACTTAAGAAATCTTAAGATTTGGATCAAGCTTTTAAGAATTGATCTAGGTCTAAAATTGCCACCAATAATGCATAATTAATCTACTGATTTAACATTGATCTTTAAATCCACACTTGATTTTGATTAAGATATGAGAAGGAGTCAAACCCTAATCTACTTAAGAAAATCTAAAATCATAAGAACCCTAACTTAATTATATTGATTACAATACTTTGAATTGAACATTTTCTAATAAACATCTGATTTTTAGAGGAGAGAACCTTAAAGTTTCTCTTCATAAGATCATTTTGAATTATTTAAAAGACCTAAATTCATATATCATGAGGCAGGAGGCCTTGTATGAATCCTTGAGGTAGAAGTATAGAAGATCCCTTCACCTTAGAGATTGATCTATTCTCCTTGTGGTAGTAATCACTTAAGATATTAGAAGAGATACATCTCCTTATGGTAGAATCCATATTAAGTGATCTTGGATCACATTCACTTGATGAAACTTTGTATAGGACTTACCTATTAATTCAGGACTTGTAGTTTTGATAAATCATTGCTCTATTAAATAGATTTGATTGAATCTTGATTGTTGGGTAGTGCAGTATAGTATACTCATATTACTGGTCCCCAGTAATATTCAGGATTGGTTGAGTCACTCTAAGTGAGATTTATCTTTGTTGCTATCCTGCGGGCTTAGGCGGATATAACCTCGCTTAGAGTAAATCAATCAATCCTAAGAGTGTATTAATCGAGTACCAATTCCTTAGTTTAATTGAAAGACAACTTGCCATCGGGCAATGCCTCCTAGCGAAGATTGCTTCAATAGGTTTGGCTCAAATAAACTAAGTAATGAGATTCACATTCCTTAAGATGCTAAGTATGATTGTGAGTTTAGTGACTTAATGCTTAGTTTGAGATACAAAATCATCATCGAATGGTGCCTCCTAATGAAGATCGCTTCATTAGGGTGGCGTAATCAAACTAAATGTTGTGAGTTCTACCCTTGCATCATATTCAATATGTGTATACAATCACCTCACCTAGTGATCCTTAAGTAACTAAGCAACTTTAACCAAATATCGATCTAGAAATTGGAGTCATAATCCTTCTAGCAGGATTCTGCATAGTGGAGACTTGGGATTCAATACTGTTTCTTACAATATTCTTCATGGATTTCAAGATTTCTCATTCATTAACATGGTGGCATAAGCATAAGCATAAACATGAGTTGAACTCTTTCCTTCTATTGTAACACATGGATATCAGTGATACAGTATGAGATACAGAATGTTATATACACAGACTAGGGAATTTCAGGGTGCATCTACATCACCATACTAACTTCCTAACTGTTGTGCTTACATTGGACCGTACTACTCATAAACCTTCCGTGATAATTCTGTGATATACCGTGGTATAACATCTTTGTGAGCATTGTTTCAGTGGTATATAGTGTAGTTTATAGCATCCTTCTCAGCATTTGACATTCCTTTCACATTGATGTATGAGCATCTGGTATTCTTATTTACTTTCAGTATTTAGTTTTGATACAATTTTACTTTGCTTAGTCCTTACAGTTTTAGTCATTTAGTATCTTTACAGTTTTTCTATACTTTTACTTTACGTTCTTGCATATTTATTATGTTAAGTTTAGCTTGTATAGCTAGTTTCGATGTGTCAGACTTCTTGTTTAACACGGGGTACTTTTGGGATCCAGCAATTTGCTAGATCCCGAGCAGTTATTGGAGGTAGGTCAGGAGAACGTCCTAAAGACTCAGGAGGAGCAATTGGAGCTATAGGGGATTGAGCACCTACCCTTACTTTCTAGTTTCTTTCCAGTATTCTAGCTAGACTCTTTATGTTTCTTCATTTTAATGGTTTGTAATAAACCCTGGATGTATTTTTTTTTTTACTTTCTTTTCTGAGATGAACATTTACTATTGCTTGAGATGATTATTCTGGATATTTTGCTTTTAGCTTCCGCACTCTGTTATATTGCTATACATAGTATTGTGATGTGATCGGCGTACTAAGAATGCTGATGTATTTTATAACGTACATGGGTTCTTTCTCACTCTCTTGAACCTTATGTATGTGACAGTCTAATAACTAAGATAAGTATTTTGTTCTTATCTTCGATATGGACTTTCGAGCCTACTCTTAGGGTTCGAGTCAGCGGTCTTCAGTATGGCTCTGTCACTTTTGTCTATTCGGGATGATGGGTTTTACTTGTATGGCCCACCGCTCTCGAGTAGCGCACACTTCCGCCACCAAGCCATAAAATGATACTTGTCTTTTAAGCATGGCGACGGGACGAGGCATTACAAAAGGACTTTTGTAACTTATTGAGGTAGAAATCTAGTTGATCCTTCATAACTTTAGAAGTTGAACTTGATACCTTATGATAGGAATCACATAAAGTACTTAGAATGTGGCTCATTCCTTGTGGTAGCAACCTATGTTGAGTGATCCTTTGATCACATTCTTGGAGCCTTGTGTAGGATACACCTACTTAGAATAAGAATTAATAGATTTGATAAATCCTTATTGATTAAATAGAACCTTCTGAACTCAAATTATTGGTTGGGTATAGTAGGGTATACTTATATACTGGATTATTTCAGTAGTATTCAGGATTGGTTGATTCACTCTAATGTGGACTTATGACTAGGTGCTATCCTAAAGGATTAGATGAATACAGTCCCGTTATAGTAAATCCTCCAAGACTAAGAGTGTTACAATTAGTAATCAAGATTCTTAGTTTGAGATGTAAACTGCAATCGGGTTCTGGCTTCTATCGTAGTGCGCTTCGATAAGTGCAGTTTAAGTAAACTAAGTAACTCAAATCACTATGCAGAAGACACTAAGTATGCTTGTATTTAGGGTCATTTAACGGCTTAGCTTGATATGTAAATTGTGATCGGGTAATGCCTCCTATCGTAGTGCGCTTCGATAAGTACAGTTTAAAAGCTAAGGGTTAAATCCACCTTTTCTTACAAATATACTAAATATGTGTATATAATTATCCCAGCTAATGATTTTTAAGTAAACTCTTAACCTTAACCAATTATCAAATTAGAATCTAGGAGTCAAAATCCTTTTAGCAGGATTTTGCACAACAGAGACATAGAATTTATTATCAGATTTCAAAGTATTTTTTGGATTTTTGGATTTATCTCATGTAATTTAGAAGCAATGAGCATGAGCATAAGCATGAGGTGTGAGTATCATAATGATGTATAAGTATTAGTGATGATCTATGGGTTACAGAATGTTGCATACATTGTCTAGAGAATTTCAGGATGCATCGACATCATCAGTAAATAGTATTCCCAACTAGATGTATATATACATTGGACTACACTACTTATAACAGTTCAGTGATATTTCGATGGCATATCAGTAGTATGCAGTGTTGTGACATATTCAGGTGCATAGTTTTAGTGACATACAACATAGATGTACATATGATTACTCAGTTTCAAATTTAGTACTGTTTTGATTTATTTTCAATATTTAGTTACAGTTCAGTTTTACTTTATATTGCTTCAGTTTTATATAGTTTAGACAGTTTTATACTTTCAATTACCTTTATAGTTTTTCTGCAGATTTACTTGTATTATGTAAATGTTAAATGAATAACTAGAACTGTTAGATTAGTTTTGATGTGTTAGACTTATTGTCTGAGCCATCATAATTTTGGTATCTGAGCAAAGCATAGGGTGTCAGATAGGAGATAAGTGCCATACAGGGCAAATTACCACTTCATGTGAGCAGCCTCTTGAACCCATAATGGTTAAGGTGCTACATGGTTGTGGGTACCTCTTGCACCTGTAGGGGTCACCTCTAGTCCTATCTACCCAATGGATGATTCTTGGATCTGTGTGTGGATACTGACGAGGACGTCAGGTACTTAAGTTAGGGAGATTGTGAAGACCCACTTAAGTAGTAATAAGTGAAACTCTTAAACAACTAGGTGCTTTTTTTGGATAACGGTGGAGTTCCTGATAAGAACTCCAAAGTTAAGTGTACTCAGGTGGGAGCACTCCCAGGATGGGTGACCTACTGGAAAGTTATCTTCTGAGGACAAAACCAAAATAGTGAGGCCTTTCTGACTAAAGCGGACAATACCTGGTACTTAAGAGTTTGGGCTGTTGTAGGATATCTAAAGTTTAGTGATGTTGACTTGAACATATAGTTTTGATTTGCTATTTAAACCTTTAAATTTGAAAGAAGACATTTACTTATATCATTTTTAGTTTATAATAATCTGGATGTTATATTCTTTAATTTGAATGATTGGCAAGTTTATTACTGTTGTATGACTCTATTGTTTAATTTATATCCAAATGCTATTTTTTCTTAACTGCCAATATGAACCTGCGGGGATGTACCCAATGGTAGTTGGGTTGATACCTAACCTTAGGGGCCATCACAGTGATTTTAGTGAGGGTGAAAGCTTCCAAGTCATGAAAGCCCTGTAGGTGCGAGAAGTGGTCGAAGCCGCAATAATCGAGACATACCTTGGCTCCATTGGCTCCATTTATGTGCTTTGTTTATTATTTTCTATGTCTTTGTATTCTACTATTGAGATTTTAATCTATGTGCTTTGTTTATTATTTTCTAACAAACTTTTGCTTAGTTTAGACCAACAACAAGCATTAAAATTATAATTTATTGAGCAATGTTTCTAACATGAAAAAGCTTAATCTTTCACAACATAACAAACTTGCATTTTAAATTTTAATTTCTTATTTTGACATGCACAATTTATTTACCTCCACTTATTCATATGTAGGCTTCCTTTCCTGGATCTAGTCAGCACTCTTCTCCATCCTATTTTGCTGCTCAATCCTATTGATTATAAAGAGTTTGGATTTCCTTTGAACCTTGAAGATTTTCTTGCTATTAAAAATTACTCTCCTTATGATAATATTTAGAAGGGTGCTCTGTATCCATCTGTGCTGGTGTCCTTGTCTTTGAACACAAGGTATTTTCATTTCCCTTTAAATATATTGTTATCTTATAATATTTTTATATGTTTTTGCCAGAGGTTGCTTTTTCATTGAAGTTAGTCGATCTTGCACTTTGTTAACTTTTGTAGTGTTTGCTAAGTTGCTAATTTTTTAGATGTTTGTGGTTACCATAATATATTGCTCAATTCACTTTTTATAGCCATTTTAGTGAATTTTCAAATATACAACAAGTCAAATGTTCTTGCTTGGTAATTGGAATGAGGCGGGATATGAAGATTTAAAATAAAGAATTTCTATTTCTAATGTTATAATATCTAGGGTTCCGCAATCATCTGATGAGCATACTTTCATATTGTGAGATAAAATATGCTTATTAAAACCCATCACATATTATTATGTGAACTTTGAAGATGGTTGAACTTTATTGAACTTATGTTGAATTTCTGCAACTACTGTATTGATTTAGAGTGATAAATTCTTAGATCTACCCTTTCCATATCAATTTTTGGACCTCTTAAGGAACTGCACATGCATGCAAGATTGGGACCCTGCCTGGAAAATGATATGGTCCTTCCATCATTCCTCTTATTAGGATTACAGCATGCTATCATCTCTCATGTAGATTCCCATCTTAGTTATTATTCAGTATCAAGCCAGATGGCTATTTAAGCTATGAATTCAGCTAATTCACTTTAATGTAGTATGTGAGTGTGTGAGAATGTATTGAAGTAAATAAGAAGAAATTTTCATAAAATAAAAATATAAGGTTTTATAATGGTTCAACAAATATGTTGAACTGATTATTTTTATGTGGTGTTTTATTGTGTAAGAGAAAAATGTATGTTAGACAAATTAGGATTTATACTTTATTTTTTTTGCATTACTAGTAAAAAAGAAATTTTGATTTTGATTTGCATTGCAAGTAAGTCAGAAGAGAGGATCCCCTCGTATAGCAGAGAAGAGGTTTTTTTTTTAAGATATGTAGTAGTTTTCTGTCATTTAATATTGATGTGGTATATCGTCAATGGTCAAGCATAGCTATGTGACTCTTTAGTTATAATCACAAAGGTTAAAAAATGTGATGGTTAATGAAATATTACGTTGAATAGCTTGGAAATTGTCCACAGATGGTTTACCTTTAATTCAACTAGAAATAAAACTTCATAAAATTAATGATTTCCACTGAATTAGTAATTTCCCGAGTTAGGTTTGGTCAGCTGGATTGAGCAGTTAGTAGACATTTGTTGATCATTTTTGAACATCATAACTGCCCATTATTATGATTTGTGTGTATAGTATCGATGGACTTGGCAAAGTTACATGTAACATCAATTCATGTGCTTATTTATTTATGAATTTGAGCTTGATTTTCTTGTCTTTTGTCTCCTTCAATTTCCAAATTCCTTTACGAATAGTAATGGAGACAATTTTGAGAATGATTCTTCCTTCAAAATTGATAAAACATTGAGATGATACAGAACTAAAGATGAAAGTTCCTCGCTTTCCATTCTTGCAACAACTCTTATTCCTCTAGCATCTCTTCAAGGTACGCAACAAATTTAAGAGATTCATAATTTTTCAAATTGGGAAGATGTAGAGTTCACTAATTGCTTTAGTTCTTGCATCCACAACTGTAGAGGGAGTAGCTGGAGATTGTGAAGAGACTGTTAATTGTGGTAGATGTGAGCTTTTTTATTAATGCGATAAGTTCAAGGAAAGGTGTCTCCTTTGTTTATGTAGATGAACATCTAAGAATTTAGACTTTGGAGAAGAAGAAGATGATAAAGAAGAAAAAGAATAAGGTGAAGGAACATGTGAAGATGAATTGGCTAAGGTAAAAGCCAAGCTCATTGATATACCTGCTCAGCTTATTGTAAAGAAATAGTGGAGAGTATTATTTAGAGAATTGTTAGTGATGATCAAAAACACCCTGTGATAATCAATCTCACACCATTTGTTATTGAGGACGGCAAGTACCTTTAGACCAAAGAATTGGCTATGGAAACTGCTTTCTCATCAAAATGGTATCTGACTCATAAACTTCTATAATATTAAATTCTTCAGAATTTACATATCTACCACTCAAACAACGATTATTTACAGAACTACATTTGAGTGTTATGTAAGTAAATAGAAAAATCTTTATGTATTTTCTGCTTGTTGGTTCAAGTTGTGATATATATTGTTAGAACTAACCCCCTTATTTCCTATATTTAAATCTCTTAAATGTTAGGAAGAATTGTATGACACTCAAAACCCATGTATTTACATATTTAACACTAAAATCTTGATATTTTTGTAAGAAGATAAGTTTGAGTCTTAGGTTCAACCATTAATTTTTTTTTAAATGATTTTAAATTTAGTATAAATTAATAATAATTGAGATTTATTATTTTAAATTATGATTATGTTTGTATTAAAGTATTTATTTAATTGCTTAGAAAAAAAAATTATGATAGAGTATTTATATATAAAAAACTATGCTTACACAATAATATACACACAAAAATATTCATGATTAATATTAATTTTTGTATATAGTTTCACATAAAAAGTGTATTCAACTAATAATCTACTTATATATTAGATTGACATATTATCTATATATTTTGATATATACTGATGTGTAAGTGTAGCAATACTCTTATATATTGAAAAATAATACACTTATATCATCATATACATAGTCATATTATCATCAATTAATTTTTTTTTTTTTACTGTTCGAGCAAAAATTGAATTGTACTAATCATATATTTGCACATATGATTATCACGACATCTTCATTTTAATGAGTATATAATGGTGTAAGTGTAGCAAAGTTATTGTATATATGGCAGATATACCTTGATGATTTGTAAAAAAGATAAATTTACGGGGATTTGCATTCTAATTTTAAAATATAAGTGCTGATTTCACATAAAAGCATTATTAAGTGTTAGTTCTTTAGATATTCAGTGGCATAAATTGTTGCCAAGCAAAGGCTTAAAATAGAACAATAATTGTCGACTTTAAATTATTATTTTAAGCTTAAAATAATTTTTATTTATTTTTTGGACTATAATTTAATTCGTATTTACATCATCCATCCTTTTATGTATTAGACAAATATTATTTGACTTCTAAATAGTTTTCTAAGAGATTATATGATTTTAATTTATATTTAAAATGTGCATTTCTTAGTTAGTTATGCAAGTAAAAAAAATTTGATGCTATGAAAATAAAAAAATATTTAATATATTTGTGAGAGAAATTTGTATTAATTAAAAAAAAATTTGCTTGCAGTGTGTAATACGCAATGTTTTTGTAGGGACGTGCCCCTCATATTTTGTCAAGTAAATTTAATTATTGGACACGTGTACAAAAAAGATTAGCCTATACGATTGAAACTCCCAAATAAAAATAATGATAATAAGCCAAAGGATTTTAAATTAGTCAACAAAAGCGAATATACTTTTGAAAAATATTAATTTGGCTATCAAATATTTTTTAAAAAATATAAATGATTATGATTTATAATTTATAATATATATTATTTTAGGCCTAATAATTAAAAATAAATTTAATAATAATTTTCTATTCCACTTAATTTCTTAAATTATAATCATGTATACTTTTTAAGAAATATACAAGCTTTTTTGCAAAGCTCCAAATAAAATTAGAATCTTCAATAATTTAATAGAGTCCCTAATTATTTTAAGCATAAACAAAATATAATAATGATAACATTTATATGGGTTGATATGGCACATAAAAAGTATATTAAATAAGATTTAAACATATTTTATTAGTGTTTATTTATTTATATTAAAATAAGATAAATATTATTTTTAAAGTTTGCATGGAATTTATATCCAAATCTTATTGAATTATATTTTTTGGGTGCCACATCAACGAGTCTAAATAACATTTCTCCCAAAAAATCATAATTAAAATGTACAAAATAAAATCAGCACTTAAAAATTGGTAGGCATTCATTGTAATGCCATAGCTCAATGAGTATCCATCCATTGCAGCCCACTTTGACACCACAAAAAAAGCAAGAGTAAAAGATCCCTCACCCAAATCCATGAAGTACTTGGTGGGGCTAAAGCTACCTCTCTCACATAACAACACTGATGACTTGGAGGCGTCATTGTAGGCCCAGAATCTAGAATCTCTTCTAGGTAGCCATTGCCGAGAAGACTCGGAAAAGAGCAACAAATCAGATGACAGCAGACGGGTTACTCTTCCCTCGCTGAGCTATTCCCTCTTGGTGCTGAGAAAAATCTACATAGAGGAGGGGGGGGGGGACTTGAAGAAGAAAATGGGTATTGCGTGCTTTAGAGAGGGCATTGCCTGCTTCTTTAGCGGGAGAATTGACAAGGCAAAATAAATTTTCTCTCTCTTCACAAAAATTGAAGGATTTGCGAATGAAGGCACCGAATTCAAAGACGCCGAATTGCTCATTCTTGCTCATACTACTAAGTGTAGATTGACATAGCCTCGTCTGACCCGTAACAATATCAAAATCCATTATTAAATAAGATTGTCTTTGACAATGCTACAACAAACAAATGCAATAGATTACAATATCAGCCACAAAATAATCTTTGCTTTAGATTTAATTATAAAAAAAGATTGTAATAATATCTCAAAATTTAAAGAAGAAGAAGAGAGGGGTTTGCTTAAGACTCTGCCAAAGGAGGAACTGTTGTTATTGGAGAAGAAGTGAAGGCCGATATACAGTACAATGGCCAGAATCGTTTGCGCGGCGACCCATTTTCAACCAAAATAAGTGATAAAATAAAAAAGCTTAAAAAATCAAATTGACTAAATTAGTTATGGAGAAATTCTCTTCTATATGCATATATATATATATATATATTAAAGCATATTTAGTATACAATTCATATTTTGGTTTCTCCAGTAAAATAATATCAACTAACCTTAAATGTGATCACTTAAATATTATTTGAAAACAATGCTAATAAAATAATCAAAATAAATTAAGAACCATATGATAATATATATATATATAAAAGCATATTACTGATTTTAGAAAAAAATAATAATAATATATATATATATATATATATATATAAGCATATTAATTGAATACACTTTCGGCTCATATACTAATATAAAAAAAAAACCTGAAATATTTTCTTAGATAATTTTCTTAAAATTTAGCATTTTCTGAAACCATAATGTTATTTAGCAGCAATATATAAAAAAAAAAGCAAAAGTTTTAAGCACTAAGCTTTCAAAAAGCATTGATATATCAAAAATGGAAATTCGGTTCCCTCATAAGCTTGTTTCGAGCACCAACATTTTTCTTGATAATCAGTGAAATGCTATGCAAAATTTCTAAATGTCAGGCATGGCCGCAACTCTGTTTGGGCAAGCCATTGTGATTTGCTTCGACAAGGCAAGAAAAAGAAAATGCGTTTCCTTTCCACACCTAAAATACCAATTTTCAGGGAGACGCGCCTCCCTTCTCGATCGACCACCTGACTCTGTGTTCCCAAGAAGGCCCGCACACGGGTGGATGTCAATGAAGAGAAAACCCAGTCTACCACTCAGAAGACCCTTATCTCCTGTGATGATGGAGTGGCAGGACTGCAGGTATTCGATTGTTCAGATAGTTTATTTATTCATCAACCGATTGTTACAGTGGAACTTTGATTTCAATTGTTATTGCACATGCAGTTATGTTACTTCGTTTTATTCTGGCTCGATCAAATTGTACGAATTTTGTAAGGCATTGTATACTCATGCAGTTATGTTACTTCGTTTTATTCTCTCGTGCAGTTTTGTTGCTTTGTTTTTGGCAACTTCGAATCAGAAGGCTGTTTTTGATTCTCGGACATGTCGCTCACAAACATGAACATAGCATGTGTTTGGTTCATTGTTAAGCTATCTTAAGATCTAAATATTTTCTAGACCATCATTCTATCCTATCCTAAGAATAGCATGTTAAAAGCCCTAATATCTTGATGTGCCGATGGAGGGGGTTATTTTGGGAGACTAGGGTTTGGGAGTTCCCTTGTTTGTCTTCATCAAAACTTATCATGAGGGCTGTTTGGTTTGCTAATATCTTAAAAGTTATTAAAATAACATCCTCTTTAGATAACAATGCTCATATGTCATGCCTGTTTAGTTCGATGTTATTCAGCTGGCGATGTCACTGCTATTTATATATTTTCTGTTAAGCCAAGTTATGAACTTGGGAAGCATTGTGTTGTTAGCAGTTGTAGTTCACCTGAGTTGAGATTACCCCATATAGAAGCATACAAACTTGTATTAATGTATAACTACCAGTTGGGTGTGAAATCCACTACTCTCTTGTATTAATTAAACATAAAAATATATGTTGAAAAATAGGTTAAAAGCATCAATTAAAATATCTCATGTCATGTCCGCCAATGACTATGTCCTCTAAATGCGGCGATGTAGGCGGAGATTGAGGAGGTTTGCCAAAGCTTAAAAATTTGCATTTTTGAAAACAAACTTGCATAAGATTTGCCACCTGAGTTTGCCACCGCCATATTTTGTGGTTGCTTTAGACATTGCGGGTGGATCTGCGATGCTTGACCCTGTTTATGATGATGGGAAATGGAGAGACCTAAAAAATCACTCGAGTAGGGAATAAAAGATGTCGCAACAAACTCAAGCATATTTGATGTACATATATATGCCATGTTTTAGTGGTATAAAAATAATAAATTGAACTTTGAATTACATGTTTGCAAAACCAAATGTGTGACATCTTGGTGTTATTTAAAGATAACATCACATAGCATCAAGATGCCTGTGAAGCAAACAAGCATTTAACAACATTGATATCTAAATAACATTGAGATGTCAATAAACAAAATGATTCCTTGAATAAAAACGTAAAGGTACGGTATTAAATTTTTGATTGGTTATTTGGTCCAGTGGTAGCTGGTTCAGAAGCGAATACATGTGATCATGTTACAACACACATAGAGGAAGAGTGGTCATATAGTTTTTTCGGGAGATGTAATGCCAATGATAATAGGAAAGATAAGTAAAGGTTATCGATGGAAAATAGAGCAGACAAATATATAGAGTGGTAGGAAACTTGGGTGAAGGGATGTTGGATTTTTCTCAAAATTATAAAATGATGTCACGCACATCTAACACATCTATTTATAGTTTCAAAGCATTACAACGTCTATAGTTTCAGAACATTACAACACCTATAGTTTCAGAGCATTACAACGTCTATAGTTTCAGAACATTACAACCCCTATAGTTTCAGAGCATTACAATGTCTATAATTTCAGAACATTACAACACCTATAGTTTCAGAGCATTACAACACCTATAGTTACATTTATTTGATGTTACCAAGTTGCATAAAAATGCTCTTAGTTTTTTCTTGAGAAGATGTGTAGACAATGATTTCCATGTTATTATTTCATTTTTATGTTGGAATCATGTTTGGTCTACTGCAGTCTCTTTGCATGCCTACAAAGTTGAATTTTTTTGTATGGCAATGTTATTTGAAAGGGAGAATTGCTGATAGAACACTTAAATTCAGAATATTTATGTATCTATTAACTAGTTATTTATGTATCGCCATGTGTTTGGTTGATATTCTTGGATATGTCATAAGTGGGTACTATTTTGCTGTTTAGTTGAGAATTGAGTTTCTTAATAAATAAGAAGGTTTGTCTAGAAGATCTCTCTCTCTCTATATATATATAAGAATTTGTGAAATATAAGAATTACCCTTTTAAAAATAGGAATATTATATTATATAACGATGTTACACTTGTTTCTCCTAATTCTCTTTTGATCTTTTGCAATTTTATTTTATTAAAGTAATATGCTAGATGTGAGGGTGTTTAAAAATTGTTGTACCTTGCTTCACTATATCTTAAAAAACCTCAATTTGTTTGGCTTACATGAGTTTAAGTGACATTTACATGATAACTTCAATGCATGCTAATAGCTTCATTAGCACACTTTTGATAAATGTTAACTTGATGAGATTAGTTGTTAACATAAAAAAATGGGTTTTATTAATTTTGGCAGTTTTATTAACATGCTGACCTCTTTATGAACCTGCTTGTAGATTACTGCGATATTTTTATTTATAGACGAAGACATTGGTAATATAGCTTCTTACGTACTGGATACTCAACCAATAAACTATATGTTTTTTTGAATGTTCTTTTCATTCTCTTTTATCGAACACATGAAATTTCTTTCATTTTTTTCATCAATCTAGTTTCATATTTTATTTTTTATAATGCTTGAATTTTAGTTTATTATCAAAAGAACCAAGATATTTAAACTAATGCCTGATATTTCTCATTCCTTTTGCAAGAATGCTTTGTATGATTGATCATTATCATTAAAAATATACCATTTTGCACTTGTCTTTTGTTGTAATAAAAATGCTTAGGTTGCTAAGTTACCTTTACCCATTGTACTTTCTGTGACAATCTCTTCTCTAGAGGACGTAGTTTTTGCAGTTTTTGAAGACCCTTCGATTCAATAATTACTAGTGTTGTCGGGGTAATCAACTATTTTATCCCCAAGTAATCGTGCAGTGAACTTTTGTGTTTATTTTGCTTGGCATGTCGACTTTATTTATGGGGGATGCACTCCCACTTAGATTGTTGGATATCCTCAGAGCATGACTGAGATGTATGTTGATCTTTTGATTTATTTGTTAAAGGCCCGGGCAGATTTTCACAAAAAAGTATTATTTCCGTTCTACTATCTCCACTTTCCAAGAGCCTAGAATGTTGCGCTCATCATGTGGAAAGCTTAAGTGTTCAAAATTCAAAATTTAGCAACCTTAATAATGAGACTTTATAGGTCAGCATGAAACCTTCATCCCATAGCTTGTCTTATTTCAATATACTTTACTGCTCGTTTTTTCTTAAAAAATACGTTAATGTGATCTTGAGAGAAGGAAGATAAAAGACACATCATTTGATCTTGAGCTGCCAAGAATGTTTGCTGACTCCTTTATTCTTCAGTGGACTTTTAAAATACTCCATAAATTTAGCATTAATTGGAACTTTTGCATGAAGCATTTACTTTTCTTTTGGATTGTTTGAGTGCCTATAATTAAATCTCAAGTTTATATTTTAATTACACAAAATATCTCATTATTTATTCTGGCTATTATGACACAAAATGTTGTGCTTTTGAAGTTTACAAATGACATTTGCTGACCTTGCCAGTTTCAAACAATGCTCTATAAACGTGAGAACATTGAATATATCAAACAATAGGGTAAAGCAACCTCTGTAGTAATTAGACTTCTTTTTCAGCGCAGCTCCGTGATTGAAGCTGATATTCCATCCTCTGTTGCCTATGAATGCTACTCAATTAGAGAACTTATCCCCCAATGGATGCCGTTCATATCATCTGTAAAGGTATCTTCTTACTACTAGTGAGCATATTCTCTTATTCTTAAACATATACAATGCTTCTCAGAAACCCTTGTGAAATATTCATGATTAACAGATTTTGGTTAATAACTGCCATACAAAGGTTTTATTGTATTAGAATTGTAAGCATTTGGATCATATATTTTAAGCCTCAATAGCTTAATTAAGTTTATAATGCTCTTTAGCCTTAACAATTACAAAAGAACTATAGCTCCAATGCTTGTGATGATCAAAGTTTACTGCTTGCATTGATTTTACTAGTGCTGTCAACAGTTAGGGTAAATGCTTTTTAATAAAGTACTATATACATATATATTTATATATATATATATATATATATATATATGTATATTATTATTTTTCCTCCAAAATCTATTGCCTTTTATAAATTAAGCAAATCAAGAGATTACACAGATAGGGACCCTAAAAGAATATCGTGAAGCTGTGTAGATTACTATATAAATATAAATATAAATATATATGATATATATATATTTGGAGAACCTCTTTTTGATTTATATAAATTTGAAAAAGAATTAAAATATATGGTTGGTGAACTCTAAAAAATACAACAAAATAAAATAAAATAAAAAGGGAAAAAGAAATAAAATTCAAATGATCACCAAACCGTCCATAAGAGATTTCTCAAATAGGATTCTCAAAAAACAAAAAAAAAATGAGATAAGGGATCTCCAAGTTGGTGAGACCATCCAACTAACGATCACTTCTTTTTCTAAAGTTGTATTTTGTCATTCTATTTGAAGATTTAGAGATATTCTTTTTTCTATTTTCCTTGTGAATTTTTCAAACCTCATCAAATTCATTATACGATTCTATTATATCTTCATTGTGTCCAAATTGGAGGAGCGCTTCTCTTCATTGAAATTCCTCGATGTACGTACTGCGGAGGAAGTATGACATCAACTATAAGCAAACGAGAGAAATTCTCGTCAATCCATTGCTAAAGCATGTGGGTTGAGGGTCGATTTCCCCGTAAAAATCTTCATAGAGATCCCCTCCCCACCTTGAGACCTCCAAGAGCGGGGAAGGAACATCCACATCATGCGTTTGGGATGCCCTCCAGCCTGTTTTGTCTACTCAAAACCATTGAAATCTCGTATATCCATTGCTAAAGCGTATTAAGGAGGAATCCACATCAACAACCTAACATTAAGGGAATGCTCCTTAGATTCATAAATGCACAAGCCATTCTCCTCCTTGGCTCTCAGTCTCCAAAACCTCTTGAGCTGCCATATGTGTATAGTGAAGTCACTCCCGGGAAAAATTCTTATAAGCCGATAAATCCACATGACTTTCCTCATCATAAATGGAAGAAGCATTACCCAACGGGGTCACCGCCTCCACCAAGATCCCACTTACTTCAAATTCACCAATCTCATGTGGCGACCATTGCTGGGTCAACATATGCTAATCCAGTGTTAGGTGCTCACTACCTAGGATCATATCGGGGTTTAGTATAACATTGTATTTAGAAGCATATAAAATACACATTTCCATATTCATTGCTACATCATAAATACCAGAATAATAAAAAATATATATCATACATAGATAAAGTGTTTTACAAAATCTATTATACATTAAGCAAATAATTTATAACTTAAAAATAAGCATCTAAGTTTGTATTAAGTCGCTCCATCCTGCATCAGTTCCTCCTCGAAAACTTGATCTAGAGATTTCTCCTGATCTGCCATATATATATATATATAAAGATATGTATATGACAGGGCGAACCAGAAAAAAAAAAAGAGAAGAAAAGAAAGAAAATAAAATATTTAATTTGATATAGAGATCTAAGTAAGGTTTGTAGGATATCAAAATTTGCACATAATATTAAGCGGAATAATTCTACAGGAGAACGTATACAAATAAATTAATATGCAGTTGTTTAAGTAGGATATGTTTGCAAATTGTTAGGATTATAAATGCAATATACATATTTAAGATATGTGCTCATTCTGAAAGAAAATACAGTAATATATAATATTTATTCTGTTGGATAAAATTACAGAATAATCGAGGAGTTAAATATGTTTATCTAACTATTTCAGATGTGTGTTCCTGACTAAGTACACATTCCCCCTCAAAGGTTAAGTGTAGCTTCATATTTCTTCAGATATCAGTCTGTCCCGGTCTTATATATTGTCATGTACAGACTTGAGATCAATCTGAATGAATCAATGATACTGATTTCTGATTATTTATTTCAAGTTCTGAGTACAAAATCTCATATAAATATATCAAAGTGGGTCAAAACTTAATAGAGATGCAAAAGCTGCAAATGAAGTAATTAATTAAATGAAAAGAATGATATACTTCATTTATTTTAGTAAAAATATCAATATTAATAGTATATTATTTATTATTTGTATATATTAAAAATAACAATTTTTTATTAATAAACAATATATATATATATATAATTAAATGAAAAAAAAATAAAATAAATAAAATGACAAATGAGAGTTACAGAAATTAAAATAAAAAATAAAAATAAATATATATATAGAAGAAATAACTGAAATAATGAAAGTTGCAAAAATTAGGAAATATATATAAATGATTGAAATGAAAGTTGCAGATATATATATATATAAAGAAATTAAATTGAAAATTGTAAATTAGGAATATATATATATATATATTAAAAAAAAGAAATATTGAAATAAAAGTTGCAGAAATTAAGAAATATATTATATTATATTATAGAAAGAAAAAAAAAATGATCAAATAAAGTTGTAGAAATTATACCCTATCTATCTCTCTCTCTCGCCCCCCGCCCCTGCTTGCCTCCCCCTTCCCGCCCTTCCCCCTCTCTCTCTCCCCCCGCCGCCCCTGCTTCCCCTGGCCGTTGTCGCCCTTCCGCCTCTCTCTCTCTCCGCCCCCCCCCCGCCCCTGCTTGCCCTTCCCGTTGTCGCCCTTCCCCCTCCTTCCTCCTCTCCTCCTCGTCCTCGTCTTCCTCCTCCTCTTCTTCTATTATTATTGAAAGAAGAGAAGAATGAAAATAATAAAAAAATTATCTCTTTCTTATTTCTTACTCTTTAGTAGTGTTTGTTGAAGCTTTACTGGAGATTGGCAGGGGAACCGGTGGTGGCCGAGGAAAAGAGAGGGAGAGTGGAGGGGGGGAAGATGGGATGGGAGAAGTGGAAAATGGGAGAGGAATGGGAGGATGAGGAATGGGGGGAGGCGGGGTATTTATAAAAAAAATTTGATTTTTTTTGTCATCTTTTTCTCTCTCCTTCATTATGAGAAAATTGGCTTTTTTCTTTTAAATGTTTGAGTATTCAATTTGACTTTTTATTCCTCCTTTCTTATCTTCTTTCTCTCTCCTCCGATATTTTCAAAAATAATAATAAAATTTGACACAGATGTGTATTTTGATAAGATGAACACACTCACGCCAAAAATTTTCAATTTAGAGCAAGATTTTATTTATATTAATTTCTAAAGATAAAAACTTGAAAAATTAATTATGATAATCTGGAGCTCAAATTTGATGAAACTTTTTGTGTAGCCTTTCTATAATATTCTTAATCCAATAGCACTAAAATTGTTGAATTTGGATTTTGTATTTAATTTTCCAAATTTACTGAATTTAAATAATTCAAAAATTAATTCAAGAGTATTCGTTATCCAGATTGCTCTCAAACTTGGGCATTACGATCACAAAAATATATTTTATCCAATTGTATTTTTAGTTTGCCCTAATTTTAAAGTCACTTGGGACCTTGATTTTTGAGTTGGGTTTAGTCCTAATTATCCTAGTAACGACTTGGGTCGTTACATCTCAGTCTTACTATCATTACCTTCAATGCACAGCTGGACCTCTGCGAAAGGCTGAGATTCTTCAGCAAACACTACCGTCAATCCGAACCCACAACTTGCCATAGTTTGTAAGAATAGCCTGGGTTGTGTTCCAATCCACATAGAATTCCTCAGCATAAATGTTGGCAATGTCATTCCTTTCAACACAATCAGCGACCACCATCAGTTGTTTATCAAATACACTTTCTTCAGCAGCAATATTAACCTCTAGTGGGGAGTCCCTATGTGACGTCAATCAATTTTGATTCCCTATAAAGGTACATAGATTGGGATGGCGTCGTCTGACTTGTCGAGGATTTAGTCAGGATTTAGAATAATAACATTAGTATCACAGATAATTGCTCAATTAATTTGAAAATAAGAAAATTATTTTTATTTTTATTTAAAATCATGAAGAAAACAAGAAAATAAAAGTGCAACAGTTATTTATTCAATATTGTTCTAGTTCTTCAGCAACGTCCTGACCCGGCATTTACAACGAAAATATCTAGATTTAAACACCCGTTAAAGAAAATTTTAAGTACTTTAAATATCATTAATTATTATATATATAAGCAGAAAGTATGGAATTAAATTTGTAAAATGCACGAAAACAATGTAATAGGGATTGAAGGCACGATCTTTCTTCTTTTGAGGATTATCGTTATTTTTTTGTAAATCAACATTTAATAATAATTGAAACAGTAGTAAATGTTACCTATCACAAGTAAATCATATTACATCAAAAATTGATATATCTATCTCGAAAATAAATAAATAATAATAATAATATCATTCGAGTGGGCAATTCTCGAACCTTGGGGAATCAAGCATGTCTGCTTGATTATCATAATTTTGGGTTCTAACGTAACATATATATATTTTCACTTATGTTAGCTCCCTCGTAAGCATAGTCAAAGTATCCAAATTACAACTTGATGCTGAAGGTGTGATTTTTTCAAAAGACTAGATTATGGATTCCTAAGAACCTGTAGTTGCAAATACTGCCAGAAGCCCATAACTGTAGCGCCCCATCCCGTCGCCGTGCGCAAAGACAAGTGTGATACATATTTTGGCGGCGGAACGGTGCGCTACTCGGGAACGGAGGGCCATACAAGCAAAACCCATCATCCCGAATAGGCTATAAAGACGGAGCCATACTGAAGGCCGCTGACTCGAATCCTAAGAGTAGGTTCGAGAGTCAATATCTAAGATAAGAATGAAATACTTATCTTAGGTATTAGACTGGTACGTACACACTTCATAGTAGTTTATTACATGCTTTTTGGTCTTCCTCTTCTTATTTAATATTTGCCAAGTTCTTAAACTCAATTTTACTAAGCAAGTCATCTATTTAATTTACTCATAAAATGCCTAAACTATCTAAGGTGACTTTATAACTAAGCTTATTGAAACCACTCCACCTTTGCTACCACACATTTCTCATTATATCCTTTCATGTATACCCATGTATCCACCTTTAGTATAATCATTCCAAGATGGTACCCACCAAAGGTGATATCAATATCTCCACACATATTGATTATCAAAGCTTAGCTTACCAACATCTTTAACAAGCTCTTCTCATAAAATTCTTTTCATTACACATTTTAAAACAATTTCATTGCCACCATTAAAGTGATTTTATGTAACTTTCATGCCTTTGTGATAATAAATAATATCAATGCATCAAATTTTCTATTGTTATGGTGTAGAGACCATTGGATCATCAAGAGAGTGCAATCGATGTTCCGGTGGATTCCAGAATGGATCTATAGAAACCAACAGCAAGATTGGCACCCAGGTGCGCTCAGGCGCGCCTAGGCGTCCAACAGAGAGAAGGTTTGACGCTCAGGCGTGCTTAGGAGCCCAACAGACAGAAATTCTGGCGTAAAGGCGCCCCTAAGCGCCCAACAGGCAAAAGGTCTGGCGCCCAAGCACCCCAAAAGAAACAAGGTAGGCGCTCAGGTGCCCGCGAAAATTCTAGCTCAAGTGTGAGGTGTTTAGAACTGGTTAGGGCACTTTGAGGGCTGCTTTGAAATCCCATATAAATTCTAGCATGTTGGGTTATGGTGTGTGTGTGCCAATTTTCTGTGAGGGCTTTTGGAGGCTTGGAGCTTGAAACCTTAGAGTGAGAACAATGAAAAATCTTGAAAAGAAGAAGAAGAAAAAGGCTTAGAGCGGTGAATCTCTTCTTCCTCAAGGAGATTGATAAGTTCTCTGTAACTCTATAATCATTCATTATATAGTGGATTTTCTTGTGGTGGCGCCGCTAAGTAGTTTTTCCCATTCTTGAGTTTTCCACATAAATTTTTGTGTTCGTATGCTTGTGCGTTTTGAATGTTTGTGCTGTGATTTATTCAGTATTGTTTTGATATATTTTTTCGTGTTTGCTTCGGTAGTTCTCAGTTGTCAAACCTTGATCATAGGGATTTTTTTGGAGTAGAAGATCTGTCAGTTGTCTCAACAAGTTGTATCAGAGCGTTATTTTTTGGGCATTAGGGTTTGTTAGCTTGAGTGAGAGCAATGGTTGATGAAATGAGATAAGATTTAGAAGTTCAATGGAACAAACTTTGCATTTTGGAAGATGCAAATGGAAAAGGAATGGAAAGTCCTTGATAGAATGAATCTAGGCTTGATACTTTTTTCTTTATCCTCGTCAGTTGCATTAAACATTGTGAATGAAAAGACTACAGTCGATCTCATGGCAACCTTCGCCCGTATGTATGAGAAGCCCTCAACTTACTATAAGGTATTCATAATGAAGAAGAAATTTAACTTGAATATGACAGATGGCGGCTCAGTGACAGAGCACCTGAATGAGTTCAACACTGTAACAAGCCAATTAAGCTTGGTTGAAATCAACTTTAATGATGAAGTTAGAGCTTTGTTGATTTTGTTTGCTTTGTCAGATAACTGAGATGGAAAGGGAAATGTGTTGATTTCATCTTGTCACTCGGTGAATATTTCAACAGAAGAAGATCAAGATGTGTTCATCTTGTCCCTTGTTAGCACTGAGTCCTAGGTGGTGGACTCAAGTGCTTCTTTTCATGCAACTCCAAGCAAGGAAGCTTTCAAGAACTGCACCAAAGGTGATTTGGGAAAAATTTACTTGGGAGACGACAAAGTTTGCAGTATCATTGGAAATGGAAATGTGGAATCCAGTTATCGAACGGGTCAGTTTGGAAGTTAAGGATGTCAAACATGTTCCTTATCTGAGGAGAAAGCTGATCTCCATCAGCCAGTTAGCTCGTGAGGGATACAACACGAGCTTCACAGGAGATTCTTGGAAGGTGACTAAAGGAGCATTGATAGTTGCTTGGGGTTGTATAGATGGGACACTTTACCTGATCAATAAAATGTCTAACTTTATTACAACACTAGAACAACTTGATGCACGTCTATGGCATCAAAGGTTCGATTATATGAGTGAGAAAGGATTGTAGTCTATGTTATATAAAGGAAATATTCTAGTGTTCAAATCCATGGACTTAGAATTTTGTGATGATTGTGTGTATGACAAGTAGAAAAAATTTAGCTTCTTAAAGAGTGGGAGAGACTTGAAGTCTCAGAAGTTAGAGCTTGTGCACACAGGTGTGTGGGGACCAGCTCCCCTCTCTTATTGGAGTTACATATTTAGTTACATATTTCATCACTTTTATTGATGACCATACTAGAAAGGTATGAGTTTACTTCTTGAAGCACAAATCAGATGTGCTTGAAGTGTTCAAGAAGTGGTTAGCCTTAGTTGAAAATAAGGCAGGCTTGAAGCTCAAGTGCCTTAGATCAGACAATGGCAGGGAATATTGTGACAAAGAGTTCAAAGAATTATGTGCTTTGAATGGGATCAGGCGGGAGTTCATTGTTCCAGGAACATCTCAGCAAAATTATGTTGTAGAGCGCATGAATATGACTCTTACACAAAGAGTCAGGAGCATGAGGCTACATGCTGGGTTGCATAAGTAATTTTGGGCAGAGGCTGTAAATACAACCACATATCTGATCAACCGAAGTTCTTCAGTTCCATTGAAAGAAGGGATACTCGAGAAGGCGTGGAGCGGCAAAGAGGTGAAATTGAATCACCTGAAGATATTTGGTTGTTCATCATATGTGCACATTGATGCAGGTTCCAAAGGCAAGCTTGATTCAAAAGCAATCAAGTGCACATTCATTGGCTATGGAGCGGGAGAACTTCGCTACAGATTCTAGGACTATCAGAATCAAAAAATTATAATAAGTTGGGACTTCACATTTAATGAGAATTAGATGTATAAGAATAGAAATAGAACTTCAGATGATGTGCCAAATTACATTGAATTGGGTCGTTACATGTTTCACATCAGATTGTATTTTCCATGCAAACATGCTTTGATCCTTCTGTATCTTTTGGCAAAAATAATGATTACATAATAATGAAAGTAAAGCATTTATGGTGATAATTAAATTGTATGTTAAATATGAATTAAATATGAATTAGTTGTTGATGAAATATGTGATATATGATTCGGAATGTCTCATCTATGAGTGATACTTTGGTGTTTCATTGATATGATTCAGCTTTTTATAATATTTACCCATTTTTTGTGCATCATTAAGTCTCTTGGTTGTCAATATATTATTTGGCATTGTTGATTTTTTTTTGTACATTAGTGAAATATTAATGTTGGTATATTACCTCTTTTCTCGTGTTTGTCTATTTGAATTTCTTAACTTTTGATGGATAAATATTCTTGTATATATATTATGCAATTATTATAAATCTGCAAAATGTGATTGCTAACAATAATCCATGCCTTCAATCAGCTTTTGAATATCCGTATGGCATTATCCTTCACTACTTGCATTATCCTTTTGAATATAAGCGTTGCATTTTTTTTTCATGCCTGTGAGCAAAATAAACTTCAAACCCAATTTCATATTTTTCACAACCTAGAGCACAATGCCTGTTGTTAGGATTCTGTATCACAGGCTTTAAATGTCTCTCCATGCCATATTTGGAGTTTTCATGCATTTGCTTTGTGGCAACAGTTTCATCAGTTTATATCTTCTCTTTCTTGTCCTCCAACTTATTTATCATTGTCCTTCTAAGATCACTACATATTGGTGACTTACATTATTTTTCAAAGCACGATGATAGCAAATTATCCCCGCTTTAAACATAAAATTATATTCTGTACAGATTGTAAATAATTTCAGCAGAACCCGTTTTTATTCAATCAAGATCTAGTATCTATTTTTACAGTATCTCAAATATTGACATTATACTTAAATCATGAAATTACAATGTTTAAAGTAGAGCAGGAATTATAAAATCAATGAAATTTGCAAATTTCAAAGCAGAGCAAAAAACATGTAATTTAATCAGCATATATAAATGTATTTCATGATATTCAAGATACTTATTTTTTTTGCTAAGTTGATCTATTACAAATTTGTGTAAAATTTTTATTAGCAAAGTGATGAAAGAATTTTCATATAAATATTAATTTTTATTATATTCTCTCTCTATTTCTCTCTCTTGCTCTCTCAATCTCTGTTAGAAACAAGAATAATTGTAATTAGAGAGAAAGAATTATTGAAATAATGAAGTATGATAACGGAGATAAAAATTATAATGATGAAAATAATAGTGAAAATAATAATAATAATATCAATATTATTATAATTATTATTTCTATAAGATATGAACATTATTATAAAAATAAGAATGCTATTTAGAGAGAATAATATAATAATAAGAAAATAATAATAATATATATTTGTTTAGAAAAGTAGAGGTAATAATTAGGAATAATAATGATAATAATAATATTATATATATTGTTATTATTATTATTATTATTTATATGATAATTTACACGTAAAAAGTATTATTATTATTATTATTTATCTTAGTGAGATAATATGATAATGGGAAGGAAATAATGTCGTATTTTCTATGATAACATTATGCACATATATTTATTTAAAGAGAAAAATATTATGATAATAATAAGATAATAATAATAATAGTTATTATTATTACTATTATCATAATGATAATAATAATAATAATTATATGATTTTTTGTTAATGAAAAAATGGAGAGAAATATTATAATAATAATATTAGTATATGATCATTCTTAGATGATAATAATAATATTAATAAGTAAGATAATATATTTATTATTATTATTATTAGAAGATGATAATAGAGAGAAAATAATATAATAATATTAATCAGAGATAATTATAATAGTATTTGATAATAATAATAATAGTATTATTATTATTATTATACATATAATAATAAGAATGATTTTATACTTATTATTATCTTTAGTGATAATGATAATAAAATTATTTATTTTTTATTATCTAATGATAATAATAATAACATTTAAAAATTATTTTTATTATTATAACTATTAATAATAACAATAATTATGATAATAATAACAATAACAAATTAATGTTATTATATTATTATTATAACATAAATATAATTATAACTATAATATTATATTATACTATAGTATATATATATATTAATAAATAAATAAATAAAAAGGACAGTAAAATAAAATAGCAAAAAATGCATAAATAAATGTTATGAGCATAAATAAAAGTTACTAGTAAAAATAAAAATTAATAATTAGTAAGTTAATGATGTTAAGAGTCAAAATTAATATTTAATTATTTTATTTCTCATTAATATTTTTAATATTACGATTTGTCCAAAAAATATCCTCTTTTATTGTATTTATGGTCCTTTTTTCCTGTCAAAGGGGGTTCACCGTGGGGAGGCGGCGACTTGCTGAAGTGGGGAATGATGTGCGAGGAGTTTGGTAGAGTGTCTGCACGGCGAGGTGGAAGCGCGAGAAGTGGTGATTGACCGAGGAAGGAGGAGAAGAGGGAAAGAGGAGGGCGAGGCTTTAGCATTGCCGAGGGGGGAGGGAGAGGGAGGCTAGTGGTTGCTGACGAGGTAAGGAGGGGAAGAGGCTCGGTGGCATGTTGGAGGAGGAGGTGGAGATTTGAGAGGGAGAATACGGAGGGGGAGGGGGTTTTATAAGAGAGGAGAGAGGAGGGGGGCTGACTGCTAGGCAAGCCGTCGGGCAGGGGGGCACGCGACCCCCCCAAGGGGGTGGGGGGCAGCCCCTTATTGCGTGCCCTAGTTAGGGGCGTAACTTAAATAGAAAAAAGCATTTTAAATTAATTGTATTTTTTATCGTCAAATTTTTAAAATTGACAAAACTTGACCGGGAGTTTCGTCTTGACGAGACGAATGTCATCGATCAAAAATTTCTCAAGTTGGAGCTATATTTTATTATTAATTAATTTTTTAAGGTAAAAATTTCAAAAATTAATTACTAATAATTTGGCTCGCAAAATTCGACAAAACTTTTTTGTAGCCTTCTTTTATTATTACGAACGCAACGACACAAAAATTTTTATATTTGCCTCATATTTTATTTTCCTAATTTTTTGTATTTAAAATATTTTAAAATTAGTACAGGAGTATCTATTTGTCAAATTGCCTCCAAACATAGGCATTACGATCATAAAAATATACTCTTTCCAATTGTATATTTGGTTCGGCCTAATTTTGAACTTGCTCGTGATCTTGATTCTAATTGAGTCAGCAATTTGATCATAATTGCTTTTAATTAGGATTTGGGTTGTTACAGACTCCCATACTTAAAATGAATGTTGCCCTCGACATCATAGGTAGTATGGCTTGATGATTACTTGGTTACTCTGAAGAGATTTGGATACTTTATGTGCATGTCATCTTCTCTTTCCCAAGTGACTTATTTTGAACTTTGATTGCTCCATTGTATTTTTACCATGGGAATTGATTTGTTGTGAAGTTGGCGAATGTATTTTGCTAGTA
Organism: Gastrodia elata; assembly: GCA_016760335.1. Taxonomy (NCBI): domain Eukaryota; kingdom Viridiplantae; phylum Streptophyta; class Magnoliopsida; order Asparagales; family Orchidaceae; genus Gastrodia; species Gastrodia elata. Next base: position 1,181,380 of record CM028673.1, read on the forward strand.
TTTTGATAGGTACTTCGATATACGTTAAGTCTGGCTGAATGCATTCTTCTGGGATGTATGTTTACTGTTTTTGGTTGATAAGACATTTACAAAGAGATGATACATGGAAGACATCATGTAAGATAAAAATTAGTAGTTAATAAGTTAGTGATGTTAGGAGTTAAAAATAATATTTAATTATTTTTATTTCTCATTAAGATTTTTAATATTATAATTTACTAAAAAAAATCATCACTTGTTCTTTTTTTTTTATGGTCCTTATTCCCGATCCAAGTGGATTCATCGCGGGGAGGCCGCAACTTGCCGAGGAGGTGGGGAATGGAGTATGAGGATTTTGGCAGAGTGCTGGCAAGATGTCGGCATAGCGAGGTGGAGGAGCGAGGGGCGGCAGTTGGACGGGGAAGGGGGAGGCTTTGGCGTTGTCGAGAGGGATGGAGAGGGAGGCTAGGGGTTGCTGGCGAGGTAAGGTGGAGCATCCTCTCTTATTTACAATTAGTCGACCTGGATTTGGGACGCCATCTAGCAGCAGAACTGCTTGTTTCTTATGCTTGCCAAACTGTCCGGGGAATTTCTTCGACTTATCCAATTCTTCGAGATTGGGAGAAGATTGACACCAATATCATGACATTTTTAGTTGAGGGTGAAGTTGAAAACAAGATGCCAGGTCGTGCTCGATGATGGAACAATGAGTACAGTACAAAGGCTTCTCAAGGTTATTTTTTCTCTTCATTAATTTCACCAAAAGAAAAATCAGTATGAATATTATTAAGTTTGAGTTATTCTTCTAATATGCCCATTTATTTATTTTTTAATAAATAGCATTTACTCTAAGGTATTCCTTGAATCAATTTTTTTCAATTATAATAAAATTTTCTTAATACTCATATCTAACTTTACTTAGGTATATAAATGCTTACAATATTAATAATCACTTCATCATTTATAATTTTTAAAATTATAAATTTATCACTCTTTATTGTATTTATCACTGCAGCATTCTTGGAAGTTTTATTCAAAATAGTACACAGTATCTATCAGTTCTTACATGAGTACCAAAGCTTAAAATCTGAATTAATTTTTTTTTCTAACTTACACTTTATTCTCTAATGCATAAATTGAGTTTTAGATACGAATCAACTAAAAGAAGGGCTAAAAACAGTGAACCAAAATATTGTACTTAATATAAAGGCGGAGTTCTTGTTGAGAATAAGTGATGCCTTTTACACACTTCTTTTGGCATCAGTAAGTTTTTCAATTTATCAGTTTTCAGCCCATTCCAAATCAAATTGAATGCAAAAACTGCTACACCATCATCTTGATACCCCACTCTCAAGTAGAGTACTAGATGATTTTAATTATGATGCAACAGTTAAATAGCAAGTAACATCATTAACTCAAGATAATAAATTTGATGATCATCAGGTATTAAAAGACAACCATGATTTATCTCTCTGGTCATTGAAATATGATGTATTTGGTCATTATGTTGAATTCTCATGGCTTGCCCAAAATATACAGGTATGCTCATTAAAGCTTTTTCTTCTCTTGTGCATAGATTAAAGACACATTATTACCGTGCAAACCCTCTTTTCAATTTGTTTCAGCCCATTCCAAATCAGAAAATTCATTGGCGATCTCTTGATGGACTACCCAATAGGTAAGAATACAACTAACATATCTAAGGCCATTTACTTGTTCAAAATATAAAATTTTCTGCCATAATTTTGTTTTTCTTTGATCAAGCAGTTTTTCGCATTTGGCATGTTTAAACATTTTAATGGTTGATAGTACTCTATTGGTTGTACCTTGCTTGTTTCAACAGTTCTATAAAATGTGAATGATGCATAATTGTCATGTTTTAAGATGGCTATGTAACAAATCTGGTAAGGATATGTGTGGTTCAAGCTTAGCTTAAGCTTGATATGTTGAACAGTTGAAGTCAAAGCTAGATATTATTTGCTAGTAGGCTTAAATTGTATTAAGTTAAATTAAGTTGGTTTGGGAGCTTAAGCTAAAAGCTGATTTAAGTTAGAAGTTGTTTGATTCAAACATAAGTTGGCTTAAACCACAAAGCAATGTTAAATTTGAGGGGATTAATCCCAGACCAAACATGGGCAATATTATTGTTGAACCCAATCTTAGAAAAAATAGTCTCCAGATGTTGTGAGTTTGTGTAAAGAAAGAATTTGTGTAATACACTGTTATCTTAAGGCTCTCTAACTTTTTCTCACGTTTTGCACTGCAAAAATAGTAAATGATTTGACCATGATAGCATCTATCGCAGGTAATTAAGACAGCTTATATATATGTCTGTGTTTATGGTGTGCTGATGCCAGAAAATATATCTATAGAGAAATTGGCAAGAAACTTGCAATCAACGTGAATGCAGTGGGTGAATCAGCGAGTTACAAGTTCGTAATGTAATTACCAGAGACATTTGTTGCGTTCTCATTTAAGCCTAGAGCTTATGTAGTTGTGTTCACGAGGTGAATGTAGCCATGCATACATGTGGCATCGAAGCAATTTGCTGTCTGACCATGTAGTGGCTTATTTGGTGCACTGGATCAGTCTTGCCTCGTGGTGATTCTTTTGTTCTCGCTGAAACAGTAATAGCTCTATGCATTAAGTATTAACCCACTATACTCGCTCTCTTAATTTGGTTAATACTTAAAGATCTTTTTTTTGTTCCTTTGGTGGCTTTTCATAAGATTCAACCACTTCTTTTTCTTAGTTATTTACTCCAAATTGATTGGAAAAACTTCTTTTGGGCACTCAGCGTAACCTTTCTTAATATAAATTTCAGTAGAATGAATTAATTTGGATCAACTTTATTGAGTACATTGAAAAATTTACCATATCCATCATAGTTTTGAGATCCTCTCTGGCCTCTATTACAATCATGTTGTCTACGATCATGTTTATAACCTTAGAAAAACTGATATTCACATTTAAAATGTCTCCTAACTTGGATTTCTCATAGGAATCTCTGATCATGTAAAATTTGAAGCCCCTTTCTAGCTTGAGATTTTGTTTCTAGAAACACATCACTATTAAGCTTTCGCACCTTTGATTCTACAACAACTCAAATTTAGCTTGGTTCTTTTAGTGCAGGCACTTCGGATGTTGTTTTTAAATTTTTTTGTATTTTGTTGTAGTGCCAATGTCTTAGTCATTTAAGTGCCAGTTTCCACGATGGTAGGATGGTTATTCCCCAGCCTAATGAGTTTCCATTTGATTTATTCTTGAATCCCCCTTCAATCGGCCTTATATGCTGCTGTTGTTGTGCTGTTGACGGTATTTTGATGCACCTAGTGATGCCCTGCTGTGCTCGAGTTCTACATGACTTTAGCTGGTAAGGTTTTTGATTCTTATAATCTTAAATTCCCCTTCACATTTTTATTGTTTTGAACTTTTTAATTGTTAATATTGACTCCTTGAGAATCTAACACCTATTATCGATGTGTGATCGGCTTGGTCATCTTGCCTTTCTATGCAGAACTTACTTGTGTAAGCTCTTTTTGCTCTTCCTCAATCCTCGATCAACATTGAGGCTAAACTTGCATTTGATTCTAGTATTGGTGATATTGCAACTTTTGATCAACTTTTTGATTCTAGCCTTGATCGCCTGTTAAATGGGAAGTTGTTGAGCTAGGTGTTGACAAGTTGCTGATGAGTTGGAATGTGAGAAAAAGTAATTTTCTAAGCTTATTCGGATAGGATCCAGATTACCAACAATCATAATTAATGTAGTAAATGGTAAAAGAGAAAAAGTAAAGTAAAAAAAGCATGATAAGCCTTTCATAGTAGTTTGTAAAGTGACCAATATATGATCACTTTTTAGAGATTTTTCTGATGAAGTTCTTTACTATAATATGCTTTTTGGGTTACTAATTTTTGAAAGTTCTCTATTTACAAAAGGTTGTTACAAGTGAGGCAGTTTCAGAATTTAGTGATTATAAGAAAATTAGAATTTTAGTGTTATGGCGTGTAGCTCGTTGGAAGGTTGAGTTGACCTATTGTTAGATGTTTTAGGATGGAAGCTGTAAAATGGTGGGATCGGACAATCTGGACTTTGGATCGCAATAGTTGGACATATGGCGATCTCTATTTTATGGGGGGTATTTTCATCTTTTTTTTAAAACATGTACAAGTTCCCTAGCCTCTATATATACTTCTATGGAGACTAGGGTTTTTTCTGTGTGAGTGAAATTTTAGCTGGTGGTCATCTCTCCAAGGGAGAGGAAGAGTAAGATATGTAACATTCTTTCAATATTTCTTCATTGTGGATTTGGATCTTAGTGTGACATAGCTCCATGATTTTTTCCCAATTTTGAGTATTCTGCATAAATCCGGTGTTTTTCATTTGTTTTGATTTATACGATCTGTGTTTTGTGTTTACCGACAATTTCTCAACAATTCCACAGGGACAAATGGTCCACGATACTGTACAACTTGCATGCGTTGAGACCCTCAACGGTTTTACTGGACACGTAATCAGTTGGAGCTCTCAAAGTGCTGTTCACGATAATGTCAGTAGATTGCTGGTTGAAGTTTTTGTTGTTTTGGCTCCTTTAAAGGCTTAACACTATGGGTAGGCTGACAAGTTGATGGTCCAGATTAATGTTGAATTCCTAATGCAACCTTCATTCCCTTGAACTTAAGAGCATGCAAGTTCTTCTTCGCATAGTCTCTCAAGTTAATGATATCTTCTAGTCTTGTGTTTCCCCTTGCTAATATTATTACTTTTTTTATTAGTTTCTCTATCTCAATGGAAGCATATACAAAAGATCCTGTGTTCCCCTTCATCTACTACAGGATCAGTGGAAAGAACTCTGGAGGCTGTTATTGTTCTTAATGCTGAAAAGATAAGGGTGGTAGAGAATCAGCCGGCGGAGCCAATTTTTGCTGAGAAGTCGAGGCCACTAGGGTTTTGAAGAAAATACTAGCTTGATGTGATTATGTTATTACCGTGGGAAAACTTTCGAGCTCCTCCTCAGGATGGGGTGTTGAGGGAACGCCATTGCTCTGAACATCAATGTTAGATTGGGCACCTTGATCCGAACTAGCTTGAGGAAGATGGTGATGGAGGAGACATTGGAGGAGGCACATCTGTTATGCTCTGATATTCCATGCTTTTAATTTTACATCTTTTAGGATTTTCCCTTGAGATTGTCTTCATCTGAAATGTAGAGGCCCGGTAGTGGAGACAGCACAGATGGTCTCTTTGTCGTGGTTGAAAGGGTCTGCATGCTCGTTTGAAAGGAAAGATCTTAATGTTAAAGAAGAGGATTATCTGGGAGATGATGATGGCCCAGTTCACCAAAAAAACTAAACTAGGAAATTTGATTGACAAGAAGTGGAGCTCCATGTGCTGAGATGCCGTGGCTGCTTGGATGCAAAAAATAGGAGTTCTTTGACGATGATATGAACATTGTGGGGATAGAGGGGCAGCTTCACTTGGTTGACCGACTTTGCCGATTTTGCTTTCATTCACGTCTGCGGCCATCACCTTGTAGAGATCCGTAGTTGTTAGGGAGCAGAGTATGTGTGAGAATCTCACGATGAAGACTGGCAGATCCCCCACTGTGGTTTAGTTTTTATTTAAATATGATATTTTTCTGTCTGTAATGTTATTATGGCTCGTCGGCTGTCAGCCTAAAAGATCTATCAAGATTTTGGTTAATATATTAAAATTCATGGTATTCCCGTTTGTGTGAGTTTTTTTGCTGCATTACACTTATGGCTTAGTGAACTCGGGATATATTTTATTGTTTGAACCAATGGTTTGGGAAGCCGGAGCAACTTCTCATACATGCCGTCTTACCTACGAGTTCTTTTGATGCATTACTAAGTACCAAAACATCCCCTGTGGCATGATGAGCGAATTTTTCTTTGATATATTTGGATCTGATTGTGCCCAGAAAACATATTGAAAAAGTTAAACATGAGTAGTTAGAGTCGTGTACGGTTGAGGCTTTCTTAAGTTGACGTTCATATGGTGACTGATGATGTTTGGATGTACTCTGCATATCAAGGGACGAACCGGAAGATGGTTGTCACATAAAAGAGTAAACAACATTAGAGAGATAAGTAGGTGTGGCAGACAGGTTGACAATAAAAAAGCATGATCAGCTGACTCGTGTCGGTGTGAACCTACAAAGGCTTCTTGATTCCATTCTTCAGCTACATCGGATCGATGATGGCCTTGAAGCAGATAGTATTAGAACGCCACCATTGGTCGAAGCTTCACCACCATATATGCGTTGTGGAGAACATGGTTTGGAAGTTGAGGGCAGGCCTGGCTGAGGGAAACAATTTGATCATGAAATTGAGCTCTTGTGGGAGACTTTGGCAAAGTTAAATGTATTTGCTATATTTATTCCTTGATTTTCTATTGGCAGCTTGTATATTCTTAGCCTCCCTATATAAAAAAACTTTTAATGAGCATAATAACTTAATATATACAACTTACTGCCAAAGTACAAGCAAGACAGAAATAACAACAAGCCTTAGTTGAACTGTTTGTTCAAATAACATCCCCTTTCTAAGCTTTTTTTTGTTGTTTTATGATCTTCAACTTCCTTCTTGAATGTGGTAAAGAATTAATTATTTAAATCAACTTAAAATTTAGTTTTATTTGCCCATTGTTTAATCTTATTTCTGAACATCTTCACCTTGTATATAAGATCTTGTGCCTATCTTGCATGCAGAGGTGCTGTTCGATTTTATCCCAAAGATGCATCATCATGCAGAATTGAAGTGAGAACTCCTGAGCTTCATCTGTTATATAATTAAAGTGAACAATAAGGAGCATTCCTTGTTACCTGCATAATAAGAGTTTTAATCTGCATCTCTTAATGATACGCAGCTCAGTGTCTCGTATGAAGTGCCTCAAATATTAGCTCCCGTGGCATTAGTGAGTAGAAAAGACCAATAATTTTCTTTTAAGCCAAAGCATGTGCGGCTGGGTCACAATAATAAACTTGTGGATCTTCAGGTATTGAAGCCTTTCTTGGAACGGCTTGCTTCTACATGCATTAACCAGGTTCGTAGAAGTTGCAAGAGCATTTATGAGAAGGAAAAAGAAGAAAGAAAGCTCTATATAGTTAATGCTCGCCTCTTACAAAGATGATCCAAATGTTATTGAATTGCCGCTTTGAATATGATTTTGTTAATATATTATATATGCAGGCGTACAGCAAATTTGTGCATCTATATTGAAGGGCATGCAATGTAAGTGGGTACCAATTATTTAAAAAAAAAAAAACATATTCCTGTTACTCTTCATACCATCATAAAAATATCCCAGAAAGATTATTTGAACATCATAAAAATGGCTAAAACTTTCTAGTAAAACGAATCAGATGTGAATGGGCTTGTCATAGCTGCCATTGCTGCCCTCCTTGAGAGCCTCGCTGAGGGTGGGATGGGCGTGACAGGTGCGGGCAATGTCCTCACTGGAAGCTCCGTACTGCAAGGCAAGGACTGCCTCATGGATGAGCTCACCGGCATTCGGTGCTATAATGTGCACGCCCAGAATCCTATCAGTCTCCTTCTCTGCTATGATCTTGACAATCCCCTCGGCATCGTCTATGGCCTTGGCCCTGCTGTTTGCCAGCAGCGGGAACTTTCCGACGCTGTAAACAATCCCGGCAGCCTTCACCTGCTCCTCCGTCTTCCCCACTGAAGCCACCTCTGGGTGGGTGTAGACCACTCCGGGCACCGTGTCGTAATCCACATGGCCTTCCTTGCCGGCAATGAATTCGACACAGGCCACCCCATCCTCCTCAGCCTTGTGGGCAAGCATGGGCCCAGGAATGGCATCACCGATTGGCGTGCACTCCGGCAATGTTGGTGGCAAACCTCTTGTCCACGATGATCCGCCCGGCCTTGTCCGTCTGCACGCCGATCCCCTCCAAGCCAAGCCCTTCCGTGAAGGGTATCCTGCCGGCGGAGACCAGAACCACATCAGCCTCGAGTGTGCTCCGTTCGCCGCCGTCCGCAGGCTCAAGTGCAAGCTTGACGCCGTCCCCGGACGTGTCAACCCCCACGACCTTGGTCTTGAGAAGGAATTTCATCTTCTGCTTCTCCAGCATGCGCTGGAACTGCTTCCGGATCTCGCTGTCGAGGGAGGGGACGATGTCTTGGGCAAACTCCACAACTGTGACCTGGGATCCGAGGCGGCCCCATACCGACCCCATCTCAAGGCCAATGTAGCCCGCTCCGATGACGATGAGCCTCCAGGGAACGCCAGTCAGGGATAGGGCTCCGGTGGAGGAAACGATCTTCCTTTCATCGATAGCCACGCCAGGGAGAGATTTGACTTCAGAGCCAGTGGCGATGATGATGTTCTTCCCTCTAACGACAGTGGTGCCTCCATCCAGGGTCTCCACTGAGACTTCGGAGGGGGAGATCAGCTTCCCATGGCCCTTCACGTACTTCACTCCGTTCTTCTTGAAAAGACCTTCAATCCCGCGGGTGAGGCCGGTGACTGCTTTGTCCTTCCGTGCCATCATCGCAGGAAGGTCCAGCTCCAGCCCGGAGAACCTTATGCCATGGTTCCCAAATGAGTGCTTAGCTTCGTGGTACATATGGGATGAGTGCAGCAGAGCCTGCCCAACAAATAAATGTGAATCCTTTTTACTGAAAGAATAAATAGATTATGCTGAGACACGAGCTAAGATGATGATTGTGTATCTAAATCCAGACAAAAATGGGTAGAATAAATAGTGTAATTTAAAGGAAATACATTGGCGTTTGAGTGATGTGGTTTAATAGAAAAAAAAAAACAAACACGAATTCAACAAATATAACATTCCTTTGAAAAAACTCTCCATGTGTCATCAAGTCATTTGCATCCTTTGTGATTTTAGAAATACAATGCTTGCATTTTAAAAAATAGCGTTTGTCAATCGTATGGTCTAAGATTGAGATAACCAGCACATCGAAAGACTTTAGCAGAGCTTACTCTAGTTACTCATAGAAAAGGCCTATAATTTTGTTCATGAACATGAGGGCAGGAGATTCAAAGATTTATGTAATTTTATACGAAAAATCGTAAATGGTTTAAATCCAACCCTCAGTTATTTTAAATGGCTACAATTTCTTAAACAAATTATAGTTAGCATGAATATTGAAATTGAGAAAACAGAAGATAAAGCACCAAATTTATTACATAGAAGGCACAGCCAAATAAATTGTGAAAATTGATCGAAAACGCACATATAATTTTTAACAATTTGCAGAAAAATTGAAGAGAAATCCTAAAGATATGAATGAACAAGCTTTAAGATATCTTTGAAGTGAAAAAAAGAATTGTATATAGTTTACACAACCAACAAAATCGACAAATAGAGGAGTCTTCCTTATCATTCCTAAGATTACGATTGTTAAGAATGGCTTGAACAAACTTTTGAAGGATGGCCAGGTATACTATGTCAGAGAACTACATATTTTTAGAATAAAGTGGAGCAAAAAGGTAATGATTATGGAAGTTTTGGTATCAAAACTACATATGGGTGTAACACTACCATTTCTGAGCCCCAAGTATTAGGTGAGGAATGTGGAGAGTTGTGTTATGTAGTCAACGGGTAAAATAATATTGTTGAATATTTAATAAATGAATACTTTGAAATTTTGTGCTAACATTATGGCATCTCTAGGAGCATCACACTGCATTGCCTAAATGCAATAAAAAGTAAGCAAAAGCCGCTATATCAGCACCACAATTTAGCTGCAAATTTTTTTTTAAAACTTTTTGCATTTTACAAATTAATAATTTCTTAATATTACAGCATATAGAGAGTTTGAAGCATCAAACAAAAACAAAAAATAAAATAGAATAATTAGCAAACAAAGCAAAAAAAAAAAAAAAAAAAAGATAAACAATCAAACAAACTCCACGGGTCCAAGATCCCAATTAAAGCTAATAAGCTGCAAAATAGAATTCCGGCTAGTAGTTATTTTAGTTACCGGTTGGATTTAGAATTCCTTTTTTTTTTGTTTCTTTTTTCTCTATATCTTTCAAAGAAAATATGTAATAGCTCCGAATCTGATAGGCTATCAATAAATTCCTCGTTTGAATCCACCTTAGATATCTTCTCATCATTCGATACAACTTCGGGGGCCAAAATAGCTTGAGCTCTCTCAAGGTCAGGCGAATGAATCGCCAATGCAAAGGGATTTGAGTTCGAAGCAAAAACCCAAAGAACCTCCACGGATGAAGGGTCAAAGCCTCTTCTACACAATATGATCAAAACTTCATCAATGTATACACGGAGCACTTTAGAAGGGATGAGCTTATCTTCCTCATCAAAAAACCCCTCATTTCTCCTACTCAAAATTTGAGTTGACCCCAAAAGAATGTCATGAAGCTTTTGTGTAGAGAACATCGTCTAGCCCGCAAGATCTCCTCCAACACCAAAAGGACATGAGTTGTGGAAGAATCCGAACAAGCCACAGGAGCATTCACAGAATACGGACACACAGGGACAACCTCAATAGTAGCCTCATAATTCGAACCACTTCCTACGTCAATCATGTCCAAAGGAGAGGCAAATTGAACATCCAAGGGATGAGGGACCTCCAAATCACGAGAGACCTCCAACTCCCTAGACCCGGTCGGCGCACAATTAAACCGATACTTTTCCTTATCGGCTACCAAACAACCATTAAAAACATCCATAGACGGCAGAAGGACTTCCTGTGAGGACCCGATTGCTGGGTCAGCGAGAGCTAATCCAGCACCGGTTGTGCGAACAACAAGTCCTCTAGCTGCAGGATCATATTGAGTGATTTAAGAGAAATATATAGACATCAAACATAACTCATTTAATCATTAATTCATAAGTCTCTTGATTACAATGATCAAAATAAAAAGTTACAAATTTTAACAAGAGTCAAAATGAATGAAAATTCAGCAGGAAGCAGTTTTAACGCTGCTTGATTCTTAGCACATTTCTTCTAAAACGAACTCCTGGTCTGGGCACGTTTCAAAAGTGTAGGCATTTGAATACCAATTAGTTGTGAAACTAAGTACTGATAGATGTCATCTTTATAAATGTTAAATAATAAGCAAAATAATCAATAATTTGACAGGAAATAAAAGCTGTATAAATTTATCTCTGCAAATTATTTCAGTTGCACTGAAATTTTAGCATAAAAGTAATTGCAGTCACAAAAATAAATATAAATTTTGGCATTTAATATCTGAGGCAAAACATGATTTTGTTGGGCAAGTACAAAATCAAGAAAAATGGGAGTTCATTTTTATGTTACATATCTCAACTTCCCTCTATACCTGCCCCCTCAAAGGCTTATCAGTATATGCACCTTATGACTCTCGATGTCCGACAGCCCCGTCCTAGCAGTTGTCTGATCAGACTAAAAATATATCAACATGGAACTTTTGCTACTCACTTTTCCAAACTTATTCATATATCATTTTATGTGACTGTTAAAAGCATTTTTATTTTGTGCGATGTAAGCGAAAAAAACATATTAAATAAGAGTAAGGAAAGACATCTGGTACCTTGTTCTTTTAAGTTCAAAAGTTCAACAGTTTGATTGAATCTGCATTTAGATTTTTGATATTTTAAATTAGTCTTTTAGCTAACATTAAAATGAAAGTGATGATATTTTTATAGATTTTGTTTTTTACTTTCTTCTTTTTCATTCTATCTTTCTTTCATTCTTTTATCTTGATAGAAGACATCAATTTAAGTCTCTAAGGGTAGTAGTACTTATTTTTAATATAATATTATTATTATTATTATGTAATAATGATAATAATAATATATGAAAGAAATGACAAAAATGGAAATGACTAAAAATCTGCATAAAATAATAATAATAATATTATGATTAAATAAAGGAAAATGACAAAATAAAATGCTTGAATTGAAATAATAGTCAATTTATAACATTTGTACAGTTTTCGTTATTTAATTAATGAGAACCATAATAATGTGAATGATGTATATGTAAATAAATAAAAATAAAAGAATGAAGAAATAGCAAAATCTCTTCTCATTTATTCCCCTCTTTCTTTTCCTTCTCTTCATAACTAAGTTCGTGTTGCCGGAAAACGGAGGGAGGCCGGGGCAGAGGGGGGCGGCCGGAGGCTGGCTGGTAGAGGCAGGGAGGGCTGGCCGAGGGGGAGAGGGGCTGCTGTGGGACAGGGAGGGATGAGAGGAGGAGAGGGGCTGCTGTGAGGGGGAGAGGGAGGGAAGCTGTGAGGGAGGAGAAGGATAGCTGGGAGGGAGAAGGATGGAAGGGAGGAAGAGTGGGTTGGTCGGCCAAATGGGCCAACCATTCCTGCGCCAAAACGGCGAAGGAAAGGCGCTCTGGCGCGGAAGCTTCCGCGCCTGCAGAAGCGACAGGATCTGATCCTGGGATCGGGGGGAGAAGGAAATGTGAAGGAAAATTTAGGAAATCACTTAAAATTAAAATTTTCACATTTTTTAGCTGTTTGGCATCCAATATGTGGTACATTGTAATGAACACCCCTCAACCAAAAAAAATCAATTCTGACAAATATTTTATTTTTAATTATTTTATGAAGTTTGAAATTTCAAAAATTAATTGAGTTCGAACTGGCGCTCAAAAATCGATTATTAACTTTTCAAACAGCCTTTAAATAATATACTTAACATAATGACACAAAAATCAATGATTTTGGACACAAATTTTATTTTCTCATTTTATTGGATTTAAATAATTCAAAAAAATAAAACGTTAATTTCTCTTATCCGAATTCTCCCAAACTATGGCACTTTAATCTTAAAAAATTATTTCTATCTAAAGAAAATTTTATTTGCCCTAATTTGAAATTCTCCAGGATCCTGATGTTTGAGGCGAAATTTGACCTAATTTGAAAAGTAACGACATAGGGTTGTTACACTTCCTCTAATAAAACATGCTCTCCTGTAGTTGGCAATGGCTAAATAGGGCCATAGACTGAGCGTTGCCTAGGGGAAGCATTGGGAACACCAATTTTATACGTGCATAACGCTTTAAGGTGAGGGTGGATCTTGAAGCATCTAGAAAGGTCATGACCAATTATTCTACAATGAGAACTGGAAGGTGGCAAATTTTCAAAGATTTCTTTCTGGAAGTACCCAACATTTGCATCTCCTATCTAGATTTCATTTTCAAGAACTTTAGTTAGACCTATTTCAAAAGGATCAATTTAGTGGCAAATACGAGTAAAGAAGTTAATTCAAAGTATTAGGTTAAGAATATAACTTTGAAATATTAGCACTCTGGTAAGCAAGCTTATGAAGGTCAAGAATATTATGATTAATATAAAGATAAAAATTTTACTCTATAAATGCAGTGAATAAGTGAGAAAATAAAAAACTGATAGTTTTTACTTCGGGTTAATGTACTTATTAAAGATAGGCATACAATAGCATGAATATTATTTGGATAAAACATTAAAAAACCATGCAATATATGTCAAACAAGATGGAAGATAGAATAATATCTTAAAAATTACAATTCATGAGAAGATTATCAAAATTGGATGTGTTTAGGCCCCTCGAAGAATTAGATTTGAATAAAAAAAAGTTTGGCATGAATTGAATGAATTGATCCAAGGAAAACCTCGAGAGAATTTATCTATAAAATGAAATCTCAATGGGCCGAAAGATGCAAATATAATTTTAATGATATTTACATTGATTTTTGTTTTAAATGAACTATCGTTCATATAATGTTCCAAAATAAAGAAGAACAAGTTAGCATTAATGAGAATGGGTTTTCTAGAACTCATGTTAATAATTAAAAAGTATTAATTATATTGAAAAGATAAACCCTTAATGATCTTAAGCAAAATATTAATCTAATCAATGATTGATTTGACCATAACTTAGTCAATTGAACTTTAAATTAAGTTATCCAATATACCATTTAGATCAAAAAATTCTAATTAACAGTAAACTGAAATAAGATTTAGATTTAGACAATTAAAAATCCTAATTTGCCCTAATCACCCTAGAATTTGATTAGGTCGTAACTTGACCAAATGAAGTCCAATCTGGGTCTACTCCTAATCATAGTACTCAGTGTGTTACAGGAAAAATATAACCAGTGATAAATTTGAGCTTTATTTGAGAAAGTTAGGTTTTTGACCCATTCATAAATCCTAAAATTACACTTTTAGATCCTATAATAGTTTTAGCCATAACTTAACCAATTGACATCAAAATTTAGCATTCTTAAACTCTATGGAACCCTTAGACAATGAACAATAATAAACTAACTAAATTTTCAGACTTCACTAAATAAAACTATCAAATTGCCCTTATAAGTTGAAATTCTTAAATTGGACCCATAGGACTTAATATATGTCTAAATTAGAAGTACCTACTGTCTATCTTCATATTAGATAGCAAGAAATCATTTGGCATAATAAAATCCAATTTGGAGCCCTTAATAAAATACTTAGTATTTTAAACCCTTAAGATAGGGCAAAATGATCATTTTGCCCAAATTTTAGATTAAGTGTCCTTAATTTCTAGAATATCTGAAACATTAAAATCAGTAATAAAACTGATTTGTAATTAATTTAGGCTCTTAATCTCCTAATTGGGTTGAATTTAGAGAATCTCCATTTATGATTAATAAATTCCTAAGTAAAAATAATGAACTTCTAACTTAGGTCAACAAATAAAGATAGATTGTGCTAATTATTATCAATTCTTAAACTTTCTAAGTTATCCATTATGAGCTTCCTTAAGATATGCACTTCTTTAGAATTTTTTCCTTAAGAGTTTAGGATAGATAGAAATTAGGTTAAATTTCATTCATTGAGTAAATGAATTATTCAATGAATGAAATATTAATTTTATTAGTTTCTAGATTTCATATTTTAATTATGATTAATATTGTTAAAAGAGAAGAAGGTTTATAATAAAGAATGGTTTAAGTTGAAAAAGATATGAACTAGGTTGTCAAGAGTTCAATGCTATGTTTTAACTTTTAAAAATTTATACAAGTAAATAGGTATTATCTAGATAGAGATGCATGTGTAAGCTTATCATATTATGATATAAGAAAATTGAAGATTTAACTCAAATAAAGTGTAACAAGGATGTTGAAAAGAAAATAGTTCTAAAGATTTAGAATTAAAAAATAGATAAAGCATTATTTTCATAATCTTTTGATGAGTTTGTGACAATGTGATCCAAATGAGTGAGTTCAATAGTTTTAAAGATATATAATTATTATATTTGTTAAGAGGGGATGAAACTATATTTATAATGCCTAAAAAATAAAAAGTATGAATGTGATAAAATCATATGGCATACCTATTTATGTGTGGCCATGTTTGGGGTGAGAAAAGAGCTTTGTGCTTGCTAAGTTATTTAATATAATTTTAAATACTAAATGGATACATAATGAGTGGAGGAGTACTGTGATACCTAATTATAAGAATAAAGTCAATGTGCAAATTTGTGTAAGCTACAAAGGAATTAAATTAGAAAGTCCAACTTTCAAATATTGAGAGTGACTGGATACAAATGACTATTAAATAGGATATCACATAATCAATATAATTTTATGCTTAATAAATCAGCTGAAGAGGGTATATATTTGCTAAGAGATTTAATGGACAAATATAAGAAAAAAATTTCCATCTTATAATTACTAATTATTAAATATATTATAAAATAACTAGAGAAATTCTTTGTAGAGTAATGAAAAAAAGGGGTTTATGTTGCATATATTGATATTACTAATGATATGTATTGTATAATAGAGGAATAACATATATTTAAAACCAAGATAATTTGCCAATTGATTTTCCAATTTCAATCAAATTACATCAAGGATTAGTTCTAAGTGTGTATAATGTCATTCCATACCATACAAGAAGAGGATTCTTTGGGCATGTTATTTGCAAATGCTTTTCTTCTTATTTATTAAACTAAATAAAGTTAAAGCAAAGCTCAGGTTATGGAGAACTACACTAAAATATAACGGGTTATGTATCGGCAAATATAAAGAGAATATGGAATGTAAGTCTATAATATTGAGGAAATGACACTTGAAAGCCATGTTATCAAGAAAATCAAGAAATTCAAAAAACTAAGTTCAATGATACAAAATAATAATGAAATAGAGAATGTTGTGCTCAATAGGATTCATATAAGTTGGATGAAAGCGTTGTGTGATAAAAAAAGTTTACTCAAATGCAAAATGAAGTTTTAATAGGGTAAAAAGTTCTCCTATAAATTGAAGCATATTGATAAATTAAGCTTTGTACAAATGAGCATGCTAAAATGGATGTGGTATACACAAAATGAGGTGATGAATAATGAGTACATTTGTATAACAGTTGGGGAGAAACCAATAGACGACAAGCTCCGAGAAAGTTAAAGCAATTATTGATTGACCTCAGCCAACCAACAAGGATGTAGCATGCTTTATCAGAGCTTGTCAATATGTTATAAAATTCATCTAGGATTCCCACTAATAGTCCCCCTTTGCACCAACTCACAAAGGTCAGTTGACCAATTGAATAGGGAGGCACTGAGAAAAAACATTAAGAGAATTGAATGATCAAATAAGTCGAATCTCAGTACATATCTCTATTCCAAGTTGTTAAGCTCTATAGACACTATATACTTGATAAATAGATGATAACTCAATACATCAACAACAACAATACCTACAATAGTTAAGGCATATTAAATGAATATCCTATTTTAGTGGTTCAAGTTGTCAATCATATACAAAAAGTAGAACAAGATAGCTGCTAAAACACTAATGAAATCAACAAGCCAGCTGGAAAAGAACACGAGGATGTATGGAAAGAAGGCAATGAATTCAAAAATGTTTAGAAGAAGTGCCAAGAAAATTGCCAATGTTCTAAACCAACCAAAAATACAACTGCCGAAAGGATTATGTTGTACAAGAACGATTGGTTAAGCATTCCAAAGAAACTAATAGAGTTCAATGGACTCAAAATGCTAACTAATCAAAAATTGCATGCCACTTTGGTGTTAACTTTACAGAAATACATTTAATGGCCACATTGAAAGAAGATGTGATAAAATTCACCCAAGATTGTGTGTTGTGTGGTACAACAAAGCAAAGAAACAAATAGAAAAGGTTGTAAACACCTTTGCAATGCAGAGCAGAGCATCACATTAACTTAACTGAATGATTGTTGGCCACAAAGAAGACCACGATTATGTCTACATTGTAAAAGATAGATTGATTATACTCATGACATGCTGAAAGACTTAGAGGAAGAGCTTGTCAACTTTAATTCAATGAATTTGTTCATTTTGGTCAGTTGGCTTCAATATTATTCAATTGAGGCATTAATGTGTTTTCATGATATAAAACTTGAATATGATTGAAAAAAGTAATATTTGTTAATTAAGTCAAGCTCATATGTTCTACATCCTAGTGACAATTAATAGTTTCTTCCATAGAAGCGCCCTCAAATTCTATCAGCAAACATTTTTACCCTGTAGCATGAACTGAGATAGGAAATGCCTTGTCATCTTTCCCACGTTTCTTGTGATGTTCATAAAAAACGGGATACTTAACCAAAAAAGTATCATATGTTATAAAATATTCACAATAAAAAAAGCAAAATGGTAGTTAGTGTTTTATCCACTTTACTGCTTTAAATGTGAACCATACAAAAATATGAAAAATGATAATTTAAGTATTAAACAAGCTCAGGCACTAGCAAATCCAGAGAGGCGTAGCAGGAAAAATACTAATTTACCATAAATCCAAAGAACTAAAGCATAAATTAAACCTTGCCATTAAACCTGCTATAGATCACATGGATCACATGGATAACTCACCTATCTCAGCAGAATATTTACAACAATAAGAGAGTCTTTAAACTTTTCAATGAAACTAAACAAGCCAATTAAAAAATTTTAAAAAGGCAACGACGATAAGCTCATCCTAACAGGACAAACTTTTAGATCTGAACGTCAAATAGCAATGTTCGATTTGATGAAATTTCCGCTAGATAATAACAAAAATCCTTTCAAATGACCGAAGTACTTACAACAAGGCCGAAAAGGAATTACCCTAAACCCAAATTTTCGCGATCAATGGATTCAGAAACAGAAAAGGTAGGCGCTCACCTTGGAAGGGATGCAGCCAACATTGAGGCAAGTACCGCCAAGGGTTCCCCTTTTCTCGATGCACGTAGTTTTGAGCCCTAGCTGGGCGGCCTTGATCGCAGCCACGTACCCTCCTGGACCACCGCCGATCACAACCACATCGTTCTCATCCACCGCTGCCGCAAATCCTCTACATGAGGAAAATCGACCAAGCCCCGCCGACCGGAGGAGAACGCCGCCGACTCTTCGCCTGGCCATGCTAGCCATTGCCATCTTTTCTCTTCCGCGGCGAAGAAAAAAAAAAAAAAGAGTATAAACAGAAGACCCAGGAAATAATGGCCGGTCAAATTAATAAAGCTACGGCCACATTGAGTGACTTACACTTTTTTGTAATATAACAAGATAAATATGATATATGAATTTAATTTGTAAATAAATTATTTATTAAATATATTTATTTTAGAGTTTATATGCAAAATATATATATATATATATTCTTGTACAAATATAATATTTTTCAGCGACATTTTGGACGCTGTATAAATAACCTAATTGTCTTATTTAATACTAAATAATTAATATATATATATATAGGGGCATTTTCTTAAACTTATGCATGTATATTTTGTATAAGTGAGCCCAACATTAGTCCAATGGCACTATGAAAACAAAGTGATTTTAACAAAGATGAAGCTAATTTCTATACATTGATTTATTTATGATGATTTTGAGTGTTGCATAGAGCTACTTAGAATATAAATGAAATGGTTGATATCCAATCTATAATGTCTACATAAACTTTTGGTAATTTAAATAAGGAACTTAGTCAAATTTTTAATAGATTGGACTAATGTCAATTTAAGTATTTCATTTACACTCATCACATATCTATTGAAAACTAGAAGAAAAATCTTGCTCTAACAAACTTAATTCAGTCACCCAATTGTTAATGAGGAGAAAATTTATTTGGTTGACATTGAGTTTAATGTATAAGTGATTCACTTATTGAAGTTCTCTATCTATACAATTGTAAATTTTGAATTTTGTACTTTCATTAGGATACTTTTGAGGTTAAACTTTATAATGAAAATGTTTATTTATGAATCAATCACAATTGCTACTTTACCTTTAATTTTATAGTTCATTCCAAAAAATTTGTGCTACCTCCACCACCGAAGAATAAACTTGAGATAATAATGATGCTTATGCAAGATTTTAGATATTCAGCATCCAACTCTAAGAATATAGTTTCTGGAGGACATAAATTAATGCAAGACAAGATGTCAAGATTAACTTCAATTATGAGACTGCTTATGAATGGTAGACAAGCACATGTTTGCTAATATCTACCAGATGATTAGTGATTTTATAATTTTAAAGCATTATTTATTACATGTTCTATATATCATGTGTTGTTATTTTATGAACTTCTTACATACATCCTCAAAATTTTTCATAATGCAAAATCTGCACCCAAGGTTTAATATTTACAAAATAATGACACCACATATCTATTTATAATTAGAATATTCTAAAGATTAATGAAGCGATAGTATTTTATTTGTAAATATATAAATGCTCAATATTTGTTTTTTTGAATAGCATCTTAAAGTTATTATATTTATGAACAAATATAAATGAAGATGCATGTCTTTTCATAAGTGTATGCAAGTGAGTATATATCATTTTATAGGCACATTTTTATGAAGAGGTGCGACTGAAATTGTCTCATCATTACCTTTTCTTAGAAGTCATTATGTATAATTTATATACCTAGAATGGAATGAAAAAACAATATTTATTATGTTAAACTTAAGTCCCTTAAGAATGAGTTTAGGGGGTAACATGGAGAACATCTTCACTATCTCCTTTAGTAAGGATTTGAATCATATTCCTTTAGCGGAAAGAATTTTTACTCCTCATAGTGCTCCATCACTTGCTCATATTTTAATGTTAATACTATATACTCTTATCATATGTTTATATATATTAAGAGATTATGCTTGCTTTCACAAGTTAGTTAAGTCCAATAAAAGTATTTTGAATCAGTTTTTAGCCCAATTGTTATTAAAGAGCAAAATAATTCTGACATTGAGTTCAATTTTTTGATTTGTTCACTTATTTTATATTCTTCAACTATTTAAACTGTAGATTTTCATATTGATATATTTATTAAATTACTTTCATAAGGTAAAGTTTCCAAAAATAAGGCTTTAGAGCCAATGTTGTTTTTCCACCAATATTTTAAGTTCATGCTACAAAGTTTTTGTTACCACCACCACCTAAGAATATGTTTGAGCTGATATGATTGTTTTAAACATGAAAACATCTATACATTTAGCATCCAACTCTAAATATATAGTTCTTGGAAGTTGAATTGATACAAGATACAATTAATTTTAAAAATAAAATAATTTTCAATAGTGATTTTATATTTTTAAGTAATGCATTATTTTATTATTTATTATCAATTTAAGATTTAAAAGTATTATATTCATGAAGAAATGTAAATAAACAATTGTATCTCTTTCTAAGCCTATATTCATAATGGGAAGTATGTCAAGGAACATATCTATGTATAAACACATGATTATGATTAAATGTGAGTAAAGATACATCTTCTTATTGCCATCTCTTAGATGTCATATTATATGTTATTTTCATTCTTTATTTAGAATAGAAGAATAGCTCTTGGTTGTGTGAAAATTCGAGTCTCTTAAAAGTGTTTGATAGAGTAGCTTGGTGTCCATCTTCTCTCATCAATGAGTATTTTGATGCTCCTGCTCTGTGGCAAGTATGTATTTGTAATGATCAAAAGATTGAGGTTGGGAGATTTCAAGCAATAATTCAAGAATAAATATTCATTACAAAATTATTAAATAAAATAATATCCTGGCATCACAGAGCTAGAAATTTAAATTAAAGTTATACAAACTATCTTAACTTAAATAAATATAAAATGATATAAAATTCAAATAATGAGTCACCATCGTACATTTGATAATAGAACCCATTTTAGCTTTTGAAACCAAGTTAGCTTTCGCTTCTAATTCTCACGACATGTATTATATTCAATATTGCCAATCAGGCAGGAGATGTAGAGCATCTAAAAGTATTAATTTCTAGCATTCTATGTATGTTACAAAATCAAAATAATAAAATGAAAAGGAAACATCATCATTAGAATTTGAGAGTTATGCTAATTTTAATAATAAGTAATTGGTAATGCTCAAGTGTCTCAAATAATTTTAAAGCAGAAATATAATTTGACATGAATGAAAATAACTTAGCATAAATATAAATTAGCATGAATGAAAATAACTTAGCATAAATTACTATGTGACATAAATATATCATTTTGGGCCTATGGCCCCAAGCTTCACTGGGAAACCCAGATATTAGCATCAAAATTATTATAGGAATATATACAATTATTCTTCGGTAATTGTTCACATAAATATCATATTGGTGAGTCTTTTCTCTGGATCTTCAGCCCTTTCCTAGTGGATTAGATCCATCCTTATTTTTTCATGAGTTGCTAGCAAATCATACTGATACATGTTCAATTTTGTTCTACTTTCAAAGACTCTCACTACTTATATTTATCACAAGCATTTATGAAAAATAAAAATATAATTTAACTTAGCATAACACTGGGGTACATGTAATTGTTGTACACATTCAAATGAAGTAAGTTCAAACAATGTTAAAAATAATACAATTAGAATAACTCTATGTATATGATCCGTTCGTTTATTCAGCAAAACTTTTCTTATATAAATTTGTTAAAAATTAATTATTATATATTAATCTACTATTTAAAATTTAAGAAATTATAATATAAAAATTTTGGGTTAACATTATAAAGTTTTGGCAAAGATCTTAAGATTGGTTAGGTGATGCTATTATGATTTTTAGTTAATTTTGGATACCTAAATGAATATCTAAATGATATTCTTAGCTAGTAATGTCTAAATGAAAGTTGCTCATAATGATTAGAGATTAAGCATGCTAAATCTTAGCTACTGGTTCAAAGAATTGTAAGAATTATGAATGTGCAAAATTTAGGAAAAATGTTGACTATTTATGAGAGTTTCTAAGTAAGAAACAATCATATTATTTCTGACTTTTGGACCTATAAATGGAGACCTAAATGGCAAAAGTAAGTTTTGTGTTAAACAGTAAAGTTATTCCTAACATAACAGAGAGTAATCATGCCAAAAATCAGCTAAATCTGATGGTTAGATTAAAAGTTATGGCAGCATCAACATAGTAAGAAAAATTTTAAAATCTATCAACAAAAAATTTCTAGATTTTGATAGTGTTTGCTGATGGTTCAATGCCAAAAGAGTAACCTTAGAATCCAAATGGACCAGTAAAATCTTTTGTAAAATTGTTCAAAAATCATAGGAGAATAAACATACAAAGTTACAATACTCAGATCCAAATAGTTGAAAAGTTACAGCTCTCCAAAGTAAAAAAATAAAATTAAGACTTGTGAAAAAAACTTAAATAAATTTTTTTTTTTTTCAATTTTGAGGTAATTTTTGAACATTTTAGAGGCAAAGTTAATGAGTAATGTCTTCAATTAATTTGTTAAAAATATATATGAGAATGTGTGTAAGAAATTATAATAACTAGTTTTGAGTAAAACTAGAATTATGATAACACAATATGGATGAAATGTACAAAATATTTGAGTAAATCTAAGAAATTTATTTCTTGAAATGCTATGAATTTATACAATAAATTATGCAAACTAAAATATCAATATTGATATGCTTTGAACTACTAATATTGTAATAATCATTTATTCGATTAATATATATATATATATATATATATATATATTCAAACATGAAATATATTTGGTAAATGAGTGAAATAATAAGAAAATCAAAGAACAGATTACCTTGAAGCAAGAAAAAAAATGATGAAACTTAAAACTTTTCCTTATCATGAAAAGAATGAGATAGTGCAGCCTATGTCTACTTCTTTAGGTGGTTTAGAGCTTCCAATAACTTCTCCTTGTCATGGGATTTGCTTAGGGATGAAATCCCTAGGGGTTGAAGAGAATGAGAGATGAAGGGAAAGAGGGTTTGACAAATATTTTCAAATTGAGATAAGAAGGAAATTAAGGCATGATTTTATGTTTCTAATTATGATTAGAATGTAAAAGTCTATATAAGGCTTTAGTAAGGATTTAATGTATGCTTGATCAAGTTGAAATTTAAATAACTTAAAATAATTTGACTTAAATTTGTTCTTAATTGAGAATAATTTATGTGAAATATCAATTGGTGACTTTTATTACATAATATTGTCTAATTTGGCTAAAAATAAAATTTTAATATTTCTCAAAACTAATAAAAAATGTACTTTCAAAATTAAAAATTTATGGTTCCAAAATATATATCATTAAGAAGAATCCACAGACACAAAAATTGTCCAATTTAACCAAGTGTTTGTCTTGAAATCTGAGTTTGAAGTTGGTCAAAATCAAATTTGTCGACGTCGTAAAGGCATAATTTTTTTTCTTAATTCCAAGTATATTTTGATCATAACTCATGCATTTTGGCTCCAAAAAGTATGAAATTTTTGTTACTAGCAAATTTAATAGTGCATAGTTCAAAATTTTAAAATTTTCAATTTTGACACGCAAAAATTTTCTATAATTATTTTGATTTAATCATAAAATAACCATATTTTCTTAACAACCTGATATTTTCTTTTTACAAAAATAATTAATAAATTACTTAAATTAACTTAAGATAATGAACAATAATTTTATTTAATACAAAATCTTGAAATTTTACAGTATTTCTCCCAATGCTCAACCACTTACTTATTTTGTATTGTCAAAAAAGATATGCCTTAATTTTCTATGAAAATATGATATTTTTGAAAAAAAAAAATGTTATTTCTTAACCACTCACAATTTAATAAAAATACAAAATCTATATAAAGTGACTATTTAATTCTTCTTTATATGAATTAAAAGAAAATGAAAAAATAAGAACTTATGTGAACTCATTTTAAAATCGTGCTCTTCGTTTTTTGTGGAAAACAATAGAAAATTTCATAAAATACAAAAATTACATTTGGTTTATTCTAAATGACACATGACCTTAGCCTTTTATGAATTAGCAAACTCAAAAAATAATAAAAAGGAGAATTATTTTTCTTTATTTATGAGATATCTTATTCTAACTTAGAATTTTTTACCAAAATGTATATAAAATAATTAGGGCACACAAACAAGCCACAAATAAGTAAACTTAAGAAACACTAGAGTCAAATTACAAATAATGCATTAATTTTTAGAATATTACTATATAACTCTTAAATATCTCCCAAAAAGTATGAATGATTAAAATTTAAGGAGTTAAGTGAAATAAAAAAATATTATTAAATCCACTTTTATTTATGGAGCTCATAAAAATATATTTTTTAAATTTTAAATTTTAATCATCCATATTTTTTGAGAGATATTTAGGAGCTATGTAATATTTTTCTTAATTTATATAGAAACAAAAATTAGGAAAAAAAAATTATGAAAACAAAGAGAGAACCAACTTCATTAAAGAGAGACAAAAGAGCAAGAAATCGATATGGGAGCCCTCTCTTTACATGAAAGAGTTCTCTCTCTAAATTCAGGATAATCTTATGGCAACTTAAATCTTACACATTATTTTACAAAAGTACAATAAAAAGAGATTATAACAATAACATCAATAGTTCAATGCAGTAAATAAGGAAACGATCATAGAATATGCTTATTTAAGCTAAAAAATGCTCTTAACATCAATAAATACTTCCAAATCTCTTAAAAATACAAGAGAAAGTTCTTTGCGTAACATAATTTCTGATCCTTTTTTTCATATAAACATTCAATCAAAAGTGCATTGCACAATCCATTTGTTACAATAGAAAATATTACACGATTAATAGCCATTTTTTATTATATATAAGGCACCGTAGCAGCACTCTTTTGCAAATGCACGCAAGAAATATATCCAAGTAAAAATTTTGAACCGAATTACGCAATCCATTATTTATAATATAATATAGCCTTTCAATCAAACCATGGCCCAGAATTTCTCCCTTCCACGCTCTGAAAAACCTATGAAACTGAATACGGCATCTGTTAAAAGAAGAAACAAGCAGAGGATTTTCTCTTAAGCAGCCTTCTCTTATCTCCACTTTTTGGCTTTAAAGCCTCACATTCAATCAAAGCGCACCAGTTTACCTTTTACTGCAGACTGCACCATCTGGTCTATGTGTGAACCTCGCAATGTTCATATTTCCAGCTTTTAAATACCCCCAAATTTTTTTTTACTTTTCCCTTATATAACACCCAAATCTTTATAGTAAACATATCCAGCACCCAAACTTTAATCTATATATAAGAGCACCTTCATCTTCTCAAGAGTCTGCAATTTGATTTCTTAGCCAGCCTAAATGTTCATCTGTGTTATTCACAACAGGCTGCCATATGCTCTCTCTGCAGCTTATCCCACAGGCACAAAAGCTTTCTAGGGCTCTGGTAATGGGCAAGGACATAACCAGATTCGCAGCCGGTATTATAAAACCGCTCATCATTCACGTAATTCACCTTTTGTCCGCTTTCCTTGAACGCCTGAATCCAAATGCCCATTGCAACATCTTCAAGCTTGAAAAGCTATTTCAATAAAAAAAAAAACACAAAAACAAATAGTGGTTTAGATTTTGTCATTTTCAATATAATTTTGAGTTATTTAGATTTGTCATTTGATGTGATCAGTCATATATGATGAATTATTCATAAGAGCAATGTATTTCTGCCAAAAAAAAAAAAAACTAAAGATTTTCCATGTGCATATTTGGTGAAACGGAATTGAGTAAATTAAAAGTCGTTATGGCACGTTTCTTTTCCTGTATACAAAAGATTTTTCTGTTTAGATGATATTGATGCTAATTTAAGATTCATGAAGTTGTTATTTACAGATATCAGCAGACCAAATAGCTAAAGTCGCTTAGTGACACGACAATATACTAGCTGAGTTCTGCTACATTCCCTTCAAATTTCTTACTAACTTAATTGATGAGGTTGCAAATCCAATGGTGGTTTGGTCGCAGGATTTAATAATGAAAATCTAAAAAGACTTGCCAAATCCGATTTATTGCCATGACGGGATTTAGCATAAAATGAAAAAAAACTCACCGAATGTGAGTTATCATAATAGAGGGGTTTAACTAAGATCAATTACTCGACTCAGAACCATCAAATCGTTCAAATGTGAAATTAAAGGCTAAATCGTGCAAATCCTAAAATCCCTGGTTTTTGAAGAATTCGATGATATACAAATCAGCAAAACAAAGCCTGAAAAAGAAAGGAAGAGATGTGGCGGAAAGAATCACAAAGTTGTTCAAGGAAAAAAACGAGGCAGAGGAGAAGAAGAGGGATTAAAGTGTGACAACTGGTACCAGACTGACATATTCAATACTGGTTATCATAACCATTAAAGGACAGACGGCTCTGATGCCAATTGCAACAACGGGTACCCGATATTGATAATCAAAACCAATACCAAACTGACAACTCTAATACCGCTTGTAACAACCAATATTAAGTAATCATTTTCTTTGAATCATATTCGAGTAGTCATGCAATCTTAGCAAATGACTATAACATCCAAAGACTACAATCAATAACTAATTCAATCATGTTTGAGCTATCAAGCTTAAACTTGAACAAGGAACATAGCATCAAAGATTAAAGGCAAGTAGCTATTTTAATCATGCTTTAATAATCATGTTACAATTTGCACAAAGGATCATAACAAATTTAATTTATAACAATGCCCTAAGAATATCAAGGAATATGCATTTACTTAGGCAATAGTAGGGTTTGTGTTCAATAAACTTATCCAAGAATATATAGAAAATGCAACAATAACAGCAAATTATCATATTATATTGTTTGTATGATACTTTGATCAGAGTACTCATGGTGCCTCAATACGTCTATAGGGTGGGTTGATTCCCAATATATTATTTTTACTTGTACCAACCCTCATCGCAGGCCATGCAAGACTTCTTTATCGCTCGGGTGGACCATTGTCTATTCAACAATGTGTACATATTTTAATTAAACACTGTGTGGAACCTTTTTATTTGTTCAGCCATCCTATGCTTGGATCTATGCAAGATAGAGAAGCATTAGATAAGCAATTCGATAAATTTAAATCAAGAGTTAATAGAGGGAAATCATATAGAATATACTAGCTAGTAATCCAAATATTTCCAAATCAAGTATCAGCACGAGGAATTCATATAAAATGTACTAATAAGTGATCTAAGAGTTTTCAAATCAAGTACCAACAAGAGAAATTCTTATAAATGCACTAGCTAACAATCGAAATATTTCCAAGTATCAACTAGAGAAATCATACACATCTAAAAGTACATTATTGGAAATGCAAAAAATTAACTATAAATGTAGAATATATGTGTACATGTTATTTTGTAACCAAGGATGGCACAAAAGAACTTCTTAATATTCTACAATATCTGTAAATTTGCCATGATTTGGACTTGTTAATAGTTGCATGCCAAAAGCCGATTCTCATTAAAATATTAGTGTGCTGCTAGTCTCCTTATCTAAAATTGCATTTAACATATCTCTAATTGAGCTAAACCTTCTTTCTTTATGTGGCTTTCATGCATGATTAATACACATTCATTTGAGGTTAAGACTACAAGATTACGCAATGGTTAAGTTCTTGAATCAATATATAAGTGCTAAGCTTCAAATAGTTGTAAAGAGGGGAAAAAGGAAGTGATCTTTCAATATTTAATGAGTCTAGATATTAAATTAAATTGAACTCAACAAACATTAACCATTCAATTAGGTCTATAACTATCATTAAGGATCAATTAATGAGGGTTTAGACTATAGGAATATCAACTATAGCATTTACAGAAAAGCAATGTATCAGGTGGGGTTCAATTCAACACCCTGAGACCTTATGGCCCATAAGGATATAATGGAATTAAAACAAGGGGCAAAATAATTAACGAAAAATTTTATTAACATAAATGGACAATTAAATACAATAAAATTTATAAATTAAGTGCTCAAGTTCAACTCTATGGGCATGAGAAGTGTATGGAATGGATTTTGATTAGCATCGCTTACTATACAAGTTCCAAGCCTATTTGAGTAAGTACATGGCATAATTTGTTCTAGGGAGTGTTCTAAAACATTCATATAAACCTAATTAGACCATGATTAGAGCTTGAATCACCAAACATATCAAGCATGAGGTTTGATTACAAAGTAAGGCAAGGATTATCTTAAGTAACACCTACATGTTTCAGTGAAAGGCAAGGATTATCTTAAGTAACACCTACATGTTTCAAGTGAACTTGGGTTAATCTTGAGTTAAGGTGAGGTACTTAAATTTAGTTACAATTCAACTTATCATGTTTACTAAACTTAATCAATAGGTGAACAATTTTTCATGTGACTAGGATAAGCGTATGAGCATGGAAGGTCACACTGTGTAAAATAATCCTTGTGGAACTTAAAGGGATTAATGACTAGATCATTCAGCTAAACCTAACATAAGTGATTACATGCTTGGTTTAAACCACAGAGTAAAATATTTTGGAAGTGCTATTCACATCTAAACCAACAAGGGAATAAATAAATTTACAAGTTGTATAGTTTAGTTACCCTAAATTGAATATGGGAAAAGCAAGTGTCATGCAAGGGCTAATAAAGGAAATCTTAAGTTCAAATGGATGAGTGTCTTAAGCAAAGTGAAATGGCTTAACCAAAACTTAATATAACATTTGGGAATACATGAGAAGAATTACAATCAGCAATTAAACCAAGGGTAGGGTGACAAAGTGGTTTAGTTTGCAAATGTGCATATGTGGGGCTAAGCTTGACAGGAGAGGGAAAATCTAGGTTTTCAAGCATGCAAACCTCCATTTCAAGCTTAGGCCTAAACTAAAACCTAAAAGCTCACACCCCATTTAGCTCAAATATTCATTAACTAACAGCTAATACATGATTTGGCGACTTATAAATCCAAGCGTTCAAACAGAAGATCAAGTGGACCAGTTTAGGTGAGTGGTGAGGTGATTTCAAGTGTCATGCATGGAAACTCACTTTCAAAGACACATTCAAGCTAAGAAATCTGTCATTTCAATGAACTCTGTGTGCCATTATCTAAGCAAGTGATCACATGGTTTGAAGGAATTGTGGTAAGTTTACCCTTCATGCACCTTAAGCTTAGCATGTTGGTGGCTTCAAGCTCCTAAGCACGGACTAAAGGATTCAAACTCAAATCCGAGTTGGGGACGAGTCAATGAGCACCATGAAGGTCACCCCAAAGCTCAGGTTTGAGCCAAGATGAGTTTGGATTAACCACCACCAACCCAAACTTAGTTTTAAGCAAAAAGGAAGAGCATTAAAAAAATCGCTGCCCAAATTTATATGCAAACAAAAGCTTGGCATCAGGGGAAGGTCCTGTGGAAGCGAAGACTCATGTGGCAACGTATTGGCGCATATTTTGGTGAAAACAGTACGGTAAAATATTCTTAATTCTATCAAATTTGGCAGAATTAGAGTCTGTTCCATTAGGTTTCTCTTGAGAAATATATGGAAGGGTCCTTAAACCCGAATATAGACTAAAAAATGAAAATATTTCTAATTTTTATTAGGGCATCGAATTCCACAGAAGAAAGAAAGTATTGTTTTGGCCATGTCGGGCCAGCCAAGTCGGGTCGAGACAACTCACTTGGGTCGTTAATTCTGTCCGTCTAATTGGCCAAATCTGATGGACTGCACGTTAAGCTATTAAATACAATCGATAAGGTTTAATCCTAGTCGTTGAATCAACAGATTTGATGGTCCACGCAATGCAGTTTTGAAAAAATAGTTGCTAATCGATCGTCGGATCTAAGCCTTAGATCTGACAACCCAAATAAATGATGTCATTAATAATAATAATAATAATTATCGTCAAATTAAACTATCATCATAGGATCGGATCGCGACCATCGGATCGAATCGTTCGATTAGATGGCAAAGATCTTTCCCATCAGCTAAGGTTAATCCCATTGTCTATCGTATGATTGGATTGGCCG
Source organism: Gastrodia elata (assembly GCA_016760335.1). Classification (NCBI taxonomy): domain Eukaryota; kingdom Viridiplantae; phylum Streptophyta; class Magnoliopsida; order Asparagales; family Orchidaceae; genus Gastrodia; species Gastrodia elata. The sequence continues at coordinate 1,211,622 of CM028673.1, forward strand.
ATCTGAAGGCTACGAGACCAAGCCTGCCATTTAATATTTTTCAGAAAATTGATTTTAATTAATAAGAACATAGAATTTTAATTAAATTAATACACTATGTATTTTGTGTATTATTAATTTCTTTTAAGTTCAAAATTTAAAAATTTTCACCGGTTGTATATTTTGATGTGAGAAATTTAATGAGCTCAATATATATGAATTTTGACATATATTTTATTCTATTTTTTTTATTTTAAACCTATCTTTCAAATTCATTTTGTGAGATCATTTGATACAAATGTCTCAAATTTGGTCCATAAGCTCCTCATGAATTGCTTGATTTAATGGAACAATCCTCTGCATTTTCCTAACAATCAGTTAAGGTTAATTTCGAGAATTGAATTAGCTTCAATTATGCAAATTAAGCTATTTTAGTTATGTTCAACAACCTAGGGTTATTACATAAAGAGTTTCTCCAAGAAAAAGAGCTTGAGCCAAGGTGGAGGAACGATCTTAAGAGAGGGAAATATCACATAATATCCAAGAAAAGAAAGAACATAACAAGAAGAATATTAGTTGTTGTATATGAATTAGATGGTATAGCTCTTTGAAATGGGTCCATGTCTCATCTCCCAAGACTCAACACCTTTATTGTACTTTTCCTAGTAGTCATCAAGCCTATCAGTGAAAAACTTGTCGGAGATATAGCTTTTTTTCAATATTAACATGCCTTACTTTGAGTTTACCATCTTGGTGACCCTTGACAACAAATTTGGCAATGTCCTCTAGAGATAATGTATCCAGGACCATGAGCCCAAGGAGGATAAGAATCATGCGGCCATTCCTGTTGGACAAAAAATTAGGAATTTATCATATAGCTCTACATATATAGAAAGTAAAAATCTGTCAACAGGATAGTTTATTAAAGAATACTAACTGGTAAAATTTTCAGTTCAAGAAGAAAAGGAGAGAAAATACCTCCTTGCTTATATACCACTTGCTATCCTTATCTCTGTGGGGAGATGAATTAAATGAGATAAGACCGTATAATAGACCATAGGGACCATTTATCTTAAGAGCAGATATCACTTCGTCAATTCTTACAAATGCATCATCGTCTGTTTTCATGATGTATTTGGCAGGAAGAAGTCTAGTCTGCAAAAAAAATTATATATATTAGTTAAATAAGAGTGGATATGCAATTTGATGTTTAATTCTCACAGATATTGACATGGGGATCATATGGAGTGATAAAAGCCCCTTTCTATATCTATGAATGTTCACTGTCGGAATCAACATTAGTTTTTTAATTTATCTATTACAAGTGTTGAACAAACTTTTTTTTTCTACTTTCAGTTCATATCTTTATGTTTTAATTATGAATGTTTTTCTTGGACACATTCAAAAAAAGGCTCACATGGTGCATGTTATTGTAGATTATGGATGGAGTTATAGCAAACTTGAGTTGTAGAACTTGAGTTGTAGAGGACTACTTTAGAATTTAAAGAGTTTCATCTTAGTAGATTTAAAATAGAATATATAGAGTATAAGTTTAATTATAAAAGAAGCCATAATCCTAAGTATAGAGGACCATATGATCAAAAAGAGCGAGGGGTTTCAAATACCTTGGTTCACTTATTCAAAATAATGATGTATGAAAGAGAGATGTGATTAATAAGGGATCAAACCGGTTGGATAAAATGGAGTACTTCTAAAATGTTGTATGATTAAAAACTCTCAATAAAAAATTAATGAAACTTTTATAGAGCAGTTATATAAGTCTAAATGTTGGCAAACAAAAAAAATTATCGAGAAATTAAGTGTTACTGAGATAAGGATGCTAAGGTGGATGTGCAAGTATACTCGAAATGATATAATAAAAAAAGAGATCATTTGTAGTAATGTTGGAGTGGCTCCAATAGTCGATAATATCGAAGAATTATCATAGATGATTTGAACGTATTAAGCGTAAACCATTTGATACCCATAACAGAAATTTTGAGCATATTAATTATGCCCATATTAAAAGAGGGTGAGAAAGACCAAAAAAACATTGAGAAAAAATCACTAGAAAGGAATATCTCTATTGGAAATTTAGGAAGAGACTTTTATTTGATCATACACAATAAAAACAAACAATTCATGTAGTCGCTGACTTTACCTAGTGAAAGTAATGTTTATTGTTGTTGTTGTTCATGTTATTGTTCAGTTGTTGTATGTCAAAAAAAATTAACCTACGAATAGAATTGAATATCAAGACATTAATAATTTTTAGTAACTTAAATTTTAAAATAATATTGGCTGGGTTTGGCAAGAAATCAATCATTCCGACACTTTTAGAACATGAAAACTATATATTTTCAATTAGGCTTTCATTAGCATATATATTTTATACTGATAAAATAGTAGCTTAATAAAGAATAAGCACATGATGCTCTTGATTTTGAATGAAAAGGTTAAGAAACTGATGAAAAAATATTTTAGAATACTATAGCTAACTTTTAAACCCTCACACAAAAACATTCCTAACAATGTGGGGTAAATTTATGCTACGGACAAATTAAACTTCAAAAATTGTACGCATTCTGGTAAATTGAAAATCAAGTTAATCATTCTCCATCAACAATTCTTAGAGGTTGACCAAAAATGCCAAAAGATGCGTTAGAAAATTTGATGTAGCAAGCTAGTATATTTTACCTTAAAGTGATATATTTGAGGTTTGGGTGGTTGCAATAATCACAAAATTGATTGTAAGAATTCTTGGAAGAAAAATAATTTAAAGTTGATAAATAATTATTAAAACATAGAGAACAGACTATAGAAGTGTGTAAAATCTTGAACTGAAAAACAACACATGTGGTGAGTAAAGCAAAAGTTAAAATTTGGACGAATTCAATAGATATGATGGAGAAAAAATGACACAAAAAAAGCCAAGAAATAAGAATTATCATCACCTAAATCTATGAAATGCAAACAAAAGCATTGTTGCTTGAAAAATTTTACAGCATGTACTGGCATAAGGATAAAACTTTGGCAAATTAGATTATTATGTATTCAATCTGACTAGTATTTTCACCTATCATTTTTAGGTGCACCTGTTGAGTTTTTGATAGTTAGTCCAAGATGGAGCTTCTTCTTAGAAGGCAATAAATTATTATAAATATATATTTTAATTTTGATTTGTAATAATTAAAATAATTTTTGTTTGTGACTCTATACTATTTATTTAGGATGCATGTATAAGTTTTTGCTATCTTGAATAATATTTCTATTTTGATTTAAATACGTCTTACTATGATCCTGAGATCCCCACATATACATTCACTTAAACTTACTATTTGTGGCAAGTTATGTTATAATGTACTTAAAAGTAATTTTGCAAGTGATAGTTGGAAGCTTGACATAGGTTCCTTGATTATGGCAAGGGACGCTCTTCTCCTTATTTGACGCATGCTACCATTATTAGAGATGTTTTGGAAGTTGTTGAATCTCAAGAAACTTCAGAATTATGGCATTAGAGATTGTGCCACATGAATGAGAAGGGAGTATTTTTTTAGGTCAAGAGGAATAACTGGGTAATCTGAAATAGGCACAATTGAAATAGTGCAACCACTACGTAGGAAGCAGAACAAACTTTTCTTCAAGCATCATGCTCCCACCAAAATTCCAGATGTACTTAATCTTATTCAGTCTAATTTATGGGAGTTCAATGCAGACTGTCTATAAGAGGTGAGTATTATTTTACAACTAGATAAGTGTAGACCCATCTTTAGCATGAAATTCAGTGTTAGATGTTTAACAACATTCCCTCACCAAGTTGAGAGAGGTAGAGTTGTTAAATTCTCTTCTAAATCGAGGAAAAAAAAAAAAGAAACAAATTTTGCAAACTGTTAGCAGTTGTTTTAATTTTAAGTATCGTTTGATATTTTTGACTTATGCGTAGGTGTGCATTTTTTTCTATTTGGGAGAGTACCTATTTAAGACTCCTGATCCAATCTCTTGTTATAGTTTTTCCCCTTCACTCCGGTGTTGAAATATACCTTTTGAATCGTGGGTGGAGATAAACGATTGATCTTCATGCCTTCTATATCAGAGAGTTTTTCCCTACTCCGCATAGCAGGATTTAAACCAGCGTTCATTTCATTTGAGTGAAGACAAATGACAAATTGTTGAAGGCACATCAAGGAAATTCCTTTGGTGTCTGGTGAACTGGTGCAACACTTCAGAATCCACAAGTTTTTGCCTAGTGGAAGTTGCCTCGCGTACTGTTAACCCTGCGTTTATTAAATCGGGTAGGTTTTTATCAATTTCATAGATTTTTGTCTATTTCTCCTTGTGTGGTTAAATTGAAGGTTTGTAATTGCTATTTTAGAGATGTTCTGTTAGCTGTAAGTTCGTAACAAGCATTGTTTGCCTCGATTGATAGCGAATTATTTGAAACAGAGTGCCATCCATCATTGGAATTGATGTAGCCTATGTGAAATTTGTAGACGAATCAGGATAAATTTTTATGTTTTATTGTGCTTGTTTGCGCCAAGTTTGTTCCTATATGGGCAAACATTTCTAATTTTAATATCAAGGCTAAGCTTTGGGATGTTACATTGTACTTTTAAAGTAAACCTCAAGCAAATAAAAGGTATGAAGACGGCAATGCATGCCAAGTTAAACAATATCCAACTTATTATGTTTGGCTCCTTAGCACTGCTACTAAAAATATGAGAAAAGATATAGTCCCTCAATGCAATTTTAAAAAGTTGTGGAATGTTAAGTATTCTTGTGCGTTGATTAGGTTAATATCAAATGGACGTTTACATGGCTAATATGAAATATGAAGACGTATTCCATACATGTTATTCTGCAGTACACAGCAAAGGAAGCGAGAACACCTATATTTGCGTATTCCGTATTATGTTCTATTCTAAAAAATTAGCACAACAACTGCAATTCCTGCAGAAATACACTATAAGAAAGGCAAGGTAAATACAACAGATGTTTTACCCCAAGGATGCAAATAGCTACAGTTTTCAAAGTGACAAGGCTGTAGTAGTCAACAAAGGGCATCAGCTGGATATCTCCATAAGCTTGTGATTCTTTCCAAAGTTCCAAGTTTACTTGCTTGTTTTTGTGCTGCAAATAAAAAATATATAGCATCATTAAGAACACTGCAAAGTAATAATATTCAAACAGAATATTCAATAAAAATACACAAGAAGACTCTAGATATTACTTTATTTATAGAAATTTATATTTATGAGCGCAGATCTTAACAGTAAAAAATGCAGAAATAGTGAGGATTGTATATGAGCACATATAATCCAATGCACCATCTTACAAATGCTCTAACTATAGTAAAAGAACTCTAAATAACATGAAACTATTAAGTGGATCAGGTGGTTTGAGGAAAAGATCGATAAGATTTCATAAAATCAACCCAAAGGCACTTCACAAAAAGTTTGATGGTTATGAAGAGGGAAGATTGAAATCATGCCAAAGATTGTGAGTACCGAAGGAGAATAGAAAAATAATGACTGACGATGGGCAGTGAAACTTGAAGAAGTTTTGATGTGCACAGCCCTGCAGTTGCATTTAACAACATACAGTTTCATAAACGCATCCTCTATACCACGAGGCAGACAACCAACACTCTATGCATGACATAAATGTTAAATGCAAAAATAACCTGATTCTTGACTTGAATCAGATTCTACATATTGTGTAATTGATACTCTCCTATCTTACTCTTGTTTAAATTTGTCATATTCTATATTAAGATGTCCTTGTATATAAAGAGGCCCTTTCTGGATCTGACACACCTTGCATCCCAGCATCTTCCACCAATCAGTAGTATACTACTGATCTCCAAGGCTAGATTGCCAAGCAAACAGGAGACAGATTTCCTTGCACATACGGCACATCATCTGTGCATCTAGTCATTCAAGGATGAACTGGAGTTCTTGATTAGTTTATGGTTGACTACCATAACTATTCTAGGTTGAACCTCTGTGATCTGTTCGCTTAACATCACCAACACCACGGTACCACCAAGACATACTGCCCAAGCGACAACCACGTTGTAACACCTTTATTGCACCCTAACTTGTCGATGTCCTTGCCAACACCATTTCCAACCACCCTCTAGCTGATAAAAGCAGAAAACAGAGAAGAGGAGAGAAAAAAGATAGGTGGAAGAAACTGAATTCCATTGAACAAACTTAAGGTACATGTTACAAGTTGTTAAGTGGATAGTCAGTTAGGTAGGTGGGTAGCTTGTCAATTAAATGGTTAAGTGGCAGTCAGGTGCTTGTTTTGTAATCACCTCTCCGTAAGTTAACCATTCGAATGGAGAGTTAGCTTATGTCGCAGATCCGAAAAATCTTACAGCGCCAAAATGCTTTGCGAGAAATCTGCAAGTTGATCTTTGGATGGAATATGGTTGAGAGTGATCTAACCTTTGGGAGGCAACTTCTGGTATAGGAATCGAACCCGGATCCCTTAGATGAAACGAATACAGCAATACCAGCAAACCGCAAAATATTTTCAACAAATGAGATACGGTGTTTTATTTATATATTTTGAGTCTGACTTGAATCAAGTTCAAGTCAGCTCAAATTCGAACTGTTTTGAGCTGAAATTGACTAAAATCAAACTCGATTCGAGTTCAAGTCGAGTTTGATCAGATTCAAGTCAAAAAAATTTGAGTTTAAGTCAGACCTGATACGACTAGACTCGAATCGAATTCAGCCCAAGGTGCGTCCAAAAGCATGATATGTGCCTATGTGCAACATGCCCAAACACGTCATAAATGTGCCCAAACTCAATTAGATGAGTTCGATCTAATTGCATATAATGACTCATCCGGACCAATACTAATAATGCCCTGCCCAGGCGTGTTTAGCACGCAAAGAAGTTTATAAATATTCTTTGGTCGATTGAGAAGTTTCTAAACTTTCTAATTTTATTGTTGTTCTACCAGAGTTCGATGGGTCCGTTGAGAACTTGAGCTTGATCATAGTGGATTGTGCTAACTCATTGTTGTGTGAAGAGTCCATTATCAGTTTGTTTCGATGCTCCATGTAAGATACATCTAAATCTAGAATTTTAATTATATAATTTCAATTATGCCAATTGATGTCGTTTCATGCTTTCATTTCATTAGAATGTTGATTATTATGCAGTCATCGAGTGAATACCTATGTAAGTAGAATTTTGATTATAATGTTGGAAAGGGTAGTTTTCATATCGTTGATAATTGCATATTATTGTTGTGACTGTATTGAAATAATTATGTTGAATGAGTAATAGTACTGTATTGGCAAGTTAACATTTGCAGGTGATTTTATGTCCAAATTGCTGCAAACATAAAACCCAATTTTAGTTTGCGTATATTATAAATATTGCAGTGGTTAGTTCAATCACATGAAAGGATATAGCTTAATTTTGATTGCTTAACTATCATTAGATTAAATATCTAATGTGGTAACTCAATTAAATCTAAAATGAATCGAAAAATGATCTTATGATCTGATTTAGTAATATTCTCCTGAGTTAAATTAATAATTCCCTTTGAGTTTGTACAGACGGTACCATCCGTATTAGAAAGCAAGGTGCGATTCTGTTATTCGAGGAAGGGTCACAGAGCTGTATGATGAGAACTTATATTGTTATTATTGTTCCCAGACTATTGATAAGTAAATGGCAAACCTTCCTGCATTACGCTAATGGACTGGGTATAGATTCCCAAAAAGATGGTAGGTGAAAAAGACCATGTTGTGTAGGGTGTTGTGTGATCTCTCTACTACGATGAAAAGATAGGATGAAAAATAAATTCATAAGATGCTCAATCATGGATTTGATTGGTGTTATCGATATAAGAGATATTGAGATATATTAGCTTAACTGCATGTAAAATTTAGTAGTAGAACATCCTGAATTTAGAGGCCTACATCATTTACTTATTACATGGAAACTCAATGGCTAGAATTTTTGAAGCATTTTGAACTTGGAAGTGCCCATGAGAAGAGATTTGTGTGATGCAATTATTGGGTTCAGCACCCTTTAAGTACTAGACGCGCCCAAGCACAACCAGACACATGTACATTGCATAATAACATTGGTTGACTCTGTAATTTATTTCTTTCTTAGTTTACATTGTAGGTTATTTAACATGTTGATTTATATTTTGTTAATAACATTTAAATTTATTAAATTATTAGTTATATTATATAGTCACATATTTAATAGCTTTCTTATAACATGCACTTTATACCCTTGATGCTTGCTTTAATAACAAAAACTCTATGAATTATTTTAGATTTAAATACACTTGTTCTTATTAATATTTTCACTAAATATTTTTAGGTAAGCCAGAGAGTTCGATAATTAGTTGTTGTTTTCGCTGGGAGGTATAAATAGTTTTATATGTAATCAGCATTATATTTGAAGACTTTTGAATTATATTGTTTTGGAATATTAATGTTGGATGTATAATAGAATAGCTGTGTTATTGCAATGGATGTTTTAGTTTCTTTTGTGGTTGTAATTGATGAATCCAATAAATATAGATGATTTAATGTTACAATTTATGTTTTTCATAGGATTAGTTGTACTTTGACGGGTGCTTCTGCTGCAATTCAGGAAGTAGAACTCAATTTGGAAAAATATAAGAAATTAGGCAAGGAGTGGCACTACAGCACGCCACGGTGCGCTCAAAACGCGCTGTGGCGGATGTTGCCCAAGAGTTAGGTGTTATGGCGTGCCTTAAGCGGCCACAATCTCGAGGGGAAGGCGCTGCAGCGGGTGAATTCCCGAAAGCCAGATGCTACAATGCGCCTAGGCGGATGTTTCCCAAGAGCACGGTGCTGCGGCGCGCCGTTGCGGGTCTTAACTGAGAGCTACGCGCCACAGCGCGCCTAGGCGGATCATCCCCAAGAGTCAGGTGCTCCAGCGAGCCTTGGCGGATACAGCCCCGAGAGCTAAGCGCTACAAGCGTGCCGCAGCAGACCTAACCCGAGAGCTGGGCGCCGTAGCGCCAGACGGGCCGAAAGCCTGGCGTTACAGCGCGTCGTAGTGCCCGCCTTATTCCTACTCTGGAAAATGCCTCCTAGTCAGCATTGGGAAGAATAATGAACTTAATTCCTTCCTATTCACGACAACATAAATCAAATGCTTACATTAAGAACTCCTCATTACCAATGAAATAAAAGAATAAACTTAAATGCAATTTTAATTTTAAAAAAGGAGATTGATTGGCTGTGTAAATGTTGTGATATTCATTTGAAGGATTATAAAAGCAAAGAGTGAAGATTTAAAAAAGGTTTTGAATTTTTAGTAAAAGAGTTCCTAACCCTGAGTGCTGCTGAGATCCATTGGAGGAGAGTCCCCTACTCAAGGAAGAAAAAAAGCTGCGACCAAAAGAAGAGGAGAAAAACAGAGAGCGAGGAGCTAAGGAGATCCAAGGAGGAGGATCTAGGCGAACACGACAGCAGTTCCCTAGTATTGTACCCTTTACTTTTTTTGTTTTCTTGTAAAAGCATGCAAAGGCTTAGTTTCTCATATTTCTTTTCCTGCATTTTCAATTTAATGGCAATCTAAACCCTCCTTGGGGAGGGTTGGACATAAGCATGTAAGGATATATGAATAAATGCAAAGTACTCTTCATATCAATGAATGTTGTTTAGAAACTTGAATGTGTGAATGTTGTGTGAATGTAAGAATTAGAGTTTTTATGATTCCCTATATAAATCTATGAATAAATATTTTCATTATAAAAACCTCCTATAGCTCATTGATCGTCATGTGCGAAGGCTGCGCATGCTTGAGCGTTAACGTCGCGAATGTCCGTGACAACATTCGCCATACGAAAACAGCCCATGCACAACCTTGGACAAGGTTTGATCAGTTGAGCCATGAGACATATTAACACTCTCTGAGCTCCATAGCCCACTCATGATTTACGCGAGGTGATTGTTGTACGTTAAGCTTCGAGTCATGTGACAGGCTCATTTAACTTCAAAGAACATTACCTTGTCTAAATCAAGAGGGGACACATGTGAGCTGAGAGCCACTAATTGAGCTCCATAGCTCACCCTAGGTTTAAGTGAGGTTATTGATATTCTAAGTGTTATGGGTGATGTGACATAAACCCATTTAACCTAGTAACTCATTTTCTTAGCTAAATCAAGAGGGGATGTATGTGAGCCATTAGTGAATCCAAGTTCATGTGATATTCAAACTAAAACATAAATTTCATAACTCAGACGTAAGAGATGAACTCATAAGACAAAGATCACATGAATGTCTATGTGTCGAATTTGAACATTCTAGTGTTCATTTCAGAGCACTAAATAAAACTTAGTACATTCAGTAATTTTACTAGAGAATACTAAGTCTCTTGAATAAAAAATATGAAATTAATCCAATTCACTTAACATGAAGTTGAGAAGAAGAGTGCTTGCATGAGCCCATATGAACTTACATGTTAAATCCCAATTCTCTCTAATTTTCCCAAAAATTAATTTCAAGTCAAGAAATCTGAAATTGTCATTAGGACCAATAACAACAAACCATTTTAACACTTAAACATTAGTAAAATTAAGTATACTCTAGTAACAAAACAGAACACCGTTATCAGTGGACGATAAATCTCGAGATCTTACCATCACATATTATTTCATACCACTTACATTTACAGTAAGCGCAGACTGCGTATTTTCAGTCTGTCAGTAATTAAGATTGTATTAAATTAATTTCTACTTTGTTTTCCTCAATCTTGCTTCTCATCCCACCATAATTCATAATAGAGCAAGATTGAGAAATTAGTAGGCATAATTAATCCAAAGCTGGGAGTGTCTTAGAAGTGTTGGTAAGGTATAGATAGAATAATTACTGAATGGGGAATTGGTTACTCGTCCGCCAATTGTGCGTATCTACTTCCACTGTAAGCATAAAAAGATTGTTGTTGCTTCAACTTCAATTGGTGAGCCCATAAAGTACTACCAAAGATTAGAAGGGCTTTTGCAGTGAGGGTCATTCCGCCCAATTGTAGGCCGAAGTTTGCTTTGGTAGAAATGTTTGAAGAGATGAGGTTTAGTGGTTTTTTGGTGTTGCGTGGTTTTTGTTCACTTATATGGATACTTTTGGGGCGCTGTGAGTCAGAAATTTTGAGCTGGTTGTCAGCAGTTGTATTCTCTGTTGTTGCGTATTTAAGTTGCAAATAAAATATCAGTTTTTTTTTCTTTTAAAATAACATGAGAATAAACTAAGATAATATTTTCTTTATTTTTCAGGATATATAAAATGAAAAATATTGAGGGTAACGACGAACCTTAAATTTGTGAGTTTATGTAAACATGCAAGTACACGCGATCTGAAATAATATAGGATAGAGTCCAGATTATAGCCCTTAGAGAGCGATGTGTATTAGCTACTAATTACTCTCCTTCTCAATAATGTTTGAATGGCCAAAATGTTGATTGATCTATTTATCTATTAGCTAAGATAACTCTAAATTGGTGTGATCAGTTGGAGTTGATTGGGAAGTGTTAGGACAGAACATATTGTATATTAAATTTAATGCATGCAATTCCTTAATCTAGTTTGACATGAGAGATTATTTTTTTATGTTTTATTTTCATGGAGCTGCAGTTATGTTATCTATTAGTGATGTCTCATGCCCATTGATCTCTTATCACATTCAACCCTGAGATCCTCTTTAGCTGATCTCCTACGAGACCTCAACTTTAATTATGATGGTGTTATATGTTTACTGTGATGCCCTACCTAGTTTTATTTTGAACTCGTTGTGGTTCATGAACAGCATATAAATTTTCATTATCAAGGAGAGTCATGCAGATAGATCTATTGCAGACTCCTTTTATAAAATATATTCTTATGTCTAAGCAATAGATCTATTTTTTAGTTCATATTACGAAAACATGAATTATTCACTATTAACATGCACCAAGTTTCTGAACTGAGGCCTAGAAATGAGCAAATAAAGCTTTGTGATTATCGCTGAATATTCCCTTTCAAAAATTATAATATTATATTTATCGAAACAATAAGATCATTTGAGCACCAATTGACTCTCACATTCACTAGATAGAAACTTTGTTTGCATTGCACATAAAAATTACAAAAGTCATAGTTATGAGACTAACTCTCCCCAGAAAAATGGGGGTTTAGGCTGTCTTTACAAATGAAAAGCACAAAAAAATAAAAAATAACACACATGAGAGACATTTTTTCCTTGCAAAAAATAGGCAAGATTTAGAGGAGAAATACAATACAATAGGAATTGCACTCCGTGTTCTCTACATCAATCTCTCCCCTTTCTTTTTACTCTAAAGTCCCTTCCTTAGTATCCTTAGACTTCCTCCTTTTATGGTTGTCTTCCCTAAGAAAACACCAAGAAATATCTCTTAGGTGGCTAGGGTTTTTCTCCCTTTTAAAATTGTCCAAAAGATCCCCTTTAACTTTCTCCTGTTTCACTAAATATATCCCCTCATTAATTAATTAGATTCCTTAAATATTTCCCACGTTAATTAACCTAGGGAGACGAAGGGGATCACTAATTAGATTCCTTGAATATTTCCCCCTTTAATCAACTAAGGGAGCTACAGGGGTTCACTGGTTATTCTCCTCTTTCTTTGGAAATTGTCTGAAATCTATTAAAAATTCCTCCTTCATTAATTTAACCATCAGGATAACGGTATGTTCAAAACAGCGGGCGCTATAGTGCACCTAAGCAACCGTGGTAGTCTGCATTAAATGCTCAGTATTCTTATTTTTCTGAAGGGGCATTATCGCACGCCATGGCGCCTGGCTCTCTGGAATGGACGTCAAGGCGCGCCGTAGCACCTGGCTCTCTGGAATGAACGTCAGGGCGCACCGTAGCGTCTAGCCCTCTGGAATGGGTGCCAGGGCCAGCCGGAGCGCCTGACCTCTTTGAATTTGAAGATTTGCCCTTTTTGGTGAATTTTCTCTCTTGAGCTACAAAAACATTAAAATACGCAAAAATAGATTAAAATAGACATTGATCTTACATAAACACCCATAAATTAACATACAAAATTATTATAAATGGGGCTCATCAGGTAATAGTGTAACACTAATAACCTACAACATGAGGGAATAAATAATCAAAACAATTTTAATTTCTCAATTTTTTAAGCAATATGTCAAGTCAACAAGTTGTATCTCATCCCATGTTGTAGTTTGAGTATAATATCTCAACTTATGGCCAATCAGCCTTCTTATCTACACTTATATCAAGGTACTGTGGCAGGTAATGTCTTAGAAACATTCCTTATGGTACAATCTCCAATGTTTTGTGGAGTAATTTCACCACAAGAAGTTGATAAGTGGTTAAAGTTGATCGAGGAGTTAAAGTGTGTTGTGAAACACCAGCGATACGCAAGATGCCTAATGCGGAATGGCACTTGTAATGCAAACAACAAACCAAAGTCCAAAGACTTTGAGGATCATGGTGCGTTGACAGTTACCGAACTAGCTTAGAAATCACAAAATCACAACAAGAAATTCGCAGTACATACAAATCATCCAAACACAAGCATATACGTGAAAAACCCAAAGATTGGGAAAAACCACGGAGCCACGCCAACGAGAAAATCCACTATGAAAAAGCTTCAAGGTTTACAGAGTTACAAGAGCTATGTCACCTCAGCATACACAGTTGTAGCTCTATTCTTAGAATGGAGAAGGGAAGAAGCTGTTACCTCCTGAAGTCTCTTCTTCAAACAGCAAGCCTTCTCTTGCTCAGCAGCTCCCTAGGATTTAGCTTAGGGTTCTTCTCCTCCATAGCCTCCAAAATGATTGTCAAAGCCTTAGGTTTTTCTCCACTACTTAGGCTTAAGTAGCTAGCTCCATTTCAGACCCAAAAAGTCCAAAATACCCCTCAGATTTCTTCAGATCGAGACCTGGAACGAAGCATAATTCCGTCGGCTCCGATATAGCGCACTATAGAGTGTTGTGGCGCGTTGTAGCGCCCGCGTTTCAAACTTGCATCCGCTGTAGCGCCCGCGTTTGATTTCGTTGTGGAGCGCTGCAGCGCCTGTGTTGTTTTTGTACAATGAAGTATCCATAACACAACAATCTCCCACTTGAAGACTTCCAGGCAACCTTCCCCAGCTTCCTCCATTCAACCTTCACTGTCTTCTTCTGTGTCTGTCAAGGATTGTGGTGTGGCTCAACACCGCTCTCCCTTCACGTACCCGAGGGCAACTGAAGCTGCACATAGCTTCAGTTTCTCCACTGTTATTGCTTTGGTAAGCATGTCGGCTGGTGTAATGACCCTAGGCCATTAAAAAGGCAAGCATTTAATTTCCGATTCGTTAAAACTCCCGCAAATTTCAGTTTTCATTGTTCGTTTAAAAACCCCCGCTAAAAAAATGTCTTTCCAAATCTAATTAAGGCTAAATTGAATTAAATTAGCAGAAGAGAATAAAGGGAACGAGGGTTTAGAAACTGCCGGCATTTAAGACCGACAAATCAGAAAGAAAACGGTAACTCCAAACGCGCCATTCCTTAAAGGATCGCTGATTCTATTTTCAGCGCAAAAGAAAAGGAAACTGCCGAAGAGATTGGGTGTGCGTTACGCACGCACACCCTATTTAATCGAGCACATACCCCTCGGTTCTTCACTACTCCACTCGCCTCTCCCCCTCCTTTGTAAGAAGCGTACCTGAGCCGACGTCCAGTAGCCAGAGCCGCTCGATTCCTTCCGCTCATACGCTGAGAGACGACGTCAGGAGCTCACAGTGCGCGACCTCTGCCTCTACGCCGACTTCTTCCTGCGCTCAACCGACCACTTGACCCGACACGGCGACCCCCTTGCGCTCGATCCCTTCCGCTCGGCCTCCCTATCTGCTCCGATCCCTTGCTCGCTGACCTCTTCTAGTGCCGACTCTCTACGTATCGCGTCTCGCCTGTGCGCTCGTCCGCCCGTAAGGTAAGGGCTCTGCTCGCACGCCTTCTGCCGATCTTCTTAAAGGATTAAATGTAAACAGGTTTATATATATATATATATATATATATATATAAATGTATACATATATATATATATGAATATATAGATATATATGAAAATATATATATATATATATGAATATATATATATATATTGGTATGGGTATTTATATAATAAATAAATACTAATAATAATGAATTTAGAAAAAAATAATAAATTAATTTAATTTCAATTTTAGGTAGAAAATTTTGTGAGTAGTTTAATTTAATTAAATTATTAACATTAATTACAAATCCTAGATGTCTAAATCTAGCTTAGATTAATTGGAATATCATTTTAGGATTTTAAGCCAAATTCTAATATAACTCATTATTTGTAAATTCATATGCTATAATAAGAATTGGATGAGTTAAGTAGGATTTGTAATTAGTGACAATTGAAATGTTTTAAAAACCTCTAAGACAATTTTAGGACTCTTAAGAGGAATTATAGTAATGAACTTTTTTTTTAAGAGTTTGAAAAGGACATAGTTAATATATCGAGTAAATAAGATCCGTTGAAATACAACATCACTTTCAAAGTTTAAAAGAATTCCAACTTTAACTTTTTGCAGATCCATCAAAATTGTGAGTGAAACGTCTAATTAAGTCAAACACAAAGGTACACTGGATATTACTTTATATGCTTTTACTTTCAATTGCTGCTGATGCATCGCTTTGAGCTTATTACTACTTGATATGATATTCTTACTGCTAATGATGTAAGAGAAATTGAATGATATTTATGTGTCTTGTGAATGTTGCAAGAAGGGTTCCGAAACGAAGCATGATTAGGTTAGGGACGGGGCTAGTCCTCGGGAGCTATAAGGGTGCCACCTGGAGTCTTTGAGGGAGGCACAGGTGAAGGTTGCTTAAATGCACGTTGCCATCTGAGATCCTTAAGTGGGTCCAGATGAAGGTTTATGCTTAAATGCATGTGAACCCAGCCTCATGGTTCTGGCTTTGCCCAACAGAACTACTATTATTGCTTCATGATATCATAGACATAAACATATACATAGATTTTTATGCGATTATTGATTTTCTTTTTGACACTTGGCATGTGCAAGAACAGTTATTTTGCAGGAGACATATTTATCTTCTTATTTTTGAAACACACTATCTCCTGCAGTTATTATCATTTTACTTCCCGCTATGCTTTAAGTATATTTTTAATATCCATTGTATTTAAAATGTGCACTAAGGCATTATTTTTATAATGCCAGATCAGATACAGTTGGAGGCGGTTGATATAGCCTAGAGGCGTAGCGCGGGAAAATAACTGCCCCTTCCAGGATTAATAGTTTGATGAACATGGAATTTTATGTAATAATTTATGGATGTTATTTTTGTTTTAAATTGAATGAATGTCGTTTCTTTTATGTGAATGGCTTGAATGTTCGTTAACTACTATTTTATCTAACTGCCAATATGATCCTGCGAAAAAATGCATCCGATATTAGTTTGGTTCTTACCAACCTAATATGGGTCATCACAGTTGGT
Organism: Gastrodia elata; assembly: GCA_016760335.1. Classification (NCBI taxonomy): domain Eukaryota; kingdom Viridiplantae; phylum Streptophyta; class Magnoliopsida; order Asparagales; family Orchidaceae; genus Gastrodia; species Gastrodia elata. Next base: position 1,228,128 of record CM028673.1, read on the forward strand.
ATCAGAGCAGGATTGGAAGTGTTAGAATAAAATAGTATTCGACATAGAAGCCATAATTGGAAATCATTCAATTTAAAGTATAAATACACTAGAATGAAATACTAGTGACATAGTGAGATTGTGGTAGAAACAAAATATCGTATAGAAAACTAGTGACATGATTAGGGCAACATCTAGTAGAAAGACTAGTAAAGGTCATTATTCAAACAAATTATAAGTTTGTATCTTTAAACAGATGAATTCTCCTAATCATTCGGAGGAACACTCGGAGATCGACTTAAGCCAAGAAGGACCTTGGCAAATGGATTTCAACGGACCTAATTACGGTCCCCCTACTCTTGAAGATCGGATTCGAGAGTTGGAGGATAAGGAAGAGGCACGTGGTGAGAGCCTGACAAGGTTTATGTGTGTCTCTTACGAGAAGATCACCAACCTCCAAAATGAGGTACAAGAATTGAAGGAGACACTAAGATGGGTTCTCTCCAAGTTGGCCGAATTCACTTTGGAAAAAGAAGATGACCATGAAGAACGCCTTTCAAAAGTGGAAAGGAAAGTGCATCAAACGAGGAATGCAGCCTCAACTTCTAGGAGGAAGAATGCAACCAGTAAATATAGGAAGCTTTGGGCTAAAAGCCTTAAGCAACTCATTTAGAATATTATCTTAAGAGCAAAATCTTGTGTATCTTTATTTCTGTTAATTTTCTTTGGCATGAAATATTAATTCTTTCTAAATGAAGCATTCAATTTCTTTATTTCTTTTAAATCGCAATCACCATCTTTATAGATGAATCCGGAAGAGTACTCTCCTTAGTTGCCAATGGAGATTCCGGTGAAGGCCCCTTTGCCTTCAGGTTCATCAGAGAGTAAGACTGACAGAATCCTAGAATTGATGGCTCAGATATTGGCCAATCAACACAAGACTCAGGAATCTCCTCCTAGCCAAGGGCACCGAATTGGCGGAGCTTTGCAAGCATTCTTGAAGCTAAATCCCCCACGCTTCGACGGATCAGCTCGGCCGATGGAGGCTGAAGATTGGATCCAGGAAATAGAGAATAAACTGGAGGACATAAAATGTCCTGCCAGAGATGCGGTGCGGTTGGCTAAAAGCCTATTCAAGGCCGAAGCTGAGCGATGGTGGGGAGTCACCCACAAAACTCAGTTTATGAGCTTGGAATTAGAAGACATTTCCTGGGAAGAATTCGCAGAGGCATTCCGAGGTCGTTACATCCCTCTGTCTGCCCAAAAGATATTGGAGAATCAGTTCATTAAGCTGACCCAAGGAAATAAGTCCATCGCGGCTTATGAGTCTGAGTTTACAAGACTCTCCAGATATGCACCTAAGCTGGTGGACACAGAGGCTGCTAGATGTAGTAGGTTCTTGGATGGCTTGAAGGACTCCATCCGGACCAGCTTGCTCCCGCTCAAGCACACCAAATTCGCTGAGATACTGGACTGTGCAACCATAATGGAGCATAATGAGCAGATAATTGCTGAACGCCAGGAGAAACGTCCCTCCCAATCCCAGGACAGTCGTGAAACCTTTAAAAGGTCTCGACCTGGTCGACAGGCAAATGTGTATCAGATCACCGCAGGGCCTGCTAGGGAAAGGGAAAATTCTGAATGTAGCCGACCTCACCCAACGGGAAGGTGCTATCACACGGGCAACAGATGTTATCATTGCGGCAGGAAGGGGCATAGTTATCGACATTGTAGAGCCTTCAAAACTATAGATGGGGATATTATTCAGAGGCCTAGAATGAACCCAGTATCTACCCCTCCTCGTACCCCGGCTCCAGCAAGCACCCCAACCTCGACATCATCTCCTACAACCATGCCAACTCAAAAGAGAAATCATACCCCGGGACGACCAGCTGCTAGAGTTTACACACTTACTCCAGTCATGGCTCACGAAGATCATGACGTGGTGACAGGTACTTTTTAATTATTTTGACCGGCACTTCTTAATTATTTTTCTTAAGAAATAAATCTTTAGCATGCATTTAATATTAGGTACCTTATATTTTTCTGAGTACGCATGTATAACTTTATTCGACACGGGTGCAAGTCACTCATTTATATCTGAAACCTTCATAAAGAAACTACAACTGCGATTTAAAGAGCTAGCAGAAAGATTAAACGTGGGGTTACCATCTGGCGCCCTCATGAGTGCTAGAGAATATTGTGAATGTGAAATCCCAATAAATGATGGGACATTTAAAGCTAACTTGATAGTTCTCCCGATTGCAAACTTTGATATTATTTTGGGTATGGACTGGCTATCCTGTCATCAAGCAGTCATCGATTGCCAGCGCAAAAAGATTACCCTCAGAAGTGCATGAAGACCAGTGACATTTACGGGAAGACTAGGCACTGCAGCATCTCTCATCAATGTCATTCAAGCGGCTAAGTTGATTCAAAAAGGATGCGAGGCCTAGTTAGTAACAATGATGGGAAATAAAGAAGAGGTAACTTCCCTAGATGATACAAGGGTCGCCAGTGAATTCCCGGATATATTTCCCAATGAGTTGTCAGGATTACCTCCGGTACGGAAAATAGATTTTACTATTGATTTAATTCCCGGTACGCAACCGTTATCAAAGGCACCTTATAGAATGGCGCCAAAAGAGCTGCAGGAATTAAACGAGCAATTAAAGGAATTGTTAGATAAAGGCCTCATTCGCCCTAGTATGTCACCATGGGGAGCTCCGGTGTTGTTTGTCAAGAAAAAAGACGGTACCATGAGAATGTGTATTGATTATCGAGAGTTGAACAAAGTCACAATTAAGAATCGATATCCTCTTCCTCGCATTGATGACTTATTCGATCAACTCGCTGGCGCGGTGGTATTTTCTAAAATTGACCTTCGATCCGGATACCACCAGGTGAGAATAAAGGACGAGGACATTCCAAAAACAGCATTCCGAACAAGATATGAACATTATGAATTTTTAGTAATGTCATTTGGGCTGACAAACGCCCCATCTTTATTCATGGATTTGATGCAAAGGGTCCTAAAGCCTCACTTAGATAAATTTGTGATCGTCTTCATCGACGACATCTTAATATACTCTAAGAGTAAAGAAGATCATGAAGTGCATTTGCGAGCAGTCCTTGAGACCCTGAGATCTAATGCACTATATGCAAAATTCTCTAAATGTGAGTTCTGGTTAAATTCTGTAGCTTTTCTGGGACACGTGATAAGTGCCGAAGGAATCCGGGTGGATCAAACGAAAATTCTTGCCATTCAAGAATGGGCACAACCTACATCTGTGATAGAAATCAGAAATTTTCTAGGTCTCGCTGGCTATTATCGAAAATTTGTGCAATGATTTTCTCAAATTTCAGCTCCACTCACAAAATTAACACAGAAACTGGTGCCCTTTGTATGGAGCTCAGAATGTGAAAAATCCTTCCAGAAATTAAAGCATGCTCTCACAACCGCTCCTGTTCTTACGTTACCTCAAGAAGGGATGGACTACCAAGTTTTTACCGACGCGTCTAAGGTAGGACTTGGGTGTGTCTTAATGCAAAACGGGAGAGTAATTGCTTATGCCTCACGTCAGCTAAAGGTGCACGAAAAGAACTATCCGGTGCACGACTTGGAATTGGCAGCAGTAGTCTTCGCTCTCAAGATATGGAGGCATTATTTATATGGGGTGAAATGTGAACTATTCACAGATCACCAAAGCCTCAAGTATATCTTCACTCAGAGAGAATTAAACTGTCGACAGAGGCGATGGCTAGAATTTATTAGTGATTACGACTTGGATATTCAATATCACCCCGGCAAAGCAAATGTCGTAGCTGACGCACTGAGCAAAAAATCAGTCAGTACACACGGAAACCTCAACTCAATCACTTTCAACAAGTACCTGGTTAATGAGCTAAATAAATTAGAAATAGAATGGGCATCTACGGGCCAATTGAATGCCCTTCTGGCTGCTGGAGTTTCAGGAGCTACAGAGTCCACGCTGGAACAGCGCATAAAATTTTCTCAAGAAAAAGACAGAGTATCTAGAGATGAAAAAAATTATTTCGAAAGGGAAAAGTAAAGATCTTCAGGAAAAGGATGGCTACATTTATCACGGAACTCGATTATGGGTACCAGAGGATAAGGAGTTAAAAATGGCAATATTGCAAGAAGCGCATTGTTCTGGTTATACTATTCATCCAGGAAATTCCAAAATGTATCATGATTTGAAGAGAATGTAATGGTGGTCAGGACTAAAGAAGGATATAGGAGAATTTGTGGCACATTGCAACTCTTGCAATTTGGTAAAAGCAGAACATCAGAGGCCCGGAGGACTCTTGCAACCTCTACCAATCCCGGAATGGAAATGGATTGATATTGCCATGGACTTTATAATAAGTCTACCCCGAAGCAAATCAGGGGCAGATACCATATGGGTGATCATTGACAGGCTTACAAAATCTGCGCACTTTCTCCCAATAAAACAAACTGATCCAGTGGAGAAACTCGCTAAAATTTATATTAAGGAAATTGTTCGATTGCACGGGATTCCAAAGACGATTACGTCAGACAGAGATAGCAGATTCACTTCTCGATTTTGGAAAGCAGTGCACGACGATCTAGGTACTGCTCTTGCAATGAGCACTGCATTTCACCCTCAAACAGACGGACAGACAGAAAGGGTAAATCAGGTTCTAGAAGATCTTCTAAGGTTATGCATACTTGACTTCGGTGGGAGCTGGGAAAAATATTTACCATTAGTTGAATTTGCTTACAACAATAGCCATCAGGTCAGTATTGGCATGGCTCCCTATGAAGCTTTATACGGAAGAAGATGCCTTACGCCCCTATCATGGGCAGAAGTCGGAGATGTTCAGATTTACGGATCTGAATTGGTAGAAAAAACTAATAAAAAGATCCAACTAATAAAGAGCAGGATAATGGTAGCTCATGATCGCCAAAAGAAATACCATGATTCCAGGCACCGAATGTTAGAATTTCAAGTCGGGGACTTTGTATACCTGAAAGTAAGTCCTATGAAATGAATATTTAGATTTGGGGTGACCGGTAAATTGAGTCCTCGGTATATTGGACCTTTCGAAGTGAAAGCCAAAATTGGAGCTGCTGCTTATAAAGTCAAACTACCTGAAAATCTTTCGGCAGTTCACAATGTATTTCATATTTCGACTCTTCGCAGATGCCTACAGAAACCGACTTAACAAATAATATCACCCAGTATTGTTATCCAACCAGATTTGACATATGTTGAACTTCCTGAAAAAATCATAGAGCGAGATAATCGTCGATTAAGGAAAAGAACAATCCCTATGATCAAAGTACAATGGAAAAATCACAGCGCCAAGGAAGCAACGTGGGAAAGAGAAGAGGATATAAGAAAAGAATATCCCGGACTCTTTCAGAACTCAGGTAATCTTAATTAAACCTTTTTGCTTTCAACCAAATATTTTCTATTACGGTGAAATGTCGAGGACGATATTATTTTTAAGTTGGGGAGTTTGTAATGACCCTAGGCCATTAAAAAGGCAAGCATTTAATTTCTGATTCGTTAAAACTCCCGCAAAATTCAATTTTCATTGTTCGTTTAAAAACCCCCGCTAAAAAAATTTGTCTTTCCAAATCTAATTAAGGCTAAATTGAATTAAATTAGCAGAAGAGAATAAAGGGAACGAGGGTTTAGAAACTGCCGGCATTTAAGACCGACAAATCAGAAAGAAAACGTTAACTCCAAACGCGCCATTCCTTAAAGGATCGCTGATTCTATTTTCAGCGCAAAAGAAAAGGAAACTGCCGAAGAGATTGGGTGTGCGTTACGCACGCACACCCTATTTAATCGAGCACATACCCCTCGGTTCTTCACTACTCCACTCGCCTCTCCCCCTCCTTTGTAAGAAGCGTACCTGAGCCGACGTCCAATAGCCAGAGCCGCTCGATTCCTTTCGCTCATACGCTGAGAGACGACGTCAGGAGCTCACAGTGCGCTACCTCTGCCTCTACGCCGACTTCTTCCTGCGCTCAACCGACCACTTGACCCGACACGGCGACCCCCTTGCGCTCGATCCCTTCCGCTCGGCCTCCCTATCTGCGTCGATCCCTTGCTCGCTGACCTCTTCCAGTGCCGACTCTCTACGTATCGCGTCTCGCCTGTGCGCTCGTCCGCCCGTAAGGTAAGGGCTCTGCTCGCACGCCTTCTGCCGATCTTCTTAAAGGATTAAATGTAAACAGGTTTATATATATATATATATATATATAAATGTATACATATATATATATATGAATATATAGATATATATGAAAATATATATATATATATGAATATATATATATATATTGGTATGGGTATTTATATAATAAATAAATACTAATAATAATGAATTTAGAAAAAAATAATAAATTAATTTAATTTCAATTTTAGGTAGAAAATTTTGTGAGTAGTTTAATTTAATTAAATTATTAGCATTAATTACAAATCCTAGATGTCTAAATCTAGCTTAGATTAATTGGAATATTATTTTAGGATTTTAAGCCAAATTCTAATATAACTCATTATTTATAAATTCATATGCTATAATAAGAATTGGATGAGTTAAGTAGGATTTGTAATTAGTGACAATTAAAATGTTTTAAAAACCTCTAAGACAATTTTAGGACTCTTAAGAGGAATTATAGTAATGAACTTTTTTTTAAGAGTTTGAAAAGGACATAGTTAATATATCGAGTAAATAAGATCCGTTGAAATACAACATCACTTTCAAAGTTTAAAAGAATTCCAACTTTAACTTTTTGCAGATCCATCAAAATTGTGAGTGAAACGTCTAATTAAGTCAAACACAAAGGTACACTGGATATTACTTTATATGCTTTTACTTTCAATTGCTGCTGATGCATCGCTTTGAGCTTATTACTACTTGATATGATATTCTTACTGCTAATGATGTAAGAGAAATTGAATGATGTTTATGTGTCTTGTGAATGTTGCAAGAAGGGTTCCGAAACGGAGCATGATTAGGTTAGGGACGGGGCTAGTCCTCGGGAGCTATAAGGGTGCCATCTGGAGCTTTTGAGGGAGGCACAGGTGAAGGTTGCTTAAATGCACGTTGCCATCTGAGATCCTTAAGTGGGTCCAGATGAAGGTTTATGCTTAAATGCATGTGAACCCAGCCTCATGGTTCTGGCTTTGCCCAACAGAACTACTATTATTGCTTCATGATATCATAGACATAAACATATACATAGATTTTTATGCGATTATTGCTTTTCTTTTTGATACTTGGCATGTGCAAGAACAGTTATTTTGCAGGAGACATATTTATCTTCTTATTTTTGAAACACACTATCTCCTGCAGTTATTATCATTTTGCTTCCCGCTATGCTTTAAGTATATTTTTAATATCCATTGTATTTAGAATGTGCACTAAGGCATTATTTTTATAATACCAGATCAGATACAGTTGGAGGCGGTTGATATAGCCTAGAGGCGTAGCGCGGGAAAATAACTGCCCCTTCCAGGATTAATAATTTGATGAACATGGAATTTTATGTAATAATTTATGGATGTTATTTTTGTTTTAAATTGAATGAATGTCGTTTCTTTTATGTGAATGGCTTGAATGTTCGTTAACTACTATTTTATCTAACTGCCAATATGATCCTGCGAAAAGATGCATCCGATGTTAGTTTGGTTCTTACCAACCTAATATGGGTCATCACAGCTGGATTCTTAGAAGTATGAATCTTCTCTAATCCAAGATGCCCTTCTTCCAACAGTGTTCGGATGAAATGGTAACGGAGTAGAATGTGCTTTGTTCTGGCATGAAAAGCGGCATTCTTGGCTAAGTGAATGGCGCTCATACTGTCACTGTAGAGCTTCACATCCCTCTGCTCCTTGCCTAATTTAGCCATGAATCCCTTCAACCAAATCATCTCCTTACTTGCCTCTGTGATGGCAACGTACTCTGCTTCTGTTGTAGATAGCGATACAATGTTTTGTAGCCTGGAGATCCAACTCACCGCTGCACTACCCAATATATAGACATAGCTTATAGTACTTTTCCCGCTATCAACATCTCCTACAAGATCTAAGTCTACATATCCCTTCAAAATAATATCAGATCTTCCAAAGCATAGAGCTTTGTCCGTTGTACCTTTCAGATACCTTAGGATCCACTTGATCGCATCCCAATGGTGCTTTCCTGGGTTACCCATGAACCTGCTGACCACTCCCACTGCATGGGTAATGTCCGGTCTCGTGCAGATCATCGCGTACATCAAGCTCCCAACTGCTGAAGCATAAGCAACCTTCATCATATGTTCCTTCTCCTCTTCAGATTTCGGTATATCTTCCTTGGATAAGCTGAAGTGACTTGCTAGGGGAGTGCCCACTGGCTTCGCTTTATTCACGTTGAATCGTTTTAGTGCATTTTCAACATAATCCTTCTGCGACAGCTTCAGAATTCCTGCACTTCTTTCCCTATGGATTCTCATTCCAAGAATCTGCTTGGCCGGCCCCAAGTCCTTCATGACAAATTCCCTTGACATCTGCTCTTTCAATATCTTTATCTCCTCCATGTCCGATCCTGCGATCAACATATCATCTATATACAGCAATAAAATGATATAAGAGGACATACACTGCTTTATGTAACAGTAGTGATCCGCCTGGCATCTTTTGGACCTTGATTCTGACCTGAACCTGTCAAACCTTCTGTACCACTGCCTTGGCGCCTACTTTAAGCCATAGATGTTTTTCTTGAGCTTGCACACTAGCTCAAACTTCTCTTTCCCTTGAGCCTTGTACCCCTCAGTCTGTTGCATATAAAGCTCTTCTTCCAATTATCCGTGAAGGAATGCAATTTTAACATCCATTTGCTCCAGATGAAAATCTTCAACTGCAACTAAATTCAGTACAACTGTAATAACCCAAAGTCGTTATTTTGCAAATTAGGTCAAATTTTGAAGCTGACATTAGACCATGAGGAATATCATTTTAGGGCAAACAAAATTACCAATAGATAGAAATGATTTTAAAGATCAAAGTGCCCTAGTTTGGGAAAAATTCAAAAAACAGAAGCTCCCGCCTTATTCTCGGAATTATTTAATTTATAAAAATCAAAACATTGAAATACGTATATGAATTCAACGTTTTCAGTGTCGTTGTGTAAAGTATATTATTTAAAGGCTGCTCGAGAAGTTTCATCAAATTCTGAGCGCCAATTTGATCGTGGCAAATTTTTGAAGTTTAAACCTCAAAAAAATTAAAATAAAATAAAATTTTGCTCCAAATCGAAAATTTTCGGCGCAATGGTATTTATAATGTTGCAACACACCTCGGTGTCAAATCTCGTTGTATTTGAACACCAAACGACTGAAAATATGAGAAGATTTTAAATTTAAGTTTTTTTTTTAAAATCTCCTGTTCTTCCCATGTTTCTCCATTCGCCCGATCCCCTCCCCTTTTCGGCCAATCCCGATTGCAAAACCTGCGATCGCAAGCTCTGTCCCAAGATAGAGCCTGCTTTGCAAGCGGAAGATTCCCCTGCTACGCTTGCTACCTGCACCGATTTTGGCGCAGGTTGGTCGGCCCTCTTGGCCGACCACTCGCTTCCTTCCGCCTCCAGGCGGAAGCAAAAGAAGCTTCCGCGGCAGGGAGTGCCATGCGCCTACCGTGCGCCATTAAAGCGCCGATTTGGCGCACGTTTTAGCGCAAAACCTGCGCCTATTTAATCCCCATCCCCTCCCCTCTCCTCCCCACAATCACACACTGCACAGCTCCTCCTCAGCAGCTCCAACCTCCCTCCTTCCAGCTGAACCAGCAGCCTCTGGCAGCCACCAATAGCTTCCAGCAGCCACCAATAGCCAACGACAGCCAGCCTCCCTCCCTCACAGCCAGCTAGCTCCTCCTTGCCGACCGACCAGCAGCCTCCGGCAGCCAGCGACAGCCCTTTCCAGCCAGCCCCTTGCTGCTGCCACCTCGGCCAGCCTTCGGCCAACCCGTTCTGACCTCTCTTCATTTTCCGGCGATCCTAATTCTAAAGTAAGAGGAGGAAATTGAAGAACACATTTGTTTTCTCTAAATCTTACATTGCTATAAAAGAGTTATATTTAGTCATTTCACATTTTATCATTCTCATTAATTAATAGTGAGAACAATACAAATGTTATAGAAATGACTATTATTTCCAGTTTGTCAAATTCAATTCAGCCGTTTTGATTCTGATTTTTTCCTTCGTACATTATTACGATCATAATCTTAAGACGCTTTAATAATTATAACTGCTTTAATAACAGCTTAAATAAATCAAAAGCGAAAGAAGAACAGAATAAAAGTAAAAAATGAAAAATTAAACTCCTAAATCATTTGATTAAAAGGCTAACTTAAAAATATCTAAACCCAAATGCAGATTGAGCGAACTGTCACTCATTCGAGCTGTTGAACTTCTGAACTTAAGAATCAAAGGTACTCAGTATATGACTTGCATTACATCTTGCATTTTTCTATTACTGTTATGCTTCGTGTATTTGCTTTGAGCCAAATTCATTTGAAGCTTGGTTGATTGTCCGGAACCAACGTAATATCATTCGGGGTTGTTACCAGGAAATGACATCGGTATTATTCGGGATTGTTACTGGAAAAATGACATCAGTAATATTCGGGGTTATTGCTGGAAAAATGACATCAGCAATATTTGGGGTTGTTATTGGAAAATGACATCAATAACATTCGGGGTTGTTACTGGAAAAATGACATTAGTAATATTCGAGATTAGTTACTGGAAAATGACATCAATAACCTTATTTTGTGATAAATACTTATTGCAGGAAATTGCTTTCTTATTTTGCGCAATTGTCTTACCTATTCTGCATTTTATTTCTATCTTACCTCTGCAAATCGCATCTTTTAAGAATGTAATTTGTTATTGTGTACTACTGTACTTAGAGTATTCTCTAATTACTGGGAATTCCAATCTCGGTATTATTTTCTGTACAATACCAGGTCAGGTGCTCCTGGAAGAGGTTAAACAAGAACCCTAATTTTCAAAGGATCGACGACGGCGTTGTTTTGCTTAATTTTCTTTTTTTGTTCTGTACGATGAATGATCTTGTAATATGAATTTTGATAAATGAAAAATATCTTTTACTTTTATATGCGTATTCTTTTTCTCTAAAATTGCTCGATCTGATCCTGCAGTAAGTAGACGCCCGATACCATAACGGTTTCTGCTGAACCGGCTTTGGGCCTTCACAACAACCCTTATGATTGTCATCTTCATAATTGGGGCGAAGATCTCACTGTAATCGACCTCATGCTTTTGCTGGAAACCTTTGACTACAAATCTCGTCTTATAGCGCTTGCTTCCATTCATCTCTTCTTTCATCCGATAAACCCACTTATTTTGAAGAGCTTTCTTCCCAGCTAGTAAGGGTGCCAACTCCCATGTCCTATTTGATATGAGTGATGCAATTTCATCATTCATGGCAGCCTCTCACTTGCTTGAATCTTCAACTTGAAGTGCCTCTTCCAAGCTTTCTGGTTCACCACTATCAGTTAGTAACAGATAGAACAAAGAAGGAGAGTACCCCTGTGGCGGTCTAGATACTCTTGTGGATCTTCTTAACATGGGTGTTTGTGGTTCAACATTGACACCCTCTTGAGCTTCTCCAACATCTAGCTCAGTGCTGTCATCAATCTCTATGTGCCGAGGTTCTCCATCTGAAGCATCCTTGGAGTCAAACTTGACTCTCATACAATCCTTGTACATCTCACTTTCATTAAAAGTGACATCCCTGCTTCTGATGACTTTCTGGTTTTGATTGTCACAGAATCTATATCCGAACTCTCCCGCTCCATATCCAACAAATGTGCACTAGATCGCCTTTGCATCAAGTTTGTTCCTGGATTCTGCATCAATGTGCACATAGGATGGGCAGCCAAATACCTTGAGGTGGTTCAACTTCACCTCCTTTCCGCTCTAAACTTCTTCAGGGATCCCTTCATTCAAGGGTACGGAGGGTCCCCTATTGATTAAGAATACAGCCGTATTGACGACTTCAGCCCAAAACTGCCTTGGGAGACCTGCATGCAATCTCATGCTCTTGGCTCTTTCTGTGACTGTACGGTTCATCCGTTCTGCAACACCGTTTTGCTGCGGTGTTCTAGGAACCGTAAACTCCCTCTTGATTCCTCTCAAGGCACAGAACTCCTTGAACTCCTTATCACAGTACTCTTCGCCATTATCAGACCTTAAGCATTTTAGCTTCAACCCGGTCTCATTCTCCACCAAAGCTATCCACTTTTCAAACACATCAAACACATCAAATTTATGTTTGAGAAACTAAACACATACCTTTCTTGTATGATCATCAATGAAGGTGATGAAATATGTTGCTTCACCTATGGAAGATGTAGGAGTTGGCCCCCTGTGATGACCCACTTAAGTAGTAGTAAGTGAAACTCTTAAACATCGAGACGCCTTTTCAGATAACGGTGGAGTTCCTGATAAGAACTCTAAAAGTTAAGCGTGCTCAGGTGGGAGCACTCCCAGGATGGGTGACCTGTCGGAAAGTTATCTTCTGTGGGCAAAATCGTGAGGCCTTTCAGGCCAAAGCGGACAATACCTTAGTGCTTAAGAGTTTGGGCTATTACAAATGGTATCAGAGCAAACCATAGGGTGTCAGATAGGAGCTAAGTGCCATACAGGGCAAAGTACCACTTCATGTGAGCAGTCTCTTGAACCCATGATAGTTAAGGTGCTACATGGTTGTGGGTACCTCTTGCGCCTGTATGGGTCACCTCTAGTCCTATCTACCCAGTGGATGGTTCTTGGATCTGTGTGTGGATACTGACAAGGACGTCAGTTACTTAAGTTGGGGAGATTGTGATGACCCACTTAAGTAGTAGTAAGTGAAACTCTTAAACATCAAGACGCCTTTTCAGATAACGGTGGAGTTCCTGATAAAAACTCCAAAAGTTAAGCGTGCTCAGGTGGGAGCACTCCCAGGATGGGTGACCTGCTGTGAAGTTATCTTCTGTGGGCAAAACTGTGAGTCCTTTCAGGCCAAAGCGGACAATACCTTGGTGCTTAAGAATTTGGGCTGTTACACCCCCATACATCTGTATGTACCAACTCTAATTTTTTGCTTTTGAGCTCCCTTCCAACTTTAGAGAAAAAAACTTTCTTCAACTTGCCTAGCACACAGTCTTCACTGAAATCCAAATCCACTGATTTCAACCCTTGGAGCTTCCTTTTGACTGTAGAGATTTCAACCCCCTCTCACTCATATGGCCAAGCCTCCGGTGCCATAAATCTGCATCTATCTCATCTGCAGCTGCAATAATGTCAGATACTTTATTGATCAAGTAAAGTGTACCTTCCATACTGCCCCGTGCAATAATAAGTACACCCTTAGTAATCTTCTATGAGTCTTTTGTAAAACGAGTGATGTAGCCTTCTCTGGCTAACCAGCTTACTGAGATCAAGTTTCTTCTTAGACATGTCTAACATCCTTAAGCTTCCAAACAGCGCCGCTTGGTAGCTTCACATCCACATCACCTCTGCCGATGGTATCACACGCCTTATCATCTCCAAGATATACTTTCCCCAAGTCACCCTTGGTGTAGTTCTTGAAGGCACTCCTCAACGAAGTCGCATGAAAAGAGGTGCCCGAGTCCGCAACCCATGACTCCGTATTAACAAGTGAGAGGATCAAAACATCCTGATCCTTCTCAGCTAAAACATTTACAATGGAGTTCAACATCCTACCACCACCACTTGGCTTCTTTATAGTAGGGCAGTCCTTCTTGAATTGACCTGCCTTCACAATTTCAGCAATCCAGCTTTACTTTTCCAGGTCTTGATTTACCTTACAAAGACATAGACCTATTCCTGGTATGTCTCCTCTCAGCATGTCTTCCTCTACTCTCAGCATTCAGTGCTGAGGTAGATGCTTCTCCATGAGATATCTTCTGCACCTCCTCATTCAGCACTAGCCCGACGATGTCGTCAAACTTCAACGATGCATTTCCAGATGAATTACTGATGGTTGTAACCAGCCCATCCCAATTGTCCGGCAACGAAGAGAGGAACAACATGGCTCGGACCTCATCATCAAAATTGATGCCAACCGAGCTCAGCTTGCTCGTCGCAGTGTTGAACCCATTGAGGAGTTCAGTCACTGAATACACATCCATCCTCTTCATATTAAACAGTCTCTTCATTAGGAAAATCTTATTCAAAGCAGACGGCTTCTCATACATTTTTGTTAGAGCATTCATGAGATTTACAGTAGTTTTCTCATTAACAATGTTAAAAGCAACAGAAGAAGACAGTGATAAGTGTATCAAACCCAATGCGGTTCTATCAAAAACCTCCTATTCTTCATCAATCATAGTTCCAGGTTTCTTGTCGGCTCCTTTCAATGGAAGATACAACTTTTTCTAGTAGAGCAAATCCTCCATTTGCATTTTCCAGAACACAAAGTTCATCCCGCTGAACTTCTCGATCTTGTGTCTCATTTCTTCAGCCATAGCTCCCACTCAAACAAGCAAACCCTCCTTAACAACAAGGCAAAGAACTTACTCTCTGATACCACTTGTTGTGAAACACCAACGATACACAAGCTACCTAATGCAGAATGGCACTTGTAATGCAAACAACAAACCAAAGGTCAAAGACTTTGAGGATCGAGATGCATTGACGGTTACCGAGCTAGCTTAGAAATCACAAAATCACAACAAGAAATTCGCAGCACATACAAATCATCCAAACACAAGCATATACGTTGAAAACCCAAAGATTGGGAAAAACCATGGAGCCACACCAATGAAAAAATTCATTATGAAAAAGCTTCAAGGTTTACAGAGTTACAAGAGCTATATCACCTCATCATACACAGCTATAGCTCTATTCTTAGAATGGAGAAGGGAAGAAGCTGCTACCTCTTGAAGCCGCTTCTTCAAACAGCAAGCCTTCTCTTGCTCAGTAGCTCCCTAGGGTTTAGCTAAGGGTTCTTATCCTCCACAGCCTCCAAGCCTCCAAACTGATTGTCAAAACCTTAGATTTTCCTCCACTACTTAGGCTTAAGTAGCTAGCTCCATTTCAGACCCAAAAAGTCCAAAATACCCCTCAGATTTCTTCAGATCGAGAACTGGAACAAAGCAGAATTCCGTCTGCCGCTACAGCAAAATTGCATCCTCTATAGCGCACTATAGCGTGATGCGGCGCGCTGTGGCGTCCACGTTTCAAACTTGCATCTGCTGTAGTGCGCTGCAGCGCCCGCTTCTCGATTGCTGACCGCTGAGGAGCGTTGTAACGCCTCAGCTTCGGGCTTGGTTCCGCTATAGCGCGCGGTGGCGCGCTGCAGCGCCTGTGCTGTTTTTGTACAATGAAATCTCCATAACACAACAAAGTGTATTAGATGTTGTAACAGCCCAAACTCTTAACACCAAGATATTGTCCGCTTTAGCCTGAAAGGCCTCACAATTTTTCCCTCAGAAGATAACTTTCCAGCAAGTCACCCATCATGGGAGTGCTCCCACCTGAGCATGCTTAACTTTGGAGTTCTTATCAGGAACTCCACCGTTATCTGAAAAAGTGTCTCGATGTTTAAGAGTTTCACTTATTACTACTTAAGTTGGTCAACACAATCTCCCCAACTTAAGTAACTGACGTCCTCGTCAGTATCCACACACAAATCCAAGAACCATTCATTGGGTAGATTGAACTAGAGGTGACCATTACAGGCACAAGAGGTACCCACAACAATGTAGCACCTTAACCATCATGGGTTCAAGAGACTGCTCACATGAAGTGGTACTTTTTCCTATATGACACTTAGCTCCTATCTGACATCCTATGGCCTGCTCTGATACAATTTGTGATAGCCCGATGTCGGTTTAGCGAAAATCATTCTGACATCGGGTGTTCACTTACCGCGAGATCATATTGAGTGATGAAAGAAAAGGGACACATATAAAAATATAAAACATTTCTCATTTATTTCAAATTTCACATTACAAAATCTGACATCGTACTCCTCGTACAAAAGCGAAAAATAAATATAATAAAAAATATAAGCAAAAACAGCGCCGTCGTAGATCCATTTGCAGATTGAAAATTTTAAGCATTAGAGTTCTTGGTTAAGCTCTTCCAGAAGTACCTGACCTGGTAATGTACAACAAACAATACCGAGATTGAAATTCTCAGTAATTAGAGAATACTCTAAGTGCCACAGTAATCAATGCAGTATTACATTTTATAATAGCAGAGATACGATTTGCGAAAGAGATGCTGAAAAAATATTAAGGTACAAGCGCAAATGAAATAATTTATTTCCTGCAAAAGATATTAACACAAAAATGCAGGTTACTGATGTCGTTTTTTCCAGTAACCTGCCACGAATATTGTTACTGATATCTTCTTTCCAGTAACAACCCACGAATGCTATTACCGATGTCATTTTTCCAGTAATCAGCCACGAATGCTGTTACTGATGTCATTTTTCCAGTAACTGGCCACGAATGTCGTTACTGATATCATTTTTCTAGTAACTGGCACAAATGAAAAGGATGTTGGTTTCTAACAACCAACCAAGCATTAATGTTACTAATGTCATTTTCCAGTAACCCACGAATGTTATCACGTTGGTTCCGAATAACCAACCAAGCTTCAAAACGAAATTTGGTTTGAAGCAATTTATGCGAAGCAAAGCAGTAATAAAAATACAAAATGTAATACATGTCATATACTGGGTACCTTTTATCTTTTAAGTTTGGATGAGTGACAGTTCGCTCAATCTGCATTTTAAGTTTCTGATATTTTAGTATTTAGCCAATGATTTAAGGAATATTTTTTCTTTTTAAGAATTTATATTCTTCTTTCTTATCTTTATTCTTTCATATTCTCATAATGATACAAGTCTTTATTTAGTCATTTTATGTAATCTTATCATATTAATATGATAAGATTTACATTTTATGAAAGAATAAAAGTAGAATTAAATTGATTGATTAGAAATATAATAGATATCTTTATTTACATTTTCACTGTTATCCATTATGATAATGTGAACGATGTATTTGAGATGTTAATATTATTATTTATTATTATCATACTTATGATTAAGCACAAAAGGAAAATTTTCAATTCTTTTCTTTTCCATTTCTTAACTTAAATTAGGACTGCTTGGAAAATGAAGAAAAGCTGGAGGCTGGAGGAGGGCTATGGGGGATGGTAGGGGCTGAGGAGGAAGCTAGCAGCTTGCTGGCTATTATGGGCTGAGGGAGGAGTTGCTGTGGGGCTGGTAGAGAAGCTGGTAGGGGCTGGAATGGGAGCTGGCTGCTGCTGTTGTGGCGCTGAGGAGAAGATGGTTGTTGCTGTAGGGCGGAGAGGATAAGTTGGTTGCTGCTGTAGGGCTGAGAGGAGGAGAGGGCTGCTGCTGTGGAGCTGAGAGGAGGAGAGGGCTGCTACTGTGGGGCTGAGGAGAAGATGGTTGTTGCTGTAGGGCTGAGAGGAGGAGAGGGTTGCTGCTGCGGGACTGGTTGGAATGGAGAAGGAGCTGCTAGCTGTGAGAGACTTGGTAGGGGGTTGCTAACTGTGGTAGGGGAGTTGGTAGGGGTTTTGGGGGCTACTTTTTGGAGAGAAGGGAGGGCTGGAATGGCAGCTGTTTGGGGAGGTGAATGAAGCTTGGTTGCTGTAGGCTAAGGAGGAGGAAGGGCTGCTGCGGGTTGGCTGGCTGGCTGTGGGGAGAGGAGGGCTGGTTATGGGCTGATGGGGGCCTGGTAGGGACTGAGGGAGGAGTTGGTAGCTTGTTGGCTGGTTGCTGGGGGCTGGCCGCTGGTAAGAGCTGAGGAGGAGGGGGCCAGCAGCTGCGGAGAAGGGCTGCTGCTGCTGTGAGGCTGAGGGAGGAAAGTTGGCAGCTGAGGAAGAGGGCTGGCAGCCAAGGAGGAGGGGCTGCTATGGGACTGAGGGCTGGGGGAGCTGCTGGGAGAGAAGGAGAAGGGAGGTTGCTGCTTTAAGCTGTTTGTGAGCATTTGGAGAGGGCTGCTGTGTGGCTTAAGTAGAGAATACAGCAAGATGGGTAAGAGGGGATAAGGAAGGCTTAATGGCATGTGGATTAGGGGGATAAGGTGTTAATATCGGCTAAAGATTCTTTCGCCTAGGAAGAATGGGCGGAAGAATCACATGCAGCTATTCGGGGGGAAGAAAAATTTTTAAAGGAAATTTATTAAAGCTACTTAAACTTAAATTAATCGCATTTGTCCGTCATTTGGCGTCCAAATACAATGAAACTTGACACCGAGGTGTGTTATAATATTACGAATACCCTCGCACCGAAAATTTTGATTCGGAATAATATTTTATTTTATATTAATTTTTAAGTTAAAAAACTTCAAAATTAACCACAATCAAACCGACTCTCAGAATTTGATGAAACTTCTCGAGCAGCCTTTAAATAATATACTGATCATAACGACACTGAAAATGATGAATTTTGGCACGTATTTCAATGTTCAAGTTTTTTAGAATTTAAATAATTCAGGAAATAAAACGGGAGCTTTCGTTATTCGGATTTCTCCCAAATTATGGCACCTTAATCTTTAAAATAAATCTCACCTATGTTATTTTTGTTTGTCCTAATTCGAAATTCCCCGGGATCCTAATTTCTAAGGCAGGTTTTGACCTAATTTGCAAAGTAACGACTTTGGGTCGTTGCAAATGTCCATAAAATCAAAAAATCATGTTGGATGTTTATCTTATCTTTGGACCAACTGACTATTAATGAAAATTGATCTTGACAGCAACATTTCTTGAAAGAGAATAATATATAAAATGGATAGAATTTGCTAACATGCTTTTTTTTGAATCCAAATAGTTTATAATAATAGATTTCTTCACTATCTATTTTAACCAATCTTATGTTGTAATAGGAGAAATAGACCATTCAAATGATTGTGGTTTAAGTTTAAAAAAATATTGAAGAGTCTAGTCTACAGTCAAAGTTATAACTAGAGGGATAGAAGAAGTTATTAAATCGACCATTCTCAAGGTAGCAGTATGGGTCTCCTTATTTACCCTAATGTCGGGCTGTGCCCAATCCTATAAATATATGTGCATATACGCAATAATTAAAAGTGCAAAACCAACTAAAAGTTACCTTACTAATTCAATATGATTAAAAGTATTGTGCAGCTTTACATATACAGTAATAAGAATATTGGGATGAGGAAATGATAATGTTTAAAATTTGATAAAGTTACAATAACTAGCATATTAATTATAATTAAGTAAAATTAAAATCATCACGCATATGAGTCGATAATACTCAACAGATAGCTAACGCAGTATAAAATAAAATAAATACAAAATTTTCAATTCATAGTGACTGCAACAAACTACTCCTAAAGATTATTGGGAATTCAACCCATATACTAATATCAAAAATAAATTGATAAAATCCTCACAATATGAATCATCATGCAGCATAACAGCACTACCAAGGTAATATTAATGTGCAACAATAAGAAATCTAATCGCTCACATACAGCCCACCAACTAAGTCACATAATCATGACCACAATCACCCACATACCGGGGGGGTAGCACTTACCAGCATATGTGAATGATATATAGATTTGATTAAATTAAAATATACCTCACGGCTTGCGATGAAATTGGAAAAATAACAGTCCACGTGCTCGCAACGACGTGCTCATCAACCACGATGTCCTAAAGTGCTTACGGTGCATCGGTACTCCAGTAGAGTACTGTAACAATATTATTTTCAAGAGAAAAATAAATTTTTCTCCCTATAAGGGGGTATAAATAGACATCCTGGTGCGTCGAGACAGCCATATAGACGTGTCTAGACACCCAAGTGCTATACGAACAATTTGGGTCATTAAATGCAAAATTGGCTCAATTCTAATCTGAAACGTGTCTGGGCACATTTTGATCGTGCCTGGGCGCAGCACGTCTGAACTCCCAAACTGCACGTCTGAACTTATTGTACGTTTGGACTCACAAACTGTGAATCGGGACTCGTTATGAATATGATTCACATACAACGTATATGAATGGTAGAATTAAAATATTAAAAAAAATATAATGTTAATTATAATAATATTATTAATAATGATGATAATAATTGTAATTCATGTTGATGAGATTTTTGGGATGTTACATGAACATCACTTTATGATCCCACACTTTATTCATAAATTATTGGAAGTGTTATTTGTCATAGTACCACTTCATGCTATTCATTTAGTTACCTGATTCCGATCAAGTTGTTCCTTGGATATTTTGATATGAGAAGTCATTTATGAATATCATGCCTCAAGTCTTTGTATATTGACACTATTAGGATCTTCAAATGTTGATTGGGTTAATAATCGTATCATCCGCAGTTCATTGCATTGGCCTTCGTTGTTTCTTGGAAATACCTTTATTTTCTAGCACATCAAAGCAAAAAATTCCACACACTCTAGCAGATCTCACATTTGAGCTATTTTGACTATCCCAATTATTGAAAATATGGGAATTAGTGGCATTCACAATACATGACGATTGAAGTGCTGTTTCCCCTAATAACATATTCATGACCTTACCAATTACATCAAGATTGATTGTCACTATAGGAAATAGCAGAATACCTATGGTGCTTTTTGTATCATTTCAGTATCAACCTCTGGTCAAATAGCTCATATCTTTTCAAAGATACATCTTCAAAGCCATTTTTAAGAGATATTACTCAATTAAATTAGTATTTGTCAAATAATCATAAGGGCATGTTCGTTCCAAGCTTATATTGACTTAATTAGTTTAATTTAATTTATGTAAGTTGTCTAGATTATCTGGAACATCAAATAAGCAAATAAAAAATAAGTAAAAAATCAATAAAATCAAAAAAGTCAATAAAGTAAAAAATTCAAAATGAAACAACACTGCCAACATACGGTTATCAGCTTAGATTAACTAATCATTAATTTATTTAATCCCAAAAGAAATACCAAACAAGCAGCCCCTAAGTTTAAAAGGGAGTTAAATCAGAAAGTAATAGACCGAAGTTTATATATAGTAAAAAAGATTATTTAATGACAAACGTATTAATTTTTTATATTTGGCCATTTTGTCTCTATACAGTACTATTATTATGCTTAGTACAACTAATTTTTCCAAATGTTTCTAACATGAAGTCCTCGGTACTCGTTGAAAGAAATCTAGTTGAACAATATAATGACTTAGGGAATGCAACTTACAAGCCCTATGAGAAAGCGCACGGCAACCTCGCCAGACCTAACTGCTTGGTATTGCATCCAGGATCTCCTTAAAGCTTGCCGTCGAGCCAAAATTATTACTTGAAGAGGACACGCCAACAAGCAAGAGCATCCTGCGCTTTGCAATCTTAGGAGCCTTGAGCTTCTCCGCATCAATAACCAACTCAATATCTTCCGAAAAGGGTAAGCCATTAGCAATGCAGGACAGCACCTCTAAAGCTCCCTCCACTTTACTTCACTCACTGACCATGGCTCGGAATCTCTGCAACGATCTCACAAATCATAAAACTCTCAGCTATTACAACTAATTTTGCCGCAAATCACTGAATCGGTGATAAACACTAATGATACTCGGAATCAATACCAAATGTTCAAGTCACGTTACCTCCTTAAACATGTACGAGGTCTCGTGCCGGCCATTCACCGTCATATGGAAGCCCTCAATCCCTGCCCACACGATTGCTGGAGAATGCGTTGCCTTCGGTGAAGGGGAAGTTGATGCTCACATGAGAGCTCCTATTCCTTCCATCAACGACACTCTCGCCAGATCGTACATTGCAGCGAACAAGATCATCAACTGCGCAGCAGTCGTTTTCAGCAGATATACGCTCGTCAATTTACAACAACTCCGTCGAACGTCTCCTTTCGAGAGTAAGAACGTTACCTTTCAGATTGCCGTCGGTTTCTGGGCACCACTGCCATTCGATCTGCTCCGGATCCGACGTCCACGAGCTCTGAGCAATGGAAGATGAATCGGCGCCGGCGAGGCTGACATTGTACCGAAGTACGACAGGCGGCGGAGTCCCGCTTCCCACGAGGTCGATGTAGAAGGAGCCGTAGGGATGGCGACCACATTGATGGCAGAGTTCTCGATAAGGCCGCAGGGAATCATGAGGAACGTGCCGTTGATTCCTCTGAGGGCAGCAGATGAGAAGGGGCAGGGAATCAGTGATGCGTTGGGGGGCGTGGGTTGGATATCTGCGGCGAGATCGTTCCATATAGAGACGGCCTCGCGGGCTGCGTCGGGAGAAACGAGGGAAATGATGTGCGGCCATGCGATAGGAGCGCGATCTTTAGGAATGGAAAGGGGCGGAGGGCCGAGGGAGTGACGGCGCAAGGCGGCGGACTTGGGTGCGAGGGAGTACCGGAGGAGAAGGAAAGACGGCTAGGAAGAGAATGAGGATTCCGCCGGACCACCGCTTCATGGAGAAGAATAGTTTTTAGGTAAGAAGGATGGCTGAGAGCCAGACGCTAACGGCCTGCAAAGAGGCAACCTGCTGCCTTTGCTGGAAGTTAAGTCTTCCACTCTCATCACTCCGACGACTCCAGATTTGAGGCCCAAATTTTCTCAAATTTTTTATTTTAAAAATTAAAAATAACATAAAATAATTATGGCTCCCTTACACAATAAATTATAAGAAATGATAATTTTTAAATCAATATAATTTTTTTAATCAATACTTAATTTTAATTTTTAATGAAATAGGGAAGTTTGGAACTATTTTTATATATTATAATAATTAATTTAATTTTAAGAAAAAAGATTACTTTAAATAAATTAAAATATTTAAATTTAAAATTAAATTTAATAAACAAGAATAATAAATTAATAATTCTAAGAATTAGATTATAACATCTATTTAATTATTTATTTATCTATAAATATATTTCTTAAATGAATTGTTTTTATCTTTATTTTAAAAAAATTTAAATACTTTTAATAAGTTTTATATATCTTTGAACCTTCAATCTTAATTCACTTTAATGAAATATTCAAAATTTTATGAATTAATGATAATAGAAAAAAGATTTCGTTAATTTTAATTATTATCAAATTATTTTATATTATTATTCAAAAATTTGAGAAAATTTATTTATATTTACTATGTTTCTACCTATTCTTTTAATCTTTCTCTCTCATATATATACATATATATACATATAAATATATATATATATATATATATATATATATATATATATATATATATATATATATATATAAGATTATATAGATATATGTATAATTGTGTTAATTCATTTTGAGAGATATTTACAATATTTACATAGAATAGCTCTTTGTAATTTTTAAAAAATTTTCTCATGCATTATAGGGATTTCATACTTGTTTTATATATTAGAATGAGTTAAAGGTAGAGAAGAAATCAATATCAATTTTTAATAAATAATATTGCAAAATCTAAAATTTTGAGCTCAAATCCTATCATATCAATTATACAAATATTGCATTATATATATATATATATATATATATAACCATGAAATCCGCACAATGTGCGGAGCAACAAAAAAAAATTGTCTTGGGAGAATATAAAATTTACGTCAAGAAAGATAAAGGAGAAGACGAAACAACATTTCCCATATGCAACTATCACCTCCACCTCTATCCTTGACTGACAATGAAACATATGCTATGAAATGCTTTGACTTATCCTTGACTGAACAAAATTATCAAACTTTCTGATAGAATAATGTTTCAAATTATCACTTACGTTTATAAATACGTTGTATTTGGCGAATATGAGATTTAACCTACAAAATTATGTGCAAAACATAATTTTAAAAAAGGGTAAAAAGGATTGCGCATCGCATTGAGTTCATAAAAGAGCTCGAGGTTGAAAGCTAAGGCTAGGGGTTGAGAGAAACAGAATCGACTGCAGATCAAGTGTGTACAAATGAAGACAATGAAGGTAGCACTCATTCAAAACCCTAAGACCGTCCAGATGATTAGAGTAGTGCTCACATTTTCGAAAATGTAATTGCATTTCCAAACCAACAAATCCGAAGCATAGGCGATTGATGGAAGACGAAAAAAAATGACAGACAAAATGAAGAACAAAAAATTACCATAAATTCGGACGAAGGGTGCCCAGATGCAGGGACCACGACCATCCTTAAGCACCATTTATTAGACTTGGAAAGCGGGATGCCGATCTTGTGTACGCTTGGAAGAAAAGCTTACTCCACCTTCTTTTAATCCTGTTAAGCCAAAGAGACTATATGCGATCAGACGATTTTAATGTGCAATTTAAGGTGTGATGACCCACTTAAGTAGTAATAAGTGAAACTCTTAAACATCGAGGCGCCTTTTCAGATAACGGTGGAGTTCCTGATAAGAACTTCAAAGTTAAGCGTGCTCAGGTGGGAGCACTCCCGGGATGGGTGACCTGCTAGGAAGTTATCTTTCGAGGGCCAAAACCGTGAGGCCTTTCTGGCTAAGCGGACAATACCTTGGTGCTTAAGAGTTTGGGCTGTTACAAATGGTATCAGAGCAAATCATAGGGTATCAGATAGGAGCTAAGTGCCATACATGCCAAAGTACCACTTTATGTGAGCAGCCTCTTGAACCCATGATGGTTAAGGTGCTACATGGTTGTGGGTACCTCTTATGCATGTAGGGGTCACCTCTAGTCCTATCTACCCAATGGATGGTTCTTGGATCTGTGTGTGGATACTGACGAGGACGGTCAGTTTCTTAAGTTGGGGAGATTGTGATGACCCATTTAAGTAGTAATAAGTGAAACTCTTAACCATCGAGGCGTCTTTTCAGATAATGGCGGAGTTCCTGATAAGAACCCCAAAGTTAAGGGTGCTCAGGTGGGAGCACTCACAGGATAGGTGACCTGCTGAGAAGTTATATTCTGAGGGCAAAACCATGAGGCCTTTCAGGCTATAGAGGACAATACCTTGGTATTAAGAGTTTGGGCTGTTATAAATGGTATCAGAGCAAATCATAGGATTGTCAAATATGAGCTAAGTGTCATATATGGCAAAGTACCACTTTATGTGAGTAGCCTCTTGAACCCATGATGGTTAAAGTGTTACATGGTTGTGGGTACCTCTTGCGCCTGTAGGGGTCACATATAGTCCTATCTACTCAATGGATAGTTCTTGGATCTGTGTGTGGATACTGACGGGGGACGTCAGCTACTTAAGTTAAGGAGATTGTGAAGACTCACTCAAGTAGTAATAAGTGAAACTCTTAAACATTGAGGTGCCTTTTCAGATAACGATTGAGTTCCTTATAAGACTCCAAAGTTAAGCGTGCTCAGGTGGGAGCACTCCTAGGATGGGTGACCTACTGAGAAGTTATCCTCATAGAGCAAAACTGTGATGTCTTTCTGGCTAAAACGGACAATACCTTGGTGGCTTAAGAGTTTGTGGCTATTACAGCAGTAGCTTCACTGAAAGGGCTACGTTGAGTATTTATAGCCAGGGAAGAGGCTAGGAGTGGTCGCCATGGTTGGGAACCATGCCGTAGGCTTGGGCAGGACTGTCTCTACAGCCCACCCTAAATGGGGTTAACCCCAGCCTCAGGGGCGCCTAGGAGGGTTCGGCCATTAGGGAGGGGAAGGACTCTAATGGCCTGGGAAGTGGCAGACAAAATCGACGTGACAAATATTGGCGAATCTTCTCGATCGGCTCGGAGTCAAGCGGGGACGAAGGTGAACAGCTGGGAGTCGCCCTCAGCCGTATAATCTACGAAGCCGTTGGGATTGAACGTTTGATGAATCCTCATATAACAGAATCGCGGGGGCGCCTTCTCATCCGTCGGATCAAGCATTGGATCCGACGGGCGCTAGAGGATCGGGGCCCAAATGATCAGTGCCGTTTGAACGTATGCCATGATTGTGCAAACGCATCCCGTGGCTATTATGGTTGAGCCGCTGTCGGGACCCCGCAGCGGATCTGCCGCGGTCCCGACAGCAAATCCTGGCCTATTTTAATTTTAATTAAATAATTAAATTTAAATAATACAAATCTAATTAATAATATATTAAATTAAAATTAATTTTAAATCCAATTTAGGCTTAAATGAGCTCCAAAAATTCCTAAAAAATTCACCCATGGCTAATTAGGATATGAGAAATTCAAAAATAAAATCAGATTTTAATTTGAAGATCAAAAATAATTTCGATATTTTTCCAAGGCTCAAAAATAGGCACCAATACTAAAATTCTCAATTTAACTCTGATTGATTTCAAACTTCCAGGGTTAGGTTTAAATGACCCATTGAGTTTAATTGAATCAAAAATAAAGTTAGTTTATCTTAATTAATCTTGATTTAGATAGGGTAACAATTAGGGTTGTTACAATTAGGGTCATCCTTGGTTCCCTTTTGTTCAAAGGAGTAGGTCTGAATACCTGATTTCGGCCAGTACAATTAATTTCTACACCATTGATTGTCTTGAAAGCATTACATTGCTCATATCGGTGACCTTGACGATCACATGTAAAATATTAATGATCATAATGATAACACTTTTTATAAGGATGAAGCCTTTGACATTCTTGATTTTGGTTGACATTTTCCTTAGCCTCCATCTGGTAGGCTCTCCTTGATTAGGACGGTGGCACTTGAAGTTCTCATAATGATGGGTAGGAGTAAATTCTTTTCTCTTAAACTCCTTGCTGACTTATGGTGTTCAACCACTCTTGCAGTCTCTACCAACTTCTCAAAATTAGTTATCTGTAAGGGAAAACATGATCCTTTATGGATCCATGCAATCCACTTAGAAGCGATAACTCTTGTCTTCTTCCGTCGATACTGAATTTAGGGTAAAATGAGCTAGTCTTCTAAATTCTGCTACATAATCTGCTACTGATCGTCTCCTTGAGTTAACTTCAATAAGGAATCCCTAATGATATTCTTTAACAATGGAGGTACGAAGGTTTCTTTGAAAGCTTCAACGAACTAATCCCATTCAATATCTCTAATTCATGCTCCTAAAAGCGAGTTTCTCTGATATTATCCCACCTATTCAGCTTCGCCTTAAAGAATATGTGCAACCAATAGTATGGTTTGATAGTTTGGACAGTTTATACTCACCAAATTTTTCTTTACTGTCTTTAGCCATGCTATTATGTCTATTAGAGACAGTGTTCCGTCGAATATATGTGGTCTCAATCTCAGGAAGCTATGTAGCATTCCATTGCTAGACAATCGGTTGGAATTGTATGAGTGTGCAATTGGAGATGCAGATGAAGTGTTGGCAGTAACAGATGGAAGAGCAGACACCAACCTTTGTATGGCTAATGTCTGTTGATTTAACGTATTCATTATACTTCTCATAGAGACTGAATCCTCCGTATTATTGTCGTTAGGTATCATAATCTCATTATTTGAGGGATTACTAGCAAATAGGATGTCATTAATTGGCGTGTTGTTAGGAGGTAACAGGATTCATTTTCTAAAAATAAAGATAAGCATTCTCAGTTTTATTGAAAAGATTTAGAACATCGTTAACATTTTATTGTGCTTTAATCAGGAAATTATTACAACTTAAGAAACATAAAGTAGAATCCTTATTATAATAAGGATCTTAGCCTATATACTTATTGGAAAAAGCAATACAAAGTCTTCGTAGGAGAGTTCACGATGTTCTTTTTGAAGTTTCTTGAATAAACTCGTGTATGTGTCAATCCACCATTCTTTTGTCAGATTTTGTAGAAGACATAATACTATCTCTACCTTAATATTATCTAACCATCCCATAATATTAAAAATTTGATCTACTCTTATGAGCCATTCCTTAGCCAAAATGGGAAAGTCAAGCCCTCTATAAGTGCCTTCCTCTAGCAACTTATTTAGTACTTGTGCTCCTTTGTCAAATACTCCTCCTATGGATCTCCTTTGCTTCAAACCCAATTGGGTTTCGTATTTCCAGATGGTCTCAAATTCTTTTAAGTAAATCATAAACACCATTCTTTTATGCCTATAATTATCATCAAATCCCTTTAATTTGTTAAGCGTATATATTTATTATTTAGATATTTGTACTTTAATATATTTTATGGTTTCTCATTCCTTACTTTATTCTGAGTTATACTCATAATGACATGGATATTATTTCAAGTATTTATTTAGTGATGAAGTGGCAGAAGAACAATCCATTAGGTAGAGAGGAATGCAAATTCCAATTTAACACCTTATGGAATTCTCTTATACCAACTGTGGAAGCCCTATCCCACCATGATCCTGTTAACTATTAAGTTAACATGATTACGGTGGAGAGGTCACCTAAACGGCAAGGTCCCTACTTATAATTAGATTAGGCACACATCCTAATCCATCATAATTAAGGACTTTGTCATTCTCAAAGCAAAATTTCACTAAATGAAAGATACATGAAAGCAGAGTGTGGAAGCAAAAACATAATATCCATTCATCACAATGTAAGAGGAACTAAACATTCAACTTAGAATCAGTAAAACAGTAAAAAGTAAAGTTAACCCTATATTACAACATGAAATTTAAAGGAATTAAGCATAAAATGAAAGCTAAATGTAAGCACTCATCCTAACAAAGCAGAAAATGAAATCTAAGGGTCTTCAATCAGCTTGAACCTCCTCTTGAATCCTGTCTTCAGAAGCTCCCCAATCTCAAAAAGCTCAGAATCTACCATTGTCAATTTCACAGTGATAGGGCCCCTAGCCAACAAAAGAAAAATCTAATTAGACAATAAGTCTAAGCACATTTTAAGCTGCAAATTTTATTATATTATTTAGATAAAACTATTAAAACATAACATACAAGCAAGTATATGAGCAGAATGCATATTAAAGAAAAAAGTAGTTATAAACAATCAGTCTATAACTTAACAAAATAGGAAGTGAGCACATACCTCCAAGCATAACTGCAACAAGATTAGTTATAAAAATAAAGACTAAGTACTAATATAATTGAAAGAAAACTCAATCTAAATATACTTATAATCAATAAAAATACATGCTAATTGACATAAAGTAAAAGCATATATGAAATAATTAAGTAATTGAAAGTCAAACTAACATTCTATGAATGTAAACAAAAAGTAAAACTAACATACTATAAGTAGAAGTAAAGCTAATAATGCAGAAGAATAGTAAATAAGAAATTGCTGAAATATAGACTAAAACAGAAAGTATGAAATTGAAATTACTATGACTTAAACAAGATAATTAACTTAAAGTAGAAATGCACATAAATTAGTATTGCCAACAAAGGGAGAAAAAGGATATGAAGTATGAAGTCTAACAAATACCATCATAGCCAGTCTTAGGCATAGGCTTGGTTAGACTTGCTTTAGACAGACGAATACCATCCTAGTCGGTCTTAAGTCTATCTTTGGACTGTACTAAAATATAAGTACGGAAAAAGACATACTAATTAGGCTACATTCTAATAATTATATATTCAACTCAATAATGATAATGACATATACAAATGCTACTATGTAGAATAAGTTTGGTGACCACCTCATCGTAATCATGTTAACTTAAGAGTTAATATGACCACGACGGGGAGCGGGATGCCACACCTACCCTCGGCGCAACCTCCTACCGGTAGTAGCTTCCCTGAATTGCCCCTGGTCATTGAAACCATACCTTTCCTTCGGCCCGAGCCTATCTCCCAAACCCGAGCTCTGGCTTACACCCCCATTGCTCCTAAAGCTTAAAATACCTCCAGGACCTCACGATGAGTCCCTTTGCTCACTGTAAACTCTCAATTGCCCAGCCAAAGTCCTTCGGAGCTCCCAGCATCTAGCCAATTTTCTGGCATTTCCAAAGCTTCGAATTGCTGATAGAGGGTCTATCTGGTGTTCAGACTCCTTATGAACCTGTGTAACAATCCTAGGTTGTTACCCTAGCTAAACCTAGTTTAATTAAGCAAAACTAAGTTCTAATTTTGATTTTATTTGACTCAATGTGTCATTTAAATCTAATCATAGAAGTTTGGAATCATTTGGAGCTAAAATAGAAAATTTGATATTTTTGACTATTTTTAAGCTCTAAAAAATACCTAAATTATTTTGACATCCAAATTAAAATCTGATTTCATTTTTGAATTCCTCATACCCTAATTAGCTAAGGGTGAATTTTTGGGAATTTTTGGAGCTCATTTGGTCCTAAATTGGATTTGGAATATTTAAGAATAAATATGTATTATTTAATTAGATTTTAATTAAATTAAATGAATTAATAAATTAAAAAAAATTCTAGGATTTGCTATCGGGACCGCGACAGATCCGCTGCGGGGTCCGACAGAGGCGCACGGCTTTGAGCCAGTGGGATCACTAGCACGCATCTCAGCGCGTTTAATCCAACGGCTCGCATACCGCGCGCCGTGATCTGATCACGTCCGCCCGATCGGCATCTCAGATTGGATGCTCGAGATCCTCTCCGCGTTTCCATTTTTCAAATCCCCACATCAAACCGTTCAAACCCAATGACCTCGGCATCAGACGGTGGAGGCGAGTCCAGTCATCGTGGATTGTCGTTCTCACGATGATCCTGCCCGACAGTAGAAAATTCTCCAACCCAGCCACGTCGATCCTGTCTGCCACCCTCCCGCCAGGTCAGCTAGACCGTTAGGGCCCTTCCCGTTGTGGCCGAGCCACGGGGATGGGTAGGGATGGCTGAGCCATTCCCTAATGGGCAATGGCGAGTGAACCCCGGGCCGAGCCAAGCTCCAAACTAGAGCCCTGGCATCCACTCCCTAGGTCTCCCCCAGCCTATAAATACCTTCCAAGCCTCACAGTGAGCTCCTTTGCTCACTGTGATTCCCCCCATCTCCCGGCTGAAGCAACTGGAGCTCTCGGCGATCAAGACGACTGGTCCTGCCACGTCTGCTGATAGAGGGCGTGGTCTGGCGTTCATACCCCCTTGCTGAGCTCCTGCAACCTTCTGGTGCAATCCAGGCCAGCTGCATTGTTCGTTATCCCTGCTTTTTTTCAAACCAAGGTATAGCCCATTCCCTTCTTTCTGTCGAGCTCAATTTAGCTTGGCACCTACTCGCTAAAGCCATAGATGATGTGTTAGGTCCCCTCCTTAGCTCCTAGCGGTCGTCAAGGACTTCTAGTGAGCCCTGGCAGTGCGCTAGACGGCATAAGCGCCGTCTGAAAGCCCACTGCCAGTCGGGCCAATTCGCTCAAATGCGGCGTTCTCCCGAGCCACTTAGCCCTCTGCTTAGTATCGAAACCCCTCGGCAATAATTGTAGACGGGTATCAAGGGTTAGGTTCGACCAGATCAATCGATTCGAATGGACTTGATCGATCCAGTCAAAGCTCTAAATAACAAAATGCACCGAGTAGCACCCCAGCAATTCAAACTACTTCAGGACCTCTATAGTAGACCTATCGCTCCCTCATTGATCCCTGAACGTGTGGGGATCAAGATCGAGGCGACCCGTGCACTCTGTGAGGATAATTTACTCATCATAGGTGTGCCAGCTGGAGGATTTTGGCTGAGCAGTCATCCAGCGATCCCGCACCTCCCAGTTAGGGCTTCTTAGGTTAATCGAAGCGTCTGGGGTCAGGGAATGTGTAGCCGTCGGAATCGAGGCGTGGCGTGACCGGAGCGCGGAGAATTTGGCGCTGGAAACCGGCCCTAGGGTTCGGGCTGCGGGCGCATGCGAGAGGAAGAAGACGACGATTTTGGGCCGGGTCGACCCTGACCCGCGCGGTTTGATTTCGGGCCGCGGTTAATTAATTAATTTTAGGATTGCATTTTTAAAGGTTGCCGATTTAATTGAATCATATAGTTTTAATTTAAATAAACATTCAGCTTAAATTATTTAAATACTTTAGTTATACAGATCTAAATGGTATGATCCAATATACCATTTGAATCAGAAATAATTCAAGAAATTTGAATATAAAATAAAATCTTAGATCAAAGGGTTGGATTTAAAATTTTTTGCCAAACTGTGTGCTGTCATTAATTAAATCATATAAAAATTAGTTAAGTATCCAATTGGTGAGATTGAGGGTTCTGATTGCTCCTTGTACACTAAGGAACAATATCAGACCCTTAAATTTTAATTTTGGATAATTATTTTTCTTAATCATTCCTTAATCACCTTAAATAAGGAATTAGTGAAATTATACCCTAATTAAGCTTTTGATTTGGATAGAGGTTGTTCCTAATATCATATTAGGTCCTATATTAACCTAAGTATAATGTTGGATTGCCCTAAGAATTCCTATTTCACTAATCACCCTAATTGTCTTAAATAAGTGATTTGTGCTAATAAGATTAATTAGGTCATCAAAACCAAATATAAGTATGTTTCCCATTTCAGTAATCAATATGAAACACATTACAATAGATTTGGATCAATTTGAATAAATAAACCCTAGCATCCCAATTCTTGCCTTATGAGGGGCATTTTGGTCATTTTGACCAAAATATGTTTTAAATGCTCATTGAAGCTTGGGAAATTCAGTAATCTATCCTAGGGTAGATTAAAAATATTCTCTGAACTCTTAGACTAATAGTAATGATAATGTGATTATCAATTCAAGAAATCTCCACTTAATCCCTAATTAAGACACTTAGATCTTAAGTGATCTTATAAGACTTATTTGGCATTAATCCTTGAATCTAATAATTAAGATGATTAAGTATTACCTTAGATATTAATTAGTCCTAAAAGAATCAACATGAGTTGATGTTTAATTTAATGCTTAAAATAGTCAATTTCAACCTTAATAAGCTCCTTATAGTTTAACTATGAACTTAGGTTCTAAAAGAATCACAATTGGAAGCTCTTAAGTTAAAACCCTAATTTAAAGTCTAAAGTGATCAAACTTTCAGATCTTTAGATCTTAGATCTTAGACTTAGAACTTCAATTTGAATTAAACTATCTCCAATTGAAATTTCTTAAATAATTGATTGTTTAATCTTTTGAAACCTTCCATGTGGGTATAGGATGATTCAATCTATAAGATAATGAGATTATCTTAAAGATTAAATGTAGATCTTAAATTCTAAAAATTTTAATCGATTGTTTTAATCTTATAATCAACAGAATAGCCTTTCACTAAGTTCTTAGTTCCTGAATCTTTCAACTTATAGAATTCCTTATCTTTAATTTGGGTAATAAGTGAGAAACCTAAACCTTATTTAGAATGTCACATTGGATTTTAGGATTTGAACTCAACATGGGGTTTAAGTTCTAAATCCTTAAATTTTGATTTACTTAATCAAGATTTGGGTAAGAGAGTAAAATATTAATAAAATTAGGTCATTGGTTTATTTATTTAAACCATATAGTCGTCACATGATTTGGATTAGAACTTGTTAAGTTATAATATTTAACTTTAAGGACGTAAATCTGAGATTCTACTCGATAGCTGGATATTGAAGATCCTAAGCTTGTATCTTCTCAGAATAGTTAGATTTAGTAATTAGACAATAACATATATCACATAAGTCTAGATTGAGTCTCTTGCTTACTTTGACTAGATTACTTTGCGCACCTTAGATTTTGAGCTTTATTCCTTGAGCATAATAGGAACACTTAGGATATGGATGATACATCCTAAGCTAGAATTTGTAAAGCATATATCATTTCATCAAGTTTTTCAGTATTTTCAGTTAGTATGATAGGTTCTGAGTATAGTGTTGCCACCTCTAGTATTCAGTACAGTATGGAAGTTACCCAGGCCTCAGAGAGGAACAGGGATGGCCTAATGGCTGGGTATTTTGATGATTTTCGGGCTAGGATGGCGATGCTATATCTTAGGCTTATTGCTACTCTAGTTCAGTTCAGTACACATTGCATGTTTTTGCCATATGTTTTAGTGGCTTTACTTACAGTTTCAGTTAGCTTTACCACATATTTCAGTGATTTTACTTTCAGCATTGCTTGCTTTGCCACATATCTCAGTGGCTTTTTTTTCCTTTTCTTAACTAGCATGTTGTATGTATACTCATATGGTATACTTATATATATTTGAGCATATTTAGGATGCTAGAATTGCATGTTTCCAGTACTTGCATTTCTTTTATATACTCAGCATGTGTTAATATGATCATAATCATATTAGGAGTGAAATTATCATAGTAGTTGTAGTTCTTTTGCTTTTAGCTTTACCTTGCTTACTTTCATGTCTTGGTATGTTATTTCACATACATGTTGAATGCTATAAATGGGTAGTTTATAGTTATCCTTTCTTTGTAGCTTGCTGCCACCATATACTGCTTGCATGTTTAGTTGAATTATAATGTGATATCTCTAATGTTTCAGTTCATTAAAATAGCCTAAAATGTACTTATACAATTGTCTAACTGTAACCTTTTTATTTTGTTGGCTGGGGCCCTAGCATTTGTGATACCGATAAATGTTAGATTCAGACGTGTTCGTAGGTAGCATCGTAGAGGAGGAGCAGGTTCAGGAGGAGGACTGTGCTGCAGCTTTTAGTTAGACCTTGCCATCTTTATTTCAATGAGATTTAGAGACATTTTTCCTTTCTCTTTAAACTTCAGTTTGTAATAATTAATCTGGATGTATTTCATTTTCTGCCCTGTAATGAGTTACTTTATTGCATTCTCTTTTTCTACTATGCATGCTTATGGATGTTACTCTCTCATTTATTGCTTCTGCCACTTTGATACTTGTATATTGATGATGTGATAGCCTTTGGTGACAAGTCCTTGGCTTAAGACAGGTTGGGTCTACCTGACTTTACTTAAGTTGGGGATTTGCCATAGTTGGAGCATCGTACTTCCTTATTGTCAGTACGGGGGCCCCACAACCTGCGCCTATTACTGGGTGAGCTCAGGAGCCTCTCAATTTATCTCAGTCGTGCCTGCGATCTCATCTTCAGGTACAGCCTCTTCCCACTGAGCTGTGTAAGCTTAGCCCATCAATTGAAGCTCTCAATTATTGCCTCTGGATGTCATCTAGTTCCCTTAGCCCGCTAGGAACATAACCCGATCGTTCCCAGGGTCTGAGCTAGCTCCAATCGGTTATATTGATCGATCGAGCTAGCGGCCGAGCCATAGTTGAGTCCGAGAAAGGACTCAGTGATTGGCTGCACCCCAGGCTGCGAAACCTTGGGGGTTCGACTCGCCTCATCTCACTGATGGTGTAGGGATTGAGCCCCATCCATTTAGTAGCTTCTGTGAGGAGAATTACTTCCTCACAGTGAACCCTAACTCCCCTCCCTTAGTGCGTCTCGATCGAGTAGCACCCCGGTGATCCAGCGTGTCCCAGATGGGGGTTCTTACTCAATCAATGCGTCTTAGTTCCTTGAAGGTGTAGCCATTGAGATCAGGGCGCGGCGTGGCATGTGTGTGGAGAATTGCGCATCTGAAGCTAGCCCTAAAGGAGCGGGTATTGGGCATTAGGTGTGGGGACGATGCACTGGCGCATCGGGTCGGGCCTCTCCTGACCTGCGCAGTTTGATTTCGGGCCGCGAATAAATAAATGAATATATGGATTTAATTTCCTTATGTTAATTAATGGATAATAATTAACCTATGGTTTGATTTAAATAAAAATACAGATTAAATTAATAAAATAACTTTAATTATACTTATCCAAATGGTATGCTCTAATATACAATTTTGATCAGAAAATGTAAGGAATAATAATATAAAATAAAATCAAGAATCTAATGGTTAGATTTAAAATAATTGCCTAATATTTCTCTATTTTTATTTAAATCATAATAAATTCTTTTAATATCCAAAAATATTGATTTAGGTCTCTGATTGTTCATAAGACTATGAAGAACCTAATTAAGCCATTAAAAATAATTAGAGACCATTAGAATTGCTAATCACCTCTTAATTACTCTAAAGTGAGATTAGTGAGTTAAGCCTTAGATTAATCTCTGATTTTGGTAAATCTAGTTCATAATGCCTTATTAAGTATAGTAGAGCCTATAAATGTATTTGAATTATTCTAGTATGCCCTAATTTCCTTAATCATCTAAATTAGCTTTAAATTGTAATTAGTGATAATTAAGTTAATTAAGATATCAAAATCCTAAGATAAGTATTTATTCCACTTCATTTATCAATATAGAACTTATTAGGATACACTTGAATCAATTTAGATGATTAAATCTTAAAATCCCATTTTTAGCCTTAAGATGAGTATTTTGATCATTTTGGTCAACATAAGTTTAAGCACCCCTTAAGCCTTGAAAATTTCAGTAAAGTATCTCTAATTAACTCATTAGCATCTTCTTGAAGTGTCATGTTAGTAAAGGTGAAGTTTAGTAAAGAAATCTTAAAGGGTTCTTATTAAGATCTTAAGATCTTAAGAGTGCTCAAAATCACTTTCTTAAGAAAACAAACCTAAATAGCTTAATGTTAAATCTTTAGTTCAATCACTTCATTAAGTTGATTCATAAATTACAAATCTTAAGTAAATATTCTTGTAACTTCTAAATATAGTTCTTAGTTAGATATAAAGTAATCAAACCTTAGATCTTAGATCTTAGACTTTAGATCATTTGATTGAATTGAATTACCTTCTTTGGAATTCCTTAAGCGATTAACTGTTTAATCCTTTTGAAACCTCCTTGTGTGTGTAGGATTTATTCAATCTATAGAATAATATAATTATCCTAAAAATTGAATGTGGATCTTAAATTTTTAGTTCTTACTTAATTATTTATTCAATCTATAGAATAATATAGTTTTTGAATCCTTTAACTTATAAGATTACTTACATTTAGATTATGCTTGAGTGTGAATCCTAGATCCTCATTAGGATACTACTTTAGATTCAGGATTTGAGCACCAAAGTGGAGTTTAGATCCAGGATCCTAAATCTTGATTTACTTAATCAAGATTTGGGTTAAGTGAGGAAATCAATAATAATTAACTCATTGATTTATTTACTTTAAACACTTATAGTCCTCATTTGATTATGAATTAGAACTTGTTAAGTTCTAAATGTAAATATTAAAGTCATGAATTTGAGATTATACTCGATAGTTATATATTAAAGATCTTAAACTTGCACCTTCTCAGAATAGTTAGATTTAGATAAATTAGACAATAATAGATATCACATAAGTCTAGTTGAGTCTCTTGCTTACTTTAACTTTGATTGTCTTTCACATCGTGAATATTGAGCCTTATTCCTTGAGCATAATAGGTGAACTTAAGATATGGAAGATACATCCTAAGTGAGTATTTAAAAAGCATAATATCCATTCAATTCTTTTAGTATATTCATTCCAGTATGGTATGTCCTAGCTTAGCCTGCCTCAATAGTTCTAGTTTTATTATAGAATAGACTCGGATCTAACCCAGTGTTTGACTAGGATGGATACATGTCTTATTCTATAAGTTCAACTCGAACCTAGCTCTGATGATGCCTATGATAGACACATGTTGGACATTCTGTTCAGAGGCCATGTTTGGCCTATTTTTAATATAGTAGTACTATGTTTTATGCTTACTTTTACTTCTATTCAATTTCAGTGCTTTGTTTTGCTTTGTCATATGTCTCAGTGGCTTTACTTTTTAGCTTATTTATGCTCTTAACTTGCTTTTGCCATATGCTTCAGTAGATTTTATATATTAAATCTGTATGCTTATATATATTTTTCTATTGAGTAGTATTAGATATTGGCATGTTTAGGATGCTAGCTTCATATGTTCATTTCAATACTTTTCAGTACAGTTTACATTTACAAACTCACCATATTTTCATGTGATCATAAGCATGTTAAGATCAGTTATTTTGGTACTTACAATTATTTTTACTCTTTAGCCTCATCTTGCTTAGTTTCATATTTTTATACATACTTGTTGCTCAGTTATAAATAAATAGTTATAGTTGTCCTTCTCTTTGTAGCTTGATGCACCTTATAATGCCTGCATGTTCAAAGTAATTAAATGTGATATTTTTAAATATTCAGTTCACTTAAATAGCTTAAGATGTACTTAAATAATTTATCTAATTGTAACCATTTTCTTTTATTGTCTGGGGCTCTGGCATTTGTGATACCGACAAATGTCAGATTTGTAGCTGTTCGTTGGTGGTTCTGCAGAAGAGGAGCCAGTGCATGAGGAGGATTTTCTCACTGGCGCTTAGTTAGATTTTCTTTTCCTTCTCTGTAATGAGTTTGAGAGATCTTTTTTTTTTTAATTCAGTCTGTAATAATTTAAGTTTGGATGTATTTACTTTTTACACTTGAACTGAGTTACTGTTTCTCTTACTCTTTATACTATGCTGTGATATGAATGCTATACTATACTGTTTTCTACTTCAGCTACTTTGATATATTGATGTATGTTTACAGTTCCAGGTGACAAGTCCTTGGCTTAAGACGGATTGGGTCTTACTTGATTCTACTTGAGTTGGGGATTTGCCATAGTTGGAGCACTGTACTCCTTGTGTTTATACTAATATCAGTATTAGCGTGGCCGCGGAGGGTACGGGGCCCCACATTCCTATACCTCAATTAGCTACTGATCTGGCAGTTTATATATAACAAAAATATCGGGATTTGAATACTCAAAATAAAAAAATATTCTAAGTATAGAATGATATCAGACTCTACATTTTTCAAACAAAAGCGATATGTAGAAGTGGAAAATGTAGATAGATAGATAATAATAAATAAGATAAATATACAATAATATTTTAAAAGAGATTTTTCATTGCAAATTAGTTTATTAGACTGTACGAAAATTTGAGCATAAAATTTAAATATTAAAGATGTCACACAAAACAAAGTATATAAATTAATTATTTGTTATATATCTCATGCATTAAAAATATTCCACTTGGTAAATACAGACCCTAAGGTATACGAGGGTTCACTATATATATAAACATCAACTTTCATTTACACATGCCTCATCATAGACTTATCAGTGTAGACTTTTTATCTCTCAAGACATCGAACCAGTCTCCGTTCTAACAATTGCTAGTACAAACTAAAAGGTGATCCACGATGAAAAATATAATTCATGCATCATAATTATCAAGCTATGCGTATGTACAATTTTATTTATGATATTTTAAAATATCAAAACAAATGGAAATAAACTTAAGTGCATTACTAAGCAGCAATATAAAACATTAAAGGCAAAGAGTGATATCACCCACATGATTTTAAGTTTTTTAAATTTGTTTGCTTGTGTAAATTTCTCTTAAATCTTTGTATACATATTTTTATTAAATGCGATTGCACAATTTACTAATTATTTATTTATTTTATAATAATTTATTATTATTATATTTAAAATAAATAATATTTAAAATATTAAGATAATATTGGTTTATTTATATAGTAAAATTTGAAATAACTTATTATTTATAAAATATGATTGTTTAATAGAGTAATATTTTATTTAAATATTAATAATAGTTTATCTATATATTATTAGGATAATATATTGTAAGAAATTAAGATATAATAAGATAAATTAATTTCTTCATTTCTTTTTCTTAATCATTTTCTTTCTCTCTATGAGACCCTAAAATTCACATATTTAAATTAGGCTTAATTATGACTTAAAAATAGTTTAATTAGACTTATGACAACATTAAGAGATCTAATAACACAATTATTAGTCAAATTGGACAATGTCGAAATATTTTAATATTAAAATAACACCATGAAAAGTATGAATATTATTCTGATCTCAGATCGAAAATCCGACAGAAAATTTAAATTTCTCACATTAAAATAAGCTAAATGTGCAAGTTTCGTAATTTTTGGACTTAAAACGGGGGAAAATGTGCAAAATATATTTGAAATTTTTATTTAAATTTAATTATTTCAATTTTCTGATATTTTTTAATTCAAAACCACGGGGATTCGCTGTCCCAGTTGGAACACGAGACAACGAATTTGTCCAACCGGGGTCGTTTAATTATGAAGAAATGGCCTGTGATCCGAATTGTCGTGTCCAAACCTAAATCCGATGGTTGGACCAAGCCCAGGTCGGTGGTCTGTGCCATGTGGATGCCAGCCACTGTGGGGGTACCGCGCCCCCCCACACTCCTAAACAGGGCGATTTGGACGAGGATGTGATCCTCATTTTAGCCTGGATTCATTGACGAGGTTTTGAGTCTGAAACTAGCCTCCAAATGTCCTCAATTTTTCTCCAGAATGTTTGTCAGTATTGAACTTTCAAGTTTAAGTACCAACTGTATCTTCCATCTTTTTTGAAATTTAAGTTTCATAAATCAATTTCATGTTATGTTCTTCAATATAGAAATTCCAATTTGTGCCAAACACACAATTTTGCCTCCAATTGAGAGAACGATGAATAGTCAGAGAGAAACTCTTATGTTGTGCAATGAAGGGGCTTTTGGTACCCAATTGTAGGCCTGGACGAGAGGAGTTCATTGGTGGTTGAATCACGACAAAAGGAGGTCGGACGATTCCAGAATCAGCTCCAGAAGGTGAAGGGTCACATTAAAAAATGGTGAAGATGAGCAGTAATTAATATAGCAAATGTTGTTGGACGGCCGACAATATTCGTTAGCAGTTAACAGGAATATTCGTTTAATGTTCTCGTTCAGTTAAGATTTTAACAGTTTTCGTCAAGGGTTTTGAACGGGGGACAGTTCACGGAAATGTGGACAATGAACAATAAAATTGCTGTAGCAATCGTTTCGATCATATTGTTAGACAATGTTTCGATCATACCGTTAGTCGCCGTTAAAAACCGTTATTCATAAATAAATAAATAGCATATATTTTTTATTTGGACACGGACAGTAGTAGTATTCTTTAATTTTTTTTTGGTAATTAAAGAAGAAAATAAATAGGTATCTAAATAAACCGAATCACTCTTCCTTCGACACACCGACTGCGCACGCCTGGCTCACGTGGTCCTTCTCTCCCAACCCGCCGTCCTCCGCCGCCTATTCCAAAACCTTCGCCCCTCCCCGGCATATGCAAAGGTGTTTTTTTTTTCTTCTCAACGCAGACTCTGCAGAGGCCATTGGCTTGCTCTTCTTCGATCCAAAGCACAGACACCGTAAGCATTTCCTCTGTACTTTTTTAAAACCAGATTATTGGATATTTAGTTCTTAACTAGATTATTAATCTATGGATCAGATTATTAATTTCTTCAATTCTTTGATTCAAACCCTAGAGCAGTGAAAGCTCTGAGTTGTTTGTTTTGCATATATTTTTGCTATATTAAATTTTCAATGGTTATAAAAAAGTAGGTATAATTTCATGCACACAGCTGAAATCATCTTCATTTGCATGTACAACACCCAACATTTTGTACACACTAATGTAACACTCAAAGCAAGCAAACAACACCTTAGTGGTATCATTTTAAAATATCCTTCAGATTGAGCTGTTTTGTTTCGTATCTCTTTAATGACATCTCAAAATTTACAAAAAAAACCATTGGTTATCTAAATATCTGTCGAAATCGGCCGACTTTCAATAACATCGCCCGACAATCTATCGGTTTTTTCGCGTTCGTTCTCCCGAAGCTCGCCTCCGCTGGATGCAGAGCCAGTGCTCCGCCTTCTCTTCGCCTCGCCTCGCTTCGCCTCGCCTCGCTTCGCCTCGCCTCGCCAGGTGCTCCGCCTTCGCTTCACCTCCCATTCCCATTCACTCCCATTCACTTTATTTTTTCTATGGATATCATTAAAAAATAATCTTCTTAGGTGCTTGCGATAAAATTTGTATATATTTTTTGTTTTGATACTTCTTAGTTATATTTTTAATTTATGTTTACCTAATTGTCATTCATACTAGGTAATGTTATTTTTTAATTTATATTTAAATCTCAGTATTGAGGATAATCTTACCTCAAGTATAATATAGCATGAATAACAATAAACCAAACAATATATATCTGAATAACATACATTTGTTATTTAAATAACACTGAACCAAATAGTACATGTTCTCTGAATAACACTGCTATCTAAATAACATACTATCTTAATAACTTTTCACTTGACATTCAACCAAGCAGCCCCTTTATGTCATTGTTTTATGCTTTAGGTGTTATTTGACAGGAAATATGATTCATTTCAAATATGATTTAGGAATTCCTCTAATGACGAATTTAATTAAATTGCAGAGGTGCTGAAGTTTAATAATAGATTCACTAATCATCGTTTTTTATTTTTTACCTTCGCAGCAAAATATCCTACAATTTTAGTATAGAGAATGCCGTCCTGATTATATATAACAAAAGAAAAGCGTGAAAGTACATTAATTCTCTCTCACCAGTTCTCACAGCTTGCAAAGAGTGCAAAAAGGATACAAATACATGACTACTGCTGAAAAGAAAAAAACTCGTTTAGCTGATTCTTACTAGCAATAAAAAACACATTCCAATAAGCAATTTGCTAGAAGACTAGCAAACAACGGTCTTAATTTGTGTCATTGCTAAAGCATTCGTACTTGTGCAAAGCTTAGCATTTCATTTATTTCAATTCAAATATACAAAATTGTGTTTTGGATGTTGGCACATTGCATCGGAGTACTAAACTCTCAAATGAAATGTATCATACAAGTTGTTACAAACATCAGAGGCCAAATTAGTGGAATATAGGTGAATGATTGTAGGTTTTATTGGAATGAAATAACGTAAAAAGATGGGAAGAGTGCCTGCCAATAGGAAAGTGGGGAGGAGGTGTGTGCTTGGGGTTTAGGAAAGAATTATTAGAAGGTTGGGAAGGGGAGAGGGGTATGCTGTGATGGCTGTATGGAGAAGGTATTTTTTTGGTGGATTGCAACGAAGAAGATGGCATGAGTAGGGAGATGAGAATTGTTTTTGGAGGGTTTTTAGTTGAACTTTTTTTAATCTTGAGGATATAACTATTGAGGGCCATGTGATCAAGAAGTGCAAGAGGTTCAAATATGTTGGCTTAATTATTCAAAATAATGGTTAAATAGAGAGTGATGTGATTAATATGATCCAAGCTAGTTGGATGAAATGGAGGAGCCTTCTGGAGTGTTGTGCAATCACAAAATCCCACTCAAAATTAATGAAACTTATTTAGAGCAGCAATACTTCCAACTATGTTATATGTGGCTGAATGTTGGCCAACAAAGAAGAAACTTACTGATAAAATAAGTGTTACATAAATGAGAATGCTAAGTTGGATGAGTGGGTATACTCGAAAAAATTAAATAAGAAATGAGTTCATTAGTGTATAAGATTAAAGAATGCCATCTTAGATGGTTCGCGCATTAAGTGTAGACAATCCAATGCTCCTATTTGTAAAATTGAGTATATGAATTTTACTCATGTAAAAGAGGAAGATCAAAAAAGACATGGGAAGAAATCAATAGAAAGGATCTTTTCTATCTGGACTTAAGGTCGGGCTTCTATTTAATTGTGTACAATGGATATAAATCATGTATCCGACCTCACCTAGCGGGACTAAGATTTAAGTGTTGTATTTTTTTCTGGGTTGGGTTCTTTTTTTTTTTGAAGGATGATGTGTGGTGTTATTCCAGTGTATGATTCACTATT
Source organism: Gastrodia elata (assembly GCA_016760335.1). Taxonomy (NCBI): domain Eukaryota; kingdom Viridiplantae; phylum Streptophyta; class Magnoliopsida; order Asparagales; family Orchidaceae; genus Gastrodia; species Gastrodia elata. Next base: position 1,271,620 of record CM028673.1, read on the forward strand.
GTGGTTGATTTAGAATTGCATGGAAGTGTAAGGAGGTACTTGCTATCTACAATTGTGAAGAGGGATATTGGTGGCTGAATGTGAAATAGAAAAAAGATAGGAAGGGTAATTAGCTGAAGAGGAAGGTTTTCAATTGTAACGATCAAGGAGTAACACTATGATTGTGATTGGTGCGAAAACAATAGATGATTGGCTAGGGAAGTAAGACCCTTGATTGTAGAATGGGGTTTTGGGATTCACTGTAGAGGAAAAGATAATAAGGGGAAGGAGATACATTGGAGGGATGAGACGATATATAAATCTTGCCCTTCTTACTTCACTGAATCTGTGACCATAAACTAGTAGAGCTAGCCAAAATATGATTCCCAAACATAATGAATCTAATAAATTTTTACTTTTACTTTTAAAAAAATGATCTCTCAAAAACATCATATAACCATTTCTATTTTCTTTAAGAGTTATGCTACATATCCCTAAATAGTCCCCAAATAGCTCAAAAAGTAAACTAATTTTCTTAAGCCTAAAATGCACTTTTGTGCTTGGGGTCTTCTAAAAAACTTCCTTTTAATCTATTTTCTTAAATTTATATTTGGGAGCTATGCGTAGGAACAGTTAGCATTTCTCTTTCGTAGTACTGTTTGGTAATCATTGCTACTAGTGTGGATTGAGATGACATGAAGGGAAGTTTATTTTCGAACTATTGAACTTTTAGAATATTTAATGATATGATACCTATCCTTGAATTTCTGGTTGATGACATGCACGACGAATTCACATATCAAAATATTGATGTTGTAATGCATCACAAAGTCTTAAATTTCTTCTTGTGGATCTTTAGTGCGCTCCAATCCTGATTTGATCTTGGTGTGCAAGCTTGCACGATTCTTTTGTAATTTTCATAAAATAAGCCTCCGACCAACTTAAAACTGGCAACCAAAAAATAGCTATTTGATATGTAAATTTTTATTTATATGTGATATAAATTTCTAGACTTAATATATTGATATAGATGTGCCCTATACTTGTGTTTCCATTGTGCATGATCAATTGAAACCCTCCTAAGCTATAGATAGAGAAGATCCTACTTTTTAAGGGTTTTTTCCCATGTATTTTTTGATCTTCCTCTTCCTCTTTTAATAAAGAAAAATTTCATAAACTCAATTTTTCTAACAGGAGCATTGAATTGTCTACGCTTAATATGGCTGAAAAATTTAAGATAACATTCTCTAATCTTATTTACTACTGGAGCAACTCCAACCTTGCTATAGATAAACAACTCATTTTTCACACTATTCTTACAAAAAAATCGGCTTTTAAATCATTTTCTAAGAATCAAAATATTCTCAATCTTGTAATGCAATGAAAGATCTTTAACTCTTAGTTTACTATCATTTTTAGAAAAACGGCTTTCGCATAACGAAATTTATGAAAAACTAAAGTAATAGGATCAAATTAGAAACTAGTGAAATTTAAAACTGAAGAAAGAGCACGCAAAAGGAAGAGTGGAGCAACACATTTTTGTATGTATTCTCAGTGAGGAGTGCGACCTCATAAATAGATATGCTGGTGTTACAATCCGAGGGCTCTGATGGAGCCACACAAATCAAACAATTAATGGAGAAAATAGCCTAGCAACTTTGGTTAGAGAAAAAGACAAACAAGGATACAGTGAATTAGCTGCCCTTTATTTAATTAAAACAATATACAAAGAAACTATGTCTTGAAGTCACAGAATTAATGTAGAGCTGTGATAAATATAATCATAAACACTCATAAAGTCCATGCTCTCTCTCAGACTCCTAGTAATCCAAATAGAGCAAATGGGCTACCGGGTTCAATTTTAAGATCACACCATTATGATCATATTGGATTAGGAGATCATGTATTAAAATTCCTTACATGTAGCATAATTGTCTTGATTATCAAGAGAATTTTCATCACAATGAGCCACCACATTATCCATTCCAATTTTCATAAGTCATTCCCAATTTTAAATCCAAGAAATAAAACCATTGCTTGGCAAAAGCTGTAGCAACAAGCAAATATCAAAAACATAAATCTTAGATGGTTCGCGCATTAAGTGTAGACAATCCAATGCTCCTATTTGTAAAATTGAGTATATGAATTTTACTCATGTAAAAGAGGTTTTTTACTGCACTTTCAACTAAAACGACTTCATTGTGTTCAATCACTTCTCATAACCAGACCGATGGATTACTATTTAATTTGATCATCTTTGTTTCCAACGGGAAGAACCATTAGATAAGATTTTATACATTTGGAACTTGAGGGACTTCTTTTTGATCGCGCACAATGGAAACAAATTACTAATTTGGTTGACCCCACCTAGTGGCATTAAATCTTGGTGTTGTTGTTGATGATGATTGCTTTTGTTTCTAACACAATCTTAACTTGAATTGTTAGGCAGTGATAAAGTTAATAGTGCAATTTTGATCTTATTATTTTTATCCTTATGAAGTTATGGTACTTGCCTTTCTTATGTGGTTTATGCTTAATTATATTCTGCGTGAAATTCTTGATGCACTTCATTAGTTTGTATGAATGTTTCACTCTCTCTGGAGTCATTGTACGGCCATATTTTATTTAATTAGTGCTTTATATCATTGTTGTTCAACAATGTCAGGTAGTTTTGTGCTTGGGATTATTTGAGGTAGAAGAAATAAAATGCCTTCAATTCAGTCAGCTTTGCCACCTGAGCTTGCTGACAATGTTATCAGAGTATGATCATCTTTTGACTTCTTCAAGACCGTTCTCAAATTTTATGGGCTGACATTTCTTTTGAACTAGATATTTAATTGTTTTTTTTTGCATGGTAGCTATACCGGGAGTGCTTAAGAAGAGCTCGCTATATTGGTCACCAGGTAATTTTCCTTGTCTAGCTGCAAACTTCTGGTCAGGTATATTAAAGACAGTTTAATTTTAAGCCCGCAATTCTGATTTTAACTTTTCTACAAAGTACATTACAATGGATCTCGTGTGTTAGCTCCGGAGATGAAAAAGCTAAAAAGACTTCCTTAGAGAATTTGTTACCATATGATTTGTCAGGTCATGCACCTAGACAGTTCAAAACCTTTTAAAAAGAAAAAATCAATTACTATGTTCTGGATAAGAAAAATTGAAATTCCTTTTTTATTTATTTTGACTTGTTTTATGTTGGCCGTCAGCTATCTAATTCAATCCTCCATCTTAGTTTCTCAAATGTTCAAAAACTTTATTAATCTCATTTGAGCAAAGTTGTTCTTCAATTGGTCAAGTGCATAAATGTTGTTCTCTATCTTACAAATGGAGTCAGCTAGTTTTTTCATTGAGATCATTTTAAGATTTTTATAAATTTTCCTTTTGTTTCTTACATAACTCTTGCATACTAATCATATTGATGATATTTAGACACTGTCGCTTACCTACAGATAAGGAATAGATGCTATTGTTCAAAGATGAGTATGAGAGTTTTAGTGATCGTTAAACTTTGTCCAGCCATTATGTGTGGAGTTAAAATAATTTTGATTCTAAATTAGGAATTTCAAGTCATCTGAGATGAAAAAGAATGTAGTCTTGGGATGAGCCCATAAAATCTTGTTTGTGAATATTTCTTAAGTGCATTTGTAATTGTGGTTTTATTATCATAATATATTGTATAAGAAATTGTGTAAACTAAAAGAAAATTTATTGTTCAAGGTTTTTAGAAATTAAATAAATATTTGAAGTTTTCAAATAATTCTATTCACCATCCTCTTGGATTGTGTACACAAATTTTTTATTGGCATATTTTCCTTGACATTGCTTAATGGTTTAACATCCATAGAGTGATTCTATGTTTAGTCACAGGATCATCTCTTAATAATTTTTGTAATGACGGCAAATCCACTATTGATTGTCATTCTTTGTAGTGTTTCTTTTGAATGGTGATATTTTGACTAGTGTTTTCAAAGCGCAGTGCGCAATGCACAATACAAGGCACATTGGTAGTTTTTTTGCTTTAGTGCGCAAAGAAAAATGTGCTTTAGTGAAGCAAGCATTGGTCTTGAAATTTCACTAATATTCTTACAAAAAATATCTTACTTAAATTTTTTTTTTTAAATTTTTTCAACATAGTTAACACTTGTATCATAAATATGCCATATAAATCACTTTTTTTGATAAAATCAGATGACTTTGTCTTAGGTTCATAGGCTGGGCTTCTTTATCGATCATCTGATAGGAAAACTACGTATTGTCAAATACCCTACGGGCATTTGTGCTTGATTTTATGTGCTTTGGTGTTGTGACCACCTTGCTAAAGAGCAGCTTCATCTAATGTGACTCGCAAAGCCATCTCTATGCTTTAAAACCAAAGTGAAGTGCTCTCTTATCAACACTGGTTTTGGCAATTGATAGCTACGTGAATTATAAACTTAGATGACAACTTTTATATTGCAGTCATAAAAGGTTAACAGGGAATTGTTAAGCAGTTCTTTAATGTGCGGAGTTTTACTGATCTAAATTTAGGATGTAATGTGTGTAATTGTTTTTAATATGTGCTCTTAAACCTACTTTTTTGCTTTAAAGAACCTTCTCTATAAACAACACCAATTGTCGTGACTCATTCAACTTTGGGATTGACAACTTGGAGATCTCTGCCTGCATGATGATTTCATAAGCAGTTTAATATATGCAGCTTTAAAGGCAAAGCTGAAAATTGTAATTCAAAATTTTCTAAAGAGAAATTTAGTTATGATAATGTATCCGCAAGCAATGGGAGAACAACGTGCTACACATGCAAACGGGGACATTTAAAATGGGAATGTACCCAACCAAGAACAAGAAGAAAGTTAAGTATCTTGCATAGAAATCACACAAAGCATTACAAATAACAGATAGACTAGGACAAAGAATTATACTACAACTTCTGAGGTTGAAGTGAAAGCAAATGTGCACCCCTTAGCCTTAAGCAGCTTATACGTATATGTGAATGAAGCAATCATTTTATTATTATAATAACAATAGCAATTAAACTTTAATTTCTATAAGTGGAACCATGAATTCATTATTTTTGTTATGCTTTATCAAATAGTAGCTCCTCTCTAAGCTCCAAATATGTGTGATTACCATGTCTTTTTTTAGTCTTTCTCTTCCTCTTTTAACATGGGCAAAACTCTTTAACCAAAATTAATCATTGGAGCATCTAATGATATTACGCTTAATATACCTAAACCATTTGAGACTACTTTCTTTGAGCTTGTCTTCAATTGGGGCTACTCTTGTGTTTCTTGGAATGTACTCATTTCCATCATGTACCTTTCATTTATACACTTATCCATCTTAACAATCTCATCTATGCAATGCTTATTTATTTGTATGTTTTAAGTTAACAAGCCAACATTCTTCCCATATCATATTGCTTATAGTTGTTTTATAAAACTTCACTTTTAGTGAGTGGGATTCTGCAATTGCACAACACCCAAAAAATGCTCATTTATTTCTTTCAACTTGTTCTGATTCTATTAATCACATTACCTTATTTTACCATAATTTTGTATGACTGAACCTAAATATATGATTCTCTTATTCATCTTGATAATATTTTATATTATCATTCAATTTATTTTGTTTTAGATCTATTAGGATGAAAATTTTAAATATAGGGTAATTTTCCATAACTCAAGTTTGGCTTTATTCTCACCTTCTAGCTTTATTGATAAGAAGAATATCGTTTGCAAATCACATGTACGATGACACTATATTTGATGCATTTAGCAAGGACGTTAATAATAATTACAAAAAGATACACAGTTAGAGCTAATCTTTAATGTAGTCTGATTGGAATAAAAAAAATCATTTGACAAAACTCTTTGGGTTTGAACACATGTAATAGCTGCAATATATGTCTCTTTAATAAGAATATAGGCATTATAAACCCTTTTCTTTTCAATTCTCAAATGAGCTTTTTAGGTAGTTTATCATACACTTTTTTAAAATAAAAATATAGGATAGAGATCTTCTTTCATTTCTCTAAGTATCTTCTTCAAACCTCATAACAAATATAGTGTCTTTATTGTTGATCTTTGAAACTAAATTGATTTTAAGAAATTTTTGATAGCTCCAAAAATTAATTAAGATTTGATGATTGTAATTATAATTTTATTTTTAGATTTACTGTGTTTATTTTGATCTTGATTAAGAAGATTACAAAAATCAAGGACTTGGAACCGAGGATTGAAGATTCTTGAATAATTTTATTTAGGGTTATCTATCTTTTATTATGTAATTTTTTTGTTGTAATCTTTAGTTTAGTATATAATTTAAGCTACCTTTGATAAAAAGAAAGCAAAATAAACTTAATTAAATTGCTACTTAGAATATTTAAAGTATTTGCGATTTGTTGTATGACCCTTAGTAGACAAATTGCTATATTTATAAATTATTTAAATAAATAGCATACATGTGATTGTTAAAAATCATTCACTGAACTTGTGAATTTCATTTAATGATCTGTGGTGGTTGCTTCAATGATTATTATTGCTTAGCAAATATCGTTGAAGTCTTGCTAACTAGATGGAATGATAAAGTCAACTAGCGATTGATCGTTCCAAACGTCTATATGAACAACATTATTAGACTTTATCATATTCGTTTAATGATTTGTTAAATGATCCTAAGAAGAGTGAATTGTTACCTATAGATACTCTTTTCTTGGAAAGATTTTTTGGGAAAATAAGTTTTATTAATAAACAGTATCACAAGTTTTGCTCTTTAGTCTAATTCTGTGATGTCCTGATGCCGGTTCAGCGAGAACTGTCCCAGCATTCAGGTGTTCACATACCGCAAGATTATATTGAGCAAAATTTGAAAGAAAAGGAACACACATATAAAAGCCAAAAGATAATTCTCATTCATTAGAATTCTTGATTACAAAAATGTGAGGGCCCGATGCCAGTTCGGTAGAAACCGTTTTGGCATTGGGTAACTGCTCACCGCAGGATCATATCAAGCAATTTGAGAGAAAAGAATGCGCATATAAAAGTAAATTATATTTTTCATTTATCTAAAGTTCTTATTACAAGTTCCATCATCGTACAAAACAAAAAAAAGAAAAAAAAAACAAAATAAGCATTTCAGCGCCGTTGTTGATCTTTTGAAAGCTAAGGTTCTTGTTTAACCTCTTCTAGGAGCACCTGACCTGGTATTGTACAGAAAATAATACCGGGATTTGAATTCCCAGTAATTAGAGAATACTCTAAGTACAGCAGTATACAACAACAAATTAATTTACGAAAACACGTTTAGCAGAGATAAAAAATGCAGGATAGGTAAGGCAACTGCGTAAAATAAGCGAGTAACTTCCTGCAACAAGTATTTATCATAAAATAACGGTTACTGATGTCATTTTCCAGTAACCGACCCCGAATGTTACTGATGTCATTTTTCCAGTAACAACCCCGAATGTTATTGATGTCATTTTCCAATAACAACCCCGAATGTTGCTGATGTCATTTTTTCAGCAACAACCCCGAATGTTACTGATGTCATTTTCCAGTAACAATCCCGAATGATACCGATGTCATTTTCCGGTAACATCCCCGAATGATGTTACGTTGGTTCCGAACAACCAACCAAGCTTCAAAACAAAATTCGGCTCAAAGCAAATATGCGAAGCAAAGCAGTAATAGAAAAATTGCAATATGTAATGCAAGTCATATACTTGGTACCTTTAGTCTTTTAGTTCAGAAATTCAACAGCTCGTATGAGTGACAGTTCGCTCAATCTGCATTTTAAGTTCCCGATATTTTTAAGTTAGTTTTGATTCTTTGATTCTGTTTGTCTTCTTCTGCTTTTGAAGTTCATTTAAATTAAGCTGCTGTTAAAGCAGTTGTTAAGGTGTCTTTATGATTATCATACTAATGTATAACGAAAAAGTCAGAATAATCGACGGTATTGACAAATAAAAATTAATAGTCATTTATAACACATTGAATCGTTCCCATTATTAATTAATGAGGATAATTCTATTGTGTATGACTAGCTAAAAAATTTGATAGTGAGAATAATTAAATTAAGAGAAAGCGAATGAGTTCTTTCAATTTTCTTTCCCTTACCTTAGATTTAGGATTGCCGGCACACGAAATGAAGCTGGAACGGGTTGGCCGAAGGGTTGCTGGAGCCGCTGCCGGGGGCTGCCAGGCTGACAGAAGGTGTTGCCGGGGACTGCCGGGCTGCTGGAAGGAGGCTGGAAGGGCTGTCGGGGCTGCCGGAAGGAGGTTGGAAGGGGCTGCCGGGCTGCTGGAAGGTGGCTGGAAGGGCTGTCGGGGTTGCCGGGCTGCCGGAAGGAGGAGGGTTGGCTGATTTGAGGAGGGGAGAGGGGAAGAGGCTGCTGAAGGTGTGGGGAGAAGAGGAGAGGGGATGGGGGGTTTTATAGGCGCACGGAAAGGAGCCACAACGTGCGCCAATTGGCGCCATAATGGTGCCAGGTCGGCGCCTGGCGCGGAAGCTTCTCCCGCCAGAGGGCGGGAGTGGGGCCGGGAGACAGGGTCGGCCCTCTGGGCCGACAACCTGCGCCAAAATCGGCGCAGGCAGGCGCCGAACATGCGCCAGGCTTCCGCCTGGCGCGGAAGCTTCTCCCGCCCGGCGCGGAAGCTTCTCCCGCCCGGCGCGGGAGAAATGATCGCTCCGTGCGATCAAAAAATAGGGGGGGGGCGGCGTATGAAGAAAACAGAGGAAAAAATAAATAAAAAAAAACTTAAATTTAAAATCTTCTCAAATTTCGTTGTTTGTCATCCGAATACAACGAAACTTGACACCGAGGTGTGTTACAACATGACGAACACCCTCGCGCCAAAATTTTTTGATTCGGAGCAAAATTTTATTTTATTTTAATTTTAGGGGTTTAAAACTTCGAAAATTTATCACGATCAAATCGATGCTCAGAATTTGATGAAACTTTCTCGAGCAACTTTTAAATAATATACTTAACACGTCGACACTGAAAACGATGAATTTGGACACGTATTTCAATATTTTTGATTTTCAGAAATTAGAAATTTCGAAGATAGAACGGGAGCTTCTGTCTTCCGGATTTCTCCTGAATTAGGGCTCTTTGATCCTTAAAATTGTTTCTATCAATTGGTAGTTTTGTTTGCCCTAAAGTGAAATTCCCCGGGATCCTGATTCCTAAGGCGGGATTCTGCCATAATTTGCAATACAACGGTTTTGGGTCGTTACAAAAAATCTCCAACGTTCCTCTTATAAAGTTCATCAAAGATGAACTGAAACAAAAGGAAAATAAAAATAAATGTAAAATAGTGCCATAGATCCCTCAGCAAGTTTGAAAATTTATGTATTAGAGTTTTTGTTTGAATTCTCCCAGAAGCATCTGATCTGGTATTATAAAGAAAACAATAATGTGATTGAAATTTTCAGTAATTAGAGAATACTCTAAGTACTACAGTAAACAAATATTACACTTTTATAAAAGTAGAGATGCGATCAGTGAAAATAAGTGTGTAGTAAATATGCAGGAAAATTAAGACAATAACGCAAAAGAGATAATCAATTTCCTGCAAAAAGTATTATCACAAAATATAGGTTATTGATGTTATTTTTCCAGTAACCCACTACGAATGTTACTGATGTCATTTTTCCAGTAACCCATAAATATTACTGATGTTATTTTTCCAGTAACCCACGAATATTATTGATGTCATTTTTTCAATAACTCACGAATGTTACTGATGTCATTTTTTCAGTAACCCACGAATATTACTGATGTCATTTTTCTAGTGACCCATGAATGTACTGATGTCATTTTTTCAGTTACCCACGAAAGTTATTGATGTCATTTTTTCAGTAACCCACGAATGTTACTCATATCATTTTTCCAATAATAACTATGTTATAAATGAGATATTGGTTCTGAACAACCAACCAAACTTCAATATGAGTTTGGCTCAAAGCGAAGCTAAGCAGCAGTAAAGTGCAAAAAGTAATACATGTTCATATACTGGGTACCTTTTCTTTAAAGTTCAAAAGTGCGACAGTTTGTTCGAATTTGCATTTAGATTTGAATATTTTAAATTAGCTTTTAGCTAATATTTTAAGGAGGAATTATAATTTTTTTTTAATTCTATTTTTCTATCGCTTTTACATTAGGTTACTGGGGGGTAGCAATAATACTTATAATAGCATTATTATTATCATTATTAAATGATAATAATGAAAAGAAAACAGAATGAAAATGACTGGAATTAAATTGACAAAAATGAAAATAATAATCATTTTATAATATTTTCACTGTATTCATTATTAATTAATGAAAATAATGATAATGTGAATGACGTAATTGAGATAATAAAACTATCATTATTATTAACATAGCATTAAATATTATGAAAAAGAACTAAAGAATAAAAAAATAAAAAAAAGAAGACAAAATTTATCCTCATTTTATTCTCCTTTTTCCTCGCCTCGTACCTTGGATAGTGTTACTGAAAAATTGGGGGAGGCTGGACGGCTGAAGGGGGTGGTCGGACGACTGCTGGCTGGCTGTTGGTCGGGTGAGGGGAGTTGGCTGCTGGGTGGCTGGTTGCTGCTGTGGGAGGGGAAGCTGGTTGCTGTTGTGGGAGGCTGAGAGAATGTGGGGAAGAGGGAGGGAGGGGTTCAAGTAGAGAGGGAAGGAGGGGGGCTAGGGGGGTCCGACACTTGGCCGACCAACTTGCGCCGTTTACGGGGCAGGCAGCTCACCTGGCAGGCAGAAGGTTCCGCTTGCAGGCTTTGTCTAGCCACAAATCCTGCGATCCAATAGGGGGAGAAGAAGGAAATTCTTAAGGAATTTCAAATAATTACTTTAAAGTTAAAATTTTCGCATTTTTCTGCCGTTTGGCGTCCAAAAATAACGAAACTTGACACCGAGGCCTGTTACGATGTGATGAACACCTTCGCGCCAAATCTTTTTGATTCAGAGCAAAATTTTATTTTTAATTAATTTTTGAAGTTTAAAACTTTGAAAATTAATTGAGATCGAATCAGCATTCCAAAATTAATGAAATTTTATGAGCAGTTTTTAAATAATATACTTAACATAATGACACAAAAATAAATGAATTCGGACACACATTTAATATTTTCAATTTATTATAAAAAAGTTTAGAAAGAAAAAATGGGAGTTTCCGTTATCCGGATTTCTCTCAAATTATGACACTTTGATCGATAAATTATTCTCATCTAAAGGTATTTTTGTTTGCCATAATTTGAAGTTCCCCAAGGTCCTGATGTTAGAGTCAGGATTTTGACCTAATTTGCGAAGTAACGACATTGGGTCGTTACAAATTCTATAGCGCCTGAATCTTTATATCAAGCATAGTTATTTGTGATCTCGAGAAACTCATCTCAAGGCAAGGTACTCTACAAGCTCTCTTTTTTTTATTCAACTTATTCTTGTGGTTTTGTGATGGCCCATGTTAGGTTAATAAACAACCTATCTAACATAAGTGCTTCTTTCCGCATGATCATATTGGTGGTTAAGCAAAATAGTATTTAAATAACATTTAGAGCCATACAATAAATAAAAATATAATTCATTCAATTTAACATCACATCATCCATAATATTACATTATTGACGTCATACAAAAAAAATGTATGTCTCTTGAAAAGAAATTAAAAGTTAAAAGTTTTATTTTTCTAATACGCGCTACAATTTCTTTTAACACCTTTAAGCTATGGTTTTTCAATATTTTAGATCCTTTTAAGACTTTAAGACCTAGGTTAGGAAAAATTTATAGGTCAATCATAATCTTGGCCAATTTAATCAATGAAATGCTTAAAAAAATTCAGACACTTCAATCAAAATTTCCAATTATAATTCACTCATAAAAAAGGTCAACATGTAAAGCAAGGATAAAATAATCAAATAAGTTAAGTCATAGACTCAAGATATTGTTTGATTAAAGAAAATCATTATAAAACCAATCTACAAGGTAATGTACATCAAAATAACGTCTAGAAAGTACTGATTATATTCATAGGTTTGTTTATTTTAATAATTTTGGAAGATCATTATTCTAAGAGATGTAAGGTACAAAATCAAGTATAGTAAGATGGATGGCTGTAGATTTCAGATGCTGACTAAGGTAAAAGTTCATTATCCTAAATCATTTAATGTTAATATGAAGTTTCAGCTTTACTAAAGTATTACAGTAGAACCTATCTAATGTAATATTGTCTAAAGTAATAACCTGCCCAAGGTAATATTTTTTTCCGATCCCGACTTGGGACCCATATTAAATGTAAAAAATCTCCATAAACTGATACTTGATAGCCAAAGGTCAGTCCCAAAATTTTTCTAAAGTAATATTTATTATATAACAAGGAACAAATGACTGCCAAAAATCTACATGGCTACATATTTACTTATACATTGAGTACAAAACAGTTATTGAGCCTTGGGAAAGAATTCTGAAATGAACTTCTGCACCAGTTGGTTGGTCCTGATCTTCCCAATCTTGTCCTTCACCTTCCGGAGGCTCAGCAGGAAGTCTTGGATCAGGTCTGACTGCTGCAACCAGAAGTTTTTGTGAGTCTGTGTGACCTCGAGTGCCTGAGTTGGCATGACACGAGGAAGCTCTTCTGTGTCATCTTCTTGTTCCTCCACTTGATCAGATCGAAGGCGTTTAGCAATAATCTCTTCTTCATCTGGAGTGTAGGCGACCTCCTCCTCAGTAGGGTAGTCAAGAAGGACTCTGATGTCCATTGGGTTCCGGTACCGGAGCTGGCGGATTTGCGCTCGAAGATCTTCGATGACCTCATTGTCGACCAGCTACCGGGTAGAAACTTCAGGAGTTCCCAGAGCAATCGAGCGAATGTTGCAATAAAGGAAGTAATTGGAGATTGTTTTGGCCTTGACATCTGAGGTCCAGGCTGCAATCGCCATCCGAACAGCCCGGAGAACATCAATCTTCTCAGGATCTTCCATGTTTTGCTTGAGACTCTGAAGGAGCAAGCGATTGAAGCTTCTGCGATAATAGGCTTTCAGATTCCTGATTATGCCTGCGTCGCACGACTGGAGTTTCGAAGTCGTATTTGGTGGAAGGTAAAAAACCGTGGTGTTGCGCAACCGAAGAACTGTCAAAAGTTGGGCAAGTGGGATATGAGCACTGCAGTTATCCATAATTAAAAGAACTTGGCGTCCGGCCATGCGAGCATCAAAAGTTTTCAGCCACTCGGTGAAGATGACTTGCGTCATCCATGCTTTGTTGTTGTTTCAGTACTTGCACTCGATGGTGCCAAGGTTGATGCTTTTGAAAATGCGGATTCTTTGACTTTCCGATGACGAGAGCGGCAGCTTTTCACTTCCATCGCTATTGCAGCACATTGCCAAGTTGATATGCTCATTGTTTTGTTTGCGGCCTCCAGCTGCTTGGTTGCCAGCGAATTATCTACCTGTAAATTAGTTTGCATAAGCATAAAGTGTCACTCATGTGACAAACAAGGCCACCTGCTAAAACCCAACAAACCTGCTGCCAGTAAAATAGCCCAGTTTCATCCATGTTGTAGATATCCTTCTAGTCGCACTTGTCCAGAGTCTTCAGGATGTCAGGGAGTGATTCCTCGATGAGCGTCATGTCAACCGAAGCGCTCTCTCCAAAGTGGCGAAAGGACTTGATTCCAACCGAAGCGCTCTCTCCTCGGGAAGTTCGTTGTGTTTGTGGTTTGGGCCAGCTTCCCTGTCTCCTTTATTCTGTTTCTCTAGTTACCTGTTACCCCCTATAATAACTCCTCTAACCCCCTGACCCCTGACCCCTCTTACAAAATATCCTTTAATCTTCGCCCCTACCTAATGTAATAACCTCTTTAAAGTAATACCCTGACCTCGGTCCCCATGATATTACATTAGATAGGTTTTACTGTAGTTACAATGTTTTAAATACAAATTTCATAAACAAGCAGACGACTACGAACTAGGGAAATATTTATCAGTTTATAAAGCTTGCAATTCATATCCTAAAATTCCAAGCAGTGAACTAGAATGTCCCTAATACAAATCTCCATTATGATTTTTTAATTTGCTATGTAACTTAAGTACTGGAGTGCTTAAATAATATCTAAATAACATTGTAGGTTATAATTGATATTATCCCTATTTTAAAATATGAGAATTTGGTTAGCAACTTATTTTGCTTGATCTCAACATGAAACAAATTGAATAATTGCAGTTCTATTGATATCAGTTAGTAGTAATTAATTCTATCATATGTATAGCTCTCCTATCGGCTGAAGGTAAAATGGGCAAGGAAGATTGTACCTTAGGAATCGGTCGAACGCAGAAGAGATTGGGGCAGAAAAATCGAGCGTAAGAGAAGGAAGTCGTGCGGGAAGATGTCGGTCGTTGGAACGATCGAGGTCGTCTTCATCCGCATCTCTATCGCAGCCTTCGGCTTCGACATCGAACTTATGCGCCTCTACTGTAGGCTTTCAGAGCCGTCTTCGTCGGCGGGTTGGATTGAGAGGGCTTGAACGACTGAGAGGAAGAGAAGACGTGATCGAGAGTTTAGCGAAGGTGGGGAAGAATCGAGCGGCTTTCCATAGGATTAAATAGAACGTGCGTATGTAACGCACGTTCGCTTCGTGCGGCTTGAGCAGCCTGAGATGTCGCTGATTAATGCCCGTATGTTACGGGAAAGTGAGAGAATTCGGAAGCTGCTCCTACGCCAACCATACCCTTTCCTGTTAGAACTATCGGCATAAATACTGACAGTTTCTGGAAGGAGAAAAAGAAAAGAAACTTACTCTGCCTTGATTTTGGGTTCTAATTTAGATACGAGATTACTGGCAATCATAAAATTCCATTTTATCATTAATTGAGTTTGAGAAATTTCCTCAATCAATAATTTAATCACTACGTAACAAAAATTTTGATGAAAAAATGAATTTTAGCAGGAATTTTTTAACTGAAACGGAAACCTGCGGGTAAACAACAGAAATTAGACTTTAGCAGGAATTTTTTAACTGAAACGGAAACCTGCGGGTAAACAACAGAAATTAGACATAGCGGAAATTAACGTCTTCCTCATAAATGATCTAGGGTCATTACAGGTTTGCACAAGGGGATCAACAATTTTGCCAAAGTGACAATTGGAAAAGAGGGATTCACTTGCAAAGGCTTGTTCTTGGGCTGTAGTCATTGCAAAGGTGCGTTTTACTTAGTGGATTAGATTCTCAGAATTGATGGAACTTTTGCATAATGGATGTGAGACGGGTGGATTCCAACCACTGCAAATATTTGTTTGCATTTTATATTTCTTTCACAAATTTTTTATGTGTGATCTCTCAATATTTCTTATTATTTGTTTATTTAAAGTTATTTAAATAATCAAGACAAATTTTTAATTTCTAATTTTTAACGTTGAGTTACAAATTACTACATCTTGGGTTGTGCCATTCTCAATACCAATTAGTGGGATCATAGTTATCAGACCCAACAAGCCTATTATCTTGTCATAGTGTGTGTTCAATCATTTGCTTTTATAATGATACTTTCTTTATTCTTCTATAGGTTACACAATTATGCACATTACATTGTAAACAAGTATCATGGTACTCTTCTATGCCTCTAATATTTTAAAATTTTTTCTTAGCTTATATTAAATAACTTGGAGAGCTTAGAAACTCCTTTTCCACTCAAATATTTCTACACATTTTTTATAAAGCATTGCAAATTGGATTTTCACTCAACAAATAAAGTAATAGTTAATATTATCTTTGAAGTCATCTTACTTACTAATGTTGATCACATTATTGCAATTTTAAAAATATTATAAACATAATACATATATCTTTAATATCAATGTTTTGAACTGTTATTTATTATTAGTATCTTTATTGTACTTGAATTAATTCTTTAATTTTCTCATTTTTTCAGTATAATTGATTATATTCATAATAAAAAATTTATCAAAGTTATAAAAAATCTATTCATATAAGTGAGAAGTGATAACATTTCATCATTTATCTTAAAAATTGAATTGACAATAAACAACCTTAATTTAAAGCAAATTCTAAATTTTTTTTATTAGGTTTGCTGAAACAAAAATCCCATGAATACCATTAAATTGTTTTCTCTCTTCTAAGATGCATTAAGATCTCTTCCGATACAAAATCTTTCTCTTGAGGTGTTTCCTTAATCAAATCTTTCAAATCATGCCAAATTTTTTTTATAGTCATTTTTTTTATATTTGAATCGCATAAATACAAGCAATACTGATACATCTATTCAATTCAATTTTCAAAGCCATAATACTCACTCCTATCCTCTTAAAGTTCGCTATATTAAATTTAATCTAAAATGGTACCCCGTCATTCTTATGCTGATTGCTACTCATGTACCAATTATTGTACCCTAAACTATCAAATATTTTGTTTTCTCATATGTTTACTTTGTTTTTTGAAGGCATAAAATATTATCTTTCTATTTTTCATAATATCGACCTGCTCCATAAGTCTATCGTAACAATAATTGGTCCATAGTTCTTAAATGTTTCATATCATATTAATTTGATAAGTTTTATGCTAGTTGTCGATTACTTAACAAAACCTTTCTCTATTTTCATACGGAACTTATGATTTAGCAATGATGATGTTAGTTGATTAATTCAATAAACGTATCATGAATTTAAATTATATTTTACTAGTCAAAAGGGTAATTATAAATTCTTAAGAGACACTTGCTAGAATATTGATCCCAACTTTGTCAATTGTTCATTTGGTCTTTTAGCCATTCATTTTATTTAATTTAGTTCATCAACTATTAATTTTGAGACCAAATTTGTAACAACCTTGAACAAAATAATTTTTTCTTTTTCTATCGCTCAGGTGCATGTGTTGAGATTATAAATGCCCCATGCAGCGAAGAAAATCTTAATACAAGAATTTTCATACTCTGCCTAAATAATAATGTAATCGTATGTGCTGACAAAAGTAGTTAGTGAGGAGCTCGATAGTCAACTTGAAAAGTTCCATTTCAACTGTATCTATTATTTGTCAGGTTCATGGGAATTTCGATTGGATTGTTAATTCCTTATTACTGTTCGTGATTGCTAGCATTTTGCCGTTTATATCTTTGAATCATTGTTTGATCCTTGACTGAAAATCATGATAGTTTATTTGAAAAGTTTTATATATCATTTATGTTGTTTGTTATCATTTCTGCTGTTTGTCATGTAAAAGAGACTAATGAGATTATTAATTTCTTTGTTGATGTTAAGTGGTTGTTAACATTGTGTTGCCTTATTTCTTGAAATATTGTTTAATTCTTGAAATGAAAACCAGCATTTATACCCCTGATTATTGCTTGATTGATATTTTAAGGAATTGCCAACATTGACTGAAAATTTGCATGAGAAATATATTTTAATTAAATTGGAAACCTGAATAAATATTGAAAATTGTGGCCATAGTCCTATTCTCTTATGTGGGATGAATAAGAAAGGGTTCCTCTTAGTAGAACTAAAAGAACAAGAAAAGAATATGGTTCATTCCAGTGTGCTATAATGGAAGAATAAATGTGAATTATTTCTAGTAAAAATTGTAAGGGTTTTTCTCAGTATACTGTTTGGGGTGGACAAGGAAGGGATTTATCCGAGTATAATTGGGTGGAGAAATGAGATAATTGTTTTTTCCAGGCTACTATATGTATTGTTTGAACAAACTCCAAGCCTGGTCTAATCTACCGTTTGGGGTAAACATCAAATGGATTTTTCCTAGTAGATTTGTTTGGACTAGAAAAGTTGTAGGTTCATTCCAATCAAGTTGTCTGTGGGCTCGCTGCCAATATGGTTGTGGGTTGAACAATTTCTTTTCTTTTGCTAATTCTCTAAACAAAGATAATAGATTGAAAAGAAATACACATTTTTTACTATGGCATACAATACTTCACTTTGTTGTGCTATATTTGCATATGTACCATTTTTCTACCTATTGAGATACGTACACTTGAAACCTAAAATCTTTAATATAAATTGCTTGTATCCTTAGAATCAAACAAAAAATAGCCTGCAAATGAAGTAATGCCTCACTGGACTCTTTTGTGTACTCTTAATGACAAGTAATTATCACTTAAAATTTTTCGGGTGAATAGAACCTTGTTTTGGTGGCTAAATTTTAGGGGAAATAAAATTAGAAGATATTGTTGATGATGGAAGATATTTTGTTTTAATACATATGTGTTGTGCTATTATAATTTGCTTATTATTGAAATTGAGAAAGAATGTATGTATGCATTTATAAATAATTTATCAAATAAAAAGAACGCTTGTATGAGAATTGTATGGCTCATTGTTTTGGGATATATGTATGGATGAGATATTGTGATTTAAATGAATTATAAATTTTTTATTCAGATGATATGAAATTTATTATCCATTTCATCATCGATCTGGGTTTCGGACCCCACGATTTAGTCCTAAGGGGTAAAAATTTTGAAGCTAAATTGGGCCGATGAATAGTCTCGAACTAAATTGCTCAAGCAGAAATAGGTATATTTTGGCAAATTATTCAATGGTTAAAAAGGAGCATTAATGTTTCGGTGAAAATATTTGGATTTTTATTTGAATTTGATAAATGCCAAACTAACTTGATGAAATGTTTGTTTCACCTATTCACTCACACGATCATATGATGTTAAAAATTTTAAATTAAAGATATTACACTTTATAACCTTCTAGATCGTGTGAGGAACAGAATGTTATTTTATTCAATGAAAGTTTAAAATGGATATAATTTTTTTTTTGTTTGGATAGGCTTGGCCTGGGTTTAAATGGGTTTAGCTTGGGACAAATTAGACCAGAGGATATATTTTTGGAATGCTTGGGTTCGGCTTGACTTGCAAAATGGGTTATATTTTATAGTTAGTACTCAGCTTGGGGTCACCCAGCTTGGGGCCACTTTGGATTGGAAGGTCCAAGCTTTATAATTTTTTTAACTCTTAACATATAAAATATATTTGTAATTATGAAAATTCTATATATAATGCTTAATTCTTTATATATACGTGTACAGCATTTAAATTTAACTATTTGAAAGAATTTAAATATAAGCTATTGCTTTCAAGCAAAAAATAAACATTACTTCTTACTAAACATTTAATGACATTGTGTAATATATATATATATAGCTGAACTACAAAGCAAAACACCTAAGCCCATTAAGAAAATTGCCTTGAATATTCGGAATGGACTCGTGCATTTGCCTATTTTTTCAAAGCTAAATTTGCATGCATTGAAATTTTGGGAGAGGATGATTGAATACAAATTATGAAGGAATACTTATATTTCACAAAATCAATTTGATTCCATATCAAATAGATCTATCATAGAAGCCATATATTTACTAAGAAATTTGGTGTACAAATTTAGAGTAAGAAATCATCTTTATTTAATTTTTGTTGATCTTTAAAAGACTTATGATAGAATACCCGAAGAATTTCATTGGAAAGTTTTGAAAAAATAAGGAATGTGCAACATATATTGATATTGTTAATAATATATGTATAATGGGGCTGTGGATAGTTTGACCACAAGGTGGTTTATATAATGATATTCTTATTACTATTATATTATTTCAGGCTCTGCTCTTAGTCTATATCATTTTGCTTTTATCATAAATATTCTTATTAAACACATTTGAGAGGAGATTTCTTGGTGCATGTAATTTGCAAATGGCATTCTCTTAATTGATAAGATTATGGATGAAGTTAAAAAGAATTTGAGTCATGGAGGACCATGTTAAAATCCAAAGCATTTTTCTTTTTGTATTTAAAGTAGAATATAAGGAGTATGTGTTTAATCGTAATACAAGCTATAATCTTAAGGACATTGCTATTAAGGACCATGTGATCAAAAAGAGCGAGAGGTTCAAATATGTTGGTTTAATTATTCAAAATAATTATGAAATAGAGATGTAATTAATAGGATCTACAGTGGTTGGATGAAATGGAGGAATGTTTCTTGAGTGTTGTGTGATTGGAAATTCTACTCAAAATTGAAGAAAATTTTTGTAGAGCAGCTATGGCTATGTTACATGGGGCTGATTGTTGGCCAACAAAGAAGAATCTCTTCAACAAGTTATATGTTATAGAGATGAGGGTGCTAAGTTGCAAGTGTGTGTATTCAAAAGGATATAATGATAAATGAGTTCATCCATAGCAAGGTTCGTGTGGCTCTAATAATGGATAAAATTAGAGAATGTTGTCTTTGATGGATTAGACATATTAAGTGTATGAAATAGATCTACCAATATTAAGTGTTGGATGTCCTTATTAAAAAAATGAACATATGAAATTTAATTATGATAAAAGAGGAAAGGGAAAACAAAAAAAAAAAATATGGGAAGAAACTATTAGAAACATTCTTCTCTATTTGAAACTTGGTGAGGATTTTTAATTCATCGTGATGTTGTTGTTTGTAGGTATTTGACTTGAAACTTGTGAATATAAATTAATCTTTTTTGGTGGTAGAGAAGAATTCCCCCAGTAAATGTTTGCCCGGTTAAAATCATCTATTTTGGACTGTATCACATCAAACTCAGAAGGAAAATTTTGATTGTGCTTAGATGGGTGAAATGTAATACAATCTATAGGTATTAGGTAAAATACCTCAAGCAATCGCAACCAGTGTATCTTAATTGGGCTTAAATTGTGCGCATTCCAAATACATTGAGCAGTTTGACTTGCAACCGTTGTGGCTGTTGGGTAAAATTTGCTGATGGCGACGATGGAAGAGATACAATTGAACCAGTGGTTATATGATGTGCAACGATTATGGATTAGACAGAGATACATGGGAAATATAGGCACCATCCTTATTTACTCGAACAGGGTTAAGAGAGCATTGCAGATGAGTCTTACCCTTGACGGGCAGGCTCAGACACTATTTATAGTGGTTCAACTTGTGAATTTCAATATATTCATTGTTAGGTGAGCTTGAACTGAGGGAATTTTGCTGTATCTTTGTGTTGCAATTACAAATGGTGACAAAATATGAGATGAATAGAAATGTGATAAAAGGAAAAGCAGAGATTCAGTGCGAGGATATTGCTGTACATGCACATTTCTAGAGAGGGCTTCAGTTTTGATCAGGACATTTCTATAGGCAATCAGGACGGGTAGCATGGAAATTATTCCGATTGACAATCATTGGAGTTCTCAATGCAAAAGGCAGCATGATTGGTTGGTGGCAGACAATTTTGAGCTGATATTTGTGGCATTAGCTTTTAGGAAGGATCGAAGCCAAAGCCATGTCTGCCATATTAGATACGTCAATTGTTTGATGTGTAACACGTTGGGGGCTCTGATTGGTTGTTTATACGGCACCATGCTACCGTTTCCCAACACCTGTATTTTCAATTAACTTTTCTTTTATAGTTTGCAGTCGGAGAAACGCACTGACTTAGCTGGGGTTATAAGCAAAAAGCTAAAATGATTGTCTTTATTGCGAAAACTTGCTGGTACGATCATCATATGAGAGTTGTTAGATAGATGTTGAGCGATTTAGAATGCTGCCGGATCTACTCTGTGAGGATGCTCTAATCTGGACACCGAAACATGATCAATTGACCATATTTTCAACTGAATTTTGCATGCTGAATGAAGAGGCATGATTGTTTTTTTTCTCTTCTTCTGTTGGTGTTATTCATTATTCCAATATTAGAGTCTATAAGTGAAATATGCTGGTTTTCAAGTTGAAAAACAAATTACAATTGTGCAAGATTGCATTGACTTCTATCTACTATGCTCTTGTTTACGTCTCTGGAAAAGTATATTCCATCATTGTTTGCTAAGAGTTCTAGCTACTTGAGAGAAGAAGGGTTAGAGTGGAGACTGTTATTGTTGTTTCTTTTTTCGCACCTATATGATCTTCTAACACAGGAATTCAAATATCACTAACGAGGCATTTCTACTGCAGTGAGGGCACTGATTTTTATTGCTCGAGCAGTTGTTGTCGCGTCCACAGAGTCTCAACAGTCAGATGAAGAGGCGGTGTGGTCTCTGAAGACGCTTGCAAGTTTTTGGATGAAGTGATAGAATCTTCTGTAACGATCCAATGTTGTTACTTTTCAAATTAGGTCAAAACCCGCCTCAGACATCAAGATCTCGGGGGATTTCAAATTAGGGCAAATAAAATTTGCATTAGATAAAAATAATTTTTAGATCAAAGTGCCATAGTTTGGGAGAATTCGGATAATAAAAACTCTCGCTTTATTTTTCTTAATTAATTAAATCTAATAAATCAAGAATATTGAAATATGTGTTAGAATTCATCGATTTCAGTATCGCTGTGTTAAGTTATTTAAAGGCTGCTCGAAAAGTTTCATCAAATTCTGAGCGCCGGTTTGATCGTGGTTAATTTTTGAAGTTTTAAACCTCAAAAATTAATATAAAATAAAATATTTGTCTGAATCAAAAATTTTTAGCGCGAGGGTGTTCGTTATATTGAAACACACCTCGGTGTCAAGTTTCGTTATTTTTGGATTTCAAACGACGGAAAAATACGAATAATTTAAATTGAATTAATTATATAATTTTTTTTGAATTTTTCTAATTCTTTCATCTCCCACTAACCTGTGACCCCCCCCCCCCCCCCCCGCGACTCGCCCGGCAGGTGTATCTGGCGCGGAAGGTTCTGCGCCAGCAAGGGGCCGCCTGCGCCATTTTTGGCCCAGGCTAGTCAGCCAACCTGGCCGACCCCACTCTCCCCTCCTCTCCCTCTACTTAAACCCTCCCCCTCCCTTCCTTATTCCCCCACAGCCCCCTCCTCCTCCAAACCTTAGCCAGCCAACCCAGCAGCCCTCCAAACCCTAGCCAGCAGCTAGCAGTCCTCCCCTCCCTACCAGCCAGCCATCCTTTGCCAGTCAGCCTCCTGCAGCGGCAGCGGCCACCTAGCAGCCAACTCCCTCCTGCCGCAGCCCTCACTCAACTGGCCAACAGCCAGCGAGCAGCCGTCCGGCCACCCCATTCTGGCCAACTGCCCGGCCAGCAACCCCACTCCAATCTCCCTCCGCTTTCCGGCAATTCAAATCCTAAAGTATGAAGAGAAGTATAAGAGAAAGAAAAAGGGAGAAGAAAAGAGGAGAAATTATTTTATTCAGTCATTTCGCTTTTTATAATTATTATTATTACGTTCTGTAATTTATACAGTCATTTCCAGTATGTCTTTTCTTTCGTACATTATTATTATTAAAATAATAATAATATTGTTATTATAAATATTATTGCCACATCAACAACTTAAAAATACGGGCTTCTATCAAATTGAGAAAACTAAGGGAAACAAAATAGAAACGAAGATAATAATATTGGCTAAAAAGGCTAATTTAAAATATCAAAAACCTAAATGCAGATTGAGCGAACTGTCACTTATCCGAATTGTTGAACTTTTGAACTTAAAAGAATAAGGTATCAGATGTCTTTTATTACTTATGTTTAAATATGCTTTTCTGCTCAGCATCGCGCAAATTTGATAAAAGTGCTTTTTAAAGTCACATAAAATGATATATGAACAAGTTTGGATAAGTGAGAAGCAAGGGTTCCATGTTGATTTATACTTTTTGTTTGATCAGACAACCGCTAGGACGGGGTTGTCCGACATCGGGAGTCATAAGGAGCCTATACTGATAAGCCTTTGAGGGGGTAAGTATAGAGGGAAGTTGGGATATGTAACACAAAATGAACCCCAATTTTCCTCGACTTTGTACTTGCCCAATAAAATCATATTTTGCCTCAGATATCAAACGCTAAAATTATGTATTTATTTTTGTGACTGCAATTATTTTTATGCTAAATTTCAAATGCAATTGAAACAGGTTTGCAGGGATAAGTTTGTACAACTTATATTTCCTGTCAAATATTAATTATTTTGCTTATTATTTAATATTTGTAAAGATGATATCTATCAGTACTTAGTTTCATAACTAACTGATATTCGAATGCCTGCACTTTTGAAACGTGCGCAGATCAGGAATTTATCATCGAGGAAAGATGCTAAAGAACTGAGCAGTGCTGATATTGCTACCTACTGACTCACCGCTTTCTTTTTGACTCTATCTATTTTTAAAAGTTTATAACTTTTCTTTTATTTTGATCTTTTGTATCCAAGACTTATGAATTAATGAATAAATGAGTTATGTTAGATATGATTTCTCCTAAATTATTATTATTTATACTTTAGAAAAATGGAGATAAAAATACTTTTTTTGTAGAAAGTGAACTTTAGATGCCAGATATGCCTCATTTAAATTTTTTGGCGTTATGTACATAAAAATTCATATAAAAATAAAATTTAAAACTGAACCGCCTCTATTATCCATCTTTCTAATATATATTTTTCTTTGGCTTTATCATATACTTTTTTTTTTTTCTATATTTGTTCGTAATAATCAAATGTCTATTTGCTCTTTAGGTTCATGGGGTTAACATTGGATCATCTTTTTTGTTTTTGTAGTTTAAGAAAGGCAACAGTGCTACTTTGGATAGGAAAGGCATGATGTTGGTAAACGAGGAATGATAAAACTTCGCATAAAACTTAAAACTATAATTATAATATTGTTTAGAACTATATTTAAAATATATTTACGTTAATCTTCATTTCACTAATAAGTAGCTCGGAAAAGTTTCAATTTTTTTGGTACTCAACTATGTAACTTTTATTATAAATTTCATTTAGGGGAAGTGGAGACAATTGAGATTGGGACATTGTTGGCATTATTAGTGATGAAAGACTTGACATGCTTCTCTCACATAAGAATTTAAGTTATTATATATTTTATTAATGTAAATTTTGGGTATTTACATAAAGAGAAGCTTGTGGATTTACACACTGTGAATACAATCAATGAATATAGTTTATATAATCATTTTGACTTATGTTTTAAATATTGGATATTCATTTTACAGAAACATAATACAGATCTTGTTGTTGACATGGTAAGGAAGCAGTTCAAGAAACACATGCATGAGACTGACCCCGAGAAGATCCAACAACTCAAGGACGAGTGAGTGCTCGACGATTCCTTCCTCTTGTTGATTCCTTCAAATGCTATGCTTCCCAAGAAATCTCTCAAATTTATCCCAAATTCGCAAAAAAATCATCGAGCTGAGGGAAAAGTGGGACATGCCTTGAGAAGTATAGCAGAACTCATTCGGGGTTACTTATTTCACTTTATTTTCTTAAATTATTGTTGTAGTGCTGCCAGAGGCCTCATCAACCACATTCTCTATGAGTCCGAGAGATTGGCCGGCCGCAGCTTCTCCGGTGTCAAATGATTGTTGCATTCTTCTCTGTTTTCACGGTTTGATTAGAAGAAGCCTGTGGGATGAACAATTCTCTTTAAAAAATGACAATTTTTTAATTTTTCTGAGATGGAAACCTGCAGTTAACTGCAGCCTTCAAAAACAAACGAATAGGTTCTTTCTCACCTAGTTTTATTCAGATGCAGGGTTTGGGCTGTTTTCTTATTTGATTTGAGAAATATGCCAATCAATAATGATAGAATTACATTTGGCCGAATTCTTCAACTTGAATTTTATTTATCTGCTCTTTTTTATTTAATTATGCTATGATCAAATCAAAATATTCTCAAGCAAATAATCATAACATAAACATGCAAGAATAAAATAACAACACAAAACAATATTTTAGTGGTTCAGTGAACACTTATGTCTAAGTGGAGGGGAGAAGAAAATCTCACTATTTCAAAGAGAGTTTATAACTTTTAAGAAGAAACATACAAATAAGTTTCTAGCCTTCTTTCTAATGCTTTGAATACTCTTTCAAAATTTAGGATGAGGGTTGAGAAACTTTCAAGGCATAAATCAAAGTGTATTGTTTTTGGTTTTATAGGTCCCCCAAAATGGGTTTAAAAAAGAGCAGGGTGCCCAACTCTTGGGTCTGCTTTTGCTTCGCGCTCAAGTTTCTGCCTGATGAGCGCTTGGGCGCGCCCGAGTGCTCAGGTTTTTGTCTGGTGGGCGTCTGGGGGTGCCTGAGTGCCCAAGTTTTTGTTTGGCGGGCACTTGGGCGCACTCGAGCGCATGTTGTTCTGTCAATGGGGTGCCTTGGCGCACCGAGGTGCCAATCCCCTAACTACTTTCAAAAACAATAAATTTTTGCCTTAGATCTCATATGGGCCATATGAGAGTTGACCTCAACACGCTCTTAAAAGTAGCATAGCGACTGCACCCAGAACGATTGCCTACGTATCATCCTCCCAAAGGAATCAAGATGTGCGTAGGTCATCCAAATGAGAAGCCTTGATCAAAGCTTTTACATGTTCATCAATCTTTTGCAATCAACGGACTTCATTACTGTTGAGATATTTCCAAAAAGTTGCCACATGGATCTCTCCTTCAAATTCTCAGTGTCCGAATCTTTTCTTTCCAGCTGCTACACAATCAGATTAAATTGCACTACAAGTGTTAAGATAATACGGACAATTGGATGTTTAACAATAGGAGAAAATACTTCATCGTAGTCTATCCCTTTTCTTTGTGTAAGTCCTTTAGCAACAAATCTTGCATTGTAGCGCACATTAGTAACTCCTTGAGATCCTTTTCTTTTGACACACTTATTTGCATCCAATATCAGTTTTCCCTGGAGAAAGTTTCACCAAACTCCAGGGTACAATTCTATGAAGAGACTCTATCTCTTCATCCATCACCATCTTCCAGACTCTCAGGAATCTCTATAAATTTTTTATAGTGATATGGAATATCAATTTTTGAAATTGCCAAAGCAAATCCAAAGTCATCCCTTAGCCATGCAGGATTTGAAATATTTACCCTCCTATTTTTATTGGTAGCAATAGACTCCCACACTGGAGTCTCTCCTACTGTCACATCAACATCAAAACTCTAATCATCATCTGAGTTAGCCTATTCTATAACATGCTCCAAGGAAGTAGGAGACAGTGGAGCAAATGAAATTATTTCAAGTTCCACATTATGCAATTTTCCAATGGCTTCTATAGGATGTTCTTCATGCTCTGAGCTCCTATACCTCAAAATAAACTCTTCATCAAAAGTTAGAACCGCTTATCACAACTTTCCTATCCACCATATCATATAATTTGAAACCTTTGACTCATCGTCTATATCCAATAAATATAGCCTTTTTGGATTTCAATTCAAGCTTATAAATCATCACATAATAGTAGGCAGAACATCCAAAACTATTCAAATCATTATAATCAGTAGCAGGTTTACCTAATCATACATATATAAGAGTCTTCTTTCCAATAGTTGCAGTAGGCAAACGGTTGATAATGTGACATGCATAGTCAAGAGCTTACGCCCAAAAAGCTCTCTCCATCCCACCATTTGATAACATACATTAGACTTTCTCTGCCAAAGTTTGATTCATTTGCTCTGCCACTCTATTCTGTTGTTGCGTCTTCGTCACTGCAAAGTTGTGCTCAATTTCAACTTTTTAACACTATTATGCAAGACACGTGAAGAATACTAGCTCCCCTTATTTGATCTGATTTTCTTCACCTTCTTGGCAATCTAATTTTTCACCCAATTTTTCCACATCATGAAATTTTTTAGCAATTCGCCTTTGCACTTCATGGTGTACATCCATACAAAATAATCCTCAACAAAAGTAACAAAATATCGTCGTTCGCCAAATGACGTAGTCTTCACTGAACCTTAAGCCTTTGTGTACACATAATCAAGTATACATTTGGTATTGTGGATAATAGTACCACAAAACACACATGTCTTCTTACCAAACATGCAATGCTCACACAATTTGAGCCTGTAGGAATCAGCTCTTTTAATCAAACCTTGCTTCTTCAAGGTAGTACGTGATTGTTCCCCAGCATGTGCTAACATCATATGCTACAAAATAGTAGCATAAACTGGCTCACCAACAATAGTAGCTCCACCTTATAGTGTACTTCCCTAAAGAAAATACATGTTATGTTGTCGAACTCCTCTTATGTACATCATATCTCACTGACTGATTCTTAGAACTCCTGCCTCCATAACAACTCTGAAACTCTCAGAGATCCAACTAGCAGAAGGTTCTTACAGATATCAGGAATACAAGTATGGAACCATTTGTCACAGCACTACTCTCCAACACTTTGTAAGTATGGAACCAATTGCGTTGTGAACAAAAATGATAGGTAGCACCCTTGTCCATAATCCAATATGAGTTTTATGTGTACAAGCACCAAGACACCACCGTTATAGAAACATTTGAGTCATCTGCATTGGAGTTCACATGTGTAACATTTGCTGGTGTGTTTGATGAATCCTTCCTTTTGTTCTTCACTTTCAGACAATTCTTCTAATGACTGCTTTCCAAACAAAAGCACATTGATTACACCCAAGATTTCAACCCCTTGACTTGTCCTTCTTATAGCTACCTCTACCATTCTTCTTGTTAGATTTTCCGAGTTGGAGGATAAGTGCTTCAGACATCTCTAACATCGAATACTCATTGTCTCTTCGTTGAAGTTCATTATTCAACAATGTCTTCATCACTTCATCATACATCAAGGCTTCTTTGTAACAACCCAAATCATGATTAAAGCAATTATGACTAAATTGTCAACAAAATTATGACAAAATTAGGATCTCGTGCAAGTTCAAAATTAGGCCAAACCAAATATACTATTGGAAAGAGTATATATTTTGTGATCATAATGCCCAAGTTTGGAGGCAATTCAACTAACATATATTCCTATATTAATTTTTGAAATTTTTAAATACAGAAAATTAGAAAAATAAAATATAAGTCCAAATTTAAAATTTAGGGTGTCGTTGAATTCGTAATAATAAAAGAAGGCTACACAAAATTTTTCATCGAATTTTGAGCATCAAATTATCCGTAATTAATTTTTGAAGTTTTTTTCTTTCAAAAATTAATTTAAAAATAAAATAAAACTCCAAATTAAATTTTTTTAGATCGAGTACGTTCGTTTCGTCAAGACAAACCTCTCGGTCAAGTTTATCAAATTTAGAAATTGGACGATAAAAAAATGCAATTAATATTTTATAATATTTTTCTTCCAAGATTTATACCCCTCGACTTGTCGATCTTATGGCTACCTCTACCACTCTTCTTGTTAGATCTTTCCAAGTTTGAGGATAAGTGCTTCAGACATCTCTAACATTGAAGACTCATTGTCTCTTCGTTGAAGTTCATAATTCAACAATGTCGTCGTCACTTCATCATACATCAAGGCTTTTTTGTAACAACCCAAATCATGATTAAAATAATTATGGCCAAATTACTAACAAAATTAAGATAAAATCAGAATCCTGTGCAAATTTAAAATTAGGCCAAACCAAATATACTGTTGGAAAGAGTATATTTTTGTGATCGTAATGCTCAAGTTCGGAGGTAATCCGACTCACATATATTCATATATTAATTTTTGGAATATTTAATACAGAAAACTAAAAAAAATAAAATATAAGTTCAAATTTAAAATTTAGGGTGTCATTGAATTCGTAATAATAACAGAAGGCTACACAAAATTTTTCATCGAATTTTGAGAGTCAGATTATCCGTAATTAATTTTGAAGTTTTTGCTTTTAAAATCTAATTAAAAAAATATAACTCCAAATTTAAATTTCTTAGATCGAGGACGTTCGTCTCGTCAATACAGACTTCTCGGTCAAGTTTCATCAAATTTGAAAATCGGACGATAAAAAAATTCAATTAATATTTTATAATATTTTTCTTCCAAGATTTAGACCCCTTGACTTGTCCTTCTTATGGCTACCTCTACCATTCTTCTTGTTAGATCTTCCGAGTTGGAGGATAAGTTCTTCATACATCTCTAACATCGAAGGCTCATTGCTTCTTCATTGAAGCTCATTCTTCAACAATGTCGTCGTCACTTCATCATACATCAAGGCTTCTTTATAACAACCCAAATCATGATTAAAGCAATTATGACCAAATTGCCAATAAAATTAGAACAAAATCAGTATCTCGTGCAAGTTCAAAATTAGGCTAAACCAAATATATTGTTGGAAAGAGTATAATTTTGTGATTGTAATGCGCAAGTTTGGAAGTAATCCGACCAACATATATTCCTATATTAATTTTTGAAATTTTTAAATACAAAAAATTAGGAAAATAAAATATAAGTTCAAATTTAAAATTTAGGGTGCCGTTGAGTCGTAATAATAAAAGAAGTCAACACAAAAATTTTTCGTCAAATTTTGAGTGCCAAATTATCCGTAATTAATTTTTGCATTCAAAAATTAATTAAAAAATAAAATATAACTCCAAATTAAAAATTTTTAGATCGAGGACATTCATCTTGTCAAGACAGACCTTTCTAACAAGTTTCGTCAAATTTGGAAATCGGACGATAAAATAATGCAATTCATATTTTATAATATTTTTCTTCCAAAAAATTTCTCTCTCCTCCCCCCTTTTCATCTCGTTTGGACCCCCTTCCCATGTGTGCCTTAGCTAGACGCAAGGGGGCCGACCCCTCCTTTGGGAGCCACATGCCCCCTTGCCCAGCCGGCTTCCCAGCCACTTAGTCGATAGGCAACCCGCCAGGGCAACCCATTTCCCCATCCTCCCTTGCCTATTTAAGGCCGCCCCTCCTTCTCCCTCAAGTGAACATCCCCTCTACCTCCGGCCGGCTGCCGACCTCCCTACCTTGCCGGCAACCCATAGCATCTCTCTCTCTCCCCCCTCGGCAACACCAAGGCCTTCCCCCTCATCTTCTCCTCTTCTTGTTTCTCCCCAGCCAACGACCCCCACTCGCTTCGCCCCCTTGTCGTACCGACACATTGCCGATACCTTGCCAAACTCCTCTTAAGTCATCTCTCACATCCTTGGCAAGTCATCGCATGCTCGCTGTGAATCCCCTTTAAACTGGAAGATGAGCCATAGAAAAACAAATGGGTGATGAAAAATTTATCGGCAAATTCAAATATAAAAATTTTAAATAAAAGATAAAAAAAATTAAATATTAATTTGACTAATAAATATCACTAATCAACTAACCAATAATTTTTATTTTGCTCATAACTTTTAATTTTATTACTAACTTTTATTTTCTACTCATAATTTTTTATAATTTTGCTATTAACCATTATTTTTTTGCTCCCAATTTTTTTTTATATATTCTTTATTATTTATTTATTTTTTTATTTAATATATATACCTTATAGGATAATTATTATAATAATTATAATTATATTATTTTACTATATTATGTTATAAGAATAAGAATAATAATATTAATTTATTACTGTTATTGTTATTATTATTATTGAAAGAAATAATACTAATAATAATTCACAAATATTATTATTATTATTATTTAATAATAATAATAATAAATAATTTTATTATTATTATCTAAGGATAATGATAAATCATAATAATAAGTATATAAATTATTATACTTATTATTATGTATATAATAATAATAATATCAATAATAATATTATTATCAAATATTATCTCTTATTAATATTATATATTCTCTCTTTAATAATAATAATAATTATTATTATTATTATCTTACTTATTATAATAAAAATTATTATTATTTCCATCATATAATAATAATTATAATGCTAATATTATTATAATATCTCTCTCTATTTTTCATTAATAATAATAATAAGTATAGTTTTACACTTATTATTATTATTATCATTACATAAATGATAATGATAATAGTAATGATAATAATAATAATTATTTTTATTATATCATTATCCTAATATTCTCTCTAAAATGAGCATATGAGTATAAAATTATCATAAAAATTAAGAACATTTTTTTCTTCCCATTATCTTCTTTCACTAGGATAAATAAAAATAATACTAATTATGTATAAATTATCATATAAATAATAATGATAATAATAATAATAATATAATAATATTATTTTTTTATCCTTAATTATTATCTCTACTTTTCTAAACAAATACATACATAAAAAAATGCTATGCTTACATAATAATATACACAAAAAACTATGCATGACCAATAGAATTTTTTTTAATTTTTGTATATAGGCTCCACAAAAAGTGTATTCAATAAATAATCTCTCTCTAAATAATAATAGCATTCATATTTTATTCTTATCTTATTAATATAAGAAATAATAATAATATCGATATTATTATTATCACAATTTTTCCGCTGCATAACTATTTACGTTACCCACTTCCTCTCCACTTCAATTATCCTCTTCTTTTTCTATTAATATTTATTCTTTTTATTAACATGGAAACAGAAAGAGAGAGAATATAATAAAAGTCTATATTTTTATAAAAATGTGTTCATCTCCTTCATAATCCAAATATTTTACACACATATTTTAAATGATTAACTTAGCAAAAAAACAAGTACCCTGAATATCATGAAGTATATTTATATATGATGATTTAAATACATGCTCCTTTCTCCGCTTTAAAACTTACAAATTTCATTATATATTTTTTAGGCATGCAAATTTCATGATTTAAGTATATTATCACTATTTGAGATCTAAAAATAAATAACATGCTTGAATGAATAAAAATGGGGTTCCACTGAAGTTATTTACAGTCTGTATATAATAAAATTTTATATTTAGAACGGGACTAGTTCGTTATCATCCTACTTTGAAATATATAATGATACTATGACTATGCTTACGATGAGGCTAGCATAGGTGAATATATATGTTACGTTAGAACCCAAATTATGATAATCAAGTAGACGTGCTTGATTCCTCAAGGTTCGAGAATTACCCACTTGAACGATATTATTATTATTTATTCACTTTCGAGATAAAATATTCAACTTTTAATGTAGTATGACTTACTTATGAGAGACAACTTACAAAAAATTATGAGAATTATCTTTTCAATACTTATTACCATATTTTCATGTAAATTATAAATTTAATTTTATGCTTTTCTCTTATATATATAAGAGTAATGCTACATAGCTCCCAAATATCTCCCAAAATGTATTGATGACTATGATTTAGGTAGTTAAGTGAAATAAATTTTTTTTATTAAATCTACTTTTGCTTGTGGGGCCCATTAAAATATATTTTTTAAATTTTAAATCCTACTCATCCATACTTTTTGAGAGATATTTAGGAGCTAAGTAATATTTTTCTATATATAATATAATTAATGATATCCAAAGTAATTAGAGTATTCTATAATTGATGTTCAACTTGTGTATTTTCGCTGTAAATGCCAGGTCAAGACGTCGCTGAAGAACTGGAATAATACTGATTAATCAACTGCTGCAATTTTACTTTCTTATTTTTATCTTGGATTTTAAATAAAGAAGAAAAATCTATAATTATTATTATGTCAGATAAAATATTTTTTTGTTTTCAAATTAATTGAGCAATAATCTGTGATATTTATGTTATTATTATAAATCCCGACTACAATTTTCGGCAAAATTTTGGCTACGTCACCCAAATCCTTGCACCCGTGCTAGGAACCAGGATTGGTGGACATCACACTCCTTCCCATGAATGAACGTCATGGTGAAGTTTTCATACTCATTCAGGAGCAAGTTCAATAAAATAAGCGCTTTATCTTCATCATCCACCTTTTCATCCAAATTAAAAGCATATATCAATAACTTGGTGAACTTATTTGTGTTTATCAATGGAGAATCGTTGTTGCATCTGAAATCTGTACAAACGCTGCTTCATGTGGAGATGATTTTCCACACTCTTTATCAGATATTTGTTCTCAAAGAATTTCCACATCTTCCCTGCTGACATTTACATCATCACTGCATACTTAATTTCTTAGTCATAATTTCGGATCAAGTCGATGCACTACGATGTATCTTGATCCAATCCCTATCCGACATATCCTTTGGTTTTTCATTGTCATAAAGAACATCCTCTAGGTTCAATATGAAAAGTGCATTCAAGACTTCACATCTCCATATCCCGAAATTGTTCTTGCCATCAAACTTGACAACATCGATCCTCGCCTGATGTGTTACAACTTTGTGAAAATATCGCTCCACCACCCCCGATAATGAAGAACTAGAAGCTTCTTATACAACTTTCTCTACCCTGACTTCTTGCATGTCATTAGATGCTCCAAGAATAACAAAAAATAAATTTGAATCACAAAACTCTAACATCTCTCTAATACAACTTCTTATGATTTTCTCTATGAATTAAGCCAAAATATTCTCAAGTATATAAGCACAACACAAACATGCAAGAACAAAATCACAACACAAAATAAGATTTATGTGGTTCACTGAACACCACCTACGTCCACGGGGAGGGGTGGAGAAATTTTCACTATTTAAAGGAGAGCCTACAACTTTATGATCACAATCATTTACCAAAAAAAGCATACAAACAAGTTTTTAGCCTTCTTATTTTTTTCCTCATGTTTCAAATCTCTAACCCTTTTTCAGATTTTAGGATGTGGGCTGAGAAATTTCAAAGGCATAAATTATAGCCTGATATTTTCGATTTTATACGTCCCAGAAATGGGTCTTGAAAACAGCGAGCATCTGGGCGCGCCTGTGCGCCTAGGTCTCGGGTCTACTTCTGCTTCACGGGCGCCCATATTTCTATCTAGCAGGCGCCCTGAGAGCCGAGACCCCTAACTAACTCCCTTCAAAAATAATAATTATATGCTTTTTTTTAATTAACTAATTATCCCAATTTATGAATTATGTGGCTTATTTTATATAATGATAATTATTATTTTAGAATAATGGATAAATCTTCAAGGAAAAATTTACATACCATAAACTATTTCATGATTCTTATATAACAATAAAATAGTACATATAAATTACAAATATATGATACTATAATTAATTTTATAGTATTTGTGTGAAATTTTTAGGGAAGCTTATGGTATGGGTGTTAAATGCCAAAATAAAGAAATTTATGGTATGCATGTAAAATAAAATATTATGAAATTACAATGTTTCAATTTCAATAAATAAAAAAGTAAAAGACTCAAGACTGTTAAACTAAGATCATCTGTACTCGCAAAATAATTTGATAAACAAAACAATAAATAAGTACATGAAATCGGACCCATAAGCAAAGTAGATAGCAACCCAGTGAATAGATGAATCTTCCAAGATAATGATATACCAATGTAGAGGAGCTCCGTATAAACAATGTGAAACCAATGACCAGTCAATCAGAGTATGAGCAATCACAGTCAACCATTTGCTTAAATTGTTGCTCATATCCACAATAATTTGGGACAAAGGAAGATATCTATCGCAATATTATAAGAAAAAGCACAATTGAAGAATAAATGGGGGTGTGATTCATCTGATTGGTTGTAAGAGAAGCACGTTTTCAAGTAGCTAATACAACGATGAATAAGAACATACTTTGTTTTGAAGCCTCATCTCAATGCTTTCCAAATAAAACATTTAAATCTATGCTCAACTCCTTTGACCCAAATATAAGAATACCACCAAAGAATATCCCTATGTGCATAAATCATATTGTAAGCTTCTTGAAAAGAGAATAATTCCTTCCTTTGAACATAATAAATAAAGTGAAACAGATTAGCAACTAATGCGAGTTTTTTTCAAAACGAAGAGGAAAATATGTTGTCAACTGCATTAGTAGAAAAGATTTGCCAACATATTGCTAACTTGCAACACATCTTAAGTTTAGATGGATTGATGAAGCATAAGCCACCATTTTCATAAGAAGCAACCATTGAATCCCAAGACAAAACATGTATTTTTTCAAATCAAAATTTGATCAATAAAATGAGCACATATATTGTCAATATGCTTGATCACAATTAATGGAAAATGAAAAGATCTAATCCAATGCAACAATAGGAGTCATATAGAAAAAAAGTTGCAACTACTCCGACCAATGGTAATAAATGTTGGGCCCATCGAAATGCCAGAACAAACTATAAGAGGCCTAAATATCTCAAATGAGATTCAAATCTGTAAATTCAATATTTGTGCAAGAATAGTAGCATTTGGAACATAATTTAAAAAATATATTGCAAATTCTTATTATTATATGGTATTCCTGATGCATTAAAAAATTATCCAAAGAATTCTTGAATCCCCACAAATTCCTTTGAGAAGCTTATCCAAAAATTGAGATGTCATCATCAAAAAGCAAGTGAGAACAAGTAAAAGTGTTGTGAGTGGGGGGGGGGGGGGGGGGGGGGGGGAATTTTGCTTTAATGAAATTACCTCCTCATATGTCAAACAATTTATCCATTGCTAGAATGAATAATAAACGGGATAAAGAATAACCTTGCCTTGAACCAGAAGTAGAAGATAAAAAATCATGAGTGATACCATTAAGAACTACATAAAAATGAACATTTTCAATGCAAGCTTATATCCATAAAATCAGTTTGGAGGGGAATTTATGCTTCTACAAAGCATTAATGTAGCAATCCCAATATCGAATAGGAACTCAATCTAACATTAGAGCGTTAGCTTAGCATCTAATATCAGATTAAGAGAAAGCTAATCGGCCAAGTATCTTTGTGAGTAGTGTTAAGTTAAGAAAATTTGCAATAGAAGCATGTAAGAAAGATGTGTAAAAAGTACTAGTATAAGCATGTAATATTTATCTACTCATTCCATCCAAGTAGTTACAAAATAAGTAGACTCAGCACAGATTAAGTAAAAGCATTACAAATAGTTTAAGTTATTACAAGCCATTTAAATGAAAGAGTAAGAAGAAAATAAATCACTCCCTCGCATAATAAAAAGTGCAAGTAATAAGAAATAAGCGGAAGTAAATTTGTAAAATCTTCAAGTGCTAGATCCAGCTTCATCTGAATTATCTTGCTCCTGATCTATTAGATTTTTATATTTAAATATGATAGCGCAAAGACAAGAAAAGAAAAAGTGTAGTTAAACTAAATAATATAAGCACATTTTAAAATTGGCTAAGCATTTATAAGTTTATTTAGATATCACAAGCTAATTTATAATTTTAAATAAGCAGAAGAGCATTTGAAAGCATTCGAGTAGGGAAGGAAAATAAATGTAACTGTAAGAAAGAATAGTTGAAAGTAAGATGAGTAAGAATACTCACATGTATAATCGTTCTAGCCTGTAACCAAAAAGATAAGAGAAAAACATCATAAATAAGGCTAGAAACTACTAAAGTATATTTGAAAGTAAAAGAAATGGAAATATGTATATGCCCAAATGGAAATTATGCTAAGGAAAAAAAAAAGCATTGAAGCATTTAAATAAAAATTAAAGCAGCATACATTGTATTCTTTATGAACTGTAAGTAAGTTAAGCATTGTACTAAAAATAGAAAGTGCAAAGCATAGTAAGTAGAGAAGAATCTTAGTATCATGGACTAAGAATATATAGTCTAGAGCTATATAATAAAAGTATTGTTAAAAGGCTATGATGAGATCTTATAATAAATAAGATTGTAAAAGACATATATTATTATTTGAAGTTGTTTTATGAAAAATCTCATTCCACGGGCAAATACTACAGAATGAGATGAGGAGTTAAGCACTTTGCCTAACTCGATAAGTGATACGGGGTTTCAAAATTACAAACACTCACATTCACCCTCTCTAGAATGTGAAGTTTTCTAATACACAATATTAAACTTGCCCTTTATTTTTCCATTAGGCATACCCCTATAATTTTATGAAACTTTTATTTATACATAAAATCTTGTATATATGTTTTGAAAGAATAGGCTCAAAACTAAGCAAGCATTTAAGGAAATTTAAATAATTATAAACTATGTGATATCCGAAATTATCTAATTTTAATGATCTAGTTAGTTATTGGAGCAATTTGAGCTCTCAATTGACTTATAGATATTGATATTTAAGTCAATTATAAGTAATAATATAAGTAAAGAAGTTTTGAAAAATAGTAGATTGATTTAGTTTATGAAATGAGAAAATAAATTATAAGCATATTTGTAAAATACCAAAATCTCATTTTTAATTATTTATTAATATTTAAATAATTTTGACCTCAAATTAAAAATCTAACTTCATCATTGCATTCACCACCCCAAATTAGCTATGGGTGAAGTTTTGAATGCATTAGGAAGTCATTGAATTTTTTGCAAATATTTTAATAATATTTAAATACCTGATAAATTGAATAATTAAATACTCGCCGGATCAAAAATTCGAGTGCACCGTTGTATTCCTCGCCCCTCAATTAGCTAG
Organism: Gastrodia elata; assembly: GCA_016760335.1. NCBI lineage: Eukaryota > Viridiplantae > Streptophyta > Magnoliopsida > Asparagales > Orchidaceae > Gastrodia > Gastrodia elata. The sequence continues at coordinate 1,309,807 of CM028673.1, forward strand.
GGATGAATTATTGGAATTTTTTTGGACGCATCTAGTCGCTCAATTTTAATTAATGAAATAGATTTAAATATTTCAAATAATAATATAAATTTAAGAAGTTAACGGTGCCGTTACATAAGCATCTGATGCCGTTATCCTTTTCTTTCTCTGTCGTTTGATCCGACGGATCAGCTGATCCGTCCGATCAAACGATCGGACGGTCGAGGACTCGTCATCCTCAAGAAGCCCCGCGTGTTCTAGGTCGCGACACGCGTCGCTCGCTCCCCTCGCCTCTACGCCATCTGCCCCTTCCACCGCTCTTAGCCGTCCATTAAGATCTCGACTAAACTTTAAGGACCAATTTTCTTCATCTGTGAGCAAAGTAAATCCATACGGATCTCTGAAGTTATCTTCCCCAAACCTTAATTAATTTCGGCCATTCAATTTGAGGTACGTTGTGCTTCCATTTTACACATTCAATCGTTGCTTTTCCATATCGTATCTTTATTCCACTGCATAGATTATAGGAATCAAGAGTCGGATCGAAGAATTAGAGTGATGATTGAGCGAATTTAGCCGAACGCATACAGTATATACCGTTATTGCCTTCATACCCGCGACTGCCTCTGCTAGGGTTCACTTCTATACCCAAACCAGACAATCTCCCTCGCAAATCTTCATACCATTGAGTAGCCATGTTTGTCCTCTACCCATCAACATGCGGGCCGAGCCCCTTCGACGCCGATTTGCCGTCCAAAATCTCTACCCTAGTAGCCTGTCGCGGTGATGAAGGCGAAGGAGGCGACGAATCGCCTCGGGCCGGATCAGGCCATTCTGTGGTGACCGGGGATCGAAGTTCGAGAGTCTCTAAAGTATGATTCATACACTGGAAATATACATTTATGAAAATAAATAAAACAAAATACACAAATGTCCATATTTACATCCAGAGCCATTCATATATGAAATTTACAATAGTTTTAATATTTACAATAAAAATTTATTCACTGCTCATATCTCACATCTCATTCTCTTCTTTTTTTTTATTATTTTGGCAAATCTTCAATACTTTAATTTTCAAAGTCTAAAAAAATTCAGTTACCAGTCAGGTATGAGTACGCAAATTATTTTTATAATAGTAATTCTAGCATCCTGTAATAGATATAAATCAAATATAAAACTAAATGAAATAATTGCATATAAAAGAAAAGTAGTTTTTCAGATTTCAATATTACCCTGCAAGTTCACTGTAAAATTCAATATAAATGAAAAGCAATAAATAATTTTATCAAAAGCATTTGTAACAATAAGTCAGTCCTATAGACTCCTGAGCCCAAATGGGTAAACCCATAGGCATAACCTGTAGGAAGCTTTTCTCACTACCCGTCAGTAGCTTACTCAAAATAGGAACTTATGGTGTGTTTTTCCTCTGGATTTGCCAACTTCCTAAAAAGGGCTAAATCCCTCCATATAACTCTCAGGGGCTGCCAGCAGGCCCAATCTGTACAGATTCTCAGTGTTGCTTTCCATCCTCCAAAGACAAACACCACAATAATATATACCACATTTTATCTTTTTGTTACATGTTTATTTGATAACATTCTTTTGCAGATTATAAGTAGTAAGCAGTTTAATAATGCTCAAATGAAAATTGCTCAAATAAAAATACTAAAATAAAACTTATTGGTAGATTTACATACCTGGCTGATAAAATATTAACCAATTCAATTTCTTCAATCTGTCAAAAATAATTAAATTTATTAATGTTTTTATTATGATTTGTAATATTAGATTTCTAAAATGACTATTTTGATTATTTAAATTATTTTATTAAGTTACTTAATTATTATGCCTTATAAGGTCAAATTGGGAATTTGACCTTATAAGGGTATATTAATAATTTTACCCTTAATGAAATTTAAAATTTTTGTTAGTTTAGTGTAGATTATGTTCTAAGGTTTTCATAAAATTTAAAATCATCAAATTCTGATATGTATTGGCTAAGTTAAAACCAATACAATTTTTAGGGTTAATAATTAGGGTTTAATATGATTAGTGAGTGATTAGTAAAATAAGTCATAAAATTACTAAACTAATTACACAGCTAGGTTCTAATCTTCTTATGAGTTCTTTGAAACTGAAATTGCTTAATTTGGATCATTATTTTTGTTAATATTCATTAATCAAAATTTAGAGTAATTATGGTTGATTAAGAGATCTAATTGTTGGATCCTAAATATTTTTGCAGTTTACTGTAAATTAGGTTTTTCTGATCTAAATTGATATTTAGATCACCTAATTTAGAGCTAATTTGACTAATTTATGGCCATTTGAAGTTCTAGGGTTAAAGTGCTTAATTAGGGTTAGGTCCTAATTGTGATTAGTCTAAAACTAATCCAAACAACAAAATTAACACTACTAAAATATTTCTTAGGGTTTTCTGAGTATTTTGAGACATATATTGGGTATGTTTAGGTTATAGATTGCAAAGTTATGGCTAAGTGAAATTTTATGATAATTAGGGCTTAATTAGGGTCCCTAAATGTCATTAAGTGATATACAATTCTAAATGGAATTCCAAAGTATTCCTCATAATTTTCTGATTTTATTGATATATAATTTTTATATTTTTGAATTTATATTTTTCAAGTTATGAAGGTTTAATTATTTATAATTATCCAAATTATATTGTTATGATTCTAATTATATTATTTAGTTAATTTAAACGTTTTAATTTTAAATAAACGGTGCGTGGGTCCCGCGATTTTTCTTTAGTAGCTGGACACGTGTAAGGCGCTGGAATATCGGGCTCCGCTCGGGTCACGAAAGACCCGAGGACACTCGGCTTCTTTGCCTCCATCAACCCGCGGACGATAGGATTAGAGCATCTTCCTAATTCGACGGACACAGGCCTTCAGGTACGAAACGCTAGGGAACCGCAAGCCACGGCTCCACCCTTCATGATGAGCTAAGGAAATTGGGAAACGCCGGCCTCTATCGCTCGCTCATACGATGTCCTAAAACGAGGAGGTGAATTCTTATAAAGCCGGGACTTTCACTTATGATTCGATCATCTAACTGACGATTGCGCCACTCTTAATTCACTTCAATTGCTTTAATCTATGCTTTTATGTTTGCCTAAATCGAATTTGAGATATTTAACTTTTAAATTTTTGAATGCCTGATTATGAGCAAAAATTCGAAACCTCCAATTATGCGAATCTTGATTTTGAATATCAAATGCTATATATGTATTACATGGGGCTTTACATACCATTGCAAATTCGAGTTTTTAGAGAAAATAAAATGGAGATACTTGCGGGTTTGTGAGGTTCCGTCCAAGAAGAAAGGAGATGATCAATCGAGTCTCACTCGTATAGAATAAGTTTTAGTGTCTTACCGTTTCTCCCCAGACGTATAAATCCTCCTCATTGGGGTTCCTTGAGCGGCGAATGCTACCTGGAAGCGAAGAGAGCGCCGCGTGCGATTCGCAGAGGACATGCCGAGTCTTCTCTCGATCGATCGGAAGAGATGATCTACGGACTGTCCGATCAAGATCGGATGGTCTTGATTTGACTATCTAATTTAATTAAGAAGACGGACTGCGTTAGATAGGAGCAGACGGCGTCGTTTAAAATAAAATTAAATATATTTTTATTTTAATTAATTTTAACCTATTTTATTAATTAGATTTAATTAATTAAATACATCCCAAAAATTCTCAATAAATCACCCCTAACTAATTCAGGGCTGCTGAACGCAACGGTGCGATCAGATTTTTTATTCGACGAGTAATTAATTATTCGAATTTTTAGGTATTTAAATATTATTAAAATATTTGCCAAAAATTCAATGACTTCCAAATGCATTCAAAACTTCACCCCTAGCTAATTTGGGGGTGGTGAACGCAATAGTGAAGTTAGAGTTTCAATTTGAGATCAAAATTATTTAAATATTAATAAATAATTTGAAAATTATTTCTAGTATTTTACATTCTCTCCAACTTAAAAGGGATGTCGTCCCGACATCAATCTAAATTTAATTATATTTATTAGACTTACAATCACTTACTAGTAGAATAAGTGAGGATATGCTTTCTTCATACTTAATTCTTCTTCCAATGTAGCTTCTTCTTTGTGACAGTTCTTCCATCTAACATTTATCATGGGAATAGATTTATTTCTTAATTTTCTTTCATCTCGATCTAGAATTTCTTCTGGTTCGATCACATAGCTGAGATTTGGTTGCAAATTAATATCTTCTACTTCCACTCTCATTGTGGGTTCTGACGAGCATTTCCTTAATGAGGAGAGATGAAATACGTCGTGCATCATACTCAAATGTGGTGGAAGCTTGATTTGATAAGCCACTTTGCCCACTCTCTTCAAGACTTCAAAAGGTCCAATAAATCTTGGACTTAATTTCCCAGAAACTCCAAATCTTGAAATTCCTCTGAATGGATTTACTTTCAAGTATACGAAATCTCCAACAGAAAATTTCACATGACGATGATGAGCATCAAAATACTGCTTCTGCCTATCTTGAGCTGCTTTCATTCAATGATGAATTAACTTAACCTTTTCTGTTGCCTGAAGAATTAAATATGATTTTAATATTCTATTTTCTCCAACATTATTCCAAGATAAATGAGTGATACACTTTCTTCCATAAAGGGCTTCATAAGGAGCCATTCCAATGCTTGATTGAAAACTGTTATTATAAGAGAATTCAATTAATGGAAGGTGATCATCCCAACTTCTTCCAAAATCTAATACACAAAAATGAAGAAGATCTTCTAAAGTTTGATTCACTCTTTCAGTTTGTCCATCAGTTTGCGGATGAAAAGTTGTGCTCATACAGAGCTGGGAACCAAGATCTTGATGGCTGCTTTCCAGAATTTGATGTGAACATGTTGTCTCTATCAAAAATGATAGTTTTTGGAATACCATGCAATCTTACTATCTCTTTTAGATAAATCTTTGCCAATTTATCTACTGCATCTGTCTGCTTGATGGGTAAAAAATGTGCTGATTTTGTAAGACTATCCACAATTAGCCAAATAGAATCATTATGATATTTAGAAATGTCTTCCCATTTCCATTGAGAAATAGCTAGAGGTTGAAGTAATCCTCCTAGTTTGTGATGCTGTGCTTTTACTAGGTTACAAGCTTCACACTTGGATATAAACACCGCTATACTCTTCTTTATTCCTGGCCACCAAAAGTGTGATTTCAAATCTTGATATATCTTGTTATTTTCTGGATGAATAGAGTATCTAGATTGGTGAGCTTCTTTCAATAGTTTCGATCTCAGCTCAGCTTTATTAGGTATCCAAATTCTTGATCCACACCAAATATTCGTATTTGAATCCAAATTTAGTTCTAGATGCTTTCTTGATTGAATAGATGCAGACAAGGAGTTATATTCTTTATCAATATGTTGAGCTTCTTTAATTTCATCCATTAATGAGCATTCAACCATCATTTGAAATAGATTAACATTTGATGGTAATACGACTTCTAATTGGAGATCTTCTATTTCTTTAAGTAAGATAGGGTTAGAGGTCAAAATATGCAAATGTGAGATTACCTTTCGACTTATTGCATTTGTTACTATATTTGCCTTGCCAGGATGATATTGAATTGATAACTCATAATCTTTAATTAACTATAATCATCTTTGTTGCCTTAAATTTATCTCTTTCTGAGTAAATATATACTTCAAATTTTGGTGATCAATGAAGACTTCACATCTTATTCCGTATAAGTAGTGTCTCCAGATCTTAAGTGCAAATACTATCGCAGCCAATTCCAGATCATAAACTGGATAATTTTTCTCATGAACTTTAAGCTGTCTAGATGCGAAGGCTATAACCTTTCCTTCTTGCATAAGAACACAACCTAATCTAATTCCAGAAGCATCACAATAAATTTGATATTCTTTTCCTTCAATTGGTAGAACTAGTATAGGAGCTGATGTTAGACATTCCTTTAACTTCTGAAATGCTAATTTGCAAGATGAATCCCATATGTGAGGCACATCTTTTTGAGTAAGACGAGTAAGAGGAACTGCAATTTGGGAAAATTTCTTAACAAATTTACGATAATAACCAGCTAATCCCAAGAAACTGTGTATTTCTGTTACTGAAGTAGGTTGGGGTCAATCCTAAATTGCACTAACTTTGCTTGGATCAATTGATATTCCTTCCATGCTAATGACATGCCCTATATATATGTATGTATGTTATAAAGTATACTTATATATGTATGTATGTATATATATATATATATATATATATATATATATATACTTATATAAACAAAACAAAATATTAGATAAAAATAGATAAAATAAAATAATTAATTAACAGAAAAATAATAATTACAATACAGTAATATTAATATATTTATATATCATAATTCATTTTAATTAATATAATTTAATTTAAGTTAATATCAAAACTTTAAATATGCATAAATCCTAAAATATTTATCAAAATCATACAATCAAATATATCAAATTAATCAGAAAAATATAAGGAATTTAATGATGATATTTATTTTGCTGTAAAATTTATAATTCATGAAGTGATATTTAGGAATATTATCTTAATACAAATAATGTCACAATTATTCAAATAGCTATAGCTTCGTAATCTTTAACCCAAACATACCCAATATGGGTTTCAAAATACTCAGAAAATCCTAAGAAATATTTTAGTAGTATTAATTTTGCTGTTTGGATTAAATTGAGACTAATCATAATTAGGACCTAACCCTAATTAAATTTTTAAACCTAGAAACTTCAAATAGCCATAAGTAAGTCAATTTAACTCCAAATTAGGTGATCCAAATATCAATTTAGATTAGAAAACTCTAATTTACAGTAAACTGTAAAAATATTTAGGATCTAATAGTTAAATCTCTTAATTAGCCCTAATAACTCAAAATTTTGAATAGTGAATATTAGCAAATCCAATGATCCAAATTAAGCAATTTCAATTTCAGATAACTCATAAAAAAGATTAGAACATGGCTGTGTAATTAGTTTAGTAATTTTATGACTTATTTCACTAATCACTCACTAATCATATTAAATCCTAATTATTAACCCTAGAAATTGTATTGGCTATAACTTAGCCAATACATATCAGAATTTGATGATTTTAGGTTCTATGAAAACCTTAGGACATAATCTACAATAAACTAATATAAATTTTAAATTTCATTAAGGATAAAATTACTAATATGCCCTTATAAGGTCAAATTCCCAATTTGACCTTATAAGGCATAATAATTAAGTAACTTAATAAAATAATTCAAATAATCAAAATAACCATTTTAGAAACCTAATATTACAAATCATGATAAAAACATTAATAAATTTAATTATTTTTGATAGATTGAAAAAATTGAATTGGTTAATATTTTATCAAAACAGCTAGGTACGTAAATCTACTAATAAATTTTATTTCAGTATTCTTATTTGAGCCATTTTCATTTGAGCATTATTAAACTGCTTACCGCTTATAATCTGCAAAAGAATATTATCAAATAAGCATGTAACAAAAAGATAAAATGTGGTATATATTATTGTGGTGTTTGTATTTAGAGGATGGAAAGCAACACTGAGAATCTGTACAAATTGGGCCTGCTGGCAGCCCCTGGGAGTTATATGGAGGAATTTAGCCTTTTTAAGAAGTGGGCAAATCCAGAGGAAAGACACACCATCAGTTCCTATTTTGAGTAAGCTACCGACGGGTAGTGAGAAAAGCTTCCTACAGGTTATGCCTCTGGGTTTACCCATTTGGGCTCAGGAGTCTATAAGACTCGACTTATTGTTACAAATGATTTTGATAAAATTATTTATTGCTTTTCATTTATATTGAATTTCACAGCGGACTTATAGGGCAATATTGAAATTTGAAAAACTACTTTTCTTTCATATGCAATTATTTCATTCAGTTTTATATTTGATTTATACCTATTATAGGATGCTAGAATTACTCTTATAAGAACAATTTGCGTACTCCTATCTGACTGGTAACTGAATTTTTTCAGGCTTTGAAAATTAAAGTATTGAAGATCTGCCAAAGTAATAAAAGAATAGAAGAGAAAGAGATGTGAGATATGAGCAGTGAATAAATTTTTATTGTAAATATTAAAACTATTGTAAATTTCATATATGAATGGCTCTGGATATAAATATGGACATTTGTGTATTTTGTTTTCTTTATTTTCATAAATGTATATTTCCAGTGTATGAATCATTCTTTTGAGACCCTCGAACTTCGATCCCGGTCGCCACAATATTTATGCAAATTGAGACTTATTATATACTAGTCATAAACTAATCAAAACAAATTGATTAATGATTAAAGTTTAGGAAACTAGTAGGAAAGAATGAAATTGAAAGTTTATTAAATTATTTGAAGTGAAGGTTAATGTACAACCTACTAACTTTATCAAATTAGTTTATAAAATTAAATGTTTCCAATTAAATCATTCACTAACTTAGTTAGGTTCAATTGGTATGGAAGGTCTAAGTGTAATAAAAGAGATATACTACCATCTACAAGTAATAGTTCAATCTAGGTTGTAGGTTAAATGAAGTTTATATGCTTATCATAAGCATGTTAGGAAACTACGATTCTTCTAATTTAATCATTAGAGAACTAAAAATAAAAGATTAAAGACTTAGGGAGATGAGTGCTAATGTTTCAATTAAAAGGTTGGGCACTAGTTTTATTAAAATTATTTAGTAAAATGAGGTATACTACTAATATAATTATTGTCAACTTGCTAAAGGATTTAATGCAAGATTTATAAGCTAAGAAAATAGACTAAGTTTCAATCTAAGTCATAGGACATTAGTTCTAATAAAATTATAACATGACGATAAGGCATGTTATTTATAATCTATAATTATGGAATATGTTAAGTAAGATTTTGATGATAAATCATACAAGCTAAGTTTCTAAATTCTATAAGATAAAATCAATTAAGAAGCTTTAGATTTAGAAAGGTGCTATGAACTAATCTTAATAGATTCATAACATTACAAATACATAATTGTTAATGTTATAAAGATTAATAAGAATGAATCTAGCTCTAAAGACTTATAAGCAAATCATACTTTTCAAGTCAATCATATAACATTCTACAAATGATGAAAGTTCAGTCAAAGTTTTGCTAAATATTCCAACTATCAAATTTATGAAAAAATTAAGTATCAAATATACAATTGAAATTATATGTTTAGTAATTAAGGTGAGACATATTTGTTGTCTTAGTGTTTAAATATCTAAAACAAGCATGAATAAAAATTATGAAATTAGAAAATTATTCAATTTGAGGAGTCATATACTTAAAATCTCCAATTGTTGTCCAAATGGAATGATATACTTAAGTATTGAATCCTTGTAGCATAAGGAGAAAAATAACACTAACTATGTCAAAATTGAACATCATTGGGATTTTAGGATTTGGAGGACTCCTAATTTGGATTAAAAAAGTCATTAAGAAATTTAGGGTTCAACACCTAAATTTGATTTCATATTATTGTCCTACACATTTTTGTGAGTGAAATAGATTTTTGATGTGTAAAATTTGGATATTAATTGTTCATGTTATGAGGCAATTAATATTTGATGAAATAATTATTTAATTAATCATTTGAAATAATGATTAATGAAATTAATTGTCAAAAATGTAATTCTAGCATCATAGTATTATTCCTCACATTTTTCTGGATGAATTAATAAATATTTGTCTAATTTGATTAAGAAAATTTAAAATTATGTATTAATTACAATTTCATTATTCTACTTCTATTGTTTAATTAACAACCCATTTAATATTACTTCTTTGTTATTATGAGCTGGCCAGCCGCTCCAGATTTAATGAATTGGGCCCGTTTACTTTAGTAATGTCAAATTGTGAGGCCACCCGGAGGAACGGGCCAGCGCTTGATATACAGGCCGTCCTCATTACACTGGCCCACAAAGCGATATCGGGTCCCGGATTGACAGCCCATTTCTGGGCCGTGTTAACGGGCCCAGGGTTCATCCCTGCATCGCCTCTCAGAGGCGGGGATAGGGACGACGAACCCTAAAAAAAATTGAATTAGGGATTACAGATTCGAAATGGATAAGAGATACATACACAATTAAACAAAAATAAAGATTGAATCTAACTGATAGTTTTAGTGCAACTTTCCTGAAATTCGTAAATTCTAAGAAGAAAAGGAAATAAGCAAAAATTGCGATTATCTTAACCTTATCAGCAATCGGGCCCTAAAATTGAACTACAAAGGAAGCTTAAACGAGCTCATGTCAATTAAAAAAAACATAACATTCACATTAAGCAGGAATGGTCGAGTGATAAAGTAAAGGAGACCATTAGCAATTTGCCTCGCTGATTGAACGAACTCCAGAAGGGTTCGATCAATTTTTTGTGTGGGGCTTATCAGGTAATTAAAATTCGTTGTAATGCTGCTAACTGGAGTATAATTACTATAAGGCGAGTAGAAGGAGTACCTGATGGTCACAATCGCCGATTAGGGTTAGGATAAGGGGTTCGATCCTTCGTTTGCAGGAGCGCACCGACGGCTTCCTAGGCTTAGGAAAGAAAATTAGGTAACCTAAAAGAGGGTTGGGAGGAAGAATTTGGGATTAATGCAAAGCTATGAGAGCTTTGGCAGGTGTCGTAGCACGGCTTCCGGCAAGTGGCAGGGCACGATCGGCCCTCTGTGAGGAGACAACAGTAAAGCGATCTGAGTCGTCGGATCCCGATCGCGATCCGACGGTCAGATCTTGATCCCACTGTCCATCGTGTGATCTTAATAAATAAAGGATCGATGGTTAAGATGGGAGAGGTTGGTTGTTTCGTGTTTTGCACACAACGGCGGATCTCTGCGTTTTTCTTATATAACCGTTTGGAATTATTTTAAATATATAATATCTATTAATTTAATTAAATACAATATTATATTATTTAATTTTTTAATTATTTATTAAATTTAAAAATTAAACGGACTCCGAAAAATCTCAAAATTTCACCCTTACCTAATTGAGAGGTGAGAAACTCAAAAATACAATAAGATTTTTGATTAGATGTCAATTTAATTATCTTAATTTTTTGGCTATTTAAATAATATTAAACTCTTAGCTAATTTGGGAGTGATGAGTCCAATAGCAGACTCCGTTTTATTTCTGAGGTTCAAATAAATTAAGCATTCTTAGAATTTTCAGAAAATCAAGAAATATTGAGAAATATCTAATGACCTCGAAATCGCATCAAATTTGAGGTGGAGGCTCTTAACACTAATATAAGTGCAATATAAAAGGAATTGAGTCGATTATGTTACTAATTGACGGGTAACAACACTGGGGTATTGGAAAAAGTATTTATGCATTTGTTGAGGTATTCAAATATAATTTTTTTAATTTAAAAAAAAGGTTTTGCGAAGGAAGTAATTTTTTTTAAAGTACAAAATGCTTTACAACCAATAAAATAATTAAGGATTTAAAATAGGGTAAATAATAATTATTAGTGTAAAAGCAAAATAATCATAATAATTCCAAGAAAAGATTTATTTATTAAGTATTTCTATAATAATGATTAAAAATTTCAAATTTTCATTAATTCTAGTTAATATACCCATTTAAAATTTAATAACTAAATAATGATTAAAACAAAATATATGAAAAACCAATCGTCCTATGATGATGAAATTGCAAGAAAATAATTGCAACTCGAACACAAAGCTTAAGGACTAAATATTGCTATAATCTTAACATTTTAGACTATTAAGTAATCGCACAAAACCATTAAAAAATTTTAAAAAATTTTGAATTTTGGTTTATTTAATTAGTTAAATGATAAACTGAATCCAAAACCAAATAAATCAACATTTAAATATTTGTGCCAATAAACTAAAAGGAAGCTAAAGATAGAGAATCCAACTCCCATTAAGAAACCCTTTTATACATAAACAAGTATGGGACAATACAGTTTTATACTATTAATCTTGTGTGCTAAATAACGCGATCCCCAAAAGCTAAATGCCAACGAGTTCATAAAGCTCGGATTAGACTCTTTGAATTGGCTGTCTGCCATTAATCAGTGCCCATTTAATTTCAGAGAACATATCTTCTTGCATTTCACTCTCAAACTCTTTGGCTTTTACATATCTTCTGTACAGAGCAGGAATTCTCTCTCAAAAAAGCTGAACATGGCATTATTCATATTACAGTAAACAATGAAAAGCGAAAAAATGAGACAAGACAGCACATTCTACACTCTCTATTAATATACGTTTTACATAATAAGGGGAAATGCTATAAGATATCCAGAAAAGCTTAATTAAAGCTGCCACTAGAGAAAATCATATGTTTTGAGAGCCAAAGAAGGATTTTTTTCGTAGCTACTTCATTAAAGTTGATTCCTCTGCTCGCTGCTTCAATCTAGAAGGTTTGATCGCATCTCCTGTTTGTGGGCTACTGAATGATCCTCTCCAACCCATAGGAGTGGTGCTTTCCTGTCTGAGCTCGCTTATACGTGGGCTGAAAGCCCTCTCTGAGAGAGCAGAAGGGCTGTATAATCCCCTTTGGTCGCTGCCTGGTGTTGCGGTTGAGCTATTTACTTTGGGACTGTTTATGTGCTTAATCTCTCCTCGGCTTCTGGTGACTAGCTCATCCAGAAGTTCCCCACTTCGAGAAAAGGAATGACTTGCGGCTGCCTTCAGCTCCTGCTGAACCAAAAAAGATGAAAACATTACTAACAAGTAGATAGAGACATCAAGGAATACTCCCCAGTTCAATAGGGACTCTTGTGGAATTGAAGTTTTGGGTTGGCGAGCCCAGATGCAACACATTCAAGGAGCGCGCGCTGGATGTTCAGGTTTACGTTTTCAAGCATGCGCCCACTCAGGTATATGTGTGGGCGCTCAATCCCGAAGCCTCAACTGGACGATGACAGAAGGATAGGCCGAGGCAACACTCCGAACCCGATGTGATCCGGGCCACATGACACACCTAGGGGCACCATACTGCACGGCCACATGTGCCAAGGCAAATTTTTTTTTTTTTTTGTTTATGGTTAGTAATGTGATGAAAAAACAGTTGTGTAACTGCTATCAAGAACTATTGGAAAGCAATTTTGAATTAGAGTTATTGAACCCAAAGATCATTGTATTTCCTTAGAACATTATAGTGATATCTTCCTCTAGGGACTCTCGTGGAGTTGCAATTACGAATTGACGCACCCAGATAAGCAGAAAGGCGTCCTAGGAGCGTCTGCTATACAGAAAGTTCGATGCTTCTTGGTAGACGTCGCTTGGGCCACGACAATAGTAAAGGGAGCGCCACACGTCACGCTCAATACAATTACAAAATGGTGGAAGGACATATCAAGGAGACACGTCTAGCTTGATGAGGTTTGGAGCAATATGGCTCCGCCACATGGCGCCCTCAGAAGGGCCATGCTTTACAGGCCCAACCTTGATAGAAACTTATTTTTAAACCCTATTTTCGTTTAGGATTAGTAGTGTGGGTGTGATGAAAAAATAGCTGTGACTGCAGTCAAGGACTGTTGGAGAGCTATACTGAGATAGGGTTATGGAACCCTTTCTTCTATCATAATGATATCTTCTTCCTCCTCCTGACCGTGGACGCAGGTGAAATTCACCAAACCACATAAGTCCTTGTGCTCGGAACTCGTGCTTGAATTCCTCTCGGTGTGATAAAACTCAATATTCTATTCTACTGAGATAGTAAGCGCACTTACTGTTTCTATATTGAATGGAATCGCAGGAGACTCTTCGTACTCTGCTGCATCCAAATCTGTGAGGTAAGCCCCTTTGAAGAGCTTAGGAAGAAGATACTGCCTTGCAGGAACCAGAAGCATAATCATGAGTGGAAAAAGGACACCGGCAATAGGAATCCACGTAATGCCGAAGCACACAAGAAGGTAAGCAGTCTGGAAGAGGGTGAACAGAGCAATTGTCTTGAAGGGAACAGTTTCCACAAAGGTTGCATGATACTCCTCTAGCACTCTGAAAAAGCAAGAAGCTTTCCTTCAGTTCTGGCACAGACTTTATCCAAATGTGGAAAGAAAGGTAAGAAGGGATTTACTTGTATCTTCTGCTTGGTGCAGTAAAGAGTAGGAGTATCCTCTCCCAGAACTGGTTGCCAGGCAAGCTTTCTATGGCCATAAAAGCAAAGTAACCCCAAAGTACAGAAGTTGGGATCTTTTTGAGAATCGGCATAGCAGCGACACAGCATGCCACCATAAAGGACTGTAACATGTTGCTGAGACGCTGTTCTTTAACCTCGACGGGCAATAAATCATCAATCTCCTTCTCAATGTCGAATGCCATCTCATCCACAGGAGCATCAATGCTTTCCAAGCTTGATACCATTTGAATGGTAGATTCTTTCAGTTCCTTCAATCCCTGCATGTAAGGTTTATGATGCAGGTGAGGTGAGAAGACATGAGTTGAGGAGCTCTTACAATGAACATAAATGCAAAATAAATTGAGCCATCATATACCCGAACAGATTGCTCCTGATAGATCAGAGGGGTCTGCATTTGTTGATATGCTTCTTCCATATTGCCATACAATTGACTTATGCTTGAATTATGATTCATGCTTTGCCTCGCAGAGGCTACTAATCGGTTACGGAGCAGCTGGAGAAACATTATAATCACATATTTGATGCGTTTGTTGCTAAATGATCTTAGCTATATAACTTGTTTAAGAGTTTTTTGGTAGTTTACTTGATGCTTTAGAGTAGCCAAACTCTTTGTATGCATAGGGGACTGTGGAATCACTCCATTTGATGGGGGAATGCCAATAAGGCCACAGAGTAAAGTCTACAAAGATATAGCAAATTTTGACACAAAGGATCAAAATAATGCAAGTTTTTAATAAAGTTTGCAGAAAATTAGCACGAGTGAGAAGTGCATTGAAGTTGCATGATGGAAGTAGAACGTACCAAAAAGCCCAAAAGAAGTAAATCATAATGAAAAGAAGGAGGCTTTCTCAAATTGAACTCTTTCTGTTGTGCAAGCTGAGATGCCACACTGTGATCAAAATAATAAAGAACTGCTATCATTGTTGCTGGAATAAATGCTCCAAATATATATATCACCGGCACGTCCAACATTTTCTGTTTAGTTGAAGTGTAATTATAAGTCTTCCATGAAAAGAAGCCAAAGCCAGCCAAACATGCTAACTTTATGGTACTACAATGTTAATTCATCACACATACGCATGAGAAGCAAAACAAAGAACATGCTACTTTGCTATGCCTGATAAATGAGGGTTATACCTTAATGACAGTCCAATTCTCATATGCACCGAATGACCAAGGATTTGGGCTGAAAAGGCGTCTTGGTATCCCATTGGGGACACTACCAGAAGGTACGTAAGAAACCGCAGTCCATACCAAAACCATTAGAGGCACCCCGTAATCTGCAATGAAGCCTCTCAACCAACCTGCAATAATTTGTTCAACTTAGCTTAAGACTTCAACTTACCATAAGAAAGAGAAGCATTATACAAGCATTCAGAATTTGCAGTATCCTATTGCTTGTTAAAATTTAGTATAAAAAGGATCCTTTAATTGTTCAAGCTGCTACTTTGTATTTAAGTAGACATACCACAACCATATCGCCAAGACCGCGCCTTTCTACTTCTCAATGCAGTAAGAAGAAGACCAAATGATAGAACGAGAGCAAACATCCCATTGCTGAATCTCCAAGAGGGAATAAACTCTAGTGCCTTTCGATCTTCCCTTTTAGGTATGCCAAACTCGTCCACAAGCCCCTAGAAGTAATACACATTAAATCTTCAATGCATTTTCATTGAGATTTTTAATCATTTCATTATGTATTTTGCTAAATTTTGTCATAATACATGTTTAATATCACTTTATCAACTACAATAGTTTTTTTATCAAGAAACTCAACGAAAAGGCTAATTATTCAGATTAGATATTTCATCCACCAAATTTGGATAAATTACTCTCTTTCATGATTAACTTTTGAGATTAAACAAATTACGAATTAACTA
Organism: Gastrodia elata; assembly: GCA_016760335.1. Lineage (NCBI taxonomy): Eukaryota > Viridiplantae > Streptophyta > Magnoliopsida > Asparagales > Orchidaceae > Gastrodia > Gastrodia elata. The sequence goes on from CM028673.1 coordinate 1,325,863, forward strand.
AACAAGTTGACAGCAAATCAGTTTATCTTTTTTACTTTTGGAATATTTTAATTTTTTTAATTTTAATTAAATTTCATTAATTTACGATAAATAAGCTAAATAAGCTGGATAAGCCAAGCTGCTAAACTGTTTAGAAATAACTAAGTTAATTTAAGCTAAGTCAGAAATGAATAACTAAGTTAATTTAAGCTAAGTCAGAAAAGATTAAGGGGCAGCATGGATTTTAATTAGAAAAATCAACAAGAGAAACCATGTAAAACTTTTAAATATAAATAACCATTTTACAAGACATATGAAAACAAAAAATGGTTTCACTTTAATCGATTCCTCACAAATGAGCTATTATGAATAAAGCAACTTTCATAACATAATGACCCAATAGTAGTTCAAGATTGTTAATCCGAAAGTTAGGATAACTTAACATCAGAGAGAAAAGAATTTCCATTTTAAAAGACAATATAGCCTTTAAAAGGCAACTCTCCAAGAGGTTCTTAATATCTTTTTTATTCTGTTGTGAATCACAATTTTGTAGTTTATTAAGGAAAGCACATACGGAGGTATCCAATAAAGACTATCCTGATGTATGCAGTGCGATAGAGATATTAGATTCAATTAACTTAGCCACAGCACTCTTAAGGAAGCACTGATTTTAAAAGAAAACATCAAGAAAGCAAAAGTTCATTTCTTACTTTAATAGCTTGCTGCATAAAAAGCATAGCAATCAGCAAACCAAATAGTTCACCAGCTACTCTTGTGAATCTATTGATAATTGAGCATGCACCCAGAATAGCCAGTAAGAAGAGCAGGAAGGCAGTCCACACACACACCCTGAACAGTTCAACAAGCACACAAATTGAAGAGAAAGCACACAAAATCATCAAGAATATAGCACATAAATTGCTATAAAAATCATTAATATCAAGGCCTACCATCCAGTCCAAGCCAGAAACAACTTTCGGCCTAAATCCGATCGATCCTTCACAAAGTCAAACATGAATGTGTACATGAGCACTGTGGGCTCTGCAACTCCAAGAATCAGCAAAGGCTGGCCTCCAACAATTGAGTGTACGATCCCACAAAGTGCAGTAGAAGCCAGGGTTTGCACAGCAGTAATTACACCATCTGCTCTTCAAAATCAACTTCAATTTCAATTAACAATCACTTCCCACAGACATCAAGAATTGCACTATATATTTAATTTTCAAGATCAAAATTTTGTCAGGTGAAAAACTAGTATTGCGTATAATTTACCAGTGCTTCTTTCCAATTGCTCCCCAAATGATATTACAGGAATTGCTGAAGCAAAGAATATGTAGGTTGTAGGAGCCAGAATTCTATCGCGCATAAAGATTAAAAAAGGAAAAAATAAGAAGAGTGAACATCATAGTATTTCAAAAATTAAGAATCTTAACGATCTAAAAATTGAATTCAAACAATTACCTAATGCCAGCACGGAATCCTCCAATCCAGTCCTGCTTGTAACACATCAATCTTCCTCTGAGATCATTATTTATCCCTCGAAAAGGCACAAATGTCTCTTCCATGCTTCCTTTGATATCTCACAACCAAAATCCAGATGAAAATACAGATTACATATAATCTGCTCTGTTTCAACCAAGCAAATGCAAATGCCCTATACTGTAGAAGAAGAAAAAGATCAACCTTTCACAAATTTCATACTACAAAAGCTCTGCCAAGTTGAATAGGTATCTCAAGTAAGAAAAGAAAACAAATAATGTCCAGCTTTTCTCACCAAGACAAATCACCGAGGCATCAACAAACGAGCGCTGGATCAAAATAAGAACTGGGAAACTATAACTGAAATAGATCTCCATAAACTAAGAATAAAAAAGGTATTTTCTATGTATTGGTTGAAGGGTAGGATGGTTGCACTTAAATAGGAAAAGGAGATAATTTAAGAAGGAAAAGCTGCCGTTGATCATCAGCAGTAATTTGCTTAAGCAGAGTGATTTAAACACATCTCTATTACTGTACCACCTTTAAACTAAATCGATCAGTTTTATAATTTTCTTATATTTTGTATTAACATAATCTTTATATTCCAAAATACCAAATGCATGATACTACAAAATTTACATAGCAAAAAAATCTTATTAGGTATATTTAACTTAAACATGACCCACATTATTTATATTACATTTTCTCTCTTATTCTAATGCATTTTTTATACATTTTTTTTGGTAAGCTCTTTGATACATTCTCTACGGTTTAGGGCTTTACACATCCCTTTCAGTGCCTAAAAAAGCTCCAAATAATTTATCAAGCCACCATTTGCAGGAAAGTGGGGGAAGTCAAAAATAAATAAATAAATAAATCTTTTCTGTGGATGATGAGCGAGAAGGCATACCAGGCATAATCGAAGTGCAAGTTTCAATCTTTTTTGTCGAATCAGAACGTCGGTCGGAATGGCGGCGGTGCGGCAGCCGGTCGGCCGCTGCGGCGGCAAGTAGGGTTTAAAGCTTTTGTTTTGTTGCCTATGGCTCCATGAGTGAGCTGCACTTCAAAAATATATTATATATATATAAAGTTCGAACTTTTTCGCTGTTGTTTTTACAGAACAGAGCAAGCTGTCTCGTGGAAACATCGGATTATATTTTTAGGTTTTTCCGGTTTTAATTAAGAAAAAAATACAGTAAAAAATATATTTAACCAATGATTATTTATATATTTTGATTTATATTAACGTGCAATTATAATAATACTCTTACAAAAATATGGTGCAAATAAAAAACTAAAATAAAATACATTTTTTATATTTATTTATAAGAGTTGGGGCATAATTTTATATATAGATAATAACTATATATAATTCCATCAATTGTATGTTTATGCATATTAACTATCTTATCACTAAATTAATCTTTCAATTTTTATTGATTAATGTAACATAATACTTAATACACTTTCCATTTTAAACATATTTTAATATAATATACAAATTAAATTTTATTTTCAAGTTTTCAATACTATTATTAATTTTTCTTAAATGTTCATTTAGAGTATAAGTGGAGCTTCTATAGTAGATTTAATTATTGAGCTCATGGCATGGATAAAACTAAATTAGACCATTAAGTTTACCATACTAATTAGGATTGAACTTTATCTAAACATTCCAGATGACTTTAAAATTAGGTTAAATAAAAAATATCATTGAATGTAATATATTTTCTGATTATAATGCTCAAATTTAGAACAATCTGGATAACATATTGTATTAAATTAATTTTTGAATTATTTAAATTCAAAAAATTAGGGAAATTAAATAAAGTTCAAGTTCAACAATTTTAGTGTCGTTTGATTAAGAATATTACAAAAAAATAACACAAAAGCTTGTCGAATTTAAAGCTCCGGATTGACTGTAATTAAAATTTTAAATTTTAAATTTCATAAATTAATATAAAATAAAATATAGCTCTAAATTTAAAAAATTTGGCGCAGATGCATTCATCTTGTCAAGATACATCTCATGATCAAGTCTTACTAATTTTGGAAATCAAACAACCAAGAATACAAAAAATTTATTTGAAAATAATTATTTTAAAAATAATTTGTACTATTCTCTCTCCTACCCTCGGTGACGTACATTGTAGGTCGTGTGCGGCACAGATCTGAGGGCACGTGAATCACAACCGCGCGGTTGGCAGCGCACGACTCCACACTTGTCAGTGCTGGTCAGCAGCATGCCATGCAGTCACCGGCCGATCGACTAGGCTGGGCTGATTCCCCCCCCCCCCCCCCCCCCCCCCCCCCCCTCTCAAACTACACACACATCCCTCTCCCTCCACCTACTCCACCGTTGGCCTCCCCCTGCTCCACCTCCAGCAACCTCCACCCTTGCCTAGTGTACCTTCCCCGGCCCCTCCAACCCCCTCCGGCCATTGGCGTGTTTCCTCCTGTGAGAAAGAGAGAGATAGAAAACAAAGAGGAAAAAAAAAATTTATTTTTAATTATTTGATTTTTATTTTTTGATTATTTTCTTTTAATAATAATAAATTTATTATTACTTTTATTTATATTATGTTCATTATATTTTCATAATAATATATTATTATTATTTTTTTTAATAATAATAATAACAACTTAGTTTCACAATATAAAATACCAATAAATTGCATGTATAGTGTTTCATAGTTCATTTATATTTACTGAAATTCAAATTTACTTTTTAGGTCGCTAGAAAATGCTTTATACACAGTTCATTTTTTTGCAAGAAAACATAGTGTGTTATTTACGTATATTTCCAGTTTTTCCTTATCTTTATTGTGTTGTTGTTTATTTATTACTATTTCTATAATGTGATATCCTTTAACATAAAATAATTAGATATCCTAAAATTCACTTGAGCTTTACAAATCTAACAACTTTTTTTTTTCTTTGTTGTATCGAATTAAAAATCAAAATATGATAGATTTGAAGTCTGTAGTAGAGCTACAAGGTGAATCAGGAGCAAGCTCGAAGACTTGTTTAGAGTTAATTTTATTTTCTATTTTGTGAAATTGAGAGTTTATATCGTTCAAATTGCTGTAAACTTAATTGTATGGACTTTAATATTTTCTTTTATTTTATGGATGAATGTATTGGTAACATATGTTTCTTACCTATTATATATAAATGCATCTATATTCTGTATCTTATAGGTCATTTGCTTATAGCAGTACTTAATAGTGGGTCAAATTAGATTGAATCATTATTAAGTATTATAGTGACACTCAATAATTATGAGATTTAACTAATCAAAAATCATTTTTTGAAATTTATGGATGAATTTTGAAAGCTTTTCTTATGCTTGTGTTTATATCTCCACATATCACTATCATTACTTTTCATTTGGCAATTATTTTTGTGACTTTGCTCATTGAATGTACTATATTACTTAATTTTATAAAAAAAATACTATAATATATATAAAAAAATATTAAGATCAATAAAATTTTTTTCCTTATATATAAGTTTTAAAAAATATATATTTAATAAATAATCTATTTACACATTATTTATATATTTTAATATATATTAATGTGTAAATATAGCATCTCTTTATAAAAAAAATTAAAGTCAAGGGATGAATCCTACCCAGCTTTAAGTTTTACATTAGAATATATTTATAGTTATTTTTTGTAATAGCCAGCGTGCATCATATTTATTTAATAATCATTACTCTGATTAGATTTAAGATTTAATTAAAGGATTCATTTATTAAATAATTTATGAGTTTTGCCATATAAATTTAAAAAAATATATTCAAAAAATTATCTATTTATATATTAAATTGATACATTATTTATATATTTTGATATATATTAATGTTTAAGTATAACAATATTTTTTTCATATATACGTAAGTGAAATAATTAATAATAAAATACCATATTCTTAAAATGCCAACATGCGTTATGTTTAGTTTGAGATTTAAATAATAATTTTCATAATTTATTAGTGAAGACTAATAATATTGACAGCGATAATACTGAAACCAATATGAAATGAAATAATGCTAAGATTATATTATTATATAATATTAGTTCAATCACAAAAAAAAATAAATTATATTATCCTCATTTTAATATGTTAATTATAAGAAAAATGCATAATAAATAATTTAGAAAAATAATATTCTTATAAAAAATATACATCAAAAATATCTAAGACTATATATATTTTTTTAATTTTATATATAAATTTAATAAAAAATATATTCAACTAATAATCTCATTTATATATTTTATTATATTTCAATGCGTAAATATAATAATACTCAATAATTTAAAATATATGAAATTAGGAAAAAGATAAAAAAAATTGCACTGCTCATATTTAAATATGATCCATTTATTATGAGAAACTAATAAATTTTAAAAAATATTAAAGGATAATAAAATGGAAATTTTATATATATATTTTTTACAAATAAGTTGAACTAAATATGCATTATATCAATTTCCTATTATACAAGAATATAACACATCATGCATTCATTAGAAAATTATATTTAAGTTAAATATTTCTAATATATTTATAATTATAATTTTGAGTTTAATACTATATTTAGATCCATTAATACACCATATAAAAATATGAAAAATATTACTTAACTTTCAAATATTTTCCAAAATATATGAATGATTAGGATTTATGATTTAAAATTTACTTTTTATAGGTCTCACAAATAAAAGTAGATTTAATGATAATTTTTTTATTTCACTTAGCAACATAAATCCTAATTATTCATGCTATTGGAAGATATATAAGAGTTGTGTAGCAAAACTCTAAAAATATTTACGGATAAGCTTTGGTTTACGTAATTTAGTCATGCTATTAAGAAAACAGTGACAATTAATTGATGATTATCACCCGTACTTAGTGACAATTACATGCATGCTATGAATCCGAGATTTAAATGACCCAAAGTCAGCTTGCTTTAGCTGGCACTGGATTTTCTTCTTATATTAGGAATGATGCTCGAATTTGATCTGAAGAATCAAAGGATTTGAATTTAAGTTTTGGGTCACGTTTGGGCGCACCATCTCAGCCCCGCGGGCCTGAATCCATGTCCCCGATCGAGTGCCCGAGCGCCGCATTTGGGGTCTGCATCCGAGTGCCTCCGCGCACAGGCTCGGCCTTTTTTCCTCTTTAAGGTTAATCCAAAGCATCCAGTTCTCCACCAAGGCTAGGCTCGTCTTTGTTGGCAGTCCATCGAGTGAACATATACTAATTATGGGAGTCATGGCATTATGGCAATTAAGTCTTAAAATAGGAGGTGATATTATAATCGGCCTGAGAGTCAACATCAATACATATAAAAGATTCCATGTATCGGGAAAAGGGGTTTGAATGGCATGAGTTGACCTTCCTAATCTCTTAATTTTGTCTGCATTCTCAAACGACTTAATCATCACGTCTGTTGCTTATTTTCTTAATAAATCAGCTATATTTTATTAGCATATGTTACGATTTGATGGTCACAGCTTTTTGCAAGTGCTATTAACCTAATTCGTTGTAGTGGATCCATGAATAATTGCTCCATGCGTGTGATTGTATTTGCTCCCCCTCAACTTTTTGCAAGTGCTACTCCCACATCATGGCAATGCTTTGGCCTTCATTGGGCCTACTCCGACTGCTTTACCCTCCCCCTTTCTCCCGCCCTTGAATTCTAATATCATCATTATTATATCCACACATTTTATTTAGCAATTTTTTTAATATTCATGAGAAATACTTTTTAAATCTATTGCTGTAGTACCTAAAAAAACTCATCCAATAGAATTTGAACATCATTTCATTAATATTTATTTATTTGTATTGAAATAATGTCCAAATCTCATTGGGTGCCAGCATTTTTCTTTTTTCATTTTAATAATAATAATAATAAGTATACTTATAATTATATAATGCTTGAGAAAGTAACACTTTTAGGGTGGTTTAGGTTAGTTGACGAGCTTAATAGTATTGCATTTCTTTATTTATTTTTTACAAGTACTTATTTATCTAAAAATTTATGAAAATTTAATGTCATCAAAATTTAAAATTAGAATTCATTTTTTTCATAACTAACACTTTTACAAAATTTCGCAACGAAATTATTACAATATTGGATTGAAATGTTGACACGGCACGAGAACATGACGCAAATCCGACTCGAAAAACTCGGGTTCGGGCCAACTCGATTTAATTTGGGTCTGATTCGAGCTCAAAATTTCGATATGTTAAAAAATCGGGTCGTGTTCGAGATGATGTTGAACTTCGCCGATGACCCAAGACGCCTACGAACCAATGGCATTGTGTTGTAGACTGTGTCGGCGAGTTTTCAGTTTGTTTTGCTTATTTAAGTATTGAAGTGAATTATTTCGGGTTGTCTGGGTCGGGTTCGGGTTACCAAGGTTAGGGGTGGGTTGGATTTGGGTTCACAAAACTGACACATTTTAGCTTGTCAAGATCTCAAGGTAATGCAAATTCAGAATAATTTAGGATAACTACAAATTCCTAAATTTAGTTTTTATTAATTATCATTTTAAATAATAGATATTAAAATATTAATAGTTAAGTAGCAATATTATAAGTGCTAGTCATAATGAGTATTGTTACATGGCTCTCAAATATCTCCTAAAATGTATTGATGACTAGGATTTAGGGAGTTAAGTGAAATAAATTTTTTTTATTAAATTCACTTTTGCTTGTGGGGCCATAAAAATATATTTTTTAAATTTTAAATCCTAGTCATTTATGCTTTTTGGGAGATATTTGAGAGCTAAGTACTTTTTTACTATTATTAATCTATAATATGTGTACTTTTAATGTTATGAGAACAAATTAATTTTAAGAATAAAAATGATATTCTTAAATAAGAATATTCATTAAAAAATATTCATGATCAATAAAAAATATATATATATTTTTTATTTTTGTATATAAACCTCACAATAAAATATATTCAACCAATAATCTACTTATATATTGGATTGACATATCATCTATATATTTTATTGTATATTAGTGAGTAAATATAATAATAATCTTTTAAAAATAATACTCAAACAATATATATATATATATACACGAGCACGAAACCCGCACAATGTGCGAGGCGACAACACACACAGAAAAAAAAAACATAATATAGTATCGTGGAAAACGCACAATTTTTGGATACGACGACACATAAAAAGAAAAAACAAAATAAAACAATAATATCAAACTCGCACAATGTGTAGAGACGCAAACACATTGAAAAAGAAAATATTATTGTATAAAATTCATGCAATGCACAGTAAAAATTTTCAAATACTGGAGGCTGCAATACATTGAGAAAGTACAAAGGCGGCAATACATTGAGAAAGTATGAAAGCGACAACATACTAAGAAAGTAAAAGCACTTCCTTTTTTTAAGTTCCAAATTGAATAAATTCTGTAAAACTCGTGCCATGCATAAGAAAAAATTTCAAACCTGCACATTATTTTGGTTTGATGAAAATCACTTATGTGGGTTGATTCTAGGCTGAGAATACTTCTTATTTTTGAGTGAATTTAAGAAATTTAAAACACAAAAGAACACCAATTACATAGCTACTGAAAATAATTAGCTCATTACCACAACCCAATGAATGGACCCCTAAAAATTTCAACACAAATCAATCAAACTGTATGACTTTTCTCATTTATTTATTTTTATAAATACTTTACTTTTTAAGAGCATATAAAAAAATTTCAAATTTGGATAATCTATTAAAAAATATTTATATCTTAGAATTCAAAAAAGACTTTAATTTTATAAAAGCTATAAATCATAAAATCAAAAAATATATATTATAAAAGTTTGCATAAAAAATAGATTTAGGAGTTTCAACTAATTGACATCTACATACAAATTAGACTGCTAACATACTTTTATGTAGTTAAGATGTGATGTTAGGTCGTGCTTTAATTTATGCGACAAAATAAACTCAATTTGCTATGAATTTGCTCTTATCTCTCTATATATTATAGAGAAAAAAATGGCTTAAAGATACTCACTTTGTTGATGTAAAGCTCTCAAATTGACGTTAAAAATTCTCTTTCAAATCTTCAAAACTTTATTGAATGAAGGAGAACTACATTTAACTGTAACTTAATTGTATTCGTAAATAATTTTGAAAGATGTTACAAATCAACGTAGTCAGCTAACCTGAAAAAGAAATTATATTGTTAAATAAATATCTAAGTATATTGATATATTAATAAATTATAAATATTTGAAAATTTATGTTCTAATTACAGCAGTAGTGGTGTAACTGAATATTTCCTTATACACAATACAACTAATAAAAATTCTTAGCTTCAAAATTATGTAAGAAATTCAAGTATTATTCAAATGAAAATATCAACTTAAAATTAAAGAAAAAATTTTATAGAAGAAAGTTATTGATAAAATAAGTGCAACAAAGATGGGGATGTAAATTTGAAAGGATTAATCATAAATGAGTTTATTATAACAATGTTTGACGATGCAAGCATATTAAGCACATATTATTCAATGCTCTATTAAAAAATTTGAGTATATGAATTATGTCCATATTAAAAAATTTGATTATATGAATTATGCCCAAATTAAAAAAAGAGAAAAATGAAAAAAAAAATATTGTACCATTAAAAATTACGTGCACAATGAAAACAAAAAATTTATCATCAAACAGCTTTATATTGATGCATGTAAAAAATTTTATCATCAAACAACCTATAAATAGATGTATTTGTATACATTTATTCCTTAAATATCAAGTATCTGTATATTTTATATTATTATTTCAATGCCACAATTTATTCTAATACTATATATATATATATATATATATATATATATATATATATTCTTTTTCAAAATGATAAATTGAGTCTACATGTTTTTTTTTTTAAATATTGTTTATTTAAATTGTATTAACATTAATTAATGTGTAGGTGGATAAGGACGAAATATAAGGACTTTATATTTTATAAATAAAAAAATATAAAAATTTGAGAAAACTTTATTCCCATTTCTTAAATTTTTACACATTCTGCTTTCTCTCTCTCATATGTATATATATATAGATATATAGATAAACAAAATATTATAAACTATAATATAATAATGACTAATAAAGTATGATTTTATATTATTTTTATATAAGAAAATCTAATATACATATTAAAGTAGTAATTCCATGTAACAACCCCAGCTATTAAGTTCCATGAAGATAAATAATAATCAATAATTAAACTTATTTGAAAATCTATTAAAGTTATTAAAATAAATATTTATATTATTTAAATTAATTCATTAATTACCCGCCAAATTTAAAATTGTGAAAACGCTTATCACTCTTAGATCGGATCATTAAACCTCGGTCATTCAATCGTTTACTGTTATTGGACATCAGATCTGAAGCCATTGGACCTCGACCTAACCCGATGCTACAATGTCATTGTCCTTGAGACTTCGCCAGCAAAACCATAGCTTGCAGTGGCGACATCAAGACGAGTATAATATGTTGATTCGAATCGTTGTGGCGTAACTGAACTATCTATTTTGTCATTAACCACATTGGAATGGCTCAAGGAAGCACTAAGCAATTCTATTTAAGCCTTAGACATGTCCAAAGGATTTTCTATTGCCTAATAAGCTATCAACACCATCCACCTGAAAAGTCACCTCCATCGACCAGTGTAACAACCCAAGGTTGTTACCCAGCTTAATTTTAGTCTAATTGTGTTATGATTATTATTCCATCAAGTTCATCTAGTCATTGGGACCAAACCCTGAAGGTTTGGACCAATTCAGAGACCAATTAATTCAAAATATTTTAATATTTAATTAATTAGAAAATTGAGGTATTTATTTTGACCTCAAAATCAAAATCCGACTTCGCCGTTGTGATCGTTACCCCCAAATTAGCTAGGGGTGATGTTTTGGACGCGTTTGGAAGTTGTCAAATTTTCGCGAATATTTTAATATAATTAAATGCGTCGAAAAATAGAAAAAAATTAAATAATCGTCGGAATCAAATTCCGACTTCGCCGTTGGATTTTTCACCCCCAAATTAGCTAGGGGTGAATTTTTGAGATTTTTCGGAGTGCGTTTCAAAAATTAGAATTTTTTAAGTAGTTAAGGAAAAATAATTAAGCAATTGTTTGATCCTTAATTTGCAATTTTCCATATCTCTCTCTCTCTCTCTCTCTCTCTCCTGGCTGGCGTCCTTGTCTGCTGCCCATACCGCCATTCAGCGCCCCTCCCTTCTAGTCACTCAAGAGATGGCTGAGAGCCATCTCTTCTTCCCTCTAGCTCCTCTAGAGCTAATAATGGGGCTTCTGTAAAATATCAGAAATTTTTTTCAAAATTATTTATTAATATTTAAATAATTTAGAACTCAGAATAAAAAACGGAGTCTACCATTTGACTCAGTAACTCCAAATTAATTAAGAATGTTATTCTGGGAATTTTTGGAAATTATTGATTTTCCCGGATTTTTTTTTTGCTGAATTTCGATCGCTTATAAATTTTCGTTAAAATATGGATTCCGATTTAAGTTAAATAAAAATGTAATAAAAATATCCTCTTATAATGCCTATTGAAAGGATCCTACTGCAAAAATTTGAGCGCATTTGGGATCCCGGATTGTCCTAAATAAATTCATAAAATTTAAATTTTAAAGGCTAATAATATAAAAAATATAAATTGGAATTTAGAAATTTTTGTATATCTAAGTTAAGCGTCATATGAGTATGCTATGTTTCAAGTTTCGTTAATTTTCGAGTTTCCGATTTATCATAATTAATTTTCCAAGTTTTTCACTTATAAATCAATATAAAATAAATTACTTATCCAAATTCAATAACTTTTAAATGCGGGTGTTCGTCTCATCGAGACGGTCATTTCGATACCAAGTTTGTAATTTTTGGAGCTTAAATGACTCCAAATCTTGGCTCAGAAATTCCAGCCGTTTGTTTTAATCCAACGGCTAATATAAGATCCTAGATTTACTTATAATCTCCTCAAAACCTAATTCATTCTGATCTAATTTTCCCTCAGCCAAATTTTCTTTCCTCTCCTACGCAACCGAGACCGAACCTTCATCCTTATCGCTCGAGCGAGAGGAGAGAACGACGCGTGGATAGCACCGTTGATCTCTCCAATGGAAAAGGCTCAAACCCATGCCGATCCCTCTCCTTATCTTCGAGCATTTAACCTTTCGACAGGAGCATTGATCCGAAGAGGAGCCTTCCACTGGCCGAGTCCTCCCTCGTCGCCAAGTCTCCTCTAACAGAGAGCTTTCCAAGCCGAGCTTCTAAAGCTCGTCGAACCTCTTCCCTCTCGCCGGATCTCAAAGAGCAAAGGTACTCTCGTTTCAAATTTTACCCTATGTGTATACCTTCCTTTGCATAATATTTTCAGCATAAATCAATTCTAATGCTGAATACTAGGCTATGCGATCTGATTTGATTTATACAAATGCATCCTAAAATATAAACATGAAGTAAGGAAAAAGTATTTCATTTAATTTTCTTATCAATTATGGTTCATATGAAATAATCTGAAATTATCTCTAAGACTCTCAGGTAAACTTGTGATGAAACTTTGCTTTTAACACAAGTATTCCATCCGATTTTTTTTTTCAGTATCTTTATACAAAAGTTAAGGATAATTTAGGAATCAATTTATGTAATTTAGTGTATATCTAAACCACCGTCAATCTCATAACTTTTTTTAAAAAAATTATAAGAATTATGTGCTATAATTAAACGGTGTTTAAACTGGCCTTTATATATACAACAATTATATCAGTTAATTACTGCCTTTAATTTCGTCCGAAATAAATAAAGGAAATGATCCTTTAAGGCAAGAAAAGTTAACAAATCTTTTTCTATTATATTTGCACTAATGATTTTCCTCATTATTTGGAAAGAATTTCATTATATAAGTGTTGCATAATTATGAAGTTTTGTGTTGTAATACCTTTCAATTACTTTAAAGTTTCCACTATTGGCAAAGATAATATCATCAATATATATTAAGAGTTTAATCATTTGTGATATATTTATCACATTCTATGCTGCTTTTAAATACACCTAAACCTTTCTATAACTTTATTCAGCCAAATGGTAATCTTGGAGATAATTTTTTTTTTTTCATATAACAGAAATTGTGAACCTTAATGTTTTAATTCTTCTTATTGTTCATGCTGTTCTTAGATCAAATCATAAATTTGATAATCATAAGGCATATTTATTACATTATATTCTTTATCAATCGTTAACTAAATGGGTTTAAGTTGCCTAATGATATTATTAGAAGACAACAAATAAGTCATTGAATTTCAAACAAATTTCAGAAATTATGTTCTATGATGTTTATCTTTGTGAATGCCTCTTTAAGCATCTTTGGCTTATATAATTGTAAGTACCTATTTTTTTTTTCAAATGATAACTAAGTTAATGCTGTTCTTTAAATCACAAGAATGTCTATTTTTGAAGTTAAAGGTGTTGTATATATTATTGCGGTTGATATGATGAATTGTCTCATAATGTTACAAATTTTAATAAGGCTTCATTTAATATTAAAATCAGAATGTTTAGTGATTCTTCACTTGAAATTGTAATATCTAAATTAGGAGATGCTAGACTAAATACTTAGTTATCGATATTATAAATACTATAGCTGATGATGTGAAAATCTTAAACTTCCTCCCTTTAGATTTTTTTTTTAAATTCAGCTCTTATCCATTTCAATATGAAATAAATAAATTTAACAAGTGCCGAAAGTTTCTTTTGTTTTTAATACTGGATATGGAAGTTATAGTTGCCACAATACATTACTATGCTGCTGCACTTATAATACTAAATAAAGAGTTCTATTCTTTATGAGATTATCTCAATCAAATGCTTCTATTAGCATGTTATGTGTATATTTAACTATTGTATCTAAAGAAAAAGGAAGAACACTTACTTTCATCAATTCCAATATATTGTCTTTGCTACTATTTATTTCAATAATTCTAATTGCTGTCAATAGTTATATAAAGTTCAAAGAGGCCAATTAATTTATAAAATTCAAATGCTATTCTTAATTGTAAGATGAATCAAATGTTACCGAAAATCATATGAAATTTAATGATGCTACTGAATTTATGAAACTCAAATACTGTTAGTTTAAGTCAAATAATTATATACTGTCATTTATCTCAATGCATTAAATGCCATTATTTATTTGGGAAGATCAAAATATTGTTATCTACTTTAATGAATTGTTTGCTGCTATTTCTTTAAGGAGGAATGCTATATTTTTCTTTCATTAGAATCTCATATAATTATGAGAACTAAATGCTGCCATTTATCTTAATAAGAATCAAGTGCTATCATAAGTCATATACTGCATATGCATTGGTCCTCTTATAATCACAATACTGAATAAATATTGTTGTCCCTTATTTTGTAATCAAATGCTGTCAATATAGAATTTAAATGTTGCCATGGAAATTCATATTGTTGCCAATTATATTGTAAAGTACAAATACTGCCACGTATTTAAGAGATCATATGCTGTCTTTAAATTCAAATGATTCTTGTTAACTTTAATAATATTGTCTTTTGCAGGTTAAGTTATAAATTAATATCAAAAGAAATGCTGTGCTAAATGTTATTGACTTATGGCTTGATAAGTCAAATGATGATTACTTCTATAAAATTTCTAAATTAAATTCTGCATCCTTTATTTATTTCATAGACGCTTATAGGATGTATGAATCACAATTAGTAGAATGTTTTGTTTAAATTAAGGAATTATTAGAAATTGGAAATGAGCAATCCTGTAAAAAGGGTTGAACTCTATTTTAGAATTGGAAATAAACTCTATTTTTAGAACTGGAAATGAGCAATCCCAAAAAAGGGATTGAACTCTAAATTAGAACTGGAGATTGATTGTAAAAATTGAAAATTTGAATAAAAACAAAGAAGACTCTGCCAAAATTTTTAAGAATTTTAGGACTTAGAAAATTTATAGGAAATATAAATATTTCGCATGGTTCTAAAAGTTTCATATAGAGAATTTTAAACATTCACTTCATTTGAAAGTATTAGTCATAAAATGATCAATTAGAAAAAAATCCAAATATTAATATCATAAAAACCTATAATTACAAATCATGAAGCATTAAATTAATAACTCAAATTACTTTTGGCAGATCAAACAAGTTAAAAATTGGTTGATTTTGAATCAAAATAAGTCAGGTACGCAAATTTACTTATAAGTTTTATTTCAGTATTCTTATTTGAGCCATTTTTCATTTGAGTATTATTTTACACTGCTTACCACTTTATAATCTGCAAAAAGAATGATATCGAATAGCATGTAACAAAAAGATGAAATAATAAATATATTATTGTGGTGTTTGTCTTTGGAGGGTGGAACACAACACTGAGAATCTATACAGATTGTGCCAGCTAGCAGCCCCTGGGAGTTATATGGAGGGATTTAGCCTCTTGTAGGAAGTAGGCAAATCCAGAGGAAAGACACACCAAGAGTTATTATTTGAGTAAGCTACTGACGGGTGGCAAGATAAGCTTCCTACAGGTTATGCCTATGGGTTTACCCATTTGGGCTCAGGAGTCTCCGGACTCGCCTTATTGTTACAAATGCTTTTGATAAAATTTATTTCATATATGTTGATTTTCACAGCTATTTTGCAGGGCAGAAATTGCATTTAGAAATTGCTTATTTTACTTGCAGTTTCATTTTCAGTCATTTTCATATGTGATTCATACCTATTATAGGATGCTAGATTTATTCTTATAAGAATAATTTGCGTACTCCTACCTGACTGGTAAACTGAATTTTTTTTTCAGGTTTTGATAATTAAAAAATTTAGAAGATCTGCCAAATTAAAAGAAGAAGAATTTAAAGAAGCAAGAACAATGTAGATATTTTATTTCTTATTTTGTAAAAATTCAAGCTGTTGTAACTTTTCATATATATTTTGGCTCTATGTATAAAAGGACAGTAAATTATTATTTTATTTTATTATGTCCTTTTTGAATCATAAAGATGTAAATATTTTCATTAGAGATGAATTGTTCTTTAAAGACTCTCGAACTTCGATCCCCGGTCGCCACAGCCTCCCTTCCCCCTTCTCCTTTAAGTAGGAGCTCAAACCCCTCTTCTCCCCTCTTGCTGCCATCTAGAGCTCCCCACCTTCCTCCATTTCTCCTCCCTTGCTTAAAGAAGAAGTTCTTGTCTAAGGTTTGAGGAAAGATAAAGATCCCTCCATCTTCATCCTCTTGCAAGGACTAAAAGGTACTCTCTTGCTCCTCTCATTGTCTTTCTTATGCGGTTATAATGTTAGAATGTAGCCATTGGAAGTCCATATGCATGTATGAAAGCCATTAAGGCTCTTAAAAGCTTCAAGGGAATATGCTCTATTTTTATCTATTTCGTATACCATGTCATTCATTTATACATTTAGTATAGCTAGGATGCTCCGTTCATGCCGATTTTGGTGTTGATGTAAAGGTATTGGAAATACCTTTTCATTGATATATGGAACAAATAGTGGAACTCTCTGTATTGAAAGTAATTAGGCTCGAAAAACGGCTCTCACGAGTTTCGCACCTAGGGAAATCACCGTCTGCCGCTGCAGCGCGCGACAGCGCGCTGCAGCAGATTGCCGCGGGCTCCAGCGAACAGGAAAACTTAGGAAAAATACACATTAATTAATTGAACAGTAAAATTGTGAAATGAACCGCTACAGCGCGCTATAGCGCGCTGCAGCGGCATCTCACGAAACTTAGGAAACGGCCATAAAATTTATTGAACAGTAACTTGCAAAATGGGACGCTACAGCGCGCTGCAGACCTTAGCGGAAATATTTCAGATCTTAGAAAATGACAAAATAAATTAATTGAACAGTAGTTTTGCAAAATGAACCGCTACAGCGCGCCATAGCGCATTGCAGCGGGTCACAGCGGATTACAGCGGATTGCAGCGGACCGCAGCAAGCTGCATCGCGAAGGCACTACCGCGCGAAAAGCGCTACAGCGCCCAAATTTTGCAAAATTCCCAGAATTCTTCAGAAAATTGCCCAGATTTTGTAATAAGTGCCCAGTCTTGGCTGGAATTGCTAGAACTACTTTGTTTTGGTATTTTAAGACCCCTAAGATCCTAGTTGGGCTAAGTTATACTTAATAACCTAAGTTTGAACTTTCTATGTAGAAATTAATAATATTACATTAATTTCTATGTAGAAATTAAGTTTGAACTTGTCATTTTTCATAGATGCTCAAAATCTACTATGTATCTTTAAATGTATATCATGTCAAATGCTAAGTAATAGAATCCTTAAAAGTATGTATATAATAGGTAAACCTTAATAACTTAAATGGCATGAAACTTAGATCTTTTAGAATTGTGATTAAGTGATAATCCCTTTGTTTATTTTAGGATTTGATTAGCATTAATCACCTTTTTATTTTATGTTATCTTTCCATTTATATGCCTTTATGATTTTTAGAATGTATGTTAGAGAGCCTTAACATTCAATTGGACATCTTGATATGTTTGAATTGACATTAAATTATAATTAAATAAAGAATTATGATAACTTGATTAAGTAGATAATACTTAATCCAAATCTAAAGTGTAACATCAATAATATACTAATAATATATTGATTTGTCATTGACCTTTAAAGTAATATTGATCTTAATGATAGAAGGGTCAGGGGTTAAACCCTAACTTGTCTTGATTAAGATCTAAATCTTAATCACTTAATTAATTAACTTGATTATAAGATAATTCAATTGACATTATTCCAATAATGCATATGATTTAATATTGATCTTAAACTATTGAATTAGAATTACTAAGATTAATATTAAATCTGCGTGATTGAACCATCTGAACCTAAACTTTAGATCATTGATTTTCTCTTATATAAGATTACTAGCATAAGATGAATAATAAAATGTTAATGATTAAAGAAATGACCTAATATTAATAATATACTTGATTCCATTCCATGATTATAGAATAGAAATGGATTAGATGAATGGTTAGCCATCTAATTTGATCACTTTAGTCCAAAACTAATAGGTAAGCCTTAAATGTTAACTTAAGAAGTAAAAGAGTGAGATCTTAAGGGTTTTACTTTAGGATTATTTTGAAAATATTTAAAGACCTTAATTATTGATACATTGAGATAGGAATAACTTTTGTAATTTATTGAGGTAGGAACCTTAGATGATCCTTCATAGTCTTAGAAGTTGAACTTGATACCTTGTGGTATGAATCACTTGAATTACTTTGAATATGACTCATTCCTTATGGTAGTAACCTATGTTGAGTGATCCTTTGATCACATCCTTGGAGCCTTATGTAGGATACACCTACTTAGAGTATGGATTAATAGATTTGATAAATCCTTATTAGTTAAATAGAATCTTCTGAACTCAAATTATTAGTTGGGTATAGTAGAGTATACCCATATTACTGGATTAATTTAGTAATATTCAGGATTGGTTAATTCACTCCAATGTGGACTTATGACCAGGTGCTATCCTGCGGGATTAGCCGAATACAGTCCCATAAGAGTAAATCTCTCACGACTAAGAGTGTTACAATTAGTGAACAAGATCCTTAGTTTGAGATGTAAATTGCAACCAGGTTCTGTCTCCTATCGTAGTGCGCTTCGATAAGTGCAGTTTAAGCAAACTAACTATCTGAAGTCACTTTGTGTAGACCACTAAATATGCTTGTAATTAGGGCATTTAATGGCTTAGCTTGAGATGTAAACTATGACTGAGTTCTGCCTCCTATCGTAGTGCGCTTCGATAAGTGCAGTTTAAACAAGCTAAGGGTTAAATCTACCTTTCTTACAAATATGCTAAGTATGCGTATACAATCTCTCCAGCTAATGATTTTAAGTAAACTCTCAACCTTAACTAATTATCGAGATTAGAATTCAGGAGTTAGAGTCCTTTTAGCAGGATTTTGCATAATGAAGACTTTGGATTCATTATCAGATTTTAAGCATTTTCTAGATTTATCTCATATAGTTTAAAAGCATGAGCATGAGCATAAGCATGATGTATGAATATCAGAATGATGTATGAGAATCAGAATAATGTATAAGTATCAGTGATGATCTATGAGTTACGGAATATTGCATATATTGACATGGGAATTTCTGGATGCATCAGTATCATCAATAAACAGTATTCTCAACAGGGTGTATGTAGATATTGGGCCGTACTGCTTATAACAGTTCAGTGATATTTTGGTAGCATATCAGTAGCATACCGTATTGTGGCATATTTAGATGCACAGTTTCAGTGACATACAGCATAATTGTACATATGATTACTCAGTTTCAGATTCAGTACTGTTTTGATTTATTTTCAGTATTCAATTGCAGTTCAGTTTTACTTTACACTGCTTCAGTTTTGTACAGTTTTAGACAGATTTGTACTTTCAGTTACTCTTACAGTTTTTTTGCAGATTTACTCGTATTATGTAAATGTTAAATGAGTAATTAGAACAATTAGATTAGTTTCGATGTGTTAGACTTATTATCTAATACGATGTACTTTTGGGATCTGGCAAATTGCTAGATCCTGAGCAATATATTGAGACAGGTCAGGAGGACACCCAGGAGTATCAGGAGGAGCCCGTGGAGCATTAGTGGACTCTTCTTCAGTTATTTAGTTTACTTTCAGTTCAGTATTTAGTTTTATGTCTGTTATTTAGTAAATGTTTGTAATAATTCTGGATGTACTTTCATTTCTTTCCTGAGATGAATATTTTCATACAGTTTTTATGATGACTATATCTGGATGTATGCTTTAAGCTTCCGCATTCTGTACTACACTACTTATACTTAATATTGTGAGGTGATCAGTATACTGGAAATACTGATATCTTATACATATATTAGATTCTTATTGTATTCTAAATCTAATGTATGTATTTGCCTAATACTTAGGATAAAGATACTACTCTTATCTTAAGTATTAGCTCTCAACCCTACTTGAGGTTGAGTTAGCAGCCCGTCATGTGGGCATAGTTTTCAGCCATTTCGGGGAGACGGGGTATTATTTCCTCCTCGAGTAGTGCACCGTTCCACCGCCAAATTACTCTTTGCGCACGGTGACGGGGCGGGGTGTTACAACCAGCCTTGATGAATCATCGTCCATGGAGGTCAAACCTTGTTGAAGATATTGGATAATTTTCCCGGGAGCTTGAGGATATTCGTGGGAGCTCTTTTTTTAGCTTGGATCAGTCCATAATCTCCAGAGAGCTTGTTGCACCTCTCTTTTCTAATTTTTTATTTCTTTCTCTCTCTAATTAATTATAATGTTATTAAGTTAATTACGTTATATTAATCACTGTACTTTGCCTAGGGAGTCATCTAAACATTTATGAAAGTCTTTCACAAACTTAAACATCTATTTAATGAAACATCTTCAAACACTCCTCTCTCTAGAACCATTTTCTCTCTCTACCTAATCATGGTATTAAAGCCTAATTAGGATGCCATGATCACTGAGTTTAACTTACACACTCAACTAAGCTCAATTTTAAGTCACTACTAACATAGAACCTCACATGTGAATACTTTTCTTTCTCTCTCTCTCTTTACCTTTCTCTCTCTATTTAGTGCATGATTAGCATTAAACCTATAACAACATGAGTCATTACAAAGTTCACTTTTGTTGAGATCTTTGGGGTTATGAATCAATGCAGAACAAATTGCTTCAAAGTGTTGAGTAAACCAATATAAAATTAAAATATTCGCATGCAAACAATCACAATATAAGAAAACATAATTTACGTGGATTGGTGCTAACGCTTATGTCCACGGGGAGGAGAGTAAAATTTTCACTATATAGAGAAGGGAGTACAATAAGTTTTAGGGTTTACAAACCCTTATAAAACATATAGTAGTCTTTCTTCTTCCTTGAAAATGGAGCAGCCATCACACAAAATCAATGTAAGCAGAAAAATTCAGATTTTGCCTTACATAATCTTAAGATCTGGATTAAAATAATATATATCGGCGGAATTTCTGAACCGCGCTGTAGCGCCCGCCTCTCTGGTGCAAGGCCGATGCGGTGCGCTGAGGCGCACTGTGGCGCGCCTCCAACCTGCTCTTTGTTAACAATTTTGACATAAATAGGTCTTTAAAGAACTTAATGCTTTTGTCAAAATACACAACAAGAAATTCGGAATGAAAATATCCAAGAAAATACATTTTATTTTATTTATTTTTATTAATTAAATAATGCAAAATATAATTTAGGCGACCCCTAAGTATTTTAGGAGCATTTTGAGTCCTTTGGGGTTCAAATGAAAAATTAGTTATATAAGGAAACATATGAGAATATTACTATCATGAAGAAATTTAGATCAATCCTAATTTGATTTGGTGGCTGCTTCAACTTAGAGTGAAAGCTGAATATTTTTTGAGAAGAAGAAGCTGATCGGGAGGTTTCGTAAGCAGTAGATCCATCTTGTTCTTGTGACGGTGAAGCTCTCTGTAACTCTGCAATATCTTGGTTCATAGTGAATTTTTCTGAGCGGTATGGTTCCACAATATTTTCCATTATCAAAATTTTCTTAAAATTTTATGTGTTTGAATGGTTGTGTGATTTATATTGTGATTGTTAGTGTTTTATTTGTAAATGTAAAAGTTAAAGAATGAAGTGTTGTGCTAAAGAACAGCAAAAATAAGAAAAAGCTTCACACAGGGAAGATTAGTTTACTTTACAAGAGCTATATCTTCCTCTTTCCTCGAATGGGATGCTCATATTCATATCTTTGGATAGATGCATGTTTTTTGTCTTTAATGAGAGTGGCAAAGTCGTCGAAGGAATTCATGAGCGTTGCTTTATCTGACAAGATGAAAAGCTAAAGGTGTTTTTTTTTTCTCTGTTTTTTCATTTATAGTGCTGGCTTTCATAAAAACTCATCTTTGGAGACGATGCCTACACGCCTCTGTTTTCTTGCTTAAACCCTAATTAATGAGTGCAAAAGCATGAAACAAAGGGCCGACTGAATATCATCAACTTGCCCGCAGCCATTCTAAAAACACTATCCAATAGTTCTAAGAAAATCTAAATTATTTATTTCTCGCTAAAAATAAGAATACATATTGTAAATCTAAATCATAGTCATCAATACTTTTTTTAGAACAAGTGAGAATCAAAGAAAGTTCATATTTTTCTTCTTAATCTAAAGATTATGTTATTGTCAAAATGAGATTTGTAAAATACACATTTGCTTATATTTGTCACTATGTGCAGCATGATTGGATAAGCTCGCGATCTATTGTGGACCCGATTTGTCTATGTATAACTCTGTTAAGGCCAAGGCCGATGAGAAATTCTGGATGGCCATCAACTTCTTCCTTGAGAGAGAGTGCGAGAACCGTAAATCTTTCAATTTTTCTTCACAATTGAACTATTGTAAAATCTGGTGTTCTTCGTTTAACTTTTTCTGTGATTTGTTAAATTTTTGCTCCAAAAATGATCTCTGCAATATCTATGATTATGTATCCCTCCAACTATTTAGTAATTGACTAAATTTTTTCGAAATTATTTATTGAGGTGGCCATAACATGAAGTGATAGCACAACCTATGAATATGCTTTTTTTCTTAGCAGCATCACCTCATTTCAGCATCGTGCATTATCGCAGTGTTTCAATAATACAAGCCTGCCTCAACATGATAAGCCTCTTGCAAATATATTTCTAATATATAGAAGTAAAATAAAATTGGATTGGGATTAAGACAGGAGTGAAAAATAGTTCTCAGAAACAGCAAATCCAGCAGCATCTTGCTCCATCAAACAAGCAGCAAATGGAGTTTGCAGAGAAGAGGAAAGAGATTAAACATCTGACCAGGAATTGAGGAGAATAAACACCTCTATCATAATGCAGGATGTTAGTCGGAATGAGATCTGACCAGGAATTGATTACATGCTCAATGCATTTGTCCTCAACAACCAATTCAGAATTATTAGATTAAATATCCTTTGAAAAACTAAACATGTCATCAAATCAAACAAACCTATGCATAAAAAACCTCAAAAGCTTAGCTGCATTTGAAACACAGTCCTAATACACTTCTACTATTTGGTCGTTATCCTGAAAAACAGCCTAGCGATTTATTGGCCAAAAATTGAGCTAACAAAGACTGTTCGATGTAGTAGCACTTATTGTTGTTGGGATCTTATGTTCAATCAATGTAAAACAAACAATGCATATGTTGATCAAATATAAAAATAAAGCAAACATAAACTACATATAAATACAACCACACTACAAGACAATAAATATATGTGGTACAAAAAATAAACACTTAACCCAAAAAAGGGATTATAAAGTAATTATAGCCCATCACAAAACGGGCCTGCTGAACCGCGGATGGCACGACGCGCCGTGGCTCCCTACTTCCTATCGCCAGGCGTTGCGACGCGCCGTGGCGCTTTCCTGTCGAACGCCTTGGCGCTGCGGTGCGCCTCGACGCTTTCGTGTCGAACGCCTCGGTGCTGCGGTGCGCCTCGGCTCTTTCGTGTCGAATGGCTCGGCGCTGCGGTGCGCCTCGACTCTTTCGTGTCGAAGGCCTCGGCGCTGCGGTGCTCCTCGGCTCTTTCCTGTCGAACGCCTCGGCGCTGCGGTGCGCCTCGGCTCTTTCCTGTCGAACGCCTCGGCGCTGCGGTGCGCCTCGGCTCTTTCCTGTCGAACGCCTTGTAATAACCCGAGTTGTTACCATAGTTGATTAAGACTAAACTTAGGTCTTAAGCACGATTATAAGTGCTAATTAGGTCAAATGGAGTCAACCTCTAAGACCTAGTCCAAATCAGGAGTCAAATGGATCGAATCCTGATTTCTGGAAATCCAGAAATCCTAGAAATTGACCTATTTAAATTGACCTCCGATCAAAAATCGGACACTGCCATTGCGTTCCTTGACCCTAAATTAGCTTGGGGTGAAGTTTTAGTGTCAATCGGAAGTCGTCGAAATTTCGACGAATATTTTAATAATAAAAATACCCTGGAAATCGAGGTATCAAAATACTCATCGGATCGAAAATCCGACTGCGCCATTGAATTCCTTGACCCCAAATTAGCTAGGAAAAATATGTTCAAAATTTTCTGGGAATTTTTCAAAAAAAAAAATAAAAAAAATAAATAATATTTTAATACTTAACGGCGTGCCGTTAAGTATTTAACGGACCCGTCACTGTAGCTGACGGCGCCGTCTATCCAGACGACGCCATCGCAGCCGTTGGATCGGGCCCGGATTCAACGGCCACGGAGCCGTCCTCGACGGCTCCGTCGCGCGCGACACGCGGCGCCAGGGCCGCCCCGCCCGGCCAATCCGGCCCCTCCCCGGCCGCGGCAAGGTTGCCGGCGCCTCTATAAAACCACCGGCCGTCTTTGGGCTCCGGGTTTGCGAAATCCGAGCCCAGATCGAGCCTGACTGAACCCGAGTCGTCCGATCCCCCGCAGCCGTCGAACGCCAGGTACTCCCGATCTCCCCCTCCGTTCAATACTTCGCCGTCGCACAACCTAGAAATAGTAGGTCTCCGTCCAGATCATCGATCAACTGGATCTGATCGACCTCGATCAGGTCCGACTGACTCAGGCCGAGGCTTAAAGCCTCGGGCCAGCGTTCGCCCGCGCGTCGTAACCATAGAACCTAGGGTTAACCATAGCCGCCGATCCCGGCCACCTCCGACGAGGGTCCGCCCACAGGCGTATAGCTCCCGTCGAGGGCTACCATCGGTTGTGCGGGCCGAGGTGGTCCGACGCCGGAAAGGCCGGCAAATGCTGTGCTCTAGTTGGGGCCCTCGGGGCGTCTCTGCGAAGGAGACGGAGTCCGGGTAGGGCCGAGTCGACCCGAGCTCGACCCGCCCGAGCCGGGTCCGCGTCAGCCAGGTGGGGCCCACCAGTGCCACGTGGCGCCTTCTGGGCCTGCCACGTGTCCAGTGGGACCCACCAGCCGAGCCCGTGACCCTTCGGCTACGGCCGTGGGGCCCACCAGGCCACGTGGCAGCCCTGGGCACGCCACATGGCAAGTGGGACCCACTGCCCGAGCCCCGCACAACGGTTCGACTCCCAGTGGGGCCCACAGCGCCACGTGGCAAGTGGGACCCACTGCCAGGTCAAACCGCGGCAGTCCGTCTCCCCGTGGGGCCCATAGTACCACGTGGCAGCCTCTGGCAGTGCCACGTGTCAAGTGGGACCCACTGCCCAATCACCCGAGCTGACTTAGCCCTGGTGGGGCCCACAGTGCCACGTGACAGCCTCTGGCAGTGCCACGTGTCTAGTGGGGGCCCACTGTCTGTTAATTTAATTATAATTTAATTACTATTTAGCCTTAGTTAATTACTATTAATGATTAATTAGTGGTTAATTAAGTTAGGATTAATGTTAATTACTTTTGAACAGTAATCTTAATCACTTAAGTATAATTAGAGATTAATTAGGGTTAATTAAAAATTAATTGAATCTTAAACAGTAATTAGGATAATTAATTATTATTAAACAATGAAGTATAATTAATTATTCTTAATTAGATATTAATAGGTAATTAAGACTAATTAAACATTGATTAGCATTAATTACTTTGCTATAGTAAAAGTATTAATAAATATGATTAAATTAATTAAATAATAGATTAATTAATGTTAATTAGTAATTAAGCCAAATTAATCACAGATTAATTAAGGATTAATAATTTCAGAAATTCTATATAAAAACTTTAGGGATGAATAGTAAAATAATACAATTTGAATAAATGAATAGTAAAATAATTCAAATTATATTTTTGAATAGTAAATCTTAAAAGTTTAATAACTTTTTGTAGGATGATTCAAACATAGCCAATATAGGTCTTAAAATACTCAGAAAAATGTAAGGAATCAAATAACATAATGTAAAAATTTATTTTGGGGTACGTATAATGATGTAGCATTTTAGGACCTTTTAAGAGCCTCATAACTCTTTACACAGTTATCGAAACATAGTCAATATGGGTCTTAAAATACTCACGAGAGCGGCCCCATCATCGTAGTAGTATTAGTTTTCTCATTCGGACATCAGGATAAAAAGTCAACCATAGAACTTAGAGTTGACTTTAGTGAAAATGACCAAAATGCCCCTATACTTCAAATATCCATAACTTAGTCAAATCAACTCCAAATTGGAAAATTTAAGATGCTAACCAGTCTAGAATTTCAATGTCATCAATTTAATAAAATAATATTTAGGATCTGAACCCTGGAAATTTAGGTAAATAACCAAATTACCCTTAGCCTTATTTTAGTCATAACTTGACCGTTTCTCGCCCGATTTAGGTGTACTTATTGTCTATCTTCAAGTTAGAAAGTAAGGAATCAAATGGAACTAAGAGAATTCAATTCTGACCCCTAAGTTAAAAGTTGACTTTTTGACCCTTAAGGTTAGTGCAAAATAGTCATTTCGCCTTAAGATTGAATTTAGTACATCTATATTTTAGTTAACATTCCAGAACCCTAATCAAATATTAAAATCTCCTTAATATCAATCAAGTGAGTAAAATCAACCCTTAAATTAGATTCCAATAATCTCTATTAAGTCTTAAGCAATACATCTTAAGGACATTTCCTGAGACTAAGATTATATCATAGGTTAGTGTTCATTCATTGGGTAAATTGAGTTACCCAATGGGTGAAATCTTGGTCTTATTAGTTTCTAGATTTTCTTTTATTTTACAACTCATTCTGATTATTTTATCTTTTAACTTTAGATTTAAGATAGGAGATTCATCTTATTAAGTTTGATTACTTAATAGGATTTGCCTTAACTAGTAGATCAATAATAGAATAAAACATAGAACTTAGGTCTTATCCTTTAGATTATGTGATTAAACCTAATTCTCGCAGTGTTTAATCCATATTCTATAGGTTTATAAGATCTTGATCAGATCTTAGTTAGAACGTCTAAATTTACAAAACTAGGACGTATGATTCATTTATTTAACTCGTAGTCGTCTATCTGATTGAGCTAGATTAGAACCTGATCAGTTCCAATCCTTTTAACTTATAAGGACGAACTTCTGAGTTACACTCGATAGTAGGAAAATAGTGATCCTGAACTTGTGTAACTTAGAATAGTTAGCAGGTTAAGTAGAAAACATATGATATCACCATGCTTAGTAGAGTCCCTTGCTTCTATTTAATATTTTGTTGCTACGTATTCCTTAATTTTTGTGCCATATTTCCTTGAGCATATCATACAAGATTTTTGATGCATAAATAAACTGTTAGGAAAATATGGGGATTCCTTAGATTCATTGTGAAAATATTAAAGTGACTTATGAAAAGATAATGATTTTATGATTTGCCTCTCAGTTATATCTTTATTGCCTAGCCTCCTTATGTCGCTAGGGGAAGGATTCGTTTTGTTGTGTGCCTAGTTTACTAGCTTCCTTATGTCGCAAGGGGTACACCGTTGGTGCCTTAGCTGTACTGGCGTTAAGGTTGCCTTGTATGCTTAGTTTACTAACCTCCTTATATCGCTAGGGGCATACAGTTGGGCCTTAACCGTACTGGTGCTAAGACCCTTCGTTTGCTTTGTGTGCTTATTTGCCTAGCCTCCTTATGTCGCTAGGGGTACACAGTTTATGACTTAGCCGATGGTGCTAAGCTTCTTTGGTATTCGATGGGCTTGAGTAGCTCTTTTCTGTATGGCAGTCGATGCACGTGTGGCTTTATATGCAGCTGTTGTTACTTACTTTTCAGTATTCTTATTCCATCAGCTATTTCTTTGTACTGCTTATATATATATATATATATGATGTTAGAATCTTGCTGCTATTTATATGTACCATTGCTGAGTTATTTATTTTAATTGGCATATTTTCTGTTGATCACCAGTATGTTTAGGGTGTATAATTTTTCTTACTGCACTTGTTTAGTTATATATATTTATACGCCCTTCCTTATTTAGTTTGTATGCGAGGCATGTCTCAGCCTCTTCCCTTTTTCTTTGCTTAAGTTATAAATGATGGTTTATAGCTTTCCTTTTTCTTTGGTACTGCTTGCTGCTCTTTTTTATATATATATGTTGCTTAGATGTTATCAAATGGTGATATTACTTAATACTTATAATAATTCATCAGCTTAAAATGTACTTAGATAATTATCTAACCAGATTTTTCTTTTCTTTGGCTGGGGCCCTACATTGTGAAACCGACAATGACAGACTCCTTTCAGTTAGACGAGCAGGAGTTAGGTGTGGAGCCATACCCAAAGGAGGAGCCCGTGGAAGAAGCTGTCGTTTAGCCTTCTTATATTCTTG
The DNA here is from genome assembly GCA_016760335.1 of Gastrodia elata. Lineage (NCBI taxonomy): Eukaryota > Viridiplantae > Streptophyta > Magnoliopsida > Asparagales > Orchidaceae > Gastrodia > Gastrodia elata. The sequence continues at coordinate 1,354,725 of CM028673.1, forward strand.
AGTGAGGATGAGTGGTTCTCATTCAATTTAAACATTTTAAATTATGTAATAATACAGGTACTATTGACTGTGATTTTGGATTATATACTTATATTCTGAGTTCTATTTTTCTTTCCTGCTTGCACTGTGATACTTGGATGGTTTATATTTCCTTAAATCGCTTCCGCACTCTGTTTATTTACTTATACAGTGACTGTTAGTTTGATTCTGTGTCAATCCTTCCCTAATCAGGTGGATTGTGGAGACTATCCTAATCCAATGATAAGTGAGGGGTTAGCCAGAGTGACACCCCACCCTTAATCTTAATCCTCTGGCAGATTAAGGGTGCTGGGCGCCACACGCCTCGGCGCTGCGGTGCGCCACGGCTCTTTCCTGTCGAACGCCTCGGCGCCGCGGTGCACTGTGACGTTAGTCTCTCGAGCTCCTATCAAGCGTCGGGTGCCCTGGCACCTCCAAAATATCACTCCTAGCTAATTTGGGGGTGATGAGCGCAATGACGAATCGAATTTTTGATTTGAGGTCAAATTAATTAGCTCATTTTCTAGATTATCCAGGCTTTGCAGAATTAATGTTTGGTCCGATTGACTCTTGATTTGGACAAAATTTCAGAGTTTGCTCCTAATGACTTATTACGACTACTGGAATGAAGATTAAAATATGGTTTAATCCCGATTGATTAGGATAACAATTTTGGGTTGTTACATCACAAGAGCTGCCTTGAAGTATTAGCAAAATGTACGAATAATCAACAACTACTCTAGATGCGTCTACATAATAATAGTTAAATAGTTCATGTAAATTTTGTAAAATCCACTTAATTTTCTCATTAAGAGTTGACCCAAAATATATTGATTTAAATACAAATTTAATAAATACCATCTTTCACATTGAATCAAGCATAAGCACATTAATAAGTTATTATCACACTAATACTTGCCAAAAAAAAATTTCATTGAAATGCACATCGATTTAACAAAATCATCATTGTCGCTTTCCCCACTCTTAAGAATACATTTAATATGAACATTTTAGAAAGACAGAGATTAGGCATTGGGTATGTTGAACCTAAGAAAATCTTTGAAGCATTCTCAAAAGTTTTAATAATTCATTTAATTATATCAAATCTATCCTAATCAGCATTAATCAAATCCTAAACTAATCGCTTTTTTTCTAAAAAAATCATGCAACACAATTTTATAATGAAAGGCACAATCCAGTATCTAGAATGTGAAATTTCACCTTATTTTTACATCACCCAAAAAATCTTTGTGATATATCAACTAATCTTGCAATCTCATCAAATATTTTTAAGTGTCTTAGAGAATTTTTAATATAAACAACAAAAACTCTCTAACAACTCTAATAACATTATTGCAATTCTTAAGAACTTGTTGAATAATCAAATTTAATACATGCACACAACAACAAACATTAAATATTTTCCCTTAAAAAAAGTCTATTATTATAACAGCCTAAACTCTTAAGCACCAATATATTGTTTACTTTGCCTTAATAGGTCTCATGATTTTGCTCTCAGAAGATAATTTCCCAGCAGATCACCCATCCTGGGAGTGCTCCCACATGAGCAAACTTAACTTTGGAGTTCTTATCAGGACCTCCACCGTCATCTAAAAAGGCGCCTCGATGTTTAATATTTTTTTATTACTACTTAAGTGGGTCTTTACAATCTCTCCAATTTAAGAAACTAACGTTATCGTTAGTATCCACACACAGATCCAAGAACTATCAATTGAGTAAATAGGATTAGAGGTGGCTTCTACAGGCTCAACGACAATCATATCGCACCTTAACCATCTTAGGTTCAAGAGGCTGCTCACATGAAGTAGTACTTTGCCCTGTATGAAACATAGCTCCAATCTGACACCTTATGGTCTGCTCTGATATCATTTATAATAGCCCAAATTCTTAAGCACTAAAGTTTTGTTTACTTTGATTTGAAAGGCCTCACAATTTTGCTCTCATAAGATAACTTCTCAGCAGGTCACTCATCATGAAAATGCTTTCACATGAGCACTCATAACTTTGGAGTTCTTATCAGGAACTCCACAATTATCTGAAAAGGCTCTTCGATGTTTAAGAGTTTTACTTATTACTACTTAAGTGGATATTTACAATAAGTGCTCTAAAATTTTTTTGACAAAATATTTCCTGCATTATTATTGGTGCACGCATTATCAAATGTAATCGTCATAATTTTTTTTGAGGATACTCTATTGCATTATGCACTCACTAATAGGATTCAGCAATGATCTATGCGCCATGCAGAGAGCTTCAAGGTTAATAAAATTTATAATTGAATTTTGCAACACCCAATCTAAATGAATGTAGTGTGTTGTTAAACATATATATCATATTAATTAATTTGAAGTTCAATAATTATATGTTAAAGAAATTTGATTCACGGACTTTAGCACTTTCTTCATCTTATCTTTTTCTATTTTGTAAACTTTCACACTTCATCCCATATAATCTTTTAGAACTTTTCTTATAATTAGTATTTAAGATATGTGTAAATAAATTGAAATATGGTTGCTCCATAAATTTAAAAGGTAACTCAACCTTAAAAATCATATTTGCCAATATATTTCAAACTTTATTATTATCTTATATAGATGTAACACAAGAAATACTAGTTCCAATGTATAATGATTTTCTCTTATCCAATATCTCTAAGTTTAGAATCATTTATTTTTTGTTTGCTTGACTTAATACTGAACAAAGTTTGATATCATAAAATAATTTGAGGTAGATCCAAATTTATGTGACATATAAGATATACGACAATACTACAATCTAGTTTATCAACTGCATTACCCTTATTAAATTTAAAATTTATTATTTCAAAATGATCATAAATTGCACTTCTTTTTTATAATGTAACATATGAAACACTCTAACTTATTTCACATGTTTGGGTTATAATAACAATAAGATTTGTACTTGTTTTCCCATTTTTTTTATCTCAAATACAACATTTTGATTACTTCCTGATTTATCAATTTTAATTTATAAAAGAATTACTTATATCTTCCATTTAGTTGAAAATTTTTTAATTAATAAAAACACATCAGCACATATACGTTGTTCATAAGCAGAAATATTTTAAAGACTTTAAATAATATAATCTTATTTTAACTCTAAAAATATGCATACAATTTGCTGTATGTCTAAAACTCTAAACTTTAATCATAAAAAAAGCTCATAAGTCACAATTTATTGTGTATTTGAAAATCTTAAAATTTTACAAAAAAAAAACAACATCAAGAGAATCATAAGCTTAACTCACATGCCACATGATTTTAATCATAAAAATATGCAAATAATTTACTGCATGCAAATATTTAAAAAAACAGTCACAAGATGGAAGATACATATTTGATTTTTATTAAACACTGAATTTTAAATAAAAAATTGAGAATTTCAAAATCTCGATTAAACTTTATGTTAACCCTAAATAAAGACTAAAAACTAAAGCTTCAGCTTGTGACTCTAACCTACAAAGTTTATATAAATTAGAAAGATAAAAGAGTAAAGTCATAGTTACAACTCCAAGCTTTAATACTATTAAAAGTATCATAACTTAGTGCATGTTTAAGGACTCTAAGAAATTTTTTAATAAGATTAAACAGAAGAACATAACGTAAAGAGAATCGTATCATCAACTTGTAGCTTTAACCCTAAAACATACAAACAACTTAGTGCAAATCTGAAAATCTTATAAAACACAAATAATTTAACAAAATATTAAGCAAATCGTAAGATTATAACTGTAAGAGCACAACTCCAACTCACATCTTTAACCATAAAAATAGGCTCATAAATTATTATGTGTTTAAAAACTCTAAAATTAAATAAAAGTACAGAATGTAAACAGAATCACAGTATCAACTTGCAGCTTTAACCCTAAAATATGCAAAAACTTGTTGTAAGTCTGAAAACCTTAAAAAAACACAAATAATTTGACAAAATAACAAACAAATCGTAAGCAAGTGTAACAGCACAAGTCCAACTTACAATTTAATCCTAAAAATAGACTCATAAATTATTGTATGTCTGAAAATTCTAAAATAAAATAGAAGTACATAACATCAACGAAATCATAACATCAGCTTGCGCTTTGCTCATTTAATTTTAAAACATGCAAACAACTTACTATAAGTCTGCAAATCTTAGAAAATACATAAATAATTTGATAAAATATTAAACAAACCATAAGACTGAAACTATAAAATCACAACTTGAACTCGTAGTTTGTGGCGGCCCGGCCCCGTCGTGGTCCTGTTAACCCTTAGGTTAACATGATTACGGTGGAGGGGTCACCAAATGACAAGGTCCCCACTTAAGATTGGATTAGTCACACATCCTAATCCAATTTAAATAAGGACTTTGCCATTCAATCCAAAAATATTATCACTAAATGATCATACATGAACTCAGAGTGCGGAAGCATAAAACATAACATCCATCCAATACAGTATAAATACAACAATACAGAATAAGTAAAGTACTGAAAAAGAAATATAATCCTGTATTATTACAACATTTAATGAGATTAAAAGTACTGAAAGAAAACTCTCAATCTCACTGGAAGAAAAATTAAAGCTACAGATCTTCAGGAACGGGCTCCTCTTCCAATGGCAAACTCTCCACTGGATCTGCTAAACCAACAAACTCAGAACCTACCATTATCAGTTTCATAATGGTAGGGCCCCAGCCAACAAAAGAAAAACTGGTTAGACAATAAGTCTAAGTACATTTTAGGGCAGAAGTTTATTTAAGTTAACTGAATATCACCATAAAAAAATAGAACTGAGCAAAAATAGGTGCAGAAAAGCGTACAAAAGAGCTGTAATAAGTTATAAACCATAGTTTATAACTAAACAAAAAGGAAGTAAAACATACCTCCTCCAAGCAACTGCAACACAAAACAGGTAAATAAAAGAAAAGTAAAATTATAAGAAAAGTATAACCTAAACATGCTTATGATCAAACTGATTATGCCAAGTGACATAAAATACTGAGAACACTAACATCCTAAACAAGCTTAAGAACACAGTAAGTAAAACTAGCATCCTATATAGTGCAGGAAAACTGTAAGTAAAATAATGCTGAGATGCAGAATATGCTAGTAAAATAATAACTATAAACTGAAACTGCAGCGACTATCTAAGTCACCCAAACTGAATACATATACAGCAAATCTTAGCCTGATGAGCTAAGAAACTCTGAACTGAACATCACTGAAAACTCTTAGCCTGATGAGCTAAGATAGAACTGAATGTAAGTGTACTTGGATTAGTATATCCATATCAGAATCCTGACTCTATAGTCAGTAGGGCGAGAGTCTATCCATCCTATCACTCAGACTAGGCATGGCCAATAGACTGTCGGACATTAAACCCTCGAAAGGTTGTCGACCCCGAACGGGTTGATCGAAGAGGTATACTAATCAAGCTACACCTTACAAACCACTTGTGAAACGAACATAATGCTGTTTATAAATGTTCAAAATTGACATAAGATATTCATCAAATATCTTAAGTACATAATATATGTTCAAGGTATAAGGCTCAAAATCAAGGAATGCGAATCATCAAAATCAAAGTGCAAGTAACTCTATCTAAAATACAGGTGATATCCTTTGTTGTCTACTTTATTCGTTCTATCTACTCTAAGTTACATAAGTTTCAGAATCAACAACTCTTACACATTCTGTAACTTAGAATCACGAATCCTACTTGTTGAAGATAATTAGGACTGGCCAAGTCCTAATTATAACTTAATCAAAAGACGACTATTTAGTTAAAATGAATAAATCAGCGACCTAATTTTGTAATTTAATTCATCCCAACCTCATCTTGATTAGCCAAATCAAGATGAAAAGATTAAGAATTAGACTTCAGATGATGGGGTCTAATCACTTAATATAAAGGTATAACTAAGGGTCTAAGGTTTAGAACCCAAATCTCACAGATTAAGTTAAGGCAAGTCCTAATGATAAATCAATTCATTAGGATAGATCTCTATTCTTAATTCTAAAGTTTAAAGATTAAATAATCATTTAATAAACTAAGAAAAATCTAGAAACTAGAAAACTCAAGGTTTCATCTAATTGAGTAACCCAATTTACTCAATAGATGAATTCTAACTTAAGATCTATTCATAATCTTAAGAATTAAGGCTCTTAATTACTAAGAGTATCTCTCAAGACACATATCCTAACTAATGTTATAAGACCTAAGGATGGATCTAAGAATAATTAAGGAAAGAGAACTCTTCTTAAGACTTAAGAATTTTCTTAAAGAGTATATTTTGAGATTTTAATAAAAACCTAATTTAGACTTAAGTTTAAATAATTTCAGTTCTAAATCATTGTATTTACTGAATTTAGTGATTTGAATTTGAATTTAGGGCTTTAAAGGCTAAACCCTAAATTTAGGCAAAATGACCATTTTGCGAGGCCTCAAGGGTTCAAAAGATCAAATTTCGATCTAGAGCTTAAATTCTGAAATTTTCTTTTGGAAAGTGTTTCTTATTGTCTAATATAAGATTAGATAGTAACTAAGTTAATTTTGGGTGATTATTAAGCCATATGAGATCAAATTAGTGAATTTGACTCATAAGAGCAATTTAGTAATTTGATTAAGTGAAGGCTAAATTTTCATTCAGTTTAATGTTCTTTACTGTCTAAGCTTTCTATAGAATCTAAATTTGCTAAATTTTGATGAGTATTGACCAAGTTATGGCCAATACAAGATTTAGGGTTTTTAAGGTTTAATTAAGGAATTATTAACTATAGGTCAAAAATTCTAATTTTGCCAATTAATGTCCAAATTAAGCAAAATCAGTGGCTATGGTTTAAAAATATCTCACTGATCATAATGACATGTGGTAGGCTCAATTTGGACTTAATTTGACTAAGTTAAGACCTAATTAGGTTTTAGGGTAATTAGTGAGTGATTAATAAAATTAATCACTCAAAAACTAATCCAACCTTATGAATTGATTCTAAATGGATCTATGAGTCCTCTGAAGTTTAAAACTCTCAAATTGGGTTACTAGATTTGCTATTATTCACTAATCAAGATTTAGAGCAATTAAGGGTGATTAGCAAATCTGACCGTTGGATCTAAAATATTTTTATGGATTACTGTTAATTAGATTCTTCTGATCTAAATTGATATTTGGATTATCAAATTTGGAGCTCAATTGACCAAGTTATGGTCAATTGAAGATCTAGGGTTAATTAACCTAATTAGGGTTTAGTCCTAAATGTGATTAGGCTCAAACTAATCCAAACAGCAAGATAAATACTATCAAACTAATCCTTATGGTTTTCTGATCACTTTAAGACCCATATTGGGTATGTTTGGATCATTGGGTACAAAGTTATGAGCTAAATAAGGTTTGTGACACTTAATTTAAATTAAATTAATCATTGAAAAATCACTTTGCAAAATATTGATCCTACAGCAAAAATTTTGGTATCAATAAATTCCTCATATTTTTCTGATTAATTTAATATATTTAATTGTATAATTTGGATAATTATTTTATGAGTTATTTAGGTTTGAAGTTTGGACTTAAATTTGATTTTTTAATTATTGATTTAATGTAATTAATATAACTGTTATTATATTAATAATTCATTTATAATTAACTGTTATATAATATATATATATATATATATATATAATCATTTTATTGGATTCTGCAGGGCACGTGGCAGGCCACAATTGGCTGCAACAGGCACGTGGGGCCCACAGATGCTGCAGACACCGACAAGCTCTGTCCCGCGGGACACGTGTCCACGCGGGATTGGCTCGTCGCCTGTACGCGGGTCCCACCACTTAATACTGAGCGTCGACCGCGGGTGGTTCGACCGGTCCAGATGAATCATTCTGGACCGAACCGGATCGAAATCGAAAGGGCCAGATCTAATCTAATCCTAGATCTAACGGCAGATACGAGTAGGCGCTTCATCTTCTTCGTTTACAGCTTTTGACATTTAGGGTTTCGAAAAAATCGCGATCGGCAGAACCCACGCATAGGTTTGAAGTTTCAATCGATACATCAATATGATTGCAATACTTTAAGAAATAAGGATGAGGTGAAGAAGGTACCTTGAAAACTCGCAGATGGTTTTTAGGGTTCTACTCGGCCCTGCTTCGCTGCGCCCAAATCTTGGTCAAACTAGGAAATGGAGTTCTCGAATCGCTTAAATGGACACAGCTAAAGGGGTTTTAAGGCAGCGGGGAGGCGGAGAGGGATCCATCTGGCGGAGGAAACCTTCGGCGCAGCTCAGAGGATGCCACGCGCTACGCGCGTGGCGCGCGTCGGCAGAGACGATGGATTGACCGTCCGATTCAGATCGGACGGTCAGAATTAGCCGTCCAAAACTTAACCTAAATCGAGCGAACGGCGTTCCATTGCTGACGACGCCGTTAATTGCTTAAAAAAATATAATATTATTTAATTCATTTCACACAGATTTATTAATTAAATTTAACCATAAAAACGTATTCCAAAAATTTCAAATAAATCACCCTTAGCTAAATGAAGGGTGAGGAACGCAACGGTGCACTCGGATTTTTGTTTCGACGAGTATTTAATTATTTGATTATTTAGGGTATTTAAATAATATTAAAATATTCGACGAAAAATCAACGACTTCCAAATGCCTCCAAAATTTCACCCTTAGCTAATTTGGGTGCTCTGAACGCAATGGCGGAGTCAGATTTTCAATCTGAGGTCTAAATAAAAAGTCAAATTTCCAGGTTTTGGGATTTTCCAGAATTCCTGTTTTGACTTTGTTGACTTCTTGGTTTGACCTAGGTTTCAGAGATTTGCTTCAAATTACTTAATTAGTCACTTAGAACCTTAATTAAGACTTAAATTAGTCTTAATTGAGCAAAGTAACAACCTGGGTTGTTACAAACTCCCCCACTTAAGAATGATGTCGTCCTCGACATCACTCAAGTGAGAAAAAGAATTTAAGCAAATATAATGAAACGAATTGAAATAAGATAGAGTTGAAGAATCACCTTGATTAAAAAGGTTTGGGTACTTTTGGCGCATATCCATTTCTTTCTCCCAGGTGGCTTCATTACAAGACCGGTTCTTCCACTGAATCTTTGTCATTGGAATGGATCGATTCCTTAATTTCTTCAGATCATGATTTAGGATTTTTATTGGTTCTTCAGTATAAGAAAGATCAGGTTGAATTTTAATCGCAGGATGTTCAATAAGATGAGAAGGATCTCGAAGACATTTTCTTAGAGATGAAACATGAAATACATTATGTACAGCAGCGAAGTCTTCTGGAAGCTCTAATTTATAAGCTGCTGAACCAATCTTCTGTAAAATTTTGAAAGGTCCAATATACCTTGGACTGAGTTTTCCTGAAACTCCAAAACGATAGATTCCTTTCATCGGGCTCACTTTTAAGTACACAAAATCTCCTTCGCTGAATTCTAGAGGACGATGACGATTATCATGATATTTACTTTGCCTATCTTGAGCTGTTCTAATTCTTTGCTGAATGAGTTTAACCTTCTTATTTGTTTCTTCTACTAGCTCAGATACATATAATTGAGTATCTCCTGACTCAGACCATGCTAGTGGGGATGAACATTTTCTCCCATATAATGCCTCATATGGTGCCATCTTAATACTTGATTGAAAACTATTGTTATATGCAAATTCCACTAAAGGAATATGCTCTTCCCAGGATCCTGAAAAATCTAACATACATAAACGCAGAAGATCTTCTAAGACTTGATTTACTCGCTCTATTTGGCCATCTGACTGAGGATGGAATGCTGTACTCATGGCCAAAGTTGTGCCTAAATCTTGATGGACAGTCTGCCAAAATTTAGAAGTAAAGCAACTGTCTCTATCAGATACGATTGTTTTAGGAATTCCGTGCAATCTGACTATTTCCTTAATGTACAATTTGGCCAATTTCTCCACTGAGTCAGTTTGACGGATTGGAATAAAATGGGCAGATTTTGTAAGTCGATCCACTATAACCCATATTGAATCAGCTCCAGATTTTGATCGAGGCAAACCCATAACAAAATCTATGGATATATCAGTCCATTTCCATTCTGGGATTTCTAGTGGGTGCAATAAGCCACCAGGCTTTTGATGTTCTGCTTTTATTAAGCAACAAGCGTGGCATTTTGCAACATATTCTGCAATACTTTTCTTCATTCCTGGCCACCAGAACGATTGTTTTAGGTCTTGGTACATCTTAGAATTTCCTGGATGAATTTGATATCCTGAATTGTGACTTTCAATTAGGATCTCTTTCTGCATGGATTTAGGAATCCAGAGACGATTATTCATGTAAATAGCACCTTTCTTAAAATTCAATTCTGGACGACGACCACTTTCTATTACCACTTTATGGTTTAAATATTCGTCATCCTTACTTTGAGAAATTGAAACATCTCTGTGAAAAGTAGGTTCTATATTATTCATGGATATTATGGTACTGACTGAATTTCCTTTAGCAAGAGAAATTTCCATTTTATGAAACTCATTTGCCAACGGACTTTCTGAAATTAAACTGTTAAGAACTGTATGACGGCTTAACGTATCAGCTACCACATTAGCTTTGCCTGGATGGTACTGGATATCTAAATCATAATCACTTATTAATTCCAGCCATCTTCTTTGCCTACAATTCAATTCTCTCTGGGTAAAGATGTACTTCAGACTTTGGTGGTCTGTGAATATAGAGCATTGAACTCCGTACAAATAATGACGCCAGATTTTTAATGCAAAAACTAATGCTGCCAATTCTAAATCATGTACAGCATAGTTTCTCTCATGGGTCTTAAGCTGGCGAGATGCGTATGCTATAACTTTGCCTTCTTGCATTAATACGCATCCTAACCCAATTCCAGATGCATCTGTATACACCTGATAGTTCACTCCTTCTTTTGGAAGAACTAAAACTGGAGCAGAAGTTAACGCACCCTTTATAGACTGAAATGCAGTTTCACATTCTTCTGTCCAAACAAATGGAACTGCCTTCTGAGTTAGTTTTGTAAGAGGTGCGGCAAGCTGAGAGAAGCCTTTAACAAACCTTCTGTAGTATCCGGCTAAACCCAGAAAACTATGAATTTCAGTAACTGTCTTGGGCTGAACCCAATCCTGAATAGCACTGATCTTACTCTGATCTACTTGGATTCCTCGAGCATCAACTACATGTCCAAGAAATGATACAAAATCCAGCCAAAATTCACACTTAGAGAATTTAGCATATAACTCATGTTCTCTAAGCTTCTCCAGAACCAATCTCAAGTGTTCTTCATGATCTTTTACTGTCTTGGAGTAAATTAAGATATCATCAATGAATACTATAACAAATTTATCTAGATAAGGCTTCAGAACTCTCTGCATTAAGTCCATGAACAGAGATGGGGCATTTGTGAGACCAAATGACATTACAAGAAACTCGAAATGCCCATATCGTGTTCTGAACGCTGTCTTTTCTACATCTGAGTCCTTTACATTCACTTGATGATACCCTGACCTTAAATCAATTTTAGAGAACACTACAGCACCGGCAAGTTGATCGAATAGATCATCAATACGGGGAAGTGGGTATCTATTTTTAATTGTGACTTTATTCAGCTCTCTGTAGTCTATGCACATTCTCATAGACCCATCTTTCTTCTTAACAAATAGCACCGGGGCTCCCCACGGGGACATACTTGGCTTAATAAACCCCTTATTTAGCAGTTCTTGTAATTGCTCATTTAATTCTTGCAATTCCTTTGGAGCCATTCTATATGGTGCTTTTGATAGAGGTTGAGTTACTGGAACTACATTGATTTCAAATTCTACTTCTCTGGTTGGAGGTAAACCAGGCAGATTCTCAGGGAAAACATCTTCAAAATCTTTAACAACTTTCATTTTTGAGATTGGGGCTACTTCCTTGCTATTACCCATCATCACCATCAGAATACAACTATGACCTTTGCACACCATTTTCTCTGCTTGAATTGCATTGATCAAGGAGCTACTAGTGCTAATCTTCCCAATAAATGTTGTTGAAGCTCCTGGAGTTTGCAACACAACCTTCTTCTTTTGACAATTGATGGTAGCGCTATGCATATTAAGCCAATTTATGCCTAGTATGATATCAAAATTTACTATAGGTAGCACAACTAACTTGGCTTGGAAGGTATGGTTATTAATTGGTATTTGAATGTCGCAGAATTTGTTTGCACTAAGTTGGGCTCCAGATGGAAGTCCAACACTCAAGATCTTTGCAAGTTTGTAATATGATAATCCTAATCTTTTAGCAAAATTTTCAGAGATGAATGAATGACTAGCCCCAGTATCAAACAATATACTGCAGGGCTCATCTTTAAAGTATAAGGTGCCTAACAATAAAAGTATAGACTTAAGAAAATTCTAATTCAGTAAGAAAAGCAAAAAGTTGCGATTTGTACCTGAAACTACATTGTTGTCTTCTGCTGCTTCTACAGGAGTGAGATTATACACTCTTGCCTTTCCAGCAGGTCTGCTATCAGATATTTGAGCTTTTGATTGATTTGGGTTTGAAGGATTTGCAGCATATTGAACTTTTGCAAGGGTTCGTTCTTGAGCAGGAGGTGGCATAAGAGTTTTCTGAGGTTCTCTGAAGTTGATATGAGTGGCACGGAATACTTTATTTGTACGGTTCCGATCAATAGTTACTCCATCAATTGTTTTATTTGATCGACAGTCTCTATATGTGTGACCTTGTCTTCCACACGTAAAACATACTCGGCCAAAATGATAACATTTCCCATAAGGATGTGGCCTATTACATGTGGCAGTTTGGCCTGATGTTTCAGTAGTTTCCATTTGATATACCCTTCCTTGATTTGTTCGTTGTTGCTTGAAGTTCTGAGGGTATTTATTCATAGTGAAAGCCTTTCTCTTCATGTCTTTAATATTTTGATGATGCTCCACTACCCGAGCTGTCTCAACTAGCTTCTCAAATTTAGTATGTTGTAAAGGAATTACATGATCCTTGATAGACTCTCTGAGTCCATTTTCATATCTAAAACATCTATCTTCTTCAGTTGGAACAGATGAGGTGAAAATCGGATGAGCTTTCGAAATTCTGAAGTGTATTCTGCTACTGTTCGACTTCCTTGGGTTAACCTTAATAAAGACTCACCAATGATGTTCTTGGTGGAGGGTGGAATAAACGATTTCTTGAAGGCTTGGACAAACCAGCTCCATTCTATTTCGTCTAACTCGAACTCTTCAAATCGTGTGTTCCTTTCTTGTTCCCACCAATGTTCTGCCTCTCCTTGCAGAAGATGAGTGGCTAGTCTTACAGATTGGTTGTTTGAACAACCAAGATTAGTGATATTTTTCTCTATAGTTTTCAGCCATGCTAAGGTATCCATTGGGGATTCAGATCCTTCAAAGGTTGGCGGTCTTAATCTTAGGAAACTGTGAAGTATCCCATCTGCAGACTGCCGATAGATATTGGGAACTTGAGGAGCGGGGGATGCTGAAGAGGTGCTGGCATTAGTAACAGGTATTATAGATACTAACTTTTGAATAGCTAGAGCCTGCTGATTTTGATTCTCTAGCATTACAGTAACCATATTTCTCAAAGAAGTTATTTCATCAACAGTATTGGAAGCGGCCACAGTATTATTTGGAGTATTGCTTGCGGATGGTTGAGGATTGAGTGAAGTATTGTTGGGAGAAGTAGCAGGATTCATTTTCCTGAAATCAAAACAACTATCTTGAGTTCTTTATTATAACAAGACATAATATAACTACTGCTTTTCTCGTTTATTTAAACTTTTATTGAAATAACAAAATATATCATCATAGACTTATAAAACTATTCCCATCCTATATATTTAATGAAAAATGCTCTACGAAAATCTTCATAAATCACTTCACGATGCTCCTCTTGTGCTTTACGAAACAGTTCTTCGTATGTCATAATCCACCATTCTTTTGCTTGCATACGCAAAAGACACAGCACCACTTCTAATCTGATGTGACTAGGCCATTCCATAACACCAAATATGTGGTCAACTCTCGCAAGCCATTCCCTTGCTAGTACTGGAAAATCAAGGCCTCTATAGACGCCTTCTTTCAGTAATTTGTTTATCACTTGCGATCCTTGTTCTGATACTCCTTCGATCACTCTTCCTTGCTTCTTTCCTAATTTATGTTCATATTTCCAAATAGTCTCGAACTCCTTTAGGTAAGCCATAAATGCCATTTCTAGAAGATCTTCTACTCCTATAATTATAACATTCTACTTAGATTTGTTGAGCATATATATATATATATTTTTTGATAATTATCATCTTTTATGGTTATTTAATAATTTAACTTATTCTGAGTTATACTCATAATGTGATGGATGTTAATTCAAGTATTCATTTAGTGATCAAGTGGCAGAAGAATAATCCATTAGGTAGAGAGGAATACAAATTCCAATCTGACACCTTATGGAATTCTCTGATACCAACAGTGGCGGCCCGGCCCCGCCGTGGTCCTGTTAACCCTTAGGTTAACATGATTACGGTGGAGGGGTCACCAAATGACAAGGTCCCCACTTAAGATTGGATTAGTCACACATCCTAATCCAATTTAAATAAGGACTTTGCCATTCAATCCAGAAATATTATCACTAAATGATCATACATGAACTCAAAGTGCGGAAGCATAAAACATAACATTAATCCAATACAGTATAAATACAACAATACATAATAAGTAAAGTACTGAAAAAGAAATATAATCCTGTATTATTACAACATTTAATAAGATTAAAAGTACTGAAAGAAAACTCTCAATCTCACTGGAAGAAAAACTAAAGCTACAGATCTTCAGGAACGGGTTCCTCTTCCAATGGCAAACTCTCCACTGGATCTGCTAAACCAACAAACTCAGAACCTACCATTATCAGTTTCATAATGGTAGGGCCCCAGCCAACAAAAGAAAAACTGGTTAGACAATAAGTCTAAGTACATTTTAGGGCAGAAGTTTATTTAAGTTAACTGAATATCACCATAAAAAAAAATAGAACTGAGCAAAAATAGGTGCAGAAAAGCGTACAAAAGAGCTGTAATAAGTTATAAACCATAGTTTATAACTAAACAAAAAGGAAGTAAAACATACCTCCTCCAAGCAACTGCAACACAAAACAGGTAAATAAAAGAAAAGTAAAATTGTAAGAAAAGTATAACCTAAACATGCTTATGATCAAACTGATTATGCCAAGTGACATAAAATACTGAGAACACTAACATCCTAAACAAGCTTAAGAACACAGTAAGTAAAACTAGCATCCTATATAATGCAGGAAAACTGTAAGTAAAATAATGCTGAGATGCGGAATATGCTAGTAAAATAGTAACTATAAACTGAAACTGCAGCGACTATCTAAGTCACCCAAACTGAATACATATACAGCAAATCTTAGCCTGATGAGCTAAGAAACTCTGAACTGAACATCACTGAAAACTCTTAGCCTGATGAGCTAAGATAGAACTGAATGTAAGTGTACTTAGATTAGTATATCCATATCAGAATCCTGACTCTATAGTCAGTAGGGCGAGAGTCTATCCATCCTATCACTCAGACTAGGCATGGCCAATAGACTGTCGGACATTAAACCCTCGAAAGGTTGCCGACCCCGAACGGGTTGATCGAAGAGGTATACTAATCAAGCTACACCTTACAAACCACTTGTGAAACGAACATAATGCTGTTTATAAATGTTCAAAATTGACATAAGATATTCATCAAATATCTTAAGTACATAATATATGTTCAAGGTATAAGGCTCAAAATCAAGGAATGCGAATCATCAAAATCAAAGTGCAAGTAACTCTATCTAAAACACAGGTGATATCCTTTGTTGTCTACTTTATTCGTTCTATCTACTCTAAGTTACATAAGTTTCAGAATCAACAACTCTTACACATTCTGTAACTTAGAATCACGAATCCTACTTGTTGAAGATAATTAGGACTGGCCAAGTCCTAATTATAACTTAATCAAAAGACGACTATTTAGTTAAAATGAATAAATCAGCGACCTAATTTTGTAATTTAATTCATCCCAACCTCATCTTGATTAGCCAAATCAAGATGAAAAGATTAAGAATTAGACTTCAGATGATGGGGTCTAATCACTTAATATAAAGGTATAACTAAGGGTCTAAGGTTTAGAACCCAAATCTCACAGATTAAGTTAAGGCAAGTCCTAATGATAAATTAATTCATTAGGATAGATCTCTATTCTTAATTCTAAAGTTTAAAGATTAAATAATCATTTAATAAACTAAGAAAAATCTAGAAACTAGAAAACTCAAGGTTTCATCTAATTGAGTAACCCAATTTACTCAATAGATGAATTCTAACTTAAGATCTATTCATAATCTTAAGAATTAAGGCTCTTAATTACTAAGAGTATCTCTCAAGACACACATCCTAACTAATGTTATAAGACCTAAGGATGGATCTAAGAATAATTAAGGAAAGAGAACTCTTCTTAAGACTTAGGAATTTTCTTAAAGAGTATATTTTGAGATTTTAATAAAAACCTAATTTAGACTTAAGTTTAAATAATTTCAGTTCTAAATCATTGTATTTACTGAATTTAGTGATTTGAATTTGAATTTAGGGCTTTAAAGGCTAAACCCTAAATTTAGGCAAAATGACCATTTTGCGAGGCCTCAAGGGTTCAAAAGATCAAATTTTGATCTAGGGCTTAAATTCTGAAATTTTCTTTTGGAAAGTGTTTCTTATTGTCTAATATAAGATTAGATAGTAACTAAGTTAATTTTGGGTGATTATTAAGCCATATGAGATCAAATTAGTGAATTTGACTCATAAGAGCAATTTAGTAATTTGATTAAGTGAAGGCTAAATTTTCTTTCAATTTAATGTTCTTTACTGTCTAAGCTTTCTATAGAATCTAAATTTGCTAAATTCTGATGAGTATTGACCAAGTTATGGCCAATACAAGATTTAGGGTTTTTAAGGTTTAATTAAGGAATTATTAACTATAGGTCAAAAATTCTAATTTTTCCAATTAATGTTCAAATTAAGCAAAATCAGTGGCTATGGTTTAAAAATAGCTCACTGATCATAATGACATGTGGTAGGCTCAATTTGGACTTAATTTGACTAAGTTAAGACCTAATTAGAGTTTAGGGTAATTAGTGAGTGATTAATAAAATTAATCACTCAAAAACCAATCCAACCTTATGGATTGATTCTAAATGGATCTATGAGTCCTCTGAAGTTTAAAACTCTCAAATTGGGTTATTAGATTTGTTATTATTCACTAATCAAGATTTAGAGCAATTAAGGGTGATTAGCAAATCTGACCGTTGGATCTAAAATATTTTTATGGATTACTGTTAATTAGATTCTTCTGATCTAAATTGATATTTGGATTATCAAATTTGGAGCTCAATTGACCAAGTTATGGTTAATTGAAGATCTAGGGTTAATTAACCTAATTAGGGTTTAGTCCTAAATGTGATTAGGCTCAAACTAATCCAAACAGTAAGATAAATACTATCAAATTAATCCTTAGGGTTTTCTGATCACTTTAAGACCCATATTGGGTATGTTTGGATCATTGGGTACAAAGTTATGAG
The DNA here is from genome assembly GCA_016760335.1 of Gastrodia elata. Classification (NCBI taxonomy): domain Eukaryota; kingdom Viridiplantae; phylum Streptophyta; class Magnoliopsida; order Asparagales; family Orchidaceae; genus Gastrodia; species Gastrodia elata. Next base: position 1,372,405 of record CM028673.1, read on the forward strand.
CTAAATAAGGTTTGTGACACTTAATTTAAATTAAATTAATCATTGAAAAATCACTTTGCAAAATATTGATCCTACAGCAAAAATTTTGGTATCAATAAATTCCTCATATTTTTTTGATTAATTCAATATATTTAATTGTATAATGTGGATAATTATTTTATGAGTTATTTAGGTTTGAAGTTTGGACTTAAATCTGATTTTTTAATTATTGATTTAATGTAATTAATATAAATGTTATTATATTAATAATTCATTTATAATTAACTGTTATATAATATATATATATATATATATATATATATATATATATAATCATTTTATTGGATTCTGCAGGGCACGTGGCAGGCCACAATTGGCTGCAACAGGCACGTGGGGCCCACAGATGCTGCAGACACCGACAAGCTCTGTCCCGCGGGACACGTGTCCACGCGGGATTGGCTCATCGCATGTACGCGGGTCCCACCACTTAATACTGAGCGTCGACCGCGGGTGGTTCGACCGGTCCAGATGAATCATTCTGGACCGAACCGGATCGAAATCGAAAGGGCCAGATCTGATCTAATCATAGATCTAACGGCAGATACGAGAAGGCGCTTCATCTTCTTCGTTTACAGCTTTTGACATTTAGGGTTTCGAAAAAATCGCGATCGGCAGAACCCACGCATAGGTTTGAAGTTTCAATCGATACATCAATATGATTGCAATACTTTAAGAAATAAGGATGAGGTGAAGAAGGTACCTTGAAAACTCGCAGATGGTTTTTAGGGTTCTACTCGGCCCTGCTTCGCTGCGCCCAAATCTTGGTCAAACTAGGAAATGGAGTTCTCGAATCGCTTAAATGGACACAGCTAAAGGGGTTTTAAGGCAGCGGGGAGGCGGAGAGGGATCCATCTGGCGGAGGAAACCTTCGGCGCAGCTCAGAGGATGCCACGCGCTACGCGCGTGGCGCGCGTCGGCAGAGACGATGGATTGACCGTCCGATTCAGATCGGACGGTCAGAATTAGCCGTCCAAAACTTAACCTAAATCGAGCGAATAGCGTTCCATTGCTGACGGCGGCGTTAATTGCTTAAAAAAATATAATATTATTTAATTCATTTCACACAGATTTATTAATTAAATTTAACCATAAAAACGTATTCCAAAAATTTCAAATAAATCACCCTTAGCTAAATGAAGGGTGAGGAACGCAACGGTGCACTCGGATTTTTGTTTCGATGAGTATTTAATTATTTGATTATTTATGGTATTTAAATAATATTAAAATATTCGACGAAAAATCAACGACTTCCAAATGTCTCCAAAATTTCACCCTTAGCTAATTTGGGTGCTCTGAACGCAATGGCGAAGTCAGATTTTCAATCTGAGGTCTAAATAAAAAGTCAAATTTCCAGGTTTTGGGATTTTCTAGAATTCCTGTTTTGACTTTGTTGACTTCTTGGTTTGACCTAAGTTTCAGAGATTTGCTTCAAATTACTTAATTAGTCACTTAGAACCTTAATTAAGACTTAAATTAGTCTTAATTGAGCAAAGTAACAACCTGGGTTGTTACATAGTTTTAACCATAAAAATAAGTTTATAGGCTTATAAATTATTGCATGTCAAAAAATCCTAAAATTAAATAGAAGTACAGAACAAACATAGCGTAAAGAGAATCACTGTCACAACGTTAGCTTGCAAATTTAAGCATAAAACATGCAAACAACTTACTGCAATTCTGAAAATCCTAAAAAACATAAAAATAATTTGACAAAATATTAAACAAATCGTAAGAGTGTAAGAGCACAAATTCAACTCACAGGGCTGAACACAGAAGAATCACCAAAGATAGAAGGGAGAAGTCGTAACTCGTATAGAACACAAAACTCCGAGAGTGACGACAGAAGAAGCAGTGGCCAACGATCCAGAGAAGTATAGAACGAACAAGATTTTAGGGCTAAGGCTAACAGAGATGACTGAAGAGTAGAGGACGAGAGTTGAGAACTTTGTCGAGACTAAAGTCGAGAAGGAGTAGAGGACAAAAGATAGAAGGTTAATCAGTATTTTGAAATTTCGAATATTCGTTCTAATTCCGTCGTTTAGTAAAATCAAATCCGCATTTAAAATCTTTTTACGGAGAATCCGCCGTTTAAAAAAAGAGTAATCAAACCCTCGCCAAGCGTCTCGCCGAGGCACCGAGCGAACCAACTCACCGAGCGAACCAACTCAGTTGCAAAAATTTTATTAAAAGAGGTTATTGGTTTTTTATTTATATATAATCTATACTATATATTTCGAGTAGACTCGAACCCAATTCAGTTTGACTCGACTCGATTCGAATTGCGTTCGAGTCAAACGGTTCACTCAAAAATTGATTCAAAATTTTCTAGTTGAGTTCGATGCGACTCAAATTCTAGCAATTTTCGAATTTTGATTAAAATGGTCACCCATACTTGTAGCAAAACAAAAAACGACAAAATTATGGAATTAATGTCAGGGATGATAATATTTTACGACCAGAAAATTGTAACACTAATCCAAATTTAAAATTTGAAAAGTGTATTTATTTAGAAAAATTTAATATAAAATCTTTTCAAATATATATGATATTTTTATATTTTGATAATATTAATATTAAGAGTGTAATTAAAGATATTTTATGTATAAAGGTAATCTTTTTCTAAGCGATGTATATTATCAATGAATTATTAAAGTTTAAAATTTTAGAAAATTATATTAAATAAAATTTTACAACAAATTAGACAAATTTTATATATTTAAATTTAACATTCTCTAATTAGCTTGCAGCTAATATTTTATAATTTTGAAGCTGGAATAAGAGATGCACTTAAATATAAATATTTTTTATTTTTCAATCATTTAATTTAAATATTTATTTATATATTTAGTCTTCCATTTTAATAAGGATATTACTATATTTACATATTAGTATATATTAAAATATATAGAAAATGTGTCTATCAAATGTATAAATAGATTGTTGATTAAATATATTTTTTTGTGAATTTATATGAAAAAAAAAAAAATTATATTAATCTTTAATAATTCCATACTGTGATCGGAGGGCTCGTAATTAAAGTTCTAATCCAACGGCGTAATAAGCATCGTTACATAAACTGACTTGACATCAGGTTGAACCCCATGCTACAAAATTGTTCCTATCCTCGAGATGCAAAACCCTAAATTCTAGGGCTTCTCAATCCGGGCAACTGAACAAGCCCGAACGACACTCTTATCACTCTGTGTACTCCACCTAATCATTGGGGCCCCATTATTAGGCTTCGACACGTGGTTAAACGCAGCAATTGAGCTAAACTTCTGAAGTAGAATTTGTCCATGAGCCAAGTAGCGGAGCATGAGGTTTCAAATTGGCAAACCCAGCACATTCTACATGAATCAAAGAATTGATTGGCATCACTTGTTGGCGATCTCGTCAAGGTTCTCTTCATTGAATCCCAATCCATAAAATGGTCGCAAACAGGTTTCAGCCTCCTTTCAACCCATCAAGTTCTGAAGCCTGCTCGAAAGCCTTTATGCATTCCTCTGAAATTTCAAACTCCTAGAAGCCCCAATTAAATCCCTCTATCACCCTATGTAAGAAATTTGTTTTCCTTCACTTCCACTCTTGCACCATCCTTGGATGAGTATCCCTGTGACCATGGAATGACCCCAATACCATGGGTTGCCATCCAATTAAGCTTAATGAAACTTTGGTCATCCTTTCAACTCAACTGGTGTCCCTCTTTTGCCTTGGAAGATCTCTCAAGTTTAAGCTGACCCGAGTCAACCCCTGGACTTGGTGAGCCAGATCAAGCCTAGATGAACCTCTGGAACTTGGAGTAACTGCTGGAACCAAAGATTAAATCTTTGCATGAAGATTCTCCTTATTCCTTCTTCTTGGCTGACCACCCTTCTTTGAGGTAAAGCCTAATTTTTATGCATGCTTATTAACCCCAATTAACTCATTTTGATGGTTGTAATTATCTCAAGTTCACTGCTAATTTTAATCAAGATCACCAATGTTTGTACTTTAAAGATTTCTTAAGCTTAGAACTACCTTCCCCTCATATGGCCTAACCCCAAGTTTGAGTTTTCATTGATACTTAGACGTCCTCGACACATCGTCAAGATAATTTCTATTCTTGAATCCTATTAGTTAACCATTCTATTGCTATGCTTTGGGCTTGCAGGTCACTATGATTATTGAAGTTTTCTCTTACTTTTTTCTTACTTATTTGATTACCCACTTTAACTCTATTGCATGATTCCATGAGATCAATAACTTGTAGAGATACTTAATAGTTCTAATATCTACCTCTTTCTCACTATTAGTTCATGTAATTATTTCCAGTCATGCATGCTTAAATATTATCTAGATGATCTAAAAATTGGGGCATATGTTTAATATACCTTACTTAACCCCATAAATGATTAGCCTCATGAGTTTGAGTTTATCATGTTTCTTAAGTAGTAATTCAAGGCATGTATAGGTTGAAGTTTGCATATTATTGCTTTAAAGATGCATGCTTAAACTAAAAATATAGTAAGCCTCTTTCCAATTTATAATCTATTTAGAGTACTTTTTCTTAACCTCACTTCATTGATGCCTTGATATTATGTCTAACTTTATCCATTAATTTAATGTTTCTAATTGAATCACTATATACTTTTCTAGGCTTTACTTGTCTTTATTATATTGTTTAATTAATTCAGATATAGATTCTTGCATGTGCAAAAGTTTGCTTATACATGAGTCACATAAACTTGTTATGTTTCATTTAACAATGTAGCTCTACTTTTTCTTGAATTGCTTAGTTCTATTTTGCATCTCTAGTGTTACCAAAGACCTTGTGGTCATACTAAAAGTCTTATAGTTTGGATTTGTCACTTCATTCATGAATAATTTAACTAGTTCTAGATTTTGTTGGAATCTTTTCATATTTTCCCTTTTTGATTTTATGCGTTTAGAAACATATATATGATTAATCAACTGTCTTATACTCAGATTGATACATGGGTGTCTTAGCCCCACTTTATTATTTTCTTTGATTGATATGATTTTGTAATGAGCCTTAATTGGACACTTGTTATTGTGCTCTAGGATGTTTGAACCTTGCTTGGTGTGATTCCTTGAGTTGATTACTATTAATTACTCTCTTACAGCATATTTTCTTTGATTTCAATACTTCTATAGTTCATTAATTTAATAATTAGCTCTTAAAAGAATGTAGCCAAATCAAGCTGATCTCCTCTTACATTGATCTTCTCATGTTCATTAGTTTCTTTAAAATATAATGATTTTGGAGTTTGCCTTTAATTTTTGTTTTGGAGAAATTAATAATTATAAAAAAATGCCAACTGCACTTTCAATAGACGGGTGATAATATCGATGCTTGAAAAGTTTAAAAAATGATGATGAGTATGAAAGCTATATGATCAAATGACATTCATATCAATGTGTGGAAATATTTGGACAATGAAGGAATTGCTTGTCCACAAAGTTATTAACTAATATTTTGTAAACAAAAAAATAATGGAGAATTATTGTACGTATTTACAATAATAAAAGCAATGCTTAAGGTTGTATAAATTACAGAGGGATTAATTTAAAAAATTATGCTGAAATTATGGGAGAGAGTGATTGATTGCATATTTGATGGGTAACCTAAATCTTATAAAATCAAATTAGTTTTATGCTTGATTTATTATGGAGGCCATATATTTAAAAAGAGGTTTGATGAACAATTTTAGAGAAATAAAAGATCTTTATTTATTTATCTTGAAAAGGCTCATGATAAAAAGTACCTAGTGAAGTTCTTGGAAAAGTGTTAGATAGATAAAAATGTGACTTATATTGACTTATATTCAATCTCAATGTGGCTTGTCTATTGATTTTCTTGTTGATGTTAGATTGTATCAAGCTATATTTATATACAATCTTTGCTTTAATTATAAATGTTCTTATTGAACACATTCAAGAGAAGGTTTCTTGGTTTGCATATAACATTCTTCTAATTGATAAGGCTATGAATGGTTGAATCAAAACTTGAGTTGTGGAGGACCACTTAACAATCTAAAAGTTTTTATCTTAGTAAATCTAAAACAAAATAAATGGCACAATAGAAGCCTTGATCTTAAGGGCATAACTATTGAAGACCATGTGAACAAGAAGAGTGAGGTTAAAATTTTTTTGCTTAATTATACAAAATAATGGTGAAAAAGAAGGTAATATGATTAACAAAATTCAAGTTGGTTAGATGAAATAAAGGAGCACTTCTAGATGTTATGTGATAAAAAAATTCCCACTCCATGTTAAAGAAAAATTTATAAAGTAGTTGTAAGGTCATTTTTGAGGAAGACGTTAATTTCTCACTATGTTTAGTTTCTGTTGAACACCCAAAATCCCGTTTTCAGTTAATATGTCCCGCTAAAGGCTGTTTTCATTAATTCTCATTTGTTTCTGTTGTACTATAACTAAATAAATTATTTTGGAAAATTATTATTTTCCTGATTTGCTATTAATTTTTAATCTAAAGTAGTTTATTAAAATTACTGATCTAAAATACGTTTCTCTCATACTTATTATCCCAAAATCAAGACTTACGATTTCAAAAGGAAGAGTCGGAGGAAAAATCGATCATTACTTTAAGAGACCTTCCCCCTTCCACTCTCGTGATCGACGCAGTAGTTACACAGGAGCTACGCCATTTTTCAGAAACCGCCAGCTATCAAACCGACGGTTTTTAAAGGAGAATCGACATGGAGAAGCGCGGATCCTTTCTTCCCTCTCCGCTCGCTAGAAACGCACGGCTGAGCGCTACATCTGCTCCTCTCCTGAAATCGCCAAATTGAATACTGTGATTTTTAGAGACGATCTATATAAATCGCCGAATACTCACGACATCGTCACAAAAATATCAAAGGTCCTCTCGATCTCTTCTCTCCACTCGCGGTGGCACACAAGGCGCATCGACGACCACACCTCTTCCTCTCGATCGTATGATTCCTCAAGCTCTCGTGTCTCTCTGCTCATGTTCATTTACGAGCATAAATGTGATCGGGAATTCGTAGGATCCCTCGACGGAAAAAAGACGATCCCAACGCTCGACGTCTGCTCTTCCCGCTTGATCTCCTTCTGCGCATGACAACTGTTCCTTTCAACTCTTTCTGAATTTTTGAAATCAATCGAATAGTAGAGGTACTCAATTTCTTCTATGAATTTTTATTATGATTTATGAAGTTATACCTAAATTAATTGATATGAAAAGTTTCCTTGCAATATGCTAATACTTTTATTTTTCTGTGGACTACTGCAATCTGCTTCAAATGCTTAGGGCTTATAAGTAAAATGTAGGTGGAATGTTCAGCTAGTATAGGATACTATTCTAGAAGCATATTATTAGAAATCTGGAATGAATCTTGTAAATCTGTAGTTAATTCACTTGATATCCAATGTATGAATTTCTTTGAATAGATCAATGCTTTAAAGTCTACATCTAAACTTGAGTTGAGTCATATGGAAAAACTTGCACTTAGTCTACCTGCACTTCGAATTCTTAAGAGAATTTTTTGTAATCAAGCATATGTAGTTCTTTAATATCTACTAATTTCCAAACCCATAAGTTCCGGTGGACAATCTATTTTAGTTTAATCATACTTAATCTTTTGGTGAATTTAATTATCTATGTGGTTATTTGACATCACTTCAATTAAATTGAAGTATATATGGGTTAATTTTGAACCAAATTTGCAAACTCATAGCATTAGGTTTAAAAGGTTCTATTATAACCACTAAATCAAGTAGGGTCAAGTGATATATTATTCCGACAACAAATTGGTTGATTGAATATCAGTGCTTATAATTTGATATTTAGAACAATGTACCTTATAATCTAGTGAGGTTGGAAACTTCATTTTAATGTTTAACGGTTTAGGTTAATGAACTTTTATCTTAGTTAAAATCTGAGATCTTTAGCCATCCATTTTATTGTGCTCGATTTTGTACCATGCATCTGTTAGAGTAATGATCTTTCAAAATCATTAAGTTAAGAAAACTTATGAATCTAACTAGTACTTTCTAGACACTATTTTGACGTGCATTATCTTGTAAATTGGTTGTATAATGATTGCTTCTAATTGAAAAAACAATTTCTTGAGTCTATTTATTTGATATGGAAAGGGATTTAACTTTGTAATTCTTCATACTCATGTTAGTACTATTATTGAGAGGTATGGAAGTATACTTAAAAGACAGGAAGACTAAGTATTATATGCTAAAACTTGTTCAGTAATAGGATGCAAGTAATTTAGAATGGTATCGAAAAATTGATCTAGAGATCTAATTAGAGAGTTTTTTATTATAATAATCTTAAGGAAAGTCTAAATCTATAAATTAGGCTTAGGAATAAGAGTATATATGCTTTAATCTTCTGAATAGGTCATTGCAAAGCCTAATAAAATTACAAAACATAACTTTGTAGACACCTCAATTCTCCGAGTGCTACATCAGAATTGAAAGAACTTTCTTTGCATAGTTAAATATTAAGGTACACTAGATATTACTTTTTATACTTTTACTTGCTTTTTTTTTGTCGCTTAAGCATCTGCTTCGAGTCTATTTCATGTTGATAACAATTGTGATATTTTTACTGCCAATGATGTAAAGAAACAAAATGATGCTTATGTATCTTGTGAATGTTTGCAAGGGTTCTGAAATTATTGGGAGTTCCAATTTCAGAACCTATCATAAAGGATCTTATCTATTTGGAACTAAGGGAGAGGTGATGCAGGGCAACACTAGGGTAAAGTATTGCTGGGCTCTAATGCAATATTAGGGTTCGTGAATGTTTGTGAATGTTTCAGTTCATTTAAGCTTTGGCAATTGCCTACACAAGATTTCACATTAATTTGAATTACGAATGGGATGAGCGGTCGACACCTGTTCCGGATCAAAGGGAAGGCTCCGATCCGGAAGGAAACTCGCAATTCAAGTTAGACTTGCCATGCGGGTGTGTTGGGAGGCGTTTCCGTTCCGAAACCACTCGCAAAGACCGGATTTAGATTTGCGCTCCTACAAATAACTTCTACCCGAAAATTGCACGAGAAAACAATTAAATAAATTCAGTTTTAGGGTTTAGGAAGGGTAAACATATGTCGGTTTAAACCGGGGAGCGAGAACGGTGATCTGGGAAGATTCCTTGCGTGAAGCGGAGTAGTGCCGGCGTCGTCGTGGGTTGGAAGACCGGCTGTAGCGGTTCTGGCGGTGGCGGCAGCGACGGGGGCTAAGGCGGCGGCGGCTGTTCTGCAGGGGAAAATTATGATGGCAGCAAGGAGGAGGGTCCGGAAGGTGGCGGTTACGGCTGGGGGAAAGAGGATTCGGAAACTAGGGTTTCCCCGGGAAAAACCAGAGCTGTTCTCGCTGTTTGGAGAAAACTCAGAATTTCTATTAATCAAAAACTGCTAATAACATACAGATTTTGGGTATTTATAATACCCTCAAAGCAATCAAGACCTTAGAGTGTTTATAATACGATCAGAGGGCTAATATTCGTCCCTCCGATCAATACAAGAAACAGATGAAAATAAATGCATAAAATAAAAATGGAAACGGATGAAAATAAATGTATAAAATAAAAACGAAAACGGACGAAAATAAATGCATAAAATAAAACGACAATGTCATGGTTGGTACGGGTCTGGGCGGGCTCGGTGGATGGACCCGAGTCGAAGATGGTCCCCATCAAGAGGCTTCAATTTGATGGTGCACAATGAAAACAAAAACTTCATGTAGTGGGCCCAACTTAGTGGGATTAAGCCTTGGTGTTGTTGTTGTTGTTGATATGATTTTCTTGAAAAAACTTCAATTTCCATCTTATAACATGCAGACTTCCTATACTTGTTATTGGCATTTATAGGCATAACATTGGAAAGCATGATTGAAGAATGAATTTCTCGAATGAACCATGCATCAAGGAGTTTCTCGGCTTCATTGGATATCTCATTAGTTAGTTCATATGAACTATATATAAATCATTGAGTAGCAATGATGTACATGTAGCAGAATATAAAAATGAGGTCAATCATATGGATTCCCCGCATACTCCAAGCAAAAAAGAACACTTACGAATAATATAATAAGCTAGGAGAGATATGTACCCTGGATGGTGGTGGTGCTTATGATAAAATTTTTTACTCGGCTATTTCAATAACCGTGAAATAAAGTACTCACCTTTATCAATATTGCTATGCTTCATGACAATTTGCTCAACTGAGGCTTTCTAATTCTATTTGTAACTTACCTGAATTCTAGTGCCAGATTTCCGTTATGATGCTGACATAATGTTTGCACGAGGCTGAAAAATCATCTAAAACAAAAACGGTTATCCCATGGGCTAGAAACTTCATAGCAAGGCACTGATTAGTCTTCATAGAACGTCAATAGCTCTAAACAGCATGAACTCCTAATCCTTGATCATAAATTGCAGTATTTTAAGAAACACTTCTACTAGAGCATAGGCTTCACCATTGAATCATTATACGCATCTAATAATTGGATGTAAATTTTCCATGACAAACTCAAAAACTGTAAGAAAATAATTATTATGATGTTAATACTGCTCCTGTGTCAATCAACAAACTAAAAACCTTGTGGTATCTAGTAATGCGTGAACTATGAATTCATTATAAAATGGATTGGTGAATATTGACAGAATGGCATAAAAAAATGTGAGGTTCTTCTAGCTGTGTAGGCTGTTTGAACATAGGCTACCATTTTTAGTCTTTGATCTTCTAATGTTGGAATTAGTACAACAAAGAGTTGTGTGCTCCTTTGTGGCTTCAAACTTCTTTCCTTTGGTATTGTCCTATAGCCTAGATTTGTTCTTAGATTCACATACTATAGTATTGTTGTTTGTGATAGGAGAGAATAAACACCTCACTCCACAACTTTGATCAACTTGTTTCTGAACCGACTCAGTATTTAAGAGTTCTATCATTGGGAATGTGATGTCACGCTTGTTAGTGGCAACTTTATTATTATTATTATTATTATTATTATTATAGTATTTATAGGGTTGGATAGGTGCCCAAAAAAGTGTGCTTAGACGCCCAATGGAGGTGGACGCACATTGTCTACATCCAGAGGCAACGCGCCCAGGGGTGTGGTTCGATGCACCCAGGAGCACCACATAAGATTGGGCAGAATCGCATTAAATAACCTGTTCTGGACCGTACCTACAATAGTGCTCCCAAATGCTTCATATGTGCACCCGAACGTGAGTCTAGGGTCTATATATACCACCCAAAGCCGATGAAAATTTTTAATTTCCAGAAATTGTTGTTGAGATGCCATATTCACGAGGAGTCCTGAAAGCAGTGTTCTAGCATCGCTAGAGGGTACAATGAGCTCGTTGTGGTGTGTGATAGTTCGTTTTATTGCTCAGCATAAGCTACATTTAAATCTTAACTTCATTTATGAATATGTCGATCAATATTGCTTTGCATTAACCTTCTACTTGACATGATCATTGTTGTTATTATTGCTTGAAACCCATGTGCCAGTGTGCTTTTTGTTATATTGTTACATAAAATTGTTTGTCTCATTATCAGTCACATATTGTTGCTTGTGTGATGGTAATCATGTTTAATGGAATGATTCCAATGTAGTGTGATCAATGTTTGATAATGTGGTTTGTTTTATTTTTGAATTATTGTGTGCTTGTTGTCCAAGTGTAGTTTGATTTAGGTTCAATTGTTGTTTTTCATTTGATCAAACAAAAGGCGGAATGCCAAACTTCAGTTCATTAATTAATTAGCAGTATTATATCTCTTATATGACCAGTCAATAAAATGTAAAATGAATAAGAAAATAATCATGTGATCTATTTTTTAACACTGACGATACTAGCTATCGATTCTCAGGTTGACAGTAGGTGGAAAAATCAAATACATTGTAGGATATTGTGTGATCTTCCAACAACAAGGTTTTGTATGATCTTCCTATAATGAATAGATCAGATGAGAAATGACCTGATAATATTTTTCAGTCATGAATTTAATTTGTGCTACTTTCATTAGAGATATTTAAAATTATAATGGTTAAATGCACAACATTGAATAGTAAGTGTTACATAACAACATTGTTTAATTTATTTCATCTATTTCCATCTTTGTTCGCATTTTGGATAATAAATATAGTTGTCAGTATCTCTTTGGTGAGCTTTAATTTCATTAATTTGCTAGCTTATATATTTTGCAATCATAGGTTTAATAGTCTATTTGTAATATATTCTTTGCTGTAAATCCCTATTGCTTATTTAGCTTGATGACAAAAATTGGCATATGAGTGAAATAAGATTATTTTAGAGTTATAGATTTGTTATGATTAGTATTTTCACCTAATATTTTTAGGCGAGCCTGTGAATTTGATAGTTAGTTTGCTAGTTTTGATTATTGTGTTTCGATGGAAGGTATAATCTATTTTAATTATATAATTTTGAAATTGTATTTGAAGAATATTTATTGTAAAAGTTTTTGGGATATATTGTTGAAAAAAACTGAAAAAAAGAGAAATAGAGCAAGGAAATGATAGATGAAATATTCTCATTCATTCATAATTGTAGCATACATGGGTACATATATATATACAATAGACATGCTGCTCAACATTTAGTTAACAGGTTCCCAAGCGTCTGGGCGGTCAACTCTCTGATAAGCGCTAGTAGAGCACTTGGGCTCTTAAGTGCGCTTGGGCGCCCAGTTTTTTGGTTGGCATTGATATTAAATATATCTGTTATTAATTGTATTGTTGATGAACATTATAATGGCTTTGTGTTATTGTTTTTCTTTGTATGATTTTGTTTAACTAATTTTGTTTTCACCATAATTTTTATTTAAGATTTTATAATATTAATTATTCTTCATTTTTGTTGTCCCTAATCCTCGAAGTCTCGCTATTTGATATCAGAGTTAGGTTGAGGATTTTATAGGCAAAATCAATTCATAGACAATATATTTGATTTAGTGAGTTAGGTAAATTTTTTTAAAATTTGAGGAGCGCCTTAGGCGTGTTGGTTACTGTTGTGCTTTGGCATTTTGAATATAGTGTTTTTTTTGTGAGATATGTTCTTTTCATGGGCCCTATGAAGTACATTATTACTAAGGCATTGATCGAAGAATTGTCGGATAAATAGTTGAAAGTAACTCTATCACCAATTGTTCACATTTACTATCGATACAAGAATAATAAGATTGCTATTGTTACAACTTCAGTTGTATAGCCCAGAAAGTACATAATTCTGCTAAAGGTTGGAAGGTTTATGCGACAAGGAACTTTCTGCCTAGTTGTGGGCTGAGTAATGGAAGGTTTAGTAATTTTTAATAGTTGTGTTTGTTTTTATGTATTGTATTTTTGGGCTTATTTTGGGTTTGTGTGAGATAAGAGTTTGAGCTATTTGTTGGTTATCACATTTTTTATTGTTGTATATGTTTAAACTATTAATAAAATATTAAACTATTTTTCAAAAGCGTAAGAAAAAATTAAGATAATACTTTTTTATTTTCAAGAAAAATAAAATGAAAATTATTGACGATAACTTTAATAACCTACCACAAAAAGGAGGTTAGCAATCAAACTCCTATCGTCAATGAAGCAGCAATAGCTAATCCCATGATGTAATTTATGCGTATGATGTCGTAGTTAATGGATAATCAGCATTTTGTTGTTGCGCAAGTACTAAATAGAGTTTTAGAAACCATATTAAAGATTCAACCTCAAAATTTTGGTGGGTAGTTTCACCTCAGAAAGCCGAAGAGTGGCTAAAACGGATTGAGGAGTTAAAGTGCATAAGATGCTTAGAAAAACATAAATTCATAATGGCAGTGTATCTTTTCTTTAGACCAACAGAATATTGGTGGAAATTGATCTTGTCAACAATGTTCCTAGGGAAAATAGAAGAAGATATCAAATGGACAAAATTTGCAAAAGTGTTCTTAAATAAATTTGTACCACCCTTTGTTAGATAGGTGATGGGGCAGGAGTTTTCGAGCCTAAAACAAGAGGGGCAAGCATTTACACAGCGCAAAAGATAATTTAATCAATTAGACTTTTTGTACCAGAGATGATAGCCACAAAAAATGTGAGATGCCAATCATTTTTTATGGATTAAAAGATTCTTACAAACAAAAATTGCAAAACAAACTTATAAGTTTCCAAAAAGAATTAAGCCAATCTACCAGCTATAAACAATATTATTCAAATCTAAAGGAGGAAGTCATCAAAAGAAAATATTTCTTGTGTCACTTATATTAAAGTGCATTCGAGGGGAAATTTCTTTTAAAGAGTAGGCGATATTATCGACGTGGACGTTCAGGTTAGAAAGGTAGAGATTGTACGGATAGATTCGCAACTGGTTGACAATCTATGTCGATTTTTCAAAAAAGCAAATCAAGTGGGGAAATCTCTTTTGTGCCGCAAAATGTCTCAAAATAAGTGAATATACCTCATTGTGCAACTAAAATTTTTAATCTCTATTGCAAAAGCTACACTTGATTAATTAGCATTGTTATATCTCTGATGTGGTAAGTCAATGAAATGTGAAATAAATTAAGAATGATGATACTATATTTTAATGCTAATGATGTTAGGTATAAATTCCTGAGAGATAGTAGGTGACAAGAACTATGTATATTGTAGGATATTGAATGATCTTTCTATAGTAGGGTGTTGTGTAACCTCCCTACAATAAATGGATCAAATGAGAAATAAATTAGTAATATTTTGTCATAATTTTGAATAGTGCTACTTGCATAAAAGATAATTAAAATATATTGGTTATGTGCATAATATTGAATAGGAGTGCTACATAGGAGTGCTACATAACAACATTGGTTAATTCCTTACATCTATTTCTATCTTATAGTCCAAATTGTAGTTAATTCACATATTTGTCAGTTTTTCTTTAGTAAGCTTTAATTTTATTAATTTGATAGTTTATATAATTTGCAGTCACATGTTTAATAATCTCTTTATAACATTTTCTTTGTTGTTTAAAAATCCTACTGCTTGCTTACCATGATGATAGAAACTGGCATATGAGTAAAATAAAATTATTTTAGGCTTTATGTACTCATTCTGATTGATATTCCAAATGAGCCTATGGAATTTAACAACTATTTGCTAGTTTTTATTGTTATTGCTGAGAGATAATTTATTTTAATAATTTACTTTTTTATTGTATATTAGTTTATAAAATTTTTTAGGATTATGTTGTGGATGAATAATGCAATGGTCGTGTTATTTTTCTTTGTATATATGCAAGTGCCGGTTGCCTGCAAGGGCTAGTATAACCTGACCAACGGACAAGAGGGCGGCGGAGCTTTGACATGGATTGCCAATGGCCATAGAGGCTGACAAGTTGCGGGCTATAGCTGATGAAGTACAAATGTAGGTCTATGAATGCTAGCAAAATCACATCATTGTAAGCGATGGCCAATGGGTGGAAGGAGGGCTGGGAATAACGATCGGTTGTCGAAAAAGGTTTAGATAGCCAGCAAAGGTGATGTAGAGCCTGCTAAGTAGTGCAAATTTCTTTATAAGTGTTTAAGTTGTTCAAGTGAACAAATTATGCATCAAGACACTCTATCGAGAAAAACCCGAGAGAGATAAGTGGGAGATTTTATTTACATCAAAATTAGGCTAACATGAGGGAACTCAATATCTCCACAAAATTACTGTTCAATATGATTAACAAAAACCACATGAATTTTGCAATTGCTAGTACTTTTTCTTACTTTATGCAACAAATACAATAAACCAAACAACCCCTTAAAGATTCTCCTTATTTCAGCAAGAGCAAAGAGTGTGATGACCTCAATGGCCTCTTTTAATGCAGTAAAATAATTGAAACATGAGTCAATTAAATAGCTAAAATTTATTTCACTTCTCACAACCGAAAAATCAATCAGTGTTTCCATACACTATACACCATTGATAATGTGCACCGAGATTATTGCCTATGTGTTCTACAAGATCTTTGGGATAAAAAAATCACTTGCACATTTCAACGTTTGGCGGCTTAAATCCTTGAGAGGCTGTGCCAATTTTTATTCCATGCAGCGCAGTGTTTGTGTGCTGACCTAGTCTACCCAGTGGCAAATATTCAACTTCATATTATGGTCCTACACAGTGGTCTCATTTCTTGCATCCCCACTCTCAATAATACGCTCTTCAATTGGATCCACTATCACCCCAAAATAGACAAATATACTCTTAAAGATTTAAATTTCCCTCCTTTAGCTAGGTAGGATACCTTTCATGCAAAATTGACCCCAATGCCTTTACATTAACCAAATTTGTAAGACAGAAAAATTAGAAGCAACAATGCTATTATCCAATAAAAATTAGAAGATAAGCCACAATTATTCAGAAATTTGCAGATGTTGTACCCTATAGCTATACTTAGGGTAGCAAAATTACTCAACTTTTTTAAATGTTGCTATACCATCTGTGAAGTAGATGGTTATAGCCCATTTGTGGAATTTTCACCAATGGTGGTAGGATTACAAGCACAGTTGTCATTAAGGATGGCACGATTGTGTTCATTACGCAAACATCTATTCTCTAGCATGCCCTTAGTAAATTCACTCAACTTCTTAACGAAATCAACTCATTTGTCAAAAATGCCCCATTGAATTTGACACAATCTTAACGAAATCAACTCAAAAGAACAATCCAACATACAATTGAAGTAATCTTAATACTATAATGTATGGAAATATTTGAATGATAAAGAATTTCATAGCTCACAAAGTTTTTCATTATCATTTTAAAGACAAAAAATGAGTGAGTATTGTTGTACCTATTTACAAAATAAAAGTAGTGCTCAAAATTATGCAAATTAAATAGGAATTAAGTTAAAAAATCGTATGTTGAAATTTTGGGAGAGTGATGGAATACATATTTTACAAAATACCTAAATACTAAAATAAATTTTGTTTAATGCCCACATAGATCTATTATGGAGGTCATGCATTTACTAAAAAGTTTGATGAAGACATTCGAAAAATAAAGAAAAGATCTCTAATTAATTTTTATTAATCTTGAAAAAATTTATGATAAAGTTATTAAGAGAACGTTTACAATGAGTTTTGGAAAGAAAACAATTATCTCTTATTTTAATGTTATTAAAGATATGTATAATAGGGTTGTAGCATATGATCACTTGCAATGTGACATTTAATGAATTTTTTATATTATTATATTTCATTAAGATTTTACTATCAGTACATATCACTTTGGTTAATTATGAATGTTCTTACTAATACATTCAAGAGGATATTCCTTGGTGCATATTATTTGAAGATAATATTCTCCCAATTCATAATAGACTAGAGATAAGCTAAAGCACTTGAATAAACATATTAAAATTTTTGTTAAGAAATTGCATAAGAACTGCATATGAACAAATTGAAACAATAGGTAATTAGAATGTTAAATTGCATCCAAGTTTCCAATGCAAACAGTTTATCTAACATTATATAAGAACTGCATATAATGTTAAATTGCAATAGTACTAGATTTGATTCAAGTTCGGTTGAATAAGGTAGAATAGAATTCGAAAATTTTGAGTGAATTCAACTTAAACTCGACTAAGTCAAAAAAGTTCGAGTTCGAGTTAGATTTGAATATTATTTGCAGTAAAAAAACTCAAATCAGCATCTACTAATCTTAAACTAATAATAGCTTTTTAAACAACTCACAAAAATCTTTGCAAAGCTGACAAAAGCTCAACAACATACACAGAACCATAATCATAATAGCGAACTCTTAATTAGACATAATTATTCTGCAAGCATACAACAAAACAATATAAGAGCAAAACAAAAAATGCCTTCTCTAGTTATCATATCATATCATCATCCAGCAGAGTAAAATCCACTCCGCATTTATAAACAGAACACAACATTTAAAAACAAAAAAGACATGAACTAAAAATGTATTTCTTTAGAGACTACTCTCTTTCCAGCTCTCATACCCACCCCACCCACCATGCTATATATATATATCAAATTCAACAGATGAGATTTCACAGGCACAATTTTGAAGAAGAAAAATAATAAAAAAAGAAGAGAAACCTATTTTGAAAGCATATTGAAGGGCACAAATGGGAGGTGGAAGCCATTGAATAAGGGGGACGCATCACAAAGCGGGAATCAAAAGAATCCGCCCATCCCCATCGGTCACAGTCCGCTCTGATCATCCGTGGGCAGGGCACCGACAATTTGGCCGACCTTGATGCGCATGGAGCCGACGGTGATGATGTCATTTTGGGAATGGGTGGTCAGATTTTCGTCTGCCTTCGGATCTATCAGGAGAGAGGCGATCTTCATAATGGAATTCACGCCGTCGCCGCCATCAAGCTGCTCCTTGCTGCGCCCTAATATGACCAGATTGGTGGGGGGCCCGGCCTTCGGAGGCCCGCCCAAATCTTCTCCCTCTGCACTCCTGCTGGACACCGCAGCCTTCACTTTAGAATCACGGGCAGGAGAGTGAGGCAGTAGCTCCTCCCTCCCATCCGATTCTGCAGCAGTGCCAAGCGCTTCTTTCTCGACAGCAGCATCATCTGCCTGTCTGCTTGATGGAACCAAGGCAGAGGAAAGAATCTGAGCATTATTACTGCTGTTACTAATATTATTATTGATCAGTAGCCTTCTTCCAGAAATTCTGGACTTCTCTTCGAACAGAATCCTTTGGCGTTCTTCGTAATGCAGGAAGTCATCCAGTATCGACGTCTCCAATGAGGCTGCTTTAAATAAGTGCAGCAAAGCAATTCCTTGTACGTATGGTATCTATAAAGAAAATAGACTAAACGTTCACATTGGAACTAAACAAATAAGATGAAATATAAGTAAAGGTTCTACCTCTTGGGTATCCCTGCTGCAGGTAACGGGCTTGTACTCATTGTTCTCCAACAAGATATGCCGCAGGACGGTGTTAGACACGTCTTTAACAATGTGCCACCGCACCGGGAAGCTGCCGAGCCATTTATCCTGCTGCCAGAAGTCCATGTCCTTTTGAAAATCGACGGGGCCAGTCATCTCAGCTACCCCGCAAAATTGCCCGCTAGCATTAACCTGCAGGTAAGCGTTATCAAACATATCACATCTGTCAATAACCCACACTACTACACAAACGGTTGCCAAAAAACTTACCGAGAAAAAGAAGAACACGGGGCACCTTTGCGCCCTTCCGAGGGACAGCTTCATCGCTTCATCATACGCATTGTCCAGCCGCTTGTTCCCACTGGGAGTGCTTGACCAAACGTTATACTTGATGCTCTTATGCACATCGTCCTCGCTGTATGACTTTATGACAAAAAACTTGGCGTCTGGAAAGTCGATGGAAAAGTCGTCCCTGTTGAAATGATCGGCGCTTATGATGATATTACCCTCAGCGTCCACAGCACCGGCCCTCGTAGTATACGCCTTTACACGAAGCGGAGATACCCACTGGCATTTTGCCAAGTCACTGCGAGGGCCCCTGTTTTGCTCTGGCAGGCTTCCTCCCCTGTTGGAAGCCCATGTGCCATTAATCTGAAGCCTTGGCCTGAACTTATTATCCCCAGCAGCCCATTGGTTCAGTTCGGAACCGTAATTCGGGTATCCGTTACCTTTTGCGGAGCAATAAACAGACGGGACCTTTAAATTCGATAGCTGGTTTGCTCCCTGTGAATCCACTCTGAAAACCGAAGGCTGTTTGGATGCTGGCACTGTACTAGCAAATGGCGCTTCTTTTGGCAAGGGTATCATATGAGACTGAATGGATGATGACTGGAACGAATTGGGTGCCAGCTTTTTGGTCTCACCATCAGTCTTGGCTGCTGGAAGTACGCCGGTGGTAGTCGATAAAGGGTTGAGATAGGTATTTGGAACTGAGTCCAAATTAGGATCAATACCACGTGGTATATAAGCAGGAGAAGAAACGACCAATTGATGAGGAGGATTAGTAGCGGGGTAATGGGTTTCTAAAAAGGAGGCTTCGGTTCCAATAACAGCCCCAGGAATGGAAGGATTGTATGGATTATAAGGAGACTGTACATATCCATAGCTAGGAAAGTAATATACATTTTGCAAACTGTCAGTTTGCACTGCCTGCGAGAGCAGAAAACAGGAAATTTCATCAGATTTAGCAGAGAAGAAGCAGAACACAGCGCCATATTGCGACAATACATACAGAAATATGCGGATCTTGCCCGAAAAACTGATGGTTGGAATCCCACTCACTAAGAGGTTCAGATCCTGGATTTCAGCCATTTATATGAGGTTTAGGAAACGAATTTTCATAAAAAACACGAATAAGCAGAATAAAAGAAGTTCACCTGTATAGTAATAACCATAGTAATCAGTGACAGCAGGATAGTATAAGCCCAGACCTTGGTCAAAGATCAACTCCGAAACAGCTTCACCATCCATATAGCCGAATTCTTGCAGAAAGAGCTAATGATGTCAGGTAAGTATAGCCTGAAAATAAATGGAAAATAAAGTTCAGCAAAAGGGCAAAGACATTCACAAAAAGTCGGCAAAAAAAAAAAATCAGCAAATTTGGGTATGGAAATAACATTCAAATAATTTAGCACTAGCATACTAAAATCTACCTAATGACAAGGAAACTAAAATTACAGTTAAACTTTCATAGTTATAATGAGCCAATAAAAAAATGTTTGCAAAGGTATAAACAACTTTAAACAAGACAAAAATTAAAAAAAAAAATTATATACATATACATATATATATATATATATATATATATATATATATATATATATATATAGGAAACTAGCACAATTTGAAGAAAGGTTTTGAACTAGGAAGTTAAACATCAATATAACCACAAGTTCAAATAGTAGGCATTGCAAGATCAATCCTTTTCAATTCAATTACTGCTAATAAAGTCAGTTTAATCCTAATCAAGTTAACAGATGTTTTTGATGAAGAATCAAAACTAATTACTATAAATATATTTTCATCATTTATAAAAACGTGCAATACTTCATAATTTTAAAATGAACGTTATAGACCCAACTCATTAGGCTTTTTAATAATGGCTTTGCAACACTTGACAACTCTCATGCTCCAAACAGCTCTTCCGTTCATGACAATTATTTCAATAAATCATTCACAGTTTGCACTTCCGATTATAATATTACTTGAAAATGGTATTATAATATAATTTAGCATGAAAAAGAACTCCCAAATAAACAGACAAGAAGAAGGATAGTTTGTATGCTTCACTGGGTAAGTAACCAACAGTACATCTCTATTAGCAAAGCATACAAACAATCCAAATCATGCCATTGCATCAAAAGGTACCACATTGAGATCACATATAATCACAATATTCCAGGCATTGCAAACGATGGGTGATAGTACTGTAAGTATTTAAGTTGAGAGGTTACATATGCTAATGATTTTGAGGATATGCCATCAATGCTCCGAAACAATAAATCTGCAATTGAGCTAGATGACATTGATTGTTCAACTTGCAAGAATAGCACTCCAAATTACATAACATCTATCTAATCTCAAAATTCAAGTTGAATTATTATGAAATGACATACAATACGAGCAAGAATAAAATCAACGCAACATGTTGCACCTTAGCTAGATCAAGAAGGTCACATTTGTCAATGATGAGACATTTGAGTAAGAGTTAGCAAAAAGAAAACAAGCGAAACGGGTTACTTAAATGCATCGTTAAAACAATATATGGAGCCCCTTCGTGATGCATTGGCCAATGCCAAAAAAACTTGGATGTATCATCTAAATAAACAAACCACAAATTACTGAAATAAAGATTAGTCGCAACACCCACACAGACATACATTTCAAATCTCCATGGACATCCATAAAAACTAATGAAATGGAGAAATCAACTCCAGCGTAAGACGACTCACCGTTTCACGACATTAAAATTGAAACAATTTAATAAAGATTCATCAGGATAACAAACAAATCTCAAATATCTATCCGCCTAGCAGATTCCTTAAAGAGACAATAAGAGCTCACCGGAAAGGATGCCCTAAATGGCCGAACGCAAGAATCGGAGCGCTGTAATTCAAGGGAACGAAATAAATTGCTCTCTTGGATCAAACCCTTCAGCCCGAGCAAGATCGCAGCGGATGCTTCAAAACCCTAGCGCAAAAAGGAAGCGCGACGACATTTTGTGCAGGAAATAAAATAAAAAAATGATTAGTAAAGAGACGAACGATAGAACGAGTTTGCCGAGCGGCGAGTACACGATTACACGGAGTATTTATGGGTCTAGATATTTTAATAATGTCAAAATTACCCTCTAAGCAATTATATTATTTCGTCTCTACCTTTCTTTAGCGAGTGCGATAATTGCCTAAGTAATTAAAAGTATAGGGTACACACCTGATTTTTATTTAGTGTGAAACAAAATGGTATCATGCTTTGACGCGCCAACTTTAGGAAATTTCATTATAGATATTTCTTACCCTTTTATTATATTATTATGTAATTCTAATTTAGAGCATAAAATATCATTTTATTTCTTATATTTTAAAACTAATATAGTTTGATAAATTAAATATAAATAATATATTAGTATCACATGAATAAGCATTGTTACCCATTAAAGTTTGAATGAAATAAAAGTAGAGCCTAAACTAAATCAGAAGTTTTATCTTTCTAAATTCAATCCCTTTGCCCAATTATATTGTAAATTAGGATCAAAATAAAGCAATAGTGCATTCGAAAGACCCCAAAAACTAACCTAAAATGAGCATGACGACTGTTGTTACAATAAGGCACGTGCTTCACTTTAGGGTTTTCTACAGAAATCTACAGCTCTTATGCAATCATGCTTAAACCAATGTCCTTATCAGCTCAAAAAAATCATTACCATCTATTTCACAAGATAGCATAATACGAATCAGAATAGAAAAAGAAATTTGAATATCCCCAAAATATGAAATTTAAGAGCTCCAAAAACATAATGTAATAGTTGGAACCTCTATGGCACATTACACTATATCTATGCATTTTATTAAAGTTATTGTTGCTATGATTTTCAAATTAGAATGCATATGTTAATATTAAGAGATACCCATTTATTCATAGCTTTTTTATTTCCAATATTATATAAACCTTAGATATAGAGTTAGAAAGGTTTAAACCTTGGATACCCTAATAGACTTAGTAAATCCTCAAGCTAACATTCTAGTTGGAAACCCTAGCACTAGTCTCTAAGCCTAATGGCGGAAACAACATAAGGTTGTTAATTTCTGTTTATTAGTCTAATAAGTGCATAATCATTTTCATTAGCCTTAAAATAATGTTTAGAGCAAATCCTGAAAATTTGGAGTGATTTGGAGCTCATTCAATTTTTTTTGAATATTTTAATGCATTTAATTAATCAAAAAATAAAATAATTAAATTGACATCCAATTAAAATTTTGACATCATTTTTTAGTTTCTCATCCTAAATTAGCTATGAGTGAATTTTTGAGATTTTTTGGAGCACATTTGGATACATAATTTTGATTAAATAAATAAAATGTATTTAATATTTAAATAATTAATTAAAAAATTAATTAGCGTTTGAACGGTGTCCGTTTGAACAAACGACAAGCCAATCACAGCCCTCCATCGCATGGTGGAGGGATTGATCCGATGGACATGGATCTTCTTTCTAGGGCTCCCGCCACGTGTTGCCCGTGGCAGTGCGCTCGCACAAGTGGCCCTGATAGGAGGAGTTCCACCGCTTAATCGGTGCCATTAAGGCCTGATTCTCTCCTCAATCGACAAATTCAGCATCAATAAGCATTAACCATTATATTTTTGACATAAAGAAAGAGCTTCGATAATCCCAAGTCGACGGACAATCCCTGAAATCGCAACTCTGGGTACTTCCCATCACCTCTAATTGCATTCGAATTCTTCCTAATCACGTCTAATACCTTATTCCCTAGAGTTGCGACCAATATCGAATTGCAATCAGGCTCGATCGAGCTCGATTGCAATTTAAATCTACGTTAGTTGCTACAGCAAGTCATAATTCTTCCGCTGTAGATACTCACATAGTGCATCGACTTTGAAGGGCTTAGAGAGCTCCTTTATTAGGGATTTTGATACTAATTGAAAGATCTCAGAGAGACCTTTTTCAATCAGTACCTAGCTCATGCTGGAGTTAGGAGAATTTGGATGCTTTGGCTCTGGCCATCCCGTTTACTATCGATCCATTTAACAGGTTAGGCTGGGTCGGGCCCGACTAGTGTGAACCGTTCCTGTTCCGCGCACATGCGCTTAGGGGTCGTAGGCGCGCGACTGAAGGCCGACCCACATGTGGATAAATGCGCGTGCACCTAGTCATGTGGAAAGAGTAATTCCTGCAATTAAGTTATTTAATTAATTAATTATAGATTTTCAATGTCTCATAATTCTAAAAATATAAGTCCAAATATGTTAAAATTATATCTCAAAGTGACCAAACAAATACAAGGAATATTAATATGACATTAAAAATATATTTTGATAATTAACTTTACTAATCACTTTTCTAATTATCATTAAAGGTGATTAACCAAATAGTATCTAAATTCAGCCTACTTATAGTCATTTTACTCATTAGGCTATAATGAGTTTTTAACCACTGATTATATGATAATTGGACATCATTTGGAGATTTTGAGTTTTTGACATTAATTAATTATTATTTTAATCCTAAAAATATGATTTTCTTATTTTACTTTAAAACCTTAAGTTGACTAAGAGAAACTTAAACTATGTTATATGTGAATCACAAATACTGTATTGAATAAGGAAATAATTAGTTTGATTCAAATTATGATTAAGGCCTACCAAGTTTAATCTTCAAAGAAAAGATGTGATAAATGGGAGTATTTAATAAATTTTAATCAAAGTGTCAAATATTTAGTAGTGATTTATCATACTTGCAATTAAAAGAGTGTCTCGATGACTCTGAAAAAGAACCATTATAAGGAGATGATTAAGACGCTCAATTTAGCAAGTTTTGGTAAATATATCCCCTAAGATCCTATTGAATAATCTGGGTACCTAATAATGATTTGTCTAGTCTAGTGTTATACTTAACTTGGCCAACTCAATGATGGCAATATCATTGATTAAAATATGAACCTTCAAGTAACCTACCTAATGTAAACCTGCTATATAAGTTGTTGACATACAAACCTAAGACATTAGAGAGGCATTAATGAATATGTCATTTAAGATTTAAACTTAGTGAGGGCTTACACATAAGTGAATATAGAGAAGATTATCCTTTATAAAAATTGTAGAATGACATCAATTTTATTAAGAATAAATCTCTAAAATAAAATCTAGATAACCTTTGGGTATCTTATTTAAGAGGCTAGTTTAAATTAATGAGTTATAAAGATGAGTGATAATGATAATGAAGTTATTAACTTGTGATAATTATATCCTTCTATGTCAATATAATCCTTAAATTGGAATTACAATAACCTAAATGTTATATATATTAAAAATATAGTCTTAGAACCTCTTGCTTAATAGATAAGTCTATTATAGAATCCAATATTGTAAAATAGAACTTCAAAACCCCATATAATAAGAAGGAGAATCCTACACCTTCAATTTTATAAACTATATAAGATTAGAATTATTCAACCTTATCATAAGTAAGCTTGTCCTTGTTGGAATGATAACCTTGTAAATTCATTAGGTTGTAATAAGTAAAACATTATTATACCTAGTAGCATGAAGAACCAAAGATTAATTTATTATGATTTAGATTTTTCATTAAATAATAACCTAACATATTAGATATGAATATAATATCCTATATTCAATGAATTAGCTTCATTAGATTCAATTATAGTAAAACTAAGAATATAGAACGTGAAGTGATATGTCACCCCTTAATATGTAGGGATGACCTAATTGACTTAATATTAATAAACACATAGTTAAATAACTATCATTGATCATTAAAACCCAATGATAAGCTTTAATCTCCAAATCAATAAGAGATTAGAATTAGAATCTTATATTAATAATACTTGTTGCCTCATTGAAACTTTATTAGAAATTTATAATATATAATTTAATTATAATATTCCTAAAGATATAGGAATGCCCAAACCTTAGAGATTGAAGTAAATTTAATGTTTAATAAATCCTTTAAGATTAAAAACTAGAAAGCTTTAAGTATATAATATAATCTAAAGAATGGGATTTTAGTCATTAAACACTAAGCTATAAGATTATGAAACATTTGGAGCCAAAGTTAGTGTGATCCAAAACCTAGGATCATTATGCTCTAGATTGAGCATTAAGGAGCTTATTTTTAGTAATCCTTGAATATCATGTCAAAAAAAATTTTATTGAGTCGAAAGTTTAAAGCAAATGACTAAGTACAATTGAAAGATATTAAGAACCATTATAAACTTAGATGTAGCAATAGTAATCTCATGCTATAAATGAATTATTATATAACTTAGATAATAAAATAATGAGCTCTTAACCCATAACCAACCTTTATACTTATAAATTATTTTATCATCATATAAAGCTTAATGAAAATATTACTTTTCAAAATCATATTATTATATTATTATACTTCAATTAACTTAGAAATTTTTGATACCTAAGTTAATTAGGAGCTTAATTAGCCCAAATAATTGTGATTTACAATAACTTGATAACTCCTTGTAACACTGCAATTATAATGAGATCAATCCTTGAAATCATACATTAAGATTTTGTGCATAAAATAAATATTTAAAATATGCTTTAGTTTATTTTGGTGGATTATAATACAACTGTCATTAATCCTTGCATTCTATTAGTGTACCAGGAGACCACATAATTCATATGAGGAAATGTATGTGTTTGCAGTTGATCTCACTTATTTATAGTTAAGCAAATGTGCTTAACTCATCACTTATTCTGCGCCCATGAAATAAAATTACAAGATAAATAAATAATATTTTACAGTCATTTATGATTGTATTTTTTAGTAGATTCAGTCTTTGAGGCTGAGATTATTTACTTGCTTACTTTATTGTAGCACCTTAATTTACAAATTTATATACATACAATTTGTACAATATAACTTTACTTACTTATCACTTACATATTTCCCTACACTGAGTTTTACTATTACTTAGCATTGCTTACTTGGACATATACATGCTCCCCTTACTTGTTTAAGCGCATAAATACCTTATTAACCCATTTAACGTAGGATTGAACAGCTACATATTAAGCAAAATTACTTGCATACTTTACAGTCTTTGACACTATTTTACTTTCTGTTCATTCCTTTGTACTTTTGCTCCGCTTAAGCAATTGTAAATGGCTAACGTGATATCCGTTTAATGATGTATTTAATTTACCCATAAAATATACGTAAGACTTTTAAAAGTATAACCACTTAATTCTCTTTATTGGATGTGCTCTACCATATTAAAAACCAAATACAATAATTTTCAGGAGCTAGATATGGATCTTGGACTTGAGGTAGATCATGTTCAGTTGATGCAGCTTATGTACTCTTTATATTTTCAGCCTCTTATTTATCTTAAAGGACTTGTGTCCTCAAAAGCTTGTATAAATGTTATTAAATTTTGTATGTTACTTTATTATTCTATGATGCATCTACTTATTTCTGAATGACTGAAATGGTATATATGTATATTTACATTGTTTATGCATCTAGTTTTTCTCCTTTAGAGGTTAATAACTCCCAATAATATTTAATAATGGGTTTAGTCTCTCTAATCTAATATTAAGTACTACATAAAAATAAATTATGTACAAAGCATGGGTATCAAAGAAAGTCTGAAGAAAAAAAAAATAGATATACATATAAAATACATTTTCAATCATATCAACAAACACATAAAAGTAAATTATGTACATTAATAAGGATAATCCTCAAATAGTTATTATGTTCTAGAAATAGAACGATGTATTCATCGATGACAACAAACTAGAATTAAATTGCTTTCTTATGCTATTTATCTAAAAACTTTCTTCATATACTTATGAATCATTTCCTTGTTGCCCTTTTCTTGATTAAACTGAAACTTGATTTCAATCCTAAATTCAGCATCTCTTATATATCTACCAAGGAGTCAATACTTTCAAATTTATTTATCACTTTTATAAGATTTACATCCTAAAAGGATTAGTAGAAATACTAGTTGAGACTCAACTCCATCACTTCAAAGGTTTTCTCAAATTCTTCTATTTAGAAAGATACTCAAGACATTTCTCAAGTAACGTTTATTGCAATTGAAAACAGATTTTGTCATAACTTGCTCAATTTGAACCATTTTATTTCCTTT
Source organism: Gastrodia elata (assembly GCA_016760335.1). Taxonomy (NCBI): domain Eukaryota; kingdom Viridiplantae; phylum Streptophyta; class Magnoliopsida; order Asparagales; family Orchidaceae; genus Gastrodia; species Gastrodia elata. Next base: position 1,400,777 of record CM028673.1, read on the forward strand.
AATTTTGCTTCACTATTTGGAGCAACCATTTGATCGTTTAGACTAATATTGAGATTCTCTAGCATAAGACTTATACTTATGAGGAGTATGAGAATCATGCCAGAGGAAGTAAGACACCTTTCTTTATTAAATTGATTGTAAGGTAATCATATTGTTAATCTTTTGTATAGATCAGCAAGTTGAAATTCCAGATTCTTAATGATTGGAAATCCTAAGTTAAGAGATTGAACATCGTGTTTAGAGTTTAATCTCTCAACTCCTAATCCTGATATAATTCTATCAAGATCTTGTCAGTGTCATGAAAATACAAACTAGGACGATCAATTAATTTAACCACTGAACTTCAGTAGTCGGGTACTACTTGATTTAAGTTAGAACTCGATGAATTCTAACGCTTTGATCTTGTAAACTCTTAGATCTGATATTATATTGATAGTAGGATATTAAAAATCTCGAACTTGTATATTCTCATATTAGTTGAACAAATTATTCAAATAAATCTTATTACCAATAATAGAAAAGAGAACGGAGAGTGCAAAATCTGTAATTTGACTGCAGACGAACTTACAGAAATTATATTTGTATCTGTTCCTTTGATGTTAGTTGGTAATTCAATAACATTTGCTTTTGAAGATCAATGAGATATTTCCTTGATCAAGAGAGTAAACCTGATTTAAGTTAATTAATAATGCGATTGAGCCAATGTTCTATCCATTATTTTTTCTTAGCATTCCTAAATTTGTGAAGTTGAATTACGATGCCAAATTCATGATAAGACTTAGATTTTTGTGACTTGAAATTAGTATCACCTCTAAGTCTTACCCATAGTTGTAACAAATTATGTCGAGACCTCAAGAGGTAGTTCTCATTTCTTAGCATAAGTAGAATACTTGAAGCCCTAATAAATAATGGCAATGTCAAGCCTTAAACTAGTTATATGTGCAATACACACATGCATATAATAAGCAACAATACCATAGATATATAAATGCCAAATAATATGAAATAGTGAATAGTATTTCATAATGTAAGTTTATTAGATTCAAAAAATTTTATTTAGTGTTGAAAACTAGGTTATGTATTGAGGACCTAAAGCTTAACACTTATATAAATTTGATAATAAATAGATCAATGTCATATGCAAATATTCTAATAATTATTAGCCATTAATCTTATTTATTGTTTACTAAGGTATTCACCTATTTAAAAGAATATGCTTTCAAACAAGACATTGAACTTGATAGGAAGAAAAAGTAATGTAACAAAGAATAGGAGGGAATGCAAGAGGATGGTGATTCTCGATAAGGTGAGACGTCGATGAGGAGGACCTTCTGTCAATGGGAGATCACCAATTGCAAATCATTTTCGTTGATGGGAATTGTAATTTTCTCATTTTGCTACCATGAATACACAAATCAAATAATGCAAGCAAGATTTTCATCAAGTCTCCATTGCGTTTACACGCGAAAATACATACGCATATAAGTATAATGCGTGTATGGAATCAATGGCAAAGTTGCAAGATACAGTTTTGGATGAGTGATGATTCAGATTGTTACAAAGATTCCACTGTTCTCTTTTGTGGCCTAACTGGGCTTAGTGCTGATACTATATATATATATATATATATATATATATATATATATATATATAATGATATGCAAAGAATCCATTGATCAATGTATGGTCACTGATCGCTTAACTAGAAAAAGGTCCGGCAGTGAGGGGCTTCAGTCAGTAGTGCTTTGCTAACGCTACACTAGAGATTACTATAGAGGAAAACAATATTTCATAAAATTTGCATGAAATACTAAAATTTAAGAAAATTTATAGGCCCACACACTATGGCACAAAAATTTGATAAAACTTAATGATTCTATGTCATCACAAACCTTGTGATATCAGGACAATGTCAGCAGAACAAGTCCTCTTTGATACTTTCCTCACTAGAGGCCGAAAAGCTCGAAATTAGGTAAGCCTTGTCCCTCACCGAATTCCAACACAGCTTCAGAAATCCCCATCTTCTCTTCCAGGCTCCTGATGGACTCGTGCCGGTTGGCCAGCTCCATTAGAACTTTGATCCTTCTAAAGGACACACTGCTTGGCTTCTGCCGCATCTCAATCATCTCAGCAAAGCACCTCTCAGCCTCATCCAGCTTTCCCAAATCACACAGCAAATCGAACAAAACATCTGAAACCAGCAGCAGCGATCCGAATCCGCTCTTCACCATGTCGTTCCAGAGCTCCAGCGCCATCCCAACCTTTTCCTGCCTTCTGCAGAGCCTCACAAGGAACATGCACGATTGTGTATTCGGCAAGCACCCCTCCCTCCTCATCCTCCCATACAGCTGCCACGCACTCTCCAATTCATTCGCCCAATAGAAGCACCGAAAGAAGAGGTTGTAGCTCGTCGGATTTGGCTTCAGCCCTCTGGCCTCCATCTGCTCCATCAGCGCAAAAGCGTCGCCGAGCCTCTTCGCAATGCAGTAGTTTCGGATGGCAGCGTTGTAGGCGGCAACGTCAGGGTGGCAGCCCATCTCCCTCATCTCCTTCAACACCTCCTTCGCCTTATCCGGCTGGCCGACGAGGCCGAGGCCACCGATGATGCTGGTGTAAGTGAACACATCCGGAGAACAATCTCTGCCGCGCATTTCATCGAGCACCTTGTAGGCTTTGTCCATCTCCCGATTCTTGCAGTACACATCCACCAAAGAGTTGTAGGAAACCAGATCGGGCTCTAGCCCTAGCTCGACCATCTCCGCGAAGAATCCTTCGGCTTCTTCGGAGGACTTCCATCCCGCCAGGAGGATGTTCAAAGTCCGGAGATTGGGCCTGAAATCGTGCTTCAAGGAGTGGTAAACGTTCCTGGCATCGCTCATGCTCTTCTCCTGGCACAGAGCCCTCAGCAGCGCGTTCAAGCAGCCGGTGTCGAAGCTGGGGACGAGCCGGCGGAGCTTGAGGAAGCTCTCGACGGTCTGACGCACGGAGCAAACTTTCGCGATTCGGCCGAGGACTACCTGAACCGTTCTCGTTGTGATCAAGGTCTGATCGTGGCGCTTCATCTGGCGGAGGAGGCTCCACATCTCCGAAAACTGACGGCTGCGGCCGAGGATGTAGAGCATGGTGTCACAAGAAAAAGGGGTGTGGGAAAAAGACACCTGGTTGGAGGCGAAGGAGAAGAACTCGAGAGCTCTGAGGGGGTTTCCGTGGCTGAAACGAACGCGCTTGAGGACGCGATCGACCACGGAGTTCGAGAGAGGAATGCCTGAGGTCTCCAGGGAGAAAGCCATGGAATTGGGGTCCGAGGAAGAGCAGATGATGCGAAAGATGGCATCTTCTTCTTCCTGTTCCTCGCTGGATTCGGATTTCGAGGGGGTGCAGAAGAAAAGGAGACCGCTGAGAGCCGTAGGAGATCGCAGAGAGGTGATTCGATGTCTGAGAAGCATTTTTGTATCAAAAGTTCATTGTTGCTCTTTAGAGCAAACACGAAAGAATCAAAAGGATAGGGTTTAGTGAGGTAAAGGCCATTAACAACACTACTTAAGCTTGAAAGTCTAAAGCCCCGATTGATTTCAACTTGTCTTAAGCTTAGTCAACTAAAATAATTTGATCACTAAACTACATTAAATTCTTTAAACAGATTTAAGCTATCTACATTAAACATTGTTAGTTTCGGACAAACCTCACAATTTAAGCATCTAAATAGTTATTTACTTAATATAAAAATTAATAATTATTTAATAAATATTACAAATTATTTTATTTTAACTAATTAATATTAATAATAAAATAACAATTTAATCAATAACAAGTAATGTAAAATTTTAATATATATTATAAGTCAATTATAAGTAATTAAATTAATTACATTATTTTAAATAATTATAATTAACATCATTAATTATAATTAGCAAATAAATATTTAATTAAAAAAGTAATAGTAATTAATTATAAGTAAATGCATTATATTTATTTAATACTTTTAAATTAATCTTAATGAATAGTAGTTACTTATGCTTAACTATTTTATCATAATATATAAATTAGTAAACATAGTTTAATTATAATTTGCTAATTTATCTAAGTTACTTAAGTTGAGAATAATTTGGCTCATCTTTAAATTGAATTAAGCTAAACTATTTATTCATCTTTATATTGGGTATCATCTTTAATCCATATGAATTAAGCTAAACTGAAATGTGGGAGGAAATCATACGGATTCAAAGCTTTCTTCTCATTTTCAATCTTTAGACCCAACTTTTGAGATGGTTCACTAAATTCTTATTTTAGGCCCTTTTTAGCTTCACATTTGTAAATCCAGCTTTTTTGAACTATTTAATTTAATCTTCTTCCATTATAAAGAACATCCACACCTCAACATCAAAACTAGAAAGCCAAAAGGTTCCTCTATGATTTAGGACAAGTATGCTACTTTAATTCTGTGTTGTGAATCTGACTAGTATTCTATGCTTCAATTAGATATATATATCTATCAACAAAATTCATTGAAAATCCTCAGCATCACCTTCAACGATCATGCACTATTTCAAGACCTCATTTTGCATTGTCTTAGCAAGATGGTGTGAGGACTTATAAAAAAGATTAACCTTCTTTGGATTTATAAGTCAGGTAAATAACAGTTTACTAAACGCAACCCCTCCTACATCTACAACCTTCACACTTTAGATCATCCCTCATGTCTTCAATCCATTGCCAAGGTTTTAAGCAATGAGCAATGGCTATTGAAATATATAGAACTAAAATGGCACATTTGTGCTAGCTAAGAAGAGAAGATGATACATCTAGTTGAAGAAATCATTGCCTTTCTCTTCCCATTAATAGAGAAAATGGTTATAAACTGCATATATGTAATGACCTCAAGTCATTTGGATAATGGACGTTAACATTCTTCGCTATGTTTAGTTTCTATTAATTATTCGCTCAATTCATGATAGCTACCCGCTAATTTCTGTTCGTTATCCGCAAATTCCCGTTTTCAGTTAAAATTTCCCACTAAAAATTCATTTTCGTCAACTCCCGCTTGATTGTGTTATGGCTTGTTAAATTAGTTTATGAAGCTTTAAGAATTCATAGAAGTTTCAATTATTCACTCCAAATTTAAATACAAAATATTCCAGGCAAAATCACGTTAGTAAGAAACATTCCTTTTCATTTAAAATGGGAGCCTCTTACACATAAATCCTTCCACTCTGAGCAGCTTCCATTTTTCTCCACTCTCGTAATCAACGCAAGGGTTACGCCTTCTTGTGGAAATGGTCAGCAATTAAGCCGATGATTTCGACGGAACGCATGAATAACGCTTAATTGACGCATAACTTACACAGGAGCTACCAACGGTTTTGAAGGGAGAAATCGACGAGCGCGCGTAAAGGCTCGCTAGTTACGCACCTTAATCGGCAACCTGAGTGAAAGAAACAAATGTGTGTTACGTTCGTACGTCCTATTTACCCCCCCCCCCCATATAGATCCAACGACACCCTCATAATACCGTAAGCTCTCTCTCGATTCCTCGCTCTTTCCTTCTTCAAGCCGCGACAGCTCCAGAAGGGGAGATCCTCGACCCCTCGACGTTCCTTCAGATCCTTCTTGCCCAACCCACCGACGCTTATTTCCCTTCTCTAAGCCGAAAGAATCAACTAACCTGGGAGGTCTTCGATTGAAATGGAGACGATCCCAAATGTCTCAACGTCTGGCGTCGGCTCCTTTCCTCCAGCACGATCTCCTGCTTTGCTAAGGTAAGGTTGATTTGCATAACATTCGTTGTTCTTATACTTTTATTTTAGAATCGTTGGGTAGGAATTGGTTTAGGAGATTTAAAATAATAATCTGCAATTAGATGAAATATGTAGTAGAAGAATCAAACTTGTTATGATAAGAAAATACTTTAAGCTCTTAATCTCCTATAATATAATATTTTTAAGTTTCACTTAAGCATCAATTTAAATTACTCCTATTGTCTTAGGTTTTATGAAGCAATAATATATTCACATGATTTCCATTAATTCAAAAGAGAATACTACAAATGTAATTTTGCCACACAGTCCATATTTAAAATGCTCCGACATCATAAGTAATAAATTCATATTTATACTATATGTTTTAGTGCATTTTTATGTTTTTTAAGTTCTGAAGTGGGCAGATTGCAAAAATTATGAAGATTTGAAAAACTGGGCACTGTAACACGCTACGGTGCGCCTCCGTGCCAGAATCCCGTGGCTCTGACGTTGCAGCATGCCGTAGCACTCCCTGACCCAAGAGCTAGGTGCTACAGTGCGCTACGTCGCTCCCGACCCGAAAGCCGGACGCTACTCCGCGTCGTAGCGCTCACGACCCGAGAGCCGGGTGCTACAGCGCGCTACGATGCCACGCGGTTCAGCCACAATGATACATATCCAAAGAGCATCTGAATTATGTTTGTAAGTTGAAGAAAGTACTATATGGTTTAAAACAAGCACCACAGGCATGTTACGAAAAAATAGCAGAGTACTTGCAATTCTGTGGATATTTCGCTTCAAATTCTGACTCAAGTATGTTTGTGAAGAAGCGTGGCAACCTACATGTTCTTGTGCTTTTGTACGTTGATGATATGACGAAAGTTGAGATGTCCTCCTATGGCATGGAAATTTTTCCAATTTATGGCACATCACGAGTCGTGCCTTATACCGATCGAAAGGTCTTTCGAAGACATTTTGATTGATACCTAAATCGACACGATTGGACCACTCTGATGCCGCTAAAAATGATGCCCTAACTTCGGGTATAGAAAGAAAATTGAGATTTTATTGTGGAACACTGTTCATCTTCATAAAAATTTGAACTCGAATCAAGCTCATTTGAGCTCGATCATTTGAATGGAGATTCTTAATGATAAGCAATAGACATACAAAATGTATTAAAGCTATTAATGGATCAAATCGATGGGAGAAAAATGAGTACCTTAAATCGCCTCGGAAGGTTCCTGCCAAGGTTCAGGACAAAGCTTCCTTGCTTGATTTCAATTTCCAAATGCCAACAGAAGAGGTCAAAATGTGTGATAAAGAAAGGAGATGTCGTGGGCTTAAACTGAAGACAAGCATACAGAGAGCCCCTCCATCAGCTGCGTGTGCAGCAGTCAAAGCCATGCTGCACACGCAGCCGCTCGCATGGGGAATGCCGCCCTAACTGGCCCCATCATTTAATTGATTAATTAATTAATTAATTAATTTATTTATTTATTTATTATTATATATTTTAATTATTAGAATTAGGCTATTAAATAAGTTCTGAAAAATCTCAAAAAATTATACCAATTAATTTGGAGGTGATGAACTCAAAAATGAAGTCAGATTTTTAATCGAAGATTTACTTAATTATCTTAATTTTTTGGGTATTTAAAATATATTAAAATATTTGGGAAAACTCAACGACTTCTGAAAATTCTCAAAATTTCACTCCTAGTTAATTTGGGGTGAGAAGTTCAATGATGAACTTTAATTTTGATTTAGAGATCAAGTTAATTATCATAATTTTCTAATTAGGTAAATTCATTAAAATAATTAGAATATTCAATTGAGCTCCGAATCGCTCCAAATTTTTAGAATTTGCTCAAAATATCATATGGAGATAATTGTAGATGATTAAAAGCTGATCTGACTATTAAATAATGTTTAACAACTTTCAAGTTGTTACAGTTTAGTATAACATATTTTATCTTAGTTAAAATATGAAATATGCAGCCATCCATCTCATTGTGCTCAATTTTGTACTTTACATCTCTTAGAGTAATGATCTTCCAAAACCATTAAGGTAAGCAAACCTATTAATCTAATCAGTACTTCCTAGACTCTATTTTAAAGTACATTACCTTGAAAATTGGTTGTAAAATGGTTGCCTCTAATTGAATAAACAATCTCTTGAGCCTGTTTGATATGGAAAAGGATTTAACTTTGTAATTCTTCATACACACGTTATCGAGAGGTATGGGAGTATACTTAAAAGATAGGAAGACAAAGTGTTTTATCTTGAAATTAGTTCAATAATAAGATGCAAGTATTTTAGAATTAAATCATAAACTTGACCTAGAGATTCAATAATCGTAAGAGGTGCCACCTCCAATCTACTTATTTAAATGAATTAATTCTTTTTGTAAACCTTAACTTTTTGCTAAAGTACTTTCTCAATAAATTCAACATCACATAAAAATTAGCATTCTAAGATTGTAGTGTTAGCTGTTAGATAGAACTTGAAATGAAAATATCAAAAGATAATAGTGTAAGTTGAGGATGATATCTCTAAGTATCAGGTTACGAAACTTGCCTTAGTTAAACCTGTAAGCTTACAATATTAGGACCAAGTTCTGTCCTACACTAATCAAGGGATTATTTATAAGTAGAAGAGATATTCTAATCTGATTTAAACAACCATGTAGCACAAAATTTTTCTTAAGTCACTAGTAAACAATTTTACAACCCGCTCTTATACTTAACTTTGCACTTAGAGGGAATGTGATTTTTCTAAGAAATTGATTTTGATACTCCCATAAATCTATGAGTAGAATCTTGATTCAAATCATGAGAAGAGTCTTAGTTTATGCTTATAAATGAGAGTATATGTTCTAATCTTATAAATATATCATTACAGAGGCTAATAAATTACAAAACATAACTTTTATAGGCACATCAAATCTCTAAGTGCTATTTCAGAATTTAAAAAACCTTCTTTGCATAGTCAAATACCAAAGTACACTGAATATTACTTTGTATACTTTTATTATTGCTTAAGCATTGCTTTGAGACGATTTCATGTTGATTTTAAATGCGTTATTTTTACTATCAATGATGTAAAGAAACAAAATGATGTTTATATATATTGTTAATGTTTGCAAGGGTTCCGAAATGGAGGTTGAATTAGGTTTAGGGACGGGACTAGTCCATTAAAAGTTATATGGATGTCATTTAGAGCCATTGAGGTAGCTCAAGTGATGAACGTGCTTTTATTGAACCCAACATCAAGGTTCTAACTTTGCCCATCAAAATTGTTAACGTTGTTTCATAATATTAAAACATATACATAAATATGAATTTTTGTGCGATTATTTTTTTAAATTTAGCATGTGACATAACTATGGTATAATAATGATTATTTTTATTTGCATTAAACTATGTCTTCCTGCAATTATTATTATATCATTTTTGTTATCCACATTTGTTTAAAAGTATATTATTTAATATCTTTTATACTTAGAATTTGCACTAAAATATTATTTTTATAATGTCAAACTAGGTACAATTAGAAGAAGTTGAGATAGCTTAAGAATATATAAGAAATTGTGGTGCATATTAAAAGAATAAAAGTTATTTTTTTTTTTTTTTAAGAGACAAACTTGCATTTTTATATGGTATTAAATATAAAATATTCTAGATGATATTATCTTTAAATTAAATGAGTAATATTTCTTATATTTTTGTATGGCTCTGAATATTTTGAATATTGTTTGAATTTATTTTACTTAACCGCCAATATGATCTTGCAAAAAATGTACCCAATATTAAATTAGTTGTTACTGACCTAACATAGATCTTTACAATATATCATGAAACCGATGAGAAATAATTCCCTTTAGGGGTTTGTCTTTAAAGAAGACAGGTTATAATCCCATTGTACACAAAAGAAGCCATAAAATGATTGGCAAACCTAAGTTTATTACTTAAAACAATGCTAAAACACTGATTTAATCACAAATAATAGGTGGCATCCTAATCCAACAAACGATTCATAAATTTGAGAAAAGCATAGACAAATTATAAACATGGGGAGACACCAATATCTAATAAAAAATACTATGCTTACATAAAAATATACATCAAAAAATATTCAGAATTAATTAAAATTTTTTTTTTTTTATAATTTTTGTATATAAATCTTATTAAAAAGTGCATTCAATAAATAATCTACTTACACATTAGATTGACACATCATCTATATATTTTAATATATACTAGTATGTAAATATAGCAATACTCATATCTAATTTATGAATAAGACTTGCCACTTCATCTAAATCTTACTTCATCTATCTATCTATTGACTTGTGCGACAGAATATACAATAACGATAATCCGTCCAAACATTTATCCTACATAAATTTTTTATATTATCAAGAATTTTAAATTTCCTAAAACCAAACAGCCCTCAATAAATAACAATATTAATTTCATACATTTCTATCGGATGCAATCACTCACTAACATTCAATTATAATTTTTTTCACCAACCACCCCATGACAGTATAAAATTGCTCCAGAAAATCATAAAGTTGAAGAACCAAAACACGAGTCTTCATAAGCAAATGAGTCAAAGCAGAAAGATAGTCCAGTTATTGCAGTACATAAATAACCAAATAGTTGTTAGGAAATGATGCCGGATTACTGGGTAACCCAGTTTTTCAGCATTTTATTTTTAAATATTATTATTGTTATAATCATCATCATCATCATAGATTGACAGTGGTTGGCTTATAATCGATGACGAGAGCCTTATCTAAGAATGGAAATAACTTGCTTGAAAACTCGACATGTGCAGGGTGTGCAATATACTCTGCAACTCCTTCTGTGCTCTCGAATGTTGACACAAAGACGTGGGTGAAACCTTGCTGCATATTCTCTATGCTCACATCTGTTCCCCTGTGTTTAGATTTAAAAATCATAAGCGTTAACACAAGTGTATGTTTGTATATATATATATATATATATATATATATATATATGTGTGTGTGTGTGTGTATGTAATCAAGGGATAGATTATAATCTTTATATTTGGAAAAGATCATTTTTTTCTCCTTCCATATCAAGATCCGTTCATCATTTGATCTAAATGGCTCAAATTAAAGAGCATAAAAGTCAGTAATTTTGTGATCTGATGTTGTCTTGTTGCATGTTTTAATTTTGTGATGTTCAAACGAAATAATCAACATTTGAGGATGTAAAATCAAAGTGTTTTTTTAACATAGAAAATAATGAGTTTGTTCTTTTCTATACTAATGGACAGATAAGAGCAAAAGGTTAAACCATCAAAACTGGTAAAATAGAGGAAAGTAAGAAAAATAAAAATAAGGGAGAAAAAAGAAAGGTAATAAAGTACGCAATCTCCCATATAAGAAAAAAAAGAGAGAAAATGAGAACTTACTCAAATTTGGCGCAGTCAAAGCACTAGATATTTATAAGCTAGATAAGAGCGAAAAACTCGACTCAAATATAATGAATTGTAGATGTTGACCAAAAGATTTATTTAAAATAGTAGCCGATCATGATTAATGAACGATTATTTTACTAAACTTTTTAATGATAGCTGTACCAACAATACAATTAATAAGGCTGAGTTTAGCAGTATATAATTGATATTAATTGTACTTTGAACAGCCATAGCTGAATCATATGGAGTTCCTCAATATACATTCCAATAAGTATGAATCCAATTTGGCCACTTTAACGTCCATTGGATTAAGCATATTCATGCAAGAATGAATTCCTTTACAACTCATACAGATACAAATACAATTTTAAAAGTAAATAATCGCTAACATGACTACAATATTTTCCTCCAATAATTGAATAACCAAAAAAATATTTTAAAAAAATTACAAAGAGGGAAAGAATAGTAGATGAAAGCTATTCCAACATTTGTGAGTGGATAGTGGATGGTCTCTCTCAGCGATAACTCTAGCTCCCAGTGAACTTGTCTTGCTATGCTATGCAGGAAATTATGTCTTCCGTCTCTCTAAAAAATACACAATCTTCGCTCGAATGCTTGCTTGATTTTTCTCTCAAACTACATATCATCTATACCAAATTGACAACATTTAATGAGCCAGTTCACCATGAAGATATCACTATAGTGAGTCCATGCGCCGGCCCAAAAATCAGCTCTTGTCTCGGAGCCTGTTCCATGAAAATATCATTAATGTAACCCTTCCAAATGCGTTCTCCTTCTCTTTTAATCATTAAAAATAGGTACCAAACTCCATCCTCTTCGATACAATCATTACCATTTATTTGTATCTTATATTAGAAGTAGCTCATTTTGGTTCATAGATTGAGTGTTATCAGCTCATTGATTTTGATATCCATGCCACCTCATTGTAGGAAAGCTTAATTCCTTCAACTTACCTATTATGTGTAGAGTCTGATTAGATCAACACCAAACATGTTGACGGAGCCTAGACGAGACTAGACGCCCAGGAAAGCCAAGGCACATGGATATCTACAATCAGAATGCAGCTTCTTTAGAAGACAAAAGGCTATGCGTCCAAGCGCCTGTAATAGGTACCAGGCAGAGCTAAGCTTGGAGTCCAAGCTGTAAGATTTTTCATGCCCAAGGATACTTCACCTTCTTTGCACAAAATCCTCTCAATGAACACTAATAATAAGATTTTTAATACAATATCAAACAAATTACAAGATTTCATGTGTATGCTTACAATCCGAGTGAAATAAAAAAAAACTTGGAGAAACAATAATTGCATACTGCAATTCATAATAACAGGAGGGAGAAAGACTAAATTGGCTTGTACATAAATTAAGAGAGATTGAGCAAAAAAGAGAGAAGGGTTGTGGTGGTATTTAATGAATAGCTGAGAGGATGTGGTTAAGAGAAGTAGGCGGTGAGGAAGAGTTAACGTTTAAGACGAGTGGGCGGTTAGTTAGAAAAGAAAAATTAATAAACTCATCTTGATTTTTTAACACTGCCCCTCAAGATGAGTTTTCGATACAATTCCGAGCAAACTACAAAGGGGTTCGAATGGTTCTTTTGGCAAGGGCTGTAAATATGTCTGCCACATTGTCATAACTCTGAACATAATCCACATAAATGGCATCGTCAATCACCTTCTCCCGAATGAAATGGTGTTCAATCCCCTATATGCTTTGTCCAAGCATGAAAAATTGGGTTTGTCACGGAGCGACAAGCCAAGCTTTGAAGCGTTCAACACTGCCGTCTGCCTTTTTCACTTTATAAATCAATTTGCAAATAACTGGGACAGCGCCATCAACCTTGGGAACAAGATCCCATATTTCATTTTTCTTGAGGGCACTCATCTCCTCATCCATAGCTTCTACCCACTGTTCTGCACCTGCAGATTTGTCATAGCATGAAGGCTCCCGCTCATCAAGTGGGTCGGCAAAGTAACATGAACACATTGTTACTAAAATTATCTTCTTTATAGCGAGTCGGTGGTACGATGGTTCGCTTCGACCTTCTAAGAGTAGAACCGTTCTCCACTTCTCCACTTCCTATCTCCGCACTTGCTCCCCCATCACCATGACTTGAGGCACTACTCCCCCTTCTTTTTGACTCCGTCTCCACCGACGTCGAACTCGAAAAGTATGGAGCTCCTGGAGACATAGGTAACTCAATTGATCCTCCTTCAGTTTCTTCTTCAAGGTTTGCTTCTCCTATGTTCTCTTCCAACACGATGCTAGAGCCTTCGTCGTATGATGTCAACCCGTTCGAACACCACGTCACGAGAGAAATTGAACCTCCGATGATCCATACATTTCCATCCCTTTTTCCGCTCATCATAGCCGATGAAAACGCACTTTATGGCTTTGACTTCAAACTTTGCTCTTCATGTATCTAGGACATGAACATAGCAAATTGCTCCAAACATTCGCATATGCTTCACACTCGACACTTCTCCAAACATGAGTTCGTGCGACAACTTTTGATTGTACGGGCTCAGTGGCATTCGGTTGATCACATATACCGCACAAGCAATTCCTTCTATCCACAAGGCCTTGAGAATTCCCTTGGCATGCAACCAACACCTGCAAGTATCAGTAATGTGCTGAATTTTCCTTTTGCTATCCCATTTTGTTGCGGCGTGTAGGCACAAGATAATTCCCTCTTAATTCCATACTTGGGTAGAAAGAAAAGAACTGAGCGGACGTAAACTCCCCTCCGTTGTCGGTTCTCAGCTTCTTGATTTTCAGTCCAAGTACAACTTCCACCCTCTTTGAATTCCAAGAACTTGCTGAACACTTCTGACTTCTCCTTTAAGAAATACACCCATGTATAGCGTGAGAAATCATCCACGAACTACAACGTATATCTATTTCCTGAATAGGATGGAGTAGAAGTCGGCCCCATCACATTGCTATGGATGCACTCCAACGGCCTCTTGCTCCTCAAGAGAGATGTGTCAAATGGAAGACGATAAGACTTCCCAAATTGACATCCCTCACATACATGTCCGTCACCAAAAGAAGATAAGCTAGGTAAGTCCTTGACAAGACTTTTTTTGCCATCATCACTCTCAGTTTTTTCATGCCAACATGCCCTAATCTTTCATGTCAACTTACAACATTATCATTGCCCATCACCTTTTCCACATACGACGTCGTAGAAAGAACAAACAGATCACAAACTCATCATCCAGTGTGAGTCACGCCTGCCTTTACCGAATTTAAGTTCCATAAGAATTTCACCTTCTTCAGCTCAAAGAGCACGCGGTACCCTGCATCAACCACATTCATCACTGAAAATAGATTCTTTTTCATTCCCTACACGTGATACACACTCTTCAGTGTGAGCGCACTCCGATTACTATCCAATGTCACAATCCCCTCCTGTTCCACCGGATGAACTGTGTTATCTGTTGTCATAATCGCTTCACTTCCTTCATCCTTCCACAAAGATGAGAATTTGGACCCATCACCGGTAAGGTGATGTCCACATCCGGGATCAATGATCCAATCATTTTTGAAGTTCACAAAGGCCAAGGCCTCTCCACAGTAGAGACCTGGAGGCAAGGAAACACGTGCTCTAGTGACAAGAGTAGCATGAAGCGGGATTGCCATGTTGGGAGCCTGATTTGGGGCCACCTGGAGAGTTTTAGAGCTTCCTTTGCTAGAATTATAAATACCTAAGAGATTTAGGTATTGTTAGTATTGTGCATGTGAGGCAAAGAGGGCTATGAAGGTTGTCTCAACAATGAGTGTTGTGAGGTGCTATGAAGAAGAAGCTTACAGTGTGTGAGGTTGAAAGAATGCTCTAAGCTCCATGGTAAGAAGAAAATCTTTTTAACCTTCTTCTTATCTTCATAGTGAAATTATTTGTGATGTGGCTCCGTAATTTTTGCCTGATTTGGAATTTTCCACATAAAAGATCTCTGTATTTGTGTGTGATTTTCTTGTGCACTATAATCTATTGTTCTTTTGCTACTTGCTTTTTTGCTTTTGCTTCCAAAGGTGTAGAGGCCAGAATCCTAAAAGCATTTCAATAGTGAAAGGGGTTAGTAGAAGAATCCCTAACATAGAACAAATAACGAACTAGTAAAAAAGCTTGGCTGACTAAGATTTCATATCTAGGATGGACTACGAGCCTTCAAATTCTCATGTGATTATCAATTGAACAATAAACAATTTCTAAAATGCCACAAACTAGAGGATAATAAGGGTTAAACCATCACGATAACGTTGCTTTAAAAGTGGCCTAATAATATGAATTGAATCCTTAATGCTTAGAAAGGAGGTGGTTGACTGAAATTCAGCTTCATCATCAATCAAACCTACCTTTACCTTACACAAATTCAAGGCTTGCATTTCAAATGCCTTTGAGGTGTGTTAAAAAGAGTCCAAATGAAAAGGCACTAGTTTCTTCAAGAGATGGCTTTTTTTTATGGGCATCGAAGTTAGGTATCTCAGTATTGCTTTGATCTTGCAATGACTACCAATTGTCACTAGAAATGAGTCAAGTGGAGTGTTGTGCGTGAACATCTTCAGAAAGTGTGCTGATTAAAGAAATTTAAGAACGCCAAATGTCAGATATAATTGGTTGTGAAACAAGCATGAGTGGGCTGCAGCCTTACATTGATTGAAAGTTGTAGCTATTTCAATAAGACGAGTAAGCTCAGGGAAAGCGTTCAAAGATTCATTAAATCATCAATATTTTATGGCTCTCCATCAGTCCAATGAGCCCATGGTTACAAAAACTCAGAAGGATGCTCTACTTGAACTTGCTAATGATTTTTGCTCCGGTTTCAAAAAACAATTTAAAAGCCCATGCTGGACAGAACTTTTGTTTCAAGTATTAAGACAGATTAGCAGTGTTGTTATGAAGAAATGGCCGGCCTTGATAATGAATGCCGAATATTGAATAAGCAAACATGCTGCAGCTCGTTGAGCTCAATCTCGCTATCCGACCAACAGATCGCATTATTTGCTACCGAATTTAAATAAAGCAAGAACTTATTAATTCATCTTGAAATGAAAAGCACATACTAAAGTAACAAAAAAAAAAAAAAAGCAGTGGGAATCAGTACCAGTGGAAAGCCTTCATGGCTTCGATGAGGGGAACGAGGCCGGCGTAGCCATTGATGAGATCCTCCAACTTCTCCGGCGACACATCCTCTTTAAACTTAGCAAGAAAGACGTGTTTAACAACCATTTTCTCACTCACACCTGGGATCACGCCTTTCTGCTTCCAAAGATAGGTCGCCGGCCGAGTCGTCCCGCAGCTCTCTGAGGTAACGAATGAATCGGACTTATTTATCTATTTTTATTTTTATTTTTAGATATCGAATTATTTTATTTTATTTTTTGGTTTCCATGTATATATAATATTTAAATCGTTAAATTATATTTATAGCATTAAATTAAGAAAAAAATTATTCTCACAAACTAAAAACTTTGTGAATTAAAACTAAAAAAGGTGCATAGTATTTATTTTTAAGTTGAGTTTTTTTTTTGAAAAATGATAACAAAAATTATGTGACTAATATTGTAGATAGTGAATCAGACTGAAATCATTATTTCATGTCATGAGTTTAATTTTTACTAAGCACATTAACTTTTTATGGAAGCTCAATTTCTTGTATATTTAAAAATAAAAATAAAAGTAAAATCATTTCAAAAAAATAAATAAAGAGAGAAAGTAAGAGGAGCGAAGCTCTAAACGAGTATAAGCGTTTCATGGTTTTACATGCGTTAGCTTCGACTTCAGTTTTTGTATATCACGAAAACTATATGCTTTATATTATGAATAAAAATATAATATATATAAGGAAAGATTTAAATGAAGAAAAGCATGGCATTTACCAAATAGTGCAGTGCAGAAGATAGGGGAAGCTACTCAGATAACAAACACTCGATACATATTCACTCTCCATCATCTTCAAGCATAGCACAACCTTAATACAAAGAGCATGATAAAATGATGATACAGAATGCAGATCATAAAGGCGATTAAAAAAGGTTTAGTTATTCTGGTCATTAAGCAAAGCTGCTGGAGAGGTTTCAATAGCTGGATCATAGTTTAACTTTGGTTGGCTTGTAGTCAATCACAATGTGTCTTTCTATGAAGGGCAAACACTTCTGCGCAAATTCCACATGCGCCGGATGATAAAAGTACTCGGTGACGCCCTCTGTGCTCTCAAAGGTGCAGACGAACACATGGGTGAATCCCTCTGCCTTGTTTTCCAAGCTCACATCGGTCCCCCTGTTTTATTTTTATGCACAGTAAACAGTAATATCACCATCATCATTGTTCTTTTCATTATATGCTAGTCATAATATACAGCGTAGAACAAGATATATATGCAAGATAACACTACAAATGAAAGCATGGGTCAAATTGAACTTAAATTATAGTAGGGACGGTTCTTATTGCAATTTGCTGCATGTATTTTTGTATAATATGTGCAGGTGTGCGCACCATGTACTTATGAAGAGGTTCACTTGGGTTTTTAATTCAGATTGTGGGAAACATTTCTTGGTATGGAAGTTGGAAAATAAAGTATGGATAGATATCATAGAGAAGCCAATAATGCAAATACAAGAGACGCAATTATGAAGCTACGATACCATTCCAGAGCAAACAGTTGACGATGAGCATTAATAGAGAGGCAATATTGAACCATTTTTCTTACATGATCCTTAAAAAGGAAGACAAGGCCATTAGGAGACAGTGTGAAGCATCAACTTTGAACTTTAGAAGTCCGTCAATGATCAGCATCGAAAAAAGGCCAACCAGAAGTGTCAAAGATAGGATAGCAGTTGATCGTCGTCGAGTAATTCTTTTTATAAGCGAGGTAAGGATAGGTAGAGGCATAAGGAAAGGCGAGAAATGTCAAAATAATCATAAACCCTAAACCCTAGCACAATCCTTTAAAGTCTGAATTAAATTGTGAGTAAACACCAATATCTGATAAATCTGGTTACAAGATTGATATGATGGCGACTAAAAACGCAACCCAACAGACATAAATATGGGCGTTTGGGCGCGCACAGACGCCCGACAGACAGAAACTAGGCGCTCGGGAGCGCCCAGGTGCCCGACAGACAGAAGCTGAGCACTTGAGCGCGTCCAGGCGCCCGCTGTATTCAGGAGCCATTTTTTGGGGTCCTATAAATGCGAAAACAACATGTTATGATTAATAGTTTTGTCATTTTTCTCAGCCCCCATCCCAGATCTGAAATAGAGTTAGGGATTTGAGGCTTGTAGAAGAAGAAAAAGGCTAGAAATTCAATTTTATACCTCTTGGGTGAAGGATAGTGATCTTAAAAGTTGTAAGCTCTCTTTAATATAGTGAAATTTTCTCATCTCCTCCCTGTGGACGTAGATGTTTACATCGAACCATGTAAATATTGTGTTGTGTTGCGATTTGCTATACGTTTTTGTTCTTGCATGATTATGTTGTGGTAAATACTTGAAAATATTTTGGTTGATTTATAGAACAACTCCTAATAAGTGGTATCAGAGAGAGGTTAGTGTTATGTGATTCAAAATTATTTTGTACTTCTTAGAGCATCTAGTGACATGCAATAAGCCATGGAAGAGAGAGTTGGAGGAGAAGCTTCTAGTTCTTCATTGTCAATAGTGGTGGAACGATCTTTCCACCAAGTTGTGACACATCCGACGTTAATCGATATTGTCAAGTTTTTTTGATGGCAAGAACAACTTCGGAATGTGGAGATGTGAAGTCACGGATGCACTTTGCACGTTGAACCTAGAGGACGTTTGCAAGAAGTCATGGAAGAGAGAGTTGGAGGAGAAGGTTCTAGTTCTTCATTGTCAAGGGTGGTGGAACGATCTTTCCACCTAGTTGTGATACATCCGACAATGATCGATATTGTTAAGTTTGATGGCAAGAACAACTTCGGGATGTGGACATGCGAAGTCACGGATGCACTTTGCGCGTTGAACTTAGAGGACGTTCTTGATGGCGATAAAAAATCGGAGGAGATGTCAGAGAGGTATTGGGTCAAGATTAACCACAGTGCATGCGAGATGATCTGAAATTGTTTGACCAAAAAAATCAAGTATGCAGTGATGATGGAAACATCAGCATGAAAGTTCCGAAAATTCCTTGAGAGCAAATATTTAACAAACTGTAACAGCCCAAACTCTTAAGTACCAATGTATTGTCCACTTTGACTTGATACGCCTCACGATTTTGCCCTTAGAAGATAACTTCTCAGTAGGTCACCTATTATAGGAGTGCTCCCACCTGAACATGCTTAACTTTGGAGTTCTTATCAGGAACTCCACCATTATTTGAAAAGGCGTCTCCGCTTAACAAAGATGCCTGAAGTACTTATCCTCCAATGTGGAAGATCTAACACGAAGAATGGTGGTTCTATCTATAAGTGGGACAAGTCCAGGGGTCGAAATCTTAGGCGCAGTCAGTGTGACTTTTGTTTGGAGAGTGACCATTGAAAGAGGGACTACCCAAAATTGAAGAACAAGGAGAAGGATTCATCAAAGCAGCAACAAATGTTACACTCGCGGACTCCAATGTTGATGGCTCAAATGTTTCTCTGATAGTGGTGTCTCAATGCTTGTACACAGAAGACTCATGTTGGATTATGGACATGAGTGCTACCTATCATATTTGTTCACGACGCAATTGGTTCCATACTTGTAGTGTTGGAGAGTGGTGTTGTGATGATGGGCAGCAATCATGTCTGTCGTACTGTTGGGATATGGAGTATTTTTGTTCGCTTGCATTTAGCGGACATGTTCCAGATATCTGTAAAAATCTTCTGTTAGTTGGATCTCTTAAAGCTAAGGGTTTCAGAATTATTGAGGCATGAGTTATAAAAATTAATCGGGGAGCTATGATGCACATGAGAGGAGTTCAACACCAAAATCTGTATTTACTTCAGAAAAGTACATTAAAAGGTAGAGTCGTTACTACTGATGCACTTGTTGATGCAACTACTTTGTAGCATATGAGGCTAGCACATATTGGGGAACCATCACTTAGTACCTTAAGAAAGCAATGTTTGATTGAAGGAGTTGATTCCTGCAAGCTCAAATTGTGTGAGCACTGCGTGTTTGGTAAGAAGACATGTGTATTATTGGTAATGCCATCAACAATACCAAAGGGGTGCTTGATTATGTGCTCACAAAGGTTTGGGGTCCGACGAAGACGGCATCATTTAGCGGGCGGCGATATTTTGTTGGCCACTATTCACTATTCCAGATTTGTATGGGTGTACACCATGAAGTGCAAAGGCAAATTGCTGGAAAAGTTCGTGATGTGGAAGAAGTGGAGAATTGACTGGTAAGAAGGTGAAAAAAATCAGATCAGATAATGGGGGCGAATATTCTTCACATGAGTTCTTACAAGAGTGCCAGAAAGTTGAGATTGAGCACGACTTCAAAGTGACAGAAACGCCAAAACAGAAAGGAGTGGCGGTGCAGATGAATCGGATTTTGATGGAGAAAGTTCGGTGTATGTTATCGAATGGTGGGATGTAGAGAGTCTTTTGGGCAGAGGCCCTTGACTATGCCTATCACATTGTCAACTGTTTGCTTTCTGAAGCTATTAGAAAGAAGACTTCTATAGAGATATGGTCAAGTAAACCTGCTACTGATTATCATAATTTGAAGATCTTTGGATGCCCTATTTTTTATAATGTGAAGAATGAAACCAAAATGACTATATTTATTGGATATAGAAGAGCTAAATGTTTCAAATTGTATGATATGGAGGATAGGAAATTGATGATGAGCAAGGATGTGACATTTGAGGAGAAATTTCTTATGAGACTTAGGAGCTCAGAGACGGTAAAGTGTCCTACAGAAGCCATTGGAAAATTCCAGAAGGTGGAGCTTGAAAAAATTCCATTTGTTCCACAGTCTCCTAATTTTTTAGAGCCTATTACTGAGCAGGCTAGCTCAAATGATGATAAGAGTTTTGAAGTTGAGGAGGTGAGAATAGGATAGACTCCAGTACGAGAGTCTATTGCTACCAGTAAAATAAGGAGTATAAATGTCCCAAAGCCTGCAGAGCTAAAGGATGACTTTGGATTTGCTATGGCAGTTTCAAAAACTGATTTTTCATGTCACTGTAAGGAAGCTATGAAGAACCCTGAGAATGAGCAATGGAAGATGGCAATAGATGAAGGATGAAGTGTGCTAACCCAAATGTTAGGTTTGGTAACAACCAAACTACCATTGGATATATCTCCGCAATATCATATTGGCGGTTAAGAAAAAAAAATAACATTCAAACAATATTCAAAATTTATAATCATACAACATATAAAGAATGTCATCGTTCAATTTAAAGAATACATCATCCAGATTATTACAAGTTAATGACATACAAAAATAAATATATGTTCTCTATAAAAGTAAAAGTTAAGGCTTAATGCGTCAATTCTGCACCACGATTTCTTAGATGTCTTTAGGCTATGTCAATTTCTTCCGACTGTACCTGATCTGGCATTATACATATAATGCCTTAGTGCATATCCTAAGTACAAGAGATACTAAATATTACACTTAGCAAAAATTAGAAGCGAAAGCAGATAATACTGCAGGAGGTCAAAGGTTTAGAGCAAAAAAAGTTTTGAAATGTTCCTGCAAATAAAACATTTTTTTGCCATAATTATGTCACCTATCATGTATAAGAACTTCCATAAATATATATGTATATATGTCTTGATTTCATGAAGCAACATTAGCAGTTCTGTTTGACAAATTCATAACCTAAAGGCTGGGTTTAATAAAACATGTTTATCACTTGGGGCCCCTCAAAGACTCCAGATGGCACCCTTATACCTCTTGATAGACTAGCCATGTCCCTAGCCTAAATTCACCATTTCGGAACCCTTGCAAACATTCACAATACATAATAAATACATTATGTTCTGTGACATTATTTTGGCAAAAATTTGGCATTTCATTCAATATTGACATGAATAAAACTCAAAGCAAAGCTTAAGCGACAATAACAGCAAATTAAGTGCAAGAAAGTAGTATCTGTGTACCTTTGTTTCGACAGTAATCGAGAAGTACTCACAAGACTGATGTGTCTGCAAAAATTCATTTTTGAAATTTTATTAGTCTTTGAAAGTGATGTTTGCATTATTAAACATCTCTACCGTTCTCTAAGCCTAAATATATTATCTTTTATTGATCTAACTTCTAATACCTACATCATTCACAAATGATAAGAGGAAAGGCTTCACTTACACTCTCAAATCTGACCACAATAATTTTATTAAAATCAATTATCATCTTTTGTATTTGATCAATTAGGTTGTCCCTATCTCTAGCAAGGTTAGGTTCTAAATCAACCCTCAATAACTCTCTCGTGAGTATATCTTAATACATATATTAAAAGACTTAAAGACAGCTCCAAGAAAATGTAACGACCCAAAGTTGTTATTTTGCGATTTAGGTCAAATCCCGCCTCAGAAATCAGGATTTCGGGGAATTTTGATTTAGGGCAAACAAAATTATCAATAGATAGAAATAATTTTTAGATCAAAGTGCTCTAGTTTGGGAGAAATCCGAATAACGGAAGTTCCCACTATATTTTCTGAATTATTTAAATTCAATAAAATCAAGAACATTGAAATACATGTCTGAATTCATCGTTTTCAGTGTCATTGTGCTAAGTATATTATTTAAAGACTGCTTGAGAAGTTTCATCAAATTATGAGAGCCAGTTTGATCGTAATTTTCAAAGTTTTTAAATCTCAAAAATTAATATAAAATAAAATATTATTCCGAATCGAAATTTTTTGGCGCGAGGGTGTTCATAATATTGTAACACACCTCAGTGTCAAGTTTCGTTGTATTTGGATGCCAAACGGCGAAAAATTGCGAAAAATTTAACTTAAAATATTTTATTTATTTCCTTATTAAATTTCCACTTCTTCTTCCCCCCATTTGCCCAACCCCTATTCGCCTACGATTGCAGGCTCTGTTTTGCGACATAGCCTGCAGGCGGAAGTTTCCGCCTGCCAAGAGTGCCGCCTGCGCCGTTTTTGGCGCAGGTTGGTTGGGCCTTCACAGCCGACCACCCTGTCCCTTCTGCTCCCAGGCGTAGGCGTGCGCTGCAGCTCCCTCCATGCGCCATTAAGGCGCTAAATTAGCTCACGTTTGGCGCAGGACCTGCGCCTGGTTAAGCGCAGCCCCCTCCCTTTTTTCAGCCATTCTCTTCCACCTTATCCTCTTCAACACAGTAGCTTCCAACCCCTCCTCCTCAGCCCTATCAGCTGTCACCCTTCCAGCAGCCCCGCCAGCCAGCCAGCTCTTCCTGGCCGACCGACCAGCAGCAGTCCAGCAGCCCCGCCAGCCTCCGGCAACCCCGCTCCGGCCTCTTTCCGTTTTCCGGCAATCCTAATCCTAAAGGTAAGATGATAAGTTTAAGAGATAGAGAAAGGGGAACAGAAAAGAAGAGAAATTTCTACATTTATACATACTTAATAATTATTATTATAAAAATAATAATGATATAATAATAACGTCATTCACATTAATATGGTTCTCATTAATTAATAATGAAAACTATACTATGACGATTATTTCCTATTTGTCAATTCAGTCATTTTATTCTGAATTTTTATGTTGTATATTATTATCATAGTCATAATGCCTTAATGAATATAACAGCTTAAATAAATCGAACTTCAATCTTAAAAATGGAAGAAGAACAGAATGAAAGTAAATATGAATTGACTCCTAAAAGTATTGGTTTAAAAAGCTAACATGAAGATATCCGAACTTAAATACAGATTGAGCGAACTGTCACTCATTCGAACTGTTGAACTTTTGAACTTAAGGAACAAATGTACTCAGTACATGACATGTATTATATTTTGCACTTTTACTGCTGCTTAGCTTATTGCTTTGAGCCAAATTCATTTGAAGCTTGGTTGATTGTTAGAAACCAACATCCTTTTCATTTGGGGGTTACTGAAAAATGACATCAGTAACATTAATGCTTGGTTGATTGTTAAAAACCAATATCATTTTCATTCGGGGTTGTTGCTGAAAAAATAACATCAGCAACATTCGGAGTTGTTATTAGAAAATGACATCAATAACATTCAGGGTTGTTACTGGAAAATGACATCGGTAACATTCGGGATTGATTACTGGAAAATAACATCAGTAGTTTTTATTTGATAAATGATATTTGCTGCAGAAAATTATTTATTTCGCGCTATTGCCTTATTTTCTCCTGCATTTTATTTCTGTCTTAGTTCCGCTAATCGCATCTCTTAAGAATGTAATTATTATTGTGTACTGCAGTACTTAGAGTGTTCTCTAATTACTGAGAATTCAAATCCCGATATTATTTTCTGTACAATAGCAGGTCAGGTGCTCCTAGGGGATTACGCGCAATAATCATAATGCTTAAAATGTTCAACTGCCGATCAGATTCACGACGCTATTTTTGCTTGTTTATCTTTAATCTTTTTCTTTATTTTTACTTTTGTACGAGGAGTGTTGAAAAGATCTTGTAATATAAATATTGAAATAAATGAATAATATCTTTTGGATTTTGTATGTTTATGTTCTTCTTCTCTCAAGTTACTCAATATGATCCTGCAGTAAGTGAACACCCGATGTCGGAACAGTTTTCGATGAATCGGCGTCGGGCCATCACAAAAAATCTCAGTCAGTTCCTATTTCAGCAAATGATTAATCCCATTTCAGTCTAAAATAGAGAGATTTATACCCAAAAATGGCCATAAATCAGCTAGTTTATATAGCATTCTTGCACAAATCCAACCTCTAAACAACCACCAACTTGGAATTAAAATAACCTATGGTTATTCAGCACAACCTTATATACAACAGCCCCAAAAGATGCTTAGGATAGCCGTTTGAATAGATCAAATTCTGGCCATAATTAGAATCACACCTTCTTGATCATTTCTTAAACATCTAGAATCAGGATGGAGTCTAGAATTGTTAAACCAAGCAAACGAGACTAATTCACAGATTTACTAACATACTGTATTTCCATTCATTTGTTTCTAGGGTAGCATTCTATAATATTTTCTTGCAAGATTAGATCAAGTGGGTTAATTAAGTGCAGTTTCATCATAAATAAACATCAAGGTGCAGGATCATCAATTACCAATTATCTAGGTTGAATCACTTTAAGTCATTATAAAATTCATAATTTAAGTTATAAAATAATATGTATAGCACATCTAAATCTATTCATATCTGCTTATCTCAATATACTTTGCAGGGTTGGATCAAAATCTAATTGAATTTGTTAAAGAGAACAGCTACAACACTTTCTCAGACACAAAATGATATATATTAACATACTAGTTCAAAGTGAAGTTGGAACATCCCCGAATGTGGCTTACGCCATTATTAATGTTATTATTCTAATTACCAATAATCTTAAAGACATTCCTCTACAAATTGCAACAGAATTTGGCTATAAAGGTCGCAAGTAATAATTTGTGCAGAGATACTTAAGGCAGTAAAGAAAGGTTTATTTGGAAAAATCACTAATGTAAGGGTTCAGTTCATAGATAAGATTGCTTAACATCACGAAAAAGTCCTTAAAGTAATTCTCCTAAATTTACGAACTCAAGTTTAACATCATTACAACAATTCTTCAATTCTAAACAATAACAAATTGTGAAATTCTTCTTCAAAATTTGTCATATCACGGTACAAGGGAATTTATTATCTTAGAGTATTATTCGTAAGCATAATTATAAAAGTTTTCAAATTTTCTTGACTAAAATATAAATATTGGTACGAATAGCAAATTACATCATGTTACAAGAGTCGTACGTCAAATTTAATATACAAATGAAGACCACAAGAAAGTTAACAATGACAACAAATGATCTCTAGATTATTAACATGGTGGTACTAGATTATTAAAAGCTTCTAAAATACTTCTGGTTTCAAAATTGAGGGTGATCTAAAGTGAATAAGAGTGACTAAAAATTCTGTATGTATCATACAAGTTCCAATAAACTTCAGGATATTAGCTATCAATTATAAATTTTGCAGTCTTCTCTAATACAAAATTAAGATTTCTATAAATACATTTCAACAATTGGAATAAGATTTTCCATACCTTATATGATCGAATCAATTTCCAAAAATCAGAAGATTAAGGAGAAGATGGCTCAAAGATGTAGAACAGGGATAGAACGAAGGGAATCGGGCCGATGGATCAAATAACGAGCTGCAATTCCCTGTATCGCTTCCAAAGTCGTCTAACGAATCGGAAAGGAGACTAGAGTGCGTCACGGATCTCGTCGTCGAGGCTGTTGGATGACGGAAGAGTCAACGAAGGATTGAAGGGCATTGGAACGATCGGGACTCGTCTTCACCTTTGTCGTCAACTCTCGAAGGTAGTTCCATCGATTATGATGAGGGCTTACTGGATCGGTAAAGGCTTCTTTGAACACGGGAGGCTGTGACGCTCCTTGATACACTTCATCAGACTTGTTGAAGCATCACGCCTCTTCCGTAGATGGCGTCGCACCTTATGGAGACGTCGCCCCTTCGTCGTCTGAAGCGAATCGTTGGTTAATGCAGTAATTTTTTTTTGTTCTCATGCTGTATTGAGTTTCTGTAACATCCCGAAAGTTGTTAAACCTTATTTATTAGTCAATTTATCTTTTAATCATCTCCAATTATCTCCATATGATATTTGGAACGATTTGAAGCTCAATTGAATATTCTGATTATTTTAATAAATTTATAAAATTAAAAAATTATGGTAACTATTTTAATCTCTATATCAAAATCGAAGTTCACCATTGAACTCCTCACCCCCAAATTAGCTAGCGGTGAAATTTCAAAAATTTATGAGAGTTGTCGAATTTTCCCGAATATTTTATTATATTTTAAATACCCGAAAAATTAAGATAATTAAATAGATCTCTGATTAAAATTCTGACTTCATTTTTGAGTTCCTCACCCAAATTAACTATAGGTAAATTTTTGAAATTTTTCGGAGCTCATTTAATAACCTAATTCTAATTAGTAAAATATATTAATAAATAATTAATTAAGTAATTAAGTGGTGAGATCCACCACCTGTTATGAGGCCAAACCCATTAGATGTCATCTCCCATGAGTGCAACTGCAACAGCATGGCTTTGACTACCACCCACTCAACCTATGGAGGAGCACTTTGCAAGCTTATCTCTATAGTTAAGCCCATCACTCCTCCCTCCATATCTAAACACCCTCTGCTCTCTTTGCATGCTGTTAGAAGCCATGAGAAAGCTAAGGAAGATTCATCCCAAGCTGAGAAGGCCCCATCATCAAAACTCAAGGTACTCCCCTTCCCATGGATTTAATCATGCATATGTTTCATTACAAGCTTTCTTGCTCATTATTCCTCATCTGTGAAACCATAAAATGCTCGATCAAGTTCAAACAAGCTCGATCCGAGTTCAATTTTGAAGAAGATGAATAATATTTTACAATAAAATCGCAGTTTTCTTTCGATACCCGAAACTAGAGCATCAATTTTAGTGATGTTAGAGTTATCCAAATATGTCGATTTAGGTACCAATTGAAAGGTCTCCGAAAGACCCTAGATTAGAAGAATTTTGATGCCAGAGGAGGACCTTCCAATTTACGTCTGACCCGTGCGCCGTAGCGCCCGACTCTTGGATCGGGGGCGCCATAGAGCGCTGTAGCACCAGGCTCTCGGGCCGAGCGCCCCGTAGCGCGCTATAGCGCCCGGCTCTCTGGTCGAGGGCACCATAGCGCGCTGTAGCGCCCGACTCTCGGGTCGAGCGCGTTGTAGCGCATGGCTCTCAGGCCGGGGCGCTACGGCGAGCGTTAGCGCCTGAGCCACGATTTCTAGCGCGGAGGCACACCACAGTGTCAAATTTTCCAAATCTTCATAAATTTTACAATCTGCACTCCATAATTGAAATAATAATAAAATATACTAAAATAATGACTAGTTTTGGTAAAACCATACGGTATAAATATAGATTCATTACTTATGATGATTGGATCATATAAATATGGATTTTGTATGGCATTCTTTTATGAACCAATGAAAATCATATATATTAAATGAATATATTAATGTTTCCTAGAACCTAAGATAGCATGATTAAATTAAATTGATGTTTAGGTGAACCTCAAATCATTATGTTAATGAAGATTAAGAGCTTAAAGTATTAAACCTTAGATTTGAAACCTTGTGATCAAATCCAAACTCATTAGGGATAATTAGAATAGGATATAACCTTTATTTAAATTACATTAGATTCAAAGAGAGAAAATTTTGAGGCTTTAGGCAATCAACCTATTAGATCAAACTTACTTTTTTAATATAAAGAATAAATTATCTTATTATAGTCATATAAAATATTATTAAGTAATATTTGAGTAAAGAACTTTAGAATTTAGTCATGCAATAACCATGAGATTCCCAAATTGCTAGATTGAAGGATTATTATTTAGTAAACTCTCAATATAAGGGATCTTCATTAGAATCATTAGTGTGTGGATAATAATAAAGACTATCTAAATCTTAAGATTACTAATATACTCGTAGTTAATATAAAATCTTAAAGAAAGCCTAAGTATGGATCTAAGCTATTGAGAAGAATATTAGAAGGTATTAGATTGGTTAAAATAAACTAAACTTTAGAATGTAATTCAAATGTATCATATCTTGGAAATTATGATAACTTGGAGCTAGCGATAGTAAGATTAGCATATTTAGTTGAATTATAAATAAGTTGGATTTTGAAGCATTTTTGATAAAATCCCTAAATTTACATATAGTAATAGAATCATTATCAATCATAAGTGAATAAAATAATTCAATGGCATAAATTTTAATTCTCATTTAACATTTATATCTATAAATTATTGTCACTACATGAAAATTTAATTAAATTACTATTTTCCAAATGTGATTCTTTATAATATTATTATTATATAAACTAACTTAGAGATCTATCATATCTAAGTTAATTGAGGGTCTTCATTAGTCCCAAACAAGAGAATAAATAATTAAAAATAAAAAATAACAGATATCACATGATTACAATTAAATTGATAAAATCTTGAAATGCTGCAAAGCATTGAGATAAATTCTTGAATCATACATTAAGATTTTGAGCATATAATAAACATTTAAAATTACTTTAGGGGATTTATTTTAGTAAATCATAGTACAATTGTCATCAATCCTGGGCATATTATTGGAGTATTAGGAGACCACATCATTATTCCTATGAGAGAGAATATGTGTGTTTACAGTTGACCCTACTTACTTATAGTTGAGTAGACGTACCCAACTATTCACATGCTCTGCGCCCACGGAACCAAATATAAGCTAAATAAATCATAAATTGCATTTCTTTCAATCTTATTGATTGTGAATGATTATTACAGTCTTTTAATTATTTTATTCAGTCTTTTAAATTGAAATTGCTTTATATATTGATTTACAGTATTTTAATATCTCAGCTTTACTTACAGCCTTGGTAGTGTAATTTTCTTTTACATCACATACAAAATTA
Organism: Gastrodia elata; assembly: GCA_016760335.1. Classification (NCBI taxonomy): domain Eukaryota; kingdom Viridiplantae; phylum Streptophyta; class Magnoliopsida; order Asparagales; family Orchidaceae; genus Gastrodia; species Gastrodia elata. The sequence continues at coordinate 1,430,566 of CM028673.1, forward strand.
TCTACACTATTTCTTTACTTAGCATATGAATTATTTGAACATGTTCATGTTTCCTTTATTTAATGTATTTTTCACAAATATATTGCTAACCTATTCGATGCAGGGATGCAACAATCATTTAAATCATGTGAGCCTTTCTTACCTCATAGCCTTTAGTAGTTTTATTCATTTCATGCCAAATGCTCCATTTATAATAAAAATTGTAAATTGCTAACGTGACATCTGCTTAATTAAACAATTACTTTCATTTGTACTTAGACTTTAAACATCTAACCATTTTTTTCTTTTATTGGTTGTGTCATACTATATTATAAATCAAATACGGTAGATCAGAAACTTGGAGCAAGTTTGGTGCCTAAAGGAGAACCTTCTCAATAGCTGCGAGCGAAAGACCTTTTATTACGTACTATTATCTTAGAATGTGAGGATGAGTGGTTGATTCTACATCTTGTAATAATATTTTTTATTTGATGTTTAAACTATTCTTTCATGTTGAACGTTCTCTTATTATGAATGATGGATATTTAATTAGAATATTTTGAATTTCCTTCTACCAATAGATCCGCATTACTATAAAGGTAGTACTCAATATTGGGTTAGAAATCCCTAATCTAGTATTAAATACTACCATAACACCCGTTGTTGGATTAACATATCAAATCTAATAACGAGGTGTTACAATTTCCAAAGTATTATCATTACAACTTTCATACAATTCTAATCATATTCATATATACAAATATATATATATATAGTTTTTTTTTAATTAACTATAGTATAAAACAAGATTGACAAAATAAAATTCGGCGGGGAAATCAACAGAAAAATATAAATTCGCAGGTAATAAACGCAAAACAAACTATAACTGGTATTTAAAGAATAATAGGATTTGGCGAGGATGTTAACGTCCTGCTTAGTAACAACCCAGAGTCGTTACATGAAATCTCTTCATAAAATTACGACATGGAGTTTGGTGATGCTTCCTCTAAGTAGAACTGTAATTGAATGCAAACCGGTGTCTGCCAAAGGAGAAAGATCTCAAAGAGCTGCTAATGTGTGCTACAAGGCGAGGTTTGTTGCTAAAGGCCTTGCACCAAGAAGGGGAATAAACTACCATGAAGTCTTTTCTCCTATTGTTAAGCATCCCACTATTCATGTTCTCTTAGCACTTGCAACGCAAGTTGATCTGATCATGGAGCAAAGTATAAAGAAACGATTCCGACACGGGGAATTTGATGAAGAGATTCATGTGAGACAACCTTCTAGAATATCTTGATGGTATTGAAGTTCGCCGATTGCAAGAGATTGGTGAACAAAGAGAATCTTTGATCAAGGCTTCTCATTTGGATGAACTACACACGGCTTGATTTATTTGGGAGAATGATACGTAGGCAACCATTTTAGGTGCAGTGCAGCCGCTACGCTACTCTTGGGAGCATGTTGGGGTTAGCTCTCATGTGGCATACGTGAGATCTGAGGTAGAGATTATTGATTTAAGAAATTTTTGGTACCCAGAAACTCATGCTCCCGATAGACAAAAATATGGGCACTCATGCGCGGCTAGGCGCCCAGGCGCGCCCAAGCACCCGACAGACAGAAATTGGGCACTTGGACGCCTCCAAGCGCCCGATAGGGAGAATCCTGGGCGCTTAGGCGCACCCAAGCGCCCACTATTTTTAAGACCCGCTTTTGGAGTCCTATAAATGTGAAAACAGCATGCTAGAGTTAATAGTTTTGTCATTTTTCTCAGCCCCATCACAGATCTAAGAAAAGATTAGGGATTCGATGCTTGTTGAAGGAGAAGGCTAGAAACTCATTTGTATGCCTCTTGGGTGAAGGATCGTGATCCTAAAAGCTGTAACCTCTCTTTGATATAGTGAAATTTTCTCCTCTCCTCCCCGTGGAAGTAGGTGTTTACACTGAACCACATAAATCTTGTGTTGTGCTGTGATTTGCTGTGTGTTTTTGTTTTTGCATGTGTGTGTTGTGATGAATGCTTGAGAATATTTTAGTTTGATTCATAGAACAGTTCCTAACACACATCCTCCATTGTCATTTGCTTTCGATACCAATACTATATTTGATAGCAATGGTGTAAATTATATTCTCGAATGAAGCGCGTACTTTAAAGTTTTTGAAATACTATATTTATTGTTTTTCTGCCCTTCGAAGAAATGTCAAAACTTTTAAGTAATAAGGATCCTATTATGATCAATATGAAGCTAATGAGAGGAGGTAATTAGGCTGACTCCTTGTATATCTTAAGCACTCCAATAAAACAAAACAATTGTGTATCTAACAAAGCTAGGAGTTTGGTTATACGTGTACCTTGCGCAGTATCCACAATGATATAGTTACAGTAATCAGAGCTTCAAAGTTTGGATGGAGCATGCAATATCCTACCGATTTTCCAGATCACTTGATCAGACCACAATAAGATCATCATGGTTTTCTTTTCCTTCCTTAGGCTTCCTCAATGCATGTACATCTTTCTTCAACAAAACAAAGCTTTCTATGAAAGCTATGATGTCTCCCTTGAAAGACATACCCCAATTATAATTACACCGCTCCCGATATCTACAAGGGGTCTAGAAACTCTCTTGGTGTTTAAGATAATCTAAACAACCATTGCATCATGGAACAAAATCGACATAAGAAAAAAAGTTATGTTTGCATAATTGAACACATCATCCGAGCATATGTTGCCTAGTCGGAGCCACTTCACACTTTGCAGCCACCCACATTCTGGATTTGAACTCCCTAAAATGGCTTCAATTCTCCCTCAGACGAACCATGGTCGTTCAAAACATCGCAAACAATAACCATATTATTTTGGATTTAGGAAGTATAAGTCCCTCATCCATCTAGCTTGCCCTTGTTCAGCAAGTTGCCTGACTTCAATAAGATCTTCGGTTTCCCAAATGGCCATGCCTCCTCTTTCAATAATAAATACATTCAAATGACCTTCATTTATTAACCCAAACCCCTTGTTCAGCAAGTAACCTGACTTCAATAAGATCGTCGATTTCCCAAATGGCCATGCCTCTTCTTTCAATAATATATACGTTCAAATGACCATCATTTATTAACTTATAAAAAAAAGCCTCCAGGCAAAATAATTTCTAACAGAATGCCCCCTGACATATTATGGTACAAATAAATTTTAATTTGTTGCATCCCAATTTGTTTCCTTGGTTATTGGGAAGCTGTCGGATTCAATTCCTTATACTAGATCAACAAAACTACATTTCAGTGGCAAAAGCTTATATATATTCCAAATTTAAAAATCCTAGATCTAAAATGCACAAAAAGGTTGTCATCTCGACCACTCTTAGTTAAACGAGAATTAGGGGCTGTTTGCTTGGCAGACATTTAAGGTAATGTTATGTTATTTAAAACTGTTGCTATGATAACAGTTGTTTAGTTTGATGTTATGTTATGTTATCTGAGTAATGACATCTCAAAAATTACATAAATGTCATCGCATAATGTTATCTGAATGTCGGTTGATTTCGACCGACATTCAGATAGCATTACGGAAGATTACGGAAGAGGTATCGGGAGAGAGGTAGAGTACTCCGCACGACTCATAGAGATCTCAACGCCGAGCCTTGCCTTGCCGTAGCCGCCGTCGCTGCCAGACGCACGGAAGGTCGCAGAGATCGCCTCTCGCCGCTCGCCGAGATCGCTGCCTTCTTCGTTGCCTTCGCCGAGACGCACGGAAGGGTTGCTTCGTTGCCTTCGCAGAGGTTGGAAGGGGTCGCCGAGACGCCCGACTCGCTCTCGTAAGTCCTTTTTTCTGGTTTTCTCGCCAGGGAGTAATTTTCTCTTGGTTTATACTCTTGAAGTGATATATGGATGTGGCTGATTATAAAGGATTAGAAATGGAATGGAGAAATGTTTGGAAGAGATCTGATTTATTTAATTTTACATCTTCCTATTAATAGGAAATTTTTGTTGGAACTAATTGATATCTACTTTAGATAAACTCCCATAAATGACAATTTTTATTATTATTGCAAACTAGATGAGTTCATTTTGAAAGATAATTCCAGAGTAATGATCATAGTCATGAATTAAAAATTCAAAAGCAAACTTATCCAAAGTTGTTTTAAAAATTTAAACTCATTTATTCAGGTGTAATATAAATTTCAGTACAACTATCCAGCTCCTGTGGTTTAGATCTCTCATATGATACCGACTTGATCAATTGCACCATTGGACTAGCATTATCGTTCTATTCAATTTCAATGGTTTATTTGTGAATCTACAATATCATTAATATTGAATGATTAAATATTTTCATTATTAGAAACCATTGTTAGCTTGTGACAATTATTGGTGCAATAAAAAATTAATCCCTTGTTATTTATAAAAGATAGATTGCATATATCTTCAATATTGTTTTGGGCATTTTCTTTGTTCACACAGAATCAATGTTGTTAGGAGTCTACAGAATTGCTTGAGTTGCATTTGAGAAGCTAGTTGTCGTACTCATTGTGGGTGAGGATTGTATTTGGGCTTTTTTTTAGTTCACACAGAATATGTTAAGATATTGATTGTGGCTCTAGATATGTTGTTCTCTTATGGTTGTGAAACTTTTAAATAATGAATGAATGATATTTCTATTTTATGAGCTAGTTGTTGCGCTCGTTGTGGGAGAGGATTGCAGCCATCATTTTTTCTTATCACCAGTTATTATTTTTATTAAAATTGTAATATGTTAAGATTTTGATTGTGGCCTAGATATGCTATTCTCTTAAAACTTGTCGTACTCAAGGTTAACAATGGAGTATGTGTGATCATTAATCATTAATGCAATAAATAATGATTATTTCTTAGTTGGTTGTATATTTTTATAAGTTAAAATATTATTTGATTAGTTGAATCTTGATATATTATTCTAGCAAATTTTATAATAATATATGATGTTCTCGTAGATGAAAGCGACAAAACAAAAGGCAATAGTTGGCGTATGTGCAGCTATATTGACTATATTAGAGAATGACAGTAGTGATGATGATGAGTTGGTTAATACAAAACAAAGCTATTACAGCTTATGTGCGCGCAGCATACAACGTAAAGATAACTTGCGTGATCTTTATGAAGGCAATGACTCTATTTCAGTGTTTATGGTTCGCATGAAGAATGAACCTTTCTTTCGATTGTGTGATACATTAAAATCTAGGAATCATTTAAGGCCAACAATTCATATTTCAGCTGAAGAGCAAGTTGCAAAATTTTTATATATAATAGGGCAAAGTGAACGTATAAGATCAGTTAGCTTCATATTTAGGAGATCCTGTGAAACTGTTAGTCGATATTTCTATCAAGTTTTGCACGCAATTGGAGCATTGCATAATGAAATGATTACTCCTCATAAAGTTAAAACATATTCAAAGATAACCTCAAGGGCTTGGTATATGCCATGGTTTAAGATAAAAGTTGATTTATATGTGTTTACAATATAACTTGATCATGCCACAGTAATAAGTAATAGCTTCATTTATCTAGGACTGTATTGGAGCTCTTGATGGTACTCATATTAAAGCATCCATGCCAACGAACCAAGTTGCAGCATTTCGTGGCTGAAAAGGAGATCCATCGCAAAATGTCCTAGCCGCTGTGGACTTCGATTTGAATTTTGTATACGTTTTGGCAGGATGGGAAGGATCTGCGCATGATGCAATGGCGTTGCGGAGTGCTTTGGAGAGACCAAATGGCCTTAAGGTGCCTGATGAAAAGTATTACCTTGTAGATGCTGGATACTCTACAAAGTCTGGATTTATAGATCCATGTCGTGGGACACGGTATCACTTGAAAGGGTGGACCAATCATGAGCCTACAACTGCTAAAGAGCTCTTTAACTTACGACATTCATCATTACGAACTACAGTTGAGTGAGCTTTTGGCATTTAAAGAACCGTTTTAAAATATTATCCGGACCATTGTGGCCTTTTTTCCCATATCCAACCCATGTTAATATTGTCATTGCTTCTTGTATAATCCATAATTGGATAATCAAATATGGAGGAGATCAATTAGTTTGCAGTGATGAATTTTGCATTAATGAAATCATATCAGTTGATCACCAACCAGTTATTGATGACAACATGGAATTGGTACACATAGGGATGACTTATGCCGGCGAATGTGGGATCGCAAAACTCATTTGGGTTACTAGTGATTTGTAAAAAGTTGTTCGTGCAATAGTTTTTGCAGAAGAATCCAATATGAAATATCTTTTCGATGATGTTGCTTTTTTGTTAATTTATATTTGCAGTGTTCTTAACTATTTAGATCCACATTTTATAATTTTGATACTTGATTCAAATGATAATATATATACAAGTACAAAGAAAATGTTTGATATGCAGATTTGTGCTACAAGTGATTTGTAAAATAATTTTAATGTTGGCATTAAAAATTATATTATTTTAATGTTACTTGAAATTTAAATATTAATGTTCTTGACCTCGATGTGCAGATTGTATGGCCTCCAAGCTTCCCATTCGTAAGCAATCAAACAAGATAAAAAACACTGAAAATGTCTTGGATGACAAATCTGAAAGTAGCAATGGGAAGGGCCGAAATTATTTACTGTGACAGCTTATATGGATAAATGAACTTCTTAAGATGATGGCTGAGATGAGCATTGATTATAGTTTCAAGTGTAATGGTAATAGAGAACAACTGCATATGCTGAAATTGCAAGAAAATTAAATAATATGTTCAACAATCCAGGTGTAACTACAGATCATGTTATTCGACAAGTTAGGAGCCAAAGACGTAGATGGGACATCATTCAGAAGATGAAGTATTTGTCAGGTGCTAGTTGGGATGAAAGTGAAAAGATTATTAAGATTGGCCAGTTGGAGGCACTCCAAATTTCACAGGTATTTTATTATAGCCCATTACTTTGAATACAATTTTTATTAGAATTATTAACTCGTAAATTACTTATATGCAAGGATGCGGCACAATTTTTTAATACGTCATTACTTGAATATGATCTTCTTAAAATGGTGTGCGGTGAAGGCCATGCAACAGGATGTTGGGTGGGTGCAAGATAGCAATGATCCTTTCACAAATGTGAACAATGTCATCATTCTTGAAGAAGAACATGATTTGTTAAGTGATTTTATGCACTCACAACCATATCATATTGAAGAGAACATTGAGAATGATGAGTACACACGAAAATAAACCAAGGAAAATAAGACTGCTGGGGTTGTTTCAACTTCAGAAAAGTTCATTAAAAGGGGTAAAAGAAGTCGTGATGACCTCTATCGCGACACAAAGGTTAAGGCATTGACAGACATAGCTACTGCTGTGCTAAAAATGGCAGATGCGTTAGACATGGCTGGCCATCGAGATAATATTTTGGGAAATGTATACTCTGAATTATATCAACTTTAGGGCTTCTCAGATTTGGATATTGAAAGATGCTTCTCATACATTGCTTCTGCAGATTCATCAATAGCATCGCCATTCATTTTACGACTGCGAAAGGCAAAAAAGTTGTTCGTGCAGGAGTTCCTGCGGAAGAATCCAATAGAGATGTCCTTTCAATAAAGCTTCTTTTTGTTATTTTAGATTTGTAGTGCATTGGATTAGTTAGATCCATGTTTTGTAGTTTTGATGCTTAATTCAAATGAGAATATATATAAATGCTTATGATAAATTTTGTTCATAAATTATGATTATTGTCCTATTCATCAATTTGTGGTAGACAACATCACCACTTTGTTATGTGGGTCGTGCTTTCGTATAATTCTATCAGTGTCCCAACAAATTAGGCTAAAGCAAACTTTGAAATTGAACAAAGTTTGCTTTACGTACATCGTTTCCTTCCCATCATCGCCAAACAGCAACAAAGCTTTTGAAAATTTCAAGTCTTTAGCGCCAATCATCGCCTAAGGCTTGATATGAAAAGATGTGTTTCCGATGATGAGATTTTGTTATTGCTAATGTGGTTAAACTACAACAGAGCTGCTGCTTATTTGACGGGCTTGACTAATAGCCAGAGATATAGAATTGTATTCGTATGTTCTTTTGATTATTTTTTTTTTAGAGCGTCTTAATTATTATTTGGGAGTGCCCGATAAAGAATTGTTGTAAAAAATATTGAAATTGTTTAAAATATGATTAGAAATTGAGCAAAAATAATTGTGCAGAATGGAGTTGTCATCAAGCTATTTCTAAATAGCTGGAATCTTGTGATACAACGCACGATTGTTATGATGATGTTGAGAGGAAAACTTGGATTGTGTTGCATTGTCTTTGCTTGAAAAATAATTTAGAGTCATTTAATTTGTTTTTCCATTCATAGCTTGATCTAATCTATTTTGGTTCGATGTTGCTATCCAGTTGGGATGGATTGATGAAGCAGATTTAAAGTAATAAAAAATAAGTGACTATTATTTTGATCTCACATGAATAATTCTAAGATTATAAATTTTCTTTAAGTTGTTGGTAGGAGACTGCACTTCATTCTTTCTCATTAATATGAATTATGGTGGCATAGCTCGCTTGTTGATTGAAAGTTGGTTCTAAAGTGTCTTCCAATTTATAGCTGCACAATTTAATTGAGATTCTATCTCTTATATTCAATTTGACTTAACCGTTAAATAGAAGTTCTTTGAAATTAAGTTTCACTTTTAATAAATCTGTTGCTTCCCTGTACTGTTGTAAAGAACATAAAAGTATCTGTTGTTTTCTATCAGTTATTGTTTCACAGAGAAACTAGATCTCTCATTCTGTTGTCAATAGGGATCAAAAATGGAGTCACCGTGCATTAGTCCTATAATTTTTTTTTCTTAATTTTTTTGTATTTTCTTTTCTGTCGTCAATCGGGGTTTTATATACTATATCGATTTAGTTAGAATTTTGCTTAATAACTTGGGATTAAATTGGTTGTTTGTCGCAAAGTCATTCTAACATTCTAAGGCAGGTCAACATCTTTTTTTACTTGTTTTTTGTATCTTTTTTCATTCTTTGAATGAATCTTTCATGTGTTAGGCCTGTTGTGAGTTGCCAGTTAACCAAGTTGCTATGCAAAATTCTAATTTTTGTCATGTACGTCTCCCAAGTTTAAAATTTTTAATATATACATCGTTTCCTTCCCATTTGCAGCTAATTCAAGAGGGTTGCTTCGGCCACATAGAAGATTTCACATTCATTTGCAATAATCGCTTTTTCTTTTGCCTGTTTTGTTTAAAAATTTTATTTTTACATCTTAAATCTCTGTTCTTCTTTTTTTTTTCTTCACAAAATCTTTTATAAAATAAAAAAATCTTATTTGAGAGTATTCTTACCTTATGTGTAACATAACATGAATGATACTAAACCAAACAATATATATCTAAATAATACTAACATCTGTTATTTAAATAACACTGAACCAAACAGCCATTGTTATCTGAATAACAATATTATTTATCTGAATAACATGCTATCTTAATAATTTCTCAAATGTGGGTGAACCAAACAGCCCTAATGTTCTTTTAAGGAGGACGGTCTTCCATTCTCGATCAACATGATTCTCATATCTTAAGATTGCTTATTTGGTCAAGTTTTTACTACCAAAAAAAAAGCAAGGGCTCTTTTGGAAATGGAGTCGACTGAAGAAGAGCTGTATGACTCAAAAAGGTCATCAGCCCATGATTGTGATGGACGGGTGGACAGAATTTGAAAGTATGCATATTAATCATAATTTCCATACAGGAAGAACAGATGATCGAAACTGCGCGTTTCGTATGGATATTACAAACAAACAAGCAATGAAGAACTCGAAAAGCCAACTAAAGAAGTCGAGATTGCGAGAGAGAAAATTTTAGAAAAGAGATTGATACCAGTCGAAATCCTTGAAGGATCCGATGACGTTGACAAGATTAGCCCATTCGGTGATGATTTCGTCGATCTTCTGAGGCGAAATGCCGTCGTTGAACTTTGCCAGCAGCACATGCTTGACAATTCCTGTCGCTACCTCCATAGAGCTTCGACCCAGCATTGTTAGCCACCCCTTTATTTTAAGAGCTAGGGCAAAAAATCAACCTTGTAATTTAATAAAGGAAAAATGATATGAATTTTTATCTCAATTCCTATTTTTTTATTGAAAATTAAAATACGCTTCAAAACAACTCTAATTTATATTTGGAGCATGACACCTAAGAAAATATGAAAAAGAATAGGGCTATATTTATAAATTAGTACATATCAAAATATAGAGATGATGTATCAATCTAATGTATAAGTAGATTATTAGTTGAATATACTTTTTTGTGGGCCTTATATGCAAAAATTAAAAAAAAAATTATATTGGTTCTAAATACGTATATATTTTTATGTAAATATAGCATTTTTCTATGAAAAATATTTGAATGAATAAATATCTCACTTTAATAGATTTTTAATCATGATTTTAGCTAGTGAATCTCAACTATTATAAATTAAATATTAATTTTAAGTGTTTTAATAATGATGAGGTATTGAATGAAGTATATTTAAGAGGATTCTACCAGCTCCCAAAAATATCACCTTTAGGAGGCATCATGATATTAAAAATAAATAATGGGTTGAACCAAACCCAAACATATAATTATATTGGGTCAGTTCTGCAGCAAACTGTTCCTAAACCACGTATCGACTCTGCCTTGTTAAATAACGATCTAATCTGAGCCATTCATTTTTTAATGAAAGCTGATCACCAAGCTAGGGATAAGCTAAATAAAAGAATCTTTGTAGCTTTACTCGCTACCGAGTCTCTTTGGCCCACTTAGTTGCTGATGAAATTTGTGTGGTTGTGGTAATTATCTATTATTATTTTATTAACTCAACTATTTTAGTAATCTGCAACTATTATATGTTGATGTACATAACTATTTGAATCTATGATGGAATTTAGAGTTATGTAATTCTTCTTTCTATTTTCTGCATATACATACATTCTCTTGTAAGACAACAAACAATGAAATAATTTCAAGCTTTTTATGATTTATGAGTTCAATCTATATATTTTAAGGTTTTAAGTTCTGATAAAGTCTAAATTTTATGTTATTGTGTAAGTATATGTTTTTTACTTCTAACTTCTGGGTCCTCTAAAATTTTCTATAAGTTCTGACTACATATTTGTTATTTTGAATTTAAGATTGATCGCATGTTTATGAGTTTATCTAAAATATGTTTATTGTTTTGAAAAAAAAAAGTCAGTAAAGTGATTGCATAATTTACTTTATTGTTTTACCTTTTTGTGCAAACATATAAATTCTTCTACTAGCAATAAAAAGCTCAGACTACAATGCATGCTTTTTAATATGTAGATTATTTTGCTAATAATTCATCTATTTCCTTAAGGTCATTGTAATATAATCATTGTTTTATTGTTTTAATATTTTGCATGTTTTTCTTAAGTTAGGAATTTAGTTTTTTATTTAATTGTTCTCTCTTTATTTAATAATGATTTTTTTTTATTTTCTACACATGTATGGTTCGTGAGTTGTTTGCATGTTTTTAAAGTTTATGACTACATGTTTTTAGGGTTTAGTGCATGATAATTTTTTGGTTGCAAAGTACATATTCTTTTTGGTTTTTTTGTGCAAAGTTATATAGAAAATGCAAATGAAAATTTATGATGTGTGCTATTATATCTTAAAATAAAGATTCTTGAACTCAAGAAGTAAATTTGGCCAAGTTATGCATTATTATGCTATCATATCTTGTATTTCAAGCAAAAAGTTTTTACGGCTAGAAATACTAAATATTAGAAACTTTCTGCAATGTGTCAAGTTGCAATTTGTAGAAACTATTTTTTATTTTCTATTTGAAAAGATTGTTTTTTGAAATTTTAATTTTAATTTTTAGTATATATGGCAACTTACATGCATATTGTTTAACTTTGCAATTGCATCACAATTTGTTGATGTCACATCATTGTGGATTTTGCCATCATTTCATATAACTAAATAAGGACAAGCTATCACCCTTTCAACAACAAGAATTTCATATGGCATTTTAATAAATAATTGAAAGTATGATAGCTTATATTCCATATAATTCATTTTGAATATGTTAAAAACAAAACCCAATAGGTTCCATGGCAATTTATTGTGATTCATATTTCATTTTAATTCATCTCTAGTTATCTTAAAAAAATTATTTACAAATGGCATGCATCAATACACTTCTTTAATGTGAAAAGAAAAGAATTGCTAGCTGATCTCAGAGGCAGATCAGTTGAAACAGAAGGAAATGTCTACATACAATTTATATAATAGAATTCTAAATAAAATTTTAAAACAGAGTTCTTATGATTGTTATCAATAAGGCAACAAGCTGCTATCATTAAAAAAATGTCTACATAGAATTTATATAGGTGTGTATGTATAAACATACATTTCCAATGGCTGCCAGCATATACAAAATTTGATATTAATTGCTATATTTTGAAATAACAAAACAGCAAGAAAGCATATAAATTGATAATTCACCTTTATAAACATCAATAATCAAACTACCAATGGTGAAATATATTACATCTCAAATTCAAAGTTAGCTCCCAACTTAGAAGACCATGACACAGAACCTCACCCTTCAGCTTGTCAAATTGCAACCTAGAAAGAATATCAAAACCATTAAGGAGTCATTTCACAAGCTTGTTGTGGAATCGAAGATGCCATCATTGTTGCAGCATAGCAAAATTTGATAATAAGTGAGGCGGTGCTACTTACTGCTCATGTGAGCTTGGGATTAATGGAAGTCACAAAAAGCTAATTGTATCATTCTACCCATAGTTTCATTCAATATTGTTTTGGTTTTGGTTTTGCATTGGATAAGTCAAATCATAGTTCATATTAGTTGCTCAGATTTTTTTTTTTAAGAAAAAAATACACATTCACTTGGGCACAAAAATGTTAGCCTTCATTGCTAGGTAAGGAATTCTATTGTGCTAATTATCCTCACTTAAAACAACAAACTGATGAAGAAATGCAATCAAGCTTTAATTGTTATTATAATACTTGGGTCTAAAAAAAAAATAAAACAAATAAATATTTATAAGAAACATTAAATATACAAATATTTTCTTGGTGAACTAAATGGAATGCCACCATGTAAAAAAAAAGTTGAATTCAATATTAAGATAAAACTCAGTACCTTTCCAATCTTCAGACCATTATACTAAATAGCAAATAGAAGACTAAAAAAATTAAAGCAATACTTATAATAGCTCTTAGAGATGTTCATTTCATGATTTATTTTATGGATTTAATGATTTAGTTATTATAAGTTTAAATGTATGATAAGCGACTAATCAATTCAAGAATAATTACTTACTAGCTTATGAATATGTGTGGGACAGAATTGCATGTTCTTTGTAGTTCTCATACTGTTCAAAACAAAAGTGTAGCAATACATGTAATAAATAGAACATAGTAACACATCCTAATCTATTTTCTATAATTAAATTTATGTTAACAACAAAAATAAGAAGTGTAAACATTCAATATCAGCATTCAAGGCCCCCACAACTCTTTATTCACTAATTTCCTTGTAAATAAGAAATTATATGCAATTTAAATTTCTTATTTTTGAGTACTGATAGCAGATTTCACGCAATCCTAATGAATCCCTCTTTGACAGCTTAAAACCCTATGATAATATTAATCTTATGCAAACGACGTTGATGGAAGAATCGGGAGAAGTACCTTAACATTGGGCCTAAGGATTGGGAGGTTGTTGCTTCGGTTCGCTCCTTCTTCCCGTTTCGTGCCGAGAGGATAAAGATCACATTGATAAGGAGGGAAAGTGGTATGGGTTTGATTGGGATAATGGCTGCGATCCGATTCCTAGAGGCCTTCCATTGGTGCGAGCCACGCATTGCTCCTGCGGCTTTAGAGGGGAATGCAATCATTCTCTTGAAGGATCGGTCGCTCGTGTAACTCCACTTCCCGTTACTGTGCGCAATTTGTTTAATAGATAATAGATTGGCGGCGAGACGGTGCGTTACTCGGGAAGAATCCAAACACGACCTCCCCGATTAAACATCTACTGCAACAACTCAACCCAAGAGAAAAGAATTGAGCACTAATCCTTAAGATAATTGTAATATCATTTTTTTAAGTATTAAGTAAGGTACTCGTGCATATTGGATTATGGATACAAATACAATCCAAGTTACACAAATACTAGCATTTTAAATATATCCAGATCACATCACAATACTAAGTATAAGTAGTAAGAAAACAGAGTGCGGAAGCTAAGCACACATCCAGATACATTCATCACAGAAACTGAAATAAACATTCATCTCAAAAATTAAAAAAAAAGAAAAATATTCAGAGTTATTACAATGCTTTTTAATTAATACATAATATAGTCTAATATTGAACTGAAATAAAATAAACAGAAAGGAAAGTGCTGAAGTAGAGTCCACTAATATTCCACGAACTCCTCATGTATCTCCTGACTATCCACCTGATCTGCTTTTACTAACTGCTCTGGATCTAGCAAATTGTCGAATTCCAAAGTACCACGTGTTAGATAAAAAGTCTAACACATCGAAAGTCATTCTAAGCAGTTATATTTATCTAAAACTTAACATTTGAATAGTTTAAATAAAAGCTATAGAAAACAATAAAAATAGCTGAAAGTTTGAAAATAAAGTAAAATTGAACTGTAAACTGAGTACTGGAATATAAAGAAAATAGCAAAGGGTCTGAATATGAGTAAATAATACTGTAAAATTGTGTCATATGTCATTGAATATAAAACTGATATGCCACTGATTTATGATGTCATTATGCATTTGGTGCCAACTACACCCAAGGAAATCATAATATCCATAATGCATGTTGCATCCCGTAGGTCCTCAATCTTAATGCATATTGCATCCCGTAGTTCACATCACTGCCATGCTTATGCTTATGCCAAGGCTTCCAATTCATCATGATTCGAAAAATCATCAAAAAATAAAATCATTTCAATATCAAATACTGATTCATTTATCTTCATTGTGCATAATTCACCTAAATGAATTCTGACTCATAATTCTAATTCATTGGGTAACTATAAGTGAGATTACTCTTAGAATTATCAACTGAAAAGATTGTATATGCATAGTTAGTGTGTTTCCATGAAAGGTGACTTTAATACTTAGTTTGTTTAACTGTACTTATCAATGCACGCAAAGATAAGGAGACGAAACTCTTTTACAGTTTATTCTCTCAAACTAAGTTATTAAATGTTATAACTAAAAACATCTTACTGTTATAAGAAGAGTGAATTGAGATACTTAGTTTGTTTAACTGTACTTATCAATGCGCACAAAGATAAGGGGAACGAAACCCTTTTACAGTTTATTCTCTTATTTAAAGCTCCGTTGGACGACACCACGACATTCTTGTTCTAGAGGCCGGCCGTCAAACTAAATTATCCAAGTTCCCTACTTATACACTCTTAAGTTTAGAAGATTTACTCTAAGCTGAACTGCACTTATCCAATCATTTAGGGTAAGACCGAGACTCTACAATCTTACTAAGAGCGAATCAACAAACCTTAGATTTTACTGAAGTGACTCAGCACTATAGATATACACTATCACATCCAATTAGCAATCTACTGATTTTAACAATTCAATTTAATAGATAAGGATCAATTCAAATTTACCTAATTACAAGGCTTAAATTATTAATACTAAGGCAAGATCACCATGATCTTGAATTAAGAAGCATAAATATTACACTAAGATCTAGGATTGATTTTACTTTCTTAGTTCTTAATTCTTTTAGATTAAGCTAACACAATCAGATGGCTGAGCCCACCTGATCACTAGATACCAAAGTTATGGGATTCAATCATACATGTTATTAGGAATTGATCATCTTGGAAATCAATGTATTATTATGGTTTATCACATGCTAAGGATCTTACTTAAGAGAAAATTAAGGATGTAAAGGTAAATATTCAAATTTGCTAATCACATAGCTTATTCAATATCTTACTAATTCTAAGTTAATGATTTAAGATCAATGTCAAATCAAACATATTATTAGAATTATGCAAGTTAATTTCCTTTCAAATCAACTTGATTTACTTAAGGTGATAAAGGTTTGGATCTTAATCAAGATAAGTTAGGATTTAACTCTTAAATTAACCTAAATTAAGACCAATTGTTTAGTTATAGATCATAGACCAATCAGTACATTATTGATGTATTATTGATGATAATTATCAGAATTGGATTAAGTATTAGCTACAAAATCAAGCTTATTTAGATCTTAAGTTAATTTAGAGATTAATGCCAATTTAATCAAATCAAGAGACCAAGACACGCATAAAAGGTTCATTACATTCATACTACTATTATGAGAGCAAAATAATAGAAATTTGCATAAAATAAAAAGTAATTAGTGCTAATCAAACCCTAAATCAAGTAAAATGGATTAGTACCTAATTACAAATCTAACCATTAAAAATTTATGAAACTTAACAGGGGTGTTCTACTTATTCATATGAACATTCAAATACTTAATTTACTAAATTTGGATAATCAGAAATCCTAATTTTCACTAATCATATATTTACAAGATTATGACATAATTAAGAATAAAAAAATAAAAAAATTATTCTACTTAGCACATGCATTCTATAAAGCATAAGAATCACAATGACACCTAAATCATGCAATTTGGCTAAGTACACATGCTAATCAACCCTAATTAAGATATGAGATAATTAGGCAAAAAAATCAAATCTAATCATTAAAAATACAATATTATTTTATATTCTGATTCTTTATATATTTTCTAATCATTTTAATATATAATATCATAGGGTTTGAACCAGTGGATCAAAAGTTATTCAATTAATTTATTCTGCATTTTTCTAATTTAATTTCCCTAAGGTTTAATTATTTGAATTTCTTTCATTAAGAAAAATAATTCCAATTAATCGTATATTAAATAAACAGGTATTAGCCCTTTATTAAAAGACGCGGCTCGGCTCGGCTCGGGGACCCGTTACTGGCGAACCGCGCGGGTCACGGGTCAGCCCGACTCGCCCAGTTAGTCTTCTTCCCCTCGTCTTCCGTGACACCAAATCGATTAGGGTAACCCGAATTGGCAAAATTTATGGCCGACAGGCCATGCCACGGCCTCAAAATGATCGAGACTCCAACCTCATGCCAAGGCTCATCGATGTAGCCCGGAATCCCCATTGAGGATTGGCCCAAATTCAGAGGCCTTATTTGAAATTTCCCGGCCTCTGAGCCCTCTGTGGAGGAGGGACAATTCTCCCTCCACAAACCACCATTTCACGCCTTCTCGACCCCTACACCATCCCTAGGTGATGGAGAAGCTAATCCCTCCATCCACTGAGGCTAGGAACGGCCCAATTAATGGGTCCTTACTCG
This sequence comes from Gastrodia elata, assembly GCA_016760335.1. Classification (NCBI taxonomy): domain Eukaryota; kingdom Viridiplantae; phylum Streptophyta; class Magnoliopsida; order Asparagales; family Orchidaceae; genus Gastrodia; species Gastrodia elata. The sequence continues at coordinate 1,447,973 of CM028673.1, forward strand.
AACCCAAGCTGAACGGAAGGAACTAGCCCGATCGTTCGATACGATCGATCGGGGCTAGCTCAATCCTTGAAATCGATCATAATAGATTTGATTAACCTGCACATGCAATTACAAATCAAAAGGAGGGGAATGTTGAGCCTATTTGGCTCTTCACAGCAAGCTGAGGTACCTGGTTTAACGAGGGAGCTTGCAGACGACACAGGGAGCGATCCAGAGGCTTAGCCGAGCTTTGGAAGAGAGCTGGGGGTCCTGAACACCAGGACGTGGTACGCAAGCACTGGAACGCCTAGGGAGCTCGGACATACGGTAATGGCGAATTGGGGGAAAAACTCAATTGGATTCAATTAAGCAACAAAGGGGCAGAGGGAGGAATGTTGGGGCTATTTATAGCCCAGCATAGGCTTAGGATCATTCTAGAGGGAATGGCTCAGGCTAGAGGTGGCCCGAGGGCTTAGGCCGAAGCCGAGCCCCAATTTTCTCATTGGGAGCTAACCGGGCCACGGGGCCTGATATGGCTGAAATGCTGAGAGGGGAAGGCGCCTAACGACTTGCTGGGTGGACGTGGGAGTGGGGGACAGGCCCTGATGTCGGCAATACTGGGATCTTCTCGGTCAGGCACGCGAAAGACTGGAGACGATAATCCATAATGTGGTGTACCTCCGATGTCGTCTGATTGATCGATCAGATGGTGGAACGGCTCGGATCGCTTGGATCCTAACAGCCGATCGCGGAAGCAATCCGAGTCGTAGAATCAATCGGGCATATCCACGGCTCCGTGGATCTGGATCCTTCCCGTAGGATCCACGAAAGGAACGGTGGGATGGAGCGGGACTCCGCTTCGCGACCCGGGCTCCACATTAGATCGCCCGCGGTCCGCATAGCGAATCCAAATATTATAAAACTTTTACCCCTAGTTAATTTGAGGGTGAGAAATTCAAAAATTCAATCAGATTTTAATTTTGATATCAAAATATTTTAGGTCTAAACTAACGCATTTAGACTGATCAAATGACTAATTTGACTTAGAGAGGTCCAATTGACTTCAAATTTTCAATGTTAGCTTAAATTAGTATTCTAAATGAAATGGAACTAAAAATAATGCCTAATTAAACTAAATTTTAGTAGGGTAACAACCTAGGGTTGCTACAGCTCGTCACGATCGAACAACACCATCAATGCGACGTATGATCAGATCGCAAAAGGGATTAGGGTGAACAATTCTTTTGGGGCAGAAGTTAAGGCAAATGAAAAAAAAATCCATTTAAAATGGCTTCTTTTTCTTTTTGTTTAATTAATTAATTAGTTATTAAATATTTTATATAATTAGAAATAGATAATTATATGCTTCTGAAAATCCTTTTAAAAAATTGCCCTTAAGTAAATTGGGGGTAAGGAACATAACAACGAAGTCGAATTTTGATTTCAAGATTAATTTAATTATCCTGATTTTCAGAGTGTCAAAATATATAAAGATAATCGGGAAATTATGACGACTTCCAAATGTCTCCAAAATTTTACTCCTAGCTAATTTGGGTGTGAGGCATTAATTGGTGAAGTTCAATTTTGATTTGAGGCCAAAATAAATCTCATTTTACATATTTAAATAATTACCCAAAATTAAGATTGTTTCTATTTAATCTCCAAATTAAATCACAACTCCAAGGCTTACTCCTAATAGCTATTTAAGACTAATGAAAGTGATTTCAAGACAATTTAACTACTAAATACTTAATAACAACCTCGGGTTGTTACAGACACCCCCTCTTAAAAGAGGTGTCGTCCTTGACATCCAACCCAACTTTTAAATAAGAATTACATTGAGATAAGTAATTAAGAATTTGAAGAATACTTAAGTACAAGAAATGTTCTAGAAATTTATTTAGCATCATTTCTTCTCTTTCCCATGTAGCTTCACTGACTGATTGGTTTTGCCATAGAACTTTGGCCATGTGAATACTACGGCCATACTACTACTTTGACCATAATCTTAGAGAATTGAACATTTTAATTTGAGAGAATAAACTGTAAAAGAGTTTCATCCCCTTATTTTTGTGCGCATCAATAAGTGCAGTTAAACAAATTAAGTGTTCCAAGCCATCTTTCTTATGACATACACTAGTCATGTATTAACTGGGATATTAAACAATTTAGTTTGAAAGAATAAACTGTAAAAAGATTTTGTTCGCTTATCTTTGTGCACATTGATAAGTGCAACTGAACAAACTAAATGTTAAGTTACTTTTCTTGAGAATATACTAATTATGTATATGCACTCTCGTCATGTGATAACTTAGAAAATTATAAGCTCTGATTTAAAGTAATATATGATCAAATTTCAGATTATACTGGTCTTAATAATATGTATTTGTTATGGCAATTAGGATGTAAGTTTTATGTATTGCTTGGGTTTATTTCATGATTTTTGATGATTTGAATCATATTGATTTGAAAGCATTTAGCATAAATTGCATAAGCATAAGTATTAAAAGCACTGTGAATTACGAGACGCAGCATGCATCATGAATATTAGAATTCCTTGGGGTGCATGAGGCACCAAATGCATAATGACAACATAAATCAGTGGCATAATCAGATGCATATGCAGTGACATACAACACATTTTTATTTCAACTTCTATTCAGTTTCATCTTCTTTACTGTTTTCTGTTTTCAGTACTTAGTAGTCTTTCAGCCACCATTTTATATTATTTTCAATTTTGTACAATTTCACATTTTTTAGTTATTTCAATGATTTTCTACAGCTTGTTTCATTGCTTAAGTGTTAAACCCTATATAATTATAACTGCTTATAGTAGCTTTCAATGTGTTAGACTCATTGTCTAACATGGTACTTTTGGAATACGATAATTTGCTAGTTCAGAGCAGTTTGTGGGGCAAGATCATGATACTTCACATGAGATCAAGGAGAAGTTCGTGGAGCACTAGTGAACTCTATATCAACATTTACTTTTCTGCATTAATTTATTATTAGTTCAGTCGATAGACTATTTTCTGTTATTTCATTTAAGTAAACTGTTTGTAATAATTCTGATTGTAATTCTCTTCTTTTCTGAGATGAATGATTTACTTAGAGTCTATGATGAATGATTTAGATGTATGCTTTGGCTTCCGCACTCTGTTTTTACTATTACTTGTACTTAGTATTGTGATGTGATCAGCATGTATGAAATGCTAATACTCATGTATATTGGATCTTCATTTTACTTATAATCCAATGTACATAAGTTCCCGACTTAATACTTAAGATAAAATTTTATACTTATTTGAATGATTAATACTCAGCTCTCTTTTCTTTGGGATTGAGTCTCAACAGTTCAGCTCTTTATTCAGCAGATATTCAGAGAAGTTCAACAGTCACTCCCGAGTAACGCACCGTTCCGCCACCAACTGTTTTGTTATTCCTTAAACACACCTCAGTTGTATGCGACGACGGGATGAGACGTTATAGGTCTCTTAGTAGATACTTACCTTGTTAACACTAATTTAGGATTATCTTTGAGTGTCAATTTGTCCCATCATTGTTTCATGCTCCGCTTGCGCGGAGCGACGAGGGAGAGGGTCCCATAAGCAAGGTTAGGGGTTGCCAGCAACAACAATGACCAAGAGGGGGAGCAACTATGCTTGGGTAGGCTCCTAGGGGGGAGGATCATAACGTTGGGATTGGGATCCAACGGTCTAGAACTCTTCCTCTTGATGTTAAAAGGTCACTGGGATCAGGGGAGGGACGGAGGTGGCTAGCAGGCAGCTGGGTGGCGGTCGATAAGAGAGAGGCCCAGAGGGGGAGGGGGCGTCAGAGGAAGCTTGTTGAGGTAGAGGGAAGGTGAGGGTATGGCTGGGGTTTAGGTGTATTTATAACTCCAACCCAGTCAGCCTAAACCGTTAAGGTGGCAACATTAGGCGACTAGGCCGACAGTAGGGCAATAGGGGGAGGTGCCCTATTAAGGCAGAGGGAAGGTCAGGGGTAGGCTAGGGCACTCGAGGGCTCCCAGCTGCCTCGACGTGATGGCACGGGAGTTAGCTCTCCTGTGCGGTCATCCCGCAGCTCACCATTGCTTGTTTGGCAAATTTTGGGCCATCAAATTCTATTCAAAAATAGACTAACAATTGAGATTCACTCATGCCTCTGTCCGCTATTTGACCAGTAGCGATAGATTCCTGTGGTTTGATTTGGGTAGATTCAAGCCATTGGATCAACTAATCCGACTACCCGGAAGGCGCCGATTTGTTGTCCCGTGTTCAGGTTTCCACGATGAATCGCCCACGGGAAATAAATAAAATTAAAAATTAATAAACCAATTTAATTGATTTATTTCATTTGTATTTTGAATATTTTTCCTTAGTTTTGCATCCAAAAATTTTGAATACTTTCACCCATAACTATTTTGAGTGTGTGAATTTAAAAATACTAAAAATTTACAATCCGAGATTAATTTATTTTTTTCTTTTATTCAACACTATTAAAATAATATGAAAATATTTTGTTGTGATATTTTCGTTTCATTACTCTTTGGGAGTATTTTTGACAAAGTGGTTAAGTCAATAAATGACTTAATTTGCTTTGATAATTTATGTAATGATGCGGATTGTTACAAATAATGTTAATATAAAAAATGAAAATGACTTTCAAAAAAAATTAAGGAGTAATCTTACCCCTCATATTACTTGAAATACCACACATTGCAAATTAATTCATGTCAAACAAAAAAATTCAAACAAGTAATCAGATTACATTGTAACAAAATTACACTATAATTATATTACTCTACCCAACTTTTCTCATTCCAAATAGCCCTAAATGAAATTTGTTATTTAACTAATTGCAAATTAGTTACAAAAGAATTTTAATGATAAATAAATACCAAAATTATTTATAAAAAAATACTTTACTACCACAAAAATCGAATCAAAAGAAGGTCTTGGTTGAATGGTTGGCACTTCTTATGTTGTATCCCTAAATAATTTGAAGAGGTATTAATTTTTTGCTCATTAATAATATTTTGGCAGCTACTTTTTACATTGAAGCTATAGACCTGGGAACAGCGATCAGCCAGGCCAGCAAAAATGCCCCGCAAAAACGCTATATGTAACATAGAAAAGAGGTATCCAATGGTTGAATTATGATCCGAATTTGCATCGCATTATGATGTCGAGGTGCTTGGTTGATCAGAAACAAATTCCAGATGTTGAGTTGATTTACCGTTATGAAAAATCCATTTTAAATCTATCAATGATCAATGGAGGGTTGATGCATGAATTGGTCATCTTTATATATTCTGGACTGAGTGAAGATTAGATATTGAAGTTCCCCTACAATACAGTGATTGTGAGTAGGATCTTACAGTAGTTTACCTTGACATTTGGAGAGTTTAGTGGAAGTCACCGGTAATAATAACCCACTACCAAATGTACCACCGTAACAGAATATTATTATTGTATATTCTCATCGGAGTCACCCCCTCTACCGAGCACTCTATATATTTGTGCATTCGACACTGCAGTGGAATAGAATCATATTTTACCGCATTATTACTACTCATCTCCTCCTTGTTTCTTTACATGCTATAAAAGCTACGGTTCGACCTCTCCAACGACAAATCCCCGATTCCGCACTCAACAATCATCAACTAGCCCCGATAGCTTCAGATCCTACACTCAATCGCACTTCCTATACCCTAAAGAAGCTCCGCAACCTCGATGGAGTCTACGAAAACCAACTCTCGGACCGGCGACAACTCCAGTTCACGCAGCTCCTCGGCATCCACGAAAGAAACACGAGATCTCAGAATTTTTATGTCCATTATCAAAAATCTGATTCACACCCCACTCTCATCAACCAACTATCCTATATGGTGTGCGCAAGTCTTCCAGCTCTTCAAAGTAAACAACTTGCACGGAAATTTAGATGGTTCAGATCATCCTCCCCAAATTACCGATCCAAGGTACGATACCTGGAATGCCACGGACAGAAACCTCATAGCCGCACTCTACTCAACCATATCTCCCTCTATTCTCTCATACATTCTGAAATTGGATACTTGCCATGAGATATGGACCACTCTGGAGAAATGCCTAAAATCAACCAATCGCTCTCAAGTAATTCAACTCAAAAATGAACTTCACAACATCTCTTTGAAAGGTAGATCTACGTTCGACTATCCGTCGAATGTCAAAATGTTGATAGAAAACATTGCTGTTGCGGGGTTCAAACTCGACATATTCGCTTCGCTGAAACTATTTTCACCTACTCCTCTATAACCTCCACATACCACATTCCTAACACCCAGAGCCATAAGTATCAACACCTCCTCTACTCATCCGACATCCACTACAACAACACTACTCAACCAACTAAACAATTACTACTCAACCAACTAAATCACCAATCTCTCGTACCAACCAACAGCCACCGCTCTCTCCAAACACACTTCATACCTCCTCAACATACACATCCCATCATCTCAAACTTCATCACCGCAGACAACATCCTCCTCACAACAAACCCCACCGACCACTCCACAAGCCAAACAGTAGGCACCAAATATCCAGCATCAAAATCCACTCATCCAATGCGGTTAAAAACTAGAAATCTAAAACCCAAACAAACATTCAATTTCATTCATATAACCACCCTCCCAATAGAATCCACTTCCTACAAAACAACAACACAGATAGACCATTAGCGCACAACAATGGCAGACGGATTACGGGCACTAACAAAACAACCAAAGTGGAATCTCGTTCCACCTCATCCTCAACAAAATGTATTCGGCTGGCGATGGACCTACAAAACAAAGCTTAACATTAACAGCATCGCAACTCGATACAAAGCCCGGCCCGTTGCTCAAGGATTCAACCAAAACTACGATGTCGACTATCTCGATACAATTGGTCTAGTGGCAAAAGTGCCAATCATACGGGTTCTTCTTACAGCTGCAACCCATCGCCAATGGCATGTAATACAAATGGAGGTCTCCAATGCATTTTTATATGGACAACTTCAGGAAACAATTTAAATATGGCAACCAAAAGGCTTTGAAGAGCGCAACTAACCTGCTCATGTCAGCTGAATGCACAAAGCTATCTACAGCCTAAAACAATCAACGCGTCAATGATATTCTGTACCGATCCAATGTCTTTATCTATAAATTAGGTCAAATTCCCGTCTCAGAAATTGGGTTCCGGGGAATTTCGATTTAGGGCAAACAAGAATACTAATAGATAGTTTTAATTTTTAGATTAAAGTGTCCTAATTTGAGAGAATTCGGATAACGGAAACTCCCGCTTTATTTTTTTGAATTATTTAAATTGAGAAAATTAAATAAATGTCCGAATTCATCAATTTTAGTGTCATTATGTTAAGTATATTATTTAAAGGCTGCTTTAAAAGTTTCATTAAATTCTGAGCGTTGGTTTGATCTCACTTAATTTTCGAAGTTTAAAACTTCAAAAATTAATTAAAAATAAAATTTTGCTCCGAAATAAAATTTTCAGCGCTAGTGTGTTCGTTATGTCATAACGCACCTCGGTATCAAGTTTCGTTATTTTTGGATGTTAAACGGCGAAAAAATGCGATAAATTTAACTAAGTTGTTTTCTTTATTTTTCCTTAAGAATTCCTTCTGCCCCCCCACCCATCGGATCCTGCGATCGGATTGCAAACAGAGCCTGCAGGTCGCGGAACCTTCCGCACCAGAGGCTCTCCTGCGCTGTTTTGGCACAGGATCGTCGGCACTTGGCCGACCTTCACTTCCTCCCTTTCCTCTACTTAAACCCCTCACCTCCCTTCCTTCTTCCCCACAAGCCCCCTTAGCATCCAGCCTCCTCTCCCTCATCTCCCTGCCCAGCCCACCTTGCCAGCCAGCTGCCAGCTCGCAGCAGCCTCCTCCCAGCCTCCCACAGCAGCAACCAACAGCAAGCACCCTCCCCTTTTCTGCCAGCCAGCCCCTTGCCACTGCCGGTCTCCCTCATGCTGCAGCCAACTCCCTCCATCTCCGACCAGCCCCTGCTGCTCCGGCCACCCCTCCAGCTCTCTTCAACCACGTTCGGCCTCCCTTCATTTTCCCGGCAACTCTAAACCGAGGTATAAGATGAATGAAATTAAGGAAGTAATTGAGGAGAGTTTAAATATTTCCATGGTCTTCGTTATCTTTTGCATATAATTCTCAAATACGTCATTCACATTGTTATTGTGTTCATTAAGTGATAATGAATAACAATACAAATGTTATAAAAATGACTATTATTTCCATTTTTTTCTGCAATTTAAATTCAATCATATATAATAATGCTATAATAAATGTTACTGCTATCGTAGTAACTTAAAAATCGGATTTCAATAAAAAATAAGAAAGTAAAAGAAGAATAAAATAGAAAAGAAGAAAATATTTATTCCTAAGATTATTGGCTAAATACTAATTTAAAATATCAAAATTAAATGCAAATCCAAAATTCGAACTGTCAAGCTTTGGATCCTAAAGAATAAAGATACCAAGTACATGACAAATATTACTTTTTGCACTTTACTGCTGCTTAGCTTCACTTTGAGCCAAATTCATATTCAAGCTTGGTAGGTTGTTCAGAACCAACATAACGTGGTTATTACCGAAAAATGACATCAGTAATATTCGGGATTAGTTACTGGAAAATGACATCAGTAATATTCGGGGTTGTTACTAAAAAATAACATCAGTAACATTCGGGGTTGTTACTGGAAAATGACATCAGTAACATTCGGGGTTAGTTACTGAAAAATGACATCAGTAACATGCGTGGTGGGTCACTGGAAAAACGACATCAGTAACCTACATTTTGTAAAAATACTTTTCGCAGGAAATTGATTATTTATTTTGCGCTATTGCCTTACTTTTCCTGCATTTTATTACCTCCTTACTTCCACTAATCACATCTTTTAAAGTGTAATATTATTGTTTACTGCAATACTTATAGTATTATCTAATTATTGAGAATTCCAATACTAGTATTATTTTCTGTACAATACCAGGTCAGGTACTTCTGGAAGAATACACGCAATAACCCTAATTCTATAATTTTCAATCTTGTTGACAGTTCTCACTGAGCCTGCATCGGGCTATCACATATTCGAACTTACCAACTTCCTCCACAGCAACGGTGTGATGGCCCGATGTCAGCTTAGCGGAAACTGTCCCGGCATTCAAGTGTTCACATATCGTATAATCATATTAAGCAATTTAAGAGAAAATGAAATACATATACAAAAGTCAAGAGATATTTTTCATTCATTTAATATTTCATATTACAAAAATTTCCAATGTTCTTCTTTACAAAGTTCATAAAAAAGGAACTTAAACAAAAGAAAAAATAAAAATAAAAGTAAAAGTAGAACAGCATCGTAGATCCATCGACAATTTGATAATTTATGTTTTAAAGTTCTTCTTTAAGCTCCCCCAGAAGTACCTGACCTAGTATTGTTCAAAAAAATAATACTGATATTGGGCCCATTAATTAGAGAATACTCTAAGTGTGTGACTAACCACGGATTAGCAGATATAAGGATGTATTAAAATTCAATAAGAATAAAGAAATAACGCAAAAGAAATAAACATTTCCTGCAACAAGTGTTATCACAAAATGTAGGTTACTGATGTCATTTTTTTAGTAACCTACCACGAATATTACTGATGTCATTTTTCTAGTAACCCACGAATGTTGCTAATATCATATTTCCAGCAACCCACCAATATTACTGATGTCATTTTCTAATAACCCACAAACATCATTGATGTCATTTTTCCAGTGACTAACCACGGATGTGACTGATGTCATTTTCCAGTAACAACCACAAATGTTATTGATATCATTTTCCAGTAGCTAATCACGAACGTTATGTTAGTTCCGAACAACCAACCAAGCTTCAATATAAATTTTGGCTCAAAGCGAAAAAGCGAAGCTAGGCAACACTAAAGTATAAAAAGTAATATATGTCATGTACTGGGCATCTTTGTTCTTTAAGATCCAAAGTTTGACAGTTCGAATTTTGAATCTGCATTTAGATTTGGATATTTTAAATTAGCTTTTAGCCAATATTCTTAGAAGTAATTATTATCTTCTTTTTCATTCTGTTTTTCTTTCGCTTTTATATTAGGTTAGCGTTATTATTATCTTTTCATTTAATGATAATAATAATAATATATGAAAGTAAAAGACAGAATAGAAATTACTAGAATTAAATTGTAGAAAATAATAATAATAATAAAACGTTAGAATGAAAAATGCCTAAATAAAAGTAATATTCATTTTATAATATTTGTACTAATCTCATTATTAATTAATGAGAACAATAATAATGTGTATGACTAATATTTATATAATAAGGAATATGAAATAATAGTATTAGCAAAATCTCCATTTCCTTCCTTTTTCTTCTTCTCAATTTCCTCCTCTCACGTTGCCGAAAATTAGAGGGAGACCGGACGTAGATGAAGAAAGCTGGAAGTCGAAGTGGGGAGGCCGGAGAGGGGGCTGCTGATGATTTGGAGGGGGCTGAGAGGGGTGAGGACTGCTGCTGGTTTGGAGGGGGCTGAGAGGGGTGAGGGCTGCTGAGGAAGAGGGGAGGGGGCTGCTGCTGTTGAGGGCGTTTGAGAGGGGAAGGAGGAGGGGGACTTGAATAGAGAAAAGGGGGGGAGAGGAAGAGTCGAGTGTGGGGTGGGGCCCTCCAGGCGCATGACTTCTGCCTGGGAAGCGAGGGGGAAGAATTTCTTAAGGAATTCTAAATAATTTACATAAATTTAAATTTTTCGCATTTTTCCACCGTTTGTCGTCCAAAAATAACGAAACTAGATACCGAGGTGTGCTATGATGTAAAGAACACCATCGCGCCAAAAATTTTCGATTCGGAGCAAAATTTTACTTTTAATTAATTTATGAAGTTTTATATTTCAAAAATTAATTGAGATCAAACCGGCGCTCCGAAATTTTTGAAACTTATCGAGTAGTCTTTACATAATATTCTTAACATAATGACACGAAAATCGATAAATTCTGACACATATTTTGATGTTCTTGATTTATGGAATCTAAAAGCTAAGAAAATAAAGCAGAAGTTTCCGTTATCCGGATTTTTCCCAAATTAGGGCACTTTGATATAAAATTTATTCTTATTTATAAGTATTTTGTTTGCCCTAATTTGAAGTTCCCCGAGATCCTGATGTTAGAGTCAGGATTTTGACCTAATTTGTAGAGAAACGACATTAGGTCGTTACAAACGGCTTCACCACCAGCAAGGCAAATCCTTCCCTCGTCCTCGACAACACAACAGCATGCACCTACATCCTAATCTACATTGACGACCTCTTGATTACAAATTCAGATCTAATAGCTCCCAATTCCCTCATGGCCTCCTCACTCACGATTCAATATGAAAAATCTGGGTCCTCTGACAATCTTCCTATGGATACATATCACAAACTCCATCAATGACCCAACGCTTTGCCAAACCACCTTCAACTATCCTCCATACTGCAGGAGGACCACTACACCCCTGCTCCAACCCTTACTACCTCCTCCACACCTAAACTAACATCCAACATTCCCTTCAGCTATCCAAAATTTTACAAAAAATTAGTCAGCTCCCTACAATATCTCACACTCATGAGACTAGACATTAGTCTCATTATTAATCAAATATGTCAACATATGCACAACCCCACTCGAAGCCATTTCGTCCAACTCAACAGATGCTAAGATACCTCAGAGGCACCCTTTATCTTGGAATACACATCAATTCAGGACACATACAATTTCAAGCATATGTAAAATTCGATTGGCTAGCAACCCAGATGATCGAAAATCAACAACTGAATACTGTATATTTCTCGGCAACACTCCTATCTCATTGAGCGCAAAAAAATAAACCACAGTAGCCAAATCATCAACTGAAGCAAAGTACAGGGCCCTAGCCACCACCGCTACCAACATCATTTGGCTACGACAGTTACTAGAAGAATTCAAGCTTCCATAAAAACAACCCACCACTCTACTCTGCGAGAATCTCTCAGCCATAGCATTTGCAAGAAACCCCAAACTAGAATAAGAAAGCATTACAAAAACTTCATTCATGACTGCATTGCCAGAAGGGAAATTGAACTATCTCACATACCAACAAAAGAACAAGCAGCCGACATTCTCACCACTATCGTCGAATTCTGCAAACTTCGCGCCAAACTCACCATACAGACCCCGACGGCTCGTTTGCGAGGGGATATAACAGCTCACTACCAAATGTACCACCGTAACAGAATACTGTTACTATGTATTCTTGCCGGTGATTCCGGTCACACCCTACCGAGCACTCTATATAGTTGTGCATTCGGCATTGCAATGGAATAGAATCATTATTTACCACATTCTTAATACTCCTCTCCTTCTCCTTCTCGTTTCTTTACAGCCAGAAGGCACACAATGGGCTTGCATTGTTTCATATATGTTTGTTGACATGGTAGGACTGTAATCTGTTGAGAAAAATAAAGATTGTTAAGAGTGGGCCGCACTGTAATTTAAAGGGAAATTGTGCATAGTATCCATATCTCTGATCAAAAAATTGTGTTAAAGCTGAGTAATGATTATTTGGATGAAAAATGAATCATTGCCTGCAAATAAGAAAGCAAGTATGAACATCATTATGCATAAAGAAGAATAAGGATGTGTTGACAGAGCTTTCAAAAAAGCAGAAGTATAAAAAGGTAGAATAATAAATTTTAAGAAATCGCTATCACCAAAACTTGTGTTGGAGCTGGGTAATAAACATTTTGATGAAAAATGAATCATTGCCGGTAAATAAGAAAGCAAGTATAAAATCATTTTGAATATAGAAGATAAGGATGTGTCGACAGAGTTTTCCAAAAAGCTGAAATGTAAAAGGTAGAATAATATATTGTGAAACCGCACTATCACGTCTTATTCTGTAAATGAAAATTCGTGATTGCTGTTGCATGCGAATTGTCTCTTGAAATTCTATATTTAGAAATTTATTGTCAAAGTTAAGTTATATGACCATTAGATCTTGAGATATAGCAACAGTGAGAGTTCTAATTGTAATATGTTTAAGAATTCAAAAACCACACCATTTTGTCTGGTAAAGCAGCAGGCAACCATCCATATAATAATCTACTGAATCATTAAGTACAATTTTGTTCGATATAGCCATTTTTAAGGGACCGCATTCATGAATGGGTGGGTGATATGGCAACTAGTGATCGGGTTTGGCTATTATGAAGGGCATTAGATTCATTAATCAAAATAGCTTTGTCAGTGTAAATGTTTTGAGGCTTCAATGATGCAAAAAACAGGTAGAAATTGGGCCAGGTTAGAGGATAATTCTTGCAATTGAGTTTTATAGAGTAAATACAAATGTTTGTGACTTTAAAGCTTTGATCAATTTGAGTTGTGGTAATTTGAGGTAAAAGGCTTGAGGAGATGGAGAGAGAGGAATTCTTGAAATACAAAGAGAGGAGGGATTCAGGGGCTTACAAATTCTGGTTAGTAAAGGCAAAATTGGGATAAGAAAATTGTCGATGTAAAGAAGGCATCATCAGCGATGATCGGTCAAAATTTACAGTTGCCCGCAAACTTAGGAATTACGATGATGGCAACTGTCAGAATGGTCAGAGGTTGCAAGTGGAATTATCAAACTCTGATACCAAGATGCAAACTGAGAAGATAACGCAAATCCCAATAAATTCATAAGCAATGATTTCAGAGACATAAGCATTGGAAATCCTTATTGTTTCAAATAAAAAGTGATGATTAATTCTAGTGATGAAAAAGTGAATAGAGAGTCTAGAAGCCTCAAGTTGGGCTTGAAGAATATTGGGCTTATTCTAAGCACGAGAAACGACTAAATCCCTTATACTTAACATGCAACTTGAAGGCTTATGCATATTCCACTTTCAAAATTAAAATATAGTGTAGTTGTTCAATTTAAGCATTCCAAATTTTAGCAATAAAACAAGCACAAAGTTTCTCTATCAAGAGAACATACCTTGCAATCACATGTATTCTTACACTGATTGTAATCAAATGAGAGTTATAGCTGGTCATCGTTCTTGCTATGCTTTTTCCCTTTTTTTTGTTTCTGCTTCAACTGAGTCAAACCCGGTGCAGTGATCTTTGCATTCCCAATGATGGCAGCGACAAGCTCGGCGTCGGTGCATGCTTTCATGAGCTCCTTCTCACGGCTTGTAACTTCTTGTGTATGATTGAAAAGATTAATAGCACTTTTTGCAGCTGCCACCCACACATAGATAAAATTAAGCAGGGAACAAATTGAAACTATTTATATCAGAACATTCTGACACAATAATGGATATCAAAGTGAACTCAATGGCTTTGAAACCTATTTCAAGTCTATTCAAATCGTATTCAAAGTCGATAAAATTATTGATCATATGTGATTAGGGAAACATATACGAACACATTTCTGTAGCAAGAAATGAGATGTAAGAACAAAATTTATTAGAACAGTACCTTTTCCCTTTTTTGCAGAGCCTGGAGTTATTTTGACTCGATACTTATACATTTGCAATGCATTGTAAGGAGCACATACTGGAACTGCGTATAGTAAGATATCATTCGGGAGAGGATTTCCAGTCAAGAAATCCAAATCATTCAGTTTTTCTTTCTCTTCATCTGCAAGCTCGTTGATACCTTCTTCCTCCATTTTAACCTTATCCAACTCGCTGATAGTTCTATCCAGTTGGCTATCTGAGTACTCAGCACTATCACCATTAGCGTGTTTGCTCCAATATGGTTGCGCTGGGCCACTTTCAAGCGTATGTTCCTGACAATCACGGGATAGGTGCCCTGGTTTCTTACACTTGTAGCAAATTTTGGAGGGTTCAGAATGGTCTGTTGCGGCTGAGAACAAAATTCAATCAATAAAACTCAAGAAAATCAAATCCAAAATCAGTAAGAAAAAAGATAAATGCTGACAATTAAAAATAACAAAACAGAGGCAATTTCACTGGTAAGTTTCATGAGGCAAAAATCAAACTAGAAGCAGAAGCAGATGAGATGCTACAGTTCAGAAAGTTTGCACAGCCTTATGATTGCAAATAGAAAGAAAAGAAGCATCTCTAATTCAATGCTGATCATAATTTCAAAATCTAGAAACCAATGAATAATGAGAAAATTAAAATGTTCCAGTGACTCTTGCAATATGTTCATTTTAGTCATCATCTCTTATATTTGAACAAGAATCAATGACTAAAATGAACAAATTGCAAGAGTTAAACAATCATTTGACAATTATCACGATGAATAATGCTATCAGCAAACAATCAGAAAGGATCGTATTGAGATAATAAATGGCTGATAATGCCATTTATGAAAAAAAAGTACCAGACAAAATACATGGAATACAACACTCCAACAGTAATAAGATATTTTTTAAGTTCAGTCATTCATAATAGCTACTTTTAAAACAACTTGATAAGCACTTATTTATAAGAAAAATAAAATTAATGTCAACAACTTGGAAAATAAAAAAAAAAGTGAACAAAACTTCAAGCACAGCTTAATAAGGATGAATGAAGCGCAAGGCAAATGATGATGCTGTTATTAGCCCATAATATAGTATTTTCCAAATGACTACAATTCTTAAAGAATTTTTAAATAAAACCGTCATCCTCCAAAAACGACAACAACATTAGTAAGCAATGAAGATTTCAACTTAAGACACTATAATACATTTGACCATCATAATCACACTTGCAACAAATGTAATACAAGATTTTCACTTCTCAATCTCAACTGTCCGTGTATCTTATCAGAGAACAATCTCAGCGCAGAGAGATAAGGAAGATTAAAACTTGACTCGTCATTGGGAACTTCTAAAGACACCCGGAAATGTTTCAACTAGCCAAAACACATGGTAACTAACAGGAGCATTATACTAACCGCACTACAATCAGAAGTCTGACTACATTGAAAGCCCTTCCATTCCTGTCTAGGATTCATCCAGTCTTCCATAAATAAATTAACTCCATTGTCTTTTGCTTTACATGTCATTCTCCATTCTCTTTTAAAGAGAGAACCTCAGAACCATAGGCATCACACCGCTAGCAAATCTAGCTTTGCATAAGTAAAGTGTGTTGTCCATTCCAAAAAAAAATCCAGATAGTACAAAACTAAATATTGACCACATCAACTTGGTCTCCACAATCTTTACCCAGCTCGACCACATTCAATGCCACCTTAACAATGACTGATGCAAACTCAACCAAGCCCCGTAATTTCCTAATCAAGCAGCACCATGTGGGCCACAATTAGTATCCCCCAAGATCTTCCACATCAACGGCCATATCGGCACCATAATCCTATAAATGCCTCTAAATCCAAAGTTCCAAGGATTCTTCCATTCTCAAACCCAAAGAAAGACTCCAATCATCAAGCTCAAAGAACTTAGTAATTTTAGCAATCTAATGCACTTAGCAACTTGCCCAATAACTCTTACTAGATCCAGGCCACATCTGATAACAAAGAAACCAATTCAAATCAAGGCATCCTATATTAACAGATCAACCAAATTTGGCACAAATATATAATTGTCGTGCAGACCTATTATATCCATCAAGATGCTGCTGCTAAGAACAGTCCTGATGGCTCCATGAGATGTTACACCACCTCAGAGGACAGAGGGTGGGTCATTGTCCGACTAGCATCTCCCTTCAGGTATCTCTTCACATCATCTTCAAGATGCAGAGTGTCATCATCGCCGATACATTTATAATACACTTAACACTTTTCCTCATTTATTGTTCCATCATTCACATCCTCAGTTAAATTAAGTGATTGTACTCAGCATGTGTGACGTCCCGACGCCGGTTCAGCGAGAACTGTACCGACATCGGGTACTCACATGCCGCAGGATCATATTGAGCAATTTTAAAAGAAAAGGAATACATATAAAAGCCAAAAGATATTTCTCATTTAATAATATTTCAAATTTACAAGGTAGTTAACTAACTTCTGACAAAATTCATCTTCTAGAACACAAGATGAACTTTGAAAAGTAAAATAAAATAAAAGTAAGAGTTGCGCCGCTGATTCTTCTGCCAGTGAAATTTTTTTTAAAACTCTTGTTTAAGCTCTTCCAGAAGTACCTAACCTGGTATTGTACATAAAACAATACTAAGATTGGAATTATCAGTAATTAGAGAATACTATAAGTACCACAGTAAACAATAAAATATTACATTTTATAATAGCAGAAATGTGATTTGCAGAAATAAAAATGCAGGAAAAATAATAAGATAAAAGCGCAAACGAATAATTAATTTTTTTACAAAAGATATTAGCTCAAAGATGTAGATTCCTGATGTCATTTTTTCAGTAACCTACCACGAATATTATTACTGATGTCATTTTTCAGTAACAACTCACGAATGTTGTTACTGATGTCTTTTTTCAGTAACAACCCACGAATGTTGTTACTAATGTTAATTTCCCAGTAATTAGCCACGAATGTTGTTACTGATATTATTTTTCCAGTAACTAACCAAGAATGTTGTTACCGATATCATTTTTCTAGTAACTATCCATGAATGCTATTATTGATGTTATTTTTCTATTAACTAGCCACGAATGTTAGTTCCGAACAACCAACCAAGCTTCACTATGAATTTAACTCGAAAGCGAAGTTAAGCAGCAATAAAAATGCAAAATGTAATACATGTTATGTACTGGGTACATTTGTTCTTTAAGATCCAAAGTTTGACAGTTTAATTTTTGGATCTGCATTTAGATTTGGATATTTTAAATTAGCTTTTAACTAAGTTTCTATGAGTGATTATTATTTTCTTTTCCATTCTGTTTTTCTTTTACTTTTACATTAGGTTAATGAGAGTAGCAATAATACTTATAATAGCATTATTATTATGATAATAATATATGAAAGTAAAAGACATAATGGAAATGATTAAATTTAAATTGCAGAAAATAGAAATAGCAGTCATTTTTATAACACTTTTACTGTTATTCATTATTACTTGATGAATACAATAATAATGTGAATGACGTATTTGAGATATTAAAACTATCATAATTTATCATATGCGAAAGATAATGAAGATAATAGAAATATCTAAACTCTCCTCAATTCCTTCCTTAATTTCCTTCACCTCATACCTTGGTTTAGAGTTGCCGGAAAATGAAGGGAGGCCGAAGCCTACTAGCTGGCCGGCTGACTAGTAGAGGGAGGATTGATGGCTGAGAAGGCTGGCCGGAGGTTGGCAGGTGGCTGGCCGACTGGAGGAGGGCTGGATGTTGGCCGGCTAAGGGGGCCGCAGCAGGAGGGCTAGCTGGCAACGGCAGGAGGGTTGGCTGCTGGAGGGCTGGCAGGAGCTGGCTGCTGACTGGGAAGGGGTCTGGCTAGGAGAGGTTGAGGGAGGGCTGGTTGCTGGCTGGGAGAATGTGGAAGGAGGGGAGTGGGGGGGTTAAATAGAGGGAGAAGGAGAAGAGAGGGGAGGGCTGGCAGGGACAGATAGTTTGCGCCAAAAATGGCGTAGGGCTTGTCTTTTTGGCACGAAACCTGGCGCGGAAGTAGAAGGAACTTTAAAAAAAATACTTAATTTTAAATTTTTCGCATTTTTTTGTCGTTTGGTGTTTAAAATAACGAAACTTGATACCAATGCGTGATATGACATAACGAACACCCTTGCGCTAAAACTTTTCGATTTGAAGCATTTTTTTATTTTATATAAATTTCGGAAGTTTGAAACTTCAAAAGGTAATTGAGTTCGATCCGGCACTCCGAATTTGATGAAACTTTACGAGCAGCCTTTAAATAATAATTTCAACATAATGATATGAAAAACGATGGATTTGGACATGTATTTAATATTTTCAATTTATTGAATTTAAAAAGTTCAGAAAATAATGCGAGAGTTTCTGTTATCCGGATTTCTCCTAAACTATGGCACTTTGATCTAAAACTTATTCTTATATAAAGGTATTTTTGTTTGTCCTAAATTGAAATTTCACAGAGTCCTGATTTATGAGGCGGTATTTGACCTAATTTAGTGATGGGTCGTTACAGTATGTAAATACATGAGATTGCTTACATAAATTTATTTAAATGATTATTTTCAAAATTTTGTTGTTAAATGATTGCATTCAATATTACACACATAATTATTCAGTATTTAAATAATGGTATTATTTGTAGCACATCCGTAAGAGTTGGTAAAAAGGGTGATTAAGAATTTAATAGTATTTATGATAAATTCGATTTTGGAGGATTAATTAATAAGAAAATATTTTTAGAGTTGCATAAACATATGATCTTATGATTGCTAATCTTTGGAAAAAAAAACAAAAAAGCATGTTATCACTCATAAAAATATTATTTCTAAAAATCAAATTGATTATTTTTCTTAAGAAAAAGAGTCTATTTATATTGCAAGAATTATAAAATTATTCCAAATGATTGTTTAATGACTTGGCATGAATATTGCTTTCAGATTTGAAAATTAAAAAATAATACTAAGTCTAAAATATATCCTAAAAATAGATGTTGGATTCTTTAGAAGGGCAATCAAAATATTTTTAGAAGCAAGATTTTAAACTTGAAAAATAAATTTTGGGGGTAAACTAATATTACATGAAGTTTGGTTGCTAGTTACATTCGTAATATAGCTAAAAATATACTTAATGAATTTAAAAGAAGAGAACCTAATAGTAAAGATGCTTGGTGGTTAAAATTACGTGTTTAAATTAAGGATTAAAAAAAAATGCTATAAAAATAATTAGAATTTAAAGAAACATAAACTAATCCATCATGAATCCAAAATATTAATTTATGATGTTAGCATTAGCAATCATAAGATCATATGTTTATGCAACTCTAAAAATATTAATTTATTGATGTTTGCATAAACATTAATAAGAATGCAGCATTCAAATTTTATGCAATAATTAGAATTTGCTGAGGAAATACATATCTATAAACTAGCTTAATTAAAAAGTAAAAAAATTAAAGACTTAAGTAAAATAATTCAAAGATGATTAAAAAATTTATTTTAGAAATGATGATATTCATTATAAATAGATAAATTAATATACTAAGTTTTTTAATTTAAGTTATAGCAATAGACAATTAATATGAGTGAATTTAATAGTTATAAAAATAATATCAATTAAACTTTCGTTCGGTGAGTTAGAAAAGTTGAGATTTGAAATACTTTTAAGATAATGAACAATGAAAAGGTAATAGGATCAGATGATATCCCTATCAACATGTGAAAATATTAGGGTGGTAAAGGAATTTCTCCGCTTACTAAGTTATTTAATGCTATTTTAAGGACTAAAAAGACGTCATATGGGTAGATAAGAAGTATTGTCGTACTTATTTATAAAAATAAAAGCAATGCCCAATGCTTTGCAAATTGTAAAGGAATCACGTTAATGAGTCATATGTTGAAACTTTGGAAGGGTGATTGAATACAGATCACAAAGAGATAATTGTATATCACAAAATCAATTTATCTTTGTGATAAATAAACTCACCAAAGAAATCATACATTTCCTAAGAGGTTTGATGAATAAATTTAGAGAGAAAAGAAGAAATTCATAAACTATTAATGATCTTGAAAAGGCTCATAATAGAGTACCAAAAGAAATTCTTTAGACAGTTTTGGAGTGGAAAAAACAATGTGGCATATGTTGAATTCATTAAAGATATGTATGATGGGGTTGTAACAAGAGTTTGGTCGCAAGGTGACTTGACTAATCATTTCTCATTGCTATTGGATTACATTAAGACTCCACTCTCAACCCATATTTTTTTTCAGTTATGAATGTTCTTAATGAAAACATTCAAGAGGAGGTTCCTTGGTGCATGATATTTACAGATGATACTCTATTAATTAATAAGATTAAATATTCAGTTAAAGCAAAGCAAATTGTGGAGGACTGCAAATCTAAAATTTTACATCTTAGTAGATCTAAACTAGAATAAAAGATGTGTACATTTAATCATAATACGTGCCAAAATTTTGAGGACATAACTATTGACATCCATGTGATCAAGAATAGCAAGAGTCAACTATCTTGGTTCAATTACTCAAGATAAAAGTGCAATAAAGAGCGATGTGATAAATAAAAACCATGTTGTGCGATCAAAAAATCCCACTCAAAGCTAAAGGAAAACTTTACAGAGCAACTATACAACCGGCTATATTACCAAGGCTAATTGTTGGCCAATAAAAAAGAAACTCATAGATAAAATATGTTATAGAGATGAGAATGCCAAGATGGATATACAGGAATACTCAAAATGATTAAAAATAATAACGAGTTCATTCATAACAAAGTTGGAGTGGCTCCAAAAGTAAAAAAGATTAGAGAATATTGTCTAAGATGATTTGGGCATATTTAGCATAGTCCAATCAAATGCCTCTATTTAGAAAATTAAGTATATGATTTTTTCCCATGTTAAAAAACATGAGGATGACTAAAATGGCATGGGAAGAAAACATTCGAAAAGATTTTTTTTCATTTGAAACTTATGGAAAGTTTCTAATTGACTACGGGCAAGGAAACAAAGGGTACATGCAGCCGACCACGCCTGTGAGACTAAGGCTTGATGTTGTTGTACTTGTATGTAAGAGCTTAGCGCATGTATGTAATAATTATGTATATATTTGTAACAATCCTAAATTATTACCATACCCAATTTAGACTAAACGAAGCCATAAATCTTGTTTCATTAAGTTCTAATTGTCATTAGGACCTAACCTTGAAAAATTGAGATCCATCAGAACTCGATTTGATCAATTGATTATTTTATCAATTTATTTGTCCTAAGAAATTAGCTAATTTAAATTGATTTTCAAATCAAAATCTAATTGTATTTTTGAATTTCTCACACCCAAATTAGCTAAGAGTAAATTTTTTGAAGTTTTTGGAGGTCATTTAAGCCTAAATTAGATTTATTTTCATTTAACGCTAATTAATTTAATTAAATTAAATTTAAATCCTAAACTAGCCAAATGGTCGGCAACTTCCCTCGAATCGCGACTGTTCTGCGGTTCTAAAAACTTAGATCAGATGGCATGCGTTCGTCTTCGCTCAGAATCAGTATCCAGCCGTCAGATCACAGGCGCGATCCAATAGCTGCGCGCGATCGGCCATTACGAGGCATCGCATATGAGTCGTAGCGCCTTTTTCTTCGATCCATCAGACGATTGATGACACTCCCAATCCTATTCATCTTCGTTCCCACTTCGCCCATCTCCGACAGCGAAGAATCTTCGTACGCAGGTACCAGAGCTTGTCCCCCAATACCAGGCCACGTCACCAGACCGTTAATTTCCTTCCTGTTAATGGTTAAGCACTCTCAACGGGCCACGAGGTCCGATTAATCTGTTGTACATTAGGAGAGCTAAGTTTCGGGCTTAAGCTCAATTCTCCATGGCCCGTCCACCCAAGCTTCCCTCAAGCTATAAAAAGCTTGGGAGACTCTCTTTGCACTCTTTGAAGCTCTCAATTCCTCTCCCAGTCTCCTGCTTGCTCTGCATTTGCTCCATTTGTCTAGTTGGCCTTCCCTGTCCTCCAGGCGATCCTCCCAGCTGATCAGTGGGCTAAGCTTGGCATTCAAGCTCCCATTCGCCAGCTGTGATCTTCATAAATTCTTTGAGACTTGCATCATCCTCTGAATTTCCTCCGAGCTGAATCAGCTCATTTGGCTTTCAATTTCTTACGATTTCTCCTTCCATTAGTGTCCTGATTGAATGGTTATCCCTTGCAATTAGAGTTAGGCCGTGGCTGTGAGGTTCGACAACGAACCAAATGGTGGAAGTTACTGTCTGGTCGAGGCTGTTGCCTGTACTGCTAAGCAATAACCAGACAATGGAAGTCACCCATTTGGCTATGGGCTTACTCAGGCGGCGATAAGACTCAATAATACTGGAGCCCGAGTAAGGTTCCAACATCCTAGCACTGCTCCCAGTATGTTAGGATGGGGCTTCGCTCTGTCTCGACACACTGAATGCGTCGTGATCAAAATCAAGGCGATTGGTTGTCTCTGTGGAGAAATTAACTGCTGACAATAAACCCTAGAAGAAGGTTAGGGCATTTAGCATTCCAGCATCTCCGGCCTCCCCGCAGAGGGCTTCATGGTGCAATCAGCGCGTCTGGATGCAAGTCGTGTTTTGCGATCAAAATTAGGTCATGAGGTGGCCTGAGTGTCCTAAATTAGGCATTTTCCCCTAACCCTAGCAACCCGTCGTCAGGATTCCTTCGCGCAGAAGATGAGCAGTCATAGGCCGGGTCGAGTGCTGACCCGTGTGGTTTGGAATTGGTTATTTAAATAATTCAAATTATTCGAATTAAAATCCTTATATAAAATCCAATTGAAAACCTAATTCCTATGATTTAATTAATTAGAAAATTTTATTTAAATTAATGAAATAATTTGATCAATTCAAATCCAATTTTAATGAACCTATATACTTTTTGATTAGAAAAATGAGTAAAATCTTAATCAGCAATAAAATTTCACTTTATATAATTAGAATTCTTAATTAAGCCTTAATTACATTAAAAATGAATTAGAGAATATTAGGTTTGATCATTAGCTAATTTTCATAATTAAGGTCTCATTTTTTTTCATTTGATAGAGAACTTAATTATGGAGTTAAAATATTTTTTCTAAGATTAATTTTGTTAATCACTCTAAACCCTAATTAGTGAATAATTTGATTATTTGTACTCTAATTTTAGTAATTAAGGTGTCTAAAGACTCCCTAGTCAATATAGAATTTAAGTATAACCCAAGATTCAATTTTCTAGATTTTATTTTGTTAATCAATCCTTAATGAGCTTAAACCCTAATTAGTGTCACTAAGCTCAATTCTTAACCAATTTCACAGATTAAAGTGTTAATGTCCTTCTTAGATAGTAAGAAATTATTTGGCAACGAGTAAAATCAATTTATAACCCTAGATCTTAAAATTAACTTTTAGACTCTTAATGAAGGGTATTTTGATAATTTTGAGTAAATCTTGATTTGAGTGAACTTAGAATTTTCCAATCTGTCCATTACCCTTAAAATCAATAAACAAAATGTTTAGAACCTTGTTTAAGCTAAATTAAAACATTATTAGCTCCATTGGCCTAAACCTTCGTTTTGCCTAATTAAGCTAAGTAAATCCTAAGGTGAGTAAATGTGGATTTAAAATTCACATTTCCTTTCATTAATCCTTAAATCAATCATAGTAAAGCATCTATATTCAGTTTAGAATTGTTTGGACTTGTGAACTCTTCTTTAAGCTAAACCCTAGTAATGGTTTAGAGATTAGTATAAGTGAACTAGTAAAGAAAATTCACCATTTCCTTCTTAAGCCTATGTTCAATATTCTAGTAGTCTAGTTTTAATGAGTAACGGAGTGACTCAATAGATTGTGTCTTATCTATACTTGAGAAATTTAGCTTAAGCCTTAGCTTTTAGACTTAATGTTTGATTACTTTATTTTTTTATCCTTATTAATAGCATTAGTAATTCCTTGTCTTATTGAGTTTGATTATCCTCAATAAGATTACCTTTAACTTAGTATTTTAGAGAGTCCAGTTCGAGTAAATCTAGACCTTAGATGTTTAGAACCTTGAGTTAAGAGGCTCAAACCCAAGATGTTGGAGTTTAAGCTCTTATCTCTGAATCTTGATTTATTTGATCAAAATTGGTTTGGGATGGTTAAAATCATCAAATAGGATAATGGATTTAACTATTTAACTTCTGTAAATGATACTGTCTGATTTTGAATTTGAAATTGATTAGTTTTAATGTTTAATTTTATAGAGCCATGACTCTGAGACTATACTGGAAAGTATGATATTGAAGATCCTGAGCTTGAAATAATGAATAAATTAAAAAACAAAATATATCAGGAACCTTAATTAGTGCTTAGTTCCTTGATTTGATTGCTCCGATTACCTTATTTTTGAGCCTTATTGCCTTATGCATATTTAGATGAGATATGGGGTATTTGATAAATATTCCATATTAGCTTTGTAAAACATGTCATTATTGCATCTTTTAAATTAAAACTCAGTAAATCAGATAACAGTACAATAGAGTGTCCTAGTTAGTCTGTCTCCTCAGTTCTTGTTGTGATAGAATCGGCTCAGATCCAACCACGAGTGGTCTGGATGATACATGTACGATTCTATAGTTCGGCTCGGATCTAGCCCTGAGAGTGGCTAGATGATACATGTGGAATTTTCTGTTCAGTGGCTATGTTTAGCCAGTTACTACTATGGCAAGCTAGTCTAGGCATACGTCCAATAAAATGATGATTTCAATTCAGATTGCATACAGTTTAGCTCTGTTTACAATTTTTTTTGCAGTTCTTTATCTGCTTTTATATCTATGCATGTTAGGATGCTAGATTTTTAGTTCTGTTGTATACATTGCAATATTTTATTAGTATGTTCAACATGTTTAGTTTTGATCATATATGTTTAAGGATTTTCTCCTTGTACTTGTATTAGCCTTTATATACATATGTGCTTAGCCTTTTCTGCAGCAGCTGAATTGGAGGTATGTTTCTTAACTTATCTCATTTTGTAAAGTTATAAAAATCTTATTTATAACTTCCCTATTCTGTTGAATGCTTGTTGCACTTAAAATGCATAGGTTAATTTGTGATATTTTAAATTTCAGTAATAATTTATCAGCCTAAAATGTATTAGACAATTTCTCTAACACAAGATCTTTTTTTTTTGCTGGAACCTTGACATGTAAAAACCAACATATCAAATCTAGAGCTATTTGAGAATTCTACAACATATGAGAAGCAGGAGCAAGAGGATGATCCTTCTACGTCTACTTAGTTATAATTGTTATTTTGTTTAGAAGAGAATGTTATTTAGGTTTTCATTCTCTTTATTTCGCTGCACTTTGGTTTGTAATAATAAATTATAGTGCTTGCATATTTTCTTATTTTAGTACTATTATATCTAAAATGTTTTACTTTTACTGTCCTTTTTCATACTGCATGGATGTTATGAATGATGGTATCTTTTTACTTATCGCTTTTGCACTCTGTGATGATTGTTTGCTCAGTATAGTAAAGTAC
Organism: Gastrodia elata; assembly: GCA_016760335.1. Taxonomy (NCBI): domain Eukaryota; kingdom Viridiplantae; phylum Streptophyta; class Magnoliopsida; order Asparagales; family Orchidaceae; genus Gastrodia; species Gastrodia elata. The sequence continues at coordinate 1,474,103 of CM028673.1, forward strand.
TCCAAATTATCATTATTATTATATAATAATTTGAGACAATCACTCTTATTCCAGATGTCTAAGTACTCAGCTACTTAGATATCCTGATAGAATTAGTGTGGACAATATAAGTGTCTCTAAGTAGACATTTATGGTGTTGGCACTAATCCAAAGATTTAGTTTGTGATGACCCATCCCGTTGCTAATAATACTTCGTTTGCGTAAGCGGCGAGGTGGGGCACCATAGTTGGCACCAGAGATATATTAATCGACATCCCACAATATTATTTTCAATCAATAACATGCATGACTATAAAAAGTGAAAGCAATCTAGAATATTAATTTTATTTCTACTAAATGACATTAATATGTAATTTAGACATGTATATTTTTTAATGTACATATAATATACATATATATATAGAATGTGTCGAATAGATATGTAAATAGAAGAAAATTATTGCATAATGTTAATTAATATGTTGTGTTAAACAAAGCATCACAAAGTCAAAAATTTGTTCATTATTAGAAAGAACTTAAAGACAAGCACTAATATTGAGAATCATAGCATACCTTTATAGAAATTTTTCACTAAGTTGGACAAGGTTAGAGAAGTGTGAGCTAGAACAATGTTCAATTTAAGTGTCATTTTTGTAATTGGAATTACATTTAAACATATTCTAGGATAAAAGCTCACTTATTGTGACAAACAAAAGCTGATATTTGAGCATGTCAAAAAATCACTGTCAAACAACTTGTGAACTATAGAAGGTAGATGTTCAAGAAGAGCAAAGAAAGATGCATTATCTGAGAAGATTTCTATCCCATCGTAGGGACAATATAGTTATAGTCAATAATAAGAGACAAGTTGGTAGAAGTTGCTTTATAATGGAAAGGCTTGATAAAAAAAAAGCTTTTGGCTCAAAATCTTCCATTAAAAGAGTATTAAGTTACAAGCTATATAGCAATTGCATGAACATATTGCAATGAGGTTCCATTCATTAGTCCTCATCTAACTAAGAACTCATATTGCATAAATGCTTTCTCATTTGCAGCTAATAATAACATGATCGGTTACATTCCTGTGTCATAACCTTACGTGAAAAATGTTGCTTCAAAAAGACAGAATCAATATATAGGGAAAGTTGGAACATATTAGAGAAACTTGGATAGACAAAGGGGTTCAATCATCTGTAATGGATGGACAAATTCACAAAGAAGACCATTAATTAGATTCATGTGCTTTAAAATTTAGATGCATATTTATAAAAAATATTTAATTGTGAAGGGATGCATAAAATTAAGTTCTACATTGCCAACATCATCAAAGAATATTAATTGCAAAGTTGGACAAAAGAGTATGGATCAAGTTATCAAAAGCAATGCACCTGTTGTTAAAGCTGCATGACCTTTGATCAAGGCGCAATATCCATACTTTTGAACTCCATGCATTGTCCACACAAAAAATATTGCATCAATAAATATACGTGCACCTAAATATATGGAGGGGAACAAGATGACATGAAGAGTGCTTTTAAATTAGTGATATTGTTAGATATGTTATTTTCATAAAAAATTTCATTATGAAACATTAAAAGAAGCTTTCCATTTTCAATGATTGTGTCAAGTTAAAAATATTGTCAATATTGGAAACTCATTTTACATCAATAAATATGATGTCGAAACACCTAATGGCATTAAATAAGGGTTACATGAGTGAAAATTGAAACATGTATTATGAAGATGAAGTAAGAAAGGCTAAGTTTGCGAAACTAAAGATTTTGAATAATATATGGCTTAATAATATAAATTATATAATTTGTTTTACAGATCCAATATATGAGATACTGAGGACTGCTGACATGAATGCGATAAGTCTCCATCTTATTATCTATGATGCAAAAGATTTTTATAGTAAAGAGGGTGAAAGGGATTATACAAAGACATGAAGAAACGAGAAAACAAGGTGCACCTTTTGATATGGTTGTGTGTGGCACTCTTGAATCAAGAACAAATAATAGCAACAATCCTCTTCATTGTTTAACAGATTCATTTAATTCAAGGTACTGTTAAAATTATTTTAACAAGCTACAAATTTATCAAATGTTTATTAAATATTCTTTATAATTTTTCTTATCATAGGTATTATAGCTATATTTGATTAAATGAAGCTCTAAAACCATGCAGCATTGAACAAAGATGTGAAAATATCAAATGAGCAGAAGTGCTTACAAAGGTTTTTTTTAATAATGAAAAAGAGCACAAGTGAATAGGGAACTTTTAGTGAACCCTTTTCATATCATGATTCAATTGTTCAAGATGAGCCATAAATGGAAGTGCTTAGTGGATGGTATATGGTGCGAGCTCCAAAGAATTACAAAGCTTTTCTATAAAGTACTTAGCACAATCATGTGAAGGAAGTTCAAGCGCATATTTATTCATCAATTCTCTTAAGAGAAATAAAATTATACCTCAACGAGGAGAAGCTTTGCTTTTGTGTACACAAATCTCCATATTTTATCTAAAAAGATTCTTAAGTTAAGAAGATAATATTTGTGGTTTACCACTAGAGATACAATGACAACAACAGAATATATTGGCACATTTAAATTTGCCAAACTTTCTATTGATGAATAAATTTTAGATTTTAGCTTTTTATGATGGGTAAGAAAAATGTGGTAGTCGGGTCAACAACTAGTGTTGATAGTGATCATAACATAGAGTATGCCAACTCTAAAGCATTAAATTAATTTTATTGTACTATTGTTGCATGGCGCCATGATGCATTCATATAATCACACTATCATATTCTGTTTTTTGTGATAATCAAATCTGTGATGCTAATGATATTTAAATGAAATATTAACATGCATTCAGTGATTATGATATTTTGCATTAAATGTGTAGTGCTGATGATTAATAAATATTAAATATGAATTTATGAACACAAAAGTATTATATCGGAGGGTTTTGCACACAACTTTAGCAATAAAATAGAAAATGTGCCCAAAACATGTCTTGTCCTTCATTTTTGGAGTTTTCTCATGCTGCCATTTCACTATCCAGTGTCGGTGTCTGTGGCCATAGGCTTGCTGTTAGCCAGGGAATTTCTCATAAATGTCTAACCAAGTAGAGCAATAACAGCCACGATCAATACTCCCTCATCATGAGGATCTTCCATGTTTGTTTAATTTTCCTATAACTGCTTCCTAGTTAGAAGTTCCAGGGGCTACTTTAACCCCAAGAGAGACTTTGATCCAGCCCAAGCTCAGGACTTAGTAACTTCACCAGCATTAAACACTCAGAAGTCCCTGCCCAAGAACTCTAGCTAGTACGAGTCCAGTTTTTATTTCTTGTACTTTGGTGCTTTTCCAACCTTCTCTACTATTTCTCCTCTGACTACATTTCTCCTCAAAAAATTTAACTTGCAGCAAATTATATTATAGTGAAACTATCTTAGAAAATATGTTACAATTGATATATGCTTATTTAACTGTCAACCAGCTATAAATGATATCTCTTTGCTGGATTTCTTTATCTTTCTCTAGCATTTTCTTTTCTTTGCAATGTCTGGTTCATGAGGCATATTTAAAAAGTAAACAGAACTTCACCAGCTATCAGGATATAGTTTTTTCATTTTAGCTGTCAGAGTTCATAAGTGAATTTTATCAGTTACCAGAAACAATCTACCTTGTATTTACAACAAGATGACTTTTTTATTTTGCAGTCTCTTAAATTAATAAATAATACAAAAACTTAGAAATTAATATTTTAAATACCAGGAACTTGCGTGAGCAGTTTGCTTGCAACTCCATCATGATCATTTGTTTCTTTCTCCTGTTTGTTGGAATTTCCTGCAGACTAATGAAAGGACTCATTATTCCAAATACTGCAATACCTAGAAAAAGACAAAAGGTCATGCAAATGATACACCCAATTATGACATGTTACTCACCGCAAGTAAAGCCATGCAAATTTTTCGCTCCTCCTCATCCTGTTCTGCATACTTTTCCTTAATCTTCTTGAGTTTACTCCTTTGGCCACGAGTTATCTTTACATCAGCTGGTTTCAAATTATGATGACTGTTATCAGCCAGGGCACTCAACACATTATGTTCATCATTTACTACTTTACTATCGCTGTTCTGGTTTTTCTTCAACTTTCTCCTTTCAGCTTTTGAAACGTAAGGCTTATCTCTACCAGAACTCTTTATCCCATGATGATCCTCAGGTAAAATTGATAGATTATTAGTGAGATCAGAATTTTTATATGATAGTTTTGTAGGTCTAACACCAAGAGCCTTATCAATAATATCATCAAGTTGAGATGAAGTAGAAAGTTTTCCTATTTCATCCATATTAAACTTTTCTCCACCAAACAAGTCATTTGAATGGCCCACCGCATGCCTGACCGTTATATCCAAATAGTCAGAAATTTGGGAAATCGTGGTAGTTGCACTTGTTATAGCATCAGTTTCATGATGAAAGCCTTTATTAACTGTATGCTGATCAGTCCCCAGCATAGGTGAAGTATCTCCCTCATCTATCCCAACCTCATTCATATTTTCTTCAACTGAATCAGACTCACTAATCATCTTATGTGATTCACTTTCCATTTCAGGAGCACCATCATCTTCTCCCCGCACCTTTCTTTCATTTAAATGGGATCCCAATGAGCTCTCATCCAAGCGAAACAAAATTCCAAAACCCATAACAAGAGGGTGAGGAGGCAAAAAGTTTTTTTTTCCACGAATCATAAAGCTACCAACGGTAAGATACTCTCCAGTGGGAGCTGTTTTGCTAACTTGATGAGGGTATACCCACCAAGCACTGGTAACAATCTTTGAGTCCCATGCCTGACTGTGGCATACCTGCAATGTACTCCCAAATCTCAAAATGTTTTAGAATTTTCACCGTTCAAGCTCAAAAAAGTATAAAAATAAACAAATAACTTACTGTAAAGCATCCAGTTTGATTTAAAGTAAGAGGTGGAATAGGGCTGTCAGGTCTGTGATTCTTGATCACGGTACTAGATGCACCATGTAAGTCTGCATGTACATATCTGTCAAAAAAACATATATTATCAAAATAATAAAAAACATATATTATCAAAATAATAACTTAATGATGAGAAGCACACTTTGAAAGAAAATCTATAGCCAGTAAATGGTGACCAATTCATAGAGAAACCAGCATGAGAGGGTGGTGGTGGTTAGGATAATGAGCACATTACATCCAGATAAAGCCGTCAGGAGCCCTTGGTATGAATGAATTTGGATGTCTTTAATATTATATAGGGATTTTAATTGCACTATTACTTTCTATATACAGCCTTAAAATGAATTACAAGATAGATTTTGAAAATGAAGAATTGATTTGAAGACTTGGATTTGAAATGAAAGGTTGAATACATCCCCTCTTTTTTTAAACTAAAATAAGAAGCCAATCCACTCTCATCTTCAAGAACCATTCTTTTTATCTTCCTTCTCCAATTCAAATTCATAACACAAACCATAAACTTCCATAGCCCATCTCCAATTCCATGATAGATCAAATTGGTATCCAAGCCCAGAGATAACATTTCTCAATGCCCTTCTTAGACTTTCTAGTAAATTTTCCACCTTACTCTTCTGTTCAGCCCTGGCTAATCACTATTTTCCAAAAACCCATCATTTGTCAATACCTATCCATGAAAATTCAACAAATTCAAATTAACACTGATTTAAAATTTTCAGATTCTCCAAAATTAAACTATTTTTCAATAACTATTTCTTAATTGTAGGAGATCAGAACAAACAAAATAAAAAAGATCCCAAATCTTATTCTAAGTCAACCAACCAATCCATGTTTCTCTTCTAAGTTTTATCCTCCTCCCTCACAATAACACTAAGCCTTAGTCCCACAAGATGGGGGGCAGGCTACATGAATCCTTTATTTCCATTGTGCAATCAAATAAAAGCCTTTCCCTAAGTTCCAAATAAAGAAGATTCTTGTTAATGGTTTCTTCCCATGTCTTTGTCGTCTTCCTTTTCCTCTTTTAACATGAGCAAAACAAAATACTCAATCTTTTCTAACAAAAGCATCGAACAGTATACGTTTAATATTCCCAGACAATCCAAGACAATAATCTCTAAGCTTATTCACTATTTAGAGCCACTCTAACTATGCTACAAATGAATTCTTTTCTTATTCTATCCTTTCAAGTATACATACTCATCCACTTTAGCACCCTCATCTTTATACACTTATCTTATTAGTAAGATTCTTCTTTGTTAATTAACATTCAGCCCCATATAGTATAGTCCGTCGCATAGCTGCTCTATTAAATTTTCCTTTAATTTTAATAGAATTTTCTGATCACACAACACTAACAGAACTCTCCCATTTCAATAAACCAACTTGGATCCTATTAATAGCACAATTCTTTAATTCACAATTAATTTGAAAAGTTAAGCCAAGATACTTGAACCTCTCACTCTTCTTAATCATGTGATCTTCAATAGTTATATCCTCTAGATTACGATTTCAATTACCTATGAACTTACACTATATATTATGAGTTAAATATACTAAGACAATAACCTTTAGACTATAAAGTAGTTACCCACAACAATAGTTTTGTTTTAACTCATACCTAGTCTTATTAATTAAAAGAAAATCATTCACAAATAACATGCATCAAAAAACCTCCTCTTGAATGTGTTGAAATAAAACATCCATAATTAAATAAAAAAAGATACGAATTAAGAGCAAAACTTTGATGCAATCCAATAATAACAATAAATTATTAGATGATCCACTTTGCAATCAAACACATATTACAATCCCTTTATACGTATCTTTAATAAATCCATATATGCTACACAAATTCATTCTCTCTGAAACTCTCTAAGAATCTTTTTTGGTACTCTTATCATATTGAATAAAAATCTTCTCTTTTCTATGATTTTTCTCCATCAACCCGCGTACTAAAAGTATAGATTTCATGCTAGATATACCTTATACTAAATCAATTTGATTTTGTGAAATCTGAGTATTCTTTTGTAGTCTATTTTCAATCACTCACTCCAAAACTTTCAATGTTGGGCTCATTAACTAAACTCCTTAATAACTTGTTGTATTGAATATCATCTTTATTCTTGTAAGAAAGAACAACAATATATTTTCTCCACTTATCTAGCATTTTTTTAGTCTTCAAAATAACATTAAATAATTTAGCAAGTCAAGAAATTCCTTCCTTACCCTAATATTTTCCCATATCGATAACGATGTCATCTAATCATGTCGTTTTTCCACTATTTATCCTCTTTAAGGTATTTCAAATTTCAGCATTACTAACTTGCCAAATAAAATTATAATTGATATTATATTTATAATCATTAACTCACCAAGTTAATTGTATTGGTACAATCATCATAAAACAACAACTAAATAATCAATCCATCTATATTGAATATATTTATTTTAAAATAATTTTTTACCATCTTTAATTATTTTACTTAAGATACACTTTTTATCTTTTGCTTGTTAATTCTCACTATTCTTATATTTAAATTATTTTTTAGAGTAGATCTTTTTAAATCCTAGAACGACTTGTTTCACCATCAAACATCTTTACTATTACATGCTCTCTTTTGTTTTCTCAAATATATTTTTAGCTACATTACAAATACAACTATCAACCAAATTTAAAATAAAATTGACTACACTCTTAAAATCACACATTCAAAGTTCTAAAATTTTACCCTACAAATATCTATGTTACCTTTTCAGAGGTTCCACCATCTAATTTTATGACATTTAAAATCACCTTTTACTCTTTATTTTTAAAAATTAAACTAATAATCGAAGTTGGGTCATCAAATAATCACCTAAAATAATCTTGCAATCTTTGCAACAAAAAGATTTATTTTCTTTAAGAGAAACTAATAAATATTATTTTTACAGACACTCTTTTATGAATATTAATATGTTTCTCTTATTTTTTAAAGTACTAACAATTATAATATTATAATGAAGAAAGATAAAAAATAATTCTCTTTATCAATCCCTCAAAAACAAGTAATTCTATAAAATTTTAAATTCTTCAGTCGACCTTTTATAACATATCCATTTAAATCATTTCCTATAATTAGTATTTCCTTTTGAGTGTTCCTTAAACAAACTCATTTAAATCATGCCAAAATTTATTTTATATTCATTCAATTATATTTGAGAGACAAACATTTACAATAATAGCAATTATTTATCAATAATAATTTTTGAAGTTATAATTTTATCTTCCAATTTTTTAACTTTCACTATATTATTCTTAAAATTTTTATCCAAGATAATACTCCCATCATTTTTATGATAATTCCTACTAGAGTAATAATGTTTAAAATCTAAAGTATCAATTTCTTTTACTTCTCTCCCACTAACCCTTTTTTCTTCAGCATATAAATTATTTATCCTCCTATTAATCATAATATCTACCAACTCAAAAAGCTTTCCTATTAGAGTGCAATTATTTCAACAACATATTTCCTATTAGTGGATTTGCACACTTTTCACTACATTCAGACAATGCAACATGCCACTTCTAGGGGCTCCCTAACTCTAAAACAAAATTAAGGCATTCATGCAATGAGAAAATTAAAAAAAAATCATACTAGTAACTGACTATCCAAAGCAACTCTCCTCCTTTCCCATCCAAGACTAGTAGCTCGATAATGGTAACGTTAAATTTTTCGAATATCTAAATTTTTTCATCTTTTCTTTCTATCAAAATGATACTCCTCCCTAACTTAAAATGTGCAAACTCTCATCATCTTGTTTAATGTTTCTCCCTCTTCACTCTTTAAACACAAAGAGACCACCACACACAATCCAACTTTCCAATCTATTTCTCCACAAAACCCAAATTCTCACTCCCTAAGAAATCCATTTCCTTCGAAATTCAAACTTACCAACCCAAAAAAAAAGATCATGTTCTCAAGTGCAATGGGACAATAGTATCATAAAGACAATATAGAAAAATTTTATGAACATCATTTAATACTCACCCCCAAAGAATATTGGGCCATTTGTTATTGCGCTTGTGCTCATGAAGGCTCTAAATTTACTACATGTGAATATGCGCCATACCACTCTAATTTCAAGTATTGTTTTAATTTAAGGCATTTATTTATAATTCAAATTACGATAATTATTTTGTTTTCTCTAATAATCCTGACCAACATAAAACTACATTCACACATAAGATGATTTCTATGATTCCCACTCTCATTATAGGTTTCCTAGGTCATACCATTAGAATGTTGATAAGGATTATGCTTGTGACACCCATCACTCTCCTACCACCTTTAATTGAAATTTCCATAATTTTACGCAAACTTTTGAATTATTATGAGGTAGCATTTTAACGAGTAAACATCTTACCAATGTAATGACCTCTGTACATTGCAGATAAATGCATAAGGTTGAATTTGATAATTACAAAAAATAAAAATTTTGATGCACAAAAGGCATTTCAAAAACCATATATCTCTAAAATAATAATTTTATTATGAAGAAAATTCCTTCTAGGTGAAAATTTTCTAATATCTGCTCAAATGAATACAAATCTAGATCACCACTTAGGCTTTCCATTGACCCCTAATGGGTGGTATACATAGACATAATGTGTTTAGTTGAAATAAAATAGCTCCTTTGAATTTATTAGAATTGTTGTATAATAAATATTATGCTGTTACACAAAAAATAATATGCATTTTGCATCGTCAACAATTTTGTTCTAATGTTGGCCCAAATACTCGCAAGTTCTAATTTCATTAAATTTGGTAATTTTCTAAAAATTAACAAGCAAAAATGTTCATAATAATTTTAAATTTTATGCCTCTTTAATGCAGCATATATGGTAAAACTCTAAAACTGAAAATAACAACATTATGCAACGGTTACACATGTTTACTTTTAGTTTTATATATATATATATATATCATTTTCAATATGTTAAATGGCTTTATTGCTTTAAAATCCTTTGGTTTTTCTTATTTAACTAGCATGTTGTAACCCTCTTATACACATTGTTTGAATTTATTTGTTAAGCTTTCAAAATTGGTGTTCACGCCACCCAATAGCTTTCAAAATATAGTATTATCTTAGGATAGGTATAGTAGCTGCTGAATGTGTTTATGTACTATGCACCATATTGATGAATTATGTTAGTTCCATTGATCATTATTTAGGTTTTGTTGGGTTGTTTAAGGAAATGCTATTGAAGAGAATTGATTATATGTATTATACCAATCTACGACTAAATTTAATATAACATGACAGCACAATTATTCTTTCAAAAAAATTTATGCTAAAATAATGTTCAAAAAAACATTAATCCATGACTTGATCCAAGAATCATTAAAACATCGAACATTACATCATTCGAACATATAAATATGATCTTATGAATCCCCGTAATAATCAAGCTAGCCATCATAAAAGGCTTATTAACTTAGAACACCTTCAAATTCACTAATAAATACCGAAACTTCACAATATTACCTCTATAATGATTGTCCTTGAGAAGATGTCAATAATAGAGCACCAACTAATGATGAGTTAGATTTTAAGGATAATCATGAACACATATACCAAGAGCATGCTATAATGTGTGCATGATAGGAAATGATTCATATATTCTCATCACAACATGTATTTATAGTATATAAATACATTTTCATACTTTTTAATTAGTTAATCTTGAATTTTACATTTGAATACATACTAATAATGATCGCCAAGAAGGGTAGTAGTACTGAAGAAGATTGATTTTATTTTCTTAATCTAGATTGTATTATTTGGTGCAATTTTTAAGTGTTGATTGGGGCATGCCATTGCAACAAAATTGTGCCTTTTAGAGATGACATGGAAAACCTGCACAAACATCAAAAACCTTCTGGTATAGGCACTGCTACATTAAATTCATGTGCGGCAGTTTAATATATCATGAAAAGAGCAAATGCACTATATTACAACTTTTACCTTTACAATCAAGGGTTATTAAGAGACTGTACGAAATAATTGAGATGTAAAATAACAAGTTTACTGAAAATATAGGTGTTTGGTTAACGAGATTTAAAATACACGGGAAAAATTTATAGGGATTTGGAATTACAAAATAGCTCAAAACATGGCATTAGAATCCGCTAAAATTAAGTAAATTCCAAATCATCCTTAATTTCAAGCATGAAAAAAAACAAAAAATACACCACTACGACGAAACCTTGCATTCACATTGATCCTCATCAGATCCTTGCATACAGATCAATCCTCGTAAGAGCCAACAAATCTCAACACTTCAAAGGTCAGGAGCTCTCTTAAGCTCGGAAGTCACTTCACTCTCTTACGCTTACGCTAGATAGCACCGCTGCGCGGCCTCCTGAGGGACATCACACATCATAGATAATAGATAAGAGGGGCGTAGCATGCACTATGAGCGGAGCGCCCGTCGCATCAATATCAATCCCGCATTGATTACACATAATTAAAATACCCCCATTCACTATAAACTTCACAATTGAGTGTCAAGAAAGCGCTTCTGCACAAATTTCATTCTGCATTAGCCGGTCATGTATCCCATTATACCCCACTTATAGTGTCATGATTACAATGAATCTGCCTTTAGATCCCGTAATAACACTAAGTTTTCCCAACAAAACTTTCAAATATACTTCCCAGGCTGACGCACAAACCTTTCTCTAAAGCTTGCATGAATTGAGCAACCCTGGTGAAATTTGTGATTGTAAGTTCAATTGATGCAATAAATGTAATCTCATTATGTTGACACAACAGGTGAACCAAAAATCAAGAAATAAAGGTTGCACCAAAAATTGTTTACACCATTACCACATCATAAAAAAAATTTGTAAGAGTTAGATGGCCAACATAAGAGAGTGTTATGTCAATCCAATTATAAAATTCGATTAAACATATCTTTCTTTGTCTTAACATTTTTTACACTTTAGGATTCTCCTGTCTATTAGTTAGTGCTTTCGAATACTATCATTACAGTGTCTTCCTGAGTGATCATACTTGTCTCATAAGTAACGACTTGTTCTTGTTCTTGTTCTTGTGTGGGCAATTCAAACATAACATTGATATTAATGGTTACCAATGGCAATGGTAAAACTCTAATTCTTCCACTTAATTCTCCAAGCACCTCCCAAGCGAGATTTCTTCTTTCGACTACAAACTCTTTTAACTCACCCTTCTTGTTGAGCTTACCTAAAAAGTCATCAGCAGAAGAGTTATTAGTGCTGCAATCGCTAGCATTACACTAATAGGCAATATTTTGCTTATCATTCTCGAGTTTCTTCGCTCAATAATGCAAGGGTTGATCAAATAATTTTGCTCAATTATGCTCATCTTAATTGATGAACTACATTCAAATACTAATAACTCATAAACACGTGTCCTTTTCCCATATAATAAAGCATTGATGGTTTCCCTTCAGTGTGATCTAAGCACTTTCCCCCAAAAATGTTTCTTTTCTTCTACCAACTTTCAACGTTAAATCGGGCAAACTCATTGTGCTCATCTCCAGCATATCTCTGCCTAAACGGCTTCGCTAGCTAGCAACTTCTTCATTCAAGTATTTTGTTGCATTTACAAGTAGGGCAACCATTGTCTTTGAAGGCCTCTTCATCATGCTAATTTAAAAAAGTGACCCTTTCAAACCATGAATGAAAGCAAGCTGAGATATTAGTTTTTCCTCATTAAGGATATATTTAAAGCAGTAAATCGAAACACATAATCCTCTAGTGACTCTCCTTCATTCTTAATTGACGACAAGGCTTGAGATAACTCAAGCAAGTTCATCATGATAGAAACTCATGATACCTTCAGACAATTAGAAATTTAACCATGTAGATCATGACCCTCAAAGAATGGCGGTACCCCTAATCTCTAAGCTAGTTGAGAAAATTTTTTGTGCTTGCTTGTTCTCTTCCCAAGAATCATTTACTTAATACCTTTGTTCTTAAATGAAGTAGCACATATGTCCTCTACAAGAAATCTAATATAACAATTTCACCAAAACATTAATAAAGGAAGATGAAGTGAAATCCTCACCTCATTTGTCCTGGGTTGAGATTATGCTCAATCATTCTTGCCAAGCTAGCAAAATGATCTGATAATTGTTGTGCTGCTCCTTTAGTTAATACAGTATGCATAAGTCGTATTACGGCAAACGGTCACAATATTGCATTCACTACTTGTGGCTTGCTAGACCATATCATCTCTGTTCTTAGACATCGTAACGTTCAGCTAGAAACAATTTTTAGCATGCCTCACAAATGCTAAACCCATGTTTTTGAGTGTTAGTGAGTGATTGGTGAGCGAACAAAAATGTAGATCGTAAAATTATACAATCCAAAACTTATAAAATGCTAGACAAAAACAATTACACCACAAAGTCAATGGGACCGGAGATTAATAATACTTTGGTAAGATTGTTGATGTCCACTTTGAGGTGAAGTATACATAAATCCTAGAATGCAAAATAAACTTGAAAAATAAAAAAATTTCCTCAAGTTCCATGTGAAATTTCAAATTAGAGGATAAAGTTCCCACCTCAAGAAGGGTATTTATAATACCCAAACTATGGCCTTTGACAATTGATAATGTTAAAGTGTTCTACCTCCATCGGATAAGCATGAAGACACTTTACTACAGTTATTGAACCATCGATATTTGGGAATGGTTGGCTAGTGAAAAGATATGTTGCTTGAACAAAATATAGTATGTCTTAAAACCGCAAAAACTTGGTTAAACTTGTATCGTGTGTGGACTGAAGTTCAAGATACTTAGGTTAATAACTGAACAATGATGCAATTGATCCGAAGGCTGTTAAGAGTTAGTCCAAAACCTAGATATCAGCCAAGAGCTATGTTTTTTGAGTCATTTTTAGATTTTGCAAAATTTTAGACAAAACAAATCCTCACGCAAGAGATGTATGGCTAGGATTCATTAGCAAAAATGCATATAACAGTTGGTCTGTTTGAAATTTTGTTGGTAAACACTAAAACTTAAAAATTGTGGTTATCTTTAAATCATCCAAATTTCTTACAAAAATTTCACATATTATATACACCAATATTTTATGTTAAATATAAATTTTATAACCTTAAAATTAAGTTTAAAAATTTTATTCTGAGAAATTTATGACTAAAGATTTTATGAAATCTTCTACTAATTTGGAGTAACATAAACCTTTGTATAGCTCATAGCAATAAGAAAGCCATCTCTATCAAATACTTGACCTACCTTGATCAATCCTACATCAATTTGAGATTTTAAAAGGTCTCAACTTTTTTTGCAAACGACTTTCACAAGTAATTAGTTAACCAAAATCCTTCTTCCTAAATTTAACTTTTGATTTATATAGATTTTAAAACAAGTTTATTTTATAATAAATTGAAATTCATCAGTTCAAAAACTATCCTGCTGTTTTTTAACATTCATGTATGATTTTTTTTTAAATTTTGCATAAGCTTAAGCATTTACTTACGTAGCCATCCCAAAGCATTTAAGTCATACTAACACTTTTTCACCTTTCATTATTACAATAGAACATAACTTCGTGTATTGCACAAACTTCGTTGTCACTCAAACATAAACATTGATAAAAGAAATAATCATTATCGAGAGACTATGCATTGATTCGGTACAAATTGTGTGTGAAACAAATTCTATCATTAAGCCCTATTATATAGGAGGCACCTACCTTTCAAGTAAATTGTTTGTCGAATTTGAATTTACACAAATGTTTATTTTGTTTTCATTAGGTTATAAAGTTCTATTACTTGTTCAATATATATATATATATATATATATATATATATATTAATTTTTTTAATTTATTTGAAAATTTTATAAAAAAGGCAACTTCTATTTTAATCATGATGGGATGGGTAACTTCTAAAGTTTTACTTTAATTTTAATTTTTTAAAAATTGCAATAAACCTCATGGGATACTTATAAATCAATTGCTTTTATGGCTTCTGCTTATAAACATATGCTGAATAATGAGGCAGTTTCTATAAAAAAAGTTGAATTATAGTCATTTGTAATGTCCCTAATAAAATTTGCAAAATTTTTAACTTCATACATATTCATTTATTTTCAATAATTTTAAAAAAATAACAATTTTGCCCCTCGTGGGCATTTCCAAAATCTTACATCAGTTGGTCCTCCATCTTTTTCTTCCTCTCTGCTCCACCTTTATTTTTCCAAAATTCTAAACCCTAATGAACTTCTCCTTCTCCGATTTGTAGTTGTTCATTGCCTCGGTATGGAGTGATAGTCTCCATAAAGTGGGTGTGAGGTGTGGCATGATAGCTTGCACCTGTATCAAGTATCCATGGTTTTGTTTTCAGCGCGGCAACATAATGCGAGACAGAGGATGCCTGCAATGATAGAGATGGATGCATGGAAAGAAATTGAGCAAAATTTTGCCTGTGATAGCAGTTTATAGCAAGTGATAGAGGAGAAACCTCTATCGCCTCTCGTCCATGCCCTCAGTAATTTCTTGTTCTTGGATGAAATGAGCTGGCATCTGAAAAGATCTGAGGCTGATGGGGATGGTGGATTTTGGTAGCATTGGCGAGGGGGTAGACATCTGAGCTGAGGAATGAAACTCATAGTACATCAACTCATGATTGATGAGTACTCTGGTGAACTCACGAGAGGAATGGGGTCAATGTGTCCTTTAATTGCTGCAGCGAGTGAGGCGTATTCTGGTTCAAGGCCGGTTAGAAGGCTGAGGATCAGTTGCTGATCTGAGATGGAAGATCATGCGATGTGAAGCTGTTGAGTAAGAGTTTTGGCATGCTGAATGAATTCTTGCATCTTCATATTGGCTTTCTTCAGGCTCTTAAGTTGAAACTCAAGTTGTTGCAATTGAACTTGAGAAGTGGATGCAAATGTTGTGAGGACCCGGTGCCGAGTCAGTGGGAGCAGATCCAGCACCGGTTTCTTGTGGGATAAAACAACAAAAGTCCTCTAGCCACAGGATCATATTGAGTGATTTAAGAGATAAATATATAAACATCAAACATAATTCTTTTATTCAATAACTCACACGTCTTGGATACAAAGATTAAATAAAATAAAAGTTACAAACTTTTTTTTTAAGTATAGAGTCAAAAAGAAAGTAGAAGATCAACAGGAAGCAGTATCAGCACTGCTTGGTTCTTAGCACCTTTTTTTAAGGATGAACTCTTGATCTGGGCACATTTCAAAAGTGTAGGCATTTGAATACCAGTTGTGAAAATAAGTACTGATAGATGTCATCTTTACAAATGTTAAATAATAAGCAAAATAATTATTCATTTGACAGGAAATAAAAGCTGTACGAACTTATCCCTACAAATCTGTTTTAATTGCACTTGAAACTTAGCATAAAAATGATTGCAATCACAAAAATAAATATATAATTTTAGCGTTTGATATCTGAGGCAAAATAAAATTTTTTTGAGCAAGTACAAAATCGAGGAAAAGGGGGTTCATTTTTGTGTTACATATCCTAACTTCCCTCTATACCTGCCCCCTCAATGGCTTATCAGTATAGGCTCCTTATGACTTCCGATATCAGACAACCCCGTCCTAGCAGTTGTCTGATTGGGCAAAAAGTATAAATCAACATGGAGCCATTGCTTCTCACTTATCCAAACTTGTTCATATATCATTTCATGTGACTTTAAAAAGCACTTTTATCAAATTTGTGCGATGCTGAGCAGAAAAGCATATTTAAACAAGAGTAATAAAAAGACATCTGATACCTTATTCTATAAGTTCAAAAGTTCAACAGTTCGGATGAGATTCGCTCAATCTGCATTTAGATTTGGACATTTTTTAAATAAACTTTTAGCCAATGTTTTAAGGAGTAATATTTATTTTTATTTCGATTATGTTCTTCTTTCATTTTCTCATTATGATTGAAGTCCGATTTTTAAGATACTACGATAGCAGTAATATTTATTATAGCGTTATTAAGTCACTGAAGATAGCAATTATATTAATATATAATATTATTATTATCATTATTTTAATGATCATAATAAAACAAGAATGAAAGAAGAACATAACAGAAATGACTGTCGAAATGAAAACGCTTGAATTGAAATAATAGTCATTATATGTATTGTTTCTCATTATTGATTAATAACAACAATGCTAATGTGATGACATAATCTTATCTTTATAAAGATAATAAAGTATACATAATAATAAAATAGCAAAATAACTTCTCCACTTTTCTTCTCCCTTTTTCTTTCTCTTATATTTCTCTTCCTACCTTTAGGACTAAAATTGCCGGAAAACGAAGGGAGGTCGGAGTGGGATGGCTGGCCGGGATGCTGGCTGGAATGGGGTGGCCGGACGGCTGCTCGCTGGTTGTTGGCCGGCTGAGGGAGGGCTACAGCAGGAGGAAGCTGGCTGCCAGGTGGCCGGCTGCCGCTGCAGGAGGCTGGCAGGCTGGGAGGGGAAGACTGGCAGGAGGCTGGCTGGCCGGAGGAGAGAGAGGGTTGGGCTGCTAGCTGTGGGAGAGGTAGGAGAAGAGAGGGCTGTGGGAGGGAGAATATGGAGTGGCTGGGAGGGGATAAATAGGCGAGATGAGGAAGAGGGGGTCAGCCCACTTGGCTGACAGCCTGCGCCAAAAATGGTGCAAGCAGGCGGAAGGTTCCGCTGCAGGCTCTGTCGCAAGGCAGAGCCTGCGATCTCAGGCAGGAATCGGCGAATGGGGATCGGGCGAATGGGGGAGAAAAAGGAAAGAAGGAAAATTAAAACAAATTACGTAAATTTAAATTTTTTATATTTTTCCACCGTTTTGCATCCAAATACAATGAAACTTGACACCAAGGTGTGTTATGATATAACGAACACCCTCGCGCCAAAAATTTTCAATTTGGACAAATATTTTATTTTATATTAATTTTTGAAGTTTAAAACTTCAAAAATTAACTACGATCAAACCGACGCTCAGAATTTGATGAAATTTTTCGAGCAGCCTTTAAATAATATACTTAGCATAACGACACTGAAATTGATAAATTCTGACATGTATTTCAATGTTCTTGATTTATTGGATTTAATTAATTCAGAAAAATAAAACTGGAGTTTTCGCTATCCGAATTCTCCCGAACTATGGTGTACTTTGATCTAAAAATTATTTCTATCTAATAAAAATTTTGTTTGCCCTAATTTGAAATTCCTCGGGGTCCTGATTTCTGCGGCGGGATCTGACCTAATTCGCAATGTAACGACATTGGGTCGTTACAAATGTAACAGATAATGCATTCCACATTATTGCAGCAGATTCTTTCCTAATAACTTTAGCAAATATTTTCTCTGTTAGGGCAGAAATGAGCCGGCTAAGAATCATTTGATCATGTTTAAACCAGGTGATATACGTTGGGTTCGGTAGGGTCGTCGTTCGGTAGAGTAAGGTTAGGCGCAGCTTGAGATCAGTCCAAAAATCGCAACAGTTCGTGCACTCTGAAGATCGGGAGAAACTGTGATAGCCAGAGGATGTAGTTGGTGCCATCGAGTTTGACAGGAAGGAGGTGGTGAATTATTGTTAGGGTTGGAGGACCGGCGATTTGGGTGGAAGAAGAAAGGGTGTTTGTAGAAGAAGGATCCAGTGACTCCATGAAGAAAACAGAAAACTCACCAAGTTACGCAGCAAGGGTCGTGTGCTCCTCCATCGCGATTGGCATCTAGATGGAAGTCGCACTTCTCGTCTGGGCTTGTCACCTCTCTTATACCATGAAAAGCTCACGCCTATTTTCAGGAAAGCATTTCTTCCCTGTTTGATAAAGAGAAGCGTACAAATATATAAAGTTAGCGGTAGAGGCTTTGTTTGAGCCGTACACCACTAATTGTGAAAATAAAAAAGACGTAATAGAAATTAGTTATAAAAATAAAAAGAACAAAATTTATTTATTTAACAATTCTCATATGTATGTTGCATCAAAGGATGCCCATACATAACATCATGAAAGTTTTCCTTCTGTGTTACATCATCCTATACCCACTAACATAATCTTCAGCCCCCTAAGGAATCACAAAGCGCACCCCCCCCCCACGACAGACGGCAACCCCAAACAGCTACCTCCTGCATTCCTTAAGCTGCAAACGGACTTCTCTTAGCCCTTTACCTTCCTTGTGCAGCCTGCACCAAAACAGCCATCATCTATATTACATCCCCGCTCCTTAACCACCAAACAGTATTCTTACTTTCCATAGTTTCTACTAAAACTGCCAGCTTTTTTTAAAACCCATCCCTTTCTGTTTCCCATAATCAAAAGAGTCACCCCTACACCTATTCCTTCTCAAATCCCAGTCGTTGCTTCTCTTAGCAACTAAGTCGCTCAAAGTTTACCCAGTAACATAACTCTTTCCTATGAAAACTCTTCCAAAAATTCCAGCCACCAATCAGTTCAATATCGTACTCCTTCCCTAAAAATCCCAAAGTTCACTCTAAGCCTGCATCCCATCTTGTCCTATCAGCAGTGATTTCCTTCTTCTCCATAAAAACTACTAGCCACAAGCATATTCCTTCATAGCTGGGTAATTCCTCTTTTTTCAACAACCGATCATCAAACCAACTCTTCATCCTCCAGCAAACATTGTAACCAGCTGTTCTTGTTACATGAGAACAACCTTCCTTTCTCTACCCAAACTGACGGCTACATCCCTCTAAATCAAGATTTCAGCTTCAGCCCGTCTTTTAATGATTGTAGTCATAATCATCAACTCCAGAGCTCTAAACTTACCTCTTTCTCATCATTATGATTGATTAACCTAGATATCATTGATAATTTTAATCATTGACAAACCAGCTACAGATGGAAACAATTTTTGCATGTTTTCAAGTGAGGTAACAATCCAAGAGACATCACTGATTGTATTTATTTCACTTTGCTGTTGAGAATCCTACCAGTTCCAGGTTTAAACCTGAGCATGCAGAACTATTTGGAAGAGAAGTAGAATAGTGTATCCAAACCTTTCTTAAAAGCCATAATATCCAAGAAATAAAAAATAACTATTCTGCCAAAAAAAAAAATGTTCATACATCAAATGAATGTTCATTAGCAAAAAGAACTTTTTATGCACACATTAGTAAGTGCCAAAGATCAAAAACCCTAGCACTTGGAAAATTAAGCTTCAGCACACCTAACTATATGACACCTTTCTAGCATTCGCCAGTTACACTCAATGCCTAGGTTTTAGAAAATTTCAATGCTAAGGAGTCATGAATAACAGTATCAGGAATTGGACATATTCATTTGAGACCATCTAAAATTCTTAAGGAAGTTTTGGATGCTTAAAAAACTAACCACTGATTACAGTCTCAAATCTTACAAATTAATGAAATTATAGAATACATTTTCTCAATAGCTGATGTTTTCCAAAACCATATAATGGTGATGATGCTCAGATGCATTTGAGAAAGTAGAGAGAAATCTCATTTAAATCTTGAGATGATGGAAAATAAAGTTTAACAAAATGCTTATTTCATTTATATACAAAAATAGCATATAGAGTGCCCCAAGTTTGGCTCTATCATTGTTGGATGAGTTATTGTTAATGTTGAGTTTTTTAAGTGTGATGCTTCTTTAAATGGGTTAGATATCAATCACTTTCAGTTTGAAATCAGTGAATTTTCCAAAATACACATCATTTCCAACAATTTACAAAATAGCTTCTTTCACCTTTCATTTAATTCACATAAATAATTAATATCTGTCAGCCTCGAAGGAGCAAGGCATTTCAATACAATACTGCACTCAGGTCACTTGTATTTCTCCTAAAACAAAAGTTCAACGTAAGTATAATCATAATCCACATGCGTATATGGAAATTTCAATTTGCAAACCAAACATGTTTCCAAATCAACTATACATTCATTGATAGAAGGCTGCCCGTATGTGACTGGTTTGAAATTTTGATGAATTAGATAAATTTCTTTTTTAGAATGAAAACATGAAAAACATTACATCATCAGGACAATGCACTTCTAAATGCAACATACTCACATATCTCCTTTGGACATATATCGCTTGACTATCATCTCATTCTGTTGAGCATCTCTACCGCTAATAATTAAATAGTTTTCACTACTGATAAACCAATTGAATTTCTCAAACCAATGAACTTTGCGCATGTGAGAAATTGCAGCAACTGTCTTTTCCTGAAAAGCAAATAAAAAACAGAGTTTAAATAATAGACATAGTAAGAGAGTCAAACAAAATGGTCCTTTGGGTTCTTAAGAGCATTTTAATGTATTAAACAACATCAATCATTTGTACCAAATTAAATATTAGAATTTAGACCATCCATTTTCCTTGAAGGTTGCAAATTATTGAACTTTATTAAATGAGTGTAACTTTCAAGTCATGATTAAAATGAGCGAGATTTTCAAGATACAGGATGAAAGATAAAGACTACTCCGACAACAAAAAGGTGATACCTGAGCAAGTTGGAAGCGTGTCTTTTTCTCAGCTGCTTTGAAAGCTTTCTCATGTGCTGTTAGTGTTTTTTCTTGCTTGAGCTCCTGTTTTTTCTTTAGCTCGTACCAAGACCGAGCATTTGCATGAGCAGATAGTGCTAAATCAACTTCTACCTAAAATAATTAAATCAGGCAACATGCACTTACCAACAAACATAATGAAAATCTCATTCGAAATTCGTACTAAAATAGTCACATATAAATAAGTTGAAAGGATTGATACCTTTCATTCAATCATATATAAATACAATGCAATAGCTATAGAGCAAGAAAGGAAAACAGAAACGATAACACAAAAGGTCCAAACTAACAAATAAAGGATAAATTCCACATATCCTTACAATTTTATTAGATGTAAATGTGATAATGAGCACATATGGGTAATATATCCATTTCTATTCAGCAATATAAAGCAGTTCAATGGCATGGCCTGATATAACAAACAATTAAGGGTTACCTTGTCTACAGGTGAAGTTTTTTCATCTTCGTCCATTTCATCCAAGTTGTTGCTCAGTAACAAAGTAATGCAGTTTCTTTCAAGGTAGAGTTTGTCTATGAGACAAGCAACAGGATTTCCAGCTTTCTTCTCCTCCTTCACCATTCGTGCAAGGCCATCCCAAGTCATACCTTTTGCAAGAGCAACACGAACAGCTAAGATGGCAGCATCTACATCTTCCAAGTTGTATTCTATTAATTCTGCCATTTTAATACAATGGTTCACTTCTTTCTTCAGCATGTGTACACGGTTTTCCTGCACCAAAGTAATCAGATGTAAGATCACTTTATAAGTGCAATAGAACATGACAATCTCTAAGTATAAATTTAGCTACATTAATATGCAAGCACGCAACATTTTAGGAAAAGTTAAAAGCCAAGTTCAACGGCGTATTACATTTGATTTCCGATCAGTTTATCACGCTAAAAGTAGCATAATTAAAAAATAACTAGAAACGTTGCAAATATAAAATAAACATCCTACAAAAGTTCTACAACCAACACATTAACACCAGAAACATTGCTGTCAAGGCCACCCACAAGACAAAAACAATATACTGCACCAAGAAAATAGGCTGCAGCAACAAAACATAACAAGCATCATCAATTGCATAACTACCTTAAAAGGGGTCGCGCTACATATAATACATAGGACACAAGGTATTACATGTTTTTAGTAAGTAAATTGACATAAGCTCCATTGATAATATCAATATGCAAAGTGTGAAGGATTCAATTAAATCCCTTTGGCTCAAAAAGAACTACAACTTGGAATTCCTTGTCAATTATCTCACTTGGAATTCCTTGTCAATTATCTCAAATCCATGCATCACAACCTCTCTAAATACAAATCCCATCTACTGGTCACACATTCCATTGTATGAAAAATTGAATTGAATGGGAAATATCGGTGTCAAGTCCATGAACCAGAGCTAGATAGATATTCACAAGACACAATACTAAGCAATCCATAGATGGAAGATAAGATTGTTTATAATGTTTAACAAAAAAAAGCTAGCTTGCTATCAGATATATAAAAACACCTACAATAAAAATATGCACTCCTTTTTTAAGTAGTGGTTATTTTGTTCATTACTTTGTTTCCATCCAATTTCTTAAAGTGGTTATATTGCTCTTACTTTTTATGTAAATTAATGCAATCACAAGTTTAGAACTAAAACAAAAAAACTTAATGTCAGCGTATATATGAAGAATTGGTTGCTGCATAGCCATTTACTAAGAGGTTTAATAGAGAAGTGTAAAGAGAAAACACTTTCTTCTTATTGATCTTAAAAAAGCTTATTTATAGAGTAACAAGAAAAAATTTTGGGGTGTTTTGGAGAGAAATTAAATTTGTTGGGCATATATTGATATTATTAAAGATATATAATGGAGCAGTAACATTTAATCATAGGGTGGCTTATCTATTGACTTTTACTATAACTATTGGATTATATCAAGGCTCTGCTCTCAGTCCACATTTTGTTTTCAAATGACACTGTTAATTGATAAAACAAGAGATAGAGTTAATGTAAAATTTGAGTTATAGAGAATTATTTTAGAATACAAGATTTTCATCATTGTAAATCTAAAGCATATAATATGAAGTGTATATTTAAGTGTAATAAAAGCCATAATCTTAATAATACAACTGTTGAGGACCATGTCATCAAGAAAAGAGAAACAATCAAAACACTTCATTTTAATTATTCAAAGAAATGGTGAAATAGAGTCATGTGATTAATAGGATCCAAATTGAATGGATGAAATGGATAAGCACTTCTAGTATTGAGAGATCAAAAAATTCCACTCAAAATTAAAAGAAAATTATATGAGGCTGAACGTTGGCCAACAAAGAACTTGCCAATAAAATAATTGTTACCGAGATGAGGATGCTAAATCAGATGAGCAAATAAACTCGAAAGGATATAATGAGAAACGAGTTCATCCATAGCAAGATTCTAGTGGTTCTAATAGTATATAACATTAGATAATGTCACCTTAGATGGTTTGAACATATTAAGCATAGATCGGTCGATGTCGCTATTAGAAATATTGAGCATATAAATTTTTCCCATGTTAACAGGCAAAAAAGAAGAACAAAAACAATGTCGCAAGAAACCATTTGAAAGGGTCTTCTTTATTTAGAATTTAGGAAGAGGCTTCCATTTCATCATGCACAATGGAAACAAAGGATTCATGTAACCAATACCACTTTGAAGGACTAAGGCTTAGTGTTGTTTATGTTGTTATCGCAGGTTGTTAATTAGACTGCAGAAAAAAGTTTTATATCAATTCTCATTGCAATGTACAACTCAAATATAATTAAATTCAGTAATAAAGATTTAAAACTACAATTTTATTACTACATTACATCAGATATGTATGCAAATGTAGAATTGCATTTTGAAGTTCTTGCATTAAACAAGCATGGTACTCGGATGCATGTATATGCGAGAAAAATCACATAATGCGACAACATGACTACCTAATTATGTCAAAATATTCTTGTATTTTACAATGTCCTATGAGCCTGATGAGTTTGATAAAACACTAGAAACTTGTGAATTATTATAATAATATCCATATTCTATTTAAACTTAAGTTCAACATGCACTTCCAAAATAATTCATGTAATATATGAAACAATTTCCAATTTGCCAAGTATTGCAGAATAGACATGTACTTATATTGCATAGATGAAAACAACAAAAGATTGTATGCATAAGTAGGCGCCATAAGTGGTGAATCCTCAAGTGCAATGGAGTGGCATTGGAATGAACCACAAGGCAATTGCAATGCTTGGAGTAGTTTCTGAGGTCAGATGAAAGCTTTTTGGGGATCGTTTGTTAGGCTATAAATATCCAAAAGATAAATTATGTTACGATGATGTTGTGTGTGCATGTGTGATATAGTGGCTGGAAGGCAAATGGGTTGTGGCGATTATGAGTAATGAGAGAGAAGTTGTGAATGTGAGCTGAAAAATGCTCTGAGAGCTTCTGAAGAGTGATATTTACTAGTATCTTTTTCTTATTTTTTATCTTGAAATTCTTCGTGATGTGGCTCCATAGATTTTTTCCAATCTTGAGATTTTTCACATAAAATCTATATTTGTGCTTTGTTTCATTTTCACCCCCTTTTTCTTTATTTTTTGCTGCCAATTAGCTTTTGCTTCCAGATATGTTAAAGCCGATGATCCCTCGATATTTATGCTGCTACATTATCATCGGTGCTTAGACAAGGACTAAAAGGGAGCTCAAATCCTTAACATGAAGAAGAGGATAGCATACCGTACTCACAACAAAAAGCACAATTAAAGACAATATACATGTAGTCCAGTGAGATCTATTTATGTTCACAGCCGCATATAGATGAAATATTTCACTAAATTTTATATTCATGGTGTATAAGCATTTATTTCTTATAAAACAAGTTGATGTACGCAAGTTTATATCAAAAGAAATGCAACCGCTTGTTATTAAAGGGCTAGACGTGGGGTAGATGCACGCACCTAGAAATAATCTTCTTATCGAAGCCCACCTCTTCTCAAAAAATCTAATGATCTTAAGCTTTAATCACCAAGACAAACTTCTAGGAGGCGTCTTTCTCGTTCGTGTATTAGCTTGGTGTGTCTTGGATCTTCTTATTCACCTACTTTTATGGTCATTGAAGAATGTATATTTGTTAAGAAATTAGGTGCTAATTTTTGACATATTTGGGTAGTCATGTAAATAAATTACAAATCAGTAATTAGATGTCTAATTTTGTTAAATTTTTTACTTGAATATGAGAAAAATATATGTAGCATATCTTCAAGTTAAGTATATGATTCATGTTTTCTAGAGAAATTAATTTTCATAAACAGCAATCTCAAGATTATTTTCTGATGATACAAACTTAGTATTACTACTTATTAGAGCATAACTAGGCCTCGTGTCTATAGATAGCCATGTATTATATGGAGTATTGATATATTCCAGTAGTGGTTCTCATTCTTGCTATATACAGCTCTCTCTTACTCTTCTTTTCTGATTCTGAAATGGAATCAGAGCAATCTTGCTCACGCAACCCCAAAGCAAGACCGTGGAATCTCCGATCAATCCTCACCACCGCACACATACAGCTACGCCTCTTGCAATCATTGATCCCTCTTAAAACACCGATCCTCCCTGTCTAAAACCAGTTCAATTCACACAGCCTGCAATCTCCAATTCTTCTCAAATCACCTGATTTTTGCAAAATCCACCTGACAGCCCTCATTCAAATCCAAACAACAAGAATCACAGTGGCATCATCCACCTCTAGCCCAGCAACCAGCACCTATGTTCAAGACCATCAAGAAACATAAAGAAATGACAATACCACCCACCCCCACCTTCAATCTTACATTCTTAATAAACAATATCAAGAACCTAGTTAATAACCATCTCATTGCAAATAATTCAATATGGCACATGCAGCTCCTTAATTTATTCAAGGCAAACAATCTACATGGTCATTTAGATGGCTCCTTAAAAAAACATCCCACGTCCATGACAGCACCGGTAACCCCATCCACAACCCGTTGTCCACCATATGGAGCTTCATCAGCTGGAATCTCATCTCTACATTCTATTCCACCATCTCCCTCTCAATTCTCCCTACATAATCCACACTGAAACCTGCCAAGAAGCATGGCAAATTCTTGAACTAAGACTCCAATCAACAAATCGATCCAAAGTGATTCAGCTCAAGAACGCTTTGCACAACATTCACCAAAAAACATATGATAATGACAGCATACCTTTCGAAAATCAAAAAGATCGTCGACACAATTTAAGCAACTGGTTCCACCGCCAAACCAGAAGATGCGAGTCTTTACACTCTAAACGGTCTACTGGCTCAATATCAAGCCTTCAAAACATCAATCTGCACAAATCTGAAACCCATAAGACTCAGACTACCTATACTCTTTGTTTTGTAACTAAAAAATAAATCTTCAACATGAAGCAAGTCGTGATCTTCAACATGAAGCAAGTCATGATCTTCAACAGCACCTGCAGCCCCCGCTCCTACAGTACAAGAGGCTGGCGACATGGCTGGCCATGGATCAAGAACAGCCAGCAATCGTAATAATCACCCTCGTCTTGCAACCGTGGACTGACCAACCTGCAACAAAAGAGGCCACACAACCCTCGACTTTTGGCATCGACTTGATTTATCCATCTCAAGACAATCTACACATCTCACAGCCCTTAGAGTAGACAGCCACATAGACAATAATTGGTTTCTTGACTCCGCCATCTCATATTCATATAGCGGGCAAGACAAAGTCACTATTGACAACGGTCAATCCTAACACTCCAACATCGGCAATGGCCTCCTGCCCACTCCATCTTGTAAGCTCACACTATCTCAAATCTTACACGTACCTCAATCTCAATTTAATCTTATTCCTGCCTATAAACTTGCTACTGACAATATTCTATTTCCTTGGATCATATCGGTCTCTGTATAAAGGATCATCAATCGAACACAACCCTCCTTCAAGGACGCAGCCGTAACGGTCTCTACTTTATTCCACCTGAGCCACCACCTCCCGCCAGCCGTTCATGCTAGCTTCTTCCAATGCCTCACTCGATTCATCCCTCTCGCATCAACGGTTGAGCCATCCGCTGTCCCAATCCATCACCATCTAGCTCAGCAACATCCGCATATCTCCCTACATAAACAACCACTCATTTTATCTTTAATGTATCATGAATAACATCAATGATTGTCTTTCCCTACTTCTAAAAACCATTGTTATCAATTGTTAGAATTAATTCATTCCAATTTATGGTGTCCGACCCCCAATTTATCCAATGAAGGTTATCAATATTATGTCTTTTATTGATGATTTCTCTCGCTTTGCTTGGGTCTTTCCAACGAAACAAAAATATGAAACAACAAATCTATTCATTCTACTATCACGATTCATTGAAAGCTAATTTCATTGTCAGATCGAAATTCTTTGTACCAATAGTGGTCATGAATATTGCAATCACCACCTGTGAGGGCCTCGACGCCAGTTCAAAAGAAACCGTTCCGACGTCGGGTGTTCACTTGCAGCCGGATCATATTGAGTAACTTGAGAGGAAAATAGCATACACATACAAAAGCCAAATGATATTATTCATTTATTTCAAAGTTCACATTACAAGGTCTTTTCAGCATTCCTCGTACAAAAGTAAAAATAAAGAAAAAATAAAAGATAAACAAGCAAAAACAGCGCCGCGTAGATCCATTTGCAAATTAAAAATTTTAAGCATTAGGATTCTTGCTTAAGCTCTTCCAGAAGTACCTGACCTGGTATTGTACAAAAAATAATACCGGGATTGAAATTCTTAGTAATTAGAGAATACTCTAAGTACAGTAGTACATAATAACATTTACATTTTTAAATGATGCGATTAGCGGAAGTAAGGCGAAAATAAAATACAGGAGAAAATAAGGTAATAGCGCGAAATAAACAATTCATGCAACAAATATTATTTATCAAATAAAGATTACTGATGTCATTTTCCAGTAATCTACCCCGAATGTTACCGATGTCATTTTCCAGTAACAACCCCGAATGTTGCTGATATCATTTTTCCAACAACAACCCTGAATGAAAAGAACTGTTGGTTTCTAACAACCAACCAAGCATTAATGTTACTGATGTCATTTTCCAGTAACCCCCGAATGAAAAAGAATGTTAGTTTCTAACAACCAACCAAGCTTCAAATGAATATGGCTCAAAGCAAAATACGCGAAGCTAAACAGCAGTAAAAGTGCAAAATGTAATACATGTCATGTACTGGGTACTTTTGTTCTTAAGTTCAAAAGTTCAACAGCTCGAATGAGTGACAGTTCGCTCAATCTGCATTTAAGTCCCCAATATTTTTAAGTTAGCTTTTTAATCAACTGACTTAGGAGTTTAATTTCTTCTTTCATTCTGTTCTTCATCCGCTTTTGAAGTTCGATTGATTTAAGCTGCTATTAAAGCAGTTATAATTATTAAAATGTCTTAAGATTATGATCATAATACTGTATAATGACAAAGTCAGAACAAAAATGTCTGAATTGATAATTTAGGAAATAATAGTCATTTATAACATTTGTATTATTGTCATTATTGATTAATGACAACAATACTAATGTGATGACATAATCTTATAAGTATATATAAAAAGCAAAATAACTTCTCTTTTCTCCTCTTTTTTCATTTCTTTTTCTTAAACTTCTCTTCTTACCTTAGGATTAGGATTGCCGGAAAACAAAAGGAGGTCGGAGTGGGTGGCCGGACGGCTGGCCGATGGCTGGCCAAGGTGGCGGCAGCAAGGGGCTGGCTGGAAAGGGCTGTTGGTGGCCGTCGAAGGATGCCAGAAGTTGTTGGTGGCTGCTGGAACTGCTGGAGGGGACTGCCGGGGGCTGCCGGGCTGTCGGAAGCGGCTGGAAGGGACTGCCGGGGGCTGCTGGGCTGCCGAAAGCTGCTGGAAGGGGGCTGCCAGGCTGCCGAAAGCTGCTGAAAGGGCTGAAGAGGGGCTGGCCGGCTTCTGGAAGGGCTGAGGAGGGGCTGGCCAGCTACTGGAAGGGCTGAGGAGGGGTGGCCGGCTGCTGGAAGGGCTGAGGAGGAGGGCTGGAAGCTGCTGTCTAGGGTTTAGAGGAGGGGAGAGGGTTGTGTGAGGGAGGAGAAGGAAGGGGGCCGTTTAAGTAGAGGAGAGGAGGGGAGAGGGTGGTCGGCCAGGTGGGCCGACCAGCCTGCGCCAAAAACGGCGCAGGCAGCCCTACCTGGCGCGGAACCTTCCGCGCCAGAGGCCCTGTCGGGGTGAGTCGCAGAGGGAGGGGGCGGGGGGGAATAAACGGAGGAAAAGAAATTTTCTTTAAAAGGAAAATTTAAAATAATACTTAATGTTAAATTATTCGCATTTTTCCACCGTTCGGCATCCAAATACAACGAAACTTGGCACTGAGGTGTGTTACAATATGACGAACACCCTCGCACCGAAAATTTTCGATTTGGACAAATATTTTATTTTTAATTAATTTCTGAAGTTTAAAATCTTCAGAAATTAGCCACGATAAATCCGGCTCTCCGAATTTGATGAAACTTCTCGAGCAACTTTTAAATAATATACTTAACACGTCAACACTGAAAATGACGAATTCGGACACGCATTTCAATGTTTCAATTTTTAAAATTTAAAAATTTCAGAAAATTGATCAGAAGCTTTCATCTTTCGGATTTTTCTCGAATTAGAGCACTTTGATCTTTAAAGTTGTTTCTATCTACTGGTAGTTTTGTTTGCCCTAAATTGAAATTCCCCGGGATCCTGATTCCTAAGGCGGGATTCTGGCCTAATTTGTAAAATAACGACTTTGGGTCGTTACACCACCTTCCTATAGCAAACCAGCATTCACTGTCAACTTTCTTGCCCCTATACGCAACATCAAAATAGCATTGCCGGAAAAAAACATCGCCACCTCATCGAAATAGCTCAAACTCCTCGATAGCGCCAACCTCTTAACCACCAAAAATAAAATACCCTACGAACTCCTCCATAGTCAAAAACCCACATACAGCCACTTTCGTGTCTTTGGTTGCACTTGCTGTCCACTCCTCTCACCTACAAGTTACTCCAAAATCACTCACAAAACCATCCCTTGTATTTATAGGCTACTCACCCAATCACAAGAGCTACCGTTGTTACAAACCTCTCACACATAAAGTCCTTATTTCCCGACATATCCATTTCCTAGATAGAAAACCACTTCTCCTCAAGCTTTCCCTTCTTAGTCCCCTACAACATCATCACCTGCCGAACTCCCCACCTCCCAGCTTCTGATCTCTCCGTCTATTTTCATACCACCCTCCACCACATCTCCAAATCTCGCTACACCTGCAATCTTATCTAACCCTTACCACAACACCCTCCCAGCTCAATCCAACAATCCCACCAAGACCTCCCAATCACCACCCTCACCTACACACCAAACCAACTCTCCACTCCCTACAAATTCATCCCACAACTCCAAACCTCCTCCTTATCCAACACACCCCATGCTCACCCGGTTCAAAACCGACGCTATCCAACCTCAACACATTCCAATCGGTTCTTCACCACCCAATCAACACCGACAACTCAACCAACCATACAGCCCGATCCCACTACCTATCTTCAAGTCGCTAAAGACAATCATAGGAAAACAGCCACGGCCGATGAAATCACAACCCTCAAAAATCAAGATACTTGGGAATTAGTCACACCAAATTCAGCACATACAACCCTCGATTGCAAATAGACATTCCGGACTAATTACAATGCTGACAGCTCTATCTCTCACCACAAATCCTGCCTCATGGCCAAGGATTCAATCAAACATGTTAAATAGACTGCTCAAAAATTTATCCCAATTGCAAAAATGTCCACAATTCACATCCTCTTCACCACAGTTATCCACCACAATTGGTGCTTATTACAGCTCGACATATCCAATGCATTTCTGCACAGGTCTCTGAATGAAACAGTATACATCAATGTAACGACCCAAAGACGTTATTTTGCAAATTAGGTCAAATTTTGACGCTGACATTAGAACCACGGGAAATTTCATTTTAGGGCAAACAAAATTACCAATAGATAGAAGCAATTTTAAAGATCAAAGTGCCCTAGTTTGGGAAAAAATCCGAAAGACGGAAGCTCCCGCCTTCTTTTCAGAATTATTTAAATTATAAAAATCAAAAACAATGAAATACGTGTCCGAATTCATCATTTTCAGTATCTTTGTGTTAAGTATATTATTTAAAGACTGCTTTAGAAGTTTCATCTAATTCTGAGAGCTGATTTGATCGTGGCAAATTTTCGAAGTTTTAAACCTTAAAAATTAAAATAAAATAAAATTTTGCTTCAAATCGAAAATTTTCGACGCGAGAGTGTTCATCATGTCGTGACACACCTTGGCGCCAAGTTTTCGTTGGATTTGGACGCCAAACAGCGGAAAAATGCGATTAATTTAAAGTTTAAGAAATTTTTTTCCATTTCCCCTGCTCCCCTGCTTCCCCTGTTCGCCGATTTCTCCGCCCTTCGGCCGACCCAAATAGCAGAAACCTGCGATCGCAGGCTCTGTCCCATGACAGAGCCAGCAGAGACGGGAGGTTCCGCCTGGCCGCCTGCTACCTTCGCTGATTTTGGCGCAGGTTGGTCCGCCCTATTGGCCGACCACCCCTTCCGTCCGCCTCCAAGCAGAGAAGCTTTCGCACCAGGGGTTTTTGGCGCACGCCAGGCGCCATTATGGCGCTAAACGGCGCACGCCTTTTACGCCCCTCGCCTCCTACAAATACCCCTGCCTCTCCTTCTTCACCCACAGCAGCATCTTCTCCCTCACAGCCTTCCCCTCCTTCCAGCAGCTTCCGACAGCCAGCAGCTTCCGACAGCCAACGACAGCAGCCTCCATCTCCTTCCAGCAGCCGACCAGCTCCTCCTCAGCCCTACCAGTCTCCGGCAGCCAGCGGCAGCCCCCTCCAGCAAGCCTCCCAGCCAGCAGCAGCCTCCAGCAGCTCCGACAGCTAGCAAACAGCCAGCCCACTCCTTCCAGTAGCCTCCAGCAACCCCCGGCAGCCCCCAACAGCCAGCTATCAAGCCGCCAAACAACTCAGTAGCCGCTGCTAGCCAGCCTCTTGCCACTACCACCTCGGCCAGCCATTCGGCTACCCCGTTCCAACCTTCCCTTGTTTTCCAGCAATCCTAAAAACTAAGGTATGAGAAGTTAGAAATAGAAGAAATTGAAATGAACGCTTTCTTACTAACCTTATATGCATTGTTATACAAATTTTATTAGTCATTTGCATTTTAATCATTCTCATTAATTAATAATGGAAACAATTCAAAATGCTATAAATGACTACTATTTCTATTTTAAGTATTCTTTTCATATCTATCGTTACTCTTTTAATACAGTAACATTATTATAAAATACGAACTTAAATCATTATAAAGAAAAAGGACAAAATAAAGAACAAATGTAAAAAAATCACGAAATATCGCATCACTTTTAAAAGAGACTAATCTAAAAAAATATCAGGGACTTAAATGCAGATTGAACGAACTGTCATTCATCCGAACTTTTGAACTCCTTAACCTAAAGACTAAAGGTACCCAGTATATGACTTGCATTACATCTTGCATTTTTCTATTACTGCTATGATTCGCATATTTGCTTTGAGCTAAATTCATTTGAAGCTTGGTTGGTTGTTCGGAACCAACGTAATATCATTCGGGGTTGTTACCGGAAAATGACATCGGTATCATTCGAGGTTGTTACTGAAAAAATAACATCAAAAACATTCGGGGTTGTTGCTGGAAAAATGACATCAGCAAAATATTCGGGATTGTTATTGGAAAATGACATCAATAACATTTGGGGTTGTTCCTAGAAAAATGATATAAGTAATATTCGGAGTTAGTTACTGGAAAATGACATCATCAACCTTCATCTTGTGATAATTACTTGTTGCAGGAAATTGCTTGCTTATTTTAGCGTTGTTGCCTTACCCATCCTGCATTTTATTTCCATCTTATTTCTGCTAAACGC
The DNA here is from genome assembly GCA_016760335.1 of Gastrodia elata. NCBI lineage: Eukaryota > Viridiplantae > Streptophyta > Magnoliopsida > Asparagales > Orchidaceae > Gastrodia > Gastrodia elata. Next base: position 1,507,721 of record CM028673.1, read on the forward strand.
ATCTTTATAAAATAATTTGTTATTGTGTACTGCTGTACTTAGAGAATTCTCTAATTACTGAGAATTCCAATCCCGGTATTATTTTCTGTACGATACCAGGTTAGGTGCTCCTGGAAGAGGTTAAACAAGAACCCTAATTTTCAATGGATCGATGACGGTGCTGTTTTGCTAATTTTATTTCTTTTTTTTTGTACGATGAATGGCTTTGTAATATGAATTTCGATAAATGAAAAATATCTTTTACTTTTATATGCGTATTCTTTTTCTCTCAAATTATTCGATATTATCCTACGGTAAGTAGGCACCCGATACCAGAACGGCTTCTGCCGAACCGGCATCGAGCCGTCACAATTAAGCAACTCCCAGGCTTCACCGATCCCACTAAACCTAACCATGCATGTCGATTGAAAAAGGATCTATGGATTAAGAGTCCCCTCGCCAGTGGTTCTCTGTCCTTACCGAAATCCTCACATCACAAGGATTTACTCAAAGCAAAGTCGATCCATCACTCCTCATCTATGATCAATCAAACATCCGTGCCTATCTACTAATCTATGCACACAACCTGCTCCTCACCAACACAAGCCATGAATTTCTTCAGCACACTATTCGCACCAAGGAAGATCACTTCAAAATGAAAATTATTGGATTCCCATCCCAATTCTCGGCATCTCCATACATTCCATAACACATGGCATTCATTTATCCCAGGCAACATATGCTACTCAGATTCCCCAAGACGCCAATATGTCCAACTGCAAACCCTCCCCTACATCAGCAATCCCCATTGGCAACTCCATAGAGGTATCAGATCCATTACCTGATCCGCCACTCTTCCGACAGCTAGCCGGTGGCCTCCAATTCCTTACCATCGCTCGTCCAGACGTCAGTCTCACCGTCAACCGTATCCGCCAACACATGCATCAACCATCGCAGCACCATTTCTCTCAACAAAAATGAATTCTACATTATATCAAAGGCCCTCTCCGGTTCGATCTACCCATCACTTCAGTTCTAGAACTTCACGCATATTCCGACTCGGGTTGGACAAAAGACTCCAAAGATCGGAAGTCTACAACAAGATTCTGCATATTTCTAGGCAACAACCTTGTTAGTTGGAGTGAAAGAAAAGAACACACCGTAGCAAGATCTTCCACAGAGGCCAAACATAGAGCCCTTGCATCAACAGTCACATAACTCATATGGCTCTGCCGACTTCTACAAGAGTTTCATCATCCACAATCCAAAGCTACTAACATCTACTACGATAATGTCTCTGCAATCTCCCTCGCAAACAACCCATTATTTCATACTCGCACAAAATGTGTTGAGGTCGACTGCCACTCAATCCGAGACAACGTGAAGTACAACGAAGTCACCATCCAATACATGACATCTAACAAACAGACAGCCGACGTCCTCACTAATCTTCTCTCAATCTCACAATTTAATCATCTACGTGATAAGCTGACAGTTCAAAACCTCTCCGTCATCTTACAGGGGGGATATTAGAGTATAAACAGGCCTCATGTCTATAAATAGCCATTGTATGAAGTATTGATATATTCAAATAGTACCTCTCATTCTTGTTGTATACTGCTCTCTATCTTACTCTTCTTTTCTAATTCTGACAATACATTTATAAATAGTTTAGTTAGGTTTTTTTGGTTCATTGTTCTTGATGAGCTAAAAGTTACTAGCTTCAGGAATATGTCATACGTTTACATACAAGAATAGCAGATTAATTGTTATCAGCAATATGATTATATTTATCCATACAAAAATAGCAAATTAACAGCACAGCATTGGTATAACCTACTAATTTCTTTTTCTGAAATAAGCAGCAAAAAGCTGAGAAGAACCACTTTTGCAGAAATCAGTGGAAACAATTAAATAACATTTGTTCAAGAATAATAATGTTCATCCCTAATGCCTAGAACCAGCAATAAAGTTTAAACTATCAATGTGAAAATAAGAAAAACCTGGTCCGTGCGTATTTTATTTAGCTTATGCATGGCAGAATTCTCTTTTGATCTCTGCTGCTGTTCTGATCGTTGGCCTTCAATCTTACTATAAAATTCATCTAATGCAGAATCAAATGTCTCAAATTCCATGCATTCTCGTGACTTAAATTGGTTCAACAAAATGGGGCAAAACTCATCATATATCTGCAAATTTAACCAAAAATTATAGAACAAGTTATCTTTGTTTAATCATCAGCATTAACATAATCAAAGAAGCACCTAAGAACAATGCAAATTTAATAAAAAAGGATGACTATATATATGTATATATATATATATATATTATAGAGAAATTTAATAAATAACTCAAAAGTTTGATCTGAAAATTTCTCATGCAAGCACAATTCTAGAAAAACATGGAAATTAAATAGCTGTTCCTTTCCAAAATTTAAGACTTGCTAGCGATTTGATTGCCTTCATCAAAGAAAAATAAAAATTAAAAGCATGCCAGCTGAGAGATCAACGACTATGTTGATAATGAATGTTAAAGGCCTGGAATCTATGAAACAAATATAGGAGATGTTGATTTAAATGCAACAACAGCATGCAAATATATCTATATATATATATATATATATATATATATATATATATATATAACTTTTCAAACATATGACCACCATGACTTGTTTAAAAAATTAAAAAAGTGAATGATTCCTAATTTACACTATTACAGGAGTGACAGTAAGAGAAAAAAAATTATCAACCTTGTCTGCACCAGACTCTTGGTTCATAGATCCCTTCATATCACAGACTTTTTTCTGCATCAAAATATAACCTCCGGGTACGGTTGGTCCGGAAATAACATCCAGTAGCCAATCTTCAAACCTTGTGACAGCTTTCCCTAAAATATCAATTGCCCCCTCATCAATTTTACCATCATTGCCAACTTTCATAATTGGTGAAAGACCAGCATCAAGTAAGATATGCTCAGCCAGTGCAGGACCATAGCTTAATGCCTGACCAAAAATTGCTTTCAAGGAAGTCTTCTGAGATTGAGTATCATCATTAGCTTTCTTATTCTTTCCTGACAACTTAGTGGTGCTATTATTCTTATCCTGCTCTAATAAATTTTTGTCGCCCTCAGTAAAGTCAGATTCTTCAACACCATTTGATGATTTACAGTGAGTAAGAGAAAACTTTAACTTAATAAGGTCAGTCCTTTCAAAAACTCTGCAAGCTTCAACCGGATAGCGATGGCGAGACATGATTGCAAGACCCTTGTCATCATCTCTGAGGTAAATATAAGGTTTGACATAAAAAAGAGATTACGTTCATTAAGAGAAAAATAGCCTTCCGCCAATTTAAACTCAGCAGTTGGCTCTATTTCACAACAATATCACATATCTAACAGATATGTCGAACACAGAAGGGGGCAGTAATGCTATTTTCTGCAAATAAACTCTTGCTTTGCTAGCAAGCTATGTTCTGGATGATAAGTGGGCTCAAGCATTAGCTCAGCTGTTAGAGCACCTCTTCCTTCTCTTGAAGGTGAGGATTCAAATAATGGCACGTGTATAGAGTAGGGAAATAAACATACTCAGCATGGTAAGTGAATTACAAATAATAATCCTTCATCATGCAAAGTGAAAATAGTAGTAGTTTGTTTCAGTTTAAGATGGCTAAATAATTGAAGTAGTCAAATTAAAAACCATAAATCAGTCTGTTCATAGTAATGTAGATAAATATAGAAAGTTTTGATATACATTCAGAGGTGTAAGAATACATTCAACACATATATTTTAAAATACTATAATTTATCATTACTAACTAAAAAGCAATAAATGTAAAATATAGACGCCTTTACAATATTCCTATTACACCCTCTGAAGGCAAGTGAATAACCAATAATTATCCTTCATTATGCCAAGTGAAAATAGAAGCAGTAGTTCTTTTCAGTTTAAGATGGCTCAATAATTAAGTAGTCAAATAAGAAATGATATGATAATCAGTTGTGTATATCAATGTAGATAAATATAGAAAATGTTGATATACATTCAGAGGTGTAAGAACATATTTCAGCACATTCATATTTTAAAATACTAGAACTTATTACTACTGACTAAAAAGCAAAAAATGCAAATGTAGTTGTTTTTATTTATTGCTATTACACCCTCTGAAGGGTTGTTGCATTGTATACACATGTTGGAGGTCGTTTTATAAATTTGGATAAAAAAAGGAAAACTTATCAATTGCATAAACCTAAAGAAATCTATCTACTGTTATAACTAAACAGCAACTACTCCTTCAATCTGCATTACCTAAGTAGCAACCTACTCCTATATAACTGCGCATCAAGCGACAGATAATGAAGTGAGATTGGAGAGTTGTTTGGTAGATGTTCCAGGCAATGACTCAATGACGGGTTAGTTATAATTGAAGAGAAAGACAGTTATTAGCTGTCTCAGTTTGTTTTCTGCTTTGCAATAAAATGCTATTAAAGTTCAGACTATAGCCAAGAAAGTTTACATAATTTGTTATTTATCAAAATCTCAACATTCCTTATTTTCAAATAAATCTTAAATTCCCGAACAAAATCTTTTTTCATTTGATTCACAAAAGCCTTTTCCTACATCTCTGATCAACAAAGCTCTTAATCTCCTTTGTTATTTATAAATAATATTATAGATCTCATATAGAATTGTCAGCTTTTGTGAAATATGTTATGTTACATGATTCAGTTCAATGTTTGGCACTTAAATTTAGAACCAGATCACGGGTTTGTCACAAGGCATTCTTTTGGTTTATATATTTTTTGCTCTCATAGTTCCACAATTACCTTTAGATTTATATTTTATAAATTTTATTCCCTTTTCGTACATTTTTATCTTTCTATTTTTTTAACCTTTAAACTGTATATTTAATTCAAGGGAAAAAACTAAGAGTCAACAACAAGAAGAGAAGTTATTGCTCCCAAACGTACCATGTGTTCTTTTAAAAACGTTAAGTTTGTCATATCAATTAATTAGTATTATTTTTATTAAAAATTGTATAAAGAACGTGACTTCAAATAAGACTTCAAATAATCTAACATATTTAAAAATTTTGTTAAATTTTTTATACTGAGATTTATTCTTCATATGCAATATATATTTTTATTCATATTTTTTAAAATAATAAAATATATTTGAATTTTCTTAAAATACTGACATTTTAGAGAATTGTGCAATATATATTTGGTCAGCTATTTGTGCAACACTCAAATATTAGGTATTTATATATACATAAAACACAAATTTAGTATTTAACACATACCAATTAAGCTTGCTCATGTATAGAATTTCACTGAGAGGCGTAACTCGCATCCACCTAGGCTGCTTCATTGGCCAAGCAAGTGGGTTGGGATCCATTGGGCAGCTTCTGCCCAAGTGGGGTCCATTCCCACATGTCCAACCAATGAGGAGGCTTAGGTGCACACCAAGTTATATCTCAACGGGCTTATAAACAATAATTGAATTTCAACCAATCTTACAATATTTTGAAGTACCAAAATGAGGTTATACTTTGTATACGCTAATAAAGAGGATTTCATCCATACAACTTGAACACATAATTTTCTTAATTGCAAAGATATACATGTAATATACAATATTTATTAATTTTTTAGATTAATTAAGAAATATTTGTGAAACATTTAATATATAGAGAAAAACCTATTAAAATAGTCCCTAGACTCTTAAAATTTGTTCATTTTACTCCTTCACTCTTATATTTGAACAAGAGACAAGAACTAAAATGAACAAATTGCAAGAATAAGAGACCATTTTGATAATTATCTCTTTAACAATCTAATGGACAAAATAGCAACCCGATTAATTAGGCTTTTCTAATTCTTAATGCACTATTCAACTACAAGTTAATCAATTATAAGTGGCAGAACAACTCATGTTATAATAGGGTGCAAAAAAAGATCAACTAATCTAAAGTTTGATTTTAGGGAAAATGTTAAAAGACAATCAAGAGGTTTTAAATTTTTGAGCTAAGAGATTTTCATTTTAAAAATTTATGATACAAATAAAGACCAGATTCAAAAACTATAAACTAACAGCAAAAAGTCTTGTAATTGCATTTCGTAAAATTTATAAAATAGCACGGGCATAAAGGAAAAATAAGCTGTGAGATACAAAGATATAAAAAAATCAAATCAAATTTGATACAGATAACTATAATAAAGCAACAAACCTATGAGATCTAAGTAGTGTCATAACAGTAAACTCAGAATCTGTTAGAAGGATATTTCCTTGGGCATATAACTCTAAAATGACAAAGTGAGCATTACAGCCCAATCCAAACTGCAAAAGAATAATCTGCCAGAAAAACAAAAAGAATTATTAGTATAAAGCCATATGGTTCTAGAAATACCTTGAACAACTAAAATTATCATTTAGCAATCATGTAAAGATGTTGGACTGTAAGAAATTGGAAATATGTATTGCAATTATAATGAAACACGTCAGAAACAGGCACTCTAACAGAGTATAAATGAGTTTGTAAATAATTCCAAGCCACTATTAAGAAATAACTTTCTTCAGATATACCCTGTCATATCCAAGTTGGCGAACATCTTCAAGCCTTCTTGTTCTAATATGCTTACGTAATTTAAGTGTGAATCCAGATGGAGTTGTACTTTTGTCCCTGTATCAAGCAGAAACTTTATGAATTAGGAAAAGTCAGTGCATCAGAAATTCCTGAGAACCTAAAAATGGAGTAGAAATAAAACTTAATATATGCACACATTCATGTACACTTTGTATATGTACAAGCATATCATATTTACCTCATATATTCAGTTGTGTGCAACCTGACACCACTTTCCATCAGTAGTAAAACCTTCTCACCCTCCCCAGACTCCGTAATGCCACTGCTATTCATCAACTTGAAAAGATATGTCTGTTGAAGCAACAACAAGAAGCTTGTTGGAAAAACGTTGCTGCAGGATAGAAGGTGATGAAAGTTGATAGAGATAAAGAAACAAGCAAATAACATTAATAGCATTGGAATGCAGACTGCCAGAACAATTAGAAGAAGGAATGGCATAAATGGCATATGCCTTCTACCCAGAGGCAGACATAAATTCGAAGCAGTGTATAATAAATAAAAAATTTCAAGCAATTAATACTAATAAATCATTAGATCGTTACTTAAGATTTAGAAGTAAATTTTTCACTTTTTTTTTATTAAATCTAAGATGATGGCAATTAAATAGAACATCAATGCTTGGGCAATTGATTCAGCTCTTGAAGATGGGTCCAGATTAAATCAAGAATAATCTGATTAATTCCATCTATTCTTTCTTAAATGAACAAAAAGATTACATAAGCAAAGAAAAGTAAGTAATAAATGAAGAGACAGACTTTCATAGTGGACCAATTTAATTAGGAAACTAGATCCACTTTAAGGGTGATTTCACTAAGTATTGAATGAGATTACAAAATTTTTTAGCTCTATAGTGTTATACAATGTGTAAAAACAGATGCTTAAACATTAGAAAAATAAATTCTTGCTAGAAGTTGGAGAAGAAAAAGATCCCCATCTAAAGGATCAAAATAGAACTTTTAGGCTCTTATCCATCATGAGGAATAATTGCCTCCATTCATAAATCTTATGTCATTGTGCAAGCAAAATGATTGAACGCTTGACTCCAAACCATTATAAACTTTGGCTAAGAATTTTATTGGTCGACTTAGCACCAATTCCATAAAAAAAATTCATAAATTGACAACGCAGTTCTAATTAATATATCCGGATTATTTTGGTATATTTCTCTTGACTAGTAAAGAAAACCCCGACTAATAAATAAATAACTTAGTTAATCGTCCGGATCAAATGTGTTGACAGTTCAGATTAAATGCAAAAATATATTAGCATTCTTTCCCCTAAATTCAAGCGCACTGTTTCAAAGAAACTTTGATTAGAATTTCTGTGGCTAATATTTTCAGTTTCTCAAACCTTCTTTCTGCAAATTCCAGTCTCCTTCAATTTTTAAGGACAATGGGTTTTGACATTTTAGAAAAAATAGTAACAAATCAAATTATTATAAAATATTCATGTCACTTTAACAGCAAATATGGAATTCCTGGAAACAATAAAGAATAGCATTGAACCTTCTGCCGCTTAAGAAGTTGTAGGAGGAAAGCCTCCTCTCAAAAGGCCACAATTTTTTATACCGTGCAAAAATCAGTTCCAACAAAAGATGCATCGTTTCCCAAGACGAACACAAAGATGATCATGAAAGCAAACCTCAGAGATTTTGACACCAAAGCAGCAGCAATAAACATTAAATCATCTTCCCTTAACAAAGAATTCGACGATGAACTTTATACAAAAAAATTATCAAAATGGTGCCTTGATTTTTGCAAAACATTCAAAATAGTCATTGATTATAGTAAATGTTTTTTTGGTCCTTAGCCTTTTATTTAAGTGATTTTTTGGTCCCGCCATTATTTGTCAGTAATGTCCCGTTCTTTGCGTTCAAAATTTAAGGGTAAAGTCGTAATTCCAATAAGCAATTCAGGGTAATAAAACGGGTAAAATTTTATATTCAAAGGCTGCTTTAATTTTATTTTCCCTACACTTTGTGATTTCTTCCCACGCCACTACTTGATGATGATTAGCAATAGGCTTAAGAGTCACTTGTGGTTCATTACCAAAATTGTTCAAAGCTTCCACAAAAGATCTAGCACGGTTTAAGGATAGGCTGAGGTTAGGGCTGGATCGAGACGAGCTCGAGTCGGACTAAGCTCGAAATTTTCGTTTGAGTTCCAGTTGAGTTCGAGTTATAGTCATTTCTATTCAATTCAAACAATGCTTGAGTTGAGTCGTTCTACTCGAGCTTAACTCAAATATTTCGAGTCGAATCAAAATATTTCGAGCTCGAGTTTCGAGTCAAATTGCCATCCCTAGCTGATATAGAGAGAGTATCATGCAAAATGGAGGAGAGGCTAGCAGTGTAGAATTGTTTTGGTTGTTTCCATGAGATATAGTATTTTCTTTCAATGGTTCCATTTTGTAGAGGTGTGTAGGGGTATGAAAGTTGATGATTAATTCTTGTTTATTTGTTGTAGAAAAGTGCAGAGGGTGTAGTTGCAATATTTGCCCCCTCTGTCGATGCACATGATTTTTATTCTGCGGTTGACCTGATGTTGAGGAAATGAGTGAATTGAATAAAAAGACTTGTAATTTCAAATTTTGTTTCATTAAAAAAATTCATACAAAATGAGAAAAATCATCAATAAAAGAGACATGGTAATACTAACATTCATTGGATACATTAAGTGCTGGACCCCATACATCGAAATGAATCAATTCTAATAGTTCATAGTAATGATTGGTAGGAATAGGAAAGGGAAATTTGTGGTGTTTGTTCGTGATGCATTGGATGCACTTTGTGGAGTTATTGCTGCTCGAGATATAAGGAGTTTGAGTTACGAGAAACTAATGGATGGTTGATGCTAGATGGCCTAGACTTCAGTGCCAGAGTGTTGTTGCAGTTGATGCAGTGGAAGAAGCAAGGAGTCGCTGCAGTGGAGTTGGCAGTGGCTCAAGTAGGATGAAGTAGAGACCATTATGACTACGTACTTGAAGGAGAACAGTGTTCAAGCAAAGATCCTTGATGTAAAATCCAATAGGATCAAATAAAATAGAAAAATTACTATCAGTTGCAAGTTTGTGTACAGAAATGATATTTAATTTGCATTAGGGAACATGCAGTATTTGAGAGAGATTGAGATTACAAGATGAAGTAGGTAATAGACCGTTACTGATATCGGAGATGTATAGGGATTGGTAATTCTCGATTGTGACTTTGTCATGTACATTGTACGAGTCTGAGATGGAGATGTTGCTAAGAACGCTGGTCACATGGGCTGATGCGCCAAAGTCAAGAACCTAGTTATTGTTAGTGTAGCTGTCGGAAAGGAGTGATGTGGGCTGATGGGAGGATTTAGTAAAGATTGAATTGTGTCTATACCAACAAGAGATTGTTGTGTCCTCATTCCACAAATTTGACATTCGGTGACGGCTCTTCCCTGCTGATCGCTGGATGTGGTGTTCGGTCATGACCTGAAGCCTGATCGATTAAGGGGTCATGGGCTGAAATTTGATTTTTTCTACCTCTCCAAGATCGATCGCGGGTATGCATCAGGAGTGTCGGTGATGAGGCTTGTTGCAAATCCCAGCTGGCATGTTGTAGATTGATTTCTTCACTGCAAAATAGGGAAAAGAGGTTTGCTTGTATTACAGTTTTGAATGCTTGATATTGAGTGGGGAGGCCTTTCAAGGTGTAAAGCTTATCTACAATCTTTATGATTTCAGAGAAGTAAGCTAGTATGGATTTGTCTTGCATTATGACATTGTGTAGGACATTTTTGAGTTGAATAACTTTAGACATGTTTGTGGATTGGAAATAGCTTGCAAGAATCTACCAGGCTTTGTGATAAGCTTTGGTGGTGAGGATGTAGGGTAAATGGAGGGGGAGATGGTGAAGAATAGTGCTGAGATCAAGTTTCGATCAGTGGAGGTCCATAATTCAGAGCGTGGATTGATGTGTTGATTTCCAGTGCTTTCTGAAAAGTAAGATGGTGATTTTGGTGAGGTACCGTCGAGTTGGCCGTGGATAACGTTGGCTTTGAAAAGCTTAATGAATTGCACTCGCCAAATTGGGTAGCTGTCGGAGGTAAGAGGGTGGTTAATTAAGTTCTTGATGTTATTGGTCAAGAACGTAAGGCTAAGGGGAAGAGCCAATGGATTCGATACTTCTTGATATTCTGATGTGTCGATGCTACTTGTCATGCTGGAGGAGGATGCAGCCATTGGATAGTAGTATGAATGGTGAGAATGTTTTCGTCGGGCAGAGGTGAGTCCGTCAAGCAAGAGACGGAGGCTTGTCATGCTGGGGAATCAAATGCAAACGAGTTTTTTTGGAGACAGAGATGGAGGCTTGTCGTGCCGAGGAATCAAACGCAAACGATTCTTTGTCAATTTCGTTGTCAATTCTTATGCGTCAGACAGAGGCAATCTCGATGGAGACGGAGACTTGTTGTGCTGGAGGATCAAATGCCGACAGTGAAGGAGATCTTAAAAAGCTCAGATACCATGTTGACATGATTGTGTGTATTGCATATGTTACAGCATATATATATATAGCGGTGTGTAATTATAACATATGACAGTTACTAATTCTAATCAATGTCAAGCCTTCAATGAGCAGTCAACGATTACATTCTAATATCTGTAACTTATAACAGTTTCTATTTATAATTAATGTCTAGCATTCACGTTGTGGTTATATTCTGATAAAAAGAGCTTAGGTAAAAAATTGTTACCAATTATAGGTTTTTCCCGGCTCTCTCTTACAATATCCAGAAATTTTATATGGCTCGCCCACATATTCTAGAATTTAAAAGTAGGAAAGACAATGGCATTGGGCATAGAAATTTCAAAGAGAAGAGAGGAAAGGTCAAAACTATTTCTATTAAGGTGGGAAGGGAAAAAGATTTGAACCACTGCTCAGACAAGAAAACCCTACCCAGCCTGTCCTAAATTTTGACATTAGTCCAACTGAAAGGTAACCTTGACAACCCAACATCAGTAAGGCAACAACCAAAAATACAATTAGCAACTTCATCCATTAAGTTACTCTTAGGATCTCTCCCACCTTTGTTTTCATTAGCGTTAAGGATGATTGAAATCAACCCCAACAAGCCAATACTAGGAAAAAGCAAAGTTGGGTTCCTTATGATGATTCCAAAGGTCTCTTCTTTAATTCTCAAGAAGCCAGCATAGACAAAGGAGCATATGGCAGAAAATAAACAAAAATTAATAGAAAGAATTTGCTCACAATCATCTGCTTTAATATAGTTGAAGCCTTCTTTTCTAAACATTCAAATCTTGCTATTGTAATTATAGCAAGCACCATAAAATCTTATAAATCTTTAGAATAGGCTATTTTAGTACCCAGTTGGAAGGGTTCAAGAATGATGAAGATATCAATCTTGTTAAAAACAAGGTTGTGCGATCTATTGAGAGAAAAGGTATTGATAATGCCTTTAATATTCCAATCTATAAACCAAATCCTTTATAATACTATGCTTTATTGAATTGTCCAACAAGCTCAACACGTCCATGAACACTCCTCACATGGGGAGTGTTGAGAATAAGTTCATTACAAGCCAGGCCCAATAAAAAACCATTCAATCACAGACACGCAACCCCAGTGATCCTGATACTTATTTGAACCTGTAATTATTGTTAAATGTAACGAAATGGATGAAATCATTTAGCCGCTCTCGATTTCAATAAAAATGATTTCAAGGCGAATAACTTCGCAATAAAAAAAACTCTGACGACAACGGTAATTGCAAGCTCAACTGTGATAACATAATCGGGGTTGAACAATATGGCAAGGAAATAAAAGGGCACGTCAGTATTAGAGTAAGAGTTCTGAATAGAAGCGATACTTTGGGGGAGATGTCGTAAACATTGGCGCATCGCATCCCTATAAATCTTCTCAGGCACTTCACCTCAGCGGCCACGTCCGCCGTGTTCATTCGAACCTTCACCATATTTGTTCCTCGTATTCTTCACCTTCCTCTCCGAGAACAACAGTCCTAGTAAACCGCCGGTCGACTGTAGACTGCAGCAGAAACGGAGAGCCAGAGGGGCGAATCGATGAACTTGATTCTGTATGCCACCGAGGAAACGCGCTGTTCAATTCATAGTGTTCTACAATCTCTACAAAAACAAAAAGTCAAAAGCAAAATAAACATATACGAGTGAACGGAGCTGAGATTTATGTTTGTGTTCTATTTGATAATTAATCTCGCTTTCATCATTTGAAAGGCTCCATGGTTTTTTTATTCTCCTTTCCTCTTGCAACTTGCAAAATGTGGATGGCCAACTACAATCCCTGTGATACCAGCCTTAATAGCATTTTACTCTGGCTAAATTTCATAATGTCTCTAGCTATATGGACTAATAATGAACTATCAGATGGACTTCGTAGTTGGCAAACCATGCATGGTTGATTTTCTTACTGGTTACCATCATAGTTTATTTTATGATGTGGTTTGGATGGAGGCTTTTATAAATGCCCCGTTGTCAAATTTCCTTCACCTTAACATTCATATGAAAGCCTACATGCAGTTGATTGTTAATGATTGGATTCTTATTGTTGACAACTTTTAGCTTATTTGCGTCTTTATCGGGCATGTACTCAGGGGTCTAACAGTATCCAAGTTCTCAATGGTGGTAACTTAGCACCAGATTAGTGAACTGATTCAACGTCAAATGTATAAACTATAGGGTTATTAAGCATAGTGGCCTATAAATATGCATAGGACACTCCGATCACTTCACAAAAATGATTATAAAATTTATAAAAAACATGTGAAAATAAAATAAAATCTTTTACAAATAAATTTAAATAGCATCTTTCAGCAGCATGTATAAACTTCTCCATCTAAGCCAATTCTTATTCATCCACTTGCTCCTAACTTGATACATGAACTATGCAAGATATTTGATTTTGATTATACTGTGTATGTGTGTGATTTGCACAATATAGACAAAAATACAAGCTGAGAAAAATCAATGAGTAATAGAAACCTTTCTCAACATATTCAAATAATTAAGTCTCATTCAAAGACTTCCAAATTTATGAGCTTCTCTCCCATACAAAATAATTGTTATAACAAAATGTAATTATGAGTACATTAAATTTTGCATGTTTTTGCATGTGCTTGTAGCATTTTCTCCAACTCGAAGCCACATGTCACAATATTTATACACACATCTCCACTCATCACAAAAAGTCTATCAAAACTCAAGAAAATAAATCATGTCTTGCATATAGCTGAGCACATTATTATGTTGGGCAAAGCACAGAACATGACAGAGAATAATATAGATGTATTTTCTTGATTTATTGGGGCTCAACATAACAATAGTAATAATATTATTTTATTGTGTCAACCCCCTCATAAGCATGACAAGACTTCATTATATCACCTATCAAAGATTTTGCCATGTTCCGTATATATCTGCACATACTAAAAAATTCATCATTTTAGAACTCATTTCATTCCTTCTTGTACAAATTTATACAAGACAAAATCATTTGTTAATAGATAGCAAAACATATGATAATATATTCTTATTGTGATATGTGTCAATGTTCATCAAAATAGCTCAAAGCAATGTAATAGATAAAATGAATTGAAAATATGATATAAATATAAAATCAAGATATCCTGTATTTTTGATGTTTTTGTGCTCATAGCTGAATTCAAAAGTTTAGTGAGCATGAAAAATCATTATTTTTAAATTTATTAGTGTCTAATTTTATAACAACTCATGATTGTTACTTAAATTTTTAATCATCAGATTAGCTTAAGAATCACTCAGTTAGTCTTAAAATAGTCTTAAGACCAATCCCTAGAATTTGGGTGAATTTTGTAAGCCGTTTAAGTGAGATAAATATTTTTGAGCAGTTTAATTAATTGAAAAAAGATATAATTATTTAGATCGTAGACTTTATTTTTGAGTTCCTCACACCCAAATTATCTAAAAAATTTTGAGAATTTTTAGAATTTTAAGAGATCATATAATTAGTATTTAGATTTATTAAATTAACTATATCAATTAAATAATTCATTATAAATATTTGTTTTCGTAAGTGACTCGTTGGAAAATGAACGATGGATAATATGTCGTTCTCTCGATCTGAAGACACGATCGAACGGCTCTTATCATATAAGAGCCCTCCAATCGAGTAGATGGTTAGGATCGGCCACATCTATCTTCACGGGGACTGATCCCCCAACATTCATATGGCGCGTCGAACCGCCGCTGCAGCCGCCTATTCATTGAGTCAAGGCTCGAGCGAGCCACCTCCTTGTGTCCATTTTCATTGAGTTGCATTCGTAAGTGGAGGCGTCGAGCCTAAGACCAATTGAACGAACAAGCCAAGTTGATGGACCTATTTTCACCAGACCCCAGGTACTCTCCATTCCTAGTTAATTACAATGCCAATTCATAATCAAGCATTTTGTTTATCTATGATGATTCTAGTATTAGGATAGGGTAGAATCAACTGGGGATGATCGGGCTTTGATCGTCCCCTTGCTCTTGCTCATGAACAGTGTGATACACAGCAAAACCCTATCTCCCGTATCTACCAGAGTAGTATTATGACGTTAAGGTTTAAGCTAGGTTGCAATATTGCGGGCGATTAGAAGGTCCTGATAAGGGCTTCATTTTGAGGTATGGAACGTATCGAGAATAGCTCAATGCTGCAAGAAATTAGATGCCCTAGTTTTATAGGATTAGTAAAATTGGGCGATGGGGTGATGAACAGTGCCGGGTGGGTCGATGCCCGACCCACGCGGCACTGTATTGGGCCCTGTGCACAAGCACATTGCGTGCATGCGGGCAGAAGCTGCCCGTAGCCGAGAGTGTGCGTGCGTGCATTTAATTAATTATGGAAAATTAATTAGGTAATTTAGATTTTTTTAAAGCCTAATAACTTTTTAACCAGTAATCCAAATATAGCAATGGTATGTCTTAAAGTGATCAGAAAAATATGAGAAATATTATGATGATATTAATTCTGCAATAGATTATTATTTTCACTATTGACATTCTGAAACCTTAATTAGCTTAGGTCAAAACCCTAATTATGTTAAATTAGCTCTAAATTGATCCTACTCACTATCATTATTTTTATTATGCTATAGGGAATGTAATAACATTAATTTTACTTAGATTGGATAGCAATTGTAAGATTTGACTTATAGGAGCCTAGCTCTATGCTAATTTTAGAAGATTGAATATTGGTTAACTGAATATTATCTCTAAACCCTAAAATAGAATAGCTATAATATTTATACTACATTGTTGATCTTAGGTAAGAGAGCATATATAACAACTCAAGTTGTTACCTTAGTCAATTAGGACTAATCTGAATCTTAAAACTAATTATAAATGCTAATTAGGTCAATTGGAGTCAACCTTTAAGACTTAGTTCAAATCAGGAATCAAACGGATCGAATCCTGATTTCTGGAAAATCCAAAAACCCTAAATTTTGACCTATTTAAATTGACCTCTGATTGGAAAACGGACTTTGCCATTGCGCTCATTGCCCCCAAATTAGATAGGGGTGATGTTTTCATGTCAATCGGAAGTCGTCAAAATTTTGACGAATATTTTAATAATTATTTAATGCCTCAAAATTTGGGAAAGTAAAATATTCGTCAGATCGAAATTTCAACCTCGCCATTGCATTCCTCACCCCTCAATTAGCTATGAGTGAATATTTGGAAATTTTCTAAATTCACCTAATAGATTAACTTTAATTAAGAAATTCTGAATTAATTATTATTTAATTATTTAAAAATTTAATTATCCATAACGGCCCGTCATCCGCGCCATTCCTCCTCAGCTTACGCCGTTTCTGTCCGTCTGATTCGGGCAGAATCATCGGAGCCATTCGATCAAACTGATCGAACGGCTCATGATCGCGAAGAGCTCTCAGGACCCTCGGCAGATCCGCGGTCGAGCCGCGGATCCTGGCCAACCCCGCCTCATAAAGCTCCGCGGTCGAGCCGCGCGCCGCACCGCGGATCCTGGCCAACCCCGCCTCTCCGGACCCTCGGCAGATCCGCCGGAGACCTCCCTTAAGCCCGGCTATGCGAGCCATTTACGGGGGTGGACCCAGTCGATCGCGAAGAGCTCTCAGGACCCCTCCCGTGCAAACCCTAAATCCGCAAGCCATTAACAAGGTACCCCTGATCTCCTCTTTTTCCTTCCGTAACGCATGCAATTACTTTTGAAAGTCTAATCCGAGCGGTCGATTGTCAATTGAACGGAGTAGATCGTCCAAAACCAGTCCCTATCGACCAAAATTTTGACTTTTGTATACGGCACTTTCCTTCGTCCCCGCCCCCGTCCATCTAGGGTTGACGTTTTCTTGTGGGTCAGGTCACCTCGGCCTCGAGTCTTAGTATCATAGGGTAGCCCTCGTCGTCCCCCACCCGGCGCCATGCGGTCCGAGCCCTATCGCCGCCGGGAAGGATGCAATTTTTCATGCCCTAGCAGCGTCGTCGCGGTGTGTGTGCGTCGGGGAGGGCGAGTTCTGGGTCGGACCGGGTCGACCCGAGCCTGACCCGTGAGACCTCGGGTGCGCGCCTCTTTGCCTTCCGTGAGCGTGGGACCTGCCAGCGTCAGCCCGACGCGTCTCGTGCGGGCACGCGTCCTGCTGGGCCCACGGGTCTGCTTCCGCGGATAGTTGTGGGGCCCGCCGTCTGGGCTTCGTCCAGTCAAACCCTGTCGCGTGGCAAGGTGGGTCCTACCGCGCTGGCTCACCCAACCATGAGGCGCCACGTGGCCGTGGCGGGACCCGCCCTCGTTGTCGTGACCAATGGCTGCTCGCCACGTGGCATGCCAGGTCCTGTTGCAATAAATCCCGCAAATTATAAAATATATATATATATGTATGTATAAAAATTGTATAATTAGATAATTAAGTATATAATTAGTATCATAATGGTTTTATTAGTAATTAATTAAGTATTAATTAAGGGATTAATAATAATTTAGTATATTAATAAGTTAACAGTAATGATTAATTATATTATATTAAGCTAATTAATTAGTTAATGTGATTAGTTGATATTAGTTAATTAATATAAAATAATAGCTGTATTAATTAACTATTAATTAATAATATTCAAAATAGTTATATGATATTAATAAGTAGTATTAATAATAATTAATTAGGATTAATTAACATTAATCATATGATTAAATATTATTTTGGGTTAGATAATTAATAATTTGATTTAAACCATTAATTAAATCTAATTGTGAATCAACTAATGCTAAACCTAATTACACAATAATAAAAATAATATTATTTTTAAAATAATTAAATAATGGATTAATTAATTCTTAATTAATAATTAGACCTTAATTAATTACAGATTAATTAATAAATTAATAATTATATAAACTATACATAAAACCTTATGAATGAACAGTAAATTAATTTAATTTGAATAAATGAATAGTAAAATAATACAAATTATATTTTTGAATAGTAAATCTTAAAAGTTTAATAACTTTTTATAGGATGATCTAAACATAGCCAATATAGGTCTCAAAATACTCAGAAAAATGTAATGGATCAAATAACATACTGTAAAAATTTATTTCGGGATACGTATATCGAGATAACATTTTAGGACCTCTTTAGAGCTCCATAACTTTTACCCAGTTATCGAAACATAGTCAATATGTGTCTTAAAATGCTCAGGAGAGCGGCCCCATCACCGTAGTAGTATTAGTTTTCTCACTTGAACATCATGATAAAAATTCAACCCTAGAACTTATGGTTGACTTTAGTGAAAATGACCAAATTGCCCTTGGAATTCAAATGATCATAATTTGGTCAAATCAGCTCCAAATTCAAAAAATTCAAGAAGCTATCTAACTTAAAATTCCAATGTCATCAATATATTGAAATAATATTTAGGATTGGAACCCTAAAAATTTAGGTAAATGACCAAATTACCCCTAGCTTCGTTTTGGTCATAACTTGACCGTTTCTCATCCGAATTGGACGTACTTACTGTCTATCTTCAAGTTAGACAGTAAGGAATCAAATGGAACTAAGGGAATCCAATTCTAACCCTCAAATCAAAAGTTGACTTTTTGACATTTATAGTAGAGGTAAAATAGTCATTTTGCCATAAGTTTGAGCTAAGTACCCTAAACCTTTAAAGTTAACATTCCAAAACACTAAAATTAATGTCATAATTGTGTTAGTGATATGTAAGTGAGTGAAATCAACATTTAAGTCAATTTCCAAGAATTCTAAGTCTCTAACACTATACCTTAAGGACCTTTCTTGAGAATAGGAATAGATCATAGGTTAGAGTTCATTCATTAGGTAAATGGGTTACTCAATGGGTGAAACCTTGGTTTTAGTAGTTTTTAGACCTTTATTATATTTTACAACCTGTTCTGATTATTTTTTCTTTTAATTTTAGAATTAAGATAGGAGATTCATCCTATTAAGTTTGATTACTTAATAGGATTTGCCATGACTAGTAGATCACTTATAGTATAAAACTTAAAACTTAGGTATTATTCTTTTTGGATTATGTAATTATGCATAATTCTCGTAGTATTTAATCCATAATCTATAAGTTTAGAAGATCTTAATCAGATCTTAGTTAGAACATCTAAATTCACAAAATTAGGACATATGATTTATTGATTTAACTCGTAGTCGTCTGTCTGATTGAACTAGATTAGAACCTGATCAGTTCTAATCCTTTTTAACCTATAAGGATGAATTTCTAAGTTACACTCGATAGTAGGAGGATGGTGATCCTGAACTTGTGTAACTTGGAATAATTAGAATGGTTAAGTAGAAAATAAATAATATCACCATGTTTAGTAGAGTCTCTTGCTTCTATTTGATATTTTGTTACTTACGCATTTCTTGATTTTTGTGCCATATTTTCTTGAGCATATCATACAAAATTTTTGATGCATAAATAAACTGTTAGGAAAATATAGAGACTCCTTAGATTCCTTGTGAAAATATTAAAGTAATTAATGAGAAGATAATGATTTGATATGTTTGAGTTGCCTCTCAGTGTTCTTTTGATCATACCGATTGTTGCCATAGTCGTATCGTGCTAGGAACCATCCTAGCCGTACTGGTGCTAGGATCTTTCGGGTATGACTGTTGGTGACCTAGTCGTATCGTGCTAGGAACCGTCCTAGCCGTACTGTGCTAAAGCCTTCTATATTGACTGTTGTTGCCTTAGCCGTATCGTGTTAGGAACCGTCCTAGCCATACTAGTGCTAAGATCTTCAGCCTTTTTGGTGAGCTAAAGTAGCTCTCTTCTGTATGGTAGATTGTACACGTATGACTTTATATGCAGTTGGTGTTGTTTACTTTTCAGTATTTTTATTCAGTCAGCTATTTCTTTGTACTACTTTTATATATATTTAGGATGTTAGAATCTTGTTGCTATTTATATGTACCACTACTGAGTTCTTTTCTTTAATTGGCATATTTCTTTTGATCACTAGCATATTTAGGATGTAGTATTTTTCTTACTGCACTTATTCGTTTATGTATATTTATATGCCTTACATTATTTAGCTCGCATGTGAGGCATGTCTTAGCCTATCCTTTTTGTTTAAGTTATAAATGATGATTTATAGCTTTTCCTTTCCTCTTGTATTGCTTGCTGCTCCTTTATATATATATATATTGCTTAGATATTGTAGAATGGTGATATTACTTAACACATATAATAATTCATCAGCTTAAAATGTACTTAGATAATTGTCTAACCAAATTTTTCTCTTTCTTTGGCTGGGGCCCTATATTGTGAAATCGATAATGGCAGACCCTCTTCAGTTAGATGAGCAGGAGTTAGGAGTTGAGCCATACCCAGAGGAGGAGCCCGTGGAAGAATCTGTCATTTAGCCTTCTTATATTCTTAAGTGAGGATGAGTGATTTACACTTTATTTTACTTAAACATTCAAATGATATAATAATACAGGAACTAGTGACTGCGTATTTAAATTTTATACTTATGTTCTGAGATACTTTTCATTATATTTATGTTATGATGCTTAGATGATTCATATTAAAAATCGCTTCCGCACTCTGTATGTCTACTAGATAGTGACTGAATGTTGATTCTATGCTTACGCCTTCTCTTATTAGGTGGATTGTGGATTTCATCCTAATCCAATTATAAGTGAAGGGTTAGCTAGAGTGACACGCCACCCCTTAACTTAATTCTTGTGGATTAAGGGGTGGGGCGCCACAACATACGTGAGAGAACCCTTAGGGTAACTCTAGGGATTGACATTATTGATTGTTAAGAGATTAGGTTATAGGGGAATTATGATTGAAGTATAATTCCCAGGGTTGGATAATGAAGTATGAGAAGACTGATCAGATAGCAGATAATTATATTATGAAGTTTAAGGTTACGATGTTTGGGTAGCATTTGAACCTACTAAAATAAGTTGGATTAGACTCATAACCAATTATTATTAAGGAAGGTCAATTCCAATAAGTGCTAGTAAGAGTCAAGGAAGAATTAGATTCCTTGGTTTGAATAGGTTGAGAACATTAGCATAAAATTCCATACTTTAAAGAATAATAATGTATGTTATGATTCATTTAGAGTTGATGAATCACTTATGAGATTTTAGACTTTAAAAGTTCCTTGAGGTATATTTAACCTTAAAGTTTAAGATAGATATTTATGTTATATCCTTTGTGTAGAGCCTTGCTCCGTCGCCGCGCGCAAAACAGACAGTTATAACAATTTTGGCGGCTGAGCGGCGCGCCATACGGGGAGGAATAACACGTCTCCCCGAATAATTGGAAACCAAGCCCATCTAAAGGGCTGCTGACTCAACCTCAATGAGGGTTGAGAGCTAATATTTAAGATAAGAATAGTATCATTATCCTAAGTATTAGATAAATACATACATTAGATTTAGAATATAATAGGAATTAATATATGTATAAGATATCAGCATTTTTAGTATACTGATCACATCACGATACTAAGTATAAATAGTATATAACAGAGTGCAGAAGCTTAAAACAAACATCCAAAAATATTTATCACAGAAGGTGTATGAAAATATTCATCTAAGAAAGAAAATAAAACATATCCAGAATTATTACAAATAGTTATTGAATTACAGACATAAATCTTAGTACTGAACTGAACTAAACTAAACAGAAAGGTAGTAAAGCTAGAGGAGAATCCACTTGTGGGGCCCTCGTACTAACAATAAGGAAGTACGGTGCTCCAACTGTGGCAAATCCCCAACTTAAGTAAAGTTAGACGAACCCAACTTGCCTTAAGGCAGGGACTTGTCACCAAGTGCTATAACATTCATTAATATAAATATTAAAGTGGCGGAAGCAATATAAAAATAGGGTAACATCCACAAGCATACATAGTAGGAAAAGAAATGCAATATAGTAACTCATCATAATGCAGAAAGTAAAGTACATCTAGAAAATTTAAATATTACAAACTGAAATGAATAACTGAAAATGAAAGACTCTCATCCTCACTGGAATAACAAGACAAAGCTAACTAGACAGTAGCTGGAAGATCCTCCTCCTGAATTGGCTCCTCCTCAGCGACACTGCCCACGAACACGTCTGAATCTGACATTTGTCGATATTACAAATGCCAGGGCCCCAGCCAACAAAATAAAAAGGTTACAGTTAGACAATTGTCTAAGTACATTTTAGGCTATTTAAATGAACTAAATATTAAAAGATATCTCATTTAATTTAACTACACATACAAGCAGTAAAGGGTGCAGCAAGCTATGAAAGAACTGGAATACTATAAACTATCTATTTATAGTATGCAACATACAAAACACTAAATAAGCAAGGTAAGGCTAAAAGCAAAATAACTGCAGCTACTGAATAAACATGATCCTAATATGATTATGATTAAAGTAAAACATACTGAGTATAAAAGAACACAAGTATTGAATTCAATAAAATTCTAGCATCTTAAATGTGCCATTCATACATATATCTAAGCCATAAAAGTATATATATAACATGCAGATTAAGATGAAAAGAAAGGCCACTGAGACATGTGGCAAAAAGCAAAGCAATGTATGATAAGTAAAGCCACTGAGACATGTGGCAAAGCAAGCAAATACTGAAAAATAAGGCCACTGAAGCATGTGGCAAAATAAACCAGAAAACCAAAACAATACAATATAGGTAAAGTAGTAATATGCCTAAGTTCTAGTACTGTCATACCAGCCAATAGGCCATACAAGGCCTCCAATATCAATCAATCAGTCAATCCCCAGCCTAGCCATCCAAATATGCTAGGTCTGAGTTCAGTCTATACAATACTACTACTGAAGAGGCAGACTAAGCTAGGTCATATTCTACTAACTGTGACAAAACAAAACTGAATGATATGTAAGTTATATACTAGCTTAGGATACATCATCCTAAGTTTTCCTATTATGCTCAAGGGCTAAACCTCAAAGTCCAAGGTATGCAAAGCAATCTAGTCAAAGTAAGCAAGAGACTCAATTTAGACTTATGTGATATCTGTTGTTGTCTAATTTCCAAATCTAATTACTCTGAGAAGGTGCAAGCTTAGGATCTCCAATATCCAGCTATCGAGTAGAATCTCAGATTTACGTCCTTAAAGTCAAAAATTAGAACTTAATGAGTTCTAATCCAAAAATCATGTGACGACTATATGGTTTAAATAAGCAAATCAACGACTTAGTTTTATGAATATTTTACTCTCTTACCCAAATCTTGATCAAATAAATCAAGATTTAAGAATTTAGAACTTAAACCCTATGAGGGTTCAAATTTCAAATCCGAGGTGCTATTCTAAATAGGATCTAAGTTTCTCACTTAATCCCAAAGGTAAGGAATCCTATAAGTTGAAAGATTCAGGAACTAAGATCCTAGTGAAAGGCTATTTTGCTGATTATAATATAAAATAATCAATTAAGAACTTGAGAATCTAAGATATATATTCAATCTTTAAGATAACTCCATTATCTTATTAATTGAATCATCCTATACCCATATGAAAGGTTTCAAAAGATTAAACAATAAATCATTAAAGAATTTCAATTAGAGGTGGTTTGATTCAAATTGAAGATCTAAGTCTAAGATTTAAGATCTAAAGATCTGAAGTTTGATCACTTTAGACTTTTAATTAGAGTTTTGACTTAAGGGTTTCCATTTGTGATTTTCTTTAGAATCAAATTTCATAATTAACTATAAGGAGCTTATTAATGTTAGGAACTGATAATTCCAAGTATTAGATTAACATTAAACCCATCTTAACCTTCTTTGGCTACTTAAAATTTAAGGGTATGAGTTTTGATCACTTTAGAACTTAAGCTAAGATTCTACTTAGACATTTCTAGTTCCCTTTTTCTTTTAACACTTAACTCTAATATTATCTTAACTGAACTTAATAATGAGGTAACTGACCATTTCAATTATTAGACTTAATTAAGTTAAGGTCCAATGATCTTTATAAGAAATGCTTAGATTTAAGTATCTTAATTAAGGAATTAATGAGACCTTATGGATTGGTGATTATTATTGTTCTAGGATTTCAAAGAACATTTCCAATCTATGTTATAGTGGCTTACTGAAATTTTCAATCCTTAAAAAACACTAAATCACATTTTGGCCAAAATGACCAAAATGCCCCTCTTAAGGCTAAAATTGGGATTTTAGGGTTTTGTTGTCCAAATTTGTTCTAATCTGTTTTAAAGCATTTCATATGACTAAATGAAGTGGGAAACACCTTTACTTTAGGTTTTGATGACCTAAATGGTCTTAATTAGTACTAATCACTTAATTAAATCACTTAGGGTGATTAGTGAGATTAAGGCATTTTAGGGTAATCCAACCTTATACTTAGGTTATACTAGATCTAATATGATATTAGGAACCATCCCCACTCAAATCAGAGGCTTAACTATGGTTTATTTCATTAATCCTTGATTAGGGTGATTAATGAGTGATTAAGAAAATTAATTATCCAAAATTAATTTCAAGGGTCTGGAATTGTTCCTTAGGGTACAAGGAGCAATCAGAGCTCTTAAACTCATAAAATGGACAACTAAATGATTTTATATGATTTAATTAAAAATAGAGAAGGTTTAACAAATATTTTTAAATCCAACCATTGGATCTGAAATTTTATTTTATATTCAGATGCCTTGAATTTTTCTGATTCAAATGGTATATTGGATCATACCATTTGAATCTGAATAGCTAAAGTTATTTAATTAATTTATTCTGAATATTTATTTAAATTAAAACTATATGGTTTAATTAATTAAAATCGCAACCATTAAAAATGATATCCAATAATTAATAATTAGGCGCGGCCCAAAATCAGAACCACGCGGGTCACGGGTCGGCCCAGCCCAGAACCCGCGACTTCGTCTTTAACCTCTCGACGGGTCCCGAGCCCGTCAAATTTCAAAGCTGAAATTCTCGGCGCTCTGGCGACAGCAGGGGCTCAAATCAATCCCTACACGTTCACTGAGGCAAGACGCATCGATTGGACCAAGAACCCCCATCTAGATCCCTCTGGATCGATGGGGTCTTACTCACCCAAGATGTCCTCCTATGAGGCATCTCAGGTCACCTGTGAGGGGGAAATTCTCCTCACAGGGACCTCGATTCGATGGGATTTTGATCCCTACACACTCAGGGGAACTAGACGTGTCGAAACCCCAATTTTTCTTAACCCGAGAGGCAGCCAATCACTGGGTCCTTACTCGGACTCAGCCATTGGCTCACTGGCTAGCTCAGTCAATCGATATGATCGACTCGAGCTAGCCTGGCCCCAGGCAACAATCACAGGGGTTTCCTAAGTGGCTAAGGTTGCTTAGACGGCATTCAGAGCTCATTCCAGAAGACAATAATGGCGGGAGCTTCAGAAAATTTTAATGGAGGAAGTTGTACCTGAGGTTGGGGACACAAGGCTTGCCGAGGGGAATTGACGGGCTCTGGAGCTTCATGGAGGTTAAGTGAACGTGCACAGGGGGTCTGAACACCAGACAAACCCTCTATCAGCGGTCCAAGCCTTCTGAAAATGCCGGGAGTTCGCTGAGGAATGTGAGAGCTCTACGGGGTTCTAGCCGCCAATTGAGGGATCACAGTGAGCAAAGGGACTCACTATGATTCTCTCAGGGTATTTATAGGCCCAGGGGCTATGGAGGGTGGCTTCCAGAGCTTGGGTTGGGAGGAATGGCTCGGCCCAAGGGGGTTCCCTCAATTTCCTGAATTGGGGGTGGACCGAAGCTCAAGCTTGGCTGGGACTGCTTGGGAAGCAAGGGCAAGGCCGCAACGGTCTTCCTGACATGGTGCGGGAGTGGCAGACTGGCTGGAGGACGTGGCAGTACGGGAGGATTCGACTGTCGGGCGCGGGCTGGGGGAAGGAGACGATCCGCAGTAGCGGGAGTTGCCGGAGTCATCTGATGGATCGTTGGTTGACGCGGAATGGTCCAGATCTTCCGACATCTAACGAACAATCGCGGATAACAGATCAGCCATTGGATCCAATCGGGGAATCTAACAGTTGATCGAAGGTATTTACGGCAGATCTCTTAGATACCGTCGGATCGGGATCTTGAAACTGCAGAACGGCGGAGATTAGATGGATTCATCCAACGGTGCGGGCCGTTGGATCAAGACCGCGGAACGGACGGCCCAGATGGCGCCCACGGTTTGGGAAGGAGCCGACCGTTGGGGAAGGGTAGATTTGCAATTTGGATTTGTCTAAAACCCTAATTTGCAATTAAACCAATTTAATTTAAATCCAAAATGTGACTAAATGACCTCCAAAATTCTCAAAATTTTACCTTTAGCTAATTTTGGTATGAGGAATTCAAAAATGAAATCAGATTTCAATTTGGAGATCAAAATATTTTAGGTATTTTTCAGGGCTTAAAAATAGCCAAAAATACCAAATTTTCCAATTTAGCTCCGATTGATTTCAAACTTTTAGGTTTATGTTTAAATGACCTATTGAATCCAATGTAATCAAAATTAAACCTTGGTTTAGCTTAATTAATCTAGTTTTAGTTAGGGTAATAACCTAGGGTTGTTACACCACTAGTGCACCACGGGCTCCTCCTGAATCTCTTGGGCATCCTCATGACCTAGCTCAATATACTGCTCAAGATCTAATAAATTACCGGATCCCAAAAGTACCCGTATTAGACAATAAGTATAACACATCGAAACTAATCTAAATAGTTTTAGTTATTCATTTAACATTTACATAATATAATTAAATTTATAGAGATACTGTAAAGGTAACTAAAAGCATGAAGGTATATAAAATTGTACAAAATTGAAATATGATGAAGTAAAGTAAAACTGAACTGTAAATTGAATACTGAAAGTAAACCAAAATTGTAATGGATCTGAAATTGGGTAGTGATCTGTAAAACTATGATGTATGTCACTGAAACTATGCATATGAATATGTCACAACACTGTATGTTGCTGATATGCAACTAAAATATTACTGACAGCTATGAGTAGTACGGTCCAATATACACATACATCCAGTTAGGAATATTGTTTACCGATGATACCGATACATCCTGAAATTCCCCAGTCAATGTATATAACATTCTGTAACCTATAAATTATTATTGATACTTATACATTATTTTGATACTCACACATCATACTTATGCTCATGCTCATGCTTCTAAACTACATGAGATAAATCCAAAAAAATGCTTTGAAATCTAATAATGAATTTAATGTCTCCATTGTGCAGAATCCTGCTAAAAGGATTCTGACTCTTAAAATTTTAACTTCGATAATTGGTTAAAGTTGAGAGTTTACTTGAAAATCATTATCTATGATGATTGTATACACATATTTAGCATATTTGCAAGAAAAATAGATTTAACTCTTAGCTTGTTTAAACTACACTTATCGAAGCGCACTACGATAGGAGGCAGAACCCAATCACAGTTTATATCTCAAGCTAAGCCGTTAAATGTCCTAATTATAAGCATACTTAGTGTCCTATGCAAAGTGATTTAAGATACTTAGTTTGCTTAAACTGCACTTATCGAAGCGCACTACGATATGAGGCAGAACTCAATTGCAGTTTACATCTCAAATTAAGGATCTTGTTCACTAATTACAACACTCTTAATCTTAGAAGATTTACTCTAATGGGGCTGTATTCGTCTAATCCCTCGGGATAGTACCTGGTCATAAGTCCACATTGAAATGAATCAACCAATCCTAAATATTATTGAAATAATCTAGTACTATAGGTATACCTACTATACCCAACCAATAATCTGGGTTCAAAAGATTCTATTTAATAAACAAGAATTTATCAAAGCTATTAATCCTTACTCTAAATAGGTGTGTCCTACACAAGGCTCCAATGATGTGATTAATAGATCACTCAATATAGGTTGCTACCATGAGGAATATGTCCCATTTTAAGTACTTTAGGTGATTCCTACCACAAGGTATCAAGTTTAACTTTTAAAATTATGAATGATCATCTAAGTTTCTACCTCAATATGTTACAAAAGCTCTTACTACCTCAATATATCAATAATTAAGGTCCTTAAATATTTTAAGAACGATCCTAAAGCAAAACCCTTAAGATCTCACTTTTTTACTTCTTAAGTTAATATTCAGGGTTTACTTAATAGACTTGGATTAAAGTGGTCAGATCAAATTATTAAAATTCATCTGATCCTTTTTAATTCTACAATCATGGGATAAAATCAAAGATCTTATTAGAGTTAGATCATTTTGTAAATCATTACAATTTTATTATCCATTTTATTCTAATAGTCTTATATAAGAGAAAATCAAAGATCTAAAGTTTAGATTCGAATAGTTCAATCACACAGATTTGATATTAGCCTTAGCACTTCTAATTTAATGATTCAAAGTCAATGCCAAATCACATGCATTATTGGAGTCATGTTGATTGAATTATCTTTCAATCAAAGTTACTTAATCTAGGTGATTAAGGTTTAGATCTTAATCAAGATAAGATAGGATTTAACTCCTAACATTTCTACTATTAAGACTAAAGGTTAATTTATAAGTCAATGACAAATCAATGTATTATTAGTATATTATTGATGTCAATTTCAAGTTTAGATTAAGTATCATCTACTTAATCAAGTTTCCAAGATTCTTATATTCAAGTATAGTATAATGTCAATTAAAGCACATTTAGGTGTCCAAATAATATTAAAGTTCTCTAATATACATCCTAAGGTTATAAAAACATAGAAATGTAAATTCGATGTAAAATGGAAAGTAATTAAGGCTAACTGAATTCTAAATCAAACAAAAGGAGTTAGCACTTGATTACAAATCTAAAAAACTTAGGTTTCACGCAATTTAGTTGTAAAGATTACCTATTCCATTCAAACACTTAAGATTCTATTGCTTAACATTCGGTATAAAATACATCTAAGATACATGGTAGATTTTGAGCATCTATTAAATATGACAAAGTTTCAAACTTAATTTTCATATAAAATTTTATACAATATTCAATTTTAACTAAAATAAGTTCATATTTGATATAACTCAGTCCCACTAAAGTTCTAGGGACCTTAAAATACAAAACAACAGTGAAATTTTGGTAATTTTAGCCAATTCTGGGCAATTTTATAAAAATTTGGGCAATTTTGCAATTTCGGGCACACAGCGTGCTGTGGTGCGCTGTAGCGCGGTGCAGCGCTTCTGGCGCTGTAACGTGTTGTGGCGCTTCTGCCGTTGCAGCGCGCTGTGGCGTTTTTAGCGCTGCAGCGCGCTGTGGCACGCTATGGCGTGCTGCAGTGGTCCAACTTGCAAAAATAATGTTCAATTAATTTATTTTTCTGATTTCCTAAAGTTTCCCGAAATTCCGCTACAGCGCGCTGCAGCGGTCCATTTTGCGATTTACTGTTTAATTAACTTAATAACTGATTTATAAGATTTTTGCCGAAATGCCGCTGCAACGGCCCGTTTTGCAACTTTGGGCGCTGCAGCGCCAGACGGCGATTTTGCTAGGACGAAACCTGTAAGACCTACTTTTGAGCTCAAATACTCTCAATCCAGAGCATTCCATGAGCAGTGCCATATATCAATGGAAATGTCTTTCTGATACATTTCCATTACACTAAAATCGGCACAAATAGAGCCTCTTAGTTATACAAAAAATGTGGATAAAGGACATGGTATACGAAATGGACGAAAACAGCGCATGCATTTTTTGAATAAATGAGCTACCTCAATGAGCCTTAATGGCTTCCATACATGTTTATAGACTTTTAGAGATACATTCAAGTATTATAGTAACATAAAGGAGATAAGAAGAGGAACAAATAGGTACCTTAGCCTTGTAAGAGGTGGAGGAAGAAGGAACCTTTGCCTTTCTAAAGCCTTAGAAATAAGCTCATTCTTTCAGCACAAGAGATCAATGGAAGAAAAGATGAGAAAATTTTCAGCAAGTAAGAGAAGAGGGGCTGTGCTCTCCTTTTAAAGGAGGAGAGTGAGAGGGAGGCTCCATTATGAGCTAGGGGCTAGGATGTGAAGAGCCATCCTACTTGCCTAGGGAGGGCATAGCTAAGAGGAGAGTGGAGGGATGGCCTCAAGTGATTTACACGGGAGAAAAAATGGCTAGCCAAAATTAAAGGAGGAAGGAGGGATTAAATGCAAATTAAGGAACAATTAATTATTATTATTAATTTTTAATTTATTAAAAATTTGAATTAATTAAACGTGCTTTGAAAAATCCCAAAAACTCATCCCTAGCTAATTTGGGGGTGAGGAATTCAACGGTGAAGTCAGAATTTGATTTCAATGATTATTTAATTATTCCATTTTCGGTGCATTTAATTATATTAAAATATTCGTGAAATTTTGACGACTTCCAAATGCGTCCAAAATATCACCCATAGCTAATTTGGGGGTGACAATCGCAACAGTGAAGTCAGATTTTGATTTTGAGGTCAAAATAAATATCTCAATTTTCTAATTAATTAAATATTAAAATAATCCAAAATAATCGATTGGGCTCTGGATCGCTCTAAACCTTCAGGATTTGGTTCTAATGATTAGATGAACTTAATGAAATGATAATTACAATATAATTAGGCTAAAATTAAGCTGAGTAACAACCTTGGATTATTATACTTTGATTCTAAGACTTTAGTTAGTGATCAATTAGAGAACTTTGAGAATATTAACCTTAGAATTAGGACAAAGAGTCTTAAAGGTTATATATATATATATATATATATATGTATATAAAGTTTTTAAACTTTATTTTCAAACTATGGGATCTGATTTATATATATATATATATATATATATATATCAATTGACCAAAGACCTATGTCTAAAGTTAATTGGGAGCTTAGTTAATCTCAATCATTAAGATAAATAACTAAAATCAAATAATATACGAATATCTATTGCTTAGTTTGTACTTTGGCAATTCCTTTGAAAAGCTATTATGCTTTAAAACCTTATTCAATTGATCATAATCTATTTATATAATAATAACTATAAATTAAATTAAGAATGGGTGTAACGATCCCAATATCGGATTAGGAACTCAATTTAATATTAGGTGTTACCGTAGTACTTATGTGACAACCGAGTGATCAAGTTTGAGGATTTCTAAATAATAAACTCATCATTTGAAATATAGAAAATAAGATAATAAAATTATAAGTTATTTATTCATCATAGAGTCAATCTTATAAAATTACACAAGTTTAATTATTATTAACAAAATAAAATATATTCACTCCAATCTTACTTCTTATAAGCTCTTTCTAAGTGAGTATCTTTTTAAGATTTAGTTTTCAAAATCTGAAATAATTATCAATAAAGCCAGTCAGGCAGGAGTACAAAAATTATCCATTAAGAATTATTTCTTAGCATCCTAAAATAGGTGTAAATCAAATAAAATGATAAAAAAAATTAAATTTTCATATTGATGTGTAATAAAATAAATGCTGCAAAATTTATCATGTTTGCCCTACATGTTAGATATGAAATTAAATATTTGAAAAGCATCAAGTAAGAAAAATATTCAATTAAAAGTAAATTATGACACAAAGCTGAGTCCTGTGACTTATTATCCAACAGGTAAAACCTATTGGCCATGGAAACTTATCACCACCCGTCAGTAGTGCCTCATCATATAGATATAAAATGATGTATTTTTCCTTTGGATCTTCTGCTCACTTCCATAAGGGTTAGATCTCTCCTTATTTTATTGTGAGCTACTAGTAAGCTCTACGTGTACGTGTTACATTTTTATTTCTTCCTTCAAAGATAAACATCAAAAATAAAATTTCTTTACTTTTTGTCACACACTTTTATATGAAAAATTGCAATTTAATAAAGCAGTTTGTATGATAAAATGAATAAGCAATATTCAAATAGAAATAAGCTCAAAATCAAGATACTTGAAATAAAACTTAAGAATAATTTCATACTTGACTTGAAGAATAATTTTATTAAATTTGTTGATTTTAATCTGTTAAATCAACATATAAATTTGTTAAACAACTATCTTAATTCACTTTAAATTATTCATTTAATAAATTATATGAAAAAAATCATAATATTATTATTATGAGAAATTGTATTTATAAATATTCCAAAAATCAAATTTATTACTTAAATTATTCATAAATATCAAAATTTATATTTTTACAATAATTATAAAGTTTGTAAAATAATTATATATCATTTGAAATAAAAAATTTCATTTTTATGAAATTTTTCTAATTTTGGCTAAAGTAAGAAATTTAAGTTTTTAGTTGATTTTGTGTCATCCAAAAGGTGTTCTTATAGTACTTATTTTCAATTGATGTCTAAACAATAATTGTTCTCTACATATCAGAGAATATGCATGCCAAAACTCACATTTGGATTCTCTGTATTTTATAAATTATATCATTTCAAACTTTAGAAAATTTTTGAAATTCCAGAAATTTTACCTAAGCTCAAATTTGTGATCATTTAGCAAACTATAAGTACTTAAATGACATTCTTAATGACATAATTAACTCAAGTGATTAATATAGAAATTGCTAACAATATAATCAAGATTATATTTACCAAAGATCAATATATAACTGTGCTTGGAATAAAAATTATACTAAGCTAAATATCAAAAAATGAGAGGATCATTATGGTAGTGTCAAATTTCCAATAAGATTAGTATTTAACATAGTGATATTTTAGGACCCCTCATTTGACCAAAATGCTCTTAAACTTTAAACCTTCATAACTTTGTACCTAGTCACCCAAACCTAGCTAATATGAGTCTTAAAGTAATCAGAAGAACCTCAAGAATGCTATGATAGAATTAATTTTGTTATTTGATCATTAATTTGCTTAATAACTTTCAGGACCCCCACTAATTACCCCTTAAAAACTCTAGAAATTTAGTTGACCATAACTTGATCAAATGAACTCCAAATTAAGAAATTCAAAGTACTATTTGGCTTAGAATTTCAATGCCAATAATAAACTGAAATAAAACTTATGTTTTGAATCTTATAAACTTTAAGTTGACCAAAATACTCATAATCCTAGTTAGGTCATAACTTAGCCAAATGATATCTAATTTGAGTCTACTCCCAGTTAAAGTACTCAGTGTGATATAGGAAAACTATAGTTACTGAGTTTGCTGAATTTAGATCTCAAATAGAGGAGTTAGGTTTTTGACTCATCTTAACCTTAGAAAATGCCATAAATGCCCTTAAGCTTGGATCGGCCATAACTTGACCAATAGACATCAGAATTTATTGTTATCGGATTCTATGGAATCCTTGAACAACAATAAATAATAAAGTGCACAAATTTTTAAATTTTATTTGGTAAAAATTGCCCCTTAGGTCAAATTTCCTTAATTTCATAATAGCTCAAACTCTTAAGCACCAATGTATTGTCCGCTTTGGCCTGAAAGCCTCACAATTTTGCCCTCAAAAGATAACTTCCCAGTAAGTCACCCATCTTAGGAGTGTTCCCACATGAGCACGCTTAACTTTGGAATTCTTATAAGGAACTTTACTATTATCTGAAAAGGCGCCTCGATGTTTAAAAGTTTCACTTAGTACTAGTTAAGCGGGTCTTTGCAATCTCTCCAACTTAAGTAACTGACGTCATTATCAGTATCAACACATAGATCCAAGAACTATCTATTAGATAGATAGGACTAAAGGTGACCCATACATACTCAAGTGATACCCACAACCATGTAGCACCTTAACCATCATGGGTTCAAGAGGTTGCTATCATGAAGTGGTACTTTGCCCTATATAGCACTTAGCTCCTATCAGACATCCTATGGCTTGCTCTGATATTATTTATAATAGCCAAAATCTTAAGCACTAAGGTATTGTCTGCTTTGGCTTGAAAGTCTCACGATTTTGCCCTCAGAAGATAACTTCCCAGTATTCACCCATCCTAGGAGTGCTCCCACGTGAGCATGCTTAATTTTGGAGTTCTTATTAGGAACTCCACCGTTATCTAAAAAGGTGCCTCGATGTTTAAAGTTTCACTTATTACTAGTTTAGTGGGTCTTTACAAGTTTGGACCTATAGGACCCAATTCTTGTCCAAATTTGGTGTATTTACTGTTTATATTCATGTTAGGCAGTAAAGAATTAATTGGTAGTAATAAAATTCAATTTAGAGCCCTAAATCAAAAAATAACTTTTTGGATCCTTAAGTAGGATTAAAATAGTCATTTTGCCTAAAATTTAAGTTAAGTATTTTAGAACCTTAAAATATCTTTTAAATTATTAAAATTAATAATAAAACTAGTTTATACTCAATTTAAGTCTTAAAATCTCATAATTTGAATAATTTGATAAAAGTTCAAATCTAAACCTTGAAATATCCCTAAGTAAGGAGAATGTTCCTTAGCTAAAATTCACCCTTAGCCTTTCCTGAATAAGTAAAACAGTAATGAAAATTGAATTCTATATTTTTCTGAGATCTCCCTAAGTTATCTCATTAGAATTTCACATCTAATATTGGGACTTTTCCTAAGATTGGGAATAGATCCTATATTATATTTTATTTATTAGATAAAGTGAGTTATCCAATGAATGAAACTTTAGTTTTATTAGTTTTTAGATTTTATAACTTAATTCTAATTATTTTATATTTTAATTTTAGAATAAGATTAGGATAACCTTTCTATTAAGTTTGATTATGCTTAATAAATTTTAGACATAATATTAGTTCTCACTTTAAATTTAAACCTTGGATCTTATGTTTAACATTTAGATTATGTGCTTAACTTCAATTTGTGGTGCTTAAGTCATTATCCCTAATTTAGTGGTTCTTGATCAGATCTTAGGCTAGAACATTTAAATTCATCAATTATGACGTGATGATTTATTATTTAATTTGTAGACGATTCTAACTGAATTAAATTAGAACATAATCAGTTTTAATTGCTTTTAACTTATAAGATCGTGCTTATAAGTTACACTTGATACTAAGAATTATAGATTCTGAACTTGTGTAACTTGGAGTAGTTATATTGGTTTAATAGATAAAAACTGATGTCACCATATGTAGTAGAGTCCTTTACTTATTATTGTTTTACTTGTACTTTTGCATTCCTTATATTTTGTGCCTTATTCTTTGAACATGTCATATAAGATAATATTATTGCATGAAATGAAAACATAGAATATTAGAATAATATTTACATTATGTTCAATTACTTATGGATCTAATGATTTTACCTTATTGGATAGGGGTAAGGAGAAATAAGGAATGATTAGCATTACTCATTGAGGAGTGTTGTGCTATGTTTGGAACCCGTATAGTCTTGCAGACATGCTTGACTCCTCAGCTATTTCTGAACATGTCTACAGAAGTAAAGTAAATAGCTAAAATATTTCTACATTTGTAATTACTGCCTTTTCAGTTCAGTTTCTATTCTATATTTCTAGCCTAGCCTCAGATGACGTTAGGAATATTTTTGTAAAATACCAAAATTTCATTTAGAATTATTTATTAATATTTAAATAATTTTGACCTCAAATTGAAAATCTAACTTCACCATTGCGTTCACCACCCCCAAATTAGGTAGGGGTGAAGTTTTGAAGGCATTTGGAAGTTGTTAAATTTTTGACGAATATTTTAATATTATTTAAATACCTGAAAATTCGAGTAATTAAATACTCGTCGAATTGAAAATCCGAGTGCACCGTTGTGTTCAGAAGCCCTCAATTAGCTAGGATTGATATATTGAAAATATTTGGAACATATTTATTAATTAAGATTAATTAATTAAATTGATTAAAATAAATTAAATAATTATTTATTTAATTAAATCTTAACGGCGCCGTCCAGAATAGTATCCGCCGTTTCTTTCCTTAAGAACTCGCCGTTTGGATCTAACAGCTTTTCTAAGCCGTGCGATCGGAGATCGGACAATTCCCGGTTCGTCCCTGTCCCTCTGCGCCACGTGTTGAGCGTGTGGCAGTCGTTCGAACGACTCGCGAGCTCTGGCCACCAGGTAGTCATCTCTACCGCTGAAGAGGGATTCGCGAGGTCAATTAAGACCTCCAAAAAGGATTCCTTACCACAAACTTTGTGAATCTGGTGTGTGTGCCTGAAGACGAAGATTTCCCAATCGACTCTTCTTCTTCAAATTTTTTTTTTTTAAGCCGTTGCTATAGGTACGTCTCGATCTCTCTTATTTCTCATTTATATCAAGTGATTTAACTGCCTATAGTTATTGCATAGTATCGATTAATGATTGAACGGATCCTATCGGGATCGATCGGGTTCGATCAAGCCAATTTTGGACAAAGTCCACAGTGGTTTCTGTTAGAAGGCCGTTTCCGCCTCCGATAGACTAGGGTAGAACTTTGACGGCATTGCCATGCACTTGGGTCGATGAACCACCCATGGTTGGATAGATCGCGTTGAGTGCTGCTCAGAACCGTGCGAGCTGGAGGCTGTCAATGCCAGGAAGCCTTCTAAAAATCAAACCCTAGGTCGAGTCCTCACGGGCGAGCGAAGGAGGAAGAAGGACTTTGGGGTCGGGCCGGGTCGACCCGGGCCCAACCAGTCTCTGCTCGGGTCCTGTCGTTTTCTGCCATCCACTCGAGTGCGCGGGGCCCACACAAGCAACCGCGCATGTAAAATGACGCCACGTATAGCTGGTGGGACCCGTGCCAGTCTCCTCTACGCCAGGTGGTGGGACCCAGTCCAAACCCCTCAGCAGATCCTGCTGCGCCACGTGGATGGGGGGGGGGGGGCGCCAGACGTCTAAATCTGCAGAAAAAGAAATAAAAAAATATAATTATAGATATATATATAATATAAATTATATTTATGTGATTATATATATATGTATCAATATTTGTACATATATATATACATATTTATAAATCTATAAACAGAAAAATAAACATAAATAATTTATAATATAAATCTATGTATTAATTTTATTAAATAACTATGGTCAAATATATAATTAATATTAAATGGGAATATTTAATTTCAGCATATTAATATTAATTAATTACAAAAACTTAAAACCTTAATAACTTCTAAAATATTTAACCTAATTATACAAATAAATATATCAAATTCATCAGAAAAATATAAGGAATTTAAAGATGCAATTTATTTTGTTATATGATTATTAAAACAGCAAACCCTTGTATCTTTTTACACACTACCCAAATATATCAAATATGAGTCTCAAAATACTCAGAAAACTCTAAGGAATATTTTAGTACTATTAATTTTGCTGTTTGGATTAAATTTAGACTAATCATAATTAGGACATAACCCTAATTAAGCCTTTAACCCTAGAACTTCAAATGGCCATAAGTTAGCCAATTTAGCTCCAAATTAGGTGATCCAAATATCAATTTAGATCAAAAAAATCTAATTTATAGTAAACTGCAAAAATATTTAAGATCCCACAGTTAGATCTCTTAATTAATGCTAATTATCATAAAAACTTGATTAGTAAATATTAGTAAATTTAATGATCCAAATTAAATAATTTCAGTTTCAGATGACTCATAGAGTAAATAATAACCTAACTGTATAATTAGTTTAATAATTTTATGACTAAATTCACTAATCACTCACTAATTATCCTAATTATTAAACTTAGAATTTATATTGACTATAACTTAGTCAATTCATATCAGAATTTGATGATTTTTGATTCTATAGAAACTTTAAGACATAATCTACAATAAACTAACATAATTTTAAGATTTTATTGAGGGTAAAAATACTAAAATATCCTTATAAGGTCAAATTCCCAATTTGATCTTATAAGGTATAATAATTAAATAGCTTAATAAAATAATTCAAAATATTCAAATATTCATTTTATTATCATTTTAGGAAATCTAATATTACAAACATAAAATATTAAATTAAGAAATTAAATTATTTTAGCAGATCAAAGAAATTAAATTAGTTGATATTGTATCAAAACAGTCAGGTACGCAAATTTACTTATAAGTTTCATTTCAATATTTTTATTTTTGAGCCATTTTCCATTTGAGTATTATTTACACTGCTTACCGCTTTTTAATCTGCAAAAGAATGATATCAAATAGCATGTAACAAAAAGAATGAAATATGGTATATATATTTTGTAGTGTTTATCTATGGAGGGTGGAGCGCAACACTGAGAATCTGTACAGATTGGGACTGCTGGCAGCCCCTGGGAGTTATATGGAGGGATTTAGCCTCTTGTAGGAAGTAGGCAAATCTAGAGGAAAGACACACCATCAGTTCCTATTTTGAGTAAGCTACCGACGGATAGCGAGATAAGCTTCTTACAGGTTATGCCTATGGGTTTACCCATTTGGGCCCAGGAGTCTACGGACTCGACTTATTGTTACAAATGCTTTTGATAAAATTTATTTATTTCATGATTTACAGTTATATTGAATTCACAGCTAACTTGCAGGGCAATACTTAAATTTGGAAATTTGCTTTATTTATGCAGATATTTCAGTCACTTTCATGTTTGATTTAAACCTATTTTAGGATGCTATAATTAATCTTATAAGAATAATTTGCGTACTCCTACCTGACTGGTAACTGTGTTTTTCAGGTTTTGATAATGAAAAGCTTTGAAGATCTCCCAAAGTAAAAGAAAAAGAAAAGAAGAGAAAGAGATGTGAGAAAATAAAGTTGTTAAATTATTATTGTAAATATTAAACTGTAAATTTCATATATGTTTGGTTCTATCTTTAAATATATAATTGGACTTGGGACTTTTATTATTTTATGTCCTTTTATTTATAAAAATATATATGATTACATTTGAGATGAATTGTTCTTTAAAAACTCTCGAACTTCGGTCCCCGGTCACCACAATTTTGTCGCCTTAGCCTCCTTGTTGACACTAAGAATCCTTTTGATATCAGTAGGCTAGATTAGCCCTTTTCTAATATGGTAATCATTACATACTTATTTACTATTTATTATTTACTATTTACTGTTTCCTGTTTATTATTATACTTTACTTTAGTCTGCTTTACTTTATATAACAGCCCAAATTCTTAAGCACCAAGGTATTGTTCATTTTGGCTTGAAAAGACTCACAATTTTGCTCTCAGAAGATAACTTCCCAGCAGGTCACCCATTTTGGGAGTGCTCCCACATGAGCACGCTTAACTTTGGAGTTCTTATCAGGAACTCCACCATTATCTAAAAATGCACCTTGATGTTTAAGAGTTTCACTTATTACTACTTAAGTGGGTCTTTACAATCTCCTCAAATTAAGTAGCTGACGTCCTTATCAATTTCCACACACAGATCCAAGAACCATCAATTGGGTAAATAGGACTATAGGTGACCCTTATAGCACAAGAGATACCCATAACTATGTAGCACCTTATCCATCATGGGTTCAAGAGGCTACTTACATAAAGTGGTACTTTGCCCTATATAGTACTTAGCTCCTATCTGACACCCTATGGCCTACTTTGATACCATTTATAATAGCCCAAACTCTTAAGCACTAAGGTATTGTTCACTTTGGCTTGAAAAGTCTCATGGTTTTACCCTCAGAAGATAATTTCTCAGCAGGTCACCCATCTTGGGAGTGCTCCCACTTGAGCATGCTTAACTTTGGAGTTCTTATCAAGAACTCCACCGTTATTTGAAAAGGAGTCTCAATATTTAAGAGTTTCACTTATTACTACTTAAGTGGGTCTTTACACTTTACTTGCATTACTTGTATATTATAGGATGCTAGACCTTTTGTTGCTTACTTATATGTAATACAGTTGGATTAATTTTTTTTAAATCTGCATATATCATATGATCATCAGTATATTTAGGATGTAATCTTTCTTTTTATTATTTTACTTACTTTATTTATACATGTATGCCTAATCTTATTTTGAGATATATCTTTTACCTCATTCTTGCAATTATAAATGCTTAATTTATAACTTATCACCTTCCTTTGTATGCTTGTTACTCCTATGCTCTTTTGGTTTTTGTTTTCCTTAAATAATGGTGACATTAATAAACTTATAAAAATTTATCACCTTAAAATGTACTTAGATAATTATTTATTAAGATTTTTTCTTTTTTTTAGCTGGGGCCGTGGCATTATGAAATCGACAATATCAGTATTTGATCAGTTAGAGTATCCAGTACCTATATAGAGCGTGTAACAACTCAAGTTGTTATTTAGATTCATTATGACTAATTCAAGTCCTAATTATGATTCTAATATCTTAATTAAATTATTAGGAACTCACCTTTAAGATCTAGTTCAAATCAAAAGTCATTTAGATTGAATACTAATTTTTTTAAAATTTTCAGAAACTCTAGAAATTGACCTAATTAATTTGACCTCAAATTAAAAATCTAACTTTGACATTATGTTCACTACCCCAAAATTAGGTAGGGGTCAAGTTTTGAAGACATTTTGAAATCGTTAAATTTTTATAGAATATTTTAATATTATGTAAATCCCTCGAAAAATCAAATAATTTAATACTCATCAGAATAAAATCTGACCATATCGTTGCGTTCCTCACCCCTCAATTAGCTAGTGGGAATTTATTGAAAATTTTTTGGGTACATTTAATTATATAATTTTAATTAATAGAATTAATATAAAATAATTAAAATAACAATATTATTTATGCTGTTTAACGGTGTCGTCCACTTAAGGGTAATGCCGTCACCTTAAATTCTATTTGTGTCGTTTGATCTGACAGTTCTCCTGAACTGTCCGATCGAGGGATCGGACGGTCGCGAGACCGTCTCCCTCGCACGTTTGCATGAGGCAGCGCGTGTCGCTTGCGCCGACATGCGGCACTCGGGAGCCTCTAGGTGCGCCTCAACCGCAATGGAGCACCGCTTTAGGACCTCTTTAATACAGCTCCACTCATCTCTTTCATTCAGTTTCACCATTTTTGAGTAGACAGAGGTGCAAGCAGTGTCCTAATCTACCGGCGAAGCAAACCCTAAGTTCTACCGTTGAACTTAAAGGTACTTTCTTAATCCAGTCTTATATCCTAAATCTTTGTTTACACAATTAATTATTGTTCATGTATTACTCTAAAACTAACATGTAATCGATTGATAAGGTTGAGCTTGACTAACTCTAATTGTCGATTGGTCTGTCTGTGGGAAGACGAAGAGTCTTTCACAGATCTCGGGCCGGGTTTACGCGAAATACCCGACCCGTTTCCTAGACCACGGGACTCGCCCGAACTACTCATCCCGCCCAGCTCGCTCGTACGTAGCGAGGGTGTGGCCTGTGGGACCCACGTGCGTCCGATCTCTCAGTTCGGGCCCACACTATTCGTGACGCTGTGTTCACAGGACCCGCAGCATGCCAATGCGTGAATCTCGCGCAGACGCGTGTTTCGCGGGTCAAATCCTGTCGGCGCCTGGTCCTTGGGTGGGGCCTGCAAGCACTGAGGAATCAGAGTTAAT
The DNA here is from genome assembly GCA_016760335.1 of Gastrodia elata. Classification (NCBI taxonomy): domain Eukaryota; kingdom Viridiplantae; phylum Streptophyta; class Magnoliopsida; order Asparagales; family Orchidaceae; genus Gastrodia; species Gastrodia elata. The sequence goes on from CM028673.1 coordinate 1,549,320, forward strand.
TAAATTTTAATTAAAATCATTATAGTTAGTTTGATTTAATTTATTTAATTATTCCAAATCATTATAGTTAGCTTTCTTCTGGAACCCAACTTAACACAACTCAGTTCTGTAATCTCCAAGTACCCTTGAACAAGAAGACATTCCATGCCAAGTTAATCATTCTACCTATAACAAATTTTGATATCATATTAGGAATGAATTGGCTTAGTGCACATGATGCTATTATTAATTATCAACAAAATAAGATTACTTTGTCATCACAAGATGCTGTTGAAATCTTCATAGGGAGATTTAGTACCCAATGTTCATTGATTAATGCTATCCAAGCAAAAAAGTTGATAACTAAAAGCTATGTTGCATTCTTAGTCACCATGATTAGTGAAAGTAAAGAATATATCCTACTTTCAGAAATCAGAGTTGTTAAAGAATTTTTCAATGTGTTTCCAGAAGATCTGCCTGGGTTACCTCCACCAAGAGAAGTAGAGTTTGCAATAAATCTAATCCCTGATACACAGCCAATTTCTAAAGTACCTTACAGAATAACTTCTAAAGAACTACAATAACTTAATGAGCAATTACAAGAACTCCTAAATAAGGGTTTCATTAAACCTAGCCAGTCTTATTTGTCAAAAAGAAATATGGTTCTATAAGGATGTGTATAGATTATAGAGAATTGAACAGTCACTATTAAAAATGAATATCCACTACTTAGAATTGATGACTTATTTGATCAATTATCGGGTGCAGTAGTATTCTCAAAATTGATTTAAGATCTGGATATCATCAACTTCAAGTAAAGAATTCAGATGTGGAGAAAACAACGTTTCGTTTGTGATACGGACACTATGAATTTTTTGTGATGTCTTTTGAACTCACAAATGCACCTTCAAGTTTTATGGACTTGATGCAGTGAGTCCTAAAACCATATTTGGATAAATTTGTTATAGTATTCATTGATGATATTCTCATTTATTCCAAGACCCCGAGCGATCATGAGAATCATTTAAGAACAATATTAGAAACTTTATGTGACCATGAACTCTATGCAAAATTCTCTAAATATGAATTCTGGCCAAATTCTATAGCTTTCTTGTGCCATGTAGTGGATGCTCAAGGAATCCGAGTAGATCGACATAAAATAAGTGTAATTCAAGATTGAGTACAACCCAAGACAGTAACAGACATAAGAAGCTTTTTGGGCTTAGCAGGATATTTCTCTCAAATTGCTTCTCCATTGACAAAACTAACTTAAAATGTTGTCCCATTTATTTGGAGTTCTGAATGTGAGAATGTATTTTAGACCTTAAAAGATACACTTTCTACTGCTCCAGTGTTAGTACTACCAAAAGAAGGCTTGAACTATCATGTATATACTAATACTTCAGGAATTGGATTATAATGTATTTTAATGCAATAAGGGAAAGTTATTGCATATGCTTCACGTCAGTTGAGGCAACATGAAAGAAATTACCCTGTACATGATCTAGAACTCGCTGCAGTAATTTTTGCATTTAAAATATGGCGTCATTATTTGTACGGAGTTCAATGCTCCATTTTCACTGATCACCAGAGTTTAAAGTACATTTTCACTTAATGTGAATTAAATTATCATCAAAGGAGATGGCTTGAACTGATTAGTGATTATAATTTAGACATTTAGTACCACACTAGTAGAGCAAATGTGGTGGCAGATTTCCTCTGTCATTGCACAACATTATTAGCAATGATTGCTATAAGTTCAGTGATAGAAGAATTCCAAAAGATGGAGATTGTTCCTATTCATGGTGATGTAATGAGCTCAATATTTACTAACATCAATATAGAGCCCACCTTTCATATAGATGTTTCTATCTCTCAAACTAAAGATAATGAATACTTAAAGTTCAAGATGGATATTGAAGGTGATCACCGTCATGATTTGCAATTGCACGGGGCAGTGATCTATCAAGATAATCTTATATGGATTTCCAAGTCAATGCATCAAGAGATTCTTATAGAAGGCCATAATTTAGGTTATCAAGTCCACCCTGGGAGCACTAAAATGTATCAAGACTTGAAGAGATCATTTTGGTGGCTCGGTATAAAAAAGAGTGTGGCAGAATTTGTGACAAAATATCATGCTTGCAATCTTGTTAAGGCAGACTTGGAGGACTTCTTAATTCATTAGCTATCCCAAAATGGAAATGGATTGATATTCCTATGGATTTTGCTATGGGTTTACCCAAGAATAGATCCGGTGCTGATTCTATCTGGGTCATAGTTGAACGATTGACCAAATCGACCTATTTTATTCCTATGAGACAGACTGATTCCGTGGAGAATTGGCACGGCTATATATAAGAGAAATTATCATACTCCATGGTATTCCAAGGTCTATTATTTCAGATCGTGATAGTAGATTCATTTCTAAGTTCTGATTTGTAGTGCATCAAGACTTGGGCACTACATTGGCCATGAGTACTGCATTTCATCCACAAACGGATGGACAAACATAACAAGTTAATCAAATTCTTGAAGATCTTTTGTGTTTATGCATTCTGAATTTTGGTGGTTCTTGGGGACATTCCTCTTGTAGAGTTTGCTTATAATAATAGCTATCAAGCAATCATTGGTATTTTGGGCACCCTATGAAGCACTATATGAAAGAAAATGTAGCACTCCGCTTGCTTGATCTGAGACTAGAAGTGTACAGCTTTTTGGATCTGATTTAGTTTCTAAAATAAACAAAAGGTGCAATTAATTCAACAGAGAATTAAAGTAGCACAAGATCATCAAAGCAAGTATCATGATGCTCATCATCATCCTTTAAATTTCAATACTGGAGACTTTGCTTATCTTAAAGTCAGTTCTATGAAAGGAGTATTTTGATTTGGTGTAGCTGGGGAGCTTAGCCCTCGCTATGTTGGTTCATTTGAAGTCTTAGAAATGATAGGTTCTGCTGCCTATAAATTAAAGCTTCCTAAAGACTTTTCTGCTGTTCATAATATATTTCATATCTCATCATTACAAAAATGTCTTCGACATCATTTACATTTAGTTCAACTTCTAGCTGTATCTATCCAACCAGATTTATCTTATATTGAAGAACCAATCAAAATCTTAGCTCGTGATCAGAGGTAGCTAAGAAATCGATCTATTATAATGGTTAAGGTTCAATGGAAGAACCGTATGCGATAAGAATCCACTTGGGAGAAAGAAGAGTATATGCAGCGACAATATCCTAATCTATTTAATTCAGGTACTTTCTTAACATCTTTTCATTTCAATTTGTTATTTTCATTATATCTTATTCTTCTCACTTAAGTGGGGGAGTATGTAACAACCCAAGTTATTTCTTAGATCAATTAGGACTAATCCAAGTCCTAATTACGATTTTAGTATCTTAATTAAGTCATTAGGAACTCACATTTAAGATCTAGTTTAAATTAGGAGTCATTTAGATCAAATCCTAATTTTTTGAGAATTTCCAAAAACCCTAAAAATTGACCTAATTAATTTGACCTCAAATAAAAAATCTGACTTCGTCATTGTGAACACTACCCCTAAATTAACTAGGGGTGAAGTTTTGAAGGCATTTGGAAATCGTTGGATTTTTATCGAATATTTTAATATTATTTAAATCCTCAAAAAATCAAATAATTAAATATTCATCAGAATAAAAATTCAACCGTACCATTGCGTTCCTCACCCCTCAATTAGTTAGAGGGGATTTATTGAAAATTTTATGGGTACATTTAATTATATAATTTTAGTTAATATAATTAATATAAAATAATTAAAATAATAATATTATTTAAGCTATTTAATGGTGCCATCCACTTAAAGGTAACGTCGTCACCCTAAATATATTTGCACTATTTGATCTGACGATTCTCCCAAACCATCCGATCGAGGGATCGGACGGTCTCGAGACCGACTCCCTCGCGCATCAGCATGAGGCAGCGCGTGTCGCTCGCGCCGGCACACGGCACTCGGGAGCCTCCAGGTGCGCCTCGACAACAATGGAGCACCTCTTTAAGACCTCCACTCCTCTCTTTTGTTCAGTTTCACCATTTTGGAGCAGACAGATGTGCAAGCAGTGTCCTAATCTACAAGCGAAGCAAACCCTAAGCTCTACCGTTGAACATAAGGTACTTTCTTAATCCAATCTTATATCCTAAATCTTCATTTACACAATTAATTATCATTCATGTATTACCCTAAAACCATCCTGTAATCGATCGATAGGGTTGGGCTCGACGAACCCTAACTGCCGATTGGTCTGTCTATGGGAAGGCGAAGAGTCTCCCGCAGATCTCGGGCCAGGTTTACGCGAAATACCCGGCCCGTTTTCCAAACCATAGGACTCGCCCGAACCGCTCATCCCGCCCGGCCCGCTCGTACGTAGTGAGGACGTGGCCTGTGGGACCCACGTGCGTCCGATCGCTTAGTCCGGGCCCACACTATCCGCACCACTGTGTTCGTGGGACCCGTGGCATGCCAATGTGCGAATCTCGCGCAGATGCGTGTCTCACGGGTCAATTCATGTCGGCATCTGGTCTTTGGGTGGGCCCGCAAGTAGCGAGGAATCTGAGTTAATTAAATTTTAATTAAAATCATTATAGTTAGTTTGATTTAATTTATTTAATTATTCCAAATCTTTAAACCTTAATATCTTGCAATTTGCAAGTCCAAATAATACAAATAAATATATCATTTTAATCAGCAATAATCAAGAAATTTGTTGATGCTATTTAATTTCCAGTATGACTTATATTTTGCATAATGGCATTTAGGGTATTTCAATAATTACAAAATTATCCTAAAATTTCATTTAACTATAACTTTATAACTACTAGTCTAAATATAAGCAATATGGGTCTCAATGTGATTACTAGAATTTCTAGAATAATCTAGTAGTATTCAATTCTTTATTTGGATTAATATTATCTTAATTACTTTTAAGACATAACCTTAATTACTCTAATTAATATTAGAACTTCAATTGACCATAACTTGGTCAATTAAGCTCCAAATTAGGCCTTCCAATATACCATTTTAATCAGAAAACCTAATTAATAGTAAACTACAAAAATATTTAAGATTCAATGATTAGATCTCTTAATTAGCTTTAATCACCTTAAAACTTAATTAGTCAATATTAGCATAATTAGTGATCCAAATTGAGTAATTTCACTTTTTGATCACTCTTAAAGTAAAATAGAACTTAGTGGTGTAGTTAGTTTAGTGATTCTGTGATTAATTTCACTAATCACTCATTAATCACCCTAAACCCTAATTAAGCTATAAATTGATTAAATAATCTCAAAATTGGGTCTACTCCTAATCAAAGTACTCAATGGGTTATATGAATGTTATAGCCACTAAGTTTACTGAATTTAAACTTAATTTGGAAAAGTTGTATTTTTGACCATCTTAGGAAAACCTAATTTCCTTAATTAGCCCTAATTCTTATATTGGCTATAACTTTGCCAATACTTATCAGAATTTAATAATTCTAAGTTCTATAGAAATCTTAGATAATAATCTTCAATAAATTGACAGAAAATTTAAATTTCATTAAGTCAAATTACTAAATTTCTCTTATAAATCAAATTTCTTAATTTGACCTTATAAGGCTTAATACATATTCAAAATAAATGTACTTACTATCTAAACTCATATTAGATAGTCAGTAATCATTCCACTTTAATAAATTCTAAATTATAGCTCTAATTCATAAAATTGAATTTTAGATCCTTAAGTAAGGGCAAAATGGTCATTTTGCCCAAATTTAGGTTTAAGTATTCTTAAACCTTAGATTTATAATTAAACTTCGAAAATTAGTATTGTAACTAATTTGAAATTATTTTAGAATAATTAAACTCATTAAAATGATATTGTAAGAAAATATTCTAAAAATCCCTTAAATTACCCTAAGTCCTAATTTAGGCCTCATAAGGTGAAATTAGTTCACCTTATGCTTTCTATAAGTTAATCATATCATAATAATAGTCAAGTAAGGTTAAGATTAAAACTTGAATATTTTCCCTTTAGGACTTTACTTCAAAACTTTTATGATCTTATTTCCTTAGGATCTAGCTTAGAAATTTATGTTATAGTAAATGAGTACTTAATAGATGAAACCTTAGTTTTATAGTTTTCTAGAATTTCATCATTTATTTATGATTATTTTATATTAAGACTTTAGATTTAAAATTAGATATCCATCTTATTAAGATTGATTTTGCTTATTAAGATTGCCTTAATTATAGTTCGTGATATTTTAGATTAACTTTATACCATTAGTATTAAAACCTATTGGATTAAGAAGTAAGAATCCAATACTTTGATTTTAACATCTTAATCCCCCAATTTTGTTTATATTAATCAAGATTAGCTTAGGATTCATAAAAGCATCAATTATAACATTTGATTTATTTATTTAACTTAAATAAGCATCATGTGATTTATATATGTTAGAACTTGATTAGTTTTAACTTCTTTTTAACTTATAGGATCAATATTCTGGATTTACACTCGATAGCTGGATGTTGGATATCCTAAACTTATATAAATTCATATAGATATAATGATTTAATTAGAAAACAAAGTAATATCACAAAGTTTATTTAGTGCTATTTGATACCTTGATTTATATGATTTGCTTCCTTATTTTGGACTTTATACATTGACACATTATATGAAACATAGTATGTTTTTTATGTTACTTTGATTCATTCATAAAGCATATTCTTAATTTAAAGAAAGAATTTAAAGTAATGAAGTTTATGTAACTTATGGTTGAATATATCTTTACTTAGTCTGCCTAGACAGTGTGACTTTACTTTTGCTCTAGGATGTTTCTCATAGATGCTCAGATGATACTTTACTTTTATTCTATGGCATTTCTCCAAGATGCTCAGATGATACTTTACTTTTGCTCTAGGATATTTCTCATAGATGTTCAGCAGATACTTTGTGGCATTACTTTGATCTAGAATATTTCTCTTAGATATTCAGATATAATCAAGTGGTACTTTATTTAAATAGAATTAAGTGATTTTGGATCTGGAATGTTTCTCCTGGATATTATCAAATAGATTATTTTAACAGGTATTTACTTTTTGGCAGGACTAAGTAAGAATATATCCATATAAATTAAGTTATTTTACTTTATATTTTCAGCCTACTTCTTTAATTACAATATTTTCAGTATATTTCTTCTTTATACAGCACTTTGACTATATTCAGCAATTCCTTTAATACTTACAATTTTTTATGTAAATTATATTATTTCAGCAGCTTGTTTTCACTTGATGGTATGTTAGGATGTTATAACTTTATTTTCAGCACAATACTTTCATTTTATATTATGAACCAGCATATATTAAATTAATCATATTACTTATGAATTTCTTATACTTAGTAGATTTCTTATTTGTTGCTTAACACTTTTCTATAGCTTGAGTTAAGGTATGTGCTTACCTCACACTTTGTTTGAGTTATATTTTAGTCAATTATAATGTTACCACTTTTCTTTGTTGCTTTACTGCTCCTACTTTGCTTAGATAGTTATGATATTATTAAAATTATAAAATGCTTAACCTAAAATATACTTAGATATTTTGTCTAATTAGATTTTTTTTTTGTTGGCTGGGGCCCTATCATTATAAAATTGATAATGGTAGACTCTAAGCTTTTCGAGGTTGTTGAACCTTCTGAAGACCTTATTCAGGAGGAGGAGCGTGCAAGAGAAGATCCTTAGTTATTTTCTTTTATTTGTGAGGATTGAGTGACCTTACTTCATTGATTTAACTTTTAAGTTATTTTATAATAATACAGATTTAAATTACTTTTCTTTTTATACTTATGTATTCTGAGTTGAATAGTTCGTATCTGGATTATATGGATGTTATTACTTATCTTTTTTTTGCACTCTGATATATTATAGTATGTTCATTCAGTGATTGACTCTTTTACTTTGTTCTCTCTCATATTATGGTATATCTTCCCTTGACATTTGATTAAGAGGGTTATTCCTTAATCTAAATGCTAAGTGAAGGTTTGCTTGTTGATGATCACTTCTTAATCCAGATGATTAAATTGAGGCTATCACAGAGCCACTTCAGGAGGAGCATCAGTCCAGAGTTGAAAAACCTTAGCTTTGCCTTTTTCTTTAAGTAAGGATGAGTGATATTATTTTTCTTTCATTTAAGTTCACTTTAAAATTGATGTAATAATTCATATATTACATTTTCTTTTACTGCACTATTTTATTCCGAGTTGTATGTATTTTATGTATTATGATGGAACATGATGTATTATTTTACCTTTCTTGCTTTCGCACTCTAAGATGTTATTTACTTAGTAATTAATTTTCCTTGCTTATATCCTAAGCACATCCTTTCCTTATTAATGAATTGGGGATTATATTCAATCCAATAATAAGTGAGTGATTTGCCAGAGTGGTACACCGCTCTTAGTCTAAAGATTGTGAACCCGAGGGTGGGGCACCACAATTACTCCTAAAATGCTTATGGTGTTTGTGATATCATTAAATATATGAAAATTAATATCCTAAAATGTACTTAAACAATATGTCTAACCAGTTCTTCCTTTCTTTTTGGCTGGGGCCCTAACATTGTGAAATTGACAATATTAATTTCTGAGTATTTTGAGGAGTTAGCACCCATAGAGGAGCAGTTCCAGGAGGAGGAGCGCCTTGGAGTTGAGGGGAGTTGAGGGACCTTAGTTTAAATTGCTTATTTTATTTAAGTGAGGATGAGTATCCTTTATTTTCTGCTTAGAACTTATTTAAAATATTATAATAATATTGGTACTCTATGTATTTTTTTCCTTTACTGCATACTTTATTATGAGTTGCATGTTTTTCATTTTTGCATTATGGTTCCAATAGATGTAAGCTTGTTATTTCATGTTTCACACTCTAATTGTTATGTATGTTATTTAGTGGATGGTTCCGCTGTTACATAGTGCACATCCTTCCCTTATTAGTGGATTGGGACTATATCCTAATATAATGATAAGTGAGAGATTTGCCAAGTGATGACCACCCCAACTTACCTTATCGGGGCTCGGGTCGCCACAATATTGGATGTTCATTCCACTTATATTCTAATGTACATAAGTACCCTACCTAATACTTATGATAAGGATTTTATATTTGCCTTAAGGATTATTACTCAACTCTCTTTTCTTTGGGGTTGAGTCTCAACAGTTCATCTCAGTCGTTACCCAACATATATTCTTGGAGGTTCAGCAGTCATTCCCCAGTAACGCACTATTCTGCTGCCAATTGTTAAACTCTTTTATGCACGGTAACGGGACGTGGCATTACAGTAAGTTGCAGGTTCACTACTACAGTCTAATTATGGTAACTTAAATTTAATAGTTCCTAGCTCATTGAGTCATTAAATTGGCTAAGTACTCCATTGGAAGGTTATAAGTGTTTGGGAGATGGAAAGGTTGCAAATTACAAATTCTATGTTAACTTATGACTATAAGGTTTCTAATTCTTAAATGAGAGTTAAACATTATTAGGAAGCTAAATGGATACTGAAATAGAGATTAAAGAGCTTAAGGCAAGGTTTATGGTGAGAAGGGTAAGTTCAATGAACCTAATTCTAAGTATTAGAAGTTAATCTAAATAGGTTTACAGCTTATGAGTAAAAGTGTGTTAAATGCTAATTACACTTATTAGATAGGTTAGCTACATTAGGAATGGAAATTCATCAAAGTTAGAGGTTTTACCTCCTACATTTTATCTCATAATATTGAGACTTAAATCACAAGTTTAGTAATCTAATAAGGCATTTAACTACACTAATCAAATCTAAATCTCACAAATCAAAGTGAAAATAATTAAATAAGCTTGCTGTCCTAAGGCATTAAGGTCTACACATGCAAGTATTAAGTTAACAAAAATCACATACTATGAAGGATTTAGGAGCCAAATACCAAAGTTAACCAAATATTGCCTAATCACAAAACTAATAGCAAATGTGCAATCATCTTATTATAAGAAGAAGAATGACACTAAGTAGGTTAAAATTGGACAACGTTAGAAAATTAAAATTTTTGAGACTTTTAATTATGATTAAAAAGTAGTTAAGTAAATTAAGTTTTAAATCATAAATTAAATTATACCATTGTATTTGTCTCATTTTTCTGAATAAAATAACATAATTTTGTATAATTTGGATGTATATTTAAAGTTATGATCAAATGAAGTTTGCATAAATTAATAATTAAATAATTCTAATTTCAATAATTAAATTAAACTAATTACTGGCATGGATAACCATGGCACCAAAATTGGGGCGACAATCATTGGCATGGAAGGCAAGAGACTGTGCAGAAGACCGCACGCCGGCCTTAGATCTGAGGGCGACGTGTGTCGACACAAGAGCACGCATCGAAAAGCATGTGACGGCGTTGTCAGCATGGTTTGGACCGGTCGAGTCCATGAATGACATTCGTACTGAACGCAGACCTGAGCTGTCTCCTTCTTCCCTAATGGAACCCGAAAGGGGCACGGCTAGGGTTAGCCATACTAGCGAACCCGAGGTCCCATGACACGACCCCGCATACCGGCTCGAAGCTCTCGCCGTAGCTGATCCATCAAGCCTAAAATTGGCTCCTGGCGTCGACAATGCGCCCGACAGGGCGATGCCCTATATCCCTATGGGGCGGACCCGAGCGAACCCTGTACCCCACTGTAGACAAATCAGTGAATCAAAGCTCGATCGAGCCCGATTGAGTTTCGATTTTGCAATTAAGGGTGCATAATAAGTTTAGGAATGTTCAATTGTCAGAGAGTAAAAAAAGATGGGTACCTGAAAGCCTACAATTCTCGTCGGTTCATCGATTTTTTTGGGTTAGGGTTTCATAGATGGGGCTCCTTTAATAACAGCTCATGTCTTTAGGTAAGGGCTCCAACCAATCGAATGAGGGATGGGGAGTCAACCGTTGGGCTTGGAATGAGCTGGGGAGGTTGGGGTGGCCAGGCCGTGCTACGAACATTAGCGACCAAGCGATTGTGGCTGATGGGACTGGGCAACGTACATGGAAGTGATATGAACCGTCGGATCAGGATCTTGATCCGACGACTAGATCAGCAAATTGCGCATGATCCGTAGGATCAGATCTGCAAAAATGCGTGATGACCAAGATCGATGGATCCCGCTGTCGCGTGTTCGACCTACCTCGGCTGATCTCCGCCTTTTCATAAAATAGCCATTCGATTTAATTAAATAAATATTTATTATTTAATTTAAATTTATCAATTAATTATTTCATTTAACTCATTTAATTACTCAAAATTAAATAATCAAACGGACTACAAAAATCCAAAAAATTCACTCTTACCTAAATGACGGGTGAGGAGCTCAAAAATAAAATTGAACTTTTGATCGAAGGTCGATTTAAGTATCTTAATTTATGGGTATTCAAATATTATTAAAATATTCGGGAAAATTTTGGCAACTTCCAAACATTCCCAAAACACCACCTCTAGCTAATTTAGGGGTGAGGAGTCTAATGGCGAACTCCAATTTTAAATCAGATGTAAAAATAAACTAAGTATTTTCAAGTTGATTCAAAATAATCAGAAATATTCATTGATCACAAATGATCTCCAATTCGCATCAAACTTGAGATGATGGCTCATAATGATATTATAAGAGCACTAAAAGTGAAATGGAACTAATTGGGCTACTCAATAATATGTAATAATACTAAGGTTATTACATAAGGAAACATTCTTAAGTACTGCTAAGGTACCATTAATTCTAATTAATGAACTCGTGTGCATTTCATTAAGTATGATGAGGATAAGTATTTAATAGAAAATAGAGTGAGGGTAAGGAGAGAAGTTTCCATATTTCTAGTATTGATATCATAATACAATTCCTTAATTTGCTTTATAGTGTATTTTAATCCATTATACTATCTAATAATAATAAAACTATATTTATTTTCAAAGTTAAGGTAATTGTAATCTACACTATATGCCATAATAAATATTTTTAGGCTTGCAATATAAATTGTTTGGGTAATATTCCTAATCTTACTTGTAAAGTCTTAATCATAAGAGTAGTTTATGATTTAATTAAATAAGTATATACAGTAGCAGATCAAATACAATATTTAATTCTAGTAAGATTTTAAATATATATCATTTCAGTCTAATAGATTAAATTAGAGCACAGTATGGGATTAAAGTGTACTAAAATCTATATGGATCATATGGAAAACTTATTTTTGTTATAAGAAGATGCCTTAGATCAAGGAAGTTCAATTTTAAGTTTATTGAATTAGAACCAACGAATAATTGTGTTACTTTTGGATTTCAAATTATTTGATTATTTAATTTAATCAAATATGATTATTGAGAATTATTTGGCTATTTGATTTTTAGATCTATATAATTCTTAAAGTTTATGTAGAACTTCTTTGATTATTTAATAGTGCTTGAGTTGATAATTTAAAGCAAATGCATTATATACAAAACCAGGAATTTAGGAATCTAGTTAAACACTTAAATCATATTTAAATATTAAACTAATCAATTTATTGAATAAAAAAGATTTGCCACCTCATGAATATCTTGGGACTTTTACGGAGCCCGACAATTCATTGTGGAGGCTGTATTGACCTTTGAAAAAAATGCTTACGTCGAGTGTCATTAGATTGTTGGATTGGGAAAAAAGCACAGTGTCAAGTCATTTTCATTAAAAAGGACACGTTAATCAATGAATCTAATAACCAGTATATTCGTTAAGTTGACCACAATTTGAATCATGTGAATATTTTGATGATCTTTCATCCAAAATTGATGAAATTTTAATAACAGGTTAAAAAAAGAGAGAATATAATATATAAAATATTTACAATTTGATGACTCAAAATAACATTGTGAACACCATTTGTATTTAATTTATTTAATATTAAACTCGGGTTCACTTATGTTTTAGTCAAGCCCATATCTAACTTCATGAATATATTAGAATATACCCAACTCAAAGAGTCAAATTCATTTCAAAAGCAATAAACTAAATTAATTTTAATATCAATGAATGAATTAAATATGATAACTTGAGTTTAAACCCAAATAATGGGTCAACATGAGTCTAAATTAAAGGATATGTTAACTTGAGTTCAAGTATAAGAAGTGATTTGGTTGGATATGATTTTATTTTATCAATTAATTTGATGTTAAACTTAAAGAATAATTAGGGTTAAGCTCAAATTTGTGAGAAGAGGTAGAGGAAGTGGACTTAAATCTAAATCCAATAGCATAAATTAAACTATATCAAACTCTACTTAAAAATTCATAGGGTTTCCATAATGAAATTTCAATATGTTGTATATTTTGATATTGTTTTTGAAGTTTTAACCTATTTTTTATATCTTAAAATTTTTATACTTTGAACTTCAAAATTTATTTCATGAAAATTCACTACTCTTTGAAATTTAAAATTTACTTAATCCAATGACATATTTAAATAAATTTTATTTAAATCTATTTGATAATCATAAAAAATCACATTAGTTCATAATTAAAGTTAAATGTGCTTGATTAAGCTCTTTTAAGATACCAAATAAATATTGGTTGTTACAATAATCAATATGGAAACCCTCTTTTTACTATTTGCACCTATAACACATGAGTATCAAAGTTGATGGAAATAATAATAATCAAATAAAATTAATTTCATTAATAAAAAGAAAATTGAAGATAATCAATAATGTTTGATTGTTACACTAATAAAATGTTTGATGCCACATTAATAAATCATATAATAACACAAATAAAATTAAGAAAAATAAAAGTATAAAATGGCACTTAAAGCATAAATCTATCAAAATTGTCTTATGAGCTCATAGGAGCCACACCCCCCAATTAAGGTAACTCCTAATAATTATGAGCATCTGAAAAATATTTACTAATCAATAATGAGTCATAGTTAATTATACATTTCAAATACTCATAGAAATAAAATGTATTGGATGAATCAGAACTTTTTTTTTTGAGTAAAAATATTAATGTTTATACTGCACTTTTCATAATTAACATATCATAATATTATAAGAAGTATATATCATGCAAAAAAATATAAATTACAAAATTGTAAAATACAAAGATATAACACAAAATCTTATAAAATTTACATGCACATTATTAACAACGACAATTTATGTAATTATACAAATTACTAATATGAAAATATTAATATAATATAAAAGATAAATCATTGAGCTCAAGAATGTCTTAGATATGCTCAATAAAATTCTCCAAACAATAATAATAAAGTTGTAATAACTAGAAATATGATATATTATGTGGTACAAGAAATATGCTAGAATTCGAATATTATTTGTAATAACTAAATATGTGGAATGCTTATAAAAATTATTAATAATAAACTAACACCAAAGTTTCTCAAATAATATTTACTTTTCAAAAAATAATGCAATAATTTTGTATTTGTAATTTTATATGCCATTGTACTTGTAATTGTACTTTATCTTTGTATTTTCATTACACTTTACATTTGAATATACTTTTATAATTAATATTTAAAATTATACAACTAATCAAATTTGAATAAATATTGTATAAGTAACAATTTCTCAAAATGATATCAATAAAAATGATGGATCATATAACAAAGATAGAACTTTTCTATATTATTTCACATTAATAACTTAGCATATATATACAATTATAATATATATAAATAAAATTTATCATAATAACCAAAGTGTAAATATACATAAAATTATTGAAATAAATTTTTTTCTTAAATAAATTTTCAATAAACGAGCAATTATAAAAAGAAAAATTATTAAGCAATTATCAAATGATATTTTAGATATTATTAAAATAACTATTAATTACCACATCATTTATTAAATATTTGTATTTGGACACGAATAAGAGAACAATCAATCACAACTATCATCTCATTTAGTTTATTATAAATGTTATATTTCACAAGAATATACATAAAAAATTATTTATGCTAATATAATTTTTTTTTTATAATTTTTGCATATAAACTCCACGATAAAGTGTAAACATTGGATTAACATATCATATATATATATATATATATATATACATTGGCGTATAATAATATGTAAGAGTATCAATACTCTTTCTTATAACATCTAACATCATAAATCTATCATTCTCATGATAACAAGTACTAGTGTTCATCCAAATTTTTTTATTTTGTGAAAGTCTTATTCTTATATATATTTTTAAATAATTTATTTTTCTTAGAACAAAAATTAAATATTTATAAAATTTAGAAATTTATTTTATAAGAATGAATCACTATTTTGAGACTTAGTGTTTAAGATTTGGTAATTGGTACCAACAAAATAGATTCAATAGAATTTGAATATTATTTTATTAGTGTTTATTTATTTACATTAAATTAATACAAATATTATTTTTAAAGTTTATATTGAATGATGTCCAAATCTTATTGGATGAATTTTTTTGAGTACCACATTAGCAAATATAAATAGCAAATTTCAAATATTTATTTTCTTCAAATTAAACATTTTAATTTTTATATAAATTATGTGTACGACATTATAATATATAGACATGTGTATTTGCAAACGACAACCCTATAAAATTTTACTTTTTTAATTTAAAAAATTTAAAAAGATTTGCATTTTCTCTTAAAATTGAGTGCAAGCGTGGCTTGAAATGGAAAAGAGAGAGAGGGAGATGATGTTGAACAAATAATTTATTTCATTAATGATAATTAATCATTAAATTTTATTTCTTAAAATATTCATTAATATAATATTTTTTAAGTTATTAATATTGTGATTCCTATGTTTTTCTATTTAACTATGAATATTTCTTATCTTTGAGTGAGGCAAATTCTTAATAGTTAATTAGTTAATTGGATTTTTTTTAAAGAAAATATATTGATAAATTATTTTAATAATAAATAACTTAATTAAAAAATTACTTAAATAATTTAAAATATTAAAATTTTAAAAATAAATTTAATAAATAATAATAATTGATTAATAAGTTTAAAAATCTGAGTATAACACTTATTTAATTATTTATTTATCTGTAAATATATTTTTTATTAAATGATATTGTTTTTTATATTTAATTTGAAATAATCTTAATTATTATCAAATTATTTCATATTATTTCAAAAAAATAAAAAATTATGGCCACATCGCATAATCTGTAGAAAGATTTAAGCAACATACTGATGCAGGGCATCACTAAAATCATCATTGACGTGACAGATCATAAATTAGTTTAATGATACTATGTTTTATTATGCTGATGCAAGGCATCAACGAAATCATTAGCGACATGCCAGATTATAAATTAGTTTAATGGTACTATGTTTTATTTTTTATTTTTGGGTCGTATGTGTTTTTGCATTTGTTTCATAAACGGGCCTTCATTCTAACCCATTTATTATCATGTGAGTTATTTATGTGAAATAACACTTTAGTCATTCATGAAATCATTGGTTTAAGATTTATTCGGTCATTTGTGTGAAATGACATTTTAGTTATCCATGAAAAAGTAAGTTTATTATTTTTTTATCTTTTTGAGAAAATGATATTTTAGCAATTTATGAGAGATTGATTAATTATGATCATTAAACATATATTTTATGGTTATAAATTGGCCACCCTCATATGTATTATGACATTGCAAGCGATATAAAAAAATACTCTCTTATTCTTTATGTTATGTGAACTTTATTCTTAAGAGATTGACTTTTTGAGGTATTGTTTGCAATCAGTGAAGAATGACTTCTTGAGGTGCTATTTGCAATTAGTGGAGAAGGACTTCTAATAAAAGAAAGTTTGATTTGCGGAATGATTGCTCGTAAAAGTTAATATTATTTATCGTAAACGACATATTCGATAACTAGGCTCTCTTAAGATCTTCTCTATTTATTTTTATATTATTTCCTCATACCTTACAAGTGTGCTCATTTAATCATAGCTCTTATTACTTGTAAATGCTTACAACACTTATTTTTATTCTCAACAAGCAACTCTTATATCTACTAGTATCTTAAATATGCAAGATTAATTTTGTTAATTAATTGATGTATTTGATTATGTTGCATGCCATTACCCCCAACTTATATCACTTACATATATATACATATATATATATATATATATATATATATATATATATATATATATATATATCTATATATATGTATGTATATGGGAGAAATTTTGGGCCAAAGGAGGCTCTAGAAAAAAACTTTGCTTCTATTTAAGAAGAAAGATAAAAATACAAAAAAGAGTTTTGTTTATCCATAAAATAATAAATTAAAATTAGAAAAAAAAAAATGAAATAAGAAAGTCTTAGCATAAACTTCTCAAATTTATCTCCTATCTATATAAAAATTATATTTTTTCTGAGTTCAGTAATAGCTTTATAATAAATAAGAAAATACAAAATTTGAGAAAATATTATTATATTTATTAATTTTTTAGAGCTTTTTTTTATTTTCTCTCCCGTATAAATATATATATAATTATATAGATTATATAGATATATGTATAAATTATGCTTATTTAATTTTGAGAATTATTTGTAATATTTAATTAAAAGCTTGCAATTATTTAATTTTTTTTTTCCGTGCATTACATTAGCGAAACATTCACGTCGCGCAGGCAGATCACTTGTTCGTGCGGTGCAGCTCCATCTTTCTAGGGTTTTAGCAAGCGAGCGTGATTTAATAGTCGTTCGCTTAGGGCTTGGTTACTCCTTTCATTTAGATTTTTCGGATCCTCGAAATGGCGGTTTGTTCTTCCGGCAATCACGTTTTGGTGATTTTAGATTTTTGCTGTCATTGTTGTGATCGAACGCTTACAATCTTGTTCTGTAATTGTGACTCGATGCAGGTAGAACGCTTGCTTAAAGATGATGCAACTGAAGAGAAGGGAGAGAGGGCTAGAATGGTATGGTTTCTTTAGTTTCATAGTTCGTATAAATAAATTAATTTTTTTCCCTGCGGAAGCTTATGGATGATGCCGTTGGCTTTAAATGGTAGATGTAGAGCAGTAAGTGCAACAAATACAAGATATGAAATGTTGATTTTCTTTTATTGTAGCTCACTGTTACTTCTTTTTCCGATTTTTTTAAGAGGAAAAGTAACTTCTTATGCCCTTTAATTCGTACCATTTACTTCTTCTTTTGGCTCTTTGATATGGATATATGCCTTTCATCTAAATTTGCTCAAAGATCAGGGGAGTTTTCACGCACTGTTTCAATTTTTGTTCAATATTTCATTTTTAATTCTGAAATAGTTTGAAAATAGCCCACTTTATTATATACGAATCTGCTCCTTGAAATTGGATAATGAACTCAAAGGCGTAATTATAAATTAAATGTGTACAGTGACAACAAATTGTTTCTACATCTACTTTTTTCATGGGCTTTGGTTATAACATTCAAAGCAAAATATATTTGTCTTAATAGCAAATTTTGTTGATCTGAGTTTTATGTACATAATGACTACGATATTGAGAAAGTCTGTGATTTAAGTTTCAACATGCTGAGAACTTAGTTTTTACTCTAATGTTTTGCAGTAATCTTTCGACTATCATTTATTTGTCTAAAATTATATTGTTTTTGCATCCAATACTAAATTCACTTGTGTTTGCTTTTCAGGCATCATTTATTGGTGCTATGGCTATTGCTGATTTAGTGAAAACCACTTTAGGGCCAAAGGGAATGGTAGATATGCACCTTTTGCCATTTATTTCCTTATTTTTGGCATTACTGATTGCAATCAATATGTGTTGTTTTATATTGTCAGGACAAAATACTGCAGTCAACTGGCAGAGGTCGGAGTGTCACTGTAACTAATGATGGAGCCACTATCTTGAAATCTCTTCACATTGATAATCCTGCAGCGAAGGTTCTTGTTGGTATCCTTTTACTTGCTTTTCAGTTTGTTGATGTCCATTTTTAATGTTTCTACTTTTATGAATGTTTTTTATTTAAATGGCTCTGCTTCCACCTTTACTTAATTGCTGACATCACATAATTATATAGCTCTACTTTACATTTTCTTGTTTTACCTTAAATTGGCATTTTTTTCTGCATAATCAGTTTAAGTCCGACAAATTGGGTTTATTGGAAAGAATATTACACTGTTCCTTAATTTAAACTAGACATATCTAAAGTTCAAGATGATGAAGTTGGCGATGGAACAACTTCTGTTGTTGTATTGGCTGGGGAGCTCCTCAGGGAGGCTGAGAAATTGACAAATGCAAAAATTCATCCAATGACTATTATTGCAGGTTTGCTTCCATGCACATTTAGAATTGTGTGTTTATAATGTAATTCCAATGCTGTATTGCATCTCAACTATTTTTTGAATGTTATGATGCCCATTTGTGCAGTCTTTTCACTTTTGCTGATTTGGTCATTTTTATATTGTGTTTTTATACCATGTTATTTACTTCTGTTCTTCATTTGTTACTGAATTCATCTTAAAATCACTAACTTTAGGAGTGAAGTGCTTTACTTTTCTTAAAATGTATTGGTATATCAAAATAATGTTTTACGTGTTTTGCTTTTGAAACACAAGGTTTAAGTGCTTTAATTGCATGTTTTTGTGACACAAAGGGTTCTAATCAATAGTTACTAATTTTTAGTTGCAATTAAGATGATGAATTTTTAGGGGGAATTTCATATTTACCACTAAAACTGTATTAGTCTTAAGTGATAAATATATGAATCAAAAGTGATAAAGTGATGCAGTTTTTTCTTAAGACTTTGTTTCTTAATATATGTTCTGTCCTTTTTTTATTTTTGTAAGAAATAATGAAACTTGTCTTTGATTTTCTTATGGGAAATTCTTAATTGGTTTTTGCTTAGGTAATTGACATAGGATAGGGATGAATCTTCAATTGGGAAAATCCTAGATTGGCGGTGGTTTTGCGAATGAACATAGGCAGCAGCCATACCACAAAGAGCATATGTTTGATTGTCTTGTTATGACTCTTATATTTTTACTTGTGGATGCCTTATACTCACTCAATCTATTGAACTTATATTTAATTTTATTGTTTTTGTTACACATAATTATCCTTTTGTTTATGTTTTTTGAATCAAGCATGCTGTACAAGTGAAACAACCATATTTTATAGTCATTGTTTGTTTGTTTTTTATTTTTTGAAGTTAGAATTGCATTTTAAAATTCTTTTTCATACAAAAAATCAACTGTTTTTTTTCCATGTTATGTCAGGCTGTTTTCATTCATATGTTTTACTTTTAAAATATGTAAAAAATGGAGGATTTTTTTTCTTACAATTTTATTTGGATTATCCATGTCTTTGATTTTTAGCATTGGAATAAGGAATGCTTTTACACTTGTTGATATTTAATTGCATGGAATTTTTAGCTAGAGTGTTCTCAACTTTCATTTGTTTTATCATCAAAGTGAATGTTTTTTTCTTAATGACACTGCTAGCCTATTAGTTTTATCAATGATACACACAAATCCTTTGTATTAAAGTTCTATTCAACTCATCTTCTCGCTGATAATCTGATAGGGCATAAAAATAAAATTTTCAATAAAGTAAATAATTACCATTAAACTCTTGATCGCCCTTTCATCAGGGGTGGGGTTCATACCACTCTAGTTTGCATTGCGGATCCTCATATCTTTAAAGTTGATTTCGAAAAAAAAATCTCTGGTGCAGTCTAAGTTTTTTCTTAGATATTTTTTACTAGCTTGAATTTTCCACGTCCAAAATTCATTAGTTGGACCAATTAATCCTTTATGCATTCCACTTTCCATGTTTTCATTAACATGATACCAAGTTATCACTTCAAATGTTATGATGATTTTTGTAAAGGTGATCCCCATTTGTGCTCGTTGATTACTCTAAGGGGCTGTTTGATATGCTGGATTTATAGTGTAATCTGATTATAGTGTAATTTGATTTTAATGTAATCTGATTATAATGTAATTTGATTACTTTGCATCTATTTAAATGTTTGTTTGGAATGCAGTAATTTGTAGCATATTATCCTTCGAATGATTCAATGGTGAGATTACCTCTAGAATTAATTTTTATTATTTAGGCTTGGATCATATTATGCTCGAAAAAGAGTTCAATGAACTGAAGCACGTGCAAATTGCATCGTAATTATTCCAAATAGTAATAACTATTTTGTATAGAGCAACAGAGACAAAGCAAACATATATTTAACTTGAGCGTTTTTTTTTTTTTTTTGAGAAAACCAAACCACAACCATAACAAAAGAAGATATTTGGCATGCACAAGAAACCAAAGAGCTTCAACACTCGACATAACACTTTTGCATCCACAACAGAACATGAAAGGCTGAGAAAAAAATGAGCTACGAATCAAGCTTCTGAAAAATAAAGCTTCACAAAGCAACTCAGAAGACAAAAAGCTAATTCTTCAAATATTTAGGTTCAACCAGTGAAAAGTATTGAACTCTGCGGAGATTCCCAAAATTTTTCCAACTTCTAATTCTTCAAAAATAAAGCTCCACAAAACAGCCCCAGCGTCTCCGTATTCGTCAAACTATGTGGAGATGAAGTCGTGACCTACGTCTGCGTTCTTGTTGGGAGAAGTGGCAATGGTATAGACGAAGTTGGGAGAAATGGCAGAGATGAAGGTTGTGGCTCTGTTTATGTGGAGATGAAGTTGGTGAGCTCCTACGATTCGTGTCTTCGTAGGGAGAAATGGCGATGCGGGAGAGACGAAGATGAAGTTGCATTTACGAAGAAGAGCCATGTTCACCCCTCTTTAGAATGTGTCTAATGGCGATGTGTTTGAGACGAAGATGAAATCGTGTTTACGAAGAAGAGCCATGTTCGCCCCTCTCTAGAAGTTGGGATGATTAGGGCTGTGGTATCGCTTGAGATCCGGCGCTCTTCGTATTCTAAAGTTACTTGATTTTAGTGTAAAAGTTATACATTGTGTCTACTTATAGTTCTATAAAAGTTTTACACAGAATTTACTTTACCTTTAAAATTCACCAAAACAAACACACAAAAATTTAAATTCTAGGTAATTATATTACTTTGTCATTTTAGCATACCAAACTGAAGCTAAAGTAAAAGCTTTAATTGCTAACAAAAATGAGCAGATTGAGGGCCTTCCTTGGGGCAGTATCATTCAAAACAAGCATAATCCATGCTGGCAATGATGCCCAAATTTTTAGCCTTTTCCATTTTATCCATCTCAATATTTTGGAGGTCATCTTGAAGCTCTCTCAGGAGATTTAATGTTTCAAATTTTTTTTTACAGTTTTTCAATTATTTATTGTGGTAGTTGTAATGAAAGATTAGGTGTTATACATACATTTTGGGTTACAAATTGGAAACTTTCAGTTATTTATTTTGTCATTGCTCCCAGCAACAATGCCATTCAAAGTTTAAATGTAGAGATTCTTATATTCTTTCCAAAATATTTGTGCCAATAATCTATGGAACTTGTCATTTAAAAATTTAAATGAAGCTGTTTGAAATTTTAAGGAATTATTTTTCTTTTTAAGATATGTTCTTTTACACATTCCCTTTTTTATTTTTGGGTATTCTGAGTTACAAATTGGATCATGAATAAGTTTGACAATTTTAGGGAAAAAGTCTTTGGAGAGGCTTTGATAATATTAATAAAATAAAGCTGACATAGTGGAAAATTTTTTGTAAACTTAAAAATATTAGTTGAATTTCTCTTGTTATGCCAATTGTATTGCCCTTAGTAAATATTACAAAAATAAAGTTCAACATTTTCTAATGAATCTATATTTATTCAAGTATAAAAACCACATCTTCTATTTAACTGCATAATCCTGTGTCTTTTTATAAAGGGTCAATCACAAAATTTTGTGAAGTTGTCTTTGTAATCTTTCTCTTCACTTTTACATGCAATCATACAACCGTACTTGGATCAGAAACTGTTTCATTGCCTCTCAATATAATGCTTTTATCAATTGGACAATCTAATGGCAGTGTGTACCATTCATGGCGTTCAAACCCTGTTGCCATCTCTCTTTAGTATTTTTTGGATTGTATTTCTTGTAGTCAAAACAATTATGAGATTTATAACTTAGTCTCATGATTGTGTATGTGAATGCTTGTGTTACTAATAGTGTAGCTAAGCTTACTTAACGCTAACGTATGTAATATGTAATTTTTTTAAAAACATTTTAAAGTTAAAAATGTCACTCTTTGCGCCATGAGCTATATCAATAGCACACAATATCATGCTAGTAGCCCACTAATTTAAAACATGTGTTTTTTGTGAAAATAACGTACAGTATGCAACACTCTTACATATATAACAAACTATTGATGCACGCATTTTCAATTACTATTGGTTGAGAAAGAAAAAAAAATGTCTGTAAAGCATATGCGCTCTTGAGCTGTAAACATATTTTTGCTGTCTAGAGCTGTGAAATATCTATTTGATTTTTTATAGTGATTTTAACCAATTTATTTTATTGTTATATGTTACTTTTATGCGGCTAGAGCAATTAATGATGTCTTCCATCTTTATAATTTTATTTGTTTAATTTTTTATGGAAAACTTGTGCTTGGATGCCTTCTAGCAATAGAATTCAAAGTCTTTTTTTGTTCACTTTGATTGTTTACTTGAACAGGCTTTAGAATGGCTGCTGAGTGTGCACGCAATGCATTGTTGCAAAAGGCTTTGGACAACAAAGATAATCCAGGTATTTCAGCGATTTTTATTGTAAATATATTTTTTTGGATTATGAAAAGTTCAATAATCTCACTACCTACTCTGGAATTACCAAGAATTAAACATCTTAAACTAGTTTTGCCAGAGCTCACAATATTCTCATCCTTGTTTGCATTTTATTATCACACTAAAAATTGCTTATCTATGCAGTGTACATAGTTTTATGTTGTTTCTTTTGGTATTTCTTACTAAACTTCAATGTACTTTGTTAAATTTTAATACAGAAAAGTTCAAGTCAGATTTGATGAACATTGCAATGACTACATTGAGTTCCAAAATACTTTCACAGGACAAGGAGCATTTTGCGAAGCTTGCAGTAGATGCTGTTCTGAGATTGAAGGTATTGTATCTGGTGGTTTTTGCAATATCTGCATTTTGTATTTATGGTCTTCTGCTTTTATGGTGGATGAAAGAGGATGCTGCTTTTTATGGGGGAACAAATACTATTTTTGTGTTGAACACAGCACGTGCTTGTTATATAAATGTTGGCTTTGTATTTTAGTGAGTTGGAGAATTATTTGTTGTAAATGAAACGTGGGTTGAAAAATTTTGGAACCTAGTTTTGACTATGACTGCATCATCTTTCATGTTGGTAGAATGCATGATAGTTTCAGATACAATTTCTTGTGAAATAATGAAAATGAATTAATGATGGAGTCACACGTGCATAAGGTGAAAGTAACTGTTAGAAGTATCGCAATGTGATTATTTAAACACATTTGATTGAAATGGGCAATCTATTTTTAAAGTATGATCCAATTTTATTTTCTGCATTCATCATTTTTTAATTCTCCTTTTCTATTTTCCCTTTATGTAAATTATCTATTTAGTTATTTTTTCTTTAGGCGTTCACTATTTACCTTTTGTTGCAATAGAAAGATTGCGACGGAATTCAATAGTAGCTGTCACTATCTTGGTGGAATAAAGGTGGCTTTGTATTGGATTGGTGCGTTTGTAATTACGAAAGCTTATTTCTTAGCTTGATTTGTGCAGTATAATAATTAAAGATCATCATTGATCATTCAAAGATCAAAGTATCAGTGTTTTGCTAACAAGTTTACTTTTGGGAGTCTCTTTTCCTTGAATATTCAACTATTTAGTGTTAGGTTTTGCACATATCTCCTTGCAAGCTATGAGAGGTGAGCTGAGCACCACCAGTTCAGTCAAGGTTCTACTAGGAAAGATTGGTATCACATACAGGAGGAAATGTTTTGGCATTGTTACAATGAACATAGCATTCTGATCTGTAGGATTCAATATAAGAATTCATAAGAGAAGCACATTGTTAAAATAAATGTTGCGGAGATGAGGATGCTAATATGAATAAGTGGATATACTTGAAATAATTTTACGAGAAATGAGTTCATTTGTAGAGTTGCTTCAAGTTCAAGGAAAGTAGTCTTAGATGTTTGGGCATTTTACACTTAGACAATTAGATGCCTCAATTAGGAAAGTTGAGTTTTTTGAATTTTGATCATTTTAACAAAGAAGAGGAAACCAAAAAGAAGGGATAAAATTATTAGGAAGGATCTATAATACTGAGAGCATAGGGATGTGTTGTTATTTGACAATGGAGACAAAACGGATTCATGTAGCTAACCCCATCTAGTACAACAAAGGCTTGGTGCTGCTTGTTTTACTATTATGACGAAGGATTGTTGCGCTTGGAGATGTGATGGAGGGCCTTGATGCTAAGGTATAATAGAGGAGGCTTGGTGGTGAAGTTATCATTAGAGGAGGATGTTAAGTTGGATAAGTAGATGTACTTGAAAGGATATTAAGGAGAAATGAGTTCCTTTGTATCAATGTTAGAGTGGCTTCAATTGAGAATAAGTGTAAGGAAAGCTTCCTTAGATGTTTGGGCATATTACACCTAGACTATTAGATGCCTTGGCTTGGAAAGTTGAGTTTTTGAACTTTGACCATGTTAACAAGGGGAGACCAAAAAAATAGGGTAAGAAACTGATAGAAAGGATATGTAATACTTGGAACTTTGGGAGAGGTTGATATTTGATTGTGACAATAGAGACAGGATTCTTATAACTTACCCCATTTAGTAAATGAAGGTTTGGTGGTGTTGTTGTAATAATGCATAAGTTGAACTTGACAAGTTGATGTTTGGTTTTGGGTAATTCTGTAAAATGGGATAGAAGTGAATTTTTAAAAATGTTATTTAAAATAAAAGTAAATCAAACTCTTGGCATTTTCCTGTAACATTATACAACATGACTAGCAACGAGCATAACGCCCTTTGGATTCTATAGAGCATATGTGAATATGTTGGACCAGTTTGGCTGCCTGATTTGTTAAATGCTATCATATGTTTTGAACAGTGTAGTACTGATTCTCTATTTCCTTTGTAGGAAATCAACTTTGGCCTATTTAGATAATGCTCAATTATTTTACTTTAAAAAGTTCTTACTGCAATTTTTAGTTATGCTGCAGATATGTGAAAAAATATGGATGTAATGCATGTGTACCTCTTGCAAGACTTTTACCTCTCATTAGTTAGCTGAGTATTGTAATGATGAAGAGTTAACTAGCTCTGGAACACAACACTACTGATCAAAACCCTTAGCAACAATTTTTATAATTTTTTATTGATTTACTATTATCATACAAATTGTAATGATAAGAAAACTGTAAATATTTATATCAAATAAACTTATGAAGTGCTTCTATTTGCAGTCGGTGCTTTATTTTTCTCTCCTGCTTGATGTATCAACAACCTATATAAGTATTTTTGCACAAACTTGCATGCTTTAGTGTGCGTGTGTTTGGATTTTTTGGGCTGAGTTCTGATAAAAATTTTATTGAAGACTTGGATTCATACTCATTCATTCTTTTTTTTAAAAAAATAAATATCACCTTCTAACTTTATGTTGCATATAACACCATTGTTTTACGCTTGTTCAGGGTAGCACAAACCTAGAGGCTATTCAAATCATCAAGAAAGCTGGGGGTTCCTTGATAGATTCATTTTTGGATGAAGGGTAAGAATTTATGTTTTTCCCACAACAATGTGACTACATTATATGTACTATATGCTGTTCTGTGAAATTATATGTTATGTTCATTTACTACATTAGTCCTGATTGCTTGCTCAAATAATGTTGTTTTATACAAGGTGCTTTTATGTTCATACTTTCTTTGAAGTTGTCCATTTACAAAGTTTTAGGCACACTTTTTCCTGTTTTCTGCTCGACAAACTACCTAGACATGAAATTCTGTGTGCAGATCGTTCAAGATCATACTTAGTAATTGCTTCAGCATTGTTTGTGCATTAAACATAAGTATGAGAAGAGGTGCATGAGTGCTAAAGTGTTTGGAGTTGGGTAAACAAGCGATGTAGTGGGAATCATCTTGTGGGGTTAGGGCTTACTTTCAATTTTAGATCATTGCACAATTAGGATGCTTAATGTGTGTGTGCGTGTGATTGCTTCAGCATTGTTTGTGCTTTAAACATAAGTATGAGAAGAGGTGCATGAGTGCTAAACTCTTTGGAGTTGGGAAACAAGCGATGTAGTGGGAATCATCTTGTGGGGTTAGGGCTCACTTTCAATTTAGATCATTACACAATTAAGATGCTTACTTTTTTTCTACTTAAAATGCAGGCTTTTTATATAGGTTTGTTAGAAGTCAGCAAAATTGGCATTAATGTATAAGTGTGTGTGTGTGACACGAAGCATTTGAGCAAAGTTAAGCACCCTATTTCAGACACTTATTTTAAGCATGATTTGTGTTTTTTTTTTTTTCAATTTTAAGATGGTGATTCAATTAATTAAACTAGTCATGATTATTCTAAATAATCTTTGGTGCTTAGCTACACTTAAGCCCAATTATGCTTCAACCAAAAAGGCTCAAAGGGCTGGAACTTTTTGTTACTTGGTGATTGAACGGCTTGGATTGTCGATTCGTTGAACACTTTCAGTGGATTTCTTTTGTGTGGAAGCCCCATTTTTTTCTTGGCGATTGTTCAATACTATTGACAAGTAGTGGCTTGGTTCCATGATGCTGATTACCATATATTGCCGGAGGAGAATTGTAGCTGCGATTGTGATAACACCATTGCGTAGACACAAGTCATCTTGTGATAGCCACTACTTTCAATTTCTATATTCTACCGATGCTGTAAAAGTTGGGCTGAGTTTTCAAAGAGGTAGCGTTGTTGGTTATCTTGGTTTGCAAAACAATCTTTTGCTCCCAATGTGTGTTTATATTTTTAGGAATTCACAAAATCAACATAGAATCAAGGTAAATGGCCTATACAACATAATTTTAAGAAATTAAAATTAATAAAAGAAAATACCAATTATTTTCTTTTCTAAACAGCAACAACAACATTAACAACAAAATTGAAACAATCTCAATTAAAAATAAATTTCAAGTAAGTTTCATTTTGGCAAATTAAGCACAAATCATTAAATGCCCTCATGAAGAAAGTAGAGTTAATGAATTTTACTTCTATTAAAAGAGGCAAATGAAGACCTATGAAAGAGCAGAGTTGCTATTTGAGACACAATGGAGATAAATAATTTATATAGTTGACCTCACTAAATGGGGCTAAGGTTTAATTTGCTGTTTTTTTCCAATTACAATTATCCAAAACTAGTGTTAGCATTTCACTGAACGTTGGCATAGTTTCTGTCACTTGTGTTTCTATTGGTGAGCCCCCTAGTTGATCTTGATTCATGGCTCAGCCTTTTATACAATTTAATTTTATAGCAAGTAATGTTTCTTTTAAAATTCACATGATCATTTTTTAAACTTTAAATTAAATAACATAAACAAATAAACTGTGTTTAGAATGGAATTTATTCTATACCAAACTTAAGACGATGGATACAACCTGTGTTGATTTGGATTGTAGAAGTCTTAAAATAAATTTACATTAATAAGATAGATGTGGGAAGAGGTAAAAAAGCATATCCACCAAGTGTACGATGACACCCTTTACTCTGCATGTATGTCTCTTGAAGATGTGAGCACCTTTTAATTTCATGCATTTGAGCATGTTCTTGCATATGTTTATATGCTTTTGTTTCTAAATGCTTGTGTATAAGAGTGCATGCTTACTTTGACTTATGTATATGTTTTCTGTGCATGCATGCACTTGCATGCATGCTCTATCCACTTGCATGCAGATTTTTATTTTTCTTTATTATTATCTTAAGGCGATGTATTTGTTTTATATTTTTACTTTGGATGCCCTTAAGCTAGTTAGCTATGACTAATCCGTGCTTTCATTGAAGGGGGGTTGAAGACCACTATATTACTTTTGGATATTTGTATTGTACATCAAAAGTAAAATTGACAAGGCAATCTAAATTCTTCTACCCAGCTTTTGTAATAATATAACACTATGCAAACATAAATTGGTTTTGGCCAGTTAGCTATTAATAAGGAGAAATGTATAAATATGATTTTTAAACTAATTTTTGGTTCCATCATAGTTTTGGCTTTGCACGAACATTGCTCAATAGAATAGGTCTTTTGCTGGTAGTTTTTATGTGAGACATTAGTTGACTGGTGGCTGGAGAATGGCATTTTTTCTCTTCTAGATAAGTTTTTTTTTGTCTTGTGAAATTCATGAGTATCTTCATATGTTTACTGATCACATGAGTGTATCGGCTGGGAGAGAGAGGAGAGGCCAACCAAGCCTGGATAAGGGATTAGTCGTAGGTCCTAGTAACTAGAGGCCAATTAAGTAAGAATTTTATGTATAACATTACAATGCCCCCATGAAACTGGGAGTGAACAGAAAGGATTCTTTTTCTTATGTAATTATATAATTAAACTAATCAGGCGATTAATGAATGGCAATTCTCCAAGAATCTAACGCCTTTAACATTGGATTTGATCTTTTATAATTCCTATTTTATAAAATAATTTTTTATGATAAGAATGAAAAGTAAATCTGTATAATAAGAATGAACTCAAAGAAGAAATAATGAAATTGTGAGTAGTCAAAATTTTCTCTTAAAAATCTTAGGCTCGCACTATTCTATCCTAGACAAGTTCTAGTACTAGTAGGACTTTAAAGTCAAGATTTTTGTGATATGCTTAAACACATGCACTAGGAACTTTTAGGATGTCTTTTCATTATGCTCTGATCAGACTAGTAAGGAAATTATCAAAGAGAAGATCTTGAGTACACTGAAATGGTCTCACAAAGCTGATGAGCTGTTCTTGAAAGATGGATCTACTGAATGAAAACATTCTAGAACTAAATGAATAATTAAGCAAATAACACAACTACTCTATTCACCACAAGACTTAAAAAATGCTTGAAGTGGGGTAGAAGCAATCTTTCATAAGATAAGTAGGTAACCAACATACTTTTGTAAACAAGCTCTTGTAATTTGAGTTGGAAATAAACTTCCTTGAAGTTTAGAAATAGTACTTCAGTAGGTAAATCCGTTTAGATATAATATAGAAAAGATTTCTTGGGTTTAAGTAACCATGCTCTTTTAAAGAAAGATAAAGAGGAGAAAAAGTACTTATTATAGTAGTTTTATCAAAAAATTTTCAGTAAAAAACCATTACCACTGAGATGATAACAATAGTTTTGGGAAAAAGCAATATTAGATCTTTAGAAATTATGATTTGCTCTTATCAAATCAAATCTTGGATCATACGCTCCCTCTGTAGAGAAAAGGCGCTCTTGTGAGCTCACTCTAGGTTGAACTGCATAGTCGAAGACTGATGTCTCACTCTCCTTTGGATACTATGTAGCTCTTTTGAGCGCATATATTGGTATATTCTTTTGAGCCATTGCTCTTCAAAGTATATCCTTTGAAGCCTTAGATTTCCTTTGATTCGAGCTTACCAATGATTATCTTGAAGAGTACTCTGTAAAAAGAAAGAATTATCTTCTTGTTAATGAGGGCTATGTGCTGACTCTACATTTTATTAATTATTCCTCTTTTGCTGTACTTTAGGATTTACTTGACTCTTTGCTCTGACCAACTAAAACTTTGGCTAAACTCATTGGTGAGTTGTATTAGCCATCAGGAGAAGTGGATGGGAAGGCAAAGCAAGCGACTCGGAGTTTCTGGGTATGAGCGAAGTTGCAGAAACATATAGTGAGGCTCTGACAAAGGTTGTGCAACACATGAAACTTTAAGAACCTCCTCTTAGTCTTTACACCTGCTTTGATTGACGTCTCAGAATTTAGTCTTAACATTCAGTTTTTGTTATATTTATACTTTTAAATTGTTGAAATCATTTAGGACTTGATATAACTTGTTCATCTATTTGGGGTTCTGGCTCAGCATATGGAATTTGATGTGTTTAGCTTAAGCCACCAGTAATTAGAACCATGCTGATTTTTATTTCGAAATAAAGCCTTTGGCCTAAGTGCCTAACATAAAGTTTATTTATACTAATCAGCTCCGCAAGCCACGCGTGGGAGTAAATGATTTAAATAAAGAGATTCATGAGTTTCTTAAAGTTCTTTAATGGCACCACATAATCTCTACATGTATTTTTATATTTAAAATATCATATTTTCATTTTTGAGGACGGATTATTGTCGTGCAAAATTTTTTTTCATCTCAAAAGTTTCAAGTATTGAAAATGACATGATATGATATTTAGTTACTTAATTAAGTGATTGTGAGGCTTAAAATTCAATCAGTTTAAATATCAATCCCATTACAAAGTTTAATTTCAATAATTCCTTATAATACATATGTATATCAACATGTTTATTTATATTAAGATTATTTATTGTTCAGTGTAAGGTTTTGTTAAGATTGGTGTGGTTGTTGCGGTTATATGAGGTGTGGGATTTGGTGGTAAACTTGAATTGTTTTGGAACTTGGTGTTATGACAGTGGAAGATGCTGATATGATGTTTGTGGTTCTTGTAGTTGTGGTAGTTCCTTGATGTAATCAGGATATGGTGTTTGCGTAATGAATTTTGGATATGATGTTGCATTAAACGCAAGACTAGTGCTGGCCAAAGTTGAATTCATCTTTTAATGAGTGCTATTATAAAGAATGTGATAGCTAAAGGATATGAGATGGAGGTAGGCTGTTTGATGGTTGTTATGGAGGCAAAAAAGAAATTAGTTTCTACAATTTTGATAAAGGAAATGCATAATTCAATGGAGAGATGTTTTAGTGTTTTAAAAGCTGGACACTTGAGGGAGTAGTTGCTGTTCCGGAATAAGCAAGAGGAGTTGAACTGCAGCTGCTGAGGAAATAAGATTGATCTCCTTCTGTCAAAAAAAAGATCAGGATTCACTTTGATATCATGAAAGATAATAAGAAAAATAATTTTTATTTATGTTTGAAAGATTACATGATATAGCTTTATTAAAAACCTAAATAAATGCATAAAGTATTAATAATATATACACTTTCTTTTCTTGAATAATTTTAAAGAGCAAATAATTTAAAATAAAATGCTCCCCAATTTTTGATTCCAGGATTGTAAAATGCATTAACTTCAAGGGATTTTTATTTCATTTTGTACCTTTTTCAGTTCTGACCTTTTGCTTCACAGCCTTTTAAGCAGTTCTTGAGCCAAACCTTTTCCTGCAATTCTATTTTAACAATTTTACCATTATATTTTTCTGGTTTTTACAGAGTGCTTAATGAGAAGTAATTCTGTCGTCGTATTTTTTTAATTTCTTACAGTCTTATCATCTTTTTTATGGCTATTATAGTTCTCGTTTGCAGGGTACATTGATATGCTAATGTTTCATGT
This sequence comes from Gastrodia elata, assembly GCA_016760335.1. NCBI lineage: Eukaryota > Viridiplantae > Streptophyta > Magnoliopsida > Asparagales > Orchidaceae > Gastrodia > Gastrodia elata. Next base: position 1,581,819 of record CM028673.1, read on the forward strand.
GTAGGTTCATTCTTGACAAAAAAATAGGCATTGGCCAGCCAAAACGCCTTGAGAATTCTAAGATATTAGTGGCAAACACTGCTATGGACACTGATAAAGTGAAAATTTATGGGGCTCGGGTGCGGGTTGACTCAATGGCCAAGGTTGCTGAGATAGAGAGTGCTGAAAAAGATAAAATGAGAGAAAAAGTTCAAAAGATTATTGCTCATGGAATAAACTGTTTCATTAATCGGCAGTTAATCTACAACTTTCCTGAAGAGCTTTTTGCGGATGCGGGAATACTTGCAATTGAGCATGCTGACTTTGAAGGAATTGAGCGTCTTGCCCTAGTTACCGGTGGTGAAATTGCTTCTACCTTTGATAATCCAGAGTCTGTAAAACTTGGACATTGCAAGTTAATTGAAGAAATAATGATTGGTGAAGACAAGTTGATTCACTTTTCTGGTGTTGAAATGGGCCAAGCATGTACAATAGTATTACGAGGGGCGAGGTATGCTCCTCCCTCTATAAATAACATTACAAATGTAATTTTCTTATGGAAGTTTATTTCTTATATATTTGTCATTCCTCTTTGAGTATTTTTATAAATGGGGATACATTATTTCATTTTGACGATCAGGAATGCTTATTGAAAGCCTGATGTTTGAAATAGCTCTAGAAAACTATCATGAGCTCTTGATTATCTTTTTGATGATCAGGAATGCTTATTGAAAGCCTGATGTTTGAAATAGCTCTAGAAAACTATCATGAGCTCTTGATTATCTTTAACGAAGTTAAATATTAAGAGGGTTGGATTCCTGGTTGCTTGTGCATAATACCATATTAGCATTACACAACAACGCCACCAAATTTTAGCATCAGCCGTACTCAATCAAATAGCAACTCTTATTAAAAACCAAATAAGAACTTTTCCCTAGGCTCCAAGAATCTGGGGCCATTTTTTATAGTTTCTTAACCGTCTTTTTTGGCCTTTCTTTTAACTTGGGGTTAATTTATTAGCAAAATTAGCTATATTTAATAAAATTATTTAGCTAGTTAAGTTGTTATAATTATTATATAATAAATGCAAATACTATAACTATTATTAATGTAAATTTAATTAATTGTAATTAGTTTAATTTAAGTACTTAATTAAAGTACATAACAATTTTATTTATAGTTGATGAAAATAATATATAATAAAATTAATTATTTAATTAATTATGCTTATAATTAATATAATTGTTTTCTGATGGAATTATGAAATTAAATAATAATAAATGGAGGTTTAAGATTTGTTATCCGTTATCATAGGTTTAACTCTCACTAGCTACAACACATTTGTTTCATATTTGAAGTTCATCTATTTAAAAAAAAATTAAATAACTAATTTTATAAATATGATGATAGTAATTCTAAATGAATGAATTATTATCTAATACTAATCACTATTAAAAATCAGTTGTCGTTGAATGCGTTGTAATCCATCTGTTTTTGCATTTTCAAGAATTCCTCATTAAGCTTCATGCACTCTTCTGTGCTCTCTGCTTCAGTGCATTACTGGATTTTACTGATATTAACATACTGTTCTAATTTCTAATGTTCAGCCAGCATGTACTGGATGAAGCTGAACGGTCTCTGCATGACGCCCTTTGTGTGCTGTCCCAAACTGTTAATGATAGCCGCGTATTACTTGGTGGCGGCTGGCCAGAAATGGTGATGGCAAAAGAAGTTGATGATCTTGCTCATAGAACACCGGGCAAGAAGTCTCTTGCTATTGAGGCTTTTTCTAGGTCACTCCAGGCCATACCAACCATCATTTCTGATAATGCTGGCCTGGATAGTGCTGAGCTGATCTCTCAGCTTAGGGCAGAGCACCACAAAGAGAACAGCAAGGCTGGAATTGATGTTATATCTGGAAGTGTAAGTGCTAGTTTTAGTTTTTTTTCTTCTTGCATAGCATGAAAGATGAAGATCTTTACAATATTCCTTTCACAAACCAAATTTTTCTAATTTATAATTTCTATATTTTTTTTCTTTTTTGGTTTTGACGTTCAGAACTATTATCATGAAAGAGCAGCAACATGACAAATGGGTATATAATAACTACAATCTGAATTTTATGAACCCCGCATGTACTAGAATACAATTTTATATTTGTTGCAAGGGGTTTGTTTCCTGAAGTTATAATGGTTCTTATTAATAATAATTTATGGCTTTGTGTAGTTTTGCTATATATTTAAAGAAATTATTTATGCTTAAGGGACCACAGCCCGTTGATGGTTCAAAGTAGGCTATGAGGATCACCAATGGGTTGATGATGACTGGCTGATAATGCCAGATTCAACATTTGAAACCTTTATTGTGCGGGTTCCCCATTCATGTATGGCGAGCGTTACCTGCTGCCAAGTAATATATATGGCATTTGAATTCATTATTGTTCGGGCTCCTCATCCAGTGTCTGTTTTTTTATGATTTTTGTGAGAATCAATTATTATAGCATTTGGTGCTGGGAGGGTTTGTATCATAATAAAATACAGGGCATGTATTAAACAAGATATGGGAGGGTATCATAGTAAAATACAGGGCGTGTATTTAACAAGATATTGAAAAGTACGTGTATTATAACGTTTTTTATTTTAAAACTCAGAATGAAAATTACATGCTACATGAATTAAATTTAAATTATTTTATATTGTTAAAAGTTTATTATTTTCATTATTATGCCAAAAAGTATATATATTTAAGGTGCATTTAATAATATAGGAGTATAATTCATAAAATATGTGTAGTACTTTTAGGTGTTTAAAATTTGTGAAATTTACTTATTATTAAAGATGCTGAAAACATGAGTATTCTTGAATAATTTATGTGTATGGTATTATACGGATGAATACTTCACTTGACTAACAAAGGTCTGCACATTGGTTGCCACCAACCAATACGCAGCCAATCAAACAAAAGTTAATTTTTTCATGCTCATTGATTTTCTGCATCTCTGCTTTTAGGTTGGAGACATGGAGAAGTTGGGCATATCAGAGTCCTTCAAGGTTAAGCAGGCGATTGTATTATCTGCAACTGAGGCTGCTGAGATGATTCTGAGGGTTGATGAGATTATTACCAGTGCTCCCCGCAAAAGAGAAAACAGAATGTGAAGTGTCTATTCACCAATTTAAGTATTGTCGGGTACTTTTCTGTGAATTTTTTTGCATGATGGATAACTTATTTTCTGAGAAGGACCCGTCTTTTATTTTTTATTTTTATTTAAATTTGGAAGTCGGTCGTAATTTCCTGGTATTAATGTGCTTGGCTAGCAAAACCGAAGAAAGACAATTGAAGGAGAATTAACTTGTATTTTCAATTTAACGTCATAGTTTGGCATTTTTATCAGTATTATCTTTCTTAGGTCAGTATCTTGTATCTTTTTTAATGCTTATGCATTGCCTGCTAACTAATATTAAAAAGACAGTGACAATAAAGAATTTGTCATCTTGTTTATCACTTTAATAATTTTATGCATGATATGGACTCAAGATTTGTTCTGCACTGGCGTATTATTGATGATTATTATAATTCTTTTGTTCACTTTAAATTCTTTGAATTCAATGTGCAGCTGAAGATTATGAGATTATTTTTACTAAAGTTTTTATTAGAAGAATTTATTAATTACTGTTATGTGTTTTATTTCGAGCTTGCTGTATGCGTAATCATGGTTTACTGAATTTGAAATACCCTTTTTAATGCTGAAGGAGAATTTGTTGAAGTTATCAGCAGCTAAAAAAACTTGAAAGCTGACTCTTGCATTCTAAAGATAATTAAATGATGATAAGTGCAGACATATAGTCCGTTTAACATTCACTTTTTTATTTTTTATCTTAGTTTTATGGGCCCATTAATTTTGATTTGACCCTTCTGCAAATAAACCCCTCCTCGCTACATCTCAACTCTTCCTGTGTAAGGTTAATTGTACTTTTTCATCTCATTGTTCCCTTTGTTGAATGCGCTCTGATCCTTTTAGTGATTTTTTGACGCTTACACTACATGCCAAAATGTTTAGTTATGCCATGATGATGTTGTGAACCTTCAGAGTTTTTATTTAGGACTATTTTAGAAATTAAAATTTTTGGCAGTCTTAAAAATAAAAAAATGACATTCAAAATCATTTTATTAGTACTTCAATTTTGATAAATATAATGCTTGCATTTAAAAATATAATTTTTTTTTTAAAATAACTGTATGTCCTATTCAGCGGGATTAAAGTTTGGTGTAGCTTTTGTTGTGTTAAGATAATTGTACGAGATTTGGTGGGTGCTAATTTTGGCGTAATTACTAAAGTTTTTGTAGTAAAAATGTTTAGAGTTATGTTTAAATTTTATTAAATAAACTAAAATATGATTATAGAAAATAAATAAAATTACATAGTCATGTCTTGCAGATGATAGAAATTTTTAAATATTATATTATTATTTATGCTATTTTTGTTTACTTTATATATTTGCAGATATATATATTACACTATTTTATTTTTTACAAACTAAAATAAGTGTAGTCTAGTTGCTTACCATAGAAATAGGAGTTTCACCAAAACATATGATATCCAACACACTGGAAAAGTGGGAGCTATTATTATATGGTACTGGAAGTAGGTTTGCTGTCTTGGCAGAGATCAACTGATAGATGTTGGTCGTTGATGATGCGCTGATGAAGAATACTTGCTCTGATGAAGAATGCTTGCTCTGATAAAGAATGCTATGAATTGATAGGAAAGATGTTGATTTCATAGTTGGTGGCAAGAAAAATATTTTGATGTACAATTATTTATATTATAGATGTATATGCTCAGTAGTTCCATTGATAGGTGTCGCTAATTATTTCTATTCGTTGTGGAATATGTCATCTGGAAGGCTGCGTGTCTATATAGAAAGTTGAATCATTTTTCATCAGGAAATTGTGCAGCTTGCTTTGGAAGCATGGCAACGTTTTCATAATGACCAACTTGAAAGACAACCATCAGTGATATGCTTAAAGGTTATTTAGAACTTGTCAGCTTGGTAATTCTGTGTTTCTACTTTTTAGACATGTAATTAAGTGGTTTCTGTGAGGCTTATATGGTAGGATGGAAGGCACGATACTTGAATAATGTATTTATTCAAACCATGCTCCAAAATCTAGATAAGAAAGTTATAAGAACAGAATAAGGCTTTGCCATTATATATTTGTAGGTTGATGCTCTTTTAATTGAGGACCAAATCTTATATCCAAAATTGCCTGCCTCATTATGGATTATTCTTTCTTTTGGATTTCGTTTTCTAATCACAATTACTTTTTGTTTTTTATTGTCTTTAAATTTAACTTGTTGATTTTAGTTGGGAATTATGTCAAGTTGATTTGATAAAGTTTTATATTGGCTGTTGACTATAACTAATGCAGCCGACCTTCTATGTTTTTGGTCCAAAACTTGGGACCTTGCAATGACTAAGGAAAGTTGAGTTTATGAATTTTGAAGAAGACCTATAAAAGGCATGGCAAGAAACCATTAAGAAGGATCTCAAATATTTGTAATAGAGAGAGACCTTGTACATAAGTAAATACATAAATTCTTGTATCAAAAGAAATAAATTGATATGTGAGAAATAAAACAAAAACAATTCTTGCCAATAACAATACAAAAAATCACCTTGTATTTTACAAATCCTTCTCTACCAACTTACAATGCAATATGAATGCCAAAAAGCAAAATAATCAACCACTCCCTCCAATCGACTGCTCACAATCAGCAAAACTTGGTGGCAGAATTTAGAGAGCATCAAAAGTCAGCATCACTTGTTTTGAATTCCTCTCCTCCCTCTTAGAACTCTATATGATATAATCAACAACTAATCAGTTCTATATATTTTCCCCTCGTAATCCAACTTGAAGTAATCGAGCCGGTTCGAAGCCAGCCTAAGCGAGTACATGAGCTTCTTGTACTCAGCCCAAGTGAAGGCCCTATATTTCTGAGGGTTCTCAGGTGTGAACATCTCAGGCAGAGGAGTGATATTTGTATAAGGTGATGGTGCTGCAAAGAACATAGTTGACAGCCTTGATCTCCTTGAGTTAGCCACAGCTCTATGCCTCACACTCACACACCTTCCATTTGTCATTACCTGTAGCATTAAGAATAGAATATTAGCAGCTGCTCAAGGCTTATATTTCTATATTCCATTTTAGGCCTAGCTGTTTGGCTTTAATAGCCATATTTCCTAAATGAAGCTGCTCCCTCTCCCATGAGCATGCCAGGCCAAAAAGAAATAAAAAGCACGTCCGAGGTCCCGACATCCACATGGTTCCGATCGATATCGATGTGCCTTTATCTTTGCATTACATTGAAAAATGTTGTAATGATGTGAACCCGTGAAGTTCAAAGTGTAGTAGAAGACAAAACTCTAACTGGTGCTCCGGTGGTCCCGAATAAAAAAGCATCATTTCTTATGTTAAACATACACAGACCATTACCTGGAGAGCATCACCAACGTTCACGAAGAGAGCGGATGGATCCGATTTAACCGGTATCCATGCCTCATTTGCGGATGACAATATTTGCAATCCCTCCACATCGTTGGATCTGAGTATCGTCAATATCTGAGGATCCGTATGCTCCCCAAATCCAATCCTAGGACCCTTGTTGTCATCCTTATTTTTGGTCAAGTACAGCCTATCCTCAGTGTTTCCATTATAAGGAGGGTAGTGGTTGAGCCTCACAAGAGAGTCACTGTCCCCATCCCTCACAAGCTTGCTGAAACTTCTTTTGTCCTCAAGTCCCAAACCTTCTCCTAATATCTCAAGAATCTCACATGCAAGTTCTCTCACAGCCTCCACATAATTGTTCACCACACAACTGCAAAAAGAAATAAAAAATTTAAAATTTATTGGAATTATTGCTGAATTCGGAATACTTACTCAAATGTTTTTCTTTTTTTAATGGTTTGTTTTTAATTTAACTGCTCAGGTAACAATAAAGGTATTTCACCACGTTTTAGAATCAATATATATATATATATAAATATATAATTATGTTGTGAGCCAACTTATGGAGTATGTGATATTAAATTGGAAAATTCTATTTAAACTTGCTCATCTAAAAAAACTCATCCAATAAAGTGTGAGTAATATTGAATGCCAGGAGATAAATATTTAATAAAATAAATATTTAATAAAAATATAATACAAAATTGTTTATTGGATAAATTTTTTTTTGGTACTAGCTTTCCATTGCTTACTCTCTCATATATATATATATATATATATATATAATATAATTGTTCGTCCTTAATTTTACTGTAGAAACCTTTTAACTATAAGCTGGGAAATCTTGGGTTGATGAAAAGATTGTCTCTGTTGATAATGACATTGTACTGGCTACAGTGCTGAGATATACTCACAGCCTCCTAAAGAATTTAAAATCTGATAGCCTTATTTTGTTTCCCATCAATTATCTCATTGATATTCATTCTTACTTGATTTATTCCGTTTTTTTAAATTTAATTTGTTTCACAAGCTCTCGAACATTTAATTGTTTGATAGGTGATACATTTTTTGGTGACCTCTTTGTATCTTAAGCACCAATAAGAAAAAAAAAGATTCCAAATAACTATTTTTCGATCTCAAGACGGCATTAAAGCAACACTAAAGTGTACAGTTTAGCTCTTGATGCATGAAAGCAATTTGAGCTTTAACCAATAGCATAACACTAGGAACAATTAGGATTGGGTGGCTAATGCTGAATAGAACTGATTGAACCGATATGATGCTGAAATGAAATGAGTTGAAATGCATTGAATAGTGGTATGCAATGAATGAATCACCTGAAGTGTCGGGGGTCCTTGTTGATTGCCATAACTCTTTGGTAGATGGATAAGGGATTGGCGTGGAAGAGAAGGAACTCAAGCTCCCCAGTGTCTCCTCTTAATCCAATCTTCTTGCTGCCATACCCTATAGGGTTTGGGGGCCCAATCTTCTGCTTCTCAGAGAGAGGCAATGAGAAGAACTCCTTGCTCTCTTTCTCAACATTCTGCATGACTTCCCTCGGCACACCATGGTTTGTCAACTTGAAGAAGCCAAATTCCTCGCAAGCCCTCACAATGAGCCTCATCACCTTCTCCCTTTTCCAGCTGAGGTCTATCACTGGCAGATCAAGCTCAAGGATCCCCTCCTGCAGGCTCTCCGGCATCAAGGTTGCAGCAACCACCATAGCTCCTGCTTGGCCTATGCCTTTGCTGCTGTTATACAGCGTGAGGAGAAGAAAAAGATGCAGAAAAGAGAGAGAGAGAGAGAGAGAGAGAGAGAGAGACAGAGAGAGAGAGAGAGAGAAAGAGAGAGAGAGAGATGAGTTGTTCTAAGACAGGTTGAGGAAAATAGAGAGGGGGCCTTAATGGCATTTATAGGCACTCACATTATTATACTGTTGTGCTGATTCATTGCCCGGTTTGCTCTGGGACGACCGCACAGGGCCAGGAGATTATGTTTTCATATTCTTACCTTTTTATTCCTTGACTAAATCTTACAAACACAATTTCTATTATAGGCTCCCATATATATATATATATATATATATATATATATATATATATATATATATATATATATATATATATATATATATATATTGTTTTCATATTGGTTGTACATGGGGGATTTTGTGGAAGTTGTATGCTGGTCAGATTTCATTTTGCGTCTATTTCGAGCTTTTTTGTCAGCTGGGTGATGAGGATTTCCACCCTTTTGGAACATTTGTTGATGCGGCTTACACTTTATTCAGAAAATACCCTGAGTTGAGTTTCTTCTGATCTTTTGCCCGATTTTTGTTTTTGTATTCGTTAGTTGCTCATAAATTTTATTGGGCTAAGCTCTTATCATTTCCATATATAATATCTTTATGATTCTTTTAAAAGTTTGAACAAGGAAGGAACTTTCCGGCATTGACCAGTGGCATTTTGAGTTCATGTGAAGAAGGCCTTGCCTGTATTTGCTCATCCTCATGCTGTCAAAGTAGCCTTCTTTGGGCTTCTTCTCGGTGCCTTCTGATGTTATATATATAGATATATATGCATGATAGCTTATAATGGAGATGCAAGTGGCAGTCTCTGTCTCTCTCCTCAGCATTGGAAAATAAAATAAAAAGTTCTTATAAGCCACCCGAATTATCGATGTTTACTAATCCAACACTAAAATAATCCACAAATTACAGAGCTCATGAGTTCGCAGCAGCTCACACGTGGTGACACGATAAGGCTGTTTGATAAGTATGAAGCGCATTTGATAAAGCCAGAAAATATTTTTTTTTTCATTTTTTAATAATTGATTAAATTTCTCTATTTTTTCAAAATATAAATAAAACTTGTAGATTATGAGTACCCCTGTATCGTTCAACCCATCAATTGTTGCTCTGTATTTCGTAAATTTCTCATAGGAGTGGGCTGTTTTGTAAATATTATAATAATTTTCCATTACATCAAAAGCATCATTCATCGACAAATATCAAGATTTGGGAGGGTTAGATCTGCAATATCTAAAAAGACTTGGATGTTGTTAACTATGTTTTATCCAACAAAAATATGAGTTTAATTTAGAACAAAATTGCAATGCTCGTAGAATGATTAAACACAAAAAAAGAAATAAAAATAATAAATCTGAATTGAAATCATCAAAATTGATCCAAACAATAATTTAAGGAAGTTGATACAATATTTCATCATTATTAAAATATTTAAATCTAGCGTTAAATTAATTTTAATTGAAATTTGTTTGTTAAAATTACGATTATAAATTCATTAGAAGCATTTAATTGCGTAGGAAAAATTCATTAGACGAGTATTTTCTATAATTTAAATAAAAAATCATGAAGTCGACAACCCCAAAGTCATGCACGATCATTAGACGAGTTCCAATGTTTGTACAAGTCCATGAATTCTCTGCCGGCTCCCTGTTTTTGAATATACAGGGTAACCTCTTGTATTAGAAAAATGTTACATAGTTTTTAAATATCTTCTAAAAATTATGGATGATTAAGATTTAAAATTTAAAAAATATATTTTTATGGGCCCCACAAACAAAAGTGAATTTAATAATATTTTTTATTTTATTTAACTCTCTAAATTCTAGTCTATCTATACTTTGTGGGAGATATTTAAAAGATATGTATTAATACTCTATATTAAAATAGAAAAAATAAACTTAGATAAGGAAAGATGCAGGCATGTAACTTAATATTTTTAAAATAGAAATTCATTTTGATTAGTAATAGTTAGTAATTTAAGTTTTTGGTACATCACTTAAGTTTTTGTCTCCTCATAATCAATCTGTGCAATGCAGGTTTCAGAATATCATCAAACTGTGAAAGCAATAGCTTGAGAGCTATATTTTGTAAGCACGTTACTCTAACCTGACGACCTCCAAGGCTACGGTGGGCTCTTTCATTCTATAGAAACTCTAACCTGATAGTCTCATGCTACGGGTTGAAGGTGGCTGAGCCCATTCTTTGGGAGCTGGTGTGGCTTGAACATACTGCACCGAGGCTCACCTTGATCCTTAAAGCCCCTTCGTGATCAATTGGTACAAGGTAATTACCTTATTCTCTTACATTCAAAAATCTTTCTTGGAAACCCATCCTCTCTTGATCTTGCCTTGGAAAATAAGCCGAGTAAGGGTAGTCCAAATGGAATAAAATCCAAATTCAAGTATGTTAAGGACATTTAGGTGGTGGTTGACCTATACCTAGACTCTTTAAGGATAGCGTGAGAGAGAAAATTCACCTAGGGGCCACGTCAGTGCCTAGGATCTACCCAATCAACTATGCTTCTTGGCTTGATCCAAAGGAAGCCTAAAACTTAGCTAAGTTAATAATGCAATTATCATTACATTACTAACAATATCCCATTCAATTATTGAATAAAGGAAGTTTCTTTTAGGCTAAACAAATGAACAGTCACAGGTTTCTAAATACAATACCACCTACAATACCACCTTTGGACACTTCCTTAAATTGGATCAACCTAGGTATGATCAATATTGACCCTCCCCATCCATGACCCAATCAAGGTTGGGAGGTTGACAATACATTATTGGCACACTACCTGTAACAACACAAGTTGTTACCATAATCAATTATGACTAATTTTAGTCATAATCTCGATCCCAATGCACTAAGCAAATTATTAGAAGTTTACCATCAAGACCTAGTCCAAATCAAAAGTCAAATATATCAAATCTTAATTTTGGGAATTTTAGGAACCCTGCAAATTGATCTAATTATTTTGACCTCAAATCAAAAATCAGACTTCTCCATTGCGCTAATTGCCCCTAAATTAGCTAAGGGTGATGTTTTGGAGGTAATCGGAAGTCGTTGAAAATTCGTCGAATATTTTAATAATATTTAAATACCCCGAAAATTAAAAAATAAAATATTTGTCAAAACCAAAATCTGACCTCGCCATTGAGTTCCTCACCCCTCAATTAGCTAGGGGTGATTTATTGGAAATTTTTGGACATTGTTTAATTATTTAATTTAATTAAGAAAGATCGAAAAATAACATTTAAAATAATATATATTTTAATTCCGCTGACGGTGTCGTCCCCGCGTCGTATTCTCGATTGAGCTCATGTTAACCCTCCCGTCAGATCAGACGGGAATCTCAGGCCGTTCGATCGGTTGATCGAACGCCTTCGAGCCGTCGTCCCGATTTGCTCATCGCGTGTAGGACGCGTGGCCTGGCGCCGCAGCCGCTGCCAACCACCGAGCACAGTGGCCTCGTAGCGTTCGCCACACACCTATTATCCCTCCCTTGAGATGCCTCCCGCATGCGCAATCGATTGGCGTGTGCTAGGCCAACAAGATCACCCAAGAACCCTAATCCTCTACAGGGACCATTGGCTAAGGTACCTCCATATACCATCTTTCCTTAATGCATTCTACTTAATTATTATTCGAATTGCTATTCCACACGGCAGATCGATAATCGAGCGAGTTCGATTGTCGTAAGATAGAGTGATCGAGCCAATTAGAGGCTTCAATCAACAGTGGAACCCGACCTTCGTCTCGCTCGATTACGTCAGTAGCTTATAAAGCTAGGGCTAGATCCCGTCATCGGTGTAGGTCGCCTCCGACCTCATAGCGACTATCAGTTGGAAGGTCTCATCGCGCTCTAGCCTTCGGCTCCAATGGGAGGGTCATCGGATCGCGTGACCTAGGCATCTTCCTGCGGTTATTCACGAAAGGTTTGGGAGATCGGGCCAGGTCAAGCTCGACCTGACCCGCAATACCGCTCGGGTCCGCGTGGCAATATCGACAGCTGGGGCCGCACTGCACCTTCGGCGCTTCAGCGCACGCCACGTGTGTGCGGATTCCAGCAATCGGCGTCATTTGTCGCATCGGGTGTGGGGTCCATCTGGCTAGCTGTTGATCTATGGTTAGCGCGTCGTACCCGGTGGGACCCGCTGCTGTTTCCTTTTGAGAATATTTTGTCGCCTTAGCCTATGCGATGACGCTAAGAATCCTTTTGATATCAGCAGGCTAGATTAGACCTCTTATGATATGGCAGTACTTATATGCATATTCACAATTTACTATTTAATGTTTACTGTTCGCTGTTTTCTATTTACTGTCGTACTTTACTTCATTCTACTTTGCTTTACTTGCTTACATGTATATTATAAGATGCTAGCCCTTTGTTGCTTACTTATATGTACTACTGTTGGATTAATTTTTTTAAAATTTGCATATGTCATATGATCATCAGCATATTTAGGATGTAATCTCTTCTTTCCAGTACTTTATTTATCTATACATATATGCTTAGCCTTATTTTAGTTTATTTTGAGGTATGTCTTTTGTCTCGTTCTTACTTAGTTATAAATGCTTTATTTATAACTTATCACATTCCTTTGTATGTTTGTTGCTCCTATGTTATTTTGATTTTTGTTAAGTAAAAATGGTGACATTAATAATTCATAAAAATATTTAGCCTAAAATGTACTTATACAATTGTTTAATAAGATTTTTCTTTTGTTGGCTAGGATCCTGGCATTGTGAAACCGACAATGTCAAAATCAGATAGATTTGAAGAGTTTGTTCCTGAAGAGAAGCCATATATTGAGGAAGAGCATTGGGAAGGAGTTGAAGCTGCTCAGGCTTTATTGCTGTCTGTTAGGATGAGTGATTTTATTTTTGTTCATTTTTAAACTTATTTAAAATGTTATAATAATATATGTATCTTTAACTATGTTTTTCTTTACTGTACTATTTATTATGAGCTGCTTGATGTACTTTCCTTACTTAGATGCATTGTGGTAAAATTAGATGTATTCTTACCTTACTTTGCTTCCGCACTCTGAGTTGTATTTATGTAGTGACTAATTCTCATGATTTTAACCTGAGCATATCTCTCCCTTATTAGTAGATTGTGGAATTAGAGCTAATCCAATGATAAGTGAGTGATCTGCCAGAGTGGTACACCTCCCTTTAGCTTAATCTTGTGAATTGAGGGGCGAGGTGCTACAGTTGGTATCAGAAAATTCTATAAGGTGTCAGATTGGAATTTGTGTTTCCTCTCTACATAATGGCTGATTATTCTGACAATTTAGTTACTAAATAGATACTTGAATTGTATCCATAGTACCATAGGCATATGCTTAGAATAAAAGGTAGGAAATGGAAAATGCTGCCACGATAATAGAACTTAAGTAAGAAGAAACTTAGGGCGAATGAGTAACTAATTAACTTGAATTAAGTATTCATAAAACTTATAAGATCAAAGAAATTGAAATGTTAAGCATTGACTCCCATACAAAGAAAATTAAATTAATATAGGAGTTCAACCATCAAATAAGTTTTCTTCCACTCTTAAGCAGTTTCCTTCCACTCTATAAATTGTGTCTCCCTTGGTATGATAATGGCGCAACCTACTTATGTGAATCATTAAGGCAAATGGTATTCCCCATTGAAGTTTAAAATAAATGTTGTTTCCAAATCAGGTGGAAATGAATCGTGGACGTTCATCTTCCACTTCCCTTGCATCCCACAGTTCTCTTGGAGAGATCGATGCTCTGGTCAAACTATTAGAGCCTTAGTGGATATTTATCTAAAGTAAGAAGATTAAATTGAAAGACCATCATATGTTGCTTAATACCACCAAGGCTCTTCATTAGTGTGTATGACTTTTATATCCTAGTATCTCCCTCGAAACTCATTATTAGTTCTTTGCTAAGTGCTGCACAGCCTTATTCACTTAGGAATCCTGATTAGGAACCTCAACTCTTCTTCACACAACTTGGAGATATATAATCTCTTATGAATCGAGTTATGACTTATAATAATAATTCCTCTGCTGAGTAGCAAACTACCCAATTGGGTAAATGATCTCCCCCCACTCCTTAGATTAACTAAATTATTGTGTCAATTATTTCTAGACTAATTAAGTTGTTAATAAGAAGATAACAACATCATGTCGTTACATAATGAGCCTCATAATTGCTATTGCTTATTATCAAATATTTTATTATATTTAATCTCAAAAATATCATTTTTATACAAAATTTGTAAATTAACTTTGCCATTTAGGAAAAGTCATGAGGTAATATATTTACAAGTTTTTCTTAATAATAGAAATATATATATATTAAAAATTATTGATGTGATGGTAATCATACATTTTTTTCTTAATAAATAAATAAATAAATAAATAAATAAATAATATTTTTTATTTTTATTTATTCATTTTATAAAATTCTATAACATCTGCATAGTTTGCAAAGAAGATAAGCAAATTATGACTTTCAAATAGTAATTATATCTCATATACCACATGTCTACATTAAAAAAATACCACCTCATTATATATATATATTGTGTAGCCACATTATTTTTTCTATTTTTCCAAAAGATATACCAAATATAAATTCAAATAATCAATTAATTTTTTTTGTAATTGTGAATGAAATTTTTGAGTTAGTGATTAAATTTCACGGGCTACATATTTATCTTATTGTGATTTAACTTTATTTTAATTCTTATTATTTGTGTTGGGAGAATCAATATTTTTAAAAAATAAAATATATTTAAAATGAAATATGTTCACGCACGTGCATAAAAACAGTGAGAGACGTTCACGCACGTGCGTGCTGACGCTGCCGTTCGCGACAACTTTAGCTTCGGAATTACTTAGCAAGCGATTACTTTAACTGAAACAATGTTTCAAGTTTGGACATTTGTTAAGCTAAAGAAAGATCGCTCTTTTATGAGCTTAAGAATACTAATAGTTTAATTTATTTTAAATCCTAATTAATCTATTTAAGTTTGATTCAAACAACTCCACAAGTATATTTTTTGTGATTTGAAAGGGGTTAATTTTTGGCTTTGAGAGGTTACTTTTGGCTTATTTATTTTAGCTAATAGACATAGCAATATCTCTTTTATGAGCTTAAGAATATTATTAGTTTTATCTTATTTATTTTAGTTAATGAGCATTATGCTATCTATCAATTTGGCATTGTGATTTTATCTAAAATGTTTGTGATTAATGCATATAATAGAATTTGAAAGCTTCCATATTAGTGAAATTATTGTGCTATCTATTAATCTAATCAAAACTACGACTGTTAACATTGACGTTGTATCACTATTGTGTTGATTACTTTATGATTTTGCAGGATGATTAAGTATTGAGCGAGAAGTTGAGTAATCAATAATACAGTCTTTGTTCTTTGATTATATTAGCTTATATGCCTTATGAATGGCACATTGTATAGCATATAAGTATTTTGTATTGCCTCATGTATGCTATTATCATATGTTACTGATAAATGTAACACTTGATGAATTTTGTGATCAAATGAGCAAGAGCTCATAGTTCAAGATCCGTATAAATAATCAATTATTTTGAGAAGCGGCATTAGCTGACTGATAAGGACTCTTAAGGGCGACAACATTCATGAGTTGTTATGGATAAGATCTTAAATTAAGCTAATGATTAGGGTTTGATCCCCAGGGAGACAAGCATGATTTAACTCCGACAAATTGTGAGCTAATAATTTCGGCAAACTAATAGATTAACAAACGATTGTTGAGTATTAGTGGAAATGCAACAACTCGTTGTTATTACTTGTATTTTTAATCACCAAATTTGTTTAAGAACCTCACCATTAATCTTAACATAATATTAAGACTGATCCTTGAAATTTTGGTGAGAATACGAAGTCATTTGAGGAAAATCATTATTTTAGTTAATTAAAGTAATTAAAAAATTGAGATAATTATTTATATATCAAATAAAAAATTAGACTAGTTTCGATGTGTTAGACTTATTGTCTAATACGTTATATTTTTGGGATTCGACAATTTGCTAGATTCAGAATAGTTAGTGGAGCTAGATCAGGAGGACACTCAGGAGGTTCAAGAAGAGTTCGTGGAGCACTAGTGAACTCTTCTCAAGCTTTACTATTTTGCTTAATTTATTTCAGTTGAGTACTTAGCTTTTATTTATGTATTTCTGCAAACGATTTGTAATAATTATAGATGTGTTTTTCTTTTCTTTTTTGAGACGAATCTTTTATTCAGCTTCTGTGATAAATATTTATAGATGTTTGCTTTAACTTTCGCACTCTGTTTATATACTACTTATATTTAGTATTGTGATATGATCAGTATATTAGAAATGCTGATATCTTTTACATATACTGTATTCTTCATATTGTATTATAAATACAATGTATATATTTGTCTAATACTTAGGATAAGAATACTACTCTTATCATAAGTATTAGCTCTCAACCCTCATTTGGGGTTGAGTCAGCAGCCCTTCAGACGGATTTTGTTTGAGCTATTCGGGGAGATGAGATATTCCTTCCCGAGTGGCGCACCGTTCCGCCGCCGAAACTGATTATGACTATCTCTTTTCCGCGCTGCGACGGAGCGGGGCACTACAAGAATTATGAGCCGTCGATCTATTTCAGATCTGATCAAACGATCTGTGTATGATATGATCTTAAGAATCAAATTTGGTCGTTCGATCTACCGATCGAACGAATGACCAGATTTAGTTCTCTGTACGTCTCCTCCCTTAGCTGCGACCGTGGCCTGCGCTCGGAGCAGTGGACGTACGCTTGCTAGCTCTGGTCCTTATCTCCGCAAATAACTTTTATCCTTGGCACCTCTTCATTCCTTTCTCACCTAAAGCACTGTGGAAGTAGAAGGCTGAGAGCAAAGGAGTATAATGTCATTAAAAGAACCAAGTGACCTTATGGGACCTCAGGTATTTTCCTTTGACGCTCATACCTTCTGCAAGGGCTTTTAATTTTATCAACTGAAATTGCTTTAATTTATTTATTCTGCAAAGGAGTAATTAATTAGATCGATATAATCATTCGATTTCTTTCTGATGTTAAGTTCACCTAAACCTAAACCACGAATCTCTAATTAGGGCATCACCCATATTCCCCATTGGATCCTTCTTTTGTTTCAAAACACGGCTCATCATATCAGCGATGAAGAGATCTTCGCACCGACATGTGAGTCGCAAGCAGGGATCCCTAGAACAGCCAATTGAGTTAAACCTAATTAGTGTTTTCGTGGGATTCCTTTTGGGAAAAAACGGGTTGGACCGCATGTTCAAAGGTTCACGCTACTTCCCTAAACTGGCCGGTCCAAGCTGCGGTTTGTTTTCTGAGCATCGTAGGGCCCACGATGATACGCTGACCTCTAATGAGGAGCCGCGTGTCCGTCTTCCCAATTTCTGTGCCTATCCGATTCATGTAAAATACATAAATTTTTTTATTATAAATTTGAATATCGCCATCATTAGTATTACGTAACTCTGTGCCGTTATTAAGAATCTGTGCCATTACATTTTTTTTCTGTGCAGTCATTAATTCTGTAAATGAAATTATATTCAATCATTAAGGAAAAATTTAAATGTAAATTTAATACTTAACTATAATATATGCTATTATATACCATTTTGATTGCAAGAAAGTGTATATTAATAAAATACCATTAAATTTTTATTTTGGTGAATATTTATATTAATCATTATTTTAGATTAATTAATTAATTATAAATTAATTTCCAACTTTATTTATGTCATAACTTGAACATTATGAGTCCAAATTTAATGTTTAAACAGTTCATATCACTCACAAAAAATATGAGAAATAATAATATAAAATCAAATTTAACATTTGAACCCAAATTTTTTTATCTCTTTTTAACTCTAATTAGGAGTCTTGGAAAATCCTAATTTTCCAATGTTGTCCAAAATTGATATGCTTATTATAAATTTTCTCCTTATACTATAAGGATTCCGAATTTATGAATAAAACTTCTATTGGACAATAATTGTTGGTTTTAGGTTTTTGGCTACTTAATTAGTGTTATTGTGATAATTCATAATTTCTCAAATTCCATGTTTTAGGTATTTAAAACCTTAGGATAGATAACTTGTTACATTATTTTCTTCCCATGTCAATCTCATTTGCATGTTTTAAAGCTTAGTTCTCATAATTTTAGATACTTGAATCAATTGCAAAAAATGCTTGATTCACCTTTCAACCTTAAGATAGAAACTATAGAATTGATTTAGAACTTGATTTGTAGATGATCCTTAGAGCTACTTATTATATCCATTAAATGTAGTTAACCTTAATATTTTTGTAGTTGTAAACTATGACTCAATTCAGACTGTGTTTAAGTGACTATACTAGAGCTTAGTTCACTTCATTCTAGTCCTTAAGTCCTCACTTAAGTTCTTTAAGAACTAGTAATAGGAGTCCTAAATTCATTTAGAATACTTTAGGAATCCTATTAATTTCCTTAGCTTTCAACTTATAGAAAATATAGAGTTTATAGTTTATAAATTCTTCTTTCATAATTCTTTAAGCCTTTCTTTTTATATTAATCTAGCTATATTAGTAGTTGATTTTAAATAAGATCCTTTTAATTTAACCTAATTAGATGAATTTAGTGAATATAACCTTAACTCTTAAATTCTTTATTGTAGTGTTTATTTAAACCTACTTTTTCTAATTAGTTTCCTAAGACTTGACTTCAGTTAACTTATTTGAATCTTATGGTTTAGAATAAGAATAAGATTAATTTTATTTTAGTATTGTAATACTTATAAATTATTTTGCCATCTCATAAAAGGAAATGAAACTATTATTTTCAAAACCTCAATTACTACTATTACTTATAATTGACTTGAGATCAATATCTTAAAGTTAATTAGGAGCTCAATTAGCTCCAATTATTAAGGAGATCATTAAAATTAAATAATTTTGGATATTATATAGTTGCAATTATTAAATTTTCCTTGAATGCTTGCTTAGCTTTGAGCTTTATTCATCTGAACCATTCATGTAAGATATTGTGCATGAATAAAACTTTCACATTTAAAAACTATAGAGGTTTACATTGATGGTTAAGCAAAGGGAAGGCTAATTAGGAGTAATAAGGAAACCTCACATTCTTAGAGGGTGAATGTGAGTGTTATTTATTTTGACTCTGCTTTCCTTTACTTGTTAAACGGCCGTGCTTAACTCCTCGCTTCATCCTGTATTTTCCCTTAGAATGGATATTTTTATAAAATAACTTTAATCAATTTAAATGTGAGATCTTCTATAATCTTATTGATTGTGAAGACTCATCATAGTTTTTAGCTATGTTACTTTCCATAGTTATAAACTATGTGAATCTTAGACTAATAGTCTAAGATCTTTCTTTAATTACCATACTTTGCACTTTCCAAGTTTTTAGTACTGCACTTTACTTATTTATAATTCACTTAGATTGTAGTGAATGTTGTTATAATTATATTTAAATGCTTCACTATTTTCTTTTCCTTACTTAGCATATGTTCATTGAACATATACATGATTTATTTTATTTACTTTCATATGCACTTTAGTACTTTTCTAACCTATTTAAGATGCTATTATCCTTATTTTACTTACAGGCTAGAATGTTAAATTACGTGAGTATTCTTACTCACTTTACTCTTCCTTTCTTTTCTTTACTTTCATTTTCATACTTATATACTTTCATTTTTGCACCTTTGCTCATGCTTAGATTGTAACTAGTTGTGATATCCAAAATGAATATTAAAATATTTAGTCTAATCTTAAATTATACTTAGACTATTTAGTCTAATCATATTTTATTTTTGTTGACTTTGCCCTATCACATTGAATACCAAAATATGATAGATCAGGTGCATTTGGAGGCTAGTGGAGCTGGGCTAAGTACTTAAGCTAACTGCTACTTCCGCTTATTAATTATCACTTTCTTATTTTGTATTAAATGTGAGAGAGAGAGAGACTTACTTTCTTTACTTTCTATTTTGTTTAATTTGGCTTGTAAGAACTAAAGTGATTTGTTTTGTATTTACTATGCTTGTGCTGGAATTTAGATATCTTATTGAAATGTATGGTTTGGATGAATGGATATATGAATGAATACTTAATAAAAATATAGTTGCATACATAACTAGAATTTAGCTCTTAATTTCTCATTTTAAAATCATGTAAATGATGTAGGATGTGTGTATCATAGGATAAAAAATTACTTTATATAATTTTATCACATATAATTTTGAATAGGATGTTTAGACTTTAACTATCCATGAATATGATGAATGTAAATGATTTAGGATATGTGTTGTAACAACCCTAGGTTGTTACCTTGCAAAAATATAGGTAACCTAATCAATTTTCAAATACCATTGCTTATAGAACCTCAAACTGAGCCTATCTAGAAAATTTGAAGTCCATTGGACTTCTCTAAGTCCAAAAGGATAATTTGATCAGTCTAGATACCCTAGATTAGACCTAAAATATTTTTACCTTAGAATTAAAATCTGATTGCATTTTTGGATTCCTCACCCCAAAATTAGCTAAGAGTAAAATTTTGGTGCAATTTGGAAATCATTTGGGCCATAATTCCAATTAAATTAAAATGGTTCAATTGCACTTAAGGGATCCTATTAATTCAAAATTGCATTTAAACCCCTAAAACAAAATAAAAGGCTGGGATCCGCTGTGCGGACTGCAGGCGCTTCGTTGCGGCGCCCGGGTCACGCGACAGCGGGATCCCGCACATCTGGCTGTTGCACCTTATTGATCCTACGGCTAGGATTAGATTTCGCGGAACCGTGGATCTGTCGTTGGATCCACCCCGTGGATCCTACGGCCAGGATCATCCCCGTGACCGACCGTTAGGATCTGGGCGATCTCAGCCGTAGTGCCATTTGATCGATAGATCAGACGGCATCCAAGGCACCCGCCACTGTGAATCTTCGTCCCCACCCATCCGCGTATCCGACCGATAAGATCCCCGTACTGCCAGCTGCCCATCTGGTCTGCCACTCCCCTTTCCAGCTCAGTAAGGCCGTTAGCAACTTCCATAGAGTGGCTAGGTACCACAATTGGGCCTTGTGGCCCGGTCGAGCTCAATTTGGAATCTCGAGAGCTCGGCCATGGCCCGACCTCTCGGGCCCTCTCCAGCCCAAGCCAGCCCTCCAGAAGCTTCCCCACACCTCTCCAAGGTTATAAATAGCCTCAGCAATCCTTCCCTGGACCCTTTGCTGATTAATTGAGCCCTCTACATAGTCGCCGCCATTGCTGAAACTTCTAGTTGCTGAAGCTTCTTCCAGGCGTTCCCGAGCTCGCGTACCGCTGATAGAAGAGTCTCCTGGAGTTCAGGAACTCTCAGTGAAGCTCAAGGAAGCTCAGTTAGCCTACAATCCCCTCTGCATCATCTGCAAGCCCTCCCGACGAAACTAGGTACCCCACTTACTGGTTTCGAGCTAATGAGGCTCGAGCCTTACTCATTTTGATGCGTCTGAGTCAGTATTGTCATCTCGAACCCAAGGGTATAGAGATTAAGATCTAGGCTAGCTCCAATCGATCAAATCGATCGATCGTATTAAATTTCTAAAGGATCGCCTCGGTCGAGTAAGGACCCGGCGATCCAGACCATCCCAGACCCTCAAACCAGAGGGCTTTGATCCGCCTCACCTCCCTGATGGTGTAGGGATCGAGCTCGGGGTCTGGCGTGGCCTATATGGGGAGAATTATCTCCCCACAGTAGTTCCAATGAAGGAGCCTTCGGGTGAGTAAGGTCTGGCTGATCCAGACCGCCTTACAGGGGGCTTCGAGTCCCATCAGATGCGTCTGACCACGGTGATCGTGTAGCGATCAAGTCCTGGCCGAGCCATGGTCTGTATGCGTCAGAATTTGGTGATTAGGGTTTCCCTAATCAGCCCTATCCGTCGGGATGAAGGAGCGGGGACGACGGCACTGTGCGGACCGGGTTGACCCACGACCCGCGCGGTGCGATAGTGCTGGGTCTCCCGGGCCGCGGTCGACCCGCACAGTTTGGATTACGGGCAGAGCCGTTTTAATTAATATCGAATTATTGGAATTATTTTCCTTAAGGAAAATAATTCCAATAATCAAATCATAGGATTTTAATTAAATAAAAATACAGAATGTATTATTTGAATAACTTTTAATCCATTGGTCCAAACCCTATGATATTATATATAAAAATGATCAGAAAATCATCAAAAATCTAAATATAAAATAAAATTATACATTTGATGGTTAGATCTTTAATTATTGCCTAATTATAGTGGATCTTGATTAAGGTAAATTATCAATTTTACTTATCCAAGTTGAATGTTTAGGGTGCCATTAGTTCACTTGTGATAATTAGAATGCATGTGCTAGGTAGATTATTTTCCTGAGTTATGTAATTCTAGTTATGCCCTAATTTTGTTAAATCATGATTAGTGAATACTAGGGTTTATACTCATTAGATCATAGCAAACTTAGGCTCTGATTACTTGTATGGTTAAATAAAATTTATGTACTAAATTTCATGCAATTTGAATGGTTAGATTTATACTTATGTGTTAATCCTTTTTGAATGGAATCAGGATTTAATTAGCACTGAGTAAATTGTTATTTTACAAGATTAAATAATTTTCTGACTTATAATAGCAAGTTAAGTGTGGTGGATTCACCTAGATAAAAATGTTAAGCACACTGGAATAAAATCTAAAGAATTGAAAACCCTAAATATCTTAATTAACTTAAGAAAATCTTAAGATTTGGATCAAGCTTTTAAGACTCGATCTAGGTCTGAGATTTGCCACTAATAATACATAATTAACCCACTGATTTGACATTGATCTTTAATTACATACTTGATTTTGCTTAAGATATGAGAAGGGGTCAAACCCTAATCTACTTAAGGAGAATCTAAATCCTTAAGAACCCTAATTCAATTAATTTGATTTCAAGACTATGAATTGAATATTTTCCAATAGTGCATTTGATTTATTATTGATTCTAAATATTTGAATTAGACAAATTAAGGTTAATAATAATCCTTTGTGATTTCACTATCTGAATCAAACCGTAAAATTCCCTAATTTCTCTTAAGTAATAGATATGCATGAAAAGACTATTAATACAGCTTGATTAAACAAGTGATCTAAACCTTAACAATATGTTTGATTTCAATCCCATAATCTTAGATTTAGTAGTGATCAGATGATTAAGTCATTTGATCTAATCATCTCAAATCAAATTGTGAAGTATAGTTTAAAGTGGTTAATATCAGAATTTAGAAGGAAGACTCTTAAGTATCTTCTTCATAAGATCATCTTGAAATATTAAAAGACATAAATTCACATTCTTTGAGGTAGGAGACCTTGTATGAATCTTGAGGTAGAAGCTTAGAAGATCCCATAACCCTAGAGATTGATCTTAGCCCTTGTGGTGGCAATCACATAAAACATTAGAAAATATACACCTCCTCATGGTAGAATCCATACTAAGTGATTTTGATCACTCTTGATTGGTGAAACCTTGTATAGAACTTACCTATTCGCTTAGGACTTGTAGTCTTGATAAATCCTTGTTCTATTAAATTAGACTTGATTGAACCTTGACCATTGGATGGTGTAGTATAATATATTCATATCACTGGTCCCCAGTAATTTTCAGTATTGGTTGAGTCACTATAAGTGAGATTTATCTTTGTGCTATCCTGCGGGTTTAGGAGGATATAACCTCGCTTAGAGTAAATTAATTGATCCTAAGAGTGTATTAAATGGGTACCTATTCCTTAGTTTAATTGAAAGACAATTTGCCATCGGGTAATGCCTCATAGCGAGGATCGCTTCAATAGGTACGGCTCAAATAAACTAAGTAATGGGATCCACCTTCCTTAAGACATTAAATATGATTATGAGTTTAGTGACTTAATACTTAGCTTGAGATATAAAATCATCATCGGATGGTGCCTCCTAATGAAGATCACTTTGTTAGGGTGGCTTAATCAAACTAAGTAATAAGAACTCTATCTTTGCAGTATATTAATTATGTGTATACAATCACCCCGTCTAGTGATCTATAAGCAACTAAGCAACTTTAACTAAATATCGATCTAGAAATTAGGAGACAGGATCCTTTTAGCAGGATCCTGCACAGTAGAGACTTAGAATTCATTATTGTTTCTTACCAAACCCTTCAGTTATTTGAGGATTTTCATTCATTCAATATAGTGGCATAAGCATAAGCATAAACATGAATTTAAACCATTCATTTTGTTGTGACACATGGGTATCAGTGATACAGTATGGGTTAAAGAATGTTACACACACAAACCGGGGAACTTCAGGGTGCATCTGCATCACCATACTGACTTCATAACTAATGTGATTATATTGGACCGTACTACTCATAAGCCTTCAGTGATAGTTCTGTGATATACTGTGGTATATCATATTTGTGTACATTCCTTGAGTGGTATATAGAGCAGCATAGAGCATCCCCTTCATATCAATGTTTCTTGAACTTTCAGTTTCATTTGGCGATAGCCCCATTTTTACATAGCCTTTACAGTTGTATTTATTAACATTTACAGTCTTCTTTACTTACGTATTTCTTTTTAGTTTTTTTTATAGTTTACTTTACTTGTATATTTTGTTTTGTTCAGTTTAGTTTTGTATAGTTAGTTTCGTTGTGTTAGACTTCTTGTCTAACACGGGGTACTTTTGGGATCCGACAATTTGCTAGATCCTGAGCAGTTTGTGGAGACAGGTCAGGATGACGTACCAGAGACCCAGGAGTAGCATGTGGAGCTGTAGTGGACCAAGTACCTGCTTTCATTTGTTTGCTCATTTTAGTACTTTAGATAGACTCCTTATATTTCCATATTTAAATGGTTTGTTATAAATTCTGGATGTACTCTACTTTCTTTTTCTGAGACGAATGGCTATTATATGCTTGTGATGAATGTATTATGGATGATTTTCTTTTAGCTTCCGCACTCTGTTATACTATTATACTTAGTATTGTGATGTGATCAGCATATTGGAAATGCTGATATATATATATTGATAACATATATCGAGTTCTTATTTACCTCCTTGAACCCTATATACGTACTAGTCTAATATCTAAGATGAGCATTTTATCATTGTCTTAGATATTGACTCTCGATCCTACTCTTAGGATTCGAGTCAGCAGCCTTTAGCATGGCTCAGTTCTTACTAGCCTATTCAGGAAGATGGTTTTTGCTTATATACCTACCTTGTCCTTCTCGAGTAGCGCACCGCTCCGCCGCCAAAATCTTATCATATGTCTCTTTTTGAGCGTGGCGACGGGATGGGGCGCTACATGTGTATCCTAGGATATCAAATTGCTTCATATGTTTTCTCCCTTATAATCTTGAATAAGATATTTAAATCTTACAAATACATAATGTTGTACCCCGCCCCGTCACCGTGTGTGCAAAAGAATTAAGTACAATCATATCGGCGGTGGAGCGGTGCGCCACTCGGGGAGGAATTCCCCGTCTCCCTGAATAGCTGAGAACTAAGCCCATCTGAAGGGCTACTGACTTAACTTCAAGGAGGATTGAGAGCTAATACTTAAGATAAGAGTAATATCCTTATCCTAAATATTAGATAAATACATACATTAAATTTAAAATACAATAGGAATCCAATATATGTATAGTATATCAGCATTTCCAATATACTGATCACATCACAATACTAAGTATAACTAGTATATAACAGAGTGTGAAAGCTTAAAGAAAATATCTAAAAAATATTCATCATAGAAGCTAAATAAAAATATTCATCTCAAAAAAGAAAATGAAATACATCCAGAATTATTACAATTAGTTTACTGAAATAGACATAAAACTAAATACTAAACTAAAAATCTAAACAGAAAATAAATCTGGAGGAGAGTCCACTAGTGCTCCAAGGACTCCTCATGAATCTCCTGGGTGTCCTCTTGACCTGGCTCAATATACTGCTCAGGATCTAGCAAATTGCTGGATCCCAAAAGTACCCTGTGTTAGACAATAAGTCTAATACATCAAAACTAGTCTAACAGTTCTAGTTATTCATTTAATATTTACATAATATAATCAGATCTGCAGAAAAATTGTAATGGTAATTGAAAGTACAAAACTGTATAAAACTATACAAAACTGAAGTAATGTAAAGTAAAATTAAACTGTAACTAAATACTAAAAATAAATCAAAACAGTACTAAATCTGAAACTGAGTGATCATATGTACAACTATGTTGTATTTCACTGAAACTGTGCACCTAAATATGCCACAATAATGCATACTACTGATATGCCACTAAAATATCACTGAACTGTTATGAGTAGTACGGTACAATATATACATACATCCAGTTGGGAATACTATTTACTGATGATGCCGATGCATCCTGAAATTCCCCAATCAATGTATGCAATATTTCGTAACTCATAAATCATCACTGATACTTATACATCATTCTGATACTCACACATCATGCTTATGCTCATGCTCATACTTCTAAACTACATGAGATAAATCCAGAAAATGCTTTAAAATCTAATAATGAATCCAAAGTCTCCATTGTGCAAAATCCTGCTAAAAGGATTCTGACTCCTAAATTCTAATCTTGATAATTGGTTGAAGTTGAGAGTTTACTTAAGAATCATTAGCTGGGGAGATTGTATACACATACTTAGCATGTTTGCAAGAAAGGTAGACTTAACCCTTAGCTTATTTAAACTGTACTTATCAAAGCACACTACGATAGGAGGCAGAACCCGATCACAGTTTATATCTCAAGCTAAGCCGTTAAATATCCTAATTACAAGCATACTTAGTGGTCTATGCAAAGTGACTTAAGATATTTAGTTTACTTAAACTGCACTTATCAAAGCGCACTACGATAGGAGGCAGGACCCAGTCACAGTTTATATCTTAAATTAAGGATCTTGTTCACTAATTATAACACTCTTAATCTTAGAAGATTTACTCTAATATGACTATATTCATCTAATCTCTCAGGATAACACCTGATTATAAGTCCACATTGGAGTGAATTAACCAATCCTGAATACTACTGAAATAATATAGTAATATGGGTATACTCTACTATACCCAACCAATAATCTGAGTTCAGAAGTTTCTATTTAATCAATAAGGATTTATCAAATCTATTAATTCTTACTCTAAGTGGGTGAGTCCTACATAAGGCTCCAAGGATGTGATCAAAGGATCACTCAACATAAGTTGCTATCACAAGGAATAAATCATATTCTAACTATTTTAGGTGATAACTACCACAAGGTATCAAGTTCAACTTCTAAAGTTATGAAGGATCAACTAGATTTCTACCTCAATAAATTACAAAAGTTCGTCCTACCTCAATATGTCAATAATTAAGGTCTTTAAGCATTTCAAGAACGATCATAAAGCAAGACTCTTAAGATCTCACTTTTCTACTTCTTAAGGTTTACTTGTTATACTTAGGTTAAGGTGATTAGATCAGATGATTAAAATTTATTTGATCATTTCCTATTCTATAATCATGGGATAAAATCAAAGATCTTATTAGAGTTAGATCATTGCATAAATCATCACAATTTTATTTTTATCTTATGCTAATTGTCTTATATAAGAGGAAATCAAAGATCTAAAGTTTATATTCAAATGGTTCAATCACACATATTTAATGTTATTCTTAGCACTTCTAATTTGATGATTTAAGATCAATATCAAATCATATGCATTATTAGAATAATGTCAATTAAATTATCTTACAATAAAGTTAATTAATTAAGTGATTAAGGTTTAGATCTTAATCAAGACAAGCTAGGGTTTAACCCCTACCTTTCTATCATTAAGACCAATGTTAATTTAAAGGGTCAATGACAAATTAATGTATTATTAGTATATTATTGATGTCAAACTTTAGGTTTAGATTAAGTATTATCTACTTAATCAAGTTATCAAGATTCTTATACTCAAGTAAGCACATTTAAGTGTTCAAATAAATACTAAGGTTTTCTAACATACATCTTAAAGAATTATAAAAGCATAAAATAGAAGATAATTAAGGCTAATTAAATTCTAAAATCATACCAAAGAGATTAGCACTTAATTACAATTCCAAAAGACTTAAGTTTCATACCATTTGGCTGTTAAACTATACCTAATTGATACAAACAATTAAGATTCTAATACTTATTCTTTAGCATAGCACATATTTAAGATCCATAGTAGATATAGGGGCTAATTTAAAAGTGACAAGTTTGAATTTTAACTTTTATATAAAATTTTATGCAATGTTCAATTTTAACTAAAATAACTTAGCCCCACTAGGGTCCTAGGACCTTAAAATACCAAAACAGTGAAGCTTTGGTCATTTCAGTCAAAACTGGGCACTTATTAGAGGATTCTGGAATTTTTGCAAGTTTGGGCGCTACAATGCGCTGCAGCGCTTTCCGCGCGGTATCACTTTTAGCGCGGCCGCGCTGCGGTGCGCTATGGCGCGCAGCAGCGGTTCACTTTGCAAAATCACTGTTCAATTAATTTATTTTTATATTTTCTAAAGTTCCAAAAATATTTCCGCTGCAGCCCGCTGTAGCGATCTATTTTGTGAGTTTTACTATTTAATTACTTTTTCATATGTTTATATAATTTCCGCTGAAATGCCACTGCAGCCCGCTGGAGCGCGCTGTAGCGGTCTAATTTGCAAATCTACCATTTAATTACTTTAATATATGTTTTTATAAATTTCTGCCAAACTCTTGCTGCAGCGCGCTGGAGCGGCCTAGCTCTGCAACTTCGGGGGCTGCAGCGCGCTGCAGCGCAAAATGGCATTTTTTCGCCTGAACGAAAACTTAAGGACCATTTTTCAAGCTCAAATACTCCCAATCTAGAGTATTCCATGAGCGGTGCCATAAATCAATGGAAAGGTATTTCCGATACCTTTCCATCGACACTAAAATTGGCACAAATGGAGCATCCTAGCTATACTAAAAATGTATATGAATGACAGGGTGTGCAGGGTAAATGAAAAACAGAGCAGCATATTTTATATCCTGGAGAGTTGTAATGGCTTGCATACTTAAACATGGCTATCTAGAGATGCAATAAGCATAATAGCAAGATAAACTAGATAAAGAGAGGAGCAAAAGGGTACCTTTAGTCCTTGAGAGGGGAGGGAGAGAACTTTATTTCTTCAAAAGCTTTGGAGGCAGAGAGCAGAACCTCTTTCTTCTTCAACACTAGAGCATCAATGGTGAAAGGAAGGAGTGGAGAAAATTTCAGTAAGCAATAGAGGAAAGCTGAGCTCTCTATTTAAAGGAGAAGGGGAGAGTAGGGAGCCATTATGAGGCTAGGGAAGCTAGGATGAGGGGGAGTAGGGGCCATCATGAATGAGCATTAATGGGGCATGGCTTAAGAGGCAAGGAAGGGATGGCCAGCTGAATGAAGGGGAAGGTGGCCAACCAACTAGGAGAGAGAGAGAGAGAGAGAGGGATAAATTGCATATTAATGATCAAATAATTACTTAATTATTTTCTTTAATTATTTAAAAATCCAGATTATTGAAATGCACTTTGAAAAATCCTAAAAATTTACCCCTAGCTAATTTGGGGGTGAGGAATTTAACGGTGAAGTCGGATTTCGATTTCGAGGTCAAAATAAATACATCAATTTTCTAAATAATTAAATATTAAAATAATCCAAAATATTGGAATGGACTCCGAATTGCTCCAAACCTTCAGAGTTTGATTCTAATGACTTGATGAGCTTAATAGAATAATGATTACAATACGATTATGATAAAATCCAGCTGGGTAATAACTTTGGGTTGTTACACATAATTGTGATGAATATAAATATTTAATTCTCATTTAAACTGAGTAAGCTATTATGATGAATGTAAATATTAGTCCTCTGTTATATCATCTAAATTATGAGATGTATTGAATTTAGCTGTTATGGTAATACTAATCTAGGCTTACTTTTATTTAAGTTTAGTTCAATTCAGTTCATTTTAGTTTTAGTAACTTTATTGGCCAAATTGTTATTATAGTGTTTTACTTGATTATTTTTCTATTTTCTGCATACCTTTTTCAGTTTAGTTTAGCTTTGCCATTACTTATTTACTTATGCATGTTAAGATGCTAGCAATATTAGATATTTATTTTAGTTTACTTATATTCATCAGTTCAGTTTACTTTTTATAAATCATCATATATTCATATGATCATAAGTATGTTATGATGCACTTTCTGTAAATCAGCACATATATATATCTGTTTATTACCTAACGTTGTTGTAGCTTCTTGTCTAAGGTGTGTTGTCTTGAAAACCTCACTCTGTTAAGTTATAAATGCTTCATTTATACCTATTTATTTTTTCTTTGTTGCTTGTTGCACCTTCATAATTGCTTAAACTATTAATGTAATAACTTAAAAGAGATAGATTTCTTAAAAGCAGCATAAAATGTACTTAGATAATTGTCTAATATAATATTTTCTTTTCTTAGCTGGGACCATGGCATATAAAACCAAAATGTCAGATTTAAAGTTGTTTGTAGAGCTTTCTTTAGGAGAGGAGCTTGTGAAGGAGGAAGATCTTCTCGCCATTGTAGTTTAGCTTTTAGCTTTTTTGTTTCAGTATAAGGATGAGTGTTTATTCCTCTTTATGTTAAACTTTCATTTAAGGATGTAATACTTTTGGATATATTTACTTTAACTACACTTATATTCTGAGATGAATGTATGTTTATTTCATTTCTGTATTTTATTGTTAATGGATGCTTCTTTTACTTGCTTCCGCACTCTATCTTATGTATGATCATTTAGTGATACTCCGTTCAGTTATGGGATATATCCTTCAATTATCAACAAATTATGTTGAAACCTAATTTGAATTTAAATGGGGGATGTGTCTCGGTGGCCAGTCCACACCATAATCATGTTAATATTTGTGTTAACAGACCATGATAGGGATGGGGCTCTATAGATAGCATTGATCAATTGGGATCTATCAAACTTAATTGACCCATGATTGACCCGAGGTTATACAATTGCGTACAGTACTAGGACCGAGTGGTCAAGTGGTGAGCTAGAGGTGTCCAGGCCATGGCTGGGGGTCCGCTGGCATGACCATGACTTGGGTAATGCACGGGGTATGCCCAGAGCCCATAAGGTGTCCTACGAAGGGAGCACTGTTCCTCCATAATAAACCTAATCCTCTATCCCTACCAAGATGCATTAGAAATGTAAGGTATAAAGTAGGTTGCAATATTAGGTGCATTTTGAGGGTCTCATCATCATCTATATTTTGATATATGATGCGTATTCTAAGTCGTTCAGTGCTAGGAGTATTATGAATGCCCTAGGTAGCCAGGGTTCAGAAAATGTCGGGGATATTGAGAAGTGTCGGGCGGGTTGGTCGACCCGTGTGACACTGTCCATGGGCATGCGTGCAAGCAAAGTTTGGCGTGCGTGTGTGGCACGTATGTGGCCAAGTGATGGCGTGTAGGTGGAAAATTAATTTTAGTAGTTAATTAATTTATTAAATCAGAATCTTAAATGATTCATATCTTTTTAATCAGTGATCTAAATATATCAATATTATATTTTAAAATATTCACAAAAATATGTATAATATCATGGTAACATTTATTTTGCAATTTAAATTATATTTCTAATAATGATATTTTTGTACTTTAATCAATTAGGTCAAAAACTCTAAATTTCTCAAATCAACTCCAAATTAAACTTAGTTTTTGTCTATGCTTATATTATGCTATAGGGAGTGTAATCATATTAATTTTATTCATACTTGATATTGAATTTAGGATTTGACTTTTAAGAGTCAAATCACTTATTGATTTCTTTTGAATATAGTTGAGATTACTATTGACGTGATCTTTAAACCTTAGAGTAGAGTAACTTGAGCCTCTTTTAGTTCATTTAATTATTTTAGGAGAGCGATTAATGGTGAATTTTGGAGAATTGGTGTAGTGAGATGCTTAGGAAATTAGGTCATGAGGGATGTGTGATTGAGATTGAGAATTTTAGTTGAATTGAATGATGAATCTATAATGGATTGATAGGTCAGTAAACAACCAAGACATTTAGACATGGATTATTATGTTAGTGGCATTATGTTCCTTAGCTTAACATTTGGGAATATTTCTGTAACCTCTAGACTTTGTGAATATCATTACCATTTCAGTTGTGCTTAGCTTAGGTGAAATTATCAGTGACATTTTAAACCTTAGGAGCTCCTTGAGGTAGATTGAATCTTAGAACTTAAGTTGGATTCTTAAGTTAGGACATTTCATCTTAGGAGCTCATTTAGTGATCAAGTGAGAAATTTAGGGATGTAAATCATAGGATTAGGTTAGAGACTCTTAAGGGTTACTATATTTATAAATTATAATCTTTATTTTCAAAATAATTAAAACCATATCTTTCATATATATATATATATATATATATATATATATATACTTATCAATTGATTTAAGACCTATGTCTCAAGTCAACTAGGGGTTCAATTGACCACAATCATTAAGATAGATAATTAAAATTAAATAACAAAAGAATATCACTTGCTTAATTTCCTTGAAAAATTTTCTTGCATGTGCTATGCTTTGAAACCTTAACCAAATGAACATAATCATTGTATAATAATAACGTTAACTAAATGAAAGGTTTCACTCAGTGTGGAATAGTCTGTACAGACATTTGAGCGAGGGATGGCTATGGAGTGATTAGGAGACCACATATATCCTTGAGGGGGTATGTGATTATACAGGTGATCACGTCTCAGATAGTTGGATAGATGTACTTAACTCCTATTTTTGTTCTTATGAGCCCACATAACATAAATTAATAAAATATTGAATATTAATTAATTGCTTAACATCATTCTACAATCATTTATAGTTACTATTGTTGCACTTATTTCTTTATTATACTTGCTTATAAGATACTAGAAATTATCTTTTATTTTCTTACTTGCATATAGGATGCTAGCCAATGTCTTATATAGTTCTTAAAACAAATGCCATGTTTGCTTAACCTCTCTTTTGCAGGATTACTTAGTGTGCCTTAGGACAAATACTATCTTACTTTTAGTGTCCTTTTATTGTTTATATATATTTCCAATTTTACTTTACCTTTATTGCATTATGCACCTTACTGCTTAACCATAAATAGTTAAACATCCTAAAATGTGCTAACATTTTATAAGTATAACAACTTATTTTTCTTTTATTGGTTATGTCATATCATGTTAAAAACCAAACAGTATAGATCAGGAGCATGGTGTGGTGTTAGCTGGCGAGCCATGAGAGGAGTTGGAGATACAGGAGCAGATTTGAAGACTTTGGATGTTATTTACCTTTGTTTCTTTTTTGTGAGGATGATAGAGTTTACTTTTCATTATTATTAAATGTTGTAAACATAAAGCTTATGGACTGTATTATTTATTAAATTTGGGACGATTATTTTTCTTCTTATGTTTCTAAATGAATGTATTGGAAGAGATGTTTATAATTCTTAAAGATGCATTTATGTTTTCCCAGTCTCATAGATCATTTGCCTTATTATTGTTTTATAGTGGATTATAGAAAACTAATCCAATATAAAATACCACAGTGACACTCAGTGTTGAATCAGGACATCTAATCTGATACTGGGCCATTACAGAAAATGCCATAAGCATGATTAACAGAAAAAATTGATATTTTCTTTATTTAATAATATTATTGGGCTGAGTTATCAATTAACACACAAAATAATTATTTCACAACTTTGAGCATACTATTATACTAATTGTTGATTATGTTTTAGTAAAATGTTATTGCTAAATTATTGGGATTCATTCAATCATTTTTATACTTTGCTTGATTCACCTCTTATAGAAAGCATGTGAATAGCTAATAAACTCGGTGCTACTTGCTTAACAAAATAACAAAAACTTATATAAAAGTGATATAAGGTACAATTAGATGTCTTTGTACTATATTTTGACATAATATTTTTTAGGGTCCCTTCTGAGTTTGATAGCTAGCTATGAGCATAGCTTCATTAGCTTTTTTGTTGGTGAATAAGTTTCAATGTTCAATCATATATACATTTAAAATATTAAAATTAAAAGAAATAAATAAATAAATAAATATATATATACATATATAAAGTCAAGACTTAAATGTTGGAACTGTAAGATTGAAATAATATATTTTGCAGATACAGCTAATTCTTGACATGTTTACCACAAATTAAGAAAATAAGTTAATCGGAGTATAAATCTTAGCAAATAATAGCCAAAATAAAAAATTGAGTTATTATTATATTTCCTTCTTATTTTATAATAATTTTATAAAAAAGTTGATTAATCGAAAATATACAGTCAATAAAGTCGGGGGCCGGCGATGCATATATCAAATAACTATATGGTTGTCAACTACCTATTTATCTACACTTGTGTGAATTAAAAATAAATAAATATAATAATTTAATTTGATTAAATGTGCCATTTCATAATCATTATTTTTGCATGAACATACCGGCTATTTCAGTATCTTATCATCATTAAAGACTTTAAATCTAGTGTTAAATTGATTTTAATTGAAATTTAATTGTCAAAATTCAATTGTCAAAATTCAATATTTTCCTTTTAATTTAATTTAATGCTGCGATATAAATTCTTTGATCGATAAGATTAAAAAATAAAAATAAAAAAGCACAAACGACTGATTTGTCATTTTAATAAATAGGATATTTCCAAATGTGCCTTACTTTACACAATTATTGCATTATTATATTCCATCAACATCTATTTGACAACTCTTTTTTTAATAATAAATGATTATAAATTTTATTTAAAATACTTTTTTTTTATTAGTATGTGGTATAAAATAGTACTTGATCAAATGATATTTATATTTACTGACATAATATTCAGAAAAATTTATACAATAAAATTTTAAAAATAATATATATATTATCTTAATGTAAATAAATAAAAACTAATTAAATAATATCAAAATATAATAGGAAATAAATGGAACCAGCAAGACTTATAAGTTTTTAGCGACTCTAAAATCAAATAAAACAAAAAATGTTCACATGCAAAATTAATCATAGCCACAATAAAATGATTTACGTTGTTCTGTGCTACACATATGTCCATAGGGAGGAGAGCAAAAGATTTCATAGTTGGTCACAGAGTTCCTACCCTAAACCAATTTCAGATACTCCATGACGTTTTACGTAGCATGTGGAACATATTTGGCTCTGAATACTTTTGAAAATGCTCCCCAACTTATGTTCTCCAACTAGATACCGGTGAAATCGCTGCTGGTGACGGACTCCCACCATCAGTTAGCTTCACCCATAAATAGGTAGCGAGTCACCCGTACCGTCTTTTCATTTGGACACTCCATACTTTCTAATGTTTTCTGTATCTCTCTTAGCCAGTGTTCCGCTTCCATGAGGCCGGTGGTCACATAGAATATTGGTGGATTTAATTTGAGAAAAGATTGAAGAATTCCATCAAAACGATGCTTTTGGGGTGATTGAATGGAGTTTTATAAGTCTGATTTCTTTTGGTTAGCTATGAGCTATAGAACGGTTTCCATGAAGCGGTCATTGGTACTTTCTAGAACCTCCATTGATATAGGTGCCTTGATTGGGGTTTTTGTTGGGGTGCTTATAAATCTTTCGTCTGAATCCATTAGTTTACCCAAAGGTTGAAAGATCAAATTACATAGGTTTATGTTATTCTTCTCTTTTCTTTACATGAATTATATTTTGATATTTATATATTATATCTCTTAAATTTACATTCAATCATATTCTGATAGTAATTATGGGGACTCGAAGCCGAGTTAGCGGGAGCTAATCCAGCACCAATTTGGGGTAGTCCCCTAGCCACATAATCATATTGAGTGATTTTAAAGACATAATATGTAGGTATCTATAATGATCCAAATCGTTACTAGGAAAATTATGACTAAGCCCGACTAAAAAATTAGAATTCTGATTAACTTCAAAGTTATGGCAAACTAAAAATGTCATTGGATAGAAAATATTTTTATGATCATAATGCTCAAGTTTGGGAGCAATCAAGATAACAAATACTCTTGAATTAATTTTTGAATTATTTAAATTTAGAAAGTTGGAAAAATTAAATACAAGTCCAAATTCAACGATTTTAGTGTCGTTGAATTAAAAATATTATAAAAAGATACACAAAAAATTTTGTCGAATTTTGAACTTCGAATTTACCACAATTAATTTTTAAATTTTTATCTTCTGAATAAATATAAAATAAAATAGTGCTCCAAATAAAAAAAAATTGACACGAGTGTGTTTGTCTCATCAAAATACACCACCGTGTCAAGTTTGTTATTTTCTTGGAAATATTGGAGGAGAGAGAAAGAAGTGAGAGAAATAAGAGAGAAGGATGAAGAAAAAGCCAATTTGAACACTCTAAATTATTTAAGAGGAAGAAAAATTAAATTTCTCATATTGGAAATGATGGAAGAGAGAGAAATATGAGAGAGAAAATAAAAAAAAATATTTAAAAATTTCTTATAAATACCCCTCATCTTCCCCTTATTCTCTCATTCCTCCCTCACTCCCCTCCCACCTCCTCTTCTCCCATTGAATTTCCTTCTTCTTCCTCATCCCGCCGACCTCCAGCAAAGTCTCTTCAACACTAAGAAAAAGTAAGAGAAAAAATTTTTCCTATTATTTTCATTTATTCTTCTTTTTTTAATAATAATAATAATGCTATTAATATTATTATTATTATTTTCACTTTTGTCATTTTCTTTTTATTCAATATATATATATATATATATATATTCTAATTCTTATAACTTTTATTTTAATCATTTCCTTTTTTATATATATATTTATATTTTCTAATTTTTATAACTTTTATTTAAATTATTATATATATATATATATTATATTTCTTAATTTTTATAACTTTTTTTTAGTCATTTTAATTTTTCTTTATACATATATTTCTTTATTTCCGTAACTTTTATTTCAGTTGTTTCCTTTTTTTACATATTAATATATATTTTTTTAATTTTTGAAAATTTTATTTCAGTAATTTTTTATGAGAAATGCTATTTCGACCCGCTAACGTGATACCCAAAAAAGCCCACCCAATAATATTTGGACATGATTTCAATACAAACATTAAAAATAATATTAATATTATTTTAATGTAAAAAAAAAACTAATAAAATATACTCAAATCCTATTGGTTTGGGTTTTTTTGGGTGCCACGTCAGCGGGTCCAAATAGCATCTCTTTATATATATATATATATTACTTATAATAATAGAAAAATATTATTATTAATATATACAAAAAAAATAATATAATATTAATATTGATATTTTCATTAAAATAAAATGAGAGGTATCATTATTTTCATTTAATTATTTCATTTGCAAATTTTATATCGCTAATAAGCTTTGACGAGGTTTGATATATTATATGAGATTTTATGCTCAGAATTTAAAATAAATGATCAAAAATTAGTATTATAAGTTCATTCAAGTTGATCTCAGGTATATATAGACAATACGTTATGTCATAACAGGCTGAGATCTAGAGAAATAATGAGACTATACATAGCATTTGAGGAAGAAAGTATAATTAGTCAGGAAACCATATCTCAAATAATTAGATAGATGTACTTAATTATTTAATTATTTTGTAACTTTGTTATATAGAATAAATATTATATATTATTATATTTTTCTTTCAGAACTAGCACATATCTTAAATATGTAAATTACATTTGTAATGCTTACAATTATGAAAGCATATACTACTTAAGTATTGCATATTATTTTATTTGCATATGCTTCTCCTGCAGAATCATGTTATTTAAAGATTATATGCAAACATTGATGTACTATAAATCTTACATAGACATCTGTGATTAATTAAATATTTTATTTTATTTTTATTTATTTTTTCTTAGTTCTCCATGTAATACATAAACACACATACACACACATACAAATAAATATTATATATATGGTAGATCATGAGAAATCTCTAGATCAAATCTTTGAGGAGGAACTGATATAAGATGAAGTAACTTAATTAAAACTTAGATGCTTATTTTTCTTTAAGTTTTAAATTTTTGTTTAGTGTAGTAAATTTTAAAAAATAATTATTAACAATATTATAAATATATTTTCTTTATTATTCTAGTATTTATGAATGCTGCAATGAATGTAAAAATGTATATTTTATACGCCTCTAAATACACTGTTATGCTAAGCCTCAATATGATCATGGGAAGTGGGCATCTAATGTTGGATTAGCTATGCTGACCTTGTGGTGGGTGGCCACAGTATCAAATAAAACTCATTTATTCATTAATTTAAAAATATCACAAAGTTTTGATCACAAAAATCTTAATAAATAAAAAAGTTATAACTTTAAAGAGACTTAAAGACAAAAAATAATAAGGTAGCAGTATATACACTATTTGATCCTTAGTGCCTTTTTTCTAGAATGAGCTTCTAATCTGAGCACATTTCAAAAATGCAGGTATTTGAATACATGCTAGTTGTCAAACTAAGTACTGATACATTGTAGCGCCCCGCCCCGTCACCGTGTGCAAATAGTAATTTGGTGGCGGAACGGTGCGCTACTCGAGGAGGAATGGTCCGTCTCCCCGAATAGCTGAACGCTAAGCCCATTTGAAGGGCTACTAACCAACCTCAAAAATGATTGAGAGCTAATACTTAAGATAAGAGTAGTATCTTTATCATAAGTATTAGATAAATACATATATTGGATTTAGAATATCATAAGAATCTAATATATATATAAGTAAGTTGATCACATCACAATATTAAGTATAAGTGGTATAAAAACAGAGTGCAGAAGCTTAAAGCAAACATCCAGAATCATTCATCATAGAAGTTATAGAAAATATTCGCCTAAAAAAAAAAAGAAAATATATTTAGAATTATTACAAATAATTTACTGAAATACTGAAGTAAAACTAGGTACTGTACTAAAAATACTAAGCAGAAAGTAAAGCTGAAGGAGAGTCCATTAGTACTCCACGGGCTCCTCCTGAATCTCTTGAATGTTCTCCTAACCTGTCTCAATATACTGCTCAGGATCTAGCAAATTGTCGGATCCTAAAAGTGCCTCGTGTTAGACAATAAGTTTAACACCTCGAAACTAATCTGATAGTTCTAATTATTCATTTAACATTTACTTAATACGAGCAAATCTGCAGAAAAATTGTAAAGGTAACTGAAAGTACAAATCTGTCTAAAACTGTACAAAACTGAAGTAGTATAAAGTAAAACTAAACTGTAACTAAATACTGAAAATAAATCAAAACATTACTGAATTTGAAACTGAGTAATCATACTATACTGTATGTCACTGAAACTGTGCATCTGAATATGCCACAATACGATATACTACTGACATGCTATCAAAATATCACTGAACTATTATGAGCAGTACGATCCAATGTCTACATACACCCTGTTGGGAATACTGTTTATTGATGACACTGATGCATCCAGAAATTCCCTCATCAATATATGCAACATTTCGTAACTCATAAATCATCACTGATACTTATACATCATTCTGATTCTCATACATCATTTTGATATTCACACATCATGCTTATGCTCATGCTCATGCTTCTAAACTACATGAAATAAATCTAAAAAATGCTTTAAAATCTGATAATGAATCCAAAGTCCCCATTGTGCAAAATCCTGCTAAAAGGATTCTGACTCCTAAATTCAAATCTCGATAATTGGTTAAAGTTGAGAGTTTACTTAAAAATCATTAACAGGGATAACTGTATACACATATTTAGCATATTTGTAAGAAATGTAAATTTAACCCTTAGCTTGTTTAAACTGCACTTATCGAAGCGCACTATGATAGGAGGCAGAACCCGGTCACAATTTACATCTCAAGCTAAGTTGTTAAATGCCCTAATTATAAGTATACTTAGTGGTCTACGCAAAGTGACTTAAGATACTTAGTTTGCTTAAACTGCACTTATCGAAGTGCACTACGATAGGAGGCAGAACCCGGTCGCAGTTTACATCTCAAACTAAGGATCTTGTTCACTAATTGTAATACTCTTAGTCTTGGAAGATTTACTTTAATGGGACTGTATTCGGCTAATCCCACAGGATAGCACTTGGTCATAAGTCCACATTGGAGTGAATCAACCAATCCTGAATATTACTGAATTAATCCAGTAATATGGGTATACCCTACTATACCCAACCAATAATCTGAGTTCAGCAGATTCTATTTAATCGACAAGGATTTATCAAATCTATTAATCCTTACTCTAATTAGATGTATCCTACACAAGGCTCCAAGGATGTGATCAAAGGATCACTCAACACAAGTTACTACCACAAGGAATAAGCCACAATCTAAGTACTTTAGGTGATTCCTACCACAAGGTATCAAGTTCAACTTCTAAGGTTATGAAAGAGCAACTAGGTTTCTACCTCAATAAGTTACAAAGGTCCTTCCTACCTCAATATTTCATTAGTTAAGGTCTTCAATCATTTCAATGACGAATCCTATAGCAAGACCCTTAAGATCTCACTTTTCGACTTCTTAAGGTTTACTTGTTATACTTAAGTTAAGATGATTAGATCAAATGATTAAAATTTATTTGATCCTTTCTTATTCTATAATCATGGGATAAAATCAAAGATCTTATTGGA
The DNA here is from genome assembly GCA_016760335.1 of Gastrodia elata. Taxonomy (NCBI): domain Eukaryota; kingdom Viridiplantae; phylum Streptophyta; class Magnoliopsida; order Asparagales; family Orchidaceae; genus Gastrodia; species Gastrodia elata. Next base: position 1,622,943 of record CM028673.1, read on the forward strand.
TTTAGATCATTGCATAAATCATTACAATTTTATTTCCATCTTGTGCTAATTGTCTTATATAAGAGAAAATTAAAGATCTAAAGTTTGGATTCAGATAGTTCAATCACACATATTCAATGTTATCCTTAGCACTTCTAATTTGATTATTTAAGATCAATACTCAATCAAATGCATTATTGGAATAATGTAAATCAGATTCTCTTACAATCAAGTAGATTGATTAAATGATTAAGATTTAGATCTTAATCAAGATAAGTTAGGGTTTAATCCCTAACCCTTTTATCATTAAGACCAATGGTTAATTTAAAGGTCAATGGCAAATCAATATATAATTAGCATATTATTGATGTCAACTTAGGTTTGGATTAAGTATCATCTACTTAATCAAGTTATAAAGATTCTCATGTTCAAGTGATGACATTTAAGTGTCCAAATAAGTGTTAAGGTTCTCTAATATACATCCTAAGTTCATGAACACATATCGATGAAAAGGTAACATAAAATAAAAAGGTGATTGTTGCTAATCAAAATCTAAATCAATTAAAAGAGATTAGCACTTAATCATAATTCTAAAAGATCTAAGTTTCATGCCATTTAGATTATTAAGGTATATCTAATTGATATAAGCAATTAAAACTCCAGTACTTAGCATATGGCATAATATGTATTTAAAATACATGGGTTTTGAGCACTTTATGAAATTGACAAAATTTCAAAGTCAATTTTCAAGTAGAATTTTATGCAGTGTTCAATTTAATATAACTTAATCCTACTAGGGTTCTAGAGGTCTTAAAACACTAAAATAGTTGAGTTTTGGCCATTTCAATCAAAACTGGGTAATTTTACAAAATCTGAGCAGTTTTCTGAGAATTCTGGAAATTTTGCAAGTTTGGGCGCTGCAGCGCGCTGGAGCACTTTTCACACGGCAACGCGCTATGGCGCTTTCCATGCGATAGCGCGCGGTAGCACCTTTGTGATGCGGCTTGCTGCGATCCGCTGCAATCCGCTGTGATCCGCTGCAGCGCTCTATAGCCTTTCATTTTGCAAAACTACTGTTCAATTAATTTATTTTTTCATTTCTTAAGATTTGAAATATTTCCCTAAGGTCTGCTGCAGCGCGCTACAGCGCGCTGTAGCATCCCATTTTGCAAGTTACTGTTCAATTAATTTTTATGGCCGTTTCCTAAGTTTCGTGAAATGCCGCTGCAGCGCGCTATAGCGCGCTGTAGCGATTCATTTCATAATTTTACTGTTCAATTAATTAATGTGCATTTTTCCTAAGTTTTTCTATCCGCTGCAGCCCATGGCAATCCGCTGCAGCCCGCGGCAATCTGCTGCAGCGCGCTCCAGCGCGCTGCAGCGGCAGACGGTGATTTCGCTAGGTGCGAAACTCGCGAGAGCCATTTTTCGAGCTTAATTACTCTCAATCCGGAGAATTCCATGAGTGGTGCTATATATCAATCGAAATGTATTTTCGATACCTTTCCATCGGCACCAAAATCTACATGAATGGAGCATTCTAGCTATACTAAAAATTACGATGAATGACAGGGTATACAAAATAGAGAAAAATAGAGCAGATTTTCATGGAGTTTTTAAGAACCTTAATGGCTTTCATACATGCATATAGACATTCTAAGGCTGTATTCTAACATCATAACATTATAAAAAAGATAAGGAAAGGAGCAAGGGGGTACCTTTTAGTCCTTGTAAGAGGAGGAAGAGGGAGGGATCTTTATCTTCCTTCAAACCTTAGACAAGAACTTATTCTTTCAGCAAGGGAGGAGAAATGGAGGAAGGTGGGGAGCTCTATATGGCAGCAAGAGGGGAGAAGAGAGGTTTGAGCTCCTACTTAAAGGAGAAGGGGGAAGGGAGGCCCCATTATTAGCTCTAGAGGAGCCAGAGGGAAGAAGAGATGGCTCTTAGCCATCTCTTGAGTGACTAGAAGGGAGGGGCGCCGAATGGGGGTATAGGCAGCAGACAAGGATGCCAGCCAGGAGAGAGAGAGAGAGAGATGGAAAATTGCAAATTAAGGATCAAACAATTGCTTAATTATTTTTCCTTAACTACTTAAAAATTATGATTTTTGAAACGCACTCCGAAAATCTCAAAAATTCACCCCTAGCTAATTTGGGGTGAGAAATCCAATGGCAAAGTCAGAATTTGATTCCGACGATTATTTAATTTTCCTATTTTTCTACACATTTAATTATATTAAAATATTCGCAAAAATTTAACGACTTCCAAACGCGTCCAAAACATCACCCCTAGCTAATTTGGGGGTGACGATCGCAACAACGAAGTTAGATTTTGATTTCGATGTCAAAATAAATACCTTAATTTTCTAATTAATTAAATATTAAAATATTATGAATTAATCGATTGGTCTCCGAATTGGTCCAAACCTTCAGGGTTTGGTCTCAATGACTAGATGAACTTGATGGAATGATAATCACAATATAATTAGACTAAAATTAAGCTAGGTAATAACATTGAGTTGTTACATACATGTTAACTTAACAATTATTAAATAATAAGCAAAATAATCAATAATTTGATAAGAAATGAGAAGGTGTACAAATTTATCCCTATAAATTTATTTTAATTATACTGAGATTTTTGCATAAAAATAATTGTAATCATAAAAATAAATATAGAATTTTAGTGTTTGATATATAATATAAAAATATGATTTTGTTGGGCAAATACAAAATTGAGAAAAAGGAGGTTAAATTTTGTGTTACATATCCTAACTTCCCTCTATACTTGCCCTCTCAAAATCTTAACATTACATTCTCCTTATGTAGCGCCCCATCCAGTCACCGTGTGCAACAAAGAGATTTAAAGACTACCTTAACTGTTGGTGGCGGAATTGTGCGTTACTTGGGAATAATTTCTAAATCTTCCCACATACACATATTGAGAGTCTACTCAAGGTAAAGCTAAAAACTAATCCTTAAGATAAGTAGTACTCTTATCTTAAGTATTAGTTGGAATACTTACACATGTTGGACATTGTAAGACCAATGTCTTCACATGATAATATTAATATTATCATTTATATACAAGCTATTTTAAAATCCTTAGTTATGTTGCTCTTTTATTTTCAGTGAGGATAAGTAATTTTCCTAGTTTCAGTAAACTTTAATTAAATGTTGTAATAATACAAGTATCCAGTTTATATTTTTTTACTGCACATTTTATTATGAGTTGAATGTTATTTTTTATTGCATTATGGCTAAATGGATGTTACTTGTATTTACTTCCGCACTCTAATATTTTAGTATAATCACTTAGTGAATTTTAACTCAACATATGGCACATCTTTCCCTTATTAGTATATTGGGATGAATACATAATCTAATGATAAGTGAGGGATATACCGTGACGACCACCCCATCGTAATCGCGCTAACATTCATGTTTGTGGGACTGGGGGGGGCGCACAGAACTAGTGAACCAAACTCAACGTTCGTGTGCTCGAGAATTAGCTTAGGCTCTCTGGAGTGTAGTCAACTGATCAATAGAGCTCGGAACCTCTCTAGAAGCTGAGCATTTTATCCAAACCTTCAGTTCAAGGTACCCCCCACTGAACCCTTTTAGTTCAGTTCCTTATTTGATTTTCAACTCGATTTGGACTCTGCTATTTGATGGAATCGATATTGCAGTGCTTGGATTGGGGATTGAGTTCGAATCAATCATGAGTCCAACTGTCACCATAAGAGAGCAAACAACTTGGAATTAGCCCCTCGTGACGGCAGACCCAGGTCGGGAAATTATCATGATGAACTTCTATTGCAGGCCCAACTCCTTCATTATGAATGTTGGATGGTGCTCTGCTGATTGTCGTAGTCATTTGAGATTTAACTATCCCAGATGAGCTTTGATAGTCTCGGTCTCAACAGTACTCCACAGTGGAGTGAGCTTGAATAAGTCCCTGATGTTCTGGGTTGGCTCAGACATTGTGCGTAGGCTCATTCAAACCACCGTGGGATGATGATGGGGTAGGCACCAAAACCCCCCATATGGAGTGACCCGTGTCGAGGTAATTTTTACTCGCACAGTAAACCATAGTGGCCACCTTGCGGTTGAGTAAGGTCCTGATGATCGATGGCACCAATCAAGGACCTTCCAGTGCCAATCGATGTGTCTGGCACTGTTGAGTGTTTTGGTAGGTGGCTGTAACAGCCCAAACTCTTAAGCACCAAGGTATTGTCCGCTTTGGCCAGAAAGGCCTCACGGTTTTGCCCTCAGAAGATAACTTCCCAGTAGGTCACCCATCCTGGGAGTGCTCCCACCTGAGCACGCTTAACTTTGGAGTTCTTATCAGGAACTCCACCATTATCTGAAAAGGTGCCTCGATGTTTAAGAGTTTCACTTATTACTACTTAAGTGGGTCTTCACAATCTCCCCAACTTAAATAACTGACGTCCTCGTCAGTATCCACACACAGATTCAAGAACCACCCATCGGGTAGATAGAACTAGAGGTGACCACTACAGGCTCAAGAGGTACCCACAACCATGTAGCACCTTAACCATCATGGGTTCAAGAGGCTGCTCACATGAAGTGATACTTTGCCCTGTATGGCACTTAGCTCATATCTGACACCCTATGGTTTGCTCTGATACCATTTGTAACAGCCCAAACTCTTAAGCACCAAGGTATTGTCCGCTTTGGCCAGAAAGGCCTCACGGTTTTGCCCTCAGAAGATAACTTCCCAGTAGGTCACCCATCCTGGGAGTGCTCCCACCTGAGCACGCTTAACTTTGGAGTTCTTATCAGGAACTCCACCATTATCTGAAAAGGTGCCTCGATGTTTAAGAGTTTCACTTATTACTACTTAAGTGGGTCTTCACAGTGGCTCATCCCCTGAAATGGCCGGAATTGATGGAAATTAGCGACAAAAGTTTGCCATAATTTTGTCGATGCGGGAAGACAGTGTACAATCCCGAATTTGGCTGGCCTGTGAGTCACGTGGTTTCGATTGACATAATATTTGTCTAATATTCCCCGACCCAACGGGCTTTCTGTCGACCAGTGCGTTAATCTGCAATGGAGTTAGAATATTTTTGGAATATTCTAATTTAATTATAATTTTATGAAATTAATATATAGTGTATTAATGAAATAAATTAATGAATATAAATCCTAAATATATGAAATTATACGTCATTTCAATTAGAAAAATATGATGAGCAGAAATATGAAATACAATTTAAGATTTAATGAGTAATTTTGCTAGTCACCCTTAGTAATAATTAATCCTAATTATGGCATATTCTGACTATTAGTCACCCAAATTTGATGTTGAAAGTGTCATTGAACTCCTTAGACAGTGAACATCAATTTGAGGTGGAGATATTAAGGATTGGATGTATGATTTTCAAAGTCAAATAATAATAATATTTTAATATCCTAATTACCTTCAATTTTAGACTCCCTAAATATTATAGGAGTCTTAAAATAGCAATCTTGGTTATTTGGATAATTTTTTATTGCTCAATTAATCTTAAGAAAATTAAATGAACTAGACCCTGTTTAGGATATGAGTTTGAGAAGCTTGAGTTTAGGGCTAGAAATTTCAGGCTTAAGCTAAATGATAAATGTTAAACTCTTAAACTTTAGTTTTAGCTCTTTAGCTAAATCGATGCCTTAGAAGGGTAAGAATGCTTAGTTAGTTGCATTAATCTAAGAATATTAGGAGGAGTATGTCTGATTAAGTAGTCAAATTGAGTAGGATATTGGAGATATCGAGCTTATACATTTTTGAAGTAGATAGATCAGATTATCAGACAACAATAGATATCACATAATTTCAATAAAATTGCATTGATTTAACCTTGATTTGCAAGTTCGCTTTGAGCCAATTCCTTGCGACATAATTTACAAGATTTGTGCATTTAAATGAAAAATTAGTAAATTAGGAAAACATTCTGTGTTCGGTTCTTCTTTGAACCAGAGAATGTGAATGCACTTTACAACTAATGCGCAGGTTGTAGGGGAAATAAGGATACTTATAGGTATTTATTGGGGAGAGTTGTGTATGTTTGGATAACTCACACTTGGTCTAGCATATGTGCTTGACTCATCAACCACTTGTGTGCGTGCATGCAAATGCAAAGTAAACAAAATAAAAAACAAACATTGCACATGTATTATTGTCAATTTCAGTTCAACTCAATTCATTTCAGTTTTAGCTATGAGTAGATAGGTATTTATATATTAGTTTTGATTTTATTAGCCAGTCAGATAGTGCAATTTTACTTTCAAAGTTTTTATTTATTTATGCACATTTATTTTGAGTATTTACTTTCAACAATGTTTCTTTCATTGTAGTTATTATTATCATTATAACTTGTTAGCATATTTGTATCGGTACTTACTTACAATACAGTTTATTCAGCATGTCTTTTGGTCATATCCATATCAGCCTTTATTTCAGTCTATTATCTGTATTTACACCTAATCTTTTTATGTAGCTCATGGTCAGTATATTTTAGTTTACCTCAGTTTGCTTAGTTATAACTTGATTAGTTATGACTTTACCTTTTAAATTATTTAGCTTTGCTGCACCTTTATTTAAATGCTTAAATGTGATATTCATAAATATAAGAAAATTATTAGTCATTATAAATTGTATTTTGACAATTGTCTAACACAAGATTTTTCTTTTTTAGCTGGGGCTCTGGCATGTGGAACCCACATGTAAGAATTAGAGTTGCTGAAGGAGCCAGATGCCAAAGGAGGAGTAGGTGATTAAAGAGGAACTTGGAGCGTAGTTCTCTTTCAGCTTTTAGCCTCTTTTTAGTGAGAGAGACTTTATTTATGCACTTATATTCAAATTGTAGAACTCTAGATTGATCTAAATGTATTTTTTGTTTTTTATCCGAGATGCATATTTTCTTTTATTTTTGAATGAATATAATGTATGGATGATTACTTAGCTTTTGCATTATGCTATTCTATTATATCATGTCATTATACTTAGTATTATATGAGAAATCATAGTTAGTGACCGACGACCTAATCATTATTATCTCAACCATTTTATTTAGCTACCTCGTGTCTTTGATATCTGGAATCATAACCTGAATCGTGGGATAAAGAGGGCCCATCTTTTCTCCATCGACGTTTTTTTCTTTTTCGTAGCGAACGCAATCGGCGACTCTTCATGAACCATGCTCTTCGTTGGGATTGGATGGCAACTTTCAATAGCCATAACTATTGTTCTGTGGAAGCAGCCGCAAACCATTACAGAATCACACATTCAAGTTTGGAAAGCCTGCCAGATGGAACCCCATTCCTTGTCGAGGTCCCTTACCTCTCTAAGACTCTGCACGTTCTTCTAACCTATCTTCTTCTCTATTGTAATCTTTAAGACTATTGTATTTTTATATATACATAAAGTTAGTAGCAATCAAATATCAAAATTAAATGCTTTGAAATTTTTATATTTTTTTTGCATTGAATTTCTGTTCACTCGGATACTTCACAGATGTTTCATCAGCTCTGAATAATTCATTAATCACCACATCCCTATCCGAATATTTTTTAATTGGCACAATTATTAAGAAAGTACGCAAGCATTTTCACAAGGAACAATGGTACTTAGCTATCAATAAGAAATTAGAAAGATATTTAGACTGGCTGATGTGGCACCTAAAAAAATTATTTAATAAAATTTAAGTATTATTTTAATACAAACTTAAAAAATAATATTTATATTATTTTAATTTAAATAAATAAATATTAATAAAATAATGTTCAAATACTATTGAATGGGTTTTTTTGGTATGTCTAAATAGCATTTCTCGCTCTCAAATATTTTCCAAAAAGTATGGATGACTAGGATTTAAGATTTAAAAAATATATTTTTATGGGCCCCACAAATAAAAGTATATTTAATAATATTTTTTTATTCTACTTAATTCTCTAAATTCTAATCATTAATACTTTTTATGAGATATTTGAAAGCTATGTACTCTTTCACAACAACTACCTCTTTCATAACATTATTAAAGCACTTAAAATTAATGTTTAATTCATAATAATTAAAATTTATTAATCAAAATAATAATTAAAAATTAATAATTAATTAAGAAAATTATATTAGATATTTTTTAGAGAATTTTAAATTCTCTCATTTAAAATATTATTTTTAATGGATATTAAATATTTAATCATGATTTCTTATAAGATAATAATATTTTATATTTTATAGGAGCTATTTTATGCAAAAATTTGAACCTTTTATTTTATCGTTTATTTATTTAATTTTAGAATTTATTGCTCTGAAAATTTTATTAGGATGCCGCAATTATAGTAAACATTTATGTGATGAAACAATAATATTTATGTAAGTTTTGATTATAAATTATTTAGTATTATTACACTTATACATTAATATATATATATATATATATATATATATATATATATATATATATATATATATATATATATATATATATATATATATATATATGATATATCAATTTAATATATAAATAGATTATTGGTTGAATATACTTTTTTGTGCCGTCTATATACTAAAGTTAAGAAATATATATATATGATTTATCAATTTAATATATAAATAGATTATTGGTTGAATATATTTTTTTGTGCCGTATATATGCTAAAGTTAAGAAAAATAAAAATTTTATATTAATCATAAATAGTTTTTGATATATATTTTTATGTAATCATAGCATTTTTCTTCCATAAAATAAAAAAAAATGATTTTTTATAAAAATTATTATTTAGCTCTTTAATAATTCTAAGAGATTAATAGATCACTTAAGATTTTTATTTAAAATATAATTTTTTATCTCAATTGTGCATTTAATTCTAATTTTGTATGAGATTAAAAAATATTTTATATCTTTAATTGTATTAATTTTAATAGAGAATTATGTCAATTATAATTAAAATTTGAACATTTGTTACACCGAGTTATATTTATAATATTTATATAAAAAAGAATTTCTATAATCTCAATTATAATTAAAATATTTTAAAAATTTCTAAATGTTAATATTTTATATTTTATTTATAAATATATAAACTTAGATACTGAATATATAGTTCATAAGATGGTTGAAATTGTTTAATATTAGAGGATTGATGAAATGACGATGATGGGCATATCTATGGCAGGCTTTGCTAGCAGCCTAGGCATGTCTGATTATTTTTTTCTAAACATTGGCGGAAAAAATATAAATACGACTTAATGATTGCCCTAAAAATGGAGTGTCCCATCGGTTTATAGTTTAGTATTTTGCTTTCTTTTTTTGTTTTTATTTATCATGTTTGATTTAGAACTATTCATACGGGATATTCGGCTTACACTTCTTCCTCTTTGAACCTTTTTTATAAACCTCTTCATTCAACAGATGCCCAAGATATCATCGAATATCAAAGTTGTATTTTCTGTTCAGTTACTCATCGACAGTATAAAATTCTAAAATTTTAAATAAATTTATTTTTTTATTATACTATCAATTAATTTTGCAAAGGAAAATTATCAAGATGTCAATCATAATTTTAGAAAACTTATAGCAATTTTTTGGAATTTTATCCATGTTTAATTTTTTTTTTAATAAATTTAGAGATAATTTAAATCAAAATAATTATATGAAAATATTTATTTTTCAAATTGAAATTTTTTTAATATTTTTGGATTCTATAAATTCAAAATAATCAACAAAACGGGTATTCCGGATGTTATCCCACCAGTACTCTGCTTCTTCGTGAAATAGATTAGTTGCGAGATGAATTGCCTTCGAATTGGGACACTTGATGCTAATCAGATTCTTCTCAACCATTTTCAGTCAACTGGTTGTGTCCATGGGGGAGAGGTTGTGGCATCCCAGCTCCACCGTGGTCTTGTTAACTCTTAAGTTAACATGATTACGATGAATTGATCACCAAATGACAAGTCCTCACTTATAACTTGTAGCGCCCCGCCACGTCGCCGCGCGCAAAAGGAATTGTTAAAATCAATCTCGGCGGCGGAGCGGCACGCCACTCAGGGAGGAATATCCCGTTTCCTTGAACGACTGAAACAAAACCCATATGAAGGGTTGCTGACTCAACCTCAATGATGGTTGAGAGCTAATACTTAAAATAAGAGTAGTATCATTATTCTACGTATTAGACCAATACATATATAACAGTAGTATCCTTCTTAAAGAGCCTTAAAGGAGTATCGTTTACTTAATCAAGTTCTTAAGATTCTTATATTCAAATATAGTTTAATATCAACTTAAGCATATTTAAGTATCCAAATAAATGCTAAAGTTCTCTAACATATATCCTAAACTCATGAAAGTATAGGAGTGTAAGATGACATAAAATAAAAGTAATTAAAGCTAACTAAAATCTAAATCAAACCAAAAATATTATCACTTAATTACAAATCTAAAAGACATAAGTTTCATGTCCATTAGTTGTTAAGGTATACTTGGTTAATATAAGCAATCAAGGATCATATTCTTTAACATTTGGCACAAAAATTTTTATGATGCATAATAGGTTTTAAGCGCATATTAAAAAGGGCAAATTTTCAATTTTAATTTTTACATAAAATTTTATGCAATGCTCAATTTAATATAATTCGGTCCCACTAGGGTCCTAAAGACCTTAAAATACAAAAATAGTGAAGTTTTAGCCATTTCAGCCATTTCTGGACGGTTTCAAAAATTTCTGGGTGCTACGACGCACTGCAGCAGCTTCTGATCGAAAATCAGGCGCTCCGGTGCGCTGTGGTGCACTATAGCGCACTGCAGCGCTGGAGCGCACGATGGCGGGTCTCAGCGCAGTAGCGTGCGGTAGCGCTTTCAGGCGCTGCGGCGCGCTATGATGGGCTTCGGTGCTAAGGCGCGCAGCAGCGCTTTCAGACGCTGCGGCGTGCTACGGCAGGTTTTGGCGCTTGATTTTTGAAAAGCGGTCGTTATGGCGTGCGGTAGCGCGCTACGGCGGATTTACATTATTTTCATCAGATTATATTTTTATACATCGCAAGATTATTAAGATGCTGCGGCGTGCTGTAGCGCGCTACGGCGCGCTACAACGCACTATGGAGAATTAGTTTTTTCTGCAAGTCAGGCGTTGTAGCGCCCGATGGTAATTTCGCATGTACGACACCCATAAAGGGTATTATTTCGAGCTCAAATACTCTCAATTCAGTGCGTTCCATAAGCGGTGACATATATCAATAGAAATGTCTTTTCGATACCTTTCCATTGACACTAAAATTGACACAAACAGATCATCATAACTATACGAACAATGGTGATAAATACTGGGGTGTGCAGAATGGACAAACAATAGAGCAGTTTTCTTTCAAGGAAATGTGATGCTTTAAAGAACCTTAATGGCTCCCATACATGATCATGGATTTCTAAAGTTACAATCAAACATAATAGCAACATGAAGTAGGGAAGGAAGATGAGGAAATTGGTATCTTAGCCTTAAATGAGGAAGAAGGAATCTCTATTTTTTTCAAAACTTGGAGAGGAGTTTCTTCTTCAAGGTGCAACAATGGAGGAAGGAGGGAGAGCTTGGGAGGGAGAAGAACTTTCAGCTTGGCAGCAAAGAGAAGGAGGAGGGATTGATTAGTGAAATGAATCACAGAATCTCAAAACCAACTACACCACAAGGTTCTACTTTATTCTATGAGCTATCAAAAACTTGAATTACTCAATTTGGATCATTAATTATGCTAATCTTTGCTAATAAAGTTTTAGGGTGATTAAAATTGATTAGAAAATCTAACAATTATAACTTAAATATTAGTACATATTACTGTTTATTAGATTTTCTTAATCAAAATGGTATATTAGAAGACTTTATTTGAAGCTCAATTGATAAAATTATAGTCAATAGAAGTTTTAGGGCTTAAGGATGTAATTAGAGTAGAGTTATAAAAATGATTAGACAAAATACAACACAAACAGATAAATTGACACTAATAAAATAATATAAAGGTTCTTCTGATTACTTTAAGACCCATATTGACTATGTTTGGGTGTATGTGTGCAAAGTTATGGCCAATCGAACATTTTGGGCGATTTATTAAGTGTTCTAAATATCACTATGTGAAATAATTACCTGTAACAACTCACGGTTGTTACCCAGCTTGAACTTAGCATAATCGTATCGTAATTATCATTCCATCAAGTCATCTAATCATTAGAACATAACCGTGAAGGTTCGAAGCAATTCGGAGACCAATCGATTAATTTGGAATATTCTAATATTTAATTAATTAGAAAATTGAGGTATTTATTTTGACCTCGAATTTGAAATCCAACTTCGCCGTTGCGATCGTCACCCCCAAATTAGCTAGGGGTGATGTTTTGGACGCATTTGGAAGTCGTAGAATTTTCGTGAATATTTTAATATAATTAAATGCGTCGAAAAATAGGAAAATTAAATAATCATCGGAATCAAATTCTGACTTCGCCGTTGAATTCCTCACCCCCAAATTAGCTAGTGGTGAATTTTTGGGATTTTTCGGAGCACGTTTCAAAAATCAGAATTTTTAAATAATTGGGAAAAATAAATAGGCAAATAGACAATCTTTGAGGCACTTATTAGCAATTTTCCCAATCTTTAATATATTTAGCTAACAGCCCCAAAAAAATTTCGGCTAGCCATCCTCTCATCCTCCCTTTAGCTATGCTCTCCTTATGTCTCATGATGACCTAGCCACTATGATCATCATGGCTTCCCCTCCTTTAAGAAGGAGCTCACATCCTTCTTCCTCTTTTTTGCAAAAAGCTGAGCTCCTCCTTTCTTTCTTCTCTTATTCCCCCTCCATTGCTATACCTTGAAGGAAGCTCCTCTCCAAGCTTTGGAGAAAAGGCAAAGGTTCCTCTTCCTCCTTTTGCAAGGCTAAATGTACCATCTTGCTCCTCTCCTTGTCTTCCTTATGGGTTATAATGTTAGAATGTAGCCCTTGGAATGTCTATATGCATGTATGAAAGCCATTAAGGCTCTTAAAAACTCCATGAAAATATGCTCAGTTTTTATCTATTTTGTATACTCTATCATTCATTCATATTTTTAGTATAGCTAGGATTCTCCGTTCATGCCGATTTTCATGTCGATGGAAAGATATCGGAAATACCGTTCCATTGATATATGACACCACTCATGGAACTCTCTGGATCGAGAGTAATTAAGCTCGAAAAAATGGCTCTCGCGGGTTTTGCCATGGGCTGCAGCGGACTTGAAAACTTAGGAAAAATGTATAAAATGCATATTGAACTAATTGAATAGTGGATTTGCGAAATAAATCGCTACAGCGCGATATAATGCGCTTGCAGCGGTCTGCAGTGGCATCTCATGAAACTTAGAAAACTGCCATAAAAATTAATTGAACAGTAACTTGCAAAAATGGGACGCTACAGTGCGCGGTAGCGCGCTGCAGTGGACTATAGCGGAAATATTTAAGAAACTTAGAAAAATGTGAAAACAAATTAATTGAATAGTAGTTTTGCAAATTGAACCGCTCCAGCGCGTCATAGCGCGCTGCAGCGGGTCGCAGCGGGTTTCAGCGGGATGCAGCGGACCGCAGCAAGCCGCAGCGCAAAGGCGCTACCGCGCGCTGCAGCGCCCGAATTTGCAAAATTTCCAGAATTCTAGAAACTGCCCAGATTTTGTAAAACGGCCCAGTTTTGGCTGAAATTGCCAAAACTCAACTGTTTTGGTATTCTAAGACCCCTAGGACCCTAGTCGGGCTAAGTTATACTAAAATCAAGTATTGCATAAATTTCTATGCAAAAAAATTCAGTTTGAAATATTTTCACAAGTATGTGCCTTAAAATGTATTGTGTCAATCATTAGATATTATAATACATGAATGATTGAATCAAATAAGTGGAACCTTAACAACTAAATGGCATACAAAGTAGATCTTTAGAATTGTGATTAAGTGCTAATTTCTTTGGTTTGATTGAGATTTTGATTAGCAATAATCACCTTTTATTTTATGTTACCTTTTCATTTTTATGTGTTCATGAACCTAGGGTGTATATTAGAGAACCTTAACACTTATTTGGACACTTAAATGTGCTTACATTGTGGCGGCCATGCCCCGCCGTGGTCCTGTTAACTCTTAAGTTAATATGATTACGGTGGAAGGGTCACCAAATGACAAGGTCCCCACTTAAAAATTAGATTAGACACACATTCTAATCCAACTTAACTAAGGATTTTGCCAATCAACCCAAAATACTATCACTAAATGACTATACATGAACTCAGAGTGCGGAAGCAATAAAAATATAACATCCATCCATACAGTATAAATTTAACAATACAGAATAAGTAAAGTGCTGAAAAGTAAATTTAATCCTGAATTATTACAACAATTTGAATAGCTTAAAGAACTGAAAAGAAAACTCTCAATCCTCACAAAGCAGAAAAGAAACTAAGACTAAGAGTCTTCAGGCATGGATTCCTCCTCCAATGGCAAGCTCTCCACTGGACCAACTGCTTCAATAAACTTAGAACCTACCAATATCAGTTTCATAATGGTAGGGCCCCAGCCAACAAAAGAAAAACTAGTTAGACTATTGTCTAAGCACATTTTAGGGTAAACAATTTTATTAAGTTACTTGAATATCACCGTAAACCAGAACTGAAGTAATAGTGTGCAGAAAAGCATACAAAAAGAACAGTATAAAGTTATAAACAAACAGTTTATAACTAAAGCAACTAGGAAGTAAGCACATACCTCCTCCAAGCAACTACAACAAAGACAGGTAAGCAAAAAAGAAAACTAGACAAAACTAAAAAGAAAATACAGCCTAAACATACTTATGATCAACAAGATTATGCTAGGTGACATACAGAACTTGAACAATATAAATCTGAAAGCAACTACATCCTAGGTGTACATATGAAAATAGTAAGTAAAACTACCATCCTATATAGAAACATGTGCAGGAAAGCTGTAAGTAAAATAGTGCTAAAATGCAGAATATATAAGTAAAAGTAATAACTGAAAACTGAAAACTGCAGTGACTGTCCAAGCCACTCAACTGAAAACATACTCAGCAAATCTTAGCCTGATGGCTAAGAAAGAAGCTCTGAACTGAGTATCACTGAAAACTCTTAGCCTGATGAGCTAAGACAGAACCAAATGTAAGTGTACTTGAATTTGTATAACCATATATGAATCCTGACTCTATAGTCAGTATGGCAAGAGTCTATCCATCCTATCTCATGGACTAGGAATGGTCATAGACTGTCGGACATTAAACCCTCGACAAGGTTGCCGACCCGAACGAGTTGATCGAAGAGGTATACAAATCAAGCTACACCTTATAAACCACTTATAAAAAGAAAACATAATGCTGCTTATGAATATTCAAAATTGACATAAGATATTTATAAAATATCTTAAGTACATAATATATGTTTAAGGTAATAAACTCAAAATCAAGGAATGCGAAGCATCAAAATCAAAGTGAGCAAGAAACTCTATCTAAAACACAGGTGATATCCGTTGTTGTCTACTTTATTCGTTCTATCTACTTTAAGTTACATAAGTTTCAGAATCATCAATTCTTACACATTTTGTAACTTAGAAACACGAATCCTATTAGTTGAAGATAGTTAGGACTGGCCAAGTCCTAGCTATATCTTAATCAAAAGATGATTATTTGGTTAAAATGAATAAATCATCGACCTAATTTTATAATTTAGTTTACCCCAAACCTCATCTTGATTAGCCAAATCAAGATAAAAAGATTAAGAATTAGACTCCAGATGATGGGGTCTAATCACTTAATCCAAAGGTATAACTAAAGATCTAAGGTTTAGAATCCAAATCTCATAGATTAGGTTAAGGCAAGTCCTAATGATAAATCAATTTAGTAGGATAGATCTTTATTCTTAATTCTAGGGTTTAAAGATCAAATAATCATTTAATAAATTAAGAAAATCAATAAACTAGAAAACTCAAGGTTTCACTTATTGAGTAACCCAATTTACTCAATAGATAAATTCTAACCTAAGATCTATTCCTAATCCTAAGAATTAAAGCTCTTAATTTCTAAGAGTATCTCTCAAGATACACATCCTAACTAATATTATAAAGACATAAGAAAAGATCTAAGAATGATTAAGAAAGGAGAAACACTCACTTAAGAATTAAGAATTTTCTTTAAGGGTTAAGATTGAGATTTTAAATCAAAATCTTATTTAGGCTTTGAACTTAACTAATTTCTGCTATAAATCATTATATTTATTGATTTTAATGATTATAAAATGATTTTAGGGCTTTAAGATGCTAAACCTTAAATTTGGGCAAAATTACCATTTTGCCCCTACTTAAGGGTTCAAAAGATCAAATTTTAATCTAGGGCTTTAATTCTGAAATTTTCTTTTGGAATATGATTCTTACTATCTAATGTAAGATTAGACAGTAACTAAATTAATTTTGGGTGATTATTAAGCCATATGAAGTCAAATTAGTGAATTTGACTCATAAGAGCAAATTAGTAATTTGGCTAAGTGAAAGTTAAATTTTCTTTCAGATTATTGCTATTTACTGAATAATCTTTCCATAGAATTTAAATTTGCTAAATTTTGATAAGTATTGACCAAGTTATGGCCAATACAAGATTTAGGGTTAAAAGGTGATTAAGGAATCCTTAATTATGGGTCAAAAATCCTAACTTTACCAATTAGTGTAAGCTTAATTTGGATCTAATTTGACTAAGTTATGACCAATTTAGGGTTAAGAGTGATTAGTAAGTGATTAGCAAAATTAATCACTCAAACACTAATCCAACCTTACAGATGGATTCTAAATGACTCTAGGAGTTCTCTGAAACTTAAATCACTCAATTTGAATTACTAGATTTGCTAATATTCACTAATCAAAATTTGGAGTAATTAGGGGTGATTAGCAAATCTAACCCTTGGATCTAATTATTTTTACAGATTACTATTAATTAGATTTTTCTGATCTAAATTAATATTTGGATCATCTAATTTGGAGCTCAATTGACCAAGTTATGGTCAATTGAAGTTCTAGGGTTAATTAGGGTAATTAGGGTTAGGTCCTAAATGTGATTAGTCAAATACTAATCCAAACAGCAAGATTGACCCTACTAAAATGTTCTTTAGGGTTTTCTGAGTATTTTAAGACACATATTGGGTATGTTTGGATTATTGGGTACAAAGTTATGGGCTAATTAAGTTTTATAATATTATTTGGACTTAATTTAATACTCTAAATATCACTTTGCTAAATACAGGTCATACAGTAAAATTAATAGTGCCAAATTGTTCTTCTATTTTTGCTGAATCCAATGATATATAATTTTGTATATTTTGGAGTTATAATTATTAAGATAATAATGTTTAAAGTTTCATAATTTATTAATTAATTTAAATCTGTTTCAATTAAACAGAAATTAATTAATAAAATCTTAATTCTTTTAATATATATAAATTAACTTTTTATCTCTGCAGGTGGGACCCACGGCCGCGCCAGCGACAGCGACAGCGCCAGCGTGCAGGACACACGTCAGCACAGCACTGGCTGGTTCGAGCAGTGAGGGGTCCACGACCTGACCTGCCCGACACGCGGGACATGCGTCGAGGCTGGATTTGCTGAGGTCTGCGAGAGGGCCCCACCAACTAGACGCCTGTGCCCGCAACTCGGCCTCGCTTTTCGCGGGTCGCGACTGACCCGATCCAGCCCCGAATGGGCCGGCGCCTTCCTTTCTTCGAGCAAGCGACAGGAGGCTAGGGCAAGGATTTTAGAGTCTCCCGGTGACGACAGCCTCCATCCCGTATGCCGATAGATCGGTCGCGATGAGACCTTCACACTGATGGTTAAACCAAGACCTAAAATGACCTAGATCGCATGCAAATCCTTAACCTAGGCATCTACGTCGCGGGCCTGAAATGGTTTCTAACGAATTGTACTGTAGACAATTCGTTAAATTTGATCGATTGTATTGCGATTAACTCAATGAACGGTGAAATTGAAATTTGAAACAAAGTTTGCAAAAATTGGAGTAAAGATTTAGGTATAAACTGGTACCTCTAATGAACGGTGAAAAATTTAGGGTTCAAGCTTTCTCCCGAATCGAGCGTCCTCCGTTGATTTCTTTGTGAAGAATCAACCAGGAGATCGATCGAGCTCCTTAATGGCCACTTGATGAGCTCCTTAAGCGGTGCACGCCATCTGGGTGCAGCGAGTGCCTCGTGGAGGCCTCTGCATGCGGCGTGTCGCCTCCTGCAACACGCGTAAGATGCGCGGGGAAGATGAACACTGACCGTTCGATCTTCTGATCGAACGGTCAACAAACACCATTAGATTCAACCGTAGACAGCCAACGGTGTTTGGATTAAGTGGACGGCGGGCACTGTTCATAGACGGCGGAGTTAAAATTAATGAAAAATATAATTATTTAATTTATATTATATAGATTTAATTAATCAAATTTATCCTATTAAACGCATCCCAAAAAGTCTCAATAAATAACTCTTAGCTAATTGAAGGGTGAGGAACGCAACAGCGCACTCAGATTTTCATTTCGACTAGTATTTATTTATTTGAATTTTTAGGTATTTAAATATTATTAAAATATTCGACGAAAATCCAACGACTTCCAAATGCCTCCAAAATTTCACCCCTAGCTAATTTGGGTGTTCTGAATGCAATGGCGAAGTCAGATTTTTAATCTGAGGTCTAGATAAAAAGTCAATTTCTAGGGTTTGGAAATTTCTAGAATTTCTGATTTGACTCAGTTGACTTCTGGTTTGACCTAAGTTTCAGAGATGAGTTCTAAATTACTTAATTAGTGACTTAGAACCTTAATTAAGACTTAGATTAGTCTTAATTGAGCCAAGTAACAACCTGGGTTGTTACATACATAAACTTAAGAATCTTTATAACTTGATTAAGTAGATGATACTTAATCCAAACCTAAGTTGACATCAATAACATGCTAATAATATATTGATTTTCCATTGACCTTTAAATTAACCATTGGTCTTAATGATAGAAGGGTTAGGGATTAAACCCTAACTTATCTTGATTAAGATCTAAATTTTAATCATTTAATCAATCTACTTGATTGTAAGAGAATCTGATTTACATTATTCCAATAATGCATTTGATTGAGTATTGATCTTAAATCATCAAATTAGAAGTGCTAAGGATAACATTGAATATGTGTGATTGAACTATCTGAATCCAAACTTTAGATCTTTGATTTTCTCTTATATAAGACAATTAGCACAAGATGGAAATAAAATTGTAATGATTTATGCAATGATCTAAATCCAATAAGATCTTTGATTTTATCCCATAATTATAGAATTAGAAAGGATCAAATAAATTTTAATCATTTGATCTAATCATCTTAACTTAAGTATAATAAGTAAACCTTAAGAAGTCAAAAAGTGAGATCTTAAGGGTCTTGCTATAGGATTCGTCATTGAAATGATTGAAGACCTTAACTAATGAAACGTTGAGGTAGGAAGGACCTTTGTAACTTATTGAGGTAGAAACCTAGTTGCTCTTTCATAACCTTAGAAGTTGAACTTGATACCTTGTGGTATGAATCACCTAAAGTACTTAGATTGTGGCTTATTCCTTATGGTAGTAACCTATGTTGAGTGATCCTTTGATCACATCCTTAGAGCCTTGTGTAGGATACATCTAATTAGAGTAAGGATTAATAGATTTGATAAATCCTTATCGATTAAATAGAATCTGCTGAACTCAGCTTGTTGGTTAGGTATAGTAGGGTATACCCACATTACTGGATTAATTCAATAATATTTATGATTGGTTGATTCACTCCAATGTGGACTTATGACCAGGTGCTATCCTGCGGGATTAGCCGAATACAGTCCCATTAGAATAAATCTTCTAAGACTAAGAGTGTTACAATTAGTGAATAAGATCCTTAGTTTGAGATGTAAACTGCCACCGGGTTCTGCCTCCTATCATAGTGCGCTTCGATAAGTGCAATTTAAGCAAACAAAGTATCTTAAGTCACTTTATGTAGACCACTAAGTATGCTTGTAATTATGACATTTAATGGCTTAGCTTGAGATATAAACTGTGACCGGGTTCTGCCTCCTATTGTAGTGCGCTTCGATAAGTACAGTTTAAACAAGCTAAGAGTTAAATCTACCTTTCTTGTAAACATGCTAAATATGTATATACAATCATCCCAGCTAATGATTTTTAAGTAAACTCTCAACTTAAACCAGTGATCGAGATTAGAATTTAGGAGTCAGAATCCTTTTAGCAGGATTCTGCATAATGGAGACTTGGGATTCATTATTAGATTTTAAAGCATTTTCTAGATTTATCTCATGTAGTTTAGAAGCATGAGCATGAGCATAAGCATGATGTGTGAATATCAGAATGATGTATGAGAATCAGAATAATATATAAGTATTAGTGATGATCTATGAGTTACGGAATATTGCATATATTGACAGGGGAATTTCTGGATGCATCAATGTCATCAATAAACAGTATTCCCAACAGGGTGTATGTAGACATTGGACCGTACTGCTCATAACAGTTCAGTGATATTTTTGTAGCATATCAGTAGTATACCGTATTGTGGCATATTCAGATGTACAGTTTCAGTGACATACATCATAGTTGTACATATGATTACTCAGTTTCAGATTCAGCACTATTTTGATTTATTTTCAGTATTCAGTTGCAGTTCAGTTTTACTTTACACTGCTTCAATTTTATATAGTTTTAGACAGATTTGTACTTTCAGTTACCTTTACAATTTTTCTGCAGATTTACTCATATTATGTGAATGTTAAATGAATAATTAAAACTGTTAGATTAGTTTCGATGTGTTAGACTTATTGTCTAACACAAGATACTTTTGGTATCGGGCAATTTGCTAGATCCTGAGCAGTATACTGAGCCAGGTCAAGAGGACATCCAGGAGATCCAGGAGGAGCCCGTGGAGTATTAGTGGACTCTTCTTCAGTTGCTTAGTTTACTTTCAGTTCAGTATTTAGTTTTATGTCTATTATTCAATAAATGTTTGTAATAATTATAGATGTACTTTTCTTACTTTCCTGAGATGAATGTTTTTATACTGTTTCTGTGATGAATGTATCTGGATGTATGCTTTAAGCTTTCGCACTCTATTTTTATACTACTTATACTGAGTATAGTGATGTGATCAGTATGTTGGAAATACTGATATCTTATACATATATTGGGTTCTTATTATATTTTAAATCCAATATATGTATTTATCTAATAACTTAGGATAATGATACTACTATTATCTTAAGTATTAGCTCTCAACCCTCCTTGTGGTTGAGTCAGCAGCCCTTCAGATGGGCTTGGTTTTCAGCTATTCGGGGAGACGGGTTATTCTTCCCCGAGTGGCGCACCGCTCCGCCGCCAAATTTATGATTTTAATTCTTTTGCACACGGCGATGGGGCGGGGCGCTACATTACCATAATGGGATTTGAACAGTGCCATATTGATCCTCAAATTTTATTGATCAAAATGACATATAATATTACTATGTTTGGAGTAATCGATTAAGAGATACAAGTGTTTAAAAATCAAATCAATTAATCAATTAATTAAATTTAATTTATTTATCTTTAATTAATTTATCATTTAACGCATCCGACAGACGGGCGGACCCACATAGATAAAGATCGGCGCTGCACAACTGGGGCCCATGATCGAACAATCAGCAGATGGCGGGTCCCACGACTTTCCGAGCTAAGGTGACAGGGGAGAGCTCCACGGATGACTCAACGAGTTGGACGCCACGTGTCTCCACAAAAGGATGACATGAAATAGGACATGCCCCACCCAAAGTGACACGTAATTAGACCCTACGACGCATGGGTCGAGCCCGAATAGACCCGATCCGTCCCAAACCTTCAATTACCCGAGGCGAAATGCGACGGGGTTGGCTAGGGCACGCAGAAAATATGACCTCCCAGCGATATTAGGGGCCGGCACACACGGCCGATGGTGGAGTATGGCAAACTAATTATAATATCAGACGTGACATGGATGGAGGAAGCTTGAGACATCGGCAAATTCCAACCCTAGCTGTCAACTATGAAGTGCGACGGAACAAGCGCAGGGTTCACTGAGGACCAATGTGAATCCATAACCAAATTAACTTGATCGGGTTCAATCGATGCCGATCAGAGTTATGAATATTATAATCAGATGCTTGAATAGAGTTAAGGATTAAATCTGCATATATCAAATGAAAGAATAAAGAGGATTTAATGGTACCTGATAAACAATTGCAGAAAGTTTGAAGGTTCAAGACAAGGCTCTTAGAGATACGAAACTCCCGGACACAGTGCCAAAAAGATCAGAAGAAGAGTCGTTGTAAATTTTGAGATGCAATGAGATTAATTGGGATCCTAAGGGCTGTGGATGTCATTCAGCATGGTCGGTGAAGGACGTGCATCATTGTGATAGACACGCGTTCGATCATGAGAAAAGCGATCCTCGAGCTGACCTGAATGCAGAAGCATATACCAGAATTAGCCCGATGGTTCAGTGGAAGACCCAGCCTGAACCAGATCTAGTTCGAATAGCATCGTTGATTACTGACAGACCTAAAATACACGTCTGCGCTTACACGTAAGTGTATGTGGCCTGAGGTAATAAGTGGAAGTTTAGTTTTGAGATTTATCGTCCTCTGAGAACTGTGGTTTTGATACTAAGTTAAATCTTCTTTTAATAATATTTAGAAGATTGTTTTTTGTTGATTTGGCTTCTAAATTATCAATACAAATTTCCTTAAGATGAGATATAATGTGTTCAAAGAGAGAGAGTTAGAATTTTATTGTAATATTTGTAAGGACTTGGTGTTGTCATTTCATCATTTTAGTACTTTTCTAGCTTATCTAGGATGCTTTTACTTTTACTTTATTTGCAGGCTAGAACATCTAAACTTGTGAGTATTCTTACTTACTTTGCTTTCATTAATCTTTCTTACTATTTTTCTTTATTTCTTTTCCCTATTTAAATGCTTTCATTTTGTACCGATGCTTTTACTTATATTGTAGACTAGTTGTGATATCCAAATTGAATATTAAAATATTTAGCCTAATCTTAAAATGTGCTTAGACTATTTAGTCTAGCTCTGCTTTTCTTTTTATTGGCTTTGCCTTATCAAATTTAAATACCAAAATATGATAGATTAGGTGCATTTGGATGCTAATGGAGTTGGACCAAGTGCTTAAAGTCTTATTTTGCTTCCGCCTAAAAGTTTAATTCTTGCTTTATAATAAGTGAGAGAGAGTTTCTATTTACTTGTTTCTTACTTAATTAGCATGTAATAACTAAATTTAATTGTTTTCTTTTACTTATTTTGTGTTAGAATTAGATCTCTTACTTAAATTGCTTGGTTTGGATAAATGAATAAATGAATGAATTGCATAAATACTTCATGTTCATAAACATAATTGTCATATGTGATTAATTGCATCTATTCCTACATGTAGCATAATTGTTCATGCATTTCATAATTATAAACTTGAATGCTATATGTGAATATTTATTCTTATTCATAGATGCAAATACTACTTCCATATATGTGTTACAATCACTTTAAATCCTTATTGTTGATTTTCATTACAACTACTAACTGCTTTATGTTATTTGCAAGTACCTTCATTCTCATATCCTATTTCTTTCACTTTCAAGTAATAGTAATTATCTTTTTTGTTACATGCTTACTTGCCTTGTACATGCATATAATTACCATTTTCACATGTATAATTATAATTACTTTGATCACACGCATTTGAAATTTTATTCATAGTGTGCATTTGCTTACTTCCACTTTTTTATCTTAACTTAAGACCTTCTTTATGATCCTTGGCCAAACTTAGCATCTAATAATTGCTTAACTTCCTTCTAATTAGATATTTGATGCTAAGGTGACGTGCCAATGTGGGATTAATCTTCTATCCTATATTGGGGTCGTCATAGGCACGTTGTGTGCACCGCAGCGCTTTCAGGCGTTGTGGCGCGCTACGGAGCCAGATTTCTCGAGAGTTGGGTGCTACGGTGCGATATAATTCCCCCTGGTCGAGAGCTAGATGCTACGTCGTAGCCAACCTGAGACGCGGGCGCTGCGGCGCTATAATAGCTTGAGTTGTTATCATAGTTGATTAGGACTAATCGTAAGTCTTAAACACAATTATAAGTGCTAATTAGGTCAAGTGGAGTCAACCTGTAAGACTTAGTCCAAATCAAGAGTCAAACGGATCGAATCCTGATTTCTGGAAATCTAGAAACCCTAGAAATTGACCTATTTGAATTGACCTCCGATCGAAAAACGGATACCACCATTGGGTTCCTTGACCCCAAGTTAGCTTGGGGTGAAGTTTTCGTGTCAATCGGAAGTCATCGAAATTTCGACAAATATTTTAATAATAAAAATACCCCAAAAATCTAGGTATCAAAATACTTGTCGAATCGAAAATCCGACTGCGCCATTGAATTCCTAGACCCCAAATTAGCTAAGGAAAACATGCTCAAAATTTTTTTGGAATTTTCAAAAAAAAAAAAAATTTAATTAATTAATTATAATAATAATATTTTATTATTTAACGGCACAGTCAGCTAATTAGACGTGCCGTCAACTGTGCACCGACGCCGTCTGGGCAGCCGTCTGATCCAGCCGAAGGATCAGAGCAGTCTGATCGATCGAACGGCTTCCGACCCGTCTTCCTCGCCTTCTCCGCCCCGTCGCCACGCGGCGCGTCGCCGCTCGCCTTGCCCAACCGCGGCCTCCCCTCGACCTCAGCGAGGTCGCCTGAGGTCATATAAGACCTCAGGCGAGCTCGAGGCTCCGGGTTTGTGAAACCCGAGCCCCGACAGCCGTCGACCAGAGGTACCCCGATCTCCCTCATCCCGCTTTCAATAATTGCATTTTTCATTTCGAAATGCTATCCCGCGATCCCGATTGACGATCCAACGGGTCTGATCTAGGCTAGCTCAACCAGATCGTCGGGAAATAGGTTATGGTGTACAGTAGAAACCGTTAGGCCCGAACCCTAGAAATTAGAGTTTATGATTGCCGGCGAGCCCGGCCACCTCCGGCGAAGGTCCGCCCACCGGCGTGTAGCCCTTGTCGAGGGCTACCGTCGACCGTGCGGGCCGAGGTGGTCCGGCGCCTGGAAGGCCGGCGAAAGCCGTGCTCTAGCCTGGCGCCCGCGGGCCGTCTCCGCGAAGGAGACGAAGTCCGGGTCGGGCCGGGTAGACCCGAGCCCGACCCGCCTGAGCCGGGTCCGCTTCAGCCGGGTGGGGCCCACCAGTGCCACGTGGCACCTTCTGGGCCTGCCATGTGTCCAGTGGGACCCACCAGCCGAAGCCCGTGATACTTCAGCTTCGGCCGTGGGGCCCACAGTGCCTCGTGGCAGCCAGTCGACACGCCACGTGTCACTTGGGGCCCACAACCCGAGCCACGCGACGGTTCGGCTCCCCGTTGGGGCCCACAGTGCCACGTGGCATCCTCTGGGCTCGCCACGTGGCAAGTGGGACCCACTGCCCAAGCCCCGCGCGGCGGTTTGGCTCCCCAGTGGGGCCCACAGCGCCACGTGGCAGCCTCTGGGCCCGCCACGTGGCAAGTGGGACCCACTGCCCGGTCAACCGCGACGGTCCGGCTCCCCATGAGGCCCACAGTGCCACGTGGCTGCCTCTGGCAGTGCCACGTGTCAGGTGGGGCCCACTGCCCAGTCACCCGAGCTGAGTCAGCCACTGTGGGGCCCACAGTACCACGTGGCAGCCTCTGGCAGTGCCACGTGTCTAGTGGGGCCCACTATCTGTTAATTTAATTACTTTTATTGTTAATTAATTACTATTAATGATTAATTAATTACAGTTAGTGGTTAATTAAGTTATGATTAGTATTAATTATTTTTGAATAGTAACCTTAATTAATTAAGTATAATTAGAGATTAATTAGGGTTAATTAAAGGTTAATTAAACCTTAAACAGTAATTAAGATAATTAATTATTATTAAATAGTAAAGTATAATTAATTATTCTTATTTAGATATTAATAAGTAATTAAGACTAATTAAATAGTGATTAGCACTAATTACTTTGTTACAGTAAAATATTAATTAAATAATAGATTAATTAATATTAATTAATAATTAATCACAGATTAATTAAGGATTAATAATTTTAGAAATTTTATATAAAAACTTTAGGAATGAATAGTAAAATAATACAATTTGAATAGTTGAATAGTAAAATAATTCAAATTATATTTTTGAATAGTAAATCTTAAAAGTTTAATAACTTTTTATAGGATGATCCAAATATAGCCAATATAGGTCTTAAAATACTCAGAAAAATGTAAGGATTCAAATAACATAATGTAAAATTTTATTTCGGGTACGTATAACGAGGTAACATTTTATGACCTATTTAGAGCATCATAACTTTTTACCCGGTTATCGAAACATAGTCAATTTGGGTCTTAAAATGCTCAGGAGAGCGGCTCCATTACTGTAGTAGTATTAGTTTTCCCATTTGGACATCAGAACAAAAAGTCAATCCTAGAATCCTTGGTGAAAAATGACCAAAATGCCCCTAGACTTCAAACAACCATAACTTAGTCAAATCAACTCCAAATTGGAAAATTCAAGATGCTAACCAGCCTAAAATTTCAATGTCATCAATATAATAAAATAATATTTAGGATTTGAACCCTAGAAATTTAGGTAAATGACCAAATTACCCATAGTCTTAATTTAGTCATAACTTGACCGTTTCTGGCCCAATTTTGGCGTACTTATTGCCTATCTTCAAGTTAGACAGTAAAGAATTAATTAGAACTAAGAGAATTCAATTCTGACCCCTAAGACAAAAGTTGACTTTTTGACCCTTAAAGTAGGGGCAAAATGGTCATTTTGCCCTAAGATTGGATTAAGTACCCTTACCCTTTGGATAATATCCTAAAATGCCAAGACTGATATTATAATCATCTTAGTAATGTTTAAGCAAGTGAAATTAACCCTTAAGTCAGATTCCAGTAGTCTTTCTAAGTCTTAAGCACTACATATTAAGGATCCTTCCTGAGACTAGGACTAGATCATAGGTTAGAGTTCATTCATTGGGTAAATTGGGTTATCTAATGGGTGAAATCTTAGTTTTATTAGTTTCTAGACTTTCTTTTATTTTACAACTCATTCTGATTATTTTGTCTTTAAACCTTAGATTTAAGATAGAAGATTCATCCTATTAAGTTTGATTACTTAATAGGATTTGCCATAACTAGTAGGTCACTAATAGAATAAAACCTAGAACTTAGGTCTTATCCTTTGGATTATATGATTAAATCTAATTCTTATAGTGTTTAATCCATAATCTATAGGTTTAGAAGATCTTGATCAGATCTTAGTTAGAATGTCTAAATTCACAAAACTAGGACGTATGATTTATTGATTTAACTCGTAGTCGTCTATCTGATTGAACTAGATTATAACCTGATCAGTTCTAATCATTTTTTTTTAAACTTGTAAGGATGAGTTTCTGAGTTACACTCGATAGTAGGAAAACGGTGATCCTGAACTTGTGTAACTTGGAATAGTTAGAATGTTAAGTAGAAAACAAATGATATCACCATGTTTAGTAGAGTCCCTTGCTTACTTTAATACTTTGTTGCTACACATTTCTTATATTTCTGTGCCATATTTCCTTGAGCATATCATATAAGATATTTGATGCATGAATAAAATGTTAGGAAAATATGGAGACTCCTTAAATTCCTTGTGAAAATATTAAAGTGATTTATGAAAAGATAATAGTTTTATGAGCTGCCTCTCAGTTATGTCCTTATTGCCTAGCCTCCTTATGTCGCTAGGGGAAGGATCTGTTTTGTTGTGTGCCTAGTTTACTAGCCTCCTTATGTTGCTAGGGGTACACCGTTGGTGTCTTAGCCATACTGGCATTAAGGTTGCCTTGTATGCTTAGTTTACTAGCCTCCTTATGTCACTAGGGACATACAGTTGGGCCTTAACTGTACTGGTGCTAAGACCCTTCGTTTGCTTTGTGTGCTTATTTGCCTAGCCTCCTTATGTCGCTAGGGGTACGCAGTTTTATCACTTAGCCGTAATGGTGCTAAGCTTCTTTGGTATTTGATGGGCTTAAGTAGCTCTTTTCTGTATTGCAGTCGATGCACGTGTGGCTTTATATGTAGTTGTTGTTGTTTATTTTTCAATGTTCTTATTCTGTCAGCTACTTCCTTGTACTGTTTGTATATATATTTAGGATGTTAGAACATTGCTGCTATTTATATGTACCACTGTTGAGTTATTTATTTTAATTGGCATGTTTTCTGTTGATCATCAGCATGTTTAGGATGTAGAATTTTTCTTACTGCACTTGTTTAGTTATGTATATTTATACGCCCTTCCTTGTTTAATTTGTATGCGAGGCATATCTTAGCCTCTTTCCTTTTTCTTTGCTTAAGTTATAAATGATGATTTATAGCTTCCCTATTTCTTTTGTATTGCTTGCCACTCCTTTTCATATATATATGTTGCTTAGATATTATCAAATGGTGATATTACTTAACACTTACAATAATTCATCAGCTTAAAATGTACTTAGACAATTGTCTAACCAGATTTTTTTTTTCTTTGGCTGGGGCCCTACATTGTGAAACCGACAATGGCAAACTCCTTTCAGTTAGACGAGCAGGAGTTAGGTGTGGAGCCTTACCCAGAGGAGAAGCCCGTGGAAGAAGCTGCCATCTAGTTCCTTTATACTTCGAGTGAGGATGAGTGGTTTTCATTTTATTTTTATTTAAACATTTTAAATGATGTAATAATTTAGGTACTCTTGACTGTGTATTTGGATTGTATGCTTATATTCTGAGTTCTATTTTTTCCTATTTGTACTATGATACTTGAATGGTTTACATTTCCTTAAATCATTTCCGCACTCTGTTTGTTTACTTATACAGTGACTGTTAGTTTGATTATGTGCTAATCCTTCCCTAATCAGGTGGATTGTGGAGTTTATCCAAATCTAATGATAAGTGAGGGGTTAGCCAGAGTGACACCCCACCCTTAACCTAATCCTTTGGCAGATTAAGGGTGCGGGGCACCACAGGCGCGCTGTAGCGCCTCCTAACCGAGAGTCAGGTGCTATGGCGCACTGTAGCACTAGACGGTAATTTTGTCTATGCGAAAACTGAAACGTGTCCCCTTTTGCACTCAATTAATCTCAATTTATGGCATCTCATGTGAGGTGTCATATACTGATGGAAATGTCTTTCCAAGATATTTCCATTGATACCAAAATTGGCATGAAAAGATCATTCTAATGAGCAGAAAATGATGCCTTAGCTATGGGTATACGAAAATTCCTACAGGTTTTTACACAGCATCCTTCATTGTCTCTTTTAAAATGAATTCTGATCGAGCTCTATTAAGCTCGATCGCTCAAATACATGCTCATAAAAATGTGAAAGAAGCGTATAAAAACATGAAGCAACCATTGGATCATTTCAATGTGGGAAAGAAATGTACAATGAGAGGATACGAATAGGGTACCTTAACTTGTAAGAATGGAGGTTAATAACTCTATTTTCTGCAGAAGCTTAGAGGAAGGAGCTTCTCCTTCTTCTACTGTCAACAAAGGAGGAGGAAGGCTGAGGATTCTTCATGAGCTTGAGAGAGGAGAAGGAGTTCAGTTGATGGATAAATGGAGAGGGAGGAAGGTTTAGGGCTTAATTTAAAGGAAGATGAGAGGGAGAGGATGGCATGCATGGGCTATGGGAGAAGGGACAAGTCCTCTCCCGTTACAGCATGGAAGAGAAGGGAGAGGGACCTCAGCTTCTTGCATCAGCAGGGAAGGAGTAAGGCGTCGAACAAGGAATGGAGGAGTGGGGCTGGCTAGAGGGAAAGAAGAAAAATGGAAAAAAAAATAGATTTAAAAAAAAAAATAGTTAATAATTTCTAATTAACTCAAATTTTCCAATAAAAAAATTTTGAATGAATAAACTCTAATTCAACAGCGAAGTCGGATTTTAATTTGGAGATCAATTTATTCCTAATTTTTAGGGTTATTTAAATATATTAAAATTGTCGCGAAAATTCAACGACTTCCAAATACTTCCAAAACATGACCCGTATCTAATTTGAGAGTAATGAGCGCAATGGCGGAGTCAGATTCTGATTTTGAGGTCAAATTAAATATTTTAATTTTCTAATTATTTAAATTAAAATAATCCAATTATTTCATTGAGCTCCGAATTACTCCAAATCTTCGGGGATTAATTCTAATGACTAAATAAATTTAATAAAATGATATTTATGATTTAATTAAGCTAAGATTAGACCAAGTAACAACCTGGGGTTGTTAAAGGAGATGGCTATTTATAGCCCTGAAAATTCAATTTGGCTTCAGGTAGACGCCAAGGGTCTGCTCGAGGAAGAAGTAGATAGACTCAACCGCTCGAGGGCATCTCAGGGAGATTGCTGTTGGCAGGCCGTTGGGGTCGAGGGCAGAAGGGGAAGATCGGGTCACCCCCGTACTTCCACGACAGCGGCTGTTGGGACAGGACCAGGTGCACGCATGATCAGTTATAGACGAATATCAACAGTGGCGAGGGAATGCAGGTCGTCTGATGGATCGATCGTTGAAAATAGATGGTCCATATGGGCCTAGCTCAATGACTAACTGCGGAAGTTAAGTCAGTCGTTGGATCGCAGAAGCAATCTACGGGTGTGACAAGCGATCCTAGCATCGAAAGATAGGTGCCGTCTGATGGAGGCGTCAAGATCCGTGCAAGGCCAAGCATGCGTTGGATTTGTTGCTCAACTGTCGGGATCCCGTAGCGGATCTGTCGTGGTCTCGACAGCAAATTATGGCCGTTATGAATTTAATTAAAATTTTAAATTAAATAATATTAATAAATCCTTAATTAATATAATTAACTCCAATAATATTAAATCTAATTTAGGTACAGATAATCTCCAAAATTTCTCATAATTTCACCCTTAGCTAATTTGAAGGTGAGAAATTCAAAAATGAAATCAAATTTTAATTTAGATGCCAATTTAATTTAGTTAGTATTCAGGGTCCTAAAATAGGCAAAAATATTCATATTTCTCAATTGAGCTTCGATTAATCACAAACTTTCAGGATTATATTTAATTGGCTATTATAGTCTAATAAAATGAAAATTAGCATTTGATTTAGCTTAGATTTAGCAGAGTGACAACTTTGAGTTGTTACAGAGAAAAGGGGAAAAAATTAGAAGAAATATAATTATCAATATTATCATTTAAATACAAATTTTATTATCATTTTTCTAACAAAAATTTTTACACACAGATTCCTTAAAGATTAACTTAAGAAAAAAATCAAGTACCACAGATATTATGAAATATATTTATATATATTTATGACATGCTTTTTGCTCTGCTTTGAACTTTGTAAATTTCATGGCAATGAATGTAATAATTTAAGTATTCTATCACTAATTGATATACTATTAAAAAGAGATAACATGTTTGAATGAATAAAACGAGATTCCAACGAGATTATTTATAATCTGTACATAATATAATTTTATATTTAGAATGAGGCAACTTCACTATCATCTAGTTTTGAATAATATAATGATACTATAATTATGCTATGATGGGCTAGCATATGTGAAATATTATATATGTTATGTTAGAACTCAAAGTTATTATAATCAGCAGACGTGTTTGATTCCTCAATGTTCGAAATTTTTCCAACTCGATCGATATTATTATTATTATTTATTCACTTTCGATATATAAATATTCAATTTTTGATGAAATATAAAATACTTGTGATATTTTAATTTTATTATTATTTTAATTATTCCTGAATATTATTTTGCAGAAAATGAGGAAATATTGCCTTTTTAATTCTTTTTGATTTGCTTCCTTGCAATTTTATTTATATTAAATTTTATTACATGCTTTTCATATATATATATATATATATATATAGTATAATTAATAATATCTTAAGTACTTAGAATTTTTTCTAACGTTGTAATTGTTAGGTCATGATTTTGAAAAAAAACTAGATTAACTTTGAGATAATCAACCGCTGCACTCTTATGTTAGTTTTCACTTTTTAGCTACTATTTATTCAAATACAGATAGCCTTATGTAATATTATTATAAAATGTTAGGAATAAAATATTATTTTTCATATTTCAAATATGGATAAATGAATATCTACGATAATTTATATTATTATTCTAAATCCTGGCAAAACATCCTCGATTATGTGTCCTCATTTACTCGAAAATTGGGGGATATTACGATATCAACCCTAAATAGCTCAATAAACAACCCAAAATAGCCCATATGATGAATACTTTCCATCACAAAGCGCTCATATTTGCAACTTAATTGTCGCATGTGCCTAGACGCCCAAGCCTCGAGTTGGAGCTGATTCGTAGGAGCACGGCATGCCCGGGCTCCTAAGCCTCGATTCCCAAATAATAGTATAGGCGTTTGGGTGCCCAGCATCCGGGCTGCAAGCTCTGTTATGCGCTCGGGGAGATCCTGACCGCCTAGCTCGCTGGTGGCCCAGTGACGCCCTATCCAGGAACCCACCATGACTCTGTCGGCACCTCTTTGGCTAATCCAATTGAACTCCAACACTCCTAGGTGTACCTGAGCGCAACTGGACATACCAAAGCGTGCATAAGCACACCATGCACGAGTCTAAAAGTACACACGGGTGCAATCCAGAACGTGCTCCAGTGCGAGACGAACGATCGCACCCATACATATCACAACCGCAACAAATTTGAAGCAGTTACAGAAATCATTACTGCAAATTCGAATCGTTGCGCTGAGGCATTGGCGCGAAACCGATGAATCAGAAATGTCATGCCGAGGTGGTGCGGCTGTCGACAATTCAATTGTTCATGCGCCCATGCATACAAGATAACACCCCGCGGGGTGGGGGTGGAAGTTGAGCTTTATGAATCTTGCAACTCATCATGAACAGAGTTGGAAAAACTTGGAGATTCCATATACTTAAAAAGCAAGTGTTCTTGCCTTTTGGATATTGCCATCTGGTGTCAGCTGCCACTTTTTATCTCTAACTGGATGTCTAATTTACCACCTTCGCATCTCTTTTCTTACAATCTAAATATGAATTCCGATAATCAAACTTTTTTTCTCTTTTTCTTCGGATGACCGCTTGTGACTCCAATCATAATGGGGAAATCCAAATCAAAATATTTATTAATTGTCGACTTCGTAATCATGCTGACTCATGAGATAATTTTCTTATATACATATGCATTAGTACATAATCATTCTTCCATTAAAATACACTTGCTTTTATATCTTCCTCTTTATTTAATTAGCATATTTTTAGTGCGCTTTCATTAGATTATCTATTTAACTAAATCATATGTGGCAAGTGATGTTAATTTTGTAATAAATAAATTAGTTAATATGCATTTTTAGCAATTAGTGCTATGTCATTGGAGTGGCGAGTAGAGTAAATTTGGAATCGAGTTCGATTGGACTCGATATTCGAGCGAGCTCTGGGTCAAATGAAGAGCCCTTATTCATCTGTTCTTAAATTTAATATCATCTCTCCTTCTAATCCTTTAGTGATATTATACCAATAATAAATAATTTAATTATGAAAAATATTACACTTACATCATTATATAGATAATCATATTCACCATCATATAATCCAAGCAAAAGTTAAATTGCTCAAATCATATATTTACACATGATCATTTTAATGTGTATATGATGATGTAAATGTAGTATTTATTATATTTACGAATAAAATTATTTGTGAGTTTATCATGATAATGAAATTTAACAATAGGACTTCATCTTCTAATTGGTGTCCATACAAGAAGACACCTTTTCTTTTCTCTTTTTATAAGGAGATATAATAAGAAATCACATCCCTTTAAATAATGCTTTAAAAGAGCAATAATCTTAAGACAACTCATATACATTAATTATTCATATAAAATTCATTATAAAATTGACTCTTTATTGTCTTAGCAGTATAAAAACTTTTAAGCCAAAAATAATCAAATTTATTTGATTATTTTGAATAGACTTAATGATTGCATAAATATATGATAAGTTTTACTAATATCTTATTTATACAAGCATACATCATTTTATACTTATATGTAATTTTATGAACTCTAAAGTTTTTACTATTTATAGAAATGTTTCTAAATAACTTTTTCGATAACTATATTGATATATAACCAAATGACTTTTATGTGGTAACCGCAAAATCGAGTTAACTCCCGTTTAGTGTCTCGCTCAATGCCTCATTATATAATTAACGGATCTAAACATAGTGTTAAGCTGGCATTAATTAAAATTCACGCAATTTAATAATCATGACCTAAATAAGTTAAACACTATAAAATATTTATTTAGGGAAATCTAATAAGCATTAGTTATAAGAGGTAAGCCAAACTTTAATTTCATAAAATGAATATGCCACATTTAATAAAAAAATTGTTAAATGACAAGGCATCACATATGCCACAAGTTACTCTTCGTGAATGTTTTCTTAGTGAACCACTCTTTTTGATACACTTCAATGGACTCAAGCATCTGCAACAACAACAAGTAAACCCTAGCCTTGTAAGGATCACAAAACTACAATAATCTTATGATACACCAAGATAAACTAAACATAGTGGAAATATCAACAATTTCATTAGTCTATATTCACCACACAGTAAAGTAAACACAATCATTCAATAGAAATGTAACACCCATGAATTTTTTCAAGAATCACACAACTATAGTGAAAGAACCTCTCTTGAGAACAAAACTTTGTGTATTCAAGATCTTAGTGCTTGGGGGTGCTTGGGGGTGCTTGGATTAGATCTTGCCTTGCACTTCACCGAAACCAAAAAAATCTTCAAAATAATTGTTAATCTCCTTCTTGCTTCTTTAAGATTTCTTCTCCAGCCCTTGACAGCCACAAATTTGGTTCAAATAGTTTTGTATGTTCAACTGGCGCCTGAGAGCACTTGAGTGCCCAAGCCTCAAGCTAGACTGTTGTTAGGATCATTCTTAGTGCTTGGGGGTACTTGGGTGCTTGACTCTTTGGTGGTGGGCTCTACTAAATCAATGCCCGAACGTGCCTAGGCACCTGGTTAAGAATACTCAATAAATTAGATAAAATGAGAACATTAAACTAAACGTCTATCATGTTAGTCACTCAATCCGAATAAATATTGTTTGAGAGAACTGTCGCATTCCAATGATGAATGTTACTGAAAATATGAATTTACAAACTCGGATCATCATATTTGGACAATCTAAATTTGGATCGGAACCTTCATGCATTATTTTGAATAATTCATAGTCTAAGTATAAAGTGCATACAATTCACGTTAAATTTTGCAAAAGGTGCCTATAAGCAAAACTGTGTGAAATAATATATATTACATTATTTCGTATCCCATTTAGTAATTATTTCTTAGAGAAATATTGTTAACGTAGCATAAGTAAATGAATCCCTCCAGAGGCCCATAAATTGGGCTTCAGAAAATTCACAAGCATGAAAGCCCAACTAAGAAATTTAAATAACACGATGGGAAGTCAATCAAACTCAATTATATGCTCTTAATCATAGTGCTTACGGGATGACAAAAAAATATCACTATCCACCTCTCCATCTTGATATATAATGGGTGTCCAAGCCAAAAAAAGAAAAAAGAATTTTTAATTTTTTTTTTTTTTAATTCAACATAATGAGAGGAGCCGAAGTCAAGTGGGAGAAATGCAGGAAGATAAATATTTTATAGTTTGATTTGAAACTTATTAAGCATACTGATTAAAACAAATTAAAATCATTTAACAAAACGGAATACTCCCCGCCACATAAGAAGATATTATATAAAAGATTTAAATGGTGTTATCCCATGCAATTCACGAGAAAAAATTACAAAGATTGTAGTTATTTAGAAGCATCAATAGCTCAAAAAAAGTGTAAAGAAAAATTTAAATAACTACAATATTTAATTTACTTAATGCGTTATCGGCTTTCAGTTCCTCTGGCCGAATACATCCGCTTCAGCTGACCAAAGTTCAATCGATTTGAGTTTGTCGGAAAGCTAGAATAGAAGAGAACGAGTGGTTCCCTAGCGGTCGAGGGTTTGAAAAGGCTCGACCAAAGGCTGCGTAGCAGAGGATCCGACTTTGGTAATTTATTGTGAGACGACAGCATTGACGTTATTCTCAAGAAAGAAGAAATTCAATTTGCTTGTTGCAAGCACAGTAAAATATTTTAAGCATTCTTAGTGAGAACACATTGTCCCCCACATAGTAAGCACACACAAATATTATTATTGCAAATAATATTATTTGAGGCAAATAAAAATAAAAATTCAATGATTAGATGTACAAAATATGTTCACAATAAAAATGACACTTCACAATTTTAATATAAAGTGTATCAAGAGATGAGAGAACATATATGCAAATTTTTCTCACTTAGCTTTGAGATATTTATTGCAAAAGTATAAAACATAAATTTAAATATTTAATATCATTTAATATTTATAAACACATATGTCAATCTATGTAAAGTTTGATTAATATCATTTAATATTTATAAACACATATGTCAATTTATGTAAAGTTTGAAACGAACGCTCATATGAGTTGGTGCATTAATTTTAATGTAAAAGTTTTTTAATCAAATAACAGTAATAAAAATATAAATGTTTGCTTTTAAAAGATAATAAGTCTAAAAATCATGTTAACATTTTTCTTGAAAAGTTGAAGATGGAGAGCAAAGTAAACATGCAAGCAAATGGTTGTTTTAAACAATCTAAGTGCATTGGTTGCTTGAATACATCAAGACATCTATAATGCCTAAATAATATTATAAAAATATAAGAACACCAACTATGTTGAAGCAAATTGTAATAACTCAAGATTTTTATTCAGCTTAATTTTAATTTAATCATATCTCAATTATCATTATATTAAGTTCATCTAGTCATTTGAATCAATCCTTAAAGATTTGGTGCGATTCGGAGCTTAATCATTTATTTTGAAATATTTTAATATTTAATTAATTATGAAATTGATGTTTTTATTTTGACCTCAAAATCAAAATCCGGCTTCGCCATTGCGATCGTCACCCCCAAATTAGCTAGGGGTGATGTTTTGGACCCGTTTGGAAGTTGTCGGATTTTCGCGAATATTTTAATATAATTAAATACCCCGGAAATATAAGATAATTAAATAATCATCAAAATCAAAATCCGACTTTGTCATTGAATTCCTCACCCCCAAATTAGGTAGGGATGAATTTTTAGGAATTTTCGAAGCATATTTCAAAAATCTGAATTTTTAAATAATTAAAGAAAATAAATAAGTAATTACTTAATAAAGAAAATCCATTTTTTTTTCTTAAATTTGTTTTGCTCGCTGCCATTCCTCCTTATTCGGCGCCTCCTCCATCACACGCAAGGAGCAATGCTTGAGGCCATTCCTCCCATGTCTCATCTCTCCTTAGCTCATGATGGCTTTCCCTTCCTTCTCCTCTTTTAAGAAGGAGCTCAGCCCCCTCCTTCAATTCCTTTCTGCTAAGTTGAGAGCTCTCCCTCTTTCCTCTATTGTTGGACCTTGGGCTGAAGAAGAAGAAGAAGTTCCTCCTCTAAGCTTTTCAAGTCTTCTTCCTCCGTTTCTTGCAATGCTAAGATACCCATTTGCTCCTCTTCCTTATTTTTTTCATGTTACTATTATGCTTTGTTATATCTTTAGAAATCTATGATTGTATGAGAAAGTCATTGAGATTCATTAAGGCATCATATTACTTGAAAATATCATGCTATATTTTTCGTCTATTTTGTATACCTGAATCTTAAATTCTATCGTTCGTATAGTTAGAATAATTCATTTGTACCGATTTTGGTATCAATTGAAAGGTATCAGAAATATCTTTCCATTGATATATAGCACTGCTCATGGAATACTCTGAATTGACAGTATTTGATCTTGAAATGTGGTCTCACAGTTTTCGCACAGGCAAAATCACCGTCGGGCGCTACTGCGCGCCGTAGCGCCCGAAGCTCAAATAGTTTCTGCTGCCGCACGCCACAATGCGCCACAACGGGCTGCAACGTCAATTCAGGAAGAATCATATGAAATTAATAAATAAACTAATTGAACAGTAACCCGAAAGTTAGACCACTGCAGCGCGCCACATCGCGCCGCAGTGGGCTGCAGCGTCATTTCGAGAAGAGCTATAGAAAATCAAGAGAAAAATTAATTGAACAGTCACACGAAAGTTTGACCGCTGCAATGCGCCACAGCGAGCCATAGCGTCATTTATAGAAAACTATATGAAACTAGAAAATAAAATAATTGAACAGTGTTGCCGCAAGTTAATCCGCCACAGCGCGCTGTAGCATTCAGCTCTCGGATTGGTCTCGCCGTAGCGCGCCGCGACATCAAAAGCGCTGCAGCGCGTCACCCCACCTTTTTCGCCGCAACGCGCCGCAGCATTAAAAGCGATGCAGCGCGCTGGAGTGCTCAGAATCATCCAGAACTGTCCAGAATTAGCTGAAATGGCCAAAATTTTACAGTTTTCTCAGTTTAATGTCCACTAGGGTCTTAGGGACCTTAAAATACAAAAACAGTGAAGTTTTGGCAATTTTAGCCAATTCTGCGCACCTTTTTTTATGCAATGCTTTTGATGCTGCGGGGCACTGCGGCGAAAAAGGTGCGGTGGCGCGCGACAGCGGTTTCAGGCGCTGCGGCGTGGTGTGGCAAAAATTGATGCCGTGGCGCGCCATAGCGCTTTTGATGCTGCGGCGCCCGACGGCGAGACCAAATCCGAGAGCTGGATGCTACGGCGTGGTATGGCGAACCATCTTTGTAGGAAACACTATTCAATTAATTTTCTTCTAGTTTCATAGAGTTTTCTAGAAATGACGATGCGGCCCGCAGCAGCGCGCCGTGGCGCACTGCAGCAGTCCAACTTGCGGGTTACTGTTCAATTAATTTTTCTGTTGATTTCTTATAGTTTTCCCCGAAATAACGCTGCATCCCGCTGCGGCGCGCTGTGGCGCGCAGTAGCGGTCTAACTTTCGGGTTATTGTTCAATTAGTTTATTTATTGATTTCATATGATTCTTCCTGAACTGACGCTGCAGCTCACTGCGGCGCGCTGTGGCGCGGAGCAGCGGTCTAACATTCAGGTTATTGTTCAAATAGTTTATTTATTGATTTCATATGATTATTCCTGAACTATCGCTGCAGCCCATTGCGGCGTGCTATGGCGCGCAGTAGCGAAAACTATTTAAGCTTCGGGCGCTACGGCGCGCTGTAGCGCCCGACGGTGATTTCGCCTGTGCAAAAACTGTGAATAGCCACATTTCAAGCTCAAATTCACTCAATTCAGAGCATTCCATGAGTTGAGCTATATATCAATGGAAAGGTCTTTCCGATACCTTTCCATCGATTCCAAAATTGGCACAAATTGATTATCCTAACTATATTAAATATGCAGTTAAATGTGCGGGTATACAGAATTGACGAGAAACAGAACATGCGATTTTCAAAACAATATGATATGAGCCTCAATGGTTTCCAAATACAGTCATGGATCTTCTAAAGATACAAACAGTATAATAACAATATGAAGTAGACAAGGAGGATGAGCAAATGGGTACAAGGAGAGTAAGCAAACGGGTACCTTAGCCTTGCGAGAGAAAGAGGAAGAAAACTCTGTTTTCTTCAAGACCTTGGAGAGGACCTGAACTTTTTCTTTAGCAAGCACCCAAAGAAGGAGGAAGGAGGGAGGAAGAGTTCAGCTTTTGCAAAAGGAAAGAAGAAGAAGTTTGAGCCCCTTCTTAAATGAGAAGAAGAAATTATGAAGTAGGAGAATAGGCCATCATAAGCCTAGGGAAAAAGAGGATGAGGCCATCAAGCTTGCATAAGGAAGATATGGGGGTGCTGGATATGGTGAGGGTTGTCAGGAATAGCAATTAAGAAAATTGATTTTCTTAATTAAATAAATAGTTATTTATTTTCTAAATTCCTAAAAATTCATATTAAAAAAATGCGCTCCGAAAAATCCAATAAACTCACCCCTAACTAATTTGGGGGCAAGGAATTCAACGATAAAGTAGGAATTCAATTTCGACAATTCTTTAATTATGCTAATTTTCAGGATAATTAATTATATTAAAATAATTACAAAAATCCATCGACTTCCAAATGCGTCCAAAACATCACCCCTAGCTAATTTGGGGGTGACAATCGCAACGGCGAAGTCGGATTTCTATTTCGAGGTCGAAATAAATACCTCAATTTTTTAATTAATTAAATATTAAAATATTCCAAAATATTTGATTTAGTTCTGAATCGTACCAAACTTTTATGGATTGATTCTAATGGCTCGATGAACTTAACATAATGATAATTGAGATATGATTAGGCTAAAATTAAGTTGGGTAACAATCTTGAGTTGTTACAACAAGTAACAAAGGATACCTTAGGACCTAAACGGACTTTAAAGATGTAAAATATACAAATTAAGTGCTTATAACTGAAATGAGTGGGAAACCCAGAACTAATAATTGAATGAAATTTTAGGGATGGAATATCAGCAGTTTGATTTCTTCTACTACATTAGATCATTCAACGAGTATTAGGCAGATGATTCCAAAGATGGCAAAATCTATGGAAGGATCGTGGAAGGAGTATCTCCTTGCGGAGTTAAAGTTCTATATAAGATCTTAGTTTATCCGGCCTTCCGAGGAACTAGTCTCCCTGCTCTTGCCAAAGAGTGGTTGAACCGTGTGACTACTGCTTTTTGAGAGACAGCTTATCCCGATGGCTACCGTCTCCAGATTCTGGATCTTCTGCTTGAAGGTTCTTTCGATAGATGATGGTACTAAACAGATAGAGGATTATCTAGGAAGAATGGGTTAGTGTAGCGCCCCGCCCCGTCGTCGCACGCAGAGGAGATAGTCATGATCAACTTTGGTGGCGGAGCGGCGCGCCACTCGGGGAGGGATATCCCATCTTCCCGACTAGCTGAAACCAAACCCATCTGAAGGGCTGCTGAATCAACCTCAAGGAGGGTTGAGAGCTAATACTTAAGATAAGAGTAGTATCATTATCTTAAGTATTAGACCAATACATACATTAGTTATAAAATACATGAGGAATCTAATATATGTATAAGATATCAACATTACTAGTATACTGATCACATCACAATACTAAGTATAAGTAGTATATAACAGAGTGCGGAAGCTAAAGCAAACATCCATAAATATTCATTACAGAAACTGTATAAAACATTCGTCTCAGAAAAGAAAAAAGAGCACATCCAAAATTATTACAAATAATTTACTGAAATTCAGAATTATTACTTTTACATGTGTATTTCATTAAATTGTTTGTAGTAATTCTATGTATTGTTCTCAAGTCATAATTTGTTACCCTAGCTTGACATGCTTATCAAGCGGGTTGACCCAAATCTTATAAAATGGGATTGAAGAAAGGTCTTTATATTCTTTAGTGGATCAATTCTTGATAACTTATATATTTTGCTCAATCATACTCAAATATAACCAAAGAAGCATTAAGCCTTATCTCAAAAAGAGGTTCTATGAATATATTCATAGAATATATTATTTTATATTATAATAATATAGTGTAGTTTAAAAAATAAGATGAGAAAATATGTGCTTATATAAGTAAATCCATATTATTTACTTAATAAAATTAAAATTTTTTGTAGAAAAATTGGAGTAATTTAAGCGATAAATTTATACATAGAAATGCTATTTAGACATGCTGATGTGACATCCAGAAAAACTTGCTCAATAAAATTTGGATATTATTTTAATATAAACTTTAAAAATATTATTTGCATTATTTTAATATAAATATGTGCATATATTAAGTAAATCTAAATGAGAAATGATATTTAGACCCGTTGACGCCACACTTAAAAAACTCATCAACATTATAAATGCAAATATTATTTTTAAAATTTATATTGAAATAAATCTTATTTAATAAAAATACTATGCTTACACAATAATATACATAAAAAATAAATGAATATAATTTTTTTTTTTATATAATTCCTATAAAAAATATATTTAACTAATAATAAAAGATTTCTCACATTTATTTATATATTTTGGTATAAATTAATATATAAGTGTAGCAATATTATATATATATATATATATATATATATAGTATTGCTATATAGCTCTTAAATATTTTCCAAAATTTATTGATGATTAGGATTTAGGAAGTTAAGTGAAATAAAAAAATTTTATTAAATTCAATTTTGTTTATGGGGCCCATAAAAATATATTTTTTAAATATTAAATCTTAATTATCTATACTTTTTTGGGGGATATTTGTGAGCTAATTAACATTTTTCATATATATATATATATATATATATATATATATATATATGCAATGATGGCATGCATGACATTCTAGGCTAAGATTTGACAATTCAACTTTGTGTGATGGGAATGTTGTACATGATTGAAAATTTGGTTGGGCGAAACAGAATTGAACTTTTTTTATTTTTGTTATCTTAATAAAAGTAAATGATAATAATTAAAATTTATTAGTAAAAATTTTATCTTATTTTAAAAATAGCGTAGCTCATAATTTCCAGTCTATATTTTCTAATTTATGTTATTATTAATTATGCTAATTATATTTTTTAATTACTCTCTAAGCAGTTATAATTAAATTTTTATCTTATTTTAATATAATTGGCTCAGTCCACACAGCTCAAGAAAAAAAAAATATTGGCCTAACATAGTACTTTAGCGGCTCAAATATTTTCTGTACTAAACTATTTAAGAAAATCAGTGCTGAAAGTAAATGATATAAAATAAACTCTCCTATAAAATATAGTGTTTCAAAATATATTAGCAGTATGAGTTGAGAAGTACAACTGTTATTTATAAAATTTGATTCCATCAACTCATCACGGCGA
This sequence comes from Gastrodia elata, assembly GCA_016760335.1. Lineage (NCBI taxonomy): Eukaryota > Viridiplantae > Streptophyta > Magnoliopsida > Asparagales > Orchidaceae > Gastrodia > Gastrodia elata. The sequence goes on from CM028673.1 coordinate 1,666,005, forward strand.
ATAGGGTTTAAGCCAAAAGTGAAACAAAAAGAAATTTGAGCGAGCGTTGAGAAACCGAAAAATTCAATCAAGAAAAACAAGCACATAAAATAATCAGAGCCACAAAGCAGAAATTACGTGGTTCGATGATCACACCTACATCTATGGAGAGGAGAGCAATGTTTCACTAAAATCAGAGAGGAATACAAATACTATAAGGTTAGAGAACCCTTACAAAACTTTCTCTTGGAGATTTTCTGTTATATCTTGTGTATTAAAACTCTTGCATATCAAGGCCTATTTCTTAGTCATCTTTGATTCCCAAGAGTTACAAATTCCAATCTCTCAATTAAGAACATAAAAAAAACTTCCAAATTCATAATTCTCAAAATAGAAATTATTAATACCATAATTTCTTAATACCATAATTAAAAATTTAATTATATATATATATATAGAAAATCAATTTCTCTTAATTTTTTTCTTTTAATTAAAGAAAAATTAATTTCTTTTAAATTTCCTTCAATTAAAAAAAATTAATTTTTCTTCACTCTGGTGATGTATTGTCAACCCAATCTTTAATTTGTATGATTAGTTAGGGTATTACTATACTTACATATTAATATATATCAAAATTTATAGATGATTTATCAATTCAATATATAAGTGAATTATTAGCTGAATACAATTTTTTGTGGGGCTTAAATATAAAAATAAAAAAAATAAAAAAATTTTGTTAGTCGTGTATATTTTTTTAGTATATATTATCGTGTAAGCATAATATTTTAATTATCTTCTTCAGATAGAGATAGTGAGAGATGTATTCTAAATCTAGAATTTTTTACATAAATCTAATATTCTTCATTTAATTCTACATAACCAGGATTAATGGCTCCATATTTAGCCTCTATTCATCCATTCTTAGCAAATGATTCAAAGGACCATATTTAGCCTCTAACATTAAACTGAAGGCCAAACTTTAGTCAGAAGATGGCAATTAATGGCACCAACTGCTATGTTGTTTCTTTGGTACTGATTGCAGGCCTAATGAATTTTTTGTCATATTTGAGATGTTTTTTTGAGTCACTCTCCTCGAAGGCTTTCTTTCTAAGGGCCCATTCTATGTCTTCTTTTTTTAAAACTAATTATACTCCTAATTACAATACTTAAAGCATTTGAAGGCACATACTCTTGAGGATCCTAAAGGTAAACACAACCACACAGCACAATCATAAACAACAAATTTATGTTGTTCGATGTGAACACGCATGTTTATGAGAAGGGAGGAAGAAGAACTTAACTATTCCAAGAGGAATTTCAATAGGGTTTCAAAAACACTTCACCTAAGAATCATAGATTGTATTTCTTATGGCCACAATATACGTACCATAGGTACAAAAGTCATCTCTACAAAAAACAGCTTCATAAAGCCTTTAAATAGCCCCAAGTACCACCCACAACCGCCCTATGCACGCATTCCTTCGAGCCTGAACTGCCGCAAGCACGCCTGGAAGCCCAAGCCTTGGGTTGGCTGCACTGGCGCTACCCAACCCAACAATGCGATGTGCTGAAATGCGCCGGATCTCGTCGACACCACATCGGTTGATCCAATCAGACTTGGATTCACATCCTCGTAACAATGAAGAATAAGAATGAGTACAACTAAGAAACATGCAAGCAGTGGATGGATGCTCGGGGCTCAGAGGATCCAGAGAAGCTAGAGTGGAACTGAACAGAGGTCAATCGTAAGTTCGAGAGAATTAAAGGAGTATCTTTCAAATGACTGAGGATCGAGCGGAGCCTGCGGAGAACTCAGAATCAACTGTTGTTTTCTTACGGCATTAAGTTGAAACAAAATATAATGTTAGAACGAGTCATTGGTGGGCATATTTCGCCTTCTTATGAAAAATTCTAAAATACCTTTCATGTCATGCATGTGATACCCAGCAATGCTACGGCTTGTCTTTGAATGCGTGTTAAGAGATGAAGGGTTAAGTTTATATTTTTGCTCTTTTATTTCTTTTATTATTATTTTACTTTTTGTATGAGATTGAGGAGAATTGAATCACTTGACTATAATATAAAATTGAGAGAGTAATTTTCAAAAGAAGTAAGCAGTAAGTACTGTATATGGGAATGTGGGGAATGCATGAAAACTATAGCAACTTGCACTCAAGCATGAAAATTAATTACTGTTTCACTCATCTCTCGAATTCCGCAGCCATTAATGAGAGCTCCAAGAATCAAGAATAAAGTACCGACACAATTTACTCATTCACTCCCCCCAACCCACTTTTTAAAGAAACTTTCTTCTCCTTCAAGAGGGGAAAATTCCCTATTTTTTGGCCGGAAGCCCACCGAGACTTTTTCTGTTGCAGAAGAGATAACCATCTATTAATCTAAATTACTCTTCGGCTCGGATGAGTTCTCTGATCATTTTTTCACTTTTTCGATTAGGTATTTGAAGGCCCAAACACTATTAACGTTGAATTGATAAGAAAAGAGGAAAAATCTAACCCCTTTCCCACTTAATTCTAGTAGCTGTGGTAGCTAATTTGCCGATTATTTGCAGCCATGCTCAAGCTAATCAAATGCTGTGGTAGAACTACTCAAAGGTTGTTGTTTTGCAAGTGTTAAATTAAAACCCTATGATATATATTATTCGGGAAATAATGGCCCATTCAAAGCTTAAGGAAGTCTTAGATTAGTGAGTTTTAATGTGCTATTAGAACCTTACTAGTATTTCCTTTTTGGATGATAGTATTTTGCTATGATAGTATTAGCCTATGATGATTAAAAGGCACTACTGTAAATGATCTATATTTTAGCGAGAAGTTACATAATACTTTAAGAAACAATCATGCAAGGTTTTGGGCGTCGGATGGGAGCTAAGTATGGCACGAGGCAAAGTACCACTCAATGGGTGCGACTTCTTACATAATACTTTAAGAAACAATCATGCAATGTTTTGGGCGTCAGATGGGAGCTAAGTATCGCACGAGATAAAGTACCTCTTCATGGGTGCGACTTCTTGAACGCATCATGAGATAAGGTGCCACTTGATCGGGATACCTCTCAAGTGTCCCCTATCTGCCTAGATGGTTCTTGGATCAGTGCAAGGATACTGGCGAAATTAAAAGGGTCGATCATTACTAATTCATTTACTGCATTCAAGAAGGGGTGCATAGTAAATAAACAAAGAGCAATCGGCCAAAAAAAACACATGCGCATTAAAGGAATTAATTAAGTTGTATAATTTTATTTGTGGCAGTAAATCATAAGAAAAATAAATAATTCAAATATTTTATCTTTGTATACTTTTAAAGCAAAGCACATGCTTTTACCTAGCATTCATAAATTAAGGAGAGTTAGGTTTTGTTGGTGGTGATTATTCTAATGTATCATTTTTCTAATACAAATTCATTAGATTATACGGTTAATTACTGCCTAAACTGAAATTTAATCCTTATAATCCATCATTTAAGATATTATCTCTAAGTGTATATTGAAATAATTTTCAAATTGTACAAAATAAAGGATAATGCATTGAGGAGAGATAATACAATTAATTAAGATATTTATTATGTAATATAATGTGACACATTGCTGAAATAAGCCTCCAGAAGTCTAAAGAACGTATAGTGGAAAATGTCAAACACATAAAAATATTTCCACTGCCATCAAGAAAGCTGCATTGAACTAAAGCAAATACTCCATTAATTTACAAACTTCATTTCTTCATTGAGAAAAATAGCTCAGGAGGGATAGAAAAATATGAGAAAAAAGAAAAGAAAAGTTATAGAAGAAAATCTTAGTCTTTGCCTTCATAGCATGCAAAAGCAAAGAGCAATAAAAAAGATTTAAGAAATGGGTCTTACAAGGTCAAGAAAAGGCCTTACAAGGTCAAGAAGTTAATTAAGAACAAGAAATAACTAAATCATAATATATACAAAGCTCAGGTAGGATAGCACCGATCGATTATTAGTAACTTGTAAATAAAGTTTTTGAAAGGCCGAAATAAGAAAATCTGTTCTTCCTCGTAAGCTTTCTCACAGTCTTAGCCATACTCTTAATTAACTTCTCCTGCACATATAAGAAGCATAAATCAGACGGCAATGATAGAAAGAGAGAGAGAGAGAGGCGAGGAAATGGGGTTAGCTGAAGAGCTGAAGACTCCTTCCTGCATGAAAGAGCCTCGATTTATTTAAAAGGAAGGGAAAGGAACGAGAAATATTATATTAAGAAAAGCAACAAGAAAATAAAAAAGTGCCTCATTTTCAAGTCAATTCGTATATATAATTTCTTAAATAAATTCTGACCATTTAAAAATAAAGAATCTCATATATTATTGCTGACGCATATAAGTATTTTAAATGAAAAATTATACATTAAGAATTATATTAAAAATAAAAATTCTTATTAGAAAATAGAAAAAGTTAATGGAAGACAACTCGCATACAGAGATCATTATGATTGCCATGCATGAAAGAGTGCTTTGGTAGCTGCATATCTCGGATATGGAAAATCTTCGACAGGAGGAGCAAAAACTTTTGTCCTCCACTCCCATTTTAAAGATAAAATTATAAATGAAACCCTGGGAAGCAGAAAGCAGGGCAAAAATGGAAGGCTGAGACGGGCAGAAGTGTAAAAGCTTCCCTATTTTTGGACATGAGAGCAAAAAGCACTCAGAGGTATAGAGATTAGAGAGAGAGAGAGAGATCTGCGGTTCTTGGGTCAGGTTTTCGTGTTTCGGGTGGGTTTCAGCGTTTAGCAGTATCCTGCTGATTTGGTCAGCAGAGAGAGGCCTGAAATTGAGAATGGTGTTATGGGCGGGACAGCGGATCGGTGCAGCCGGCAGGAATTGTGCTGCGAGTGACGTGGCACGTGTGAAGGAGCGCGCGCGTGGAGTTCCGTGACTGCGGAGATCCAAATCCGTGTGCAGGAAAAATAGAGCAACTCCTGGCCGTTGGATTGACAATAGTCAAAAAAATATTAAATCCTTTGTACAACAACATATTCAATTTATTATATAACAATAAAAATATTTGTAATTTTTAGCTGAGAAATATTATATAATAAATAAACAAATTTTATATATATTAATAATATAAAAAATATGAATACAAAATACAAATATTAAAAATATTATATTAATAAATTATTGTGAACACTAATTCAGCATTTTAGAGGTAGGGATTTAGTGGCATTAAAACTTCACCATCCAAATACCGTTATCAATATAAACCTGAGAATGGAACGCATGCACGTCTGCAATGTAACACGATATCTACTTATTTCAGACCAGAGAATACGCCGAAGTGCAATACCTGCGGCGTCATAAAGGCTTGCGTGCAAAAATAATAACATATCATCGGGCTATTTATTTTTGCATGAAACAAGTTAAGCTCATGTATCCAATATAGCAAATTATGTTATAAAATTATAATTGTAGCAGTTTATTCTAAGTTTTTGGTGATGAAGATAGCAACTTTGGAGAGCTATTAAGATAATTACTCTTAATTACTTTATTAGGAATTGAAATAAGTGAAGGAAATCCTACAAATGCCAATGTATGGAATTTTGCATATGAATTTCTTGATGATCATTATGATAGCATACCTTCACTAAGAGAAATAAGACTCAATTAAACTAATACTAAATACATAACTAAAAATCATAAATATACAAAAATATGAAAATGATTTAGGAGGTGAAAAGCATCATAATTCACACGTTTTAAACATTGCATTATCATATACCATTGATTTATGACTCTTTTTAACAAATTATAATATTTGAAATATAATCAAAATATTTTTCGAAGGAAAATAATCATTCCTAATTATGTTGCTCGGTAGTAAGAAAAGCTTTTTCTTCTTCTTATATTTTCTCAAGTGATTAAACATCTTTTTTATAGTAATATTATCTAATAAATTATTAGTAAATTAAAGAAGATGTTTGATAAAATAAAGTTTAATCGGAAGATTCTGCGTTTTACGATGTGCTGCTTTTCAAAGAAGAAGTTTTTATTGCTGCAGATGCGGTCCCAATAAAGAAGGAGGAGGAGGAGGAGGAGGAGAAGAGCTTTGCGGAGACGCGGACGTAACGCTGCGGGGACGTAAATGCGATGTTGCGGTCCCAATAATAAATTTTATTTCACTATTACAAGAGAGGTGAAAACACTCGAAGGGCTCTCAACCCTAAACAATGGCTGCCTTCCCCGTAAGCCAATAGCAGCACTAAGATCAAAAAATACAATTTTTTTCCTTAAACATCTTAGGGATCTATACTTGGATCAAAGTTTTATCATAACTGTCAAATTAAAGCTTATTAGGACTACGAGACCTGTTTTAAGCTAGCCCAAGCACAGCCTCTACGGCCCAAAATGCCCAAGAAAGAGCCCATCGGACCCTCGGGAGCGCCGCCCATTTTTGTCCTCCGATTGGCTTGCAAGCATCCCAAATGCTTTCTAAATGCTCTTCTAATCATCCAAAAAGAAGGCTAAACTCCCTTCTTTATTCAAACGTTCTCCGCAACGAGAGATGACACGTTAGAACGTAGCGGATGTACATAAGATGGTTGCCCGAGTATCTATCTTTCAAAAGAATCAATCTCTAGCAATATGTTTACATTGTTAGTATGCATACCCGCCAAATTCTCTTTGGTAGCCATCTTTTTAGCAAAATGTCACCCTTCTTGACAATACTGCACATCAATATGCTTGGTCATCGCATGATGAGCTAAGTTTGTGGCCAAACATATTGTGCATTGACACTATCATAAAATACATACAATTATTGCTATTGCACTCCCAATCATCCAATATATCTCACATCTATTTTGGCAGGATGAGTCACAACTTGATGTACTAACATCTATAATGCTAAGGAAGTTTACGGTGATTCTCCTCATTCTGCCTTGTGCTTCCACTGGACCTCAAAAATTCATCGCTTTGATTCCACTTACTTTAACTTGATGTGCTTTCACGAGTCCTTAGATGCTCTTGAGAAACTCTCAATAACAATGCAGAAATAAAAATAAAGAATACGCACCTCAAGGAATACAAATAGCTTGCACGATTCGATGAGATCACATACATTTGCAGGGAGGAGGTGAAAATTTCATTATGTTTGGAGAAGTTCCATATTGTAATTTTGCCCTTAAGCTCTCAGATCACCTCTTGCAACCAAGACAATCCTTATAAAGCCTTGCAATGAGAAACTTAAGTTGATATCTGTCAATAAACCCTTAAATAATGTGTATTTATTTTTAAGGTCAAAAGTTATCCATAAACACCCAATCATATAAGGATAACTACATTTTTAGCATTTTAGGAGTGTTCCAAAGTCGTTTCACACCTGCGTCAATCATGTCGAAGCACCAACTCCACGCCTTATTTCGCTGAAATGGGTACTTGGGCACGCTCAGGAGCCTATCCCTCTATCTTAGTTAGTCCCGACGAGGCTTGGGAGTGCTTGGGCTTGCAAGCCTTTGCTCCATAGGCTAAAACAAGTGCTGGGTACGCATAGGCACTCGTGTGCGCCTAAATGCGCCTAGGCACCCAGCCAAATTCAGCCCATGTTTTAGAGTCGATTCGTAAGCCTTCTAAAATCACTCCAAAGCTCTCGAAACTCCACATATTGACAATAAGTTCAAAACATCTTCTTCATTAATCCAATCATTACTACAGCATAAGCTTCAAATCTAACTACAATTATGCATGAGAATATATGGTGGAATAATTAGATCTCAAGGTAATGTCGGATGGATATGCTCTCCCACATACAAACAAAAGTTTCAAACAAAAGTTTTGTACTTGAAAATCTCCCAAGTATAAATATTGATGAAACTTTTGGAACTTGTTGCAATATGCCCTCCTTTTCTGCATGAAGGTGTAAGGAATGTTTGATAAATGTGCAAATGTCTTATTCATAGCATTAGCAAATATATCATACCAATCAAGTTGTTAGACACAAAAAATATAATATAATCAGATCTTATTTTTATTTAAATTCTACTCTCTTAGCTAAAAGAATAGCGTGTGAGCTCACTATATACAGACAAAGTTTGCAAATTTGAGATGACCATATATGAATTAAGTAAGCATCATGACAACATTTTGTAAAATTGAATCTTATAAGCCATTAATATAAATGATCTTGGTCCTCTTAACTTACCATCTTATGACAAAAATTATATATAGGAAAATGATTTTCATTCTAATAGAGCTTTAATTCTAGTTATTTTCAAGAAATGACAATCCTTTTATAATTTAGCATTTATCATAAACTTATTAACATGCTTGTTTATCCTATTAAAATCATACCAAATAATGTTCATAGTATTCATATAGGAACTTTGTTCATAACTACTCATTCAACTGTTCTGTTAATTATTAAATCATTAATCTCACTTTAATCCTTACTAATTCTTATCCTTGTGCCAATATCGAATTTATAAGTCATTTCCTATTGATGTTGCATCTAACCTATATTAATTGAAGTCTTATTAGTTACAACTTATTATTATGATAATCAAGTGCTGTTTAAAATACACAACAATGCATTTCATCAATTCCACAATTTTATAACAAGTTAATGTCACTTCGTATCGGTAACTGCTCAAACTGTTAATATCATTACCATACTTAGAGCTAATATATATTAGATTGCCAATAGTTTGATAGATGCTAATAATATATATGTATATATATAATGTAATGCACCAATTTAGTAGAAATATAAAGCTATTTTATTAAGTTTTGCTAGATTAAAGTCAAATTAGCTAAGCTAAATTTGATAAATCTATAAATTCACTAAGATGTTTAGTTAAGAAGACTTAGCCCAAATAAAATCATTTCTCACATGCTCTCATATGATTGATAAAAATATTTAAATAAATATATAATTTAAATACTATAAGATTATGCTAAGTAAAAATAATAATTATTTTTATGACTACCATCATAACACTTACCTACTAATCTTATTTAACTAATCATATAACCATTATGTTAGTACACTAATTCATCACTCTAAATAATATATCATCTACATTTATTAAAATTAAATTATTAACAAGTACTTAAATAATATATTGTTAATATTTTTCTTTATTATATATAAAATAATACATCATTAGTACCGGTTTATAATAATGTTTTTTAGTAATATTTTAAAAGCCAGCAAAAGCTTTTGGCAGTAATATTTTTTTATGGAAGATCAGTGAATGATATTACAGCCTAATGATTGAGACTCATAATTTAAAATATTAATTCAAATTCCACACATAATATAAACCAAATTCAAATTCCACACATAAAATATGAATTCAAATATTTAACCAAAACAGGCACTGATAGCCTGCGATCAACAAGAATTGATTGCCCCACGATCAGACTCTGGTCTAAGCCCTCTGCACTGCTGCAGTCCTCCCTCAATGGCTGCCACATAACAGCAGCCCCAAGGTAGTTACGCCTCAGTCTTCTTCGCATGACCCAGCAACGTTGTGCTCCTCCTTTGTTTGCATGGGGCAGTCCTCCTGCAAAAGTCTTTCAGTGACTTCACCGATTCACAAATATTCCTCCAGCTCGCCATGTGGCAAACCCATTATTACTTTTTGAAGCCTACCCACTTTGCATGCCTTGAAAAGAATCGAGCAGTGGGACCATTTTAATTAATATGTAAGAGCGAGAACTATTGCACTATAAGATTTAAAAATGATTGACTCTAAGTGAATTAATTAGAGGTCCCAATCATAATGATCATATAAACCATCTCCCCTACCCATGAGCAACAAGAATGAGGCACAGCTTGGATCCAACTGTAACAAAAGAGTTGCCTTTGCAACATTATAATTTAAAATAAACCTGCATGTTCTTGAGACAAAGCAATATTATTTCTACTTTGGTATACAATATCCAATGCAGGAATACACGAGACTAAATTACAATAAAGCCTTGCAAGATGTTCTGAGGCCACTGATTAAGCAAAATTAGAAGGAATTATGGTTATGAAAATTCAAGTAATGAGAGCAGCATCATATTACACAATATTCAAAAATGAGTACCGACTGTAACTTTGTCGTAAACAGATATGTGAAGCCTCATCAGCAAAGTGCTGCTCTCAGATCAGGCATTTCAGACTTGCCATTATCAAAGCTCAGCAAAGACTCGATGTGTGAAATTTCTTTGGGCATGGATGCAGTCAGAACCTGTTCATGCATAATTTACAGATACAATTATTTTTATAAAACTAGGAATAATATGTGAATTTTGGGGATAAATTAACCTCATGGCCAGTTTCAGTAATGAGAATTTCATCTTCTATTCTAATGCCAACACCTCGATAACTGCACAATTCAAGAATAGCATAAGATAGTTGTAATTTAACCCCCAACAGCTCTTCAAAAAAATTGGATCACTAAGATATATATTATAGAAAAATATTATTTAGCTCCTAAATAGCTACTAAAAAAAAAAAACAAGTATTTCAGTGGGCAAAAATAAATTTAAAGCTAAATTTTTGTGAGATAATATTTTATATTTTTTAGGAGCTTAATATCTAAAAATAGCACAATACACACATCTTAAACTGTCCATTGAAGCGCACAATAAGACAAAAAGTCCCATCATGTGATTATCAAACTTTAATCTACACTATTCAACTCTGACGAATAAACAGTTCTCGATGTAAAATAAAGTGCTCTTTTTCTTATGGAAGCAATAGTAGGCTGTCCGTACATGTGTGCATTTACACCATCAATGAAAAATTGTCCTTTTTTTTTATGGCACAAATAATTAGTGTCATGTTATTTGTGTTTTAACGATGATGATGTAAATGCAATAAAATTTATTTATATATATTTATATATTTATTTATTTATGCAACCTTGTAATCAGTAAATTACATAATAAAGTCAATTTTTCCTCTTATAAAGTAAATGACAGTTCTGGCTGACCGCACCTCTTGGGTGCATTAAAAGAGAAGGGGATGTAAATTCCTGGTTCAATGGTTATAACCTGCCATAACAGAAGTATTTTATACTGGAGTATAATTGCAGCTTTCTAATCGCAAAGAAGACAATTAATGAAAATAATGAATGGCGGACTAAAAGTGTTTCTTTCAGTTGAACAATTGTTGAGTTCTCTCAAGTGAGAATTATATTACTTACAACACCTGGCAGCAAGGGCCGATTGGTGCTGATAGTAGCACAGTCATGGATATCCATTCCTAGATAATGACCTGAGAAAAAGGTATTAGAGGACAATTTGTAATATTAAACACAATTAATACACAGGATGTCAAATATGTAAGAAACTTTTTGGCGGGGAAAAAAAATAGTTTTTTGAGTTGAATACAGCAAAATATATTTACAAGAGCAGATTTTAAACTAAAAACAAGCTAAACTAGGAAACAAATATACAGCAAATATATGTTGACCCCTATTTTCCTAACAATAAGGACAAGTGTACGGGTAGATTATGAATATTTCCATTACAGCATTCCGCAAAAGCAAGAAAATATTCTTTCCTAAGAATCTTTTACACAGCATGCTCTCGTGAGGATCTCTTGAAGATCTTCCAACCCGTGAATTCTGATATCTTTTATATCAAATTTGAATATTTAAAACTTAACAAGATGAATGGGATATTTTTCATCCTAAACTTGAAAAGTTTCCGCAAAAATTGCGTTTGGAATAATAAAGTGTGCAAATTGATTTGCAGTAAGAAATGGAGTGAGATTTTACCATTATCACAACCTCGAAGTGCTTTGTATAGAGATGTTGTACTAGATTACGAGTAACATTGATGGATAGCTTACTATCATAATATAATCTCATTCCTTCAAGCATAATTATGAACCCCATTAAATATATTTATACTTGTAACAGTTCGCATATCCCAATAGTCAACAACAACAACACCAAACCTTAATCCCACTGGGTGGATTGGCTAAATGAATCCTTTGTTTCTATTAGGACCAAATCAAATAGAAGCCCTTCCCCAAATTTCAAATAAAGAAGATTATTCATAATAGTTTCTTCCAATGTCTTTTTGACCTTCCTCTTCCTCTTTATATATAGGCAAAATTTATAAACCCAATTTTCTAACAAAGGTGTTACACGATCTACACTTAATATGTCTAAACCATTTAAGGCGGCATTCACAAATCTTATACACTATTAGAGCCGCTCAAAACCTTGTTACAGATAAACCCATTTGTCATTCTATCCTTATGAGTATACCCAATCATCCATTTAAGCATCATCATCTCTGCAACACTCATTTTATCGGTAATTTTTTCTTTGTTGGCCAACGTTCAACTACACATAACATAGTTGGCCATATAGTTGACCTATAAAATTTTCCTTTAATTTTGAGTGGAATTTTCAAATCGTACAACACTCCACAAGCACTCTATTTCATCCAACTAGCTTAGATTCTATTAATCACATCACTCTCTATTTTGTCATTATTTTGAATAATTAAAACAAGGTACTTGAAGCTTTCACTTTTCTTGATCATATGACCCTCAATAGTTGTCGTCGAGATTAGAGCTGAGCCTTGATGTAATACAATAGTAATAAGAAAATCCTTAGACAAGCCACCTTGCGATAAACACATGTTAAATCCTCATAATACATATCTCTAATAACATCAATATAAGCAACACAAATCTCTACTCTCCAAAGCCTCCAAAGAATTTCTCATGGCACTCTCTCATAAGCCTTTTCAAGATCAATAAAAAATGGATGATTCTTTTCTCACTTACTATTTCTCCATCAAACCTCTTAATATATGTATAGCTTCAATGGTAGAACTGCTTGATACAAGTATTCCTTCATAATATGTATTCAATTACTCTCTCATAACGTTTTAATACGCATTAACTTGATTTATTTATAATTAGGAGTGATGAGCATCACTTTATTCTTATAAATAGGTATAATAATATTTTTTCTCCGCTCATCTGACATCTTTTTAATCTTCAAAATAATATTAAATAACTGGTAAACCAAAAATTTCTTTTATACCCAAACATTACCATACATAACCCAAAAGCTATCGCTCTAAATTATGTTTTATAGCTTAATATTACCATTACACTATGTTTTTTACTCCATGCAACAAGATTACCCTATGAAAGTGAAATATTCAAATGTTAATCTTCCACCATCAACAAAATCTGAATAGTCAACATTTGTATAGGTTTAAAATCTTAATTTATACCTAGTTGAACAAGATTCCCTTGTGAACAACTAAAATTTAAGCTCAAAGTGCAACAAGCTCACAATTTAACCCAGCTAAAAAGGCATAGATTCTTTTTAAGCAATAACTGCATCTTCCATACATTTCATCTCTATCCACTGAAAGTGATCCAACTTTGCCAAAAAAATATGAAGAAAGTTGGAGTACTCGATGATTACAACTAACTTGATTTCATAAATTATGTACTATCCTAATTTTTAGCTTCCCAAACTTCTTTTGCAGCATTCAAGAATATGCACGTCACTTATTTCAGGTAACATAAAGTTCCAATAACACGACATTACCATGAAATCAATGCATCAAATTTGGCATCTCCATCCTACAGGCCGGTACCAAAAATATGGCTCAAATTTTCTCTTTAAAGGGCGTCCTTATAAGCTGAGATAAATGGTGTCTCCAATTTTGTCTATAATATATAAACCCTTATAGTATACGATTTCCTAATAATATGCTAACCCGTGTGTACTAATAACATGCATCAGAATTAGGAAAATTTTTGAGAAAGCCTTCCAATTTTAGTTTGTAGCAGGATCCCATAAGGATCTTCTTGCGACAAGATCCTGAGAGGATCACCTGTAGCTCTACCAGCTCAGGAATCTAGGAGACTTGAGATTTTTTGGTTTAAGAAAATCGAAATAGTGAATATGGTGCAATATAACTAAAGAAAATTCTTAGTTTTTTTTTGAAGGATAACCAATAGAAGTTGGATTTAGCAGATGGTAAGCGTGGCTTCTTTCATCTTTAAGAATTCCAATTTCCTTGCAACCTCTCCTCAGCATTTGAACCTGCAATACAAAAGAAAAAAAATCAGATAATAAGATACACCGATTAAATATTATTTGTTGAAATACATAAGCTGTAGCAATTAATTACAAATGAAATAATAGATTATAGACAAATGCAGGGATCAAAAAATACATTCATAGATCAATTTTCCTTCAATATTTTTTTACATCAAAAAATATTTTACAGTGCCAACCTTAATCAACATTATTATGAAAGCCATCCTACAATGTGCCTTTTGTCAGTGCAAGGGCAGACAAAATGTTTATGACGAGCAATTTCTCCAAGATGCAAAATCTGAGCTCACACTAAATCAGCACCATCCTCCATTGTTTCCTTTGTTATACTAGCCAAGAAAAGGCATATAACAGTACCATCCTCTACTGTTTCCTTTGTTAGTATATTTGCCTACAAAATGCTTATGAATAATGAAATTCTACTAAGATGAAAATTTTGAGCTCCCACTACATGATTTACCATTAGCTTATCCTCCACATTTGATCAAGCGGTGATGACAAAGAGATGGTGAGAGAAAGTCTGAGGAGGACGAATTTGAGGACACTACCAATTTCTTCAGAACTTCATAGTAAGGCTTTGGTGGGAATGAGTAGATGTGTGAATCTTAATGAAAAAAGAAAAAGAAAAAAGGAGTGAGAGTTATCACTCGCAAAAATGTTAATAAATGGGATGATGAAATTAAGTGAAAGCATGAAGAGGAACACATCACGTAAAGGTCCCAACAACTGAGAAGTATGTTGTTCTATCAAACAACAAAAGTTGCCCACACACACTTATATCTATCATTATCATGAATGTTAAGTAAATATATAACTCCAAACCATCTAATAGATATATACTAATTCTTTAGATGTTTAACACCAATACATCAATTCAAATGTAATCACATTTCTAAATTTTTCTTGATTCGATGAAGAAAAGGTAAAAGGCCAGCCACCTTAGAAAGTTTAAGAGGGGATTGGTGCAGACCAAATTTCACTCTCCAGCAACTGAACACATTGTATTCATCATTCAAATGATGAATTGGCTTCTATATAGAAACTTAAATTAAGTTTTTAGAGCTTAAATCAAGTTCTTTGGGTTCAATTACAATAAGGCATAGCTCATATTGTTTGATCATATTGATCAAGTTTTGATTAAGTTTGAGCAAAGTTGGTCTGGCTTGATTGGGCTGACGATTTGATTAAACACAAGAAAAGAAACTCAAGATACTTGTCGTGATCAATTCTAATATTTATATTCCCATGGTGTCAATTTACATCCCCTCCCAAGATTATAGATAAAGTTAGCCCCACTTCCGCTTCCATCACTCCTTACGCTCTCTCTCCTCAACTGCTCTCTACAAAGCGATTTCAGGGTGATTTTCTTCGTTCCTCTTGTTTCGATTTGGTTTTCAACCGATCTTCAACTGATCTTCTTGGTTTCTCAGCTATTTTCTACTGATCTTCTCTGCTTGTCTTACTTTCAGTTACTTCTATTTTATTTTGGTTTCAAGCAAGTTTTCTACCTCAACTTTTTTAGGTTTAATGAAAATTTCTTTTTTTCTGGCTATTTCTTTTAAAGATATGTAAAGTGGCATTAGGACAAACCATTTGTAGAGGTGCTGAATAGCATTAGAAAAGATCTTCTCTAAGCCATTCGATTATGTTTTCATTGGAAAATTTACTATGGGCAAGCCTCAGATGATGGAAGTCAGAAAAATTTTAATGATCGGGGTCTTATTGGCCATTTTACCATCATCTTAATGGATCATCAGCACGTTCTCATTAAACTAATCAATGAAGCTGATTATTCACATATATTTGCTAGGGGTTTATATTATGATAAGGGCTTTCCTCTGAAAATGCTGAAATGGACTCATTGTTTTTATCGCTCGGTGGAACCAAATATAGTGCAGTATGGATAACTTTCCCTCTTATTAAAGCCCAAATATAAATCACTCAATACTTTGTTCTCTTGCTTCTTATTATGGAAGGCCATTAAAAATTGATACATGTGCTAATTTATCAAGGCCATCAGTTGCTCGTGTTTTAATTGAAATGGACATAACAAAACCTTATGATACATCCATTTGGATTGAAAATTATGAAATGGGCTATAAGCAAAAAGTAGAATTTGAATTTATTCCTTTTATTGCTCTCATTGACACATTATTGAGCACAGCACATAAAATTGCTTCAAACTTCATCTAGATTTACGAAATGAAAGAGAGACTGGGAATCAGAAAGTACAGGTAACCAGTAGTGGTATCAGGCAGATCTACAAGAGGAAAACTCCTCAATCTGTTCCTGGTGCTGCCAGTGAACCGCAAACATTGGTTTTGAACACAGAGACTAATGCAAATGCAAATATAGCAATTAATGTTCCTTCTATCATTAATGATGCTCCCACTATTAACAATATTATTATATCTTCTCATCAAGTTCTGCTGATGTCTGAATTTTGTAAAATCCAAAGGAGAATATATTTTTGGCTGGTGAAAGGGTAGTGAACAATATTGCACCCTCCCCTATAAATACGGACGCTTCATTGAGTTTAATACAATTTCCTATTTCTAATGTGGAAGCTAAAGAAGCTGTATCTAATACTAAAAAGAATGCTGCTGGTGATTTTGACACTTCAAATTTTGATGGGCTTTATATTAATGGTATTTTATGCAATAATTCAAATAAAAATTGTAAAGATGCTGATAATTTTTCAGATCAAGAGGATACTTTCTCTGTTTACGAAGAAATTGAAGGAGAAAAAGAAGGTTTGAATGATAGAAGCAAATGACGCATTGAATGATAGAAGCAAATGCTGCGTCTTTGTCGTACAACCCAAGAGAAGACGTAACTCTAGAAGAGCTTATTAATCAAGATGATGGTTTCAAAGTGCTTACTTATAATAAGAACAAAGGTAAGCAAAGTAAACAAGCTAACTGCATAATTACCAAGTCAAAAGCTCAGCTTACCCGTTCTAATTCTCAATGATTAATTTTCTCATATGGAAAATATAAGAGGGATTGCAAATGCCTCCACTTTGAATAGAATTCATAAATAGGTTATTAACAGGAAGATTCCTATGCTTACTATTCTATAAGCTTTAGTCAGTGAAGATAATAGCTATTTCTATCAAAGATATCTTGGTTTTATCATGCATTTATAATATATCTTAAAAAAATTGGTTTTTTTGTAACGAACGTTTCCTTTGCAATACAATTGATGTTTCAAATCAATATATTACTACGAAAGTCTCTTATGGTTTCTTTGATGTCATATGCGCATTTGTTTATGCAAGCTGTTCAAAAGACGTAAGAAAATCAATATGAAATGAGCTTGTCCTTTTTAGTCAAAATTGTGATCTTCCTTGGCTAGAGGCAAAAGATTTCAACATCATTTCCAATCTATCTGAAAAAAGTGGTACAAGGCCACCTAATCAGAATGCCATGGATGATTTTAACTCTTTTATTTTCTAAGAAATTTGTTGACATAATCTACTGCTGATTTTCTATTGTAATCAATGGCATTAAAGAAAATTTTTTCAACTCCTTTGGAGGTCTAATAAGACAAGGAGGCCCGCTATCTCCAATTTTATACGTTTTTGTTACTGATTTTTTCTCTAGAAGCATAAACAATCTTTTCGAAAGATATCCATCCATGCATTTCACAAATAAGGCAAATTATTGTATTTGATATCTTGCCTTTGCCTATGTCCTTACTGAATCATTTTAAAGATGTCTCTATGCTTTCTATAAATAAAACAAAATGTTGTTTTGTTTCTTTTAAAACTTTCTCAAGCAACAAAAGAGAATACATTGTTGCTTTAACAGGTTTCTCATTTTCTAGCTTGCCAATTACTTATTTGGGTTTTCCATTACTCAAAGGCATTAATAAAATTGCTTATTATGATGGTCTGATTTCACAAGTTCAAAGCAGACTAAATGGGTGGGAACATAAGGAGTTATCCCTAGAGGCTCGTATTACTTTGTTAAAAAGTGTTCATTTATCTATATCCCAATGTATTTACTCCAAATTCTAAACCCATCTAAATACTGTTTTGAGAAAGGTTGAAGGTCTGCTTAATAAATTCTTATGGGGCCTTTTTAACAACATAAGAAAAAAATCCACTAGAAGAGCTGATAAAACATATGTTTTCCTATTGAGGAAGGAGGACTCGGTTTTAGAAGATTAAAAAATATGGTTACTTTTTTTACAACCAAATCATGGTAGATTTTCAGACTACAGTCAAGCATACGGGCAAGTTTTATAAGCTACAAGTATTGTAAGGATGTTCATCCTCTCCATGTTCCATATTACAAAAATGATTCTACAATGTGGAGACTATGTGAGATTAGATCCTTTGCAAAAAATTACATTGTTTGGGGAATAGGAATTGTTGATTGCTTTTACTGGCATGATACGGGTTGAGAGATTCCCCTTTATCAATTAAGTTTCCTGGAATTCAGCCAACATCAGAAAAGGTTAAAGATTTCTTTACAAATGATCAATGGAATGTTGCAAAACTTCAATCTCTATTCCCTTCAAAGTTCATTGATGAAATCACATCCACTAAACTGGACACTACTTCAAAAAACATCATTATGTGGAAAATTGCAATCTATTGATCTTTAATTTTAAAATTGTCTGGGATTGTATAAGAGAAAGGACCGATCACTTTATTATGGGTAGTTTTATGGCACAAAATCATTAAACCAACTATCTCTTCTGTTAGCATGTGCTTAAGAGTATTTTATGGACCGACTGCCTCTTAAAAAGCCAAGGGTTTATTTTTGCATCTATATGCCATTTTTGCAAAAACATTATGGAAGACATGCATCACCTGTTACATGCCCTAAAGTTCAATCCCTTTGGAATTTTTATGCTCAACTGTTCGATTTTTTCCCAAATTTCAATCTTAACGTCAAAGCTTTTCTTCTATCTTAGAGATTGTCAGGGTATTTTATCTATGAAGGATTCCTTTTTTAACGTTGTGGCATATTTGGGAAGAAAGAAATAATTGCATATATAGTCTGTTTTCTCAATGACTATTTATCAAAATTAGGTTTCATTGTTTCACTACCATGCTACATCCTCGAGAAAAACAAATTCTCAAATTCTGTTATTACATCTTTTACCTTTTTGTAGGGTATCCCAACGGAATGCATTTTCACATTATTTGACCCTCTAGTGAGTTTCAAGCAGGATTGGAAACGAATAAGAACTTCTTTGATTCCATCAGACTTCTTGAAAAATTTTTGGTCAAGTATCCTACAGTTGATATAAGAATTTGCAGCTGCATGAAGATCACTCTATATACTATATTAACATAATTATAATACCTTGATACGAAAGTAATGGAGGGCCCTTTTAGATACAATCCTTCTCGATCTTCCTAATTTGTTCTCTTTTTCCTTTGAATTGTATGTTTCTTCCATGAATCTAATCCTCTTCATTGACAAAAGATTGATTTAGGGGTTGTTTAGTATGTTGTAAATATGGGATAAAGTAATTTGATTATATTATAATCAGAATATAGTATAATCTGATTATTTTACATCTGTTTAGTTATATATAATTTTTTTTCAAAATTTTAGATTTTTTTATTTGAAATGAAGTAATGTGTAGAATACAGTACTTGTGTAATCTGGAGATAAGATTACCCCCAAAATATGATAATAAAAACATAAACAGTTGTACAGTACTATGTATGACAACTAAATTTTAACAACTTTTGCAACATTTTATTATAGTTGGTTTTTTAATTTATGTTGATATCTTAAATAGATCATTAAATTTATGTTGGGTGTATGTAATATTAATTTCAAGCCAAATATCTTTCATTGCTTTTACAATTGCTTGTATTGAATATGACTAATAAATTCTTATGATTCAATAATATATCTATTAATAAAAAGATATATTAAAACTCTAAGCACAACTAAAAAAAGAAACAAGCGTGCAATTATACATATATATATATATATATATATGTGTGTATGTGTGTGCAACGAGAGAGACAGAGAGCATTGAGAAAGACTGATATGGCTTAAATTTCATCATTTGAAAATATTATACCTTTTAGCATGTGCAAAACTTTGCATAATTTCATGCATACCACCGAATCATCCTTATTTACACATCAAACACTTTGTCATCTCAATCTAAGCCCCAAATAACAAAAAACCAGTGCTTGCTTGAGAGTATGAAGCCATTACTCTCCTTATTCTCAAACCAAAGGCAGGAGCAGAAATAAAATCTACTGCCCAAATCTTTAAAATTAATCAAACCTACCACCCAAATAACGCCATTCAACCCTGTTTGGAGATGCTCAACAAAGATCCAGACGATATCAAAAAGTTGGAATGTTGCATCAAAAGAGGGAATGGAATGCAAGAAAAGATTAGAAAGAACAAGATCACAATCCTTCCAATTGAGGTACTAACCTCCGATATGGATCACATGTCGAGGGAATGGAATGCAAGACAACGAGGACTGAAATCCTTCAAAACAGCGATGACGGAAATCCTTTCAATCAACAACGGGAAGGGAATGGAATGCAAGACTATGACATCGAGTAAATGTAGAAGGAAATCCTTCCAATCGAGGGAATGGACTGCAAGATGAAGACAATGGCTCCTGCAAATATGGCTCTTGCGAATACGGCTCATGCGAAATGACGAAGATGACGGCTCCACGCAAATCAACTAATCGTCGAAGCTTTGACTCCTGCGAACTGACAAAGACGACAGTGAATCAACAACTTTTGTGAATGAACAAAGAAGAAACCGCGTCTGAGAACACGAAGACGAAAACGACATCTGAGAAAACAAAGACAAGGCAAAGATTCCACAAAGAGCACTACAGCGAAGTGAGTGCTCCACGTAATCAAAATTTTCCTGAATTGGGCCTAATAATCTTACACAACTATTATTTATAGTTATATAAAATTTTTACTTTGCTATTTTACCGACTCCATAAATCCCACATACCAAACACCCTGAATTTGTAAATCCATGGATTAACATTACTTTACCCCAGGAATCCCACATACCAAGCAACTCCTTGGTAGAAAAGGAAGAAGAATGTTGAGGGTTGGCAGTGGTAGGGGTCGGCATTGGTAAAGAACCATCCCAAGAGACAACAAAAAATTTCAAAGCCATGAAATTATGCATTAAAAAGAGAAACATAGCCATGAAGTTTGTCAAATCAAATGAAGTGAAAATTATTCAAATTAAAAAAATTTGAAATTTTCTTTCAATTTAACTCTATTAAAATAACCAAGCACTCAAATGTTATTTATAAAGCCATATGACAAATAAAAACTACAAGTGAATTAAGTTGAACTTTATAATAAGATAAATCCTAATAAATGAAAATGAATCACATGAGAATTTAAATATGCTAAATATAATACAAAATACCATAATGATTTGACAAAATAGAATTATCACAGAGCATCTTGCAATTTTATGATAAGCATGAATTTTAATTCATGTAGACATACAAAAAGGTACTAAGCTCTCCACAAAGCTCAATCCTCAGTAACAATGAAGACATCCGAGTACATTATGTTGAAAAAATATATGGTCAAAAAATGCAAGGTTATCGTTAAAGTTAAAATCCAACCAATAATAAAGGCACAGCTTTAATGTATGCTTTAGAGAAAAAAGACAATTAAACATACTGAATGGTTATGTATCTCCTGAATGCTCGCACCTGGTTTACAAAGCTTGATACATTCCTTGTTTGTTTCAAGAATGAGATCATACAGAGCATCCTATAGATAAGCCAGTTGGCAAATTGGCAAGTAACAAATGTAAGATGTTCGTTTCACAAAAAAAATACAAAAGGAATTGTAGGAGCAACCGATCAATACTTGAAAAGAGAAGCTGCCACATGGCGGCCAGGTTCGTGTCAGGTCACTAAGATAACCATGATACTCACATCCCATATCCATGAGTACAAAATCACCATGCAGGATCTGTTCAATATCATGCATTAATAATGTGCTTTGTCTAAAAGACCGCGAGCAAAGGAAGAAAAACATAAAAAAAAAGAGGGAAGACTGCAGATGATTTCATTCTGACTGATTAGATCATTAATTAAATTTTAAAAAAATTAAAAAATTATAACCATAAATAAAGAACTAATACAGTCATCAAAAAATGGTAGCAGAGAATTATAAAGGCTTGATCTGTAGCTAACAAATTAAACTGGGGGTTATGTACCTGTTCTTTATCAGTGTAACACAACAAAAAGCGGACTATGTAAGGAGAAAATTGCAGTATTGACTTCATCACTTTCTTTACAGTAGGATAGATAAGGACTGGTATATATATGACAGATCAACGTTCTTACTTTTTTATCATTCCGTGAATAGTGTATTACACTGCCATTGGCTCCTCCGCCAACAACGGGATTGAACCTGGCCAAGATGAAAAACATGAATTAGCACATAAGGAAGTCATTATTATTATTAACTTAATATAAGAGAAAACAATTAGTGCTTACGTAAAACTCTATATAGACTTGAATAAGCAATCTTAATTAGCATGCCTTTATACAGAGTGGGAAGTTTGCTTAAAATTGCATATATTTCAATATTGTGGTTCCAAATTCAAACATCTCAAGTTTTTTATTAAGCAATATTGAAGAAGAGAGAAACCACATCACTCTTAAACTCACCCTTTAATATGCTTGCTTCTCATAGCACAACAATTAGAGAGCAAATTTATAATTTAAAAATAAAATTCTAACACTATTCAATTTTGTAATGTTCAAGAGGTTTTTTTTTTGGGTTTTTACTGGTGTACCACAAAAATTTTTTATAATTTACCTACAAAACATCTAGTTTTTAAACATTACCCACATACTACTCTAATCTTTAAGAAAAACCAAATATACCGCCTTGTTAACAGCATAAAACGTCATTTACTCCATTCCCACGGCCACAATTGCGCCAGATGCCGATTGGGTGAGGCGCTGCTGCACCTTCACTGCCTTCACCGATCTCTGGAGGCGCCGACCGCAGAGCGCCAACCGCAGAGTTTATTCTCAAGGAGGATCGAAGTTCCCCACCATAAACGACCGCAGGGCGCAAACTGCAGAGCTTCCTTCACCGATTTCAAAAATAGGAAGAGTCACAGGGACCGCTGAGCTTCCTTCACCGACACTCTTTTTAACAAAATGGAAGAAGATGAAATCAATTTAAGTAGAAGAGATCACAAAGGCAAATTTTATAAAATAAAAAAGCCACACGTATCGCAATTTTCATTATAACCTCGCTCGTATTATTGATAAGAATAATATCATCAATGAAACAAAATGAGCACCATAGCACTTTTTTCTTGAAATAATTGGTTTATAAGATTCAATCCCACATCCAATGGTTCTGCTAAAGGCAAGATCCCATTGGACTAGAACAAAGTTAATAGTAGATTGTTTAAACTTTTACATATAGCAAACAATATATATATATATATATATATATATATATATATATATATGTATTGCTGACCTCTCCGTCTGTGTTGTCCATTTGGAATCTTTCAATTCATTGCTCCATAAGCATCGCCCTAATTGTGTCAACAAGCTCAATAATTAGTTTGAATTTAGCTTCTGTGATCCAAATATAAAAAATTTTGACATATTATTTGTGTTGTAATGATTTTTTATAAAAGTCGAAAACTGAGCCCATTTATACTATTAAATCATTTAAATAAGTCAATAACTGAGGACATCATTCATATAGTTCAAACATTTACTTACATATTCTTCTATATTAAATGCATTTGCAACAAGCCAAAAGATGTTGCGTACTAGACATCAAATGTAGAAATAAAAAATCTTTTTAATACTTTTCCATAAATGGCAAAGGAAGACTGCTCTGACAGTGGGAAAATATCTCAAATTGCCTCTCCTAACCCCTTCTCCATGTCTGAAATGAAAGCCAAGTTTGTACTTATTCCATGGAATGTTGTAAGTTCTCTAAGAACCATTACCATATGCTTTGCTACTCATTCTCAACAACAAGTGTGAATTAACCATTATTCCTATCAAGGGATGTTGCACAAAACAATATACTTGTAACTTAGATTTAAATGACAAGCATCCAAACCAACACAAAATTTATCAATCAAGACTTTAAAGCTAACAAAAAGGTTGTTAAAAGTGTAATCATTTGAATCAAACGTGTAGATGATATGACTTCCAGGATTCCTTGTGTGTAAAGAGGATATGACTTCTAGGACTCCTTGTAGTTAATTCTCGAGTGAAAGAAGAAATCCATGCATAATTTTCATCAATTGATCCAAAAAGATCATTCCAAGCTTGTCCCTATGAATAAATTACAAGGAATCTGAGAATAGACTTGAGCATTGCCTTTATTCTGCTTTTTAATATAATATATATGATTAAAGTCAATTAAATATTGCTGATTATTTAAAGAAAATAAAAATTAATTCTAAAACATGTGCGTTATGCATTTTCAGAAAACATGGATATTTAGCATTTTCAGAAAACATGGAGGTTTTCAGAAAACATGGAGATTTAGTGGCACTTTTATACTTTTGATGATTCCTCATTTTTAGCATTTGTTATGTTAAATATTGCTATGTATTTGTAGCTGAAGTTTGTACAATAATGTAATTAAACAGTTTGATTATGGCGTGTGACAATTTACTGCTCTTCCATTGCTAAATATGAATCAATTAGTATGAATTTTAGCAGACATTTAAAAAAAGAATATAAGACAAAAAAGAAGAAATAAAAATTGGATTTGAAAAAATAAAATGCTTACGCCATCCTTTGAGCACCTCTCATCTTGCATTCAAACTCTACCTTGGCAGAAAGTTTACTTTCTTCAGGGTTCATCCTTGAGAATAGCATGGTTTGCAGAAGAGACTATTTCACAGTATTTTATAAAATATAAAACATAATTAGACATTGCAATCACGGAACTAGAATATTTCCAATTTCCAAATCCATAATTAGATAAAAAGAGCCAAGCCTTTAAAATAAAAGGTCAGTGAGCATGTAATAATATCAGAATAGCACAAAATATTAAAATTCAATTGCAGAAGCTTAACATATAAATCACTTGATAAGGCATACCTGGCATGCAATCGAGGCAGAATCCCTCATTAACTTCAGTTCAGATGGAGACTTGATCCATCTAAGTTCATGAGTGTACAATGATAGATCTTTTACTATACCGCTACTCACTGCCCTCTGGAACGATTCTAGATCGGTATAAGATGTTGAAACCGTATTTATATTATGGAATACTTTAGATGCTTTGCCTATCATTTCTGGAAGGACCTGCTCTGGCAGTGGTAGTTTCAATTAAGTTGCTAAGAAACATTACTTCAGTAAAACTAAACTTAGAAGATAAAATAAATTTATGTAAAAAGAGAAAAATGCTGCTTTAACAAAATATCGTCATCACCACCAGGCTTATTAGCCTTTTCCAATCTATTTTTAGGGCCAGCTTATTCTTTTTCTCCATAAATCCTGGCTAAGTTCTACTAGAATAGCAAACCCTAGCTTACATATATTTTATGTCTCTTCTAGTGTAACTTCATTATGTGTGCAGATCATGAATTATTCTTGCAGGGAGGTTATGGAAACAAGATATGAGAGGAAAGCCAGAGACACATTCACTTGAACTTGGCCTGAAAATCAAGTATTAAATCTCATTTAAATGTGTAACTAGGACAAAGTGTGTTACATGTCCAAAGGACATACAATAAGAGAACCTTTTTATTATTCTACTCATTAAGTAATAAAAATATTTTAAACTATTGGTGCTTTCAATTTTTGGTCATAAAAATTTTTATAGAAAATTTTAAAACGTTATTAACAAGAGTTTAATGAATCAAAGGAAATTATTTATCACACCCCTATTTCGTTGAGCAAATAATTGAAAGAGAAAAAAAGTTGCAGAAAAAAATGTTGATCGGATAATATTCTTATTGATGTGTGATAATATTTAAGTATTGGCTTAATAAGCTATTTATTACAATTATAAAAACAAACTTTCAAGTATACCTGCAAAACATACTTAGATTTTCATTCTCAAAATTTCATCAAATTTAAAAGACAGGTAGGCTCCACAGAAGATATCAAGCACAACTAAATTGTTGTTTTGGTTAGATGTCAATGATAGTTTTTTAAAACGTATACCAGCAAAAAGGTTATATTCCAATAAACTCTTCAACAAATTTGTTGTATTGCATTTGAATTTGATACCCCTATAACAACATGCTACAATAAACGTGAAGAAAGCAAACATTCATTGAAAAGAATGAATTGGAGTTTCAAATGGTTCAATACTTAATTAAAATACAGGGAAAAACTAGCACTTAATAAAATACAAGGAAATATAACCGAATGCAACAACTTACAGAAATATAACCTAATGTGAATAACAAAATAATTTAAGCAGCTGACACATGAAATCCCATGGATAAGATTTAGTCACGAATGGGACAAAATAAAGGATAACCTGGTGCAACTTGCTCATAGGTAATGATTTGTCAGCCTTAAAATAATTCAAAGCTGAATCCACTCCAGCAACTGGACCTTGCCAAGCCTCACTCTGCAAAAAATAATCCAAAGAAATCAGAATACATGAACAAGTAGTCTGTGTAAGAACAAAATACAAAACCCAAGGTTGAAACCATAAAAATGAAAAAGCAAACCATAATTTGAGTGGGAAAACTGATACAAAGTGCAAGTTAATAAATATACATTGCTTTAATTAATGAACTTCGGTCAAAGTTCAAGTTCATAAAGATGATGCTAAAGGGGTACAGGATGGTGAAGTCGTATATTACATTAACTATAGATGTCTGTGTGAATATATAGAATATGGGCTCTAGTTCAGGGAAAACTTGAAAACATCATACTACAATTCATAAGATATAAGCAGATATAAAATAAATTCTAAATAATATGATTTACACCACACCAAACCTTAAGCCCAATAGGTGAAGTCGGCTACATAAATCCTTTGTTTTCATTGTGCATTAATAAATAGAAGTCACTCCTTAAGTTTCAAATAGAAAAGATCCTTTCTAATGGTTTCTTCACATGCCTCTTTTGGTCTTCCTCTTCCTCTATTAACATAAGCAAAATTTATATACTTATTTTTTCTCACAAGGGCATCGAACGGTTTAAAATAAATACGCCCAGACCAAAGGTGACAATCTCTAATCTTATCTACTATTGGAGTCAATCCAACCTTACTACGGATGAACTCATTTCTCATTCTATCCATATGAGTATACCCACTCACCCAGAATAGCATCTTCATCTCTGTAACACTAATTTTATCAATAAGTTTCGTCTTTGTTGGCCAACATTAAACCCAATATAGCATAGCCTATCATGCAGCTGCTCGATAAAATTTTCCTTTAATTTGAGTGCAATGTTTAAATAGCACAACACTCCATAAACACTCTAATTCATGGTCCTCAATATACATGGTAATTGAACCTCTTGCTCGTCTTGATTGCACAGTCCTTAGTATCGTGATTTACACCACTATTAATTAAAAACTTTCATAATACTGAGCAATAGGTTGAATACGGAGTGATATTTGAGTAATTATTCTAAACAAACTTGCAACTGATTCAGTTTCGCCAAGTTAGTCCCTAACTATTGAAATTAGCCAATTTAGCTCCCCAATTAGTCAATATGTCCAATTTAGCCTCCCCAACTATTAATTTTGCGGCTATTTTAGCCCTTCATTTTTCATTTCAAAGTCTAATTTGTGCTCAAAATAAAAAGTTGAGGGACTAAATTCGGCACATTAAATTTTAGGAAACTAAACTAACCCAATAAAAGATTTGGGACTAAATGGCAAAATAGAAATAGTAGAGGGTGGCAAATTACACGAAGTTATTTAGTTAAGTACTAGAAAATCAACCTAAGTTCATTTGAAGATTTCAATTTGCCGAGTAATGTTAGTCACTGAAGAATTAATTTTGGTATTGTGCCGACAGTCAAACCCAATTTAACTCTCAATGATATTGAGTGAAAAAGTAATTATAGTAATGGCATTCAGTGCAGGACCATAAAGATTTTGTCACCCTGCCCAAGCATGGAACACCCAATGCAATATATAACAGTAGTATTCAAGCTTTAAAATGTCTATCTACAATAATCTATAGAAAGTTTCCAGCAAAATAAAATTATTAAATCAAAAAAAATCATTTAATTTGTATAAAAATGTTACAAGTACAAGTCTAAATGTTTCATTTCAAAAGCCCATTTAGAATTCTAAAAGCACGTTTTAACAAAAATCTTTCTATGTTTACCTATACAAAACAATAGATACATGCAAATCCGCAGAGCAGGCAACCATCTGCGTTGGTGCACAAAATAGTTCTAAGAACTCTTTCAATTTGATCTCTTTGCCTGTAGAAATTAATTGAAAGAATACATTAATATAACTTAAGAGTTATTTGTTTGCAGTACTTTGGTGTAAAGTAACAGGAATTACCCACATTTAAAAAAACAAATGTTTGGTTTAGAATTACTCAAATGCTTGCAAAATTTTGAGGATTTTTAAATCCCCCAAATAACCCGTCTTCAGTGAATTTAAAAGCCGCTTAAATTGAGCAATTTTATATTACATGTTCAAATTAAAAAAATACGCACAATGCTTGGCCACCCCTCTGCAAGCATCGGTAGGCAATCGCCTTCTTCATGTGTCGGCCGGCCATCACCCTCTACAAGCGTCAGCCGGCCATCGCCCTCTACAAGCGTCGGCCAATCATCTCTCTCTGCAAGTCTTGGCTGGCCATCTCCCCTGGCAAATGCCAACCAACCATAGCCAGCGCTTTGATGTCTGTTCAACTTTTTTTAGGTTATAATTTACCTTTCTCCCAAATAAAAACTAAAATATAATTACACAATAAAGGCTTCAGATATTAAAAAAGTAATTGATAATTTACCATGAATATGTTTTTCTCCAAAATTCCTTTTAGATCAAGCCAAATAGCCCCTCAACTTATCATGATTTATAGATAATACACAAAAAATTGTACGCATACCAGAGCGCATAAGCAGTCATTAAACTTTATAAAACATTCCTATATAAATCATGAATTAAAAACGCTATAAATCTACAATTAAAAAATTAAACATTTTTTAAAGTGTGACAATATCGCTTTGATGGATCATAGCAGCTAACTAAGTTCATAATATAGGATGTCTTTCTTTGTGATCTTTCATGAATTGTGTACATTTAGCCCTCTAGAATGAGAGGATCATTCCACCATAATTCAAAGAGATGTTCTTTATACATCCTTATACTTTTAGCCTATTAAATGATAAGGGAGGGATTAAAGCAGGGTCCTAGTGATGTTGTAAAGCATCAAGGCTCTCATACAATCTTCCTCGAGAAACCTTGTTGCATTCAATCTTCCATAACTAAATTTACTAATTTTTCTATAAATTAAAATTTAGAATTTCAGCCAAGGTTTTATTTTCAAATTCCAATGTTAGGAAAAAAATATTACAACAATTCATTATTGTTTATTATTTTAAAATCATTATATTCTATTTACAAATTTTCAACAAAATTAAATTCAACATTAGATAAACTAAAATGATTTTTAATTTAATTTTGGAGAAAATTCTTTTGACAATTAATTGTGCTTTCAATAACTTAATCAAGAAGAGTTTTAATACTCAAAATTTCACCCCGAATTGAGCATCAGCCCTCCCTCATAAGCTTGTTCTTGATTTATTTCTAATTATGAATTATTGCTTGTTATTAGTTTTTAACAATTCTTCCAATAAGAACTTTGATTTTTAAATTATAAAAGCTGTGTTTTTAAGAAGCTAGCAGTTAATAAGCTAGCTAAGTTAAAATGAGATAAGCAAATAAGCCTGCTAAATTATTCAGCCAAAAAAATTAGAAAAAAAAAATTATAAAAATCCTTTGTTTCTAATTATAAATTAATCCTTTATTGATTATATGTAATATAATTTACTTTAATAATTACAAAGTTATCAACTGAATATCTAATTAAATACATGCTTAGTGAGTAATTAATTAATTAATTAATTATGCGATTATAAAATTATCACACAATTAACATGTGATTAAATGAACAATTACATAATTATTATATATAGGTTATTAATTTTGTGATTATTAATTAATAACATAAAATGATAATTACAAATAATAATTTGTAACAATTGATAAGTAATTAATATTTCATTTTAACTCATGATATTAATAAATATTAATTCGTAGCTATTATGCAGATATGAATCAAATTAAATGTATATTACATAATTATTGTTTTATATGTAATTTTATGAGTAATTAATTAAAATGCAAAATAATCCACTTAATCTCAACCATAAGCTTAAACTGAATTAGAGAAATGTCCCATTTATGATTAAGTCTGAATTATAGCTTTAAATTTAGCTAGAGAATTCCATTTGGCGCTTAATAAGCCCTAAAAAGTTTTGTAAAATATGGAAAACATATTTAAAATGAAAATTTAATTTTGCATGTCCCTTATGCCTTTGATCGTTACCCATCTCCCTCCCAACTTTTCTAGCTTCCTTCACTCTCTCTTTCTCTTTAGGCCATGGGCCACCTCCTCGCTTATCCTTTCTCCCTTTAACTCATGTACCACCTCCTCTCATATTTCTCACTATAGGTTGTGTGTAAGGCTGGTAATTTGATTCGAAACTCGAAATTCGAACTCGACTCGATTCGAACTCGAGACATTTTGACTCAACTTGAAATTGACTAAAAAATTTTGAGTCGAGATCGAATCATACGTCTTGACTCGAACCCTATTTAAAATGAATCAAAATGAATCGAACTTGAAACAAACTCGATTAGAACTCGACTTGAACTCGAAATCGAACAAGTTCGATTCGAGTTCGAGTATGGGTTGACTCAACTCTAACTCGACTTGAAGCCAGCCCTAGTTATGTGTTATTTCTTCTTTTTTATCCCTCTAAACAATGGACTAACTCCTCATTTCTTTCTCTAAACCATGAATAGCCACCACCTTCTTCTTTCTATCTCTAAGCTGTGAATATCCTCTCTCCTTTCTTTCTAATCATAACGCACCTCTTCTCTTCTTTCTCACTCTAGACCTTGGACCTCCTGCTCACTGTTCTTTCTATCTATATTGTGGGCTGTCTCTTCTCTCTAGTGAAAGCATAATTGATTATACTCACTCCGTCTATCCCCATTCACACATTAAATAACAAATAGTATTATAGAATACACAAGGCATAGTTACAATTGTAAATGCACGAACTTATATGAGAAAAATCCTTTGCAAAATAGATTCAAAATAACAAGAAAATAAACAAATATATATTCATAGCAACCTAAATATGAGGTATAATGGCATTAAACAACACTAATTTACACTTACATCTTACATAAAATTTAGGGCATTTCACATCATCTTCTGTATTATATTTCCCTGTTAACTCAACAGACATTTTCCAGTAATCAATTACAAGCTCACAGGAAAAAAAGAACTTTTCTACTGCTTCTATTTCTTTTAAGAGATGCATTGAAAGTATCAAAAATAAATCAGCCTAACGTTAATAAAAATGAATAAAAATTTGAAATGGCATTTTTAGTTAATTTAATGACTTACATGTGGATCAGGGTCAGGCATGAACATGCATAAACCGCACTCATCAGTTATGACTGCCACACCTCCAGGTTGCAAGCAACCTGTCAAGTAGAGGTAATCTGCATCCTGTCTAAAGGGGTACGGCACAACATCAGTCATCATTTTGACAGGAGCAGATGCAATGATAGCCAAGCTTCTCTCTGGAAGTACTTCTATGAGCTTTTTCCGCCTCACCGTGTATTCATCTATAGAGATGCCCGACGTGATCTCCCCTTCCCTTAATAACTAAAATCAGATCCAAAATAATTATACAAAACCAAGCAGTTATTCTCAGCTAATTAGTATAATAATTACCAAATTTTTAAAGAAATAAAATAAACAAAACAAAAGATTTAATAGCTTATTTGCTACAAGTACTAGGCATGTGCTATATAGATATCAAAACACATGCGAAAATTATGTGTGAGATATGTGGATTGGCAAATATGGTAAGCAATAAGAGTGATTTTGGTAAGATATAAGGGTACCAAAAAGCCATAAAATAGTCCCGAGTTGCAAATGAATTATTAGCAATATCTTCTAAAATTTTAATCTTAACAAAAAACTTGAGGGGCTATACCCATTATATATCTAGAGCTGCTTGAAGAAATAAAGGCGTATTGAATGAGAAGATTTGAGAAAGAGTGGAGAGATACAGGTGAAGAATAGAAATTGTTCCTATTTACATTTAAGCACACAAACTCTAAAATTACAAAACTAATACCAAATTTTAGTCATGTAAGCACTATCTACAGCTTGTAATGATTATGAGCTGTGAGACGGTGTTTTAGATGAAAGGGTAAGTTTTGTGTGGTTAAGAGTTTGATGTTACGTATGAGAAATATAAGATTAAAAGCCATACCTCGGGATGGGAATTACAAGTTGGCTGCCCAATATCAACAACTCTTTCTGAGGCATACTTACAGCATTTGATTGGCCTATATTTAGGGGAGAATAATTGAGAGGAAACCTGTTGAACACCAAAAAACAAAAGCAAAAAATCATGAATTCCACCTACTAAATAATCTTAAAAGCAAAATTTCTCGTTGTATGATTGATATCTAATTAACTAAAGCATGACACTAACAGCACTGGATGGTTAACAAAAAAAAATCCCCACATAATTAAGGAAAACAACAACAACAAAAACACCAAGCATTAATCCCAATATGTGGGGTCATCTACATGAATCATTTGTTTGCATTGTGCATAATCAAATAAAAGTTCATCCTTAAGTTTCAAATAGATAAGATCCTTCCTAATAATTTCTTTGTCTTTTTGGGTCTTTCTCAACCTCTTTTATTATGGGAAAAGATCATAAACTCAATTTGGAAAAGATCATAAACTCAATTTTCCTAACAGGGCATTGCACGGTCTGCACACTTGATATGCCCAAACTATCTAAGGCGGCATTCTCTAAGCTTGTCCACTATTGGAGCCACTCCAGCCTTGCTACGGATTAAACTCATTTCTCACGCTATCATTAAGAGTATGCCCACTCATCCTATCAGTAATTTTTTTCTTTGTTGGCCAACATTCAGCCCCATACAACATAGTTGTATAGCTGCTCTATAACTTTCTTTAACTTTGAGTGGAATTTTTGGATCCCACAACACTCCAGAAGCACTCCTCCATTTCATCCAACCAGCTTGGATCTTATTAATCATATTGCTCTTTATTTTGCCATTATTTTGAATAATGGAGCCCATGTACTTGAACCTCTCACTCTTCTTGATCACACGGTCCTTAATAGCAATGTCCTCAAGATTATGGCCTCTTATACAATTGAACTTACACTCTGTATGGTCAGGTTTAGATCTACTAGGACAAAAATCTTTGGATTCAAAAGTAGTCCTCCAATGACTCAAGCTTTGCTATAACTCCATCCTATTCTTATCAATTAATAGAATATCATCTACAAATAACCTGCATCAATAAATCTTTTCTTGAATATGTTCAATAAAAATATTCATAATTAAAGCAAAAAAATATGTGTAAAGAGTTTGGCCTTTGATGTAATCCAATCAAAACAAGGAAATCATTAGACAGGCAACCTTGCGATCGCCACATGTAACAGCCCCATTATACATATCTCTAATAGCATCAATGTATGTAACACTAATCTCATTTCTCTCCAAAGCTCTCCAAAGAAGTTATCTTGGTACTCTATCATAAGCCTTTTCCCACATAATAAAGGAAAACAAATATCAAAAATGTTAAATTATGAGAACGGCGTCATTGTTAATGGGAGTAAGAAGGCTTTCATCTAAATTTGTGTTTAAGTACAGAAATGGAAGTAAAAAATAATATGCGCTACTAAGAAAAATGTGAAGGGACTATCTTCTAGACGAATAAAATTTCTATTCAATATAGCCTCAACGCCTGCATCTTATAAAATAAAATGCTAAACTGGCATTCTTTTTGTTACGTTGGGAAACATAAAACAATTGATTAGATGAATAAAGTTGGCAAAACAAAAGAATCCATAGCAGAAAATAAAACAAATCATAACACACTTTCCAATTTTTCATTTGGCTCGTCAATGAGAAAATGAGAAAAAAATACAACAATTAAAAAAATATTCACAATTAATGAAAATGCATTTTTACTATGGTAACTTGAAAAACATCACCGAAAAAAATGTGTTGAATGCCCATAAATGTAATAATTGATATAAAATGAATAAATAAATTGCAAATGCTTGCTTCATAACTCACTTAAAAAATCAAGTAACTGCAATAGTACAGGGACCATAACAACAGCAATAACAGCAAATTAAGACAAAAAAAGAAAAAATACAGCTGCTAGAACAAAAACAAATTACAAAAACATAATACAGTAAAAAATGAAATCAATGAAAATACAATAGAGACAATTTCACACAATCCTCTAAATCTAGTTTTGTTGCCAAATTAAAACAATCTTCCCATCTTTCATCAAATTGTCACCAACCTTTATTTTCTACTTTAATCAATTTCTAAATGAGTAATTTCTTAAAATAGTCCTAAGATTTTAATTTTGCCAATTCAATATAAGACAATTAAATATGTTTATTTTAGTCTCTCAATTATTAAATGTGTCTAATTTAACCCTTTAACTATTCATTTAAAGATCAATTCAATCTTTAAATTTTCAAGGCAAAATGGGCTTAAATGAATAGTTAGAAGACTAAACTGAATACATTGAATAGTGTTGAGGGATCAAATTTGACAAATTAAAATTGAAGAGAGACTATTTTGGCAAATTCTCCATTCAAAATGGTCTCATTGTATGCTTACCAAGAAGTTGTTTAGTTCCGGCTTAACACCAGCATTCAGCGTTACAGCCCCAAACACAATTTGCTAGTTGTAGGATCTGCAAGCTTACCTAAGTGTGCTCCCTTCTGTTACTCCTTTAACCCTGACTCCTAATTGCCTAAAGCTTAGACCCGCTGTCTGTGATTTATATTGATCGGTTCCTATCCGTCCCTTTGACACTATTTCCATCTGTAACTACCATTTGACCTTTTGCTAGCAAGTTTTAATGTTTATCATCCTTTTGTATTCCAAAATTTATATGGTTAAGGCTTATGTTGCGAGAGTTTAAGCAAAGAACAGGTTGGTGACATCGACCTCCGCCACAAACGTGTACTTGACTGATGCCCATTGTCCGCTATGTAAAGTTTAGCAGCTCAGATGATTTGTCACTGGCGCTAATTAACAACTAAAAGAGATAGCATTCTCCACTGAGATTTTTTAGTTTTGAGTGTTGATATTGCGTTTGTTCAGATTTTTTGATAGTCTGCATGT
Source organism: Gastrodia elata (assembly GCA_016760335.1). Lineage (NCBI taxonomy): Eukaryota > Viridiplantae > Streptophyta > Magnoliopsida > Asparagales > Orchidaceae > Gastrodia > Gastrodia elata. The sequence goes on from CM028673.1 coordinate 1,701,496, forward strand.
GTCTTACTGAATATTATGTGGTATACTTTTCCTTTTATACAAATTGGGGGCTTGAATAATCCTCATCTGTTATCTCACTGGCCTAGCATCTTTCTGTGATATATTGGGAGCCTCATCCGCTAAGTTAGTTGGAGGTGATCTACGTTTAACTATAGTGCTCTACGTTGATTGATTCTCTTGGTGGTTGTGCTTGTAGTTTCATTTGTTCATGCTCTTTTGGATTGCAGCTAACTTTTATCTCAATGAAGCCATTGACCTGCTCGTCTTACCTATTTATTTTATCATATCTGAGGTTAAACATGATGCAATGTCCTCATCTCCTGAGGTTGTTAACCACTTGTGCCATGATTGCTATTTGGTTTATATTTAATTTTCTAGGATGTATTTGTGTTGGTTGAGAGATAATGATGGAGGTTAATGACCTTCCCTTTGTTAGGGATTTTGGCAATCCTCTTGGTGGCACTTTTAATTGAATTAATGCACTTGTTCTTATCCCAAAAGCAGCTAAGGATGATATGATTCTCATTGCTGTTCCATGTGCCATGCTTGAGCAGATGTTACTTATTTTGAAACCAAAATCTATTATTTCTTTCCGGACGACTCATTTTCTTTGAATTCTTTATATGTTATTTAAGACCAGCGGATATTTACCCATCTTAAGTTTAATTTTTTAAGGAATTTTGATATTGGATTCAGTTGCAAGTTGTGCTTCTATTATTACTTTGAACAATATTGACAATCAAATATGTTAGTCTGTGCCCAGCTTATATTTTCAAACAACGCCAAATAAACCTATAGTAAGTCAAACAATAGTTATATACAAAACTATGTACATAAAGCTTATGATATGATGAATGTGAGCACTGCATGAGTTTAACATGAACAGAAAGTTTCTCAAAGAATAGAGTTCACCATATGAAAGAATGCCATGTTTTCAAATTGAATGCACAGCAACAATACTGCAATTGTTGTTATAGTTGAACTTATTGATATTTATGGTAGACTTTTGCTATCGGTTTCAAATGCTATTGTTCTTTTTGTTTTTCCTAATGGGCTTCTAGTAATACAAGTAGATAAATTAACTCTTTTATGTGAACACTCCTGGGCTTTCTTTAGAAATGGTTCAGTTCAATTAGAAATGCTCGGTATGGGAGTACTTATTAGGTGAGAACACTTCTGATAATATCTATGACTCCTAGCATGTATAGCAATGCACACAACAGTTTGTTAATGATAGTTCTCAATTGTATACCTTGATGGTTCCTTTAATTATAATTGCAGATTGATTTCAATAACATTGATAGTATTATACGAATATAAAGAATTATTAGCTCAAATAGTCTTTTTATTTTGAGAATAAAAAAATACTAACAAAGAAGATAAATATTATATTTATTTGCTTTTTGAATTTAAACCATATTACAACGCAGCACACAAATCATTACTTATAAGGATTATGGTAATAAAGAAATAAAATTAACATTTATCAGCTAAACCGCATATTTTATTCCTAAAGCACCTCATTATTGCAGCATCAGTTTGTATGACCTATAGAAATTTAATAGTGAAACTAAATTTGCATCATCTTTAAGACTTTAGAACCAATCAACTATTTGGAAAAAATTAATTTGTAAACACATCCATCAATAGTGCCCTTAAGCTTACCCGTAAGTTCTTAAAAGTCAAAAGTAGAGAAAAGCGCATGCCAAGTATGCATTAGTTTCATCTCTCCACGCCTAAGTTGATGAATTGAGGGATCATTTTGGTAAATAGCTATATGTGTCTGTGTTCTTTCATAAGAAGAACAAGAATTTGTAAACACATCAATAATGCCCTTAAACTTACTCTTAAGTCTCTAAGGGTGAAAAAGAGAAGTAAAAAGAGAAATAGCATGAATACATGCTGATTATGCAATAATTTCACCTCTCCACACCTAAAACTCTTTAATTCATCGGGAATGCCTTTTGCAATTGACTCTAATTATAATGCATGATTATACAACATGTCACGACTCCAAACAATTTAATTCTCAATATCTCAGCCACTTCACTCCTATGTAATATATGCAAAATGTGTCTAACTCATTCTACCTACTGTGAATATGGGATGTTGTTAAGCATATGACTGCAAGCAGTTGAAGAGAATACCCATTTCATGTTTCATCAAGATTCTAAAGGTACCAAATTATCAAAGGCAGATTTTGATAGTTACTGGTGAGACTCAATTGTTGGCATACTGGCTTTATAATAGATATATAGAAGGAATTAGAAGTAGTTGGTTTGATCATTACTGTCATTGACAATCGTATAAGAAATGGTTCCGGGATACAAGTAATGTAAAGTGTGTATAAAGTAAGAGATGCTCATATTTACTCTGAATAATCTTTTCCAACGGATTATATATCCCCTTTTAATTTGTGTTTTGAATAATTTTCTGGTTGTCACTTTGTATAAAAGCTCCCCTCTCTTAAGTTTTTGCCATTTGTTCAGCTACTTTCCGTCAACTTTTTCAAAAGGTAAGGCTTCAAAAATAATTTTCAAAATGTCACTTGATTGGTTTTGTTGCTTAGAGTGCAAAATAACTATTTTAGCTCCGACCGTCCACCAACACCAATACTCGCCGCCGACTTGACAATCATTAGCTCACTCATCGAAAGTCCATCAGCCATCATCATCTATCATTAACGTTTTGCACAGCAATATGACAACATGCACTAAAACAGTAACAACAGTAGTTTTCTCTGGAACAGTTTTCTAAACCATTTAACAAGAGTAGTTTCCTCTAAACCATCCAATCACTCATCGAAAGTAACCACTAAAAAAAAAATTATAAGAAAATTTTCAATGTACAATTTGACTACTTTTGCTGCTTAGCATATGAAAATTATTGCTTTGACCATGTCCCACCACCAAAACATGCCAACTCGCCAACCATGCACTCATCTACCAAATGTCCATCAGCCATAGTTGTCCACTGTTGACTTTGTGCATAGCAATACAATAGCATAACATTAAAAGAGCAGCAACAATAACTTCCTGTACAGCTTCTTCAGATGACGACAATTGCCTCAAATGAAGCCCAAGCAAATTTTAATTATTAATCTTGAAATATTCTTTCATGTTGATTGGATTATGTCCGCTTGTGTTGTTGGTTTACTGGTAACATTACTAATTTATGCGAGTGATTTCACTTTGTGATTGTTTATATTTATGATAATAAGTTATTGAAAAATGGTTCTGCTTGGGTTAATTCTTTGTATCAATTTTATCAAATTGCATATTACGTTAGACATGGTGGTGGAGATTTGCCTGTTTTGTATATAAAAATTATTAAGTGTAGAAATAGTTTACTAAATGGTCATCAACTTCAACCAAGTTCTTGAATTTTTGCACATGAGCATGAGCATTTAAAAGTGGTATTGCTATTCTAAAGTAAAAATAGTGATCCATCATTTTCGGAGGCTCTCGAAACCTACACTCAGCTTCGAGAAACATCTAACCTAAACAACGAAAGAAGAAGATCTAGCTACTGAAAAAAATATGCCTTGGCAAATTTTACAGCTTTGTAAGGTTACTTGAGTGTAAAGTAGAAACTCTGCAGAAGAGAAAACAAAAAAACAAGCACGAAGAACACTCAGCTAGAAAAAACTTCGATGATTTATTATTATGAAATATTGAAGAACTTACAAAGCCAAGGAGTCTCAGTTACAAGAAAGCGTGAGCCCCTAAAACTTAGAAAAAAGTAACCAAAAAACTCTAAAATTAAGGTCCTGAGTCCTTGGATTTATAATCCGCAGTACATGCTAAACAGCAAGAAAAAGGATAAAAAAAACTACTCCTTGCATTTTTCCAGTTCACAAGGCAGACTTCAAAGCTAAGCAGAAAAATTCCTCCCACGGCATTAGTGAAATCCTATTGATTCTCCCAGCTCTCCTCAGACTCCAAAGGAGGAAATGAACGAATCAGGAATCGACCGACTGACTCATCGAAATAGCGCCCAAGTGATTCCTTCACTCAAAAATGGGAACTCAATCCTTGCCCCTTCAAGGGATCCAAGAAATACCTTCTCGACTGCACCATTCCTTTACTCCTAATCCGGCTTTTGGTCACTTTGATAGGCTCTCAATCTAACCTCAACTAGTGGGACTGAAACTAGGCATGCTGCCCATTAATTGTGTCCGATATTGTATTCATGATCAGAGATTTCCTTGTGACCTCTACTAGGAATTCTCAAACCTCATTCATGCACCAGTTCTTTTGTCGGTGTTGGCCTTCCCTACTCAGTCTCTTCGCCCAAACCTGCGGCTTCTGAATCAATTGACAAGACAAAGAGACACTCAGCTTGCTCCATATGTCACTTAGCTAAACTTCTTGGCAAGCACCCACTCATTGATCATTCAAAGATCAAAATGGATAGAATCGCAAATAGAGATGCCTCTCAACTAGAATATGGACCCGATCTTCCTGACTAATCCCCAGATCATGTGCCCATTGGCTAGTAAAATTTTATTTAACCATTCAAGGCATACAATCAATCTGTTGCTCTGAATTAATCCTCGGATCACACGCCCATTTGTCAATGCTGCTAACTCATTCTTGTGAGTATGATTCACCTCAGCTGGCTCCTCATAACAGTATTGGTTAGATCCCAGATGAGGCCTCGAGAAACATTGCCTCGATCAAGTAATGTAGCTAACCTAGCAGCTAATTTGTCCAATGCAGCAATAGTTTCATTATGCTCCCCCCACAAGTAGCCCTAGTATTCTAGATATATGGCTAAATCTTCCCCACAGCTCTTAGGAACGATCTCCGGCTGCAACAAGCAGACACAGTCTTAGGTGTCGGCAAGGTTCGCAGCTCCAGCTCCTTTGACTCCATCATCATTTTTTTCATCGCAGCCACATTCTCCCATGGACTTCCTCCAAGCTCTTGTATGTAATCTCAGGCGTGCCTTCTAGCTTATCTGTTGGTTATGTCATGTGCAGCTATCTCCATGACAACAGAGGTAGCTTGGCTCTTGCATGGATGGCCATCATCATACGCAGAACCATCTTCTTCGAAATGAGCTCTAGCAAACTCGACAAGAGTGTCTCCTTGTTGTGCCAGCAAGGTCTACATTTTCTATTGGCTTACAAGTTGCATCTCCTAAAATCTGCTCACCATCACCTGTAATTGGTCGAGGCTGTCGAGCATCATCCTCTCTTTTTCTGTGGACAAGTTGAACATCTCCATCATTTCGTTTCTTCTGGTTTTTACATATTGTTCATTGATGCAGGAAGACAGCATCTTTGGCTTCAAGTTCAACAAATGAACTTCTCTGTCAGCAGATTGCACTGATACTATATGATCTGCATTTCCCAAGGGTTCTTGAGAACTGCACTCAACTCTGAAGAATATTTGGCATAAACAACGAAATTGAAGATCTAGAAAAGGCATGCCTTTGCAGATTTTACAACTAGGTAGGGTTATCTAAGTGTTATGCAAATGTTTAGAAAAAAGAATAAAAGGAACAAGAACAAAAAACACTCAGCTACAAGAAATCAGGACTACTTTTTAATAATAGAAAATTGCTGAAAAACTTTTAACCCCAGAAGTATCAGTCACAAAGAAGCTTAAGTTCTTAAGGTTTAAGGCAAAAGTAAAAGGTAACCAGGAACGCAAAACTATAATCTTAAACCCTAATATTTACAATGGGTTGTACGTGCTAAAAAACAAGAGCAGAAGTACAAATAAAAAAATATGGGCAACTGTTTTCAGCGCTAAATAATTATCCGTGTGGCCCATAGACATTACTCAATGCATCCTGTCAATCAACATGGTGCAATTCAAAGTTATGTGAGAAGTTTGTGCAGTCCGGGTGAAAACACTCGAGCAGACTATACTGTTGCTTCTCCCCAATCTCCTCATAGTAGGAGAATGAAATGGACGAGTTGCAAATAGCCTGTCCAACTCATCATAATGGCTACCCATGTGATTCCTTCATTCGAGAATGGGATCCTTACCCTTTCGGGAGGTCATGATGCTTCCATCTAGGAGCCTTCCCAATTTCATTATTTTCTCTTTTTTGACTCCTGGCTCTTGGTTGCTTTGACAAGTTTCTGACTGGACCTCAACTAGCGGGGCTAAAATGTATTGGGTGGGTCGCTTCTTGGCCGCTACATCTATACATGTATGCATGAGTTAAAGATTTCCTTCCAACTCACAAATTTCAATGGCCAAGGCTTCTTGGAAACTCGGTTGCTCTCCCGTATTTGAGCACCTGTCGGCTGACAAAATTTGGGCAGACTCGGTACCTAGAACCATGTCCAAGAAAACTTGTGCGAGTTGGGAACATTCCTTCAACTCACCCTCTACCAGCCATCCCTCAATGACTCGGCCATATACTTAACTGTCATTCATTCTTCTTGGGGCAGTTCCCCTTCCAGACAACTAGCTCCTCTAGTGCAATCAGATTTTTTCAAAGACATTGAATCTCCTACCAAGTAAACAGCCAGTTTCTCTGGCTACGAAGGCAGTGGAACTAACGCGTACGTGAGCATCCCCTCCAAAAGGCATGGCTCCTTCAAATTAAGCTTTCAGTTATTTGGAGTCATCAACAGAAGACTCAGCTCCTTTGAATTGTGTGCCAGTTTACTTAGTGGTGTTGGCCTTCTCGACTAAGGCTCTTTGACCAAACCTAGAGCATTGAATAAGAAGGTAATACAAGACACTTGGCTTGCTCTATAGGTAGATCCACTTTTGATCAAAATGGACAAAATCATGAGCGACGCCTCTAAGCCAATCAACGCACCTGATCCTCCTAGCTGATCCTTGGGCAGCTTTTGGCCAAAGAAATATGGCTTACCCCTGTAAGTCATTCAATCAGACAAATGCTCCGATGTGATCCTTGGATCAGTGGGACTACCTTCACCATGCACCTACGATTTCTAAATTTTAAGGGTTTGCACCAACTATTTCCATAATATACTAAATTTTAAATTCTCAAAATCCTAAACTTCTAACAACCAATGTTATGTTGCATGCAAGAAAGGCCTGAGCTAGCGTAACTCTACAAAAAGATGTTTCCCCCTATGATGAGTTTGCACAACTCTGCAAGAATCGGTTGCAATGGACGCACATGGGTGGAGCAACATTAACTTTGATAAATCAGAGAATGATTCTAAGTGTGCTACCCAAACTTCTCCCATGTCAATTTTGACAAGTTAGAGTTATAAATGTAGTATGAACCTGATTCGATTGAGTACAATGACAAGAAAATGCTGTTAGACAAGAATACACACAAAGAGCATACCATTCTAGTGGGAATAGAAAGTCAACATGACCATGCAACTACTCCTGTAGTAATCAGTGCATAGCTGAAAGCTTTTAAGCTAATCAAATCACATAGTGCCTTAAACCGACTCAATATGAATGTAAAGTCGCTGAGAGAGCTTTTGGCTTCTAAATAGAGTATATCATGAACCTTAAGAATCTTCAAGGTTAACATACATTGGATATCACACATGCGTGGAGCAATTATAAGCAAACAAGGACACATGTGTTGCCTTCATGGGTCAGGAAGAACACCACTTGAGCAATTGATTCAGTGTTTTGCTGGCAAAAACAATGATTTTAGGGGGCAGTATACACGTGAATATTAACTGTACGTGTATGGAAGAGTGTATAGTGTTTGTTATAAATTAGAGTGGCATGGTCAAATCAACAGCTTAAACTATCTATATTTTTCACATTTCAATAATGCATGTTACAAATATCTGTAAGATTGTATTGCCTATGTGTCATGATTGCACCATACATTGTTGTTTTGCCATGTTTATAATACAATCTTATATAAACTTTTTGCAAGAAGAAGTGGTGAACTTATATCTCTCATGCATAAGTATCATTGTTGTGTAGTGCCAATAACAATGGGCATGGGTGGTGTCGTAAGCTTACTTGGTAATTAATGGGTGATCTACTAATGCTCCATCCAGCGATGATATCAATGAATTTATGCAGTAACAACCAGTGATGATACTTATGCATATGAAAGATTTAACCGAGATACGCTACATCGTAGAGGTTCTTGTTGGTCATCCAGTTCATGCTTATAGATGCTTGCAATCCAACTCAAATATTCAAATCACTTAATGTTCTTGGTGAGGTAATGCTTCTCATGCCATCAGGAACTTTAAGCATTGCTGGGTAATTGGGACTCGTTGAGAGAGTTTGGAAGGGCATACTTATAATCAACTAGATGAGTTCTTCTAGCTTTCATTGAAAGTAGTGAGTTGGCTATTTAAGAACATTTTGCAGGCTTTATTAACTTTGCGGTGCTGTCTGAAGGAATAATTGAGATACACCATCCAATATATGGCAAGAAAAATTTTTATTGTTCTTTAAAGATGCTACAAGTGCTGTTGACAAGACATATAACCCTGCAATAGTTAGCACTGACATGAAGAACTAATATAGAAAAAGAAAATTTAGAATCTTAGAATACCATAACAATGGGAAAGATCGATAGAAAACATGAGTCTTATGATGGATCATTGAGGAAGGAGGGCTACGAGTTCCAAGGGAAAGTTTTTCCTTGCCGACTCTGACTATGCCATCATGGGGAAGTTTCTACTTAGGTATTGGAATTACTGATACCACTAAGTACACTTTGCATAAGGTAATGGAACAAACATCTAGGATAAGGTAATGGAACAAACATCTAGGATGAGAAAGTAGTGATTTCGTAATAGACATGTATGAAATAGTTTTCACTACCGATGCATGCAAACATTGTGTTTTCATGTGCAATAATTACATTGATAGATGTCATGATGATATTATGCACTTTAACATGAATCCATCAAAAAAGCAGCATGACAATGCTTTGAGCTCCATTCCACAAATAGATACCCCAAAGTTAGTAGCCTCTGAATCACAAAGAGACCAAGAAAATAAATTAAGAGGCATGATTAATTCATCAGTGTGGCAAACGAAACAAGTAAATAATTAGGTAGGGTATACATCACAATTGATGATCATATTCTGACATTTATGCATGACAAAAGCACTTTTACTGGTGACTTTTGTGAGTTATGCAAAAGATGTGATTACATAATCATTCATGGTTGTGTTTCATGTGTCTAACACTACATAGAAGGAGTGCCACGTGCAAGTGTTCAGACATGGTGGCTCATATTATAAATATGTTCAGTCCTATGATGAGAAAATTTGTTTGTTTGAGATTCATGATCTATTTGGTTGTGCAATTCTTGAGGAGGAACCAAAGAACTCCCCGCATTAGGTATCAACTATGGCATTCAGCTGTAAAGTTGATTTTCATTAGCTGTATGGTCTCATAGATACTTGGATCATCCTAACTATTGATGACAAACTAAGGATCTCAGTTTGTCTATTGTATGTGTATTGTTCTCATGATGAAATTTGGCATGTGAGCAATTATGTTTTAGCCGGTGATGTAGTTTATTTGATGTAGATCTATGAAATTTTTATAATAATTTTCGTATGTTAAAAAGAGATTGCACAATTAATTTTTTGTCTGCACTATTATAAATTTTAATTTATTTGTTGTAGAAAATGAGCAAAAATACAAATATTCTATTTATTTTTAAGATGAACTTATTAAATAAATATACCATCAAAAATAAACCTGATTTTAGCTTACCCTTATCAAAAGTATAATTAATTAATGAGTGAATACTTGCACCCTTACTTTCTTGAATTTCAAATTCTAACTATCCACACATCAAATAATTATTACAACAATCATTTCATAATAAAACTAAGAAAATCAATTAAGCAGTCGTCTTAATTTCATATACCATCTTAATTATTTTATCTTAAGCCTACCTTTCATTTCTTAGCAAAAAAATAGCTTATTTAGCTCGGTAAAGTTAGTGAGCTTAACTTGACTTACCAAGCCTAAGCCAAACTAAGCCTAAACCAAGCCTAAGCCAAACAACATCAAAAGATAAATTTTAAATATATCAAATATAATGGTAGTGTGAATTTTTTATAAATATGTTTGATTTCAGCAGGATGTCCGTAAATCTGTCATTCTTTCTTGTATGATTCATTGGCATGCCATCTTATCGTCATGTATTTGTTATCTTAAACCCCATCCCATGTATTTGTTTATTGGCGCACAACGAATTAGCTAATGCTGCCAATAAATTTCTTGAAAGCTGAAGAAGATGCAGTTTTTTCCATATCACTTATAGATTCATCTAAAATGGTTGATGATAAATTCGGAGATGTTCATGCCCAACGGTAATAGGCCAATTAGCTACTGAAAAAACCCTAGCATTGTCATTGTAGACGAGTACAAAGACCCATTTAACTCTTTTTTTCTTAAGGAAGATGAAAGAAAGCAAGCTTTAGGTGAATCGATACATCCAAAATAGAGGATATAGTAAATGTAAAATCTGAGCCTGGCCAGCATCTAAGAATATGAAATTTTAGCAGTGAATAATAAGTAGCAAACTAATGTTTCATATTAATGGATTCAAGCTCAGCATTTACCCATCCAAACAGGCTGTAAATGAGAAAAATAAAACAGAAGGTTTTCTATTCAGCCAACAAACGAGAGCAGCTTATAGCATAACTAGAGAATGCGAATAGAATGATTGAATTAGGAGCCGAATGGAAAGGAGTTTCCAAGTGATATGGAGAGATTTATTTACCTTAGGAAAGGAAATGGCGGAGAGTAGACTTCTTCTCAAGAGAGGACTCGCCATTCGCTTCGAGGGGTTCCTACTGTTAGAGATGTAGAACCGGACGAACGATTTAATGAGAAAAATGGGTGAAATATATGTACTATGCGCTAAACAAATAAATACTATTTGGTTATTCATATTATACCCTCCCAAAATGAGGACTATTGGAATAGATAATTTGCTAGTAAATTTTAGAAATTGTCACTTGAGAACATAAGGTTGCTTTGTCAAAAATATGTGTTGAACTTGAAATAGTTTCTTTGTAACAAGAACTCATACAAAATAGCAGTCCAACTCCACGTGCATTATACGTGTAAAGAGGATGGGATTTGCCACTAAATATATAGTGCCAAAGTTGTTGCACCATATGATGGTTATGAACGTATGAGGAAAACCAATCTCTTCAAGTAGATGAATAATTCAAAGGAGCTCATTGGTAATGTTTGCGGTAGCTTTGTACTCTGCTTACGTGCTGGATCGAGCAATAGTTGACTGCTTTTTGGAGGACAATGATGTAAGAGTAGAGCTTAGAAAATTGTAAAATATCCATATGTAAATTTGCAATCAATAGTTTAACTTTCCAGTTAGCACAAGTATTGGTTGTCATGTAATGATGACAAGCTGGCCGAATAAAGTAGCAATAATCAATGGTCCCCTTCAAGTATCGAAGTATGCGCTTGATGGTTTGTTAGTGTTCTGAAGTCGAATAGTGCATGTATTGGCAGATCTTGGTGATGTTAAAGGCGATGTCAAGGTGAGTAAGAAGAGGATACTATAGTGCACCGTCAACACTGCAAAGTATGGAGGCATCCGCGAAGGACAAAGGTGAGGTGGCATAGGAGTTGGGAAGGGCAGCCTTTAGATTGATGCAAGGTTTACAGCCTTCTATGTTTATTTGCTTGAGTAAGTTGGCAATATATTGAGCTTGTGAAAGATGTAAGGCAGTGGCAGTATGTGCAATAATCCAAGTTATTTATATGCTAATTAGAACTAAATTTGACAAAAAAATCAGGATCTCAAGTAATTTCAAAATTAGGACAAATCAAAAAAATTATTAGGTAGAGTATATTCTTATGATCGCATTGCTCAAATTTGTGAATAATTTGGATAACAGATACTCCTGAAATAATTTATAAATTTTAAAATTAAAAAAATTTAAAATATTATAAAAATTAAATACAAATTCAAATTTAGTGATTTTAGTGCATTTATATTAAGAATATTATAAAAAGGCTCCAAAAATTATTTTGACAAATTTGGAGCTCCGAATTGACTGTAATTAATTTTTAAATTTTAATATTTAAAAATTAATATAAAATAAAGGCTAACTCCAAATCGATAAATTTTGGTGCGGGTATGTTCATCTCATCAAAATACACCGTCGAATCAAGTTTCGTTAATTTTGGGAATCAAATAGTGAAAAGATGCACTAAATTTAAATTACATTTTTAAATAAATATATATATATATATATGATTTCCTAAATTATTATTATTATTATTTATTTTCATTAATAATAATAATAATTAATATTATTATTTACTCTTAATTTTTACAATTAACATTTTAATCATTTTCAATCAATTATTTTCAATTTTGCCATTTATTTTCTATCAATATTACTATTATTATTATTATATTATTATTATTATTATTATTACTATTTTCTGTAATTTTTACTTCTGTCATTTCAATTCAATCATTTTATTTATGATAATATTATTATTTTTTTTATTACATTTTTGTAATTTTAATTATGTTATTTTATTCTTGTCAATATTATTATTATTGTTATTACTATTATTATTATTTCTTTATTTTGCAATTTACATTTCTATTATTTTAATTATATCATATTATTTATGTCAATATTATTATCAGTATTATTATATAATAGTATTATTATTATTATAATTATTATTCTTGTTATCAATATTATTATTTCTATTTTCTACAATTTATATTCTTATCATTTCAATTAAGTCATTTTCATTTATATCAAATATTATTATTATTATTATTATTATTATTTCATTTATCTATTAGTATATAATATGTATATAGCTGAGAGAAAAAGAATGAGAAGCTAAGAAGATTCCGTGAGAGAATCGCAGTAGTAGAAAAAATTAGAGAAAAGTTAAAAGTTAATTTTTTTATAGAAAAAAAGTTGAACTAAAAAGAAATTTATTCCTCTTCCACTTTTTTTTCTCGATCTCTCCCTTTCTCAACACGAAAAAAAAGGTTCCTCTCCTGCGATGCACACCTGCCATCAACCGAGCCTTTCCTCTCCTGCGACACACAGCAGCTCGCTTTCTCTTTCATCGTGATCATGGCTTGTTGTGTCGTGTAATCCCCTTCTTCGATCTTCTTCTTCTACGGCTTAGGTTTTTCTTGGTTGGTGGTTGGCTTAAGTTTATTTCTTTTCTAATTTTCATCTCTGCTTTTCGTCTTCATTTGACAGCCGAACCTTTTCTTCAGTTCGATGACTTGGGACTCCAGCGCTTCCTCCTCCTCGAAGGAGAATCCTTAGCCTTTCTCAGGGTGACTTTTGTTCTGCAATGTGATTTTTGTTAAGCAATGCTTTTTAGTTTTATACATAATTTTTTTTTTTAAATTTATGCATATATTCTGAATTTTTAGTTTTTAATAAATTTTAATCCTTTCTTGATGCTGTTCATCTACGTATTGGCTTCGTCTTTAGCATTGAATTCCTATACTTTACTCAATTCTATCAATTTAATGCTATAATTCCTATACTTTACTCAATTTTATCAATTTAATGCTACATTAACATGACTTCTGAATAAATTAAAGATTTACTGATGTTGAGTACATTCAGTCTGTGAATCTTTCTGTTTTATATTTTCTTGCCTATGGTAATTTTTATCTATAGTATTATAATTGAGACTTAATATCTTATGATTTCATTGTTTTGATATATTCCTGTGTTGTTTAATCATGTATTTCATTAGCTACAACTCATCATTTGATACTGTCCTGCTATTCTTCATTAATTGTCGATTTATTTATGGGAGATGTTATGATGCTATCGATTAAATTGTATATGTTTGGTCATTTTTTAATCTTTTTTATTAAGACACGATAAATGTCATTAATAATTCTGGTTGATGTTGGGATACTCTGGATTTTATTTTTTTGGATTATTGAAATGTTATTCTTAAGTTACTATGAATGGATTGGTCATTCTATGGTGTTTTTACTGAAATATAATGCTTATATATTAACTAATACTAATGAAACTATTGAGATTGATATAACTGATATGATGGTGTTAATTCAGCTTGATATTGCTGTTGTGATCGCTTTAAAATTTGATACAATAAAAATGAACAAATAATCAAATCCTTTGATTAGTAGAAGATGTGATGTCATCCCATAATTAACCGAACAAACAAAAAATTGCAATGAAAGAAAAATTACAATTTAAGAGTTTATTAGCAGCTATAAACCAAATGAAATAAGAAATTTGTATTTCTTAATAAAAAAAATTAGATTTTTTTTAAATTTATATAAAAAAATTTATAGTTATTCTTTTGGAATAATCTTACACCTAAATTACTAAAAATAACATTACCTACAAATTTCATTTGAATGTTGCCATTGAATGTAAGAACCACACTTCTTTTACTAACTCAAGCATATTACAGACAGTCTCTCACTTTAATGCAATCCATTTGAACATGTGTATGGCTCAAAATAGACTTCATTCATACTTCTTCAACTTTCCAAATGCACAATCTAATACCAATTTTGTTATCAGCGTTTGGTATAGTCATTTGATGCAAGCAACAATCAAACAATAGCTAATTAGCAACTGATATGAAGTAGGCATATGAGCATGTTTTGTAATATAAGTTGATTGATTTTTCATATGATTGTGTTCATTGCCTATAACATGTTTTGTAATAGAAGTAGCTTCAAGCCTAGTGTTGTGTTCAAATGACTTTTTTGTTATCTATTGTATAAATTGGTTCAATGTTCGGCTTCATCATGTTCTCTTCTTTTGATCTAGCTTTTAATTGGAAGTATTTTTCTAATATGCCGTTGATGCTTTAAAAAGTTTGTTATATCTACAAGTTCAATTAAAATTAGTTTTAGTTTTGGAAGTATTTTTATTTACTTTTATCTTGCGACTCCCATTTTCTCATCTGGATTAGCTTTTATTTTCTTATAGAACTCTGTGATAATTTTTTCGCTACTCATCTTTCTCTCCAAATTTGTAGATTATTAAATCCTATTAGGTGAATCAATTTGTGAGATTTACATTCACACGATTTAAGCTAACAATGCTGATTTTAATGAAATATAAATCTCTTTAACCTTAAATCATGCTTAAATATCACAATGTCACCATCAAACTCAAAGATTCAAAGCCTAAACAAAGCAGAGTATTATTATAATAGCGCAATAGCACAACATCTGCCTCCTCATCCGCCATATAGGATGATGGGAAAAGTTGAGTTCCATGTATGTAAGTGAAAGAAACATCTCTTATTATAATTATTGCTTTTTGCTCTTTTTCATATATATAAATGCATCTATTGTGCTGAAATTGAAATGATTCAACACTTTTTTAATAAAAAATCAGCAATTTAGACTTCGTTAGAGGTACTATTCAAGCCTCTTTTTCCATATATTCTTTTTGCGAATAATTGCTTCTCCTTCGACGCCCCTTCCTCTCTCACTCTACTTATCGACATTCCTTCACATATGCCACTACTGCCGCACTCTTCCGTCTGATCTCTATTTTTGAGCCAACATTTGATGGCTTTGTGTAGTCATTTGTGGGGTGTAATATGATGGATGTAGTTAGCGATTTGTGTGCTTTAATATGTGATTGCAGTTTATTCTATGCGGCACCATCTAACAACTCTAATAAGGGATTTGTGGTTTTGATCTAATTGCTGGCTGATAATTTGTGTGTTTTAATATAAACTAAAAAATCTAAGATCTAAGGGAAAGAGCTTTTTCTATTTTTCTCAAGACCTCATTTAAAATATAAAATAACTACAAAAGTACAGAAAATGTACACATTGTTTGCAATATTTTTGAACATTAATTGGAATAATGCTTGCAATATGTGTAGATATGATTCCAATCACAATAAATTGTTATTATTCAAAAGCTCGTATACAACTTATTTGATTGCTTTGCATAGGATCAAGAGGAATGATGAATTGGTTTGTTGAAAAAGAACCACAAGATATGGATCAAAACTATAATATAGTCAGAACCATAAGAAGTAAATTATATATTGAGTTCTTTAGATTTGTGCTCTTTTCAAATTTGTGAACTTAAACATTAAATTTTTGAATGGTAATATTCCACATTATGTAGAATTGTCTGCAAAGTTTTTATTTTCTATCTTCTTAAGCTTATATCTCTCATCTCTAATGTGTTCTCTTCTCTTGACTTTTCAATAAATATTTTGCTGTGGATGTTAAGCAAGCATATAATTTTTATTAAATTGAAATTATTTTGAGTGCTGTTCTTAATAGCATTCATTCGATTTTAATGTGTCTTAAAAATTTTTATTAAGGTTTTATATGAAATCCACTTATATGGGGAGATTGTTACCCTTTTGATTTTAATGAGCGGTTCAGTGCCAATTTCAATTGAGTTGTATATATAGCGATATCAAGCTAGATGTGCTTTGCTATGAAGTGGAATGTAGTGATCTTTGTCAAATAAATAACACTTTGACTACTGCAAAAAGCAGCATTTACTTGGGATTTGATTAATTCTTCCAAAAAATCTTTGAGCAACAAAAATTTTAATTAGTTTGATATATTCAACTTCAACTAAAGCTCTTCCTTGGAGAGCAAATTTATTTTCCTTTTCGACTTCCACCCAATAATTTTTTTAAGGTGTCACTTCGCTTCGTCTTCTCTGTTTAATGCTTAAATGCAAAACATTACTCTCACATAAACTAAAATATATCATTTTCTACTTTTTTATTCTTCCTTTGTAATTAGATTTTAAATTTATTCAAACTTTATTATTCATGTGTATTTAAGATCATTGGCTATGTCTGTGTATTATAATGCAATTCATTTAACTTTTTTATTTTTTATTGTCATTTGCATGAATTATAATTGTCATTTGTAATTTTCCTTATAATACTCCTAATATATGCTGCCATTTTATTTTTAAATGTATATACGTTTGAAATTTGCTAGAATAAACAGAGTCGTTGTTCAATTATTTGTTAAAATTTATACTTAGTACAGATTATCTCTTGATACTTCCTAAAGCTTTGAAATTAATTGACCAAAATTCAATGAAGTTGTTTGATATAGTAGCTTTAATTTTTGATTAAGTGTTTTGATATTCATTAGTGCATGAATTTTAATTTATTTATTAAAGTGAATGAAATTTTTTATTAAAAAGCTAGAATTATAATGCCCAAGGTTTGATACTCTTTTAGTTTTTGACAAATTTAACCTTTAATAGTAGAATCATCTTATTAATTTAAATATTTTATATATAATCTTAATTTAAAATAAATATTAGGTATCTTAAATTTGTGACATCTTAAATTCATCTTGAAGAACATTATTAATTTAAAGATTTATCTATAATACTTGAACTCCTTAAATTCTTAATACAATGAAAGTGTAAACACCTTAAGCCCTCCTTGGAAATAACTACGGAGAGAGAATTCGACCACCACAGTAAACTCTAGCTGCCTATGTTCAACTGAGTGACGCATATGGGAGGCATTGGATCAGGGGTAGATGCCCCTTCTCTCATAAGACATTTGTTTTATTTATCAAATTAAAAATTATAGATTTATTTTACAAAGCCACAAATATTATTTGTTCTGTGTATGAAAGATTTTTTTATATTTGTCTTTATATGATTAAAGGACATTATTTTTTTTGCATTAATTTAACTTTAATTTTTATCATAATTATTTGCTATAGTATTTGAATATATTTATTTTGTATATTAAACAGGTTCATATTCACGGCATAATGATAGCAGAATCACATACATATTTTAATGTTTATAATATATTTCATTTGATAGCACACGTTAATAGAAAATTGTTACTTCATAGAATGAACAATGGACTGCAGTCGATTACATATATTAAAAAGAATATACAAAAGTGTTCACGACTGAATAGATATCTTATTATACAGTTAAGGAGAAAAAAACCAATAATGATAGATAGATATTTATGATCTAAAGAAATTAATATTAGTCTCTATGAAACATGCCATTCAATGTGATGCCAATGAAGTTTGTTATTCAATTCCTAATACAATTTGTGCTTATTGCTCTAATATTAATTGTGTAGCATGTAAGGTTAAAATAGTTATGAAAGATGTAATCCCAACTACATGTGTTGCACGAGTTTTAGAAGTTGGAGAATATAGTCGTCAACAAGGCATATCTTATTTTTAATTTGGAAATATTATATCAAATGCGACCCTTAGTAATATTGAAGTTGGAGAATGTAGTCGTAATAAATAGCTGCCTAATTTTGCATTCCATGATGATGAATCAAATGTCACTATTAGTAAAACCGTTATAGAATATGTAATCCCAAATACATGTGTTGCACGGGTTTTAGAAGTTGGAGAATGTAGTCATCAACATGACATATCTAACTTTGCATTTGGAAACATCAGATCAAATGCGACGCTTGGTACTATTAAAGTTGAAGAATGTAGTCAAAATAAATACTTGCCTAATTTTGCATTCCATAATGACGGATCAAAACGTGCAACTGTTTTTAGCAAAATTTTAAAAATTAAAAAGCCCAGAGTTCAGTGTCGATTTTGCTGTGCTAAGATGTGGTGCGAAGAAAAATGCAACGGATCTATATTTAATCTCACATTCAAATTATATTGTCGTGAAGGATTGATTGCATTACTATCATCACCACCATGCTCAATGGTTCTCGAAAGATTGTTGTTTGGTCACTTTGATATGCCATCTTCCAAGTTCAGAGATAACATAAGAATTTATAATTTAATGTTTGCTTTCACATCTATGAGTGGTAAGATTGATCATACTGTCACTGATGGGCGTGGTCTATTCTGTTTTCATATAAATAGTTCAAACTATCATATGATAGGCTCACTACTTTTGAATTATGGAGAAAAACCTAGATTTGCTCAGATGTACATATATGATACAAATCATGAGAACAAGAACAGATTACAATGCTTTCAAGATAATATGACACATTTAAATATGGATATAATAGAAATGATTAAGAGCATGCTTGATGAGATTAACCCATACGTTAGTATTTTTAGGTCAGCACATGATTTCTTAAGAAATAATGAAAATGTTGACCTAAAAATAAAAATTATTCGTTCAAGAAAAGAAAGACAATATATTAGACCAACATTTAATGAGGTTGCAGCATTGTTGATTGGAGATGATTCGCATGAAAGCAGGTGTCATTATATAATTTTATATCCTAAATGTGGACATTTGCAACGTATTTTTAAAATAGAACCATGCTATATACCTCTTCAATATATATTGTTATTTCTTTACGGTGAAGAAGGGTGGACAACAAACATCAAATATAATTCGTTGATCGGAAATATATATCAAGCAAAGTGTGTGACGATGAGAGAATTTTATTATTTTTGTATTCAATTTCGACCAGGATATGGAAACACTTTACTGTCTGCAGGTCGTCTGTTCCAACAATATATCATAGACTCATTTGCAGCAATACAAGAAAATAGATTGTGATTCAGAAGAAAAAATCAGCCAAAATTTCGTGCTGAGTTATACCAACGTCTAAAAGATGCAATTGATTCGGGTGAAAATGATGCAGCGAATATTAGAAGGAGATTTGTTCTCCCTTCTTCATTTTATGATGGCCCACGTCATATGTTTCAAAATTATCATGATGCAATAGCTATTTTTTGGTATATGGGCCCTCCGGATCTTTTCATTACTTTTACTTGCAATCCCAATTGGAGTGAAATTCAAGATGCTTTGCTTCAAATTCCTGGCCAAAAGGTTGAGGATCGACTTGATATTGTAGCTAGAATATTTAATATTAAAAAAAATAGTTTTTGAAAGATGTGCAACAAATATTTGGAAAAGTTATTGCTGGAACTAACTTTTTTAATTCTCAAATATATAATGTTTTGCATATAAATTTTAATTAATATTTAATATAATTTATTTTTTACAAATTTGCATGTTGTAGAATTTCTAAAATGTGGTCTCCCGCATATACATCTTTTGATAACTATTGCAAAAGAGTATAAATGTAAGATTACAGAGAGATTGATTCTTTAATTATGACTGAGTCATCAGATAAGACATCAAAATCATACTTATATAAATTAGTTCTTACTTACATGATTCATGGTTCTTACTGTATAAACTCTAACTCTCCCTGCATTGTGGATGGCAAATGTACAAAGAGGTATCCTAAAAAATTTATTTTTTCAACAACATATGATCAAAATAGTTTTGTTACATACAAACGAAAGGATAATGGGAAAACAGCTTTAAAAAATGGACAAAATATTGATAATTGTTAGGTGATTCCGTATAATCGTGATCTTTTGTTAAGATATAAAGCTCATATAAATGTTGAAATTGTGGTAAGATCCAAAATTATTAAGTATTTTTATAAATATATTAACAAAGGCCCTGACAGAATGACAATTTTATTACAAAATTCAAATGCTGGAAATGGTGGCAACTTGTGGCGGCCCTGCCCCGTTGTGGTCCTGTTAACCTTAAGTTAACATGATTACGGTGGAGGGGTCACCAAATGACAAAGTTCTCACTTAAAATTGAATTAGACACGTGTTCTAATTCAACTTAAATAAGAACTTTGCCATTCATTCTATAAGAATTATCACTAAATGACTATACAAGAATTCAGAGTGCGGAAGCATAAAAATATAACATCCATCCAATACAGTATAAATACAACAATACAGAATAAGTAAAGTGCTGAAAGAGAAATATAAACCTGTATTATTACAATAATTTAATAAGTTTAAAAGAACTAAAAGGACTCTCAATCTCATTGAAAGAAAAAAAACTAAAGCTATATATCTTCAAGAATGGGTTCCTCTTCCAATGGTAAGCTCTCCACTGGATCTGCTGCTCCAATAAACTCAAGCCTACCATTATCAGTTTCATAATGGTAGGGCCCCAGCCAACAAAAGAAAAACTGATTAGACAATATGTCTAAGTACATTTTAGGGCAAACAATTTTATTAAGTTACTTGAATATCACTATCAACCAGAAACTGAAACAAATAGGTGCAG
This sequence comes from Gastrodia elata, assembly GCA_016760335.1. NCBI lineage: Eukaryota > Viridiplantae > Streptophyta > Magnoliopsida > Asparagales > Orchidaceae > Gastrodia > Gastrodia elata. The sequence goes on from CM028673.1 coordinate 1,722,500, forward strand.
AAAAGCGTACAAAAAGAGCAGTATAAAGTTATAAACAAATAGTTTATAATTAAAGCAACTAGGAAGTAATCCATACCTCCTCCAAGCAACTACAACAAAGACAGGTAAGCAAAAGACTAAACAAAACTATAAGAAAAGTACAACCTAAACATGTTTATGATCAAATAGAATATGCTAGGTGACATACATGATTTGAACAGTATAAAACTGAAAACAACTAACATCCTAGGTGAGCATAAGAAAACAGTAAGTAAAACTAGCATCCTATATATATATAACACGTGCAAGAAAGCTGTAAGTAAAACAATACTACAATGCAGAATATATAAGTAAAACAGTAACTAAAAATGAAAATTGCAGTGACCATATAAGTCACTCAAACTGAAAACATACTCAGCAAATCTTAGCCTGATGAGCTTAAGAAACTCTGAACTGAACATCACTGAAAACTCTTAGCCTGATGAGCTAAGACAAAACTGAATGTAAGTGTACTTGAATTAGTATATTCATATCAGAATCCTGACTCTATAGTCAGTAGGGCGAGAGTCTATCCATCCTATCACTCGGACTAGGCATGGCCAATAGACTGTCGGACATTAAACCCTCGAAAGATTGCCGACCCCGAACGAGTTGATCGAAGAGGTATACTAATCAAGCTACACCTTACAAACCACTTGTGAAACGAAAACATAATGCTGCTTATGAATGTTCCAAAATAACATAAGATATTTATCAAATATCTTAAGTACATAATATATGTTCAAGGTATAAGGCTCAAAATCAAGAAATATGAAGCATCAAAATCAAAATGAGCAAGAAACCCTATCTAAAACACAGGTGATATCCGCTATTATCTACTTTATTTGTTCTATCTACTCTAAGTTACAATAAGTTTCAGAATCATCAATTCTTACGCATTCTGTAACTTAGAATCACGAATCTTACTAGTTGAAGATAATTAGGACTGGCCAAGTCCTAATTATAACTTAATCAAAAGACGATTATTTGGTTAAAATGAATAAATCATCGACCTAATTTTGTAATTTAATTTACCCCAACCTCATCTTGATTAGCCAAATCAAGATGAAAAGATTAAGAATTAGACTCCAGATGATGGGGCTTAATTACTTAATCTAAAGGTATAATCTAAGGGTCTAAGTTTAGAACATAAATCTCACAGATTAAGTTAAGGTAAGTCCTAATGATAAATCAATTCATTAAGATAGATCTCTATTCTTAATTCTAGAGTTTAAAGATCAAATAATCATTTAATAAACTAAGAAAATCTATAAACTAGAAAACTCAATGTTTCACCTATTGAGTAACCTAATTTACTCAATAAATGAATTCTAACTTAAGATCTATCCCTAATCTTAAGAATCAAGGCTCTTAATTACTAAGAGTATCTCTCAAAACACACATCCTAACTAATATTATAAGACCTAAGGTGTGATCTAAGAGTGATTAAGGAAAGAAGAACACTCAAATTTACTTGGGAATTTTCTTAAGGAGCAAATTTTGAGATTCTAAACAAATTCTAATTTAGACTTGAATTTGATTAATTTTAGTTCTAAATCATTATATTTACTGATTTTAGCGATTAGAAACTGAATTTATGGCTTTTAAAGGCTAAACCCTAAATTTGGGCAAAATGACCATTTTGCCCCTACTTAAGGGTTCAAAAGATCAAATTTTGATCTAGGGCTTTAATTCTGAAATTTTATTTTGGATTATGTTTCTTATTATTTAATATAAGATTATACAGCAATTAAATTAATTTTGGGTTCTTATTAAGCCATATGAGATCAAATTAGTGAATTTGACTCATAAGGGCAAATTAGTAATTTGACTAAGTGAAAGTTAAATTTTCTTTCAGATTATTGTTCTTTATTGTCTAAGATTTCTATAGAACCTAAATTTGCTAAATTTTGATAAGTATTGACCAAGTTATGGTCAATACAAGATCTAGAGTTAAAAGGGGATTAAGGAATTCTTAATTATGGGTCAAAAATCCTAACTTTGTCAATTAGTGTCCAAATTGAGTAAAATTAGTGGCTATGGTTTACAAATAGTCCACTGATTATAATGACATGTGGTAGGCTCAATTTGGATCTAATTTGACTAAGTTATGACTTAATTAGGGTTTAGGGTGATTAGTGAATGATTAGTAAAATTAATCACTCAAACACTAATCCAATTTTGCAGATGGATTTTAAATGACTTTATGAGTCCTCTGAAACTTAAATCACTCAATTTGGATTACTAGATTTGCTAATATTCACTAATCAAGTTTTGGAGTAATTAAGAGTGATTAGCAAATCTAGCCATTGGATCTAAAATATTTTTACATATTACTGTTAATTAGGTTTTTTTGATCTAGATTGATATTTAGATCATTAAATTTGGAGCTCAATTGACCAAGTTATGGTCAATTGAAGTTCTAGGTCTAATTAGTGTAATTAGGGTTAGGTTCTAAATATTATTAGTCAAATACTAATCCAAACAGCAAAGCAAATATTTTCAAATTAATCCTTAAGATTTTGTGAGTATTTTGAGACCCATATAAAGTGTGTTTGGATTAAAAGTTGCAAAGTTGCTGCTAAATGAAATTTTATAACCTATTTTGAATTATTTAATACCCCATAAATTTTACTATGTGAAATTTTACTCCAAATGAAATTTTGATGGTTCCAAATAAATTTCTTGAATTTTTTTCTGACTTCAGCGGTATATAATTTTGCTGTAATTGAATTTATATTTTGTAAGATACAATTACCTAAAGTTTGGATATTTATATAATTAATTTCATATATATATATATATATATATATATATATATATATATATATATATATATATATATATATAATAAACTAGAATTGATACTTTGATCAAATTAAATTATTAATCATAGTTTTAGGGTATTATTACATTTAATCTAATTAATTCCTTATAAAAAAAATGGTCAGTTCTTAAATTATAATTAATGCTTTGAATCATAATATATTGGTTAATTTTACAATACCATGTCCAATTTCTAAGATTCCACTCAATTTAAGCTCAATTTAATTATCATTTAATTTAGAGGGTCCATGAATTATTTATTTACATATACCTTATTTATTCAATGTGAAAAATCTTATTACACTAATCCTAATGAATACTTAAAGTTTCCATAAAAATTTATATAACACCTGATTCATACTCAAAGAATTTGTAATGGAAATTGATATAGAAGATATATATATTATGATTAATATGCCAAAATAATTTATTTAAAATTTTTGAACTCATATTATTATTCCTGTTGTTATTTTGATTTATTTGATATGTTATTTGGTTATGATTGGATAAACATTCTTATTTTCATGAATCTTTAAAGTCTAAAGTTTAATTTAAATTAAACTATGTTAATTATTATATCCTAAAGCATAACACTATTCTCCTTCACACGGCTGAGTCACGCACAGTCATGCTTGTGGGCCGGAACTGAAGATACGAGGGTCGGACTCTCGACCCGCCCACTACTGTAGCAGTCCCCGACGAATGCAAGCCGAAACCCTAATCGCTAGGGTTCCATGAGGCGCTCAGCAAGAAGATGAAATTGGATTTCTAGATCTAGAATATCGAATGGAAATCATGGATTAATAATGCATAATCAATCAACGACTGCATCCAATATATAATAACAATCATAGCAAAAACATTTGATATTGAATAAAGAAAACATCCCAAATTAAAATCGGGTTTATCTGATCTCAGTCGCAAAATTTGATTTCTTCAAAATTGATATGGCGCTTTGAAGTCGCCGAGGGGAGGTGAGGAGTACCTTTGGTCGTCGAAGAGAATCTAGGGCTCGCTTGGGATGAAGTTTTTAGTTGCTCAATCCACTATATACGAAGATAAGTTGCGAATTTGAGATTAAAGATTCAGCACATTGATAAGGGAAGATCCTAATGCGGTGGATGGCACCCGATTCATACGAAGGGACGACGCGTGGGCGAGCGAGAGCTCAGCACAACACGCGCTGAGTAATGGAGAAGGTAGCTTCTGAGCCGTCTGATCTCACTCTGAGATCAGATTTAGACGGCTCAGATTTGATGCTGCTCGGCTAATAGCACGCAATGACGTGAGGGAAAGGAAATGGCTTAATAATTAATTTAACTTATGATGTTAATTTAATTTAATTAATAACATTATTAAATTATTTATATTAATTTACTCATTACAACTTTTAATGAATAAATTGCATTAAAAAATTTTCCAATAATTCACTCCTAGCTAATTGAGGGTCTCTGAACGCAATGGCATAATCAGATTTTTGATTTGATAAATATTTAATTATCTGATTTTTCAGGATATTTAAATAATATTAAAATATTTGACAAAAATCCAACGACTTCCAAATGCCTCCAAAATTTTACCCCTTGCTAATTTGGGTGTTCTGAATGCAATGGCGAAGTCAGATTTTCCATTTGATGTCTATATAAAAAGTCATTTTTCTAGGGTTTGGAATTTTCCAGAGTTCTTGATTTGATTTTGTTGACTTCAGATTTGACTTAGGTTTCAGAGGCGAGTTCTAAATTACTTAATTAGTGACTTAGAACCCTAATTAAGACTTAGATTAGTCTTAATTGAGCCAAGTAACAACCTGGGTTGTTACACAACTTCCCTTCAAATAATAGAAATTATGATGAGATCAAATAATATCTTGATTGTCGATATATCTCACCAATAGAAGCGTGCTGGTGAATATTCGCATTTAAACTCCATGCTCAATATCCGTCTATTGAATGTTTATCATACCATCTTGAGGATGAACAGATTGTTATATTTAATAATAATAATATTTTGGAAGATATTATCTTTAGATATAATATTGAGAAAACAAAACTTCTGCAATGGTTTGTTGCTAATCAAAGGTATCAAAATGCTCATAATTTTACTTATGTTGAGTTTCCGTTATACTGGGTTTGGAATAATGCATTAAAAAAATGGTTACGTAGGAAGTCTAAATGCAAAATAGGTCATCTGTATCACGCACATCCTGGTTCTGGTGAGAGATTTTATCTCTGCATGCTTTTGCATATTGTTAAAGGTGCTCAATATTTTGATGATTTAAAATAGGTCAATGGTGTTATACACTCAACTTTCCGAGCAATGTGTCCTGCGCTGGGGCTAATTGGTGAGGATACCGAATGAGATGATGCTTTAACTGAAGTGCCAACATGGGCAACTGCTACTCAATTAAGAAATATGTTTGCAACTATTCTTATGTATTGCGAGGTTAACAATCCTGTTGAATTATGGTATAAATACTCTGACAAATTAGTTGAAGATATAGATTTTTTCATTCATAGATATTCTTTATATGCTAATTCTACTATTATTGATTCAGATTAATAAAATTATGCACTATAACAAATTAAAAGAATTTTAAATAGCAATGGAAAGTCACTTTGTAATTTTAACTCAATACCTTTACCTAGCCTTCATGGCTCTGTGAATTTCCATAATCAGCTTATTTTAAAGAAATTCGATTATGACGCCAATTTATCGTATGACAAATTTCAAAATTACCATCAACGATTGAATTCAGAACAACTCTATATTTATGAAGCTATCATTGAATCATGCATCTCAAACAAAGGTGGGTTATTCTTTGTATATGACAGTGGTCGAACAGGAAAGACATTTCTTTGGAAAACAATTATAGCTAAGATGCGATCTGAGAGAAATATTGTTATAACAGTTGCATCATCTGAGATTACAGCATTGCTATTACCCGGTGGCCGTACAGCACATTCAAGGTTTAAAATTCTTTTATCTCTCACAGAATTATCAATATGTGCTATTTCACAATAATCTGAGATTTCAGAGCTACTACATATTGCTGATTTAATAATATGGGATGAAGCATCTATGATGCATTGTTTTGCTTTTAAAGCATTAGATCGTACTTTGAGAGATCTAATGAAATTTAAAATACATAATTCTGAAAATAGAGTATTTGGTGGAAAAACTTTGGCTATCGGTGGAGATTTTAGATAAATTCTCCCAGTTATAAGAAAAAGAACTCGAGAAGATATTATTGCTGCAAGATTACAAATATCTTATATTTGGAAATTTTGTAAATTATATGAGCTCCGAATAAATATGCATTTGCATAAAAATGTTGATATCGAATCTTTGGAATTATTACTGACACATCAATTTATTGATTGGCTGTTAAATATTGGTGAATGCAAAATTGGTGGAGATGTTTTTGAAGATCCTTCATTAAGTAATTGGATGATTCTACCTAATGATCTTTTAATTCTTAATATAAATGACCCTCTTAAATTTTTGATACAGTTTGTTTATCCATATCTCAATGATTTTTATTATACTCACGCCTATTTGCAATCACATTGTATCCTCGCTCCTACAAATGATGATGTTGACCTAATCAATCACATGATCCTTGATCAGTTACCAGGAAAATTAATAAATCTTTATAGTGCCGACCATATTTCATACGAAGATAGAATAACAATTGAAGTTTTTGGGTACGATCACGAGTTAATACATAGCATTAAGTTTAGTGGTTTAGCAGATCATTGCATTCAATTGAAAGTTGGGGTCCCTGTAATCCTATTGCATAATTTGAATCAAGCAATATGTTTATGTAATAGTACACGCCTCATCATTGAAAAGATTGAGATCAAGGTTCTTCAAGCAAAAATTCTAACAAGAACAAATATTTGTCAGACAATTACTATACCTAGAATTTCAATGACATCGCAGAACCATGATTTTCCATTTCAGCTATATTCATCGTCAATTTCTAGTCAATGTTGCATTTGCTATAACAATAAATAAAAGCCAAGGTCAGACACTGAGTACTGTTAGAATATTTTTGCCAAAACTAATTTTTACGCATAGTCAACTTTATGTTGCATTTTCTCGAGTGACAAATTGAAATGGATTGCGAATATTATGTCTTGATAAATTTGGTCACCCAATTAAGTATACAAAAATATTATGTACGAAGAAATATTCAATAACATAACTCCTGTTGTAAGTAAATTAAATTTTTAAAGCATTTTATTAAATTAATTTTTTAACATATTTAGATATACAAATTTCTTTTTTTAAGTTTGCTCACTACATATATTTGTGATTTGTTTTCAAGCTATTGATAGCTAATAACAAACTAATTTTTTGTAACAGTCCAAGCTCTTAAGCACCAAGATACTGTCCCCTTTGGCCTGAAAGGCTTCACAGTTTTACTCACAGAAGATAACTTCCCAGTAGGTCACCCATCTTGAGAGTGCTCCAACATGAGCATGCTTAACTTTGGAGTTCTTATCAGGAACTCTACTGTTATCTGAAAAGGCGCCTCGATGTTTAAGAGTTTCACTTATTACTACTTAAGTGGGTCTTTACAATCTCCCAAACTTAAGTAACTGACGTCCTCATCAGTATCCACACACAGATCTAAGAACCATCCATTGGGTAGATAAGAATAGAGGTGACCCCTACAGGCACAAGAGGTACCCATAATCATATAGTATCTTAACTATAATGGGTTCAAGAGGCTACTCACATGAAGTGGTACTTTGCCCTATATGACACTTAGCTCCTATCTGACACCCTATAGCCTTCTCTGATACCATTTGTAACAGCCCAAGCTCTCAAGCACCAAGGTATTGTCCACTTTGGCCTGAAAGGCATCACAGTTTTACCCACAGAAGATAACTTCTCAGCAGGTCACCCATCCTGAGAGTGCTCTCACATGAGCACGCTTAACTTTGGAGTTGTTATCAGGAACTCTACTGTTATCTGAAAAGGCGCATCGATGTTTAATAGTTTCACTTATTACTACTTAAGTGGGTCTTTACATTTGTTCTCTCTATTATCAACTAAATTTACTAAGGTATATAGTTTTTATATTTATTCTTTATTAAAAATATATTTATAAAGTTCTCATTCATGGTAATATATTTTTTTTGTAATGATAGTACACAATTTCTTAACTTTAAAAGAGAAATTTTATGATTTTTCACCATTGCCTTAGCACTTCCTCATCCAGAAGTGCCAATTAATAGTATTATTTTATTATATTGAAATTCAAAGTAGTAATATTATTTTTCTTTTTATGTATTGTCACTCCGCACATTGTGCATGCATCAACACACATCAGCATTCATTTCAAATTTTACATAGATTGACAGGTGAGATTGCAAATATTAAATGATATCAAATATTAAAATTTGTTTTTAATACTTATGCAATAAATATCATAAAGTCAAGTAAGATAAGTTTGCATATATTTTCTGATCTTTTGATACATTTTTTTGTTTTTATTTTCATTGCTTTAGATTGCTGGTGCGGTTTATTAAAGATGCTATAAAGTGACAATCTCAATTTTTTAAACTGATGTTAAAGCTGTAAAGTGACAATCTAAAGCAGCGATGATTACTGGAAGGACACTTGAATCTTGGATGCTGTGAAATGTCAATGCCAATGGCAGCTTTAGATTGACCTCTTAGTTGTTGTCATCAGCAAAACATGTGTTCTGTTAAACTTTGTCGGTAAAGCAATAATACGGTATTCCAATTTTGCATAGATTAACATTTTTATTTATAATCTATCTTTATATAGAATTAGTTATTAGTAAAATATATATTGAGTTGAGCATTATTTATATAATCAGACTCAACATAACCTAAATTCTCATACAAAACTTGACAACATAATAATCGATCAACGAATCAAATGAATGCAAGCTTTTGTTATTTTACACTCTGTGGCTGTGTTCTTCTAAATTATTGTTAAGATTAGTCTAAATAATTTTTTATTTCTAAATAATCTTCGGTCCAAATTTTTTTTTAAACATATTACTCTAACTAAATTTTGCATTCAAATCGTCCGGGTTTGAAAGCCATCCGTATGAATAAGATAGGGAAGTCGCAAAAGCTTTGAGTTAATGTTTGACTTAAAATAGCTTACTTAATATTCTTTTTGTGTTTTCTTACTTTTTCTTTCTCATGATAATTATAATATTTTATACATTGAGAATCACTATTTTTTCATTCGTTATCTTAATCCTTATAGTTTGTCTTATGATTTATATTTTAACATCCTCTTTAGTAAATCTAATCTTTGTTTTATCTGTGAATGATCTTTATTAAAAAGGTTGATTATTGTATAAAAATTCTTTAAATATAATTTTTTTTTCTTCTTAAAATTCTCAATAGAAGTTTGCTTTCGCAGAGGCTTTCGTTTGTAAATAACGATCTCTCATTCAAAGTCCATTCATCTCAAAAATGACTTTATTTCTTCTTCTTCTTCTTCCTTTCGCTTGAGGAAGGGAAGCAGTGAGCAAAGCGATGCCGTTGGTGTAGCATTCATTGGCGTGGATATAGGTATGTACTCATTTGTGACATTTGCTACTATTTTTTTAAAGTGGATGAGGATAATGATATATTATTTTCTGTTACATTTATTGTTGATACTCGCTTTTAAGAAAAAAGTTTAATATTAGTATTATTTTCATATTTTCCCAAATTGTTAGATTAAGTTTGTCTTATTAATTTATTACATTAAAATTTTACTTTTCATTATGTCTTTTATATTGTTTATAGGATGCTGAAAAAAAAGAATTTTTTTAATTTGGAAGTTAAGAAAAGAAAGATGTTAAAATGATTTATATAATTCATCTGCAACAACATAAGAAATATACTATTTTATGCTTAATGAGAATATCTAATTTAATATTCTTTTATATAATTTCAATTTAATTATAATGTCAACTTTATTTAATCCATGAAGTATTAATATATGACAACAATTTAGACTTTTCTTTTCTGTTCCCAAACCTTGAGAAGAAATGTAGTCTCAAGCTTTAATTATCTTCTTAACTTTTTTGTGCATTTTTTTACTGTAAGTACAATTTAATTTTGAAGAATTACATCCCCAAATTATAAGTCTTTTATGATATTATATTCTGTATTTTATTTTTTTTAATTGTGTTGTCGCCCTGCACAATGTGCGAGTTTCATGCTTGTTATAATATATGAGAAAGAGAACGAGAAATAGAGAGGAGAGATTATAATTTTACATATGAAGATAGAGAGAGAAATAGAGAGAGAGAGAGAGAAAGAGAGGTAAAAGTGAAAAAAATAAGAGAATTTTGTGTAAGAAAAAAATAGAGAAAGATAATAAAAAAGAGAAAAAAAAAAGAAAGAGAAAGAAAGATGAGAGAGTGATAGAGAGAAAAATAAAAGAATAAAAGAAAAAGATAATGAAAAAGAGAGAGAGAGAAAAAAAATATTATTTTGTTTTCATATTATCTTTATTTTATGATAATGAATATCTTATTGTAGTTTTATTTTATTAAATTTTACAAATGATAAATTTATCACTATTAATAAGAATAACTATTAATTTTCGAGTAATTACTTATTAAATATAAAATTGTGCATATATACCTAATTTCTTACTTTTAACACATATATTAAAAAGTACTATGAAAAGGTCTAAAAGGAAGGCTTAGTAAATTGGAGAAGTAAATAAGATGCTTGTTAGATGTTCATGTTAATTTAGATAGTATAATACTTAAAGTTATTTCAGATTTATTAATCATTAAGTTTTAATGTGTAGATCTAAAACTTTGAAATAATAAAGCTTTAAATCAATATAAAGGAGAGTTAGTAAGCCTTTAGGATTAATTAGACTATAAATAACAAGGATTAAATATTACGTAAGGAACTTAGATCATTCAAACATTTATAATGAGAATTGTAAGCATTTACTACTAATCACATCACAATACTAAATATAAATATGAATAATCAAAGTGCAGAAGTGTGACGATCCATGTCGTCATTAAATAGAATTACTGCTAAAAAAAAAACTCAGCAACTATAGTTTCCTATATCACACTGAGCATTTTAATTAGGAGTAGACCCAATTTGGATTCCATCTGGTCAAGTTATGACCTATTTAGGGTTAGGGATATTTTGGGCAACTTATGGTTTTTAGGATTCAAAACTTAAATATTATTGTAGTTTACTGTTGGCACTAAAATTTTAAGCTAGGTATCACTTTACATTTCTTGATTTGGAGTTCAAATAACCAAGTTATGGTTAATTGAAGATGAAGGGCATTTTGGTCATTTTGGGAGAGAGTCCAAAATGTAACTTTACAAACTAAGCTTCAAATAAGAAAACTAATACTATCACACTGGTGGGGCTGTTCTCATGAGTATTTTAAGACCCACATTACCCATATTTGGGTAACTAAGTAAAAAGTTATGGGGGTTTGTTTAATACCTAAAATATCACTAGGTTAAATAATCCCCGAATCGAATTTTTGAATTTCGCCATTTGATTCATTTTATTTTTCTGAGTAAAATGAGACCTATATTCGATATGTTTGGATCAATATATTCAAAGTTATGATATCCTAAAATTTTAATTTAATTAATTAAATTAATTAATTAATTAAATATAATATTTCTATTCCCAAAAAAATTTAAAATTATTTTTATACCTCAAAATTTAATTTTGATCGAAAATTTAGGTCCGGAACGTCAAAATTAGTTATGAGGGAAATTTTCAGATTTTTCGGAGCTCAAATGGACGAAAAATGCGCACAATACATTTGAAATTAAATTTTTCATAAAGTTTTTAATTAAATTTGTATTTTTTGGAATTTAAAAATTCATTAATTAAAAATGACGAGAAATCCGCTATCCGGGTCCGAACAACGGACACCGGATCGGACCAATCAGCATCGTCGGATCGCGCAGAACCAGCAGGATCGTGCCACGTGGTGAAACACATAAACACCATGTGCCCCGTGGTGCCACGTGGCAAAATGTCTAAAGCTCGGGTGCCACGTGGCAGCACGAGGAGCTCGGGTGCCATCATCAGGTGCCATGTGGCAGCTCCCTGTTGCGCCGTGCAACTGCAGTGCCACGAGGCAGATACGTGGCGATCTATTATTGCGTCGCGTCACAGCGTGCCACGTGGCAGCACCCCGATGTGCTGCACAACCGCGGATGCCATGTGGCAGCCACATGACGATCTATTATTGCGCCGCATCACCCGCGGGTGCCACGTGGCAAACACGTGGCAGACACGTGGCATATTCTCAGAACCGTTATGCCATGTGTCGATTCCTGATTGCACCACAAACTAGGGATGCCACGTGGCAGCTTCATGACGTGTCTGGCCCATGTGGCAACACGTGGCAGCACCGACACACAGATGATTGCCACATGTCATGTCAGGATTTGGTGGTGGGGCGGTGACAGAGCCTACGAGGGGGGTGCCACCGCCTATTTAAAGGTCTCAGTGAGCCCGAGGGGAGGCAACCATCGGATCGTCGGAAGATCGTCGGAGTTTGCCGAAAAAAGCTCCCGAAGTTCGCCGAAGGCGGGAGGTTCGCGTCAGGTACGTCAGAGAAGATGAACAGCAACTGCCACATGACAGCCACGTGGCAGTTCGGAGGTCCATAGTGCCACATGGCAGCCAAGCAGTCTCTGTCTGTACACGTGGCAGCCACGTGACACCAGATGGCACGTGGCAAATTTCTATGTGCCCGCAGCCACATGTCAGCCACGTGGTCGCCACATGGCACCCATCATCCACCGTTAACGGAAAGGGAATATTCCCTTTTCCTCAGCTACAGTACCGTTAGCGTTAACGTTAACAGTAACTTAACGGAAACCTTTAATGGTAACGGAATATTCCGTCAACCTCAAAAATAGTAAAAATTCAGAAAATTTTAAAAATTTAAAGATTCATATCTTTCAAAATAGGAGTCCAGATATAATAAAATTATATATCAAAATGATCAGAAAAATTCAAGGATTCTGAAAATATTATCAGATTTTTGATTTTGATATCAAAATTTTAAAAAGTTATTTTGCCTCATAAAGCGTGCCATTTTCAGATTTTGACGAAAATACCATCGTTGTGCTCGTAATCACCTATATAACCTAATAAAATAAAACTTGCACACCCGCTAAAATGATTAATCAATTAGTCACTAACTAGATTAAGTACTAAATATGCAGGTAGCTTGAAGATCACACAAGAAAGATACTGGATATTTTCTTACATTTATTTCTTACTTACTTTTTTTTAAAATGTTTTTGCACCGCTTTGAGCCTTATATTCAGTTTTACTTTCCTTTTTAAGTTATCCATTACTATCGCTTTAAATACTAAATGAAATATATTGAGAATGCATGCATTATTTTGGGTTCTTGAAACGGTGGCTTGGGTGGGAATTATGGCGGGGCTAGCAAAGAGGGGAGATAAGGGAGCATGCTGTAGCCTATGGGGGAGCACAGTACGGTATACTATTATGATATAAACTAACATTCTGTCTAATTTCAAGGTTCTGTATTTGCCCAACTTGACAAATTATTTATGGTTATGCTTACTGATGCGAGATATATCATATTATGCTAATTCATGTGACATATTGAGATAAAATTTAGCACTTCTCTATTTTTTTTTATGAACCTAACAATTTGCTTTGCAGGATAAAATCTCTGCATATTTTCCTGTATTTATCCATTTATTGCTTACCGCTAACACTTTTATAAATGTTTGCTGATATCTTGTACTTAGTCTATGGGATTAACCAGCATTCCAACGTCCGCACTTTTATGTGCCAGGTCAGGAGCTAGTAGAGATCGAGGTAGCTGAGAAGTGAGGAGGATCAGCTCAGCATATCTCACTTATTTTCTTTTTTCTTTATGCTGTTGTAATAAATTAAACTATGTGATGTAATCTTATTTTAATTGAATGGATGATCTTATTTCTGCTTACTTGCTATACTACTTAAACTGCTCAATCGGATTCTTCGACGGGGAACCTCATGCGGGGCTGATCCTCTGATATCAATCCGGCATGAGGAGGGTCCCCACAGGAAGTGTGGTGCCTCACCCCTTAATTCATAAGATTAAGCTTAGGGGTGGTGTGTCACTTTGGCAAATCTCCCACTTAACATTGGATTAGGTCTAATCCATAATCCACTAGTAAGTGAGAGATAAGCCAATGCATATATATATATATATATATATATATATATATATATATATATATACTATATTATAATCACAAAATACATACAAAATTAGAGTGCGAAAACAAAGTAAAATAAACATGCATCCAATTTACCACAATACATTTAAGTAAAGAAAATAAATCAAGTAGCTCATAATAAATAATACAGCCAAAACACACTGTCACATAGCACTTGAATTATTACAACATTAAATAAGTTTAAATGAATTAGAAGGAAAACACTCATCCTCACAATAACAGTAAGATTAAATAGCTTCAGCTCCTTCACGATGTTCCTCCTTAAGATATGGCTTCTCCTCATGAACAAGCTCCTCAAATCGACCCAGATCTAATATTGTCAGTTTCATAATGCAAAGCCCCAGCCAAGAAAAAAAGATTTATTTAATAATTATCTAAGTATATTCTAGGTTGAATATTTTTTATATATTATTAATGTCATCAGTTTACTTAACAACATAAGATAAACTATTTAGCATAGGAACAGTAAGAATATAAAAAAATAGAAAGCTATAAATAAGATATTTATAACTAAATAAGGATGAGGCAAAAAGCACGCCTCAAAGTAAGCTAAGCAAGGATAGACATACATATATGTAATGCAGTAATTAAAGTACTAAGAGAAAAGCTAAACCTAAGCATGCTGGTGATTATATGATATAATAAATAATAAAATTTAGCATCTTATAAGTATGTACAAGTAAGTAGGAAAGTAAATTAAAGCTGACTGAAATAACATGCATCATTAAAACAATAAGCTATAAACTGAAAAAAAAACATGTATGTATAAACTATCATAACAGAAAATTATCCATCGGACCGCAGCATCATTCCCAAAGCCTTTCTGGACTAGGGCAGAACTAAACTGAATAGGTGGGACTGCAAAGACAGTAAACATAAATGCAAAAATCTTTTAGTCATTTTACTTTGCTTTTATGGATACATCTAGAAGCAGTTGAGGAGTCAAGAACGTCTGCAAGACTGTATAGGTCCCAATCCCAAATAACAATCCTCAATGAGTAATGCTAGGTTATCCTTAATTTTGCCCTACCCCTGTTCATTATGGTAAATGTGCACCAGCATTAACCTGAATGTTGGACCCAATGCAAATATTGTCCTAATTATTTTAAGTTTTTATTTTATGCACAAGATTCTCTTACATGACATATTCAAGAAATAAACATAAATACAAGGAATGTGTAGCACAAATAATCAAATAGTAAGCAAGTGACTCTTCTACATGGTGACACTATTGTTATATAATTAATCATTTTAACTATTTCAAGTCATACAACTTAGAAGCATGGCCTTAGATGTTATAAAATATTATGACTAGTTAAGTCTTAATATGATTAAATTAATATCGACTATATAAGTTAAATAAGAAATCATCATGACCTAGCTTATGAATTTAGACATTATAAACTAATAGCAAATCAAAATTTACCAAACTAAGGAAAACATAATGACTTGGAGTTAATTGCATAATCCAAAGGGTAAAGTCTAAGAATATATGATTCAAATTCTAAAAGTGATCTAATAATTAAGGCAGATCCTATTAAGCAAAATCAAGTTTAATATGATAATTCTCCTATTCTTAATTTAAGATTAAAAGATAAGAAAATCATAATTAAGTTATAAAATCTAGAAACTATAAAACTAAGATTCTATTTATTGGATAATCCACTTTATCCAATAAATAAAATCTAACATAGGACTATTCCTAAACTTAGGAAAAAGGGTCATAATGTGAAGTGCTGAATTTATAAAGAAGCTCTTAATAAAATGACCTAGAGAGATTTTAGAAGATTATGGAATTTATCATAATTTAACTTCACTTGCTGATTTTATTTATTTAGATAGATAAAGGGTGGATTTTAATTAAATTAGGGTGTAATATCATTACTTAGAAATTTTAAGCTTTTAAGGGAGATTTTAGACAAAATATTCAAACATTGAGTTTTAAGAATAAAATTGATCCTAAATTAATTTTATTACTATTTTTAATGATTTAAGAGAAATTTTAAGGTTCTAGGATACTTGACCTAGATTTTGGGTAAAATAATTATTTTTGCCCCTACTTAAGGGTCTAAAAAGTTATTTTTTAATTTAAGCCTTAAAATTTGGATTGGTTCCTTATTATATAATATGAAGATAGATAATAAGTACACTCAATTTGGATAAAAAATTGGTCATATAAGTCCAAATTAGGGTTTTTGACTTAAGGTGTATTTTAGTAATTCCTACTTAATGAAATCTAAAAATTTGTGTAATTTATTATTGGTTGCTATTTAATGATTCCATATAGTTCAAGAACACTAAATTTTAAGGTCTATTGATTAAATTATGGGTGTTTTAATTTCTAAGGGCAAATAAGTCATTTTTAGGGTTAAGAGGGGTAAAAAAACCTAATTTTTTCATTTGAGATCTAAATTTAGTAAACTCAGTGGCTATAGCTTTTCTATATCACACTGAGTACTTTAACTATGAGTAGACCCAAATTGGATCTCAATTGTCCAAGTTATGACCTAATTATAGTTAGGGGAATTTTGGTTAATTTAAGATTTCTATGATTTAAAACATAACTTTTATTTCAGTTTACTGTTGGCACTGAATTTCTAATCTAGTTAACACTTTGAATTTCTTCATTTGGAGACTAAATGACTAAGATATGGCCTAATCAATTTCTAGAGTTTTAAGGGTCATTATCTAGGGTCCTGTAAGTTATTAGCCAACTAATTACCCAATGACAAAACTAATACTCAAATTGTTCTTAAGGTTTTTCTAATTAATTTAAGACTCATATTGGCTAGCTTTTAGGTCACTAGGTACAAAATTATGAGGGTTCAAAGTTTTGGTACAAGTGAGTGGATGTCCTAACACTATATTGTCTAAGCATCCTATGAGAAAAAGGACACCGCCATTAAATTCTTCTCATTTTTTTGATTAAAATGAGATATATATTCAATATATTTAGGTTAATATATTTAAAATTATGATATCCTAAAATCTTATATTTATTATATTTAATTTGAATTAAATAAATTTCACTATTTAACTATATAATTTTACTGTTTAAAATACATTAATTATTTGAATTAAATTAAATATAAATTTTTTGAATTAAAGTTAATTATTTAATTCACTGAATTAAATTAATTCAATTTAATATTTTAAATAATTTAATTGAATTAAATTAGTTAATTCAACTCATTATTTTTAAATAAATAACTTAATATATTATTTAAGTGATTTAAATTAAGCTGCTGTTAAATCTAAATTAACTAAATTAATTACCTAATAATTATAATTAATTTACTAAAATAATTAATCTAACAAATATATATATATATATCCATTATTAATATTTAAGCATGAAAAGACTGATGGCGGGACCCAGCGCCACGTGGCAGAACATATTGGCCACGGGATTGTGGAGTAGAGCCCACAGCGCCACGCGACAGTGCGGGAGAGGCCACGGGCTGAGGAGCGGGCCCCACGCAAGACGCATGGCGAGCACGCAGGCTTCGAGGCGGGCTCCGCCGCTGCTGTCTAGTCAACCATGGCACAGAGGCGAGCCCCACTGGTCGGGTACTCACGAATCAGGAGTGGGTCCCAGGCGCGATGCATGGTGAACCCATGCACACCAGCTGGCTATGCGGACCATTCCGAATAGTATGCTGACGCAGACGAAGCCACGCAGAGGTAGGTCGGGCCGAGGTTGACCCAACTAGACCCGGATCCTTTCTCCCTCTTCGCTCCTTAACCCGAGAGGGTGTGGCTAGGGAACGAAATTGCTGGCGCTAGCGGTGGCGGCAGGCACCGGCCCGCACGACCGAGAATAAGCCGCGGCGTGAACGACCTGCTGGGACCCTAACCAAGCCTGGAGGTGGCCGAAGGCACGAGCTAGAGTTAACCATAGCCACCGGGGTTCGGGTCGATGGGCTTAATGGTAACAACTGTTGAGCAAAACTGTGATTCAATCTCGGGTTCGATCTAACCCGATCGGACCCGATCATTATTCAATCTGAGCAATGCAATAGGGAATCGAAAAGGTGGATCTACAATTGCATAATTGTAGAAGAGGATCGGTGTGTACCTTTTTCGACGAAGCATATGAACTAGGGTTCGAAGGCTTCGGTAAGATCCAGATCACGCAAAATGGTGATCATCTTGCGCTGATGAGGATCTTAAGGGAGGCAGGTGCGGATTTGCCTAGGTCTGTGGAGTACAGGTTGGGCAGCGGCAGCGGTGGGCTGATGCGTGGAGGAGCCGCAGAGCTCTCAAGGGAGATGAGCTCGAGCTGATCGAACGGCTCAGATCGATTCGTTTGATCTGACGGAGGCGGTGATGACGCACGAAAATTTGGCAGACGGCGCCAAGATGGATAATGGCATCGCGGTTTTTAATTTATTAAATAATTAGTTAATTTAATTTATAATTAAAAATCTAATTTATTTATATATATTCAATTATTTAAATAGGATCTAGAAAAATTTTAAATATTCACTTCTAACTAATTGAGAGGTTCGGTGAGGTCAGATTTTTGATTTAACGAGTATTTTATTTTTCTAATTTTTGGGGTATTTAAATATTATTAAAATATTTGACAAAATTTTGATGACTTCCAATTGCCACAAAAACATCACCCATAGCTAATTTGAGGGTAATGAGCGCAATGGTGAAGTCTATATTTTTGATTTGAGGTCAATTTAGGTAGGTCAAATTTCAGAATTTCTAAATTTCCTAAAATTATGGTTTGGTCCATTTGACCCCTGATTTAGACTATGTCTGGGTGGTGAACTCTTAATAACCTAATTAATGCACGAAGATAGGAAATCATGACTTGAATTAGTCTTAATTAACTTGAGTAACAACATAGGTTGTTACAGGAAGCAAAAAGTATTCATCTAAATATTTATCACATAACTAATTAGAAATATTCATCTCTAAAAGGAAATAAAAGAACATACATCTAAATAATTATTATAAACCATTATTTTAAAATAAAAATAGCAAGAATAAAGGTCTCTCAATCTCACAGCTAAAAGCAGCCAAAAGAGTAAGACAGAATTGTAACAACCAAAACTCTTAAGTACCAAGGTATTGTCCGCTTTGGCCTAAAAGGCTTCACGGTTTTGCCATCAGAAAATAACTTCACAGCAGGTCACCCATCTTGGAAGTGCTCCCACATGAGCACGCATAACTTTGGAGTTCTTATCAAAAACTCTATCGTTATTTGAAAAGGCACCTCCATATTTAAGAATTTCACTTATTATTACTTAAATGGGTCTTCACAATCTCCCCAACTTAAGTAATTGGAGTTCGATGTTGGAGATTTTGCTTATCTCAAAGTTAGCCCATTAAAAGGTGTATTTCGTTTCGGTGTAGCTGGAAAGCTCAGTGCTCGCTACATCGGGCCATTCTAAGTAATAGAGAAAATTGGTTCTACAGCGTATAGATTAAACTTCATGAAGATTTCTCTGCAGTTCATAATGTGTTCCATATCTCCTCATTACGAAGGTGTCTTCGTAGTCCTTCTTATCTAGTCCAACTTCTAGCAGTATCTCTTCAATCGGATCTTTCTTATGTGGAAGAGCCTATCAGAATCATGGCTCGTGATCAAAGGCAGCTAAGAAATTGTTATATCCCTATGATAAAGGTTCAGTTGAGTAATCGCTTGGTTGAAGAATCTACTTGGGAAAGAGAGGCTGATATGCAACAAAAATACCCAAGCCTCTTTAAAAGTCCAGGTATCCT
Source organism: Gastrodia elata (assembly GCA_016760335.1). Classification (NCBI taxonomy): domain Eukaryota; kingdom Viridiplantae; phylum Streptophyta; class Magnoliopsida; order Asparagales; family Orchidaceae; genus Gastrodia; species Gastrodia elata. The sequence continues at coordinate 1,742,346 of CM028673.1, forward strand.
TCAAAATTATAAATTTCAATTCTTAATCATATGCGTGTTCTCTTCCTTTCTTAGTGATGATGTCGAGGACGACATCATTTTTAAGTGGGGGAGTCTGTAACAACCCAATGTTATTACCTAGCTTAATTTTAGCATAATCGTATCATAATTATCATTTCATTAAGTTCATATAGTCATTAGACACCACATTGAAGGTTTGGAGCGATTCAGAGCTCAATCGATTATTTTGGAATATTTTTAATATTTAATTAATTAGAAAATTGAGGTATTTATTTTGACCTCGAAATCGAAATCCGACTTCACCGTTGCGATCATCACCCCCAAATTAGCTAGGGGTGATGTTTGGGATGCATTTGGAAGTCGTGGGATTTTTGCAAATATTTTAATGTAATTAAATGCCCCAAAAATTAGCATAATTAAATAATTATCAGAATCAAATTTCGACTTTCCCGTTGGATTCCTCACCCCAAATTAGTTATGGGTGAATTTTTGGAAATTTTCGGAGGGTGTTTCAAAAATCCGAATTTTTGAATAATTAGAGAAAATAATTAAGGGATTATCTCTGATCCTAAATTTGCAATTTCCCCTATTTTCTATTGCTTTGGCTGTCAGCCCTCACCTCATTCGGTGCCCCCATGCCCCTTGGCTGAATCATGATGACCCCTACTCCTCCCTCTCCCTAGGCTCATCATTCATTCTCCTCCTTTAAGAAGGAGCTCAAGGTCCTTCTTCATCTCCATCTGGCAAAACTGCAACTCTCCCCTCTATTTTCTCCATGCTGAGTGGTGTTGAAGAAGAAGAAGTCAGCTCCCCTCCAAGTTCTTGGAGAAATCTGAGTATCCCCATCCTCCTCTTCTTACAAGGAGGTACCCATTTGTTCCTCTCACTGTCTCCTTCATGTTACTACAATATTTGAATGTATTTCTAGAAGTTTATAAATATGTATGGAAGCCATTAAGGCTCATTGAGGTTGCTCATTTATTTGAAAAATGCATGTTCTATTTTCGTTCATTTTGTATACCTTGTCCTTTATCCATATTTTTTGTATAGTTAGAATGCTTCGTTTGTGCCGATTTATGTGTCAATGTAAAGGTATCGGAAAGACCTTTCCATTGATATATGACACCGGTCATAGAACGCTCTGGATTGAGACTAATTTAGCTCGAAAATAGGCCTTGCAAGTTTTATCCCGACGAAAATCACCATCTGGCGCTGTAACAACCCAATTGGGTTGTTACCCAGCTTGATTTTAACATAATCGTATCGTAATCATCATTCTATTAAGTTTATCTAGCTATTAGAACCAAACCTTGAAGGTTTGGAGCAATTCAGATGCTAAATCCAATATTTTGGAGTATTTTTAATATTTAATTAATTAGAAAATTGAGGTATTTATTTTGACCTCGAAATCGAAATTCGACTTCGCCGTTGCGATCGTCACCCCCAAATTAGCTAGGAGTGATGTTTTGGACGCATTTAGAAGTCATCAAATTTTTGATAATATTTTAATATAATTAAATGCACTAGAAAATAGAATAAATAAATAATCATCGAAATCGAAATCCGACTTTGCTGTTGAATTTCTCACCCCTAAATTAGCTAGGGGTGAATTTTTAAAAATTTTTGGAGCACATTTCAAAAATATGAATTTTAAATAATTAAGGGAAATAATTAAGCAATTATGCGATCCTTAATTTATAATTTATCCCCCTCTCTCTCCTAGCTGGCATCGAAATTTCAGCTGGCCATCTCCTTCATTTGGCTGGTCACTCCTCCCACCTCCTTCCTTCCATGCTTTGATGTGAGGTCACATCCTCATCCCCTAATCCTAGCTCCTTAGCCTCCTTAGCTCATGATGGAGCTTCCCTCCCCCTCTCCTCCATTAAAAGGAGAGCACATCCCTTCCTCTCTTGTTTGCTGAAAAATTTCTCATCTCCTCCTCCATTGTTCCCTTTTGTTGAAGAAGAAGAAGGAGCTCATCTCTAAGGCTTTGAAGAAAGATAAAGGTTCCTTCTCCCCGAACCCCTTGCAAAGCTAAGGTACCCTTTTGCTCTTTTCCTTTTTGCCCTTTTCATGTTGTCATTATGCTTGAATGCACCTTTGGAAGTCCATAAGCAAGTATGAAAGTCATTAAGACTCCTAAAAGAATCCTTGCATTCATTACCATTCTTCGTATAGTTAGGATGCTTCATTTGTGCTAATTTTAGTGTCGATGGAAAGGTATCGGAAAGACCTTTTCATTGATATATGGCACCGCTCATAGAATCCTCTGAATTGGGAGTATTTGAGCTGAAAAATAGAGCTTACAGTTTTCGCCCAGGTGAAAATCACTATCTGGCGCTGCAGAGTTGTAACCTGGACTGCTGCAGCGGGATTTCGGCGGAATATATAAAAATATTAATTAAAGTATTTGAACAGTATTTTGCAAAATGGACCACTACAGCGCACCGTAGCGTGCTGCAGCAGAAATTTTTGGAAAAACTTAGGGAAATATGAAAAATAAATTAATCGAGCAGTAATTTTCGCAAGTTGAATCGCTGCGGCGCGCCATAGTGGGTTGCAGCAGCCTGCAGCGGACCGCAGCGCACCCTAGTGCTAAAAGCGCTACCGCGCACTACTGAGCGAAAGGCGCTATCACGCGCAAAAGGCGCTCCCGCGCGCCGCTGCGTGAAATGCGTTACAACGCCCAAACTTGCAAAATTCCCAGAATTATTTTAAAAACTGCCCAGTTTTAGCTGAAATGGCCAAAACTTTACTGTTTTGATATTTTAATATCCCTAGGACCCTAGTAGGGCTAAGTTATATCAAATTTGAATCTATTTTAGCTAAAATTGAACATTACATAAAATTCTATAGGGAAATTAGGTTTGACATTTTGTCATCTTTAAAAAGTGTTTAAAACATACTTTGTAATTTTAGATGTATTATGCCAAATGCTAAGTAATGGAATTTTAAGTGCTTGTATCGAATAGGTATGTCTTAACAACTAAATGGCATGAAATTTAGATCTTTTAGATTTGTGATTAAGTACAAATTTTCTTAGCTTGATATAGAATTTGATAAGCATTAATTATCATCTTATTCTATGTCATCTTTACATTCATATGTTTTCATAATCTTATGGTGTATGTTAGAGAACCTTAATAATTATTTGGACTCTTAAATGTGTTTAGTGGATATTAAACTAAACTTGAACATAAGAATCTTGATAACTTGATTAAGTAGATGATACTTAATCCAAATCTAAGTTAACATTAATAATACACTAATAATACATTGATTTGTCATTGACCTTTAAATTAACCTTTGGTCTTAATGATATGAAGATTAGAGGTTAAACCCTAATTTATCTTGATTGAGATCTAAATCTTAATCACTTAATTAATTAACTTGATTGTAAGATAATTCAATTGATATTATTCCAATAATGCATATAATTTGATATTGATCTTAAATTATTAAATTAGAAGTGCTAAAGATAATATTGAATATGTGTGATTGAACCATCTGAATCTAAAATTTAGATTCTTGATTTTTTCTTATATGAGATTATAAGCATAAGATAAATAATAAAATTATAATAATTTATGAAATGACCTAACTCTAATAATATGCTTGATTTTATCCCATAATTGTAGAATAGAAAATGATCAAATGAATTTCAATCATCTGATCTGATCACTTGAATGTTAATTTAAGAAGTGGAAGAGTGAGATTTTAAGGGTCTTGCGTTAGGATCATTATGAAAAATTTTAAAGCCCTTAATTATTGATGCATTAAGGTAGAAAGAACTTTTGTAACATATTGAGATAGGAAACTTAGATGATCCTTCATAATCTTAGAAGTTGAGCTGGATACCTTGAGGTATGAATCACTTAAAGTGCTTAAAATGAGACTTATTTCTTGTGGTAGTAACCTATATTGAGTGATCTTTTGATCATATTATTAGAGCCTTGTATAGAACATACATATTCAGAGTAAGGATTAATAGCTTTGATAAATCCTTGTTGATTAAATAGAATCATCTGAACCCAGATTATTGGTTGGGCATAGTAGGGTATACCCATAGTACTGGATTATTTCAGTAGTATTCAGGATTAGTTGCTTCACCCCAATGTGGACTCATGACCAAGTGCTATCCTGAAGGAGTAGACGAATACAGTCCTATTAGAGTAAATGATCCAAGACTAAGAGTATTACAATTAGTGAACAGGATCCTTAGTTTGAGATATAAACTACGACCGAGTTCTATCTCCTATCGTAGTGTGCTTCGATAAGTACAGTTTATGCAAACTAAGTATCCCAAATCACTTTGTGTAGAACACTAAGTATGCTTGTAATTAGGTCATTTAACGGCTTAGCTTGAGATGTAAATCGTGACCGAGTTCTGCTTCCTATCGTATTGCGCTTCGATTAGTGCAGTTTAAACAAGCTAAGGGTTAAATCTACCTTTCTTACAAATATACTAAATATGTATATATATTCATCCCAGCTAATGATTTTAAGTAAACTCTCAACTTTAACTAATTATCGAGCTAGAATTTAGGAGTCATAATCCTTTTGGTATGATTCTACACAATGGAGACATCAAATTCATTATCGGATTTCAAAGTATTTTTTGGATTTTTAGATTTATCTCATGTAGTTAGAAGCATGAGCATGAGCATATGAATGATGTGTAAGTATCAAAATGATGTATGAGTATCAGTGATGATTTATGAGTTATGGAATATTGCATACATTGACTGGGGCATTTCAGGATGCATCAGTATTACGGTATACGGTATTCCCAACTGAAAGTATGTATACATTGGACCGTACTACTCATAGCAATTCAGTGATATTTTGGCTGTATATCAGCATCATACAGTATTGTAGCATATTTAGATGCACAATTTCAGTGACATACAACATAGTTTTATATATGATTACTCAGTTTCAGATTTATTACTATTTTAGTTAGTTTTCAATATTCAGTATAGTTCAGCTGTACTTTACCTTATTTCAGTTATGTACAATTTTATGCTTTCAGTTATCCTTACAGTATTTATACAGATTTAATCACATTATGTAAATGTTAAATGAATAACTAGAATTATTTAGATTAGTTTCGATGTGTTAGACTTATTTTCTAACACGAGGTACTTTTGGGATCTGACAATTTGCTAGATTTTGAGCAGTGTATTGAGCCAGGCCAGGAGGACACCTAGAAGATTCATGAGGAGCCCGTGGAGCACTAGTAGACTCTCCTCCAATTTTACTACTTTTCTATTTAGTTTATTTTTAATTCAGTACTTAGCTTTTATGTCTGTTTTAGTAGAATATTTGTAATAATTCTAGATATATTTTCTTTTCTTTTCTGAGACGAATGTTTTTCATACAGCTTCTGTGATGAATGTTTATGGATGTTTGCTTTAAGCTTCCGCAATTTGTTATATACTACTTATACTTAGTATTGTGATGTGATCAGTATACTGGAAATGTTGATATCTTATATATATATATATATATATTAGATTCCTATTGTATTCTAAATCTAATGTATGTATTTATCTAATACTTAGGATAAGGATACTACTCTTATCTTAAGTATTAGCCATCAACCCTTCCTTGAGGTTGAGTCAGCAGCCCTCCAAATGGGCTTAATTTTCAGCTATTCAGGGAGACGGGTCATTCCTCCCCGAGGGGCGCGCCGCTCCGCCGCCGATCAGATTATACTATCTTTGGCGCGCGGCAACGGGGCGGGCGCTACACCTTTAAGGAGGTGAGATGGATCGAAGCCCCCTGGTATGAGGGCATGAGGTGGTCTGGAACGTCGGGACCTTACTCAACTCGAGGCATTCCTTAAGGACTTAGTGCGATCATTCGATTCGATTGATCGAGGCTAGGTCACGGCTCAATTACAATATCATTAGGTTTGATTCGATATACGCAACAATACAAGTCAAATGGAGATGACCCCGAGCGTCATTGGCAAAAGACTTGCAAACAGAGGTACCCGGTTCGACGGTTGAACTCAGGGTGGTTAATTGAGGGCAAGGTAGGTGCTGGCGATACTTTCAGAGAGTGCAAAGGATCCTAAACACTAGGAGAGCCTACTATCAATGATTCAGAGGCTCCTGGAATCGTCTACGCGAGCTCGGATAAACGATAATAACGAAAGAGTAGATTGTGGGGAGTTGAGGGTAATTTGTAACAACCCTAGTATTGTTAACCATCAATTAGTGACATATTTGACTCTAATCCATTTCCATTAGTCTTATAATAATATTAAGAGTCTCTATTTCAAATTTCGTGTGATTTGGAGATCATTTGGCAATTTCCAGTATTTTTTGGTTTTCTGATAATTCTGAGAATGCCTAAATTATTTAGACTTCAGAATCGAAAACAAAGTCCACTATTGGACTCACCACACCCAAATTAGTTAGGGGTAGTATTTTGGAAGTGTTTAGAAGTCATCAAATTTTCTGTGAATATTTTAATAATATTTTAAATATCCAAAAAATTAAGATAATTAAATTGATCTTCGATCAAAAATCCAATTATATTTTTGAGTTCCCTGCACTTCAATTAAGTAAGGGTGAATTTTTGGAATTTTTTGGAGTGCATTTAGTTATTTAATTTTGATTATTAAAATGTGTTTAATTAATTAATATAATAAAGTAAATAAATTAATATATATATATATATATATATATATATATATATATTATAAGTTAAATAATTCTTGCAGCCATTATTCGATGAGGCACGTATTCGCAGAAGGGAGACAAACACGGAACGTCAATCCCGTGCCATCCGAGTCGTTGGAGTGTTTTCAGCCTTGATCTAACGGCCATGTTTTTAAATCAACTTTTCCTTCGCGATCTGGCCGTTGGATCAATTCAGGAATCTAACGGCCTTGATTTCCCACTGTGCGCCTTCTCTGCCAAAGTTGCAGTAACGATCGTGGGCGTACACCGCTGAGCTGGAGGCGTACAGCAGCTTGGCCGAGCCTCTTAGGCAGTCAAAAGAATGTATAACTCCATTCTTCTTTCCTTTTTGTTGACTGCTTGAGGAGTTTAGGAGCTAAAGGAGAACCAATCTGCTGCTTGGCATTTTCTCTCCTCAAACCTTAGCCATTTAATCGAAGGTGTAAGGTGTAATGACCCAAGTGATTACTAGGATAATTAGAACTAAACCCAACTCAAAAATCAGGATCTCGAGTAACTTTAAAATTAGAGAAAACTAAAAATATCATTGTATAGAGTATATTTTTGTAATCATAATGCCTAAGTTTGGGAGCAATCTGGATAACAAACACTCTTGAATTAATTTTTAAATTATTTAAATTCAGTAAATTAGAAAAATTAAATACACGTCCAAATTCAACGATTTTAGTGTTGTTGGATTAAAAATATTATAAAAATGCTACAAAAAAGTTTCATCAAATTTAGAGCTCCGAATTGACCATAATTAATTTTTAAAGTTTTTATCTTCAAAAATTAATAAAAAATAAAATATTGCTCCAAATTGAAAAAATTTTGCATGAGTGTATTTTTTTCATCAAGATACACCTCCATGTTAAGTTTTGTTATTTTCTGGAAAATAAATGGAAGAGAGAAAAAGTAGGGAGAGAAAGAGTAGAGAGAAAGAGGAGATAAGAAAGAGGAAGTAAAGATCAAGTTGAACACTCCAATAATCATGATAAATTTTCTCTTATCCATCTCATTCAAATAATAGGTGAGAGAGAAAATAATTAATTCTTTATTTATTAAAAAAAAAATTTATAAATATCCCCCACCCCCTCCATCCCCCATTCCTCCTCTCCTGCCACACTCTTTTCCCCATTCCCCCTCTTCCTTCACCTCTCTTCTCCTCTCATCTCCCCCTCTTCTTCCTCATCCATAACCGGTTCCTCCCATCAACTTCTAGTAAAGCCTCATTAACGCTAATATAGAATAAGAAATGTGTAAGAAATGAGTATGAAATAAAATATTTTCTACTCTTTTTATTTATTCTTCTTTAATAATAATAATAATTATTATTAATATTAATATTACTTTTATTATACATTCATTTCTATTATTATTTTTTTCTATATATGTATATATTTTTTAAGTTCTGCAACTTTTATTTCTGTTATTTTTTTTTCTATATATGCATATATTTCTTAATTTATGCAACTTTCATTTCTGTTATTTTTTTTTCTATATATGTATATATTTCATAATTTCTGCAATTTTAATTTTTGTCATTTTCTTTTTTTTCAATATATATATATTTTCTAATTTCTGCAACTTTCATTTCTGTCATTTTCTTTTTTTCTATATAAAAATATATTTCTTAATTTCTGCAACTTTCATTTTTGTCATTTTTTTTTAATATATGTATATATTTTCTAATTTCTGCAACTTTTATTTCTGTCATTTTCTTTTTTCTATATATGTATATATTTTCTAATTTTTGCAACTTTCATTTCTGTATGTATATTCCATTAATAATCGTAAGCATATCATACTTAAATATCACATTTTATTTTCTCATGTAGAATTATGACGCTTAAATACAAATTTTGATATCATAAAAACCTTACTTAGACTTTTGTGTTTAACAAAATCTTTTCATTTCATTTCTTTTCTTTCTTTTTCTTTTTTGGTTCGCCCTATCAAATATATATATATATATATATATATATATATATATATATGATAGTTCAGGATCAATCTCTGGATCAAACTTTTGAGGAGGAGCTGATACATGATGGAGCAACTTAGATACTACTTTTCTTAAAGTTTAAAATTTTTGCTTAGTGTGTAACAAATTTTGTAAAACAACTATTATCTTTGTAATAAATATATTTCATTTATTATTTTGGTATTTTTGAATATTACAATGAATGTGGAGTGTGTGTATTTTATACTCCTCTAAATACAATATTATAGTAAACCCTGATATGATCCTGAACTTAGATTATTGGTTGGGTATAGTAGGGTATACCCATATTACTGAATTATTTAGTAGTATTTATGATTGGTTGATTCACTCTAATATGGACTTATGACGAGGTGTTATTCTGAGGGATTAAACGAATACAATCCTGTTATAGTAAATCCTCCAATACTAAGTGTGTTACAATTAGTGAACAAAATCATTAGTTTGAGATGTAAACTACGACCGGGTTCTGCCTCCTATCATAGTGCGCTTTGATAAGTGCAGTTTAAGTAAACTAAGTAACTCAAATCACTATGCATAAGACACTAAGTATGCTTGTATTTAGGTCATTTAATGGATTAGCTTGATATATAAACTGTGACCGAGTTCTACCTCCTATCGTAGTGCGCTTCGATACGTGTAGTTTAAACAAGCTAATGGTTAAATTCACTTTTCTTATAAACATGCTAAATATGTGTATACAATCATCATAACTAATAATTTTGAAGTAAACTCTCAACCTTAACCAATTATCGAATTAGAATCTATGAGTTAGAATCATTTTAGTAGGATTCTGCACAATGGAGACCTATAATTCATTATCAGATTTCAAAGTATTTTCTATATTTTTGGATTTATCTTATATAGTTTAGAAGCATAAGCATGATGTGTGAGTATCAGAATAATGTATGAGTATCAGTGATGATTTATGGATTACGGAATATTGCATACATTAAGTGTGGAATTTCATGATGCATCGACATCATCAATAAACAATATTCCCAACTAGATGTATGTATACATTAGACCGTACTGCTTATAACAGTTCAGTGATATTTGGTTGCATATCAGTAGTGTACAGTGATGTGGCATATTCAGATGCACAGTTTTAATAACATACATCATAGTTTACATATGATTACTCAGTTTTAGATTCAGTACTATTTTGATTTACTTTCAGTATTCAGTTTAAGTTCAATTTTATTTTAATTGCTTCAGTTTCATACAATTTTATTTAGTTTTACACTTTCAATTATTTTCCCAATTTTACTGTAGATTTATTTATATTATATAAATTTTAAATAAATAATTAGAACTATTTAGATTAGTTTCAATATGTTAGACTTATTGTCTAACACGAGATACTTTTTGGATTTGACAATTTGCTAGATCATGAGCAGTATATTGAGCCAGGTCAGGAGGACACCCAGGAGATTCAAGAGGAGCCCATGGAGCACTAGTGGATTCTCTTTCAGTTTTACTATCTTTCTGCTTAGTATTTTCAGTTCAGTACTCAATTTTATTTTAATATTTTAGTAAAATATTTATATATATATTTTTTTTAATTTTTGCAACTTTTATTTCTGTCATTTTTTATATATGTATATATTTCATAATTTATAGAATTTTTATTTCTGTCATTTTTTTTTCCTATATATGTATATATTTCCTAATTTCTACAATTTTCATTTCTGTTATTTTCTTTATATATATATATATATATTTCTTAATTTTTGTAACTTTCATTTATGTCAATTTTTTTTTTCTATATATGTATATATTTCTTAATTTCTGCAACTTTTATTTCTGTCATTTTCTTTTTTTCTCTATATATATATATATATATATATTACTTATAATAATAAAACTTATTAATTTTTTAAAGATAAATAATTAAGATAATATTAATATTGATATTTTTAAAATAAAATAAATAATATTTTTTTTTATTTGCATCATTATTAAGCTTTAACCCACTTTAATATATTTATATAAGATTTTATGCTTAGAACTTAAAATAAATAATCATAAATCAGTATCATGGGTTCATTCAAGTTGATCTCGGGTCTGTATAGACAATACGTTAGGCCAAGATAAGCTGATATCTGGAGAAATAAGGAGACTGCACATAGTTTTTGAGGGGGAATGTGTAGTTAGTCAAGACCCTGCATCTCAAATAGTTAGGTAAATATATCCAACTCATCGATTATTCTGTAACTTTGTCCAATAGAATAAATAATATATATTATTGTATTTTATTTCAGAATGAGCACATATCTTAAATATGTATATTCCATTAATAATCGTAAGCATATCATACTTAAATATTACATTTTATTTTCTCATGCAGAATCATGCCGCATAAATACAAATTTTGATATCCTACAAACCTTACTTAGACTTTTGTGTCTAATTAAATCATTTCATTTCATTTTATTTCTTTCTTTTTTTTTTGGTTCGCCCTGTCAAAAAAAAAAAAAAAAAAATATATATATATATATATATATATATATATATATATATGTATATATATATGACAGTTCAGGATCGATCTCTGGATCAAACTTTTGAGGAGGAGCTGATACATGATGGAGCAACTTAGACGCTAATTTTCTTAAAGTTTAAAATTTTTGCTTAGTGTGTACAAATTTTATAAAATATTTATTATCTTTGTAATAAATATATTTCATTTATTATTCTGGTATTTTTGAATGTTACAATGAATGTGGAAGTGTGTGTATTTTATACACCTCTAAATACAATATTATATTAAACCCCGATATGATCCTGAACTCAGATTATTGGTTGGGTATAGTAGGGTATACCCATATTACTGAATTATTTCAGTAGTATTTAGGATTGGTTGATCCACTCTAATATGGACTTATGATGAGGTGCTATTCTGAGGGATTAGACGAATACAATACTGTTAGAGTAAAACCTCCAAGACTAAGAGTATTACAATTAGTGAACAAAATCCTTAGTTTGAGATGTAAACTGCGACTGAGTTGTACCTTCTATCATAGTGCACTTTGATAAGTGCAGTTTAAGCAAACTAAGTAACTCAAATCACTATACGTGAGACACTAAGTATGCTTGTATTTAGGTCATTTAATGGCTTAGCTTGATATATAAACTGTGATCGGGTTCTGCCTCCTATCGTAGTGCGCTTCGATAAGTGTAGTTTAAACAAGCTAATGGTTAAATTCACCTTTCTTGCAAACATGCTAAATATATGTATACAATCATCCCAGCTAATGATTTTTAAGTAAACTCTCAATCTTAACCAATTATCAAATTAGAATCTATGAGTCAGAATCCTTTTAGCAAGATTCTGCACAATAGAGACTTAGAATTCATTATCAGATTTCAAAGTATTTTCTGGAATTTTGGATTTATCTCATATAGTTTAGAAGCATAAGCATGAGCATAAGCATGATGTGTGAGTATCAGAATGATGTATGAGTATCAGTGATGATTTATGGGTTATGGAATATTGCATACATTGAGTGTGGAATTTCACGATGCATCGACATCATCAGTAAACAATATTCCCAACTGGATGTATATATACATTGGACCGTACTGCTCATAACAGTTCAGTGATATTTTGGTTGCATATGAGTAGCGTACAGTGATGTGACATATTCAGATGCACAGTTTCAGTGACATACGGCATAGTCTTACATATGATTACTCAGTTTCAGATTCAGTACTATTTTGATTTACTTTTAGTATTCAGTTTACAGTTCAGTTTTACTTTAATTGCTTCAGTTTCATACAATTTTATTCAGTTTTACACTTTCAATTATTTTCCCAATTTTTCTGTAGATTTACTTATATTATATAAATTTTAAATGAATAATTAAATTATTTAGATTGGTTTCGATATGTTAGACTTATTGTCTAACACGGGTACCTTTGGGATCCGGCAATTTGCTAGATCCTGAGCAGTATATTGAGCCAGGTCAGGAGGACACCCAGGAGATTCATGAGGAGCCCGTAGAGCACTAGTGGATTCTCTTCCAATTTTACTATATTTCTGCTTAGTATTTTCAGTTTAGTACTCAATTTGATTTTAGTATTTTAGTAAAATATTTATAATAACTCTGGATGTATTTTCTTTTCTTTTCTGAGACAGATATTTTCTTACAGCTCTGTGATGAATGTTCTGGATGTTTGCTTTAAGCTTCCGCACTCTATTTTTATACTATTTATACTTAGTATTGTGATGTGATTAATATACTGTAAATGCTGATATCTTATACATATATTTAATTCCTATCATATTCTAAATCCAATGTATGTATTTATTTAATACTTAGGATAATAATACCACTCTTATCTTAAGTATTAATTCTCAACCCTTCTTGAAGTTGAGTCAGCAGTCCTTCAAACGGGTTTAGTTTTTAGCTATTTCGGGAGACAAGTTATTCCTCACCGACTGGTGCACCGCTCCGCCGCCAATATGATTGTACTTAATTCTTTTGCACGTGGTGACGGGGCGAGGCGCTACAGCCGTGTCTTCATTTATTAAATTAGTAATGATTTATTAATAATAATTAAATGCCATTTTCTTTATTTAATTAATAACTTTAGATGTATGCATCCAAATAAAAAAAAATTATATACCATTTTGATCACAAAAATGAGTAAATTAATAATATATAATTTTATTTATATTTTGTTAAATATTTTAATTAGTCAATATTTAAGTTCAATTAATTAATTACAAATTAATATTCATCTTTTTATGTGACTTAATTTGATCATTTAATATCCAAATTAAATGATCAAATAGTCCACTTCACTCACAAAAATGTGAGAAATAATTATATGAAATCAAATTTAATATTTGAACTCTAATTTTATTAATTACTTTTTAACCCTAATTATGAGTTATTAAAACTCTAATTTTCTAAAATTATCTAAAATTAACATACTTAGTGTCATTTTTCTCCTTATGATATAAGGTTTCATTTATATATAAATCATTTTCATTAGATAATAATTTATAATTTTAAGTTTTTGACTCTTATTTAGTGTTATTGAGATTGTTCTAAATTCTAGATAGCATGTTTTAGGTTTTATAAAATCCTATGATAGCTAACATATCACATTTATTATCTCCCTTATCAAATTAAATTATATTTAGTTGAGCTTAGTTCTCAATTTTTTAACAATTTAAATTAATTACCAAGTACTTAATTCACCTTTCAACCATAAGGTAAAAACCCTATGATTGATTTGTAAATTGAATTATAGTTGATCTCTAAATCTATTTAGTTACACCCATTGAGTGTACATAGATTCAATGCCTTTGTAATGATAGATTAGTGAATCAACTAGATCTAGTTTAGTGACTATATTAGAACTTAATTCATTCACCTTAACCCTTAAAGCCTCCTCTTGAATATTTTAAGAGCTAGTATTAGAAATCCTAAGTCACTTAGGGTAATTTAGGAATTTTATTGAGTTCCTTAAATATTAACTATTAGAATACTTAGAACTTATAGTTCTTAAGTCCTATTAATTACTTACCTTAAGCCTTTCAATTACTTCTAACTTAGCTAGATTACTACTTGATTGATTTGAACTTTTAAACTATAACATAGCTAGTGTACTCTAGTAAATTTTAGTGAACTTACATTAACTTCTAATTTATTAAGTTAGATATTTTCTTTAACTTAATATCTTCCTATTAGATACCTAAACCTTGATTTAATTATACAATTGAATCTTATAGTTTAGGATATAATTAAGAGCTAGTTTCTAATAGTATCAATTATACTTATAAATTATTTTATCATATCATATTAATTGAATTAAATCTACTATTTTTAAAACCCCAACTACTACTATACTTATAATTAACTTGAGATCAATATCTCAAAGTTAATTGGGAGCTCAATTAGTTTCAATTATTAAGTAGATTATTAAAATTAGATAACTTTTGATATCACTTAGTTACAATTATTGAGTTTCATTGAATACTTGCTTAGCTTTGAGCCTTACTCATTTGAATCATTCATATAATACATTATGCATGAATAAAGCTTTCACATTAAAATTATTAGGAGTTTATATGGTGGATCAGTCTAAGGCAGGCTGAAAATAGAGTAATAAGAAGACCTCATATTCTCAGAGGGTGAATGCGGGTGTTTTAAGATTTGACATTTTCTTTAGTTGTTAAACAAATGTGTTTAACTCCTCATTTCATTCTAAATATGCCCATAGAATGAGCATAGATAAAATAATTTCAATTAATTAACATGTGAGATCTTCTTCAATCTTATAGATTATTAAGACTCATCATAACTTTTAGCTATGTTACTTTCTATAGTTCTAAACTATGTGAATATTAGACTAATAGTCTAAGATATTCTTTTAATTTTCTTACTATGCATTTTTTATGATTTAGAACTGTACTTTACTTATTTACAGTTTACTTAAATTACAGTGAATATTGTAAAATTATATTTAAATACTTCACTATTTATTTTCCTTACTTAGCATAAGTTTATTTGAACATATACATCCTTTACTTCATTTACTTTCATATGCACATTAGTTTATTTCTAGTCTATTTAGAATGCTTTTACACTTGTTCAATTTGCAGGCTAGGATGCATACTTAAGTGAGTATTCTAACTCACCTTATTTTTCTTACTTACTTTTCCTCACTTGTATGCTTATCATATTGCACCCATGTTTGTGCTTATTTTGTAACTAGTAAGTGATATTCAATTATAACAATAATATGCTTAGCCAATATTAAAATGTACTTAGACTATTTAGTATAACCAGATTTTATATTTTTTTGTATTGCCCTATCATATTTAGATATTAAAATATGATATATCAGGTGCATTTGGAGGCTAGTGGAGCTGTACCAAGTGCTAAAAATTAATTACTTCCACCTATCATATACTAAATTATATAGCTTAATATAAATTATAAGTGAGCTATCAATTTTATTCTTTCCTTTAAGTTTACTATTGATTTGTAATAAATATTATTTACTTTACTTTTTCCATACTTTATTGGAGCTTAGATTATATTTAAATGCTTATGATGAATAAATGAATGAATGTATTGAATGGATGGATAATTTTAAATGTATTAAAATGATTATTAAATAAGTCATTAGTTGCATACCTACTTAGAATATTAATTAAAATTAGTTGTATATTCAATTGATTATAGAAATGGAAATTAGTTTCTTATCTAAGTAATAATCTTTTCATATCTACATATGCGTATTAAATATTATAATAAAGCAAACCTTAGGATAGACAATTGTTACACATGTGATTTTCTCTCTTTAAACTCTTAGAATTGTAAATGAGCAATCCTATGTAATGGATTGAACTCTATTTTAAAATTATAAATGAGCAATCCTATAAAATGAATTGAACTCTATTTTATGATTTGAAATGAATAATCATATATAATGGATTGAACTCTATACTAGAACTGAAACTAAACAAACCTATGTAATTGATTGATTACATGTTAGTTTAGGCTGTTTTGTTTTTCAAAATATAACTTCAACTGGAATGGAAGTCTTGTATGTCTACTTTATAAGTGTTTTTTTAGCCATTTACAAAGGAAACTCGGCCAAAATTTTTAAAAATTTTAGGACTTAAAAATTTTATTGAAAAATGTAAACTTATAACTCACATGTCAAATACTCACTAAATATCAAGAATTTCATGTCTAAGATTCCAAGTGTTCATTTTAATTGTTTTAAAGTACATTCTCATGTCTCCTTATATTATCACATGCTTAAATATATTCCATTCTCAATTTATAAATTCATGTATTGCATCTTCATTTATAAACTACTTAATACCATTCATAATTTTCCTTCCATCTAAACTTAAGACTCTTTTCTAAATCCTTGGCCAAACACAATATCTAATGATTTGGATTAGCTTTCTTCTAATCTAGTATTAAGTATTGTGGTGATGTATCAATGTTGAGTTAAATGATTCTCAATATTGGCGTCATCACACAATTGAGCAGCACAGGGGCAGAGGGAGGATTGTTGATGCTATTTATAGCCTCAGACGAGTTTAGGGAAGCTTACAGATGGGTTGGCTCATCTGGGAAAGCCCGAGAGGTCGGGCCATGGCCGAGCTCTCACTTTTCTTAATTGAGCTCGGCCGGGTCACGAGGCTCGATCAGGACTGATATGCAATTGAGGGAAGATCCCCAACGACATGCTGAGGTGGAACGGGTGGTGGGGGACAAACCAGGCTGTCCAGGATCCGCAGGATTTCTTCGGTCGGACGCGGGTGAGGTGAAGATGAAGATCCACAGTGCTGGTGCACTATGGGCCGTCTGATGGATCGATCAGGACCGCGGAACAGTCCTGATCCTTTGGATCCTAGCGGCCGAATCCGATTGAATACACGCCGTAGGATTCACGGAGTGCATCTAACGGCAGATCCTCGGTTCCGCGGGATCTAATCCTAGCCGTTGGATAGGAAGGCGCAACGATGAGATGTGCGGGACTCCGCTGTCACATGACCCAGGCTCCGTAGCGGATCGCCAGCGGTTCGCACAGCGGATCCTAGCCGTTTAAATGGGTATAGGGTAAAACTGCAAATTCAATTTGTTGGAAGCCCTAATTTGCAATTAGACCAAAATAAATTAAATTGGATTAAGGTCTAAATGATCTTCAAATTTCACCAAACTTTTATTCCTAGCTAATTTGAGGGTGAGGAATTCAAAAATGTAATCAGATTTTAATTCTAAGATCAAAATATTTTAGGTTTAATATAGGGCATATGGACTGATCAAAATATCATTTTGGACTTCGAGAAATCTAATGGATTTCAAATTTACATAATATGCTCAATTTGATGTTCTAAAAATAATGACATTGAAATTAAGGAGCAATTAAAATATAGATCAGCAGGATAACAACCTAAGGTTGTTACAAGAGATGACCCCTACATGATTAAGAAATACTCAGAACCATGTAGCACCTTAATCATCATGGGTTCAAGAGGTGCTCACATGAAATGGTACTTTGCCATATATAGAACTTAGCTCCTATCTGATACCCTATGACCTGCTCTGATACCATTTATAACAGGTCAAACTCTTAAGTACCAAGGTATTGTCCACTTTGGCCTGAAAGGCCCGACTTGCCTTAAGAAAGCAGGTTTGGTTCGCAGCGCAAAACAGACGATGGACCCGGTCCATTTGGAACGATGGGCCCAAAAAAGATTTATTAAATTTGGATTTGATAATTTAACATTATTTAATTTAATTTTTGTATCAAACTTTCTAATTAAAATTAGACTATTTAATAAGCTTAGAAAAATTCTAATATTTCATCACTAGCTAAGTAAAGGATGAGGAATACAACGACGAAGTCAGATTTCGATTTCGATGAACATTTAATTTTTCTTTTTTCAGGTATTTTAAATATATTAAAATATTCGACGAAATTCTAACGACTTTCAAATGTTTCCAAAGCATCTCCCTTAGCTAATTTGTGGGTGGTGAGCACAACGACGAAGTTAGATTTTTGATTTGAGATCAATTTATAGGATTTTTGAAATTCCCATAATCAGTATTTGATTCAATTGACATCTGATTTGAATCAAAACTTCATGATGAATTTAAAATGACTTAATTAGACTGTTAGAACTAAGATTAGGACCTTGTTAAGCTCTGGTTGACTAGGATAACAACTAGGATTGTTATAATAACACATATGATTGTTACAATAACACAACTTTATTCTTCTTTGAATTAAAAGCATAAGCGAATGCAAATAAACAAGTCGTTGATCAGCTAGTCTATTTACACCAAATGGTGAAAATCAACTTCATTCAATTTTATTTTTTGCAAATTCTTCTCAGAGATTTACTAAAATTATAGTTACTGAACACATTAATTTGAGTATATTTTTTCTCCAATGATTGGAAAGCTTCTCCAATATGTTGTTGAATTCAATAATACCAACAATATATAAATAGTATTTATTAAATAGATGATGCAAATGTGTAATTTGCACATTAGAATATGAAGCATCTTATATTTGAAATTATTAAATTATATAATATAAAATATCTCGGAAAAAAAAAAAATGAACCACATAACAAAAAAAACTAGTTATTAAATAGAATTATTTTATACATATAATATATATATATATATATATGTATTACATATAAAAGCTTAACACAAGCATATAAACTCAGAACCTAAGCAAAAACTAGGGTTTGGTTCTCCCTCCTCATCTCTGAAATCTAGATAAACGCACCGTCTGGCTCGCCAGGCATGTCTATGGAGAGAAAGCGCAAGGTTAGCCTTTTCGACGTTGTTGACGAGTCCGTGCTCTCGGCGAAAAAGTCTCGAATTAATGGATCGGTAACTGCACCGATCATGGCTGCGACGATCAACCGATGGACAGGTCGAACCTACTCGCAAAGATACTTCGAGATCCTGGAAAAGAGGAAGACGCTTCCCGTTTGGCAGCAAAAAGATGAGTTCCTTCAAGTTCTTCGTGACAGCCAGACCATTATTCTTGTTGGCGAAACTGGGAGCGGTAAGACCACCCAGGTATGTAGTTGCCGAAGTTTATGTTTTTATTTTATTTTGTTTGTGCTTGATTATGAAGATTTCCAAGGTTTTGTTTTCACCAAATTTTGCTATTTTTTATAATTTCTGTAAAAGTGCTTATTTGTGCGAACTTCATGATGAAATGCTTTTATGTTAGTTAACTTGAGTGGAATGGTGAGTAGTCAAGCTGAGCTTCGTTTTAGTGCCTCAAATGCAAGTAAACAGAATAAACGTGAATTAGTGGCAGAGATACTGCATTTATCTTAGGATGAATTTATTACAACAGTTAATTTGTAATAGATTTGAGCTTGAGGACTTTTCTGTATAAAGAAGCCAAGGGACTATCGATTGTTTGAGATTATAGCGGACATGATAAAATGGCTGAAATTTTGAACGAACAGCTGAAGAAGCGTTAGTAACTATGCAAATCCATCTGGTTTTCAATATTGACTGAGTTTGTTTAGATGGGCTATTGTTGATATGAGCAAATGCATTTGAAGTTATCATTAGCGTTTGCCTCTTTTGATCCTCCGTTGATACCTCACTTATCACTGAATAATTTAAAATTTAATTGAACAAGTAACCAAACAA
The DNA here is from genome assembly GCA_016760335.1 of Gastrodia elata. Classification (NCBI taxonomy): domain Eukaryota; kingdom Viridiplantae; phylum Streptophyta; class Magnoliopsida; order Asparagales; family Orchidaceae; genus Gastrodia; species Gastrodia elata. The sequence continues at coordinate 1,762,214 of CM028673.1, forward strand.
AGGTTAAATGATTAGAGAGCAAAGAATGTGAGATTGCAAACAAATATTTGGCTAATTTTTTTCTTTTTCTTTTTATTTTATAGAGGGGGAGAGAGTGTTTGGATGAAGACAATGGCAACAAACATAACATGATGTTAACTTGTTTATTTGGTGACGAGTTTTAGGATCTGTTGGTTAGCAAGGTTTATGTTGATGATTTATGCTAGTAAATCCTCATTATCCAAATGTCATGTAAGAATAATGTGGGATTTAATGAAAATTATGCCATCAAACTTCAAAACCCATTGATGTTAAGAAAAGTCATGCAAATCTTTAAATCCATAATTTGGCAGGATTTATCAATTTAGAAAAGCTCAGCCAAAGAAAGAGAGGTAGAGGTTTCGTAGGAGAGAAGATTGCGGAGTCTTTGAATGAAAAGGGAAAAATTAAGCCAAAGCAGTAGAAGAGGGATCATGGGAGATACAGTTGCAAGTTTAAGAAAAAAATGTAAGCTGACAATTAGAGGAGGAGGGTTTAAATTGCAGCAAAATGTCCAGGGGAGGAGACAAAGAGGGCAAAGACATTAAGTTTTTTTTTTTTTTTTTTTTTTGACAACATATGCTTGTTATTTTTAAATAAACAATATTGTATTATTAATTAGATATTAATATGGGCATTAATTATTAAATTGGTTGCTATTTAAAGTAAATGAATATAAGGTTTTGTTTATTAATGTATATGAATTATTTAAATTCTCATACTGTGTAATTTACATATTAAATGCATTTAATTGTTGATGTAAATCATGCCATTCTATTGAATCCTTAAATCGCAAAAGTTTGCTTTAAAATGGAATATCAGGATTTATCAAGTCACAGTCTTCATGATCTACATAGTTATTAAAAGTTTAAACTTTAGTCACTAAGCCGCGCCTTATCTTTTGAATAAATCATAGAATTATGAGGGAAACATTGAATGGTCTTCTACAAAGGATTTGAATATTATTATTTCAGATGCTTTTAAACAAATCTAATATTTCAGATTTCACAAAGTTGTAACTTCTTAGTCTTTTGTGTTTACCATCATCATTTTGCTCTTTTGTCTACAGATGAAAGGTTCATTTCATTTTAACATTTATTAAATTACAAAACCTTCAAAATTATTGAAAAATCAACTGCACACTTTGGGAATTACAGATTAAAACAACTAGATACTCTCATAATATACTGTTGATAAGTAATTTCAGAATCTGCTTATTTATGAAGTTGTGTCATGGAATCAAGGACACTATCTTGATGAATTATCTGCTGCAATGGATTGGCAACTTAACAGCCATTGGGTCTCTAGGACTTTTTCATAAAAAGTCATCAAAATTCCCATGGTTAATTGAACACTAGCTAGAGTGAGAACAAAATATCTTTGTTCTACAATATTATGAGGCCTTCTGATGAAATCATTTGCATTATCATTCTGTAAATATAGCTTGTCAGATTTTAGAGTTTTCCATGCACCAAGCTGTATCAGTACTTTTGAAGTGCAAGTTTGTATTATCAACGTCTTGGGTAATATAATAATTAACTTTTATGTTACAATGGACTTTCCACATAACTGCATGCTTACTGTCTAGCACTAATTTTTGCTGAATCTGATGGCCTGAATTTTTTTTCTCTGTTCAGGGTAGTTTCAGCGGGTTCATTTCATTTTATCCAAACACAGCTTCTTAAATTTCCTTTTCAATTCATTGGCAAGCTATATTCACAAAATTCCCATGGTGAATTGAACACTAGCTAGAGTGAGAACAAAATATCTTTGTTCTACGATATTATGAGGCCTTCATTGTGATGAAATCATTTGCATTATCATTCTGTAAATATAGCTTGTCAGATTTTAGAGTTTTCTATGCACCAAGCTGTCTCAGTACTTTTGAAGTGCAAGTTTGTATTATCAATGTCTTAGGTAATATAATAGTCAACTCTTATGTTACAATGGACTTTCCACATAATTGCATGCTTACTGTCTAGCAATAATTTTTGCTGAATCTGATGGCCTGAATTTTTTTCTCTGTTCAGGGTAGTTTCAGCGAGTTCATTTCATTTTATCCAAACACAGCTTCTTAAATTTCCTTTTCAATTCATTCAGTGTTTATACATTACTTTTCATCCGTATTCGCAGCACCTTCATAGTAATAAATAAGGATTTATTTGTGTATTAGTATGCAGTAAGGACAACATACCGACTAACTTGGGTTTGTTCCATTTTATCTGAACACGTGCACTCTTTCATTTACCGCTTAATTCTTTTTTAAGCATGACATTACTTTTCATGTGTATGCCAGCGCATTCTAAGTGTTAAATAAGGTTGTATTTGTGTTAATATTTCGTAAACTACATCAGAACATCAGATAATAAGCACAAGATTCACTATCGATTGATTTCAAGTACTCTTGTTTCTCGAACTCATGAGATTTTGACGACACTTGAGATCACTCAGTAGGTGACTGTTCAAATTAAAGAGTTTTAGAGGAATTGCCATTCTTGAGTATATGACAGCAATCTTTGTAACACTCATTTCTTTTTTTGTTGGCAATATTCAGCCTCATATAACATCGCTGGTTATATAGCAGTTTTATTCATTTTTTTTTAAATTTTGACTGGGATTTTCTATTCACACAACACTTTAAGCAATTCTTCATTTTACCCAACCAGCTTGAACGGTATGCGAGCCTCTCAGTCTTCTTGATCTCGTGGATCTCAATAGTTATGTCATTGAGATTCAGGCTTCCATTATGATTATCATTGAGATTCAGGCTTCCATTATGATTAAACTCACACTCCATATATTTTGTTTTAGATCTACAAAGAAAAAAATTCTTGAGATTCTTAAGTAGCCTTCCACAACTTGCATTTTTCTTTAAGTTCATAGCTAATCTCATCAATTAATAGAATGTCTTCCACAATATCATGCACCAAGATACCTCCTTTTGAATGTGTTAAGTAAGAATGCCCTTAATTAAAGAAAAAAATATGGATTGAGAATAGAGCGTTGATGTAAGTTAATGTAGAAGAAAAATCATTAGACAAGTTACCTTGCAATCTAACACATGTTATAGCCCCATATTATTAAATTTTCTTAAAAAATATCAACATATGCTACACAAAATTCTTTTTTTCTCCAAAATTCTTCAAAGAATTTTTTATTGGTACTCTATCCTAAGCCTCTTCAAGATCAATAAAGATTAATTGAAGATCATTTTCTCTCTCTAAATCTATTCATCAAACCTTATAATAAATACATGGCTTTCATTGTAGATTAACCTGGCATATAACCAAACTAATATTGTAAAATATGACTATCTTTTTACAACCTTATACTATCACTCTCCCAAAGTTTTGGCACATGCTCATTTACTTAATTATCTATAATTTGCAAAGTCTTGAGCATTGCTTTTATTCTTGTAAATAGGAACATCTACGCTTTTTCTCAACTCATTTGGCATCTTTTTAGTCCTCATAACATTAAATAACTCGTTAAGCTAATAATTATTCTCACCCAAATATTTCTACACATCAATAAAAATGCAATCTGATCCTCTCCACTTCTCATTATCTTTAAAGCACTGCAAATCTCAGTTTTATTAACATGTTTAGCTAAAGTATATTTGTTTTTAATTTTCTAATAATTGTATAAATACATAACTAGAAAAAAACTGAAGTAAAAATAATGACATGAAATAAAAAGAATGCTGATGGAAAATAAATGTAGTATAAAGATATTTACTTTTTTGGTGTTTGATAGTTTACATTGCTTTTATTTTTTATGTTTATTTGAGTGAAAATAATATGCAAAAGTACTTAATAAAAATTGTTCTCAATTTTGCTCAGCTTGTTAGGTGTGTTTTAGGGGCTGGGGGTCATTTTAAGTGGTGGGCTGGGGAGAGCGGGTGGCAGAGGGTTTAGGGGGTTAGCACACCCTTGGAAGTGGATGGGGCTTGTCCGTTCACTTTGATTTGGGTGGAAAGTGTTACTTGAAAAAATGGGTGTTGAGGGAAAATTAATTCTATGAAACGCTACTCTGAATTTTCTACTCAAATTAAACCCCTTCCATTTAACTTTACTTTTATATTACTTTCCATCTCAATTGTTGCAAGCCAACAACATGAATTCATATTTGATCGATTATAAATGACTTGTGCGAAACTGTACTTACTAAATTCTTTTACAATAATCATTTGTAAATTTTATATATGGTTTTCAGAACTTCATTTATTTGGATATCAAAATAAAATTTTACTAAAATATTTTAGGTTTACAGAAAAATCATCATTGTTTTATGTTACCAGGAAGGTATCACTTACTACCTTTGAAGTGGATGGGGCTTGTCCGTTCGCTTTGATTTGGGTGGAAAGTGTTACTTGAAAAAATGGGTGTTGAGGGAAAATTAATTCTATGAAACGCTACTCTGAATTTTCTACTCAAATTAAACCCCTTCCATTTAACTTTACTTTTATATTACTTTCCATCTCAATTGTTGCAAGCCAACAACATGAATTCATATTTGATCGATTATAAATGACTTGTGCGAAACTGTACTTACTAAATTCTTTTACAATAATCATTTGTAAATTTTATATATGGTTTTCAGAACTTCATTTATTTGGATATCAAAATAAAATTTTACTAAAATATTTTAGGTTTACAGAAAAATCATCATTGTTTTATGTTACCAGGAAGGTATCACTTACTACCTTTGATAAGAGCATATTGGCAAATAGTTTGCTGCGTAATTTCCATAATATTTTTAATTGTGTAATGAGCTTTTGGAGTTTTTTTCAATAATAACTTCTCGATCACAATTGTATTACTTTTTATTTGAAACGTGACACTGTTTTATATTTATTGGAATAAAATAATTAATATATATAACGCTTGCATTTTGATTTTACAAAAGTATTAGCTATTCTCATAATGAGCTATCCATTTGTAATGATTGGAATGACTTGAACGGGATGATATTCTTCATGCATCAGTGAAGATTTAGCATGTTTAACAATACTAAAGTTGCATGACATTCCTTATTTTTATTTTTTTTTATTTGGTTCATGTGATCATTGTCTTAATTTACCTTTATTATGGATGATTGTGCAGTTATTGATTCTGTTTGTGATTGAGCAGATACCTCAATTTGTTTTGGAAGCCGACTTCTTGGGAAAACGGCCGATGGTTGCCTGCACTCAACCTCGTAGAGTGGCTGCAATGTCTGTTTCTCGTAGAGTTGCCGAGGAGATGGACGTAACTATTGGAGAAGAGGTTGGCTATAATGTTCGATTTGAAGATTGCAGCAGCCCTAAAACTATTTTGAAGTGAGTATTCATTTGTTTATGTTTCTTTTATATGGTTGTGCAACGACATTTGATTGCTGGCAATATCAAATCTTTTCCGATTAACTAATAAAATATATTTTTAATTTAATTTTGTCAGGTATCTAACTGATGGTATGCTTTTAAGAGAAGCAATGGCTGATCCACTTTTAGAGCGGTACAAGGTGATTGTTCTTGACGAGGCCCATGAACGCACCTTAGCAACGGATGTTCTTTTTGGCCTTCTCAAAGAGGTTGTAAGAAACAGGCCTGATTTAAAACTAGTCGTCATGAGTGCAACTCTTGAGGCTGAGAAATTCCAAGGATATTTTAATGGAGCTCCGCTAATGAAGGTTCCTGGTAGGCTGCATCCTGTAGAGATCTTTTATACGCAGGACCCGGAGAGGGATTATTTGGAAGCTGCAATAAGAACTGTAGTGCAGATACACATGTGCGAACCCCCTGGTGACATTCTTGTTTTTCTCACTGGAGAGGAGGAGATAGAGGACGCCTGTCGGAAAATTACAAAGGAAATTAATAATTTGGGCGATCAAGTTGGTCCTATTAAAACTGTCCCTCTCTATTCTACTTTACCTCCAGCAATGCAACAGAAAATTTTTGAGCCTGCCCCAGCACCTTTGAAAGATGATGGTCCACCTGGTCGGAAGATTGTTGTATCAACCAACATCGCAGAGACATCTCTGACTATTGACGGCATAGTTTATGTTATTGATCCGGGTTTCTCTAAACAGAAGGTTTACAATCCTCGAATTCGTGTGGAGTCATTGCTGGTTTCTCCGATTTCAAAAGCAAGTGCTCATCAGAGATCTGGACGTGCTGGCAGAACACAACCTGGGAAATGCTTTAGGCTATACACTGAAAAAAGTTTTAATAATGATCTACAACCGCAGACCTATCCTGAAATTCTCAGATCAAATCTGGCAAACACAGTACTTACGTTGAAGAAGCTTGGAATTGATGATCTTGTTCATTTTGATTTTATGGACCCCCCTGCGCCGGAGACCTTGATGCGTGCCTTGGAAGTTTTGAACTATTTGGGAGCTCTAGATGATGATGGAAACTTGACCAAGCTGGGTGAAATAATGAGTGAATTTCCTTTGGATCCGCAGATGTCAAAGATGCTTGTTGTTAGTCCAGAATTCAATTGTTCCAATGAAATTCTATCAGTTTCAGCAATGCTGTCAGGTATGTCCCATCTCGCAGCTTTTTCCTAATTGTTTTCTTTTTTTTTGGTAGTTGTCAATGATGGGGGGGGGAAAGGAAGATTTTAATTCACTTATGTGATGAAAATTGATAAGCTGGCATAACGTTAAAGGACATGAATATATGCATTTTAGCCCCCACCTAGCTCACTTATATATTGCTGCTCTTCAACATTTTAGTATTTGTATGTTTCAGCGGGCAAAGAAATCATGTGATTTGGTCTAGCATTTTAGTTACTGATGAATAGAGTTTCAGTTTCTCAATTATTTTCTTATGAAGCAGTGTTGGTCTCACCTGTATGCATCTGCTGACCTACTATGGGCCTCTCCTCTGTGATAACCATTCTTTCTATAGTACCCAATTGCTTTGTGCGGCCTAGGGATGCTCAAAAAGCTGCTGATGAAGCAAAGGCTCGGTTTGGCCACATTGACGGGGATCACCTAACTCTACTAAATGTCTATCATGCTTACAAACAAAATAGTTAAGTTGGGATCAACTTCAGCTTTGCTCTTCCATTTGACTCTGATTCTACTGCTATCTATGCATTTTTTTACTTACAAGAAAATTGCTGTTTTATTGCCCCCAGATGAAGATCCTTCTTGGTGTTTTGATAATTTTATAAACCAGAGAGCACTGAAGGCTGCTGACAATGTGAGGCAACAGCTAGTGCGGATTATGGCCAGATTCAATCTCAAGCTTTGCAGCACAGACTTCAACAGTCGCGATTATTACGTGAACATAAGAAAAGCATTGTTGGCTGGGTACTTTATGCAGGTAGCTCATCTTGAAAGAACTGGCCATTACCTGACAGTGAAGGATAATCAGGTGCCATATTCTGTACCACCATAGTTCGACCATCATCCTCGCATTTAAAAAAAAAGAACTTTTTTTCTTGATGTTGTTTCCATTTTGTTCTTGTTTGGTGGTACCTTTTTTCAGGTGGTTCATCTTCATCCTTCAAACTGCTTGGATCACAAGCCTGAGTGGGTAATCTACAATGAATACGTCTTGACGAGCCGAAACTTTATTCGCACAGTCACTGACATCCGCGGCGAGTGGTATGAAATGCTTGCTCATGTTAATTTGATTTGATGATTTTATCTTCCGTTATGCAAACTATGCACATGTTTATTTGTAAAAGTCATACTTTAAAATATTATAAAACTATTGTCCAAATATTGTTCATTGCACCAGAATAACCATCCATCCTACATCTTCTGAATGAATCCTTTGTTTCCTTTGAGAACAATCAATTAGAAGCCCCCATAAATTGCAAATAAAGAAGATCCTTTCTAGTGTGTAAATTTATTTTCATATTTGTCCCCCTTCCTCTTCTAGCATGGGCATCATACTGCCTGCACTTGGAATGCTTAAACCATCTAAAAGAAGCATTCTCTTGCCACGAATATTTGAACTCATTTCTCATTCTATTCTTTCGAGTCTTCATTGTGCGTGACCGTCTAATCCTTCAGAATGAATGATACAATAGGGGTTTAGTTTTGTGAATCGGGTGCTAGATGTGCAAGTAAATACATAGGCCATAGATTTATTTATTTATTGATTGATTAACACTTTCTATTAAGGCTACTGGACATAGCGTCGCACTATTACGATCTCAGCAATTTTCCATCCTGTGAGGCCAAGCGAGTTCTGGAAAGGCTCTTCAACAAGCGCGAGAAGGACCGCCAAGATATTAATAATAATAAAAACAGGAAATTGCTCCTCTAATGAATGCTCTGTATCCCAACCTCACTGTGCTCTGCTTTATATATATATATGCTAGATTAAAGAACAAATTAAGATTTATATTTATATGATTGGGTCACATTTTTTGCTGGGTTTTTTATGGATTTATAATTAAATGCTTTGTAGAAGAATATTTGTAAATGATAACTTCATAGCTTCTTCATCATGATTGTTCATTCTAAAAGAGGTTTAAGAAAAAAATAAATAGCCATCTAAACTATCTATCTTCTAATTTGTGTCAAGATGGGAATCATAAATGTTGCCCAAATTTCTTTTAAGAGGTACTTAGAATTATGTGCTATTGCATTGAACTATTTAATTATTAATTTTTAGTAGTTATTGAAGAAAATTTGAAGAATCTTAGTACAATATTTGCATATCAATTTCTAAATATCGAATTTTTATGCTTTAATTTCTAAAAAGGGGTTTTTTATTCTACGAAGTGATGTTTGGTTTTAAACATGTTATTTAGGTTAATGGAGTTTTTAGCATATTTTTTTGTTATTCTGTTCGACAAAAATGTATTCAGGTCTTTTTATATGCATCGTGTTTTCAAACTTTATTAAATGTGCTTTCAATATTTATATATTTCTTCAATTGTTTTTAATTCTAAAATATAATCATTTAAAAAGTTAGATTGATATTTTCATAATTGCTATAAATTAATTGGTAAATCATGTTTAATTTGAAGCAGATCTAAAAATTAGGTGTTGAGGTTTTATCTCCTAATTTATTTGCCAATAATCAAAAGAGGGAAATGAGCCTTAGATTGGTTGTACTAATAATATTAATGCTGTCACTTAATAATAGTTATAATATTAAATTAATCATATTAAATGTTTTATTATATTGAGGGTGTGGTGATCAATTTGATTACCAAATGAAATACCGATGGAGTTACTGTGATTTCGGAGTAAAGGTGTTATTGTGCCAGCAGTGAGCCAGGTGCCCCAGCATGCCCTGTGCGCTTAACAGCGGTTGCTGTTCGAAAGCTGGGCGCTCAAGTGCGCCCCAATGGCTGTCCTGCTATTTGGGCACTGTGTTGGGTGCCTAGGTGCTGTGAAGCAGGTTGGAACTGAGTTGGGTGCCTAGGTGCCGTGAAGCAGGTCCAACCTGATACTTGAGAGCCCAGGTGCCTGGGATATGTCGTGAGCATGAGAATTTCGTATATTTGTGAGATTGAGAGAATTTTAGAGTATACTAAGATCGAGAGGCTTAAAAGTGGCGGTTCTTTCTTCTGAGATTGATAAGTTAATTGTACCTCTGTAAATTTTCGATTATATGCTTTGTCTCATTATAGAATTTTTCACATCAAATGTTGTGTTTATTTGCTTATGATTGTGGTTTGTGCTATGATTTCTTATTTATATTGTTATTTTACATATAGTTTGGATGAATTCCAACTGTCAAGCCTTACAATCTCAACATGTATGAGTATAATAATAAAATAAATATGCTATTTTATATAAATTATATTGATTTTATTTTGCTATGATTAATTCACATGCATCTTAAATATTTTAAATTAATTATCTTATTATACCAAGGAATTAATCATTTTTAACTGACATCAATATTTATTTTTGAATAATTATATTAAGTGGTATAATGAAGTTTGTTAGTCAATATTATTTATAATGTTTTTTAAGTTATATCAATTAAATATTTGTTGGTTGTATTATTTTATTAATCATATTAGCTATTTTAATTAGTTAATTTATTGGGCTTTAGTTAGTTTATTTTATTTTCAAGGTAAGAATTTCATAAGCATGAAATTGCACCAACATTTTCATGCATATTGATTTCCTGATGCATGAAGTTTAAGATGAATCTGCAATGATATTATGAATATGAATAGGATGTTAATAGCCAAATTTATGTATTTTGTTATTTTGGTATTAGGTTATTAATCTTTAATCTATAAAATCAATTTAATGTGAAAAAAATGAATGCTTTTTTTTAGTAAATTTTACATTTTCAAGTTCTAATATTAATGTGTTATTTGCTCAAAGTTTTCGTATTTGCAACCATAACATTATAATTCGCTCAAATAGTATCAAGTTGAATCCAAAGGCTATGAAATCTCCTTTATTCACAAATATTCAAAACTATAAAAATAGATTTAGTTACAGTCACTATAAAAGATTTAATCATATATTTCACGAAGAGAGCAAATAAAATATCAACTATTATCTCTAGCAACACCATTTACAAGGGCAAGATAAATGGGTTCTAATAGAAGGGACATTCTTTATCTTCAACTTTGCCGACTCTCACAAAGAGAATGAATGCACACACCTTCTTCATACATTTGTCAACATAGTCGATGTCATCTAGGAGAAAGAATTAGGGTTCAGCCGACCTAGAGGAAAATGAAGAATAACAAGAGTTTATCAGAATTTTTTATTTTATGGATGATTATACGTCTTTACAAAAAAAACATAATTTATAAATAAAAATGCAACTAATTGTAAATTAAATATTTATTAGTACATTTAATAATTTAACAAAATATTTAATTATGTAGTTATACATACAATTAATGAGATGAAATAATTAATTAATGCAAACATTATATTCAAGAACACCCGCCTATACAATTGCAAATTACAATTAACATCATTAATTGCAATTAATTATCGTATTTACTATATTTAAAAAAATATCGCTCTTTAAAAATTCAAACAGTTAGTAAGTTTGAGCGCAACATCTAAAAACCGATCTACGCATCCACCGGGATGCATTTTTCCCCCCAAAATTGAAAATCCAGTTTTAACCCTGCGAAGATGTTCTTTTTGCGCAAGACAACTGTTCTATTTTAACTCCCCCCCCTCCCAACCCTCCATGGAACCACACATCCCTAATGTGGCCGCCACTCCAGCATCATAGTGGCAGCGGGGCCACTGTCGAGGAAGAAGATGCCTTTCTAGGGTTCGTAACGTACGCTAAATTGATGCTTTTTCCGGACGAAGGCTTGCCGGATGACCGCGATTGCTCTGAGGACTCTCACGGGCCGTCGTGGAAATGGGTTGTCTCCCGTATCTTGAAGACGTGCATCGCCTATCCCAGCGGAGTCACCTCCGCGATACTTCTCTCCGATCTTTTTCAGGTAATGCCTCTAGTTCGAAAATCCTCATCCTTGATCGCTTCAAACTGCGCTACTCCTGGATTTGGCATAAGAGAGCCTTCAGGGAACATATTGACCTCCTTTTAGATGATATAGCATGACAAATAGTCCTGCTTCTTGAGTTTGTTAACGCTGGCGGATGACCTTTTTTCGCAGACTTGGTGCGAGCAGCGGAGGTATTCCACCTCGAAGAAGAATCTGGAATGGATGATTCCATTGAAGAGGCGACGTGGGAGAGCGAGGCTTCCAAACTCGGTCACTATCGATACTATTTACGAGAAGAATTTTCTCTCTCCAACTAGTTGCTTGGAGGTGGTTGTTTTGTGCTCCTTTCTTCTCCCAGGTCTCCTCTCTCTCTCTCTCTCTCTCTCTCTCTCTCTCTCTCTCTCTCTCTCCCTGGCTTATTATGCTGTTCGCAGAGTCTAAATCTAATTGTGCGCGTATTGGTTAGATTTGCCTTTTCAGTAGTTTCTTATACTGTCACAGATGCACGACCTTTTCAGTAATCTCTTATAGGTGTATCAGCTGCTTTACATTTAGAGTGCGGTTACTTTGCATAGCTGAGTTGCTGGATAAAAAATAATTCGTTTGATCTTCCAAACTCTATTTCAATAAAGTATTTTTCAATGCGTCAAAGTTTTTTTCTTAATTAATGTTTATAACCATACCATACAAAAGCCCAGACAAAAAAGTACGTGGAGACTCGATCAAATTCTATTGTAAAAAATAAATCATGATTATAATGAAATTGAAAATACAACTCTTACATGTTATTGAAATCATAATTTATCCATATGGAACTGCATATTTTGAAAATGTTATATAATGCTCTTATTATCAATAAAATCAAAATATCATTTTCAATATATGCTACTAGGCAACCATTCATCTAACCAAAAATCTATATTATGTTGCGTAACAATATCTTATAATTTTCATTGCGCATACAAAAGGATACCATCAACAATATATGCCACTTATCAAACACATGGATATCATCGAACTTTTATTTCATATGAGCATCTTACTTTCATTAAAACAATCAAGGACCGGTCTTTAAGTGCCTGAATCCTTTCTCCTACCAAAAATTAGAAATACGCAAGCTTCCATCTAGTTTAGCATAATTTTTGTATCCGTTACTCTGCAAAAAACTGTCGAGAAACCTTCTAATCTCTTCTTGACAGTAAGTGCTTTCTGCATATTAAGAAAGTAAGCCAGTATAGCACACAAGCATTTGTAAATCACATGGAGAAGGCCTCTTTTGAATTTTATTCATTAATCTTCGTTGAGTATAACTTGCTGGTAACCTCAAGGCACAGCAGTTCCCAATTAATGTTTGATAATTTCTAGAGAACAAAACTTGTGGTATTCTGGATTATCTTTGTTTTCAAAATTATTATCTAATATTAAATTTCTTATGGCTTAAAATTAAATGGAAATACGAACACTGTTGTTTGTGTTGATGTTTTCAAACGCTCTTTAGGGCTTGTTCATTGGGCTGGAATATACATGTTAGCACAATGATGCCCTTAAATTCTTACAGCTAGCAGTTGTTTAGCAACTAAAAATTTCATGTTGCAACAAAGTTTAATTGCAAGCAACCACAGAACTGAATAATAAGTTAAAATGAGGTTCTAATTTTTATGATAGCAAATGAAAACCAAAAGTAGCTTGATTAACAATGCACAAACAAAATTGCACGATGTGCGAATATAAGGAGCGGACACTTTTCTTGTAAAATTAATGAAATATTGAAACCTTGCTTGCATATGAAAGAACTACTATATTCTCATTATAAGTGTTTATTTATCATTTGTTTTTATTTATGAACTTCATGAATAGAATCATAAATAATTAGCCTAATGTATTGTTAGTTTAATGTTAGAAGTTCAACTAAAAACTGTTTTTTTCTCCAGGCACAAATATATTCATGCTCAGCTTGGGGGACTTATGGAGTTCTAGCACCATTGATCTATATCTACATCGCAGGTAGAGGTAACAAACAATGTTTGCTCAAATTTACAAAATATATTTAGCCATCAATGTTGTTCTCTAGCTAGTCATTATCAGTATTATCCTTACCCAAATCTCCGTTGCTTGCTTCATATATTATCATTCCTTTCTTTTAATCTTATCACATGATAGCCTATTTTAAACTGATCTCTTGAACTGCATCATATCAAAATAGCCTTTCTCTTATAAGTTTTTTGAGCTGATTTTATCTATTTGTTAAACGAATGCTTTTTCTTTCACTCCACATACCAAAACCATTAAATAAATTCTAATTGGCATCCACACCCTTAATCATATGGATCTGACTGCAGCCCCATCTACTCTGCTATTCTCTTCCAGCCATCTTTTTATCATCCAAGTGCTGTGAAAAATCTTGTTCTTTTCTAGCATGAGAATTTTGGCACCTATAGGAAAGTTGTATCACTTGTTTTTTCCTTGTTTCTTTTTTAAAATCAACCTATAAGGATCCAGTGCCTTGAAAGTTATTATTGTTTTTTGTGTCAATTTTTTTTATCAATTTGTTATACTTCGAGATCTCTCTATTTCTTGCTTATAATCATTTCTCTGTATTAATTTTAACATTTACTTATAAAAATGCCTTTCTTACTCACCACATGGATTCATAAGCATGAGTGGGAACTTGACAAAACAAATATTTGAAATTTAATGTTTTTGTTTTGTACATCAAGAGCATTATCACAAGTAGGAAGTCTTTTACTTTTGTTTATGCAAATTCTTCATAAGGAAGACAAAAAAAATCACGGATAATAATATCATCCACGAATTAAACAAAGCTCCGGTGTGCCATTTTTTCTAAGAAAACTTTTGGATTTATTACAATATTGTTTTTAGGCAACTAAGATGTTTGAAAACAAAGGGAACAAAATTAAGTAAAGGTACACCGTTTTGTATTCTTTTCTTTTCATGCAGTAAATAGATACTTAATTGTCTCAATGTTGTATTTTTCTATGATGAGCATCAGGTTCCCTCATCTAAAGTTTTAGCTAGATTAGCAACCAGTCCTACACGCCAAACTCAGCATGTGCGAAAGTCTCTGGCTTGTGTCCATTACCATTGTCATCGCTCTCATTGTAGATAACTGGAAGTTGAACTGGCAAAGAAACCAGCAAAGAAACCACAAAATTTGCCTTATTACCGTGGAGGGGGAGTGGCATGCTCATAAGAGTCATGGCGTCTCAATGAACTAAACACATAAAGAGCAAAGCTGTCTGTCTCTGCTAAAATTGAGCTGGTAGATTTGTTGGAAATGGTACATGACAGCCATGCTTCTGAACAACGTTATTATGGAGTGTTTGATAGAAAATATACCAGTGAATATTAATATGAAACTCTAAACTTGGCAAGTTTGGCATTTTTTCTTGAAAATAAACAAACATATTCATATCAACACGAGTGGTTGCTAATGTTAAATCCCTAAGCAATAAGACTTTGCTTAATTTCACGATCATAGGTGCAATCACCACAACTTACACATGACCTTTATCCACGTTGCATCCCCAAATATCTAAAATCTTAGATGACAACCCTTTAGATTTCAACCAAGCATGCGAAACAAGTTCTGAACCAGCGTCCAATTTAAAACTTTCCTTGAACCAAACTACAAGCTCAAACAGTTATTACCCCACTTGTCCTACGTGAAGATGCCTTCTTTCTTTGCGTGCTTCAATGTAGGTTGCTCAATACCCAATTGGATGCCTTGCACTTGGGGTCATATTTCTTGAACATATTAAATTTAATTGGTGTCATCAATTCAAAAAGATTTTTTATTTTTTATTTTGATTTAATGGGATTGTATTTTTAAAAAATCTTGAAACTATCAAAAGCTCACTTTTATTATATTTGCTTGATTTTATACAAACAATTAAATCATTGTATGTAAGATGAACTTATGTTATCTTTTTATGATTTGTTATGTTTTTCTATATTATTATTGTAAAGGTTTTTGGGTGATTATGAACTCAAAAGCATTATTCTTTTGTTTAACTAAAATATTTTTTTTGTGATTTAAAAATGCCAATAATTAGAAAAAATTAAAAGAAAGCATCTCCTTTTTGCTTTAGAGGAGTAATTTTCTTGCATCGATTCATATAGATACAACAATAACAACACCGCCAAGCCTTTATTTTTAATTCAATTTTCATTGATACTAAAAGAAAAACATGCAAAAATGAGATTCAGTGTGCACTTACATGTATCCTTGGATAAAGACTAGTGCACCAATTGAATATGTAAAATTAGCACTAAATGGGTTTGACTACATGAATTTGTTGTCTCCATTGTGTGTGATCAATTAGAAATCTCTCATTAACTTCCAAATAGATCAAATCTTTCATAATAGTTTCTCCCCATATCTATTTTCATCTCTTTTTTAATCTGGACAATAATTATAAACTCAAGGGGTTGTACGGTCTACAGTTAATATGCTCGAACCATCTAAGATGACATTATGTAATCTTATCCACTATTGAAGCCTTTCCAACCTTGCTACAGATAAACTCATTTATCATTCTATCCTTACAAGTATACCCACTCATCCACCTAAGCATCCTCATCCATGTAACACTTGTTTTATCAATAAATTTCTTCTTTGTTGGCCAACATCATATAACATAGCTGGTCGTATATCCACTTTATAAATTTTTTTCTTCAATTTTAAGTGAAAATTTTGGATTACACAACACTCCAAAAACACTCCTTCGTTTCATCCAATCAACTTAGATCCTATTAATCACATCACTTTCTATTTTACCATTATTTTGAATAATTAAACTGAGGTATTTGAACCTCTCTCTCTTCTTGATCACATGGTCCTTCATACTTATGTCCTAAAGATTACGTTTTCTAATATATTTGAACTTACCCTTCATATATTTTGTTTTAGATCTTCTAAGGCGAAAAACTTTAGATTCTAAAGTTGTCTTTCATAACTCAAGTTTTGCTTTAACTCCATCTCTAATCTTATCAGTTAGAATAATATCATTTGCAAATAACATGCATCAAGGAATCTCCTCTTGAATGTTCTTGATAAGAACATCAATAATTAAAGCAAAAATACATGGGATGAAGGCTGAACCTTGATGTTATTCAATAGTGACAAGAAAATGTACTCATGTTAGAACCCATTATACTTATCTCTAATAGCATCAATTTATACAACACAATCTCTTTTATCTTCAAAGGTCTTCAAAGAACTTCTCGTGGTACTGTACCATAAGCCTTTTCAAGATCAATAAAAATTAAATGAAGATCTTTTTTTTTTCTTCTAAATTTCTTCATCAAGTCTCTCATTTTATGTTTGGCTTTGTAGTTGCTCCTACTTGCCATAAAAATAATTTTATTTTGAGAATTATAAATATTCTTTAGTAATATGTATTCAATTATTCTCTCCCAAGGTTTCACAGTATATTACACATTAACTTGATTCAAATTCTTTGATAATTAACACAGTCTTTAACATTGCTTTTATTATTGTAAATAGGTATAACAATATTCTTTCTCCACTCATCCAATTTCTTTTTAGTTTTTAAAATAATATTAAATAACTTATTTATATTAATTGTATGGGTGCAAGTTTACAAAATTTAATTAAAAGGTTACTAACATAATCCATCAATCTTTGTTAAATATCTTCTGATTCTTTTATCTTTTAATTAGCTAGTTTAAAAATGTTTCTCTCCCTCAATATTTTATAATTTATTGTATAAATTCTTGAATGATACACTCTTAGCGTAATGAACTATTATTATAGATTCATGATATGCTAGTCTATATTTTTTTTCAATTTTTCTTCACCTTGCATATAAACTAATTTTTATAGCGTGCTTTTTATTTTTATTTTTAACTTGAACATATTATTTTGACCACCATACATTTTTTACTGAATATTCTCCATTATGATTCACTAAGTAAAGTCTTTGCTATAAAACTGAATTCAATATAAAATTTGCTTCATTTTTAAAATTCCATTGTTAAAGGTTTAAAACTACTCTAAAAAAGTATTTCTGTTACCTTTTTTAAGAATCTACAATTCAGTTTCATGATATATTTATGATTTAAAATTATTTTTATTACTTTTATTTTCAAATCTAAAATTAATAATTGATGTTGGCTTATTAAACAATCACTTGGATTAATCTTACTATCCTTGAAAAATAAATGTCCTTTTCTTTAAGAGAAAATAATCATTCTAAGTTTTAGATATCACATTTTATAAGTAACAAATAAATTCTTTTTTTTTTCTTAAAGTGCTAGCAATTATAATATCATAAATTATAACAAACTTCAAAATCATTCTTCCTTCTTCTTTAATCTTTCCAAAATCAAAGTCACCATGAATATTTGTAAACACTTTAATTATTTTTCCAATATGTCCATTTGTATCTTCTATAAAAATATATTTTCTTGTGGCATTTCTTGACCATCCCTACTAAATCGTGCCAAAATATTTTTTTTTGCACATATCGAATCCTATTTGAAGAGAATAAAAAATTGAAATATTAAAAGTTATTTCATTATTATAAGTTTTAAAGATATAATTTTATTTTCCAATCTCTTAACTTCAATTTTATTATTCTTTACATTCTTATTTAGAATGGTACCCAAACCATTTTTATGATGATTCTTACTCGAGTACAAAAATTTAAAGCCTAAACAATCAGTTTTTGCTTTCTGTCTCACCTACCCAGTTTCTTAAAGGCATATTATATTAATCATTCTATTAATCATAATCTCAGCCAACTAAAAAGTTTGCTAATGAGAGTGTCAATATTCCAACTAAATAATCTTAATTTATAAACACAGATTAGCTTTCTTTACCCGTATTCATCCGTAATGCGGGAGCCTTGCTTGCTTGACATTTCATCCGAGCGTTGATGTAGTTTTATAAAGATTATGAAGCTTGTGAATGTATTTAGTAAATTAATTCTATTAGAGCTTATGGAGCGTGTAAATTTACTTATTAACATGAAGATCAATATTTTTTTATTAAGGAAATGAAGTGGTTTTGTGAGAAGCTAAAAAATTGAAGTTGGTCTTCAAGTTTTGGTACTCGAGTAAGGTTCACGTAGAAATAATATTGTTGTCATATTGTATAAAAGGTTTTTTATATGAATAATGTGGTGAAGTCAAGAAGATAAGTAGATGTAATAATGGTTATGATGATTATTATTGGTGTCGACAACACATAGTGGGACTAAAGCTTGGTTATGTTGATTTATGATGATTATAATTGCTGGGGCGATTATTAGTATTGAAATTATTTATATTTTTTGGTATGCTTTTAAATAATTGATTTAGGGGCTGTTTGGCATGAGAAAATATGAGAATAAAATAATTTGGTTATAATGTAATCGGATCATTTTAATTCTATTTGGTAGTTTTTAAAGAAATTTAATATTTTTTATTTGGAACGCAATAATCTGAGAGTGTGGTGTTCCGAGTAAATTAGAGGGTAAGATAACTCCAAAAAATTTGTTATTTTTTGTGAAATTTAGGTTTTGTTCGAACGAAATGAATGAATCGCTCGAATGATTCTTTCGATTGAATCATTTGTTAACGATTCAACTGAAACGTTTGTCCGAATGATTCGTCTGAACAATTCGTTTGATTCATTGATCGAACTTCGCCGGGATTCGCTTATCGAACTGTGTTGGATTGAGCCTTGGATGAAGCCGGAGAAGAGGGAGTTCTTCACATCGGAGTCGCAGAAGAGCCTCTCTCATCGCCATTGTGGAAGAGGCTCTCACGTCGTGCGAAAGAGGGGATCTCACTCGGCTTTTCCGCTAAATGGGGCGTAATCTCGAGTTACGCCCAATTCAGGCGTAGCTGGATTACTCCGCTTCTATGTATACGAACGCAAAATTGAATTACAATGTAAAAGTTTTTCACCTGTTTTACTTTAAACCAAATGCAGGTAATCTCAGTTGACCAAGAAAAGAAAATACCTTACTCCCATTTTACTTCAATCCAAACAATTTTTAAAGGAATCTCCCAAGAGAAAAATAATCGATATGTTGCAGTAGTAGTTTAATTTAATGATATTTATGGCGATTGTTTTTGCATGACTAACAATGAAGGAAAGTTTATGCTCAAATAGAATTAGATGTAGCTATAAAATAATATTTTGGTATGCTTTTTACTTTTTGATCCAAGGAATCTCTCTAGAGAAAAATAAATGATATGTTGGAGTAGTAGTTGTATTTAACGGTACTTAAGGTGATTTGTGAGACTATGAAAGAAGTAAATATATTTAGATTGTGTTTTAGATTATGATTTTATGATTGAAATACAATACTTAGGAAAAGAGAATGATATTATCACTTGGAAATTTATTATAACTCAGACCGATTATTTTTTACATAGTGTGAGATCGATTATTTTATAAAGGTTGTCGTCAAGTTTTTCTTGAAATCTGTCCTTTGGCATTAATTTGTCAAATGATTACTATACGGAGTAGCACTTTTGGGTTTTGTCTGTTCATAAAATTCCAACCAGAAAAGAGTGTATTTATAATAACTTGATGTAGCTTCAGCTAGGATAAACTTTGTTCAATTATCTTACATAGTTTGCTAAGCATTGACCGCTAGATATCCAGGCGAGAAAAGTTAAGTAAATGATTCTTTCCACTATTAAAAAGAAAGAAGAAGACCAAAATGACATGATTAAAAATTATTCGAAATTATCTCACATTCTTGGTACTTAGAGGAGTGATTATTTGATAACAATATTGACAATATATTTATGTTGTTGTCCATACTTAGTGGTATTAAGGCTTAACCTGTTGGTTTTTGATCCTCTATTTGTTTGTGTTCATTGGCTTCAATACCTAAATAATTGAATATGTTGGAATTTATTTATCTTTCGACCATGTTTTTTGAGTTGCTAAGGGACTGTTTAGTGGCTTAAATGCTTAACACCGGAGTATGCTGTAAAAAATTTATTGATTTGCATTCTAATCTCTTTAGTCTTCTACATTGCTTGTTAAGATATCTATCTTCTGATCATAAGCCTTAACCCATTCTATTTTTTGATAATGTTGAAACTATGGAAGGATGACTTCAATCGTATGGGGACACTTTAAATGATCAGTAAATGATGAAAAATAAAAATGTAATGTAAGAAAGGTGACTCAGTTTACTAATACAATTGTAAATTTGGAACATGCAAATACAATAGTAAATCTGGAGTTGATAATGCTGAAACTATGGAAGGATGACTTCAATAGTATGGGGACACTTTAAATGATATCATTAGTAAATGATGAAAAATAAAAAGGTACATGTAAAAAAGGTGACTTCGTTTACTAATACCATACAATATTTTTGATGTTGATCTATTATATATACATAAATATGCATATGTCTAATATATTTTTTATGGATCCTATTATCTTAGCAAAATAAATGTGATTTCTTAACACCATTCATGATAATATTTTGTTTATTTTGGATTTAAAGTTGTTTCCAACTTTTTATTTTTTTGCTTGCCTTGTATCTATTTCTAATTCGAGGTATCCAAATCTTATAATGAGTAGTGAGAAATTTGAGGAAAAACACTGTCTCTTAAAGGATAATAGTTTTTTTGACACATACATAGCTAATCTTTGAGCTAGTGATTTTTCATGATGAATAGCTAGTGATTTGAAAGGAGAAATTGTATTATTCTCTTAGAAGGATAATGTTGCTGCTTTATATATGTGTACTTATATTTGCACATGTACCATCATCTAGACTTTTTTTTTGTGTACAATCATATATAGAATGATAACCATTAAAAAAATTAAAATAAATAAAGTAATAACTAAAATACAAAAAAAGTGAAAAAATATTTACCAAACCTCCTAAAGGATCTCAAAAAAGGAGAATCAATTAAAGAAAAGAATCATAAATGTAAATGAAATCATGACCTTCATCTCAAGCATTTGATCCAGTGCCTCTTTTTTTCTTTCATATTATCGTAAAAGTTTTTTAGAGGATTAGAGCCCTTCTTCTTTTGAATTTGGTTAAAGCAAGCCTCCTCTAGATTATTAAAGTCATTCTCTTCATTTATTCTTCATTAAAATATCATAGTTAGACGAACGGTTGATGTAACGACCCATTATCGTTACTTCGCTAAATTATGTCAAATCTCGCCTCAGAAATTAGGACATCGGGGAATTTTGGATTAGGGCAAACAAAAATACCTTTAGATTAGAATAATTTTTAGATCAAAGTGTCATAGTTTGAGAGAAATCTGAATAATGGAAACTTTCGCTTTAATTTCTGAATTATCTTAAATTCAACAAATTCAAAAAATTAGATACGTATTTGAATTCATCATTTTTTGTGTCATTGTCTTGAGTATATTATTTAAAGGCTGCTCGATAAGTTTCATCAATTTTGGAGCTCCGGTTCGATCTCAATTAATTTTCAAAGTTTAAAATTTCAGAAATTAATTTAAAATAAAATATTGATCAAAATTGAAAATTTTCGGCGCGTGGGTATTTGTTACATCTTAACACACATCGATATCAATTTTCGTTATTTTTGGACTCTAAACAACGGAAAAATACGAAAAATTTAAATTTAAGTAATTTTTTAAAAATTTCATTCCCTCCCCTTACCTCGAAATAGGATCGCATCTTGTGATTGCAGGCTCTGTTGCAAGACATAGCCTGCATCGGAAGCTTCAGCCTGCCAGCGCCCATCCTGCGCCGTTTTTGGCGCAGGCTGTCGGCCAAGTGGGCCGACCCCGTCCCCTCCTTCTCACTTATATAACCCCCTCAACCCTCTCCCTCCTCTCCCACAACCCTCCTCTCCCACAACCCTCCTCTTCCCAGCCAGCCCTCCCTTTCCTGCCAGCCATCCCCTCGCTGTCAGGCTTCCCTTCCTTGCCAGCCAGCCTCCTGCAGTAGCTGGCCACCTAGCAGCCGGCTCCCTCCTGCCGCAGTCGTCCCTCAGCCGCCAACGGCTTGCGAGCACCCGTCCGACCACCCCATTCCGGCTAGTGGCCCGGCTAGTCACTCCGGCCGCCCCCTTCAGCCGTTCGGCCTCCCTCAGCTTTTCGGCAACACTATCCTAGGTAAGAGGAAAGGGAAAGGAGGAAGAAAATGAGGAGAAAATTTGCCTCTTTTTTATTTTATTCTTGAGTTCTTTTAATAATAATGATAATTTTATTATCTCAATTATGCGTTCACATTATCATTGTTTTCATTAATTAAATAATGAATAATATGAAAATACTATAAGATGACTATTATTTCTATTTCAATTCAGTCATTTCCATTCTATCTTTTTTTTTTCGTACATTATTATTATCATTATAATGATGATAATAACGCTATAATAAATATTATTGCTATCGCAGTAACTTAAAAATCAGACTTCAATCATAATAAAAAATTGAAAGAAGAGCAGAATAGAAATAAAGATAATCATTACTCTTAAAAATGTTGGCTAAAAGTAAATTTAAAATATTCAAATCTAAATGCAGATCCAAAATTGAACTGTCAAATCTTGGATCTTAATAAAAATGTACCCTGTATATGACATGTATTATTTTTTGCACTTTTTTGTTGCTTAGCATCGCTTTGAGCCAAAATATATTGAAGTTTAGTTGGCTATTTTAAACCAACATCTCTTTCATAACGTAGGTTGTTATTGAAAAATAACATCAGTAACATTGAAGCTTGGTTGGTTGTTTGAAACCAATATCCCTTTCATAACGTGATTGTTACTGGAAAATGACATCAATAATATTAAAGCTTGGTTGGTTTTTTGATACCAACATCCCTTTCATAATGTGGTTGTTACTAAAAAATGACATCAGTAATATTGAAGCTTGGTTGATTGTTTGAAACCAACATCCCTTTCATAACGTGGTTGTTACTAGACAATGACATAAGTAACATTGAAGTTTGATTGGTTGTTTGAAATCAACATCCATTTTATAACGTGGTTGTTACTGAAAAAACAATATCAATAACCTACATTTTGTGATAATATTTTTTGCAGAGAATTGATTATTCCTTGTTGCGCTATTGCCCTACTTTTTTGCATGTTTACTATATCCTTATTTACGCTAATCACATCTCTGCTTTTATAAAAATGTAATTTTTTATTGTTTACTGCAGTACTTAGATTATTCTCTAATTACTGAGAATTCTAATCCTGGTATTGTTTTCTTTACAATACCAGGTCAGGTGCTTCTGGGAGAATTCAAACAAGAACCCTAATTTTTATATTTTCAAATTTGCCGATGAATTTACGACACCACTTTACTTTTACTTTGATTTTTATTTTTCTTTTGTTTTCATTCATCTTTGATGAACTTTGTAAAGAGGAATGTTGGAGATTTTTGTAATCAGAAATTTAAATTAATGAGAATTTTCTTTTGGTTTTTATGTGTATTCATTTTTTTTCAAATTGCTCAATATGATTCTGCTGTATGTGACCACCTGAATGCTGGAACAATTCTCACTGAGTCGACATCAGGACACCACAATTGAGGCTTGCCTTCACCTGGTCGGTCATTCCGTCATCCAGCAAAGGGACAGAAAAAACATGTACCTACTCAGAAGGATTGAGGCATGTCAAAACCTGATAGTCACCTCGACATCCATCGAAAGGACTTAATCTTGTATTTCCCCGGAAGGCCGAGCAATACTCGTTGGAGAATGAACCTTTTTTATATGAAACTATCGGATAGAACTAATTATAAGGAATCCATCGTATTTTCTAAAATTTTATTATAACATATAATCAAACTCTGCATTTAGGCATCGTTAATTCCCATTTGTCCATGCAAAAGTAGGAATTGAAAAAATCATTCCATCATTGCTACCGTTTACCACAACATTTTTACCTTCTCTTTCCACAGTTGGATAACTGATGGCATTGCGTTCCCCAATATCAATTCCATTTTCATGTGCCCCTATACACCAGCTTCTACCACCATCCTTGAATCGGGAGCAATAGTATGTTATATCATTGGGGGATCTTTCTTATTTGGGGTATATACAAACTTTTTCCTTTTGTTCAAGACTTTGGAGATAACACACTCCACATGTGTAGATTTAAGCTGAGGTTGAATCTTTAAATAATTCAACTCATCTTGAACAATAGTTTGGCAATGAGGGCATATAGGCATATTTTCAAAAATATATTCTTGGAAGTATCCCTTTTCTTCATTCCAGTCCAAATTTCAGATTTAAACTCTTAAATTAAATCAATCTCAACCAAGACCCATGCAACTGAGGGCGAAGAAGGTTTGCCATCGCATAATCAACTTTGAGAAGCTTGCCAAAGTAAGAATCCAATGTGAGTATAATAGAATGTGAGATTAAGTGAATCTTAAGCAATTGAAAAATGATTCACAACAACACAATGGGAGGTTCGCTTCTTCGATGAAAATCTGTAGTTTATTTTAAAACTCTCATGCTGTAATTGTCAATGAAGTAGGATCCTCTTGCAAAACATTTAGTATAATCTACTTCGTTAGAGAGCTATATATATATGTGTGTGTGTCTCCACCTCTCACTCCTACCTCATTCCTAGTTTGCCTCTCGCTCTCCACTTTCATATAAAGGCCTCCTCTCTTCCTCTCGCTCATACCTTGTTCATTGATGCGCTGACTTGCTCCTCACGTCCGCTCGGTATTAAGCCGATCTCGATATTTGAGGTAAATCGGCTCTCCTCTTATCCAAGGAAGAGATTGGAATATTGGCTAAACTATTCGAGTTCACAATAGTAAACATCCTATGCTGGTAGTTAGAAATTTTTTTAATGATCTGGGTTTGTTGACAATTTACAGTGTTGGCTAAATTGATCATTGACATATCCTAATAAAACTTTTGTGTGAGCAAGTCCACATGATACTTTTCTCGTGGGGGTCTTATTTTATCTCAAATTTTCATATGAAAATCTTGAAGTGGATAACATCCTTTGATCCGAGCTGTAAAACTTCTATAGCTCCTGTATGAATAAACTTTTCTATACTTAAAGTGCATTTGATCAATCATGGTACTCCATAATAGTAAACTCCTTGGTGTCATATTTTGGCAAACTACTCAAGATAGATTTTGCCACCACATGTCTTCTTAGATCGTCGATGGCTCGAGTCCCGGTGGAAATTGATCTTACTGAATCTTTTGAAAATATAACTTGCATATGAGATGAATCTAATGGTTATTACAAAGAATTGAGGTTTGAAGATTTGCCTTCTTTTTGCTCAAATTACAATAGTTTTTTCAAGCTACACACAGATCTTATTCTAAAGAAAAAGAAAGATAGTGCTCTAAATATCCCAAGAGCTAAGCTGAGGATTGTGCATGTTCAAAAATTAGGAGTTCTTTTGGACATCAACCCCTCTCCAGTTATTGTGGGTGGGGATGTACACTGGCTGAAGCTCCCATTGAGGAAGGCAGAGGGCAAGTTCAGGGTGCAAATGGACTCTTTCGGTGGTAGCTCTTATCACGACAGCGGTTTGTGATATAATCGACAAGCAATCAGACACCATTGTTTTTGGAATAGAGACAGATTTATTAGGCTATGCGGTGATTTCAGAAAATCAAGTTCAATTGGATAGGGATGTGATAAATGTGATTGTTTATCCTCTAGTCACAGCGGGTGTCCCCCTTTCATCTGATGGCTTGGCTCATCGAGTTGGCTGTTTCTAATCTTTTGGCTGGGCTAGTGATTGAGGCAGCATTGTCCAACAATGTCGAGATCGAAGAAGAGCTTTCCGGTTATGTGGCGCTCTCATCAAGTAAACTTTGAGGTGCGATTTCGGCTTCTCACAAAGTTTTTTTGAGGTATGAGGGATATATTCTGAAGATCCCTCTCATAATGTCAGATTATTGATAGCTTGTTGTACAGTTCTGCTCAAAAATTATCTATCTAAAAGTCCTATAGTTTTGGGCCAGAGAGATTTGGCAAAGGTATCTGTATCTTCCTCTACTTCGGTTGATGGGGGTGAATCTAAGGGTAGTCTGAATTTGGATAGTACAACTACAGAGCATATCTATGATGATCTCGAACTCTTCTCAAAGGCAATAGGTAAAAAAAGAAGAAAAGACGAGACCATTAACTTATTCTTTTGGAGATCCCTACCTTCTTATTATTTGCAGATTGTCATTTATTGCAAACTCTTTTGGGTGGATTCTCTTTTGGAAAAATTGGCAACTTACTGGTTTTTACTTATATATATTTTTTCCTATTATAGTTTGTTTGAAGTAAACAAACTCCATATCTGTTGTATTCTAATCATTATTTATTTATAAAATCTAGTAGATTTTTCTTTATATATATAGTCTGCCATCTTTCTGGATGGCACAACCTTTTAAGCTTGAGCCATTGATAGAATCTGATGGGTAGAGCGATTGGAAGAAAACAAAGCAATTTCTTCATAAAGATATTAGAGTCTCTCTCTCTTTATATATATATATATATATATATATATATATATATATATATATATATATAGTTACATATTGTTGAATTTATTGACGGTATTTGACGTTGTGTTCGTTTTTGACATTTAAACCACCGGCCAGATACTACCACCTAGCTGAACGGGATATGGGGATTTTAAAGAAGGGCCGAGAGATCCTTCTTACAGGATGTAGTCTGCGGTCTGCCATGGAAGGATCTGGTCATCATCGTCTTTTGCCAACAGAATATCTTGTGATATTGTTAGATGAGGTAATGTATGGAGCTGTATTATCTGATGTACAAAAGTTATTTTAAATTAAATTTATTTTAACTTAAGCACGTGTGTGATATTTTTCAACATCAGTTAAGTCATTTAATTCACAGTAGTTTATGTGAAATTGGTTAAATTTACAATTTTTGGGTGAGTTTTTATTTGTAAGAATTGTAGCACAGGCATACAAAAATAGTAAAAGAACTACATACATTTTGACTTACGTGAAAATAGAGATCAGGTTTTATGTATAATTTACTGAAGGTTCAATGGAAATGTCTTGGCTACATGTTGAGGTAAAGGAGAGCCATTTTATCTTTTACTTGGTCCATAGACAAAATTACGTTTATATAAAATGCTGAATTATGTTTACTTAATGCCTTTGTCCTTATTTAAAAAGCCAATTTTTGTTGTATTTTCTTTTTCTAATTGAGACAAAGGAGTATGGGTACTGGGCACGTGCTCAGGTCCCGCAAATATATTCTTATATACATATATTTTGTTAAACATGCATATGAACTTACTTTTAAAATAATTTACTGTTTCTTCTGCAATGATGGCATAATATTATCTTCAGTAGTGACGCTGCTGTAGTTACGATTTGAATACTAAATAAATTTGTTCTGTTAAAAATTTAAAATTTTATTTTTAGAAAATTAAGATTTATTTACTTGAGCATCTACTAAGATTTTGGCCCATGCGATTCTCTCAAGTCCTAGTTGGTTCCCTGCAAAAGATGCCTAAATCATCTTTTTGATTTTTGCTTTTTGGGTCGACCCTCTCTTAGTCCATTATCTTCTTCTGTAACGACCCAATGTCGTTACTTTTCAAATTAAGTCAAAATCCGCCTTAGACATCAGGATCCCACGGAATTTCAAATTAGGGCAAATAAAATTTCCTTTAGATAGAAATAATTTTTAGATCAAAGTGCTATAGTTTAGGAGAATTCGGATAACGAAAACTCCAGTTTTATTTTTCTAAATTATTTAAATCCAATAAATCAAAAACATTGAAATACATTTCTGAATTCATCATTTTCGATGTCGTTGTGTTAAGTATATTATTCAAAGACTGCTCGAAAAGTTTTATCAAATTCTGAACGCCGGTTTTTTTTGAAGTTTTAAACCTCTAAAATTAATATAAAATAAAATATTTGTCCCAATAAAAAATTTTCAACGCGAAGGTGTTCGTTATATCATAACACCCATCGGTGTCAAGTTTCGTTAATTTTGGTCACCAAACGGCGGAAAAATGCAAAAAATTGAATTTTAAATAATTATATTAAATTTTCCTCTAAATCCTTCTTCCACCCATCCCTTTTATGGGACCCCCTTCTTCCGCCTTAAGGCGCGAAACCTTCCGCGCCTGGGCTTTTCTGCACCGTTTTGGCGCAGGAATGGTCGGCCAAATGGCCGGTCGCCCTCTCAATTCTCCCCCGTCTTCTCTATAAGACCTTCCCCAAAACCTGCATCCCTCTCCTCCCCCTCACAGCAGCCCATCTAACCTCCCTTCCCTTGCCGGCAGTCACCCTCAGCCCTTCTCCTCCCCTCCCTCTCCCAAAGAGTAGCCCCCCTCATTCCTCTCCCAATAGCCCGGCCAACCGTTTTCATCCTCCGGCCAGCCAGCCCCGCTGCCCCGGAACCTCCTGCCGGCTCCCTTTCGCCACGTTCGGCCTCCCTCCATCTTTTTTGACAACTCAAACCAAAGTAAGAAGAGAAGTTTAAGAGAAAGGAAAAGAGGAAGAAAATGAGAAGAAATTTTTAATATTTTATTTTCTTTATTTCATAAATATACTACTATATTATGTACTCAAGATAATAGATTATATTATGATTAAATTTACACTCCATATATTCTATTTTAGATCCACTAAGATGAAAACTTTAATAAAATAATCATTCACAACTCGAGTTTTGCTTTAGCTCTCTATCATTTGTCTTATCAATTAGCCGAATGCCATGCATATAACATGCATAAAAAATCTCTCTTGAATGTGCTCTCTGAGAACATTCATAATTAAAGCAAAAAGATATGGATTGATAGTAGAATCTTGATGCAATCTAGTAGTAATTGGAAAATCATTAGGCAAGGCACCTTGCGATCAAACATATGTTATTGCCCTAGTATACATATCTTTAAGAATTGCAATATCTGCTAGGCAAATACTTTTACTTTTCAAAACTCTCCAAACAGCTTCTTGTGGTTCTCCATCATAAGACGTTTTAAGATTACTAGGGATTGAATGGAAATCTTCTATTACTTATCTAAGTTATTCCCTTTAGCATTTTAGTAAATGTATGACTTCAATGTAGACCTACCTAGTATAAAGCCAAATTAGTTTTGTGAAATATGAGTATCTCTTCGTAAGCTAAATTCAATTATTCTCTCCCAAGTGTCAACGTCTGACTTAATTTAATCTCCTTATAAATTATAGTCTTGGGTGTTGCCTTAATTCTTGTTAATAAGTTTAACAATACTTAATTTATTTTACATCGTTTTGGTCTTTAAAACTTATTAAATATTATGATAAGTAGAATAATTTTTTTCTCGCTCAAAGATTTCAACACATCATTAGGGATGCCATCCGATCCTTGATCTTCTCAATTCTTAATCCTCTTTAAATAATTCAATCTCAATTTTACTAACTCGTTAAATAAAAGTGCAATTGAGATTGTTTGTCTAACCATTAAATTCACTTATATTATTGTATTGATATAATATTTTATTAAAGAACTTAGTAAAGTATTTCATCCATTTATATTGAATTTCTTCATCTTTTTTTAATTGTCATCTTTAATCTATCTTATTTACGGCGCAATGCTGCCATCGAATCTACGTGAACCTCAATTGTCTCCATCATGTTCGTTTCCTTCGTTGGGTGCTGCTCTGCTAAAAGGTTCTCTTAATGTCTTCTTCTCCATTCGCTTCGGCTAATCCTGGCTACGGGATGGAGGGGACAGAGGCCATCGGGTCTTCTCTTCTCAATCTCTACAGTCGCCATGTGGGGTGCTAATCGGTTCCAAAGTTCTTCCAGGATGCCTTGACAACCTCTTCCTCGGCGAGTGGATTGGTTGGGATTAAACTGATAGTGGTGCTGCTAAACCATCCGATGAAGAAATTCAAATTCTTGCTAAACCTTTTGAGTTTGCATGGATTGAAAAATTTCCGAATGGTAAACCTATGATTGTGGCATTCAGAAATTTACTAATAGTTTGTATTTATTTGGAGAATTCAATTTGGGATTAATTGATCATCGTCATGTATTGATTAAGCTTTCAAATGAAGAAAATTACACTCAATTTTTTGCAAGAGGTTTCTACTTTGACAATTGTCTCATGAAAGTGCTAAAATGTACCCCGAATTTCGATCCAAGAAAATGAGCCCCCAATTGTGCCAATGTGGATGAATTTTCCTCTATTAAAAGTTCACTTAAGTTCACATTCTATCTTATTAGCATTCAGATCCTACTTTGCCAAGTCTCTCATTGTTGATTATACGACCAATATCATTCCTCCTCGATCGCTTGAGTTTTGGTTGAAAATGACCTACTCGAAGAATTAGAATATGAAACTTGGATTTTGAGTGAAGAGAAGGGATATTTTCAAGAATGTATTTTTGAAAACATGACGACTTATTGCTCCTATTGTCACACTATTGGTCATGAAATGTCTACATGCTTCAAGATTCACCCCCAACAAATGAAAGGAAAAAATAATATTAAAAATCAAATATGTATGCATATTTCAAAGAAAATTTATCCCCCGTGGGAATTGAAGGATGTGCATAATGATCAGATTCTTGGCTTTGAAGTTGATAGGGTCCACCATGAGTTGATTGGACAGGATTTGCTAGTAGAGGGTTAGCGCGCAATACCGACAACAACTAACAGGGATCGATGATTGTGCTAAAAGATGTGTCACAATTGACTTTTCTTTTGAAGATTTATTTATGGATTGAAATGCAATTTAAGCCATTCTTACAATATTCAGTAAGTTTTGGGAAGGGCTTGATGATTTGGTAGTTGACTATGACTCAAAGCCTCGTATGGGGTTCAAGACCTCATGGAAGATAATGATAGTTTGTTTGAATGTAACTATTCTGAAATAGGTGGGATTTTGTTGGAGGAGATGAATTCGTTAGTCAATGCTCTCTCCCATTGTGACAAAGAAAGCACTGATGATTTATCGGGTTATGATGCTTTCTCTTCGAATCGACTTCAAAATGTGTTTTTGGCAGCGCAAGAGATAATGAGGTTGAGAGCTTCAGGGGAGGATGGTCTGTCAGATGTTTTATTTTTTTGTTTTTTCCTTCAGTTTATTTTTTTACATGTTTGAGGTCATCAAATATATCTATTGTATTCTTATCTCAAATTAATAAAACCAACAAATAATCCAAAAAAGGAATATATATATATATATAATTTGTATTTCATTATATAAATCATCAAATGATATAATCTTATAATCACAATTTATTCTTATTGATTCTTGACATACTAGTTTATATTTCTTTCAATTCTTATAAACTTACATTTAAAGCACTCTTAATCATATTTTAACTTTTAATTGAACATTTTGTTTCCACCATTAAGTATCTTATTATAAGGTGCTATTTTTTTGTTTACCAAATTTTGTTCTTAAACATTTCGCAAATACAATTAGCAACCAAATTCTGCATAAATTTAGTTTCATCATCAAATCCTACTCCCAAGCTTAAAACTTCACATTTAAAAATATTTTAATTACCCGCCCATCTTAAGATTTAAATTCTAGTTTTAGAACATTATTTAGATTTAGTATATTCAAAATTTAAACTATAATCATTATTGGGTCATTGAACATTTAGTTGGAATATTCTTTTGTGTATTAATTATTATAAGATCATTGCTTAAAGTAAACTCCCAAATCATTCTTCTTTTTTATAAATCTTTCAAAAAATACCTATGGATACTATTAAATTTTTCAGTTACTTTTCTAAAATGCTTAATTAAATTTTATTATATACATAACATTTTTTAAGATATTTCTTAAATCAATCCCAAACCATACAAAAAGTTTTTTTTTTTATACTCATTTAATTTTGTTTATGAAGCATGAATATTTGCAATATTAAAACTTATTTCATCAATTATAATTTTAAAAGATAATTCTATTTCCAACTTCTTAACTTTCGCTATAACTTCTTTTAAATTTTCATCTAGGCTGATAAGCACATTATTTATATGATACTTTTACATCATTCTTATGGTTATTTTGACCAAGTAATATAGTTAACCTAATTTATAATTTCTTTTTCTATCTCTCCTACCGCTTCATTTCTTGATGACATAAATTGCTTATCTCTCTATGAATCATAATATCTACCAACTCAAAAAACTTTTTTGTGTGTGTCAATGTTTGAACTACTTAATCTTGATTTAGTATCTTAAAATTGTTTATTTACCCACATTAATTCATAATGCAGGAACTCGCTTATTTGATACTACACCTGGGCATCGATGTAGTGACTTTTGCATGTTTTTTCTTGAATTCAGGAAACACATTGCAACGCTTCTAGCAGATGCCCTTTCTTTAGCACAATTTTTTGTATGATTCATGTTATAATAAGAAGATTTGTTAGAGTTTTACTCAAGCTGTCAACTACATAACAAAACTCTCATTTCTCGTTCGGGGCTTATGACTCGATGACGTTGTAGTTTACGAAGGTAGTGTATATTTTGGGTAGCATAAAATGAATATTTTGGGTCCTTGAGAAGTGATAGTAGATAGACAAAAAGGCAAGCAGTTGATAGCTTGGGAAGTCTTTGTTACTCTTGTATTTATACAGCAATAGTGTGTGTATTGTTTCAAAAGAATTTGATGGGTAATTAATAGAAGTTTAAAGGTTAAGAGATAGAGTTATAGCATTAAAGTTTGTAAATAGTTGTGTGATTATTAATATTAAAGTGCTTGTATCTCTTAAATAGAATTTTAATCAAGTATAAAAGAAATATTTCAAATTGATTCAAAGAATACATTAACATAAAACTATATACTGAAAGTTTATATGTGCATGTTAGACAGGTAGTTGAATTTAATCACGTTCATAGTGGTTATAGTTTTGATAGAACTAATAAGGAAAAATGGTTTTGAACTTTGGTTTTGTTCTTGATTTTAAAGTTGCCATTATATCAGTAAAAAAACTTTGTATAATTTATAAAAATAAGATTCTAGAACTTAGAATTATTATTATTTTGTTTATTATAAGTTTTTCATTATATTGCAAGAATTTTAAGGCTATTCAAGGTGAAGGCTTGGCAAGCCAACATTGATTTTTGTTTTTTGAATTTAAAATATGAGCTGGAAAAAGAATAATAAATATATTTAAGAGTAGAGTTTTAGAGCTTGGGTTGTAGGACATCAGGGGGGAACTAAACTTATGTGCCAAATGATTGCTAGTTTTATTCACAAGTGATTAATCATAGTTTTGTAGTGCCAAGGTTTAGAGCCCCTAATAATGACGCTTGATTGTTGAAACTTGATATTCAAGACAAAATGCAAGAGGAAAATCTCTATGAAGAGTGGTTTCAGTGTGGGGATAAGAAGAAATAAAAGATATCAATTTACTTATGAGTTTAAAAAAAGGTGTTCATGTTGGTAAAGTTGTGAGTTTTGAAAATTCTTAAGAGAAATCAGATATTATTGAGGGTTTTGTATGCACATATGCACACACCAATCAAGTCAGGAGTTAATAAAATTAAGGTTTATCTCAAGTGCCATATCTTTAGGATGTGGTTGAAAAAACATTTTTTAGTTTTTTACTGAAGGTTTCATGAGTATGCTGAATACCTTACAAGATAATATTATGTGCTCTTTTACTTGTTGGGTGAGTAAAACTGAGGTATGAAATGCTTAAAAACTAAAGAGTAGAAATTCTATAGGATGACATTATTGTTGATGTGTGGAAATGTTTGGCAAGTATGTAGTTTCTTGCTAAATCAAATTATTTATAATATTTCAAAAGCTAATGAAATTTTGAGTAAGTGTAGTATAGTGATACCTATTTGCTGGAGTAAAGGCGGTGTATATGATTGTTCAAATTTTGGAGGAATTAAGTTAATAAGCAAACTTGAACATTCTAGAGAGAGTGGCCGAACACCTTGTGGCAAGATTCAACGTTTTGCACATTCAATTTAGATTTATGCTAGGTGATCAACTATGGAGGTTAATATATGCTTAAAAAAGGCCTTTTGGATAAATTTTGAGAGAGAAAAATCTACATTTGATATTCATTGATTTAGAAAATGCTTAAATGCATTAAGAGAAGATATTTGGGGAGTGTTAAAGGGAATGGATAAGCGTTGTTTTATCGAAGTCATTACAATTATTCGTAATGAAGCAATAACTTGTGTCCGAATGCAAAGTGGCTTGTTTTGATTTTTAGTATCAATCGGTTTACATCAATGTGATTTGCTCTTAGAATGCGTTGTGTTGTTTTATATATGGATATTTTACTCAATTTATTCAAGGAGTGTCTATGTAAATTATATTTGTAGATGATATTTATTATTTGGTTTGATTAGGGATTGGACTAAAGCTAACTTGATTAATGGATAAGTACTTTATGATTTAAGAGATTTTGCTTTAGTAGATTATAAATGGAATATATAGAGCGTGATTTTAATTATAATAGAAGTTATAATGACATAAGGATATAACAATTTGTGATTTTTTCAAGACAAGTGTGAGCTTCAAACTTCTTTGTTTACTCATACAAAATGATGGGCGATGTGGTTGATATAGGATAAAGCTTTTTGGATGTGAGATGTAGGACTCTAAAACTTATAAGAATTTTATTTATTTGCTATAATATTAGAAATGCTTAATGGGGAAAAATATTAGCTTGCTTAGAAAAAACTTATTTATCTGTAAACATTGAGGAGACGATGATGGAAAGGAGATAGTGGATAAATATGCAAGGATTTCTTGAGAAATTCATTTATTGTAACATAGTTGGAATAGCTCCAGCTGAGATTAAATTTTGAGAAAGTTTTGATTAGAAGCTTTGTTTAGGAAATTGAGTTAATGATGTTCATATTAAAAGAGCAAAAGAATTACTAGAAAAGTCATGACAAAAATATTTTTTATCAATGAGAAAAAGGATTTATGCAGCAATCCCTTTTAGTGGTACTTTGATTTGTCTTGTTGCGGTTTCAATTGGTATTATCAGGATCCAACAATAAGTACCGCATGTTAACCTGTGTTCTTAATTTGGTGTGCTTCGGTTCTCCTCTTCACATCAACAAAGTTTTTCTTGAACTTGTTTCTATTTACTTCCGGTACTTGTTTATATTGCCTAGTCGATGTCAATGCCTTTCTTAGAAGTTGTTTTGTTGTCATTTTAGTGTTAGCTCTACTTATTCATATTCTGTTACTTAAAAATAACTTGTGTGTTCTGCCGTGTTTCTTAGTATTAACATTTCTAGAAAACTCTGTTAACCATCCACACTTTTATGGGAAACAATAATTGCTTTTGAAACAGGTTAAAGCAACTTATTTTGTTTGAATGTAATAATTGTTGTGACTGATTTCAGTCTACGTTGTATACATGCACACAATTATTTATACAAACTCCTCCATTAAGTTTTGAATATAGGCAGTTGACAACTAGGGCTGCCTTGCTTGCTCTATGCTGCGATGCCACCTCATGCATATGCCTGCACACGTAGTTAAATTTCACTCAACAATGTTATTTTTTAAATACAATACAATACACATTAAAAATTATTTGTACAGCTTTCTTAAGGGCAATGAAAGAAGAGCATGTATTAGAAATTCAGATATGAAATTATCTTTGGCGCATGTAGCCATTGACACATTGAATTGTTTATGTAGAAGTGAAGTTGGAACTAAATGTTAATTTTATTGATGTCTTTTCTTGATAATTTGTTTTGTTATCTGGTATGATTATATTCCTTGAAGCAGGATCAAGATGATGATGCTATGCTTTTGGGTGCACAGTTCTGCGCAGATTCTTTCTCCTGTATATCAAATGATGCTGTTAAAGATGGTGCGCCATATTCTTTTTATGCAAGGCAAGTTGTATACATCTCTGTTTTGGGACGTATAAATGTTTTTTTGCCTGATAAGTTGAATTGTAATGTAAATTTAAATGTTTGATGGATGTTTGGAAACTAAGAAACATATGTTAAGTTTTGAATATACTAGAGAATCGGGTGGAGTAGCTTTTAATGTAATTAAAACTAGGCTGTGGTTGATTTGGGCTTGTACAATAAAGGGAATAAACTACTCTTTTGTGTTGAACTCCAACCATAAGCTCTTTTGTGTTCTATTCTTAATTTTTATTTGTGTTGTGATATTTTTTTTAAAGTTCTGTTTGTAAAGTTTTTAATTTTCTATAATTCAATAAAAGATATGTATTAGTGATAATACTCAATTCACCCACCTCATCCCCCCTCTTGGGTTGTGCATTTTTAGGCTCGTATATCCAACAATGCTTTCTTACAAATCAACAAGAAGCTTCATTTTAATCATTGCATTACCTGACATGCTTCTTTACTATCCTTTTGTAAAAATCAGGAACATTCTAGTAAGCAAGAAGTGAAGAACAAAGGCAAAAACATGTTTTTCCTATAGTCAACAATGCTATTTTACAAATAAAAAAGAAGCTCATTTTACTCGCTGCATAACCTGACATGCTTCCCGACTATCCTTGATGTCAAAATCGGGAACATTCTAATAAGCAAGAAGTGAATAACAAAGGCAAAGGCATGCTTTTCCTCAAATAATTGCTCAAACATGGCTATGTTCTAAAACTAGCTCCTTTTTGTTCATATCTCGATAATGCTAATGCCTGAGAGTTGCAGTATCATATTGTTGTGGCTCACCGCCACATCTGATTTTGTACTTTGACACCATTGGTGCATAAAGTTACCTTTTTAATGTTTGCCTTCACTCAGATGGGCGTTGATCCTTAGTATGGTGAGCGTGGGCTTGAGAATTTAACCTCATCCTGGCCCTTCCAAAATGATATTGGGCGGCTATCTGGGTAGAGAGTTTTTTAAACTTCTATCAAATCTCTTTTTCATGCTTTTTAAAAGGTTATTATTCAATATAACGTTCTTGTTTCTGACGGTATCAAATCAAGGAGTAGGCTTGCCTAAAAAAATCCCATTATATTTGTGTGCAATAATGCCTTTTTTATTGATAATTTTTTAAAACTTTGTAGGAGATTTGCACTGGATTAGTTTTCCACTTTTGGGCTTTTAATGCTTTCTGTTGCGATTTTTCGTTATTTTCACTTTCTTTCTTTATATTTTTTATTATGCAACAAGCTTTTGGCTTTTTTATTTGACAATAATCTGGAAGCATTTGGTAATTTTAATTTGTATTTTACTGAATTTGATTGCTGCCCTGGCTTGTAAATTTCAAGAGCCAAAGGTTGTTAGAATGGCTTCCTAGAATAATTCAGCTTGATCCTGCCAGGTTTCTCTGCACTGACAGTGTGCAGTGAGAAGTATGATGGGTCAAAAATCCTATTGAACGCAACTATTCTTGCTTGCTGAATTAGGCTACTTTTTTTTAAACTCATTGTCATATCTACAATTTGCAGGCTAAATTTAGGGTTTGTAACCAGTCCAACAGCACATTTAATAAATTTTTTTAATGTGGTTCAACATATAATGATCTAGATAAAAACTTTAGGTGGACTTTTTTTGACTATCTAAGCTTAATTAATTTATTTCCTTTTTCCTAAGTCTATTAATATTTCATTTTTTTGCAAAGGGAGGAAAACTTAGTGACAAGCCATATATAAGCAAAACCAAATAAAATTCTCATAATACTCTTCTGCACTAATTTTTGCTTGCTCATACTTTTTAAGTTTTTAATTAATGATCTAAGTTTAATTGATTTTTTAATATTTCTTAAGCCGATTAATAGAGCAATTAATTGTGAAGGGAGTAAAATTTAGTGATAAGCTATATTTAAGCAAACCAGGAAAAAATATCATAATACTCTTTTGCACTAGCTTTTAATTATTATAATACTTCTTTGTAGCTCCGTTTGCTTTTCGTTTCTTAGAACTACATGTGGTTTGATCTCTTTTAGTCAAGGGTATGCACGCTTCTTGAAGGGGAGATTGAGTTCTTTTATTATGACTTAACTTTTTTGGAACATACTAGAGAATTAGTTTTGGTTTATTATGTTTTTGCTAGTATTAACATATGTACTTTTCTTGTACCTTGTGTTTAAACTTGAACTTAAACTTTATACCAAACATTTTTTACTTATTTTGTTAGATTAAGTTTATATTATCTGGGTGACTCAATTATTTTGTTGAAAAAATAATTTTTCATTTTTATTTTTATTTTCTCTAAGTGAATGCTAGAGTTAAGTTCTTTTGAACATCTTCCCAAGTTATCCATGCATGCTTTTTCATTTTTTATCAATTTAATATTTTTGAAACCTTCAAAAGTTGTTCATTAAAAAGTATTTAATATTATCAATCAACTAGAACAGTAGTCTTCATCATACTTTCCATTGTAAGCAAGAATGTATTTTTTACTCTACCAAAAGATTTTTCATGAATTTTTTATATTAACTGATCTTCTACTTCTTTTAGCATAACCCAAAATATTAATTTTGTGCAGGAAGGATCCATGTAGATTTAGGGCTTACTATATATTTTGGAAAGGCTTTTAATATATGTAGAATGTATACTAAAAAAAAAGCAATGCTGCCTGGTACTTTTTATGTAAGAAATTAGCGAAATCTCTACAAGTTTGAATCAAACAAATTTTAATCTAATGTTTGAAAGCTAGATTTTTCAAGAAATTATTGCAATAGAATTATTATGTTATAAAGTTCTCAAATATAAACATATGACATCCCAAATAAATTTCTAATCCTAAATTTTTAAATAAATATCATAACTCCAAGTGAAATTTTCATAGAATCAAGAAATATGTGAGTAGGAGAGATGGTACCGAGGTAATATAATCTAGGACTTTTGCAATTCGAGGAGGGAATCTTTCGGAAGATTTTCATACTTGCCATTTCTTGAAAAAATCATTCATTTATAGCACTTATCTGAATAAAAACAATAAAAAAATATTCAAGCTAAAACAAACTATTTAGTATATGGTTCATAGTATATAATAGTCTCTTTATTGAAAATTTTGCTTAAATTTTACTTTCAAAATCTAATAGTAAGTTAATCAGTTCGTTTGTAGCATTTCAAGGAACCTGTAAGGGAGACCAAAGGGTTGGAAGCTGTAGCTAAGATCGGCAAATAGATATCCATCTTATTTTAGTTCCAAAAGTTATGTATTTACTTTATAACATTAGCATCTTATAAGGAAGATTTTGATAATATCAGTCCTTAATTACACTTAGAAAATTTCTAAAACAATGCAGCTTCTCAGTTGTAATTGGGCTTTTAATTCATGCCTTGTTCGTCGTGTGTTTTGTAGACCTTAGCTGAGTGTTTGTTTAAATTAGAACTCCATGCATGTCATGAACCTTAGGCTTGAACTGGGTTACCCCTTTTTTGCTATTCTTGGATCTGTATTATGGCTGTTTGGTTTACTGCCGTCTTTCTACAATATATGCTATTTTTAATATGTTATTTGAAACTCTATATATTTGCCTAATTGCCACTCTAAAATGCTTTCTGAATATCAGCCGGTTTAGACAGCATTTAGATAATATTGGATTCCGTGTTTCACTCACATTTTCTGGTGCTGGCAAATCCTTGTGAGAAATGAAGTTTTCATTTTTGTTGTTAAGGTTTTCGTCCGACGTGTGATCCCTTGTTGGTCAGTGCCACCCTCGTCGTTGCTGTCTTCGCCTCTTTTTTCTGTTGCTTCCTTCTTCTACTTGTGCCATGTCATCATTTTTTTCTTATCAGTAACTTTACTGATTTTATTTCAAAAATGGAAAAAATAAAAAGTATTATAAAAGAGGGGTATTATTGCCTAAAACTATCATAACTAACTAAATAACATTCATATAACACTAAACCAAACACCCAATTCAATATCAATAGTAATATTACCAGTATAACATGTTATTTGAATTGCATCCTATGCAATTTATCACTTAAGAGTTGACATTTATAAATTATTGTATACTAGTATTTGTTCTGAAAGTACTCAATATGAAATGCTCAATATGAACATCATTCAAATATGAGATAGAGTTTTTTGCAAATTTTCATAGAATATTATCAAAAACTTATACCATGTGGTCATATATGCATATTTCAAATTGGGCTCTATATATTATGCACTTGCAAGCATATACTAAAATCTTATCGATGTCAATATTAAATTCAATTAAATTGTGCATTAAAGCAAACTCATTGACGTTGTATTTTAATAAAAAGACACCTAGTACCAATTTGGTTGATCTGACAAATAGGCTAAACATTTGTCTTTGGTTGTTTCAATTTATAATATATCCTTTTATTTTAAGAAGGTACACTAATTTGCTATTGATTGCATTTTTTAAACTCTATCTGATTTAAGGGTTATTTCAAGATACTTAGTTTACAAATAAGTAACAAGCCTTAATCTCTTGTCATTCTAGAGGTTTAAATGATTTGCTTTAATTTAATATACATGTATGTATTATGCTACCTTTTCTAAAGTGACATGGCAGTAAAAGTTTCTAAACTTGCTTTCAAATATTATATAATTCAAACTAAATACATAGAAAATTTTGA
Source organism: Gastrodia elata (assembly GCA_016760335.1). NCBI lineage: Eukaryota > Viridiplantae > Streptophyta > Magnoliopsida > Asparagales > Orchidaceae > Gastrodia > Gastrodia elata. The sequence goes on from CM028673.1 coordinate 1,803,082, forward strand.
CATTGAGTCCTCAACAAATGTCAGCCTCAATGTATACTAAATTCACAATAGCACAATGCTAACAAAATCCACCAAGCCCCATTAATGCATTCTCTCAACCATATGTGTTTTAGACACATCTTTGTGATCTTAGATGAAACTCCTGATTAACTGCATATTTATGACTTGCCTTCTAACACTTCTAGGTCTTGTATAGTTCGTTTGAACTTCAGTGATTATGCTTTAGAACTGTTCAATCTGTTAGTTTGGTCTTGCCTTTGTTAGTTAGTGAGGTAATGATTAACTCAAGGAGCTCTAACACATTCTATTTTAGTATGCTAAAAAATCTATGATGAGGTAACTCATTAATGCTAATTATAGTCACTAGATGATATGGCCCAATGCTTTATAACATTAGCAGGTTGAATTACTTGTTGACATGAGATAGTGAAACCATGGTATTTTGACAAAGTCTATTTTATTCTCCATTTATTTTCCATCTTTGGCATTCATAATTTAACACATTTTGAGCTACAATCTTAATTATGAGTGCCCTACTATAAGAGGGATAGTTAACTATAGAAAACTTGGCCTATACAAAATACTTTACCATATCTATATTAACATTGATCGCACATCGGTTGGTTAAAATATCATTATTTGTCGAAAGAAAAAACTACTAACAAATCCTGCCTAGGGATGAGTGCTGTTCCTGCACTTCTTTCAATTATCACGCTATACTTTGCTTAAGACTTTATTTTAATAATTCTTCTTTTGAAATTTCATATTCTTCAGCATTTTTTTCTTGAGAGGTGAGCTTCACAAATATGAGTCAAAGATATGATTCATGGGAATTAAACCCATAACATGGGATAATAAATCCAAAATCCCAACCACTAGGCTACAACACCGTTCACATTATCATGCCATACTTGATTGTGTGTATAAGCAAGCTTACAGTGAAGATATTAATTCTTTGATGAAGTAGTAGTTCACATGAAGCAACATTTTTATATGAGAAGGATTTGTATGAACAAGTGTTTTTATTTTATCTAAATCTTTGAATTCATATTACTTGCATTAGCAAGAGCCTAGTGCACTTGATTACCTTTTGTTTGCGTACATGTACACAATTGTTTTTATGTTTACAGGATTGATTTTATTGACACATTGAAAATTGAAAGCTCTTGTGGAAGCTTGCAGAGAAGAGATATAATTCTTATTGATAATGATGGTGTCAAGCTAAAGTTTATTTTATGGGGTGAACAAGTCATCTTAGCCAATCTTTTCAGGTCTGTTTCTCTAGTGATGTAGAATTGATAGTTTCATTTCTAGTCATCAGTCTATCACATTGCTTTGCCAATCCTCAGTACCGGGTGCATGCTTGCCATAGATTCACCTTTTATTGCAACAACTTATTGTGAAGGGAAGAGTGAAGAAGCCTGTCTTGAATATGGTAGTGCTACTCAGTTATATTTGGTTCCATTCGTTCAAAATGAGGAACAGGTTATTTACTTACAAAATTATGAAGAGTATACTCTGCCTTTCAATTTTGTCTGAGCTTTTACACAAAATTTTGTACTTCTAGGTACATTTAACTTCTACGCAAATGAGGTACCAGGGTTCAAAATCCTCTTGCGCTCAAAACCAGAGTCAATGCAAAGTTTCCCAAGTAATATTGCCACTTAATCCACAAGGTTCGATAGATTTTAGAAGTTATCCATTCAGAGTGAGTGCAATTTTTTCTTTTACTTTTTATTGACGTATAAAGATTAACAAAAACAATTTATAGGATTGCCAATACTGCATTTGCTTCGGCTACATACTGTTTTTGAAATTCTGTCTCCTATTGTTTGGGTTTGTGACATTTGATTGCATTTCTACTATTGTTGTGCTGTCCTTAGTTCAATTATAGCCATGGAAAACATACCATATTGAATTGTTCAGCCAACTAAAGTGAGTTATTGTTTTTTCATGTGCTGTATGTATATAAAAAATGAATGTCCAATCTTGTTCATCAGATGCCACTTTCCCGGACGATTATGAATAGCTTCTATGGAACGCTTTGCTATTTAAAGAAATCAAATGAAAGCACATTGATAAATGCTAGTTTTTCACTGGGTGGAGATTAGTGAATCAGTAGGATAAATACTACAATTGTTCAACTGCACTTGAAATTTATATGGTGTGAATAACATCTTAAGATTTATAATATCTTAAATGATATGGTCTTAATGACATACTTTTAAATGATATTATAATGAATAGAAGACCTTTCTACTCAGCATTAGCATAGGCACCTTAACAAAATTTGTTGAATTGATTGAAAATTACAATAATGCACTTGCTAATTATTGGCCAATTAACAACATGCAAGTACTTAATTGTAAGTAATATAATGATTACTAAGCTGTTATTCTCATGAGATTAGTGCTTTACGTTTTGTTATTTGCTAGTTTTAAATTTTTTATTTTCTTTTTAGATTATTGATTGAAAATAAAGGCTAATATTAGAAAGTATGACACCAAGTTTGTCATGGATATTAAGATAATTTCATGCTATGAATATTATCAATTTACTTTTTTTACAGCTTCTATTGGTTCAACCTAGATTACTCTTACTTTTCGCAAGCCTGTTTTGATGGTCAAACCATAAGCAGTCTCATGATATCTTGATACCAAGAACAATATTAAATTACTATTGTTAACTCTTAATTGGTGTCAACAAAGTATGGTGTATGTCAAATGCTACTATCAATTGTATTATCTCTAAGTTGCCATATTACTTTAGGTATCTCTTGTCCCATGGAAACATAGTGCCAAATTACCAACATCTATGTGATGTTAACTCTGTCAATACTAGAATCTCTTGGCCTTGTAAAAGAAAACATTAAGAATAGGGTAAATAAATATAAAATCAATAATTAACGATAACAAAATACAAATTCAATAGTCATTGTAGGAATTAAGCATAACACATCACAACACCAGAAACAAAGTTTTACCCTATGTTAGTGAAGGCAAAAGAAGCCATAGAATTAATAAAAAGTTACATAGACTGTTCAATATGCACAGTATTTTAATTTTTTGCTTTACTATTATAGCACTTCACTATTTGAAAGGAAGCCTTTTTCAATTCTCAATGTTAAACCCTCTTTCTAGTTGATGCAAAATCATCTGCAATCTAGAAAAGTCAAACTCCCTCTATTTTTCTTCTTGTCTTTTAGCGCCTCAGTGTTCTTTTTCACGTCTCCTCTCTACTGTTTTCAAATGAAAAAGTAAAGGCTGGAGTCTTGTGTTTTTGACTGTTATAAATTGCTCATAGCATATTACTTACACTTAATGCCTAGGGTAAACCCTATAGCTTCTTGTCTTGTTCTCTTGGGTGGCCTATGATATCCCTTAAATTCAAATCATTTGATAACATTAAAATTTCTTACCAAGGTGTAGCTGTCGCACAATATAGTACTTAAAATTATTATGTTTTTTGCATTTGGCATTTAAAATTAATGAAATTTCAATTAAATATTAAGCCTTAATATATTGAATATATTTTCACTTATCAAGAACTACTATTTTATGACAAAAGTTTTCTTTATTTAATATCATATTATTTTAACTCATTTTGAATTGATATTGATTTACTGTTTAAAAAGGCTAGATCTGTTTAATAATGAATATTATCATACCCGGCTGTCTGAACTTTTTTCAGTTGCTTACATTTTTAATCCTTACCACAACAAATTCAATACATAATCATTTTTCAACCTTGAAAGTTTTGTAGGCATATGTGAGCGATCTTACTGATAAGATGACCGGAATCAATCTTTATGGCACGGTTGCAGATATTAAAAGAGAGAAAGAATGTTTAGAAGCTGTGTTTTCCATGACTTTCAAAGACGTAACAGGAACTATTGATGTAAAACTGCACTTTATTGGTTCATGGTAAAACTATGTATTGTTATTTTCTATCTTGAGTTCCTGTTACAATTCTTTTATTTTTAGCTGTTTACATCCTTATATTGGATAGTTGATTCAATATTTACTTTTGTAATTTGTAAGAGAATCAGTAGAGGAATTAGAGAAAATGTGTGTGGGAGCAGGAGTGCAGAGATAACTCTGAAAAACTTTAATAAGTTTATCCAATTTACTTAATTTTATCATGCTATAATGATTTAACGTTCACTATAAAAGTGAGCGTTTATTTTGTGCTGATAACTCATTGCTGTTTAGAACAATGTTTTTTCAAAAAATGTTGAGCAATCTCTGTTAACATGACAATAAAGTAGATGAATATTGACACTCTCACTAGCAAGTTTTGTTGAGTTAGTAGATAGTATGATCAATAGGAGGATAAATATTTATGTCTCCTAAAAGCAAAGTGAATTAGAGAGAAAGGAAAAGATATTGATAATTTTTGTTTTAAACTGTAGCACTCAGGTAAGAATTGTCATAGGAAGTGCTTGAGTATTATCTTGGATAGTAATTTAAAGGATAGTATAGTTGAAGTTAAGAGATTAGGAGGGAATTATATCTTTAAAGATTATAAATGATAGAATAATTCTTAATATTGTCAGTGTTTATGCCTCTCAAATAGGATTAGATATGAGTTTAAAAAATTGGCATGATTAGTAGGAGTTGGTTCAAGCAATACCTTATGAAGAGGTTTTATTTATAAGTGGAGATTTAAATGAAAATGTTGAAAGAGTGATTGTAGAATTTAATAATTTTTATGGTAGTTTTAATTTTGGAGATTAAAGAAGTAAGAATGATTTTAGAGTTTGTGTTAGCTAAAATTTTTATGTATGTTAAAAATTATATTCAAATAAGAAAGGAATATATTAGTACTTATAAAAATGGGGTTTCTAAAACTTATATTGATTATTTTCATTTGAGGAAAAGATCTCTTATATTGCAAGGATTGTTAGATTATTCTAGACAATTATTACCACTAACAATTATTTGTTATAGATTTGAAAACAAAGAGTAAGAATAGTTGTATTAAATTTAAAATATGGTCTAAAATCAGATAATGGAACCTCAAAAAGGGTATTATATATATTTTAAGAGTGAAGTTTTAGAACTTGGACAATGTAATTTTAAAGGTCAAGTTAACGTTATGTGAAATTTGGTTGCTAGTTGTCCTCGCAATATAGGTAAAAGAATTCTTTGTGATAAAAAATGAAGAACACATAATAATAAAGATGTATGTGGCAGAAATTAGATGTTCATCTAGAGATTAAAGAAAAAAGATATATTATAGAATGGTTTAAATATAAGAATGAGGAGGCTTGAATGAATTATAAAATAACTTGTTATAAATTTAAAATTGTAGTTGTGATGTTATGATTCTGGCATTCATAAATTACAAATTATTAAAGGAGAGAAACATAAACTACATGATATCTTCATAATTTGGCAATAATTTAGCAACTGTATAGAATGGTTTAAATGTAAGAATGGAAACTTTGCTTAAAAGACTAATATTGCAACTGTCATTAACTTTGCCGGTCTAAGAATCCAAACTCTAGATTGTACAGGTTTAATTATGTATCATGAGCCTTTCAACATAATACTATTTTCAAAATTTAGCAACCACTAGAAGCCTTTTAGAAACTTATTATAAAGTTTTCAAAAAAGAAATTACTTAGATGAATTTTTTAGCTTAAAGTTTCTATAAAAATTTGTGGATAATTTAGTTAAGTCATACAATAAATCCTCAACTTTAAACCATGAACTAATTGATTAACACTGGTTCACTAAAAAATCTACAGGTTGCATTCAGACTGTTCCAATCTCGTTCGAAAAAATTATAAATTACTTTCAGATATTAATAAATTTACTGTTTTCATATTATAAATTGGTTCTATTTCTCAGTCAAAGAGGAGCATGAAAAAATATGGTGAGCATTTTTGTGCCTTTAGTGCTTTTGTTCATGAAATAAAAGAAAGTGATGAGATTGAGAAAACTTCTCATGCAGTCTTTGGTAGAAGAAAATGACAAAATAAAGTATATCCTCTTTAACATATTAAAAGTTGAAAGTACTTTTAGTTAAATTATGAATTTTATGAAAATCTCATGAGAAGTTATAGAATATTTTTTGGCAACTTCATAATAGCATTTGTCATGAAGTAGAATTCATGGTTTTGTTCTAGTTTGTAATATGTTTGGTATGATGGTATTTAAATTCTAAGAAAGTTTTTTGTTTTGTTAGATGAAATTAGAATTCTTGTAAATTAAAAAGAGTTTCAAAAGACTTGAACATGATCTTATTATGCTAGACTCATGGAGGCTCTATGCTATGTCAATTGAGATTTGGCAAGGCTTAGAAGAACTCAATGACACTTGCAATAGCTGTCCAAGGGATTGTGGAGGCTCTGCTGATGGTGAATCAATCATAATGGGTGGGGTGGCTATATGCTAAGTTGGTTTGGATCGAGCTCTATGGGCCAGCAACATTCTTGGCAAGCATGGCGTAACAAAGAATTCATGCATGGCGTAATTTACTATGTTTATTGTGTTATACAAGCATGTCGTAACAAAGTTGTTTGATATTGCATAATTGAATATTTTTAGAATTTTTGCCCTATTTTGTGAATTATAGCTCCCCAAAAGTCTACCTTTCATTTTAAATGTTTTCATGCCTAGCACTCAACAATTGCATTGCACGGAATTATATTACTTGAGCTCTACTTTATTGCAAATCAGTCTTCTTTTCTTATCTATGTCTAGTGCCTGAGTGTAAGATATTGCCTGCTCAACATGTCATTACAAACCATATCTTAAACTTCTGTTTGCTGTCTTTTTTATTTGGAATTTAGGGAGGGGCTACTATTTAAACATTCACAATGGAAACAAAAAATTAATGCAGTGGACCCCTTAGTGGGACTGTGGCTTTGTGTTGTTGTTGTATTGGGAAAGAAAACAAATTTCTAGCTGATGTTGTTCAATTTTAATTAGTCTCTAATTCATCAATACAAATAATAAATTATTAGGTAGAGACATGTCTGAGCACTAATTGCTCATCGATAAAATGGGAAACATGTTTGTAAGTATGTTGTTTGGCGATGATAATGGAAGCATCAAACTCACTTATGAGGTAGAGTCTACTTTGCATTTGTGGAATTAAAAGGTCAAGGAAGAAAAACTAACCAATTGTCTTATTCCCACAATTGCATCTTGCGTAATTCCATAGTTGTCATCGTTGATTTTTTTGCCAAACTAGCATCAAGGTCTTAACATACTCGAATATCAATGTCACTGAACCTATTGAAGTTGAGAATGTGCTCAGCAACCTGTAGAAGTTTGCCCTTTGCATACCTTTTCTAGCTGCCACTCGCATTTGTGCGTCAAAGGAAAGCTCTAGCAAGAGGCTGGCTCACATATTGATTGTAAGGATTGCATGAGGTTTGCTTTCTTTATTTTTGCAAGAACCCTATTGCTCACTACTCAGTATGCCTATTGCACTAGCACTCACATTATCTTTTAGCTCTCATTTGCCTTGCATGTATCTCTTTTCTTTTTGGCTTTTTTAATGCACTTCACCTCCCATCGACTCAATCTTCAATTGATTCTAGCTGATTTTGAGCAAGCTGCTCTCTTGCCATAACAAATTGATTTCCATTACATGATTGAAGTTCGAGGGAGTTTCAATTCGGTTTCAACTTTTGATTGAAATTGTCAACTATTGAACCTCAATGGAAAAATCATAATTTTAGGTGGGTTAGTGAACCAGTTTATGCTTTACATGTGCTGGTGTTGGTCAGGTGTTTGGGACTACAATTCTTGTGAACAAGGGAATCTAAGATAAATATGATAGGCTTAACAAAGTTTTCTTAAATCTTGTCATTATGATTTTGAATCAGCTTGATTTGGCTATCCTATTGTTTGTGATACAAATTGATATAGGAATATTAATTAAAAAGCTATATAAATTAAGATCTTTTATCTATCTTGAAGAACCCATAGTATTTTGTATGAAAGTTTTTAACCGTTGAACTTCGATGGTAAAATGTGAGATACATTACTAAACAATGCTGAGCATGTACTATTGTAGGTTGGGTATTGGGGGCTTCCATAAAATGCGCATGAAAAGGAGGATTAAATAGTGAATTTGATGGATTCAATATTGTTTTTTTTTTCCTTAAAATCTTGACATTATGAGCTTTATCAACTTAAGATAGCTTACTCAGGTGTTGTAATACAATTTATTTAAAAAATAATTATTAGAAATATTTGGTAGTATAATTTTTGTAAACTTAGGTTTTATGAAGAGCCTGCTGTTTACAGTATGAAATCTGGAAGTTGGATCAGTACTTTCTTGGAAAGTTCTTACATTGAATATAATCATTTACACGGTTAGAGTCTCTGTTAAGAAGGAATAAAGTAGTTTTTATTTTTTTTGATATAGAGGATGCTTAATACGAGCCATCAACAAGCAACGCCACTAGTAAAAAATGAAAAAGCATAGAAATACTCCTGAAAAACTGGTGTTTTATTTCTTGATTACTTTGCTTGTTCTTGAATGAAGGTGATGGGCTTAGGATAACAGAGGGTAAAGATGATGATTTCCTTTTGTTACTGTTTTGGCAAAGAGAGCTTGATGAAGTATTTTATATGCACCTTCAGTCTAAGGAAGTTACCTAAATTACATTCCTCTGCTGAGATCTACACTCCTTGTTTCCAATTTCTTAGTAATATTAAGGTGGGCTCGAGAAGATTGCCAAGCAATTCTTTGCTTGTCATGTGGAGAAACACGTGTCCTAATATTTAATTATGTTTTTTTTGCTTTTGTTTCTCTTCAAAAACATTTGCAACTGCACAAGTAGTAAGATTGTTAAAAACATAACCAAGTAATGCCTCTGATGGAATGTTATTGCCATTATAGAATTTGCCATGCTCAACTAATCAAACTTAAGTGTTGTGGAAGAATGTCAAGGTTGATAGGTTATTTGTTTCTTTAATCGTCATAATCTTACACTCATTAGGCATGATTCGAAGACAAGAACACTTCACACTACAGTTACGAAATTGTTTGAACCAGACTAGTTGCAATAACTGGAATTATGAGAGTATAACAGTTAAGTTTCTGGATGACTTGTCTGGACTATCATCTCCACAAACATTGGGACATTGATGGCTTGATTTGTCCACAATGGCAGCTTCCACTTTAAGAGGCGTGTTAAACATTTTGGAATCGAGAAAAGAGCTTTTAGCTCCAATATATGCAAACAAAGTTTCCACAAAGCTAGCTAAACCTGGCTATATGTGGTTCCACTGTGGTATTATGCAAGTTCATTAAATATTTGGCCTCCAGAATATAATTTAATTTAAGAACTAAAAGAGCTTACGATTTTGATAGACCTAATATGTTTGCAATGTGCTTTTCAGCACTTGTAGATGTTGTTTTGTTGTAGGATTTAGATGGGATTATGTGTTAAAATTTGAAATCCTACTAGTGACAAATGGTGTCAATGTCAGATTTATGGATTGTTTGACATGAGGAAATATGTGTAAAGTAATTTGATTATAGTGTAATTTGGTTACAATGTATTCTGATCATGTTGTAATTTGATTACTTTACTTTTGTTTACCAATAGTAAAAGTTTTTCAAGGTGGTTTTTTTTTTGCGTAGAACAAGAATCTGCTGAATATAATACTATGAATAATTTAGGGGGTGAGATTACCCCAAATTTGTTTCTTTGTATTTTATCAAAAATTTATAAAAAATTTCTTTTTCTGCTCTTGCTTAATTTATGAGCTTTATTTTTGTTCTTGACATTTTCTTTTGTATTGTCTTTTACATGCAAGATATATTTAACTTTTCTCTCAAACCATCACAACACAACCTTCTGAATAAGTCTAAAATCTTTTTCTTCTTCAACAATCTCATTAGCTACTCAAGAAATTATTTTTTTCCTTGCCACAAAATGGACAACTCTATTTATTTTACTTTCTTTTCAGCTGACCCAAATAGTTTTGATTCAAGGAATCCCAACTTACGTCAAAATATGTTCCAAGTCAACCTCAAATAGCTCCATTGAGATATTAACAATATACCCATAAATTACCCATTTTAAAATATATTTTTCTTCCATACTGGACTTAAAAAACAACTACAAAACAATCATAGAATCAATTTCAGTTATAGTGAATGAATAATCCCATTTTACTCTGGTGGCTTAAGCTCAAAAATAGCTATTAAATTTGCACATATTAGGAGATTTCTTTAGCCCAGAACCAGCCCTAAACAACCACAAAGCCGGCACACCCTACTTTTAAGTCTTCATCCAATACCTGCTCAGAACGGTCCCCAAACAACTATTAAAAGAATCCAAAACTACCATTGTTCCTCCTAAACAACTTCATAAAAGCTTTGAATATTATCTATAAAATAATCTTTGCATGCTTCTTAATTAGCTCAAAATGTAGCACATAAACAACTACAAAAAATGGCCAAAGAACATTTAAAACTATCCGGTCATAGTAATCTACAGTTATTCACAATGCAACAGAATGTAGCAACTGTATTTCATTCGTAGCTCAAAACGTTGGTTGATTTCAGCTCCAAATATGGATTGTTTGTTGTTTCAAGCCCTAAAGGAAAGTTTTTTGCTGAAAATAGAGACAGTTTGCCCTCTTAATAGAGGAAAACATTAGCTGTTACTATCCAATAACAAGGATATTCCAAGGTTAGAATATGGTCTATTTGCAACTTAAAGTACATATCAGATATCGCTCCAACTCTGCCGGATTTCCAAGGTTGATCTTAGAGGTGGAGCAGGAGGGGATAACACGGGATAGAAGGGCGAGGGTGGAGGGAGATCTTGCGGCTGGGATGAGTGGTGAGCGGAGGGCATCGGGACCTACGAGGTGGATTCAAGGCGGCGGATGGTGGGCGCCAGTAGAGACTTCAGCCGCCAGGCCGGTTCTGGCTTGGCTGATGTGTAGCGTGGCCATTGAGGCGAAGAGGTCAGGGGCGCCATTACTGAGATTGAGGAGAGTGGCAATCGCCATTGATAGGCAGAGGCGCAGGTGATCCGTTGAACTTTCCCAACCCCAAATCACTGATCAGACGCTCCTCCCTTGTAGAAATGGAAGAAGAGGAGATTGCAAATTGCTGGTCAGTTGCTGCAACCCCAAATTATGTTTCACTTATGCTTTACTTTTTTCATTTTACCTCACAATTTTGACATTCCAAACACCTATAATTTAGAATTACAGGAAATAAATTTAATTCAATTTTTGCTCATGCCAAACAATACCTTAAGGCCTTCTAAATACCGTGATGCACAAAAAATGTTAAAAGGGTTTCCTGTAATCCCAATTTTTATAGGATTTCAGCATTTGCAGGGCCTCACTGGCAAAAAATGGCAAGGATTTGAGAAAGGGTTTTCAAACAGTATCCAACATTTATTAAATTTTTAAATCTTGCCTACCATGCAGCCCCTAAAATTTTGTAGCCATGTGCAGTATTTTAGAAGAATCTAAATAATAATTTCAATCGAGGTTGGGGCTCTTCTAATAGATGCTATTCTAATGGATGAATTGTTCTGCTATTAAGTATTCAAGAAATATTTTCACTACTTAAAGCAGGGTAACATTGCAATTAACTTTTTTGTACATACGTGAATTTTCTTGTTTGCCATTTTTTGTTTCGCCATTCACCCAGCAAATCTTTAACGATACCTCCAATTTTTCTGTTTCTTTGAACATGCTAGCATTTCAGCGTTAATTTAAACTTCTGTTTATGGATCGTGGCTTCAATGTTGGATACTGTTTAATATTTACCCTTGCAGGTCTCTTGGAAGACTTAGCACTGGCCATACAATATACATCACTGGCTTAAGCTGTTTAACAAATAGACAAAAAAGGTTAACCCCTTTTACTTTTTTGTTAATTTCCTCAGTCAATACAAAAGAGTTATTTTGCATGTTGATGCTAGAAATATTTTGTTGTAGACTCAATGTAGGACCACATACACGTCTGTCAATGGGGTGTAGGAAATGCGAATGCAGATTTTATGAATGACCACAGCGGGTTATCATTAGGAGAGGAGCCTTGTTAAGGTGGGCAAAGCTTGCATTGCCAACAATGAAAACTTCGTAGCATTAGTCCATTGTACATTTGACATGTTTTGGTGTTTGACTTCAGTTCAAAAATAAGGAGAACTAGGGTACTCTGAATGCCTAGGTATCATTTTACTAATATATGTGCTATATCACATCCTTAAATTGATATGCAAATGCAATAAGCAGTTAATTGTATCCATGACAAGCTGCACAGTTGGGCTAGGAAGTATGATATTGCTCAAATGTTAAATGGTGTCTAGCAGCATATGCATAATATCTAACGTAAGAAAAGGCAAATGAAGGAAACGAACTACATGAAACCAAATTTTTTGCCAACAAAACCAAAAACGTACATTTTCTAATATCAAACAAGATGTTGGATGAAATGAAAGCTAAGTATTAAATTTAAAATAAAAAATCTGTGAATGGATACAAGTTTGACTTATTATTTTTTTGAAAGACGGTTACAAGCTATTAGAGGAAAATTTCTCTCTAAGTTAATGAACCATGGTAATATAGAGCAGCTGGTGGAACGTTTTCCTGTTTGAGACCATTTTGGCTATTTTATTTTTAAAATCTGAACTTCTTTTTGATTCACAGCTTTCTGGTTATTTTTTAACAGCAAATTCTCCATAGCTTTCTGCTTATTTTTAGAATCTAAAGCATTTTTGCACTTTTGTGAATGGCAAATGATGAAAATTCATCAATATTCATGTAGGCAGTAATGTTCATTAAGTTATTATTCATGAAAAGAATTTATTTATATTATTCTTATTTTGAACTATGAGATTTAAAATAGATAATTGAATCTAAATTGATAGTGTTTTAGTCGCATCAGGTTCAAGGAACACCTTATTTAACGCTTCATAACTTCACAACCTCTGATGTACTAAACAAACTTTGAACCCCTACATTTGTTCTATAGTGATAGTGAAATAACCTTCATAGGTTCTTTGTCATGAATAATGTCTTACTGCTTTTAAAGTTATTCTCCAAGTACCAAGCATTTCCTCGGCCTTTCATTCTCTAAATATCACTCTTATGCAAGTCAGCATATGCCCACTTATGTGAGGAATAATCAATAAAAGTTTCTGAAATTGTCTCCTAATTTTCTTAAGTGCTTCATTTAGTTCCCTAATTATTTTAAAATGATCAAATTGGTCCTGTAACTTGTTTAAAAAATTAAAATTAGTCCCAATTTACTATTTTATCAAATTTGGGTTGAACAATTAAATTAACTAAAGGCATTTTAGTAATTAGTATATATCTATTTAAAAAGTGATATTAAAGTTTAAAAAATTGTTGTTAAAAATAATTTTAGTAATTTGCATTCACTGAAGATGATCGAGTGTTTTCGTTCGCAATAGTGAAGATGTTGCTACGAGGAAGACTAGCACAATGCAAAGAGCGTGATGAGCCTTTGTGGGCGAATGTGCAGAGTGGGTGGGAGCCTGGTTGATGATGTGCGGCGAAATGTGCAACAGTGAAGAGGATCGCTACATCGACGATGAATAACAACACTGAGAGGGTGCAAAGCCTTTACGAATGAATGTCGAGAGATGTGGTTGGATATTCGATTAGTGGTTCACTTGCGTGAGGATCATATCAACAGGTTGTTGATCATCTCAACACAAAATTTGGAGGTTAGGGTTAGGGTTTGCTTGGAGCTATCTTTTGTTTGTGTTTAAGTTTTTTTAAAGCAAGAAGGAAAAGAATGGCAGATAGAGGAGAAGAGGCTGTTGCAACTTTGTCGTCATCAGTGGTGGAGAGATCCCTCCACCAAGTTGTGACGCATCTAGCGAAGATTGATGTTGTCAAATTTGATGGGAAGAGTAACTTTGGTATGTGGCGGTGCGAGGTGATAGACGCACTATGTGCACTAAATCCGGAGGATGTTCTTGATTGCGAAGAGAAATCAGAAGAAATTTCTGAGAGGGATTGGATCAAGAGGAATCGTAGTGCATGCGGTTTGATCCGAAATTGTTTGACTCAGGAGATCAAATATGCAGTGATGATAGAGATGCCGGCGTGGATATTATGGAAATTTCTGGATTGCAAGTACCTGATGAAGAATGTGGAGAATTGATTCCATATGAAAAGGCGGCTCTATCGATTCCAGATGAGAAGGGAAATTTTCATAGATGCACCTAAATTAGTTCACAAAATTGTTGACAGATTTGCTAAATCTGGAAGAGACTGTGGAGGATAACGACAAAGCCCTGTTATTGTTGAATTCATTGCCAGATGAGTATGGACACTTCACCCTGATGTTGAAGAGATTGTGGAGGATGCTCTGAAGTATAAGGAGGTGACTACAGCCCTGGTAAACCACAAGTTCAGGAGAAGGGATAAAGGGTCCACCAAATCAGGTATGGCAAAGACTCTTACACCTCAGAGAGGAAGATCAAAGAAGAAAAAGCAATGGCCAAAGAAAAGTGCTGACTTTCAGAAAAGAGGAAAATTTAGAGGCCGGAGCATTGGGCGCAATCAGTGCACGTTCTGTTTGGAGATGAAACATTGGAAGAAAGATTATCCATAGTTGAAAGAGAAGCAGTGGACATCTTCCGAGGCAAAGGCTAATATGATTCAGAATGTGGTGGAGGGTTCAGACTTAGATGTATCTCTTGTTACTATCTCAATGGGTCTAGTAGTTGACAACTCCAGTTGAATTATGGATATCGGTATGATATATCACATATGCTCCCAGAAGGATTGGTTCTATTCGTATAAAGAAACGGATAGTGGTGCACTCACAATGAGGAATGATGTTACATGTCGGATTGCAGGAGTTTGGAAGTGTGCTGATTAGGACACATGCAAGAATAATCCAAGAGCTGAAAGAAGTCAGATATGTACCGGAGATCAAGAAGAATCTTCTGTCTATTGGGGCTTTAGAAGCTGAGGGTTTTAAGGTAGTGATTGAGATATAGGTCCTGAAGATTAGGCAGGGTGCAATGACTTATTTGAGAGGAGTCAGACAACAAAATCTCTACTATCTTCAGGGAAGTACAGTGACAGGTTACGTAGTTGTGACTGAAGATTCTGAAAATGCCATGACATTGTGGCATATGAGGCTAGCACTTGCAGGAGAACTGTCATTGATAGCATTGGAGAGGGATGAACTCATTAAAGGTATAATTTCTTGCAAATTATAAATTTGTGAGCATTGTATTTTTGGCAAGAAAACACACAAATCCTTTGGTGTTGGCCTCCACAATACCAAAGATGTACTTGAGTATATATATACTGATGTTTGGGGACCAACGAAAACTGCATCATTCGGTGGTCGTAGATATTTTATTTTTTATATAGATGATTACTTCAGATTTGTATGGGTGTAAACTTTGAAGAACAAAGCAAATATACTGGAGGTTTTCATAAACTGGAAGAAGATGCTGGAAAATCAAACAGGCAAGAGAATTAAGACGATCCAATCGGGCAATGACGGATAATTTACATCTGATTCTTTTGTAAGGGATTGTCAGAATTCAGAGATTGAACGTCACTTCACAGTAAGAGAAACGCTGCAGCAGAACGGGGTAACATAACACATGAATCGCACTTTGGTGGAAAAGGTATGATGTATGTTTGTTCAATGCTGGGTTGTAAATAGTCTATTGGGCGGAGGTCCTTAACTATGCATGCTACTTGGTGAATTGCCTGCCATATGCAGCACTTGACAAGAAAACTCCTATAGAGTTGTGGTTCGGACATTCTGCTACAGATTATGATTAATTGAACATTTTTGCTTGTCTAGCTTACTATAATGTTAGAAAATATAAGCTAGAACCGTGGGCAAGGATTGTATATATGTAAGAGGATTGTGTATGTAAGATGATTGCATATATAATATTGAAAAGAATTATTGATGAATGTCAATCTAAACTAAGGCATATTATAATTTTGTTATAAACATTACAACTTAATAGTATATATTGTATTTAGGATTTCTGTGTCAAACACTTGTTTTTTATAAATTGGCCATGTAATTGGTGTGTTTGATATGTGTTGGTGCCTTGCATAAGTTGAATTTTGCACAAATATTTCACATTATTGTAATTTTGTGTGTCCGTGAGTCATAGATATTAACATATTCATGCTAAAAATTATTGAATAATTAATAGTTTTCTGAAATATTGTAATTCGTAAATTTATAGATTATTTTATTTTGTTCTAAAATTTAAACAGTAATCTCCATGACTCGAACTAATGCTCTTCAAAAATGGATGGAAAAGCTGACATGAACTTGGGGTGAAATTGAAGTGCTGGGAACTATTTGGTCTTTTTGATTTGTATGGAGTTAAATTGGGCCATTTCACGAGTTGGTGGGCTATTTTGGAAAATAATTTATTATCACAATTAAGAGATCTACTAAGTTGAAGAACTGCAAGTGCGTTTCTATAGTGCACTTAATACTCCCTCAAATTCTTGTTATGCTTTTCGTTGGGAAGAAGGGATGTAAACGGTTATGTCAAGTTAAAATATGGGGATGTTGGTTTATCTGAGGAAATGATGTTGAATTTTTTCTTGTATTTCATACATTTCCGCGCCATACTTGAAGTCCTCATTATGCATGCTCTTAAGATAAATTTGTAATGACTACTGTGCCAATTGTGATGGTAAATGATTCCGTTAAATATGTAAATAACATGTGCTGTTAAAAAAGGTCAGTCGTGGGATGAAAATATATAGATATCTATTCTCAGCATTCCAATTTGTTTGACAGATTTTGACTGAACTTAAAATATTCTTACAGGCTTGAAGCTTCATGGTTTGAGATAGATTCTGGTTCTACAGTAGTGAGTCTTAGCAATTTACCGGCTCTTCTCAACTCCTCTTGCCTCCACAAATTATCTTGTTTGTCTGAAATCCATAAGCAGATTAATTCTACAAATGTATGCTTCTTTAACATTTGATTTCAGCATTTCTACTATATAAATCTTTTTATGATAACGTTTTTACTCTCTATCACGAATTTTGTATATATTGTGAGCATGAAATTTGCATATATGGTCCCCAAGTTTTATTATTCGTTAATTTTAACCTGGTGCTGCAAGGGTGATGGCGAAGTTTTTCTCAACTGATCTTTATGAGGGAAACCATTCTAATTTATATGTAAAGAATATTTTGAGCTATGATTTGTCTGAATTTATTTGCTTTGACTCGCAATGCTGACAGTTTTGTAGTGTTCATATCAACTCGATCGAACTCCACCATATACGCTCAGAGTTAATCCATTCTATTTGTGGCCATTCTGTTTGTGAGACGAGTGATGGAGTAGTTCTATGCAGCTTTTGCCATCTTAATTGTGGGAGCCAGCTTATGCGCGGCTTCCACTTGGAATTGACTGTTGCTGATGGAAGCTCAAATGTTTTTGCTTGGAGCACAGGACAGACTGCTGCAGAGCTGATGCAAATATCTCCTGATGAGTTTTATGAACTGCCGGAGGTAATAACTCGAAGAATTTCTTCATTGATCAGCATTTGTGCTTATTGTGTCTTTTATTCATTTTAGATGTAATTATCTAGCTTTTCAGCTATGTTTTCATACTTGAGCAAGTTATTGAACAGCTTGACTACTTAGTCAATGGTTAAATGGGTTCCATTTGTTGAATTAGTTGAACAATCGTTACCCTAAAAATAAAATTATAAAGAATGATGCATCCATGTAGCAAATAAACATCCAATTATCTTATAAGAGAATAGACTAAAAATGTACAAATAATTGCAAATTAATTTAAAATATTATCTTTTTCTCCCAGTAATATGTATTCATCAATTCTACCTGGGTTGCATTTTGTTTAACGGGCTGCAGCAGGTCAATTAGTAATATGAGAGTGGTGGAACCGAGTTAGACTAATGGCTAGTTCCTAGGAGGTCCAGCAGCCTGGTTAAGATTTAAAAAATGCTGCTTGTTAGCTGACATGTCTTGTGAGGACCCGGTGCCAGGTCAACGAGAGCTAATCCAGCACCGGTTGTTGTAGGTGTGATAAAATAACAGCAACAAGTCCTCTAGCCACAGGATCATATTGAGTGATTTAAGAGACAAATATATAGACATCAAACATAACTCCTTTATTCATTAATTCACGAATTTTGGATACAAAGATTAAAATAAAATAAAAGTTACAAACTTTTTAAAAATAAAATCAAAAAGAAAGTGGTGGATCAGCAGGTAGCAGTATCAGCACTGCTCAGTCTTAGCACCTTTCCTCGAGGATGAACTCTTGATCTGGGCACGTTTCAAAAGTGCGGGCATTCGAATACCAGTTAGTTGTGAAATTAAGTACTGATAGATGTCGTCTTTACAAATGTTAAATAATAAGCAAAATAATCAATATTTGATAGAAAATAAAAGTTGTACAAACTTATCCCTGTAAACTTGTTTCAATTACACTTGAAACTTAGCATAAAAATAATTGCAGTCATAAAAATAAATACAGAATTTTAGCGCTTGATATTGGAGTCAAAATATGATTTTATTGGGCAAGTACAAAATCGAGAAAAAGGGGGGTTCATTTTTATGTTACATATCTCAACTTCCCTCTATACTTGCCCCCTCAAAGGCTTATCAGTATAGGCTCCTTATGACTCCCGATGTCGGACAGCCCCGTCCTAGCGGTTGTCTGATCAGACAAAAAGTATAAAGCAACATGGAACCCTTGCTTCTCACTTATCCAAACTTATTCATATATCATTTTATGTGATTTTAAAAAGCACTTTTATTAAATTTGTGCGATGCTGAGCAGAAAAGTATATTTAAACAAGAGTAATAAAAGACATCTGATACTTTGTTCTATAAGTTCGACAGTTCAACAGTTCAGATAAGTGACAGTTCGCTCAATCTGCATTTAGGTTCTTGATATTTTAAATTAGCCTTTTTAGCCAATATTATTATCTTCGTTTCTATTCTGTTTCTCTTTCATTTTCTCAACTTGATAGAAGTCCGTAATTTTTTTAAGTTATTGATATGGCAATAATATTTTTAATAGCATTATTATTATCATTTTAATAATAATAATGATAATGATAATAATAACGTATGAAAGACTGAATGGAAACGATTGCATAAATTGGAGAACGTAATAATAATAATAGTAATAATAAGAAAATGGAAATGACAGAATAAAAATGCTTGAATTGAAATAGACAGTATGAAAGTAATAGCCATTTTCTAGCATTTATACTGTTGTTCATTATTAATTAATGACATCAATAATAATGCAATGACATAATATAATAGTATAAGAAATGAAATAAAGGAAAGAAAGTATTAAAAATCTCATATCATTTTCTTCCTCTTTTTATTCTCCTATTACCCAAAGCTGGGGTTGCCGAAAGCCGGAGGGAGGCCGGACGTGGCTGAAGGGAGCTGGCAGGAGGTTGCTGGGGCAGCGGGGGCTAGCTGGCTGGATGGCTGGTTGGCTGGACGAGGGAGGGCTGCAGCAGGAGGGGCTGCTTGCTGAAGGGCAGGAAGGAGAGGCTGGGCTGCTAGTGGTTGTGGGAGAGGGAGGAGAAGGTTGTTGATGTGTGGGGAGGGGAGAAGAGGGCTGTTGCTATGTGGGGAGGGGAGGGCTGGCTGCTGGAGGCTGGGGGAGTGGGCTGTTGTTTGGAGAGAGCTGGAATGGGTAGAAGGAGGGAACATGATAAGGGGATAAGGTTTAAAGCATCATTAAGGCGTTAATTAGGCATGGATAAGGCGTATGGGCGAAAAAAGATCGCAGCTTTTGCGATTGGGCAGGGGGATAATGGAAAAGATGAAGGAATTTACTTAAACTTAAATTAATCGTATTTTTCAGTCGTTTGTCGTCCAAATACAATGAAACTTGACACCGAGGTGTGTTATGATATTACGAACACCCTTGCGTCAAAATTTTTTGATTCAGACAAATATTTTATTTTATATTAATTTTTGAGGTTTAAAACTTCAAAAATTAACCACGATCAGACTGGCCCTTAGAATTTGACGAAACTTTTCGAGTAGCCTTTAAATAATATACTTAACACAACGACATTGAAAATGATGAATTCTGACACGTATTTCAATATTTTTGATTTATTGGATTTAATTAATTTAGAAAATTAAAGCGGGAGTTTTCATTATCCGAATTCTCCCAAACTATGGCACTTTGATCTAAAAAGTATTTCTATCTAATGAAAATTTTGTTTGCCCTAATTTGAAATTCCTTGGGGTCCTGATATTTGAAGCGGGTTTTGACCTATTTTGAAAAGTAACGACATTGGGTCGTTACATGTCTTGCCGGCAATGAAAAATTGAGAAAAAATTTGAATTTTGTAACAATAAGCAAAACTGCATTGTATTTAGCCTAACCCTTCTAATCGTAGAATGTCAACTCATAAAAAAAACCGGTTCTAGTGTTGCAAGTGTTTTCTATTTTGCTGTTGGGAATTTGAGTGAAAAGAATTGAGAACAGAGTTGAAAATTTTTAATTTATTTATTGTTGCTCATAATGATTCTCTTAAGCCTCCACTTATTGAGCATTAAACAGGTTCCTTCATGTTAGTCATCTTGTTGAAGGCATGTATATACTTATATGTACAATTTGAATCCTAAAAATTGAGCCTTCTTTAAATATTAATTTTTTTATGTTATATCAACCTGATTGATTTAGTTCCAATTCTATGTTGATTAATTTTTGTCTCCAGCTGCGGTGGATCGACACCTAAATAACTTGAATAAATACCGAAGTTCAGATCACTCACTATGAGCAGAGAACCCTAGTACCAGGATATAGTACTAAATTTTTCTCTCACTGTGAGGGCTGGGCTGCTCAGGCATCTACTTGAGTATTGGACTAACGCAAGATATAATATCTTAAATTTTATTTCATTGTATATTGATAAAAGTCTACATTTAATACATCAGTAGTGCTATACTCCATAGAGCGTGTTACTTTACATACGTATGAGCACACTAATACATTTTTAAAAAACATCAAATTCTTTTAATAACTTCTTCATATTCTTTCTTTAAGTAAACCTTATGTTAGCTTAGTGATCTTCCAAGCTTGGATCTAACCTTGCAACTATTATGAGCAGGGTTAACAACAACTATGTAAATAAATTCAAAACAATTTTAACTAAATAAATGAATTCATATAAATAAGCAGTATTTACTTAACTAAATAAAGCATAAAAATTAGCAAAATAATGAAATGCAATATATTGATGTTGTCACTCAAACTAATGGCGACTAAAGTTGTGAGGATGGAACACATGCATGCTTGCAAGGTAAATAAGCCAAGTAAATGTTCTCAAAATATATATACCACTGCGTTGTTTTCATCCTCAAATGAAAGATGTAGTATTTTCCTTCTACAAGCCTGAAAGAGAGATGTTGTGCTCTTGAGAATGATTGTATCACATTCTAAAACCAAAACATTTGCTCTAACTGCTTCACAAGGAAGCATCATGGGTGAACTCTACTATGGAATTTTTGCACATTAAATTATTTATCATTTCTAGAAATGCTAAAAATCATTGCTTGAAAGATACAAAATATGTATTAAATACTTATTAAAGCAGTAAATTTCAAATTCCTTTGTAATAATGCTTATTTGTCATTGTGATAAGACATTTATTCAATTTAAAGTGCTATGTTTATTGTTAATATTAGTATTTTATGTGTACAATTATAAATGTATATTTGTATTTATGAATTTCATATTTTTGCTATTAACTTTTAAATAATATTTACTTATGTAAGTTTGAATTTTATTTTATTAATATTATACAATTTTGCATAATATTATTGGCTATACTTGTTCTATTTATAATAGTTATTTAATAATATAGTCAATGATTTGAGTAATAATTTTTATTATAAAATTATTGTTTTGATTTTTTTATTTTATAATTTTTTTGGATTATTTATAAGGTTTACTTTTTTTGTTTAATATATATGGGAGACACTATTTATTTGAGTTACAAAAATACTTGCTTGTTTTTATGTATTTATTTGAAAGTCTAATAATAATCTAGTCATGTAGAATAATATACTTATTTTAGGATTATGTTTTTATGTTACTTTGTTATTTCATTGATTTAATTTTTTTTATTATTTAATTATATAGATGTGTATATACATATATACATATATATATATGTATATGTATATATATGTATATATATATTGTGGCATATATTCTATTAAATAGAATATTTATTTGTTAATTGATTTTGTATATTTATCTATGATTACAAATCTAAATATATGCATAAGTATCTAATTTATTTTTATGTTATTTATTGTTTTATATTATAATTTGTATTATATATGTATATACATATTTCATATTATCTTTTATCAACATTTAGGTTGTTATACAATTTTACATCCTTTATTTCTATTAACTATTTATTTTATTAATTATGTTTATTTGTATATGAATATTGTTTTTGGGTAACTAATGCAACATTTAAATGTTATAAAGCTTTATTGTGTTTATTATATCATTATTCTTATTTATATGTACATAGTGCACTCTAATGTATTTATATAATCTCTATATATACATACACACATGCATATATATATATATATATATATATATATATATCTATGCGCGTGTGTGTATGTATATATAAACACGTGTGTGTTAGGTCTATGTGTGCGCTTGTGTTTGTGCCTGTGCGCTCATGCTGATGCATTTGTGTATTTTAAATATATATCTATTTATATATATATATATTATTTATTCTTGATTAATGAACATATTTATGTACATTTGTTATATATATATATATATTTGTATAAATCAGCATATCATTTGATTGATTAAGAGAGAGATGATGATAGAAACTGAAAGAAAGAGAGACAATGAAGAAAAGGGGAAATGCCTGGCTTGCCGAATAGTCGATGATGGCCGGCTATGTTGGTGATTTACTGATAGTTAGTAGGTTGCGATAGTGAGGAAGAGAGAGATTGAAGAGATCCAGATAAACCTGCTATATGAAATTATGGCTGGATGCTGAGCTTATATATATTGCTTTTGTATGCTGTTGTACAGTTGTTCTAGGTTCCTACTTGTTAAGACTTGGCGAATAAAGGCGGCTCCTTTGTATGATGATTGAGGGTATTTGAGGGAATGAAAATGAAGAATACTAAATTCTTGATAATCCTATTAACTTTATTTATCTATTTTTTATTATTTAATATATATATATATACACACACACACACGCACGCTTCATCCAACCAGCTTAGATCCTAATTATCACATTACTCTTTGTTTCATCATTATTTTGAATAATGAAACTAAGGTATTTGTACCTCATCTTGATCACATGTTTCTCAATGGCTACGTCATCGAGATTTTGGCTTCTTGAGTGCCGTGTGATCGTAAATCTCACTCAAAAATATAGGAAAATTTTGTAGAGCAACTATACAACTAGTTATGTTATATGGTGCTAACTATTGGCCAACAAAGAAAAAATTTACTAATAAAATTAGTGTTAT
Source organism: Gastrodia elata (assembly GCA_016760335.1). Lineage (NCBI taxonomy): Eukaryota > Viridiplantae > Streptophyta > Magnoliopsida > Asparagales > Orchidaceae > Gastrodia > Gastrodia elata. The sequence continues at coordinate 1,826,609 of CM028673.1, forward strand.
AGAGATAAGATGCTTAGGTGGATTAGTGGGTATAATTATAAGAATAGAATGAGAGATGAGTTTTTCAGTAGTATGTCTGAACTAGCTCTAATAGTGCTGGATAAAATTAAAGTTGTTTCCTTTGATGGTCCGAGCATATTAAGTGTAGATCATTTAATGCCCTTGTTAAAATAATTAGTCTACTTTATATAAAGTTATACTGATTTTGTGTAATAACTCATCATAATGTGTGTTTAGTTTCTCCCAAATTTTCAAAGAGATGTTATAAACTAGAATTCTTTACTCTTTCTTTCTAGTTTTCAAAATTATATTAGATAGCTTAGGTAGGCAAGCGTCTCCTTGTTCGCACTTTTTACACAAAAAACCAACTGATCTCACAATTTTTAACTACTCTTTTCTAAAATGCATTCAAACCTCAGTTGACTTCTCATCAATAATAATTATTCTCATTTTGACTTTCAAAAGTCACAATATAAACATCATAAAATAAATTCTCAAACTTACTACAACACTTTTTTTTTCTCTTTAATTTCTCGTCATATTTTTATTTAAATCACCCTTTATTACTTGGTTCTTCTAAGTATTTCTTTAAACAATTTGTTTCTACTACCAAACATTTTTACCACTAGCGGTTCTTCTTTTGATTCTATAAAAATAGTTTTAGCGCCTTGTATATAATATAATGACCATTAACGTATTCGCCACATAAAACTAATCAAATGTCATTCTTAACAATTTTTCATCAGTCTTCAGATATAACTTGCCACGTATTTTAAAAGTTAAAATCAGTAATGTTATGTGTTTAATTTCTTGCTAGAATAACCTTTAGATTCTTGCAATGTATGTTATGTGTTTAATACTTTTGTTTCAATGAAAAATGATGAGGGATTACTTGCATGCCCTTTAGTAAGAATTATACGACAAAATTTATGTAATAGACGTGCTTGCTTAATACTATTTCCTATATTTTGCAAATTTATATACTTTTTGATGTTCTATATTGGCACATCAGGATGAACAGGCCATGTACCTTTACACACTAGAGAATGAAAAATTCATGATTGCAATCGTCAAGTCTGATCAGAACCCTTGCAGACATTCTGTTCCCACAATCAATGAGGGCTGTCCTGTTTGGGAGATTACCCGAGCACAGAAGTGTGGCTGAGCTCTTCACCCAAGTAAGGAAAAGAGAGGAGGAAAAAATACAACAATAAAAAGGACCCCACGATTAGGTATGTTTAATGTTTTCTGCGAGCATTTACACATTGCATTGAAATCTTTATAGTTTACAGATCCTGCACCTAATCTTTTGATATTAATAAGCAAAATGAAGTTTTAGAGAAGAATTTCATGAATTGCCTATGTTCTTTTTGGTTGTAAAATCTAATCATTAAAAGTTTTGCAAGCCTTAGATGAATATCACATGCCATTCATCCAGCGGGCTTTAAACAATGGGAAAATTCTATGGTTTCACAGTGAAAACTACATTTTTTACCCATGATATTATCATATCATCAATATTGTATTGTGATGTCATTTTGCGGTGATTTTTCTGAAAACATTACAATCTGAAAATCTCTACCTGCATCTATGCTTATGAAGGTATTGTGGACCAGCGCTTCAGCTATGAGTACCAGAAAAGGGATTCGCGTGTGAGGTAATACTCTCCAGATTTATTAAGCTCGTGGGTTTCCATTTTTGTGTTTTGGGTTTGAGATAGTTGGTTTATGTTTCTTCTTAAACATTAAACCCTACATTTGAGTAATATTTCCATGATGTTTTTTCCTTATTTTTTTTCTATGGGGTTACCGTTAACCATGGTAATGCTTCTGCATTTTAGTTCTTTCAGCGATCGTAGTTTCAGCAAAGATGTTTGCATGCCTGATTTTGATATCAACGGCTTTGCAATTTTGATTGCAAAAGATATCCATGGTTATTAGTTTGAACTCAAATAACAGCAAAAAATATCCATGGTTCTTAAGTCTTTTTATGCAAACATGAGGTGTTCCAAGATGCCAACATTTATGAATGAAATTATTCTCATATGTATGAATTTTGTTTCAGTTAACTGTGTTTCTAGGCTAATGCATTAATTGTTGATGAAGGCTGTTATTATTATATCACTCATAGGGGTTTAAATGATACTAAATTCTGTAGGAGATGGTTTGGGGCTGTCCGGCAAATGGGAGGTTTTCATTTATATGTAGGATATAGTAGTAAATATTTAAGTTACAAAGAAGAATTTGATAAAATAAATGTTATAGAGAGACAATGATGCAAAGGTATTGGGTACACTCGAAAGGATAGAATGAGAAATGAGTTTATTTGTAGCAAGGTATATTAAGTATGACTTGTTCATAAAACAGTTATGTTATAATGGCAAAAAATCTCTTAGACTCATATTTTGTAAATAGGGTTTAGATTTTTCTCTCCTTTTTTGAAGATTCTCTTAATTTAGAAAAACTTTAAAGATATTCTAAATTTTGTAGCATATATTATTTAAATTTGGATATTTGAGAGATTCTCAATTCTCTATTCTATTTAAATTTGTATATTTGAGAGATCGAATTCTCAATCTCTTTTTTTTTTTTTTTTTTTTTTTTTTTTTTTTTTTTTTTTTTTTTTTTTTTTTTTGATTACTTAAAAGAATGTGAGGGCAACAGTACTCTTATAAATAAATAAAATAATATAGTACATATTTTATAATGAAAAAAATAATTAGCCCAAAAAATTGGACAACTTCAATACAATCCAAATCTGAAGATAAAAAAAGTCGTTAAGCTTTCAATAGGTTAATAATTCAGATCATATATTATGTCATATATATTCCATAAAGGCTCTATTTTTTTTTCCAAAAACTATTTTTGGGAAGGTGGGTTGATAAGCTTTGCTAGTGGTTGTATGCAAGAATTAAATGTTATATATAATGATTTGTCATTGCTATCTCTTCATCATGTTATATTTCAGGTGAGAACTATACTTACCCTTATTTTCATTCACCATTGGTAAGGCTGTGGAGTATATATATATATATATATATATATATATATATATATATATATTCTGTTAATTAAAGAAATCGAACCAGTGGGAATTCTTGTTAAACACAACAAGCACGTTGCACTTTTTTTCTTTTTTCGAAGGAGCGACTTACTATTTTCTCAAGAGCTTAAAATATAATAAATATTATTTTATACATAAAAAATTGTTGCAATATAGAACTATAACTCCAATCCTATTTATTAGTTGATAAAAATAGATTAAAGCTCATAAATTGACTCACGTTGACTACTTATGATGAGGGTATATTAGATGCCACCATCTGCAAATCAGGGATATTTTATATAGAGAAATGCTATTTAGATATGTTGATATGGCACTTAAAAAATTTTATCAATTAGATTTTGATATCATTTCAATATGAATTTTAAAAATGGTATTGATATTATTTTGATATAAATAAATAAACACTATTGAAATGATATCTAAAATTTTATTAGATTGATTTTTTGAGTGTCATATCAGCGTGTTTTTTATATATTTGTTATTGGACTTTATTTCCTTCTTCACTTCATTTTCTTCAGTTGGGAGCTCCTATGCACATCAGCTTGGCTGAGTCCATCCGGATCATGATGCTCAAATTCCTTTGGTGGCTGTTCATGTGCCTTTCGTCCCATTTTCTGCGACTCCCTTGATTGCAGCCTTGGTGTCAAGTTCCTTCCCTCCATGCTTTACGCCTATAACAAATGGCTTGCTTGGGCATACGTTCTTCTGCTTATGTCATTGCTAAGGCATCTTCTTGTCCTAATGTTTACCCCAACGTTCCAGTTAAGCAACATTTGACATTGGATCGAAAACATGTCTTGTTGTTCTCTTTTGGTAATCCTTTGGTGGTTTGTATTTGCAATGGGGTTTAATTTCTTGGGATCTTAGTTGATTTGTCTAATTTAACTGAATCAAGTTCTCCATTTTCGATGGGTTTATCACATAGATCCTGCTTTTGACCCATATATAGAATCTTCTCTTAAATAGATAGATCCAGGCGGTGTTCCAAAACTATGCATTCATTTTATGCAACAAATTAGTTTAGTGGGCATTTAGTTCTATTTAGAAAAAATTGATTGTCAAGATTTTGTTCATTTGATACTTATGTTTGTTCATCACCAGTAGTCCCCACAAGAACAAGCCCCTCCTCTAAAATAATGGAAGACATTCCTATCTCTTAATATAATTTCCCTTCCATAAGCCTTGGACACAAGCTTAGCAAATGTGTGGCAATCTTTACATACCCTAATGTTCTTGATAACTCTAACAGCCTCCACCTCCGCCATTTTTATGAGCCCAAACGCAATGGCAAGCTTCTCACTATGATAAGCCACAAGATTCTCCTTCTCCTCTTCCACCACATCAAACATCGTTGGCCTCGTGTTTGTGGGATACCCTTCAATCCTTATTCTCATAAAAATTTCATCGAGCTTTCTGTGAATGCCAAGTGACTCAGGATGAGACCGACTTCCAACGAAGAATTCGTGCACCATTCCTTGAACCTCTATTCGACTCCAACTTGGCTCCTTGTTAAGACCTTTAGATTTCAATATCATTCTAGTCTCCCTTGCTTTCCCCCACATCCCTTTCATGGCATAGATGTTCGATAAAATAACGTAGATGCCTCCATCATCTGGCTTGAGCTCGCTGAGCCTCTCCACCGCTCTTTCCGCAAGCCTCGGATTCTCGTGCATCCAAGAAGCTCCGAGAAGGGTTACCCAAAGCACAGGATTTCCCTTCCCAGGAATCGATTCCACAAGAGCCTCAGCTTGATGTAAAAGCCCCGCTCGCCCCAAGGCATCGACCATACATCCATAATGCTCGCTCTGGGGCTCTATTTCATAAATAGTGCGCATAGAGTTAAAGTGATGCCTGGCTAGGTCCACCATTCCTCCATGACTGCAAGCACATAAGACCCCCAGAAAAGTGACCTCATTAGGCCTAACCCCGTCTTCCTTCATCCTTTCGAACAGCGTCAGAGCCTTGGCAGCATGCCCATTGACAGCTAGCCCTCCAATAATCGCTGACCATGAGAAGACATCCTTATGCGGCAGGATGGAAAATATCTCAAACGCTCTCTCTATGCATCCGCACTTTGAATAAAGATCTATCAACGCAGTCGCAATGACTGAATCCATATTCATCTTATTCCTTTCAATGTAAGAGTGCACCTTCTTCCCCATATCAAGAGCACAAAGTTGGGAACACGCAGACAAGACGCTAACAACAGCGGCATAATTAGGCCGCATCCCGACGCTTCTCATCTCTTCGAACAATCTCAGCGCATCCCCCGGTCTGCCTCCCTGAGAGTAAGCGCTTATCATAGCGCTCCACGTGACCGCGTTCCGCTCGGGCATATTGTCGAACGCTTTCCGCGCCGCATCAACCTGCCCGCACCTCGCGTACCCGGCCATGAGCGTGTTCCACGACTCCACGCTGCGAGCCGGCATCGCGTCGAAGAGCTCCCTTGCCTTTCCCATGTCCCCAAACTTCGTGTATCCATTAATCATCGCGTTCCAAGAGACGATCCCCCTCTCGGGCATTTCGTCAAAGAGGCTGCGGGCGCAGTCCAACATTCCGCAGTCTATGCAACCCGAGATCATCGAATTCCACGACGCGACGTCCCTCACATGACGGCCCGCGTAGAACACTTTCTGTGCGAGATCCGCCTGCCCGCAGGCGCAGTACATGCTAACCAGCCCGTTCGCGCAAAAGACGTCGCCGTCAGCGCCGCACTTCACCATCAGGCCGTGGAGCTGCTCCCCGTTCCCAAAGGCGGTGAGGCGAGAGCAGGCCTTCAGCGCGAAAGGAAACGTGTGGGAGTTTGGAGCTGCGCCTGCGGAGATCAGCCGGCGGAAGAGAAGGAGGGCAGCGGCCGGTTCAGGGGAGCAGGCGTGGCCGCGGATGAGAGTGTTCCAGGAAAAAATGTTTGGGTGGGGAATAACGTCGAACAGCTTGCGGGCATAGGAGAGGCTTCCGTGAAGGGGGGCGGCGCAGAACTCCAGAAGCTTGCTGGATATTAAGGGATCGCTTGCCACGTGGCGACGGATTAGCTGGGCGTGGATCTGCAGAAATTGAGCGAAGGAGGGGCAAGATCGGAGGATAGAGAGCCAGGCGATGTGGCTTCGCCAAGAGTATGCCTGTAGCATTTATTTGAACGGCGCTAATTTTTAAAAGAGCCAAGTCTTTCGGCGCTGGAATTAGAGGAAAGAAATGTTAAGAAAAATATATATTAAAAAAATATTTATGATTAATATAAATTTTATTTTATTTTTATTTTTATATATAAATTTAATAAAAAATATTCAATTAATAATTTAATTACATATTAAATTGACAAATTATCTATATATTTTAGTATAGCAATAATAATTTTATTTTTATATGCGATTCCGTCTAACACATTGAACTCTGTGGGAAGAGGACTTTGTGTTTCCCGTCTCAGTTGTATTTGACAAGGCTACGTAGTTGATACTATTCATTTCAGTCCTTCACCGCTCCTTGCCGAGCCCGACTCCCTCTAGTAAGTTTTTTTTCTGCTGTTAAATTAATCCCTTGTTATTTATAGAAGATAGATTGCATATATCTTTAACATTGATTTGGGCATTTTCTTAGTTCACACAGAATCAATGTTGATAGGAGTCTACAGAATTGCTTGAGTTGCATTTGAGGAGCTAGTTGTCGTACTTATTGTGGGTAAGGACTGTAATTGGGCATTTTCTTAGTTCACACAGAATATATTAAGATATTGATTATGATTTTAGATATGATGTTCTCTTATAGCTGTGAAACTTTTAAATAATGAATGAATGATATTTCTATTTTAGGAGCTAGTTGTTGCACTCGTTGTGCGCGTGAAGATTGTAGCCATCATTTTTTTCTTATCATTGGTTATTATTTTTATTAATATTGTAATATGTTAAGATTTTGATTATGCCTCTATATATTGTTCTCTTAAAACTTGATGTACTCAAGGTTAACAATGGAGTATGTGTGATCATTAATCATTAATGCAATAAATAATAATTTTTTTTTAGTTGGTTGTATATTTTTATAAGTTCAAACATTATTTGAATAGTTGAATTTTGATATATTATTCTAGCAAATTTTATAATAATATATGATGTTCTCGTAGATGAATGCGACAAAAGAAAAGGCAATAGTTGGCATATGTGCAGCTATATTGACTATATTAGAGAATTACAGTAGTGATAATGATGAGTTGATTAATACAAAATAATGCTGTTATTGTTTATGTGCGCGCAACATACAACGTAAATAATTACTAACAAATTTTATAATAATATATGATGTCCTAGTAGATGAATACGACAAAAGAAAAGGCAATAGTTGGCATATGTGCAGCTATATTGACTATATTAGAGAATGATAGTAGTGATGATGATGAGTTGATTAATACAAAATAAAGCTGTTACTGCTTATGTGGGCGGAACATACAACGTAAAGATTACTTGCGAAATCTTTATGAAGGCAATGATTCTGTTTCAATGTTTATGGTCCGCATGAAGAAAGAACATTTCTTTTGATTGTGTGATACATTAAAATCTAGGAATCTTTTAAGGCCAACAATTCATATTTCAGTTGAAGAGCAAGTTGCAATATTTTTATATATAATAGGGCAAAGTGCACGCATAAGGTCAGTTAGCTTGATATTCAAGAGATCCTGTGAAACTGTTAGTAGATATTTCTATCAAGTTTTGCACACGACTGGAGCATTGCATAATGAAATGATTACTCCTCCTAAAGTCGAAACACATTCAAAGATAGCCTCAAGGGCTCGGTATATGCCATGGTTTAAGGTAATAGTTGATTTATATGTGTTTACGATATAACTTGATTGTGCCACAGTAATAAGTAATAGCTTCATTTATCTATGACTATATTGGAGCTCTTGATGGAACTCATATTAAACCATCCGTGCCAACGAACCATGTTGCAGCATTTCATGGCCGAAAAGGAGATCCATCGCAAAATGTCCTAACCACTGTGGACTTTGATTTGAAAACTTGCAGGTCTTTGTTTTTTTCCAAAGTTTGGATGCTGTCAACCTTGATCCATATTCTATAGTCTCTAGTCATTTGGCATTATGAATTTGATATTTTCTGCCGGCTGTATTTAACTTTGTATGAACTAATTTGGTGGAATATTCTTCAGGTCCTCTGTATTGTCGTCGAACTATTTGATACGAAGGAGGCTGTGTTATGTATATTATCAAGCCTAATATAGTTTCCATCTTCAATTTGTAATGAATTTGGGAAAATCATCTTGAAATTTTTTTTCTAAATGAAGTAAAGTGATAAATGGATGCTGTTGAAAATGTATAAATTACTTAAGATGAAGTAAACAGTGTTTAAGGTCTGATATGTATAAATTGCTTAAGATCTAAAGTTGTTTTTTTCTTTAAATGCAGGCTGCTGTTAATGATTTTTGTTGCACCCAAACAGTGAATGGAACTATCTGCTCTATATTCTTTTTTTCTTCACAAAATTTTTTATGAAATGAAAGAGTCTTATTTAGGGGTATTCTTACCTCATGTATAATATAACTTGAATGACATTGAACCAAACACTGACATATATCTGAATAACACTGACACTTGTTATTTAAATAACACTGAACCAAACAGCCACTGTTATCTGAATAACACTGTTATCTTAATAACATTGTTATCTGAGTAACACTGTTATCTGAATAACACGTTATCTGAATAACATGCTATCTTAATAATTTTCAAATAACACTAAACCAAACAACGCCTTAATGTAAATCCAAATTATCCCTTAAGCCTTTTTAAATATTGTGCTGCACAAAGAAAAAAGCGTTTCCTGTAATCCCAATTTTTATAGAATTTCAGAATTTACTGGGGCTCACTAGCAAAAAATGGCAAGGATTTGAGAAAGTGTTTCCAAATAGTATTCAACATTTATTAACTTTTTAAATCTTGCCTACTTATGAACATTTAATGTTAGAAATTATATTTTATAAAGGATTAATTGTGCTTTGATGTGTGTTTTTACGGCATTTCAGGAAGAAGAGCTCCATTTTTAGTAAAGGAGAAAGTGGCGCTATAGCGCGTCACAGCGCTCTGTGGCGGGCATAGCCGGAGAGCCCGACGTTACAACGCGCCGTGGCGGGCAAAACCCGAGAACTTGAGGTTACAGCGCGTCGCAACGGATGAAACCCGAGAGCCAAGCAATACAATGCGTCTTGGGGGACACAAATCCGAGAGCCCAGCGCTACAGCGCGCCTTGCCGAGGAACGGTCTATTTGATTTCGTATTAGAGACAACTTAATAGTAAATAGTAATTTAAGATTTTTGTGCATATATATTTCGATTTCTATGATTATATGGTAGTTTAATGTAAAATATCAAAATTTCATTTCAAATTGTTTATTAATATTTAAATAATTTTGATCTCAAATTAAAAATCTGACCTCACCATTGCGTTCACCACCCCCAAATTAGCTAGGGGTGAAGTTTTGAACGCATTTGGAAGTCGTTAATTTTTAGACGAATATTTTAATATTATTTAAATACCCGAAAATTCGAGTAATTAAAAAACTCGTCGAATTAAAAATTCGATTGCGCCGTTGCATTCATCACCCCTCAATTAGCTAGGGGTAATTATTTCAGTGATTTTTGAAAATCATTCAAAATTGGAAATTATTTAAATTCTAATAAATAAATAAATATATATATATATATATATATATATATATATATATATAAATATTTCTTCATTCTTATCTTTTAAAATTTCCTCTTGCCCTAATCCCCGACTCCCCTTCACTCGCACGCGAAATGGATCGGTCGGCAGTCCCTATCAAGCTCTCGACGCGTGGCTTGCATTTCTCGGCACGCGTCTTCCTCTACTCTCGTTATCTTCGCTTCTTAATCCCTAAGGTAATGCAAGCCAAATCGGGAGAAGGAAGAACTTGTGTCGTTTCACAAGGTAGCCGAATCCCTCATCCTCGCCTCTTCTCCTTGCTCCCTCATTGCCGACTGCTTATCTCCATCTCACCAAAACCTCTCCATCCCGCCAAACCTCCTCTCGCCGAGCCTCCTTCCAAGCCGAGAACGATCGAGCTTTCCCTTAGCAAAGCGCCGAGATAACATCGCCTCCTGAACTTTTGCAACTAAAGGTATTTCCCTCTCGATCCTTCTCTCGAATGATAAGATTGAGCGGGTATTGTGTTTATTTTGGGTCATGTTATTTTTGACTCATCATATGATTTTAATTATTTTGACGGAATGATACATTTTAGCATAATGTGTTCACAGCAGCAGTTGTAATGCTTTTGAATTATATTTTGATATTCCAAATGATTTGGTAAGAGTATTTGTAAAACTCAAAACTTTATTTATCAAAAGATTTACTTGTATTACTAAGTAACAATTGACGACCTTGTTTTAATACAGATAAGAATGAAATCGTCATGAAATTTATTATAAGATGGGAGAAGGCTTAGTATGAAATGTGACCAACAATTAGAAGAGACGTGCATTTAAAATGTTATCTTGCTCAATTCATATTTATAATCGGCAATATTTAATGGTTATAAACAAATTTGTGTTTAAAATATCTTTGAAACAGGAATTTAATGGCCTTGATCAATATATTCACGTTCCTAGAACTATTAAACTCTGTAACAAAAATCTGAGACTCCCAGGTTCATATTCTTATGATTAACAATAATCCATTAAAAAGGAATGCACAAAGAAGATGTTTCATCATGCATTTAAAGTAAACTTACATTTATCCAAACCTTGTTGACTTAGGAAATAGTATAAAATTGATTATTCTAATCATCCAATTAAAGGCTATCCTATCTTCAAACATTGGATTAAAAAGAGTTACCAATATAGTGAGCATACATTATTGAATATTGTTGGTGTACTGTACCACCAACTTTTACTTTGTTTACCTTTGAACCACTCACCATAGTTAGAGGATGTTAAGGTATAATATCAATTATAACACTTAAGGTTATATTAAGCAAGATAATGCTTGCTTTTGTTCGACCCATCACATACTTTGTCATACTCTTACTTATGTACTAACAATAATTCATAATGGTGACCCATTCTAGGAATACTCCACTATGTGCACCATTAATTCTAGAGTTCAAGTTAGAAACTCTGTGGTTATCTCAAAACACAATTTACTTAGTGTTTTCTAATTTTAATATAAATCTTAAACATTCTCCTTTCTTCTTGTTTGGATTTTATTCGATTTTCACTCTTTTCTCCTAGAGGTTTTCCATGTACCATTCTTTGCTTGAACTTTACATTATTTGAGCCTTCACTTATTTGGGTCATCACCATTTCTATGTGGGTTGTAGAAGTTCCTTAAAGAGAAATCAAACTTGAAAACATCATAATATTCTTTTAAAGACTGTATTATATATTAATTTAAGAGTTTTATGATGAATTTAAAAATGTTGAAGTCCAAATTTGCAATGGTAACCTAACTTAACTATATTTGATTTAGCACTAAGATAATTTAAACTGTATTTAAGTACTAAAGTATCACCTAGTTAAAACATAAAATAAATTATCAAAAGAATACTTTTGAGCTAATTACAAGTACTCAACGAGGTGCATCACTTATGGAAATCAAATAATCTTTCATATGTAAGAGATAATACTAAATAATCATTCATAGAATTTGATAAATACAAATCTGCAAACAAAAATAAAAAAATATGCTCATAAAATTCATCAATAACAATACAGGCAACAATAATCTCAAATAGTTTGTTTTAGAAGCAAAGAGCTGAGAAGAAGGCCAACCTCATACAAATGATATTTTTTGCAAATGCAATATAACTTGTTTAAAATGTTTACAACTGTATGAATTAATACCATTTGAATACTTCTAGGTGTCAAATGAAGATAAAAAAAAAACTGAGAACTGCTTTCATTATTACTCGATTAAATATTCAAACATTTACTTTTAAATCTCCTTTATAAATTGTTTAAAAGAAATGGATTAATAAAAATAATTGTATCTTCTTCTTTAAGAATTTCTAAATGCAAAAGTAAAAGCCAAGTTCTGCGGATAGGATGATGTATAAACCTTAAGACATTTATTATAAATTTGTTTAATGACAAGGAAGATGTATGCCAAGTGCTGAATAATAACTCTTCTTTGACATTTTATTTTCCTTGTATTATAAACTAAATTCAATCTTATATATAAGGAAAACTGATGGAATTATATTCTTCCTTATATAGTTCTTATAATGAGTATTGATCAAATGTTGGATAAAAATGCTTCCATTTAATTCTATTATGATTAAATGCTACCATTTATTTCAATAGAATCTAAATACTGCCATTTAAATAGAGATCCATATTGTTATTGCCATAATTCCAATTATAAGATTTAAATTGCTACTATTTATTTTACACTAATGCTGTTATATTTGAGATTCAATCGTTACTATCAAAATTAGAGAAAGAACGCTTTCTATCATCAATTTTAATATACTCTCTTTGCTGCCATAAAAACAAATGCTACAATGTTACCATCCTATACTGTCAACTATTTCAATATAAATTAAATATAAACTACATGGTATATTAAGATCTAAATGCTGTCAAAACTTTCATATAGATCTATTGATATCAATTTATATAAGTAAGGATCAGTTGCAGCCTTTAAATTTAATAAATCTGGTTCCTTGTATATTTGAATACTAATTTTGCAGGTCAAGTTAAAATTAAATGCTATGTGCAAAATGCCACATAAAGTTGCTCTTATAAATGTTAATTTTATCTCTGCACTTTCTTTTAGATGTTGTATGGAATGTATAAATTCCTTAGTTTAGTTTTATATAATTGAAATCTATTATAGAACTGGAAATGAGCAATCCTGTAAAAAGGATTGAACTCTATATTAGAACTGGAAGTAAACTTTATTTTAGAATTGGAAATGAGCAATCCTATAAAAAGGATTGAACTCTACTTTAGAACTGGAAATAGTCAATGGATTGACTTATATTTTAATTGTATAAAAAATGGAAAAATTGAACAAAAACAAAGGAGACTCTACCGAAATTTTTAGAATTTTAGGACTTAGAAAATTTATAGGAAATATAGATATTTTCACATGTTTCTAAAAGTTTCATATAAATTATCACTTCATTTGAAAATATTAGTCATAAAAGTAATTACTTCAATGAATCAAGATATCAAATATCATAAAAAACTATTATTACAAATCATGAATTATTAAATTAATAACTTAAACTACTTTTGGCAGATCAAACAAATTAAATTGGTTGTTATTCTATCAAAACAATTCAGGTACGTAAATTTACTTATAAGTCTTATTTCAATATTCTTATTTGAGCCATTTTCCATTTGAGAATTATTTGCACTGCTTACCGCATTTTAATCTGTAAAAGAATTATATCAAAAAGTATGTAATAAAAAAAATTTATATATATATTTTGTGGTATTTGTCTTTGGAGGGTGGAATGCAAAACTGGAATCTGTACAGATTGGGCTAGCTAGCCAGCCCCAGGGAGTTATATGGAGGGATTTAGCCTCTTGTAGGAAGTAGGCAAATCCAGAGGAAAGACACACCATCAGTTCCTAATTTGAGTAAGCTACCGACGGGTGGCGAGAAAGCTTCCTACAGATTATGCCTATGGGTTTACCCATTTGGGCTCAGGGGTCTCCGGGCTCGACTTATTATTACATATGCTTTTGATAAAATTTATTTCATATATGTTGATTTTTACAGCTATTTTGCAGGGCAGAAATTGCATTTGGAAATTGCTTACTTTATTTGCTGTCTTTCTGTTATTTTCATATGTGATTCATACCTATTATAGGATGCTAGATTTATTCTTATAAGAACAATTTGCATACTCCTACCTGACTGGTAAACTGAATTTTTCAAATTTTGATAATTAAAAAGCTTAGAAGATCTGCCAAATTAAAAGAGGAAGAATTTAAAGAAGCAAAAGAATGTAGATATTTCTTATATTTTTGTAAAATATAAACTGTTGTAACTTTTCATATATGTTTTGGCTCTATGTATAAAAGGACTGTGAATTATTATTTTATTTTAGTATGTCCTTTTTGAATTATAAAAATACATATATTTTCAATTGAAATGAATTGTTCTTTAAAGACTCGAACTTCGATCCCCGGTCGCCACATTAAAATTTTTTTTTTTGTATTTATTGTTTTATTTTCTTTTATACATTCCATGCCTCTTATTTTACTGCAAAATCCTATTAATTTAAGTTGTGTATGTGTAGACTTAATTTCGATAATTTTATATTTGACCCCGAAATTGAATGGACATTACTAAGATTAAGGAGATTGCAACTTATAACCAATCTAGTACAACATACAGTGGAAAACTTAGGAGATAACTTAGGTGAGGTCTATGAGCGAAACAAATACATCTCGTCACGCCCTACTCATCTGCGTGCGAGTTGAGTCCTACCATCGCCGGAATGGCGCTGAGTTTCGTGCCCTAGATGGATTCCCCGATCCTCCTTTCGCTCAAAATCGGGGATGATCCACAGTAACCGGACCGGTCCAGGCCAGACCGGTCCCGTCCTGAACCACAACTTATCGGGCCAGGTTCATTATTCTGCAGCCCACGTGTCTGCATCAGGATGCTCCACATGACATCCAGGTCAATGGCAGCTGTGGTAAAATTTCAGCCAGTCATATGACTGCAAGTGGGTCCCGCCGTCAGTCCCCATCCACTAACGAAGTGCCACGTGTCCGACAGAGACTAGCTGTCTCATCTGGCGGCTGGCGTGGGTCCCACCTTCTGCAAAAAATAAATATTAATATTAATAATATATATCTAAATATATCTAAAATCATATAAACTTAAAATTATATATAATAAATTACAGAAAATATAAAATAATAACATCTTAAATAGATATATTTAACAGATAAGATAAAATAAAATAAATAAATAACAGAAAAATAAAAATAAATAATTGATAATAAACAACAAATATAATTAATACAGAATTAATTATTTTTAAAAATATTTAATACTCACAATAAAAAAATAATTCAATTCAATACAAAACTTTAAATTTAAATAATTTCTAAAATATTTATCCAAATCATACAAACAAATATATTAAATTTATCAACAAAAATCAAGGAATAATCTGAGAGTATCAAATTTAAATTTGGATAGGTATTTATCATATTGACATTTAGGAGTATTAAATAATTCAAATTATGTTACAAATGTTCAAATAATCATAACTTTGTACCCCTTAACCCAAATATACTTAATATGGGTCTCAAAATATTCAAAAAACCCTAATGAATAAATTAGAAGTATTAAATTTATCATTTGGATTAAATTTAGACTAATCACAATTAGGACTTATCCCTAATTAAGCCTTTAACCCTAGAAACTTTAAATAGCCATAAATTGGCCAATTTAGCTCCAAATTAAGTGATCCAAATATCAATTTAGATTAGAAAATCCTAATTTACAATAAACTGCAAAAATATTTAGGATCCAACAATTAGATCTCCTAATTAACCCTAATCACTCTAAAATTTGATTAGTAAATATTAGCAAATATAATGATCCAAATTAAGTGATTTCAGTTTTAGATAACTCATAAAAAAATTAGAACCTAAATGTATAATTAGATTGATAATTTTGTGACTAAATTAACTAATTACTTACTCATCACATTTAACCTAAATTATTAACCCTAAAAATTATATTGGCTATAACTTAGCCAATTCATATTAGAATTTGATAATTTTAGACTCTATAGAAACCTTAGGATATAATCTACAATAAACTAACAGGAACTTTTATATTTCACTAAGAGTAAAGTTACTAAAATGCCCTTATAAGATCAAATTCCTAATTTGACCTTATAAGGCATACATAATTATATAACTTAATAAAAATAATTCAAATAAATCAAAATAATCATTTTATAAACATAATACTATAAATCATAATAAAAATATTAAATTAATAAATTTCATTATTTTGGCAGATCAAAGAAATTGAATTGATTAATTTTAAGTCAAAACAGTCAGGTATGCAAATTTACTTATAAGTTTTATTTCAGTATTCTTATTTAAGCCATTTTCCATTTGAGTATTATTTGCACTGCTTATCGCATTTTAATCTGCAAAAGATTTATATCAAATAGCATGTAACAAAAAGAATGAAACACAGTATATATATATATATTTTGTGGTGTTTATCTTTGGAGGGTGGAACGCATCATTGGAATCTGTACAGATTGGGCCAGCTAGCAGCCCCTGGGAATTATATGGAGGGATTTAGCCTCTTGTAGGAAGTAGGCAAATCCAGAGGAAAGACACACCGTCAGTTCCTATTTTGAGTAAGCTACCGACGGGTGGCAAGATAAGCTTCATACAGGTTATGCCTATGGGTTTACCCATTTGGGCTCAGGAGTCTACGGACTCGACTTATTGTTACAAATACTTTTGATAAAATTACAAATTTCATATTTTTCATATATGTTGAATTTTCACAGCTAATTTGCAGGGCAGAAATTGAAATTATAAATTGCTTTATTTTACTATGCAAATTTTCAGTCATTTTTATATTTGATTCATACCTATTATATAATGCTAGATTTATTCTTATAAGAACAATTTGCGTACTCCTACCTGACTGGTAAACTGAATTTTTTAGGTTTTGATAATTAAAAAGCTTAGAAGATCTGCCAATAAAAAGGAGAAGAAATAAAAGAAGCAGAAGAATGTAGATATTTCATATTTCATTTTGTAAAAGATAAACTGTAACTTTTCATATATGTTTTGGTTCTATTTGTATAAATGGACTTTTATTATTTATTATGTCCTTTTTGAATTATAAAAATATATATATTTTCAATTGAGATGAATTGTTCTTTAAAGACTCGAACTTCGATTCCCGGTCGCCACACTTTGCTAGTCTCCTGAACTCTCCAATGGGTCTCCAATGGGTCATGGTATATGTAACTTCACTCTCTCTAAGGTTATTCAAGCTAGTTCCCATAATGATTTATGTAAACATGTGGAGCCAATATATTAAAAAGGCTCTTTTCCCCATCAAAGACAACACCTCCCCAAGGGCCGACGTTTACACATCCTACTTCTTCAAGGTAATTTGGAATCTAATTCACAATGAATTTTGTATGGGTATTAATCATTTTTTCGAAACATCCTCTACGCCAATATGGCTAAATCACTCCCTCCCTCTTTAGCTTGATTTCCAATTCTAAAAATGCCAACAATGCTGAAGATTTAAAACTTATACCACTTTGCAACACTATTTATAAAACTATTTCAAAGATTTTAGCTTCTCGGATCTCTCATTATTTGCCGGTTCGAATTAATTGCGCTCAAGCAACATTCATTCGTGGAAGGAAATCGTCTCATCATGTGATTTTGGCTAATGAAATTTTTAGAACTTTTGCCACAAGTTCGAAAAAGATATTTTGTGCGAAAAATGATTTGAGGAAAGGCTTCGATACTCAACATAAATTTCATTTATAGCTTCTTGAAGAAGTATAATTTCCAAATCATTTGATTTCTTGGATTAAAGCATGCATAAATAATGTGCATTTTTCTGTTAACATCAATGAAAGCTCTCATGGAATTTATTTTTTCTTCGAGGGGCTTAAGCAAGGCTGTTCGTTATCTCTCTCCCTTTTTACGCTGACCTTAAATAAATTATCAGAATTATTTGATGAAATTGTCAACTTTAACCACATCATTCTGTTTCTTAATGGATCCTATTTTTGCTCTCATCTCCTATTTGCGGATGACTCGCTGATCTTTGGTGAGCTTCATAAGAAAATTTGAGAGGTTTTAAGAATTGCTTGGACAAGTTTAGGGATGGCTTGGGCATGATTGGAAATGAAACCAAATTGTCTATCTTTTTTTCCAAATCTATCTCAAAAACAAATTCGTTAGCTCAGGTATTTAATTTCCATTGCTGCATTGTCTCATAGACTGCCCCTAAAGTTGAACACTACTTTCCACTCATTGATAAAATTCGATCTTGGTTGTCGGGCTGGGTGCATAAGCACTTGCCATTTGCCAGAAGATTGCAACCGCTAAAATTTTCCATATGGCCGCTTCTCCTTTAGAGCTTGCTATTCTTAAGCTCATTAATTATTTATGAGCTCGTTTCCTGGAACATGACAATATTGCAAAAAAACTTCAGATTTTAGCTTGGAATACGATTGCGGTTTCCTTATAATTAACACTTTTAATCTGCTGTAAGCTAAGACTTTGTTGGGATTATTTAAGAGACATTTCTCTTCTTATTGATTGGTGAAAGTTTAACAGTTTAGACTTGCAGCTTCCTCTCACCAATAATGCTAACTCAAAGAAAGCATCTTTTTTTTGGAAAAAATTACATACAGCGGCTCAAATCCTTAGACCTCACTTAACATACAATCAACAAGAAGAGTTTTTGTTCCAACACAAACCAATTTTCAGTTTTCAAGATACTTATGATCTTCCTTTCAGTCACTTACCTGTTGCTGAGTGGTCCAAAATAGTGAAGAGAAAAGGTGGTAAATTTCGATATAAATGCCTTTTATGGAAAGCAATATGTGGTGGTTACAAAACTAAAGATATTCTTTCCGGAAGGGAAGTTTAATTGCTCGATAACCTGACCTCTTTGTATTGCAAACATTGAATAAATGGGATGCTTGTGCTCTTATGTTATCTCTCGGGGTCTCAATCGAGATCATTTGGAAAGAATATGTTCCAAGGCAATTCTAATTTAATCCGTGTAATCAATCTTAAAATTTATGTTATTATTAAAGATTGGCGAGTAAAAATTAATGAAGTGGATGAGAGCCTTTATAACTATCTATTTGGAGGGATCAAATTTTGCTCCACTAGGGTTGTTGTTTTCGGATGGTTCCTTGTGCACTTCATGGCTTTTTATCTATTGGGATCCTATTGCTGTAACTTCTTGTTTGATGTTATTGCTATTACTCCTCGGATGGCTTTGAAAATCGGTTTGGGAAGCTATTGCTATTTTTTCTTGCTTGATGTTGGAACGTCTGAGATCTGTGCATTCGATTTGATGAAGAGTAGGCTTACTACCTGTTGGAAGTGGTTAATTTTGTCGGACTACTGGTAGGTTATTTACGTTTGGAACCTTCGTAACAGCTTTTAGATTTCTTTTTGGCTTTTAAGAGAGAAAGATGTTTGATATGGAGCCAAGTTCGTCAATTTAAACTTATCTTAACTGAACAGATACTAAATTGATTGATACTACTAGAGTAGAATCTCTGACGGGTCTTCGACTACAGCTTCCTGAGTTTATTTTATTGCTCACATCTTCTTTTGTTTATTTTTGCTTAATTTTAGCTTTTTTGTTATAGTTGAATCTTTGAAAACTCTTATTCATTTAAGTTTCCAAAAAAAATTAAATCAATCGAAGACTCTTAATTAATATCAATTTAATATTATTTTTAAATCTACTAATTATATTAAGGTATTGAGTGGGGCATCAATGGGGTACAATATCAATTTCCTTAGAGAATTATAAGTGCCCTATCATGCTGGAATTTTGTGCCGCAATTTTTTGTTTTACTTAGTGTTATTATAATATTGTTGTAGCTCATCGATTGATGCTGATGAAATTAATATTTTATATCCTAAATTCAAATTTCAATTAATATCAACTTAATTTATTAATTTAATTTTTTTATTAAGTGAGCCTTTAAATATAAAATAAATAATTAATTTATGAAATTAATTTTATGATATAAAATAATAAGTTCTCAACAAATTTAGTTTTTTTGTTATCGAAACGAAAGTTGAGATAAATTTCTTTCTTAAGAAATATCAAATAAATAATTTTTATAATTTTTTTGACTCGATTTATTTTCTTAAGAAATATCAAATTTTGGTATTTTCTTATATAGTTATGAAATTATAATTTGAAATTTCTTACATTTGTTAAAACATTAAGAGAAATGCGTGAATTTATGTTAGTTTTTTAATTTTTAACAATTTTAAAATTAATATAAATAATCTAACGGTCAAATCAATAGTGCTTTGGTTACAGTGCTAACAATACGTACTCCCCACCCACACATGCAAAGGGCTGATATGTGTGAAACTTCACGGGAAGTCAATTGCTTCACATGAGCATGTTTAAAATGTAGCATTCGAAATCTCCGGACTAATCCACAAGTGATCAGCCTTAAGGTATTTGTTTTCAATTCTTAAAACAATCGAAGAGATCAATATTATGGAAAACAAGTGAGTAGCCTTTAAGGCACAAGTGGATTAGTACAATATTCATTATAAATCATATTACTCTATTTGATTCAACTCAAATGACTTAAACTCAAATTCGAATAAGTTCAAATTAAACTAATCACTCGAACTCAACTGGAGCCAACCCTCATAAAACTTCATTGTTCGTGAGCTTATTTTAGTTGAGCCTCACTCAGTTTTATTACTTAACTGCAGTGGGATGTTCAGTGCATTTAAATTTATGTCTCAAGTGGACCTATGCAAGAAAAAAAAAAGATTTAGGTAAAAACTGCTCGTATAAAGTATTACTCCAATAAAATTTATACGTTTGCTACGATAACCAGCCAATCTCGATCAATGTACTCTAAGCGATTGTTTCCATTATTCTATTATTATTAACAAAACATTTATTTCATCATACTTTTCTCATTTTAGAAATGTTGATTCATCAATAACTGTTTCAAAAATGCTAATCCAAAAACTAGCCAATCCTGTTCAAGGCACTCCAGGAACTTCGAATAAATTATAATAAAAAAATCGTCAGCCCAGAGTACGAAAAGGAGAAATAAATACCTTTGGAAGGATGGAAGCTACAATGTGCACATGTTGCAGCACTGGAAAACGTCGCGATTAATGCGCAGCAGCTTCTGGGCGATCCGAGAAAGCAGGTAAGGTTGCAGGCAAGCGTCGGCCACCTGATGGTGGGTCAACGGCCAGCGATCCCAGGGCTGATCTGACCTGCGGATCCAGAACCACATCTCCCTGCCGAGCAGTCTCTCGGCAAGTTGATCCAAGCTTGTGAGGCGCCTGAGGCCTCTCCACGCCCTCGCCTCCCCAAGCTCCCACGGATCCCTGCACACCAGAATCGACTCAGGCCGGCCCAGCCAATCCCCGATTCGCCTAATCCCGACCCCTACAAGCATTATCCGGTCCCGATCCAAGAGAAAATCGGCCAGGGCGTCGGGGATTCCTCCAAAGCTGAAGAGGAGAGAGAATACAAGGCACCTGTTTCCGCAGCAGAGATTCAGGGTCGGCGCTTCCATTTGGGGGAAATCTAGATCAGCACCAGCAGCAGCGTTCCTTTCGATTCCGACGATCAGAGGGCGGCGATCGTCGGAAAATAGGGCATCGTGGATCCACGCGGTCGCAATCTCGCCACGATTCGTCACCGTCGCTTCGATGATGATACCATTGATGCTCACCACAAAGTTTTCCTCCGATCGGGCCACCGTTAGATCCGACATTTTTCTTTTCCCTTTTTGTTTTGGTTTTTCAAGAAGTGTTTCAGAGGGAGATGGGAGAGGAGGAGGGGAGAGGGCTCAGGGGGAGACGCCGTGAAAGGCGAGGTGGGGAAATGAGGGTGTTTATATAGATCCTTCTGGAAGCATTGGGTATTTTTGTTTTTATTTTTTAAAAAAAATTTTATAATTATATAAAAATATATATTAAAAAATATTTATGATCAATAAATTTTTTTTTTAATTCTTTTATATATATATATACATATATATATATATATATATTCTATAAAAAAATATATTCAATTAATAATTTATTTAAATATTAAATTAATATATTATTTATATATTTAGATATATATATTTTGATATATATTAATATATAAACTCTCTCCTTTTATTAAGAAAAGTTCTTAGATGTTAAAACAATTAAATCAAAATTATCAGGAGAGGGAGACTTCCAAGGAGAGCGGGAACTGAGGCCGTTTTTTTTTATGCAATAAAAATTAAAAATTAAAAATCATGAGAGATATTTATTCATTACTCACAAATTTACACTTTTGTAAGTATTTCTTTTTGTTACTTAATGCTTCATTTACTTAAATATTTGTAAATGACTAATAATATCTACTTAAAATAAGTAAAATTTAATGTAATCTTAAAATGTATTTAAACCTTTTAAGTATAATTACTTATTTTACTTTTGTTGGCTGTACCATATTAAATATCAAATACGTACCGTATTAAATATCAAATGTGATAGATTATGAGCACCTCTTGGAGCTTAAAATTAGAGCTAGTTTTGGCCTGCAATAGAATCTTGAATATTTGCATTTTCATATTTGTGAGGAAAAATGAATTTTATAACATTTTATATACTATTTGTAATAACTTGACTCTGAATATTTTTACTTTCTATGTATCAAATCAATTTTATTAGTGTGAGGTCTTTAAGATTAAAATGAATAATACATCAATAGTTTAGAGTTGAATTATTACAAATAATATTAGAACGGATTATTAAATATCAAATAAAAGCTAAGTGTCCTATAAGATATAATATCATACTATAGGAGCATTCTCTTGAAACTATGATGAATTAAAGTTTTAAGGTTTAGAAATTATTAGAACGGATTAAGATCTTTAGGGTTCCAATAATGAGAAATAAAGCGTGTGTAAACACCTATGTCTATGGAGAGAAAATCATAAAATATTTCATTATTAGATATAAGATTATAATGTTTTTAAGGTTTAGAAATTATTACCCAAACTTTAGGAGCTTTAGTCTTCTTTATGAAATAACCACCACACACCCTAAGTAACCCTGAAGACCTCACACTACTGTTCTAACTTTAACAAGGGCTTACAAAGTACTTATAGGCGCTCCAAAAACACGCATGTTGAACTGTGGGCATCGATTGCGCGTTGTGGCGCATTCTTGTCGAATGCCCATGCGCTGCGCCAAGCGCGTTGCGGAGCATTGCGGCGCGTTGTGGCGCATTCTTGTCGATCACCTAACATGTGCTAGGCGCCAACTGTGCCTTGGCGCTATACAAGCGCGCTGCGGCGCGCATCCATAACAAATTTCCTTTAATCAACAATCTGCAAGTCATATCTCATATGACTCACATGAGAGTTAAATAAAATATGCTTTCCCGCATTGTAATTGCACCAACTTGGTAACCTACTTATCCCCTTCCAAAGGAATAAAGTTGCTCGTAGTTCCACCAATGAGAAGCATTCTCCAAATTCACCAAAATTTTACAATAGGTGAATTTTTTAATCATGAGCACATTAACTACTACCTCTTCATCAACTACTTGCTCTCTAGAAATTTTTATTGCTTCCACACCAAAGTCTCCATCATCACTGCATACTTGATATCCTTGATTAAACAATTTTGAATCAAACCGCATGCACTACGGTTCATTTTGATTCAATTCCTCTTTGAAATTTTTTCTGATTTTTCTTCGTCATCCAGAACATTTTTCCAAATTTAATGCACATTGTGCATACGTCACCTCGCACCGCCACATACCGAAATTATTCTTTCCATCAAACTTGACCGCATCAATCTTCGTTGGATGTGTCACGACTTGGTGGAGAGATCTCTCCACCACTGATGATGACTAAGTATCAACAACTTCTACTCCATATCCTATATTTTCCTTTGCTTTACAAAATTCAACAATAAAGATACACAGCCTATAACAAACCCTAACATTCAAGCACAACCAAATAAGCCTTGCTCTGATACCACTTGTTAGGATATTTAGGGTTACAACTATGTCAAACAAAGCGTGTGTATATGTTGAGTAAAAAACAAAATAATGCAAAGAGAAACCATATGCAAACACAATCACAGCATCGAACCACATAAAATTTTTATTTTGTGCTGTGATTGTGTTTGCATGTTGTTTTTCTTTGCTTTATTTTATTTTTACTCAAACATATACACACTTTATTCTGCATTATTTGAACCTTAAAGATCTCAACATGTTGGGGTACCTCTTGAGCCCGTAAGAATCACCTTTAGATCTATCTACTCAATATATGGATGTTGCATGTATGTGGATATTGACAAGAGCTTCAATCACTTACGTTAGGGAAATTGTGAATTCCCTTAAGTATAATTAAGCGGAAAGATTAAACATCAATGCGCATTTTCCGATGACAATGGAATTTTGGATAAGAACTCCAAAATTATATATGCTTCCCAGGATATGTGACTTGCTTTCTGAATAAGAATAAGACATAGTCTTCTCATGCCAAATAAGGAAAGAAGCTTGCCAAATAGTAAGCTTAGGAAGCAAAAGGTAAAGTGCTTGCTCACACACAAATAACTATCACCATTTCCAAATATAACAAAGCTTCGAGATTATAATTTATAATTTCCTTAATGTTATTTAGCATTAGAATACATTTCATATGAATTCATACAATAACTATAACAAAAAAATCAATGGTGCTCCATCACATAAGGTAGCCCAAGTGGATCCTAAGGGTTTCAACTTGATTTGTGTATGAGGTTTGTTTTACTATTTTATTAAAATATGTACTGATAAATAAATAATCTATTAAGATTACTTTGTCTAATATCAAAAAGCCTATATATATATATATATATATATATATATATATATTATTTAATTTAATTTTTTTTATATGTATAACTAGTAGGATTTGAACTCATGAATTAGAATAACAAATGTTTAACTCCAATTACTGTACTATAACATCATTCACATGTATAAATATAATTATATATATAGTTTGATAATGTAAAAAGATATTACTATGAATTTGAATGATTTTATAGTTAAGTAGCTTGGGGTTCAGAAATTATTAACAAAGATCTTAGTTTCATATCCCGCCATTAAGCTTTCTAATTTCAATATATATATATAACAATTATGAATTTTTATATATAAATGATGCATACTTTTCTTTATTTTTATTAATTTTTATGTAAAATTTAATTGAACTTTTTAGTGAAATATAGCCATTCTCTCTGCAATATTATCACAAAAAATGGCAAAATCAACATTTTATTTAACGTCTACTAAGCATTATAAATGTGAGATCATGTGATCGCAAATTTATTTTGAAATTATCAAAATTTGAGCAATATTTTATCTTGAACATCTCACAATTATTAAAGTACTTAAAATTAATATTTAACTTATAATAATTAAAATTTATTAGTAAAAATCAATAGATTCATAGGTAGCTGCTGAATTATTTTCCATTATCCAAAATAATAAAATTCAAGATAATATCAACTTCAAATAACATACATCAAATCATTACCTCTTAAATGTCTACAACACAGCCCGAACCACCCAATATGTTTGTTAATCCATGTCTGCATTATGAACCCAAACTTGACCCACAAAAACCTTTAGTTTAAAATATAAATAACAAAGCATTGAATCTTAGTAAGCTGCTTAGGGTTTAGGAAGGAATAAAGATTGATTCAACAATTGAGAAATAAAAAACAAAAAAAATTGAAATCAATATTTCAATGAAAAGAATACGAATTATGAAAAGAAATCTTTGGATGAAAATTGCTAAACTAGCATACCTGATCTTGCTTTGATCACCATTGCAGTAGAGACGTGAGGCGAAATGTTTAGGTGGAGATGTTCATCACCGGAGTCGAGGAAGGCCTTAGCCTTGGGCATCGGCAATGCATAATCGCCACCGGAGACACAAGACTACGACTCTGTGCCTGCGAGTTGGGTGCAAATGTGACGGGAGACGAGAGAAGGAAGTCGGGTGTTGCCGAAAAAATTTCTAGCACCCTTCATTTTTTATCTCTTGTAAGCCGCTACCTTTTTATTAGGGTTACTTCTCTTCTCAATGCCGTAGGATTTAGATGCGCGTTGAGATTCTTAAGAGCCGGTAGGTCCAAACAAGATCAGCTCAGGTTGACCCAAAGCTGACCCGAATTTTAAATGGGTTAACTTCTTGAACCCAAACCCAACCTGAATTTAAATCGGATTGACCCAAGCCCAGATTTTATCGAGTTAGGTTTAAATCAGGTTTATGTGTCATGTCAAAATTTGACAGGCCTAGCCTCAAATAAGCACTGATTCTCGTATTTTTGGATAAATGCTAGTAAATAAACTAATCTATGATTCCAAATTAAAATTACATATTGAAATATTGACACTCCCACAGACAAGCTTTTTTGAATTTGTTGATATAATAATAAAAATATTGCTACACTTACACAGTAATATACACTAGGATATATAGATGATGTGTCAATCTAATGTGTAAATAGATGATTGATTGAATAAATTTTTTTATGTGGTCTATATGCAAAAATTAAAAAATAGAACCTAAATACTTTTTTTTGGTGTATATTCTTTTGTAAGCACGGTATTTTTCTAATAATAAATATAAATATTAATATTTAATATCTTTGAGAAACTAAGTTATGTAAGAAAAATTGATATTTAGACTTTAAACTCTTATGTTTAAGCAAGAATCAACATAAGAATATCATAGATATGGGTAAGAATTTAATAAAGTAGGAAGAAAGATTTTAAAAATTATTTTAGCTTATGATCTTAACACTAATAATAATAATAAAAAAGATATTATTTCTTACAAGCAAGACTTCTAAAACTCATATTGAATATTTTCTCTTAATAAAAAGAGATTGTTTATGTTAGGGATCTCAAATTGAAAACCCATTAGCCCTCCACCATTAACCAATAAAGAATTGTGAAAGGAGATATGCTAAAAAAAGGCGAGCTTGCACAGAAACAAAGTCAAGCGCCCTTGTGAATTTTAAGCGTATCAGTGTTCTCCAAATATATTGTATATACTTTCTTGCAATTAGGGTTTGGGGCACTTGATCGTATGAATTTTAAGCGATTAGGGAACTTGATTTTGTCAAGAAGAAGAAGGCAATCATCTGCATCCAGCCTAAAAGTGCCAATTGGAATGCCTTTTTATATATTTAGTCTATGATTTTTGCATAATTTCTAGAACCGCCAAAATCATGCATTCATTTTGAATTCAAACACTGCATAATAACTATTCAAACATAAGCAAGATTCAATTGCAAGGATTGATTGCAGCCAATAATAACGGAGAACAGACTAATCAAACATTGGAACCAAAACGGATTACCAACTAGGGTTAATGAGATTTCAAGCTATACATTTCACACAGCCATGAAACTGTAAGAAAACAAAAAAATCAGCACTGAAACATATAGGTGGGCATCAAGAATGGGTATACCGAACAGCTGAGCGGCCATGGCTTCAGAATCGTTGCATCTGGGAGTTCGGGGATGTCCATTGCCAACCCTGTTTCTTCCTCCAAGTGCTTCAGAGTGCAGTTCAGAAACTTAAGCCTTTCTGCTAATTCCATCAGCCGGATCCTCAGAGCCGAGTTCTCAGAATCAATCCTCGAAAACTTGGCGCTGGTCAGATTCATCTGCTTCAAAATCCCAGAGTTTTCTTCGGAGAATCGAGCCGCCTCGTTCACAAGAGTATCCAAATGCTGCTGTTTCTTCATCCGTGATCTCCTAGCAGATTCCCTGTTGGAAAGCATTCTCTTCCTCTTCCTCTCATCAATATTATCATCGGCCTGCATCTCTCTTTCTATTCACAAAATTCTTGAGACAGAAGAACAAAGGCGGAGATCCGGATGTTCCGAGAATACGGATAATTTGAAGCTAGGGTTTACTGAATTCAAAAAATAACATAAAAGTAGTAGAGGAAAACGACGGAGAAGGATTGAAGAAGTCGAAACCTGTGGAAAAATGAATCGGAGTTCATTAATACAAGGGAGGCAGGGTTCCGCCCTCGATCATCAAAAAAATCTGTCGGATTTGGTGAAATCTGGATGCGTGGATGAGGAGAAAAGGATCCGAGAAATGAGTTTTGATCGCATCAAGGGTAAGGTTTAAAGATGTCAAACTAGAAGAAGTTTTTGTTGTGATTTGGATCTTCAGAGTAACAAATTAACACAAAAAAAAATCCCAATCTTGGTCATGAAATTACGAACCCCCGAGAATAGGGCAACCAGATCGAAGGTTCGCAAAATCGGTTGTCGAAAATACCTCTCAAGGCATAAAAGCAGATCCGGAATTTGAAGGCGAGAGGGAGAGCATCAAACAAGCGACGAGGAAGATATTTATAGAAAAAAAAAAAAAATTTATAAATGTTTGTTAGAGTCAATTTTGATTACATTATAACAAAATTCATAATTTCAAAAAAAAAAACAAAAACAATATAAATATGAAACATATTATTTAATTGATATTTGAAATTCTTAAAAGAGACGATGACACTCAAAAGTATTCATCTAATAGAATTTGGACATCATTTCAATACAAATTTTAAAAATAATATTTATATTATTTTAATATAAATAAATAAATACTAATAAAATAAAATCCAAAATCAATTGGATGAGTATTTAGAGCTATACTTAATCATTTATTTTTAATCGGATAAAATTTTACTAATATTTTATTTATGTTTAATTTATCTATTATTTTATTTTATGTATTACCTTTAAAATATTTATGAGACTTATGTAATGATATAGTGAATTTGCTAATAACTCTAAATTCTTTTTATTTGCATATTTTTGCAAATAAAATTGTTGTCTATATGTGCAAATTATAAAAATAGTTAGCGTTATTATGTGAAAATTTCATTTAATACCCGCGAAAAATTATGCTTTAACATTTCTATGATGAACCAATAGCCCATCGGTCGAATATATTCTTCTCAAAATAAGAATAGTCTAAGATTTTTTTGCATAATACATACTAAATTACTTTATTTTCTTAAAGTTATATAACTATATATACATATTATATTCATTTATATATATTCATTTATATATATATATATATATATATATATATATATATATATATATTATAATTATCTTTAACATATTCCATACAATAGAGCCACTAAAAACATAATAATGTATTGCGACAACTAAAAATAGCTTAAGCGGCACAAACTACTTCGGACTCATAATAATGAAAATTATTCCATATTCACTAAGCTAAAAGTATTCCCCTCCAACAGATAAAAGCGAAGCCACATTCTTAAGCGATTTAAGGTAAGTGAACAATATTAATAACAAACCAATTCAAGTTAATGCATATAAAATTTAAACTTTATACTATTGTATTTGTATTATTATTTAGGTTCTTTAATAAATATTTTATTTTATATTAATTCATAATATTCACAAATTTAAATTGAGAATACTTGACTCCTTGATAATATATGATTTCAATTTAGAGATATAGTAGATGTTCTATCAAATATATTAAACTTTAATTAAATATATAAATATTTATTAAAAAGTAAAAATATATTTATTTCACAAATAAAAATATTTCACATATTATTCTTATGCTATATATCTTTGATGTGAATACTTAACTTTAGTTTAAGGCCGCACATAATTCTTGAAATTATACTAAGAAAAATAAACTCATTTGTTGTCATAGTTAGTCCAAGTAAAAAGTGAATTGCATAAATCATATATTTATCTATAAAATTTTTATTTAATATGTATATAATTATGTAAGTATAGCAAATTAATAATTTATTATCTTAAATATTTTATTCAATTTAAGAAAAAAAAGTAGCTTATATAGAGTATGATTATATTACCTCAACTTCTCTTCAAAATCTAAGAAAATGAGATGAGTTTTAATATAATTGTATAAGTACATGCAGTAAAAAAAAGTAAAATTTTTAAAATATGCAATATTTTCAGTGTAAAATAATATATCGGTAAAACTCTTACATCGATATACATACGGAGAGTGTAATTAGATTTAGGTCGATTCGACGAAAATCTGATTTCATGCCAAATATCGCAGGGGAAGCCATGCGAAGGCAGAGGAAGAAGCCACGTTGTTCGGTCGAAATGCGAGGCGAAGCTCTTCTCCGACCGATATCGTTTGTTAGAAAGCGGAGGATGAAGTTCTTCGGACGAAATCGTTCGTCTGTTCAAACAAACTCTAATTTCGAACAAATCTTCGTGCGTTCACTCGAATCGGACAAAAACTTGCTAATCTAATCTAAAGAATTCTAATTTCGTTCATTCGAATCAATTGAAAAAAACAAGATCTAAGGAGCGAACCCTAATTTCAAAATAATTTAAATGGAATTAGAATCATTGTATTTTATTATTTTCGAGCTAATTCGTTCGAAATCAAACGAATCATGCTCGAAATCGTTCGAATTGATCGATTTTGTGAAAAAACAGAAAAAAAAATTCTTGAGGCATTAAATCTAGTGATTAACACGTGATAATTAAGAATTATACATAAGATTCATGATTATATAAAAATATATACATAAGTATGTTTTGTCTTATTGATTTGGATAATTATGCGGGGGTGTGATTTTGTCAATGCCGTAATCCAAAGAGCTAAACCTGCACGGGTCAACGTATCTCTCTTCCTATATTTCCAAATTTTTAAAATAAACAGAATGCATAAATTAGAGTTCAGCCCCTCTGCTCGATGAGTGAAGGCCACACCCACCCGACCTACAAACGCTCAAACCCAAAACTGAATCCAGTCTCAGTCTTCAGCTGCTTACGCTCAATTTTTTACTGCATATTTTATTTTGAATTTGATTATATTTATTTCTGTATTATGATCTGAAATTTTTGTGCGTACATTTAGTAAAATCTCAATTTAGTGAGTGATCTGTGACGACCACCCCATCGTAATCTTGTTAACATGCATGTTAACAGGACCACAACGAGGCGGAGCGCCTTATAAATCTTTTTATACAAATACTATTTTTACTAACAAATCTTAATTATTATCATTTTAATATTATATTTAGTTGCAATACAAAAGTCTTTTTATAATAACACATCTTAATGCTGAATTTTTCATATTTACAAATCTCATATATATATATATATATATATATATATATATATATATATATATATATATATATATATATATATATATATATATAGTAGGCTAAAGTTAATTTATATACAAATTCTTTGAACTGAGCACGGATTAAATGATAATAATTTTATGTGATTATCTCACTAAATTATTTTTTTATTAATTAATAATTAGAGCAACTATCGCGCCAAAAATAATACAAAAACTTGCTCCAAACTGGATTATAGATAGAGCCAAATCAAATATTTTAACGGATGAAGAGTTTTTTCAGTTCTTCTAATCGATTGTGAGATTACGTTAAGCAACTTTATTCTTTATCAATCTACTGAAGCTATAATTATGTTTAAAGTAATGATTTAATTCTTAAACCCTTTTCTTTTATATATATATATATATATATATAGTGAAAGAAATGCTAAATATACATTTAATTTATACAAGAATATTCTAACGAAAAATGTTATAATTACACCACAATATATATTAAAAAGTATTCAGGATTAATAAAAAATTTTCTTTTTTTACAAAAAAATATATTCAATCAATAATTTACTTACACATTGTATTGGCACATCATATATATATATATATATGAATGGTGTTGTAGCTCAGTGATTGAAGCTCAAAATTTATTATCCCAGGTCATATGTTCAAATTCTACCGATCAAGCAAAAAAACAAAAAGTATTTATATATATTATTGTGTTAGTTTAGAAATACTCTATTGTAAATAATTAACCATTGAAAAAAGTTGGTGATAAGCTAAAATTCCAAAGAAAAATACTTCAATACTGGCCCTAATATTTTTTTCTAAATTATTATTAGTCTTTAATAAATTTTTAATTATAATTTCAACTTAAATTTTAAGTATATTAATGATTGTGAGACATAAGAAATTCAGTAGTTTAATTATTTATGATAAACAAAAATAATGTTTTCTCACAAATTGGAGATTAATTTGGCTATCATTCATTTCTTTTTATTTATTGTTTTTAAAACTAATTATAAATAATAATAATTTATATATATAATCCACTAAAAAAATAAAATTTATATTAAATAAACTTGTAGTAATACAATAAAAATAATAGATAATATGATATAAATTGAAAGATAATCTTAGAAGAAATAGAGATTTAAATAAGAAGTAAATATGTGATGGAGGGATGTCGAAATTGATAATATTATCATGCAAACCAAATAATGTTAATATATAATATAAGAGATTAAGATATATGAGCAATACATCACGGCATGGATTTTTTAATGCCTCCCTCGTTATAAAATCTTCCAAGTACTATCAAAAACCATAACTTTTCGCCGCTTCCTCCAAACAACAGTTGAGCTTTCCTTAATTAATTATTTGAGCCCCTAAAAGTCAATTAAGGCTCGTTTATACGCAGACAAAATCACTGTGGCCGCCTCAAAGCATATCTTAATCATTTAAAATATATAATACACATGTTTTATATATATATATATATATATATATATATGCATATACCGTTCGTTCGCTCGTTCGTTCTAAGTGTGATCAAGTCAAGCCAATCACGAGCCCGAATGCTCTCCTCACGATCATGCCCCTCCCTCCATCCCAACCGCCCGCCCTTACTGAGCTCAGAGCGAGGCATTAGCTAATTTTGACTTTTATATGAGCTGGATTGTCTTAAGATATTATTAGTTGTAATACATAATTAAATCATTGACTCTATAATTAATTTATTAACAACGTCTAAAGTAAGAAGTTGTCTCTTTTTTAGGTAATTTCTTACTATCATTTTCATTTTATCATCAACTCTTAATATTGCTATCATTTAATCATAAAAACTTACTCTAGTCAAGTTAAAAGCACGTGTCTCGACTCATTCATACCTCTAAACCCTATAGTTTGGCTATCTGTCATTCTAGCTTTGGTCATCCAAGGCATCGAATATTTAGGGTTTTGAAACCAAAATATCCTCTGAGTCCTATCTTTACTTAGAAACCTTACATTCTAAACTTTGGCAAGCCCATTTAAACTTGATTTTCTCATCTTCATGATCCACTCCTAGCCCATTCGTCCAAACCTAAAGCCTCCTAATCAGTTATATTTATACTTACTGTTATTAGATTAATTATATTAATCAATTAATCATAATTAGTATTTAATTAATTAATGCTAATTAGTAGTTAATTAATATTAATTATAAATTGTGAGTTAGTTTATTTTTAAAGTTTAATTAATGATAACAATAGGATAATAGTTAAT
Organism: Gastrodia elata; assembly: GCA_016760335.1. Taxonomy (NCBI): domain Eukaryota; kingdom Viridiplantae; phylum Streptophyta; class Magnoliopsida; order Asparagales; family Orchidaceae; genus Gastrodia; species Gastrodia elata. Next base: position 1,859,868 of record CM028673.1, read on the forward strand.
GCAAATTAATTAATTAAATTAATTTAAATCAGTTAATTTAATTAATTAATTTAATTATTTTATTAAAATAAATTAATTCAGTAAGTTAAATTAGTTGAATTAATTAAATCTGTAAAATGATAATTTATTTAATTAGTTTAGACAGTAAAATATCAATTATTGAATGAAATTAAATTAATACAACAATTTTAGAATATTATTAATTTAAGAAAATAATAATCCAAATATATTGAATATATATCTCATTTTAATCAGAAAAATAAGTGATGAGTATTTAACTTAGTGATATTTTAGGACTTACACAAATACCTATAACTTCTTACCTAGTCAACCAAATATAGTCAATATGGGTCTTATAATGATCATGGGAATAGCCCCATCACTTTGATAGTATTAGTTTTGTCATTTGATAATTAGTTTGATTAATGGCTTTTAGGACCTACCTTAATTACCCCCCTAAAACCTTAAAAATTCAATTGACCATAACTTGGTCAATTGGACTCCAAATCAGGAAATTCAAAGTGCTATATAGGTTAAAAATTTAGTGCTAATAGCAAATTGAATGGAAATTTATGTTTTGAATTTTAAAAACCATAAGTTGACTCAAATACCCCTAATCATAGCTAGGTCACATCTTAGCCAAATGAGATCTAATTTGGGTCTACTCCCAATTAAATTACTCAGTGTGTTATAGGAAAGCTATAGTCATTGAATTTGCTGAATTTGGACATTAAATAAAAATATTAGGTTTTTGACCCCTCTTAGCCTTAGATTTGAATTTTAAAAACCATAAGTTGACCCAAATACCCCTAACCATAGCTAGGTCATATCTTAGCCAAATGAGATCTAATTTGGGTCTACTCCCAATTAAATTACTCAGTGTATTATAGGAAAGCTATAGCCATTGAGTTTGCTGAATTTGGACATTAAATGAAAATGTTAGGTTTTTGACCCCTCTTAGCCTTAGAAATGATATAATTACTCCTATAAATTGAAACACACATAACTTAACCAATAGTCCTCAGAATTTAATGTTCTTAGACTCTATGAAGTCTTTGAATAATAACCAATAATAAACTGTACAAAAGTATAGACTTCATTAGGAGAAATTACAAAAATGCCACCTTAGGTCAGAAATATTAGTTTGGACCTATGTGACTTATTTCTTATCCATATTGAGTGTACTTACTGTCTATCTTCTTGTTAAACAGTAAAAAATCATTTAGCATCAAGAAAATCCAATTTGAAGTCCTAAATCAAAAAATAGATTTTTGCACCCTTAAGTAGGGTTATCCAATTCATTTTGCCCAAAATTTAGTTAAAGTGTTCTTGAACCTTAAAATATCTTTTAAATCATTAAAATCAGTAATAAAACTAATTTATGCTCAATTTAAGTCTTAAAATCTCATAATTTGAATAATTTGATAAAAATCCTAATTTGAGCCTTAAATGCCCATTACTTAGTTAAAATTCATCATTCATCCATCCAAATAGATAAAATCAGCAAGTGAAGTCAAATCATGATAAAATCCACAAGTCCCTAAATCTCTAAGTCATCTTCCTTAGTAGCTTATTAGAAATCTTCACTTCACTTTATGACATTTTCCTAAGGTTAAGAATAGATCTTAGGCTAGACTTCATTTATTGGATAAAGTGGGTTATCCAATAAATGAAATTTTGATTTTATAATTTTTTAAGATTTCATAGTTTAATTCTAATTGTTTTACCTTTCAATTCTAGAATAAGATTAGGAGAATTTTTCTATTAAGTTTAATTATGCTTAATATATTTTAGCCTTAACCTTAGTTCAAATTTAGATTTAAATCTTAGATCTTATATTTAACCCTTGGATTATGTGATTAACTCCAACTCATAGTGTTAAAATCATAATCCTTAGTTTAGTAGATTTTGATCAGATATTAGTATAGAACGTCTAAATTCATCAATTAGGTCGTGATGATTTATTATTTAATTTATAGTCAATTCTGATTGAACTAAATTATGACCTGATCAGTTCTAATTACTTTTAACTTATAAGGACGTACTTTTAAATTATAGTCGATAGTAAAAGTTGGAGATCTCAAACTTGTGTAACTTAGAATAGTTAGAATGATTAATTAGATAACAACAGTATCACCATGTATAGAAAAATCCCTTGCATACTACTTAATTATTTGTGCTACACGTTCCTTATATTTTGTGCTTATTTCCTTAAATATTTCATGTAAGAGAACTTTGTGATAATAGTTGTCTTAGGTTCAGTTATATTCTGATAGGTTCTGGTGCACATTTACCCCAATGGACAGGGGTAAGGAGTAATAAGGATACTTAGTATCACTCATTGAGGAGTGTGTGTTAAGCTCGGAACCCGTATAGTCTTGCAGACGTGCTTGACTCATTAGCTGCTTTTGGACGTGTCCACAAAAGTAAAAGTAAAATAACTAAAATTTACTGCTTTTGTATTTACTGCATTCTCAATTTTGCTATACTGTTCTATCTGCCCTAGCCCAGAAAGGTTTTGGAAATTTCTGTCTGCCCTAGTCCAGAATGGCTTTGGGAATTATGCTGGGCTCGATCGGCCAATTTTCTAATATGGCAGTTATGCATACCTATTTTCTGTTTTAGTTTACTACTTACTATTTTAATGATACATATTATTTTAATTAGCTTTACTTTACTTACCTACTCACTTATATATACTTATAGGATGCTAGATTTTGTTACTTACTATATGTACACTTTTAAATTTACTATTCTAAATCAGCATATGCCATATGATCATGAGTATATTTACGATTAGACTTTTTTTTCAGTACTTTTAATTATAGTATTATGCATGTATGCCTAACCTTGCTTAGTTTACTTTGAGGTGTGCCTTTTTACCTTAAATCTTATTTAATTATAAATGTTGTATTTATAACTTAGCCTTCTCCTTGTATGCTTTCTGCTCCTATGCTAGTTAAGATTTTGGTTTTGTTAAAGTAAAAATGGTGGCATCAATAACATATGAAAAATATTCAGCCTGAATTATACTTAGATAATTATCTAATAAGATTTTTATTTTTTACTGGTTGGGGCTCTAGCATTGTTAAATTAATAATGTCAAAATCAGATAAATTTGAGGAGCTCATTCCTGAGGAGGAGTTGAAGCTGTTTAGTCTTTTCTACTTATTGTGAGGATGAGTATTTTTTTTTAGTTCATTTAAACTTAATTAATATTATAATAATACATGTACTATTTAACTATATTTTTCTTTACTGTGCTATTTATTCTGAGTTATATGCTGCATTTTCTTTATTTATTATGGTAAATTAGATGTATGTTTATTTTACCTTGCTTCTACACTCTGATTCTATAGTTGCTTAGTGACTTATTATATATCATGTATGCATTAACTGATCTCTTTCTTACTAGTGGATTAGAGTTTACATCAAATCTAATATTTAGTGAGAGATTTGCCAAAATGACCCACCACCCCTTAGCTTAATCATCTTGTGGATTAAGAGGTGGGGCACCACAATACAAGCTCTTTATCTTTTTTTTTTTTCAGTTCCTAAATATTGTTAAAATACTACAAGACACTTTCTGATAGTAATTGATTAGTCTTCATAAAGTTGAGAATGTTAAAATTCGATGAGGAATCTTCTCTCTTCAACTTTCTCTCTCCTAAAATTTCTCTCTTTTATTGATCATTGATGAATTTTTATTAACAACCACTATATTTATATTTAGAATTATGTTAATATGAAATATCCAAATTGAAGCACAATATTTCCCTTGTTATTAATTATTCCCATATCAAGCATGCAAATATTATAATTTTATTAAATGCTTGTTATAAATAAGATGGTATATTATTTGTTCACATATGTTATCACAGTGCCTTATTTCTTACAAAACATCCATAGAAATGTTCTTTCATCAAATGGTATATAATAATTATGATGATAGCATGATGTTCTTTTTGGCATGCTTTAGAAGTTTAAGATTCTCTTACATTATTTTGTACGGATAGTGTAATAACTTAAAATTGTTACCCTAATTTATTTTAGACTTAATCAAGTTCGAATTCTCATTCTATTAGACTCAATTAGTCATTAGAATATAATCCTGAAAGTTTGGGATCCATCAGACCTCAATTAAATCATTTGACTATTTTGTCAATTATTTGATCTTAGAAAATATTTAAATTAAATTGACCTCTAAATCAAAATCAAAGTTCACCATTGAATTACTCATCCCCAAATTAGCTATGAGTGAAAATTTTGGAATTTTTGGAAGTCGTCGAATTTTTCCGAATATTTTATGTATATTTAAATACTCATAAAATTAAATTAATCAAATTGATCTCAAATGAAAAATTCGATTATATTTTAGAGTTCCTTACCATCAAATTAGTTAGGGGTGAATTTTTGAGAATTTTTAGAAGTCGTTTGATAGCTTAACTTTAATTAAATGTAATTAAATATTTAATTATTAAAAGACCTAATGGCGTCGTCGCCTTCGACTAACCGTTTATTTGGGATCGGACGGTGTGTGGATATGTGTTGTCTGGTCAACTCAGCCATCTAGATCGAACGGCTGAAGTTCCTCCATCTCGAACGTGCCGAGCAAGGTCGCGCGGACACGCGGGTGCACCACACGCATGCGCGAGGGTGGTCTGCTGCTGCTTTGTGCTTTTTAAGCCCCCAATTTAACCCCATGTGATCTTCTAAGCCTCGTTCACATCACTTAAGATCAATTTGGGAGCTAAGAGGTTTGCTAGAACCATCCCGAAGCTCAATAGAACCCTAAAAGGTAGCCATTTTCTTTAATTAAGCCCAAGTTAGAGCATCATAATTTCTTGAGTTAAAGGTAAAATTAGGAGGTGTATTTGGTACTAATACCTTTCGATCGGTATATGGCACGACCCATGAGATGCTCTAAATTAGGAGAATTTTGATGGTCTAGGGAGACCATCTCGGTCTCGCCAAGTAGGCGCGACATATCAGGTCCGACCCGTCTGGTGTGCGCTCGTAATGTTCATAAGAACAGTAATGTACTGTTCATATGAATAGTAACTTCAGAAAAATATTTAATATTTATTTTTTTATTTGTAATTTTTCAAACCTTCTTATCTTATTAATTACAACTTCAAAAATATTGATATTATATTTCAAAATGCTTAGAAAATTGAATGATTGTTAATATGTCATTAGATTCTCTATTTGATGATTAGTTTCACTAATTATCTTTTTAGTCAATTAATCACTTAAGCTTTAAAGGCTTATAACTTTGTAATCACAAATCCAAACATATTGATGTTACATCTCAAAGTGCTTAGAAAATTATAAGCATTAATATTGTGCCTTTAGTTTTTTTATTTTGTGATTAGTTTTACTAATTATTTTTGACTAATTAATCACTTAACCCTAAATTTTAATAATATCATAACTTAGTCAAATCACATCCAAATATAGTGATCCAATAAATCATTCTAATTAGAAAGATACAAAGAGCACTAATCTATAAAAATATTTAGGTTTCTATCAGTAGTTTTCTTAATCATGCTTAATCATTTATAAAATGAATAAGTGAATATCAAGCCCAATCATTAGTCAAATTTCAAATTTTAGATCTCTAATCACTCACTAAATAGAAGAGAATATAATTATGAAGTTAATTTTTTTTTTTATAATTAGTTTCTTTTACCACTCACTAATCATCCTAAACCCTAATTAAGACTTAGATTAATTAATTGGAGTTCAAATTTATCATAATTACTATCATTGTTAAACTTTTCCTAATAGCACTCATAAGTAAATTCTTAAGCAAATCTCTAAGTAAAGTTCATATCAATAGTGTCTTGAACCTTAGGATTTTCACTCTTAGTTATTAGTTAATTAAGTCCTATTAAGTAATGGGATTACTCAATAATTTCAATCTTGTTTAAAATTAAGTTCCCAGTTATAAGAGATGAGTCTGATTATTTTAACCTAACATTAGCCTAATAAATTAGATTTCTCTCCTTAAAGACTCTTAACGCCATATAATTAGAATTATGAGAAAACTCCAGATCCTTAGACTTTAGTGTCCTTGGATTAAGAGTGTAAGCCCTAATATTTTGGAGTTTATATCTTAATTCCTTAATCATGATTATCTTGATCAAGAATGGTTCTGGGTTAATGAAATTCATTAATTAGGACGAGTGATTGTTTCTTTTAATATGTGTAGACGACATCTCTGATTTTAAATTGGAACTTATTAAGTTCTAATTGGTGACTTTATAGGACCGTCTTTGAGTTTATACTGGATAGTATAATATTAAAGATCATAAACTTGTATAAATTTAGAATAGTTAGAACAGATAAATTAGATAACAATATATATCATATGTGTTTTAGTAGAGTCTTGCTTACTATTGAACTTTGTTGCTTTGCATTCCTTGTCTCTGAACCTTTTTTCATTGAGCATAACCTATAAGATAAATTTGATGCATGAAATGAAAATATAAAAAATTAGTATAATATTTACATCAGATTCATTATCAAGATAGGTGATTGTGTATACACATTACGTCCATTAGATAGGCGGTAAGGAGAAATAATGTACTTGACACGTACTCATTGGGGAGAGTTGAGTTTAGTTCGGGAATCCACTTTAGTCTTACAGATGTGCTTGGCTACTCAACTATTTCTATACATGTCCACAGAATTAAAGTAAAATAACTTAAAATTATTGCATATGTACATCTACCTCTTCAATTTAGTTTTTGCTTTAGCTTTGAGAAGCTAAAATGGCCTGCATGATACAGTTATAGTTTTGTACAGCTTTAGTGGCATTATTAGCAAATCTTCTGATATGACAGTTCTACTTATTTAATTTTTCGCTTTCTGCATATTTTACTTTAGTTTCAGCTTTTATATAGTTTTTCTTATACTCATGTTAGGATGCTAGTCTTGATTGAATGTCTTGATTTGACTTACTTATATGTATCACAGTTTAATTTTATTTTCTGTTTAATTAGCATATTGACCATAATACTTTTTATTGACCATACATAAAAAAAATAAAAAATTGAGAATGTTAAAACAAAATTAAATCATTATTTAATAATATTATTTGTTTTGTGTTCAATGCTAATATTTTTCCAAATATATATTTTAGCTTGATTTTAAAAGGTTTTTATTAAAAAATAACAATCATTTGCTTAAAATCTTATAAATTTTCATATATATTAAATTTTAATTTGTGATATTTTTTAAATGTACGTAACTTCAAACTTTCATGTTTCAACTATATAATAACTAAACGATTGAATAAATATATTGAGCAAATAAGTAATCAAGAAAAAAATATATTTAATTTTCATATTGATTAAACCTAATATCATTCTAAGAAGATCAATTTTGATATAAAATAATATTATTTATTTTGACAAACTTTTGTACTACTGTTTATTAAAAAGCTAATTTATTGAAATTATATGTACTATCCAAACTAAAAACATGCTTATTAATGTACTAACATTGTAATTAGTCTTAATTCATAATTTATATTAAAAATAATTTAGAAATTAAATAGAATTTTATAATCAAATTTTGATTAAATAATATTTATTCATAGTGAGAACAAACATACAAGCACGTGTTCTCATCCTTACTTTGTAGTTAAATAAATAAAACGAAAACTGCCATTTTATTTGTATATTAGTTGTTCTGTTTTATATGAAATAAATTTATAATATCCTAATTTTAGCAAGAAAATGTCAACATAACATAATTTTTATGGCAAACAAAATAATATTTTCTCATTAACATAATTTATTTCTTATTTAAAAATAATATCTTTGAGCTTTTTCTGGCAAACAAAATGTGTTGTACTTTGATTGAGGTTAATAGTTTCTTGGGATTTATAATTTAATTTTGGTTTGAGATCATTTTAAAGTATTTTAAAAATAAAATAAAGGTAAGTAAACAAAAAAAAGGCAATCTTATTTGTGAGGAGAGTCAGCGAGCGATCGCCGAAGAGCGAGAAGATCGGGGCCGGCGAAAAGTGGCGTCGACGTCGATGAGAACAAGATGGTGCGACCACGAAGCGGCTTCGACGATGAAGAAGCGTCGGGGACGACAAAGCAGGCTGTGGCGCGGCGGAGCACTAAAACCGGTTGATTTTTTAGATTCTCAGAAAAACTATTACCGGTTCAATGCACTTTTTTGTAAGTCATAAATGTAAAAATTAAAATAAAAGAAAATTTTATATTGCTGATAAATATTTTTTGATATATATTCATATCTAAATATAAAATTTTAATGATTAAAGAAAAAACTTATTTTATGTGATTTTAAAGGAAAAGAAAAAGAGTTCTGCTGTGCCGCAAGTAAATTTATATTTTTATCCTATGCCTCTCAAAGTTGACCAATATTTAAAATAATAATATTATTATTTAAGCCAAATAATTAAAGATTCATGATATTCTAATCCCTTCATATTTAAAATTTTTCATAATTTCAAAATAAAAACTATAGCAACCATATTGATATATACATATATAATTTTCACAGCTTAAAAATTAATATTTAATTATATTATTTTTTATTTCTCACATAATTAGAAGATGTTATATCTAATAATTATTTGAGTATTAATAAATAATTGAAATGTATTTTTTTAACTCAAATATAAACATACATAAATACACAAATTTAACTATGCCATTTGGGAAATAACAAAGGTTTTTTTTTTCTTGCAAAAATTAAAATTTAACAGTGATTTTTTTTCCAAATATAGGCATCAATAAATACTATGCCACTCGAAAATTGTTAAAAAAATAATTTTAATATTTATGAATAAATTTTGAAAAAATTAAATCTATGATGTCATATAAATAAATAAATAATTGAGTGATGTGTAAAGATATAATAAAACTTTAATATAACGCACTTTTCCTATTTATAAATATAAATTATAACATTTTGGGCATTATTTGTTGTATCCATAGGTAATCAGAGAACAAATAAAAGAGATTTTATCAGCACTAATCTTGATAATAATTAAGAAATCATATGAATAGATTATGGTCACAAATGAGATAAGAAAATGATGGATTAGAGGGATATTAACCACTAATTAGTGCGTTAATATGCTGTCTCAATTCACTCTCTCCAGCGATGATCACAAGCAGGATTGCAACAGACAAACACCAGAGTCATTCCTTCATCGCCCCTTGTAGCAGTGGCCTGCATTTATATTTTCCAATATATTTTTATGATAAATTATTAGAACGATTCAAATAATATATTCTGTTGCCATTCCCAGCACCCCAAATCTTTATATTTACATATTCATCCCCCATTCTTTTACAAATCTAAACTTCCTGTGATAGAATCTCATATCGAGGTACAGAGGTATAAATATGAGAATTTAGGGGGCAGTCTTATGATAAAATTTTAGGATTTCATTGTTATGCTAGTAATTATCCCCATTATTAATCATTAGCATCGAATGTGAAAGAAAAAAATGTAATATTTTTCTTAAGAGAACGAAAAGCTTACTCATTAATTATAATAATTATTAGTAGATCAATTCATATAGTTTTTTTTATCCCATTAAATGTTATTTGAGGCTCATGATTTGTTAATATCATCAAATTCTGCTGCGGATCATATATTTGCTTCAAATGAATCTCACCGAATTTCAAAAAAAAAAAAAAAATCCTATTATAGTCATTATTATGTATGTGTACATACATTAATCAGCTTACAGATTTATCTTTTTTAGAATTGAAAATAGCTAAAACATTGTTAAATAATAATATCACTTATTAACATATGGTTATAATTAGGAAACGAATTAATGAATTAAAATGTTTTACTAAATATTATTTAAATACTGCAAATGATATAATACCTGCCGATCATACCCTATTATTAGTAAGTCGATTAGCATAATCATTAACACGAGTAAAAAACGTTGTTTAAATATGGATGTTTAGGTGTAAAAAGCCCAAACTTTGGTGATGTATAGATAAAAAAACTGACCTGGAGGAACACGACCTCCGAGTGGCCGCACATCGCACATCTAATGGTCCTCGTGCGAGGAAGAGTTGGATCAGCGGTTGCATCTTGCAGGGTCTGTGTAAGCTCCCCAATGTCATGAACTATGACATTTCTATAGACACAGAAGTTATCAGCTACCTCCTAAATTCAATTAGAATTAATCAGGAAATAGTCACCTTATCTAAAGTAAGAAACTGTCATTTGTTTTATGAGATGAATAATATAGCAGGAATGAATTGAGTTACATTTCTCGTGCATGCATGCCTTAAATTTGTTTCTAACCTGATACGTTCTACGAAGTTCAAATCATTTGTTTTGGACTAATTAAAGGAGTTGAGGGATAGTTTCAAGCATGCTAAAGAGCCCGGAGTTACAATAAACAATCTCAAGAAATGAAATGTGGAATGGAATGCAAATTTTTTTATAAAAATCCTAGTTGTTTAGAATTTTAGTAGAAAATATATATTTTTTCATTGCGTGGCTACTGTTTGGGGCTGAAAAAGGCCATTTGAGAGAGGATTGTTGTATTCCTCTTCTATCACTATATTGATATTCCCTCTCTCTTTCTCGTTGTGGACGTATCTGAAACTCACTAAACCACATAAATAAATACTTGTCTTTGCATTGTGCTTTGTATATGCGTTTGTGATTGCATTCCTCAACGCCGTCAATCTCAACATGAAAGGGATATAATTTGAGTAACTTTTTTATATAAAATAAAGCATGATTAAGAACAGGTTCTGAAAATACATTTCTTTTCTTTACTACTACTAGCTGAGAAGGGTCATTTCAGAGAGGGTTTTGAACTCTCAATTATTGTATTCCTCTTTTATCATTACAGTGATATTCCGCCTCTCATCCTCATAGATGTAGGTGAAATTCATCAAACCACACAAATGCTTGTGTTTGAGTTGTGATTTGTGTGAATCTGGGTCTGTGATTGTATTCATCAGCGTCTTCAATCACAACATGAAAGAAACATAAGTTAAGCACTTCTTTTATATAAAATGAAAAAAAATGATTAGAACAAGTTCTGGAGCATCCTAAACTTCAAAAAAAAATCAGTTCAAACACAAAAAACATAGCCAAAATTTGAGGCAATAAATGTGATAATTTACATCGAAAAAAAGTTAAGAAATAAATAAACTCTAAACAAGCAATTTATATGCGTACACAAAAATAATCAACAAAATAAAGAAATTATCATCAGAACACAAGATTAATTAATAAAATTCATACCTCATGATCACAGTTTCTGCAAGCATAAAGGAGGATTTTCTGTTCCTTGTTTTCCCTTGGATACAGAAGATTGTTGCTGCTGATTCAGAGAAGAAGAAAGATTACGCATTTCATAGAAATTTACTAAGAGAAATAATGGCTGATTACCATTCACAGCAAAATCTCATGATACTCATTGTTTATGAATGCTTCTGAAACTTTGTTTCAGTCGATGAGGAATAAAATATTTCATAAAGCTTCCATGCAAGTTGATGGTATATAATATTGGGGAGAAAGAATATTATGAGGGAATGTCCTTTGGCTTTTTGATAGAGGCCATAAGGTGGTGCATAGCATAGAATGAGCATCAACCCTTTTAAAAAAGCTTCTCAAACAATTCTTTGAATAGGCTTTTGTCAGCTACACTAATCTTTCTAAATAACATTTATGATATTTAAATTCCATTATTAGAAAAGGGTAATTTTTGTCATTTCTTCTCTGAACATTTAAAGCATTTCACAAAAGATGGCTTTTGTATTCTTATCATATTTGTGCAGAACATTGTTCCTTCATTACTTGCATCAATTACAAATGTCGCAAAATAAACTTATTTGCAATATAAAAACTACAAAGCTAAAAAAAATTTCTGACTCGAGAAAATTTGTTCTTTCCTGGCAGTTTTTTCACTCTTGCATAATGATTACATCGATAAAATTATAAAGCCATACAACTCATATTAAGACTAAATAATTTGATGCATTGTGCTTATGGATACAGTGCAACTACCATTAACACCAATACCCTTAGCTTTCTACATAGCAATGCATGTCATCCATGAGTCTTCCAAAAGTTAACTACCAACTATTTGAAAACATGAATAATATGTTTTCGCACGAAATGCCTAATTTGGGGTTATTTGTCATTTGGGGCTAAATTTGGCCACAATATAAACAGCCACATGTTGATTTAGAGTTAACGTGTTATTGTAACTGTATTCTTCATTTTTACTATTGTTTTCCTTGTTGGATTAAGCAGCCTTTGATAAGAATTGAGAACCATAGAAGCCTGTATAATCTTCTTTCATCATCTTCACAAATAGTAAAATTTTCTCTTCTCCTCATAAACATAGGTGAATCTCACCTGACTAGGTAAATTTTGATGTTATGATGTTTTTGTGATTTTGGTTTACCGCTTTTGTTCTTGTTTGCTTCGAGAGCTTTCAAAATTTATGACGGCATAGCAAGTTTCTCAATGACAACGTTCTCAACACTATTGATCACCTCTCCTTATTTCAAGTTACAATAAACGAAACACACATGGAGACTGCATGCTACAAAATGGATAGCGTAGGAAAACCCAAGAAAACAGTGTTGCCGGCTTTTAACGCAGCCAGCTAGAAACTGAAATTATATAATAGTATTTCTAGTAATATATTATGCAAATCATTGAAGGATTAAAAACCTTAGGCTATTTTGTAACCAAACAAATACCCTTATTATCATGATTTCCTATAATATTCCCTAGCCACTCCAAATAAATTCCATCATTTTGGTTGTCCATTCCAGAGTATTTTTGTTCTTCTTGCAGTAGCTTTCTAAGTCGATTTTCGTTTAGCTCACCCACAATAGGTGCTTCATTGGAGTCGTTGAGATTACAAAAGAAAAAATATTAGGACAAGCACACATCTTAGAATAGGGTACCAGTACAAGAGAAGACACCACGTACCGTTACTTGTAGCCGGCCGAATAAAGAAGATTTCAAAGACCCTAAGTATCGATACTCCTTGTAGTTGTTATGATTTTGAAACCAATTGAAAAAGGGAGAGAAAAAGGTGCTCCGGCGGATTAAGGACGAATCTATAGAAGCCAACAACAGATTTGGCACTCAGGCGCGTCTAGGCCCCTGGCAAACAAAAAATATGGCGCTCAGGCTCGCCCATGCGCCGAGCAAGCAAGAGATCTGGCGCTCAACCATGCCCATGCACCCAACAAATAGAAGGTCTGTCACTTAGGCGCTCCCAGTAGACAAAAAGTTTGGCAACCGGACGCCCCAGAAGTAGCAACGCAGACACTCAGGCATGCCCAGACGCCCCTAAAAATTTCAGCATGGGTGTGATGTGTTCAAGACTGTTTAGAGCACTTTGAAGCCTGCTTTGGGATCCCATATAAATTTTAACATGCTGGTTAGGGTTAGTGTGTGTCCCAATTTTCTATATGAGCTCTTGAGGCTTAAAGGTTTGAAAACCCTAGAGTGAGAATAAAGAAAAATCTATGAGAGAATAAGAAGAAAAAGCTTAAGACAGTGAATCTCTTCTTTCTCAAAGAGATTGACAAGTTTTCTGTAACTCTATAATCCTTCTTTCTATAGTGAATTTTCTTGTGGTGGTGCGGCTCCATGATTTTTCTCATTCTTGAATTTTTAACGTATATTCTTGTATTTGTATGCTTGCATGTTTGTGTTGTAATTATTTTTTGGTTTTGTGTTGGGATATTTTTCGTATTTGCTTTGGTGATTCTCAACGATTAAACCCCGATCCTAGGGATTTCTTCAGAGTATAAGATATCCCAATTTTCTCAACAAGTGGTATCAAAGCATTATTTTTTGGCATTAGATTTGTTAGCTTGAGCGGGTGTGGCAACCGGGGATCGAAGTTCGAGAGTCTTTAAAGAACAATTCATTTCAATTTGAAAATATAGACATTTTTATAATTCAAAAAAAAAGGACATAAAATAAAATAATAAAATTTCACAGTTCTTTTATACATAGAGCCAAAACATATATGAAAAGTTATAACAGTTTGAATTTTTATAAAATAAGAAATAATATATCTACATTCTTCTTGCTTCTTTAAATTCTTCTTCTTTTAATTTGGCAGATCTTCTAAGTTTTTTAATTATCAAAACTTGAAAAATTTAGTTTACCAGTCAGGTAGGAGTACGCAAATTATTCTTATAAGAATAAATCTAGCATCCTATAATAGGTATGAATCACATATGAAAATGACTGATAATAAAACTGCAAGTAAAGTAAGCAATTTCCAAATGCAATTTCTGCCCTGCAAAATAGCTGTGAAAATCAACATATATTAAATAAATTTTATCAAAAGCATTTGTAACAATAAGGCGAGTCCGGAGACTCCTGAGCCCAAATGGGTAAACCCATAGGCATAACCTGTAGGAAGCTTATCTCGCCACCCGTCGATAGCTTACTCAAAATAATAACTGATGGTGTCTTTCCTCTGGATTTGCCTACTTCCTACAAGAGGCTAAATCCCTCCATATAACTCCCAGGGGCTGCTAGCTGGCCCAATCTGTACAGATTCTAGTGTTGCGTTCCACCCTCCAAAGACAAACACCACAAAACATATATACTGTGTTTCATTCTTTTTGTTACATGCTATTTGATGTAAATCTTTTACAGATTAAAATGCGGTAAGCAGTTCAAATAATATTCAAATGGAAAATGGCTCAAATAAGAATACTGAAATAAGACTTATAAGTAAATTTGCGTACCTGACTTGTTTTGATAAAATCAACCAAATTTAATTTTTTTGATCTGCCAAAATAATGAAATTTATTTTAATGTTTTATCATAATTTGCTTATAAAAAGACTATTTTGATTTTTTTGAATTATTCTTTTATTAAGTTGTATAATTATTATGCCTTATAAGATCAAATTGGGAATTTGACCTTATAAGGGTATTTTAGTAATTTTACCCTTAATAAAATATAAAATTTATATTAGTTTATTGAAGATTATGTTTTAAGATTTCTATAGAGTCCAAATTTATCAAATTCTGATATGATTTGGTTGAGTTATAGCTATTCTAATTTGGGGGGTTTAATAATTAGGGTTTATTATAATTAGAGAGTGATTAGTGATTTTAGTCACAAAATTATTAAACTAATAATATATTTAGGTTCTAATTTAAAACAAAAATTACTTAATTTGGATTATTATAATTGTTAATATTCACTAATCAAGTTTTAGAGTTATTAGATTTAATTAGGAGATCTAACCGTTGGATCCTAAATATTTTTGCAGTTTACTAAAATTTAGGTTCTTCTAATCTAAATAGATATTTGGATCATCTAATTTGGAGTTAAATTGACTAACTTATGGCTATTTGAAGTTTCTAGGTTTAAAGGCTTAATTAGGTTTATGTTCTAATTGTGATTAGTCAAATTTTAATTCAACAGAAAAATTAATATTTCTAAAATATTCCTTAGATTTTTCTGAGTATTTTAAGACCCATATTTGATAAATTTGGGTAAGTGTGTGAAGAGTTATGGATTAATGAATTTTAGTGATATTTTTGTAATATTTTAAATACCTAAAAATGTCATTATGTGAAATAATAATCCTATAATGAAATAAAATGCATCTTTAAATTCCTTATATTTTTCTGATGAATTTGATATATTTATTTGTATGTTTTAGATAATTATTTTAGGAGTTATTTAGGTTTAAAGTTTAGTTAATTAATTGAATTATATTATGATTAATATGTATTAAATATTTCTGATTAATAATTTAATCCTGTACTATATAATTTGTTATTTTATTATTTATCTCTTAATTTTTCTGTTATCTATATTTATTAATTGGATTTAAATTTTTTGTTTATATATTTAATTAATAGTTTTCTGATTTTATTTTAATTATTAGTTTACTGTTTTTTTATTTAATTATTTTATTTTGTAATACGTATATTATTTTAAATATTATAAGAAAATGTATTATTTTTATTAATCTTGTTTTATTTATCTATTAAATATTTTTATTTATCTGATAAATATTTTAATATATTTCATAATTTGTGTATTTTATAATAATTATTCTAATTTTATTAAACTTCTTATTTTTATTTTCTGTTAATTTATTTAAGTTGTTATTATTAATCTAATACTAATTATATATTTATATTTATAAGTATTTATACTTGCTTATTTTATTAAGTTAATTAATATTTTTATAATATTATATATATTTTATAATTATCTGTGTATTATTATAATAATTATTTTATTCTGTTTATTTAATTAGACATCTTTATATATATATATACATATATAAGTATACTTTATAATATACTTATATAAATATATAAATTATTTATTATATATATCAGATTATATAAATCTATTATTATATACATTTTTATAATTATATTTTTATTTCTGCAGGTGGGGTCCACAAAGGACACATGGCCTCCTGCTATTGGCTGGAGATCTGCTGAGTGGGACCCACGGCTGTCTCAAATGAGATAGTGCTGATGGGGTATCCAGACGTGGATCCCACGTCCAGCGTGATACCGAAGAGACGATCGCGAGACCCGCCACATCACGAGCTCAGAAGGTGACAGCGCATTCGACCCGGTCTCGATTCCTCGGGTCGCGTCTGACCCGAAACCAGCCCCGAGCAAGGCTCAGAGAAATGGAGTACCCGCAGCTAGGGCGCATGGTTTGAGCGATCTCCTGGCGACTGCCGGCCTCGGCTCGCATGGCAACGACAAGATCGCATTCTAATCTTCCTAAAGAACCTTGAATACTAAGGTTTGGAGCACTCTAGTCCCTTTAACTATGATACCCTAAATTTTTGGGGTTTGTTCTGTTCGCAGAAGATGGCTAGTGAAAGAAATAAGAATTTGATTGAAACATTACAATTATATTCGATACATCAAATGAGTATTGCAATTAATTTAAAAGGTTAGGAAAGTACCTGATTGCTAAACTAATGGATCACGATCTTCAGCTTCGTCGACTGTAACTTAGATTCATGCTATGAAAGAAACGAGGCCTAAATCTGGCTAATATACTTAAATGAGACGATAAGGAGGCCGAAGAGCGGCGGGGAACGCCTGGCATCGTTGCAGGGCAACGCGCGTCGACCCTTGACACGCGTAGGGTTTTCCCCCGCGACATGCGGACCTTTTTCGGAGAAGACGAGTCTTCTGCCGTTGGATGGTTCGATCGGACGGATCGTTTGATCCGTCCGATCAAACGACATGAGAGAAAATAAGTAGGATGGCGTTAAAGGAAATATGACGGTGCCGTTAATACATAATTAATTATATAATTATTTAATTTAATTTAATTAATTAATCTTAACTTAATAATTATATTCCAAAAATTTTAAAAATATCAATCCTAGCTAATTGAGGCCTTCTGAAAACAATGGCGCACTCGGATTTTTGATCCGACAAGTATTTAATTACTCGAATTTTTTTGGTATTTAAATAATATTAAAATATTCATCAAAAATTTAATGACTTCCAATTGCGTTCAAAACTTCACCCCTAGCTAATTTGGGGGTGGTGAACGCAATGGTGAGGTCAAATTTTTAATTTGAGATCAAAATTATTTAAATATTAATAAACAATTTGAAATGAAATTTTAGTATTTTACAGTGGGAGTAATGGCCGACAAAGTGAGACACAATATTGAGAAGTTCAATGAAACAAACTTTGCATTTTGGAAGATGTAAATGAAGGATTTGCTCTACCAAAAGAAGTTGTACTTACCTATGAGGACTCGATGCCGGGTCAGCACAAGCCAATCTAGCACCGGTTCTTGGGAGATAACAAATCTTCTAGCCGCATGATCATATTGAGTGATTTAAGAGACAAATATATAAACATCAAATATAACTCATTTATTCATTAATTCATAAGCCTTGATTATAAAGATCAAAATAAAACAAAATACAAACTTTTAAAAGAATCAAAAAGAGCGATAAAATAGCAAGAAGGAGAATCAGCACTACTTGGATCTTAACACCCTTCTCCTAGGACGAACTCCTGATCTTGGCATATTTCAAAAGTGCGGGCATTTGAATACTAGTTAGTTATGAAACTAAGTACTGATAGATGTCAATTTTACAATTGTTAAATAATAAGCAAAATAAACAATAATTTGACAGGAAATAAAAGCCATATAAAATTATTCTTGCAAATCTATTTCAATTGCACTGAAACTTTAGCATGAAAATAATTGCAGTTACAAAAATAAATATAAAATTTTAGTGTTTGTTATCTGGTGCAAAATGTGATTTTGTTAGGCAAGTACAAAATCGAGGAAAAAGGGTTCATCTTTTATTTCACAACTTCCCTCTATACCTGCCCCTTCAAGTCTTTTCAGTATAGACTCCTTATGACTCCCGATGTCGGATAGCCCCATCCTAGCAGTTGTCTGATCAGACTTAAAATATATCAACACAGAACTCTTGCTACTCAATTATCAAAACTTGTTCATGTCATTTTATGTGCCTTTTAAGAGTATTTTCATCAATTTGTGTGATGCTAAGCAGAAATGCATATTTAAACAAGAGTAATAAAAAATATATGATACCTTGTTCTTTAAATTCAAAAATTCAATAGTTTGATCAATTCTGCATTTAGATTTAATATTTTGAATTAGTTTTTTTTTAGTCAATAATTTTAGGGGTAATTATTATCTTTATTTCTATTCTATTTTTTTTTTCATTATTTCTTCTTGAAAGAAGTCTAAATTTTACTAAGGTAGTAATAATATATATAATAGCGTTATTATTATCATTATTTAATAATTCTGATAATAATAATATACGAAAAAAAAGATTATAAAAATGATTGTATAGATTACAAAAAGTAATAATAATAATTATAATAAAGTACTAGAATGAAAGTGCTTGAATTAAAACTGACATAATGGAAGTAATAGTCATTTTATAGCATTTGTATTGTTGTTCATTATTAATTAATGATAGCAATAATAATACAATGACATAATATAGTAGTATATTTATTAATAAGAATAAAAAAAAAATATTCTCATTTTCTTCCTCTTTTCCTTCTCCACTTGCCTAAGTTAGTGTTGCCGGAAAACGGAGGGAGGCCGAACGTAGTTGAGGGAAGCTGAAGAGGTTGCTGAAGTAGGGAGGCCAGAGAGGGGGCTGGCTGGTTTGGAGAGGGCTGAGAGGGGTGAGGGCCGTTGTGAAAGAGAGGGGGGGCTGCTGCTGGTTTGGAGGGGGGCTAAGAGGGGTGAGGACTGTTGTGGAAGAAGGGAGGGGCTGCTGTTGGTTGGGAGAGGGTTTGTGGGGGGAAAAGAAGGAGGGGAGGGGGTTTAAATAAAGGGAGAAGCCGGGGGTGGAAGTGGAAGAGTCTTTCCCAACTTAAGCAAGGGGGGAGGAAAGAAAATTCTTTAAGAATTTTCTAAATAACTACTTAAAGTTAAATTTTTCGCATTTTTTCACCATTTGCATTCAAAAATAATGAAATTTGACACTGGGGTGTGTTACGATGTAACAAACACCATCGTGCTGAAAATTTTTTATTCGAACAAATATTTTATTTTTCATTAATTTTTGAATTTTTAAATTTCGGAAATTAATTGAGATCAAACTGGCACTCCAAAATTTATGAAACTTCTCGAGCAGCCTTTATATAATATACTTAATATAATGACACAAAAATTGATGAATTCAGATAAGTATTTAATTTTTTTCTCAATTTATTGGATTTAAATAATTTATAAAAAATAAAACTAGAGTTTTCGCTATTCGAATTTTGTAATGATGTTAGATTTGTAATGACCCTGGGTCATTTATAAAATGAACGTTGCTTTCCCGCAATATTCAGATTCATTAAATCCTCCAGCAAATTTCAATTTTGCGTTAAAACTCCTGCTAAATTTGATTTTTTTTCAGTTTCAATCCCTAATTTAAAAAGTTTTCAAATTCGACAGTTACGACATTAAAGCAGACTACTTCATTAAAGCAAATTACGACTGTTACGACATTATCCTTAAATTGCGGGCGTTTTAGGAAGAGGTCAGCCGGTCCAAACGGGTGTGCGTTACGCACGCACACCCTATATAACAGGGTGTATGGCGTTCGATCCATCACCACACCACTCTCGATCCCTCTCGCCTCTTCTTCTCAGTGATCGAGCCAGAAGAAGCAGCGGCAGCAAGGACCTACCTGGAGATCGATCGAGGAGCCAGAAGACGCGATCCCCTTCCGCTCGTAGTCCCGCGCACCGAGAGACGAAGATTCGAGGCTCATAGCGCACGACCTCTGCCTCTGCACCGACTTCTTCCTGCGCTCGATCGATCGCTCGTCTCTCTGCGCGCCGACCCCCTTGCGCTCGATCCCTCTTTACGCTCGACAAAGACCCGACAACGTCTCAGGGAATCGCTCAATCCCTTCCTTCCGCTCGGCTTTCTTGCCTGCGCCCGATCCTTGTCGCTTGGTTCTTCCCTGCGTCAACTTCTTAAGAAGCCCACTGCTCCCATATTTATATAGACACTTAAGTTACAAAATGCTCAAAGAGGTGGAGACCATTGAATCCCTCAATAATGGTGAAGACATGACTTAGTTGATGCGTATTTAACCTTGGTGGTAGTGAATAGACACAATACTATATTTGGAGGCTATCAAATGGAAAATTTATGGCTTGTTGAGACTAGTCTAAATAATAAAAAAAAATACAATTCATTCAATATTGGTGACAATTGATCACAATAAAATAAAAAATGAGAATGGGATTGTTGATGAATCTATGAATGTTGATAAGTCATAGAAGGCTACCATGACCTTACCACCCTTCATAGTTCAATTATTGCTTCACATCTGCAAAACATTTAAAAAAATGCCCCAGCTAACTGTTGCGGCTTGCTTGACTAAGAAAACTCAGCTTAGAAAATGATAGACATATTAAAAATATCTTTCACATGATGAGATTGACAATGTAATGAGTGAGGATGGAGAACTATTGTTCAACCATGAGAATGAGAAGGAACATGCTATGAAAAACAATGGAGCTATTGCAGTTCATCTCTTTTAAAATCAAATCCCCTTTTCATATCTTGGTTAATGAGCTCAATCTTTTTTGGTTCATATTCAGCTCATTAAGATGTCGACATTAAGCAATGATTGTCTTCAGTGAAATTTGATAATGAGGAAGCTATAGTTCAAGTTCATATGGGAATCTTGGTTCTTCTTGTCACAGCTCAGACTGATAAACATTAGGAAATAGAGGTCGGACAAAAAAAAATATAAATTTAGGATCATTAAAGAGCCATACATACCATATCATCCAAACAATATAAAGAAGAATCAGTTGTTCATCCAGTTCATAAATTAAATAGAAAAATAAAGTCTTCCATGTCACAAAATTGATAAAGATAAAGAGGGTACAAGCACTAACACAGAAGATTAACAACCACCGACAAAAAAAAAAAACTAAAAGGCACAAGATATACCGAACGTGATGACAAGTGTAAATCAGGTCAACTTTATGTCATCTTAATCCTGATATGAAAAATGTTAATAAAAGGAACATAGAGAAAATAGTTACAGTTTCTACTAAATGATTAACAATGTGAGAAATAGACATACTTAAGAACTTAAATGCAATCATGCTCAAAAAATAGTAAGGAAGTGAAAAAGAACACTAGCTAAAATAAATAGTAAAAATTAAAATAAATCTGAGCATAAATTATGCAGCCAGTCAGTATATATTGAGTTTTAAAATAACGTATTAACTTTTGCATCCTAAAGCAAATTTGAGTAGCATACCGCACAAGGAACTGCAGTGAGAAACTTCCAAAAACTAGAGAGGATAATGTCCTTAATAAGATTTACAGTGGAAATAACATGCGCATAGATGTCTTCCTGATATTCATAAAAACATCATAACTTTAGGATTCCAAAATATATTTCTGAATTTTTTTTTTAAATAACAGTGGATATTCACAATCGATCCCTTAAAAGTGAAGCCGTCCGAAGCTATGAGCTCGTTGTTGGGGTCGGGACCGTCGTCAGGGCACGAAACGGGAAGCAAACTCTCGGCAATGCTGTAAATTTGCATATTCTCTCAGTACAGCCACATTTAAATAATTTAAACATGAAAAAGAAAGGGGAGAAGAAAATCTAGGTTTAGGGTTTTAAGATTTAGGAAGAAAAGAAGGAAGGGTTTTAGGATTATGGTTGGAGAAAGAAGGAAGAAGAAGAGTAAGAAAATATGGCAAGAAAAAATAGGACGGTCTGGAGAGAGCGGAGCGGGAGAGATAAGAGACCTAGTAAGGGAGGTATGTATCATGTACCGTTAAAGACTACTCGTTCTATGTTCTCCAAGCGGGAAGTTGAATAAAATAGGTTTCAAATTTGTTCTGATTTTAAAATGCATGTAATAGAATAATAAATTTTATTTTCAGTACAAATTTTTCTATTTTATAAAATAATTTTTACATAGAAGATCTTTTTTAAAGATTGTCAAATTGATTGGTTTTGGTTAAGACTCTAAGGCTTATCTGGCTTGAATGGACTGACCAAATTCTTAGCCTAATCAGGATAGCAGAATTGATATTTTTTAAATTTCGAGCTGGTCCAACGACTTGCAACCAATCATGTATCGAATTCAAGCTTATTTCAACTATGATATCCCTCTATTATGCATGTGACAAATACTTTTGCTTAGCACAAAAGTTGATTGTCTGTCTTTGCTGCAATGTTACTTTCTTTCTGTGTAATAAAAAAATTTTATTTTATTTATGTCAAAATAGTTGATTTATTTTACTTCATTGCTAGATTGTCTTTTTCATTCAAATATTTTATTTTCATTATAAATGTAAGGGGGAAAGTTATACATTTTTTATAATTGATCCGTAATGTCATCTCTTCCGGATCTCACCCACATGTGTGTGGTGAGTAGATTGGCCCCAAAAACTTTTTGTGATGCCTAGACAAGTACTTCCTCGACGAGTGATTTAATTGGAATAAAGTTGTCAATTCTCTTAATGGTAAATCAACCCTCCGTCTCTCAAATGATAAAGTGCAAATGCTTCATAAGCCATTCAAATTTGCTCTTGTTGGAAATTTTTTGTATAGTAATCCGCCGATGGTTGCCATTCAGGAGTTTATCAATAATTTGGGTTTATGTGTTGATTTTAGTGCGGGATTAATTAATTTCTAATATGTTTTAATTATGCTCTCTAATGAAATAGCAACCCTATAATTCTTGCAATAGGACATTACTTTATTGATAATTATCACATGATATCTTTAAAATGAACAATGAATTTTTATTCAATAAGCAAACCTCCCATAGTGTCGTTGTGAATCAACTTTCCATTGCTTAAGGTTTATTTAACTTAAGCTTATATTTATTTGCGTTAGTGTCTTATTTTAGCAAGCTTCTCAAAGTTGACTACGCATGGCAAACCTTCTTTAACCCTCAGTTACTTGGAATTTTGTTGAAATTAATCTAACCGAAGAATTTGAATGTGAAATTTGGATTACAAATAAAGAGAAGGGCTACTTCCAATTGAAAATAAGCATATATGTTGCTATCTTGATGAAATATTTCAAGCTTTATCCTCAGCTTAAACTTACACATGTAGAGGGGGAGCATGTTACTTTCAAAGCTTTTAAAGCTTTTAACAAAAGAAAAATGTTCATATATGCCCCAAAGATGGAAGATCTTCCAATGATAAAACAACATACAACTGTTCTCGATCCGAAGATCATTGCCAAACCTGACTCACTAGTACCTCCACAAGGAAATGAAAATGATTATGTGGAATGCAATGCCTTCAATGACATACCAGTTGATTGTAGTATGAAAAATGATGGTGATATTGTTGTCATAAACGATAGCAACATTGAACCGATGTTGATTATTCTTATTATCTTCAGCTATTGATAGTCTCTTGCATTGCCATATGAAGATTAACAATGCTTCATTATAGAGTTTGACTGTGAATATTAATGAAAATTTTGAAGAATGCGATAAATTATCTAAAGTTAATGCAATATCGCAGCTTCTTATGAAAAACTTTCATTCCCCATCTGCTTATGGTTCGACTTTCCGGGGAGGTGCAAGACTTTGACCTTTTGATAGGCGACACTGTGGGGACCCAATGCCAGGTTAGCAGGAGCTAATCTTGTAACGTCCCCAATAATTGGATAGAAGATTAATCCAGATATTGGGGTGTTACCTTAGCACCCAACACTTGATTAGAAGAAAACAAATCAAGTGCTAATACTAAGTGGCCAAGTCTCTTTATGAGCATTAGTTAAGTTACAAAAAAAATGAATGAAAAAAAAAAGAAGATACAAATAAATGCAGTAATACAAGCATTTACAAAATAGACAATCCACTCATTCATCCCAAGCAGTTTTAAATATACAGAAAATACAACACAGATTAACCACTGAAATAAAAGTAACTTAAGCAATCTAATTATTACAAGTCTTTTTAATGTATATAACATATATAAGTGAACTATATATAAGATTAAGCGGAAGCAGATCTCCTTAAAAGCTCTTCAAGTACTCGGACCTGTATCACCTGAATAAAAGGGCTCTTGCTCTATCATATTTTGGTATTTAAATATGATAGGGCACAGCCAAAAAAAAGAAAGAGTAGTTAGACTATACAGTCTAAGCATATTTTAAAATTGGCTATGTTTTTAGATTAACAAGATATCACAAATATGATTTACAATTTAAGTATGCAGTGGTGCTGTAAAAGCTAAATAGTATGGGAAAGTAATGAGCATAACTGTAAGGAAAACAATATAAAAATCATTGAGTATAAATACTCACTTTCTATTTAAAGTTCTAGCATTTTTCTAAAAATTGGTAAAGGAGAGCATTTTAAAGGCTAGAAATTAATATGCGCATGAAATGTAAGCAGTTTATATGATCAAATGGAAAGTATTCTAAGTAAGCAGTTGACATACAGTGAAGCATTAATTGAAGTTAAGCAATATATACTGTATTCAAATTAATTGAAGCAAGCAATACACAATATTGAAAATAGAGAGTGTAAGGCTAAAGGAAATGAGGAAATATCTTAGATTCTCAATCTAAGATAATTATAGTCTAAGATTATGATACGAAAGCATAACTGAACAATTATGAAGAGATTTTACAATTTATAAGAAAATCTCTTATATCTTTAGTTAAAGTTACATTTAGAAATACCTCATTCTGTAGGAGTACACAACATAATGGGCGAGGAGTTAAGCACGTTTGCTTAACCAGATACAGTGGGGAAGTTGAACATTCATATTTACCTCTCTAAAATATGAAGTTCTAATATAAACACTTTCAATTGTACTCTAATTGTCTTAAGGCATTTCCCTTTTAAAGCTTTAAGAAAATCTTTATTTATGCACAAGGGTCTTGAATACATGTTCAAGAATATGAAGCTCAAGGCTATGCAAGCATTCAATGGATTACAAAAATTGTAAAGTATGTGATATCTTCTTATTATCTAAATTTTTAATAATCTACTTTATAATTGAAATTAATTAAACTCCAAATTGACTTATAGATATTTGATCTTAAGTCAATTTTAAATAAATTAGAATGAATTGCAAGTTTATTTTTATGAAATTCGAAAGATAATACAATTTGAAATAAAAGGAAAGCTTATCTAAAGCTTAAAAAGAAAAGAAACTATTTAACTTTAATCAAGTTGATTGAGAATTATGAACCATTGAAATGAATGCTTTGAATTAAATATTAGAATTTTCTAAAATTTTTCTAAGTCATAAAATCCTTAAAAAATTTCAGCAGTCTCCTTTATTTTTGTTCAAATATACAATTTTCACAATCAATCTCCAGTTCTAAATTAGAGTTCAATTCTAGTTCTAAAATAGAGTTCAGTCCTTTTTTACGGAACTGCTCATTTCTAGTTCTAAAATAGAGTTCAGTCCTTTTTACAGGACTGCTCATTTCCAATTCTAATAAAATATACAAACTAAATTAAACAGTTTATACACCCTATATAAAATATATAATAATAAGAAAAATGCAGAAGTAAAATTTAGCATTTATAAGAGCAGCTTTATGTGGTTTTTCACACATAACATTTATTTTAGCAATCTTGTATTACAACTTATCCTGCAAAGAATCATTATTAAAGTCAGCATTTTAGTATAAAAGAAACAAGGGTTAAATTTAAAAGCAGGATTTAATTATATATAAAAGGAGGGCAGCAATTGAATTATGAAAATATTTGATTCGTATTGAACTTAAATAACAACACAATATTAAAACACTTTAGATTCCATTGATCTTCCTTTAACAGATACTTGACAATATTAATTTTTATAAGGCAACATTTGTTCTCATAAATTCACAAATAGCAATTGATTTCTTATGGCATTTGACTTTAAAATAAATGGCAGCAATCAATCCCTTATAAACATATAATTCACATTTAAGTTCATATGGCTTTACTTTCTCAATTTTAAATTATAACTTATGATCCTTCCTATGACCTTCAGCATTGATTTTTTATTTATTCAATTAGTAGCATTTAGATCTGAATATAGATGGTAGCAAAATATTACACAACAAATGTAAACAAAAAGGGCAGCAGTATTCTACTATATAAAGTGTAGAACTATACATTCTTAGCACGTAATGGATATCAGTTTAAATTATGCAATTATAAAATAAAATTATAAAGATTCAACATTTCTAAATATTTCTGTTTTGCTTTTAACATTTAATCATGTTGATTTAATGGGCAGCATTTGATAACATTACATTACTTATAATATCATTAACTAAAGGTAGTAATATTTGATCACATGTATAATGACAGCATATGATTTTTAAAAGAATAACAATATTGATCCTCAAATATTCCATTAGCAGCATTTGGATCTTTCAAATGGATGACCACAATTATTCTCATAACTAGGTGATATTATTTAATCTCAAAGCAGTATTTGGTTCTCGTAATTATATGTGATTCTAATGCAAGAAAATGCTAGCATAGCAGCATTTGATTCCTTAAGGTAGATAATAGTATTTTGATAACAGCATTTAAGTCCCTTTAATATATAGTAACATTAAATTACTTAAACCAAAGATAGCAGCACATGACCCCTTATTACAATGTATAACCATATTGAAGCACTTAATGTTTCATTGATTTCCTTTTAGAAGTAACATGATAGCAATTCAAATTTTCTAAAATAATTGATGGCATCATTAGAATTTATAGGACACATAGCAGCATACGTTTGTAATGAAAGAAAATAATGACATTCCTCCATAAAGAAAGAGCAGCTTTTGATAGATGGTAACAATTATTCTCATAAACTAAATGGCATCTTTGAATTTTATAGGATAAATAGTAGCATTCGGATCTCACCTCTTTAGAATTAAAGGCAACATGTGATCACATTTGAATTCATATTAAAAGATAGCAGCAATAGGACAGTAATTATTCTCATATTACTTTAATTTGTATTCATTTAATGATAACATGTGTTTCATACTTAATTAGATGACCACCACTATTCTTACCTTTTAAGGAAATAAGAATGCTTAGCCTCACTTATCAAAATAATAGCATTTGTTCTCTTAAACCATTTGGTAACAATATAGGAATTCATTTAAAAGAGAAAGAAGCATTTGACAGTAATTCCTAACTCAGATACGATTAATATCATTTAATCATTTAATTTCACTTTGAAATAAATGGCAATATTGAAAATAATGGCAACTTTTGATTTGATGCATAATTTATGGTAATATAACAGCACATGCATTAATATCTAGTATTAGATATATAAGAATTTTCCATCTTTACCCAATATCCAAAATACAACAATTAATATTAATACCTAAAAATTTAGATAGAGCATGTTTCCAGCATTAGTAGGATACTAAATAAATTCTGTAATCACAAAATACAACTCTAATAATTTAGCTTTTAAGATACAGCAATATGTAAAAGAAAAATCCATCCTTATATGAAAAACTGCAGCATAGAACCTTATAATATTTAATTCATCATCAAAATAAGGGCAGAAATTAATTTAATATGATCCATTGATTTCACAAAATGTATAGACAGCATGTAATCTTAATTAAAGAATTGACCACAATAATTCTCATATAATAAGGCAGCAATCCATAATAACATCTAAAGTTACCACATAGCCATCAAATCCTTCTTATTATCATAACAATCTAAAACATATTGAGAACCTGAGCATAATTAAACAAGCTTAGATTTTCAAATTTATGAGCCTTAAATTACAAGTACTTAAAAGGATTTAATTATGAATTTTTTTTTTTAATGGGATTTCATAAGAACAACAAAACTTTCATTAAGAAAAAATATAACATTGCGTATAATTCTCTTTTATTTCTCATTGTCCATGAGCACTCCTAAATGAAGCAACTCGCATATGTCTTATGTATAATTATAAAGTTGTTATTCAACGTGTTTGATAAGATAACTATGTTGAAATTTGTAAACAAATTATTGTGAACTTAGCTGAAAACATATAAAGGTATAAATACTACAAAACCTCTTAAGTATTATTTCAGTTATATCATGAGTAAAATAAAAAGTATAGTAAAACCAATACCGTTTGATAAGTATGGCTTTAGTCAACCAAACCACGACACCATTCTTTTCTCTCCAAACATAAGTATATATAGCTTGTAATTTCTCTAGTAATTATGGATCCATCTCGTATTGCTCGTTTGAGACAGATAGAGAGAGACATTAATTATCAAGTTGATCTACAAGTTAATGATAATCAAATCTTTACAGATTTTTAAATCAGCAATAATTCATCTGGTGGCAACCTTTGTAAAAGAATTAGTCACCAAGTAAAATTAAGTTCATATATCAAACTAGTTGATTTCAAAAGAATGACAAAGAAAAGAAAATTGTTAACTGAATTAAAAATGCATTTCAGGAAGTTTTATTCTCAATTAAGTTTAAATAAATCTGAAAATAAAATCCCTAGTAAAGAAGATTGTATGGAAGATTGTATTGAGGGTTCTAAGCACATGATCAAGGGAAGGTGAAATGAATAGGTGCCTTTGCTTCCTTACGGTTAGAAGAGGGCTCGAGTAAGGAGGAGTTTTGGCGAGTAAAGGGGGGCGTCCGTGTGTTTTTGAAGTACGGCTAGGGTTTGGGGTAGAAAAAGAGATAGGTAAGGCATGGGTTTGATGCTTACCTGAGTTACCATTGGCCTTTGCGAGCGGTGGAAACCACACGTCGTTCGACGAGCGTGAAGGAGGAGGCGACCTTAGAACTGAGATAACCTCGAGCGAATCGAGTGTCGGCCGTGCGAATGGGATAGGATTAGGGCATGCCGATCGAATGAAATGAAGATAAGGAGTATATTTGGATATATATATATATATATATATATATATATATATATATATATATTTATTTATTTATTTAATTAATTTGGAAGTTTTATTTAATTAAAAATTTCATGATAATATATTTCCAAATTAATTTTTGAAAAATTGCTTTTTAGTTAAATTGAGGGTTACGAACTCAAAAATAAAGTTGAAATTTAATTTGGAAGCCATCTTAATTATTTTAATTACCGAATTATGAAAATATAATAAAATAATCAAGAAATTTTGACTATCTCCAAAACTCACCAAAATTTCACCCCAAGCTAATTTGGGCGTGAGGAATACAATGGTGAAGTCCGTTTTTGAGTCTGAAGTCTATTTAAATTAGGTATCTTTAAAATTATCTGAAAACCAGGAAACACTGGAAATCGACAAACGATCTCCAATTTGCATGAAATTTGAGGTGGAGACATTTAACTCTATTATAAGAGCAATGAAAAAGTTTTGGAGTCAATTAGATTCACTAATTGACATGTAACAACATCTAGGTTGTTACAAATCCAGCACTAGTTTTTTGGATAGTCACATAGCCACATGATCATATTGAGTAATTTAAAAGATATAATATGCAGCCATCAAACATAACCCATTTAATCATTAATTTAGAAATTTCACAAAATTTTGATCACAAAGATCTAAATAAAATAAAAAATTATAAACATTAAACAGACTCAAAAATAAAAAATTCGCAAGTAGCAGTATCAGCACTATTTGATCCATAATATCTTTCCTCTATGATGAGTTCCTGATCTGGGCACATTTCAAAAGTATGGGCATATGAATACAAGTTAGTTGTAAAACTAAGTACTGAAAGATGTTAAACTTACAATTGTTAATAATAAGTAAAATAATCAAATATTTGATAGAAAATAAGAAGTTGTTACAAATTTATCATTGCAAACTTTTTTCAATTGCACTGAAACTTTAGCATAAAAATAATTACAGTAAAAAAAATAGAATTTTTGCATTTGATATCTTGCACAAAAATATAATTTTATTAGGTAAATATAAAATTGAGGAAAATAAATGTTCTATTTTGTGTTAGATATTCCAACTTCCCTCTATACTTGCCCCCTCAAAAACTTATTAGTATAGGCTTCGTATGCATCTCGATGTAGGACAATCTCATCATAGCAATTGTCTAATCAGACTAAAAATAGATAAATAGTGAACCCATACTTCCCAATTATTCCAACTTCTTCATATATCATTTTATGTGACTTTTTAAAGTATTTTTATCAAATTTGTGCTTTGTTAGGCGCAAAGCATGTTAAACAAGAGTAATAAAAGCCATATGGTGCATTTCATTAGTGCGTGAATCAAAAGTCAAAAGTTAAGACGATTTGGTACTTAATAAGCAATTACTTAAAAACTTAATAGTTAATTTTAATAATAATAATTCCTTATAAAAAAATAAAGTATACAAAACAAAATAATATTTATAATAATTATATAAGAGATAAATAATCTTTCTTTTATTCATTCTCTCATTTTCCTTTTGAATTTATCATTTTTCTTTCTTATATAATAATTACTATAATAATAATGATATTAATAATAATACATTTATTATTTTTAATTATTATATAACTATAATTTTAACTTTATAATATATATGTACAAATATTTATAATATGAAGCAGAATAATAATAGCTTTATTATTATCATTAATAATAGTAATGATTATGATAATAATAATAGTAGTAATATTAAATAAATTAATAAATAAATAAATATATATATATATATATATAAATGATTGAAATAAAAGTTGCAAAATAGAAAATATATATATATATAAAATGACTAAAATTAAAATTGCAAAAATTATGAAATATATATATATATATATATATATATGAATTAACTAAAATAAAAGTTGCAAAAATTAAGATATATATATATATATATAATGATTGAAATAAAAATATTATAAATGATAATAATAATAATAATAATAATAATAATACAAAATAATAATAATAATAATAATAATAATAATAATAATATTACTATTAATAATAAAATAAAAAGAAATAAAATGAAAATAATAGAAAAATTTTCATCTTTTTTTAATTTATTATTGTTGATAAAGTTTTACTGGAGGTTGACAAGAAAATCGATGGTGGATGAGAAAGAATATGAGAAAATGAAGGGGAGAAGAGGAGTAGGGAGGAGTGGGGGATGAGAGAGGAATAATATTTATAAGATTTTTTTTTAAAAAAAATTTCTCTCATTTTTCTTTCTTCTCTATTATTCCAATGTGAGAAATTTGACTTATTTTTCTCTTAAATATTTTAAGTGTTCAAATTGACTTTCTCTTCATCATCCTCTCTCCTCTTTATCTCTCATATTTCTCACTTTTCTTTCTCTCTCTTCTTTATCTCTCCTCCATTATTTCTAAAACAAATTTATGAGAATAAAAACTTCAAAAATTAATTATGGTCAACCCGAAGCTCCAAATTTGATTAAACTTTTTTATGCAGCATTTTTATAACATTCTTAATCTAACAACACCAAAATAGATAAATTTGAATTTGTATTTAATTTTCTCAATTTACTGAATTAAATATTTCTGAAATTAATTCAAGAGTATCTGTTGTCCGAATTGCTCCCAAACATGGGTATTACGATCATAAGAATATACTCTATCTAATGATATTTTTGGTTTGCTCTAATTTTGAAGTCGTTCAAAATCCTAACTTTTAGTCATTATAGACATAGTGGATGATAATAACTTGGGTCATTAAAGACAGAGTGATAGAAGAGAAGGTGGGCTTCAATCAATTTGTTAATGAATGTCATTCATTTGGTTTTAAATGAAATTCATTCATCTACCCAATTATGCATGTTAGTAACTCTAATAAGGAACAAATGTATAAAGAGATGTATTTGAGGAATTGGAGGAGATTTGTTTTAACAAACTTTTGAAGAAGAATAATGGCTCAAAATTTTTTAAAACATTTTTAATTTGGTTATCATTTATATATATATATATATATTAATCATTTAAAACATTTTTAATTTGGTTATCATCATTTATATCATCATTTATATATATATATATATATATATATATATATATATATATATGCATTCAAAGTCTGCCTTATTTATTTTTCTAATTCTGTAATAGATTTTACCACTCACTTTGAACTCCTCTCACACAACAAAAAATTAAATAATATAATTAGATTACAAAATATATAATCTTGTTAAATTTGATCACATAATTTTTAAGATAAATATTCAAAATTCCTGAGGCAATTTAAAATCATATTGAAGATATACATTTAAAAATTTAATAAATAAATATCAATGATACATGCAAAATTAAATTAAAAGCAAGTACACTATAGCAACTCTTTTTAAATTAAATAAGTTTTTTGTCCAAAAAGACACAAGATTATGGAAAAATATGGTGTCTAGCAAGCTACTCCAAATTACACAATAACTATACATATAAATAGAATTATTGTTTTACATTATCAAAAATAGCATTGCACATTCATAAGTGACAAACATATAGAGTGTACTAAGCTTGGAATAATGACATTGTAGAAAATTATCACCATTAGCATTATATCAAAAAAGAAATTTTGGAAATAGGTAGCGACAACCATTAGCATTATCAAGTACCATAGTATAGTGCACTTGTGTAACAACATGCAACCCAGATATTGTTATCAGTCAATTAATGATCTAATTGACTCCAAACCTCTTTTATTACTCTTATATTAGAGTTAGGAGTCTCCACCTCAAATTTCAAACGATTTGGAGACTGTTTGATAATTTCCAACATTTCATGGGTTTCTCATAATTCTGAAAATAATTAGTTTATTTAGAGTTCATAATTGAAAACGGAGTCCGCCATTGGACTCACCACACCCGAATTAGCAAGGGGTAGTATTTTGGAAGTATTTGGGAGTCGTCAAAATTTTCATAAATATTTTAATAATATTTAATACCCAAAAAATTAGGTAAATTAAAAATGTCTTCGATCAAAAATCCGATTTCATTTTTGAGTTCCTCACCCCTTAGTTAGATAAGGGTGAAAGAAAATTTAGAATTTTCTGAGTATGTTTAGATATTTAGCTTTAATTATATAAAAAGGATGAATTAATACCTTAAATTTTCATTTAAATTAATATGATATATCTATAACTAATAAATTTCAAACTATCATATATTACTAAACATGGAAATCCGCTATTCTGGTTAGAACATGACACACTAAATCCGTGTAATCACAGTCGTCAAATATTAATTAGATGATCGACGGTTGCATATTTAATCACCCGCTATTAATCTCGATCCAATGTGATCAAACGGTCCTAAAGGATTTGAGCGGCACCGTTTGATCAACTAGTTGCACGACCTCAAAGATCCAACGGCGAAAGGCAATTAGAGTATGCCCCTCTGTCTGCTCCAGGTCGTGCACCTGCGGCGATTGTGGTCGTGCCACGAGTCGCAGAGAAGCTCACAGCTGGCCTCCTCCTTCTCCATCTAAGTTCCTTATACACTTCTTTTTTGGAGATTTTTTGGCCTTATCCTCCTTCTATCCCATTTCAAAGAGTCCCGAAGGAATCGACTAAACCTATAACATGGGTAACAGGCCTTCTAAGAGTGTTGTTGCTAAAGGAGATGATCTGCGATCGTCCTTAATAGTAGCCAACGGCACCCCAACCTCTTGCAAGTTACCAAGGAAGATACGAAGGAGAGCGGAGCTCGCGGTGGGTGGATTTGTTCTAAATCTTCGAACCCTAAAATGCATCATACTGAAAGAAGGTACCTCTATGCCTCTTCTTCCTCCGGTTGTATATTAGATGCTTCCATGTATTTCAGTCATCTATTCCTTTATTAAGTACATGTGCTGCTAAGTTTACTAGAGTGGAGTGTGAGCTTTTAAAAATCTCTTTGGATGTTAGTTTCCCAGAGTGCAACATTTCCAATTTTCTTTACTTAATATTATTAAGGGAAGCTAAGATTAAATCGAATCTAGCAAAGTTAGTTAGCGGTTAAGAAATCCTTATATGGGAGAGTAAACGTGTATACCTCACTTACCATATTTCACAATGATTTAAAGCACATCTTAATTATGTCTTCACTTCAAATTACAATCTCGAACTTTAGTTGTATTTCTATTACTTCGTATTTGTTCTTCTAGAATCGATTGTTTATGAAACAATAAGTTAGTTCCCTTCCGATTCGATCAATATGATCGAATTTCATAAATCTGTAAAATAAATGAATGATTAAATTGTATTAGTTTTATTTTTTATTCCTCAACTTTTAAATCTGTGAAGATATATGCTGCAGTTTTATTACTTCATATGGATTTTTATGCATTTAATATTCAAGGATAAAATTGTAGTTTGTACTACCTTCCTCATATTTTCTCCATTTTATAATTTCTTAATACTCGATTATGAATCTTTACTACAACCAAATGTATCCAATGAGAGCCTATCAAACTCAAGAGTATGTTAAATACCTAATATCAAAAGGAAAATTTGTGTCGATCTCTCTTATGCCCTTCTATTAAGAATCACTTATTAATAGCAAGGTGTTATCTGCATTAATGGTATGTTTCCTGACTTGGTGCTGATCTAATGAAATCAATTCGAGAGTAATTTTAAGTTCCTTTTTACTTCGATTGATATTAGGAATTAATAGGATGTAATCCTTATGTTGTTAATTTATTTCAAATTTAAATTAATTATGCATTATTTCTTTTCCCCCATGATTTTACTCCTCAATGCCTTCATGTGAAAACATGAAAGATTAGGGTTCTCCTTACTCTTACCATGAGTTTCAAGAGTAGTATGGATGAAGAGAGTTCTGTAACTTTGCTTCAGCTATTTTTATTATCAAATCAAAGATTTTCTTTGATTTTCTTTTTCTATCAAATTTTGGTAATGAATTTAAGTTATCATTAGTCATCACTGCTTGCTTTACAATAAGAGTGGGATACAACAGCAAATGCAATATTAATACAATTTTTAATACAATATTGTTGTTTACCTTAGAGTTTCTTAAGATTATGGAGTATTGTTAAATGCACTTGCGGATGTTTAGATTATATGGGTTCACTCAAGATATTAGTATAACTCATTTATCACTAATTGTACGAATTAGTTTAAGTTATGCTTACTTCTAAAGATAAATTGCTGATTTAATATTGAATTTGCATTAATATCTTTACTCTCTATGTATACTTTTCATTTGCTGTCAAAATAAGTATGAATTGGCAAATGATATATAATTACTTTAATTATCTTTCGAATATGTAATGATTTGAACTGTTAATCACTTAGTAAATATAAATGTATGTCTATTGTCAAATAACCTCACATAAATTATATAATATGAATTAATCTAATAGTTATTAAATGACATTTCTCATAATCCAATCAATATTATGCATCTATTACTTCATTACGATAATTATCTTCTAAAGGTAAATGCAGTCATTTCTGTCATTAGAATACAAGTTGCCATTATATGAATGTGAGATTAATGGATTATGAGAATAAATGCTGCCATTTAGTTTGTGAGATCAAATGCTGCTATGAATCATATAAGATTCAATGATGCCATCTAGTTTATATGATCCACATGCTGCCATGTATTATTTAAGATTAAATGTTGTTATATTTTATAAAAGAAATCTTATACTATTAGTTGAATTTAAATGATGAATACTATCATTCAGTTAAGGTTAATCAAATGCTGTTATTTATTTAAGGTAGATCAAATGCTGTAATTTTCTTTTTAAATGAGAATGAATGCTATCATTTCTTTTATTAGAATTACATGTTGCCATTATGTTTGTGACATCCAAATGTTGCTATATATCATATAAGATTCATTGATGTCATTTAGTTTATGAGATCCACATGATGTCATGTATCAAATAAGATTCAATGCTGCTATAAATAATGAGTAAGAACATAAATGGCCATCAATTATATAAGAGAATTAATTGCTACCATCTATTTGTGAGATACAAAAGTTGCCAATAGATTGTCTGAGCATCAATGTTGTTATTCTTTTATAAAATCATATGTTGCCACCAATTATGTATAAAGTCAATTGCTGCCATCAATTGTATAAGAGAATCAATTACTGCCATCTATTTGTGAGATACAAAAGCTGCCAATAGATTATACGAGCATCAATGTTGTTATTCTCTTATAAAATCATATGTTGCCACCAATTATGTATAAAGTCAATTGCTGCCATCAATTGTATAAGATAATCAATTGCTGCCATCTATTTGTGAGATACAAAAGCTGCCAATATATTATATGAGCATCAATGTTGTTATTCTTTTATAGAATCATATGTTGTCATAAATTATGTATAAAGTCAATTGCTGCCATCAATTTAGTATAAGATAAATTGCTGCCATCAATTATGAATAAGATTAATTGCTACCATTAATAAAGTATAAGTTAATTGCTGCCATCAATTATGTATAAAGCCAATTGCTGCCATCAATTATGTATAAGATAAATTGCTGCCATCAATTATGTATAAGTTAAATTGCTACCATCAATTACGTATAAGTCAAATGCTGCTATCATTTATATTATAAGATCCAAATGCTGCTATTGAATTATATGAGATTCAATGCTGTCATTTCTTTTACAAAATCATATGATGCCATCAACTGTATACTAGAACATATACTGCAGTTTCTCTTATTAAACATCACATGTTGCCATTTTTATATGAGATCATATGTGATTCAATATTGTCGTGTATTTTCTAAAATGAGATCAATAAGATCATAAGTGATTCAATGCTACTATTAATTGTAACAAGAGAACAAGTGCTGCTATTTATTTTAATATGAATCTAATGCTATTAGTCAAATCCATGTGATCAAATGTTGCCTTTTAATTCCAAAATGAAATCAAGTGATCAAATGCTGCCATGTATAAATTTGAATTATGTGTTGTCATTTAATTCTAAATAAGATCAAATGAAATTAAACGTTGTCACTACTTTTATTAAAACCCTATGTGATTAATTATATAAATGAAAAAATTATTGGATCATGTGGGATCTAATACTGTCCCTTATATTAATTGTATTAAATTAACTTCTATCATTAAATGCATTGAAAGAACCAAATATTGTATTAGAATTCAGTTTAAATGATTCTTGTTTCTTTTATATATAAATGCTAACTTTAATACTGTTATTTTTTGTAGGTTAAGTTATAAATTAATATCAAATCAAATGCTGAACTAAATGCTATTACCTTATGCATATTAAGTCAAATGAGGCTATCCCTTAGATTGCTAATTTAATTACAACACCTTTTATTATTTTCATCAATGAATGATTTAAGATGTGCGAAGCATAGGTTAATAAATTGCTTCATTAAATTTTCTCACTTGAAACTAGTAGAACTAGAAATAGTCAATGGATTGACTTATAATTTGATATTTTTTACAATTATTAAAATTAGTAAAATTGGAAATAGTCAATGAATTAACTTATAAATTGATATTCTTTATAATTGTTAAAATTAGTAAAATTGGAAATAGTGAATGGATTAACTTATATACTTGATGTTTTTTACGATTGTTAAAACTATTAGAATTGGAAATAGTCAATGGATTGACTTTATTTTAGAATTAGAAATAAGCAATCCCATGTAACAGATTAACTTTACTTTAGAATTGGAAATGAGCAATCTTATGTAATGGATTGACTCTATACTAGAACTGGAACTAAACAATCCTATGTAATGGATTGATTACATGTTAGTTTTGAGTTATTTTTCTTTTAATTATAACTTGCATTGGAATGGGAGTCTTGCATGTCTATCTTGCAGGTGTTTCTATAGCCATTTATAGCGAAAACTCTGCCGAAATTTTTAAGAATTTAATAACTTAGAAATTTATGGAAAATTATAGATATTTTTACATGTTAAATACTTATTAAATATCTAAAATTTCATATATAGGATTGTAAGTATTCACTTTAATTGTTTATTTTAGAACATTAGTTCTCAATCAATTAGATTGAGAGTACTACCTTTTTTTTCATACTTTAGATAAGTTTTTAGATTTCTAATTCTCTATAATCTTAAAATGAATTATTTCATGTAGGGTGTAATCTATCTCTTTGCTTAATTTCAAATATTCAATATCAATTAATCTTATATAACTTCATGATTAAATTAAGTTGATACTTTTTGTTTATAAGTTAAATAAATAAAGCTACTAGAATATCCTTTAGCTTATACTTTCATTAACTTAAGAATCTATAAACATTATTCTTCCTTACTAGTTTTCTTAAACTTTAATCATAAATCTATTTGATTTGATTAGTTTGTAACTAGTATAAGATGAACTTTAATTACATGAAAAAACTAATTTCCAAACTTAATTTTCTTATATTTTTATCAAAATTGACTTAAAGGTAAATATCTATAAGTCAATTTGTAGCTCAATTAACTCTAATTATTAAGTAGATTATTAAAGTTTAGATAATAAAAAAGATATCACATAGTTTATAATTATTAAAATTATTTGAATGCTTGCTTAGCTTTGAGCCTTTTTCTTTGAACATTCATTCAAGATCATTGTGTATAAATAAAGATTTTTCATAAAACTGTAAGGAAAATGCCTTATGGCAAGTTTGAATAAGAAAGATAACACTTATAATAGGACTTCACATTTTAGAGAGGGTAAATGTGAATGTTCAATATCCCCACTGTATCTAATTAGGCAGACATGCTTAACTCCTCGCCGTATTTTATTGAGTACTCCCGCAGAATGAGGTAACTTCTAAATATAACTTTAACTAATGATATAAGAGTTCTTTTACAATCTTATTGATTGTAAGATCTCTTCATGATTGTTTAGTTATGCTTACTTTTTATAGTCTTAGGCTATGTTTATCTTAGATCAAAAGTCTAAGATACTTCTTTATTTCCTTTGCTTTACACTCTTTATTTTTAGTATTGTGTATTGCTTACTTCAATTACAATTATATACAGTGTATGGTGCTTAATTTTATTTAATGCTTCATTGTATTTCATTGTTTATTTAGCAAAAATTTTATTGAATATATATTACTTTTAATTCATTTTACTTTAATGCACATAGTAGTTTCTAGCCTTTTATGATGCTTTCCCTTACCAATTTTGGATGCATGCTAGAACTTTTATATAAGTGAGTATTTTTACTCAACTTATTTCATACTGTCTCCTTTACAGTTATACTTAACTCATTTTTCCATACTTGACACTTTAATAGCTCCGCTGCTTAGTTTAAATTATAAATTATGTTAGTGATATCTTATTAATTTAAAAATATAGACAATCTTAAAATGTGTTTATACTATTTAGTCTAACTATATTTTTTCTTTTTCTTTGGCTTTGCCCTATCATATTTAAATACTGAAATATGATAGATCAAGAGCCTTTTGATTCAGGTAATGCAGGTCCAAGTACTTGAAGGGCTTATAAAGAATTTGCTTCCGCTTAATTTTAAACTATTTACTTGTATTTTGTTATAAGTGAGAGACTGATCTACTTACTTTTTTCTACTCTTATTTTTAAAAGATTTGTAATAATTAAATTATAAACTGCTTGAGTTTGCTTAAGTTACTTTTACTTATTCTTAAATAATCTGTGTTGTGTTTACTATTTTGTAATTGCTTATGATGGATGAGTGGATTATTCTAATTGCTTGTATTAAAAATACTTGTAATGTTGTATTTACATGTATTCCTTATTATGTATCTTTTATTGCATTCAATTGTATAACTTTATTTTAACTTAACAACTACTCACAAAGTGACTTGGCCACTTAGCATCCATACTTGATTTATTTTATTCTAATTAAGTATTAGGTGCTAAGGTACATCCAAAGGTTTGGATTAATCTTCTATCCAATTATTGGGATCGTTACAACTTGTTAAAAGTAAAACAAACAAAGAGATATCCACTAATGAGAATCAAAATTAACCCAAAGATCAGTTATCAGCCCTTACTTCTTTGCACAAGGTATTATAAAATTAAAGCACTTCATATTGCTTGTCATATAGAGATTTTCACATTACTTACTAAGCAATTTAGAGCTTTGTATTGCAAAGATTGAGTCGTGGGAGCAGCACTTTACATGAAACATTTCTTCACCGTCCAATCATTGGGTACATATTCTTCAACAATCTTTTTCAAATATAGTAATCAAAATATGGCTTTCACATCCTAGTATATCATTGTACCGTCTACTGCGCGGGTCTTAATAAGGATTGATAATATAAGAGAAACCCAATTATTCATCATCTAATATGACATTTGTTCTAGAGACTAATGTCATATTCTAAATCTTTCTTTTATGTTTTCTTAATATGTTAATTAATAATCCATAATAATTATATCCACAAAATAAAAAATTTATGATAGTATAATTAGCTGTTAGCAAAACAAATAATAAGTAATTAATATAATTAACTCGATTATTAATATAATTAAATATTCTTTATTCTACATCCTTACTTAATTATTAACCAACATAATAAAAAGTTGTAGTTTATGAATACTTAATTATTGCAATGATGATTAATTTCATTAACTAAATAAGATAATAATTCATAGTTCGTTATGAAGTTAATTTTAATAATTATTAAAATATTAAATTTATTCCAATATTGAAAAAATAAATTTTATTTCTTCTAACTTAAATTAGTTTAATTTATTTCAAATGACTAATTAATTAAAGAAAAAATTATTTTTTCGTAATGAATTTAATGATATAATTTTTTTTTATATTTCTAAAAATATTTTAGAATTATTTGAAAACTCTGTACAAAATTTTAATTAAATTCAACTTAACACAAAATCTAATAAAGAGAAGTAAATTTATAAAAAAGATCAGAATACGTTTTATAAATATAAAAAAGTAGGGGCAAGAAATTGTAAATACACTTGCGACTATAAAAGTTCATTAAGTCAGACTCATGGCGGCCACATTTGCCTCTGCTCCACAAGAGAGATTTTTCTCGTTTTCGTTCTAGACCCACAAGAGGAGAGTAATTAATCAATAATAATTTAGTGTAATCCGACAGAGATGGACGGATCTCGGATCTGGCTGGCTACTTTAACCCTAGCTTTTCTCCTGGTTGTCTCTGTCGCCGAGGATGACGTTGTTGTTCTGACGGAGGGTGACTTCGAGATTGAAGTGGGCCAAGATCGCGGCGTCCTCGTAAAGTTTTACGCTCCATGGTAAATTCTCTTCTGTATCGATCGGTTTGTTTGGCGCGTTTTCTCGTTTACTTCATCAGTTCTTGTTGCTGTGTTCTGTTATTGGATCAACGGAACTCGATCTCCGATCTAGTAGAATCGGATGCCTGCCGGAAGTATGTTCCAATTTCTTAATGACGATGTTTAATTTATTATTTGTACGAGGGAGTTTTGATGTTGTGTTGATAAAGTTGTAGAACTTAACCATTGTGCGTGCGTTTATCTTAAGTTGAATTCGGTTGGTAATTCATTAGTATTGGTGGGAGATTGATATTTTTGTTTGTCTTTTAACCTCATCAAAAGTTTGTACAACTTCTTGAAGTCTCAGGTGCACGTGGAAGCATACTGTACTTTTGATCGAGATCATTATAGCTAGTAGTTCGTAGTTGGGGTTGCTAACAATCTGATTTTGAGCTGATCTAACCTTGGCTTAAAAAGTCGGTTGATATGAATAATTCTTTGTTGGATAGATTTATTTGATCACATTTAAACCTTAAAAAAACCAGGACATTTTATTAATTTTTTATTATTAAACTTGGATATATGTATTCTTAATTTTTTATCTTTGACATCTGCAAATCTGAACTTTATATTTTTAACATGGCAAAAAGCAATTTCATATGCAATTGATCTTTGATCTTTAATTTAAATTTATAGCCTTCGATTGGCTTGTGCTTGATAAGTGAAAGGTTTGAAATGAAGGTGCTGACAATTATTCTAATTAAATGCAATGATGTTGGAAGCAACAACGTTCTGTCAAAATGTTTTATTTTGCATTCCAATTAACTTCTCCTCATTAATGATTATTAGATGATTAGTTTGAGGTTAGTTTTTATAAATTTTTGAAAATAAAAAACAAAATATCATTTTGTTGAATTCATTGGATTTTCTTTCAGTTGAGGTGAATGAAGTAGGCAAAATCATGGTTCTCAACTGCAAGCTGCTTTAAATTTCACAACAGTGAAGGACACTGATCACGATCTTTTTAGTGTCATTATATCACACACGTGAGATTATTTGCTCTAACAACATATAGATATTGCTAACACGATTTCACTGTGTTG
The DNA here is from genome assembly GCA_016760335.1 of Gastrodia elata. NCBI lineage: Eukaryota > Viridiplantae > Streptophyta > Magnoliopsida > Asparagales > Orchidaceae > Gastrodia > Gastrodia elata. The sequence goes on from CM028673.1 coordinate 1,902,641, forward strand.
GGATACCATAACATTATTAAAAAATAGTTGCTACTTTATTCTATTTGATGAATGTTGATTGCTTAGGAAAGTCCTTATGTTTATTTATTCAATTTGTTGTATTGATTTTTTAATTTTCTTTTAACTTATCTTATTTGCAGGTGTGGACACTGTAAGAAACTTGCTCCCGATTATGAGAAACTTGGTTCAAGTTTTAGAAAAACTAAATCTGTTTTGATCGCAAAGGTTGGTTTTTTATTCAGTATTAAATGTTGCACCGTTCATTATATCAAATAAATTTCCGGCATAGAATCATACTTTTAATTTGTTATTTATCTTGAAGTATACTATTTCAAGTTCATTGGATTATGATGAGATGAATGTAAATTCTATAATATTTACTTTACTTGAGCAGCTATTTTATTTTATTTTGTTATTGGGGGTGAAAGTTGTTAATAGTGTTCGTTATTGATAAATTATTCTGACTATATTATGTTTTCATGCCAATGAAGGTTGACTGTGATGACCAGAAAAGCTTGTGCTCCAAATATGGGGTTCAAGGTTACCCAACCATCCAATGGTTTCCAAAAGGTTCTTTGGAGCCCAAAAAGTGAGTGCCATATTACACTTTTTTAATTCACTTTAGTTAAAGAGTTTCAAATCACTTAGCATAAACATCTAAATGTTTTTTGAAGCTAAAAAACTAACATTTTAATTAATTTTAATGGAGGTACGAAGGTCCAAGGACTTTGGAAGCGCTAGTTGAATATGTTAACAACGAAGGAGGTGATCATTTAAGTATTTTTCAGAAGTTTTTGTTATTGTAATTTTAAGGTGTTTTATCTCTTCATTCTCTATCTAGAAAGATAATTAGATTTGTTATTATGAGTTGAAAAAACTAATACTACATTCTCAAAATTTTTCTGAGAGAACGGGTAACTAGTTAGAATGTTTATTTGTGTTTTCATATGTATGATGTAGAAATTGAAAGCGTTATCATATGTGGTGAAGTATGTGCATCTCCCTTAATTTTTGGAGGAGTTTCTAAAACGGGAAAGCAAAGGTGATTCTTGTGCAGTTAGTTTTTCGGGTTAATGGTTAAGGCTTTTTATTGTGAACTTTAAGCTTTGTAGATGGAAGGAGGTTTGATAAAATATATTCTAGGTATATGATGGTTATACTTATTTAGGATTGAAATAGTGATAGGTGTGGCTTATATTTTGGGAGAGTGAAACTAAATCAGAGGGAGGTCCCAAGGTAATCATGTTCATGTGTTTCCTGTTCATAAAATCCGATCACCATTCTGAGTTGTAATTGGATTACGTGTCCCAACTTCTTGGCAACATCTATGTATTTGGAATGTTATTCTATTCTATCTGTTAGTTCTTATTGGTTAAAATATCATTGCAACTTAAAATTTATTTAATCAATTTATCGCTCTGGCTAAATATTTTTAAATACTTGCTTACAAAACTTCATTGCTTTAAAATTATCCTAGCATCTCTTTAGTTTCATATCCCAATAGGAGTCCGTCTCATGCATTTTGCTTTAATTTTCTACTTCTTGAAAAGGTTGTTTTCAGGCAAGGGTTAACCGATAAACTTAAATCTATAAGGGTGAATTAAGTTTGCTCATGACATGAACTAGTTCCAATAACTATTATAAAATATTATACTTTGGAAATATTTTCCAAGTTTAGTTATGCATTTTTAAGTTTGTTATATGTAATTTTTTTTAAATTTTCATTTAGCATGGCTAATTTTATTTCAGAAAATCTAATATTTGATTTTCATCATTTATAGTGATTATTTGCTTTATGAATATGGTAAACCTTTTTAAAATCAAAGATAAATGTCTTATATCATATACATAATTTCTAATCTATGCAACAAGAACATCAAACCAAAACCTTAATACATATGTGGCCATATGAATTTTGTTTTTATTGTACTCTATCAAATAATAGCCCTTCCTAAGCTGAAGTCATTTCTAATAGTTTTTTACCATATAGTTTTTTTATCATGCTCTCCGTCTTTATAATATGGGCTAAATTTTTTGAACCTTTTTCACGTATGCGTTTGAGGATTTACACTTAATATGCCAAAAGCATCTAAAATGACTTGATATGAGCTTAAATTTTAGATAATTTCTCCAATCTTGTTATGAATTTACTCATTTCTCATAAATTTTTGTGCATGCACACTCTCTCAGCTCTGCATTATTATCTCAATAACACTTTATCAACATGCTTATGCTTTACAGATCAACATTCTTTCCCATATAGCATTGCAAAATTTATAATTTTTCTATAAATTATCTCATTATGTTAGGTGATATTTTTTATTAAACAACACTCATCCATTTCATCAGGTCTGCCTTGATCTTGCTAATCACATTGCCTCCTATTTTGGCATTTTTTGTATAGCCGAGCCAAAATATTTTAAATTTTCACTCTTCTTGTTCGCATAACTTTTTATCATCAAATTCATGATATAATAACTTCTATTACGATTGAATTTGCATTTCATATATTTTGCTTTAGATATACTAAAATAAAACCTTTAAAATTCTTGATAGTTTATTTTTGCTCTATTTCACTTTAACTCACTGCATCTCTAGTTTTATTAGTAAGAAGAATATTATCTACAAACAACATGTATCAATTTATCTCCTCAATGATGTGTTTAATAAGAATATTCGTAATTAATGCAAAGAAATTTATAATTTTACTTGATTCTTGGTGCAGTTTGATGGAAGCATTAAAGTCATTTGATATTACATTATAACCCATTTTAGCATTTCTATTTTGCATATCATTAATAACTTCAATATTAACAATACCATATCATTTTCTTTCTAAACTCGTTAAAGAACATTTCTATGTATCTTATTAATATATTTTTTAAATTAATAAACATCAAATGAAGATCTTTTCTTCTTTTAATATATATCATACTTTTTAGCCAATATAAAACCTCAATGGTTGATTTACTTAGAATAAATTAAGTTAATTACGTGGAGCTCTAATGTCTCATATTAATTTGGGTTTAACAATTTTCTCCCAAAATTTCATTGTATATCTCATTAACTTTACCCTTATAATTTGTGCAATCATGTCCATTATCTTTGTTCTTATAAATGGATTACAATACTCCTTTACTCCTTTACTCATTTATCATTTATTCTCTTTAAAATTGTATAATTAATTGGTGAGCCTTGAAACTTCTCACCAACTGAAAACTTCATTCAAGCTTCAAATTCACATTTTTTCATTTAAAGCATTTTAGATCTCAAAAGAGTCTAGCGGGTCTTTACCCCGCCCGCAGATATAGGCTCTTTGAGAATAAAGAATATAATGCTAGAGAATTATTTTGTCCTAACTATTTTCATTAAAGAATTATATAACATAGTTCCATCTATTTCTATTATTAAATCTTTGGCAAAAGCTAATTGTTGTACTACCAAAAGGAAACCTATTGGTCAATTGATCAAGACTCCCTTTGAGTGAAGGCTGGTAGTGCTCTTATGTCATTATTTTCTTTGGTGGAAAAAGCTTGATAGAGAGGGGACAGCCCATCTCAGCGCCAATGGTGATTAGTAAAAAGTTGGATCCTTCGGGTTCCGGAACGGGATAAGGAGAAGTAGGTTCAATCATTCGACGAATGATCTTTCTTATATTCCGCTGCGCGGCCTCTCCCTTGCTTGCTGTATTTAGGTTTTGCGCCTACTAGATTCTATTCTAATCCGCTACGCGGCCTATTTTTTACTCAATGAATGAAAGAGAAATTAATTATACAGTGTAGTTACTAACCTTGTGTTAATCTCATTATTACAACTTTTATTCAAAAACTCATGAAAATAATTCATTTTTCTTTAAAAAATATTTTTTAATCAATAGTTTTAATGCATTTCAGTAGGTCAAATATTCATTTTCGTGCACTTTTTGACTAGCTTATATATGTGCAATTTCTCTTAAGTTATTTCTTTTCTATTTATATTATTTTTGAAATTAAATCCTTTTATATAACAAATCATTATTTTTTTTTATGAGTATTATATTTCAACCATCACACATTTTTATAGCTAGGAACTTTTTATTTAAATTCTTTTAAAATTTCTAATTACCTTAAGGACATAACTATAATTCATGTCTCACATGATTTGCATTCCTCATTCACTTAATGTCTAAAGCTTTAAAAGCTTGCCTCTAAATTTTTTTATTTATTTTTATTCTTAAGATTTCATCATTTAGTTTTTGTAGATATTTTGAACATAATATTTTTTTTCCAATTCTTTACTTTTATAACTCATAATTAACGGCTGTCAAACTTTCATCTGGAATAACCTTACAATTATTACAATATAATGAATATATTTATGCAAAAATAATCAATTTGTATTTTTTGTAAATTTTTTTTATAAATGTTAATAGGCTATTTTCTTCTTTAAAAATCTATTGACAATCATAAGCACAAAAGTTAAAGCAAATCCTAAGGCTATTTTTTTGTTCTTCATTAGTTTTGCCAAAATTAAACCCAAATGACTCTATCATTAAATTTTTTTTGATATCTTTTATCTTGCCCATTTAAATTGCATTTGATATATAAATTTTGTTTTGTATGCATTTATTGAATCAACTCTTCCAAACCTTGCCAAATTTTTATACTTAATTTTAATAACATCTGATGAGAGCATAAGATGCTTGCAATAATATAATAATCTACCAATTATACTTTTTAGTCTTTATTTTATCTCCTTTTCTTTTGATTTCAAAATCTTTTTTTTATCCGATGAGGCCTTTTATCACATATATGCGGCTGACTTTATCAAGATACCAATATCATTAATGAGGTTTAAACTATTGATTTCATTGATTACTTCATTTTTTGAAGATAGAATATTTAACTTTACTGCCGTAATCACCAAGCCTTAGTCTCATCAAGTGTATTTACCTAGATCCTTTTTCTAAATTCTGCACAATCAATTAACAACACTGTACACTCCAACGCTATATGATTTGTGCTATTAGTTTCTTGCCATGTCTTTTTTAATTTTCCTATCTCTTTTAACATGGTAGAAATTTGTAAACTTAAATTATCTAAGATGACTTTCTTTAAGCTTATCCTCAACTAAAACAACTACAGCCTTGCTAAGAATGACTCGTTTATCATCATATTTTTTTTGGGCATACTCATTCGCCCAACTTAATATGCTTATCTCCACAACACATAATTTATCAATACGCTTCTGTTAGTTCTTAAAGGACTCATGTTATGCTAGTTTGACATAGTTTTGTGTTACCCCTTTACTGTTTGACACAGATCTCCTCTTTCTCATCTAGAATTCTAATAGCATTTTGCTCTGCTCTATCTACAAACTCCTATTATTGCCTTCCAGAATACCAATATATGAAGATCCTATTATTGACTTAGTGTATTACCTTCTATATCCGATTTTTCCATATGTGAGAATCCCCAATCACTTAACACTATACTTGGGTATCAATGTATCAGCATTTACACACTTGTTTTTGCATTTAGGTATTATGCGCCACTGTCAAGGAACACCCCAGGTCTTACACATTTTTCATAGGATTCATGTCTTATTTATTCTACTAGTTTTATATAGCTTGTTGATTGCCTATTCTAATTTCTCAGTTTCTTATCCAACTTTAGGACCCAACAATGGCAGTGCTATTTCTTAACTATTTTTGGCTGTAAACATCTAAATTAATATATCATCAATATTCATTGATTGGCTTGGCTATTTAATCAACTCAGATGTTTTACACCTTTCCTTAGCTTTAATTTGAACTCCGTTGATAATGATATATTATTAAAATTCATACACTATAAAACTTTTACATTTGATGAGTAATCCTTTTATGTTAAGAACTATATTTCAGTTTCATATATATATACTGTTGATTTAATGTTTACCTCTCAATCAGTGACTTCCAAGTTTAACTTGCTTTCCCAGTTCTTTTTCGAGCATCATCATGAGCGGCAAAATAGAAATAAACAGAACTCATTAATCTACAGTTGGGCATGTTTATCAAGCAACATGGCTTTTACTAGTTAATGTTTTGGAGGTACCTTGTTGTAATATACATATGTGAGGTTTATGTTTAGCTTTTTAAGTAAATGTGATGAAAGTACTTTTCTAACTTAATTTATTTACTTTACAAATGACATTAACTTAGATAGTTAGTTATAGAGCATGGAATAAGAGGTTTTCTTGAAACATTATGATTTTCTTAGCATTCCTTTTTCAGCTCCAAAGGCATGCTATATAAAATTCAAAATCTTTCAATTTTGGGTGTAAAGCAAATTTTAGGATTTACAACTTTTGACTCCAAAACTTTACATGACATTCAAATTATGAATCTAAACACCTAAGAACTCAATTTACCTTAAATTATTTTATATTCTTAATCAACTTGCAGCATACCAAACACCCCCCTTAAGCTGCAATTCATTCAATTTATGAGTTTTGTCTTAGCATAATGGCATTTTCTTGAGTTATTTTTGATATTTAAATGCATGTTTTTTCCCAGAAGGTATTTTTTATTTTGACCATTTAGCCAATAAAAAAAGATAATCGGCAAGTTGATGTATAAGAGAAACGATTGGGCTAATGTTTAATGATGAAACAATTATTGATAGCTGAAAAAGAAAGATTACTCAAATTGCTTGAGGATTTCATTCATTCTAGGTTCTATGATTGACTTGGCCATTTTTAAGGAATGACACGCTATTACCTACACTAGTATTTATTAGGAACCACCAATAAGAGTTTTACAAAGGTATTTTTGATTTGCTTAAAATAATGAAAATTGATTTTGTATGATAGACTAAAAAGGAAATAAGTCTATGTTTGTTTTTTAAAAATGCATAAAAGGATTTAGGGCCAAATAAAACATCATTTGTGATTTGATCTGGTATGAGATATTAGAGTAATGCACATACCATATTTTTTAAGTACGAAGAATAAAAATTGATGAATACATTGAGTAGAAAGATTTAAATGCCATCATTTGATTGTGATGTGATGATTATAATGATGCTAGAGTAGAATTAATTTTATCAGTAATACATTAAAGGTATTGGAGATCGTGAAAGTAAAAACAAAAAAGAGGATCAATTTAATGTGGAAGAATAGATAACATAAGAATATTTGATATCAGCATCTGATCACGATGCAGATAAGCTAAATGACAAGTAAGCTGAGTTTCATAGAAATTAGAACGCAAAGATTAACATCAAATTTCTAATATATTGCACACTTTGTTATATTGCCACCTCGTTTGCTTAGTTGAAAAATTTTAGTTGAGTTGCTTTGAAATGAGAATACTAACAACTTAATGTGTTTGTCATGACGGTATATTGCAAAATTTTCTATTTTATATTCTGTAAAGTAGCACATACTAAAGTGAAGGTATAGTACAAGATGAATCAATCTAATGGTAATTAGAACTAGTAAAATATACAGCGAAAGAAAAATACTAGTAAAAAAGGTTAAAAGTCTAATCTTTCTGTTTTTTAATCTTTTCCTATGCAAACATATCTTAATTTTTTTCACTTTATATTTTTTATTGTCCGTGATTTGTTGCTGATTCCCAAAATATTATTAACATTGGCATCTAATACTGTGTTACTAACAAATCAAGTGCAAGTATCATTATGCACATAGCAAAGCGCTTGTTATGAAGTAGTTGAGTATTCAGCATTTGCTGTTGATTATTTTTCTTTTTTATTTGATTTTCTAAACATATTTCATTGGCTGTTTTTTTCAAGTCTCATGGGAGCTTGCCCCCCTATGCTTGGTTTGACGCTTTGGTCCACTTGTTAGCTTGTTTTGCTGCTGTAAGTTTCATTGGGCTTGTTGATGTAGTTAGAGATTGTTTGTGGCATTTGAATTGTTAAGAAGTTTTGTGATGACCCATGTTAGGTTGGTAACAACAGATCTATCATCGGATGCATCTTTCCGCATGATCATATTGGCAGTTAGGTAAAATAGCAGTTAAACACATCTAGAGCCATTCAAGTATAAGAAACAATATTCATTCAATTTAAAGTAAAACAATATCTAGAATTTATTACATAGCTTTCATTATACAAAAATAATTATCCCTTGAAAGAGCAGTTAGAATCCGTTAATTTGCCGCGTCATGTCTTTAAACTATATCAGCTTCCTTCAGCTGCATTTGATCTGGCATTATAAAAATAATGCCTTAGTGCACATTCTAAATATAAAGGATATTAAAAATATACTTTAAGCAAAAAGCGGAAGGCAAAAATGATATTAATTGCAGGAAATTATAGTTTATAGCAAAAAGATAATCATAACTCCTGCAAAATAAATATTATTTTGTCACATGCTAAATTTCAAATAAAAAAGTAATAGTCGCATAAAAGTTCGTGTTTATGTTTATGTCTATGATATTATGAAACAATGATAGCAGTTTTGATGGGCAAAGCCAGAACCATGAGACTGGGTTCATATGCATTTAAGTATAAACCTTCACCTGGGCCCTCTTAAGGGCTCCAGATGGCAATAAACATGTATTTAAGCATAACCTTCATCTGGGCCTCCCTCAAAAGGCTCCAGATGGCACCCTTATAGCTCCCGAGGACTAGCCCCGTCCCTAATCTATTCATGCTCTATTTTGAAACCCTTCTTGCAACATTCACAAGATACATAAACATCATTTAATTTCTCTTACATCATTAGTAGTAAGAATAGCGCATCAAGTAGCAATACAAAAATAGGCTCAAAGCGGTGCTTATACAGCAAATGATAGTAAAAAATATAAAAATAATATCTAGTGTACCTTTTAGTTTGACTTTAAGAAGATGAATTACTCACAAAGTTTGTGTTTGCAGAAGTTGTATTTATAATCTTTATTAGACTCCAATGAATAATTAGTCTCTCATACGAATACATGCACAACTAAGCCTATAGTTTAATTTTATAAGTCCTTATAATTCATTTAATACATTAGTGAATAGGATAAAGACTAACGAATCCAATTGTGACTATAATGATTTCATAATTCCTCATTCGATATGCATCAGAATCCTAAGTAACTTAATGTGCGCCTAATTCATTATGTAGGGATTCCAATTTGCAATGAGATGATAGTTTGTCAATAGATTCTATTATAATGTTTTAAAACACTAAGAAGTAGAGGAACATTTTCCAAGTATAGGATATTAGATGTAATCAACATGAATGAGATGAGTTTCATAAACACCCCACGATAATATTTTAAATGGTCGGAATATAAATTGCTTGTCTAAATATTTCGTTCATCAGCAAGGTTTAGAAACTTTATTATTAAGTTCAACATCTAATGCATGCTAAATTTCATTATATAAAGATACCAAATTTTTAATCCTAAATTATCATTATTATTATTATTATTGTTACTATATATATACATATACATATAAATATATATACATATATATACATATATATATATATATACATTTATATATATATTTATATATATACATATATATTTTATCCTTTTAAGAGACTCGACAGCGGAGCTCTTACCTTATGCCGAGCGCAGAGTCGAGTGTACACATAGAGGGACCGAGTGGCAAGGGTCGGGCGCGGAATTGAGTGGAGAAGGATCGGCGCAGAAGCGGGAAGACCAGATCGTGCTCGCTGGGACGTCGACTGCGCTCCCGCCTGCGTTCGTCGTCGGTCGCAGGGATCAAGTCGCCTTCGCCATCGTCTGCTGTGCGTCCCGTCTACTCAGGTACGGCTTTTACCGTCGAGCGGAAAGGAGAGAGGTGCGAGAGGAGGCTGTTAGGAAATTGAGCGGTCTTCTAGTGCTTAAATAAGGCGTGCGTATGCAACGCACGCTTGCCGCATTGCGCTGAAATGCGCGGGAGGCATCCGACGGGTTTGGAAACAGCGTAATTATGGAGCCGAGCAGTTCTAAAAGAAATTTATGAGTGTACGTATGTTTCCAAATTCCTTTCCTAATTGAACTGCCAACCTTAATTGCCGACGATTTTTCAGAGATTTTCGTTTCCTATTTTGATCTTTCGTGCTTAATGGAAACTTTAAACTTCCTATTTTAGCTTAAATGAATTTGAAAGCTTTCTATGTTAAAGATTGAAACTGAAAAATCAAATTTTAGCGAGAGTTTTAACGGGAAACTGAAATTTGCGGGAAGATTTAACTAATCTGAATATTACGGGAATTCAATGTTTACCTTATAAATGACTTAGGGTCATTACAAGTTTATTTAGGTTTAGTTGGTGGGCCAAAAAAGAAGAAATTTACTTATACGATAATTCTTATAGAGATGAGGATGCTACGATGGATGCGTAGGTATATTCGAAAGGATAGGTACGAGAAATGGGTTTATTCATAACAAAATTGGAGTGGCTCCAAAATTGGATAACATAGGTGTTATAGAGATGAGGATGCTAAAGTGAATGAGTTGGAATACTCAAAAGAATAGCTTGAGAAAGGAGTTCATCCACGGTAAGGTTGGAGTGGCTTAAATAGTGGACAAGATTAAACAATGCTACGGTAAGGTTGGAGTGGCTTACATAGTGGACAAGATTAAACAATGCTGTCTCAGATGGTTTGGGTGTATTGAGTGTGGACCATTTAATGTGCCTTCTAGGAAAATTTAGTGTATGTACTTTGCCTATGCTATATTGGGAAGAGGAGGATCTAAAAAGATATAGGAAAAAACCATTAGAAATGATCTTCTCAATTTGGAATTTAGAGAGAGGTTTTTTATTTGATCATGTTTAGTATAAACCAAGACTTATGTAATTGACCACTTAGTGGGACTAAGGACTAAGGCTTGGTTCGGTTGTTTGAGGGCCCCTTTGCATGACAACGTTTGCTGTTTTAATTCATTGGCATTAGTATTTTATTGGTCAACATAAGAAATTAATATAAAAATTGTCATTATTATTATCAATTTTCATGAAATTTTATTTTTAAATAATGTTGTTGGTTCATAGCTAGAAGATAAAGGTTGAGTATTGTTGTTAGATTGACGACCAATCATAAGACTCATGCCAGAAGTATATTCTCCAAATTGAATTTGCTAAGACTTGACAATGGCAAAAGTAGGCATATGAGAATTTGCAATTTAAGCTTCACTCTACATATCGCATATTAGTTTGTGATGTAAAAAGTAAGCAATGATGTGCTATGGGATTGTCCTTGTATAACACAGTTAACTTGATTTTAGTGAAAAGATTGATTAAATAGTTCAAAATTTATATAATTTTTGATGGATTTTTGTAAGGCGGAAGAAAGAATTTGCAAAATACCAAGTTAAAAAGAATTTTTTTTTACACAAGCAACTATATGGGAAGGAGAACTTTAAAATATTTGTTGTGGTCATAAATCAACATAATTTTGAAAAGTTTAGTTGTAAGAGTGGCGTTGGGTTAATGGTGAATAAATGTTTTCACTTAATTTAACAAGGGAAAGAAATATAAGTATATTGGAGGATATTGCTGATCACAGTAAATTGGACAGATTTACAGTATGAATGCTGTTAGGCTAATAGTTGATATAAAAGCTAACAAAGCTTAATAGGCTTTGTTATGAGGTGATTGTCATTTAGATAGTTTTCATCAACACTTACGAGTGCTGTTTGTATTTATATTCCTAAAATTTGATTAGAAAATTAAGTTTGGTCTGATTGCTGAGCTATTATATCTTATACTCATTAAACAAATGATAGTTTTGGGGAATGTAGGTGATTGAATTTGGCATTAGGAAAATGAGAGAATTCATAATGGTTATAAATTATAAGATAGAAATATAATGTTAGATGCTATTCTTGGCTTTGCAGTAGTTTGTGATTTTGCAATAGTGAAGCACATTTTAATTTATAAGAATAATTTAGGTGTTAACAAATATGGAACTATCAAATCACAAATTGCTACTTTAAACATAAAAAAAGGGAAAATATTTTTCCAATTAAAACGAATTTAAGTGAGAGCTTGAAAATACATTTGGGGATTTTGATCTTAATAATCATTGGGATTTAGTTTCCCTTGGATAAGGTGATAGGATTTAAAAGATTAAAAGTAATTAAATTTTTAAGATATGTGTTAATTTGATTTCCTTAGTCGATCTAAACATGTTGGGGGAATTATGTTGATTAATTTTATTGAGTCTAGAATTAGATTGTATACAATTAAAAGACTTTGTTAAGTAAAAATGCTCTCATAGTTATTAACAATTGTAAGAGATTGAAAATTTGAATGTTACCTAGGCTTATAATAACTATAAGTTGGAAACCTTGCAAAATGTGGTGAGTAAGTCAATACTATATCTTATAATGAATTTCATGATAGCATTACGGAAGGAAATTCATAAATCAATTCTATATCTTATGATGAATTTCAGAGTTCTTCTTCTGAAAGTGATGTATTAAATATAAAACTAAAAGGATCTTGATTGAAAGTAAAGACATCAAGGAAAGATGTATATGTTACTTCTAATTATTTATTGATTAAGAACTCTAGCGAAAAAATTATTTTGCAAGAGAATGCGTAATACATTGAAGCATTGTATAGATTATTTCAGAAGTGAAGTGGATTTAGCTTTAAAAGTACATGTAGTAGGTTTTGGGTAATTGAGAAATGATTAATAATTTAATTTGAAACTTAGAGTTATAAGAGAAGTATTATTTTGCAAACAGTTTTGGAAATTAAGTGGATGCCAATTTATGGTGTTTTTTTATACTTAATATTTTGATAATGATGTTGAAGATGAAGATCACAGATTCTATGCCTCAGGCTACCTTAAGCTGCCTTCTGCTCTCACGCTTGTCTACTGCTCACATGTGCCCCTCATGAACACCACTCGCATGCACTATTTTCCACTGTTTATAGTGCACTATTCTAACATGCGCTGAGAGCTACCCATTTCTCAGGTCATGCACAACCCATCCATGCTCCTTCCATTTCTCACTCACATGTGTTAAAGCTTTGATCTACCAAAAATCTTTCGCATTGTGAAGCCATGATTCTCCTAATTGCAGCACATCTCTGCCTCTTGCGACATTTGCTGATCACCCTTTGATTCATTGTTCCTTTCCTTTGTAATCCATGAAAGTGGGAGCTGTTGCTGATCGCTTGTACATATGGCGGTGGCTTGGAATTACTTGGCTTCTTAATGAACCGGATCATCAAATCATTATCTGTACAAAATTTTCCCCACATGCACACTGATCCAACCACTGCATCTTTGTGCAAACCACCAACTAAACCACACTCTTTTTCCCCAGCCTCTATAAAAACTAGTCCTTCATTCCATAGCACACTAATTAAATTTTTCAAAGGCTCACAAGGAGACTTTCTGCTTGAGCAACAGGTAGATGATCCATGCCATAATTCTATTCAAGCTAACTGGGAAAATTATGTGAAGACATCTGCATTCCTCTGCTCTTTTAGCCAGCCATAACATTCAATTTCATTTGTTGATCTTTGATTCAAAGCAAATGTGTGATCATGCTATTAAAATTGCACAAAGTTTTGAAGAAAATTCAATGAATTGATTTTAAAAGATAAAAGACAAAGTGACCATCACTTTTTTTTTGTTTCTTTGAATTTGATCCAGAAAGTTTTGTTGATGGATGGGAGAAATGTGAAAGGAAAAAGTTCTATTATTTAGAAATATAGTCGCGCTCCTCTTTTGTTCCAATGATAAAAATTTATTACATATAACATAAAATATACAAGAACTTCAATTTTCTTTTTTTTTTAGAAACTTGGGCATTAATTTTATATTCTTAAAGTGAGTGTGTTTTTTATATACCCATATTTGCATATTTGTAATTATCAAATTATGTGTCACCCAGAAAAGTTTTTAAATAATTTTCCATTTTTGACAATTTTGGTATACTATTTGAGTGTTAATATTATTTTCTAATGAATAACCTGATTTCCAATTTAGTTGGGCAGGCATGCCTTATAAAGGCCCCACGTCTCCTTTTCTTTCCAAGACTAAGGAACTGAAAAAAGCACATGCAAAAGTAGGAATAGTCCCAGCCTTGCAAAGATTTGAATCCTAGACGGGTTGTTCTCAATTTGCTTCTTTTTTTCCCTTTCTCAGTACCTCCTCTCTCTTATTTCTCTCTCAATGCAGCAACCTTCCATCTTTCTCTCCTCCTTGTCCAACAACACGACCTCTTTTTCTCTTCTTAAGTAAGCAATTGGAAGGGTAGGGCTCATTGATTTCAAACTCTAGCTTGAGATTTAATACTGACATTAATCCAAGCTATATCCTGTGCATCTGATGACAAATCTAGATTAGAATTTCAATCATTCCCCTTTTAATTTTATAAAAGCATTCTGAAATTGTTCCTATGTGAGCCACAAAATCAACCAAGGATTGTATTATATTTAGAGAACATGTAAAAATAGTATTCCCCCAGTTTCAAAAAATTTAGCATGACAACCTCTTTTTTCAAAATTTTCTTGTAAATCTTCATAGTAAAATCATTTAGATGCGGTTTGGCATGAGTTAAAATCAATGTAAAGTAAAGTATTTTTGGAGAAATTGAGATTACCAGCATTTTGCATGAAGCAAAACGAGTGAAAATTTTTTACATTGTATTTTGATTTTGTGTTACTATATGTAGGAGGAGAGAGAATATGTTACGCTCAAATTAGGCGAATTTGGAGAATATACGGAGTAACCTTGCAGCTGAGCGAATGAGAATGAAAGATTTTGTTTGATCAAACGAACGATTCGTTTGTTTGTTTTGTTCTAAAAAAAAACAAATTTTTAGGGCAATTTTACTCCCTCGATTTACCCAAAATATCACACTCACATATTACTTCAATTCAAATAGAAAAATTTTAATTTTATTGTAAAATTACCAAATAATAGTAAAATAATATGGTTAAATTATAATCAGATTCGACTATAATTAAATATTTTACACTCAAATTTATCATATTTTCTCATGCTAAACAGCCTTTTAATGAATTTTAAAATATTTTGGGGATGAAAAAAAAATGGTGAATTATTCCATCGTTTCTTCTCCAACAGAGAAAGCAAAGGAAAAATTGAGTTTCCATAAACTATTCTAAGTTTTGGGATGAGGAACTGTTATTTAAAATGTGAGGAAATGTTACGAGGTCTTTGAATTATTGGGAAAGCAAAAAGGGTCTTTCACCTTACCCTTCACCCCTTTTATTTCAAAACCAGCCATGCAATAGTAATTTTTAAGATTTATTATAGGCATCCTTAAATCTATGTTTTGGTTGGTTTATGAAGTCAAGTCTAAGTTTTCTTTTGCCCATGCAAAAGAGCAACAAAACCATGAGAATTTAGGATGCTGTTTAAGAGATTAGAACTAGAAGTGATTAAATATTTTTATTTAATAATAAAATCCTTTTTTATAAGCTTCCAGTTTTAGTCATTCAATGCAAAAATCTGAGCACAATTTCTTATGCCCTTATAGTTTTTCATTAATGATTGCATAGTAGAATTTTCATGAAAAATCATGCTTTCTATTTTTATTAGAAATAAACAAAAATAAAATGGAATTTATGGTTATCGAAAGTACATGCTTCGGATTGTTGTAGCTCTAAACTATAACATAAAGAAAAATCCAATTTGAATGATATTTTTTATGGAGTAACATTTTTGTTGAGGGGTGTAAGATCTAAAGAAAATAAACCTTTTGAGTAAAATTCTATTAGCAATAATTTCTTTAGTGAGGGAGTGCATTGTTTAAAGAGTTTTTTCTTGAGTAAGCAAAACAGATTCCTTTAGTACTTTAAGAATGTGTGAAGTTCTTTTAAAAATTTAACCAGTTCAAATTTTTTAGATAAAGAGAAAATTTTATGAAAAATGATGATTTTTATCGATGCACATTACTGTTTCTTAATTAAAGTTTAAAAAACAAATCTCATTATAGGAATAACAGATGAAAGCATAATATATATTAAGCAGGCATTACCTTCTTATTCACTTGCATTAGTTTTACTAACAAATTTATGCATTTTTGACGATATTTTCTTGTCTCTGTATTACTGCCCCATTCTAGTTTGAGGTCATTTTAAACTCAAACTCGAGTCATTAAACAAGCTTGAGCTTAGGTTGATTTCTTGTTATCTTTTTTTATATAAACTTGTATAATCATATCCTTTTTTCCTTGACCCTTGCAATCCAATGAGCATGTATGTCTAATAAAACCTGAACTTTTGTGTTGCATTTCACTAATTATACATTGAAGGGTATTGAATTAATAAGCCTATTAATAAATATGGTAATTATAAATGATCACAATATAATTCGCACCATCATTACTGTTGTATTGTACAAAAAATAATGCCTTACATCATTTTAATTTTTTTCCTGTACTTTTGGAGAATTTGAACATTAATGTTTGGATTATGAACGTGCGCAAGTGCAGGATCTAATGTAAAGATCGCGGCTGTCCCTTCGAATGTTGTGATACTAACACCCAGCAACTTTGATCAGATAGCCCTTGATCCAACCAAAGATGTTCTTGTAGAGTTCTATGCGCCCTGGTCAGTAATATATCTTATAGCCGTGTAGCATGCATTACTGACATTAAATGCACAATAAATAGTATTTATATATATATATATATATATATACATATATATATATATAAATAGAAAAAATATTTGTATATTTATAGAAAAAGAAATAAACACTTGGGCACTGCATAATATCTTTTTAATGCAGGTGCGGTCACTGCAAAATGCTTGCTCCTGTAAGCACCTGCTTCCTTTTTTATCTAATTTGCACATTATCTATACTAGTTGAATCCAATCATTGCCTTTATTTACTGTGCTATAATAACAAAATAATAATAATACTAATTAGGTTTATGAGAATGTGGCCAATGTTTACAAACTGGACGAAGATGTCATCATTGCCAACGTAGATGCCGACAAATACAAAGATTTGGCTGAGAAGTAAAGCTTCTTTCCACCTGCAGAAGAAGCTCATTTTCCGCCCCAATTCAGGTTCCTGATTTTTAAGCAAGTTTTGTGGCATTCTCTGCAGGCACGGCATTTCGGGGTTCCCTACATTGAAGTTCTTCCCGAAGGCGAACAAGGCCGGCGAGGATTATGACGGAGGCCGGGACTTGGAAGCCTTTGTTAATTTCGTCAACGAGAGATGTGGCACTAGCCGGGACACTTCGGGGCAGCTCACTTCTCAGGTCCTTCGCCCCCGCCTATTACTATACTCGCTTTTTTTTATAAATGTATGTGGTCGGTGTGAATTGTTCTCCATGACAATGGGATAACAAAGTCAAAATCTTAATTACTGGGCTACAACACAATTCACCGTGTATATTATTTTAGAGAGCGAAGTCTCTTATGGAAGTTGCTTCTTCCCTCTGCTTCAGGCCGGCATTGTTGCAAATCTGGACCCTCTTGCGAAGGAATTTGTCGGAGCTTCCAACAACATCGAGAGGAAGGCGGCGCTTTCAAAGATAGAAGAGGAAGTTGCTAAATTGGAGGGTTCTCCTGCAAGGTAATATTATTATTGTTATTATTCGAACTCAGATGTAAAATATGTATTTTTTGCGGGCTCCACACTTAAGTGAATTTAATTTATTTTTATGAGAATTTTTTTTTAAAATTATTTGGAAGCATTTTTTCAACAATTTTTGAGAGCTTATGATACTTTATTATTACTACAGAGTATTGATACACTTACATATTAGTATATATTAAAATATATAGAAGATGTGTTAATCTAATATATAAGTAAATTATTGATTGAATATATTTTTTTTATTTGGTAAAAATAAATTTTTTTTTTTTTATTGATCTTAAATATTATATTATTTTGTAAACATACTAATTTTTTTAATTAAAAATGTATATATTATCAGGTACGGAAAGGTGTACCTAAAGGCGGCGAAGAGCTGGCTGGATAAAGGTTCGGAATACGCTCCAAAGGAAATTGACCGCCTCCAGCGAATGTTGGAGAAGGTTAGGAATTTATTGTCGCCATTATTATTTTTGTATAATAGTAATAATAGATTAATTAATAGTTAGTTAATTATTTGTTATATGTTGAACAGGCGATCAGTCCTGCGAAGGCGGACGAATTCATAATAAAGAAAAATATCCTATCGACTTTTGTTGCCTCAACAGCCGATCAGTAATTTCAAGTTTTGGCTGACCCCTATTTAATTAAGCGTCGTGCTTAAACGTTATTATAATAACATTAAAATAGCTTATTGTAGACTTTTCTTTTTCTTTTTTTTTTCTCTAAAACGTTTAAATTTTGTTTTTCTGAATTTCACATTTATTTTTTTATATAATATAATACATTGAACAGCTAACTGCTTAGCTGCTCCCTCGTACTAGAACTCTTCCATGGTTTCCCCCTAGCAGAATATTGAGACATGCTACTTGCTATTAAGTTGGAAGAACGAGTCTTCTTAAACAAAGATTTATTTCATCATTTTTTATTAATTTAGATAGTAAACCTTGTATTGCATTTGCAATTAAGTCAGTAGGGGTTGGCTTTGTAATCTAGTAGTAATTATGCCATCTGATTTAAGAGATTATTTATGCTATTATAATTATTTTTTTACTATATTTGTATTTTTTGAGAAACTTAATTAAAAAATTTCTAATTTAAAAAGGGTACAAAATTGACAGAAAAAACTGCTATTTCTGGAATTGACAAAAAGCACATGTACCAATCCCAACGATGGGTATAGCTAAATCAGTTCACTTTTCAGTTAATCTCAATCAAGAAAAATAATATGCTTATATAAAATTATATATATAAAAAAAAATTTAGAATTAATAAAAAATATATTTTTTTTAAATTTTGCATCCCATAAAAAAATGTTTAATTAATAATCTATTAATATATTAAATTTATACATCATCTATATATTTTTATATATATTAATGCGTAAAAGTAGCAGTATTTAATAAAGTAAACTTGAAATAGATAATTAGAATTTCTACTAAATAATCAAATATGCTGAGAAAATAGATATGCGTTTCCCAAAATACAATAAAGAAATAGCATGCTCCAACATACAGCTGCAGTCAATGTACCACTTACAGCATGATGGAATACTAAACTTGAGCAATGAGAATCACTTCCAAAACAAGTGAGGATGCTTTATCCTTTAAGGAATGCATCATATATATAGGCATTTTATAAATTGGTGTATTTTATAAATAAATCATGAAAGTAAAATACAACCAAAAATAAGAAAACAAGTAAAAACAAAAAATGGTCATCAAAATTCCATAGGATCCGAAATCCTAACAAAAGATAGAAAACAAAAGATTTCACTTGAGACTATTCAACCCCTTAGAGATTAAGTCTTTTCCTTAAGTTTCAGCTTGCTTTTTGACTGGGCATGTGGACCATTTTTCTACTTTTTCTTTTTTTCCTTTTATTTTTAACAAAGAAGTTGAAGAGTAGCTACGAATCCAAAATGATGTCCTTTAATTCATCATTTGAAGAACCCCTGAGGATGCAGTGACATTTCCCATGCCCGTCCTACTGAAAACAAATGGAATTTCATCAGTATATCGTTGGAATGTTTCTGAAGTAATGTCCAAAATATCTTTGTCATCCTTATCAAAAATCCCCTGAACCCTTCAAAAGTTCGAATGCCGCTAACAGACTGCATCGAAGCCTTTGTTAGGTGAACTCCAAGCACGATGCAACCAAAACCTCCTCATCAAAAATCCCTTCATTAAGGAATGCCATCATATATATATATATCAAAAGCCTAACAATTTTTATTTAAACTTTACGTATGTTTAGACTGATATAAGAATTATGATTGCTTTAGTAGTAAAAAATTAGCACTTGAATTTAATCCTACTGAATTTTAAATTATAATTTAAATATCCACTACTAAATTTGTAAATGTAAAAAAGAAATATAATCCGGAAAAAAAGCGGATAATTATTTAAGAAGAATTATAATTGCTTACTTTATGATGGTTGAGCGGCTGAAACTGGACTACCTCAATGACGCTGTCTCCTAACAAAATTTAACTTGGCTGGAAGGATTAGGACTTAATCTAGGGTGGTTTTATCTAAAATAAAAAAATACTTTAGGGATGATGTCAATCATGCTTAATGCAGATTATAATCTAAATAATTATAAAGTTAGAGGCCGGTGCTTTTTAAAGTGTGACGCCTGCTTGGGACAATTGATCCGGCTTGGGCTCGTTGAACCATCTCCCTTAGATTACAATGGCCTGAACGGGCAATTGAGAGGGGCAAATTGCTGCAGGGGAACAGAAGTTTCGACCTGGACAATATGAGGTCGCTCTTTTTATGATCTTGCAATCTACTGTAACTAGCACCCCATAACAAGGATTATGCAAGCTGAAACTTCAAAAGCAGTGCTATTCCTTAACCAAGGTAGGTTTATGCTCTCAAAATTCAGGCCTAGACGTATATATTGAGCTGGAAGCTGGGTCCTATGGTATCTTTTTTCCGTTGGAGGCTTCTCAGGAACTCGCTCCCAACAAAATAGCTGCTCTATCGAAGGAGTTTTGCCGAGAATCAGCTTTGCGTTTGAGAATATGGCAAAGTTGAAGACCTTAAACACTTGGGTTTTTGGCTGCACCCTCACCATCACTATTGCCGACTGTCTTGCTCAATGGGGCCTTTTCCTTGCAAGCACATCATCAAGCGGAACAACTTGTGTGCCCATCACTTATATGCTTTATCAATCTTGGAGATGCTGCCTCATCAAGATGCACAATAGAAGCTGCCAAACTCCCTCAACTGCTGGGAACTCTCTTTTCTTCAACTACAAAAATGAGCCATTCCCTCCAGGTTGAACCCCTTCTCCCCATTGGAGTCCCCCCTTCCTCCTGCCGAGATTCATAAAAGCTATTTTTTATTCCACTTTTTTGCACAATGGCACCGTTTCAGAAGCGTGGCGATCTAAAAAAACAAAGGCAAACTTCACGCTGCTCATATTTCACGTACTGCTAAGATTGGCCCAAATCAGCTTATCAGTGATCTCCTCAGCAGTGGATGTTTGACATGGATAGCATTATCATTAATCCTTGTCCTTTTGGTTTCTTTTATCTTGTTATCACAGCTTTCCAACTGCAGAGATTTCACCTTTTTATTAAGGTGGGGGGCACTGTTCTCATTAATCATTTTGATATCTTTCAAGAGGGTACGAGCATCAGTTTAAACTTAGGACAACTCTCAGTGTTTTGTATTTTTGATATTAAGGTAGGCTAATTTCCATCCTTTAAGAATAAGAGTACAAAGAATAAAGATTAGTTTCATCAAAAACTAAAAACCACCAGTACAAATCTTGAGTTTAGATTGCTACATTTTGTTCCTCTATATGATTAAGCCTTCCCAAAATTGAGCGTGCTAACTAACTTTTGCAAGAAGTTTCTACCATTTACCAGGAGGTGAAAGATTCATCACTAAATAGAGTTATGAAGCAAGAGTTACCATTCATAGAGAGGAGTTTGTTTATACATCAATTCCAGCAAGTGTGAGATGTCAACGATCTAAAATTAATCTTCAAAAGTACAAGCTTTGTGGCTTCATAATTTATTTGATGAGGGTTATGGTGATAGAATCGTATATATGATTTTGATAATTTTGATAAGGCTCTTAGTGAGTCAAATGATGTCTGATTGACACAACTTTAGGAGGATATTCTAGTGAATGCTAGAAATTTGTAGGATGTTCTGGTGAAAGCTAGAAATCTGTAGAATGTTCTTTTGTTTGATTTGGTGGCTATTCGAGAAAGTTATGGACTGCGAGAAGACGTCGGATTATGCGTAGTCTCATAGGAGGAATGTTTGAAGGTTGAATTGGGAGCGGATTAAGTGAAACAAAGTTGATATGAAGCTAACAAAAAATAGTATGATTTCAAACAGAAAATAAAAAAATGAAAGAAAACAAACTACAATATTATCCACACACAGGGTCCTTGAAGGCTATATACACCTTCAAAGTCTTCGGTTATGCACACCGAAGAGGTTTCCCTTGATTATCTACACCAAGCAAGCTCTCAAAATAAAATTCTGTATTGTCCTTCAACTCTCCAGAAATTAGAGTTTACATGAGATATATATAGCCATACCCTGATTCTAATCCAACGATTCTAATAATAACAATAAACGTCCCATTACATTTTTCCGAGTGACCTTTAACATTCCCAACACCCAAAATAAAGCATCATAAAAACAAAAATATTTAAGAAAAAACATAAAATAAAAAATAAGCAATTAAAATATATAAACATGACAGATCCATAAGCGTATCCCATCATGACCCGATAGCCTCCTTCAAGCTCCTTGAATGTGCCCTTATAACCACACGCTCTCGTGTAGGCCATTGCATTACTTCTGATTCATAATAGGCGAAGGAGAGCTACAAATATGTTAAAGCAGGAACAATCCTGATGAGGCCCGAACAACACAACATCATAGAAATTAAAACTCAATGGGCGTTTGTCATCATTTCTTGTTGCTGGACTCCCATTTGCACCCCCACATGTGTTGTTTTTTTTTTTAATGGGGGCGACAAGAAAAATGAAATCTTGATAATTTAAAGGTTAAACCTAAGCCTAGCATCAAAGTCCAACAATCGTATAAGATGCTCCAATGCAAAAAGAAGGAACACTGTCCTAAATTAGTGAGCTTAACTTAAGGATGCACCAATTAAAGTTATTTTACCTCAAAATCTTCGATGTAGTCCTCAACTTCACTTTCTGGGCTCTGATTGCCTACATCATCTTTCATGAATAAGCATGGCTTCTCCTCTCCTTGTGTTCGAATCTGCACTGATCTTAACAGAGCAGTCTTCCTCAGATCAGCAGTATGGCAAACATCATTTGGTGATGATGGAAACCGGCTGTCATTATCTGAACCCCTCTGCCGAGGGTGAGAGCATACAACAGACGCAAGACTACAGAATGGAAGAAGAGGGCAGTTTGCAGGCATTGGACCAGCTTGAGGTCTTTGGTGCCGACGAGGGGAAACTGGGCTTGTGTGGCTGGTTGCAACTTCAGATTGCAAAGTCGAATTAATAGGGTTATCACAAAAGTGTGACTCATCCGAGTCCTCCGACATGGGAGAGTACTGTGAGGCAATCTCATCTCTGTAATTGTTACAAAAACTGGGTATAAGTACCTGCAAAGCATGTCGTTTGATAACATCTAACAGGCAATTGCAATCCCAGAAAATGACGAACAGCAACTGCTTAGATTGCAACAAAAGTTTCTAATGGAATAATTAATATTAAAATCCATGAAAAAATTGGAGAATAAAACAACTCAAGATGGGATGGCATAAATAGGTACACCATGAATGTAAACCAAACAAACAAACCTATAAATTCTTAATCAAGTTTTATCTGTCAAAGTGAATGATATGAAACAAACGTTTTAAACAAGATACTAAAATCTTTGTAAAATGAGACGAGACAAAAGTTTACAAACTGATCAGGGTCAGGATTGCTGCGCTAAATTAATTGGGTATACAAAACATTCAAAGTATACAGTCAAGGTTTTAAGTAGGGATAATAATATCCAAATCTTGGGTTTTACAAATGTAACACATTATTTTAAAATTTACCGAACTAGATCTAATCTTAACACTTGTATAAATCTCATTCACTTACAATCATTGGAAGAGAAAATGTAGGATGGTAGTTTACGTATAATGATGGAGATTGTATGGAAAATGTGATGGAATGAATATAAATGATATTTGAAGGTGGGAGCATGTTTGGAAGTAATCATTGCAAAGCTGCAATTTATTCTCTTATGAAGAGATGGAATAAAATTCAAGGTCTTTCAAGGAAATAGAGATGTTGAATGTGGCGTTTTATGAGAATTTAAGAGCACAAGGCGTACACTAACTAGGCGTACCCAATAGAATACAGTTTGCAAGATTAAAGAGCTGGGTTTAAGCAAAAGTTAAATATGGTGGAGCAGGTGATATATAGAACACTCGCAAGTTTCCAGGATATGAAAGTGAAGAGCATGAAAGATATAGAAGAGAACAAGCTAAACAAAAAAAAACACACCACAAAAAGGTCTGGTCAATCCACCCCCCAAAACCCGCTTCAAATTGAAGAAAAACTCTCACGTAATTTCAGTATAAGATTACAAAGAATATATACAGGAATATAAAAGCATGAAAGACCAAAATGACTCCTCACCTCTTCCAATGCATACCTTTGGTCCACATCCTTTCCAGACATTGTAACTCAAAATTTCAACTCCCAATTTTATGTGCAGGCTAATATCACGTCCCTAGATTCACCCCACAAGTTTTGAACAGCCCAAAAGCATATATGAATCTCTCTCATTTAGTTTAAAACCATTAGCCTCATCCAAAGTTTCACCATAATTTTAACACATTAAAGTCTCATCCAATCCCTTCAAATCCCCATGAAACCATAACTACTGAATACTAGATTCCTCCTAAATGATCAAAATCCCCCACCACCACAACATCAATCCTTGATCCAACACGACCAAACTACTCCTATTAATCATGCTAAGATTGCATCTTATAAATATTATTAAAACTCAAGCAATCATAAATCCACATTTATGGAGCTAATATACATGATAAAATACCCTAACTAAGTTTACTTAAAGCTAAACATCCAGTTTGAACAGCTATTAAGGTTTGCTAGGAGCATAGGTATGTCCTGCATCAGAGCTTTATAAGCTATTCTTTTAAATATCGAAGTAAATTCCCAACAAAGATATGCTACTTGGATGACAGCACACAACTTGTGTAAAGTACTACTTGAATGGCCGCCAGTAATAAAGTTGATATTTACCATGAGAGCCCTCCGCAAGGAAAAACCTTCACGGCACCAAAGAGCATAAAAAAGTTGATGGAAGCGGTTTAAGCCGCTCAAAATTCACTATGTAGAAAAGATAAGCATGCCTTTTAACACAAAAAACTATGCCATATTTCTGTATTGGGGTTCAGAGAGCAGCAATAAAATTTTTAAAACTATTCTGATAAATGATGAAAATATAGAACCTAATCCAAGATGAACTGGTCTATCCATTAGATGATTCAAAAGTAGGTCATCAATTCATCAAGCAATTGAATGCTGACTAAAACAACAATTAATCTTTTGTGCTAGCCAAGTGAGCCTTAACCTTATTATGATAAATTTGCTAAACTAGTCCCTCAACTATTTTAAGTTGACTAGACAATTTAGTCCTTGAATTTGATAGCCCATCAAATTAAATAGTTAGAAGACATTTAAATTTTTGGAATTAAGATTATCCAGATGTCATAAGACCACATCATGTGTTAATTCTTCACTATATATTGGAAATGCTAATGAGGGGAATTTTATCATCATTGTTTGATGCTGCTTCCAAATGTACTATCCTCTTAGCAACCTTTTGACACCTATGTAAGCTCTTACATTAATGAATTAAGTCTCACCTTTGCAACAAAGGAAAAACTAAAATAAAGGCATCATTCTTTTTATCTAGTACTCAAGGCGCAAAATTATGCAGCAAACAAAAAAAAAGATCAATTAAATACCTGTTGTAACCAATGCATTCAAACCTTGCTGGAGATTCCATGAGGTTCTGGGTCAAGGAGTCACCAACCGTTAGTCCATTTAGACTTGAAGCCATTATCTGAAACCACCGTAAATACCAAAATCTTCAATAAGTCAGACAAAACCAAAGTAAATGAAGGCAGGGATCTTGTTCAATTAAGTGCCAGTTGGTTTGCCATATCTCAATGTTATTGAGATGTAGATGTTTTTAAAATGTCATACAATTTAGACGTCAATGTTCCTTAGGTTCATTATTTTTTGTATTTGGTGAGAATTTTATATTATAATATAACCAAAGATTCTCAGTCTTAATTTTTGAAATATAGTGAAGTTACCAAATGGCACATTAAAACAGAAAGTGGAACCCATTACTTGTGCATGATAACTTTGCCAAGATGTTCCCTCCACGCCACAATCTTGTCATTGCCCAGAAACCTAACAATCTGCCACTGGCGTTTTATATCTCATTTCCCCCCCCCCCCATTGACATCTTAAATATGCCCGATTTCAAGAAACATTAAACACATATAGATGTCATCAAGATAAATTTCAGTGCAACTAAGACTAAGTAGAGTTTTTTAATTTTTAGATAACACTGAATACTTTTAGAAGTTACTTGGTTTGGGGTAAAATGGATATAAAGTAATTGCTTGACATGTAATTTAGTGACCTGGTACAGCGGTGTCCAAAGAAGTAACAAAAATGTCACTGGGAAAAATCTTTTGTTAAAATAACTGATCGAGAATTTGTTATTACTGTTTGATTATACTTTTAGTAGTTTTTATGCAATTTGCAATTGTACTCATTATTTTTTAGGTCAGGTTACTTAATATTTTTTTAATAATGAATTAATAGTTCCTCCAAGTTAACACAATTAATTAATTTTCTTATTAAAAATGTTAATTAATATCAATTACAATAAATTTATTAATTAATTACTTATGTCAATTCATTATATATATAACATCAATAACATTAACAATGTAAATTTCAATTAAGTAATTAATTATATTGTTTATCATTAATCATGCAAACTATGCTAATTATAACATTTATGTTTATTAAAATTATTTTATGATTAATTAGATTAATCGATTATGCTTATTTTATGCTATTTATTATATTACTAGTAAAATATGTTATATATGATTAATTAATTATATTAATTAATTGCAATAAAATTAATATATTAATAAATTAAATTAGCTAGGCATGGGCAATTTCATAAATAGCAACATTGAATGACAGTAAGCAAGAAGTTGGGCACCGGTAGCTACATAAAAAGCAACCTTTTTAAGGTTGCTTTATGAGAGCAGTAAAAAAGCACATCCCCAAATAATAAAATAATTCTTCTTTTTAAATATTGCAGCAATTTAAAAATGCCAAACAGAGTCTTAGTTTCGCTCTTATTTGACTTAAGTAAATAATTTCAAACATTTTTTGGAGTAAGAGTTTCACATCTAATGGACGATTTACACACTAAAATCAAATGATATTGATTTCTTTCACATTTTCTCCTCTACATATTCCCCAACTATTTTTACTTCTCAATATCACTAATCTCCCTTATTAAATAAACTAGTTCTTATTAAATAAATTATAACTAATGATTAAGTAATTTAGTGTTTCTTAATTATAAGTAATAACCAAATTAATTATTGACATTATCAAATTAGTTAAAACATAATATTTAATCAAATTAATGAATTAAGATATATATTACTTGATTAATTAATGATGTCATCATGCTATAAAATAAAGCATAAACTTTGTGACTAAATGTTAATCTAGACATCTCAGTTTTTTTTTAAATATCACATCCTGTAGATTACTTTTGTAAAAATAGTTGTAAATCAAATAAGATTTTTGTAAGATTTTATAAAATATGATTTTTGTAAGATTTTATAAAATATGGTTTTTGTAAGATTTTATAGGAAATCAAACAACAACAAGAAAATCATAGTATTATAATTTGCAATTATATTCTAACAGCATTTAAAATATGGCAAACCAAGGAGCCCATTTAACTATTAATATGTTTGAGTAACATATCATATCATCAAAATTTTAGTGAATAAAAAAACTAGAACTTCTTATAAGAGGATAAAAAACAGATAAAAACCAATAAATATTAGTTTCAAAAGAAATCAAGATCACAAATAATGTAAATGGCAACCACAACCAAAGAAATTGATCAAGATATAACTAGCATTGGTGCTGTTAACTATAAATATGAAGGATTTCATACATACCGCTCATTTTTCTTATTTATATATCTTATTTATATAACTAGCACTAATTTTTGAAACTCTGCCATTGTTGGGTCTTGAGTTCTAGAGCCAGTGCAAAACTTTGTCAAATTCTATTATAGCAAGTATCCTTAAATAATTGTGCTAGAGTTAGGGTGTTCCCTATAAGCGACACTGCATTGACTGAATGTAGTGAAAAGGAAGCAAAGGCAGTTAAATCAACGCCTGGGTGTAATATCAAATAAGCAAGGGTTCTAGTATTATGGACGAATGCGAGTAAAAAGTTAAGCAAGTCTATGATTCTAAATTAAGATTGGGTAGTTGAAACATTGGTACTCTCATTGGCAAACTTTTTAAGTTCGTTGATATTATGATAAATAGAATGATTAATATATTATGTTTTCAAAAGAAAAAGCAAAAAAGATTTAAACTCCAGTACTCGAGTAAAACTCATCTTAAAAATTATGGTATCATTCTAGATAAAAATTTAAAAGATTATCGTGGAAGTTAAGAAGTTGAGAGATAGGATTATATCTTTAAGACATATAACTAACAAAATAACTTTTAATATTGCAAGTGTTTATGCCCTTCAAATAGCATTGGATATAAAATAAAATTTTTGACATAATTTGGATGAGTTAGTTCAAGAAATATACTAAGAGAAGATTTTTTTTTATAACAAGAGATTTAAATGGACATGTTGAAAGAGTAATTAAATGACCACTTACAAAAATGGGACCTCTAAAACTCAACATTATTATTTCTCTTAAAGAAAAGTGATCATTTATAATGTAAGGATTATAAATTGTTTTAAATAATTGTTTCATAGCCCAACATTATTTATTAGTTTTATTTGAAAATAAGAGGCAATAAAAGTAACTTTAAATTTAAAATGTCATAAAACTAAATTGTGAAATTTTAAGAAGAGTAATATAAATATTTTTAAGAGTAAATTTTTAACACTTATACTGTGAACTTTTGAAGGTAAACCCAACATTATATATAAATTGGTTGCTAGTTGTATTCGTAATGCAACAAAGAGTTTATTTAGTGAATAAAAAAGGGGAGTTCCCAATAATAAAGATGTATAGTAGTGGAAACATGTTGTTCAGGATAAGATTACGAATAAAAAAGTATGCAATAAAGAATAATTTAATTGTAAGACTGAGAAAAATAGGAAGAAATAAACTAGCTTGTCATGAATCCAAAGTAACAACTCGCGATGCTAAGAGTGCAACATTAAAGGATTTATATAATAAATTAAATATTATCAAGGGAGAGAAACACATTTATAAGTTAGACATATAAAGATATAAGAGAACTAAAGATTTGACTCATTAAATATATCAAAGATTAACAAATTATTCTTAAAGAGATGAAGATATTCAAGGTAAATGAATGAATTATTTTATTAACTTTTTTAATCAAAAATATGCTAATAAATTATAAGTTTAATGGTTAAGAAAATAGTCTTAATTACAATTTAATTCATTGTTAAATAAAGCTGATATATGGAATGCTTTAAAGAGAATGAAGAGTGGATATGCAATAGGATCGAATAACATCCCTATCAATGTATAAAAATATTTGAGGAAGGAATTTTTTGGCATACTAAATTATTTAATGTTATTTTATAAACTAGAAAAATGCCAAATGAGTGAAGAAAGAACATGTTTATATATATTTACAAGAATAAAGGCGATACTGAAGATTGTGCAAATTATAAAAGAATCAAGTTAATGTGCTATACTTTGAAACTTTGAGAGAGAATAATTCAATACAAATTATAAAAGGATAATTGCATTTCTCAAAATCAAATTTGTTTTATTCTAAGTAGATTGTATATAGAAGCCATACATATATAAAGGGGATTGATGAAGGAATTTAGAAAAATAAAGATTTTCATTTAATTTTATTGATTTTAAAAAGTCTTAAGATAGAGTACAAATAAAAATTCTTTGGAGAGCTTTGGATAGAAGGGATTTGAAATGCATTTATTAATGTTATTAGAGATATTTATAATGGGGCTATAACATGTGTTCGATCGCAAGATGGTTTGTCTAAATCTTTTTATTTGAAATGGATTACATCAAGGCTCAACTCTCAACCCATATCTTTTTGCTTTAATTATGAAGATTCTTAATGAGCATATTCTAGAAGAGATTCCATAGTGCATGTTATTTGCATATGATATTTCATTAATTGATAAGATTAGGGGTAGAGTTAAAGCAAAACTAGAATTATGAAAGATTACCTTAAAATCTAGAGACTTTTGTCTTAGTAAAGCTAAAACAAAATATATGAAATGTAAGTTAAATGGTATTAGAAGCCCTAATCTAGAGGTCACAGCTATCGAGGACCATTCGATCAAGAAGAGCGAGAGGTTCAAGTATCTTGATTCAATTTTTCAAAATAATGGTGAAATATAGAGCGATGTCATTAATAAGATCCAAGCTGGTTTGTATGAAATGGAGGAGTGCTTTTGAAGTGTTGTGCTATCCAAAAATCTCACTTATAATTATAAGAAAATATTAAAGAGCAGCTATACGTCCATCTATGTTATTGGGGCAGCATGGTGGCCAACAATAAAAAACTTGCCGACAAAATAAGTGTTACATAAATGCTTAGGTGGATGAGTGAGTATACTCATAAGGGTAGAATAAGAAATGAGTTTATCTGTAGCAAGGTTGGAGTGGCTCCAATAAAGAATAAGGTTAGAGAATGTCACCATAGATGGTTCGGGCATATTAAGCGTATGTTGTGCAATGCCCCTATTAGAAAAAATGAGTTTATGAATTTCTCCTATATTAAAAGAGGAAGACCCAAAAAGACATGATGGAACTATTATGAAGGATCTTCTCTATATGAAACTTATGAGGGGCTTCGATTTGACAATGAAAACAAAGGATTCATATAGCTGATCACACCTGGTAAGATTAAGGCTTGTTGTTGTTGTTGTTGTAGCACTAATTTTAAAGTTTTATAAAATACCAATTAAAACTTCATTATTGCACAAAAAAAATAGAAATTCACTTAGACTCTTCTAATAATTATTACAATTGTTAAATAATTATTAGTTTTTATTAGTTTTTATTAGTTTTTAAGTGATAAATATGAATATATTCAACTTTTAGTGCAATGCAAAAAGATGCATAAATAAAAACTAATTATAGGGGAAAGAACAAAAAAGAAAAATATTTCTTTGCCCCATAATTTCATTTAGGGAAAATTCTAATTTAGTCCCTATAATTTCATGAAACACTCAATTAAGTCTTCATAATTTATATTTTATCAATTAAGTTCCTATAATTTTTAAGAAAATCATTTTAATCAAGAGTTCAGTGCTGGCCCAACCCGTATCTGCCGCCACAGTTGGATGTCAAGCCCAACAATGTGCTGAGCATTTCGGAAATGGAATGGCAGGACTGCTGCAGTGGTCGATGGGGCGGTCAGCGAGGCACCATTGTCAGGCCCGGCTTCGTTCCAAGTCACCTTCTCTGTCTTCTCTGTAGCTTCCCTTATTATTCTGATACCATGATTCAATCTAATCTGATTAGAGACTCAGAGCATCCTCACCACTTCGATTGCATTTGCCTCAATTAAAGCGACGTCGATCTGTTCTCCCAGTCGCAGATGCATACTTCTTCCTCTTCTTTTTCACAATCTCCTAGAAATTCGTCGAGCAAGGTTATCATGACTTCGACTCATCCATCAGAGATAGCATTATAAAATGATTCTTTTATAAATTATAGGACTTATTGATAAAATATAAACTATTGGAGCTAAATTGAGACTTTCATAAAATTAAAGAGAATAAATTAGAATCTTCCCCTTTAATTAAGTCCCAAATTAGTCACTGGCATTTTAATTTTATCAAATAAGTCATTGTACTTTGTACAAAAAAAATTATTTTAATCCATGCAATTTCAACTGAACATCAAATTAGTCGTTAAAATTTTCATTTGATAAAAAGCTTTACCCAAAAAAATCTTGATGCCCAACTTTGGAATCTAAAAGGATTCTTTTATAAATTATAGGACTTATTGATAAAATATAAACTATTGGAGCTAAATTGAGACTTTCATAAAATTAAAGAGAATAAATTAGAATCTTACCCGTTAATTAAGTCCCAAATTAGTCACTAGTGTTTTAATTTTATCAAATAAGTCATTGTACTTTATAAAAATATATATTTAATCCATGCAATTTCAATTGAACATCAAATTAGTCGTTAAGATTTTCATTTGATAAAGAGCTTTACCCAAAAAAATTTTGATGCCTTGTCGCCATTGCCAGTAGCAATGAGCCGAAACCAAATGCCTTAACTCAAACCACCCCTACGACCCCTATTCTTCTGTAGTAGATTTCACAACTGCACAATTCCATGCCAAGTCCCTAAGCTCCCCCAGCCTCATCATCCAACAACTTCCTTCAGCCATCATCGAAGACATAAACGACAACCACTACTCCTTCAAGCTCTATTCTTTCTTCGCATGACACAACTTCACTCAAAAGTATTTCACTGGCCACCACACACATAGCTATCGACTGTTGTAAGATCCCAAATGCCACTCCCCTCTTTCGGTCCCCGCCACATCATTCACTGACCTTGCGGAGGCATTCAAAGACTAATGTATGAACTTCTATGCCAATGTGATGCTTTTTAAGCTTTTTATTAAATGAAATATTTTATGAATTAATTTGAGATTCATTTGAAATTGTAAGAAACAAAATAAATCTTTTTATTAATTATATGAACATATTTAATAAAATTGATATTTTAGGGACTAACTTGGGACAAGTTAAAATTATAGGAACAAAGAAAAAAAAAATAAAAAATAATATATATATATATATATATACATACTATTAATACTAACAAAATATTTCAACTCAACTATATTAAATCTAACCAATAATATTCTAATTGAAAAAAGCCATATTGTTCCAACTTGGCCAAACATAAGGAGCTCGATGACTAGGAATAAATGTGTAGGAAGTTCAAGAGATACAATAAAAATTAAAAGGCTCACTTGAGTGTGCACGATATCAATGTTATTTTACATTTATATTTACACTAAACCTTAAAGGTGTATTTGGTTGCAGTATTTACTTGAAGAAACCCTCAACTCCTCCAAATGTCATATAAGGATAATGGGGATTTTATTGTATATCCAAATCCCCATTAAAGCCTCAAATCTTGCAAATGTAAAGCAAAAGATTAAATTGTGCAAATCCTTAAATCACCAATTTTGAAGGATTTAATAATTTAAAATATAGAAAAACTGAGCTAAAGGATATGAGAGGAAGATAAGTAAAAGAAGAAGAGTAGTACTACCCAATTCCTTATTATATATATATATATATAATATAATATAATATCATATAATATAATATAATATAATATAATATAAATTAATTAAATTAGTATTATTAGTTAATTAATAATTTATTATCAATTTAATAAATTAAATTAAATTAATTAAATTGATATTAGAATATTAATGGCAAATATGAGTGTTTAATAATCAATTTATAAATTAAAATATTTTAAATAGTATATATTAATAACTACTTTATTTATTAATTCAATTTTAATTACATGCTAACTAATTATAGTTTCAAGTGTAATATAATAATGGTTGCATTTCTTAATTGCTCTAAATCACGCTACTGTATGTGAATGTGTCGATATTAATCATATTACTCAATTAAAACTTTGAATCCTCAAAAGGTGCAGCCAAATTGGTGGCATGTAATAGGCTTTGCTTAAAGATTATGGGATTTGTCCTTCTGAGTTTTTGGGTGAACTTGTGTATGGAATTTGAATGGGTACTTGAGGTTGGATTAAGATAAAACATTGAAAGAATGTAAACACAGTGTAGAAGAGCACAAAACACAAAAAACAAAGATAGATATTAAGATTATGCACACCTTAGTTCAATGGGATTATGCACACCCCGTTTCTAGTCCATTATGTGAGCCGACAATAATGTTTGCCACCAATGGGATCCAAATCCATGAAGAATAGCTTATGAAGCATTCGTTTATTTCTTATTATTCAGTGCCTAGATACATGAGGATGGTGTCTTATTGATTGTAATATAAGACTTACGAAATTATCATAAAACTCATAAACTTACCATTTCATGAAGAACTAAAACAGCTGTGCCCACAAAAAGAATAAAGTAACCCTCACGTATGACTCACATGACATTTATCACATGCTATTGACTAAAAACTCATGCTGACCAAAAAATAGAACACAAAAAAATAAAATATAAATAAACATAAATTAGCACATTTTCAAATCTTTAGGCTACTAGCATAGACGTGCCACCACCCGTGGTCATTTTACGGGAAGTCATGCTACATCATAAACAGTATTTCAGCATTTGTCAATATTGCACAAACATAATATCATATGATCCGTAAGATTTAAGGATATCAAGATTTACTAAACCGAAAATTTCATGATTTACTATATATATAAATCCTAGCTGCCAAACGTTCCTAAAACTCAAAATCCCTGAGCCCTAATTCCCTAAATTTTATATTACTCATAATAATTAAGCATTACGGCAAAACTCATTTTTCTTGCTTCAAATCATTCATATTCTTAACCTAATTGTAAATTTTAAATTTTAAATCTTTATAGTCATCAAAATTTTAAACTAGTTATGCATTAAACATGCGTTTCATTAACACATTCCCAAGCTAAAGATAATTCTTTAGACTCCTAACTCCAAATAAACCATTTCATAAACTCTTCAAAGCCTGCAAAGCCTTGCATTTTACGTTGCATCGAACTCTTTATCAGTAGGCAAATATTAAAAAGGGAAAAGCGCGAATGTCGAAGAGATTGAAATAGAGGGAAACGAGAATGTTGAGATTCACAGCTTACTTCACTGAGATATCTCTTGTGGGAGTGCAAATTGTCGACGTAGACTTCCTCCTCCGGATCCCTTCCACGCTTCCCGCTCGGCGATTCGCATCCCATCTGCCCTAACGCCTCCTCTCTCTCTGGTGCTGTTTCCGGTAAATTCGCTGTTAAAAATTTGTTAAAATATTTTACTGCCGATTTTAAAATTTTAAGAGAATTCAGTCGCAGAAAGAAATATTATTTTGAACCCAAAAAAATTTATTTAATGAAAATTAATTATTATTTTATTAGTATTTATTTATTTAAATTAAAATAATATAAATATTATTTTTAAAAATTATATTAAAATAATATATAAATCTTATTAAATAATTTTCTTAAATACTAAATTGATCTAAATAATATTTCTACTCTTTAAATTACTCATTTTCTATATAAAAAACAAACATTTTTGAAATGTACTTTTATTTGTATAACATTAAAATATATTTCTTATATTATTTAATTAAATATTATATTATATATATTTTATTATTTTGTTTTTCTTAAATATTCTATATGTTATCCCATAAATTTTAAACATTTTTGAACATTGATCGTTAGTGTAATGTATTTTTGTTTGATCCGCTTACAAATAAAAAATGTAAGAAAATTTCGAATGCTCACATTTCACGCATCTTTATTATAGGAAAAAATATTATTTAGCTCCTGAATAGTTTATTAAAAAATTAAATAATTTAAATTTAAATTTAAATTATTTATAAATATTTATGAGCCTAAGTAGATTTAATACTAATTTTTTTTTAAAATCCTAAATATTTTTAAAAACACAATTATCTAATTTCTTAAAAGCTCAAAGGATTCAAAAATAAAAAATTATAATTTATTTATAGAATATAAATATTTGATTATACAATATTGTTCATATATAGAATGTTTGCTATTAAAAGCTGAATCTGGCCTTATAATGAGAAGTGCACAATATTCTAATAAAATAATACAAGTTTAGAAGTGCACAATATTCTAATAAAATTAAAAATCCCTTTTTAAAAATTTGACTACAATTTTTAATTTCATAACACTAAAAAGCATAATACTCAAACTTTAATAATTACATTTAAAGTACTATCATTTTACATTTCTTAATTATAATAAATATGAGTTTAAGAAGTGATGTAAGAATACATATTTTATAAATAACAAATATATATATATATATATATATATATATATATGTATATGTATATATACAAAAATCAATCTGGCAGCAGCTTCAAGCAGTTATCACAAGGATTGGGACCCAACTTGCAGCGATTTCTATGAAAAGACTCTCCAAAGTGCTCCAACAGCATTTGTCTTCTGCACTCTGTCTGAAACATACAAAAATAAATAAATAGAAAGAAAAATGGCAATTTTGATTTGAGAGAGAGAGTAGCAGCAACAGCAACAGCAGAAGACGAAAAGCACAAGAAAAATGGAGCAGTTTCAATGCCATGAAGAACTCCAGACCAGCTTCCCCTTTTATTATGAAAACTCGCTAATGTTTTTACTAAGCTCTACGGCCATAGACATTCTTTTAAATATAATCTAAGCAAAGTGTTTTAAAAGAGAATTTATTCTCATTGGTGGCCTCACAGTCCTATAGACGGCTACAGCATTACAAACTCAATAGCATTACTAAGTTTTTGGGCTTGAGCTGTTGACCTACAGGTTAAGAGTTCAAATCCCACCGATCATCTTTTTTAAGAAAAAAAAACAAAAAATACTCATAACAACAAAGTCAAATCAATTTTTCAAAATTTTGAGAGAAGTGACTCAACTGAGTATTTGAGTCTGCATTAGCAGCCCTAATCATCATGAAACCTTTCAAGTTTTAAGCTCTAAGTGCAGTTTGAGACTTGGAGTCGAATCATGTAGTGCAGTACATGAGACAGAATCTCCAAAAATAGAGTCTATGATCATAACAACATAAATTGATTAATGGAATGGATTCAGTGATTAAGAATATCGCCCAAATGAGCTTTATCGAAGAGTCTTCGACAAGGATGAAGCATGACAACCACTTTAGGAACCATGAAGATCGACTAATCAAATAATTCATTAAGCTGGCGATCAATAAGACTGAAAAGTAAAATCTTATGAATTTGATGCTCCGAAGCAACCTTGCGGTTGAAAATTAAAGAAAGATGTTCAAAATGAAAATTTCTAGCAGACGAGCATAAATGATCGCGCCAAATCATGGGCTTCTTAATCAGAAAAGAGTGAAGTTGGTTTACCATCAAATAAGGCAGGAACACTGAAATCCAAAGCAGATGAGCTCATGACAGTCGGAAGAGTTCTTGAACGACTTAGGCAAACGATGGACGTATCCATGCAGAAGGCCTTATAATGAGAGTGAAAATCATCAAACATCCAATGGGAATGTGCAGCTGGAACACAGCAGGACAATGTAATCCAACACCTTGTCACAAGGTTTGGGAATAATACTGTTGCCAATAATTGCCAGGCTGCAAAGGATGCAGAAGCTAGAGGGACTGCGACAAGGTGGACCTCAGCATGGAAGAAGGGAAGCACACAGATTTAACCAACGACATAAGAGTAGGCATGATCAGCCTGCCCCAACCATCACCTAAGCTTCATTGGTAGAAAAATTAGCAATCCTATACCCTAAACCCAAATCTAAATAAAATTTCATTGAAGGTTTATTGCTAGATTAGAGTCTAATTAATTTAAAGTAGGTTAAAAATCTTGCATAAGAAAAAGAGACACCCTTGCTATCACCTTCACTTTTCCATTTTTTGGAGGCTGATAACATCATTATCAAAAAGATTACTATAGACCTCTAGAGGATACTTATTTGATTAGAGAATCTAAACAAACTATACTCTGATTTAGCATTTAACTACTTGAATTTCAATTCCTTAAAGCAAAATTCTTCATACACCGAAGGAGTTGATTCAATAGGATCTCATTTAGCATTTAAATAGTAGGCATGAGCCCTTAGGTACGCCGCTATTGTATCATCACTTCAAAACCATCTTTTGTATGATATGAGCTATACTGAGTAGTCATGTCTTGTTTATTGTAATATGCTACTAATGTATTAGTCCCATATCTTATTATAACTTTTTAAACATTTTTATGAGTCTATACATAAGCATGATTAGTACTAATTTGAGATCAGCAATGACAAAAAGAAGATTTCATCCCTCTAGCTCTCCCCAGGCTAGAGCCAAGGTTTTGGCTCAATAAAGCCGTTCATGTTTCAGTAGGAAAAGGATTGCCGGTATCCTTGTGGAGAGAAGAATCGCTGACCATTTTTTTTCTTAAGTACAAGCTTTCTCTGTCGTCCCATTCCTCCCATCTTCCCCTACCTTTCTTAATTTCTCTTTTTTGTTCCCTCTCACAGCCTTTTTCCTCCTCTCACTCTCTTTTTCTCCGATTACGTATCTCTTTTCCTCTACCTCTTACCCTCTTCTTGTTTTTCTCAGCAGACCCACTTTTCTCCCAAGACAATTCTTCTACTCCATCTTTCTGTTCTCTTTCAGCCACCACTTTTCCTCCCTTTTCCTACCAAGAATCAATTCGCTCTCTTCTATAATACTTGCATCATCAATCTTCAAATTTTAACCTTTAGAACGCCAGTTCCTCCCCCTTCTTTCCTTTCTCTCCACAACCACAATACAAGTTCACAAGGACAAACGATCTTCCTCTTGCCATCCTATCCACTGCCAAACAACAACCCATTGTTTGCCGTCCTCCCCATATAATCTATTCCCCATATATACACAACTACCTTCTTAAGCATTTACTCTTAGTTGAGTTTGCTTACAATAACAACCTTCAAAAGAGTATCAGAATAGCACATTATCCTTATATGGAAGAAAATGTCTCATACCTCTGTCATGGTCAAAAATAAGAGATTCACAAAAATCTTTGGATTAAATCTAGTCGCATAAACGAATCAAAAGGTAAACCTCATTCAGCAAAGAATTTTGACTGCTCAAGACCAACAACAAAAGTATTATAACCCAGAGAATAGTGCTTTGGAATTTCAAGAAGGAAATTTTGCAAAAAGTGATCCCATTTCACAAATCTTTGGATTAGATCTAATCGCAGAAACGAATCAAAAGGTAAAACTCATTCAACAAAAGTATTATGACCCAGAGAATAGAGCTTTGGAATTTCAAGAAGGGAATTTTGCATATTTAAAAGTGATCTCCATAAAGAGAGTATTCAGATTTGGAGTGACCGAAAAGTTAGATCCGCGATAAGTCGGGCCATTTGAAATCATTACCCGAGTAGGAAGCTCTGCTTACCGTTTGAAGTTGCAAAAAAAGATTTTACTGTGGTACACATTGTATTCCACGTATCATCACTCCGAAGATGTTTACAAAAACCCTCGGAGCAATTAATAATACATGGTACTATAATAACACAAGAAAAACTCAGGAGAAGTAGAAAGATATGAGAAAAAAGTATCCAAGGTTATTCAAGAACCCAAGCAACTTTACATGAACTTGTGCGATTATATATTCATTTCATGAAATATGGCATATGGCATAATTAAGACAACTATTTTGTTTTAGGAACAGAAAATATTTACTTTATGCTTAAACCATACTTTCCTGCAAATTTTATTTATGCCTTTACAATTCGCTTACCGCATCTGTTATTTGAAAAAGTGTAATATTTGATATCCTTTGGAACTTGCAGAAAATACTTGAGCTTCATTTTTATTTATTGCTGTAGAAACGACATATTAGTAAAATTGTTTAATTTATTTCAGGCATAATTATTATGGATATCTTATGAAATTATTTTTTATTAAATTGAATGAAATATTATGGTTAATATGTTTATTGTATGACTCTAGATGTTGAATGGTTATGTAATACTATTTTATTTTGCCGTCCAATAAAATTATGCGGAACTATACCTAATGTTGGTTTAGTTTTACTAACCCAATATCGGGTCATCACATACACTAAGCAGTCATAGCTTCCCCTACCTTTCTCAATGCCCTTACCTTTTTGTTCCCTCTCACAGTCTTTTTCCTCTGCTTTTTCAATTATCTATCGCTCTTCCTCTACCCATTATCCTCTTCTTGTTTTTGTTCCCTCTCACAGTCTTGTTGTTCTCTTTCAGCTATCTTTTACTTGTTTTTCCTACCAAGAATAAGTTTGCTCTCTTCTATATTATTTGCATCATCAATCTTCAAATTCTAACCTTTAGTGCGCCAGTTCCTCCCCCTTCTTTCCTTTCTCACCACATCTGCAATATAAGTTTACAAGGACAAACGACCCTTCTCTTGCCCTCCTATCCTCTGCCAAACAACAACCCATCATTTTCCTTCCTCCCCATATAATTGCAACCACTTCTATTCCACAAATATGCACAACAATCACCTCCCTAAACTACCTTTTATTTTCTCCTATTAAAGGAACTAGCTCCTCTCCTCCTTTCTATAGCCAAATAAAATCAAAGACGATCCCAGCTTCCTCCATTAGAGTGTTATTTGAGGTATTGAATTTATTTTGGGCAAATCTTTTTGTATGACATCGCTACTGTCTCTTGCCTACCACTTTCTTTTATAGTCCTTCCGTTTTAATTTCATTCATAAATTATACATATCAAAACAAAGTTTTTGTCAATATCTTGATTGAAAGTTGCATTATTGAATATGAAAGTCTAACTCTGTAACAACTCGAGGTTGTTATTTTGCAAATTAGGTCAAATCCTGCCTTAAGAATCAGGATCTCGGAGAATTTTGACTTAGGGCAAACAAAAATACCTCTAGATAGAAATAAATTTTTAGATCAAAGTGTCATAGTTTGAGAGAAATTCGGATAACAGAAACTCTCGCGTAATTTTTTCGAAATTCAGTAAAAATTAAGAACATTATAATAGATGTTCGAATTCATCAATTTTTGTGTCGTCATGTTAAGAACATTATTTAAAAATTTGCTCCTGAAGTTTCATCAATTTTGGATCATTGGTTTAACCTAAATTAATTTTTGAAGTTTAAAACTTCAGAAATTAATATAAAAAAAAATATTAGTCCAAATCGAAATTTTTTGACGCGAGGGTGTTCATTACATCATAACACACATCGGTGTCAAGTTTCGTTGTATTTGGACACTAAACGACGGAAAAATGCAAAAAATTTAACTTTAAGTAAAATTTCAAAATTTCCTTAAGTATTCCTTTCCCCCCTTCCTCCCCCTCCGAATTTTCCCCATTCCCTTCACCTCCCAAGCTCAGGCAGCGCCTGTTTAGCACATAGGAGGGCCCCACCCGACCTTTCCTCTTCCCTTCCCCCCCTCCCTTCCTCTACTTAAACCTCCTCACCCCCCTTTCCCACAAGCTAACTCTCCTCCTCAGCCCCCTCACCCTGCAGCCAGCCGCCAGCCCCGGCAGCCACCCCGGCCACCTCGGCAGCCATCCTGGCAACCCATTTGGACCCCCCAACCCAACCAGCCCCCTTCCCGGCTCTCCAAAACAGCAACAGTCCTCCTCACCCCTCTCAAACCCCTCCTAACAGCAGCAGCCCTCCTCTTGCCGGCCACCAGCCAACCACCATTTCGGCAACCTCCTGCAGTCATTCGGCCTCCCTAGGCCTCCCGACAATACTATCCTAAGTAAGAGGAGAGGAAAATAAGGTAGAAACGAGAAGATTTTACTATTATGTATTTCATTTTTATATACTTAATATTTCATTATTAATATGATAAGATTAGTCATTCACACTATTGCAATTGTCATTAATCAATAATGATAATGGTACGTGTATTATAAAATGATCACGATCTCAATTTTTATCAATTTAAAATTCTGTTATTTCCCGTCATTTCCATTTCATCTTTTACTATCATATATTATTATTATTATCTTTAAATAAAGATAATAATAACGCTATTGCTACCTTCAATAACAAATATGCTGCATGGAGAGTGAAAGAAAAACAATGGAAAAAGACATAATAAATACTTATGAAAATGCAACAAAAACTAAAAAGCTAATATCTAAATCTAAATGCAGATCCAAATGTCGAACTGTCAAATTTTGGATCTTAAAGAACAAAGGTACCCAGTATATGACATGTATTATATTTTGCATTTTTATTGCTGCTTAGCTTTGCTTCTTCGCTTTGAGCCAAAATTTATTAAATCTTGGTTGGTTGTTTGGAACCAACGTCATTTCATTCGTGGTTGGTTATTGAAAAAAAGACATCAAATAACCAACATTATTTTTCGTGGTTGGTTATTAGAAAAATGACATCAAGTAACCACCATTTTTCGTAGTTGTAACATTCGTGGTTGGTTATTGAAAAAATGACATCAAGTAACAAACATCATTTTTCGTGATTGTAACATTCGTGGTTGGTTATTGAAAAAATGATATCAAGTAATCAACATCATTTTATTCGAGGTTGTAACATTTGTGGTTGGTTATTGGAAAAAGACATTAAGTAACCAACATCTTTGTGATAACACTTATAGCAGGAAATTTTTATTTTTTTTGCGCTATTTCCTTATTCTTCCTATATTTTTATACTTATATCTGTTAATCACGTTTTTGCTTTTATAAAAATGTAATATCATTTTATTTACTGTGGTACTTAGAGTATTCTCTAATTACTAGGAATTCCAATCTCGTTATTATTTTATGTACAATACCAGGCCAGGTACTTCTGAAAGAGCCTGGACAAGAACTTTAAATCTTAAATTATCAAATCACTGATGGATCTACGACGACGTTATTTAACTTTTTATATATTTATTTTCTCTTTTGTTGAACAATGTTCGTGATGTACAATGAAGATCTTTTTTTTTGTAATATGAAATTTTAAAATGAATGAGAAATATCATTGGCTTTTGTATGTGCATGCTCTCTTCTCTCAAATTACTCAATATGATCCTGCAGTATGTGATCACCCGAATGTTGGGACATCATAAACTCAAAGAGTGAAAAGGTGAAATTAAGA
Organism: Gastrodia elata; assembly: GCA_016760335.1. NCBI lineage: Eukaryota > Viridiplantae > Streptophyta > Magnoliopsida > Asparagales > Orchidaceae > Gastrodia > Gastrodia elata. The sequence continues at coordinate 1,945,319 of CM028673.1, forward strand.
CAATTGAACGCGGTGTTTATGAAATGGGCCTAAGCATCTTTAATCTCTGCATCTAGAGTTGACAAGGCCTCCAATGTTTGCACCTTTGACAACACAAGCTCGCCCTGATCATTTCGAAAAACAGCACAAGTGTCTTATGCATTCGGGTATACATTTCATATTTAATTTATGCAATTTTGTGGAATATAAAAGGGCTTCTATTTGATCATGTATAATGAAACAAGAGATTTATGTAACCAATCCTAGTTAGAGGAACTAAGACTTGATGGTGATATATTCTATGCACGCCATGAACTGGCCATTCTTCAACCTTAACTGAGACAAGGCATTACTTCAATCCAAAAGGAATTGCATATGATCATACAATTATTTTCTGAGACTATAGTCATAATGTCGAAGAAATGCCATAAATTTCAGTGAAGGAATTCAAAATTTACCTTAAGCTCACAGTATTCTTGCATTTTCTTTGCCTGGAACATGGCGGCCTTAAAGCTTTGACTTTTGAAACCCTGTCCACTCCTCAGCATGCAAACAACTCTACTGAAATCTTTCTTCTGGTACAAAGCGATACAAGCTGCTGGAAGGTTATCCCTTCCTGCCCTTCCTGATTCTTGGTAATAGCTCTCAATTGACTTTGACAAGGTATTGTGAATAACGAACCGCTGTATAGTAAAAAAACAACAGAAAAAAGCTTAGTTACATAATTTCTTAATAATAAAGAGAACAAATACTAATAGAATTCTGCAGAACTCACAACATCAGCTTTGTCTATTCCCATTCCAAATGCAACAGTAGCACAGACGACTTGAACCTCTCCGGTTTGCCATTTCTTCTGAACAGTAACCCTTTGGCGAGCAGCCAAACCAGCATGATAATAAACAGTTTTTATTTTACACTTTTGATTCAAAAAATTTGAAACCTCCATGCATTCGCTTTTTGAGAGACAATATACTATTCCGCTCATTTTATTGAAACGTTCTTTTATCAGCTGTCCGAGTTGCTTTAGTGAATCTTTGCATTTGCTCACAACTTCATATTTCAGCTTAGGCCTATCAAAGCTTGTCTCAAGAACAAGAGCACCGGGAATCCTTAATGTACTTAAAATATCCTAAATACAACAGATAATAGTTTATTCCAAGTTAATATCAAACCACAAACAAACAAAGCTTTAATTATTCTGTCAATACCTCCCGAACAGAGTGAGTAGCAGTTGCAGTTAAGGCCATCAGAGGTACTCCAGGAAAGTTCTGCTTAAGACACCCTAATTCCCGATAATCAGGACGAAAATCATGTCCCCATTGGCTAAAGGCAAGAAAAAAAAAAATGTTAAGGCTTCCTTTATCTTAGAAACAGACAAGTTTTAAGCATGCATTTGCAACCAACTAATACTATATTACCTAACACAATGGGCTTCATCAATTACAAATCTTGCTAGAAGATCCTGCGTCAGAAAGCAACCATTAGCACCCACCAATGTGAACAATGTTCAACTTCAATGTGCAAAAATCTTCTCACTGAATTACCGCTTAGAATCAAACAGCTACCTTTTGGTGTAGACATCTCAGTATATCAATGAACGATATATTTCCAGCTATCCTTTCCGGTGTGACATACAATAGTTTGCATGATGGTCGCTCTTTTCTGCAAACGGATCCAAATTTAAACATTTTTTACAGCTCTAAAATCCTAATTTAATCACAGTGCATGTGATCTTCATCTGTTAACTAAAGAAAACATCTTCATTGATACAAAGAAATTAAGCCTGGGTAGTTGAAAAGCATCAAAATACATCTGCAAATGGCACCACGATGGATGGCAACATCAATGTCACCTCAGGCCAATTACAGCTGAGAGTTGACTTTTAAAAGGCAGAAAATTGGCGATATAACTTAATGCCAATATACAAAGGAACATGGGCGTCTAATGGATTGTTCAAACCCAAAATCCCAAAATATTTTACCATCACAACATAAAGTAGCATAGATTTATAATATGATTTAACTGACCGCTCATTAAAGACCATTTAAAAATCATCTCTCACTGTATCACACTAGACATTGGTAGACCAAACTAATCACAAGACGATCATTCATCAAAATTATTACAAGTAGTGATGCCAAAAATAATTCAAGTTATAAGAAACAAGAATCTTACCAAATATTTATGAGTAAAGTTTAATGATAAATAAGTAAATGAGAAATATGAGAAAATTAAGATTGACTAATTTGAGCCCAACACCATTAAAATCAAACCATTGAGCTTTAAAAAAGCCAGCTTATGAATTAAGCATCAACCCTATCCATTTAACACCACCAAGGATAAATGAATACCCATTGACCTTAAAGCATAAGCTAACTTGGAAAAGGTTGTAGCTACTAATTTTAAAAATAACCAAATATTCCATTTAAGTTGGGCTGATCTCCATGACAATGGATACTAACATTGTCTACTGCATATTATGTAGCCCCTTAGGCCATCTGAAATAAGGTGTACTCCGTATTAGCCGAACCCATCCATATCAAATCAAGCTTCACAGTTATTGTCCTCAAATAATACCTTAACAAATGAACACCCATTCAAGATGTGTTTTTCTATAAACATGCTTGACTTTAAAGTTTTTATTAGAACTTTCACCATCATCCCAAAAAAGCACAAATTTATAAATCATTTTCACCACTTTGACTATGAAATCAATTCTTTCTATCACCAATCTCTCCTAGAAGCTTGCAGAAGTCACTTCTTATTCAAGCCACATCATGTCTGAGCCATCATGCCTTGACATCACCCCCACACTGTTTGAATTTAGGTCATCATAGGCCCACCAACTTCTACTTGGTTAGTCCTCAAACCACACACAAATAATAGAACATGAAGCTCTAATATCCCTAGAACATACTAAACAAGGTATTATCTATTTTAGCCTCATCCCATATCAAGCCAGACATCATGATTTTGCTCTAAGAAAAACTTCCTAGATAATCACCAATCCTATGAGTACTCCACTGTAAGTACACTTAACTTCAGAATTCCTATTAAAAGTTCAACTATTATCCCAACAAATATCTTGGTTAGTATTTCTAATTTTACAGGTATAATCTTCAATTCTTTCCTCCCCATTCAATGAAGATTTGATTCTTCCTGCAGCCATTCTCTCCTGAAGGTCTGTTAGAAGCTGCTCCTTGTCCGAGCACATTTTGTCAAATCCTTCGCACCTCGACGATCACTCCCAGTACTCTAAGGATTCTGGCCTTCTTCGATTGGGTTTGTTCTAAACAACGCACCACATTAGAAAAGATTAGGTTTAAATGCTAGTTGAAGTCTAGACCATACTAAGCAAAGTATTGTCCTCCTTTGTTTAATTTATCCTATACTAAGTTAAAAGCGCTCCATATAAGCTCACCTAACTTAGAGTTCTTAATAGAAATTCCATAATTACCACAAAAATGCATTTTAAATTTTTTTACATATACAATCTTTCCATCCCTAGACTCAGTTCTTCATGCTGTCATTCCTTCCTATAAGTTTGCCAGAAATTGTTTGATTCTTGTCAAAACCATGCCTTGTACGAGCCTTCAAGCTTAATCAATACTTTCCCAAAATCAGAACTTTGATTACTATATTATTTTTAATGAAATTACTTATAGCAAAAAGAAATATGAACATTTAAAGGAAATGAATACTAAGGAGCAATGAGGATGCCACCACAAGTTATCATGCATACTGTGGCGAGGAAGTTTAAAAAGGGACAACAAATGCATGTTCGTCTACTGCAAACCTGTACCAATATTAAGAGATAGAATCTTATCCCTTGTTTCAAAATCAAATTGAAGGGATCCTTGCAGCTCTATCTCAAAAAGATAAAAGCAACTGCATGGTAGAGAATGGAGAGAGTTTGTGCCTTAAGGAGACAAGGTAAAGAAGTGAACAAGCCACTTCGGTAATTCTAAAATTTGGATTAGTTTAGCCCGTTTGCCTTGTTTCTTGGATAAAATATTCGGCATTGATGATATTAACGAGAGATTAAGTGGCATGAATTTGTAAAATGAGGAATTGAAGAAATTCTAAAAGTGGATTAAAATGGATAAATTTGTTAAAATCTATAAGGAAAATTATTTTTAATAACTTTAAAGGTGAAAACTATCAGAAATGAATTAAATTAGTTAATTTTGGAGGCATCTATGAATTAGTTATATATCTTATACCATTGATTATTATCTGCTGCAAACTAGTAGATGACTACCTAGTAAAACTAGATTAAGTTGCTCTTTCATAACAGCCCAAAATCCAAGAGAACAATTTAATTTGGTTGCAGATCAAAATTTAAATACACACAATCAAATCTGAAGGACATTTCGGATAAAATCAGAATCAGGTTGACAATTCTAACGGCAACACATTAGCAATTGAGGAACTTTTGTTAGTGTTTTATTTAGTAATTGATGATTAGGATTAAGAGTAGCCATTCAGCTTCCTCCTATTTATTTTCACAAAGCCTGAAGTTGGCCACTGGCAAGTTCCAAGGTCCCCAGCGTCAACCAGTTTTAGTGCCAATGAGATCTAGCGCCGGCTACTCACAGCTTCCTCTATGGCAACAAGCTTTGGTGCCAACGACCCCAATTTCAACAACGCCAATGAACTTCAAAACAAGTTAACTGCAACACTAACAGCCACAAACCAATATTTCAATGTCCTAGGCTTCATTTTTTATATTATTTTGTTCTTTTACATGAAAGGACAGATAAGCCATTTTTAACAGCACAACAACACATACTTTATCATTCACATAGTTTAAGTGAATAGAAAAGAAGAAGAAACATATTAAGTCCAAATTATCATTACCAAACATATCAGAAGTTCTAAAAGCAATATACCAATAAAGCTCAGGAGAAAATAAATTGTACCTAAGTTCTTGAATTACTGCCAATGCCTGTGCAGATGTTTGCTGTGAATTAAGAAAAGTAGCCCGTATAGCATACTTAACATTCAAAGTAAAAATTTGATCCTGAATTAATGAAATAAGTGGACAAATGACAACAGTGATGCCAGGATGAAGAATTGCTGGAAGCTGATAGAAAAGAAAGTATTAGTTAATCATTAAGTTAGACAATATTATAGTAAAGCAGCAAAAATATAGGTATACTACATATATATTAATAATATGACAAGCGTATAGGATATTGTGGCCAAACCTACGACAGGCTTAAGCTATGGATGAGGAACACCACTACTAACATTAAGATGAATTAAAGAGTGGCATTATTTTGAAAAAAAAAAAGAAAACAACCCTATATAATTTTGTTGGGAAATGCAATTTAGGCTATTGATGTAGATTCCAAGAAAAAATTTAAATAAACGTTGTTATGGAGTTCTGAAACCAATACAGAGACGTTTATTACACGAAGCATCCAAAAAAAGAAGGATAAAATTGAGCAAATTGAAAGAAAAATTAATAGAAGCCATAGTTGTAATAACTAAAGACAATTAAATCAAGATCCTTCATACATTTAAGCAAGTATTCCTTGTCCAGTGTGCAATAACCAATGTCACCATATTATGCATGTGGAGACTGTTTAGTCAAATAATGACAAAAGAAGCTTTCTTAAAATCATCATAAATGACCATGATGATTTTAGACCAAGAAAAATTTCAAGTAGTCTCATTTTTTAAACTTGATTGGAGAAACTTCCACAAAATTTCCATTTGATTATTAAAAGAAAATTGTCATAAAATTACCCACTTTAGTGTAATGTGAGAGAATTAAGAGATTATAAATAGGGGATGAAACGAGCGTGAGGACATACCTCAAGCATAAAGTTCTCTTTCTCTCTTGCAGCGAATTCCTCTCTTTTGAATAATAAATAAAGATTATTTTAGAGCAGTCTGTGAACATATGTGAACAACCATCAAACCACATGTGCTTGCTTATTTCATTCTTTTATTTACTTCAATTTTCTTTCTCAGGTGATGATGCTACACAATGTGAATAGAAGTCATTTTCTAGTAGCGCATATATCCTAACTACTAGAATTAGAGCATCCGATTCGAGAAGGCAATTGTGAGCTATAGTTGAGGATGAAAAAGTAAAAATCAATAAGTCCAATAAGGAGAGCTTAAAATTTGGAGAATACAAGTAAATGATTATCTCTATCAAAAAATGTTATATATTTGTCTGAAATAACAATAAAAAAAGATGAAACAAGCAAATTAGGATCTATTGGATCGATAAGCACTCAAAATTATGCTCTTAACTTTAACGCAAAACATGGCATTCAACATTGTCAATGAGAAGAGGACAATGATTTTGATGAGGGCGTTATCAAATATGCATAAGTTTTCAACATAAAATAAGGTATATCTTATGCACCGCCTGGTTAAATAAAATACATGTGGAAGTGTCCGTAACTGACAGCAACATGCTCATGCATCAATTAGAATACGTAAATATAATGTTTGAAGATGAGGTTAAGACGCTACTTTTATTATCTTTACTACCAGAAAATTGGTCAGTGACACTGACTATAGTGAGTAGTTCATATGTAAGCACCAGATTAAAGATGGATGACATCAAAGATATTATTCTTCCCAAGGATATCGGCAGAAGAAAATCATCTAATTTTGCCTTGAGTATAGACGAATGAGGAAGGACCAATTTAAGAAGACAAGGACTAGATAATTAAATATCCAAATTAAGAAGAAAAATGTTAATTAGATATCAAAAGAAGAAGGTATGTTGGGATGGCAATCAAAAGGGGCACTTAAAATATCACTGGAAGGCACCAAAGAAGAATGATAACTATTAAAAAAATGATGATTCAGCATGTTCAATTAATAGGGAGTCTGTCAATGCTTTAGTGCATTGTGTTGAAGGTTCTATAAAGTTCTTGATTTTGAACTTAAGTGTCTTTTTATTCTACACATTGCAAAGAATTATTACATAATTATGTTGCAGAGAAGTATACAAAATCTATCTAGCGGATGATAACCCACTTGATATTGTGGAAAAAGGTGAATTTAGATTAGAACCGGAAGTGAAACACAATTTCTTTTACAAAAGGTGAGACATATTCCAGGCTTATAAAGAAATCTTATTTCTATGAGTCAAATCAATAGTTGTGGCTACACGACAACATTTATCAAAGGATGACGAAAGACATCAAAGGTAATCGTGGTCATGGCGAGAGTTTGAAAATTAAAACCTTGTACATAACTGCAAATGAGTAAAATCTAATAGAGATAGTGGGTAGCAGGTGCTCAAAATTGTTACATCAAAGGCTTGGCCCATAAGCAAAAAAGGAATGAAGATTAGAGTGCCTAAATGAAATCTTACAATCTTATGTTTGCCGATTTGGAGTTATGCAAAGATTGTATTCTTAATAAGTAGAGAAGAGTTACATTCACAAAAGGCTTGAGGACAACTATATCAAAGAAGTTGGAGCTAATACATTCAGATGTTTGGGAGCGGAGCCAACAAATGTTCAATCCCTCGGAGTTACATTATTATGCCACCTTAATTGATGGCTCGACAAGGAAGATATGGGCTTATTTTTTTGAAAAACAAATACGATGTATTTGTTATTTAAAAGTCATGTAAAGTTGAAGTTGAAAATAAAGCTGTGCTAAAGTGCAAATGCCTAAAGTCTAATAATGGTGGAAAATACAACAACAAAGAATTAAAAATAAACACTAAATGCATGGGATCCATATGCTGAAAATTGTTTCTGGATAACCTAAGTAAAATGACATTACTGAGAAAATGAATTGAATGCACAATGAAAGAGCAAGGAGGATGAGATTGCAGTCTGGGTTGTCAACATATTTTGGGATAATGCAATCAATATCGTGGCCTATCTAATCAATAGAGGACCATTAGTTTCATTAGGATTTAAGATCCCTGAAGATGAATGGTCAGGAAAGGAGATAAATTAATCTCATTTAAAAGTTTACGGCTGTGTTTCTTATGTGAATATTAATTCTGATGCAGGGGATACGATTAATACAAAAGCAAGAAAATGTTATTTTATTTAATTATAAATCCAATTACTTTGGTTATTTGATTATGGATGATCAAAATAAAAATGTCATAAGAAAAAAAAACAACATCTGATGAAAGCAAGCTTTACAATGATCAACATCTAGGAGGGCCAGAAAGCACAATGAAAGAGCTCAAAAAAGCTATCCTTGAAGACATCAACGCTGAAGACGTACAAAGAGTCCAAGAGAGCTCAAATATATGCAGAAGCTGCAGAGCATGAAGTTCTTGTACAAGATGCTCTAGAATTAATTACTCAACAATTAAAAAGATATCTAAACTGTCAAGAGCATACAATATTTTCCATCATTGTACTACCTACTATTAACAAAGAGTGGAGATCTAAAATACCACAATGAAGCTATACAAGCTGAAGATTTTGTCAAGTGGGAATAAGATATGAAAGAATAAATGCATTCTTTGATAAAAAATAAAATATGGGCATTAGCTTCATTTCCACAATGTAAGAGGGCTCTACAACATAGTGAGTATATCATATACAAGAACGCAATACTAAAATAAAATATAAAGCCAAACAAGTAGTCAAAAGTTTTTAACAGCTACATGAGATTGATTACAAAAAAGAAATTCTCTCCAATGATGATTGGAATCAAAATAATGCTTAGTATTGCTGCCGTTGACAACTTACATTTGGAGCAGTTGGATGTAAATATTTCTTTTTTACATGAAGATCTATATGAAGAAATCTATATTGAATAACTTGAAGGTTTTATTATTTTAAAAAAATTATTGTGTAAAATACCAAAGAGCTTATGTGAGCTTAATCAAGCACCAAGGCAATGCATGAAGTTTGATTATTTTATACCAAAGAATAGGTTTATAAGTTGTGAGATAGATCATTTGTGATGACTCATGTTAGGTTTTAAAAATAATCAATTTAACATTAAGTACATCTCCGCATGATCATATTCGCAGCTAAGCAAAATAATATTTAAACAATATCCAGAGCCATACAAAAATATAAGAAATATCATATTCATTCAACATTATTCAGAATATTATATGTTTGTTTACAGATGAAAATAAGTAAAAACTAAAGTTTTATTCTCCCATTATGCACCAAAATTCCTAGTAACATCTTTAAGGTATCTCAACTTCTTTCAGTTGTACCTGATCTGGTATTATAAAAATAATTCCTTAGTGCACATCTAAGTACAAGAACATTAAATAATATACTTTTAAACAAAAGTGGAAGACGAAAATGATATGATAATAATTGCAGAAAATATGGTTTAATGCAAGAAAATAATAATCATAATTCCTGCAAATAAATATTTTTGTCACATGCCAAATTTAAAATGATAATCACATAAAAATTCATATTTGTGTTTGTCTTAATATTATAAAACAACGTTAGCAGTTCTGATGGGCAAAGACAAAACCTCAAAGCTGGGTTCAATAAAAGCATGTTCATCACATAGGCCCCTCATAAGCTCCAGATGACACCCTTATAATTCTCGATGGACTAGCCAAGTTCCTAACCTAATTCAACCACCATTTTGGAACCCTTACAAACATTCACAAGATACATAAACATTATTTTATTTCTTTACATCATTGGCAGTAAGAATATCGCATTTATTATCAACAAGAAACAAACTCAAAGCAATGCTTAAGTAACAATAAAAACAAATAAAACTATAAAAAGTAATAACCGATGTACCTTGGTATTTGACTATGTAAAGAAGGTTATTTAAATTCTGATGTAGCACTCAAAGATTTGACGTGTACGTAAAAATTATATTTTGTGATTCTATTAGCCTCTGTAATGACCTATTTATAAAATTAAAACATATACTCTCATTTCTAAGCCTAAACTCAAACTCTCCTCAAGATTTGGATTCATTAACTCATAGATTTACGGGGTATCAAAAATCAATATCTTAGAGAAGTCACATTCCATTTAGGTGTAGAGTTAAGAGCGGGTTGTAAAATTGTTTACCAGCGACTTAAGAAAAATCATGTTTTAAATCATATTAGAACATCTCTTCTACTTATAAATAATCCCTTGATTAATATAGAACAGAACTTGGTCCTAATATTGTAAGCTTACAAGTTTTAACTAAGCCAAGTTTCATAACCTGATACTTCAGCTTACACTATTATCTTTTGATGTTTCCATTTCAAGTTCTATCCAACAGCTAACACTACAACCTCAAGTTCTATCCAACAGCTAACACTACAACCTTAGAATGCTAATTTTTATATGATGTTGAATTAATTGAGCAAATACTTTAACATAAAGTTAAGGTTTACATAAAGAACGAATTCATCCAAGCAGGCAGATTGAAGGTGACACCCCTAATGATTATTGGATCTCTAATTCAAGTTTCCGATTCCATTCTAAAATACTTACATCCTATTACTAAACTAATTTCAACATAAAACATTGTCTTCCTGTCCTCTAAAGTATATTCCCATACTTCTCGAAAACATGGGTAGGAAGAATTAGAAAGTAAGTTAGATCCCTTTCCATATCAAACAAGCACAAGAGATTGTTTATTCAATTAGAGACAATCATTTTACAACCAATTTTCAAGGTAATGTACGTTACAACATCTAAAAAGTACTGATTAGATTCATAGTTTTGCTTACCTTAATGATTTTGGAAGATCATTACTCTAAGAGATGTAAGGTACAAAATCAAGCACAGTAAGATGGATGGTTGCAAATTTCAAATTTTAACTAAGATAAAAATTCATTATCCTAAATCTTTAAACCTTAAAATGGTGTTTTCAGCATCACTAGAGTATTAGATACATTATTTTAATATTAAGTTTCATAAACAAGCAGATAGTTATGAACTAAGAGATACTATCAATATCTAACAGTTTATAAATCTTGCAATTTATATCCTAAAATATTAAGCAGTGAACCAGAATGTCTGTTATAAATCCCCATTATGATCTCTGTATAATTGATGCTAACGAGCACTTAGAATAAAAATTAATTTGCTACACAACTTAGCTATTGGATTGTATTGTAAGTGAGCTTAGAAAATATTCTATTGATATTATAGCCTATAGAAATTTCTTATCATAATGAGGTTTGATTCTTATACTACGGATTTTATTTAATTACATGTTATTAGTTTAAATCTCCTAAACCACTTCCTACACAACGATTCTAAGATAAAAGTATCAGAACAACAAATGTTTTGCAAAGAAACCTTACCTTAAGCGAAGTAGGAGATCGTGCGGGAGGACAGGGGCCGACACCAGATGCTGAGAAGCTTGGGATCATCTCCATTTCTATCAAAGACCTACAAGGTTAGTTGATTCTCTCGGCTTAAAGAAGGAAAATAAACGTCAGTGGGTTGGGCAAGAAGGATCTGGAGGAGCGTCAAGGGGTCGAGGCCCTCCCTTTCTAGAGCTATTGCGGCTTAAAGAAAGAAAGAGCAAGGAATCGAGAGAGAGATTACAGTATTGTGAAGGTGTCGTAGGTTCTACGGGGGAAGGGTAATTAAATAGGACGTGCGTATGTAACTGTAACAACCCGTAGTAGTTGAAAAAAAGAATTTAACTGCCAAAATTAGTTTGAGAAGATTTGGAGGTTTGGTTGATACATTTCGTTTCACTTAAAAAGTATAATTAACTAGCTAATTAAATAATTAACTAAGTGCTTATAGCGTTAAGAGATCAGCCGCTGAACCTCAGAAAGGATCGGACGGTTCAAATTTAATCTGGACTGTCATTTCACGCGTGCGTCCCTCTAAACCGATGGCCATGCCGTCGTTTCAGTTGCTCAAATAAGGATCGTATCCCTCCTACGCGTGCGTTTGCTTACCTGAATAACGAACTCAGGCGCAGCCGAAGGAAGAAGTACCGTAGGTAAGCAATTCGAGCGTAAGAATTTCCAGAGCGACAGAAGGAGGACTTTCAGACGGTGCTCAACAGGTACCCCGTTTCCTTGCTGTCGTTTACCTTCCATGTCCTTCGAAATGCTATTTCTATGCTTGTGTATGTGATGACCCATGTTAGGTTGGTAACAACCAATCTAACATCGGATGCATCTTTCTGCAGGATCGTATTGGCGATTAGGTAAAATAACATTTAAACACATCCAGAGCCATTAAAGTATAAAAAATAACATTCATTCAATTTAAAGTAAAAAATATACAAAATTTAATACATAACTTTCATTATACAGAAAATATTTATCCCTTGAAGGGGCAATTAGAATTCATTAATTTTCTGCGCCATGACTTTAAACTATATCAGCCTCATCCAACTGTATCTAATCTGACATTATAAAAATAATGCCTTAGTACATATTCTAAATACAAAGGATATTAAGAATATACTTTAAGCAAAAGCAGAAGGCAAAAATGATAATAATTGCAGAAAAATATAGTTTATAGCAAAAAGATAATTATAACTCCTGCAAAATAAATATTCTCTTGTCACACGGAAAAACAATAATCGCATAAAAGTTCATGTTTATGTTTATGTTTACAATATTATGAAGCAATGATAGCAATTCTGATGGGCAAAGCCAGAACTATGAGACTGGGTTCATATGCATTTAAGCATAATCTTCACCTGGGCCCCCTTAAAGGCTTTAGATGGCAATAAACATGTTTCTAAGTATAACCTTCACCTGGGCTCCTTCAAAGGCTTCAAATGGCGCCCTTATAGCTTCCGAGGACTAGCGTCGTCCCTAACATATTCATGCTCCGTTTCAGAACCCTTTTGCAACATTCACAAAATACATAAACATCATTTGTTTCTCTTACATCATTAGTAGTAAGAATAACGCATTAAGTAGCAATACAAAACATGCTCAAAATAATGCTTAAGCAGCAAATGATAGTACAAAGCATAAAAATAATATCCAATTTGGAAAGCTTTCTTCTTCTTTGCTCATTGTGTGTTTCATTTTTTTTGTACTATTTTTATTTTCCTTTTGGCCTAGTTTGCACTCTTATTTTTATTTTGTGTTGGGTGGACTTTTTAGAATATTCCCTGGGTCTCATCTTTTTTTGGGGCTTATTTCAGGCTTTTAGTTTTAGGGATTTGTAACTTGAAACTCAACGAATTGATCAATCACTCGAAAGGATCAATCCATTTTTGGCACCGGTTAATATATCCCTATAACCAATCGCCATAGTACATATAAGCCATCCTAATATTTACATATCTAATCACATCCTTATTATTAACTATTTAATGTGATTTACTAATTTGATTTGAAGCATTTCTAACTTACCCTTAAGATTCTATCTTATATAAAAGAAATCAGCGCAATCAATGCAGAGGAAGTTTCTTACCTGAAGGAAAGTTATGGAGCAAGGGATCATGCAGAAGAGAGGAAAATCGTGTGAGAGAGCAGACGTCGGTTTCTGAAACGCTCCTTTGCGTCAATTCCTGCGCCTCTGCTGCAAAGTTCCTGAAGTGTCTCCTTCGGCTGAGGTAGGCGAGCGCTGGCGAGGCTCGGGAGCAGGCAAGAAGGGATCAGCGTAGAGCAGAATCGTGCGAATCCTGATACGTCACCAGCAAAGGTTCACTCGGTGCTCTTATCAATAATTATGGTCAAGTCTTCATGAATAAGATTATTTGAAAACTTTCTTGGTCAAAAGTTGCTGCGGCAAATATGACAATTTCATGGAGCTTCCTTTGTCATTATTTAACTAAGCAGTCTACACATATATAACAATCTTCCACTATCTCTTTTTCCTTAAATTTTCATTGACTTGAGCCTCATAATCATCTCCCTTTGATGCGATACCCCCAATTATTGAGTGCTCTAAAGACTAACTAAGATTATGCTTACACTCATCTTGTAAATGGTGATTGCCTTAGTCAACATACTTGCATGATTCCTTGAACAAGTTTCTTCTCCAACAGCAGGGTTCCATCATCAATCAGCCCATGGATGTGATGATATCGTAATTGAATATTGTAACGACCCAATGTCGTTACTTTGCAAATTAGGTTAAATCCCATCTCAAAAATCAGGATTTCCAAGCAACTTCAAAATTAGGGCAAACTAAAAATGCCATTAGAAAGAAATAGTTCTTAGATCATAATGCCATAGTTTGGGAGTAATCCGGATAACGGATACTCCTGATTTAATTTCTGAATTATTTAAATTTAATAAATTGAAAAAATTAAATGGAAGTCCAAATTCATCAATTTTGGTGTCATTGAATTAAGAATATTATTTAAAGGTTACACAAAAAATTTCGTCAAGTTTGGAGCTCCGGTTTGATCACAATTAATTCTTGAAGTTTCAAACCAAAATGAGGCAATAGCGCAAAATGGATAATTAAATTATTGCAAAAATATGATGTTTGTATTATCACTTAGATGTATATTACTAATATCATTTTTCCAGTAACTAACCAACGTATGTTAATGATATTATTTTTCCAGTAATCAACCAATATATGTTACTAATGTCATTTTTCTAGTAACCAACAAACATATGTTACTGATGTCATTTTTTCAATAACCAACTAATTTGTAAGAGGATGTTGGTTTCCAACAAACAACCAAATATTAATAAGAATTTGGCTCAAAGCAAAGCTAAGCAGCAATAAATTATGTATATAAGTGTAAGAAGTAATATATATATATATATATATATACTGGGTACCTTTTTCTTTAAGTTTCAAAAATAAAACAGTTGATTGAATCTGTATAAAAATTTTGATATTTAAATTAACTTTTTAGCCAATACTTTAGAAATTTATAAAATTGAGATGAAAACATAGTATGATATTTTTAGGAAAATAATTTTTTTTCTTTTCTATTCTAGTTTTCTTTCACTCTCTTTTTAATAAAAGACAGAATTTAAATTACTGAAAGTAGCAATAATATTATTATTATCATTATTAATAATAATAATGATAATAATACTAATAGAAATGACATAATGGAAATGATTATCTTAAAAAAATGCAGAAAATAATAATAATAATAGTATTAAAATGAAAATAAGGAAATTGAAATGATTGAATTGAAATTGACAAAATAGAAATAATAGTAGTCATAAAATAATATTTTTATTATTATCATTATTAATTAATGATAATAATATGCTTATTATTATTATTATTATTTAATGATAATAATAATGATAATGACATATTAAAGATAAAAATACAGAAATAATATAATTATCATTATTATGCAAAAGAAATAAATAAATAAAAAGAAAATAAAAAAATGCAAAATTTCTCCTATTTTCCTTCTCATTTCTTCCTCTTCTCACATAGGGTTAGGGTAGCTGGTGGTCAGAGGGAGGCCAGAGGTGGCTGAAGGGGGCCGGAGGGGGTGGCCGAAGGCGGAAGCTGGGGAGAAGGGTCGGCTGCTTGCTGGGGCAGAGGGAGGAGAAGGGTTAAAGAAGGTTGAGAGGATGGGAGGGGGGTTTTATAGAAAAGGAGGGAGGGGGAGAGGTCCGCCGCCGACCCGCCACCGACAAGAGCAATATTTTTATTTTATATTAATTCTTGAAGTTTGAAACTTCAAGAATTAATTGTGATCAAACCGGAGCTCCAAACATGACGAAACTTTTTGTGTACCCTTTAAATAATATTCTTAATATAATGACACCAAAATTGATGAATTTGGACTTGTATTTAATTTTCTCGATTTATTAAATTTAAACAATTCAGAAATTAAATCAAGAGTATCTATTATCCGGATTACTCCCAAACTATGGCATTATGATCTAAGAACTATTTCTATCTAATGGCATTTTTAGTTTGCCCTAATTTTGAAGTTGCTTGGAAATCCTGATTTTTGAGATGGGATTTAACCTAATTTGCAAAATAACAACATTTGGTCGTTACAATATTCAATTACGATATCATCACATCCATGGGCTGATTGATGATGGAACCCTGCTATTGGAGAAGAAACTTGTGCAAGGAATCATGCAAGTATGTTGACTAAGGCAATCACCATTCACAAGATGAGTGTAAGCATAATCTCAGTTAGTCTTTAGAGCACTCAATAATTGGGGGTATCGCATTGGGGGTATCGCATCAAAGGGAGATGATTATGAGGCTCAAGTCAATGAAAATTCAAGGAAAAAGAGAAAGTGGAAGATTGAATAAACAATCTTCGAGTGGAAGATTGTTATATATGTGTAGACTGCTTAGTTAAATAATGACAAAGGAAGCTCCATGAAATTGTCATATTTGCCGCAGCAACTTTTGACCAAGAAAGTTTTCAAATAATCTTATCCATGAAGACTTGACCATAATTATTAATAAGAGGAACTTTGTGATGGCCCGATGTCAGTTCAGCAGAAATTATTCAAATATCGGGTGTTCACTTATCGCAGGATCATATTGAGTAATGAAAGAAAAGTGACACATATAAAAATATAAAACATTTCTCATTTATTTCAAGCTTCATATTACAAGATCAAACATCGTACTCGTACAAAAGCGAAAAATAAATATAATATAAAATATAAGCAAAAACAGCGTTGTCGTAGACCCGTTTGCAGATTGAAAACTTTTTAGCATTAGAGTTCTTGTTTAAGCTCTTCCAAAAGTACCTGACCTGGTATTGTACAACAAACAATACTGGGAATAGAATTTCCAGTAATTAGAGAGTATTATAAGTGCCACAGTAATCAATGCGGTATTTCATTTTATAATTGCAGAGATGCGATTTGCGAAAGAGATGCAGGAAAGATATTAAGGTAAAAGCACAAATGAAATAATTAATTTCTTGCAAAAGATATTAGCACAAAAATGCAGGTTACTGATATCATTTTTCCAGTAATCTGCCACGAATGTTGTTACTGATGTCTTCTTCCCAGTAACAACCCACGAATGCTATTACCGATGTCATTTTTCCGGTAATTAGCCACGAATGCCGTTACTGATGTCATGTTTCCAGTAACTGGCCACGAATGCTATTACTGATGTCTTCTTTTCAGTAATTAGCCACGAATGCTGTTACTATGTCATTTCTCCAGTAACTAGCCACGAATATTGTCACGTTGGTTCCGAACAACCAACCAAGCTTCAAATTAAAATTTTGGCTCAAAGCACTTATAAGCTAAGCAGTAACAATACAAAATATAATACTTGTCATATACTGGGTACCTTTTTGTCCTTTAAGTTTGGATGAGTGACAGTTCGCTCAATCTGCATTTTAAGTTTCCAATATTTTAGTATTTTAGCCAATGATTTTAGGAATATTATTTCTTTTTAAGGATTTACATTCTTCTTTCTTGTCTTTATTCTTTCATATTCTCATACGATATTAGTCTTTATTTAGTCATTTTATGTAATCTTATCATGTTATGAAAGAATAAAAAGCAGAATTAAATTGATTGATTAGAAATATAATAGACATCTTTATTTATAATTTCACTATTATCTATTATGATAATGTGAACGATGTATTTGAGATGTTAATATTATTATCATACTTATGATTAAGCACAAAAGGAAAAATTTCAGTTCTTTTCTTTTCCATTTCTTACCTTAGATTAGGACTGCTTGATAAATGAAGGAAGATTGGAGGCTGGAGGAGGGCTGTGGGGGCTGGTAGGGGCTGAGGAGGAAGCTAGCAGCTTGCTGGCTGTTATGGGCTGAGGGAGGAGTTGCTGTGGGGCTGGAATGGGAGCTGGCTGCTGCTGTTGTGGGGCTGAGGGTAAGATGGATGTTGTTGTAGGGCTGAGAGGAGAAGTTGCCTGCTGCTGTAGGGAGGAGAGGAGGAGAGGACTGCTGTTGTAGAGGAGAAGGGGGGCTGCTGTGAGGCTGAGGGAGGAGGGCTGACAGCTGAAGAGGAGGGCTGGCAGCTTGCTGCTGTTGTATGGCTGAGGGGGAGGGTTGGCAGCTGAGAAGGAGGGGCTGCTGCTGCTGTGAGGTTGAGGGAGGAGGGCTGGCAGCTGAAGAGGAGGGGTTGCTGCTGCTGTGAGGCTGAGGGAGGAGGGCTGTGGGGCTGCTATTGGCTTGCAAGGTGGCAGCTGGCTGCTGGCCGGCTGCTTTGGGCTGAGGGCTGAAGAGTTGGCAGGGCTGAGGAGGGCTGTGGGGCTGCTGTGGGCTGGCAAGGTGGCGGCTGGCTGCTGTTGTATGGCTGAGGGGGAGGGTTGGCAGCTGAAGAGGAGGGGCTGCTGCTGCTGTGAGGTTGAGGGAGGAGGGCTGGCAGCTGAAGAGGAGGGGCTGCTGCTGCTGTGAGGCTGAGGGAGGAGGGCTGTGGGGCTGTTTTTGGCTTGCAAGGTGGCAGTTGGCTGCTGGCCGTCTGCTGTGGGCTGAGGGCTGAAGAGCTGGCAGGGCTGAGGAGGGCTGTGGGGCTGCTGTGGGCTGGCAAGGTGGCGGTTGGCTGCTGGCCGGCTGCTAGTTGGGGCTGGGAGCTGCTGGCTGTGGGAGGAGGAGAGATTGCTGGAGGCTTCGCAGGGGGTTGCTGGCTGGGAATGGGGAGCTAGTTGGGGCTGGAGCAGCTGTGGGGAAGAAGAGAGTTGGCTGTGTGGGGAGGAGGAGGGAGGGGAGGGGGTTTTAATAGAGAAAGAGGGATGGGATAAGGGATAAGGGATAATGGTGCATTTAGTACCATTATGGGGCTAAAGGCCATAAAGGTAGCATGCTTTGGCAGAAGTTATTGCCAATTTTGGAACTTGATCGTAAGAAAAGGTGGGGGGGGGGGGGGAAGAAGGAATAGAGAAAAAGTTAAAAGAGAATTTCTTAAAACTATTTAGACTTAAATTAATCGTATTTTTTGTCATTTGGCGTCCAAATATAATGAAACTTGACACCGAGGTGTGTTATGATATTATGAACACCCTCGCGCTGAAAATTTTTGATTCGGAATAATATTTATTTTATATTAATTTTTGAGTTTAAAACCTTCAAAAATTAACCACCAAACTGGCGCTCAGAATTTGATGAAACTTCTCGAGCAGCCTTTAAATAATATACTGATCATAAAGACATTGAAAATGATAAATTCTGGCACATATTTTAATGTTCAAGATTTTTAGAACTTAAATAATTCAGAAAATAAAACGAGAGGTTCCATTATTCGGATTTCTTCCAAACTATGGCACTTTGATCTTTAAAATAAATCTTACCTATGATATTTTTTGTTTGCCATAATTTGAAATTCCTCGAGATTTTGATTTCTAAGGTGGGTTTTGACCTAATTTGCAAAGTAACGACTTTGGGTCGTTACAAACTTCCACAAAATTTTTCCTTTAATTATTAAATGAAAAAGAAAACTATTATTAAGCCACCTTATTTGATCAAAGAAATTTCTATATGAAAGTTAAGAGATTATAAATAGAGTGTGAAATTGAGTGGGAGGATACACCTCAACCTTAAGCTTCTCATTCTCTCTTGTAGTATTTTTCTTTCTTTCTTTAAGTAATAAAAGAAGATTACTCTAGTGCAGCCTATGGTCACCGAAACATACAATTATGTTTATTAGTGCTTGCTTATTTCATCCTTTTATTTGCTTCATTTTTTCCCAGAGGATCTTATGTTGTGGGAAGAGAAGTTCGTCCTTTCGTGATGCATATATCCCAACACACCAGCCAATGGATGTTTGAAGCAATCTCAGTTGGCAACTTCCAAAGATAATTTTTAGTAAATAATGCAAAAGAGAACTTTGATCTTCTATAAAGTTTCAAAAAATGATTTCAACAAAAATTCATAACAAATAGAAATGCTTACATTAGTTTCTTTAAATAAAAGTTCATTTCGTTTATGAAGTTCAAGAAATAAAATTTCCAAGTCATATTTATCACTTCATAAAGCAAGCAATGGCATCACTTCGACAAATGACTAAAAAAATTGTTTTGATCATATGAAACTTTAGTTGAAACATGCGCAAGTGATTTAGCTCCACATCATAAAATTGAAAAAGAACTTTGTCAAAATAGCATTGATTGGTCTATATACCCAAGAGCTTATACATTTGCATTAAATTTGGGTTCTATTCAGCGACATTGTGCTCTTATTTAATTCGCTCCTCCCAAAGAATTATAGTCATTATCGATGGTTTGTTGAGATGACGTTATAGTAATTTTGACTCTTGCGTGTCTTTATGCCTCCTATCATGGTTGAGCGATCTTCAGGAACACGTGACTTACATAATGATTTCATGTGCTCTTATGATTCTTAGCAATGCTAAAAAGCTTTGTTTGAGGGTGAGATGATAATTAATGTTGGTGGTAAGCTCACGTATGAGAAATTATTAAGACATGAAAGTGATTTAATTGTATAACATATAATTTGAGAAAGAGTGATATAGAGATAGCTTTACCGCTTAAGTTTTTTCTTAAATTAGGTAGGATTATCAACAAAACTAGCCCAGCATTGTTCCCCCATTGGTTTCACACCTCCTAGCTTGCATACATAATTAGACTATTCAGGTATGTTCATCAAAATCACGTGCAGAAAAGTTCCATTAAATTTGAAAGAACATGAAAATGTAAGTTTACACTAATAAAATATGCTACCTGATAGCATAAGCTTTTACCTCCACCAGTAGGCATTAAAACAAAGCAATCCTTATTTTCCATTGCAGCTTTACAAGCTTGATGCTGCAAAGGTCTAAAGGTTTTGTTACCAAAAATAACAATATTAGAAAATTCAATTTGATCCATTGCCTTCAGTTCTTCAAAAGTCAAAGATGCAGTGGTTAGTTCATCCTTGGAAGCACATGCCGATGCTGATCCATTCTTCTGACTTTTGTACCCAACCTTCATACAGATTAAATTAATATTTTATCACCGAAGAATAACTAGTAACTATTTAAGAAAACAATTGCTTCGCATGCCAGAAGAACAGATTTTGCAAGCAATTCATGTTTTGCACATAAAGTAATATAAGAGATTCCAATGAAAATGCAGATAATTTAAGACTCAAGAATAAACCCTAGAGATCTAATAGCAAAATACCAATTGAAAGAGTAAAAGTTGAAAACATTTGAAAGCAATGGTGAAAGATATTTAGGCTTTAAAACATAATGCATTTATGCATGTGTATGTGTTAAATGATCTCTCAAAAATACGGAATCATGCTCATCCTTGAATAGTTATTAGGAATAGACTTCTCATAACTATATAATTGGTCGAGCATTTTAGCTGAAGTTATAGAGGTGGTTCTAAAACACACAGGAAATGATGGCGTATGTTTAATGGGTACGATTTGAACTGGTTAGCTTATTAACATTAGCATTGCCTAAATTAAATTTGAGTTGGCATTTATATCTTTTGGAAGACTAAGAGTTTAATTATAAACGAGTCTTACATCCATTAGGAAATCCAAGATTATTACATCTAGTTGAACTTGCATCATTTAGAAATCCCAAATGGCAGGATTTCAGCCTTTCCTTCAAAGACAAGGTGGTTCATTGCATATGTTCTAATGAGTTTTAAAGCTAAGAATAAGATGAATATACATCAGAACCCACTAGAACTTTATAATTAACTAAAGGTCAAAATACAATATAATTTAGATCAATGAGGATTGAATTCAAGATCAATTAGAACGCAATATAATATGCCTCACTATAATCCCTTAGAAAGCAAGTGGCAATGTGGAGGCTTTAGTCATAACCATAGCAATTTTTGATCGAGGAAAATTCAAAATAGTCTCGTTCACAAAGGCTTAATCATATTTGGTAACTGAAGGAACTTCTACTTGATTTCCTTTGATTATTAAATGAAAAATGAAGCTCTCATAAAACCATCTTATTTGACCAATACATTGCTATGAAATTTTTTATTTTGGTGTTATGTGAGAGTTGAAAGATTATAAATAGGTGATGAAATGAAATTAGAAGATAGCTCAAGCATAAGCTTTTTTTATTTTCTCTTGTAATATTTTCCTCTTTGTTTTAAGTAATAAAAGAACATTACTCAATGCAGCCCATCGACGTAGGTGAGCAATCACTGAACTATGTACATTTATTGTGCTTGCATGTACTTAATTCATTTTGTGCATGTTTCAATTTTCATTCTCGGGTGATCTTACGCCATGTAAAGAGCTGTTCATCTATTCGTGAAATAAATATCTCAGCAATTGGTATCAAAGTGTCAAGTTCTAGAAAATATTTGTGAGCTATGACTGAGGGCGAAAAGGTGAAGATTGACAAGTTTGATGGGAACGACTTCGGATTCTGGAGGATGCAAATAAAGGATCATCTCTATCAGAAGAAGTTACATTAATTGTTGTCTGAGATAAAGCCAAAAAAGATAAAACAAGCAGATTGAGATCTTCTAGATCGACAAGCACTTGGAGTTGTGGGCTTAACCTTAGCGCAAAATGTGACATTCAACATTGTCAATGAGAAGACGACGACATGTTTAATGAGAGCATTATTAAACATATATGAGAAGCCATCTACATCAAATAAGGTATAGCTTATGTGTCACTTGTTAAATTTGAAAATGGGAGAATGAGCATCTATGACTAACCACATAAATGAGTTCAACGTAATCACGAATCAATTAGAATCCGTAATGGTTATGTTTGAATATGAGGTCAAGGAGCTAATTCTATTATCTTCCCTAAGAGCTAATAGGCAAAAGTGACTTCGGTAAGTAGCTCATCAAGTAACACGAACTTAAAGTTGCATGATATCAAAGATATGATTCTAAACGAGGATATTCGCAGAGGAGAATTAAGACCATCATCTAGTTATGCTTTGATGCTAAGGGTAGAGGAAGGTGCAATTCAAGAAGGCAAAGGAGAGATAAGTGGAAAATGTTAAACAAGATCTCAAAAGGAGAAGATATGCTAGAACTGCAAATAAAAATAACACTTCAAATATCAGTACAAGGCACCAAAGAAGTACAAAAACCATCAAAAAGATGATTTGACATGCTCAATCAGTGGGGAGTCTGTCGATGCTCGGTGTGTTGTGTTGAAAGTTCAACAGACTCTTGGATTATGGACTTGGGTGGGTCTATTCATTCTATATCTTACAAAGAGTTATCACACAATTATGTTGCAAGCTAGCGGGCGATAAACAATTTGATATTGTGGGAAAAGAAAAAGTACATATCATAACTGCAAATAGAACACACTAAATTTTTCAAGAGGTAAGGTATGTTACAGGCCTCAAAAGAAATCTTATTTCTACGAGCCAAATTGATAGTTGTGGCTATACCACAACATTTGACAATGAATGCTAGAAAGTATCAAGGGGAGCCATGGCTATGGCAAGAGCCAGTACTTTATTTAACTATGAATACCTTCCTTAATCCTTGCTTAAACCTATGAATTTGATATTTCTATTGTTCTTAAGGTACAAAGAGATCTACTAATCTATTATTCCGTTCATAAATGCTAGCGTTATTCTACTCAGTTTCTTGTAAAAGCCTTGCATATACTTTGAACTTTATTTAACTAAGAAGCTAAGAAATACTTTCCTTAATTCTTGCATAAGCCTATCTAACATGATAATTTATTGTCTTCAAAAATTGAGTAGAAAAATACTACCAGATTGATGAACTTTCATTGTCAAACAAAGTGCATATAAACCCTAAAAAGGAGAGCCAATGTAATTTTAGACAACCTTGAAATATGAGAATCAAAAGGGGAAATCACCCCAACAATAGATGATGAAGGAGAATAGGAGCCTTACATCTCTAAGAGACCAAACAAATGATCAAAGTGTTAATAGCGATCGATGTTGTTTGTTGAAAAAGTTCATTGAAATTGAAACTTGATTCCAAAATCTTTCCGAGGTGAAAATCTCGTTTGAAATATTTCCTGGCACACATAGGGCAATTTTATGTCTCATTTAATATTTTATGGGGTGATCACATTTTCTGACAACTCTGATGGAGAGAGTTTCTCTCTCCATTTTGGAGTATTATGTATACAAACAATTATTATCAGCAGCACTGATAATGTTATAATGTAACCAGCATGTCGATGACGTATCTTAAAAGAAAGGCACAAGTCACTTCAATATTTTGTAGCAAAAGTCAAAGGATTAATATTTTATTGTAACTTAATCCAAGCCTAGCTTCGTTGGCAATTGTAGATAGTTGATTCATGATCAATGGCATCCAAGGCAAAGATGTAAACCATTGCACTGGGGGGAAGGCTCTACAATTAAATTCCCCAATGTGGTGCTAAGTTATGAAGTAACATGAGCACCACTATGATTCAATACGACTTCTAAGATAGTACAATTCCTTCCTGCTCCTTAGCTGGGAGTGCAGCAGATCAAAATGGAGGTTTTGGCTATGAAAGCCTTCCATCC
Source organism: Gastrodia elata (assembly GCA_016760335.1). Classification (NCBI taxonomy): domain Eukaryota; kingdom Viridiplantae; phylum Streptophyta; class Magnoliopsida; order Asparagales; family Orchidaceae; genus Gastrodia; species Gastrodia elata. The sequence goes on from CM028673.1 coordinate 1,969,556, forward strand.
AATAATTTCTACAGATCTACCAATGCAGGGTAGACGCCCCAATGTCATAATTCCAAATCCACCAATACTATTGGAGCAGCTGTTGATACTCCCTCAAAGAGGGTATATGTTTTCTCAAGATTGTCTTATAGCCTACCCACAAAAAGGAAAGATATCAAAGTTGATGGAAGTCTTAACACCATCAAAGCGACTAATAGTTCTAATGTTTACTTGTAAGACTCTTCAATAATGATCTTTACCACAAGAGAGTAAAATATCACTACATCATCCAATCTATCAAGGAGAGCCAGAAGGCAGCTAATGCTAAGTTGAGGGCCAACAATCCAAAGGTGGCTCCAACTGTCAAAGGATTGCACAGCAAGAATTCTTGTTCTAACAAATATGAGCCTCTAATGTGAGTCGCCAGTGAAGATCCTAATGTAATTATCAAGAGGCAATTCATGAAGGCCTAACAACAAACAATCCACCGAGAGGAGCCAATAATTATCTTCAAAATCTTACAAGGTCCTAAAGACAGTAAAAAAAAAAGGAAACAACAGCAAAGAGAAATAAAACCTACCGCCAAGGCTAAAAACCAAGTAATTCACAAAAGTATACACAATACATGACCAGCCTAGTAAATACAGGGTTGGGTGCAGTTCAAACCAAAAAGAAGATATGATGAACACTGCCTGTGACATTCAAACATCAAGAAGTCTGGAGATCAAGTTGGGAAGCTCACGAATGAAAGGAGTGATATTCAAGGGGAAATTTTGGAGATTCACTACTTTACAAGCTTGGATTCCAAAAAGATCAAAGTATGAATAAGTAATCGCTTGTGCACACCATGAACATCTAAATGATGATCATGAACAGTCCCACCGGGCAAGCCAAAAGTTGCAAGCACAATTTCAGACAATTTTTTGGAGTCTAATTATCACATTGAGATAAATAACAGAAGATCAAATGTTGTCAAATTCATCACTATCATCCAAACATTTAATAGGACAATTGGAGCATTCTCCAGACAAACAACAGGATATAAGAAAGTAATCATTCATATTTATTAAAAACTAGGATTCTAGTTCACAATATCCTCCCCTCTTGAATAATTGGAGTTATCTATGAATTTCCAACCCTAAGCTTGGTTTTGGCTTTTCTCCTAGCCCTTTTTAACAGATTGAGAAGTGATGCAGTAGTATTCATCACCCCGACAAGCAATTGTCTTCATGGGAAGGTCTTCCAAGTTAACATTAGAATGATTAGTTCCCTTGTTGATTATGAGATCATCATCAATCTTCATAATCTTTCGCTTTGAGGATGGATCTTAGGACAATCTTGAGAAGACAAACATTGGTGAAGAACATTATCAGATCTCCCGTACTTAGATAGATTTAGAATTATGATATTGAGGCATGTACCCTACATTGGTGAAGAACATGCAGGAATGTTTGGCATAAAATCTTTTTTGGCCACAACCTCCATTTTGATCAGCTCCACTCTAGGCTGAGGAGACGGAAGGAATAGTATTGTCTCAACAATCGTGTCGAATTGCAACATTGCACTTGTTGCTCTAGTATTCAGTACCACCTCGGAGAATTTAATTGTGGAACCTTCTCCTAATGTAATAGTTAACATCTTTGCTTTCATTGCCATGCTTCTCAAATTGAATTATCTTCAATTACCCTAGACTTTTGCGGCATCATATTAAAATGACTCGCATCTTTCTTTTCCAAGACACGTCATCAAAGTGCAGGTAATATTATGAAATATTTAATGATGCTGGTAATATTATAGTTTGTATACTCTAAAAATGAAGTCACACCAAAAAATCAAATTTGTCCCAAAAAAGTGCAACAATCACCACCTTTTGAACTAAGATTCATAAGTAGGCTTTTCGTAAGGTAAATTTAAATTTTAACTAGATTTCCCTAATAGAAGATTCAAGGTTTAAATAGATCTAGGGTTGATTATTTCCAATATGCACAAGCCCCTCTAATTAATTACTCTCCTAGTCTTTTATGAAAGAACTCTCGATTAAAAAGTATTACCTAATCATAGATCTCAATATTCTGTCATCCCAGGTCAACATATGGTCCAATCTGCCAATATTAGAGGGAAATTTGACTGTAATATTCAGATATTCTGATTAGCAACCATGGGTTGTCACATCTCAATAATGTTGATCAAATTTATAGTATTTACTGAGAATTTAAATAAAAGTTTTAGCATATTGAATTTGAGGTTTAAATCCATTGGAGTACCCAACTTGAGCATGGGGCTTATATTCATTGAAATACCAAGGTTAAGTTTGGGATGGGGATTTTATCCGTTGTAATGTATGGGTTTGTATTCAAGATAGGGCTTACATTTATTTAGAATGCTTGAGATATTATTTGGAATGGGCTTCTATTGGAATGTCCGATATAGTGGTTTTACGATCTTATCATTTAAATAAGGTGGCCTAATATATGTGTATTTTAGATCTTTTAGATCTTCATGAGTCACATCACACATACTAGTTGTGGTCAAATTATTAAATATTAGGGTATTTTAACTTGATTTGAGTTACTTCAGACCTGTGAAATTATTAAGAATCAAGTGGCATAGCTCAACTAGGACTATTTAAATCAATTAGAATTTATGCATCTTAGGTTTTCTTCATATTATCCATTCACATATTTCATAAAATTGATTATTTTGTAGTTTCTGTGTGCATGTAGTAGACAAAGAGTGACAGGTTCATGGCAGATTCTTATATTAAAAATTAATAACATAATTTTAATAATATTTAATTAAATTTATTATCAATGATTAATTAACACAACTAATTTAATCACAAATCTTATTAATATTACCAATTAATTAATAATTAAATTAATATTATCAATTAATGAATCAATTAATTTATTTTAAAATTAATTAATAATTAATTTAACATTTTATTAATTAATTAGATTAATTATTGAGAAATATTTTCTATAAAATTTCAATAACATAACAAGATGCTCTATATAGGGACTTGTGGCAAAATTTTGACAGCATGACACTTTGAAATAGTGTAAAAAATGTTGCTTGTTGGCTTGAATCTAAGATCAACGGAGGGATTTTATAGTCAACTCGATCAAGTCTAAATGACTGGAACACTTGGTCTTCAAAGTCTTCTTTACCTAGTTAGCTCTAAGAGATAATGGAATGTGAGGACTAGTTCTGTACCTGCACTTGTTTCTACCATAAGTCCTATTTTTTACCTTAAAGTTTTACCTGCCATTTTTTAACCTAATTTTTTAACTCGGCTTCTCTTCTTTTTATTTTCTTTGGCATTTGCTGCTAGTTGATTGCCTCTATTGATCACGTTGAAGGTATGTGCTATGAAAAGGGGTTCATTTGTGCAGTTATCGAGCGGTTATGAGCAGTTACGAGTGTCGGGTAGTTGCTGGAGATGGATCGTGGACAGTCACAGATAGTTGCAGACAGTTCCAAACTGCTAAGGATCGATTGCCAGACAAAGTACCTCACAGCGACTTCGAGATGATTATAGATGATGGTTGTTGCGCAAAGCTGTATGTAACTTGGTTCGAAGGTTGCAAGAGGGACAACTTTGAAAAGCTGCAGCGGCCATTAAACACTTCACGTGCGTTCACAAATTGGGATCTTCCACACTAATGGGAGAAATTGTGACATAGGTGATGTTCGATCATGGGTTTTGTGAAAGATTTCCTTCATCGAGCATTGCGAGAAGAACAAAGACAAGGCTCAAAGGTTCATGTATTGAGGAAATACTTGAGGACGTGTGCAAGCGACGCACAAGGTGGAGGCATCGATGGAAGGTTGTCTTCATTGTGCGCAAATGGAGCGAAAGTGAGGAGAGGTTCGCTGTGGTGCGAGCAATGCACAATGCAAAGGCATTAGCAACATGTGATCTTATCTTCTTCTTCTTCGTCATCATTTTCATCATCTTTTTCATTCATTTGCTTTTCTTTTTCAATGCAACATCTACAAACAAACTTAAAAAAGCCAATATCCATATGGATTCATATCCACCAAAGTATTTAAGAATCTCCAAGCTACGAAAACCTCATCCACTATATGTAACCTTTGTTCAAATAGCCTGAAGATTTCATCAAATATAAAAGTGGAAATATTTCTCCATGAAAAAGATGTACAAAATGTTGAGTGACAAGTTTAAAAATTTTAAGATTTCTTTATAAGCAAACACTAGTTAAGCAGTGAGATATTGTGAAAGGATACAAAATACAGCAATTCAAAGCTTAAAGAACTTTCGATGGAAAAAATTAACAAGAAAATAGTTTAAACTCACAAACAAGATTTATCAGGGGTTAAGAAAAATGGAAGTAGGACGTCATCTTACCTTTGAGTTTAATGATTCCTTCGAGGGGCAATGAAGATGAACACCACTCTTTTTCAAATCAAGGAAAGTGGAGTTCCCATCAAGAATATCCTTTTGGTTCAAAATTTCTAAGTCCGAATCATCATCCTTAGTAAATGAACTTGATCTTTTTAAGTTATCTTGCATCGAGTGTATAGAAGGATCTTCTTTTCTGAAGCGTTGAGATACATCGCCACTTACTGCTTCTTTAGCATTATTAGCATATTCTTCTTCAAAAAAGCTATTCAAAACTCCACAAGCTTCAGATTCAATGCCTTGCAGATCGTCCCAATCCTCATTCTCTTGCACAGAGTCAGCCAAAGCAGCAAGGAAGTCATCACCACAATGCTCCACAGTCACAAACTCTTTACCATCCTCGCCTGCAATAATATGATTAATTGCACAAAGAGAGAGGAGTAGAATTGAAGGAAAACAATTTGATTTTAACTACTCCATGCACTAGAAAAATGAAAAAAACAAACTAGTAGCTTTTAGAGCATAAGCAGGGTATATTTTTACTTGACCTAAGTTGGTTGTCTAAATTTTTTTGCGGGAATACAATCCACAAAGTAAGAAAAAAGGTTTAACTGTTTTTTTATGTTGCCTAGATAGAATGAAAGTAGGCATATACATGCATTATATATATATATATATATATATATATATATATATATATATATATATATATATATATGAGTTTAAATGATTCCAATATTAATAATATGCTGTCTACTGAACTTGTCCCAAATGCTAATAATGCCATCATTCTTTATAACAATAGTACATTTTGCGATCCCATTTCCCCCTCAGGCAGTTTTAGTAGGGTGAACGGATCTAGATAAAGTGAATGCTGATTTTTGAATATGGACCATTCTGAATTTTTTGAGCATTTTATTACTACATCGAATGCTGCTGGTCCTGAAGTGGATTCTGAGGAAAGCCTTGCGGCTGCGCCTAATGAGCCGGTTTGCACCAACCCTTCATGGGGCCAATTTGGGTCTTTTTCTTCTATTCTATGCTCAAATTCTCAGAAAAGGATCAAAGTATCATGGCCAATATTAAGGTTTAGAATTGTGTTTCTTTGTCCTCATCCATTGATGTCACCAATGCTGTAAAGCAATTGGACACAATTGACCCAGCTCAAGCAAATGGCAATGATGTTGGCCTCATCTCAACCAATATTATTAATGAAAAATTCAGAACTATGGCCGAATTTCCTATTATTGTTACTGCTGTTTCTAACATATTTGGCTTGCAGGTTCACATTTTCAATTCCAATCTTGAAATATGGGAGAAAGAGCCTCTTTCTTCAACAAATAAAGCAGAATCTGATTCTGCTCATACCAATGGTAATGGTAATTTTTTGGTCATTGGAAACTTACCTGTTCCAACACCCCCTAATGTTACCAAACAACAAATATTCAGTTCTCCATGTAAGAATAAAGGTATGCATATTTCTTCTAATAGATTTGAAAACATAAGTGATTTTAATGGAAAAAAGAATTTTAATGGAGAGAAACCAAAAATAAATACTCTATCATCAACTAGGCAGAAGGCTAGTGGAGGGCCTGGTGTATAAATATATATGTTATGTTAGGATATAAAGGGTATTGGGAATACCTCTTCTAAAAATAGGCTAAAACATATTATCGTTGAATACAAAATTAACATTATTGATATTTTTGAACCCAAGCTTAAAAAGAGGATTGTTTTAAAATTGGTAAATTCCTCAAACTTGAAAACACTTAAACTAATTTCTCTAATAAAATTTGGGTAATGTGGACCAAGGAATGAAATTATGAGACCCTTGATCAATGTGATCAAGCCATCAACATGAAATTCTCAAATCCAGAGTTTGATTTTGTTATCATCTTTGTTCATGGGGATAGTCTTTGGTCTGATAGAGCTTTACTTTGGAAATTCCTCAAAAACTGTAGCAACACGCTTCCCTCACTTAAATTGTGGGGGGAGATTTTAATACAATCTTACATCACAACAAAAATAAAGAACATTCTCATAGTCATACTCTATCCTAAGCCCTAAGATGCTTATTAGCCAATTGCCAATCTTGAGTCATGAAATTGGCCCTAGTCACCAAATCTTCAAAAATATCTAAATAATCAATGATTGACACAGACCCTTTCGTAAATGTCATCAACTTCGTGTGGAGCTGCTTATGGTGGTATTGTAGGAAATACCTATCCTTAAGCATCTCCCGCATTTCTAATCAAGTGATACATCCTCTTTCATCCCTCTCTTCCTTTAGTAAAAAATTATTCAAAAAAATCTTAGCATATCCAACTAACTTTATCCTAGAAAACATAACAATTTGGTAATCATTCAACCCATGTCATTTGAAGAACTCAATTTGAATCATCCAATCTAGGAACTTATCAGGGTCATTAATTTCATCATAAGTTGTGACTTCTACCTTGATGCTCCTAAAAGGGTCATTCTATTGTTCCCCCCTATCTACTCCCTCTCCTAGAGATCCTCCTTGGTAGAGGTTCAACCCATAGCCTCTCTCCAAATCTTACTCATTTATTCAACTTTTGAAACCTTTAAAACTTGAGCATGGAAGATAGGTTGATCTTAAAAGTAAGCCCTATGCATGAAACAAATATAGCTGTTAGAACTTGAATGAATGAGTGTAGAACCTCATAAGTAGAAAAGAATGCAAACACTTAAGAATGTTCTTACCATTGGAGCACTACCAAGATTGATAGGTCAAGATTAAACAATAATGCATGCGCAAAACTCTAAGGCTATAGTTAGAAAAATTAAGATAAAGACAATGGCAGTTATTTCAAATGCACATTGCTAACAATAATTAAAATTATAAATCATTCTAGATAAATTTAATCTTTAGCACATCACTTAGTAACGAAAGACAAAAGGTACCCAGATATTATACATTTATTGCTTAATTTTCTTTTGTTGCTTAGCACAACATTTGTACTTTTATTATATCTCCTTTGATATATTATTTTAATTGTAAGATATAGCGACCCAATGCTGTTACTTCGTAAAATTAGGTCAAATCCCGTCTCAAAAATTAGAATCCCGAGAATTTCAAATTAGGGCAAACAAAAATACCAATAGATAGAAATAACTTTTAGATCAAAGTACCATACTTTGAGAGAATTCTGATAACAGAAACTCCCGCAATATTTGTCTGAATTATTTAAATCCAATGAATTGTAAAAATTAAATACGTGTCTGAATTCATCGATTTTTGTGTTATCATATTAAGTATATTATTTAAAGGATGTTCAAAAAATTTCATCAATTTTGGAGCGCCAGCTTGGCCCCAATTAATTTTTGAAGTTTTAAACTTCAAAAATTAATAAAAAATAAATTATTTGTTCGAATCAAAAAATTTTGGCGCGAGGGAGTTCGTTACATAATAACACACATCAGTGTCAAGTTTCGTTATTTTTGGATGACGAACAGCGAAAAAATACAAAAAATTTAATTTTAAATAACTATTTAATTTTTCTTAAGAAAATGTTGTTTTTCTTCTCCCCCCCATCCTGCGATCCCCTGTCACTCCAGGCGCGAAAGCTTCTGCACCAGAAGCTGCTTCCTGCACTGTTTTGGCGCAAGATTGATCGGCCCATTTGGCCGACCAGCCCCCTCCTCCTTCCCTCTCTCCCCTCTATATATCCCCCAGCCCCTCTCCTTCTCCTCCACAAAAAAAGCAACTCCTCCTCTCAGCCCTCCCTTTTCCCCCTCACAGCAGCCCCTCCTTCTCCCTCAACCCTCCTTCCCAACAGCTGCCCGTCAGCCGTCCGGCAACCCCACTCCGGCCACTGCTTTTCAGCCACGTCCAGCTCCCGACAGCCCTAACCATAGGTTAAAGGAGAAAGAAAAAGGGGAATAAATGAGGAGAGATTTTGCTATTTCTTCATTCTTTTATTTATTTTCATATACTTAATAATCATTATTATAAAGATAATAATGATAAAATATTAGTCATTCATATTATTATTGTTCTCATTAATTAATATTGAGAACATTACAAATGTTATTAAATGATTATTATTTCCATTCTGTCAAATTTCAATTCAAGCATTTTTATTCTGTCATTTTTCTTTTTTTATTATTATTACTTTCTGCAATCTATACAGCCATTTTCATTATGTCTTTCCTTTCGTACATAATTATTAAATAATGATAATAATAACGTTATTATAAATATTATTACTACCTCAATAAAATTTGAACTTCTTTTAAGAAGAAAGAGCAAAAGAAAAATAAAATAGAAACAAAGATAATAATTAATCCTAAAATTATTAACTAAAAAGCTAATTCTAAATATCAAATATAAACGCAAATTCGATCAAACTGTTGAACTTTTGAACTTAAAAGAACAATGTACCAGATGTCTTTTATTACTCTTGTTTAAATATGCTTTTCCGCTCAGCATCACACAAATTTGATAGAAGTGCTTTTAAAAATCACATAAAATGATATATGAAAAAGGTTGAATAATTGAGTAGGAAGGGTTCTATGTTGATATATTTTTTGTCTGATCAGACAACTGCTAGGACAGGACTGTCTGACATCGAAAGTCATAAGGAGCATATACTGATAAGCCTTGAGAGGGCAGGTATAGAGGGAAGTTCGGATATAAAAGATGAACCCCTTTTCCTCGATTTTGTACTTGCCCAACAAAATCATGTTTTGTGCCAAATAACAAACATTAAAATTTTATATTTATTTTTGTGACTGCAATTATTTTTATGCTAAAATTTCAAGTGATATTGAAATGAGTTTGCAGGAATAAATTCGTACAGCTTTTATTTCCTATTAAATTATTGATTATTTTGTTTATTATTTAATATTAGTAAAGATGACATCTATTAGTACTTAGTTTCACAACTAACTAGTATTCAAATGCTCGCACTTTTGAAACTTGCCCAGATCAAGAGTTCGTCTTAGAGGAAATGTGTCATGAACCAAACAGTGCTGATACTGTTTTTTGCTGATTTTTCGCTTTCTTTTTAAAGTTTGTAACTTTTATTTTATTTTGCTCGTTTGTAATCAAAACTTGTGAATTATGACAAATGAGTTATGTTTGATGTCTATATATTTGTCTCTTAAATCACTCAATATGGTCCTGCGGCTAGAGGACTTGTTACCCCAACAACCGGTGCTGGATTTGCTCCCACTGACTTGGCACCGAATCCTCACACAAGATGTCTTGAAAATGAGTACCTTGGGTTCTGAAATAATAGAATTGGGTGGGATTTATGTATGACGGGGCTATCCAAGAGGGGAGATAAGAAAATATATTGTAGCCTACAATGGGGCACAATATAATATTGTGATATATATTTGAACCCAAACTAATATTGACCTCACGATTATGCACTTGCCCATGCAAAATGACAAAAAAAAAGATAAGCTTATTGATGCAAGACATTTTCATTTAAAATACTAGTAATACAAGCGACATAAAGACTTGTTTTGCAGAAAATATTATTTTGTATAAATATTTAATTCTGCTTCTTGCAATTTCTTATTGCTATTGTGATTATTTTAAAAGAACTTAATATCTTTGGTACTTAGAATATTCTTTAATTACTGAGATTTCTAATCCCAGAGTTGTATTTACAATGCCAAATCAGGTGCTAGTAGTTGAGCAGGATGTGATCTTTGAGAAATTATTGATGGAAGGCTATCTCTTTTTGTCATTGCAATTTCTATTTTTACCCTTCATGTTTTTTTTTTTTGTTGATAGTTTTGTATGGTGTGGACCATAAGAATATATTAATGCAATATTATTATCAATGTATGAATGTATGAATGAATGTTAATGGATGAATGTCAAATTATATATTTTCTATATTTATACGTGATGTTTGATTGATCTCCACGAAGAAATGCAACTCTCTACAATTAATTATGATCGTTCACGAATAGGTTCCCTTGAGGCTAAAGAACAAATACAGTGCTATGAGCAAAATATTAACAAAGTTCAAGGTATGACAATTGGGACGTCAGAGAATAGTCATAAAACTGCCTTTCATATTCATTTCTACGCAAAGCTTTCTACAAATAATCCAGCAGCTTCAGTTATATATAACCCGCCAAAAGGTATAAAAAAGTAAATCGATCGCGAAAAATGAGAGAAACGAGGAAGGCTTGGGGTGCATTTCTAACCATAAAGATCTGAGAGCCTATTCAGGCATTTCTTGGCCACGTCCTCGTCGAAACCAAAATCAATCGCCAAGCTTAGAAGCCTCGCCTTCTCTACCTCCATTCTCTATCTAGTTCTCTCGCCTTGCCGATTCTTCCCTAAAGTATCCCGTGCGCGGGAAATTTTGCTAGGAGCCGCTCCCGCCTCCCTGTGATAACGGGCCTGATAAGGTTCACAAAGACATTTTGGGCTTTTTGGCAATTGGACCGGTCATTAATCCAGCAACTTGATTTTTATGTTGGTCTTAAATATTAAATAAAAGATTAACTTAATTTACAGTTTAATAAAATATACTCAAATAGTAAAAATCCATGTTTATAAATTTAATATAAATATTTTTAGCATGTTCTTATAACTATTGTGATGATTGATAGTGATTGACTGATAAGATAAATGAGAATAATTAAGTTGTATTATAATATCGCGTTAAGCGCGGAGTGAATTTAGACTCATAATGTTTAACTAAGATCGGCGCCAGGTGCACCAAATGTGTGCTACAAACAAGCACAAGTGTGCACCCAAACTGAAATGGGGGCACCGCGCTCAGATGCGACTAAGCACTCCCGCATGGAAAACGGAACGAAAGCGGAGAAGAATCGGCGATTAGGTGACAACGTGCTGATGTGACGCAGCGCCTAGATGTAGCAGAGCCCAAAACGCATGTTTTCCTATAATACGTTATCCATATAAATTGATGGGATCTTGCTCTCTCATAGGAGCTTTGCACGTTTTGTGGGGGTGGGGGGTGGGGAAGCCCCCAAAGTTTGGTATATCCTAATTTTTCGAGTGCCTCCTTTAAAATATTGGTTGCATTAATTATTATTTTAACATATAGTGGCAATTTCAAACATGTCATTAAAATAATATTTATTTATATATCTAACTATATAAAGCTTATACTCACAGATGTGTTGTGATATTTTCTTACAAATATGAAGCCCTTTATTAGTAGTTTCTTGTTGTGTTTTTCTTACAAGGCACATGGGGCCTTTTATTGATAAAGGATACCTTCCGCGACCGCTAGGGGTGGCTGTTCCTTTGCCCAAGTAATCGCAGGTGCTGTTCATTTCATTTCTCCTCATCAATTTTGTGTCTAAATCTCTCATCTTTGTTGATAACAAACATATAATGGTGCTCTTTTAAAAGGGTGAGACCCGCAAGTTCGCTAGATCGCTTGAATTTTTGCTTTTTTGGAAAGTTCTCCCATATTATGATCATGGTATTGTAATGATGTCAACGTTAGAGCCATCAAGTCATTGTCACTGGGTGTTATTTCATCTACTTCAATATCATGATATAACTCTTCATTGCCTTATTATGTCATGTCATTGCGGGTAGCATCGATTGCTGATCGATGTTTTCCATGGCTGTCGTCGACAAGACCATGGTTGAGGCTAAGCCATGGGGGACACTAACCGACTTCACTTTCTCCTACATCATCATTAAATGGTAAGGGTTTGTTGCGATTTTCTTTAGCAAAAGATTTTGTTGTATCATGGGTGATTGTGTGTTATGCTGTGGAGACCATTTAGATCATGATAAAGATGTTAATGGAGCTCCGATGAACTTTCGGAAGGTTTCGAGGCTATTCGGAACAAAGCTAGGAAGTTCAGCGGCAGCACAGGCACTCCGCGTCCCATGGAGCGCCCAGCGAGCCATGGTGCCCAGCACCAGAGAAGGAGGCACTATAGCACGCCTCAGCGGCAGCGTCCCTAGAGCAGAATGCTAAAGCGCGCTACTGCAAAACGCGCGCCACCGCTTGTCGTAGCGTGTGTTTGCGCTAGACAAATAGAGTAGGGCGCTGCAGCGCGCCCTGGCACCTAGCTACTCGAGGCCTGGGCGCTACGGCGCCCCGTAGAGCATGTCAGCGCTAGGCCAACACAGAATAGGGCGCTGCAGCGCGCCCTAGTGCCTGGCTACCCGAGGCCTGAGCGCTACGGCGCAGCACAGCGCGTGTCAGCGCCAAGCCAACAAAGAACAAGGCACTGCAGCTCCCCCCGGCGCGTGGATACCCAAGGCCTGAGCACTACGGCGCGCCGTAGCACCTAACAGATTCAAGCTCTGGTGCAAGTTAAATCCTAAGCTGTTTGGATGGTATTTTGGATCATTTAGGATCCAAAATGGATCTGAGTACTTAAGGAAACATGTTAGAGTATTTCCCAAGGGTTGGAATTTCAAATTGAGAGGGCTTTGGTTGCTGTGGGAGGATATTCCAAAAAAGAACCCTAAGGGAGAGTTACTGTGCAATGAAGCTCTTCATGTTGGAGAAGACACTCCATGTGGTGGCTGTTACTTCTCCCATTTATCATAGAGCTTAAGCTAGTGTTATTTGAGGAGATTAAGCTCTTTATAATTTTGTACTCTTTATTTTACATAGTGGAAATTTCTGTGTAGTGTTGCTCCATGATTTTTCTCATTCTTATTTTTTTCACGTAAATTCTGTGATTGTTTGGATGTGCTTGTGGTTGTGTTGCATACATGTGTTGTGATTCATTTTTTTTTGTTTTGTAATTTCGTTATTTGTTTGGTAACCGTTCACGCAACTCCGGTCCTTGATCGAGTGCGCTTTAAACCGCTTCTGCTGCGGTGTGCTCGGTGAATACCTTGTTGGTTCTAGGGTTTGCTGTTTGAGTGGGATCAATGGCTGACAAGATGAGACACAAGATTGAAAAGTTCAATGGCATGAACTTTGCGTTCTAGTAAATGCAAATGAAAGATTTGTTTTATATGAAGTTGTATCAACTATTGAGTGGAGCTGACAGAAAATCAATGAGCATGCCAGATGAAGAATAGGAGGTTCTTAATAGGTTCGATAAACACCTTGTTGGTTCTAGGGTTTATCATTGTCTTCTTATGTTGCATTCAATATTGTTAATGAAAAACTACTGTAGATCTCGTGGATGCCAGCCTTGATAATGATGTGTGAGAAGCCCCCGACGTCTAACAAAGTATTCTTGATAAAAAGACTGTTCAATATGAAGGTGATCGATGGCTCTTCAGTGATTGAATATCTCAATGGGTTCAACACTGTGACAAGCCAGTTGAGTTTAGTGGGCATCAAGTGTGATGACGAGTCCCGAGCTCTGTTATTCCTCTCATCATTGCTAGATAGTTGGGATTAGCTAGTTACAACCATCAGTAATTCAACAAGGAATGCATCGATGAAATTCGACGACATTGTCAGGCTAGTGCTGAATGAAGAGGTGCGGAAGAGATCCTATGCGGAGGCATTTACTTCAGCGTTGAATGCTGAAATCAGAAGAAGCCACGTAGACCAGAAACAAAATAGAAACAGGTCTATGTCAAGACGATATAAATCAAGACCTGGAAAAGCAAAGTCAGATTGCTAGAACTTTAGGAAGGCAAATCACTTCAAGAAGAACTGCCATATCCTAAAGAAGCCAAGTGGTGGAGGAAAAGTTATGTGCCCCACTGTGAATGTTTCAGTTGAAGAAGATCAGGATGCATTGACCATCTCACTTGTCAACACGAAGTCCTGAGTGGTGAACTCGGGCACATCCTTTCATGCCACTTCTACTAGGGGTGCTTTCAAGGCTTACACCAAGGGTGACTTGGGTAATGTATATCTTGGTGATGACAAGACATGCGATATCAGAAGTGATGTGGATGTTCAGCTACCAAGCAATGCAGTTTGGAAGCTCACAGATATTAGACATGTGCCATGTCTAAAGAGGAATCTTATTTCAGTGAGTCAGTTAACCAAAGAGGGTTACAACATATATTTTACAGGAGACTTGTGGAAGGTAACCAAGGGTGCACTCGTTGTTGCATGAGGTAATATAGAAGGTACACTTTACCTGATCAATAAAGTGTTTGATTCTATTGCAATTGCAAAATAGATAAATGCAGGTCTATGGCACCGGAGGCTTGACTATATGAGCGAGAGGGGTTTGAAATCCCTACAGGCAAAGAGGAAGCTCCAAGGATTGAAATCAATAGACTTAGATTTCTGTGAAGACTGTGTACTAGGAAAATAGAAAAAAGGTTTCTTTTTCCAAAGTTGAAAGAGAGCTGAAAGACAGGAAACTCAAGTTGATGCATACAAATGTATAGGGGGCAGCTCCAACTTTTGCCCCGAGTGGAGCCACATATTTCGTCACCTTCATTAATGACCATACGAGAAAGGTATGGGTTTACTTTCTAAAACATAAATCTAATATGTTTGATGTGTTTGAAAAGTGGTTAGCTTTGGTGGATAATGAGACATAATTGAAGCTTAAGTGCCTAAGATCCGATAATGGCGGTGAGTACTATGATAGGGAGTTCAATGAGTGATGTGCCTTGAGAGGTATCAAGAGGGAATACGCAGTTCCAGGAGTAGCACAGCAAAATGATGTCGTAGAACGGATGAACAGAACAATCACAGAAAGAGCCAGGGGTATGAGATTGCATGCGGATCTCTTAAAGCATTTATGGGATGAGGCTGTTAACACGGCAGTGTATCTAATTAATTGGAGAATTTCTGTACCCTTAAATGAAGGGATTCTTGAGGAGGCCTAGAGCGAAAAGGAGGTGAAACTAAATCACCTCAAAGTATTTGGCTGCTTGTCATATGTGCACATTGATGCAGGATCCAGGAGCAAGCTTGATGCTAAGGTGATCAAGTGCACATTTGTAACATCCCAAACTTTTAAGCACAAAGGTATTGTCCGCTTTGGCCAGAAAGACCTCACAGTTTTTCTCTCAAAAAATAATTTTCCAGCAGATCACCCATCCTGGGAGTGCTCCCACATGAGCACGCTTAAACTTTGGACTTCATATTAGGAACTTCACCGTTATTTGAAAAGGCGACTCGATGTTTAAGAGTTTCATTTATTACTACTTAAGTGGATCTTTATAATCTCCCCAACTTAAGTAACTGAAAGGCAGGAAACTCAAATTGATGCATACAAATGTATGGAGGGCAGCTCATACTTCTTTCCCGAGTGGAGCCACATATTTCATCACCTTCATTGATGACCATACGAGGAAGGTATGGGTTTACTTTCTAAAATATAAATCTAACATGTTTAATGTGTTTGTAAAATGGTTAACTTTGGTATAAAATGAGACATAATTGAAGCTCAAGTGCTTGAGATTCGATAATGGCGGTGAGTACTGTGATAGGGAGTTCAAGGAGTGATGTGCCTTGAGAGGTATCATGAGGGAATTCACAGTTCCAAGAACATCACAGTAAAATGATGTTGCAGAATGGATAAACAGAATAATCACAAAAAGAGACAGGAGCATGAGATTGCATGCAGATCTCTTAAAGCATTTATGGGATGAGACGGTTAACACAGTGGTATATTTAACCAATTGAAGACTTTCTGTACCCTTAAATGAAGGGATTCTCGAGGAGGACTGGAGCGGAAAGGAGGTGAAACTAAACCACATCAAGGTATTTGGCTGCTTATCATATGTGCACATTGATGTAGGATCCAAGAGCAAGCTTGATGCTAAGGTGATCAAGTGCATATTTGTAACAGCTCAAATTCTTAAGCATCAAGGTATTGTTCGCTTTGGCCAGAAAGACCTCACGATTTTTCCCTCAGAAAATAATTTTCCAGCAGGTCACCCATCCTGGGAGTGATTCCACATGAGCACGCTTAACTTTGGAGTTCTTATCAGAAACTCCGCCCTTATCTGAAAATACGTCTCGATGTTTAAGAGGTTCACTTATTATTACTTAAGTGGATCTTTACAATCTCCCCAACTTAAGTAACTGACGTCCTCGTTAGTAACCACACACAGATCCAAGAACCATCCATTGAGTAAATAGGACTAGAGGTGGCCCCTACAGACTCAAGAGGTACCCATAACTATGTAGCACTTTAATCATCATAGATTCAAGAGGCTGCTCACATGAAGTGATACTTTACCTTATATAGCACTTAGCTCCTATTTGACACACAATGGCTTGCTCTGATACTATTTATAACAGTCCAAACTCTTAAGCACCAAGGTATTGTCCGCTTTAGCCTGAAAAGCCTCACAGTTTTGCCCTCAGAAGATAACTTCCCAGCAGGTCACCTACTATGGAGTGCTCCCACACGAGCATACTTAATTTTGATATTCTTATTAGGAACTCCATCATTATCTGAAAAGGCATCTAGATGTTTAAGAGTTTCACTTATCACTACTAAAGTGAGTCTTTACAATCTCCCCAACTTAAGTAACTGATGCTCTCGTTAGTATCCACACATAAATCTAAGAGTCATCCATTGGGTAGATAAGACTATAAGTGACCCCTACAAGCTCAAAAAGTACCCACAACCATGTAGCACCTTAACTATCATGATTCAAGAGGTTGCTCACATGAAGTGGTACTTTACCCAGCTCATATCTGACACCTTATGGCCTGCTCTGATACCATTTGTAACAGCCTAAACTTTTAAGCACCAATGTATTGTTCGCTTTGGCCTAAAGGCATCATGATTTTGCCCTCTAAATATAACTTTCCAGTATGTCACCAATCCTGGGAGTGCTCCCACCTGTGCATGCTTAACTTTGGATTTCTTATTAGGAACTCCATCGTTATCTGAAAAGCCGTCTTGATGTTTAAGAGTTTCACTTATTACTACTTAAGTAGGACTTTATATTGGATATGGTGCGGGCGAGTTCGATTACAGATTCTGGGACAATTATAATCAGAAGATTATCAGAAGCAAGGATGTCAATTTTAATGAAAGTAAAATGTACATAGATTGTATTGAAGTCAAGAGTGATTCCATGGATGCTTCAGATGATGAGCCCAGACACATAAAGATTGATGACTGTGCTGAGCTAGATGTAGGTGTACATGAAGATGATCAAGAGGGTGTCTGTAACGACCCAAGTTATTACTATCTAAATTAGGACCAAACCCGACTCAAAAATCAGGATCCCGGGTGACTTTAAAATTTGGCTCCGTAGTTTTTCCCATTCTTGAATTTTTCACGTAAAATATGTGATTGTTTAGATATGATTATGGTTGTGTTGCATGCATGTGCTGTGATTCATGTTCTTATTATTTTGTAATTTCATTATTTGCTCGGTAACCGTCAATGCAACCCCAGTCATCGATCGAGTGCACTCTAAATCGCTTTCGCTGCGGTGTGCTCGGTGAACAGTTCTTTTATACAACATTGTGTTGACGTAGGCATTTTAGACAAGCTTGTGGGAAGCATTTCAAGTTCTCGTCTGCCCAGATAATGCTTGGTTATTCCTCGCTTGCAGTTCTGCCAACAAACATGAAAGTCACTCGCTTTGAGGGCAAACTTATATATATATATATATATATATATATATATATATATATATATATATATATATATTTATTTATTTATTTATTTATTTATTTATTTATGTGAAAAATCTTGAACCTCAATTATTGAGCTACAACACCATTCACCTCTATTCTTCGAAGGAGAAACTTCAATTCTTAACTATCTCATTTAAGTGCCCTTTAATCCAAAAATAAAAGTACCAAGTGGATCCTAAAATATTCCAAAAACTCCTAACAAGTATAAGCTAAAAATTATAAAAGAGCCCACATACAAATGTATAGAGCCAATCTTAAAATTACATTTGGCAAAGCTACTTTACTTTTAAGAGTTTTTGAAAATAAATTGTAATAGAGTGGCAATGCTTATCCGGAAATTTGCATTAAATTGTCTCGACATGAACCTTTGTCACTCTGAGTTTAAATTTTCAAAAGACGCTATCAGTTTTTGCCTCATTGATCACAGGCATTTGTTTATCAATCTTTCTAATGATAGAAGATTTACATGGGCGTATATACATTTGTTCCATATTAAGACTTCTCAAGTGGCCATTGTTCACTGGATTTGGCACTAATCATCTGCAAATTTTAGTTGATACTCAACAGCTACAGAAAGAAGGGTCATATCAAGGGAGATTGCGTAGGACTAAAGAGGTTAGAGGTGCAAACCAAGAGAGATGGTGCAACCATTTTCATAGCAGCAGATCTCGAGGATGTGTTGATCCTTTCCCTGAACAAGGCGAAGTCTTGAGTGGAGGATTCAGGAGCATCGTGCCATGTAACTCCAAGCAATATATTGTCTAAAAATTACATTGCATGTGAGCTGGAGAGCTTGAACCTTCAAGGCGACAACAGATGCAACATTGTTAGCCATGGAGACATGGACATTAGAATGTCGAATAGTTTGAGGTGGCAGCCAAAGGATGTCCCACCTTCTTAGCATGAAGAACATGATCTCTATTGGACAGATTGTATGTGCTGGAATCAAAACCACATTCACAAATAACTTCTAAAAAGTGAGAAGGAAGCAATAGTGATTGCACAAAGGAGTGGAAAAAGGTTGCATGCGACAAGTAACACTTTTGCTGCGGGGCATGGGTCAATCAGGCCAAAGGGCAAGGAAGGATCAAAATCTCTTCTCTCCAAATGGACCATGAATGAAGAACATATTTCTTCTTGTTAATGGCTGTTGTGGAGACTGTGTGGATGCTGGTGAGAGCTCCAGGGAGGTTGAGGCTGCAAAAACCTTAGGAGAGGAGGGATCTACAGGGAGAGTGAAATCTCTTGTAATATTATTTTTGTTTCTTCATAGCAAAATTTCTCTATAATTTTCTCCTGTATAGAGTTTTCCACGTCTTGTGTTGGTTTGCATGCTTTTTGTGTGTTTGTTTCTTGCCATTTTAGCTCCGGGTGTGACAAAGCTGCATAATCCTGGCTGCTGCAAGGAGATAGCATATTTGACAATATAGATTGCTAAATGTTTAGAATACCCATAACTCAAAATATTACTTGGAGAAGATAAACTTGTCTAAGAAATTTCAACAAAACACATCTTTTAATGTAATTGTAGGCAATACAACATTTCAAACTTTGAATCATATTTGGAAAGTAAGATGATGGAAGCAAGTCATATAATATATGGCTACAATTTGAAATAAATTCCCTTAATGTTGAGGAAACCAGAAACAAGGCACCAGAATAGGATCTCCAGAAGAACAAAGGCAAGTGTACCCCATTTTTTGGAATGGAAAAAAGTTTGAAGAATGGATTCTGTCAAGCTCACCTGCGCCATGAAATATATGAGAAGTTACTACCGTTGAAGCTAAAAGCTACTGCGTAACAAAGATACGTTATAAGCAAAATCAAGATAATTCTCATTTAATGCGCTCCAGATAATGTTTTTAAGCATACAAAGTCATACATCCTCACTAACAATTAAAACTATGGTAAAGCCTGTTTGGGACAATTTTCTGGATGAATCACTTGTTAAAAAGCTGCAGCTAGTTTTTTTCGACTGTTTAGAAATTAGTTCTAATCACCTTTAAATAAGCCAAATTTTTAAGCAAATCACTCAAATAAATGCTTGCAAAAATAAATTTAGGTACACTCAAATTTTTTTATCAGAATTACTCTCAAAATTAGTTTTCATCAAATACAAAATTCAAATAATAGCATGGAGATAGGGGATTTAATGTTGGACTCTTATGTACGCAACAACAGCAGCAGCAATAACTGCTATAATTTAAGTGAGAGTTCTGCTACACATTCTCCAATCATCTCAAAAATTAATTTTGAATTTCATTCTTTTATGGGGCTGGCACAGCTCGAGACCTGCCCGATCCAGTCTAACAAGAAGTGGAAAAATATGTATTTTAGAAGGATTATAGATCGTATTTGTATTAATAAATGTTCATTAATAATATTTAAGACAATTATTCTAAACATACGTTATAAGAAAAAATTTAGATGCTTGGACCATTAAATCAAAGGTTTTACTAAAATCAGGTTGGCTCGGCCAGGCCACCAATTTAGGCACAGCGCCTAGGTTCTAAGATGGAGAGCCCAGCTTCGCCTGGCCCGGCTTAGCTGTTAAATTTATTTTTCTTGTGTATTGTTTTTAAGCCCCTTTTAAAACTTGCCAAACTAATTAGAGGTTTTAAAATTTTCTAGTATAACTTAGAACCAACACTATTAAATACCCTCATTTCCTTTGTCTTGCAGCGAAATTGTCCGCTTGGGCAAAAGATTTAATTTGTGTCTTTTACTCTATTGATGGATAAAGTATGCTAATTGTCATCAATAGAATTTTCTTTTTCATTCTATTTTATATGAATTTTGCTGCTCTCTTTGCCCTTTATCGATACTCACAATAGTTACTCTGCAATTTGGAAATATTATCTATTTTTTGTTTCTCTACTGTTGTGCTGTTCTCCTGTGAATTATGAAGATGGATTGCTCAGGTCAGCTCGACCTGAGCCCGAGCAAGATCGATCTTGGGTCATTGAAAGTAGCTAGATTGTGAGGCCAGGCCCGCCCCACAAAATAATGCCTTTTGGCCCGATTAGGCCCAAGCTTAATCAAACCAAGTTCATGCCCATGTCTGTTAGTGATCGGTGACCTGAATAAACCTAGCCAAAATTGACTTAACCCATAATCTAGTGAAGCTCATTATAATTACTCAATCTTTTAAAATTTTTCCTTATTCAGGGGAACATAGCATTTTTTTTTAAGTTTGAACAAATTTAAGCAATTATAATTTTGCACGTGCAATTACCCAAGCATATAACATATAAAATGATACCTACCAAGTTATTTGAGGGCGATCGCCAATAAAATCCTTGAAGAACTGCAGGAAACAATTCACTTGCTGCCAAAACATACACAAATAGTGCATTCGTGCCCATCCATTGGAATAAAAGAAAAGGCTTGCTAATATGTTTCACATCAACCTGTATGAAAAGAGAGTTAGCTATGGCACAGGGTACCCTAAAGCAATAAGACTTGAAAAAAAGGTTGACAAACAAAAAGCTCATAGTAAAAAACATTAATAATCAGGATATCACAAATATGATTAGTGCTATAATATAATTCACAATAGCATTTAGCCTTACAATAGTGTGACTATACTTCTATTGGAAAAAGAATAAAGTTATTTTTAAAGGTGAAGCTAGCAAATCGCAAACCCAGAAAGAAAAGAAACTTAAGCATAGCCATAATTTGAATAAATAAACACAGTTTTTCTACAAAGATTTATCTTAAAAATATAAAAGCTGCAAAATGTCTCAAATCAACAAGGATCAATATTAAAAAGTTACAAACAAGAAAGCTACTCAATTTGAAAAGTGGGCAGTTAAGTGCTTCTATGAGCTAGAGATCAAAGACCGTCTATGAGAACTCATCTTCATTGAGATATTTAAAATAAGCAGAACTCTTCAAATTTAACTAACATACTTACCTCTCAATCAAACCCCCTGTTCATACATGCAACTACCTCAGCAAACAAAGTGAATACAATATTTTATAAACAGTTTGTTTCCAGAGAGCCCTACAATAAAGAAGAATAGATCCATCTAACTAACAGCAGGTTCCAATTCTAAAACTAGCAGCCGGCCACAACAGTAGATAATTAAAACTAATGTAACCGGCCCCTCCCATATATTAGCATCCTTATGTATATTTATATTATTAGTTTACATGTATTTATTTGGTTATTAGAGTGTATTAGGAATCTATTTAAGATCCTAAAATCTATGTATTAGAATTGCTTTGAATTTATTAAAAAATTTAAGAAAAGATATTTGATTATAGTTCTTGAACCTTGTGTAGATCCTTGTATTTCCCTCCCTTCTTTAAAATATCCTCCTAAATTTCTTCTACCATCTTCCACAACCATGACACTGTCTTCTGCCTTCCTCCGATCTCATCTTTCTTCCTCTCCCTCCTAAGCTACAGCAATTCCCTATTGTCCAAGGGCTTTGACAGCCCCATCCAACTATCACAGCAGCCAACACAAGATCTAATCTATTGGTCGCACCTACAGTTTAGCTAGAACAGCTGCTACAGTTATGCAGAACAACAAGGTGGTCGCTGTTTAGAAAAGCCCTACATACACTGTTTTCCCTTAAAGAATTCTAAACATAACCTAAAGGGATCAAGTCAATCAAGGTTTCTCAACAAGCTCCCCCGTTCACAAAACATAATCCGCCTTCATCTGATTACAAGGCAATGAAATTCATCATGGATTCTCCCACTATAATATCTAAACAGTTCTATACAATGAGCATTTCTTCATTCAAGCTGAACCATCATATAGCAGATATGCCACTGCGATCCCATATCTAGGGTCATAAAAAAAGCTCATTATTTGTGAACACCTTGAGTTCAACTCATCAAGAAACTTGAGTTCGGTTTAATCAATAAACTAGTGAGTTGAGCTTGAACATGTATTTGAAGTTCAATTCCTTATTGACCCAACTAAAAATAATGTCATAATCAATCATATTAAGCTCAACAACGGCTCAATCATAAGTTTATAAATGAATATTTTTTATTAAATCAAATATGTAAAATAATATTCATAAAACATATATATATATATATATATATATATTTTAATTCCATATAATAATAAAGTGTGAGTTTGAGTTAAACTCAATCATGGCTTGAACTTAAGTGAGCAAAACTCGGCTTATATTTTTCAAACACCAACAAGCTTGAGCCAAGCTCAAACAATCAAACAAAATGAACCATATGCAAACAAAAGGTTAAGCTTGCTCAAGCTCGGCTCATTTACACCTTTACCCATGACATACATAGGCTGAGAGGGAAATCTATGAACCTTTAAAATGTTATATATTTCTCCATACTAAAAGATAAAACAGTTGAACCTTGATTTTAGCCTGTGCACATTAGGCAGCCTTTATTGCCTAGGGTTTAGGATGATCCACTGCACACCAAATACAATCACAAGCCCAAAGTAGAATGTTGTGAATAAAAACAGTGGTCTTCTGTGAAACGATGGATGCTAACCTAATCTAAAGAAAAACATAGCTACAAAGTTGACATCTTATGAGGTTGCTTACCAAGGACAACTGAAGTCGGAAGGATTGACAGGCTAGCTAGTTCTCCCTCCATGATGATAACAAAACTGACCCAGTAAATGCCCTTTCAGCAGTGAAAGAATACTGAAAAGGTGGCGAGCATTCTCATTCGCAAAAGAGACAATGGGGATAACAGCTTGACCTCAAGTCAAATGAAATGTAGAAGTTGGACTTGGTAAAAAAAGAATTCCAGAGCCTGTTAACTGAGGGGTTGCATCGTACCAAAAGACCATTCTTCAAAATGAGATACAAAGCCAGGTACAACTGGCTTATTATAAGAAATCAGAACCTGAACAAATTAGAAAAGTGCAATAGATACAAAATAAAAATGATAGGGAAAAACAAAACGTTTCTACCCCTAAAGAAGCTACCAGATAGAAGGCTGCCACAAAAAGGGATTTTTCTTGCCTTTTCCTAGACATTGAGTAAGTGGCCTTCCACATTAGCTGTTCTTTGTCTTTGAGCACGTTACACCAATAGAACATCATCTTCAAAGTCAGAATAACAACGCAGTGGTAACCTCATTAATAAGTTTTACAACACAATTGAAAACTATAAACAAAATTAGAAACCGCTATTATAAGTTTTACAAAGAGATAAGTGCAACAAAATGTAATATAGTTGCAAGCACGCATTGCTAGAAGATTTAGGTCAAATACTGGATAAGAAACTAGTAGGTTGACATAAATTCAATTGTCAACAACAAAGGCCATTAAGCGGCACTAGAAGCTCAAGCTCACTGTTGGGTAAGAAATTACAAAAGAGTTGTTTATCAAATTGATCATTGACACTAGCAATATATTCAAAATGGTCCTTAACTCCTGAAAATGTTATTTTTGGTCCCTTGAGTCTTACTTAATTGCCAATTTTAGTCCCTAACACCTAAAAGGCACGTTAACATCCATTTAATAGGAGAATAAATGAAGAAATAATATAATATGGAAGATTTAACCAATTCCCACTGTCGCTTCCAACAGGATCGGTCGTTGCCATTTCTAGTATCCGATTCTCGCTGGAATTGGCAGCAGGAATAGGCAGCTGGGAGCAGGAATCAACTGCTGTAAATGGATAAGGCCGAATCCAGTTGAAATCGACAACGGGAATCGGTAGCTGCGTTCCAGCGGCCCAAGCTGCCGATACCAGCGGGAATCAGCCGCTGGAATTGGTCACTGCCATTTCCAGCGGCCGATTCCCGCTGGAATCGACGGAGGGAATCGGTTGATTCTTCCATCTTCTATTAGTTCCCCATTTATCCTCCTATTTAATGTGAGAAATTGATGTTAACATGCCATCTAGGTGTTAGGAACTAAAATAAATAATTAAGCAAGACTCAAGGACCAAAAATAATATTTTCAAAAGTCAAGGATCATTTTGAATATTTTGTAAGAGTCAATAGACTATTTTGATAAGTAATTCAATTACAAAACAACCTGGACTATTAAATTTGCAATCATAACACTCAAATGGAAGTGACTATTTTGTAAAATTTTAAAATTAGGTGTTAAACAAGTAAATGCTAATATTAGGCGGGTTGCTTTGTTAAAATTTAAATTAATGAAGCAGCTAATTAAGTAAATGAAGTTCAATTTATTTCAAGTTTTATTTGAATTTAAATTAATTAGTCACTTAATTAGTCAAGCAAGTTTGGGAGCAGTTGATTGTCTAGCCACATAAGGAGCAGCCCTCTTTTTCTGTTTAGAGAAAAAATGGAGGTCTCTAACTGAAGTAGAAGTAACTGCACATGAAAAGGAGAGACGTTCGTAGCTGCGGGTTGTTTAGTTAATCTTTTTAATGAAGCAGCTAACTAATTAAATGTATTCAGTTTAATTAAGGTTTAACTTGAACTTGAATTCACTTAGCCACTTAATTGGTCAAGCAAATTAGGGAGCATAAGTTAATTGTCTGGCTACCTAACGAGCAGCCCTCTTTCTCTGTTTTAAGAAATAATTGTAGGTTTATAGCTAAAGTAGCAGTTACTGCACGTGAAGAGGAAAGAAGTGCCTAGCTGTGACAAGAAAACGAACGGATAGCAGCTACACCCAAAAGGCATACATAACTCTGCCCACATTGAGGCCAGTTATATGATATATAATTCAACATTGAGAGGGAAGAAAAGAGAGGAATGGCTAAAGCTGAAAGCCTTCAGAAAGGAAAAAAGAAAAGCCAGAGAAGAGAAACTCAGAGCAAGGAAGAGAAGATCTCAGACAAAGCTGGGAGTTTTCTGGCAGAAACCAAAGTTCTCTCTAATCTTAGCGAAGAAATGGAAGTACTAGGAGGAAGGATAGCACAAGTACACAGAAGACACTTTTTTGCTGTTTGTCCGGAAAAGAATTGCAAGCAAAATTTCATGCAAAGTTCTGGGAACAGATCCAGAGCCTTTGAAAACAGAAACTGCATGTAAGTTTCTGAATGAGTTCTGAAGATAAAACCATAGTTGTGTAAGGAAACAGGGAATATGGTGGGTAGAAGATCTTGTTTGGGAGATTTGTTCTTCATCAATAATTGCCATTCATCATAATATAAAAATATATTTATTATTTAAAATTTTAATTTTATGGTTATTACTATGGCCTGTAATTTAATCAGTGTTTGGGGTGATTTCCTAGTATAGGACAGTAGTGATTTAGATGTTTATGCAATATTTGATTAATGCTTGATGCATTCTCATGTTAAGTATATGCTATTTTGTACCTATTGCTTGCAATTAGTTTATCAAAGGATGTATGAATTGTTAATAGTTTGCTAGAAAGAGACATTAACACGTAGACCTAAATAGTATATCGCATAAAATTTAGAATAAAGATATACCTAAATTTTATATGCAATAATTTTGAGTTACTGTTAATGCTATTCAGTTGACTGCACCTAGAAATAAGGCTAGTTTTTAACATGAATTGTATGATTCTTGAGAAAATAATACCATGGTTGGAACTATTTGTTAACTAACATGAGATTGAAATCTATAAATCAAATATCCGCATAATAACAAATGCATTGCAATCCTAAATTTCAATTTTTTGAAGTTTCTTTCATCTTCATTAATTGAGAATTTTAAAGTTTAAGACGTTGTAATTTATCTTTTTAAAATTAATTATTATTTGGATAAAATTTTGAAATCAAAAGATAGTAATTAGCAAATAAAACACAAATCCTCATGAAAACGATACTTTACTTTCACTTGACTACTTTTGGTGACACGTGCACTTGCATGAGCTAATTAGCCAACATGTTTTTTTTTTCAAAGAATTAGATATTTTGATATCGTTATTATCAATTTGAAAGTTCTAATTTTAAACAAAAATGTTTCATCGTTTGTTTGCACATTTGTTTATGAGTAAATCATTATATAGAGTGCCATTGTTTAGTCATTTGTTTAATTATTAGTTATTGCTTGTTCATTTTCTAATTGCTATCAAAAAAAAAAAAAAAAAAAAAAACTGAACACCATCACATAAACTAGGAGGGTTAGTAGAGATCAAGACATAACAAAGTATAAAAACCCAAATCTTAATTATTTGGATGGTGCAAAACCCCTTTGAAACTATGCCAATCCATTAGTTGACAAAATTCACTAAAGTTCAGCCCACTATCTAGGCTAATAACTTTGAACTGAAACCTGCTACTATATAGATGGTCAGAAGCTTACAGTTTGAGGGTTTGCTTATTGAAAATCTTAATGAACACAGAAATTTTCTTAAGGATATGTGCAACCTTAAAATTCAATGAGGTGTAAAATGATACAATTTGGCATAAGTTATTCCCATATTCACCTTAGGACAGGGTTAAGATGTGGCTTAACCCACTTCCACAGGGTCAATCACCACTTGGACCGCCTTGGCAAAAAATTCCTAGCTAAAAAACTTTTCCCATCCAAGACCCCAAGTTAAGGAGTGGCATAGCAGTCTTCACCTAGTTAGATTAAGAATCCTTATATGAAACATGGAAGAGATATAGGATGCTAATTAAAAGGTGCCCTCACTATGGTTTGCCTGAGTGGATGATTATTCAAATTTTCTATATTGGTTAAGTTTAGTATTTTAGAACAATCATAAGTGTAGCAGCCAAATGGATCATTGTTATCCAAGTTTTCTAAGAAGGCTTAAATTCTATTGAAGGAGATGCCAATAAACAATTTTCAAAGAACCTCTAATAGGAAGTCACATAGGAGAGCTATATGAGTGTATGAGTTAGATGCCTTAAATGTTTTGATGGCACAAATAGCATCGTCGTCAAAGAAATTTGACAATTTAGTGTAATTAAGTTGGGTAAAATGTGTAGCCCAGTACTATGGTAATACTGGTAGTATGAAACAAATGAATTTTATTGAGAAGAACCCTTAATACAACTCCTAAAACCCTGCTTCGAGGAATCATCCAAAGTTTTCTTGGAAAGAGAATAGTCAAAATATCAATTTGGATGCGAACCCAAACCTCAAACCGAGTCTCATGAGACCAAAGATGAGTCAAGTATTCCAAACCCAACCCCAAAAGATGAAGCCCACACATGAGTTAGTGTCAACAGCAGTTGAATACTAGCCAATTCATTAATGATATAAAGACCCAACGGTAGAGTTAGGCTGTCTCTATTAGGAACAGATAAATGCAGATAGGGAAATTTACCAATTTTTGAAATGTTAGACCTCAAGGAACCCTTTCCAAGAACACATGAGTCAAATCCAAAGAGAGATGAACGTGAACAATATAAGGCCATTATATTGACTGGTAAGGTTTTACAGAAGTCTAAGCAGAAGAAGGTTATTGAGAAAAGAAATTAAAAGGAAGAAAATAGGAGTGAGGAATAAAAGAGAACGCCGGAAAATAGTAGAATATGTTTCACCACTATCATTTCCATAAAGATTAAAAGCAAAAGATGTTTGATCATCAATTATCCAAAGTTGTTAATGTGTTCAAAAGCTTCAAATAAACATTCTCTTTACCAATGCTTTGGAGCAGATGTTTAGCTATGTTTTAAGACAATAAAACCAACGCATTTAGTAAAAAGTGCAGTGTTATGACATTGCACAAGGCGTTTCTAGTATTGAAGGATCCTAGTAGCTTGACCATTCCTTGTACTATAGATAATAAATTTGTAAGCAATGCATTATGTGATTTGAAAGTTAGTGTGGGTCTTATGCCTATATCAAATTCAAAAAAAAATTAAAGATGAAGAATAAAACTATTTGTAGAGAATATCGAGAAAGGGAGATACAGAGAGTAATGAAAAATGGAAAATATTTCTTGTGTTTTCCCTCATATATATAGAGACAACATATGTTTGTATATAGAAGTAATGGATCTTTGGCCATCTGATGTGGATTTCCTGATCATGTGGCGTGAATGTCCTGATGGCTGCTACTATCCTCCCGCAAACGAACCACTGTGATCTGACATGGTGAGTTTAGATCTGTGAACCTTCTCAAGAACCACACTACTATCATGGAATCAGCCCACACAAACTCCCAATCCTGAAGCAATCGACTTAAAGAATCTCAAATTCTTGATCTCTAACATCAAAAATCTTGTCCAAAACACCCTCACCACTGAAAACAATCACATATGGCGAGCTCAAGTGACAAAGTTGTTCGAAGAAATAACCTCTATGATCACCTAGAAGGAGTCCAACACAACTCAAGCAAAAATGAAGATAACCATGACGCATGGATGTCCTAATAGCTGCTATAACTATTATGTTTTAATTGGATAATAGATCATTAAAATACCTATGGGGAGTGATATAGGATATTTTGGTTGATGTAGATATGCTAATATTCCTTATCGATTTTATATTGCTGAATATGATGAAAAAAAAGAATACACCAATTATTCTTAGAAGAATAAATTTATTATCATTAAGACGCTAAAGTATCCAAGTGATGAAACTGATGAGTCTCTTAAATGTGCTGCTATGAAGGAATTGAGGGAGATAAAATTTGAGAGGCATATAAGCTAACTCACTTGATCATGTGGTGAGACAAGTTGCGGATGATGAGAAGAAAATTGATGAGGTGAAATACTTACGAGCAACCTCACTACATTGTAGATTTAGGCTGCCATTTGAATACTAAACTTCTCATCTTTGGATACCCAACGATGACTTTTTATCAAGCGATCACCTTCACGGTAGCTTAAGCCTCTTCCTAGTCATATTAGATATGCATTTATTAGTTCACTTTGCCTATTAATATTTCTTCATCCTTAGATGAAAGTCAAAAAGACAAGTTTTGAGAGTTCCAAGGAGTTTTAAAAAGCAATATGCCAGATTATATCAAACACTAAGGGATCAATACATCAATTTGCATGCTTAGAAAATGCCAGTAAATCTTCTATTGAGAGTCAATGAAGACAACCCAAATATGGAGGTGGTGAAGAAAATTTTGAAGTACTTAGATGCATAGATCATTTATCTTATCATAAAGAGTACATGGGCTAATACATTTTATTATGTGCCTAAGAAAAGGGGAATGATTGTAGTGAGCAAAGAGAATAATGAAACATTCCCACTAGAGTTGTAATTGGATTGAGAATCTACAATAATTACAAAAAGTTAAATCAAAATATAATGAAAGGTCACTTTTCACCTCTTTTTATTGACTAAATGCTAGATAGGTTAGTAAAGCACTATTATTACTGTTTTTTGGATGGCTACATTGGCTATAATACCATTTGGGGTTATGTAATGCCCCTACTACCTTTCAAACATGTATAATGACAATATTTTTTGACATAATGGAGAGATACATTTGAGGTATTCTTTGATGACCTTTCAATCTTTGAAGACACATTTGATCATTGTAAAAAAAAAAAAGAGGATTATCAAAATGGTCCATTGACTATTGCAAAATATTCAAAATAGTCATCGACTATTGTAAGTGTTTTTTGGTCCCTTGATTCTTATTTAAGATAGTTTTTTGCAACCCTTTTCCATAGCCTGTCGTAACCTCCCGTAAAAATCTAATGGTAAATGCGTAATTTAGCTTCAGCGAACAATTTTATATTAGAAGCAACTTCGTTTACACTGCCATTTTTTGCAAAAGAATCAGCAGAGAGACGCAGAGGAATCGAATGCAAGGGCAAAAATTTTTCCAACAGCATAATTGAATGCAAGTTGCTGATTTCTCCTCATGCTGTGTCGACTGTGATTTCTTTGTGGATTATGGTATCTTCATCTCTCTGCAGTTGGTGCTTTGCAATTGAAGGTTTAGTCAATTCGAGCCATAATGGAGGAAGAAATGGTATCTTCGGGCGAATTTCTCCTTCAGTAGAGAGACGAAGATATTGTAATCAATTATGGTTTCTTCTCCGGTTGGTGCTCTACAATTGACGAAAATACCTTAATCAATCGAAGAAGAATTGATGATTGCAGAGAATTGAATAATTGCATATATGCAGATTCAAACTTTGTATTTAACTCCACAAAAATAAAAGGAAAACTTTGATTCATAAAACAAACCCAACGAGTTGGAATAAAGCTAATGATAATAATGATCACTAATTTTTTCCAGTCTACAATACACCATAAATTACTTAAAAGTTGGCAAATTAAATACATTTGTTAAAAGAGCTGATGCTACAAAAAATAACATGCAATGCTACAAAGGGATTGATAGAAGCATACAATCTAACCAGAAAATATAAAAATGATAGGACAATGCCTGAGCCTCCAGCTGTAAGAAACATGTAACTCAAGGTGTACAAGGGCTTACTGAGGGGCATACCTGAAAAAGATGAGATAAATTATTGACATTACTATATAAGACTAAGTACAATCTGAAGATAATTTAAGATGAATTGAAATATTTTTTGTGGTCAATTATACCTAATATAGCCACAACAAAAGCCAAGAGTAGAAGTATCAAAGAACTCATGGTCCACAGAAGGCTTCTCTTCATGTGGCTCTGCAGGAAAATGCAAATGAACAACGGTTCAGTACTAATTGTTTAAGCAGATGGTCATGAAGTGTAATGCCATAAAAAATTTCAAGCATCATAGAACCGGAGAAAATAAATATGCACAACATAGATTCCTTAAGGATGGTTTTACCTTAATGTGTATAATTACATGTCCAAACTGTAATCCAACATAGCATGTCACAGCAGCCATCACTGAGCTGATAGTTGTTCAAAATAAATGAATCACGAGATCAGCATGAAGCTTCATTGGAAAAGTGATGAAAACAACACATATTAACCACAAGTTAATGATAAAAATTCATACAAATAAAAACATAATAGTTCAAGCAAATGCAAATTTGAAGAATTATTATAACGTAAATCAAAAAACCTAGATCAGATGCATTCAGCACAACTACCGTTAAGTAAAAAAGATTTCTGAATTCAAAGAATATGCATGACGTTTATATATGCTTTAGCCAACCAACCTTAAAATTCCCTCAGGGTCAAATGGGGCTAAGCACCATTCTGGGAAGTTTGGTGGAAGAGGCCCATAATCAGGAGATTTGATACTGCATTCCTTTAGAAATAAAAAATAGCATGTAAAATAATAGATTCAAATAAAAGGCTTAACACTCATTAATTGCATCGTGCTATTATATAACAGAATTTTAAATGAAAACTTACAAAACCTTTGTCCTTTTATAGACAGGATTCTGATACAAGTGTTTTTCACCAAGAATTAGCCTATCAATGAAACCAACAGCATTGCATGGAGGATCGAGATTACCTCTCAAGCCACAATAAACCTATATTAAAAAAAAATTGTCAAAAGCCACAGGACAAAAAAACAGGTTAACAAACATCTTAATAACATAGATGCTAGCATTAGAAAGTATATAATTAGTTACACACTTTTTAGTTTCAACTAATTATTTATCTGGTCACACTATCTTACTACCATAAAGAGTAAGTTTCTATAAGATTTTTCACCATTGAAAAATCAAGATAAAAACCTGTGGGGCACTGAAAAATAAAGCCTTACGCTTTAATCAATATTGCTCAACGCTTGTAAAACATTTTTACTTTCCACTTTGAATTCATTATGCACGGATCATTGAGAATTTTCCAGCACAAAGACTGAAACACTGTACTTGACAGCCATGTTTTGCTACTCTAGAAAGAAGAAGCCCTTAAAATGCATTAATAATTATACACGTTTTTGCTTATGATTACAGGCTTTTTGTCTGCTTAAGAAAAAAGCAGCCCTAAAAAAGAAATTCCACAGAAACTGAAATAAAGGTGCTTTTTGTTGTTTTATTATTATCATAAGAAAATTACTTTTTTACACAACTCTCCATTATGATCCCTACTTGCCAGGTAACTAATAAGCATCAGACTGCCAACCGCTCGCTGGTTGCCAAGCACCTTCCTCTCCAGAACTCTCCACCCATTTCCTCATCCATGTCTAGCTGTACAAAATAAGGTCTCAATAGGTTTAGAACATTGAGATGTTTTGGGTAATTTTGGATAAGAAAGTAGGGTGCAACCCCGCACCCTTCTCAGACACCAAGATTTGTGCGTAACACCCAAGAATTCTCTAGCAAGTGTAATGTTAATTGTGACAAAAATTGAGAACATGACGTTCATTAAATTGCTTAATATAAAAGCCATTGAATTGAAGACAAGAAGAAAGTTAGGAATTAATTTCAGAGATAAAATGGCGCCCTAATGATCTTCTTATGATCTCTTAACCTAAGAGATGTTCACAAGAATCCTTCTAATAAAATTTAATGCATATTTAATTTTTAAAAAAATTGGATTATTCTAACATCTTTATAAACAATTTCATCATCAAAAATGCATTAACTAATAATCATTTTAAATTCTTAATTAATGATATAATCATCACAAAATATAAAAAAACATCAATTATATACCTCCCTCATCATGCCCACTCACGTCCACTTCTTCGTGAGTCAAAGTATAAGCCCGTGGTTCTGAGTTTTTCCTTGATTAATGGAAGCGTAGATTTAATGTTCCCCTAATCTTCATTTCTGGCACAAGCTTTTGACAAAGTGTGGGGCAAAACCTTATAGCATCAAAAACATGTACTCATGCACTAGAAGCACTATCCATTGTGTGATTTTCTGCATTTGGCACAAGTATTCACAAAACAACTTACAACACTAACATCAAATTCATTGAAAAAGTAAATCAGAACTTTATATGTTTGGGGCTTCCTAACCGAGCAGTGTGATCATCCTTCAGTATCTTTTTTATATTATTCTGTCATTAATAGTTTAATTATATATCCCCCAAGTCCCAAGACATCTTAAGATATAATACTGATATTGAAAATATCATAATAAAAATGTACGAAATAATTGACAAAATGCATGATAATAAATGATAATATACAAGGAATTAAAGTAATTTGATACATATTTAGTAAATTAGTACCTTTAAAATCATAGTTTTAAGGTAATGCATATCCATGTAAAAAAACTAAGTGCAATATATCAAAATGGTCCATTGATAATCGGCATGTACTCAATTTACCCCTTGACTTTTAGAAAATTCCAAAATGGTTCATGATTTTAACAAAAGCAATAAAACAAGTTAAGAATTGAAACAGAAATTTTAGTTCAAATTTTATTAAGAATTGATAATAAATTGCCAAAAAATTTTGATGTGTTTATTTTTTGTTGAGATGT
Source organism: Gastrodia elata (assembly GCA_016760335.1). Taxonomy (NCBI): domain Eukaryota; kingdom Viridiplantae; phylum Streptophyta; class Magnoliopsida; order Asparagales; family Orchidaceae; genus Gastrodia; species Gastrodia elata. Next base: position 2,003,599 of record CM028673.1, read on the forward strand.
CTTTATAATCATTTTTTGTCGCTCAAACTATTGTTACAAAAATGAACTGAGTATATTCTCATAAAAAGTGTGTTAACATATCCTTTGATTTTGATAAAAAATATAGTAAACACATTTTATTTTGTCAAGTATATATGATATTAAAGAAAAACTTCAAAGTTTTTCCTTTAAAAAATAAACACCAACACTTTTTTGACAACTTACTATCAATTCATCAAAAATAAAAAATAAAGACTGGTAACAATTATACCCATTCTTTTTACAGATATATTAATGGTAATATATCATTGTAATTGTTTTATTAGCTCTGTTAAACTCGGTGACTGATTCAGGACATTTTGAAAGTCGCGGACTAAATTTAACACATGCCAAAAATCAATGAACCATTTTAATAAATTACTCCAAAAATAAAACAAGCTCAAAAAAATTTAATTACGTTGTCATCAAAATAAAATGTATGCATTGAGTTAGTATAATTATAATGGTTGCTTAAATTTATATGAGTTTCTTGAAACCAATTGTTGATTTTATATTTTATCTCAGAGAATATCTTAAATGATGACTTCAATGAACCAACAGATGTAGAATTATTTGTCTTTGGCGAATAGATGAAATGTATTTGATTGAGGTTGCAAAAGTGGTCATAGACTCGAGTCCCAGCTCCAAGAAAATTTATTTGTGCGTTTTGAGTTGGGATTAAATCAACAAATTTAGTCTAGATTGGATCCATAGGCTTAAAAATAATATTAATTTTTAAGAATATCAAACTTTTTAGCCAAATTGACTCATTTTCAAGTTTAAACCAAAAACAAATTATTTTGAATCGTCAAATTGAATCCGAGTTCAAGTCATGAGCAAATTTTGAAAATTTTGAATTTGAATTCAGCCTAACTTGTTTGGACTTGACTGGACAATCTTAATTGTAATTAAAAAAAGGTTTTGTAATGGAGACTAACAAGAGATTTATGAATGAAGTTCAAAGATGATTTTGTAATAGTCGTTCTAAATATACTCATGAAAATTTTTGGAAACTTTGTGCAATTTTTATAGAAATATTTTCATCATAATTTTCAAACAATTTCAAATTTTATCAAAACTTCTAAAATAAGGGGAATATCACATGTTAGTGAATGATGTTGCAGCCCAAGGAGGCTCATGATTTGTTATCCCAAGTCATGTGTTCAAATTTTACCGGCCTCACACACACACACACACACACATATATATATATATATATATATGTATGTTTAGGTTAATTGTTAAGTTTTATTTTTGATGACTCTGAATACAAAAAAATTCAAGTTGGTGACCTCAAAAAAGAAAAAAAAACTAACATAAATTAAAAAAAAAAAAACAAAAAAGAAACATATAAAACGATTACCAAACCCCCCAAAGACTCTCACAAAGAAAAAATCAAGTTTAAAAATAGAAGTACAAAAGAAAGAACTAACAAGATCCACTATTCATGCTTCAAGATCCCCTCATTTTTTCCTTAGATAATATCGAAATTTTTCAGAGGAATTAGAGCCCTTTTTTGTTTGCATCTGTTAAAGTAAGCCTCCTCTAGATCTTCAAAAACATTTTCATCGAATAAAGGCTCCTCACAAGTACAGAATCATTTTCAGGTAGATTAAGAATGGATGACTGACATGTGTGGCCAAATCCACTTGAATGAGATTCAATGACGAAAGGCCGGAAACCCTCAACCTCCTAGATCACGACGCATTCCTCTGTATCTCCCCAGAAGACATTGAATGGACTTTCTCCATAAGAAGCTGCCTAATAGCATGGATTTTGGGAAAATCCTCGCTTTCTTCTGAAATTGCATTGAAAGTTCCAATCAAACTCTGGATGGAAGCATCATTCAACTTCAGCTGACTATAGAGGAGACTGTCAATGGCAGTAGATAAGAGGTATTTGAGTAACGGTCCAACAATGCTCACTTTGATGATAACATCCTTTTATCGATATCGGCGGCCACATCTGAAGCCTGCTTGGCAATGCTACCGACTACTAAAGCAACATCAACCAGATCTTCCACCACAAGTGATGTATTACCAACATCAAAAGTATTACAACCTTCAAGGTTGGAAATAACTGGATCTACAATCACAACTATATTTGGGGTAGCATGGAGAACAAGAGGATGGGTCACTACCTGACCAATTAGTGAAAGAGCCATAGCTCTCTCACCCATCACAGATTATTTTTAGCACATACTCTTGTCTAGTGGGTCTCCTATGACATGTGATATCTTCAAATCCTTATATGGAGCTGCAATTTTAGTACTGGGTGAATTTTGAAGCATAAAGTAATGTCACATCCCAAAATACCACAATGTTTAAATAATTTGAACAGATTTTAGAAAAACAAATTCTTGAAAATAGTCATCATCTTCATCGCCAATCCAAATTTCTTGTTCGAAATTTTTAGTTAGGTCGATTTCCACTAAAATCTTGCCACCAAGGGACCGCAAGAGATTAGCAGTGGCAATATCCACCTTTAGAAGCATATCGAAGTAAGACCCAATGAGAAGAGGACGCAATGGGTAATGATATGAGCCTTTAGCAGCACGAGTAAAGCCAACTAGGGAAAATTGGTGGTTCAGATTTAGGATTATATTTCATAGTCCACTTCAAGAAATTTTGATGAATTTGTTAACAAAGTAGGAACAACGCGAGAAAAGGCGAGTATAGTCTCACTCAGTAGACAACTTCACAAGAATACGGCGGTAATCGATTAATCCGTCTGAGCAGGTACCAGTGAAACCCAAATTACTGAAAAATTTATGAACAATAGGCATTGAAGGTTTTTTGAATGCAAATTTGGCTACTCAAATAGATTGAATCTCCTTTAATGTAAATTAGAGCAGATTTACCTTGGATATATAAATCTTTAAAATACAGATAATCAATTTTTAGAAAAAATAGATAATGTTTCTCTCTGACTGATATGATTTCACATTACCTTGGATGTTAAACATTTGGATGATCTGCATGAAAATTTTTCTTGATAAAAATAGTAGACAGATATGCATATATGCAATTTATGCGAGCCAAAATGTTTCAAATAAATTAGTTAAAGAAACATAAACTCATTATTTTAAAAATATGTATCCAAATGAGTGAATCAAATTTTTGTTCTTTCTATTAAATTATGACTATTCTAGATTTTTAGAGTTTTACTTTTGTTATTTAATTTCAAACATAAGTGCATAATTAAGTAACTAAAATTTTCATGCACACAAATGTTAAAATATGAAGTATTACTCTTTTGCTTACTTAATTAAAATTTGCTACAAAACCTATTTAATCATCCCATTACTTGCTTGAGAATGCAAAACCTAAATGCTGATAATTGAGTTGATTTATCAATCAAGGAATGCATGAATCTATTTTTGTGAGAGAGCTCCTAAATTTTAAGTAATTATCAAATCTGTGTAAATATAGTAGCTAGCACATACCTAAAAGGTATAAGAATAGTCACAAGTGTGTGAATGTATAGCTTTCTAAAAAAGTCAAAGAACTGTGTTCAACTCCCAGGAAGACAAGTTGTGTTCCAATCCCAACATATTTTGATGATGACAAGCTTAAATTGATTGATAAAATTTGCTTCACTTGCCACAACATTACATTTGTTATTATTATTATTGTTTTTTTAGATATTTGCACGTTCAGCATTTACTTCTTACACTTTTACATATTATTGTAAGCCTTGCCTGAGCTAATGTTGCGAATGTGAATATTATAACTATAAGAATCAATTTTATATACTACACTGTTAGCTGGTTGGTATATTTTACAAGGATTTTTCAAGCATTGAAGCTGAGTTAGAACACCTCTATTTTGAACTCTATCTCACCGTATTCTTAATTGTGAGTTTAGAAAAATTATTTAAGCAAGAGAGATCAGTTCTAATGTATTTAATATCTTTTGTAATTTTTAAGAAAAAATAATAATATTTAATGGCTCTATGATTGAAGATGTGGATGAAATTTATTTTATATTTTTATTAATGTGCTTGATTTGCCCAACTTATTGACCTATCCTGAGTCATCAAAAACATGAAGTCCTAAATATCACTTCATTTTCTTAAGTGAGTTTTAACTTAAAAAATATTCATAAGTATCATTTTAATTAGAAAAAAAATTTAGATAAGCTTTACTTTACTGAAGCAATTCTATATACACACACATATATACACATATATGGACACACATTGTAGGATAATGCATAATCAATATTATATTGCCTAAGGTAAATTATCTAAATTAAACTATCTTCCAAGTTATTATTTGTAAGGAGCATCATACAAGTAGGAATGAAATCAAGGATTTTGTTACACAGTTTTCATGCATAACTCAACCAGTCCATGTATCTAGGACTACCCCAACTGATTATCCTTAATAAGTTGCAAGTTCTCCTTTACATCATCATCTTATAAATGCTTTATTGCTTAGCTTAGTTCACTAAACTAAGACACAGATCCATCTAAATAAATGACATCATCATCGAGTTGATCTAAACCCTCCCCATTCAACGCTGAGTTCTGAATCTTTGTTCTCTGGTATCACAAATGACAAAGTATTCCACGAAGGCCAGCATATTCTGGCATGTGCTGCCCGATATTGTACTTTTCCAACAAATTATGCATCTTGCTACCCATCAAAGAATGTACCCTGAAGGTTAAAGACATCTTGGCTGAGTCTTAATGACATGGCTCCTTAGTTTATCCCTATAAATACCCCTTTTATAGAAAATATATGTTGGAGCTCCAAAATCGTCTTGTTAAATAGCATAGAACAGCAAACTACTCCATTGTTCCAAACCTCAAAAGCGAAGAAATAGTTAGATGGTCTCTACGATGTCCTTGACCCTCATATGAGTTAGCATTAGAGTTTAGAACTAGGGATTGAATCTTTTTTCATTTATCATCCTTTATACTTTGTTTTTTATTGACTTAAGCCTTTCATTCAAAACCTTCATAGAAGATCCAATCCAAAATGACTTATAATCTATAATCTCACATAATGGAAAATACAAGGCTACAGCCTCTAAGTGAACTTGATTCCTATTCAACGAAGCTGAACGATTATAAATTGTTGACTCTCCTAATTTGTGCTTATTCCCTCTAGTTTTGGTTTTATCTCATCTCTAAACAAGTCATATCCCGGCACACATTGTGAAGGTCAAGTCTTTAATAATAATGTGGGGGCCAATGCCTAACACCAGTAAAACCTTAAATACGAACAATTGGGGGCATTTGGAGAAAGAAAATTGATCCTTTTTAGTGTCGAAATGGCTCAAGTTAATGTTCCTTCAGCAAATTCCTCATCCTCAACTCTTCTGATTCTAGAAAGGTTTCCACCTCAGTTTCATGTCTCTCAAAATCCTAATCAAAGCCATAAAACAATAAAAAAGCCAAATCGAGGCTCAACAACTTCAACTCACTTAATTCGAGCAACCCTGCATGATGCAACTAGAGGCAAATACAACATTGGCCACCATTAATCTAATTTCTCAATTCGGAGCTACAAGAGTAACTGATGTCGATGTTGTTGGACCTCTGCAATTGCCGACTCACACCATCCCACTAGCATCACCCTAACGATCTATCATACTCACCCAATGGTGGTCCTAAACCAACTAAAAGCTCCCAAAAAACTACCAAACAACAATCACTAACAACGTCTCAGAATCATCTCATCCTTACTCAAATGACATGGCTTGAGATCCTTAGGAATAACGAGAATTCCAGATGACGGTCGTGCCTTTGCTGGGAAGGACAATTCAAATGAGAATACATTTGCACTCCCCTTGGTGCTATGAAATTTATCTTGCAACCATCCCTTAAGGACTCAAACCACAAGCTTCAAGATCTGCAAAAGCACAACGAATTCAAATGATAATATTGATCACTTTGTACTCTCATCTCCCTATACAATGTGAGTGACACAGTGAAGTGCAAGCTCTTTGCCATGACACTGCTGGAATTATCTTGGCACTGTCTTAATTTGTGATTCCACAAGAGTAGTGAGCTTTACCAAGCTCATTGAGTTAATTGTAAATTACTTTGCAATAGCTAATAGACCTCCAAAGTTTTCGCAACACCAGGGAAAATTTCTTCATAGCGCATCACCCGATTTACCAATGCATTGTGCGTGCGTGATGAGGACAAACCCCTAGTGATTTTGCATTCTTGTGAATTTATAAGGCAAATATAAATGTTTAAATATTATATAGATGTGTCATAAAATAAAAATCTTGCACACATCAATTTTAGTATTTAGAATTGTCATAAATAAATGAAAAAAAAAATTGTGACTTAATGGCATTCTTAACATTTTAAGTCCTCCTTTAAGCATTGGCATTTGAAAAGAAAATAATGAAAATGACGATCATGCAGTTAAAATCATCAGTCTCAACAAGAGAACACCTAGCTGAGTAGTGGCATGCCCACTTTTCATCTTCTTGTAGACTTCTATCGCTGTAGTTCTCCATTATAAAACGTATTACAAATATATTTTTCTTTTTTAAGATTTTAATGAAGGACAAGACTTTATGGAGACTAAACAATTATGCCACAATTATCTTGCAGTAGGTACATGTAAAAAATGCTTACAATGTGCTAATCATAACTTTAACATCAATTAATATGCAAGAAATCATAATTAATAAAGAAAAGCTGATTTTTTTTTTCAGTGTCATTTTATTAGAGCATGTCATCTTTTCAGGTTGTTCCTAGGTCAAAAATAAGCCAAAATATATGTAATAGCATTCATGTTATATTGGACATTGGAAACGACATTTCTATGATTTGCCCTTCTAATTAAAAAAATATACATTTTCAGATTCTTGATGTCCTTTTTGTTGTGTGCACGAGGAGAAAAATATGCACGTTAACTAATGCTTTCAAAATAAGTTTCTTTCTCTAATGATCAAAACCTTCCAAATGTCATACAGTAATGCCCAAATATGGATGGATCAACAAAGAAAAACAAGATAAGAAGAAAGTTGAAAATGATGTAAAACTTATCAAATGAATCTTTTCTAAGAGTTTCTTCCCATATCTTTTTTTTGTCTTCATCTTCCTCTATTAACATGGCAAAACTTCATACATTCGAATTTTTTGACAAGGGTATTTGAACATTGTATGCTTAATATGTCTGGATCATCTAAGGCAGTACTCTCAAATCTAATTCACTATTGTAACCACTTCAGCTTTGCTATGAATGAACTTGTTTCTCATCCTATCCCTTTAAGTGTACCCACCTTAGTCTTTTTGGTCTTCCTCTTTTAATATGGGAAAACTTCATACACTCAAAATTTTTGACAAAGGTATCGAACATTATATGCTAAATATGTTTGAATCATCTAAGACGGTATTCTCAAATATAATCCACTATTGTAACCACTCCAACCTTGCTATGAATGAACTTGTTTCTCATCCTATCCCTTTAAGTGTACCCACCTTAGTCTTTTTGGTCTTCCTCTTTTAACATGGAAAAACTTCATACACTCAAAATTTTTGACAAAGGTATCGAACATTATATGCTTAATATGTTTGAATCATCTAAGACGGTATTCTCAAATCTAATCCACTATTGTAACCACTCCAATATTGCTATGAATGAACTATTTTTCATCATATCCCTTTAAGTATACCTACCCCTTCATTTTTGCATCCTCATTTCTATAGTACTTTTATCAATAAGTTTCTTCTTTATTGGTCAACATTCTACCTCATATAACATTGTTGATCGTATAGTGTGAAGGCCCGATGCCGGTTCAGCGATTCTGTCCCGACATCGAGTACTCACATACCGCAGGATCATATTGAGCAATTTGAGAAAGAAATGGAACACATATAAAAATCAAAAGATATTTCTCATTTAATAATAATTCTAATTTTTACAATGTAGCCCACACTTCTGACAAAGTTCATCTTCTAGAACACAAGATGAACTTTGAAAAAATAAAATAAAATAAAAGTAAAAGTTGCACCGTAGGTTCTTCCGCCAATATAAATTTCCAAGGTTCTTGTTTAAGCTCTCCCAGAAGTACCTGACCTGGTATTGTACATAAAACAATACCGGGATTGGAATTCCCAATAATTAGAGAATGCTCTAAGTACCACGATAAGCAATGAAGTATTACATTTTATAATAGCAGAGATGCGATTTGCGGAAATAAAGAAGCAGGAAAAATAATAAGGTAAAAGCGCAAACAAAATAATTAACTTCCTGCAAAAGATATTAGCTCAAAGATGTAGGTTACGGATGTCGTTTTTACAGAACCCACCACAAATATTGTTACTGATGTCATTTTTCCCGTAACAACCCACGAATGCTGTTACTGATATCATATTTCCAGTAACAACCCACGAATTCTATTACTGATATCATTTTTTCATTAATTAGCCATGAATATCGTACTGATGTCATTTTCCAATAATTGACCACAAATACTATTATTAATGTCATTTTTCCAGTAACAGATCACGAATGCTACCACGTTGATTCCAAACAACCAACCAAACTTGAAAATGAATTCGACTCGAAAGTGAAGCTAAGCAACAATAAAAGTACAAAATGTAATAATGTCATGTACTGGGTACCTTTGTTCTTTAAGATCCAAGTTTGGCAGTTCGACTTTTGAATCTACATTTAGATTTAGATATCTTAAATTAATTTTTTAATCCAATATTTTAGGAGTAATTTTTCATCTTTACTTCAATTCTATTCTTCTTTCATTTTTCTATTAAGATTGAAGTCCAATTTTTAAGCTGCTATGATAGCAGTAATATTCATTATAGCATTATGATTATGATAATAAAGTCAGAATAAAAATGACTGAATTGAAATTGACAAAATTAAAAATAATAGTTATTTTATAATATTTATATTGCTCCCATATTAATTAATGAGAAAAATAAAAAAATGAATGACTAATTATTAATTTTATAGCTATGATTTATTGAGGATAGAGTAACAAGATTAGAAAAATTTTCCCCTCATTTTCCTCTTTTCTATCTCCTCTCACCTTTAGGATAGGATCACCAAAAAACGGAGGGAGGCCAAAGCGTGGTGGTCGGAGACTCGCAAATGGCTAGCCGGCTAGAGGAGGACTGGTTGGGCTGCTGCTGGCAGGCCGGAGGAGGCAGGGAGGGGCTGGTTGGCTGCTGCTGGCTGGCCGGAAGAGGCAAGGAGGGGCTGGTTGGCTGCTGCTGGCTGGCTTGCGAAGCTGAGGAGGGGATGGCAGGGCTGAGGAGGGAGCTGCTGGTTGGGAGAAGAAGAGAGGCTGCTGTGAGGGAGAAGAGGGGAGTAGGGGGGATTTAAATAGAGGAGGGAAAAAGAGGGGGTGGTCGGCCAAGAGGGCCAACCAACCTGCTCTAAAAACAGCGCAAGCGGCTCCCCTGGCAGGCGAAAAGTTCCGCCTGCAGGCTCTGTCGAGCGACAGAGCCTGCGATCGTAGGGATCGGGCGAGCGAATCGAGGGGGGAGAAGGAAAGAAGATAATTTGGAATAAATTACTTAAATTTAAATTTTTCACATTTTTCCGCTTTTTAGCGTCCAAAAATAACGAAACTTGACACCGAAGTTTGTTGTGATATAACGAACACCCTTGCGCTGAAAATTTTCGATTCTGAGCAATATTTTATTTTATATTAATTTTTGAGGTTTAAAATGTCAAAAATTAACCATGATCAAACCGGCACTCAGAATTTGATAAAAAATTTTGAGCAACCTTTAAATAATATACTTAACACAACGGCACTGAAAATGACGAATTCAGACACGTATTTCCATGTTCTTGATTTATAGAATTTAAATAATACAGAAAATAAAGCGAGAGTTTCCGTTATTCGGATTTCTTCTAAAGTAGGGTACTTTGATCTAAAAATTATTCTTATCTAAGAGTATTTTTGCTTGCCCTAATTCGAAATTCCCTGGGATCCCGATTTCTGAGGCGGGATTTGACCTAATTCGCAAAGTAACGATTTTGGGTCGTTACATATAGCCAGTCTACAAAGTATTCTTTAATTTAGAGCAAAATTTTTCAATCACACAATACTCCAAAAACACTCATCCCTTTCAATCATTCAGCTTGAACACTATCAATCACACGCCCTTTATTTCATTATTATTTTCTAAAATTGAACGAATGTAATCGAACCTCTGACCCTTGTTGATCACATGGAACTCAACCGTTATGTTCTTATTCTATTATTATTAAACTTGCACTCTATATATTATATTTAGATCAACTAAGATGAAACTCTTTAGATTCTAAAGTAATCCTACAAAACTCAAGTTTTGCTTTGGTCACAACCTAATCTTATCAATTCGAAGAACTCCATCTATAAACAACATGCACCAAAGAGTCTCCTCTTGAACATTCATAACTAATGCAAAGAGATATGAACTGATAGCAAAACCTAGATGCAATTCAATAGTAATTATAAAATTAGATAAGCCATCTTACAATCGAACACATGTTATAACCCCATTACACATTTCTTTAACAACATTAGCATAATCCACGCAAATAGTTTTTCTTTCCAAAATTCTTTACAGATTTCTCTTAGCACTTTATCATAATCCTTTTCAAGATCAATAAAAATTAAATGGAGATCATTTGTTTCTTAAAATTTCTTCATCAAACCTCTTAGAAAATGTATGGCCTTCATGGTAGCTCTACATAGCATAAAACCAAAGATCCATTTACAGCACAAACCAAAATAATTCAAAGTGAAAACCCACCTCTTAGTATAGTTCATTGGAAAATGAAGCCTATATATCTTAACAAAACTAACTCCAGCCGGATAACCTAGCATTGTTCTAACAATATTTAAAACCCCAATCAATTGAACTTGACAAAAAGAAAAAAAAAAGTGAATATTTCTCAACCCCTTGACAGTTATTTAACTTGAAAAACATGGTGTCATTGAATTCAGTATGACTAATTAATTAGTGACAGCGGGTGGTTTTTTACTTTCCAAAAAACAATGTTCATCAGCATGTTAAAAACCAACCCGACATAATATAAAACTGATGTAAATGGAGAAGCAAAATATTAAATTGTTTTTCAAGTCTTTAGACCTAGAACAACATAGATTAGATACGTACAAAAAATTCAAAGAGGAAAAGCAACCATACTTACAATTTCAGTTTGAAGACCAAAGTTGGCAATTGACAATGTTGAATTGCTGCTTGAAACTTCAAACGTCCAGTTTGGTACATAAACGCCAAAAAGTAAGGCAATGTACATTGCAGAAAGCATCATAGCAATTATCCTTCAAAGAAACAATTATTTGGCATGTAAACAAATGTTTATTTTAGAACTGATGTAACAACTAGACAAAAGTTATATATTATAAGTTGAAATTGTTAGTATATCTTTGAAATTAATGCATTGAAGAATAAAATTATAAATTCCTGTTCAAGAGGCTACTGGAAAGAAATCAAGATCAATGATAATTCAATATACCAAAGTTGCCATCGGAATGCCAGAAAAAAATAATTTTACCAAACTAAAGAACTTATACAAAGGAGAGCAAAACAAAATATTCAAATAAACTAGTTCCAGAATTCTTAAACATTTTCTGAATTCTTAACATCTATTACTTAAAATTTTTAGCCATACCTAGAACAACTTCTCAAATTTTAAACCAACCAAAAATAAATATTTATTCATTAAGGCTTCCTACATTACAACTGTAACATAACCTCTCAAACTTGGTGATTGCTTCCTTTTGCGTTTATCTAAAAATACCTCATCTATCTCCAAGTATTTATTATATTTTATTTTCTATTTTAAGATATCCAGTAATGAGCGATGCTAGGGCATAACACAATTCTCTCTCACCAAGAATCAGATCATAGGTTTAAATGACATAAGAAGTATGATAATTTATGCCAACCCAACCTAGTGGAATTAATCCATGGTGTTGTTGTTCTTGTGTTGTAAATATACAATTTTAAATACATTACATTTTATTTCATCATAAATTGTCCATAACTTAAAGTCATCTAGTATAATATGATACATAAGTTATATGCTTTTAAGCATCAAAACATTCAAAAAAAAGATAACCAAAACGAATCTTTCACATATTTTATGTAAAAAATTAGAAGTAAAGCCAAAAAGGTTGTCTTTCTCTGAACTATTATAAAGATATTTCAGCAGGTTTTTGGAATTCCAAATAATACCATTATTACATCATATCCATTTCACCTTCATCCACTAAATAGATCCATAGTTGAGTATTTGATTCATTCGAACACTACTAGTCCGAATGAATTTGTTCCCATTGTCATAGTATTCTCATATCTTTTATAGTAAATTATCTCTAAACCTTCAAAATATAAGGTCAGAGCTAGACAAGGCTAGTATCTTGATGAGGTCAACTTGTGTTCTTTTAGATCAGAACCTGAGAAGCTTTTGAGAAGATCTCAGTGCACAAATTAAAATTACTTGGTCAAATTAGTCTGCAAATAATGATCAATAACATTACTTTGCAAATTAACCAATAAAAGAAAATGGAAAGTAACATGAACAGCGATTAATAAAACATAGCAAGCTTGTGTACCGAGTTTATCATTATTCGTCTTTTATGATTTTACAAGGAACCTCACTTAGAAGATAAAAAATGCATAAAAATGGTATCACGCATACTTCGCACACCATTACATAATTTTATAAATATTGAGTTTCAAACATATAAACTACAGCCACAATGCACCTTCTTAATACTAGAATGACTCTTCCTTATCTCCCCCAAAGATGGGCATAATCGAATGCCGCCATTATATCAAAAGATAAGTCACAATTGACAATTAATAATATTTTTAAGATAAAAGCTTTTCTAAATTTAAACTAGCACATTTTCAAAAATTCATGCTTACATTAAGTTCAAAATCCAAATAAAAGAATTTAAGAATATTCAAAGAGCACAAAGATTATAATTTTGAATTACACAATAATTTGAAGCAAATCAGCTCTGATTCCGCATATCTGTAATTAGCCACTCACTAAGTCACCATTCGCAGCTCATAACTCCGCGCCAACCAATAGTGCAATAAGCGATCGCACACCTACGGTGGTAGAGGAAACCCAAAAAAAAAAAATATCAAGGTATGACTAAGGAGTGAACCTTGGAGAACTTAGGAGGCAGGATGGATGAGATAGGTCAAGAAACTTTTTTCTTTAGAGAAATTTTGATTTTCAAAACATTGTTAAATGATTAAATATATTTTTTTTTATTTTATAATTAGAACAAAACTATTAAAAATTGTTCATTTCTGTTTTTTTTTAAATCAATAAATTAAACCCACTTATTATTTAAATAATATAATAGACATGTTTTAACCAAAGTCTTAATTTCTTTTTATCAATGAAAATCTTTTATTTTTTTACTGCACTTCAGCCAGTTCTCGAGGTAAAGGGTTGTGTTGCCAATGATATAGGTAGTAGAAGGTTTTATGGGATTTGACACAGCATATTTATAGTTGTGCAATAATAAACTGAGGCACGATTAGCATGTGGCACTTCCTGATTTATATTTGCATGATATTGGTTTGACATCATCCTAGGAAGGATCGAAGGGTTGACATCATTCTACGAGTACAACAATGGTCACCCAGCAAGGATAACTCGCCAATCTGGCTCAGCGGCTTTTTGTCAAATACAACATCAGATTAATCTCCATTAATGCCATTGACATCCTATCAAATGAGAAACATTGCAACGTACCAGATTGGCTCTCAGATTTTGAAGAAAATAGGCAGCTCTTATAAGTTGTGAACCTTATGATTATTGTGTCAGTTTAGTTGTTTTTTCGTCATCAACCATTTGATAAATTTAAGGCTTCATAATGAATTATTTTATCAAAGAATTTATTGATGCTTAGTGGCTATTTATTATTATTATTTTTTTATGTTTTAAGGTGTTTATTCTTTCTTTCTTGCACAAGAAAATTATAATTCACTGACATCAGGCCTTTAAACTCGTTTCAAGAGTTTCCGCCAAAGACTCCTGAGCTGTCCGAGTTAGGTGATGGCAATCATTTTAACTTTCAATCTAAAAAATAACAATATTTGTAGGCTCCATTTCAATTTGCTTTCACTTTTTTTAAAGAGCATTTTATCCCTCTAACAGACTAATATTGAATTTAAATTACATTCTCAATTAAAATGTGATGGGCAAGTGGGTGCCAACTAATCCTATTGGTAAAGCCTTTGGAAGTTGTTAAGTCTTGAATTTAAATCCGACTACATAAGAAACCCCATTCTTGTACTACACTACAGGCAAAAAATTTCATATAAAGTGTTGGCATATCCATGCATGGAACACCCAAATAACGCATGATAACTTTGTTTGATAATTGAATACTGCATTGTCTAACATTATTTTTAAAACAAATTTATAATTATCTCATAAAATAAGTATAATATGCAAGTACATACACCGACAAGATTAGATGACATCACTGTTTTAAGTAAAGAAAATGACACTTTGATTTTCTTTTTGTGCATTGAAACAAAAACAATAAACTTTAGAAATCTAACAAAACAGAAAACATGGAGTTTAATCTTACTAGTATATTTACAAAAAACATCAAACCCGCACAGCTAGAGATTTCATTAAGCATATAGATAAAGCTCTAACCATTGAATATAGTATTTTTTCACAAACGTTGTTGGGGAATTAACAGGCGGGTAGTTAATAAGCCAAATCTCCGACATTGCACCTAGAAAATATCCAATGGCTATCCTCTGACACATGTAGAAAGACAATTAACAACAGTAAGTAAAATTTATAAGAAACAGAGAGCATAAAGCCTAAAAAAGTTATTATATAAGAATAACCTGACTACTCAGTAAGCCATAAATAACAGTTTGAAAACACTACAATCAAGCTTTAAAAGGATGCGTGATTTGCATTTAACATATAATCCAATTAAATAACACAACCAGATCTACGCATGTCTCTCAGAGTACATACAAATGATCCATACAGAACTTACATGAAAACTGCATACAAAAAGAAGTTCATCCCATGATTAATTTATTCCTGTTCAAAAGAAATGTAATTTCAAAACAAAAATGGTGTTTAGCAATTTTCAATATCTAAAAGGTAACCAACCCAATGCGAATAATGATCACACTTTCTGATAAGAATCATTAAAAAAAAAATCTTAAAATAACATCTATATACTGGCCTATCTGAATAAAGATGAATGTTGTTCTGCTTAAATAATTTGTAAATGATCATGATAAAAATTGATGAATTATTTGATACACAATGAAGGCTGTACCAATACAATAATGCAAGTTAAGCTATTATAAAAAAAATATTTATTACAATTTCATTTAACATATTAGTAAACTGAGATCTAGAATATTTTAAAGATGATGATTAGTGAAGTAGTATGATCAGATGGCATCCCTATCGAAGTATAAAAATATTAGTGTGGGGAAGGAATTTTTTGGCTTACCAAGTTATTTGACGTTATTTTGAAGACTAAGAAAATATTAGACGAGTAGAGAGAGTATTGTTACACTATTAACAATTATAAAGATGATGCTCAAGATTGTGCAAATTATAGTGGAACCAAGTTAATGTGTCATACGTTAAAACTGTAGGAGAGAGCAATTGAAAACAGCTTACAAAGGGTACTTGTATTCCTCAAAATCAGCTTGGTTTTATTAGTATATCTACCATGGAAGCCATACATATTTTAAAAAGTTTGATAGAGAAATTTAGAAAATGAAAAAAAGATCTTCATTTAACTTTTAGTTTGATTGCAAGGTGGCTTGTCTAATGTTTTTTCATTATTATTGGATTACTCAGCTCTCAATCATTATCTTTTTTAATTATTGATGATTTTATTGAGCACATTCAAAAACAGGTTCCTTGTGCATATTATTTGCAAATGATATTTTACTAATTAATAAGACTTGGGATGAAATTAAATAAGACATGAGTTGTGGATGACTACTTTAGAATTTAAAAATTTTCACCCTAATAGTTCTAAAAATGAATATATGAACTCTAAGTTCAATTGTATTAAAAACTTAAATCTTGAGAAAAAAATTATTGAGGACCATGTGATCAAGAAGAGCTAGAGGTTCAAATATCTTTGTTCAATTATTCAAAATAATTGTGAAATAGACATAAATATGATTAATAGGATCCCAGCTGGTTGGATAAAAATGGAGAATCACTTTTGGAGTGTTGTGCGATCGAAAAACTCGGCTCAAAATTAAAGAAAAGTTTTACAGAGCATATATACGACCAGCTATATTATATGGGGGTTGAATATTGGTCAACAAAAAAAACATATCAATAAAATGTGTTACAGAGATGAGAAAGCTTAGGTGGATGAGTGGGATTACTTGTATGAATATAATGAGAAATGAGTTCATTCGTAGCAAGGTTGGAGTGGCCCCAGTTAGAAAAATCGAGTTTGTGAGCTTTGCCCATATTAAAAGAGAAAGTGGAAAACCAAAAAAAATATGCAAAGAAATCATTAGAAAGGATATTTTTAATTTGGAACTTAGTGAGGGGCATCTATTTGATCGTGCAATAGAAATAAAGGATAATCCCACCTAATGGGACTAAGGCTTGGTGTTGTTGTTGTTGTTGTTGTTTGATACAAAAAAAATAAAATAGTCTGCTATATGAAATTTATTGATACAAGGTTGATCCCAGATGGATGAGGACAAGTGTATGACTGATTTTTCTAAGATTTTATCAAAGGATTCGGTAACTACGAATTAAGTGGAACAAGGATTCTAATTGTGAAAATAAAAGTGTGCAATGTGTTTTGTTATGATGGTTGTAAGGATTGTTGAATGCACCAAGCACTCTTCTTTATTTTCTTGTAATATAGTTTATGCATGCTCAATCACTATCTAGTTGTATCATGGATGTTAGAATAGGTGGTAAAGTTAAAAATTGTTCTTGTTGAAGCAATGTTAAATTGAAAATATCCTTACTGTAAAAACTTTTCCTGATCAATAGTTAACAGTCACAATATGGTGCTCTAACTCATTGAAAGTTAAATTCAAATTAATTGCACTGATCTAAGAATGTGTACCAATAATATAATTTGAATGTGGCACAGAATGTTCAGACCCATAAGCAATTGCATCAGTTCGAATGTTGTAAAAGAATGCCAATTTTGTGTGTTCACAGACAACATGCACAAGGCATAATAATGCACATGATTTGTCTAACTGATTATGTAAATATTCTCTTTTCTAAGAAAATATAGAAATTTTATATGAATTCATAAGCATGACACAGTCAAGTAATTGAATCACTATTCTAATAACAAATTAAACATATTATTCAATGGTTTAATCTACTAATCAACTAGCCTCATCAAGCCCACTGCTGCCTGCCCCTTGCCAATACCTCCACTGCCCTTTTTCAATAATGTCACCCATTGGCTGCCACTTATTGGTCACTGCCATCCAGCCCTCTTCCACCACCCCACCATCTATCGCTCACTGCTCGTTGCCACTAGTGTTGACCGCTACCAGCCACTCCTTGCTTCTAGTTACCGTTGGCTATTCCTTGTTGCCGCTGTCCACCCTATTCCCCCACCACTAGCTTGAAATCCAATACAAGTAATTTTGCACTTATATCCTCAAACAATACTGACTCTTTAGACAACTTTATACAGTAAAACAAATGTATGGCATTTTTCAATATTCAAACAGCACAGAAATTTCCATCTGCACATACAGACTTTACAATTCGTCCATATTCTCATCCAAAAACAAAAAATTTGTTAACTAGTTGCATTAGAAATTGAGGAAGGAGAATGAAAGAAAACAAGCACTATAACTAATGAAGAAATTAAGCAGCACTTCAGTTCGAAAATAAAATAGCACAGAACCAAACTATTACTATTGGCACAATAATGGAATTTGCAGTGCCCAAGAATTAACAAACAACGTACACCATCATCGCCAGGTCCCACGTCCTGACCAAGAGGTGGAGGTCTGCATTGGTGGTCAATGGCCAACGTGGAACTTGTTGAAATATATATGGCAAAAATTATTTGAAAACTGTTCTTGAGCTAGGGCATCCTAGAAAATGACAGTATTGTGTAAAAGCAGTAAAAAGTATGCAAAGGCAATTACTGACACCCAAATGTAGTATTAAGTGAGAAAGAGTTCCTACATATGAATAGATACGAGTAAAAAAGGTTGGACATTGTGCGAAGAAAAAGACCTTGGAATATAGGTATTTTTTAAAAAAACAAGTTTAGAAGTAGTGAACATTATAACAATTAAGAAAACAAATGTTTTGTCTTCAATTAATGAAATGGGTAGATAAAAAAACAATAATTTAAGCTTCAGGCTTTGAAATTTGGGTATAGATTGACACATATATGGCGTGATTATCATCTAATATAAGAATTTACAAAATAATAGTCAAATTAAATTAATGGAGATAGAACTATGACTTTAAATTTAAAACTAGTTGGATGACTATCAATATCATAACAGTTTGTCCCAAATAAAATTAAATATAAGTATAAAAAAGTTTTGGTACAAATCGAAAGAGTTATTCAAAAATATCTCAAAGAAAATACTATTTCTTAAAAAAAAATTAAATAAACATAATAAAAATAATTGGAGAATTTAATAGTATTTACAGTCATTTTTGTTATATTAAACTAATGAAATAAGAAAAGTAATCTTAGAGTTTAACTTAGCTTATGAGAAAAATATAACAATTATTTTACCAAAAGTGTAAGGTTATTCCAATAAAATTGCCAACTCAATATTTAAATTTAAAAACAATAAATTAAGAAATTAATAATAAAACTAGGTACTGTCAAAACACAAGATGTTAGAATCATGAGAATGAAATAGAGATTTTCAAAAGTTTTAGTTAGCCATCGGGAATTTGAGGGGAATGCCAATCTTATGTGGCGAAGGATTGCTAGTTGTACTCATAAAATCTCTAAAAATATTATAAAAGAATCTAAAAAGAGAGCTCCTAACGATAAAAATGCTCAATAATATAAAAATTCAAAAAAGAAATTTTTAAAAAAAGATTTGGTATAAGGATTAGTTCAAATGTAATAATAGTAAATATAGGAATACATATAAATTAACTTGTAGTGAGTTCAAAAAAGCTATTAGTAAAGCTAAGATTATAGCTTTTGCAAGTTTAAATGCAAAATTATATACTAGCAAATAAAAAACAAGCTAATTAAATTAATATAAAAGAAACCAAACCAGGTAAAATGTATTAAAGATGTCGAATAGAATTTTCTTTTCACAGATGAAGGCATTATTAAAGATAAATGTTAATTATTTTCATAAGCTTTTAATAAAATTTGCAATAATGTGATTAACAAAAATGAGTTTAATGGCTCAAATATTAATATTATCTACTCCTTTATATGTCTAAGCAAAAGAAACTTAGAAATAGACTTTCAAAAAATGCGGAGTAAAATAATAGTTGTACGATCATATGATACTCATATTTATGCGCACAAATATTTGGATCAAGAAATTTATTGGCACACCAAGTTATTTAATACAATTTTGAAGATAAAAAAAAGTCAATAAGTAGAGACATATCATAATATCATATATAAGTTCAAAAGTGATGCGCAAGATTGTACAAATTATGCAGGATTTAAGTTAATGAGTTATACATTTGCTATAATCTCAAAACATCATCTAATCTAATTTCAAGATGTCCAATTCATCGAATCAACATCCCTTCATCCACAACATAGAAAACAACTTTTAACAACAGCCAAATCAACCCATACACTAGCACACTAATACTCACACCAACCTCTTACAGCCCTCACACATACATCCATTTTCAACCGCAACACCTCGGCCAACACACCAACCAACCACTATAACTCCACCTCCCCAACAACCCAAACAGCAGCCCCTCAGCCCCACAAACACATCATCCAGCCCAACCGATCAACACTCGTCCACCAGAACCTCAACAAACACCGAAAGTATACATGAACCCACAAAACCAATCCCAACACACCCAATGACGACCAGCCTCAAAATAGAAACAATCCAACCCAAATTCCTAAGACACATCTTCCTCACCCAAACACCAGTCACCAATCCCACCACATACAAACAACAGCTAAATCAAAAGCTTGGAAACAAACAATACAAGAAGAATACCAAGCACTACAAAAATCAGTAAACTTGGACACTATTTTCCCCTCAGCCAAACAAAAACAACCTTGGTTGTAAATGGACATACCGCACCAAATACAACAACAATGGAACAGTGGCACATCACAAGGCAAGACTAGTTGTACAAGATTTCAACCAACACTACGGCATTGATTACCTTGAAACCTTCAGCCCCATGGCAAAGATACCTACCATCAGAATTCTCTTCACCATAGCCATCCACCACAAGTGGCATTTGGCACAACTAGACGTTTCAAATGCCTTCCTACACGGTCACCTACAAGAAATGATCAATATGAAACAACCTAAAAGATTTGAAGACCCACACAAACCTCATCAAGTGTGCAAACTCAATAAAGCCATATATTGTCTCAAACAATCCCAAAGACAATGGTACTCCACTTTAGCCAACTTCCTGTAAACCCAAGGATTCAAAACAAACCATGCCAATTCCTCCTTACTAATTCACAACTCAATTCCAAACCCAATATACATCCTAATGTATGTTGATGACATCCTAGTAGCCAGCCCATCCACAGCCACCATAAACTCCCTCATTCGCAACCTCACCCAACGCTTTCGCGTGAAGAACCTTGGCAAATCAAACACATTCCTTGGGATCACCCTCATGCACACACCAGTCGGCCCAATGTTAAGTCAATCAACTTATGCATTAAACTTGCTCAAAAAATCCGGCATGGAACATTTCAACCCAACTCAAACCCCCCACACAACACAACCGCAACCACTTAAACCTTTGCCACCCTCAACCAACCAAAACTCTACAAAAAACTTGTCGAATTACTACAATACCTAACTATCACATGTCCCGATCTCGGCCTTGTCGTCAAGAAATTCTTCCAACACATGCATAACCCCACCCAAGCTCACATTGATCAACTCAAACACATCATAAGTATGTCAAAGGCACCCATCATCTAGGACTTCCTATCAACCCGAGTTATCAACATCATCGAGCATACACAAACTCAGATTGGGCAGGAGATTCAATTGATCATAAAACCACCACCGGCTACTGCATATTCTTGGGAAACAGACCCATCTTCAGAAATGCCAAGAAACAAAATGCAGTCCCCCGTTCTTCCACAAAAGCAGAATATCGAGCACTAGCCACTACTACAACATATGTCATTTGGACTCGCCAACTACTCCAAGAATATGGCATCCTTCAAAACCAATTCACCACAATATTATGCGACAACATCTCAACAATTGCGCTCACAAAAAATCAGATCTTCCACTCCCGCACCAAGCACGTGGAAGTCGAATTTCACTTCATCCACGACAACATCAAAAAGAAAGAAATTCAGGTACTACATATTCCCACAAAAGAGCAAACAACCGACATATTAACAAAGCCGCTCTCAACATCTCACTTCAACAATTATGGATACCATGTCAAATCACAGTGATTCGTTTACGGGGGGATAATAGCAGCCATCAAAACATCCACGCCGCATGATCAAAAAGTCTGCATCAGATGGTCAAAGACCCATTACTTCTATATACATACTTATGTTACCTCTATATATATGAGAAAAAACGTTGAATGTAACACAATAAGAGCTACCTTCTATTCTTCATCACTCTCTTTATCTCTCTCTCTCGATACTCTCTACATTTTATACTAAAAAATTTATCCATCCAACTAATTGTGCTCAAAACTCTAATATAAGCTTCCTAAACTTAACTCTTTCATTCCTAGTTATTTAATAAGTAAAGAATCTTGAAGAATTTGTTTCAACACCTATGCTCTTTTTGTTCTCAACTCATCTCTAACATATTCAATCGTGGGTTGAGCAAAAGGATATTCATGGTGGATTCGGCAAGTAAGACTTTGTGAAAGAGTAGTCATTGTCGGCAGCTCTACCGCAAAAGTTTGCAAAAAAGAGTTGTACAGGCTTTCTTTGCCTACAATGTGCAAAAAAAATATTCTTATTACTCTTAGAGTTGTGTTTTTCGGTAATCACATCACCAAAAAGTCGACGTTGGTTCAAGAAAATTTGAAACACTACATCAATTTGCAGTGTTTTAATTTTCATATTCTTTGGGTTTGGTTTGTTTTGTATATCCTCCCTCAAAAATTTTCAAGTGATCCAAAATATTTCTTAAACTCAATTTAAATTAATCACAACCCAATTTACCCTCTCATGGAGTTGTGTCATAAGCATTCGATCATCTGGACCCAATAGAAATTAAAATTTATAATTTTTCCCTTATTAAGAGATGAAGTGGAAAACCAAGAAGAATTTGGAAAGAGTTTATTAAAAAATAATCTTACATGAATGAAGTTTTATAAGACTATTATTCGATATAGCACAAATGGAAACAAATAAATTCTTGTAACCAGATACACTTTGATAGATTGTGTTTGGATTGCTATTGTTGTTGTCTACCTTTAAGAAGAACAACAAATAAAACATATGGATTCTCTTTTTCATCACATTCAGAATACAACAAAATAATCATAGGATGCGAAGTAGAACAGGTTTCCCCATCCCAAACCATTTTTATGAAGTTGGCAAACTAACATGTTGCAAACATTTCAGCTCTCCTTGAATAACAAAAAGGAGCCATCAACTTTTTGTAGGAACAGCTAATCAAATGATAACAGCAACTCAAAGGATAGGTACAACCATGAATATAACAGCATAAAAAAAATTAGACAATCCCGTAGTTACAAATAAATTTAACCAACACTGCCAATTGATGTTCAAATTAAGAAAACACAAAAAGACAAAAACTAAAGAAAAAAATAAGGTGATTACAACAATAAGCATTCCTTGGTTCTGTAATTCTAGATCAGATACAAAATATAATAATCAAAGATCCATATGATGGTCATACTATAGTACCTGCAGTACTCCTAGCAAGCGTATGCAGTCGAAGTCAACACCATAAGTCAAGTGATTACGACCATGAAAGTAACCACCTTAAAACAAATTTGGTATCAGTTATCCAGTAATATCAGTGCAAGAAAAGAAACATTAAAGATAATCAAAAGGCATCTATTTACTTTAAATGAATAAAATGGGGCTATGCAGCCTAAGAGCAACGAAGTAAACCTTGTAGCAGCACACCCAACCAAAAAAGTTTGATGGTTCTCATGATGATTTTTCTTGTTGCAGCAAGTTTGTTGGTAGCTTTCTGCAAAACATTACAATATCTAATAAGAGAACTCAATATGAAGAATATACAGCAACAACAAGCCTTGATCCAACTAGGTGGGGTCAACTACATGAATCATTTGTTTCCATTGAGCACAATCAAATAGAAGCCTCTCCCTAAGTTCCAAATAGAGAAGATTCATCCTAATAGCAACTTCCCATGTCTTTTTTGATCTCCCTCTTTTAATATGTGAGTATTCATGAACACAATTTTTCCAACATGGGCGTTGGATGGACTACGCTTAACATGCCCAAGCCATCTAAGGCGGCATTCTCAAATCTTATCCACTATTGGAGCCACTCCAGCTTTGCTACGGATAAAATCTTTTTTCATTCTATCCATATACTAGTAATACCCAATCATCCCCCTAAGCATCCTCATTTCTATAACACTTACTTTATCGGTAAGTTTTCTTTGTAGGCCAACATTCAGCCATATATAAAATAGTTGGTCGTACCTCTATTAAATTTTCTTTTACTTTTGAGTGGAATTTTCGACTCGCACAATGCTCCAAAAGCACTTCTCCAATTAATCCAACTGGTTTGGATCATATTAATCGCATCGCTCTCTGTTTTTCCATTATTTTGAATAATTTGAACCAAGGTACTTGAACCTCTCCCTTCTTGCTTCTTGATCACATGGTCCTCAATAGGTATGTCATCGAGACTAGGACTTCTGATACAATTAAACTTACACTCCATATATTCTATTTTAGATCTACTATGATGAAAATCATTGATTCTAAATGGTTCTCCACAACTCAACTTTTGCTCAACTCCATGCCTAATATTATAAATTACAAGAATAATGTCTGCAAATAACATGCACTAAAGAATCTCCGTTTGAATGTACTCAATAAGAACACTCATAATAAATGCAAAACGATAGAACTGAGAGCTGAGCCCTGATTGAGTCCAATGGTAATAAAAAAATTATTATACAAGACATCTTGCAATCGTACACATGTTAAAACCCATTTATACATATCTCTAATAAGATCAATATATGCAACACAAATCTCTTTTCTCTCCAATGCTCTCCAAAAAACTTATCATGGCTTTCTAATGTAAACCTTTTCAATTTCAATAAAAATTAAATGAAGAC
Source organism: Gastrodia elata (assembly GCA_016760335.1). NCBI lineage: Eukaryota > Viridiplantae > Streptophyta > Magnoliopsida > Asparagales > Orchidaceae > Gastrodia > Gastrodia elata. The sequence continues at coordinate 2,028,100 of CM028673.1, forward strand.
CTTTTCTTACTCTAAATTTCTCTATTAATATTCTATGTAGATCTACCTAACATAAAATCAAATTAATTTTGAAAAATATAAGTATCCCTTCATATATAGTATTTAAGAACTCTCTCCAAAAGTTTCAATGTATGACATATTGACTTTATTCCTCTATTATTAGCACAACCTTGAGCATCTTTATTCTTGTAAATAGATATGACAACACTCTTTCTCTACTCAATAAACATCTTTTTAGTCTTCAAAATAATATTAAATAATTTGGTAAGCCAAGAAAATCCTTTCCCAACATAATATTTTCATACATCAATAAGAATGTCATCCGATCATACCGCTTTTCCACTCTTCATACTCATTAAAGCATTCCAAATCTCAGTTTTACTAACACAGTATATGAAAGTGCAAATGAGACTATTTTTATAACCATTAAAGTCACTTATATTAATTGTATTGGTGTGACCTTTATTAAAAATCTAAGTAAAATAACTTATCCATCTATGTTGAATATCTTCATCCCTAAAAAAAAAATTTTGATCATCGTCTTTTTTATATATTTAAGTCAAATTTTAATTTAATTATCCCTTAATTTAGCTAGCTTATAAATGTGTCTTCCTAGACAATATCTATTTTATTATATAAATACTTGTATGTTGCACTCTTAGCATTACAAACTATTATTTTGAATTCACAATAAGCCAATTTATATTTCTTTTGATTCTTCTCAGTCTTACATTATCATTTTTTATAGCACATAATTTATCTTTAAACTTAAACTTGATCATCTTATTTTCACCACCATGCATCTTTAATATAAGGCACTCTCCCTTTTGATTCACCAAATAATTTTTTGCTACATCGCGAATACAATTAACTGAATTACACACATAAAGTTGGCTTCACCCTCAAAATCTCATTGTTCAAATTTTAAGACTTCACTCTTAAAAGAATTAATATTACTCTTCTTAAGATTTTACCATTTAAATTAAGAGTATAATTTTGATTTACTATCTTTTATTATTGTAATAACCTAAACTCTTAAGCACCAAGGTATTGTCGCTTTGGTCTGAAAAATCTCATGGTTTTACCATCAGAAGATAACTTCTCGACAGGTCACCTATCTTGGAAGTGACACTTAACTTCGGGGTTCTTATTATTTGTAACAACTCAAACTCTTAAGCATCAAGGGATTGTCCGCTTTAACCTGATAGGCCTCACGGTTTTGCCCTAAGAAGATAACTTCCCAGCAAGTCACCCATCATAAGAGTATTCCCACATGAGCACGCTTAACTTTGGAGCTCTTATCAAAAACACCGTTATCTGAAAAGGTGTCACGATTTTTAAGAGCTTTACTTATTATTATTTATGCGGGTCTTTACAATCTCCCCAACTTAAATAATTGACGTCCTCGTCAGTATCCACACACGGATCTAAGAACCAACCATTGGGTAGATAGGACTAGAGATGGCCCAAACTTGCTCAAGAAATACCCACAATCATGTAGCACATTAACCATCATATGTTCAATAGGCTACTCACATGAAGTGATATTTTGATTATGACACCTAGTTCTTATCTGATATCATATGGCCTGCTCTGATATCATTTATAACAGCCCAAACTCTTAAGCATCAATATATTATCCGCTTTGGCCTGATAGGCCTCATAATTTTGCCCTAAGAAGATAACTTCCCAGCATATCACCCATCATGGAAATGCTCCCACATGAGTACGCTTAACTTTAGAGTCCTTATCAAGAACTCCACCATTATCTAAAAAAGGCGCTTCGATGTTTAAGAGTTTTACTTATTACTACTTAAACGGGTCTTTACAATTATCCTGAATTTTCAAATTCAATCTTAAAAAATGATGTTGGGTTGTCAAATAATCTTACAATTCTTACAATATATAAGATTTTTTATTTAAGAAAAAATAATCAATCTAAGTTTTATATGTTCACTTTTAAGTGGTAATATGTTTCTCCCTTTTCTTACAGTATTAGAAACCATAATATCATAAGCTAAAGTAAAATCATTATATTTTCTTTATTAATCTCTCTAAAACTAAAACCATCATAATACTACAATAATTTTTTATTACCCTTTCAATATGTCTATTTAAATTTTCTCCTATAAATAGCATCTCTACTTGAGGTATTTCTTGAACCAATTTATCCAAATCATACAAAAAATTTTCTTTTATACACATGTCCAATCCTATCTATAAAACATAAATACTTACAATTTAAAAAATTATACATTAATTAAAAGTTTTAAGGATATAATATAAATTCATTAGATTCTAGGATAGTGCTTAACAACTCAATTTTTGCTTTGACCACATATTTGGACATGAAGAACATATTTTGCAACTAATTGATATGGGGGATTTATCAGAACCACTACCAAATGATATGAAGACCAGTCAAGTGACTTGGAGGAGCAAGTTAAAATAAGAGAAAGGTCAGATCAATCTAGAGAGTACCAAAAGCTTATGGACGCTTTTGATTTGACTCGAATAGTTGATTGAATGGCCAATAGCTGAAAAGCTCAACTTAAAAGGGAATCAACAACCCCACAAGAAGTTGCGGAGAAAAAAAAAATGAGCAACAAGTCGAGCAAAAGCAAAGACTCAGTTCTAGCACAGCCAACTGATATGAATGCCTACCAATCAAAGGGAGAGAATACCAAAGAAAAAAGAGCTAAAGAACCAAGTGACCTTAGTCATAAAAATTCAAACGAGTTATCTCCCAAATTTCTTGACTTGGGCACAACTGCCAACCAATTTGCTCAACCCTAACTCGGGTCTAGTGAGGTTTAACCCCAAACCACCTTGAATCATAGCAAGACCATGTGGCATGGAGAAATTGGGATGTCACAAGTAACAAGTGCTACACTAGGAAGTGAAGTAGATCACGGAATCATGGGCACACACACTCAGCCAAATGTAGCGAGTGTAATTCTTGCCATTTAATATGTTGTCCTTATTTGTTGGCATTTTGTGAATCTTGGAAGCTATAAATATGAATGTTTATGACTAGTTTTATCATTCTTTTGTCGCCTTTTAAATTGCAGGCAGAGGCCATTCTCCTTGTGTGGGGACCCGATGCCGGGTTAGTGGGAGCTAATTCAGCACCGATTTTGGGGCAAGTCCCCTAACCGCAGGATAATATTGAGTGGTTTAAAAGATAAAATATGTAGACATCAAACATAACTCATTTATTCATTAATATATAAGTTTTGATTACAAATGTTAAAATAAAATTTACAAATTTTAAGAAAAGAATCAAAAAGAGACAAATCAGCAGGTAGCAGTATCAGCACTGCTTGATTCTTAGCACATTTTCTCTAGGATGAGCTCTTGATCTGGGCATGTTTCGAAAGTGCGGGCATTTGAATACCAGTTAGTTGTGAAACTAAGTACCGATGGATGTTAATTTTACAATTGTTAAATAATATGCAAAATAATCAATAATTTGACCTGCTTAAATTTATCCCTGCAAACCTACTTCAATTGCACTGAAACCTTAGCATAAAAATAATTTTTGTCACAAAAATAAATATATAATTTTAGCGTTTGATATCTGACGTAAAACATGATTTTATTAGGCAAAGTACAAAAACGAGGAAAATGGGGGTTCAATTTCGTGTTACATATCCCAACTTCCCTCTATACATGCCCCCTAAAAGGCTTATCAGTATAGACTCCTTATGACTCCTAATGTCGGACAGCTCCGTCCTAGCAGTTGTCTAATCAGACTAAAAATAGATCAACATAGAACTCATGCTACTCAGTTATCCAAACTTTTTAATATATCATTTTATGTGACTTTTAAAAGCACTTTTATCAATTTATGCGATGCCGAGCGAAAAAACATATTAAGCAAGAGTAATAAAAGATATCTGGTACCTTTCCTTAATGCATGAATCAGAAAGTCAAGTATCTGCATGATTTGTACTTGATAAGCAATTTCTCAAGAATTTAATAGTTAATAATGTAATAATTATTTTAGAGAGAAATAATCTTTATTATGATAATACTAACTATATAATGTATATATATACATATAGATATACTGAAATGAATTTGATAAAATAAAAATAGTAGTTATAATATAATATTTGTATTGTTATCATTATCGATTAATGACAACAATAATGATGCTAATGACATTATAATTATTATTATGACAAAAATGAAAAAAAATAAAGAAAATAAAATACAAAATTTTCTCCTCATTTCTTTCCCTTTTTCTTCCTCCTGTCACCTAGGGTTAGGGTTATCGGGAGCCGGAGGGAGGCCAAAGGGGGCCAGAGGGGGTAGCCGGAGCAGAGGAAGCGGCAGGTGGTTGGCTGAGGGTTGAGGGCAGGCTGGGGGGAGAGGGGCTGATGTTGGGAAGAATGAAGGCTGGGGAGGTTTAAATAGGAGGGATGGCCGACCCGCTGGTAGGCCGGTCGGCTCCGATCGGCGCCAACAAGGTGGCGCGCGTGCGTTCTGTCTCTAGCGCGGGTTCGGTCTATGCCTGCAGGCTTTGTCGAGAGCTCCCTGGCGTCAGGGGATGGGGGGGATAAAGGAAGGAAGGAAATTTTTAAATAATTAATTTCAATTAAATTTTTTCGTCGTGCAACTTTCAAAAATAAAAAAATTTGACACCAATGTGTTACAAGGAAACGAACACCCTTGCGTCAAAAATTTTTAATTCGGATTTTATTTTATATTAATTTCAGAAGTTTGAAACTTCTAAAATTAATTACGAACAAACAGGAGCTCCAAAATCAATGAAACTTTTTGTGCAAACTTTAAATAATATATTTAACCCAATAACACCAAAATCAATGAATTTGAACACGTATTTAATTTTCTCAATTTATTGAATTTAAATAATTCAAAAATTAAAGCAGGAGTTTTCATTATCCGTATTTCTCCCAAACTAGGGCAGTTTGATCTAAAAATTATTTCTATCCAATAGTATTTTGGTTTGCCCTAATTTGAAGTTCCCCAGAATCCTGATTTCTGAATCAAGATTTGACCTGATTTTACGAAGTAACGACATTTGGTAGTTACACCTTATCCCAAGAATCTATAATAACCAAGGATTTTCAAGAGGCTGGAAATGTCAGCAAACTGCAAATTTAAGATCACGTTTTAGTTTAAAGCGTAAGGTTCACAAATTTAAGAGTAGACAGCAAAGATGGTAGAGTTTTTGTCTACACAATAGCGTATTGTGTGATATTATTGTCTGAGATAATTGAGGTATGTTGATTTTGGCAGCTAACCACAAATGAGATGTTTCATAATGTTTTGTTCTTTTCATAGAAAAAGCAAGTTTAATAGTGCAACAAATTTTTGCATACATTTTTCCCGTTCTGAGGTTTTGGTTTGTTGAGATTGAGATTCTCCTTGATAATATGTGGTAGCTTTGTAAAGTACTTTTTTCTCATTTTATCTTTTAAAATTTTATTGCTTTTTAATACATTTAGCAAAAGGCCCATTCAATTAAACAGTTACTGAAATTAACTATAAAAATTGATCAACCCTAATGAAAACAGTGATTAAATATACATAGTTATCAATACTCTTGATTAACTATTTTAATTAATTAATAAAATACTCATTATTAACATATTATAACTAATTAATATAATTTACCAATTAGCCTAATATATGTAAATATTAAATGAGATTAATTAGTTATAGGTCTGATAATTAACATATTTAATTAACTTAATAAATAATGCTTAAAAATATAAATATTAATAATATAAAATTTAATAACTAATATAAATATTCCTCAATATGATTGATTCAATAAATACTATTAACATATTGTGTTAACAATATAATTAACATATCGTGTTAACAAATTAGCATAATTAAGCAAACATATGATTAATCTTTAAAAATATATTTAAAATAACACTGATAAATTATTACTTTCAGAATATTATTTCGTATGTTAATTGATCAAAATATTTATTCATTCTGCTCATAATTAAAATAATTATAGATAAGCTTAATCCTATTAAATTAATCAAACCAAACATATCTTATTTCATCAAACTTAAATCTTAATCCATCCAAAATCAACATGCCAACCAAATAGGTTAGCAACTTAGCTTTACTTAGCTTTTTTTAATCCCTAAAATTTATCATCGATGAACAATTCCCAAGTAAATATATAGCTTTCATAGTTGATCTATCTAATCGAAAAACAAACATATTTGATGAAATAGTAGTTCCTAGTCATTACTAGTGTTCAATCAATATCTCCCAAAATTTCAAAGTATGACTCATTAGCTTATTTCTTATATGATTTGGACAAGCATGCACATTGTCTTTAATCTTCCAATTAAAAATCATAATACTATTCCATTCATCTAGCACCATTAAGTTTTTAACAACCACAGTTATAACTTCTTCCTTACCTAAAGATTTTCACATATACATAGGAATGGCATCCAATTCTACAACTTCATAATTATTCATTTTTAAGGTATTCCAAATGTCAATTTTATTTATTTAATGAATGAAATAAAAAACACATATCTTTTGGAGCTATAAAACTCACTCAAATCAAGCATATCAATCCAATTATGGCCTTCATTAAAAAAATTTATCAAAATAAATTATCATTCTATATTGAATATCCTAGTCATAGAAAATTATTTTCAAAACAACCTCCTTAACACACTTTGTTATCTCTCAATTTTTATAATCCGATTTGGCTTATTTATATATTGTTCGGAAAGCACTAACGAAAAAATTGAATATGGAAATAGTTGTTATGTAGTGCTTGCAAAAATTATGAATCGAGGCATTGTTGTTTTGTTGTTGATACAAATAATGATCTAGTTACTTGAAAATTGAATATGATAACTAGCAGATTTTTAACAAATTAATAGCAATGAAGACAATAAGACTAGAGCATTATAGTTACTAGAATAATAGATCACTAGAAAAATAGATCAGATCACTTAAAAGTTCAAATATGGTCACAGTTGAATTTCAGTGAACAAGCAGCAATATAGTATTTAAAAATTTTTAACTGATTTCAATATATCAATAACTGCTGTTAAAAAAGTAATAACCAGATTCATATAAAGTAGGACTCAATGTTGGTTTAAACTAAAAAAAATCAGTAAACTGAAAAAAGTATTCACGTTCAATCAGAGAAGGCCATGGCTCATTTTCCCAAAAAAAGTAAAAAAACACAAAGAGTTTGAGCAAATAAAAAGTTTTGAGAAAGGAGGGAATAAATCACTTAAGATGTTCAATGCTCTAATTCAATTCTTTAAATTAAAATCAATATGTAATATATGTGAGCCAAGGCTATTTAATATTATTGCAAAATGTTTTAAATAATTAAAAATATTATCGTTTATTGAGCATTCCATTATTAATGACTTCTCTTATACGCTTGTTCTATGAAAACCAATAAGAAGCAGGGTTTCTCATCTCTCTTCTAACATAATATTAGAGTCAAACTTCATAACGGTAATCTCTGCAGAAAAGTTGTCACAATTCCCTCTAACTATGACCAGCGCGTACACTACCCAATTCCTCTGTGAAATCCTCTTGGTTTCAAACCCAACCATCCTTATCCATCTATGTGGCACCAATGAAAGCCAGCGCCAACTTAATCAGCACTCTCTATCAATACTCTTTGTTGAAATTCTCAGATATACTTTATCAACACTATCAATTCCTTTATTTAATGATCTTATTGGTGCCTTCTTCAATACAAATTACATTGCCAACTCTTGCTATTCAATTCCAATGGTTTCTTCTTCATGAAACTATCAAGCTCCTTCGACACTCGTAACTTAAAAGCAACAAACCATAATTATATTAGCTTTATAGTTGAAACAATATCCAAATTCCAGTTGCAACAACTTTTATGGCAATTGCATTTGTGGGACATTGTTATTGTATCAAAATTATCACATGTTCTAACAATTTTATAATAGAAATATACATTCTTTATTTTAGTTATATGTCCACATTATTGAGACCATTATCTATTCTTGCATGTTTCTCTATTGTTACCTTGTCTTGCCCATAAATAAGGTATCTATATGCTTGAACAATGAAGGTACTTAAGTAAAGATGCAATATTTTCCATTTCTTTCCCATTTTAACGGTCTATTAATTTAATACAATTTTATTAATTCTCAATTCCATGGTCATTTGGCTCTAGCATGTGCTATTCTTTTATTTGTGATTGGTTGAATGTAAAATATTCTCATGGGCAAAATTTTCTTAAAGGCCAATTTTATATGTACTCTAACCTTGCAAGAATACACCGCCCTCTTAGACATCCCTTGTAGTCTAGATTTTCTTATAAATGTAGGCCACACCTCTAGCATTGGACTTAGTGTTCTTCAGTGAGACCTTAGTACCCCCCTTAGGTCACCATTGTCGACATCACCACCCTCAAATCACGAGCCATCCTCTTGAATCATAAGGTATGACCTAATCTAAAAAATCCTACGAGCTCTATTACAAATGCCAATGTGACACAATTCATCATCGCGCCCATCGGCTTATCCATTTAGATTTACTCTAGTGACCTCCCCTCTCTCACCCAATCTTATAAAAACCAACAACTCTGCAAAGAAGGTCGCTAGGCGCCATCCCTGGTGAACCGTCCAAGAATATTACAAAACCCTCACACCCATCATTTTCACAAACCTACTTTTCCATTTACTTGCATTGATAATAAGATATCCTATATTAGTCTTTTTTTAGCTTAAATAAACACAAAGTAAACAAAATTGTTCCCCCACATTATAATTCATGAAAGTCAACTACAATGAATTCCAAAATGAATTCATTTTAAACACTTATTCTTTTTCTTTAAAGTTAGCAATTACGTAAACTTTAAAAAACCCAATTGGGTGAGAACTTCTCCACTTATAACCATGTTACCTTTGATCAGCCTATTAACATAATAATCCAATTCTTTCAAATTTATTCATATATTCATAAATCATAAAGCTAAAAAAGGAGCCCTAATCCGTACTCTGCACGCAAGAGCGATAGCCACTCCAACACCAAAGAGAAAGAAGGGCATAACGAAATCCGCTACCGTGACGTCAAACCATGGCGCGTGGTTGATCGACGGGATGGCCCCGCCTGCATCGTCTGCGAGGATCATGAGCTGCGAAGGAGCAATGAAATTCAATTTGACGGTATAGTAAGGGATTACAGCAAACGCGGTTGCGATTATAAAGATTACCGCAACAGTGAGGCCGCGGAAGACGTCGAGAGAGGCGAGACGCTGGTTTGGATCAGAGAGTTTCCTCTGATTGCAGACAGATGTGACGCGCGTAGGCGGTGGAGAGTGATGGCTCACGGGAAGGATTTCCTCGTCCGCCGCATAGGCAACTTCGACGATGTCACTGCCTGCGGGTGGTGAGATCAAGCTGAGTGTTAGAACCCTATCGCCGCCCTCTTCATGGATATCCATAGCGACCTCCAAATCCAAAAGAGTGGCTTGGGAACCAGAAGGATGGCTCCCCGTGATTTTGATGTTTCTATGGAAAACAGATATTGAAGATATTAAAATGCATTAGCGAGTTTATGAGAAAATGGAATTGAATTGCTCGAAAATAATGCTTTTTAGATCTTTGCGTTTCAATAATCTCATATTTGGGATTGTCCTGAAAGCTAAGAATGCTGAGAGACAAGAGGTTTTAGGCAGGGTCGAGTTATTTCCCTTATTTATTACTATGTGTTATGATATACTGAACAAGGCTATTTCATTTTCACATGTCTTGTAGCTCTCGATTAGGATTACAACTGGATCCTAGTGGTCTGATTGTGTATCATTTGTGTTTGTAGTTGATGTTTTGCACTTTTTGACAATGCATCTAAATATGCAAACAACATTGTAGTTAAGTGATAATTATGGCAAATGGATAGGTCAATGAATTAACATAGCCGAACATTATTTTAGTTTGGAACTCCTGTTTATAACAATAGTATGAGAATCTTCCAGTTGGGTTTAACGTAAATTAAATTAGCATTGGGCTATTGAAATCGTAGGACTCTATTAAGCATTTAAGTGAAATGATGTAAAAAATTAATGTCATTCAATTTTATTATAAATTTCAACATCCATCGATTCATATTAATTTAGTATTTACAAAATAGTTGATTCATATAAAATGTTTGTTTTAAAAATACAAAGCTTTAATACAATCAAGATTGAAATAAAAATAGTAGCAGCGGAGTAGATTTCTTAATCTCCAAAAAACTTTTCAAATATCTTCTTTCTTCAATTCCTCTAATTCATGTTCGGGCATTTTATACAAACAAAATATCGAAATTTTATATCCCTAAAATTAGATAATACTCCAAGTACCGAATAATATCAAACTTTACATTTTCAAATATAAGCGATATGTAGCAATAAGGAAATGTAGAGAGATAAATAATAAGATAAAATATGCAACAATATTTAAAAGAGATTGTCCATGCAAAACAGTTCATTAGGTTGTGTGAAATTATGAGCATAAAATTTAAAGATTATAAATGTCATAAAAATATATAAGAAAAGTATTTGTAAAATATTACATGCATTAAATTTATTCACTAGATAAATGCAGATATTGTGTTATAACCTTAGGTTGTTACTCAAACCCAATTGGCCTAATTAGTTTTAAATCTATTCCATTAGCTTTTAAATATCATTAGGAGCAAAATCTAAAATTTTTGATCAATTTGAAAACCATTTGCATTAATTGAATCTTTTATTTAATTTAAATAATTAGAAAAATAAGAAATTTAAATTGACCTCCAAAAAAAATTTGATCATATTTTTGAGTTTATTGCAGCCAAATTACATAAGGATAAATTTTTTGGAATTTCTAGAGTCCATTTAGTCAAGACATGCTAAATAATTTAATTGGAATTAATTAGAATTAATTAATTGATTTAATAGTTATTTATTATATTTATCCAATGGCTAACCATTTACCATGGAAATCCCTTGTCTGTTGCCAAACATAGGACATCTATATCCCGTGAGCTGAGTCAACTCGTGTTTCACTAGATTCGATCAGATGATGCCTATTCCATTGCAATTTGATCAATATCCAACCATTTGATCAGAGACCAGATCCAACAGTCAGCATCTCTCCCTCAGTTACTTAAAATACAAGAAATTTGGGCTGCCAAATCTGATATGGTACAGAGTCTGCTGCCCCAATGGTTGTCCTCTCCATTCTTCTTATTATTCTTTCCCACACCACCAGATGAGCTCAATTAGATTCATCTAACACCCAATTCCTCGGCTCTACCTCTTGACCTTGTCTTCCCCCTATCATGTTCTCAATTCTTCCTTTTAATTCCCAAGTGTCCAATGATCACAGCATTTGAATTGGCGACTGCTATCTTTCACAACTATCTAGCAGCTCCCTTGTAACAACCCGAGAGTTGTTACTTGGTTTAAAGAATCAAATTAGGTTAAAACATTTACCAGTAAACTTCTAATGTCATTAGGAGCCTATACCTGAAAGTTGGTGCGATTTGATGATCGTTTGTTTTTAGCACATATTTCAAGGTAATTTGAATATTCTGAAAATTATTTAATACATTTTGATCTCATAATAAAAAATGGAGTTCACCATTGGGCTCAACGGCTCTAAATTAGCTATGGGTGATATTCTGGGAATTTTTAGAAGTAGTTGAATTTCCTGGATATTTTATTGTATTTCGAGTGCTAATAAAATTAAGTCAAAATCAAAATTCTAATTCAAGTCAAATAAAAATTTAATAAAAATATCCGCTTATAATGGCTATTAAGGTGATCATACTGCAAAAGTTTGAGCGTGTTTGAGATCCCGGATTGTCCTAAATAAATTCGTGAAGTTTAAACTTCGAAGACTATTAATAAGAAAAATATACATTAGAATTTATAATTTTTTTTGTATATTTAGGTTAAGCATCAATTGAGGATGTTATGTTTTAAGTTTCGCTAATTTTTGAGCTCGCAATATATCGTAATTAATTTTCAAAAATTTTCACTTAAAATTTAATATAAAATAAAATACTCGTCCAAATTCAATAATTTTTGACGCATATATTTGTCTCGCCCAGACGCTCATTTTGATACCAAGTTCATAAATTTTTGAAGTTCATTTGGTCATTCAATCGAGCTTGAAAATTTTGAGTGGTTCTTAGTCACTCGATCTTAATCGAGTGGCTCTTAGCAATTTGTTTGGGTATTTATTAAAACCCCTATATAAACCTAATCTTCCTAACTTAATAATTCTTTTATTTCCTCAACTGACAACTCTTTTCCTCTCTCCCATGCTAGTCGAAACCCTCTCTTTCTCTCCCACGCAAGCCGCTCGACCTCTTCTCCACCCTCAGCAGGATGACGAGAGGTCTACTGCCTTTCCACTCTCAGCAAGAGGCCGAGAGGTCTGCGTCTCTTTACTCTCGGCAGAGGGCCAAGAGGCTTCCGCTTCCTCTAGCCCTTGACTTGGAGCTGAGAGGCTTCCGCCTTCTCCTTTCCTCTCAGCAAGAGACCGAGAGGCGTCGATCCAACACCTTTTCCTTCGGCACAGTTTCCGGCTCCGACGAGGCTTCCGCTATCTTTCTCCTCTACTTCGCAGCTACATCAGTCATTCGAACTTCGTGACCTTTCCTTCTTCATGATCAAAATCGCCTCTCGCACAGATCTTCCTCTTCGCTCGCCGTCCAATGTCGTAAGGTACCTAAATCTATCCATAACTTTTAACAGGAGTTATCTTAACTTCATTCTTATAACTAAACCATTGACTCATGCTACAGGGATAATACTCCAAATCAGCCGCTATTTGAAAATAACAGTGCTACTCAGTTTTTGTTCTTCTCTGTGGCTTGCAATTTTGATGAGGATAGGGATGTTATTGCTTATAAAGCAAGCGGTTTTGCCCTCTCCCTTACCATTTCACTCTCCATTTGTCTTTTGCTAGCTCTACATTTTCTTTTATTTGGTTTTTTGAATTTGTCAATTTTAATAAAAAGATAACAAAATTAAAAATTAAAAAAATTGTGCCACCTAGTAAACTGTCAAATGTGCCAGGAGACTTGTAATAAGACAGAGATTTGATATGCACAACTCTTTTGTCTGCTATGCAAAGAGGCTACAAATAAAATTAGCATAAAAAGTGTTTATAATATATTTGATGATTTCTATTATTTACGAAATATTGTATTTCTTAACTATAATCATCAAGCATTTTGCTACTGATTCTATGCTAGTGACCAAGTTCTTTTTCATTTTATTATTATTTTGTTTAGATTGTATAAAATGTAGTTTTTAAGATTTAATTGGAGAAATTGGAATTATTACACCTTTGGCGTGCATTTTTTATTGCTCATTTTTTATTGCATTTTTTATTGCTACTGATTCTATCATGTTATATTGCTCATTTTTTATTTACATTCTATCATTTTTATTGCATTTTTAGTACATACAAGGACATGATAAAATGTAAATTAAAACATTTAATATGAGTACTTACAATTCTAGATATGAAAATCTAATTTAACATGTAAAACATAAATCTACATTTTTTCCAAAATTATTCTAAGTTATTATTTTTTTAAAATTTTCGGTAGAGTTTCTGCTGTAAATGGCTAAAAGAACACCTGCAAGGTAGACATACAAAATGTCAATTCCAATGGAAGTTATAATTGAAAGAAAAGACAATCTAAAACTAACATATAATCAATCAATTATATATGATTATTTAGTTCCAGTTCTAATATAGAGTCAAGCCATTACATATGATTTACTCATTTATAATTCTAATATAAAGTCAATCCATTATATGTGATTGCTTATTTCTAATTCTAAAATAAAGCTAATCTGTTACATGGGATTGTTTATCTCCAATTCTAAAGTAAAGCTAACCATTACATGGGATTGTTAATTTCCAATTCTAAGAATTCAAAATGAGGAAAACACATGTGTAACAATTATCTATCCTAAGGTATGCTCAATTTACAATATCTATTGCATACATGTAGATAAGGAGAAAATCTCACTTATATATTTAACTATGTTCTAATTCTATAAATAATTTAGTATTCATCTAATTCCAATCAATATACAAATTAGACATGCAACTAATAACTTAATTAAAATTTATTTACATCCTTCATTACATCCATCCATTCATTTATCACAAACATTTTAATAATAAGCTAAGCTCCAACATAAGTATAGTAGAAGTAAAGTAAATAATATTAATTACAAACCAACAGTAAACATAAAGGAAGTAAGAAATAACGCTCACTTGCAAATATTTATAAGCTATATTTTATTTTTATTATAAGTGGAAGCAGCTAGCTTTTAGCACTTGGTTCAGCTCCACTAGCCTTCAAATGCACCTAATCTATTATATTTTAACATTTAAATGTGATAGGGCAAAGCCAATAAATAAAAAATATAGTTAGACTAAACAGTCTAAGTATATTTTAAGATTGGTTAAGCATATTATTATTTTAATTGGATATCACTACTAGTTACAAGATAAGCATAAGCATGGGTGCAAAAAGGTAATCATACAAGTGTGGAAAAGATAAAGTAAGTTAGAATACTCACTTAAATATATATCATAGCCTGCAAATAAAACAAAGGTAAAAGCATCCTAAATAGGCTATAAAGAAACTAAAGTGCATATAAAAGTAAATGAAGTAAAGCATGTATATATTTAAATGAACTTATGCTAAGTAAGGAAAAGAAACAGTGAAGCATTTAAATGTAATCTTAATAACATTCACTGTAATCTAAGTAAACTGTAAATAAGTAAAGTACAATACTAAATCATAGAAAATGCATAGTATAGAAATTGAAGGAAGATCTTAGACTATTAGTCTAAGATTCACATAGTCTAGAATTATGAAAAGTAATATAGCTAAAAGCTATGATGAGTGTTAATAATTTATAAGATTGAAGAAGATCTCATATATTAATTAATTGAAGTTATTTTAATTTGTACTCATTTTGTGGGCATATTCAGAATGAAGAGAGGAGTTAAACACGTCTATTTAACATCTAAAGAAAAGCAGGGTCAAAACTTTAAACACTCACATTCACCCTCTGAGAATGTGAGGTTTCCTTATTACTCCTTTTTAGCCTGCCCTAGGCTGATCCATCAATATAAACCCCTATTAATTTTAATGTGAAATTTTATGCACAATATCTTATATGAATGATTCAAATGAATAAAGCTCAAAGCTAAGCAAGCTTTCAAGGAAAATTTTGATAATTGCAACTATGTGATATCCAAAGTTATATAATTTTAATGATCTACTTCATGATTGGAGCTAATTGAGCTCTCAATTAACTTTGAGGTATTAATCTCAAGTTAATTGTAAGTATAGTAGTAGTTGAGGTTTTGAAAGTAGTAGATTCAATTCAATTAGTATGATATAACAAAATAATTTATAAGTATAATTGATATTATTAGAAACTAGTTCTTATTCACATCCAAAACTATAAGATTCAATTATAATAATTAAATCAAGGTTTAGGTGTTTAGTAGGAAGAGATTAAGATAAAGAAAATATTTAACTTAAGAAATTGAAAGTTAAGGTAAATTCACTAAAGTTCACTAGCTAGGTTATAGTAAAGTGAAAGAGTTAAAGTAAGCAATTGATAGAACTTAAGAACTACAAGTTCTAAGTATTCTAATAGTTGATGTTTAAGAAATTCAATAAGACTCCTAAACTAATATAATTAAGTTTAGGAAATTGTCCAAGTTCGATTCATTCCCCCATCCGCCAAACATCGCTTGGGAGAAATGCTACTAAAATTGCAGCAAGGTGATCGATCCGTGTCAGCATATGAGGTTGAGTTCCGTCGCCTTGCCAGATTTTCTACGAGACTAATCTCCACGGAGACAGACCACTGTTTTTGATTCCAGGATGGCCTGCGACTTTCAATCAGGAGTCAAGTGATTCCTTAACGCATAACCGATTTCTCAGAATTGCTTGAAACGGCCAAGGTAGTGGAACAGGATCAAGCCAGGGAAGGATCCAGAAGGAGTATAGGGTCCACTTTGTCCCAGCAATAGCTTTTCAAACGAGCCAGAGTATACCAACTCGAGGCCGAGACTCCAGCAATATATCCATTTAATGGTTGCACCAAACCACACCCTTATGGGCGGTGCTACCATGGGAGTCATGTCTGTTATACCTGTGGATGGCCAGGCCATAGATTCTTCGACTGTACTGCTACAGACACGGTGGATGGTGATGTGACTGATCGTACCAAATGCCGCCAAGTCTTCGACTTGTACCAGAAGTCTACGGCTGCCCGTCCAGCCCCCTCTCCTACTTCAGTCGTAAGGCGCGAGGCACCCAATGCCCCTCGCCCAAATGCATCTCAACCACCTCCAAGGCAAAATTATAACAACCGGCCTGCCGGTCCTGCACGTGTATACACCCTCACACCTGTTGAGGCTGCAGAAGATAACCACGTGGTATCAGGTACACTGTCTTGAACCTACTTACCTTTACTGCTATTACTTACTATCCATAATTAAGTGATTTGTTTATTACATAATTAGGTTCAATCTGTGTAAATGATAAACTCTGTAGCATCTTATTTGACACTTGAGCTAGTCATTCTTTTGTATCTGAAGGATGGGTAAAGTCACTAAACCTAAATTTTATCGTTTAGCCAATCCCCTTAAAGTTGGGTTACCTTCTGGAGCCCAATTGCTAGCATGCCAATTTTGCAAGGTGCAGATTCCAATTTCAAACAAGGAGTACGAGGCTAAGCTAGTAGTTATTCCAATAGCCAACTTTGATATAATACTAGGCATGAACTGGCTAAGCCAACATAATGCCACTATTAACTATACCAAGAAAAAGATCACCTTGGGTAATGGGAGCAAAGCCATATCCTTTGTTGGCAACCTTAGTACTCGTGCCTCACTCATCAACGTAATAGAAGCAAAAAGATTGGTTCAGAAGGGATGTGAAGCCTTCATAGTAACAATACTAAGAGAAAAGAAAAAAGAAGTCCCATTATCTGAGAACCCTATTGTTCACGAATTCGTAGACGTCTTCCTAGAAGACTTACCCGGTCTTTCTCCTATACGAGAAGTCAAAATTGTAATTGATGTTATTCTAGGAACACAGCCCATTTCTAAAGCTCCATATAGAATGGCACCTAAGGAATTGCAGGAGTTGAACAAATAATTACAAAAACTCCAAGAAAAAGGTCTCATAAGGCTAAGCTCGTCACCTTAGGGAGCACCGTTATTGTTCGTAAAGAAGAAGGATGGTTCTATGCGAATGTGTGTCGACTACCGCGAACTAAATAAAGTCACAATCAAAAACAAATATCCTTTGCCGCGCATAGATGACTTGTTCGATCAATTGGCAGGAGCCAAGGTATTCTAAAAAATTGACCTGCGATTTGGATACCACCAACTGCAGGTGAAAGACTTCGATATTATGAAAACTGCCTTCTGGACCAGATACGGTCACTACGAATTCCTAGTGATGTCTTTTGGATTGACCAATGCGCCCTCCATTTTTATGGACTTGATGCAGCGTATCCTGAAACAGTACGTGGACAAATTCGTCATCATGTTTATAGATGACATACTGATATATTCTAAGTCCAAGAAAGAACACGAAGGACACCTCTGGAACGTATTGGAGGAGCTAAGAATCCACCAGCTATACGCAAAATACTCGAAGTGTGAATTCTGGCTAGAATCTATCGCCTTTCTAGGCCACATTGTGGATGCTCAAGGGATCAGGGTGGATCAAAACAAGATTCATGTAATCCAAGAATGGGCTCAGCCTAAAATAGTGACTGAGGTCAGAAGTTTTTTAGGATTGGCAGGTTATTATAGAAAGTTTGTGAAGGTATTTTCCCAAATCACCTCCCCTATTACCAAGCTCACTCAAAAGGCTATACCATTTGAATGGACACCAACATGTGAGGAGGCATTTCAAGCACTCGAAGATGCACTTACTTCGGCCCCTGTATTATTCCTCCCGAAAGAAGGTGTGAATTATCAAGTATATATGGATGCCTCGGGCATAGGCCTAGGGGCTGTATTAATGCAGGAGGGAAAGGTCATCGCTTACGCCTCACGACAGCTAACGGTCCATAAAAAGAATTGTGCAGTCCATGACCTCGAACTGGCGGCAGTAGTGTTTGCTCTAAAGATTTGGCAACACTATCTCTACGGAGTTCAATGCTCGATATTTACCGATCACCAAAGTCTAAAATACATATTCACCCAGCGATAACTAAACTGTAGACAGAGAAGGTAGCTGGAGCTGATCAGTGATTACAACTTGGACATTCAATACCATCCCGGGAAAGCCAACATTGTAGCCGACACTCTAAGTTGTTAGGCCTCACTAAATGCCAGAATATCGGAGGGCCCGTTAATAGAAGAATTCCGCAAAATGGGTATCAAGCCTTTTAGCGGGGACAGACTCAGCTTAACATTGGCAAACATCAATGTGGAGCCCACCTTTCACAGAGATGTATCTGTGTCACAAACTAAGGACGCGGAATACTTGGCCTTCAAGCAAACTATCGAAAGCGGCCACCGCACTGATCTTCAATTTTAGAAGGGTGCTATATATCCAGCAGATCGTTTGTGGATCCCTAAATCTATGCAATGTGAAATACTAGTTGGGTTACAATTCAGGATAACAGGTGCACCCATGAAATACAAAAATGTATCAGGACCTGAAGTTATCATTCTGGTGGCCAGGGATGAAGAAGAGCGTAGCAGACTTTATGGCTAAGTGCCACGCATGTTGCCTAATAAAGGCAGAACATCAAAAACCAGGCGGTTTGCTACACCAACTAGAAATTTCCGAGTGAAAATGGTCAGGCATATCAATGGATTTCGTTATGGGATTGCCTCGTGCAAGATCTGGGGCAGATGCAATTTGGGTCATAATTGATCGGTTGACCAAGTATACACACTTCATTCCGATTCGACAAATATACTTAGTTGAGAGACTTGCCAAAATCTATATCAAGGAAATAGTTCGGCTTCATGGTATCCCGAAAACTATTGTATCAGATAGAGATAGCCGATTCACATCAAAATTCTGGCAGATCGTCCATCAGGATTTAGGCACCACACTAGCCATGAGCACAGCCTTCCATCCTCAATCAGACGACCAAACAGAGAGAGTAAATCAAGTGTTAGAAGACTTACTCTACCTCTGCATTTTAGACTTTGCAGGATCTTGGGAAGATCACCTTCCATTGGTAGAATTCGCGTACAATAACAGCTTCTAAGCTAGTATCAAGATGGCTCCGTATGAAGCACCTTATGGTAGGAAGTGCTCTACGCCAATGGCTTGGGCAGAAACAGGAGATGTTCAACTGTATGGCTCTGAGTTAGTAGAGGAGACAAATAAGAAGATAAAGCTCATACAACAAAGGATCAGGACAACCCAAGATAGGCAGAGCAAGTATCATGAACTCCATCGTTGCCCCTTGGAGTTTCAGGAAGGAGACTCTGTATACCTAAAAGTCAGTCCCATAAAGGGAGTCTATCGTTTCGGGGTTGCCGGTAAGCTCAGCCCAAGATATGTGGGACCGTTCAAAATCTTGAAGAGGATTGGGTCAGCCACCTACCAATTAGAATTACCAATGGATTTCGCCACAATGCACAACGTCTTTCACGTATCATCCCTAAGGAAGTGCCTCCGGGATCCGTCTCACCTCGTGCAACTCCCAGAAGTTCAGATCCAGCCCGATCTGTCATATGCCAAGGTGTGGCGCCCCGCACCCTTAATTCGCCAAAGGATTATGTTAAGGGTGGGGTGTCACTCTGGCTAACCCCTCACTTACCATTGGATTAGGATAGACTCAACAATCCATCTGATTAGGGAATGATTAACACAGAATCAATCTAATAGTTACTATATAAGTAAACGTACAGAGTGCGGAAGCGATTTAAGGAAATGTAAATCATCCAAGCATTACAATATAAATAGCAAAAGTAGAACTCAGATCATAAGCATTCAATCCAAATACACAGTCAGAGGTACATGTATTATTACATCATTTAAAAAGCTCAAATAGAATAGAATATGTAAATACTCTTATCCTCACATATAAAATAAAAGCTAGACAGCGGCTTCTTCTGCGGGCTCCTCCTCTGGATATGGCTCCACTCCTAACTCCTGCTCATCTAACTGTCTGCCATTGTCAGTTTCACAATGTAGGGCCCCAGCCAAAGAAAAGAAAAATCTGGTTAGACAATTGTCTATGTACATTTTAAGCTGATTATTGTAAAGGTTATGCAATACCACTATTTTACTACTTCTAAGCAATAATGTGTGCAAGGGAGCAGTAAGCAATACAAAAGAGAAAAGGAAAGCTATAAACCATCATCTATAGCTTAAGCAAAGAAAAGGAAAGAGGCTGAGACATGCCTCGCATACAACTAAACAAGAAATGGCATATAAATATACATAACTAAACAAGTGCAGTAAGAAAAATTCTACATCCTAAATATGCTGCTGATCAATAGAAAATATGCTAATTAAAATAAATAACTCAGCAGTGGTACATATAAATAGCAGCAAGGTTTTAATATCTTAAATATATATAAAAATAGTACAAGGAAATAGCTGACAGAATAAAAATACTGAAAAGTAAATAACAACAACTGCATATAAAGCCATACGTGCATCGACTGCCATACAGAAAAGAGCTACTCTAGCCCATCGAATATCAAAGAAGCTTAGCACCATCACTGCTAAGTCATAAAACTGTGTACCCCTAGCGGCACAAGGAGGCTAGGCAAATAAGCACACAAAGCAAGCGAAGGGTCTTAGCACCAGTACGATTAAGACCCAACTGTATGCCCCTAGTAACATAAGGAGGCTAGTAAACTAAGCATACAAGGCAATCTTAACACCAGTACGGTTAAGGCACCAACGGTGTACCCCTAGCGACATCAGGAGGCTAGTAAACTAGGCACACAAAAAAACAGATCCTTCCCCTAGCGACATAAGGAGGCTAGGAAACAAGGAAATATCTGAGAGGCAGCTCATCTAATTATCATCTTTTCATTAATCACTTTAATATTTTCACAAGGAATCTAAGGAGTCTCCATATTTTTATAACAGTTTATTCATGCATCAAATGTCTTATATGATATGCTCAATAAAATATGGCACAGAAATACAAGGACCGCATAGCAACAAAATATCAAAGTAAGCAAAGGACTCTACTAAACATGGTGATATCATTTATTTTCTACTTAACCATTCTAACTATTCCAAGTTACATAGTTCAGGATCACCATTTTATTACTATCGAGTGTAACTCAGAAACTCGTCCTTATAAGTTAAAAAGGATTAGAATTGATCAGGTTTTAATTTAGTTCAATCAGATAGACGACTACGAGTTAAATCAATAAATCATATGTCCTAATTTTGTGAATTTGGACGTTCTAACTAAGATCTAATCAAGATCTTTTAAGCCTATAAATTATGGATTAAACACTATAAGATTTAGGTTTAATCACATAATCCAAAGAGGTTAAGACCTAAGTTCTAAGTTTTATTATATTAGTGATTTACTAGTAAGGCAAATACTATTAAAAAATTAAGCTTAATAGGATAAATCTCCTACCTTAAATCTAGGGTTAAAAGACAAAATAATCAAAATAAGTTATAAAATAAAAGAAAGTCTAGAAACTAATAAACCAAAGTTTCACCCGTTGGGTAACCCAATTTACCCAATGAATGAATTCTAACATATGATCTATTCTTATTCTCAAGAAAGATCCTTAAGGTGTAGTGCTTAAGACTTAACAGAAATTATTGGAATCTAACTTAAGGGTTGATTTCACTCACTTGATTGATACTAAGAAGATTATAACATTAGTTTTAGGGTTCTGGAATGTTATCCAAAGGGTAAGGGTACTTAATCCAATCTTAGGGCAAAATGACTATTTTGCCCCTACTTTAAGGGTCAAAAGTCAACTTTTGATTTGGGGTTAAAACTGAGGTTTCTCTTTTCCAACTAATTTCTTACTGTCTAACTTGAAGATAGACAGTAAGTACGTCCAAATTGGACCTCAAACGGTCAAGTTATGACTAAAATAAGGCTAGGGGTAATTTGGTCATTTACCTAAATTTCTAGGGTTCAGATCCTAAATATTATTTCAGTATAATGATGACATTGGAATTCTAGGTTAGATAGCTTCTTGAATTTTTGAATTTGGAGTTGATTTGACCAAGTTATGGCCATTTGAATTCTAAGGGCATTATGGTCATTTTTCACTAAAGTCAACTCTGAGTTCTAGAGTTGACTTTTTATCCTGATGCCCAAATGGGAAAACTAATACTACTACGGTGATGGGGCCGCTCTCCTGAGCATTTTAAGGCCCATACTGACTATGTTTCGATAATCGGGTAAAAAGTTATGAGGCTCTAAATAGGTCATAAAATGTTAACTCATTATACGTACCCTGAAATAAATTTTTACATTATGTTATTTGATTTCTTATATTTTTCTGAGTATTTTAAGACCTATATTGGCTATGTTTGGATCATCATACAAAAAGTTATTAAACTTTTAAGATTTACTATTTAAAAATATAATTTGAATTATTTTACTATTCATTTATTCAAATTGAATTATTTTACTATTCATTCCTAAAGTCTTTATATAAAATTTCTGAAATTATTAATCCTAGATTAATTAAGCTTAATTATTAATTAACATTAATTAATCTATTATTTAATTAATTAAATTATATTTATTTTAATGTAGCAAAGTAATTAGTGCTAATCACTATTTAATTAATCTTAATTATTTACTAATATCTAATTATGAATAATTAATTATACCTTACTGTTTAATAATAATTAATTATCATAATTACTATTTAAGGTTTAATTAACCTTTAATTAACCCTAATTAATCTCTAATTATACTTAATTAATTAAGGTTACTATTCAAAAGTAATTAACACAAATCCTAATTTAATTAACCACTAACTATAATAAATTAATCATTAACAGTAATTAATTAACACTAACAGTAATTTAATTAATAATTTTATTAACAGACAGTGGGCCCCACTAAACACGTGGCACTGCCAGAGGCTGCCACGTGGCACTGTGGGCCCCACGGGAAGCTGAACCGCCGCGGGTGACTGGGCCGTGGGTCCCACTTGCCACGTGGCGGGCCCAGAAGCTGCCACGTGGCACTGTGGGACCCACTGGGGAGCCGAACCGTCGCGCGGGTGACCGGGCAGTGGGTCCCACTTGCCACATGGGGGGCCCAGAGGCTGCCACGTGGCTTGGTGGCCCCACCCGGCTGACGCGGACCCAGCTCGGGCGGGTCGGGCTCGGGTCGACCCGGCTCGAGCCGGACTTCGTCTCCTTCGCGGAGACGTCCCGTGGGCGCCGGGGCTAGGGCACGGCTTTCGCCGGCCTTCCCGGCGCCGGACCACCCCGGCCCGCACGGCCGACGGTAGCCCTCGATGAGGGCTACACGCCGGCGGGCGGACCCTCGCCGGAGGTGGCCGGAGACGGTGACTAGGACTAACCCTAGGTCCTAGGGTTACGGCTTACGCGGGTCTAACGGTTTCTACTGTTTAACCTAACCCTAATTCGATCGATCAGCTGCGATCCTAATCGATCGGAGCCGATGATTGTCTAATTTGAGGCATGAAATTGACAATCGAACCTAATGCAGTGAAATCAAATGGAGATCAGAGGAGTAACTGGGTACATGAAATTGACGGCTGAGGTGAGGTCGGCTCGGATTCGACGCTTCGGGGCTCGGGTTTCGCAAACCCGGAGCCCCGAGCTCGCCTGAGGTCTTATAGGACCTCAGGCGACCTCGCCGAGGTCGGGGGAGGCCGCGGTTGGGCGAGGCGAGCGGCGACGCGCAGCGTGGCGACGGGGCGGAGAAGGCGAGGAAGATGGGTCGGGAGCCGTTCAATCGATCGAACGGCTCTGATCCTTCGGCTGGATCAGACGGCGGTCCAGACGGCGTCGGCGCACAGCTGACGGCACGTCTAATTAGTTGACCGCGCCGTTAATAAATTAAATAATAAATTATTATTATTTTATTTTATTTTTTTTTTTAAATTCCAAAAATTTTTGAACGTATTTTTCCTAGCTAATTTGGGGTTAAGGAATTTAATGGCGAAGTCGGATTTTCGATCCGACGAGTATTTTGATACCTCGATTTCTGGGGTATTTTTATTATTAAAATAATTGTCGAAATTTCGACGACTTCCGATTGACACGAAAACTTCACCCCAAGCTAATTTGGGGTTAAGGAACGCAATGACGGTGTCCGTTTTTCGATCAGAGGTCAATTTAAATATGTAAATTTTTCTAGAGTTTCTAGATTTATAGAAATTAGGATTCGATCCATTTGACTCCTGATTTGGACTAAGTCTCAGAGTTTGACTCTAGTTGACCTAATTAGCACTTATAATTGTGTTTAATACTTAGGGTTAGTCTTAATCACTATGGTAACAACTCAGATTGTTACACAAGGAGTCAATTCAGATCCTAGCTCGTGATCGCAAGCAGCTCAGAAGTCGTACTATCGACATGATCAAAGTCCAGTGGAAGTATCATTCTTGCAACGAACCCACTTGGGAGAAGGAATCTGACATGCGATCTAAGTATCCCAGACTCTTTGAAGACCCAGGTAATTCCATTTCAAATTCTTAGTCATATTTAACTCTTGTCTTATTTCCATTTGAGTGATGTCGAGGACGATATCATTCTTAAGTGTAACAACCCATGTTATTACTTTAGTCAATTAAGACTAATCTAAGTCTTAATTATGGTTCTAGTAGCTTAATTAAGTCATTTAGAACCTATCACTAAGATCTGGATCAAATCAAGGATCAAATAGATCAAAACCTGATTTTTGGAAAATCTCAAAACCCTAGAAATTGACTTTTTATTTTTGACATCGAATTCAAAATCTGACTTCGCCATTGTGTTCACCACCCCCAAATTAGCTAGGGGTGATGTTTTGAATGCATTTGGAAGTCGTTGAATTTTCGTCTAATATTTAAATATTAACTAAATACCTAAAAATTCGAATAATAAAATACTCGTCAAAACAAAAATTTGATTGCACCGTTGCGTTCCTCACCCCTCAATTAGCTAGGGGTGATTATTTGGAAATTTTTGGAATGCATTAATGCGATTAAAATTAATTAATAAAATGGATTGAAATTAATTAAATAATAATATTTTATTTAAAGTTAATCGGCGTCGTTACTACTTAAATCGCCGTTAACTTTCCTTAAAACGTCGTCGCTATCACCGTTTAATTGGGTGATTAATTGTATGCCGTTCGATCAAGTGGATTGGACGGCTATTCGCTTGTCACTGCGAACGAGCAACACGCGTAATGCGCGTGTCTCCTTCCCTGCACGCGGCAACATTTGCGGCTATGCAGGTGTCGGCCACCGCCTATATCCTCTCCCTTTCGCATCCTTAAGGTTTCATTCGATCATCTTACTTCAGGATTTCTATCAACTTCGTCTGGGAGCTGCAGTTAGAGAAGTCGACTAAGCCATAG
Source organism: Gastrodia elata (assembly GCA_016760335.1). Lineage (NCBI taxonomy): Eukaryota > Viridiplantae > Streptophyta > Magnoliopsida > Asparagales > Orchidaceae > Gastrodia > Gastrodia elata. The sequence goes on from CM028673.1 coordinate 2,053,676, forward strand.
TCCTATATCTCTGTAATCAGGTACTTCACCTCTGTACCTCCATTTCTCTTGCTTTTAACTTCAATTGCTATTTCGATTGATTCTAATATGATATGTGATTATCTATGAGCATAATTGACAATCTATGGATCGTCAAATTCGCAAACGAGGTAAAATCGAACCAATCCTTTTGAAATATAAACTTGCGTATACCCTCATATAGGGCAGCCGTTTATTGGCCGTCCAGGCTGCCTCAAGGTGAGATTCGACTGAGGTTAGAAAGCCCTTGTCCAGACCTACTCATGGACGTGCGAGCCGGCCCTCAGCGCCGGCAAAAAGGTTGCCTTTCTTGATGCCCTAGGTTACGGCTGCGGTACCTTCGAGCGAAGAAGAAAAGGCCCGATTTCGGGTCGACCTCGACCCGCTGGACTTGCCCGATAATCCAGCATCTTACACGTGGACTGCGCCGATTCAGTGTGTGGGGCCCGCTCGTCTCCGTCAAAATGATGGGTCAATCCCGCACTCAGACTGTGGGACCCACTAGTGGTACTCAGCCAACCACAACTTTCCATGTATGCCGTGGGTCCCACCCACCTGCAAAAAATTTAATATCAAAAATCAGATATATATAACCGATTAATTATTATAAATGAAATTATATATATTAATAATAATCAGATTAATTATATTATTTAAAACAGAATTTTTTAATTAATTAAATACAAATATTTAAACCTTAATATCTTGCAAAATATAAGTCCAATCATAGCAAATAAATATATCATTTTGATCAGCAAAAATAGAGGAATATTTTGGTACTATCAATTTTATAATTGAACTTATATTTAGCATAGTGACATTTAGGGGTTTTAATTAAGTCCAAATAACGTTACAAAATTTTATTTGCTCATAACTTTATATATGTTCATCCAAACATACCCAATATGGGTCTTAAAATACTCACAAAACCCTAAGAAACATTTTAATAGGGTTAATCTTGCTGTTTGGATTAATTTGAGCCTAATGACATTTAGGACCTAATCCTAATTAGCCTAATTTGACCTAGAACTTCAAATGACCATAAGTTGGTCATCTTAGCCCCAAATAAGGTGATCTAAATACCAATTTAAATCAACAAAACCTAATCTACAGAGATCTATAAAAATATTTAAAATCCAACAGTTAGATTTGCTAATCACCCCTAATTACCCTAAAACTTGATTAGTAAATATTAGTAAATTTAATAATCCAAATTGGACAAACTAAGTTTCAGAGAGCTCCTATGACATATTAGAACCTAACTGTAGGGTTGAACTAGTAATTGGGTGATTAATTTCACTAATCACTCACTAATCACCCTAAACCCTAATTAAGCCATAATTTAACCAAATGGAGTCCAAATTGAACCTTCCACTAGTCATTAGAATCAGTGGATCAATTGTGACATACAGCCACTGAAGTAATTTAATTTGGACACCAAATGACAAAGTTAGGGTTTTGACCCTTAATTAAGAATCCTTAATTACCCTTTAAACCCTAGATCTTGTTTTGGCTATAACTTAGCCAATACATATCAGAATTCAATAATTTTAGATTCTATAGAAACCTTAGAGCATAACCTATAGTAAACTGACAGAAAAATTATATGTTATTAGAGTAAAATTACCAAAATGCCCTTATAGGTCAAGTTCCTTAATTTGACCCTATAAGGCTTAATACTTAAATCAAATTTAGAGAACTCACTGTCTAAACTCATATTAGATAGTAAGTAATCATTTCACATCATTAAAATCAAAAATTTAGTGTTAATTCATAAAGATGAGATTTAGACCCTTAAGGAGGGGCAAAATGGTCTTTTTGCCCAAAATTAGGGTTTAATGAAATTAAGACCTAATTCCATCTCTAAATCATATCAAATAGTAATTAAAGTGATTTAAACTATAATCAGATAATTCTATGCCTTAAATTAAATATTAGAAGGAAAATCCTAAATTTAGCCTTAAATAAAAATCTTAAGTAAAACTGAATTCATATCCATTCCTTTAAACATTCTTGATCATCCTTTAGGTCTTATAACCTTAGTTAGGATATGTGTCTGAGAGATACTCTTAGTATCTAAGAGCTTTAAATTCCTAAGATTAGAATTAGATCTTAGGTTATAATTCATCTAATGGATAAAATGGGTTACTCATTAAGGTGAAACCTTGATTTTACTAGTTTAATAGATTTTTCATAGTTTATTAATTGATTATTTGGTCTTTTAATATTAGGAATTAGGATTAGAGATCTATCCTATTGAATATAACTTAATTCAATAGGATTTACCTTAACACTTAATTAGTGAGATGAGATTAAAATCTAGTCCTTTAGGATAACCTTGTGAATAAGAATTAAACTTTATTCTTTGGAGTTTGATTCTTAATTCTTTAAATCTTGGTTTGGCTAATCAAGATTTATTTGGGATTTATAAAATAACAAATTAGGACGATTGATTTAATTACTTTAATCTTTTAGGCGACTTGGATTTATAATTAGGATGTGCCTAATTATGTTTAACTTATAGGTTCGTGATTCTAAGTTACAGACAGTGTAGGAATTCTTGATTCTGAATCTTATGTAACTTAGAGTAGTTAGAATATTTAAATTAGAAAACAGATGATGTCACAAAGTTTGTATAGTGCAAATTAGTTCTTTGAATTTGAAATGCAATGCTTTTCCTTACTTTTGAACCATTTTATACCTTGAGACATACTTGAATACTTGTTATTTACTTTATATCATATTTTGAGTTTCATTCACATTTCATATGCATAAAAAGAAACATTAATAAACAATATTTTATTTGTGATTTATGTTTTACTTAACCTGCCACTTAGTATGACTTACTTTAGAACTGCTTTTGCCTAGGAAATTTCTCCTATGATACTTTACTTTGGCATTGGGATGTTTCTCCCATTTGCCATTTAGATACTTAGTGTCAGCGGGCATGCGTCGCGAGTGATGAGATGTGCTTAGTGATGACCCGCTGCGCACGGAACGCCGCGTCAGCGGGCATGCGTCGCGAGTGGGGTCCGCGCCTAGACGGCGCGTCAGCACGGCCTCATCCGCGCCAGCTGTGGGGCCCGCGCTCAGCTCCGCGTCCAATGGGGAGCTGTCGCGTGTCCCGTGGGTCCCACGTCTTCCGCCCGCAGCCAACCATGTCTCGCCACCTGTCGCCGTGGGTCCCACCTCATTAAGACTCTGCAAAGAAAATTGAATAAAAGAATATATATATATATATATATATATATATATATATATATATATATATATAAATTTATTTATATATAATATATATATAAATATAGGTGTGTATATATATATATATATATAATCAGTTAACATTAAATTAAACCTATGTGCATATATAATTAGTTTGTATAGTCCTAACTATAGGCCTAAATGTACGTATATGTATTACATCATAATGGAATAATTAGATTAAGTTAGTAAATTAATTAGGTTGTTATTACAGTGATTTAACTTAATCAAGTACAATAAAATTTAATTTAATCCGTTGGCACAATCTATATATATATATATATATATATATATACTTATAATTGCTTTGTATTAAATTAAGACCAGTTAGCATAATGAAAATTTACAGTATGAACAAAAGAATTAGGATAACTTAACTAATTATAACGGTAGGCATAGTACAAATAACTATGAAGTAGAACATATAATATAGGACAATTAATTAGTTAATGCGAATCAATATTAAATTTATCTAACCGATTCATTAATTAATTAATGTACTTATTAATTAGATATATATATATATATATATATATACACAAATTAAATGTATATGTGTCACAAACCTTAAAGAATAAATATAGATACGTAGACAATTAGGTAAATACAGTAGCCTAATTAATATATATATATATATATATATATATAGATATAGATTTACCATACAGGTTATATATGTAACTTTAGGATTAGCATTTAAATTATTGTTAAGCTAGCAATTAATTAGCAAGTTAATAATAGAATTTGAAAATATGAAATAGAATTTTTATGAAATCTATTAATATTAATTTATAGCAACTTTTTAAATTTAATGTTCATGTATTGATTTTATATCTTGGAATTTAGATTCTTTGTTTAATAAAATTGTCAATTGAATCTCAGTCAATATAATTCATGATATTAGTATACAAATTTCATGTATTTCTTGACATGTATAAATTTCAAATTAAAATATATCTTCATATAAATCATTTGATAATAATGTTAATTCTTTAATGCTAGTTCTTTCACCTTACCTTCTAGTAAGTTGAGATATAGTACGTTAACATTACATCTAATTTCACTTAGAGAATTTAGTAGAACAAATATCCAACTTCTTTAGAATTGAATCACTAGTTCTCATTCTCCCAAACTTCTTAATATTCTTTAAGTTCTTCATTACTTGAATCAAGAATCTCCTTAATGGTTTATAAGATTCTTTAATCTACAAGCCATAGTAAACATAGAGTGATTCATTACTAATCTCATTATTCCATTTAAATACATCTTATCAATTGATCCTAATTCAGTTAATGATTAGTTTGATATGAAACTTTTTTTTTTTTTCTTTAAGTAAACTAATAGAATTTGTAACTTTAGGATTAGCCTTTTTTTTTTTTTCTTTCAGCTTTATACTTTTTTTTAAATTAGTTCCAAAAAATATGAAAATTTATCGACTATCTAATTTGAACATCTTAAATCTAAAAATATTATAATTTTTCAATTCTGACACCAAAATATTTTTATACAATTATTTTAATTTAAGTTGTTCTTAAAATAACTAAGAAAAATCTGATTACCCTAAAATTTTCCTAAATTTATCTAAAATTATTCTTGACAATTTTATATTTTTATTTTTTCTATTTTATTTTGCCATTTGCTTAAATTAAAAGAGGAGATAAATAAAAATTAAATTTTTAATAAAGACTTTATATTTTTACATATGAAGCTATAGGTTTTGGGCTACATCCTTATATTGCACCTTAATTTCCCCTTAACCCTAAGGTTGTTTAGCTTGTTTCATTGTAAATCCTAACTCAAAATAATAATACTTACCTTAATTAAAATGGATTAACATTATTTGAGTCCACCCAAGTCAGCCCATGAGTCAAGAGAGTGCACCTTTCAAAGAGATCCACCTCATCTCCTTATCTTAAACCCAGAAAAACCACACCTTGTAGTAAGGTGTATTAGAAGCTTAAGATGATGATCTCCCTTAACTAAATCTATTGGGTGCAAATTTACTAGGTTGGAAGCTTGGGATGAAGCCCATGCCTTCATTCCTTATTAGGTTACCTAAAATCAAAGGTTTGAGCCATAGTCCTAATATAACAAATTATTTAGCTTTTGTAGATATTACTTTTTTTGCATCCAAATATTAGTTCCCAATTAAACCAATGTTTAATTAAGATTCGTAACAATAAACCAAATACTTGAGAACTCATTGAAGCCATTAAACATAACTTGACTTTTGCTAGCTTTTACGAGATCATTACTTAATATGTTGAGCTATCTACCCTTACACTATCCTTCCACTCATGGAATCATTTAATGTTTGTTTAGCTGTAAGTTTGAATCCATAAGTTTAGTATATGCCCATACATAAATAACCCTTTGTAAGATTAAGCTCAAGTTAGGCCCTAGCTATCCTAGTGTAGCCCTTACCTTATGAGTTGAACCTTATAGTTTTATCTTATAATAAGTTAAATTCTTAAGCTAGCTTAATGTAAAACTTAATCTAAATCTGCCCATCATAATTATAAGTAATATTTATATATTTGTATATAAAAATATATATTCACATACTTGTGTATGAATATGTGTATAATATGAATGCATGTGATACTATGAATTAGCATGAATGCATGAGAACATATGAGAATAAAAAATATTTTATATATATGGTGCTTAGACATACATATTCACATATGTGCGAAGCATATGTTTACATATTCACATACAAGTTTAAGAAATTAAGGCCTATGAATGAATATATATATATATATATATATATATAGATTGGTTAGAGAATTGTGTGCTTGCTAATACACCAATTTAGTATTTAAAACCTACAAATCTAATCTAGCTATTATTTAAACAATGTTATATAGATGAATATATAATAAAATTCCTATTATCTAGATGTTCCACAAAAATGTAAGACGAATTATCAGTTCATAACATAATTGTTTTTTGCATAATGTATCTAATAGCTTTATAAATGTGTATACTTACAGAAATGATACATTTGGTACACTTACACACTAATATACACCAAATATATAGATAATATGTTAATCCAATGTATTTATCTATTAATCTTAATTACTTTTTTATATATATTTTTATGTAAGCATAACATTTTTCATAGATTTATCAATCACATTTTCACTTGAGAAGACTCAACGTTTTAAAATGCTTACTCATATTATGTTACTTTTGCTTAATCATGATGATCAATATATTCGTTCTTTTGGTAACAAGAACATTTTCTCTCATGGAACAAAATGCTCTTTGTTCATAACTTCCCATCTAGTTTTATGTGACTGTTAACGACTTAATAACTAAAGTTAATTTTAACTATTGTAGAAAATAAGTGCCCTATAGAATGTACCTTCTGTGAGCACTGTGCTAATAATTTGCTGCATCCTCTCAGTTTGATGTGTTTAGCAGCTTATCAATAATATAATTTAGTGTGAATAGAGACAGTATTTGGAGTAAAAGATCCAGCTTACTGCTTATTAAATATTATTTGCCTATAAATTTAGCAATAAAAGAAACAATAAGATTTTATTCGATGCTTAGCTCTATCCGGTGCCTCAAATCTACCACCAAATCTTTCTAAGTACATCAAAATCACCAACATACTTGCAACCTAAATATGAAGTACAAATGAAATTGCATACATGATAAGATTAAATGGTAATTTTCTAAACATCAAAAGTTTGGAAGTTAGATTATATAAATATAAGAGTTGTGCGGTATACATGCAAATAATTCAAAAAATAACACATTTATTATGAAATATCTGCATCTTTGAGCTTTTTTATATGATCATCATCATCATAGTTATCTGTATCTGGAGAATTCATTACAATGAAGAACCAAACAAAAAAATCTGTGCACTATCCTTGCAGTCAGCACTGAAAACCCCAAAAATATCCTTTTGTATCATTAACAACTTTATTACTATTATATTTTTATATTATTATTATTATTATATATATGATGGGAAACAAGCCACTGAACCTAATGTCATGCAGAACAAGGTTTGTTCTGCAAACATTATGAAAAACCTAAACAACTGTGCTGCTGCAGAGGGGTTTTCAGAAAATAAAGTAAATTTCTCTTTGATCAAACATATATTTGGAGAAACTAAATAATAATTAGAATAATCATCTGGTTAAATTATTGGAGCGGCAGAAGAATAAGAAGTCTGGATGGTTCACCTGGTGGAGGCGGAGCCAATCGAAGGCTGCCCTGTGCAGGGACATCACCTGCTGCGTCTGCCGCTCATCAACCCCATTGGATGCCCACACACAACTCCTGAACTTGTATGAAGCAAGCCCAAAGATTGGTATGGAAAACTTTTTGCCCGAATTCCTGCCGGACCCAATTATGCTGGGGCCCATCTCGTCCGGAAACCCGTCCCCGATGCCTGCAGTTCACCTCGTAAATTTCCGATTTCTTTTTCTTCAAAAAATTACTTCTTTAAACCACACACCACATAATTACTGATTGGCCATCCTCTCATTGTCATCTTCAATGAAATCACCCTCATTTAAGGAGGGTGGCCATTCTGTAAATACTCAAGCTTAAGGTGGTGTGTATCTACAGTTGTTTCTTTCTATATGCTTACCTTTTACGGGAGTCCAGAGCAAGTGAAAGGTCAGAAAGCAGGTGTCCAAATCCCACAATGTCGGCCCTACAGGGATCCTATATATCGGATACCTGCAAAAAACTGACAAAGTAAAAAGAGTTCTTTCTTGGAAACAACTGTTTGAGGTAATGAGATGAGGCACGAGAGAAAATGTACCATGCTACAGACATCCAACTCGGCGGGAGCAGATCGCAGCTTCTGTATGTCTTCAGATCAGGAAATTTACTTGTGAGTGATGAGATCTGATCATGTAAAGCATTTACCCTTTTAGGGAAACATTGGATTTGTCATATAAGAAGGATAGTTTCGGAGTGAGGGTATGCGTTTTGCACCTTACTAGCAAGAGGTTCCCTGCCGAAGGGCGGATCAATCTCCATGTACTCAAAGGTAGGATGGATTGATGAGCTGGAAGCCTCTCCGTGGGCACTTGAAGAAGCTTCCCGGCCTATGCTGCTATCACTATTGATAAATGATGTATCTCCATTCCCGCTGTAAGAATCCCAGTGAGGTTCTGCCTCATTGCCGTCGCCAGGGAACCTTAGGACAAGTGAGTTAGAAACAATATGGGATGATTTTTATAGCATGAATTTGGAAATGTCAAATGGCCTGTTCATCCATGTTTATTTCGGCATTTTTAGAGTCAATCATATAGACTAGAGTTGGGCCTAATTTTGAAGGGATATCATTTAAGGCCTGCTTAATCCAACTTAAAATGGCATGTACTTATGTAAATGTAGATGTAAATATTTGCTCAATTTTTTAGCATAATTTAAAATTAACTCGGACCTGCTCATGTATCAAATGAGACGGATAACCTAGAGTCTTACAAATTGCACTTTATTGTAGATTTTCATATACTTTGAAAATCTTGCATGTGGCTCTGAAAAGTTGAAAGAGATCTCTTCAATTGCTACAACAACACTACCAAACCTTAGTCTCACTAAGTGGGATCTACCACATGAATCTTTTGTTTTCATTGTGCACAGTTAAATAAAAACCCTTCCTTAAGTTCCATGTAAAAAAGTTCCTTTATATTAGTTTCTTCGCATATCTGTTTTAGCTTTCCTCTTTTTTTAACAGAAGTATATCCACTCATCGATTTTTGCGCCTTTATTTTTGTATCCCTTATTTTAACAGTAATTTGATCTTTATTAGAAAACTGTAAAACTACTCTATGGAATTTTCATTTAATTTTTGAACGTGTTTTTCTGATCGCAACACTAGAAGCACTCCCTCATTTCATACAATCAGCTTAAATTCTATTAATCACATCACTCTCTATTTAACTTTTCATTAGTAGTACAATCTAAGCATCAATATCCTTTTCTGATATGAAAGCATCCCAAAAAAATACAGCAAATCTATGAGAAGTGAAGAAGGAAAAGGCAAAAAAACTAACAAGAGACACAACTGATAATATATATAGACACTAAAATGACATTCATACATAAACCATTATTGTGTGAGCAAAATGAAACAATGACGATGCTTTTGTTCAACAACTCCATTTAGTTGTGATGTGTTGGCAAGATGTTTGATAAAGGACTATTTTTGTTGCAAAAGGATTTGAATTATTTTAAGTATATTTTTAAAGCAATGCAAGATTCTTAAGAAAATGTTAGAATATAGGTTGCACTGCAAGATTTCTTAAGTATGTACGGCCTCATTACTTGATGCTACTATCACTTCTTGTTAACAATAATTTTTCAAGACTTAATGGGGCATGAAAAGTAAATTTTGTCAATGATGTAGGCAAGAGAATACAAAATAAGAGACGGTATGATCAATGGAATCCATCATTACTTAAGCTTGAAAAGCTTGGAGTGGTGTAGCCCAAAGAGAAACTTGGCAGCAAGAATCTCCGCATTCTGTTAAAACCAAATTGTCAGATCAATTGGGAAAGGCCAGTTTTGAAAGGGTTTATCCTATTTGCAAATTACAGAGTTATGTAGATTGGTTTCCAGGTTAAAGAGAGAAAATTTAAGTAGAGAGTACATCTGCGAAACATTGCTGTCATGAAAATGAAGGCAAAAAAATTATCATAATGCTTTAGCAGTTTCTTGAAACATGTGGCAGAAGAAATAGCAAGTTTAATGTTATTGAACATCCAAGGGAAGATAACATAATTAAAGGCTTGCAGCTTGTATGTTTTTCTTGATAGCATTGGGAGGATAATCCAGTTGATAAAGTTTCCCATGAGATTCATCGAATTGCCCTTGACCACAGAAAATATTTATACCATTTAGTTTGATGGAGAAATTAGTAGTAGAAGGGTTCATTTAAAGAAAGTTGCAAATGCTATGAAGTCCTATTCAAAGAAGCAAACACATGAAAGAGAATTTAATTAATCCACTAGATGAGTAGGCCATAATAGTGATAGCATAAGAAAAAAGAAGCAGGGTGACAGCAAAGGAAGGTGAGCAAACAAACCGTCAGAACATGCGACTAAACAGTCAATCCATAGAAAAGGTGGCATGAACAGGTCAGCATGTGTGCTGCGGTTGGAAAGGCATCAACATATGTTTTAGGCACAATGCAAGAGGAGATGCGCAGGTGACTAGGCGTATCACCAAGCAAGTAATAGTACATGCGCAAAGTGGGTGCAGGGGATGTGATTCATCATGGGTTAAAAGAGAGGAAAAGGACAATGGCTAAATTAGTCGAAACTATGTTATATCGAAATAAAGTTGGATTTCTCAATAATGAGAGTTCTTTAAATAGCCAAAAATAAGCAACAGGTAAGAAATGAAATAAAGTAGATAATCTACCCAATAAATATAAATTAAAATTCTACTTTAAAAATACTCCTCTAAAAATTTTTTGGCATATCATCATATCATGTTCATATTTTTTTCATGGTATTTGGGCATTGAACTATCTTTCCACATTTTTGTCTATATGCAAGTAGGCTGTAGACCTTGAACAAAATTACAATGTAACTTCTACCCGACAAAAGCATCCAACCATTAACAACCATGTTTCATTCTTAACATTTTGCATCAACTAATTATTTAGCATATTTCAATAATTGTACCAATCTTTTTAGCATTTCACTGCCCATATCTTTAATGTTAAAGCCTTAATTAATTAATTAGATTGATTAATTATTTGTATAAATAAATATTTAATTTTATTTACTTAACAAATTACCTTTAAATATACAATAAAAATTTTAAAAATTTTTTGCAGTATGGCAAATAAATATTTTGTGCTTGTTTAAGATTTTTTACAAAATTTTAATAAGAAAATAGAACTCAAAATCTTGTCGAAAGTTGCTCCATTCTGAAGATCAACAAATGAAACTTAATTTCTTGGTTGGCTTGAAGAACATCAAAATGTGAGATCTTCATTTATTTTATTTTTGAAGCTAGCCTAATTTCAAAAAAAAACATCAAAATGTGGGATCTCTATATATTTTTTCGTTGGCATGATGAGTTTCGGAATGTGGGTTCTTCACCTATTGCTAGGCCAGAATCTCCTCCTGGGTCTTTAAGGACTTAAAATAGTTGTGAAATTTTATAGGTGGGGAATGAGAGAGGTGGTTTCAATGAAAGCAATTTTGGCCAGCTTTAGGACCTGAAACCAATGATCTTAGGCACATAAATGAGATATAAGACCAATGATTAAAAGGATTGGCCAAATGTTGTTGTCGTGATTCCACAAAGATTGGGATGTTTCCTCTTATGATCGTGTGGCACAAGATTGTGGAGTTGTTATGCACAGATAGTGCGGATGCTAACAAAGCAAAGTTGACGCATGGGCAGCTCTTGCGTGCAGCCTAGAAAGGGTGGTTTGTTGGCAACAGCTGTAGTGGATCTGAGGCTGATGCCAGTAGCCTTAGGTATATGCATCTGGTTGGGAGATTGTAGATGGGAAATAATAAAGCTGTTGCACATGGATAGTGTGCATGTGAATTGAGCTTTCTTTCTTTTTATCCTTCTTTATAAAAATTTTAATTGCAAACAATAATTCTTTAAGCGAAATAGTAAATGGTGGATCTTCCAACTTTGACCTCTCAGACAAAGTGACCATTGCACAAATATAACTTAATTATAAGTCAAGGTGATTTATAAAGATCCTTATAAATAATTAGGTATTGAAACAATATGCAACTAATCAAGATAATACAGTTCACTAGAATCTATTAGATCGACAATAGGATTGATATAAGAAATGAATACAAATATTTTATGACTCATCATGACCTTTGGATCAACTAGAAATTGGTACTGTGTCATAAGTTGCTAATGAATCTCCTAAAACCTTTTAAATTGACTTAGAATTGGCACAGTATTGAAAATAATAAAATTTACCAAGATAATTTAGAATAATTAGTAATTGACAATAATGACATTAATTAAAAATAATATAGTTCACTAGAACTTTTCTGATAGGCTAGGAACATAAACAACAACCTAGGTCTCTATTTAACTGGCTTGATCAAACAGATTTAAACTACTTTTTATTTAATCAATTTTTAATTTCTATCAATTTTATTTTGTGATTGATCAAAAAGACATTACGATTCAAAAAAAGACAATTATTGCAAGCTATGAATATAACTATATATTTATTTTGAGTTATATTGAGCTTGTAAAATTCAAGATGCGAAACTTTTGAGAGAAGACAACATAGCCTGATCGAGAGCTCAGTGCTTGAGTGCGCATATAAAAGCACAAAACAAAGGCATGGGCGCTATGTAAACTCAGCCACAGGTCCTAACACTTGGCACTAGACAGAGCGTGAACACAAGTTTGTGCCATGTTGGAGTTAATTACCATTGGGGTAGAATTTGGGGTTGCTTGAGTATAAATACCTAAGATATATCTTAGGATTTTAGGGAGTTGGAAAGGGATGAGGAGGCAATGGTGGCTGTGAGAACTTGGGAAAATTTGAGAGGTGTTGGGAGGAGTTGAGGGCTACTGTGTGAGCATTGCCAGGAGCTAAGTGAAGAGCTGTGAGGCAAGATAGCCCAAGGTAAAAGAGAGAAATTTATTTTATCTTTTTCCTCCTAATTTCATAGTAAAGTAATTTGTTGGTGTGGCTACATTGATTTCCCCAATTTTTGGATTTTTCAAGTAAAATCTGTGTTTTCTGTGTTTGTGTTTCTTGAATTTTTTGTGTTGTTTATCTTGTACTTTCCCCAAAAATGGTGAGGCCAGGATCATGAAAACGTTTTTACAGTGAAGGAGATTATAGAAAGATCCCCAACAACTTGTATCAGAGTGATTAAAGCTTCAAGAAACTGGAAGAATAGCGAATGAGACAAAGCTCACTATCAATGAGTTCAATGAAACGAACTGTGTTCTAGAAGATACAAATGGAATAAAATTTTGTATCTTCTATTAAAGGCATTGAGAAAAAAACTACAAGAGATGAACAATGAAGAATGTATAATCCTCAAAAGAACAACCCGGAGAATGATTCAACTATCCTTAACTCTTTCTGTTGCATTAAATATTGTGAATGAGATAACCACGATGAATCAATAGCAGCCTTGAAGAAACTGTATAAAAGCCCTCAATGTCACAAAGTAATCCTAATGAAGAGATTATTCAATATGAATATGGAGGACTACAACTTGACGACGGAGTATGTGAACAACTACAACACCATCACGAGTGTGAATATCATGTTCGATGACAAGGTCCAAGCACACCTGTTGTTGTCTTTATTGCCAAAGTTCGGATGGCGATGAGCAATTCAACAAGAGCTGCAACCTTGAAATTGGACAATGTGATTGGGTTGACCTTGAATGAGGAGGTGAGGAGAAGACCAGGTGGCGAAGCACTGACATCCGGTACCTTGAATGTTGTAAACAGCAGGAGGAGTTGAGTGTCGGACTTGTGGTCGAGTTGATATAGCTCAAGAAGAAGAAAGCCGATGAGCCAAGCTAAATATAGGAACTGCGGCGAAAATGACCATCTCAAGAAAGAATGCATAAATCTGAAAAGAGCGGGAGGCACAAAGTAAAAACGAGGCGGTGCTGACAACACAACAACAACAACAACAACAAATCTTGAGGATGTGTTGAGCTTGTCCCTACATGAGACATCTTAGGTCGTGGATTCAGCGCCATCGTGCCATGCAATACCAAGCAAGATTGTGTTTAAGTCTAACAGAGCGGGCAAGCTGCGGTGCATGAACATGGGAGATGACACCGCATATTGAGGGACAGAGACATGAATGTTGGGCTGCTAAACAGAACGAGGTGACAACTGAAGGATGTCCGACGTGTTATAACTCTGAAGAGAAACTAAATCTCTATTGCCCAATTAGCACAGGCTAGATTTGCGATCACATTCATGGAGAACTTTTACAAGGTAACCAAGGGAGTAGTGATGGTTTCATGAGAAGGTAAAGATGGGTAACTATACGTGAAAGATTTACCTCCAAGGTCGAAGCACTAGTCAAAAGGCACAAGAGCAAAAGAGGGTTCAAATCTCCCCTCTCGAATCAGACCTGAACAAGCAATATAGAAGTGTCTAGTTCTTTTTAGATGAGGTGTTCGATGGTCATAACGGAACTGAAGAAAAGGCTCATGTGATAAGAGTCAAGCATCATGCACCAATGTTTGGATCCAGAAAATTTTCAATGTTAGAAGTGCCCAAGGTGAGTGGGAGCGGGCCAATAGCTGCATTGTGCGACCATTGGTGCAAACTCTAGCCGGGACTAGAGGAGTTACCTACTATAAGGAAGACAACCCTTAAGAGAAGGTTGGAAAAAAGGAGACCCACCGAAAGCAAGAGCTACAAGGAGGTACATGCAAAAGATGTCCGAGATGAGCTAGGAATACACTACTTAGGGTTGTTAGTACGGTAGTCGCGCTCGGGATGTTGTGGAGGTGGTGTTGAGCCACACCACGCCTTCCAGGAACTATAAAGGAAGTTTTGCCAAGATGAAAAATATGATAAAGATGTGAGACATTCTCCAAGTGAGAGATTGTTGGGATTGTGATGTCTCATGCAGCCAAAGATGGTGTGCTAAGATTGCATGCACTTTAACATGCAAGCAAAGAATATTGAAGTGAGCGGAAAACACTGATGATGAAGCTTTAAACACATTGGAGTTGGCCACAAAAAAATTGCAAGGTTTGAAATGGTTTTAGGTAAGCCACGATTCAACTGGATGCAAGTTGGACATGGAACGAATTAAGACGGGCTTAAGAATATTGGAATCTAGAAGAATGGGCGCTTAAGCGCCAATTGAGCGCCAGTATGGACCTTAGGCGCTAACTGGGCGGTAAAAGCCAAAGGATTAGTTGAAAACTGAGAGCTCAGCGCTTGTGTGTGCCAAAGTATGACCCAGAAAGAGCAGCAGGCCGAAAGACCAGCTTGGCCGCATTCGAGCGCCAACAGATCAAGCAAACAGCGAAGCTGAATTAGAGCTCAACGCTTAAGAGCACGCAAGTGTTAATAGATGAAAGCACCGGACAATAACTTGAGCGCGCACAAGCTAACTTTAAGATGTTGGAAAGGGTCTGGAGATTGTGATGGCCACGGAATCTGAGCAGTACTGTGAGAAGTTGAAGGCTGTCGTGTGAGGGCTGTGTGAAGCTAACAAAAAAGCTGATGTGAGAGAGCTCGAAAGTAAGAGATAGTGAGAAAACTTTTGTATCTTCTTCCTTATGATTTCATAATGAAAATTCTTTGTTGGAATGATTCCGTGATTTTCCCCGATTTTAGTTTTTCACATGAAATCTATATATTTTCTATGTGTGCATGTGTTTCTTGTATTTTGTGTTGTTTGTCTTGTGCTTGCCCCAAAGGTGACAAAGTCAGAACCCTAAAAATGTTTTTGCAGCAAATGGGATTAGATGAAGATCCCCAACAAATGTGTGGGAAAACAATGCTTGAAAGGCCCATCAATTATAGCATGTTTGGAAATCTAATTAGAGCAATGAACAATCTGCCAAAAATTCTAGCATGAATAATCATCATGGATAAGCTTCGTGGCTCAATCAAGCTATGTGCGTGGCACTAAAAGGGCTATATGCAAAAAAGCAATGACATACATTTGACATGCTGGGGGATTGCTCACGAGAGGATGATCTTCTACTTCCTCGATTTTATATCAATTAATTTGTATTATTTATCTATTACTGTAAACAATGACTACTAATTTGGTGTAGTAACACTTATTTAAGCTAACTGAAGGACCACAGCATCAGGAATATAACGTCTAGACGCCACTAGCACATTATAAACAAAAATAAAAAATGACAAGAACAAGTCAATAAAACAGTGTTATTGCCAGTCCACCAGAAGATAATGAATTTAAATTAATTCAAAAATAAATATAAAAGAAATAATTATTTTATTGCTTAATTCCTTAAAGTAACAGCTATATTAAGTTGGAATACATTTTTACACTCCCATGATGCTGCTAGCCACTATATCCCCCCTTCCAAATTAATAATTATCATAAAAAATAAAAATATGGAATTATTTAATTACAATAGAGAATGATTTGAAGGAGATAAATTTAAATTAATATTATTATCCTCCCTCAGGCGGCCACCTGCCTCATTTTCTTTGCAATTTTTACTTAATGAATCAATTAATCAATTTACTAATTAGTTTACTATTAAAGCTTATATTTTTCTTCACCACTACAATCTCCCATTAAAAGGGGACCCACAAAATGTGACAACGAGTCAAGTTTATATTGGGTCTCACTAATTAAAATTTGACTAGAATGCTCATCAGATCAGGTCAAAGCCAACCCAATGTCTCAGATACAAATTCTTTTAACTATTAGAATATTTGGGTTAAATTCACATTGATTAATGGATAAAATTTGGCTGCAAAATCGCTATGCATAATAAGATAGGATACACCACACTATTATTAGTTTGATATTTTCAGATCTATGTTTTAATTAAAAACAAATTGCATTTAGTATTATTGATATGCGAATGATTCAACACATCTCTTATCCATTAATTAGAACTTTCCTTGCTATTTAGGACTTATTTCTATTGAGTGCCTTAAAATAAGCACGGGAACAAAAAAATTAAATTAAATATTTTTTTTAATAAAATACTAATCGTGACTATGATTAAGTGCATGACACCTTTTCACTATTCTTCAAAGACATAAGAAATTTTTTGCAAATAAAAAAATCTAATTATTCCTCAATAAAATCATAGTGAATAGCAAAAAAACTCTTAATCACCATCATAATCATTATTATCATTTTATTAACATTTCACAAAAAACTTTTTGTAGCTAACCATACAGCTTATACGTATAAGTTATACTTAGCGACTTGTGAACCTTCCTAACCTTCCTCGGTACATTGGGAGCAAGGAACTGCAACTCTTTAAGATATGACTTTGTGCGTTGTCTGTTTGTCATGGTGAAAAAAGAAGGGGAAAATTGAGAGAACAACCAATGACAAGAAGCAAGATGATTATGCATTGACTACCAAACCTTAAATAAAATTACTGCAAAGAATATATATCTTCTAAGAAGAAAAATGAGTTATTGGATCAACTTGAGTTTACAAGAATCTTTTTTAAGTTGAATTTGAAGTTCAATTATCATCAGCTTACTGAATCCAGCTAGTACTTGCAAAATTGCATTGAAGTTGACAAAGTTTAAATGAGTGACTTGATGCTCTACATCATAAGAAGAATCTCGTTCAAAATTTGAACAATTTAGGATAGCTTTAAAAAATTTAACATTTAATACTACATCCAAAATGTACAAAATATTACATTATTATGTAGAGCAGTTATAACTACATTTTAAAAAACTAATTGAATTTTCAGTTAGTTACATGAAATTTTAAAAAAGGAAAGATTATGCATCAAGATCATTTCTAGTTTGTAATTATGATCACCTTAATGGCTTCCATGAAATAATACCTAATATATTTTTTCACAATTTCATCATCATCTAATAATACCCATTTTTCAATGTGGATTTTAGGAGGACAGCTTGCATTCATGGAGCTTTTCAATTGTCTAAGATATATTTAATCTCGTATTCCTTAAGTTTGAACTACATACCGATACAGGACAAGCAACTCACATGAGGAGGCCATTGGCTTGGGCATTTGTACGTGTATGTTGTAAAATCCCATGGCTTAAGAAGATTTAATTGTTAACACCCATGGCTTAAAAATATTTATCTTGGAATTTATATTGTGTTTAAAGTATTTTTCTTCTTCATTTGTGTCTTCTTCTTGCTGTGATCCATCGTTACCCATTAAGTCCTTAGTGTTTCCCTCTATTTCCCCTCCACTTAATGCAAAGCCGAACACAAATCGGCATTGTGACAGTTTCGTTCACTTATTTTGCCACCACAAAAAACACTAAAAATTCATAAAAAAATTATTGTTTCAGTTTTATAACATCATGCCCATCATCCCTCTAAAACTTCGCGTCAATCCAATATTGAGTTGTTAAATCAAGCAAAAGTGTAACTAATCAATTAAAAAGATAGCTAATTCTAATATTGCACAACAATGCGAGTTTTTTAAATAAACCACACTTAGATACATATGTGTATAAACATTTGATCATATTGAACAAATAGTAATAGCTGGTAGGAAGTACTTCTTCAATTCGTAAAGCTTAATAGCTAAGTTAAGCTGATATTTATTAGACTAATGGTGTGTTAAATAGTATTTATTCAAAAACTTAAGAAGTTAATAGCCAGATATATCACATCTTAAAGGATGACAATTTTTAAAAAACAATTATTCAAAAAACTAAAGCTTAATAGCCCAATTTAATAGCAATAAATAAAATAATAGCTTAGTTTAAAAACCTGAAACTTAATAGCCAAAACTTAATCATCTTTGAAATTTAACAAGCAAACATCCAGTTCAAGGAAATATTTTCTTAAATTTTGCTAAAATAGTATTTTCGGAACAATTTTTTTACAATTTAATAAAATAAATTTATGTACTTGGTTTGCATATTACAAGCCAAAATTCTATAGAAGAAGCTTGATTGTAAAATTTATAATTAAGTAAAATAATAAATAAACAATTAGAAGAACAATAAAAATAGCATAAGAATAAAAAATAGATGGACTATGCTGATCGTGTTAGTTAGGAATTTGCAGAAACTGGAAAAAAATTGCAAAATTTTGCTTTATGGATTAAGGCGGACGATTCATATTGATCATCTCAGCAGATATAGTAATAATAACAATTAGGAATAAATCTCCTCTTGTTATCAATAATACAAAATTTTGTGTTGGATCATTGGATCATAATATGGTTATAATTGAACATAAGTATTCAACGAACAAGCTTATTGGATCATCTCAGTTAGGTTAGTAATCAAACAGGGAATAAAAAAAAAGAATTGTATATATATATATATATATATATAATGATATTAAAATTACAGCATGCCTCCCCCTACCTTGTTTCTATCGACTTCACAACCATGAAGCCCGTTATTAAAGATTGAGCATCCATATCGTTTGGAGTTTGGTTAACAACAGGAAGAGTATCTCTCTTCTCCCAGTTACGAGGTCCATGGATACAACAACTTTCGTAACACAGCCTTGCCTGTCGACCCATTAGAAGGGAGATTTGGGTTCAACTATGCTAGACACATAAAATTTAGATCTTCCATGTCGACCCAATAGAGTAAGCCTAAAGCAAAGAAACTTCTAGGAATGAGAATAGTCTCGGAGGATGAGAATCAATTGGCCTTTACCTAACTGGTATCTCTTTTTTTTGTTAGCCTTTTGTTTATTCATGTTCATTATACCTTTGCACTCTATCTTTTTTTATGAATAAAATTAAAAGTATATATATATATATATATATATATTATAAATATACACACATTTAATATATTGTTAAGAAACAATTTATAGAAAGAAAATGACTTTTAGAGAAGAAGAAAAAAAAAAGTGAGCAAGACAAGAAAAAAGAGGAAGAGGAGGGCTACCATGGGTTTACTAAGTCAAGTCATCGAGGTGGTTAGAGAGCAAAGGGAGGACAAGCGAGCAAAAATTTAGAGAGAAATAAATGGGAGAGGGGTCAAGTGGAGGGAATAAGGGTGGGTAGATGTGATGGCCCGACATTCGGGTGTTCACATACTGCATGATTATATTGAGTAATTTGAAAGAAAATAGCATACACATATACAAAAGCCAAAGATATTTCTCATTCATTTTAAAATTACATATTACAAAAATATTCATCGTACATCACAAACATTGTTCAACTTTAAATTTTAAATTCTTTTTCAAATACCGCATGATCATATTGAGCAATTTGAGAGAAAAGAGCATACATATATACAAAAGCCAAAGATATCTCATTCATTTTAAAATTACATATTACAAAAATCTTCATCGTACATCACGAACTGTAACGACCCAAAGTCGTTATTTTGCAAATTAGGTCAGAATCCCGTCTTAGGAATCAGGATCTCAGGGAATTTCAATTTAGGGCAAACAAAACTACCAGTAGATAGAAACAACTTTAAAGATCAAAGAGCCCTAATTCAGTAGAAATCCGAAAGACGGAAGCTCCCGTTCTATCTTCGAAATTTCTAATTTCTGAAAAATCAAAAACATTGAAATGCGTGTCCGAATTCATCGTTTTTAGTGTCGACGTGTTAAGTATATTATTTAAAAGTTGCTCGAGAAATTTCATCAAATTCTTAGCGTCGATTTGTTCGTGGCAAATTTTCGAAGTGTTAATCCCCTAAAATTTAAAATAAAATAAATTATTTGTCCAAATCGAAAATTTTCGGTGCGATGGTGTTCGTCATATCGGAACACACATCGGTGCCAAGTTTCGTTGAATTTGGATGCCGAACGACGGAAAAATGCGAGAAATTTAACTTTAACTAATTTTATTTATTCCTTCTCTGTCCCCCCCTAAAAAAAAATCGCAGTTTGTGATTTCTTCCACGCCAGGCTCGCCTGCCTGCGCCGTTTTTGGAGCAGGCTGTCGGCCCATAGGGCCGACCCCGACCTCCCCCGACCCCAGCCTGCGCCGTTTTCTTGCGACAGAGCCTGCAGGCGGCACTTCCGCCTGCCAGGAGGGGGCCCGCCTGCGCCGTTTTGGCGCAGGATGCGGTCGGCCCCCTCAGCCGAACCCCCCAGCCTGCGCTTATTTAAGCGTAGCCCTCCCCTTCCAGCCCTCCTCCTCAACCTTCCAGCAGCCGGCCACCCCTCCTCAGCCCTTCTAGCAGCCGGCCAGCCCCTCCGGCAGCCCCCTTCCAGCCGCTTACGGCAGCCCGACAGCCTCCGGAAGCTCCCAGCAGCCTCCGGCAGACCCTCCCAGCAACTTCCGGCAGCCCGACAGTCCCCTCCAGCAGCTCCAGCATCTCCAACAGCCACCAACAGCTTCTGGCAGCCTTCGACAGCCACCAACAGCCCTTCCCAGCCAGCCAGCTCCTCCTTGTCGGCTGACCAGCAGCAGCCCGGCAGCCCCGCCAGCCAGCTGGAGCCCTTGCCAGCCTCCGGCCAGCCCGTTCCGGCTTCCCTCCGTTTTTCGGCGGTCTTAATCCTTAAAGGTTTGAAGATAAGTTTAAGAGAAGAAAAGAGTTATTTTGCTATTTTCTCTACTTAATAATCTTTTTGAAAATAAGATTACGTCATTCACATTAATACGGTTCTCATTAATTAATAATGAAAACTATACAAATGTTATAAAATGACTATTATTTCAATTTAAGCAGTTTCATTTTTGACCACCACTCCTATTATGTTCTTATTTCATTCTTATATTATTATCATTGAAACAATGATAATAATAATATTGTATTATTATAATCGCTATCCTTGATAATCTTAAAACACTTTAATAATTATAACTGTTTTAATAGCAGCTTAAATCAATCAAACTTCAAATGCGGAAGAAGAACATAATGAAAGAAATTAAACTCCTAAATCATTGATTAAAAAGCTAACTTAGAAATATCGGGGACTTAAATGCAGATTGAGCGAAATGTCACTCATTCGAGCCGTTGAACTTCTGAACTTAAGAATAAAGGTACCCAGTGCATGACATGTATTACATTTTGCACTTTTACTGCTGCTCAGCTTCGCATATTTTGCTTTGAGCCAGATTAATTTGAAGCTTGGTTGGTTGTTAGAAACCAACATCCTTTTCGTTCGGGGGTTACTGGAAAATGACATCAGTAACATTAATGCTTGGTTGGTTGTTAGAAACCAACAGTTCTTTTCATTCGAGGTTGTTGCTGAAAAAATGACATCAACAGCATCCGGGGTTGTTACTGGAAAATGACATCGGTAACATTCGGGGTAGATTACTGGAAAATGACATCAGTAATCTTTATTTGACGAACATTATTTGTTGCAGGAAATTGTTTATTTCGCGTTATTACCTTATTTTCTCCTGCATTTTATTTCCGTCTTACTTCCGCTAATCGCATCACTTAAAAATGTAAATGTTATTATGTACTGCTGTACTTAGAGTATTCTTTAATTACTGGAAATTCCAGTCCCGGTATTGTTTGTTGTACAATACCAGGTCAGGTACTTCTGGAAGAGCTTAAGCAAGAACCCTAATGCTTGAAATTTTCAATCTGCAAATGGATCTGCGACGGCGCTGTTTTTGCTTATTTATCTTTTGTCTTTTCTTTATTCTTACTTTTGTACGACGAACGCTGAAAAGACCTTGTAATGTGAACATTTAAATAAATAAATAATATCTTTTGGCTTTCGTATGTGTATGCCCTTTTCCTCTCAAGTTACTCGATATGATCCTGCGACAAGTGAACGCCCGACGTCGGAACGGTTTCTTTTAAACCGGCGTCGGGGTCCTCACACAAACATTATTCAACTTTAAGTTTTAAAGCTATTCTTCAAGCTCCCCCAGAAGTACCTGACCTGATATTGTTCAGAAAATAATATCAGGATTGGAATTCTCGATAATTAGAGAATACTCTAAGTACCACAGTAAACAAAATATATTACATTTTTATTAAAGCATAAATATGATTAGCAGATATAAAGATGTAATAAAACGCAAGAAGAATAAGGAAATAGCGCAAAAGATGTAAATATTTCCTGCAACAAGTGTTATCACAAAATGTAAGTAACTGATGTCATTTTTCCAGTAACCCACCACAAATGTTACTGATGTCATTTTCCAATAACCCACGAATATTGATGATGTCATTTTTCCAGCAACCTACAAATGAAAAAGATGTTGATTTCCAACAACCAACCAAGCCTTAATGTTACTGATATCATTTTCCAGTAATTCACAAATATTGCTGATGTCATTTTTCGAGCAACCCACGAATGAAAATGATGTTGGTTTCTAACAACCAACCAAACATTAATGTTACTGATATCATTTTCCAGTAACCCACGAATGTTATCACATTGGTTCCAAACAATCAACCAAGCTTCAAATGAATTTGGCTCAAAGCAAATAAGTGAAGCTAAACAGCAAATTATAAAAAGTAGTGCATATCATAATATACTGGGTACCTTTGTTATTTAAGATATAAGGTTTGACAGTTCGAATTTGGATCTACATTTGAATTTGGATATTTTTAATTATCTTTTTAATCCAATATTTTAAAAGTAATTTTTATCTTCACTTCGATTATGTTCTTCTTTCATTTTCTTGTTACGATTGAAGTTCGATTTTTAAGTTTCGGCGATAACAGTAATATTTATTATTGCGTTATTATTATCATTATTTAATAATAATGTACGAAAAAAAAGACAATTAAAATGATTGAATTGAAATTGACAAAAATAGAGATAGTAATCACTTTATAACACTCATACCATTATTATTATTGTTTAATGACAAAAGTAATAATGTGAATGACTAATTTTATCATACTTAATTTCATAATAATGAAATATTAAGTATATAAAAACAAATACATAATAGTAAAGCCTTCTCATTTTTACCTCATTTCCCCTCCTTATACCTAGGATAGTATTGTTGGGAGGCTGAGGGAGGCTGGACGGCTGAAGGAGGTGGCCGAAACAATGGCAAGCTGGTGGCTGGCAGGAGGAGGGAGGAGGGCTGCTGGAAGAAGGTGAGGCTGGCAACAAAGAGAGGGGGTTGGCAGCAGGGAGAGGGGGCTAGCTGATTTGGAAGGGCCAAATGGGGTGGTCGGGTGGCTTCCGGGGATGGTGGCTGGCTAGGAGAGGGGGTTGGCAACAAGGAGAGGGGGCTGGCAGTAAGGAGAGGGGGGGCTGGCAGCAAGGAGAGGGGGCTGGCTAGTGTGTGGGGAAGGTGGGGGAGAAGAAGGAAGGGTTAAATAAAGAAAGGGTGGGGGGAGAGGAAGGGTCAGACAGGGAGTGGGGCCCTCCCAGGCGCAAGTTCTGGCTAGGAGGCGAAGGAAAATCGGGGTGGGGGGGACGAAAAATCTTAAGAAATAAGAAAATCTACTTGTAGTTAAATTTTTCGTATTTTTTCGCCGTTTGTTGCCCAAATACAACGAAACTCGATACTGAGGTGTGTTATGATGTAATGAACACCCTCACGCCAAAAAATTTTCAATTCGGACAAATATTTTATTTTATATTAATTTCTAAAATTTTAAACTTCAAAAATTAATTTAGGTTAAACCGACGATACAAAATTGATAAAACTTCATGAGCATCTTTTAAATAATGTACTTAACATAGTAACATGAAAATCGATGAATTCCAACACGTATTTGATGTTCTTGATTTATTGAATTTAAGAAAATTCAAAAATTAAAGCGAAAGTTTTAGTTATCCGGATTGCTCCCAAACTATGGCACTTTGACCTAAAAATTTATTCTCATCTAAGGGTATTTTTGTTTGCCCTAATTTAAATTCCCTGAGATCCTAATTTCTAATATGGGAGTTGACATAATTTACAAAGTAATGACATTGAGTCGTTACAGTAGAGGAGCAGCTTAAATAATTGCTCACTTGGTGAGAAGAACTGATTGGGGTTGATCAAGCTGGTTATAGGCTGTGATGCTAGATGATGGCAGCCTAAGCATGGATGTTGACCGATGGTGACCAACGTGTTAGTGCATATTAATGGCCAAGGTTTTAAAAATTAATTTTAAGATTTAAAACAATGATAAACATAATACTAATAATAGAGAAATAATAAAAAAATACTAAATAATAAAATTTTATTGAAAATAGTATTAAAGATATCAGATGAGCGGAGAAAGAGTGTTATTGTATTTATTTATTAGAATAAAAGTAATATTCAAGATAATGCAAATTGTAGAGGAATTATATTAATGAACTATACATTGAAATTTTGGAATAAAACAATTGAATATAGATACAAAAACATTCGTATTATATAAATTTACTTGTGAAGCTAAATGGAGAAATTTAAGGAAAAGAATATCTTTATTTAATATTTATATACCATTAAAAAGCTTATGATAAAGTATCAAAAGTTCTTTGGATAGTTTTTGAGAGAAAAAGAATTTGTGTGGCATATAATGATGTGCTTGATCATTTCTCTAGTATTATTGGATTATATCAAGGCTCTGCTCTAAGTCTAAGCCTTTGTGCTTTAATTATGAATATCTTACAAAACACATTCACGAGATGATTCCTTGGTGCATGTTAATTGCATATAGCATTTTATTAATTGATAAGACTATGACTGAATTAAGGCTTACAGACGACTATTTTAAAATTTTTTGTTTTAGTAGATAAAAAAATGATATATGAAGTGTATGTTTAATTAAAATAAAAGTCAAAATCTTAAGAACATAACTATTAAGGACCGCGTTATCATAAAGAATGAGAGTTTCAAATAACTTGGTTCAACTATTCAAAATATAGGTGAATTAAAGAGCAATGTTATGAATGGAATCCAAGCTGGTTGAATGAAATTAAGTATTTATGGAGTGTTGTGAGATCCAAAAATCCCACCAAAATAAAGAAAAATTTTCTAGAGCAATCATATGATTAATTGACTATGTTATATGGGGATGATTGTTAGTCAACATAGAGGAAATAGTTAAAACATGTTGCATAAATAAGGATACTAACATGGATGTATACTAGAATGAATGAAATGAGAAATGAGTTCATTTGTAGCAAAGTTGGAATGGCTCCAATAGTATATAAGATAAGAGAATGACGTCCAAAAGATACTTCAAGCATAATAAGTGTAGACTAATCGATGACCCTGTTAGAAAAATTGAGTACACAAGTTCATCGATGTTAAAGGAGGAAAATCAAGACCATAAAAGACATGAGAAGAAATATTAAAAGGGATCTTCAATATTCAAAACTTAGGGAGTACTTTTATTTAGTCAAACCCAACAAATACAAAGGATTCATATAGCCAACTCCACCTAGTAAGACTAAGGCTTAGTGTTATTGTTATTGATATATATTGCATGAATATGATGTTCAAACATAGGTGAGCTCTTTGAAATAATGCTAACATCAAAAGCCACTTTCTATAGAAAATGACTCTTCTTATGCCTCCCAAGTGATATAGCACACTACTTGGTAATTCAAGAATGTCATCACCATTCAGCTCTTGCTCGAAAATTAATCGATATGGCACTCACAGGTAACCATGTCGTTCCGTTCAAATGGGATGGACAACTATCGAGGAAGCTTTCCCACTTTGATGTCGTATGATGCCGAGTAAAGACACTAATCCATCGATCAAAACTCATTGCAGCAATTTTCTCTACGATATCGCCTAAGGTTCTACTTCACGTTCTTGAATGTCCACGATGTGTGGGCTACACTTGAGCAATATTTGCAATCATCCAACCAATTGTGCGATTTACTGATCAATGACAATATTACAACAAAAGATAGATCAATGTAGTCATACATAACAAATATCAAAATAATCATCGATAACATAGCTTTTGTTGGTTCAATTATTGGTATTGAGAGCTTGATCTTGTACACCCTTAACGAGTTACCTCAATAAAATTATGCATTTAAAATAGTTATTCACATAAGCTACACCCATCAGTCTTAATAATATATACTTCTAAGAAACTACAAAAAATTTCATTCTCAGCTACAACGAACTGTCCAACGTCCTTGGTTCTTGACAAGAGAGCATATCTATCATCTTGGACCGAAGGTAAATGTGCTTAGTGACCTTCACAACAATGTGGAGGAAGACCACGTAACAATAACACCTACATTGAAAGACAAATTTGCAGCAAACTAGGCAACACAACCATCAACTACTGACATCAAACCAATATGACCTACAATGTGACCTCAAATACTCAACCAATTCTGCTATCAGCCACAACCATGTAGGCACAAGAATTGGTCCTTGAATTCTAGTGCATCCTCATATATAACAAATGATTTTAATAATATACACATAAAAACATAAAAGGCAAGGACACCAATATAGTAGGCAACTGGCAAACTCTTCCACTCTCAAACGTTGGCAGTGGCATCCTTCTCACACCATATTGTAAGTTCCCTCTCACAAAAATTCACATTCCACATACAAATACAAATTGCTCTCAATTCGCCAACTAATCTCTAACAAATCCTGCTCAATCTCATTTGACCAGTATGCGTTCTACAACAATGATCTCAGTTCAAACAGAATTCTTCTCTAAGACCAAGTTATAACAATACCGAATCAATCTTCAAGCTCCTCAATCAACCACCTCTCTTGCACAACAAATGATAAATGGAAACCCCGACACTTGGCATAATCATCTTAAACATCATCCTACATCAACTAGCAAAGAACCATTCATATATTACATGTAATAAAAATTCTCCTTATATTATGCATGCACCATAACCAAAAGTCACCAATTACCCTTTCTAATATCAAACAAGCGCTTGCATGAAAAAATTACATTTAATTCATCATGACATATGGGCCCCCTCTCCTACACATTCCATTGAAGGTTATAGCTAGTATGGCATATTCATCAAAGATTTTGGTGGTGCTGTTGTGTGATGACCCATGTTAGATTAGTAATAACCAAAATAACATCGGATGCATCTTTCCGCAGGATCATATTGGCAGTTAGGTAAAATAGCAGTTAAACAAACATCCAAAGCCATTCAAGTATAAGAAATAACATTCATTCAATTTAAAGCAAAAAATATCCAAAAGTTATTACATGACTTTCATTATATAGAAAATTATTATCCCTTGAAAGGGCAGTTAGAATTCGTTAATTTTTCACGCCATGCTTTTAAACTATATCAACCACCTCCAGCTGTATCTAATCTGGCATTATAAAAATAATGCCTTAGTGCACATTCTAAATACAAATGATATTAAAAATATACTTAAAGCAAAGCAGAAAACAAAAATGATAACAATTGCAGAGAAATATAGTTTATAGCCAAAAAGATAATCATAACTCCTGCAAAATAAATGTCATTTTATCATATGCCAAATTTCAAATGGAAAAGAAATAATAGCGTAAAAATTCATGTTTTGTTTATGACTTGTTATTATGAAGCAATGTTAACATTTATGATGGGCAAAGCCAGAACCATGAGACTGAGTTCATAAAAATACAATTAAGCATGCCCTTCACCTAGGCCCCCTTAAGGGCTCCAGATGGCACGTTGACCTGGGCCTCTCTCAAGGCTCCAGATGGCAACCTTCATTTGGGCCCCCTTTAAAGGCTCCAGATGGCATCATATATTCAGTTAAGCATGACCTTCACCTAGGCCTTCTCAAAAGCTCCAGATGGCACCCTTACAACTCCTGATGGACTAGCCCCGTCCCTAACTTAATTCAACCTCTGTTTCGGAACCCTTTGCAACGTTCACAAGATATATAAACATCATTTTGTCTCTCTTACATTATTAGCAGTAAGAGTAAAGCATTAAATAACAATATAAAACAGATTCAAAGCGATGCTTAAGCAGCAAAAAGATAGAAAGCATTAAATTAATATCCAGTATACTTTTTGTATTTGACTTAACTAGATGAATCACTCACAAACTTGATATGTCTGCAAAAATTATAATTGAGATTTCATTAAACTATGAAACTATCCGTTTACAAGATTAAAACTAGTATTCGTGTTCCCAAGTTTAACTTTAGTTGGTTACTTAAATCTATATCTCACATAGCATAAGAGTAAATTATACAATAAGAAGGTCTAATTCATAACTCTAATTTATTATATTTAAACTAAAATCATACTTGATTAGACTCAAATAATTTAGGCAACCTTATCTGAAAGAATTATACTACAATGTTGGAGAAAAAAGGAGTCTAATTGAATCGATAATATTTTTACTAAACCTCTCTTTATCAACACAGAACACATCTATTATGTTAGAGCAGCAAGATATGAAAACTTCTTGAGTTATTATTTATGATCAAAATCGGTATGAACTCAAAAGCTTAGTGTACATTAAAGTATAAGTTAGGATATGATGATTATTAATTTGGTGTTGACAACATTCAAAAGAAGTTATAACAGACTCTATTATATGACAAATCTTGTAACCCTTATCGCCATTAAGAATTTATCAAATAGCTGATTTGGACTTATTAGATCTTTTCTTAGTGTTAGCTAGTCAAACCTAATCATTATACTGCAATTTAGATCTTAAATCCCAATAATACTAATATGAAAGATTGATTGAATTCACGAACAACTCTCCATAATAATAATAATTGAAACTTATCACAATAATTAAAAACAATTTTCATTTAAAAAGTTAACATACTATAAAAGATTTTGACATAACAAAATAAGGGACCAAGTGAACTAATATGCTATAGCAAATCTCTAGCTATTGATTTTGATTATTATTATTATTATTATATACATATATATACATATTTTATCCTTTTAACTGATCGATCGAACAGAGGAGTCTTACCTTACGTCGAGCGGGAAATCGAGTGCGCAGAGGATCGAGCAATCGGCGCGGAATGGAGGCGGAAGGAGTCGGCGCAGCGTCGATTCGGTGAAGGCAACCGCACGCAAGCACAAGTCGAGCGCTACGAGTCTCTGACGTCCGTCTCTCGGCGCACGAGTGGAAAGATGGATCGCATCTCCTGGCTCCTCGATCGGCCACCATGTATCTCCTTGTTGCCGCTGCTTCTGCTGGGAGGGCTCGATCACTGAGAGGAAGAGGCGAGAGGGATCGAGAGTGGTGATGGGTTGAACGGCATACGCCTGGTGCGTAACACACACCTGCTTGAACCGGCTGGCATCTTCTTAAAATGCCAGCAAAATTAAGGGCAATAGCGTAACTATCGTAATTTGCTTTAATGGAGTGATTTGTGCTTTGCTAGTTTAAGTATAAATTAATAGCAGAATCTAAAATTTTTTTTCAGCTTTTAACGAATTGAAAACTTTCTAAATTTAGGGATTGCAACTGAAAATTAAGTTTTAGCGGGAGTTTTAACGAAATTTCAGTTTTGCGGAAAAAGTAACTTCTCCCAAACAAATGACCTAGGGTCATTACATGTTGAGTTTTCCTATTGAAATACAAACCAGAAGTGTGCGCCAAGTTTTTTAAACTTCAACACACCCTCAAACGACAATTTAAACACAAAATCCAAGTTTAAGATTAGCTGGTGCAGGGGAATTCAAAAACAAATGCTTTGAAACTATTATCTCTCATATGGACATCCAAAATCAATTTTCATGTCCTAATCCTAACAAAATAGCATACCGAACAAAAACATTGTCATCACACTCAAACTCCACATTGCCTCTTTTCTACGTTAATTTTGGAATATCACTCTTATAACAAAACCCACCTCATAAATCACATTTCGCCAAATAAAAATAATCTCTCACCACATGGACTACTTCATAAAAAACCTCCTACAAACTCTCATCACAAAACTTTTAAATGTCTCTATTTTCCCCTTCTTCCTCCAACAAATGTTAATAAATTCTCCCTCGATTGACACCAAGTGTTGTCCTTGGGTGCACGTCACAACATAAATGTAGTAATCCCACAAACAACAAGAGTTATATTCGTCGAGTTATCTTCAATGAACAACACTTTTCTTACTAAACCTCTCAATCAAAATCCCAACCAACGCCCATTTTGCCAACTCATCGTCACATTCATCCTCTAAATTTTCTTCCCACTTTCTAGATTCAGTATAATATAATTCAACACAACTTCTCATCATCCACTATGTTTACTACTCCAATAAGATAACCAAACCACTAACTGCTTCCTCACACTCATCAACTTATCTAACAAAAACCAGCCCCACCATCATCTTATAACATGCTAACTTGCTCTAAAACAGGTCACTCAAAATTAGACCAAACCTTTGATCTCACCCCCGCCATATTAAATACAAATACACCCACTACTTGTAGCACAATTAGACCTGGGCATGGGCACGAGACCCTAGAAAACTGACCCAATTAAACATCAGGCTTGGGATAATATAAAACCCATTTTCCAAGTATAGAACCATGTCAGCCTGGCCCAAAAAAGAAATTTGTCGAGTATGGCTTGCTGCATAACACTCGGACCAGTAAGTGATGCTTAACAGCTTTTTACCGAGCTTTATCATTTTTACTGAGCTACACTGCGCTTTACCGCATATTATGCATATTTACGGTCTTTAAAAAGGCTTTCTTCTTTTTAAATTCTGCAAGGTTTTATTGCGAAGGCTCAGCCTGCTAATGCTTATGCATACAAATTTATTGCTTTTTTATTTCACCAAGCCAGCCAGGCCCGACATGAACATGCACCTGACTCTGCTTGAGCATGCACCTGACCGAGCTCGTGCTACAAATTGTGGTGCGGTTCTCGGGCTGAGCCAGACCCACTATGTGTTTCCCGTTGGCCCAATAAGACCAAGCTCAGGCCCAATCAAACCCAATTCATGCCCAAGTCTAAACGCAATTGCCAAACATTCTCAATAGAGAGCAACCATGAGAATTCAATGCACCCCACTGTCAAAACATGTGGAAACTTGACCCCCACTAGATAGACAACATTTTCGGATGCATGTGGTCATTCAAAGCAAAACTCAAAGAAGTCAGCATATTGCTTGCTATAAGTAAAGGCTGGTTACTCGAGACTTTTATGTTTCCAATGCGTTCCTTTACGGTTCACTTTTATGATACACTATTTATGAAACAACCACAAAGATTCATAAATTCATATTATTCAAGCATGCTTACAAACTTAAAAAGTTGAGTTTAAGTAAATATCACGATAGCAGTTCTCAAGCAACAATCACATTTCTGCAATACCATCACTTGACTGCCAGTACAACAAATCAATCTCTGCGCATGTACAAACAAGGCAAAATCACTACAACATCCTTATTTGCGTGGATGATATTTGATATCCGATGATAGTAGGTATCATATTAATCTTTTGATCAATGCATTATCTCAAGAGTACACTGAAGAATCTAGGACACCCCAAACTATTGCTCAGGATATAGCTCAGAAGCACCTCTCATTGCTTTTTTAATCATCAATCCTTATGTTGCACATCTGCTTAATAAGGCCAGATTAACCAACTAAAACCAACTCTCACACCTACAATCGTACAAAAAAAAGGTAGCTCTATCTCGAATAACTTCTCCAATTCCTCCAACTAGTGTCCTCTCGCATGCTCTCTTATGTATCTCATAATAGCTTGATCAAATATAACACTTGATTTGAATAAACTTTGTCAACACATGCATAATCTAGTCGATGCACACTTCATCTCCCTCGAGAGAATATTATGTGATACATCAAGGTATGCCAAATATGGAACTTCCAATAAACCTAGGAACACTCACTCTTCGTGCATAATCATATTCAGATTGGGTAAGTGATATCGCAAACAGAAAGTTCATTACAGAATATTACATCTTTCTTGATAATACTCTCATATCATGGAGTGCTAAAAAACAAACATATGTCAGGTCTTCTACAGAAGCCAAATACAGAGCTTTTTTTGCAGCTACAAAAATTTTCTAGCTTCATCATCTCATTAAAAAATTTAGTGTTAGCATCACCCAACCTGCCACAACACACAACAACAATGTGTTCACCATAGCGTTTGGTCAATAACTCGGTTTTTCACTCCCGCACAAAGCATGTCAAAGTAGAGTATCACTACGTCAAAGATTGCCTTGCAAGTGGAAAAATTACTACTGTCCACATTCTATCCAGGGACTTGCAAAATCCTTTACAAAGCATCTCAAAACTATAAGATTTTCAGGATTATGATATAAAGCTAACTCTCTAAATAGATAGTCAACTTATGGAAAGGTAATGGTAGAAAAACCATATTAACAATCTTGTAATTATCCAATTACCATGTAACAACCGTAACTACTTGATGGGTATGGTGGTAGGATTGTTGATGTAATTTTGATGATTTTGGGAAAGCTGATCTCAGATTAACACAAAACTTAGGAGCATGTTGTGATGAATGTTAGAAATCTATAGAGTTTTGTTTTGTATGATTTGGTGGTTGTTTAAGAAAATTATGCACGATGAAGTGAGAAGATGTCGAATTATGCGCAGGTTTCGTAGGAGGGACATTTGAAGGCTGAAAAAGGGACGGATTTGAACGAAATGAAATGAAAATGAAAGCTAACATAGAATACTATGAATCCAAAAAAAAAAGAATGATAACTCTAAGATTATCCACACATTGGATTCTTGAAGGCTATGCACACCTTCAAGGCCTTTAGTTATGCACACCGAAGAGGGTTTCCCTTAGTTATCCATACCAAGCAAACTCTCAAGCCAAAACTCTGTATTTTCAT
Source organism: Gastrodia elata (assembly GCA_016760335.1). Lineage (NCBI taxonomy): Eukaryota > Viridiplantae > Streptophyta > Magnoliopsida > Asparagales > Orchidaceae > Gastrodia > Gastrodia elata. Next base: position 2,087,265 of record CM028673.1, read on the forward strand.
TCAACTATCCGAATTAAGGTTTACATGATGTATATATAGCAGTCATCCTCTAATTCTACCCAACAGTAATAATAATGATAATAAAGTCCCGTTACATTTTTCCAGGTGACCTTTTACATTTCCAATACACAAAACAAAGCATCATAGAAACACATATTTTAAAAATAACACAAAAGCAAACATAAGCAAATAAAATATAAATATGACAAATCCAAAAACGTATCATGTCATTATCTGATACCATCCTTTAAGCTCCTTGAGTATGCTCTTGCCACCACACGCCCTAACATCCTACCAAGGGAGTATAGATATCCCCAAGATGTAATGAAATTTTGTGTAATAAATTACAAACAATTTTCCTCTCCACCCTCTACTTTCGAGCGTCATTGCTCATCTACATTTTATTAATTTTGTTTTTTAGTTATTTTGTTGTTAATGTTGTTGGTAAAGATATGTTGCTTTGGTTCAGATGTTGGAATGCTTGTCATTTTAGGTAAACAATTTTGTTATTAATGCTTTTAACCATGCTCAATTGTATGCATTAGTTCAAAAATGGTATCATCAACCCAAATGATGGCTAATGTGCTCAATTGCGTTTTACAAGCATATTTTTTTCTTCACTAGACAATGGTTATTAGTATGTGGAAGCTTATTCTCCTTTTCTCATGGACAACACTGTTGCTGCTTGTCTGGTTTATTGTATGCAAATACTTGAGCTTAGTACATATGTGCAACTGAAACTTGGTGCATGCCACATTAGCATGATGGCCTGCTACAAGTGTATCTAAGTCTACCTTCTCTCTATTGTATCTTCTTTGTGCCGGATTCAGGACTATGGTTAAGAAACATGTATACATTAAATTGCATTCTAATGGCTTGGAGAAATGTACGACACCTCAATTCTACATCTCCCAAACAATATCAAACGTTCAATTTCTTCTGTAATAAAAAAAGCATCATTACTTCATACATTACATTCCACATTGTGCAGCTATTGTAACGACAAATACCATGGATAGCTTGCTGTAATTATGAGATCTTGGCGTAAGAAGCGGAACAAGTTTGAATCTTTAAGTAAGATAAAGTTTTAGTAGAATTTTTGCTTGCTCAACATGAGGTTGGGATTGTTTTAGGCAGCAACACAACAAATCACGTTTGAAAGAAAATAATTAATCCTTTTCAACAACAAACAAGCATCATTTGGGATGATCAAATTGCCACGTAAACCTCAAAATGTTGTTTAGAAAAAATGTAGAAGTTAGAAACCTGGTGAGGGTGGAATGGAATTCTAAGATGAACATGCATTAAGGTACAATGTAATGCACACACCTTGGGATATAGGTTAGCAAACATGTGATGCTATTTAAGAAGATATGATAATTATGAGTTTTCATATCCTTAAGGTATAGTGTAATGCTCAACCTTAAACATGCTTATTTTCATACTGGTGTTTTCAAATACAAAAAAGACCCAATATTGCAGCATTTCCAGGCAAGCGTGCTTTTCTTTATGATAATTTTTTCCTTCAGTGTAGAGGATTCATAGCAACTGGTTTACATGGCCATAGAAAACTTAATGTATCAAGTGTCAATTTAGATTACTTTGAAAGCGGATGTGAATTTAAAGCAGCACAAGTGAAAACATTTCTAGAACATACGGTCCTTTTGTTGAGGAAAACGTGCATTCAGGTTCTAATATTAGTGTAAGTAGCGGATTAAAACATGCTTAGATAAGACTAAGTTCTCACAACGTAGCCGGAGGAGGTTGAGACTGTCCCAAGAACAAATGCCAGATGGATGGGAATGTTTGGTGTTAGATAAGCTGTGTGATGTGATAAACATAGCGCACAGATACAAGTTTAGTGATTGTATCAAAACATTGAAAGGTCTCAAAAGCATGACGGTTTCTAGGCACCACAACAGCATAAAAATAAATATGCCTAATCTACCTTTAAGTTCCAAAACAACAATCATAAGATGAAATGAGTTTAACGACAAATCGATAAGCATCCTGGGTTCTCAGGCTATGTATGGGTTAATAAATGCGTCTCTTTTGTGGCTTCATATGGCTAAACTTATCCATGTTTTTCTTTCTTAAATTGTACCTCAATTTTTTATTGTAGATTTTGCTATTTTGTATTTGCACATTTATTGGCTTTGTGTGCATTTTTTTTATATTTGCACTATTATTGTTTATATTCTATTGCTTAATGTACTAAAGTTGTTTATGCATTCTTATGTCTGTCTAAACTTAGTGGTGACAAAATATGGCCCAACATAAAATATGACATGAACTCCGCCCAAAAAAGGTGAGTTCGATTAACCTAAAAAATAACGATTCAAGTTCATGTTAAAGATTAAATCAAAACTCTATTAGGTTGAGAACTCATGATAATCCTTATAACTAAAATTTGAATAGTTTGAACCATTCAGTGGATAGCCGAGAAAAAATGGGCCGGGTCTGAGACAAAAAGTGTCAGGTTCAAATCAAATTGCTTTGTTACCTCTGTAATACCCATCTATTCGTGTCAAAATGAGTCAAGTTTGGATCAATCATGTCAAAAGCAAGCTGAGTTTGGATTAAGATTTTCGACCAGTTTATTAAATGGGTCAGGCTTGGAGAGAGTATACGGTTCCATTGCTTCACAGTCCAGCCATACCAAATGAAAGAAATGTACCATCATCATGTACAACGTGAAGTACCACATTGTCCCACAAATTGTTGCCTCCTAATCCCACTGTAGCATCGTCAGCACATATCTCGCCTATGAAAACTTGGTTGTTGTTAGCATCATTCCTCGACATCGGCTTTATTTTAACAAAACTGCTTTGCTTTGAAGACCTCATTGCCGATGGTGAACCACAACAATGGCATCTTATCGAGAATAGATGACAACGGTTCCTTTTAATATTTGTCTTTCCTTTTAGTTTAAATTTTTATTTAATGGGTATTTATGTAATTTTAATTCTAGAACCTCTGGTAAAAATGGAATTTCCTAACTTCAGCAACAATTATTTAAATTAGCTACTGCTCTTGTAACAACTTTTAAATCAGCTTCATAAAGCTATATCCACCCTAAATTACACCAAACATAAGTGGTATATTACAATAGTGCATGTTTGTATACAATATTGTGCTGACATGTAAAATAAATTTGTAGATATCTTGAATAGAATGTCCATCCTATTACAAAATGCAAGTTATTGAATTTGGGCACTAAAGAACAAATAAGACGCCTGCAAAGATTTTAGAAAGTGCAGTACAGGTTGAATGACAAGTATTGTATTCGATAGTGACTACCTATTTAAGGATGGTTACATGTTTAGAGAAAATACATTTTGCATACTTAGCTTATCTCTTAAATATTTTCAAGTCTATAATTATATGTTGAAGTTTTGATCATGCTGGTAAAGAAATAGCTATTGTAACAGTTGAGATAGATATTGTTGCTTGAGCAATAATAGGGACTTTGTAGAAATTCTTTTCCGATGTAGAGCATTCAAAATTAGCCAGGATAGAAAGAACTTAGGAATTATTTGCATCATAGATCAATGCAACAGAACCATGAAAGGATACTAGCATAGACTTTGTGTAAGCCTTAAAGGATTTCAATAAATCTTTAACAGCCGGACTGCTTTTCATTGCCCAAGCCCGATCTGCCTCGGGTTCAGGCCAATTCGGGCCCCTAAAATAAACAGAGAAACTGAGAATGCAGAACAAAAAAGTTCATCAAATGAACTATAAGAGTATTTAACGATGCTAGAACTAAATCATATTAAGAAAATATAAAAAACTTAATTTGATGGGTTTAAAGTTGTAACTTTTCAAAGGGGTTAAGAGTATCATATAAAAGGAGAATAAAATTAATGCACCTTTACAATGCCGTTTGGATGAAAACTAGCATCTCTGGTTCATTAAATAATTAGCAAAAATTAGCATGATCCATCAACAAAGTATCTAATACTTTGATGGAAGGTAGCATTGCTGCTGAGAGAGAACAACACTCGTGCAGGACGAAAATGTTCGTCACATGCAACAAATTGAGTCAAGCATCAGCATGCAATGTTAAAGAATAAGGTGTGATGTATTATTTATTTTTCATGCTTTGACAAAGTTAAATGAAAATTGTGAAAAGTGTTTAAAACATAAAAAGTAAAATCCCTATAGTCTATCCACTGACTGTTCGATCAATGGACGGGTCTGCATCACGCGAGTAGTGATAACAGCTTTAACCCGATGTGGGCCCAATCCGATTTTTAAAATAAGAGGATTTTGACATACCATGGGTAACGACCCAATGTCTTTATCTGCAAATTAGATCAAATTTCCGCCTAAAAAATCGGGTTCCGGAGAATTTTGATTTAGGGCAAACACGAACCAATAGATAGAATAATTTTTAGATCAAAGTGTACAAATTTGAGAGAATTCGGATAACAGGAACTCCCGCTTTATTTTTTCTGAATTATTTAAATCTAAAAAAATTGAGATAATTAAATACGTGTTCGAATTCATCGATTTTTGTGTCGTTATGTTAAGTATATTATTTAAAAGCTGTTTGAAAAGTTTCATCAAATTCTGTGTGTCAGTTTGATCTCAATTAATTTTCAAAATTTAAAACTTCAAAAATTAATTAAAAATAAAATTTTGCTCCGAATCGAAAATTTTCGGCATGAGGGTGTTCGTCATGGCATAACACACCTCGGTGTCAACTTTAGCTAATTTTGGACGCCAAACAGTGGAAAAATGTGAATAATTTACCTTTAAGTATTTTTATTTTTTTCCCTCAAAATTCCACTGCTTCCCTCCCCCGATTCGCCCAATCCGATCCTGCGATAGCAGAACAGAGCCTACAAGCGGAACCTTCAGCCTGCCAGGGGAGCTGCTTGCGCTGTTTTTGACGCAGGTTAGTCGGCCCTTTTAGCCAACCCCTCCCTCTCCTTCTCTCTTCCCTGCTTCTTCCCTCTACTTACACCCCCCTCAGCCCTCCCCCACCTCTCCTAGCCAGTCCTCTCCCTCAAGCCAGCCAGCCCCCCCCACCCCTGCCAGCCAACCCCCCCTAGTTGCTGCAGCCAGCCACTCAACCAACAGTTAGCCAGTCTCGCTCCTTCGGCCACGTCCGGCCTCCCTCCATTTTCCGGCGATCCTAATCTTGAAGGTAAGAGGAGATGAAAAAGAGGAGAAAATGAAAGGATTTTTTTTATTCCATTGTTTTTGTTCTATTATGAAAATAATATTGATAGTTTTATTATCTCAAATACGTCATTCACATTATTATTGTGTTCATTAAGTAATAATGAATAACAGTAAAAATGTTATAAAAATGACTTATTTTCAATTTTTATCAATTTCAATTCAATCATTTCCATTGTCTTTTTCTTTTGTACATTATTATTATCATAATAATAACGCTATAATAAATATTACTGTTATCGCAGTAACTAAAAAAAATCGGATTTTAATCAAAAATAATAAAGCAAAAGAAGAACAAATGGAAAAGAAGATAATATTTATTCCTAAGAATATTGACTACATGATAATTTAAAATATCCAAAATTAAATGCAGATCCAAAATTTGAACTGTCAAACTTTGGATCCTAAAGAACAAAAGTACCCGGTACATGACAAATATTACTTTTTGCACTTTACTGATGCTTAGCTTCACTTTGAGCCAAATTCATATTGAAGCTTGGTTGTTAGGAACCAACATAACATGATTATTACTGGAAAATGGCATCAGTAATATTCGGGGTTGTTAATGAAAAATACCATCAGTAACATTCGTGATGGATTACTGGAAAAATGACATCTATAACCTACATTTTGTGATAATACTTTTCGCAAGAAATTGATTATTTATTTTGCGTTATTGCCTTACTTTTCCTACATTTTATTACCTCCTTATTTCTGTTAATCGCATCTTTAAAAGTAAAATATGATTGTTTATTGCAGTACTAAGAGTATTTAATTACTGGGAATTCCAATCCCAGTATTGTTTTCTGTACAATACCAGGTCAGGTGCTTCTAGAAGAATACGCGCAAGAACCCTAATTCTTAAATTTTCAATTTTGCTGATAGATCCACGACGCTATTTTACTTATCTTTTATTTTATTTTATTTTTTTGTATCCCTTTTTTCTTTTGTACGAGGACTGCGATGAAAGATCATGTAATGTGCAATCTTGTAATAAATGAGAATATATTTTTTTGTCTTTACATGTGTATCCATTCTCTCTCAAATTACTCAATAGGAACTTGCGGTATGTGAATGCCTGAATATCGGGACAGTTCTTGCTGAGACGGCATCGGGGCATCACACCATGCCCAATAATTGACTAAGCGGGGCCCCCTGGCCATACAGGGCCTTGAGTTCATGGCTAGGTCTACTAATGACTTATTTTATATAAGATTCATTATCAATAACTATTTAGCATAAAAGTTAATTTGGATTTAACAAGGTTTGTCAAACAAGAAAAATTTAGTTTGTTTTGCAGTCATTCACATGTCACAAGCACAAATATCATTTAAAATAGATAGAAAGATGAATTTGATTTGAGTACTATAAACTTTATGCTATTTTAAATACAAAAATTGTGAAGTTCAATACCAATATGATAATAAAAGTACATATAAATCCAAAAAAGCATTTTGGATTTTTGAAAAAGTTAACTACAAAATTGAAAGGGGATGCAGCACAATCAACATTGGTTCGTTTGAAGAATTAATTTTAATTTATTTTTTTGGAGTTTTGTTGTATTTTATTTCATAAGTACGTGAGTCACGTTTGTTGCCGGTTCATTTAATAGGTCATGTTTTGAGTTTTCGAGTTAATCAAGTGGACCCAATTATTTATTTTTGTTTATTTTTATATTTTCATATATGGGGCTGATGATTAATGTTGTCATAATGCATTAGGTCGTCGTCCATCAAGGTTAAGGAGTGGAAGAGTCACTGTCAATCCAATGGGCGTTAAGCCCTATTGTGGTCATTAGGATTTGCAAGGGCTATATATTGTAATGTTTCTGAATTCTAATAGTCACTGAATATTTTTCTGTGAATTTCACCTTAAGCTTTTGAGTTTTCGTGTGGAAAACTGGAACGGTCGTTGGCGTGCACAACCGACGAAGCTTTGAGGTGTATACATACAATCTCGAAGGGTCAGGGTGTGGATAATCCTGGTAGTTATCATTTGTTTTTCTTTTCATTTTCTATGTTTTTTGGTGTGTTTCGAATTTCTCTCTGTTAGCTTCGAAACACATCCTGTTTCGTTCGATTTTGACTATGTTTGCTCATTCAATCGTTTACTTTGCAAACATCATACAAAGTGTGATGTTTGGACACTCCACCCATCATATCTCTCTCAAATCTCTATTAATTCTTTTGAAATCAGTGCTTATATTTTTTCAACATTCATCCACACAACATTCTATAATTTCATAATATTCTGACTTCGTTTGATCCTCCAAACTACCAGTCGAAGTCAAACAGTAGTTTTTCCTCACCATTTCACCCCATCAAAAGGGCTATTAAAATATTTTGACTTACAAATACTAATGTTTATAGACTAAAGATTTTAGAGTACATTATATTAAATTCAATACCTAAGGTAGTCAAATTAATTTTGTACCTAGAGCTATTTATCAATGTCATGTATTGTCACCTCTTTCAACCATAACCGTGCAAACCCACAAACACATGTTTTCAAATGTCATGGTGCAATTAGTTCCATAAAATAGCAAGATCAACGAGTTAACATACACTACTTAAAAGTTAAATTTTTAGGGATTTAGGAGATTGTGCAGATAGAGCTTAGTTTGGCAATTCATAAAATGCACTACATAAAGTTCAAACGATTTTCCTTGATCTACTTAATGAATATCAATTTTAAATATATCACAATAGGGATATTTGATAGGATTCATGTAACCATGCAACACAATCATCACCATTAACTTTAAAGAGTAGAAAATAGGGAAATTTTAGCAATTTACTTTTCTTCTGTTTTGTATATTAGCTATTACTTTTGGCCATATATTATATCATAATATTGGGAGAGTAATAGTTTTTTCATATATGCATGAATCAGTTTTTGATCATCAAATCTCAGGTTAGTAGTTTGGAAACAAAGCATTATGTTCCAATTTGTTGTTATCACGCAGGGGACACGGAAGCACACTTAACGGGAAGCTGGCAAGTAACTTCACATGAAGGCACGCAATTTCACACAAGCATGCATGCATGTTCATATGAGCCATTCTTTTGCAAGATTATTGCAAGACATTGCATGCAGCTGCATTGGGGATTCAAGTAACTATCCTGATTCAATCGCAACCCCAAAAAGGGTTCGTGATTTGTAGTTCAAAGAACCTGTAACATTTGAAACACCTTTTGGTACTTTGTGTATTCTTGATGGCCCTACCATTCAACGTTTAGACATGAATTTATTTAAATCTGCAAAAATATAATATATCCTAATAAACATGCATAACCACTCTTATATTTGAACTTGATAATTGTTTTTTCTTAATGTAGAACATATTTTCATTTATTAGATCAGGGTTTGCTGCCCGTATGATTAATTACATCTTTTGCTCACACAAGATCACTTGTTTATGAATGCCGGTTAGACTGGGTGTTTTAGGTTTTAATTTAATGTTGAGAATGAAATTTAATTGAGTGGGGAATAAATGACAAGTTGACCCAACCCATATTATATGGTTCTGCCTTCTCCAATCTACCAGTGTTCCATTAATCCACCAATACAACCGTTTCTACTCAAGTATTGTATGCGATGATATTGATCATAGAGAAAGTGTGCTTGTTAGGTATCTTGCATTGCTCCTCTCTCCTCTTTACTCATTCACAAAAGTTTCATGAGAACACAATTCTTACAAATCATCGATAAAGAGTAGGACAGAATCGTACAAGAAAGAAAAATTTTGTGCGTTGTACACAAATCTGTCGGGGAAGAGCAATCGTGTGCTGTCATGAAAAAGAGAGCTCATGTTTGTCAAGCCAAGCCGTGGCTAGATTGACAAGGTATGCATTTTTACTTGATTTGTTCCATTTAAATTTTTTTTTCTGAAAATGAGGTGACATTTTAAAATACTTAAGACTGCATATTTTTGGCCTCACAAAACAATAATGAACGACAGCCCCTTATGCAACAAGGTAGCAGACCAATGCGCATACAAATATATTGAGGCATTACACTCAAATCCAGGTGACGGGGAACTGATGCTCTTATATCAAATGTTGAACAGGTTCATGGTTTAAGGTCTAGTTTATATTTAAGTTCATTCATTATATTTATGGTTATGTTGAAAAATGATTTAATTTGGAGACATATTCAGGGATTGTGGATAATACGGAAGCAATTATAATAGAAATGGGGAGATCGATTGTGAGCTGTGTTTGGTGTGGGGACATATTTTTATCTAGAGGGAGTGAATGCAGAAAAAGCCTTTTGCTCTCTCAAAGGTTAATGGGTTCAATGCTGAAAGCCAATGAGGTGAGCAAAAGCATGACTTGTGCCATGCAGTCTAAGAGAAGAACTAAGAGTGGCTCCAATTTCCTCAATGAAATCTTCAACAAATGTTTTTGGATAGCTCGATGTGTGAGAGGAATGTCTTGGATGGTGATGGAGATGTAGTAAGCGGTTGGGGAGAAGATAACTAAAGCCGACACCAAGTAAAATCTGTTGCATTAAACCTGGCATGATTCCAATCAATCAATCAAAATAATGAAATTTCTTTACACAACTTGAAACAATACACCTTCACATCATCCGTTTTGATAGATTTTATATGTTTACGAATACAAAAATTATTTCCAAATCATAAAAATGTCAGGCAATTGGCAACCTTTCTTCCCAGCCCATTAACCTAGTTGATTTGAATCGACACTGTTATGATGTGTGAGTTCTCAAAATATATCATTGCCCTGACAGGTTGCCATGGAGAACACCTTAAATATTTTACATACAATTTCATTAAAATGTAAATGTCTATGAAAACGGAAGATAAGGATTTTACAAGCTGCAGGCCAACATGTGGGAGGGTGTGTTTAAGAGCTTGGAAGTGGTCTAGTTGTAAATACAGCAGGTAGAGCAGATAAAAAAAATTTACATGGTTTCTCATTAGAAAAAATGAATTCAACTATAGTGACTCGCAAAAAGTATCAACGTAGACACATGCATGATGACAGATAATTTAACTGGATAGAAACCAAGCACAAATCACAAAACTAAAGATGACAAGTCCAGTATAATCTGAAGCCACACACTCAAAATGCTTAACTCATATGACAAACAAAAGGGAATAATTTAGTTTAAATTCTAGTGTGACTAAACTCATAAGCTTCTCATTTAATAAATAAATTTCTATCCATTAAATAATGTGCCAAGTTGCATGTAGAGATTTACCCACAATTGGAAGTTCCAAGAACAAAAGCAACACCAAGCCTTAGTCCCACTGAGTGGTTGGCCACATGATTCATTTGTCCCCATTATGCATGACTATATAACAACCCCTTTTAAGCTCCAAGTATATGTATCATTCCTAAAAATTGCGTTCTCTTTTTTTCCTTGTTCTTTTATAAATTCAACTTTCCCAATCAGAGAATCAAACAACAATTGCTTAATATGCCTAAACCATCTAAGATAATTTTCTTTAAGCTTATCCATCAATTGGAGCTACTATAGCTTCGATCTTTTCTTCCTAACCTCAATTATTGTTGTAAGCATTGATTACTATATCATGAAATTGTTGAGTAGCTAATTCTAAAACTAAAGCTGGAACTTAGCTAAATCCTGAAGCTCAACATACAACATTAGTAAAAAAAGTTATTTTTAAAATTTGTTATCAAAATCAGGACATCTACTAAACTAGATGTACTTATGACTCCTAGATTCATCAAATTGCACAAGAGACAAAAAAGTTACATATCAAGAGAGAAGAATTTTTCTCTTGGAGACTAAGAAAGCCTATATTTTATCTCTAAAATTAATCTTCTTTCCTATTTTTTAATCCTAAGACAATTTTCATGCATTACGTTAATGAGTTAAGACATAAACCATGAATATTTAATTCTCTATTAGGCTTATATCTCTAGTTTTAGAAAATAGATAATGAATTTGAAAGAAATAAAAGAATTTATGTATATTGCTAACAAAAAACAAATATTCGACTAAAATAGAAGTGTTTAATTGCATTTGATTGAATCAAGCATATATGACAAACAAAAAAATCAAATTTATTTTTCACATAGTAAAAATACAAAAGAATTGGCCAATCAAATAACTCTGCTCGCAAAGTCTATGTATTTGTATAGGAGATGATGCAATTGTAATTTGTATTGAAGAGATCCACAAAGATAAAACACCGAAGGCACTTTTTGAGAGAAGACAGAGAAGTTCAAAACAATGATCAAGAAGCCTTACAAGATCACGAATATAAAGAGCAATCACATAGAAGGTAAATCTTTCTAAGGGTTTAGATAAAACTAAGCCTACTTACCTTAGATAGAACAACAGATGTTGAAAAGCCTCAAACAGAACTTATCCGGTGCGATGTTCCTATAAGCATGTCCCATCCCTAGTTGGCCCTAGCCTAGCTTTCGTTAATTCCACACTAACCGCAGACCCTTGTTCAATCATCATTAGCCCGTGAGTGTCGTTGCACTGGCCATCATTGGCCCTTCCAAATATTCTTTTATAAATTACTAAACACTACTTTCACAACAAAATAAATATCCAAAAGCAACTATATTGTAATAGCACTAAAAGTCCAACTATTAATATTATGATTTCTTATCTGAAACACTTCACACTCTAATTATTTTAGATCAGGATTTTTTCCACCTCAAACCAAACAGCCCTCAAATTTGAAATTATTTCCATTTCATCCTTAAAATAGTAAAGTTTTTTCAAGATTAATGTTGTGCAATAATAATAATAATAATAATAATCCTCAAAGGTAGAGAGAGTCTTCCCTCTTCCACTCACACGCATTCCTCTTTACCACATGCATCGCATGCAAAATAAATGCATATCAAGGTTAAAAAAAGCTTATTCGAGCCTCTAGGCGCATGCCATTATTATATCCATCGGTAACTCTAATGGCTACCCCATGCATGCACACCAACCCCACTTACAAACCTCATCAGCATCACCTTTGTCTCCTCCTCAGCGCCTATAAAAGACAAAATACTGTGAGATCTCCAAACACTGATGCATTATCTCCCACTCATTCCAGTAGCATCATTGCCCCCCTCCCAGTTAACCTAGCACGATACCATTGACACCCCTGACCTCCCGTAGCACCACTCTCATTTGTGTGCCCACCCTCTCCATGATTATAACTTGGCCCTCCCACTTTATTACTATGGATGATAATGATGATAAGATTGTTATTATATATTTCGTATGATTATAAAAAAATAAAATGTTTACTTAAACTAAATTTTGATTACTATGAATTTATTAAGAAAGTTAACATCAGTATAGAATAATAAATTAATTAATTTTAAATGTAATATAAAGTTAGCAAGTATTAAAAATATTTTTTATTTATATATAAGCATTTTATTAATCATTTATTAAATAACTGTTAATAAAAACTACAGATTATAAATATTTAAAATCATTTAAAACTGCTTTTGAAATAATAAAAATGATAGAATATATAGATAAATAATATAAAAAAATGATGGATGGCATTTTCTACATATCAATATATAATAAAGTATATAAACATATATATATATTAAATAATAGATTTTAAAAAAATTAATAAGTACATTTAATAATAAATAAATTAAATACAATTTATATAAAATTTTTAACGAGGAATTAAGGCATATATTTTCTTATAAAATTAAGTTGTCGTCTAGTCACAAGTCTCGTATGATAAAGAAGAGCTGACAACTAGAGTAAACAATGTCGAATCTTATCATGTAATGCGCATCTTTTAAAAATTGTTTTCATATAAAAATTTTTAATAAATATTATTTACTATTAATTATTGATTAACAATCTAATGTTAATGGTTACATTTTACCTAAAGAGTTATTAATAATATAAATATAACCATTAATATCAATAATTAGAGTTCTTAAAAAAAATTATTAAATAATACTATACAATAGTTACAATGATATAATACTATTTAAGGTATATATAATTAAGATATAATAGTTGAAAATAATGTCAATATTAATAATCAGTACTCTTAAATAATATTAAGGGTATTAAAATCATTATTACTTATATTATAATTAATAGTATTGCCAACATTAAATTGAATTTAAGATTTTATTTTTATTATATTACATTTTTATTTTTATTTTAGTTAATTTAAAATAATACACAATGATAATTTTTCCCACATATATCCTTTATCAGCATCAAATGACATACAACCAACTTTAGCTACTAGATTACATCCTACAAATCATTTGTTTCAACCTTCAGCATAAAGCACACAAATAACCAGTTTTAACCATCAAATTGTATCACATTACTAGTGGAGGCTATCATATTACATTTCATAGATCATCAAGTACAATTATTGAATTAAATTTCTCATATCACCAATTACAACTATCAAATTACAACAAGCAAATCACCAACCATAACCATCAAATTTTATTTCCCAGGACCAATGGATTTTATTATTCTATATATCAAAAGCTTGTTTTCCCATTGGAAGACACTAGTATTAAAATAAAAAATTACTCTTCCACAAAATTATGAATGCTCATGGATGTAATATTCTCTAAGATAAGAATAAAAGCAACGAATTTTTGGGGGTTATACACTTCATTTCGATTTAAGGCCTGGATTTTTGTTACTCCAGTAATATCTTTCAGCTATTTTTATTCTACATGTCATGTTGGATTATCATAGAGTTGCAGGGCATTGTTATTGTATCTTATGTTAACAAATTTCTAAAATTTCCAATTTTTTTGCAAACAATTTCACAGGTTAACGGGCTTTGTTTCTAATGTTTAATAAAAATTGCATTAGTTATATTTAATTTTAAAGGGGTTTCTTCAGAAGTTTTGAACCGTAGTTATCTCAAACTTTCTCCTTTTTAAAGCATCATTCATAGCTTGTTTTTTTTCAAGTACCTACTATGTAAATATTGAAGATTGTGGTAAACATTAAATTTCACCGGCATTAAAATGTTTAGGCCTCTGGAACAGCTATAGTGCTTTATAAAAGCTAAGCCGTTGTGGCCGTAACAATTGAATTTTCTTGAGGATCAAGACGTCACATCCCTTAAACGAGTTTAAATTGCATAACTTTCCTTTTTTAAAGCTCATATTTTTGATAGCTCCAATAAAATATTTTAGAAATCACCAAAAAGAAGTATGCCAGCATGATGGGATCAAGATCATTTAAGGATGGGCAATCAAAGAGAAGCATGAGGATAACACGCTTGAGAAAGTCACATCTAAAAATGAGTAATCAAGATGAAATGGTCATATATAAAAAACGGGTTAACGAAAGGTTGTGCTCACCAATGTGGGTGCGGGATGGTGTGCAACTAACATTTGAGGTTGTCGAGGGGTGAATAGTTCTACCAAGAGGTCGATAGTGTGCTTATGCATGTACAGCTAGAGTCAACTAGTGATGCAAGGTGCATGGTAAACTATACAATTTTGTTAGCAATTTTGTAAGATGAGATTTAAAGTCATGTTTAGTAATAAGAAGCACAAGTAGAGTGTTATGGAGCATATTTCTAAAATGTATAAAAAAGATATCACTTGGACTCCTAAAATATTTAGGACGTCTTTTGCAGTAGCTAAAGATAAAGTATGATATAGAGCATAAAACTTCTAAGAAGAGCAAGAAAAAGTTCAACAGTTTTTGTTGCTTCTAACAAAAGGAATGAGAATGTTTTGGATAAATCAAACATATTGAAATAAAAATAGAAAATGGAAGAAAGTGATTATTAATTAGAACAATTTAAATCTTGTAATAAGAGTAAACAATGACTTCACGAGAAGTGCATTAGCACCAAATGTCTGAAGTTAAATGGCGCATTTGGAAGGAGATATCAACATTTTCTATTTCATAAGGTGACTGATGGAAAATAAGATATACAATATTACTTGATGTTAAACCATAGCTAGAATAATAAAATTTAGTGAAAATGTTTGCCTATACAAAGCACATATAGATGATCACTTCATAATTATCAATTTTTAATGTGCAACACAGTGTGCAGCACAAAACAAATTTAGTGCACATCTTATGGTACCACAAAATAGTTTTTTTATATTTAACATACAAATTAAACCACATAAATTAAAGTTTTAGGTTATCAAATTTCAGCATCAAAATCATGACAAAGAAATCCAGGTGAATGCTGGGTTTAGCGGTTGATAGCAGACCAAGTAATAAACTTGCTCATTGAGCTCAAGTTTTGAACTGGACAGGATATATCCACTGGCACATCCAAGCAAACACAAATCCAAATCAATTTTTTGCAATGCCAAGAGTATCACAAAATCATAAAGAAAGATGACTTCATTACATAAATATCATTTAGCAATTACATTTGCCAACGATAAAGCTCGTGTAAAAGAAGTCATTGAGTGTTTTTTAAACGTTTTACTTCAACGGTTGCTTTAACCTAAGCCAAGCAGTCCCTAAATAGGATAGCACCAAGCTAAACACATTTAATTTTTTTGATAACATTGACATCTTGGAAGCATTGAACCAAACAAACAGCCTCGCATGCTGGCAATCTATAGCATAGTGATGCGCCCACAAATTTCTCAAGTCAACATAACATTGTGTTAAAGAAGCCAAGAAACAGAATAACGAATAAAAATGGATGGATTATCTAATATTTTGTGACCCCGAATCCTAGGAAATAATGCATGCAAGAAGAATATTTAAAACGCAATGCCAGAAGCTACAAACAGACATCTTTACCTTGAATGAAAGTAAAGTCCTTATATCCGATCTCGAAAAAAAATCATACGGAATTAATCGAATGAAACGCCGCCGCCAAAATGAGATGCGTGAAAATTACCAAGGACCGAGGAGCAAGATACAACGTGAAGAAACAAAAATGTCCACGAAAAATAACGCACAAAATAGCCTCGTTTTAAAAGCCATGCTTTTACCTCACCACCAATGAAGGCGTCGACGGATTCGCAAAAAGTTGAATAGCCGAGAGGTAAGGCACGTAGTACTGCACCACAGAGTCGCGCTCATTCATCACCAGCGGCACTCCGGTGCCATAAGCGCTCCATTCTTTAAACGATTCCCATAGATCACCGAGGGAGAAATACGAATTCTGAGGCTCCATCACCTTCCGATTCCTATACCTCCTCACTGTCTTCTAGCCAATGAATAAAAGCAAAAAGCGTCAAAATCATAGAAGAACATAAAAGATGACAAGATTTACCATTCCAGTCACGAATTCAACTTCCAAACCTTAGGAAACTGCAGAGCAGGAACAAGCGGAGTTGTCGATTGGAGGAAGCGATCCAGATTTCCAGAAGACAGCTTAGCTGAATCGGTTGGCAGTGAACAAGAAGCGGACGTCTCCCCCTCCACCTTCGCCGCCGCCGTTGGCTTCCATTCAAGTTCCTGTTTGCGGCGCACAACGGGGGGTTTACAGAAACGCTCGGTTGCTTGAACGCGGGGAGACGAACCAACCATTGCTCGAAGCAAGGCAGGCGGTGGAGGAATGAGGGATAGATTAAAGTATAGTCGCCGGATATGCGTTCAACTTGATGAATTCCGGAGACGATGGCACACCAGGGATTAGGGTTTTTCGTTTCTCGAAGCTAAACCTAATTCGGATTCGAAAGAAGCGGCGCGGGAGGGCATCCGCTTCTCCGCATGGCAAGCGGATTACAGTTGAATCTTCGATAACATTTATAGCTCCTTCGATTCCTACGGTGGAGTGCGGAATTGCGGATCGCGCCTCCACGAATCATGGTGCTCCAATGAAGTGACTGTAGAGAAGGTATTCTGTTCACGTATGCAGTTCCAGTGGAGAGAGATCTGGTGCTGCGGTCGATCTATAATTTCTCACTGTACTGAAGATTAGTTAAATATATGCTTAATATTAAATATTAAATTTTTATCTTAACGATAATATTATTTTGTTTATAATATGTTGCTAATTAACGGATTATTTGTATGGCTGTAAAGAGCACATTTATTAAAATAAATAATATCAATATTCAGAAAATATTTTGGTGCATTACTAATAAAATAAAATAAAACAAAATTCTTATGAGGCAAAGAGTTAGCATTCCTTTAATATTATAACAAATGCAAGCCACATTAATTTTTTTCAACTCCTTATGTTTACATGAAAAAACAACTAAATATTAATTTTTTTAGAATATTCTTATCTCTTAAACCGTGTTTAAAAAGTTAATTTATGTATTAATTACTCTCTTAATTTGCAACTTCCTTATAATTAAATAAAAAAAATCAAACAAAAATACTATGAGAGAGCAAAACATAAGTAGTGTGCTTTATAAATTTGAGTATAATTGAGATCCTAATTTCTTCAAAAATAACTTTCAAATATTTAATATTAAAATATTATGTAAAATAAAATATAAGCCAATTTTAATAATTTTAGTATAATCACATCCGTCTAATAGTAGGAAAGTAGAAATGTGTAATCTGATCAAATTTTGTAAATTTGTTAGGGTTTATTTGATCAATTTTTTAATGATTTTAGATAATTAAACTCAAAAAAATTAATAAATAAAATGGACGGTGAATTTGTGAGCGTTGGATCTGAGGTCAGAGTGAACGGCAATCTCATCTCAGAATCAAGAAAAAGGTCCCAGCCATTCGATCGAAATCGGGCGACTAATAATGATTAATAAACTTTATATACGCTATTTATTTCAGACAATAAACGCACAGAACCCTCAAATCCTTTCTCCTGCATCTCGCCAAATCTCGAGCGAGATCGAAGCTCACTCAAAAATCTGCGCATGAAACACCGATCGCCAATCCTTGCTCATTCGGTGAAGGAACTCGCCGCCTTCTCCCCTCTTCTCCTTCGCTCGGTGCAATAAGTCGCCAACCTGCCCTTCTTCTTCGCAGCTGATCCTTCATTGGACGCCTTACGGTACCTACTGCTCTCCTAAATAACTCAAATGTACTTCAGTTGCCAGGCGATATGCTATAATTAGTTCTTCAGACGTATAGATGTTCGTTTAGATAGCAATTCATTTCATATTGTTTCATCAAATTATGTACTGAGATCATTTGCATACCTTCTTCACTCACTCTATGTTATCATCTTAGAGGCTGTTTGGTTTGATGTCATTGAGTGTTATGTGATGTTATTTAAAACTCTTCGTAAGAAAGTAGGGGCTTGGTTTGATGGTATTTGAGTAATGACATCTCAAAAATTACAAAAATGCCATTGTATTGTATTTATGTTATCTGAATGTCGGTCGAAAAGACCGACATTCAGATAACATTACGCCAATCTATCGCGGGAGAGGCGGGAGAGGCGGGAGAGGCGGGAGAGGTAGGGTACTCCGCGCGCGACTTGGAGATTCGACGCCGAGCCTTGCCTGCCGATTATACATTCATCTTACCAGTAGCCTCGGACGAAGCATATATGAGTCGAAGAAGTATGGATAACAACAGTGAGGTCCTATGATGCGCTGGAGAGAAACGAGGGCGTCGATGCGTGCGGGAAGACGAAGCATATGATGAGTGCAGCCACGGACGAGGAGTTGCCGATGCGTACGACCTGTGAATCCTAGATTCTTTGTCACAGTCACAAAGTCGCAAGCTGTTGTCCCTTCGACAGCTAGGTTTTTTTTCCTCCCCGGCTATCGGCTACTGCTTCTCATTTCGTGGATGCTCGCGTCCACGGACATTGCTTCGGGGTTTCGGCAGGATGGGGCTATAAATTTGGCGAAGTTTTAGATTAGATTCATTAGAATTTTGTTGTTAAATTGATTTGATAAAACTATTTGATTTTAGTATTTAATTATTTGATTTTAGGTAGCTTTTAGTTGATTTTAGATATATTTAAGTTGATAACAAGCTAAATTGATAAAATGTTCTTGAGTAGATAAGTTCAACTAAGATAAACTCAAAATAATTTGGGATAATAATATATTAGTTTTGTAAGTATAGTATTAACTATTACATATATTAATATGTAAAATTAAAAAAATTAAAAAAATTAAAAATAAAAAATTCAAATATTCATGGTGATTTTGTTGTTTTGCAAATACTTCTAAAATTGAAGTGGCTATACATACTAATTATGACTAAATCAGATTAAAAAATCAAAATTCCTAACAACTTTGAAACTTTGTATAACCAAAAATACAGTTTGGGGTATTCATATCTCATGTGTAATATAACATGAATGATATTGAACCAAACAGCATATATCTGAATAATACTGACATCTGTTATTTAAATAACACTGAACTAAATAGCCGTTGTTATCTGAATAACACTGTTATCTGAATAATATGCTATCTTAAAAACTTTTCAAATAACACTTAACCAAACAGTCCCTTAATTCAAAAGGAGTGCTGCTCCTCCAGAAGACAAGTATTTGAAAACCCTTTAATAGCTGAAAAGCAAATTATTAACGAACTTTTAAACTTGCAGGTATTGATTTAGATAAGCTAGCGGCAATAATCATCAACTCTAAGCATCACAAATTTCTCTCACAACCTCTTCATCTGACATTTATATATATAAATTGTTTATCTGCAATCAATCTAGTGGACTCAAAAACTACTTCAAACTGCACAAATCAAATTACGATGCAAGCTGTCAAGTTTTTTAATTCAAAGATATGTTGCTGACGTAACTGAGTTTAATACGCATTAAAGTTGCACTCCAATTTAATGCAGATAAAATTATACTATATATCATATAATTTATCCCATGTAGACACAATGGAGAAAAGATCAAACTGGATAAATTGTCAAAGATCAATAGCAATTTAATAATTAGAATGTTTCAAAATTGGAATGTTTCGAAACTCTTAGTACTTAATTGCACATTTGAATTCTGCACTTAAATTTTCTAAATGCGTTTTAATATTGTTTAGTTTAAGTTTAATGCATTTTAGTCTCTGTAATTAATGGTCGTGTTAAATTTATAATATTAATTCTGTGTTGCTTTTGAAGCAATTGAAGTTTCAATCGTTTTTTTGTATCTAAGCAATCTTTTAAGATCAAACTGGATAAATTGAACGTAAAAATAAATGCACGTTGCGTTAGTTATATGCATGGAGTATTTATCGTAGGGCATTTATCCGTATCTTTTGACATTACCAGATAGTTGCATGTTCATGTGTTCTAACAGGTCCATTTGTTGCTACAAGTTCATATGTTAATATCATTGGTTGAATTGGGTGGTAACATTCAACATTAATATTTATTATTTATTTGGAATATTCATGTCTCTCACACGCATCTAAATTATATTTTGGGTTGTTGGTGAATATTTAATTTAAATAAAGATAGAGAAGCTGTAATTGAAAATAAGAGAAAGTAGAAGATTTCTTGACAATGATGATTCATATCATCTTGAAATGTCATGGGGTGTTTGCATTTGCCGGCAACCATTATAATATTGTATTGCTGCAGCTGCAGTGAACAAATAGGTAAATAGGAGTTTGCATCAAGCTGTAGAAACTGTTGATTTGATACCCATTAAATTTTATTTTTCTTTACCCTTTATGACATTCGTTAGGATTCTTTTGGGTCCAACCCCAAGTGCATATCCAAGTTTACACTTTTGATGATAACGTGATTTCTTAATTTAACTTTACAAGTGATGATTTGTGTATTATACATGTGAAAATGCGATTTCTCATATATAATGATTTGAGATATCATGTAGAGCCTTAAAACAATATATTTTGCTACCTTTTTTATAGATTTTGGCATTTTATTTATCTACTATAGTGTTTGTTGTATACACTTGCTAGTGTGATATTTTTTAACAAGTTATTTATTATGATTTGGCATAATGCCTCACAATTGCAATTACGCTGTAGAAAAAAACTTTACTATATAAAAATTAAGGGTGTACGTGAACATGATTCAAGCTGTTCTAACATCATTTTAATCTTATCAATAAGAAAATTTGAAATGACATACACAAGTACCTTTAAAGTGAGATTTAAGAAAAGGAAAATAAATTATTTGCCATTTGAGAAAGTTTAAAGAATAAAAATGATGTTGTAACATTTCTAAGTAAGTTTTGAAAGAATTTGTAATAAAGAGAGCATTGGTATTACTTGTACTTTTAAACGTCTTATTTCTGTAATTTTGCTTTGTCTCGAGCTGAATTTTTTATATTATTTGGATGTTTTTCTATAATTCTAATGATGTCACTAATCAAAATTCAATAAATAACTCAAAAGAATTATGTTTGTCATTAGAGGTATTTTCAATATTTGAGAAAGTATCATTTAGTTAGCACTGATCTAATTCGGATAATATTTCTGTTGTGTGACAACACTATGGAGTGTGTGCCTATGTTTGTTATTAACTAGTATTTTCACTATTTGAGACTATCATTTAGGTGATGCTGATCATATTTGATTGATACTTTTTTTATGTGATTATACTCTGATGTATATGCTTAAGAATGATGATTGAACTCACTATATGGATTATGGCATACAATTTGATTTTGATACAGTGACACACATGTTGAATGTGTGCTTAAATTGGTTTGATACAATTTGATTTTGATACAGTTTTTTTCTTTTGCCAGAAAGGCCTTTTAAAAATTTCCCTTGGCCTTTCCTTTTTTGAGGTTGGCTTTTGGATTTTTGGGCATTTAGGTTTTATAACATCTTAACCCCAGTATGTATCATTATTTGTTTTTTTAATAAAATTTGCAAGTTTTCCTAATATATATATATATATATATATATATATTTTTTTTTTTTTTTTTTTTTTTTTTTTTTTTTTTTTTTGATGATTTATTTTGTAGTGATGGCTTCTTTTTGGGTGATGCATTTTTGTTCATCTCTTTTATACCTTCGTGCAAATTATTGTTTCTTATGTTTCCTTTCATTGCACATTGTATTTATTTAATTGTGAAGTGTGACATCCTAAAATGTTACTATATATTTTTATGTCTAACATAAATATTATATGTTACTTTTCCCAGGCTTACTAATCATGCTAGACCTGGACATAGGAGAAGAGCATATGTTTGTTGAGGAGCGGCTCATAAGGAGTAAGTTTATTGTAGTATTTTACATTTTACTTCTGTGAGAGAGTATTTTATGCTTTCTTTGATTTCAAATGGCATGTTACAAACATTTTGACTCGGAGACGAATGCTTCTTTATTTTTCTATATTTCTGGATGTCATGAACGGGTGAATGTAGACACGTTTTCTCGTTTGATGTGAATATTCTTTCTTTGAAGCACTAATATACTAATCCCCAATATGATTTTGGATAATTAACTGCCTGATATTAGATTATGCTAATATAACATAGGGTTGCTCTAATAATGGAGGATTACAAGAATTGCATCAACCAAATGAAGGAATTGTTTGACTCTCAAGATCTTTGAGTGGTATTTGAAATGGCTACATTGAGTCCCAGAAAGATGCATCATAACAATAGCCCAAAGAGAATATTTGAAAAAGAATATGAAGAAATACGAATGCATTAAGTTGTTTTTTATAATATTAGAGTCAGTTCAAGAAGTGTAAAATAACTAAGTTCAATTTAGACCATCATGGAGGCACATTAACTGTCACATGTGTACATATATCACCTTTAAGTAATAGTACTACATTTTAATTAAGATATATGATACTATTGTTAAGGATTTTATTGTATGCAATCAATAGTATGAATAATTATTGAAAAGTTCTTATCAAAATATTTTTATTATTATTATTATTATTATGATTGACCAAGATCATTGATTTTTTGTTATATTTTCATATATTTCAAAAATGTTACATTAAAAAATTTTAATGTCTATTTGAATTCTTATTTAATATTATTTAAAGAATTTTAATGTTACTTAATATTAAAACTTTATTTGTCTTTAAGAATTCATCCCATTTCAAGTGGGGGGAGGCTCATTGCCTTCAAAAATGTTATTAATACTATGCATTGAGTTGTATGTTTTGATGGAGACATGCCTCCATAAAATATGCAAACTTTGCACAATATATTCTCTTCTATGGAAGAACTATTTGGATGCCCTAAATGCCTTGGATGTAACTAATGAAAGAGAGATGAAGAAGAATATGATGTTTTCATTCTCAATTTAGTAGAAACACTTGTTGAATTATTTTATTTCTAATCCTCAATGGTTTAAATTAGATGAATTATTATGCATGCATAAATACTGTTAAAATAAAATTATGCTTTTTAACTAATAGATTGCAATAACATTTATGTTTGGTAACTTTAAAAAACATGAAGGTGAGACTATTACAATGCTCAAATCCGAAAGCCTTATTCCTAAGATTGAAATAGATATTTACATAAGAATGTACATTAAAAAAATTTCTTAATTTTTATATATAAGTTCTATAAAAAAATATATTCAACTAATAATCTACTTACATTGAGATATCATTTAAATATTAGATTAACACTAAATCATATTATCCTTTTTTTAATTATTCAATTTGTATATAAAATCAATTATATATTATTGTATGATTTGAATTTTATGATATTTGCTAAAAAAGATATCACACTATCTATCATCAATAATTATTTAAATTTGTTTTGTTATCATCTCAGAGACGTTAGCATAACCAAATCAACAAACAAATAAAAACCCTTACAAGAGGTCTTCATTTTTTTAATTACAATAGAACTCACTAATTTAAACATAAATAACATAATAAATATATTGATATATATAATTTTTATATTTTAACACTAATAAATATAAAAATTAATAAATTAAAAAATTAATTGTGAGGTTGTTTGGTTTGCTGATATTTAGTGTTATGTGATGTTATTTAAAACTGCAGATAAGCTAGTAGCTGTTTGGTTTGATGTCATTTGAGTAATGACATCTCAAAAATTACAAAAATGCCATTGTATAATGTTATCTGAATGTCGGTCGAAAATCAACCGACATTCAGATAACAATACGCCAATCTATCGCGGGAGAGACGGGAGAGATAGGGTACTTCGCGCGCGACTTGGAGATTCGACGCCGAGCCTTGCTTGCCGTCGCCACCGTCGCTACCGTCGACGTCGAGCCTTGCCTTCCGTCGTCACTGTCGCTGTCGTCGCTACCAAACGCACGGAAGGTCGCAGTCACCTCTCGCCGCTCGCTGAGATCGCTGCCTTCTTCGTTGCCTTCGCCACTCGCCGAGCCTTCGTTACCTTCGCCGGAAGGGTTATTCGTTGCCTTTTCTTTATATGTGATTCCGTCTAAAACATTGAACTCTGTGGGAAGAGGGCTTTGTGTTTACCGTCTCAGTTGTATTTGACAAGTCTACGTAGTTGAGACTACTCATTTCAGTCCTTCACCGCTCCTTGCCGAGCCCAACTCCCTCTTGTAAGTTTTTTTGCTGCTGTTAAATTAATCCCTTGTTATTTATAGAAGATAGATTGCATATATCTTTAACATTGTTTTGGGTATTTTCTTAGTTCACATGGAATCAATGTTATTAGGAGTCTACAGAATTGCTTGAGTTGCATTTGAGGAGCTAGTTGTTGGTACTCATTGTGGGTGAGGACTGTAATTGGGAATTTTCTTAATTCACACAGAATATATTAAGATATTGATTGTGGCTCTAGATATGATGTTCTCTTATGGCTATGAAACTTATAAATAATGAATGAATTATATTTTTATTTTAGGAGCTAGTTGTTGCACTCGTTGTGGTGATGATTGTAGCTGTCATTTTTTCCTTATCATTGTTTATTAGTTTTATTAAAATTGTAATATGTTAAGATTTTTATTGTAACTCTAGATATAAAAGAGACTGTGTTATGTATATTATCAAGCCTAATATAATTTCTATCTTTAATTTGTAATGATTTTGGGAAAATCATCTTATAGAAAATTTCATTTTAAATGAAGTAAAGTGATAAATAGATGTTATTGTAAATGTATAAATTGCTTAAGATCTAATATTTATTTTTTTTTTTAAATGCAAGTACTGTTAATGATCTTTATTGCACCCAAACAATAAATGAAAATATCTATTTTATCCACTATCTTCTTTTTTTTCTTCACAAAAATTTCTATGAAATGAATAAATTTTATTTAGGAGTATTCTTATCTCATGTGTAATATAACATGAATGACATTGAATTAAATAACATATATCTGAATAATACTAACATCTATTATTTAAATAATACTGAACCAAACAGTCACTATTATCTGAATAACACTGTTATATAAATAACATGTTATCTGAATAACATACTATCTTAATAACTTTTCAAATAATATTGAGATTGATTGCTTAAATTCTCACATAAATGGCACAAATTATAATATTCAAACATACATCAATTTACTCCAAGAAAATTTCCATTTATAATTCATAAAAATATAATAAAAGCATAGAATATTAGAAATGCTAGCAAAAATATAAAAAATATTGATACATATTATTAGCCATTATTATATTTGAATTAGAATAAATGATTAATTATTATTTTAGAATCTTATTAAATAAATAAAAAAATTGTTGCCAATAGAAAGAAACTAAATCTCAAGATTAGGAGAGCTCGCAGTCATTAAAAACAGTAATCTTATTATTAGCAGCTAAGATTCGGCTCGGACATTGTATTATATGGCAAAACGAGCATTCCGAACAACAGAATATACGCTTAAATTAATCAAACAATTTAATTAGAAATTAAGGGAACACTCGCTCAATAGAGTAATTATAATTACTAGACAGATTACACTGGAATAATGACTTGATAAAGCTTTCATCGAAAACCCTTCCCGAATGAGCAGGGAAAAAGAAGAAAGATGCGATTTTGGGAGACAAAAAGGCTACGGATTCCAGTTAGTGTGACTCGAAAAGAAGATTGAGGTTTTCTTAAATGATTAGGCGTAGATGATTCCGGAAGAGATCGCCATCAGAAGAATGGCCGCTTCTTCTTCCTCTCCCAAGCGTCTCTTCCAGATGATTTCTCTTCCGAAGCCCGTCATTCTCATCTTCAAAAAACTCATCATCTTCTTGCTGCTCCTGACTTTCGCTTCTTCCCCACTTCTCTCTTTGGCGTTTCCGCCGATCATCTTCGGCCGGTCCTTCAATCCGATCGCCGCTCGCCTCTTTTTTCTGTACCTGATGCCGCATGCATTACAGAGAGACTGTACATCGGATCAGAGACAGATTGTTGATGCTTGATCAGATACAGAAAAGAAAAAGAAAATGCGATGAGAGTCTCTGGATCAGAACCTTGGGTCCGGAAGGACCGCCTCTCCAGAGCGGGGTTTTTGTGGCTCCGCAGTCCGTACAGCTCTTAGATCCATCAGAAATCGATAGCTCGCAGTCTCGGGTGCTTGGATCGGCGTTCGGATCCATGGATCCATATACCTGGAAGAAGATCGGTTAACCGATTTAAGCAAAAATCCATGGCGGGATCAGAGAATCGGATTAGGGAAACTCACCTTCTCGCCTGAGAGATCCATCTTTCTTATAGATTCGCTGATCCTGAGACTAATGGCGACCTCGATATACGCCCCTTGGCTATTTTTCCAGCCGTATCTTGATTTCAGAAGGGAGACTATAGATCAGAACCAAATCCAAAGAAATCAGCGATTAAAATCTGATTACAACCAGAGAATGAGGGAGAGGGAGGGAGGGAGGGAGGGAAAGGCAGAGAGGAATAGAGAGAGAGAAGGGGAGCAGAGTAGATCTAATGAGGAAGGCTGTTGAGGCGGGCGAAAAACCATGGAGGGAAAAGAAGAGAGAGCAGAGGGAATGAGAAAGGGCTGCAAATTTTTTTGTTTTATTCATAAAAAATGAGCGATATTACTTTTATAACACTGAAATGTTTGCAATTTATCATTTTGCCACTCAGCCTTTGTTATAACATTTAGGATAAACCTCTAAAAAAAAAAAAAAAAATATATATATATATATATATAAATAAACTAAATAAACAATATATATATATATATTTATTTATTTATACATACAAAAATATTTATTTCATTAATTATATACTTATACATATAGGCTTATGATGCTACATGCACGCGAAATGATTCGCGGGGGCATACCCTAAAACTGTAGTGCTGGTCGAGGTCGATCCGTGTGACATTGTTCCTCTTATCAACCAAGACGTCGAACTCGAGATCTAGGACATCCAAATACTCCATGCATAGTGCTCATCAGCTCACACGTCATATACTAAAATAAAGCTCATGCCGAGATCTTCCAAACACCCTTAAAAACCCTATCTGGATCTAACTCGATCGCTCTAATGCAGCTCGAATGTGATGACTTCTTAGGGTTTAGTGTGGAGGGAGAGTGTTCTTTCCACAGGGCACCTCACTCACAGCTCCTACAAGATCCTAGCATGTTCACCAGGTTATGGCCAACCCGGTGAACCCTAGGTCGTAGCCTGGGAGCGACAAAACCGGTGGCGAGCTGATCGACTCATGTGTCGAGGCCCTCTCCAGCTCGCCACTGTACAACACTGTGCAGTGCCTGAGCCTCCAGGTTCAATTGGAGTCTTCGATCAATAGAATATCGAAAATACTTGCTAAACAAAATTAGTTCAAAGGGAATTAAGAAGTGCATGCTCGGATCAGAGAGGTACCTGGTGTCCGTCGAGCAGAGACTTCGCCGGACGCAATGAATGGACAGGGAAGGTGGCTGTTCCAAGCGGGAGCCAGCGTTCCCAAGCGACTGCGTCTAAACTGGATTTGGCGATCACATCTCAGCTGCAGGTTCGATCACACGGGACGGACCCATCGGATACGATGTTCGGTGTCTGGAACGGAAAAAACGAATCCTCCTCTATAACGGTTAAATCCGTTAGATGAATTTTTAAATATAAAATAAATTAATAATAATTATTAAAAATAAATGACAAATGTATTAATTAACTTATCTTAGACTTAATTAGCTTAAAAAATTCAAAATTTTTGTGTAAGGAACTTAAAAATGAACTCAGATTTTTGACTATAAATCTAAATAACTGTCTCGATCTTCTAATCAATTAAATTTATTAAAACATTCGTTTCATTTCATTCAAACAGTTTCCAAATTTCACCAAAATTTTAGTGTTTGGTCTTAAGATTGTTTTAAGATAAATGTAAATGTTCCTAAGTTAATCCGATTGTTAAAAATTCAAGTAATAACTATGAGTCCTTACATAAATGAGCAGAGAATGTAGTTTAAACTATAGTCTTATGGGAGAAATTAAATGTTAACGTAAAAATAAATATGCGATAGTCTCATGAGTGAAACTAAATGTTGAAATATGAATAATTATATGTTGTTAAAACACCTTTTTTGTAGAATAATTATGCAAATAATATAAAAGTCTCTTCACTGAGCCTAGATATTGGTATAAAATTCAAGTAATGACCATGAATTATATGAAATATAGACCTCAGATTAATAGAGTCAATTCAAATTGGAGGGATTAAGCTTTGAAATTTACTTTTTCTAGTTTATAATCATGTATAATTCATGTTAAAATATAGTCAAAGCTTATTTACATGCTAAATACCTAAAGTGCATGACTTACTTACAAAACCAACTAATCTACGTACTCTTTGTTGTCAAACATCGGTGCATTGTCAAACTCAGAAACATTCTTCGTGTTTCTTGTGTGGTTTACATCGTTTTGGTGTTCACGCGATCATCAGTATTCTAACATCATTCGACGAGCCAATGAATTTTTCTTTTTTCTTAAACTATTATTGCTTTTAACCAAACTTAACAAACAAATTAATTAGATAAATTTCATATTCTTACAATAAACATTATATTTTACACATATTTATTGTACATTAAATTTTCACTTATTTGTTAAGCTAATAAAAATAAGCAAGTTATATAGAACTAATGTAAGTATAATACATGTAATTATAATAAGTATTAGTATCTTTTAATAGTATCTTCGTTCACATGAATTCTTTAACATTCCCGCCATTTTTATAGAAAAAATTCTCACACCTAAGCCTTATATTAACCAATTTAATATATTATTATTTAAATTAACTTAATATATCACTAATATTAAATTTTAATTTATATATTATTTTGAATAATAAAACTCAAATATAGGAGTATTATATTATTAATTATGCTCTTGAAAAATAAAATTAATTTTTATATATTAATAATAGATTTCATCATAATAAATAAGAAATTCATTTTTAAAAATAACAAATTTAAAGGAATTTGCTACAGTGCAATCTCGAGTATTTCATATAGTGCTCAAAGTATCATTAATAAATTTAAATATAGTGCTTAACTGATTTATTAGTTAAATTTTTAATTATAAATCATTAGAAATATCTAATAGAGAAAAAAATGTGTTGGATACCTATGTTTTTTTCTATTTTAAATTTGAAAAATATTATTTAACTCTTAAATATTTTTAGGATATAAAAAATATATATTTTTATGAGCTCCATAATAAAAATAGATTTAGTAATAATTTTTTATTCCATCTAACTTCTTAAATTTTAATTATCTATACTTTTTAGAAGATGTATTGGAGATATATAGCAAAATTTTTTTAAATTTTACTATTTTATGACATTAAATATAGTTACATGGAACAAAACGCTTAAAATAAGTATTTAATTATATATAAAACTAAAGTAAGAGTATTAATTATGCAAATAAAAAAATTAAGTGGACGTAATGATATTTTGCAGCTGCAGTTTATTAAGAATCCATTAATTGCGCCGCTTAAATTTCAAACATTTTATTTCAGTGTCTCTTCATCACATCATTAAATTAACTCTTAATAATTATGATTCACTAATTAAAATCATAATTAAAAATTAATAATTAACTAAAAATATATATATTAAATGCCCAAATTCGAGTGATTAAGCAAAGAAAGAAATATTTAATGACGTGGCAGATGCGCATTCGTGAGCATCTTTTTGGGGTGAACCTGTCGAATAGCGTAACAGAATTTGCCAAAATTATCTATAAGAAAAAGAATAAATTATTCAACATTAACATATATATTTTTTATTCAAATTATTTGTTATATATATATATATATATATTTTAATTTGATTATTTGTTATTTTTTATTCAAATTATTTTAAATATTAATAGAGAATATATTAATAATATTTAAGAACAAAAAATAGGCTTTATACAAGTTAAATATGCTAATCATATTTTACTAATTATTGCAATTTCTGCTAACCCTCATTATTATAAATAATATTCTAGCTCTAAATTTGTTAATTCAAATTTTAGTTCAAAATCTTATTTATTAAATATTTATTTATATTTCAACTAATTTTAATTAAAAAATAAATAAAATTTGATGTTTTAAATTTTTTTTGAATAATTTCAAATTTATAATTTTTTTGAATAAATTCTAATTTATAATTTTTTTGAATAAATTCTAATATATATATATATATATATATTTTTTTTTTTTTTTTTAAATTTGTTGATTAGTTTAGAAAAATATTTCAGTATAAATTTAATGTAATTATAATCATAATTGATATTATAATATGGCATATAAAATATTGAATATCAATTATTATTAGTTTAAAAGTGTATTTATGTATTAATTGTGTTGAATAAATAATTAAAATCATATGAAAAACATAAAAGAAAATTAAGAGAGTATAATTACATTTATTTTTTATAACATTTTAAATTATTTATTGAAATACTTCTTTCTTTTATTTATTAGATCATGATCTCATATTTTAGCTATAAGGATATTTGTGGCGGCGGGAAGGGAAAGGGACAGTATTTTTTTATTGGCTCTCAGAAGGCGCGTCATAAAACCCTAAACCCCGATCACAAATAAATGACATTAATGGACATAGTTAAATACGGAGATTGCCACTCGCCTGGCATTATTGCCGTGGCACGTGGGAAGAGCACCAACCATTCCATTAGAGTCATCAGCATACGTGGCACGATCGAACGGCAGAGATTGGTCGAGAGTTTTGAGAATGGAGATGGATCGTCAATTTTTTTAGGGCACATTAATTTATTAATATTGTTCGATAACTCAAAAATATTCAAATTTAAAATAAATAATAAAAAAAAGAAAAATACTATATTTAAATATAAATATACATTAAAAAAAATATTCATAATTAATAGAAAATATTTTTTTTAATTTTTATCACAAAAAATATATTCAATAAATAATCTACCTACACATTAAATTTAAATATTATTTATATATTTTTGTGAACTAATGTCTACTAATATGTAAGTGTCAATATTAAAAAAAAAACAAAAAAAAAACCTTCTTTATTTATAATATATTAAAATAAAATTCAAAATAATTATGAAAAATATTATTTAGACTAGTTAATGTGGTATTCAAAAATATCAATTATTTAAGTATATAATTTAATACAAAATTTAAAAATAATATTTATATTATTTTAATATAAATAAATAAATACTAATTAAATAAAATCTAAATCTAATTAAATAAATATTTTTAGTTGTCATATTAAAAAATTAAAATAACATTTATTAATAATTATTCAAGTGTATGTGTCTCTCTTAAATTAGTTCATATATTTTTTTTTGTATCAATTTAATTCCCATAAAAACAGAAAAAATTATCGAATTCTCTACGCCATTTTAAAAAAACTCGTCGCTGCTCGTAACCTAAGTGTCGCCTTGAAAGAACCGTCGGAATCGCAGCTCCGAGTGCACGTTCCCAGATGGGCCTGCCTCCATGGCTTGTCTTTCACGGATTGGTAGGACTGTACTCGAAGCTGAAAGCACGGGCCACTCTGCCGAGGTTGGGGTGATGCACTCCGAGCGTCCACCCGGTGTAGTTGAGCCGGTAATCGAAATTCGTGATCACAATCAACGCCCGCAACTACTTTGCCCCGTCCTTGCTCCGGCAACCGCAGGCGCACTTTTATCCGACTACCCCAGGCTTACACCCAAATTAATTCAATATATTTAAATAACCACAATATGCATGACATAAATAAATTTTTTAATTTTTTATTTTATCAACTCATTTAATTTATTTCTATTAAATTTTTTTTTATATTTTTATAATTTTCATAATAGAATTCTTAAGAGGTTCCAAAACATTCACATTTATTAAAATTATGAGTATAACCATGTACGTGGAAAATTAGGGTGTGAGCTTGGTTGTGTGAACATTAGGATTGGCAATTTGAATTCGAACTCGAAATATTTTAACTCAATTTTAAATAAATAATATTTTGTTATTAAAAATTGTGTAAAAGATGATTTTGAAATATGTAAAATATTAAACAATATGAACAGCATAGGACGCAATAATTTTCAAATTTTTCTCAATTATAGATTAATTTATATGAATTAAGCAAGAAAAATTATGTAGAAAAATAGTTAAGAATTAAGAAGGTAAATTTTAAAATTAACTGCATATTTAATTTCTTAAAACTAAAACACAAATGTTGTGAAATTTATAGGATCTAATTTGTCGACAATCATCAATCCAACATGATTAGATGTTGAATTTTTTGGCAACATGATGGACCTCTCTTCAAACTCTCAGTGCCCAAAGCATCACTGTATGTCCCTAATATTAGATTTGTTTAAATATTATATTAAGATTATCATCTTCATAATCTTATTGGCTACTTTAAGCAAACTATACAAAATATAATAAGATTTTTATTCACTTGCTAAATACTTTTTATATTATACCATTTGAAGCTATTTGTATACTTAATATAACATTGAAAAAAATATACTTTATATTTATATATATATATATATATATGTATATTACTTCGGTTGCAGGGGCTAACGATCAACATTATATTCCTCTGGATCACTCTCCTCTATCAACACTTGATTTGACACATGAATAATATTTTTTATTTTGTGGTGTGACAAACCAAAAATAAGTGTTTGTGCTTACATATAAGAGTACGTGGTCCAAAGTAATAAATGGATGGTGAGCTCCCAAAATTTTATCATCCTCAGAGAACAGTTTATGTTTGTTACTAAATACTTTCTCATTTCAACAATCTTTAAATGATTGATTAGTTGATTTTTAGTGTGGTGCTCCACTAAGACACTTATGTTATCAACACCGATCTTTTTGGGATATCTAAGTAACTAAGTACTTAGATATCTAAAATGAGAGTCCTAGTGCTATGAATTATTACATAGCAAAATAATAATATAACTCAGAGTGCTAAATAAAATTGAATAAACATCCGTCATAAAGTGCGGAAGCAATAAGAAAGTACATCAATTCATCACATTTATGCAGTAAAAAAGAGCAGAAATGCGTACATCTTAGAAATGAAAGTGCTAAAAGTAAAAAACATGCAAGTACTATATTAATTATTACAGACCAAAATGCAATGAGAGCTTGAGAATAAAAAAAATTGAAAATACTCACATACAAATAAAATGACAACTAAAGCTAAGTAGACGCAGAATGATCATCTTCACGCTCTTGCTCCTCACTTAAAACTAACTTCTCAAATAGCTCTAGATCTGACATGTTATTTTTTACATACCAAAGCCCCAGCTAATAAAATAAAAGGATCTTGTGTTAGACAATTTGTCTAAACACATTTTAGGTTGAATATTTTATTTGTTGAAATCTAAGATATTATAGGTTTTTCCTAAGCAAGTAAAGGTGCAAACAAAAAAAGTAAAAGCAAAAAGTTATAAATGAAACATTTATAATTTAATAAAATGAGATAAGAAAAGTGAATGTACCTCAATCTAAGATATTACAAGTTTTTAATATAAGGGCTATTAAAATATAAGGAAAATTTGCTAAACAAATATGATCAAATCGAACAGGGTGAGTGTACTTAAATAAAATGTTGTAATACACAAAACGATAAATCTAGCATCCTAACATGCATACATATAAAGCACTATAAAACCTGTTGAAAACAAAAAATACTGTGAATAACTAAAAAGATATAAAACAGGAATTAAAATATACTTACTTAATTGAAAACACTATTTGTTGGAGATATATCCAGACTAGTCTGTCATAATAATAACTTATTACATGTAGCCACTGAACCGAAAATTCAACGTGTATCATCTAGCCACTCACAGGGCTAAATCCGAGCCAAGCAGTAGAATCGTGCATGTATCATCTAGCGAGACTCATGGCCAGATCTGAGTCAATTCTACACAACTAGAATTGAAGAGGTGGACCAACTATAACATATCCTACTGAGTTATTATTTAATTTACTGTTGTATTTTACTGATGTAAAATTATATGGCTTGCAAAACTTGTAGTGTGTATTTATCAAATACCCAATATCATTATACTAATGAATAACGTTGTAAAGTTCAAAATAAGGTAAAGCAGGGCATCAAATTAATGATTTATCAAAATTATAAACAAGATCTGTAATATTTGTTGTAGTATGATTTATTAGCTTTATCTATTCCAAGAATATACAAGCTCAAGGTCTTCAATATTATACTATCTAATATAGTCTCGGAGTCACTCTCTTGTAAGGCTAAATATTAGAACTAATCAAGTTCTAACTCAAAATCAGACAATACCGCTTACTAAAGTTAAATGATTAAATCAAGCGTCATAATTATTGATTTTAACTAACTCAGCCCAACTTTTATTATCCTTACCAAGATTTAGAAGTTAAGAGATTAAACTCCAAACATGGGGTTTAAGTCTCTTAGTTTAGGATTTCAGACAACTAGTGTGGCGGCCCTGCTCCGCCGTGGTCCTGTTAACCCTTAAGTTAACATGATTACGGTGGAGGGGTCACCAAATGACAAGGTCCCCACTTAAGATTGGATTAGATGCACATTCTAGTCCAATTTAAATAAGGACTTTGTCATTCAATCTAGAAATACTATCACTAAATGATCATACATGAACTCAGAGTGCGGAATCATAAAACATAACATCCATCCAATACAGTATAAATACAACAATACAGAATAAGTAAAGTACTGAAAGAGAATTATAAACCTGTATTATTACAACATTTAATGAGTTTAAAAGAACTGATAGAAAACTCTCAATCTCACTGAAAACAGAAAACTAGGCTACAGATCTTCAAGAACGGGCTCCTCCTCCAATGGCAAACTCTCCACTGGATCTGCTAATCCAACAAACTCAGAACCTACCATTATCAGTTTCATAATGGTAGGGCCTCAGCCAACAAAAGAAAAACTGGTTAGACAATATGTCTAAGTACATTTTAGGGTATAAGTTTATTTAAGTTTAACTGAATATCACCATAAAACAGAACTGAGCAAAATAGGTGCAGAAAAGTATACCAAAGAACAGTAATAAGTTATAAACTACAGTTTATAACTAACAAATAGGAAGTAATACATACCTTCTCCAAGCAACTGCAAGAAAGACAGGTAAGTAGAAGAAAAGTAAAACTGTAAGAAAAGTACAACCTAAAACATGCTTATGATCAAACAAATTATGCTAGGTGACATACATAATTTGAACAGTATAAAACTGAAAACACGAACATACTATGTGAGCATATGAAGACAGTAAGTAGAACTAGCATCCTATATATAACATGTGCAGAAAAATTAAAAGTAAAATAGTGCTGGAATGCAAAATATGCTAGTAAAACAATATCTGTAAACTGAAACCGCAGTGACTATCTAAGTCACCCAAACTGAACACATATACAGCAAAACTTAGCCTGATGAGCTAAGAAACTCTGAACTGAACATCACTGAAATTCTTAGCCTGATGAGCTAAGACAGAACTGAATGTAAGTGTACTTGAATTAGTATAACCATATCAAAATCCTGACTCTGTAGTCAGTAGGGCAAGAGTCTATCCATCCTATCACTCGGACTAGGCATGGCCAATAAACAGTCGGACATTAAACCCTCGAAAGGTTGCCGACCCCGAACGGGTTGATCGAAGAGGTATACTAATCAAGCTACACCCTACATACCACTTGTGAAACAAATATAATGCTGCTTATGAATAATGTTCCAAATTAACATAAGATATTTATCAAAATATCTTATGTACATAATACATGTTCAAGGTATAAGGCTCAAAATCAAGGAATGCGATGCATCAAAATCAAAGTGCAAGAAACTCTATCTAAAATACAGGTGATATCCTTTGTTATCTACTTTATTCGTTCTATCTACTCTAAGTTACATAAGTTTCAGAATATCAATTCTTACACATTCTGTAACTTAGAGTTACGAATCCTACTTGTTGAAGATAATTAGGACTAGCCAAGTCCTAATTATAACTTAATCAAAAGATGACTATTTGGTTAAAATGAATAAATCATCGACCTAGTTTTGTAATTTAATTCATCCCAATCTCATCTTGATTAGCCAAATCAAGATAAAAAGATTAAGAATTAAACTCCAGATGATGGGGTCTAATCACTTAATTTAAAGGTATAATCTAAGGGTCTAAGTTTAGAACCCAAAACTCACGGATTAGGTTAAGGCAAATCCTAATGATAAATCAATTTCATTAGGATGGATTTCTATTCTTAGTTCTAAAGTTTAAAGATCAAATAATCATTTAATAAACTAAGAAAATCTATAAACTAGAAAACTCAAGGTTTCATCTAATTGAGTAACCTAATTTACTCAATAGATGAATTCTAACTTAAGATCTATTCCAAATCTTAGGAATTAAGGCTCTTAATTACTAAGAGTATCTCTCAAGACACATATCCTAACTAATGTTATAAGACCTAAGGATGGGTCTAAGAATGATTAAAGAATGAGAACACTCACTTAGGATTTAAGAATTTTCTTAATGAGCAAATTATGAGATTTTAATCAAAACCTAATTTAGACTTTAATTTTGATTAATTTCAGTTCTAAATCATTCTATTTACTGATTTTAGTGATTAGAAACTGAATTTAGGGCTTTTAAAGGCTAAACCCTGAATTTGGGCAAAATGACCATTTTGCCCCTACTTAAGAGTTCAAAAGATCAACTTTTAATCTAGGGCTTAAATTCTGAAATTTTCTTTTGGAAAGTATTACTTACTGTCTAATGTAAGATTAGACAGCAACTAAATTAATTTTGGGTGATTATTAAGCCATATGAGATCAAATTAGTGAATTTGACTCATAAGGGCAATTTAGAAATTTGGCTAAGTGAAAGCTGAATTTTCTTTTAGATTATTGTTCTTTACTGTCTCAGCTTTCCATAGAATTTTAATTTGCTAAATTTTGATAAGTATTGGCCAAGTTATGGCCAATACAAGATATAGGATTTAATGGGCTATTAAGGAATCCTTAATTATGAGTCAAAATCCTAACTTTGTTAATTAGTGTCCAAATTAAGCAAAATCAGTGGCTATGGTTTACCAATAGTCCACTGATCAAAATGACATGTGGTAGGCTCAATTTGGACCTAATTTGACTAAGTTAAGACCTAATTAGGGTTTAGGGTGATTTGTGAGTGATTAACAAAATTAATCACTCAAATACTATTCCAACCTTATAGATTGATTCTAAATAGTTTTATGAGTCCTCTGAAATTTAAATCACTCAAT
Source organism: Gastrodia elata (assembly GCA_016760335.1). Lineage (NCBI taxonomy): Eukaryota > Viridiplantae > Streptophyta > Magnoliopsida > Asparagales > Orchidaceae > Gastrodia > Gastrodia elata. The sequence goes on from CM028673.1 coordinate 2,124,948, forward strand.
TTGGATTATTAATTTGGCTAATATTCACTAATCAAAATTTAGAGTAATTAAGGATGATTAGCAAATCTAACCGTTGGATCTAAAATATTTTTACATATTATTATTAATTAAGTTTTTCTGATCTAAATGAACCTTTGGATTATCAAATTTGGAGTTCAATTGACCAAGTTATGGTCAATTGAAGTTCTAGGGTTAATTAGCCTAATTAGGATTAGGTCCTAAATGTCATTAAGCAATTACTAATCCAAACAGCAAAATAAACACTATCAAATTAATCCTTAGGGTTTTTTGATCACTTTAAGACCCATATTGGATATGTTTGGATTAATCTACACAAAGTTATGGTTAATTGAATATTTGAGACTTAAATTTGAACTTAATCAAACCCTAAATGTCAATTTGCTAAATACAGGTCTAAATGCAAAATTATTGGCATCAATAAATTCCTCATATTTTTCTGATCAATTTGGTATATTTATTTGCATAATTTGGATGTATATTTTAGGAGTTATTTAGGTTTAAAGATTTGATTTAATTGATTAATTAAATTCTGTTTAATTGATTCAATTATTCTGATTTGATTTATAAATATATATATATTCGATTATTATTAATACAGTTAAATATATCATTTATAATTTATTTCAGGACACGTGGCGCAGAGATACTGGTTGGGCAGAAGAGCGGGGCCCACAGGAGGCTGCCGGCCCGACAAGACCTGTCCCGCGAGACACGTGTCATCACGGGATTGGCTTGTTGTCTGCGTGCGGGACCCTCCAACTGCCGCGGAACGTTGACCGAGACTGGTTCACAGACAGACGGTTCGACCGGTCCAGATGAACCGCTGGATCGAACCGGCCCAGAATGACTGGATCAGATCTAATCTAACCTAGATATAACGGCTGGATCTGCTTTGAATCGGACGGCTGGAATTTAAGGGCGATTCATCTTCCTCTTTTGACGAACGACGAACCCTAACTTTCGAACGGCTCGATCGATCGAGGCTCGATTCGATCGATAGAGCCCTAAATACGCAATATCAATGCTTAAAATTAAGAACAATAACGAAAATTAGGAGATGAAGGGGTACCTCTTAGGATCTCGGTAGATTTTAGGGTTTGCTGTGCCGAAAATTTGGATCTGATTCGCACCTTTGCCTGTTCGAAAATGGTGAAACTGGTTGAAGGAAATGAGTGGGAGTCTTAAAGGATGCACTACAAGCGGTGGAGAAGGCTGGGATCGACACGCGGAGGCTCCTGGCAGCGCGGCAAGAACGACACGCGTCTAACCCTAACACGCGTCCGTCTCGCGGAAGGGATGACGGCTCGACCGTTCGATTCCTGATCTAATGGTCGAAAGTGGCCGTCCATTTGAACGGCAACAGGTGACGAAAAAATAGATGCAGACGGCGCCGTTAACTTCAAATATTTAAAATAATTATTTAAATTAATTTATACAAATTTCATTAATTAAATCTACCCTATTAAATGCATCCCAAAAATTTTCAATAAATCACCCTTAGCTAATTGAAGGGTGAGGAACGCAATGGCGCACTCGGATTTTTGTTTCGACGAGTATTTAATTATTTGATTATTTAGGGTATTTAAATAATATTAAAATATTCGACGAAAAATCAACGACTTCCAAATGCCTCCAAAATTTCACCTCTAACTAATTTGGGTGTTCTGAACGCAATGGTGAAGTCAGATTTTCAATCTAAGGTCTAGATAAGAAGTCAAATTTCTAGGTTTTGGGATTTTCCAGAATTCTTGTTTTGACTTTGTTGACTTCTGGTTTGACCTAGATTTCAGAGGTGAGTTCTAGATTACTTGATTAGTGACTTAGAACCTTAATTAAGACTTAGATTAGTCTTAATTGAGCAAAGTAACAACCTGGGTTGTTACAACTAGGGTTTAAGATACTCAAACTATACTTACTAAGGCTTTAGATTGAGGGAAACCTTACGGAGTTAATCAAATCCAATAAGATTAGTGATGGAGATCAGCCGGAGCCCATAACTCACTTGGTGGGGCCCGCTTTTGTGTATTCACGCCGACAGACTCATTCCGATTGATGATCCAACGTCATGAATGTGTCGGGCTCGCCGTTTACATGCTTTTTCATATACTACTTATACTATTTGTATTATTATTTTGGAAGTTTTGGGCCCCGACAATCTAGGCCAATCATAGCCGTCGATTTCGGGTGCCCTATCATTTTTTTTCTATTTAAGGGTGAGGGTTGCTGCCATTTGGGGTATTGCTGATTTTGGAAAAGAAAGCCTCCAACCGATAATCAAGCTCCTTCCGCGATGCCGATTCAGTGGAACCCTAGGCGACGACTCCTAGGCTACTATCCCTTCCTAACAGTCACCCCTTCTCTTCCACCAACAGCCGCCCCATTCCCTTCCCAACAGCCACCCGTCCCCTTCCACCAACAGCCGCCCCATTCCCTTCCCAACAGCCACCCCTCCCCTTCCACCAACAGCCTCCCCCTTCCCTTCCCAATTGCCGCCACTTCCCTTCCACCAATAGCCGCCCCTTCCCTTCCCAACAGCCGCCCCCTTCTCTTCCTAGTAGCCACCCCTTCCCTTCCACCAACAGCCGCCCCCTTCCCTTCCCAACAGCAACCCCTTCCCTTCCACCAACAACCGCCCCCTTCCCTTCCCAACAACCACCCCTTCTCTTCCACCAACAGTCGCCCCTTTGCCTTCCACCAACAGCCATCCATGACTAGCACGCAACCCTTACTATAACCCTGTTGCCATGAGCTCGATCGTTTCCCCGACAGGGATGATTTTGCACAATACGACTACTATGATGGATACCCTGACCACTGTCGAGGCGACCTCCCCCAGGAGAGCGATATTACCAGGTGTATTCGCGTTGATGCTCCCACCTTTGATGGTCGCCTAGACCCAGAAACATTTAGTGATTGACTTCTAGACATGGATCACTATTTTGAGTGGTACGACATGAGTGATGAGCATTGTGTTAGATTTGCAAAAATGAAATTGCAGGGTTAGGCCAAGATTTTCTGGATTAATGTAGAGAGGTCATTGGTGAGAGAAGGTTTCTACCCCATCACCCGATGGGCAGAGATGAGGCAAAGATTGAAGGAGAAATACTTGCCTTCATACTATCGAGACCAGCTCCTTGATCAGCTATACAGTCTACGATAAGGGACGCTCACAGTAGGTGAATACATGACCCGATTCGATGAGCTCATGGTCATTAGTGATATAGTGGAAGAGCCTGTGGCCACTGCTTCTTGCTTTAGGGCAGGTTTACGTGCTGATATCCGCAGGGACCTGATTCCACACCACACCGAGAGTGTGGAGCAGATTTATTAGCTTACCCTTGAGTACGAACAGTACCATAGGACCTCAGGATTTTGGCAGGGCCCTTCTCGGCTAGATTTTGCCGCCCATAGGAAGCCAGCTCCTCCACAGGCCCCGTCGACTGCCCCCCACCCCCAAGCGCTGCAGTAGACACGAAGGGCAAAGCAGTTGCCACGTCAGGACATGCCCAGGGCGGTATACAGTGTTATAAATGTTCAGCTAGAGGACATGTGGCTGCTCAGTGTCCCACCAGGAGCTTCCTAGTTGAGGAAGGAGATCCCGAATCTAGGAAAGATGAGGAGGTTGAGGAGGTTGCAGCCACTACCAAGGAGAGTTGGGGGAGTGATGCTGAGAGATCTCTGAAGATAGGGGTAGTCCATCAGTTACTTTATACTCCCCAGGATGATGAGGATTAGAAACACACCACTATCTTTTATACCTATTTCCCTTGCGCATGAGGTCTCTGCAAATTGGCTATTGATAGTGGGAGTTGTGTGAATATCATCGTCCAGCGTAGTTTAGAGTGCATGCAGGTGAAGCCTGAACCCCACCCCCACCCTTACTGAGTTATTTAGGTCGACAAGACCGTGATTTAGGTCACACGGCGATGTTTAGTCCCAATTACTCTTGCCACCTTTGAGGACCGAGTCTGGTGTGATGTCATCTATGATAGAGATGTCACTTGTTTCGAGCGATCGAATACATGTGTCTTCTTCAATAAGGGCAAAAAGATTACGCTATCCCTGACACGACCCAAAGAGAAATCTAAGGGTTGAATTGAGCCATCTGTGAGCACGAGCACTTCACGACCCCTCCACGTACTTTGTCGTAGCGAGTTTTTGAGAGATTGTGCCGCTTAATGGTCATCTACATAGTTGTAGCCACTTCTGCCAGCACCGACTCTATAGAAGCCCCTAACGTACACCCTACCGTTCAACCCCTCCTAAGCGAGTATGCATACATTATGTCAGAGGAGCTTCTAGATGTTGTTCTGCTTGCACGGGACATATAGGATGCCATTGACTTAGTCTCGAGAGTTTCCCTCCTGAATCTCCCTCACTATAGGATACACCCCGATGAGCATTCCGGAGGGGCCGCAGGATATTTTGGCCGGGATAAATCCATAGCTATAGTTGAGGATCGCTTATATTGGCCAAGCTTGAGGCAAAATGTGACCCTTGTCATTCGTCACTGTCATATCTGCTAGTCTGCAAAGGGAACTAAACAAAATACGGGCCTTTACACTCCTTTACTTGTCCCAGAGCGCCCGTGGGAAGATATTAGTATGGATTTCATCTTAGGATTACCCCGTACACTTAGGAAGCATCACTCTATCTTTATTTTGGTAGGCCGGTTTTCAAAAATGACCCATTTCATAGCTTATAGCAAAACTGCTAATGCATCCCATGTTGCATCATTGTTCATGACGGGCATATTTCGTTTGCATGGTTTACCAAAATCTATAGTGCGATTTATGAGCTATTTTTAGAAGATCTTGTGGGCAAATTTAAAATCCACTCTCAAGTTTTCATGAGCCTACCACCCCCAGATTGATGGGCAAACTGAGGTAGTAAATAGGAGCTTAGGGAACCTTTTGAGATATCTAGTGGGAGAACATGTGACTAGTTGGGACTCCATACTCCCTATCGCAGAGTTTGCGTATAATAGTTCCGTTAATAGGTCTATTGGGATGAGTCTGTCTCAGGTAGTATTAGGATACGACCCTAAGAAATCCATTGACCTGGTACCTACTCCCTTAGAAACTCGTCTTAGTGAGTCTGCCGACTCATTTGCATGCCACATACATAAGTTGCATGGGTCTGTTTGTAACAACCCAAGGTTGTTACAAAGCTTAATTTTAGCCTAATCGAATTGTAATTATCATTCTATTAAGTTCATATAGTCATTAAAACCAAACCCTGAAGGTTTGGAGCGATTCAGAGCTAAATCCGATATTTTGGATTATTTTAAAATTTAATATCATGACTTGAGGTACTTATTTTGATCTCAAAATCCAAATCCGACTTCGTCATTGCAATCGTCACCCCCAAATTAGCTATGGGTGATATTTTGGACGCGTTTGGAAGTCGTCAAAATTTCGTCAATATTTTAATATATTTAAATACCCCAAAATTAGCAAAATTAAATAATATTCAGAATCAAAATCTGACTTCACCGTTGAATTCCTCACCCTCAAATTAGCTAAGGGTGAATTTTTGAGATTTTTCGGAACACATTTATTTAATCTGAAATTTTTATAAATAAAAAATTATGAATAATAATTAATTATTCCTTAATTGGCTTTCTCTCTCCTGAATTTTTGGCTGGTCATCCTCATGCAATTCGGCTGGTCATCCTCATGCAATTTGGCTGGTCATCCCTTCTTTCTCTTTTAGCCATGTCCCATTAATGCTCATTCATGATGGCCCTACTCCCCCTCACCTAGCCTCTCTAGTCATGATGAAGCCTCCCTCTCACTCTCCTCCTTTAAAGAGAGTGCACAACAGCCATCTTCTCCATTTGCTGAAATTTTCTTTCCTCCTCCTCTATTGCTGCATCTTGAAGAAGAAGCTCCTCTCCAAAGTCTTGAAGGAAGCAAAAGTTCCTTCATCCTCTCCCCCTTGCAAGGCTAAGGTACATATTTGCTCATCTCCTTATCTTCATTATGTTGTTACAAGCTTGAATGTATCTTTAGAAGTTCATAAGTATGTATGAAAGTCATTAAGACTCTTAAAAGCTTCACAGAAATCTGCTCTATTTTCATTTATTCTGCACACCCTGTTCTTTATTCATATTTTTCGTATAGCTACGATGCTCCGTTTGTGCCGATTTTGATGTCAATGGAAAGGTATTGGAAAGACCTTTCCATTGATATATGACACCGCTAATGAAACTCTTTGGATTGAGAGTATTTGAGCTCAAAATAGGCCTTACAATTTTCATCCTAGCGAAATCGCGGTCTGGCGCTATAGAGCGTTGCAGCGCCCGAATTTGCAAAATAGGCTACTGCAGCGCACCATAGCGCACTGCAGTGGGCTGCAGCAGTATTTTGGCAGAATATATAAAAATATTAATTAAACTATTTGTGGCGGCCCTGCCCCGCCGTGGTCCTGTTAACTCTTAAGTTAACATGATTACGGTGGAGGGGTCACCAAATGACAAGGTCCCCACTTAAGATTGGATTAGACACACATTCTAATCCAACTTAACTAAGGACTTTGTCATTCATCCAAAAATACTATCACTAAATGGCTATACATGAACTCAGAGTGCGAAAGCAATATAAATATAACATCCATCCATACAGTATAAATACAACAATACAGAATAAGTAAAGTGCTGAAAAGAGAATGTTAACCTGTATTATTATAACATTTAATAAGTTTTTAAAAAAGACTGAAAATAAACTCTCAATCTCACAGGCAGAAAGGAAACTAGCACTATAGATCTTCAAGAATGGGCTCCTCCTCCAATGGCAAGCACTCCACTGGATCAGCTATTCTAACAAACTCAGAACCTACCATTATCGGTTTCATAATGGTAGTGCCCCAGCCAACAAAAGAAAAACTGGTTAGACTATTGTCTAAGCACATTTTAGGGCAAACAATTTATTAAGTTACTTGAATATCACCATAAACCAGAACTGAGCAAAATAGGTGCAGAATGCGTATAAAAAGAACAGTAATAAGTTATAAATAAATAATTTATAACTAAGCAAATAGGAAGTAATACATACCTCCTCCAAGCAACTGCAACAAAGACAGGTAAGTAAAAGACTAAACAAAACTGTAAAAAAAATACAACCTAAACATGCTTATGATTAAACAGATTATGCTAAGTAACATACAGAAATTGAACAGTATAAAACTAAAAACAACTAACATCCTATGTGAACATATGAAAATAGTAAGTAAAACTAGCATCCTATATATAACACGTGCAGGAAAGCTGTAAGCAAAACAGTGCTACAATGCAGAATATGCAAGTAAAACAGTAACTTAAAATGGAAACTGCAGTGACCATCTAAATCACTCAAACTAAAAATATACTCAGCAAATCTTAGCCTGATGAGCTAAGAAATCTCTGAACTGAACATCACTGAAAACTCTTAGCCTGATGAGCTAAGACAGAACTGAATGTAAGTGTATTTGAATTAGTATAACCATATCAGAATCCTGACTCTATAGTCAGTATGGCAAGAGTCTATCCATCCTATCACTCGGACTAGGCATGGCCATAGACTGTGGGACATTAAACCCTCGAAAGGTTGCCGACCCGAACGAGTTGATCGAAGAGGTATACTAATCAAGCTACACCTTACAAACCACTTGTGAAATGAAAATATAATGCTGCTTATGAATGTTCCAAATTAACATAAGATATTTATCAAATATCTTAAGTACATAATATATGTTCAAGGTATAAGGCTCAAAATCAAGGAATGCGAAGCATCAAAATCAAAATGAGCAAGAAACTCTATCTAAAACACAGGTGATATCCGTTGTTATCTACTTTATTCGTTCTATCTACTCTAAGTTACATAAGTTTCAGAATCATCAATTCTTACACATTCTGTAACTTAGAATCACGAATCCTACTAGTTAAAGATAATTAGGACTGGCCACGTCCTAATTATAACTTAATCAAAAGACTACTATTTGGTTTAAGTGAATAAATCATGGACCTAATTTTGTAATTTAATTCATCCCATCCTCATCTTGATTAGCCAAATCAAGATGAAAAGATTAAGAATTAGACTCCAGATGATGGGGTCTAATCACTTAATCTAAAGGTATAATCTAAGGATCTAAGTTTAGAACCCAAAACTCACGGATTAGGTTAAGGCAAATCCTAATGATAAATCAAATTCATTAGGATAGATCTCTATTCTAATTCTAGGGTTTAAAGATTAAATAATCATTTAATAAACTAAGAAAATCTATAAACTAGTAAACTAAATGTTTCACTTATTGAGTAACCCAATTTACTCAATAGATGAATTTTAACTTAAGATCTATTCTTAATCTTAGGAATTTAAAGCTCTTAATTACTAAGAGTATCTCTCAAGACACACATCCTAACTAATGTTATAAGGACCTAAGGGAAGGTCTAAGAATGATTAAAGAATAAAAAATCACTCACTTAAGACTTAGGAAAATTTACCTTAAGGAGCTAAGATTAAGATTTTAATCAAAATCTAATTTAGACTTGGATTTGATTAATTTCAGTTCTAAATCATTCTATTTACTGATTTTAGTGATTAGAAATTGAATTTAGGGCTTTTAAAGGTTAAACCTTAAATTTGGGCAAAATTACCATTTTGCCCCTACTTAAGGGTTCAAAAGATCAAATTTTGATCTAGGGTATTAAATTCTGAAATTTTCTTTTGGAAAGTATTTCTTATTGTCTAATGTAAGATTAGACAACAACTAAATTAATTTTGGGTGATTTATTAAGCCATATGAGATCAAATTAGTGAATTTGACTCATAAGGGCAAATTAGTAATTTGACTATATATAAGTTAAATTTTCTTTCAGATTATTGTTTTTTACTGCCTAAGCTTTCCATAAAATCTAAATTTTCTAAATTCTGATAAGTATTGATTAAGTTATGGCCAATACAAGATTTAGGGTTTAAGGTTAATTAAGGGATACTTAATTATAGGTCAAAAATCATAACTTTGCCAATTAGTGTCCAAATTGAGTAAAATCAGTGGCTATGGTTTACAAATAGTCCACTGATCATAATGACATAAAGTAGACTCAATTTTGAATCTAATTTGACTAAGTTAAGACCTAATTAGGGTTTATATTAATTAGTGAGTGATTAGCAAAATTAATCACTCAAACACTAACCCAACCTTACAGATTGATTCTAAATGGTTTTATGAGTCCTCTGAAACTTAAATCACTCAATTTGGGTTACTAGATTTGCTAATATTCACTAATTAATATTTAGGGTGATTAGGGGTGATTAGCAAATCTAACCGTTGGATCTAAAATATTTTTACAGATTACTGTTAATCAAGTTTTTTTGATCTAAATTAATATTTGAATCATTCAATTTGGAGCTCAATTGACCAAGTTATGGTTAATTGAAGTTCTAGGGTTTAATGGCCTAATTAGGGTTAGGTTCTAAAAATGATTAGGTAAATACTAATCCAAACAACAAAATGAATACTACCAAATTAATTCTTAGGGTTTTTTGATCACTTTAAGATCCATATTCAATATGTTTGGGTCAACCTACACAAAGTTATGAGCTAAATAAAATTTGTAACATTTAATTTAACTTAAATTAAACCATAAATAATCACTTTACTAGATATAGGTCCAAATGCAAAATTATTGGCATCAATGAATTCCTCATATTTTTCTGATCAATTTGATATATTCATTTGTATAATTTGGATGCATATTTTGCAAGATATTAATGTTTAAAGTTTTGTAATTAATTAGTTAATTAATTTGTTTATTTATATTAATAATTCTGTTATTATTATTAATATAATTATCGTTATTAATTAAACGTTATTTATATATAACGTTTATATATATATAAATCTGCAGGTACACGTGGCGGATCATCACTGGCTGAGCAGAAGATGGCGGGCCCCACCAGTTCAGACGTCAGACCCCCCAGCCACGCGTCGCGCCATGACTGGATGGAGCCCTGCGAAGTGGGTCCCGCCTAGGCAGACGAAATGCCACGGGCCCCGGGCCTCGGGCCTGGCCGACCCGGTCCAACCCGAAAAGACTTCATCTCCTCGCGATCGCCCCGACAACTGGAAATTAGGGCACGCTGCTACTGGGCTCACGTTGGAAGTCGATGCTCACCCATATGGCGATAGAAAGAGGACACTAAGAACTTTCTAATGACGGGTGGACCGAGACCTATGACGACCTGGATCGACGACAGGATCCAACCCTAGATCCTTACAGGCGGCGAGAAACTTTACTGTACACTACTGTAGACAAAATTGAAATTCAAATGCATACAGGTTCGATTAACTCGATCAGATTCGATAGATGGACAATCCATAGTGCGGAATAGGTAAACGAAATTGAAAAATTGGATAATGATTATAGATCGAGGGGTGGGAGTGTACCTTAATTTGGACGGCGCAAACGAGGGCTCGCACGAAACTTCTTCTTCTTCCTTGCTATGATCAGAATCGAGGAAATGGGGGTCTGGAGAGTTAGATTGGAGCTTTATCTTCTCTGTTAGAGCGGCGGAGGGACACCTGCAACGCTTGAAACCTCACGCGTGGCGAGGCTAAGGCTCAGCGCGACACGCGCTGAGCGACGAGAACGACGGCTTCTAAGCCGTCGGATCAATCGCTAAGATTGGATCGGACGGCTGTGTTGATCAGATAGAAATGGTAGACGCCGTCAGATGGATGGAACGGCGTGATAAATAACTGACGGAATCCGTTAAGTATTTAAATTTAATTTATTATTTAATTAATTTTACACAGATTTTATTAATTAAATTAAATCTTAAAAACACGCTCCAAAAATTCCCAATAAATCATCTTTAGCTAAATGAAGGGTGAGGAACGCAACGACGCACTCAGATTTTCATTTCGACAAGTATTTTTTTATTTGAATTTTTAGGTAATTAAATAATATTAAAATATTCGACGAAAATCCAACGACTTCCAAATGCCTCCAAAACTTCACCCCTAGCTAATTTGGGTGTTCTGAACGCAATGGAGAAGTCAGATTTTTAATCTGAGGTCTAGATAAAAAGTCAATTTTCTAGGGTTTGGGATTTTCCAAAATTTTTGATTTTTGACTTTGTTGACTTCTGGTTTGACCTGATTTTAGAGATGAGTTCTAAATTACTTAATTAGTGACTTAGAACCTTAATTAAGACTTAGATTAGTCTTAATTGAGCTAAGTAACAACTTGGGTTGTTACACTATTTGAACAGTATTTTGTAAAATGGACCGCTATAACGCGCCGTAGCGCGCTGCAGCGGAAATTTTTGAAAAAACTTAGGGAAATATGAAAAATAAATTAATTGAACAGTGATTTTCATAAGTTGAACTACTGTAGTGCGCCATAGCGCACCACAGCGCACCCCCCATAGCTAAAAGCGTTACAGCGCGAGCGCGCCGCAGCGCCCAAACTTGCAAAAATGCCCAGAATTTTGTAATATTGCCGAGTTTTGGCTGAAATAGCTAAAACTTCCTTGTTTTGGTATTTTAAGGTCCTTAGGACCCGAGTGGGACTAAATAATATCAAATTTGAACTTATTTTAGCTAAAATTTTATATGAAAGTTAAATTTAAAACTTGTCACTTTTAAATTAGCCCTCATATCTACTATGGATCTTAAATATATGTTATGCCAAAGAGTAAGTATTAGAATCTTAATTGCTGGTATTAATTAGGTATAGTTTAACAACCAAATAATATGAAACTTAAGTCTTTTGGAATTGTGCTTAAGTGCTTATCTTTTTAGTTTGATTTTAGAATTTGATTAGTCTTAATTACCTTTTATTTTCATACTTTTATGATTTTAGGATGTATGTGTGATGGCCCAACCCCATCGTGGTCCTATTAACTCTTAAGTTAACGTGATTATGGTGGAGGAGTCATCTAAATGATAAGGTCCTCATTTATAATTAGATTAGACATACATTCTAATTCATCATAATTAAAGACTTTGTCATTCTCAATAAACATTCACTAAATGATATATAAATGAAATCAGAGTGCGGAAAAACAACATAACATCCATTCCATCACAATACAACAGCAAGAATATGCATCCTAGAATAAAAGCAGTAAAATAAAATACAAATTAACATGTATTGTTATTACAACATTATTAAAGAAAAGAGTTGAAAAAGAATAACACTCATCCTCACAAGCAGAAAGAAAAAGAACTAATGATCTTCTATAGCTCGATCCTCCTCCTGAATCCGGTCTTCAGAAGGCTCCGAAACCTTAAATAGCTCAGAGTCTACCATTGTCGATTTTACAATGATAGGGCCCCAGCCAACAAAAAAAAAATCTAGTTAGACAAAATGTCTAAGTATATTTTAAGTCGATATATTATTATTTTCATTTGGATATCACCATAAATTTAACAACTATGCAATAACCATTAGGAGCGAAAAAGCATAAGAAATAAAAAGGAAAGCTATAAGCAATGAGTCTATAGCTTAATCAATAATGGAAGTGAACATACACTTCCAAACTTTGCTATGACAAGGATGGGTAGTAAAAGAAATAATAAGAAATGCAGATAACATAATGAAAAGAGACTCATCCTAAGGATGCTTATGATCAATGTAATTTGTGCTAATTTACATAACTTACACATCTTGAATTGTAAATAAACGATTTAAAATACACCAAGCATTTTATATAGATAATTCACTACACAATTCTAACATCCTATGATAAATGAAACTAGCATCCTATAATGAATTCATCTAGCATCCTATAATAAATAGGACTAACATCCTATAATAATCACAACTAGCACCTTATAATAATCACAACTAGCATCATATAATAAGTATGACTAGTATTCTATAATCATCACAACTAGCATCCTATAATAAATAGGACTAGCATCCTATAATCATCACAACTAGCATTTTATAATAAGTAAGACTAGCATCCTATAATATTCATCACAACTAGCATCCTATAACAAGTAGGACTAGCATCCTATAATCATCAGAACTATCATCCTATAATAAGTAGGACTAGCATCCTATAATAAGTAGGACTAGCATCCTATAATAATTATGACAACTATCATCCCATAATAAGTAGGACTAGCATCCTATAATCATCACAACTAGCATCCTATAATAAGTATGGCTAGTATCTTATAATCATCACAACTAGCATCCTATAATAAGTATGACTAACATCTTATAATAATCACAACTAGTATCCTATAATAAGTAGGACTAGCATCCTATAATCATCAAGGTTTAGAAAATACAGTAAGACAGTAAATAAAAAAATATTGAAATACAGAAAAGTGAACTAAAGGCAGTAACTAAAGCTACACTAGCTACTCAAGCCAACCAAACTAAAAGAAGATATCAACTCTCTTAGCTTGATGGGCTAAGGCAGAAGAACACATATAGATGTATATCAAACATTAGTACTGCCATATCGGAACAAATGACTATTCAAGTCACAACAAATTCAATATATTCTCTTTATTCAACAGCTAGTAAATGAAATACTATGTGGCTTCACAAACAAATTATTTTCATTCTACTAGGTTGAATCAAATCCATTATCTCTTTTCGACAGACTAGTAAGTGAAACACTAGGTGACTTCACCAACAAACTAGTATTTCCATTACTAAGCTGAACCAAACTATATCTCTCCGACAAGCTAGTAAGTGAAACACTAGGTGGCTTTACCAACAAACTAGTGTTTCCTTTACTAGGTCGAACAAATTCCAAGAGGCTGACTAATTATATCTCAAAGCACTAAATGAAAATGATATGTATGCAAATTCAAAACTAACACAAGATATTTATCAAATACCTTACATCCTAATATATGCTAAGGTTTAAAGCTCAATTTCAAGGCAAGCATAGCATCAAAGTCAAAGTGAGCAAGAGACTCTACTAAGACACAAGTAATATCCATTATTATCTAATTTATTCATTTTATCTACTCTAAGTTACATAAAATTTAGAATCATTAATTCTTAGTTTAAATATAACTTATATCACGACCTTGTAAGTTTAAAAGGAATTAGAACTGATTAGGTTCTAATCTTACTGAATCAATGTCGACTATAGTATTCAATTAAACAAATCAATCGACCTAATTTGATGTTTTAGCATAATCCCAACCCATCTTGATTAATCAAATCAAGATGAAATGATTGAGGATTTAACTCCAAATAATATGGTTTAATCACTTAATCCAAAGATATATCTAAGGGTCTAAGGTGTATAACCCAATTCTCACAAAATTAGATTAAGGCAAATCCTAATGAGTAAATTATACTCAATATGATAGATTTCTATTCTTAGTTTAAAGATTAAAAGATCAAATAATCATTAACAAATTAGGAAAATCTATAAAACTATCAAAACCAAGGCTTCACCTATTGAGTAACTCAATTTACTCAATAATTAATTTTGAACCTATGATTTATTCATAATCCTAAGAAAATGGCTCTTAATCACTAAGATTAACACTCAGACACAAAACCTAACTAATGTTATTCGGAAGATTAAGAATGAAATAGAGAGGATTAGAGGAGTTTAAGATGGCATTATATGAGATTGATCTCATATCATGAAGCTTAAACTTGATTATTTTGTAAAAGAAGAAAGACTGCAATTGAACATGTAAATATAATACTATTCTTCTTTCAACACTATTACTTATTTAATTCATTATTCTCATTAACTATTTATGTTATTGTTGTTTAAGATTTATAATTTTGACACACCTTTTATTACAATATTTGTAGTTAGCATAAACAGATTTAAGTTGAATCACTATAGATTTTGAAATAATAAAGCAACATGAAGGATTACGCATAATTACAATGGTTGCCTCTCATAAGCCATCCAAATTATAATTATGGCATTATAGAAATATTTATGTATAATTGTATTAAAATGTAAGAGAGGCTTGATACAAGTGTAGATATCTCTTAAGAGAGAATTGAATTATTTACATAAGTACTTATATGACAGCAACATAGTTGATTATTCTTCTTATGAACTTAGCATTTGCTCTTACCATTAATTTGATATAAAATTTGAAGAATAAATATATGTATAACTAAATACTTAATAAAACTCCTTTGAGGTTGATTTAAATTTTAAAAGCATTTATGATCATTTTATAGCCATATGAAGCAAACTTAAATGTATTTAGGGATACGCACTTTTAATTGAATAAGCAGATTTATTTAGTATTCACAACCTTGCTCATATTATACTAGTTTAGAATTAATAACAAGTCTATTTAAAGTTTATTAATAGGTTCATTTCAGAATTATAATATATATATTAAAAGCAAGAGTTCAAATCAAATGTCAATTTGCCAAATACTTAAATTACCTCCAAGCGTACTTGTCATGAACAATTTCCAACAATATTCACTAGTTCTTTTCGTAATTTTAAGCATCGGCGAATTGTTGCATTATAAATAAGGATAACTCATTTTGTTGAACTTTTTCCTAATGTGTTAAGAAAAATAATTTATTTAACATTCAAGATAAATAGTTTATTATTGCTACAATGAAATCTACATAAAAGAGGTGTGATTTAAAATCTACTACAAATAATTTTATTAAGAAAGAAATTTTTAAGAGATACTGAAGTGCATGTCTTCTCTGTATCTACCTTTTTGTCTCCATGTGGGAGTGAAACCGTATTATGTGACCTAATCCTATGATTTTCAAAATCAATTAATTCAATTCTAAAAGTGAATAATAAATTTAAGATCACTCTTTTGACTAACAATCATTTTTCTCAAGTTATTCATCATTATATTTAATGATTCTTCATTAAGAATTTGCACGTCAAATTTTATGTTAAAATATCATAATTTCATCATCAATAGCTAAATGCTTCAAAGTACTTAAGAAAAATTATTTTTAAGATTGCATGTTTACCGTTTAAAGATGTGAATGAGTAATATAATTCTTCTAGCAAATCTTCTTATTTTTATAAGAAAACCTTGCCTTGGTGGTGTGGTCAATGCCATGTTCTACTTCTTGATCACTGACAATGAAATATAAGTTTGTCTCCTCTTTATCAGATTGAAGTACACTTTCAGAATTCAAATGGGTCCAAGAAACTTCATATTTCACATAAAAAGGAGATGACGAAGAATAATATATTTCTTTGTTTTCATTAAAAACTTATAGACCATATGAGGTTCATTAGATCAATAGCTCAAGAGAATGCAGTTCGTATGATATCTGTTGAATCACTAAATATTATAACACTTTAAAAAAAAATGTTGTGCAAAGTATAAAAGGTATACATTACTAGATGGTTGAATAAAAAGCACTACAGGAGCTTGCTGAACTATAGTTTGATCAACCAAATGAACATATTAAAAATAAATTAAGTAAAGTTAATCTCACTTAATCTATATTAAGGCAAAATATGCTAAGCAAAAACAAACTTGGTGAAGCATTATAACAATTCAAAGACAAAATTTTGAAATAAATTTGAAACGAAAACACATTTTAGGACTTTGGTTTATACTTATAATTTTAGGACCAACAACTAGTAATTAAACTACCATATTATAGTAATTAAAGTTTACCATATAATTGTGATGACCCACTTAAGTAGTAATAAGTGAAACTCTTAAATATCGAGGCGCCTTTTCAGGTAACAGTGGAGTTCCTGATAAGAACTCCAAAGTTAAGCGTGCTCATGTGGGAGCACTCCCAGGATGGGTGACCTACTGGGAAGTTGTCTTCTGAGAGCAAAACTGTGAGGCATTTCAAGCCAAAGCGGATAATACCTTGGTACTTAAGAGTTTGGGCTGTTACAAATAGTATCAGAGCAAACTATAGGGTGTCATATAGGGAAAAGTACCAATTCATGTGAACAGCCTCTTAAAGCCATGATGGTTAATGTGCTAATGGTTGTGGGTACCTCTTGTGCCTGTAGGGGTCACCTCTAGTCATATCTACATAATGGATGGTTTTTGGATTTGTGTGTGGATACTGACGAGGACGTCAGTTAATTAAGTTGGGGAGATTGTGATGACCCACTTAAGTAGTAATAAGTGAAACTCTTAAACATCAATGTGCCTTTTTAGATAACGGTGGAGTTCTTGATAAGAACTCCAAAGTTAAGCTGCTTATGTGGGAGCACTCCCAGGATGGGTGACCTGCTGGAAAGTTATCTTCTGAGGGCAAAACTGTGAGGCATTTCAGGCCAAAGCGGACAATACCTTGGTACTTAAGAGTTTGGGTTGTTATAATAATTAACTCTGATCATCATCCGAAGTCGGAAACAAGCAGAAGGTTAGGGGTTAAACCCTAGTATGTCTTAATTAAGATCTAAACATTAATCACTTAATTAATTAGCTTAAGTGTAAGATAATTCAATTGACATTATTCTAATAATGCACATGATTTGATATTGATCTTAAATCATTGAATTAGAAGTGCTAGGGTTAATATTGAATATGCATGATTAAATTATCTGAATCTAAAATTTAGATCTCTGATTTTTTATTATATAAGACTATCAATATAAGATGAATAATAAAACTATAATAATTAATAAAATGACCTAACTCTAATAATATCTTTGTTTCAACCCATGATTGTAGAATAGGAAATGATTAGATGGATTTTAATCATCTGGTCTGTTCACTTTAATCTAAGTCTAATAAGTAAGCCTTAAGAAGTAGAAAAGTAAAATCTTAAGGGTCTTACTTTAGGATCGTTCTTGAAATACTTAAAGACCTTAAATATTGATACCTTGAGGTAAAAATACCTTTTGTATTCTAATGAAGTAGAAGCTTTGATGATCCTTTATGACTTTAAAAGTTGAACTTGATACATTGTAGTAGGAATCACCTGAAGCAGTTAGAATGTGACTTATTCCTTGTGGTAGCAACCTATATTGAGTGATCCTTTGATCACATTCTTGGAGCCTTGTGTAGAACTCACTCACTTAGAATAAGGATTAATAGATTTGATAAATTCTTATTGATTAAATAAAATATTCTAAACTCAGATTATTGGTTGGGTTTAGTAGGGTATACCCATATTACTGGATTATTTTAGTAGTATTCAGGATTGGTTGATTCACTCCAATACGGACTTATGACCAGGTGCTATCCTGAGAGATTAGACGAATACAATCCCGTTAGAGTAAATCCTCCAAGACTAAGAGTGTTACAATTAATGAACAAGATCCTTAGTTTGAGATGTAAATTGCGACCGGGTTCTGCCTCCTATCGTAGGGCGTTTTTATAAGTGCAGTTTAAGCAAACTAAGTATCTTAAGTCACTTTGTGTATACCACTAAATATGCTTGTAATTAGGGCATTTAACGGCTTAGCTTGAGATGTAAATTGGGACTGAGTTCTGCCTCCTATCGTAGTGCGCTTCGATAAGTGCAGTTTAAACAAGCTAAGTATTAAATTTACTTTTCTTGCAAACATGATAAATATATGTATACAATCTCTCCAGCTAATAATTTTTAAATAAACTCTCAACTTTAACCAATTATCGAGATTAGAATTTAGGAGTCAGAATCTTTTTAGCAGGATTCTGCACAATGGAGACTTTGGATTCATTATTAGAATTTAAAACATTTTCTGGATTTATCTTATGTAGTTTAAAAGTATGAGCATGAGCATAAGCATGATGTGTGAGTATTAGAATTATGTATGAGTATCAGAATGATGTATAAGTATGAGTAATGATTTATGAGTTACGGAATATTGCATACATTGACTGGAGAATTTCAGGATACATCAGTATCATCAGTAAATAGTATTCCCAACTGGATGTATGTATATATTGGATCGTACTGCTCATAATAGTTTAGTAATATTTTGGCTGCATATCAATAGCGTACACTATTGTGGCATATCCAGATGCACAATTTCAGTAACATACAGCATAATTTTACATATGATTACTCAGTTTCAGATTTAGCACTATTTTGATTTACTTTCAGTATTCAATTTATAGTTCATTTTTACTTTACTTACTCCAGTTTCATACAGTTTTATTCAGTTTTACACTTCAGTTATTTTCTCAGTTTTCCTGCAGATTTACTTATATTATGTAAATGTTAAATGAATAATTAGAACTGTTTAAATTAGTTTTAATATGTTAGACTTATTGTCTAACACGAGATACTTTTGGGATCCGACAATTTGCTAGATCCTGAGCAGTATATTGAGCCAGGTCAGGATGGTATCCAGGAGATTCAGGAGGAGCCCATGGAGAATTAGGGGACTCTTCTTCAGTTTTATTTTCTGCTTAGTATTTTCAGTTCAGTACTTAGTTTTATGTCTATTTCAGTAGAATGTTTGTAATAATTATGGATGTATTTTTTTTCTTTCTTGAGACGAATGTTTTTCATACAACTTCTGTGATGAATGTTTCTAGATGTTTGCTTTAAGCTTCTGCACTTTGTTATATACTACTTATACTTAGTATTGTGATGTGATCAGTATACTGGAAATGTTGATATCTTATATATATATTGGATTATTCATATTGTATTCTAAATCTAATATATGTATTTGTCTAATACTTAGGATAATGATACTACTCTTATCTTAAGTATTAGCTGTCAACCCTCATTGAGGTTGAGTTAGTAGCCCTTCAGATGAGCTTAGTTTTCAGCTATTCGGAGAGACGGTATGTTCCTCCCCGAGTGGCGCACCGCTCCGCCGCCGAATTATGATTTTTACCACTTTGCGAGCGGCGACGGGGCGGGGCGCTACAATCTTGCTTTTTAATGTTTGTCTGCAGGATTTATTAAATATAATTGCTTGTATAGGCTCTTGCGTCTAGCCTATGTTTACGATTAATTTTAACTTTTAGTGCTATAATTTGAACTAAATTGAATTTACTTAGATATAGGTTTGAACACTTATATAGAGTCAAATCAGTCCTCAATAGAAATAAATACTAACATAAAGACTGAGCTAATGCTTAAGGGAAAGAATGTTGATCCTCAAACCTCATTTAATAGATACTTAAAAATTATGTTACTCTATTTAGGTCAAAACTAGGGTTTGGCATATTTGAATGATTTATAAATCTAAATAAATTTATATTGATTTTAATACCTTAGCAATACTATCTTAAAAGTTTTCAAAGGCAATGTGGATTCTAAATCCACACTTTAATCACCTTAGGTATTAAACTTAATTAATTAGGACAACCTTATGGCTCAAGCTATTTGGACTATCAATGATTTAAGTTTAAATCCAACCAAGGTCATAAGCATCTTACTTATTGGCTTAAAGAGTATAGAATATATTAGAGGTTCTAAATTTTTATTTTTTAATTATTTCTGACTTTTAGTTATTAAAATATCATTAATTAAGTGTTCAAATTGACTTTAAGATTTAGTGTTCTAAATTGAATTCTCTCAGTTCTAATTGATTCTTTACTATCTAAGGAGAAAATTAACACCTTAAACACTAATTTTGGTTCGGAGATGAGCTTAATATGCATTAATCATGATTTAGGCTCAATAAAGGGTGGTGATTAGCAAGTTCAATCTCAAAAAATAAAATTTTAAGTTATAATTAGGTTCTTTACTATCTAAGAAGTCATTAGACACCTTAAACATAAAAATTAGATTACTAAAACTCCAAATATTCATTAATCAAGGATTAAGGGTAATTAGTGAGTGATTAATAAAATTCTACATAAAAAAATATTTCTAATTATAGAATCAGATTCTCCTCCGTCTAATGAAAAGATTAAGATTAAAATCATGGAATTTGGCTAAGTAACAAACTTAATATTCACTAATCTCTCTAGGGTAATTAGGCATAATTAAGAAAATTAATCACTAAAATTTAAATAGTATTATAGATTAAGATTCTACATATTTTTTTGATTTCAATAGTATATTGGATCATAAAATTTGGATTACAATTGATTGAATTATTTCATTAATTCATTTGAAATGTTCTTATTAGTTAATCATAAGATTTGGGTTACATTAGGATTTATTGGATGAATTAACAGTAGAAAAATAAAAACAGAAAATTGGCTATTTAAATAACCCGCTTCAAAACATGTGGGTCGGGTCTGACTGGGCCCGCTACTATGCTTCTCCCTATTCTCCTTCCTGATGACGGGTGACTTAGGGTTTCAGGTGAACCCCAAATCTCGGTGTTAGAGTTGCGCTGATGGCTTGATTTTAATGCCATTACGATCAGTAAACCCAAACACCGATTGGATCAAGAAGCCTCTTATGGGACTGCTGAGGATCGCCGAAACCTGTTTTCCTTAATTTCATTCTAGTGTTTATTGTGGGGAGTAATTCTTCCCACAGAGACGATGGCATGGCTTACACTTCGTCTTGAAACGACCAGCATTCCAAGATGAAGAGAAGCCCTATACTACTTGTAACAACTCATAGTTGTTAATAATCATTTATTAGCCTAATTATCTTAGACTCCAAATATCATTAAGAATCAACCCCTTAAATTTGGTTCTATTTGGAGATTATTTAATTCTTAGGAATATTTTAATTCAATTAAATTAATATAAAAATAAGATAATTAAATTAATAAATAGATAAAAAATTAAATTTATCTTCAATCAAAAATTCGATTTCATTTTTGAGTTTATCACCCAAATTAGCTCGGATAAATTTTTAAAATTTTTTGGAACTCATTTGAGTCTAATTAGTTAAATAAATTGTTATTCATTAATATTTAATTCATTAGAAATTAAAAAATCCATCGGCCGCGGCAATTCGGTGTGGGCAACAGAATGCGAAACAAACAGATCTGACTATCTGAGCCATTCCGCGTCTCTGCAGAGAAGATCAGACGACCCGCCGTCTTGATGGGATCCAGCCGTTGGATTAGAGGCCAGATCCAATGGCAAGAAGCTCTTCAGCTATTTAAATAAACCTGAGGATCAGATCTGATTCGAGGGTTGTGATCGACAGGAGCACTGTACTTCCGTCGCTTTTGCGGCTCGGCCACGCTCGCGGCCGAGCCTGCGACTGCCGTTCTCGCAACCACGCCTTCTTAATCTCCCTACATTCGACGCCATTCAGACCCTGAGACCATTCCCTATCGTTTGGTAGTGCTAATTGAAGCCGAGGACTAAGTAACCGCCGTCGATAGCTCGCCGAAGGAATTCCGTCATTGTGAAAGGTATGCTCATTTTCCCGGCCTTCGAGCTGTGCAATCCTTCAGTTTGAATTTCGTTATTGCATTTCAATGATCAACGCATCGTGTGATAGGTGTGATAGGTTTGATAAGACAATATCAAGCTTATCGAGCTCACTGTGGCTTGGGTTGCAACTGGTCGAAATTAGTGACTTTAACGATTGTGTCGAAATTATATTTATGCTAAAAAGGGAATAAATGCATCAATTGTCTACTTCAATCGTATTTTCTTCCCAAAATATCACTTGTTCGTAGTGCAAGTTAACGTGACATTATTGAAGTTAAATCATGGGCTAATTTTTGTATCATTTTTAAGAGTTGAGTGATTAATTTGAGATTTATATGAGTTACACAGTACCGCCACTTTTTTGAGATCCGATTTGCATATGGAGCAAGGAACTAGCAAAGAGTTGAAGTGATAAAGATAAATCTTAATTTTAATTTGTTCCATTTCTTTGAACTTATTAAAACTTGGTATTTTTGGGTCAGGTTTGGGGCTATGCTTAAGTGTTTTCGGGGCAATCAGGTGGAATCATAGTTTTATTTTTATTTTATTTTCTTATTTTTGAGTGGGATGCTGACCCTTAGTGATGGCATTATATTTTGGATCGGCCTTAATCTTGCTTGGAGAGTAGAAAGAAAATGTAGCTTTTATGATATGTTATGAGAGACATATGGATCATTTCACCCTAAAATGTGGTTTAAGGGTTAGGCTTTGAATGTTTTTATAAATATTCATGTATTGATTGGAGAAGTTAATGAAGAATATTGCTTACTTCCATTGTGCTCTCTTGTGAGGTTTTGGGTGGATAACCAAATCTTCCCTAATTTGTGTGCATAATTGAAGAGTTTTATGAGTGTGTATAACCTACAAGGGATCAAGGTATAAATAACCTTGATTTATATATTTGTTATCTTTATATTTCTTTTATCTTGTATCTTCTTCCTTCTCTCCATATCTTCACTTTGTTTCATATTATTTTATTTTTATTTCATCCACCAAAAACCTTCCCCAAAGTGGATTTACAAAGCTGTCTATGCTTTGTTCATGCTTTCTTTTTATTGTAGAATTATCATAAAATCACAAAAAAATTGCTATAATAGCCTTGGTAACATTTTAAATAGCATCCTTAGAAATTTAAAGTCATTCTGACTGCTACATCCACTAAACATCTTTAGGAAGTCGAAACATTGCTTTTTAACTTATTTACATCGTATCCCTCTGAGCTTCCCATCAAGGAGTCTAGGGATATTTTTAAACATAGCTCGACAAAGAGGCCTGTTTTACCTATCCTTATGTTTAGAGGGATGTACCTCTAGAGAAGATAAGACACATACCTTTTCTTTTTAATCTTCTCATAGCCATGACAAATCTAGCCTCACATAAGCCTTTGATACTTGTTCTAGCTCTTCGGTTATAACTCAACCAATATAATAAAAATTTGCCAACCCTACAAGATGAACATGAGCCTTTATCGACTAGGAAAATGAGAAGAGTCGGGTTTTTATTCCATTGTATCTCAAGAATCAAATTTTTGCCTTAGAAAGTAATAATCGATATTTCAGTCATAGATTGTGAAATACTAAAGAAGATAGTTCTTCAAAGAGTTGTTATCAAATACTTGTTGGAATGTTCGTTCACTTATCCCCACAACAGGCATGTTTTGCATATGCTATAAGTGTAGTAAAGCCAATTCATGCATGTACCTATGAAACTCATTTCATGTGATTTGCAGGATACTACTTTAGGGGATTCTAATGTAAGTCATTGTATTCAAACAAGGTGGCAAACTTGCTTTAGAAACATACAGCGATACATATTGACTAGAGGTCTATTACATGATATTGCATCATTTAATAAGTTTTAGCTTGATCAATTGCATAATGAGAATTTAGGGTCATGACCTTGGTAATCTATGAACTTTTAGATCAAAAGTATACTTGAAGATCTTAAGATTAAATAGACTGAACATATTAACTATATAACAAAAATAAGATTGTCATCTTACTCGGGTCCTATTTTTTGCACAACAAAACCAAGCATATTGACATATTTTTATCATTTCATCTAAGAACAGCCTGGTAATGAACTCGTGACAATACCCATCAATTAAAGGTCATTTTGCCAGCGTTTTCCCCTAAGGACTGCCGCTTATTTTTCATCTACGGTATCCAAGTTGGGATTACGAGATATGCACAACTGTGCACACTAGCATGAGAGGGAATGTGAAACAGGCACTCAGTTGTTAGTTCTTACCCAAAGACAGTAATCTGTGGCTTTTATTCTTAAAACTATTGTAAACATCAGCAACCCACTTGGTTCCTTTTTTTATAACATAACCTTTTATAAATATTGACTTCTAACTCTGTACAAAATACATTGAGAACATAAAATTTCATTTCCTCCATTGTTTTTGCCTTAAAATTTTGTTGAGGAACTTCTTAGTTTTTATTGTGCAATTGACGACTGAGCCCAAACTTCATTCATGGAGAAGGCTAGATACTTATTGTAGCGGTTGTCCCTATTGTAAAAGACTAAATTATGTTCTCCTTTTAACATGCCTGGATATGCTACCTTCTTTTCTTTGCCCCTTGCTAGCATTTAATGTTCAACTACTTACTCTGTGCAGTGCTGTGCTATAAAGCATTCAATCCTACATATCGGGATATTTTAGTGGATATTGTTTCTTTATCTCTTGATATATGTATCATTCTACTCTGTAGCATATAGAAAATGTCTATGGATTCTCCTTTTGATCAGGAGCATCTCGGGACAGATGATGGGAGAATTGAGTTCTCATCAATTGGGGAAGGGCATTTTATTTTTGAAGATAAAAACTTGTTGTGCAGTGAAGAAGAACAAGAGCAACATGAACTTGAGGTACAGTTAGGGGAAGAAAGCCATACTGATTTTAATGCAACTGTCTTATGGAAACATGTAGTAAAGGGCAGGAAGTGTGGGAATGCTCATGGAGGCTCCCATGTTTTTAAATGCAAACATTGCCAAAAGATATATCGTGGTACCTACACACGAGTTTACGCACACTTGATGGGGCATAAAAAAGGTGAAAGTAAAGGAATAGGCTATTGTTCTGTTGTGAAGGCTGACAAAAGTTTACAACTTCAGATAAAGAGAGAGGTTGAGCAAGTTGAAAGCTCGCCAAATGTAGTTCCTTTGAAGAAGTCAAAACTCTATTCCAGCTCCGGGGCTACATCACAGGGGCCTTCGTTAGCCTTATCATATGCAGGTTCCTTCAAGAAAGATCTCTCAGCACAAGATGGTGATAATATAGACTCTAAGATCATTCGCTGTTTATGTGCAAATGGCATCTCTTTTAATGTATTAAGGTCACCCTATTGGGAAGAAATGGTAACAGCAATAAGTAAAGAATTAAGTTACAAGAGCCCATCATTTGAAAGAGCATCTACAACTCTATTGCATGACGAAAGGGTCAGAGTTGAAAGAGAACTAGATGATTTCAAGCATAAGTGGTCTTATTATGGAATTTCAATCCTATCAAATGGTTGGACTGACGCTAAACATCGCCCTTTAATCAATCTAGTAGTATCAAACCAATTTGGGTCCATGTTCTTACATGCTCTTAATTTTTCAATTGTTGAAAAATCCCATAAAAGAATTTCACACTACGTACACGAGGCAATCGAAAAGGTTGGGCCTCAAAATGTTGTTCAATTGATCATGGATAATGCAATTAATTGCAAGGTCGCAGGGGACGAAGTAATGAAAATATATCCATGCATATTTTGGACTCCCTGTATTGTCCACACACTGAATTTTGTTCTCAAGGATGCCATCAGTGAATTATCTTGGCTGAGGGAAACGTATTTGAAAGCAAAAACTATTGTGAAATATATTATATATCACTTTAATGCAGCCGAAATTTTTCTAAATCATTCAAAGTTAGAGTTGCTAAAAGTGGCAGCAAGACCTTGCGATGTCTGCTATATTTTTCATCACTTATTTGATGTAAGAGAGGCCTTAATGTCTGCTGTTTTATCTGATCAATGGGACATATGGTCAAGACTACCTATTTTTGATGAAAAAGTGAAACTTTGTGGTGACAGTGTAAAGGAAGTGGTTTTGTCAGAGAATTTTTGGGATGCAATACAATTGGCATTGTCTATCATAAAACCGATTTACAAAATGATTAAATTTACTGATCAAGAAGGCCCTCTAATTGGAGAAATTTGTGAAAGAATGGACGATATGCTGGGTGAGATCCGAGATAATCTTAAAAATTACGAGGACATGTTTATGATTGTAAAGGAGAAACTTCATTCTAGATGGACAAAGAGTGATGTTCCACTGCAATGCCTGGCATATGCTCTTACTCCAAAATATTATGATGAAGACTTTATACAAACTCCAGCATCTGGGAACCGGAAGAGATGCCCTCCAGGTATTTTTCATTGCATCATTCCCCTTTTCATCTTGCCAGTACTTTCACTGTCAAATTCCACAATATCTGCAGGAAGCTTATAGAATGGTTGGAATTCTAGGACCAAGCTTTTTTTTTTCTTTAAATATTTTATTTTTGCCAACAGACCAGGATGATGATATTTTTGAGGGCGCCATGGCAGCAATATGTAGAATGTGCCCTAATGATGATCATGCGGATACTGTTCGGGTGCAGTTTTTGTCCTTTGTGGAGAAGAAGGGCAAGTTTTCATCCCCAACAGCGAAGAGGGATGCCCGAAATCCAAGAATCAATGTTCTGCAGTGGTGGAAGTTTCATGGTGGAGAAACAAAAGAGTTGAGAGACATGGCATTTAGAGTACTAGCACAGCCAGTTAGTGCCTCATCTTTTGGGAGGCCTTGGAGTTCTTGTGATTTCTTACATTATGCTAAAAGAAATCAATTGAGTGCAAGCCAAGCAGATGACCTGATGTTCGTTCATTCAAATTTGAGATTGCTTTCTAGGTTTCATTTTTTACTTTGATTCCATTTTTTTTTTATACAATTCTTAGTAGCAGTTTATGAGTATTTTCATTTATATTTAGGTTTAATCAAAATTATCATTATGGGATGCAAAACAAATGGGAAATTAATCCGAGACACATATTTATAGATGAACCTCCTTTACAGTGGGGAGAAACACATTTTATAAGTTTTGAAGATGAGAACTCTTTTCCAAGCCAAGCATCTAATCCCCATAGTTCTATCTATGAGCTCTTAAGAATTATTGATGATATTCCCTCAAACTATAACGAATCTGCTGATGAAATTCTGATTGCTTGTGATCAGCGTGCATGTGGAGAGAGTGGCCATAAGTTTGATTCAATTGGCAAGACGAAGAAATTTTTGTAATGCTGTTAGGTTTACTTCTTACTCGTCATCTTACGGTATGTCGTAACTATTTTAGCGTTGTTATAATTTTTAGTCTACATTTCACAGGTTTATTTTTACTGAAAAATCTCGCTACATTAATTTTTTCAGGTGCTGTTTGAATTCTTGTAAAGTTCAAGTAAAGTAACTGAGAACTCATGATTTAGTTTTTTCGAATGCTGCAATGCTCCTACAGTGCTCAACTTATTTGTCCAAATTTTTGGGATGAGATGGCAGCCTTATGTGTAATATTTGGATTCATGAAACGCACTTTTATGTGGGGCCCATTGGAAAGGAGAGAATGACTTGATTTTCTCATTGTCTATGAAAACTTAAATTAGTCACCACCTCACAGCTGGTCTCCTTGCAGGCCGCCCCTTTGCATATCGTCGGCTCGCTAGCTGTATTGTTGTCCACTGTCTGAAAAGGTTTTTCCCCAATCCCCCTTGCATAAAATCTCAATATTTTAGTTGTTAGATTCTAAGTAAGAAAGGACTTGTACTCTGTGTAATAAAAGCTCTGAAAATATTTCACATTGCGTTTGCATAGGTCTGCAATTTGTTTTACTGCAACCTAGATAACCTCAAGCCCATATTTAATGGCCTACTATCTCCTTTAAAGTCAAAATTCTTTTAGTTTGGTTTCGTTACTTGCGTCTTTACAGAGAAATCCCAAACATTTGAGGCATCATCAGCTTGGCATGATGACATGCCTTAAAATTTTCTTAATATAAAACTTTTTTTTTTCTATTTGACTTGTTTTTTTTGAGAAAGATGGCCGTAACCTAAGCATAAATAAGTAAGAGCATCTATACATCATCAGTCTGGATCAAACTCCATGGTGTCCTCAACGGTGAATAAAAATCACACGAGGAAAGTCTAGCAAGAAAGCAAGGTGATCAGCGTGACGCTCACCGCTTTGTTAATAGAGAGTCCTCTCCTAGTGATGTTGGAACCTCCAGATCGCTCTAAGACAGTTGCCCTCTGTGATGACTCCCTCAGTGTTAGCGTCTCTGGGCAGGAGGGCCTGTCACAAAATAATAACAGCCTACGTCTCAGTCTGGAGAGGAGACAGGGCCTGTAAACGGGCTCCAGCAGCAACGAGTAAGTGGCCTCCTGAGTCGCGAACCACAACTCCACCAAAAGCAGCAGACTCTCGTGTCTATAGGAAGCATCAATGTTGGCCTTCAGCCAACGAGTTGGGGGTGGGGGGCACCATTTCATGGAGGTGGAGGGGCCCTGGCGGGCCGTGAACCCCACAAATCAGAGTCGTCAGGCAGACTAACACTGACCATTACCGAGAGAATCGAACCTGCACAAACCAGCGGAGTCGAATATGGAATACTGTGAGAACACTTAGTCCTACTCTGCCAAGCCTAGTAGAGGAAGTAGGCCACAACTTGACAACTGAAACGACGGTGGCGAGACGCAGTAGCAGTCGAATACAAAGCAGTAAACTGGTCCAGGAGGTCAGATTGGCTGACAACAAGCCCCAATGCACAAAAGTCTCTAGAATGACCCTCATGTAACTGTAGTGGGCCACGAAGTGCTCCCTGCCCTCATTAGTATCACAACCCCAGACACAAGCCGTTGACTGAGTGAGTGTGATGACCCATGTTAGGTTGGTAAGAATCAAACTAACATCGGATACATCTTTCCGCAGGATCATATTGGTAGTTAGATAAAATAGTAGTTAACGAACATTCAAGCCATTCACATAAAAGAAACGACATTCATTCAATTTAAAATAAAAATAACATCCAGAATTCATTACATGAAATTTTATATACATCAAACTATTAATCCTGGAAGGGGCAGTTATTTTCCCGCGCTACGCCTCTAGACTATATCAATCGCCTCCAACTGTATTTGATCTGGCATTATAAAAATAATGCCTTAATGCACATTCTAAATATAATGGATATTAAAAATATACTTTAAGCATAGCGGAAGGCAAAGAAAAAAATAAGATAACATTTGCAGGGAAATACAGTGTGTTTCAAATAAAAGATAATCAGGTCACCTGCAACAATAAATGTTTTGTTCACATGCCAAGTGTCAAAAAGAAAAGCAATAATTGCGTAAAAATTTATGTTTATGTTTATGTCTTTGATATCATGAAGCAATAATAGTAGTTCTGTTGGGCAAAGCCAGAACCATGAGGCTGGGTTCATATGCATTTAAGCATAAACCTTCACCTGGACCCACTTAAGGGTCTCAGATGGCAACGTGCATTTAAGCACCTTCACCTGTACCTCCCTCAAAGGCTCCAGATGGCACCCTTATAGCTCCCGGGGACTAGCCCCGTCCCTAACCTAATCATGCTCCATTTCGGAACCCTTCTTGCAACATTCACAAGACACATAAATATCATTCAATTTTTCTTACATCATTAGTAGTAAGAATAACATATCTAGTAGTAATAAGCTCAAAGCGATGCATAAGCAGCAATTGAAAGTAAAAGCATATAAAATAATATCCAGTGTACATTTTGTGTTTGACTTAACTAGAAGAATCGCTCACAACTTGAGGTGTCTGCAAAAATTATAATTGAGGCTTCATTAAACTATGAAACTATCTATTTACAAGATTTAGAATTAGTATTCGTGTTCCCTAGTTTACCTTTAGATGGTTACTTAGATCTAAATCTTATAAGAGTAGATTTATAAAATACCAAAATTCCATTTCAAATTGTTTATTAATAATTAAATAATTTTGACTTCAGATTTAAAATCTGACTTCACCATTACGTTCACCACCCCCAAATTAGCTAGGGGTGAAGTTTTGAACGCATTTGGAAGTCATTAAAATTTTGTCGAATATTTTAATATTATTTTAAATACCTGAAAATTCGAGTAATTAAATACTCGTCGGATCAAAAATCTGAGTGCGCCATTGTGTTCAGAAGCACTCAATTAGCTAGGATAGATATATAAATATATATATATATATATTTTTCTATATATCATACAATAAAAATTAAATATTAAGTTAATTAAAATTTAATTTAATAGTTATATATATTACTTATCTCTTTATTTTCTTCTCATTCGCATCCTAACCGAAAAACCCTAAGCCCCTTCGCACGCGATACCCTCTCCCCATCCCGACCTCTTGAGCGGCGCAAGGATCGCGGGATCAACGCCATTCGATCAAGGTGAGAACCAAGAACACGTGGCTTCCACCGTCATCTATGCCAATAGCCGTTCGAATAGAGACCAGGATAACCACCACGACCTCATCTAGCCGCAAGTCGCAAGCAAACGGCCAAAAGTTCTGATCTTGGTAAGAGTCGAGGCCATCCTTATTCAATCCTTATTTAGACCCTCGATGCTTCGCATTCACAAGGGGAATCGCAAGCAGTAGGCGGCGTAAAGGGTGATCTCCTAAACCCTAAAGTTTGCGACTCAGGTACTTCATCCGATTATTCCCTATCATATAGTTCGAATGCTATAAGGATATAAAGAACAAATTAAGACTTTAAAATTTCAGTTTGCGGGATATTTTGGCTTGATTTGGTTAGGATTGCTTCTATTTCAACTTGATATTATATGTTCAGTTGCCATCACTGTGAGTCATTGGCCTTTGCAAGGTTGTCTGTGAATCTTGTAACAAAGGCAAATGCTTCTCATTATGATTATGTTTTAGCTGCTTGTTATTAGTGCTGCAAATGAACTTTTGCAAATCCTATGGTTGACATGTATCCAAAAATATAGGAGTTAAAATGGTTGATATTATTACAGGAGATTGGCAATGGTCTTGAAAGTTTGTAGATGTAGTTGTTTTCACTGCCTTTAGCTATTGTTCATGCTGCAATCGATGATTCCTGATGCTGGAAAATTCATATGAGGTTTCTATTCTGCTGGAAAAGCAGAGATTGCTGAATTCTTGACTTTGGATGCTATGACTCTATGAGGGATTCATTTTCCTGCTATTGCTCAGCTTTATTTTTTGAAGGATTTTGTATAGGATGAGAACATAGGATACCAGCAGTTAATGGTAGCAGTTGAGAATTTTTACTATTATAATGATGGAGATTTGAAACACCAATCAATTTTTCATGAGGCTCGTTGTTTCTTACTTATCACTTTTGATTCAATATTAGCTAAAATTGTGCTCAAATTGTGAACTCATGCTCAATAAAAGATATTGTCGCCATTTATCAACTAAAGATCTAATGCTAATATTGATACTTATGCTGCAGATTTAGGTGTAATATAAGATTGTGTTTGCAATTTATGTTGATATTCTTTAGAAATGATATTTCAGCTACCTTTTAAAAATACTGAGCCCATTATTGCATTTAATTGAATATGAGATCATAAGTGATCCACATGCTGCCAAAGGATTATATACTCTCAATTTTTCTTATAAAATCCTATGTTGCCTTCAAATTTCATAAGAGAATATATACTGTTTTCTTTTAAGAATAAGATCACATGAGGTCATCAAATGCATAAGATTCAAGTTGCTCCCATGTATAGTATGAATCAAAATGCTACCATTTATGAGAAACAAATGCTGTCATTTGCTTTGTAAGATATAAATGCTGTCAAGAAATTTAGGAACTCCAAATGCTGCCGTTTATCCTAATGAGAGTCAAGTACTATCATGAGTAGAATTATATGTTGCCTTTTATTTTAAAATAAGATCAATGGGTTATATTAAATTACATGCTCTTTACTATAAGTCAATATGTATTGATGAACCTTATATATTCATTGCTGCTATATCATGAATAAATGCTGAATACCAATATTCATACTTCAGTCTTATTTATTGAGGTTAAAAGCTGAGAATGAATGATACCATACTTTATAAGCATGGTAGATTATGGCTGCCATTAATTTTAGTATGAATCGATTGCTTTAATTAAGTTGAAGGAAATGAATGCTATAAAACATTTAAGAAAGATCAAATGTTGCTATATATTCAATTGCTGCCATCTATCACGTGTAAGATCATAGATCATATGTTGCTTTTCATGCTAAGGTGAAGTTAATGGTTCGTATTAAATAAATTCTATCAATTGATGAATGGGAATTAATGTAATATGAGAATAATTGTTGCCTTCTTTTGATAAAGGATTAATTACATGTTGCCTTTCTTCCCAAGATAAATGGGATAAAATACTGCCCTTATTATCAAGTGAATTGGGAAAAATAAGCTACCATTTTTATTGAAATTCCAATTGTTATCTTTAATTTTATTTGAATCATATGCTTTCATTTATCATGTGTAAGATTCATATTATTATCATTCATTTTAGAATCAAATGCTAAACGAACATGAGTGATTCAATGGAATCGAACGCTGTTAATGATTTGTGAAATCGATAGACTAATATTTACTTCAAATATGAATTATGTTGTCATTCTTTTATTAAAACTCTAGTTGCTGTCATCTTTTGTTAGATAGGTTTAAATACGATGTCCCAATGATGCTAAATTTGTTTTGAAATTCAAATACTATTTTTTTTTTGTGAGAGTTGAATCAAAAGCTGTCATTCATCCTAGTATGAGTCAAGTGTAGTCATAAGTAATATACTGCATATGTAATTGTCTTCATAGGTATTATGAAATGTTGAATTCATTTTTCTTTACCATGCAATGTCATATAAGATAAATGCTGCTATTTATAGGAGTACTAGTTTAAATACTACCATCTCTTATAATAAATAATTTAATATCGATTATTCTAATGTGATAGAATTGCTGCACTTCTTAAACATAGCGGACATGCTTAGAGAATGAGTTAATACTTGCAATTTGTGCTTAAGGATCATACTTAAATGTAATGAGACATTTTCTAGTTATGTTTAAATGAAACTATCTAATATTATGATGTAAGGCTGCCTCGAATTCTTCCATAAATAAATAAATATAAGAAATCTCCATTGTAGATATTCTACAAAATTTTAATAGGCATTGGGGAATTTAGTTCCAAGTATTATTTATAAGGTTTGGGATGCTGCCAATAAATTAAATGAAAAATAAATACTGATATTCTTTTATAGAATCATATGTTTGTTATTATAAGAATGTGGGATTAATGCGATAGTAAAATGGATGCTACCATTTCTTTTATTAAAAATCGCATGTTTTCATTTAATTTGTGAAATCTAAATGCTACTATGTAATACACAAGATTTATATGCTTTCTTTCAATTTCAGTAAAAATCAATGTGATTAAATACTATTAACTATTAAATGCAATGGTAAGGAATAAATACTATGATAGACTTTAGTTTAAATGGTTATTGTTTCTTTTACATATTAATTGTTAACTTTAAATAATGTCGTATTTTGCAGGTTGAATTATAAGCTATTAATGAAGGAAATGCTGCGCTAAAAGCTATTATCCTATAGCATAATTAAGCTAAAGGATGCTGCTCTTATAAATTTCTAAACTAATTTTTTTTTGCATCTTTTGTTATTTTTCATAGATGCTGAGATAGGATGTATAAATTTATAGGTTGTTAGATTGTTTTAATTATAACTTATAAAATTGTTGCTCTTTTAAATGCTAACTCTATTTTAGAATTGGAAATGAGCAATCCTTTAATGGATTGAACTCTACTTTAGAACTGGAAATAGTCAATGGATTGACTTATATTTTGATTGTATAAATTTGGAAAATTTGAACGAAAACAAAAGAGACTCTGCTGAAATTTTTAAGAATTTTAGGACTTAGAAAATTTTAGGAAATATAGATGTTTACTCATAATTCTAGAAATTTCATATAAATTATCACTCATTTGAAAAATAAAAATACTTCAATATCAAATATCATAAAAACCTATAATTACAAATCATGAAGTATCAAATTAATGACTTGAACTACTTATTGGCAGATCAAACAAATTGAATTGATTAATGTTGAGACAAAACTAGTCAGGTACGCAAATCTACTTATAAGTTTTATTTCAGTATTCTTATATTTGAGCCATATTTTTTTCAATTGAATATTAGTTACACTGCTTACCGCTTTATACTTTGCAAAAAGAATGATATTGAATAGCATGTAACAAAAAGTTGAAGCAATGAATTTATTATTGTGGTGGTTGTCTTTGGAGGGAGAAACGCAACACTGAGAATCTGTACAGATTGGGCCAGTTAGCAGCCCCTGGGAGTTATATGGAGGGATTTAGCCTCTTGTAGGAAGTAGGCAATCCAGAGGAAAGACACCAAGAATTATTATTTAAGTAAGCTACCGACGGGTGGCGAGATAAGCTTCCTACAGATTATGCCTATGGGTTTACCCATTTGGGCTCAGGAGTCTTCGGACTCGCCTTATTGTTACAAGTGCTTTCAATAAAATTTATTTCATATATGTTGATTTTCACAGCCATTTTGCAGGGCAGAAATTGCTTACTTTACTTGCAGTTTTATTTTCAGTCATTTTCATATATGATTTATACCTATTATAGGATGCTAGATTTATTCTTATAAGAACAATTTGCGTACTCCTACCTGACTGGTAATCTGAATTTTTCAGGTTTTGATAATTAAAAAGAACTCAGAAGATCTGCCAAATCAAAATAAGAAGAATAAAGGGAGCAAAAGAATGTAGAAATTTCTAATTCATATTTTGTATAATTCAAATTATTGTAAATTTTTATATATGTTTTGGCTCTATGTATAAAAGGACTTTAAATTTTATTTATTTTATTATGTCCTTTTTGAATTATAAAAATGTCTATATTTTCAATTGAGATGAATTGTTCTTTAAAGACTCTCGAACTTCGATCCCCGGTCGCCACAGAAAATGGTATCAGAGCAAACCATAGGGTGTCAGATAGGAGCTAAGTGCCATACAGGGCAAAGTACCACTTCATATGAGCAGCCTCTTGAACCCATGATGGTTAAGATGCTACATGGTTGTGGGTACCTCTTGTGCCTGTAGGGGTCACCTCTAGTCCTATCTACCCAATGGATGGTTTTTGGATCTGTGTGTGGATACTAACGAGGACGTCAGTTACTTAAGTTGGGGAGATTGTGATGACCCACTTAAGTAGTAATAAGTGAAACTCTTAAACATCGAGGCGCCTTTTCAGATAACGGTGGAGTTCCTGATAAGAACTCCAAAGTTAAACGTGCTCAGGTGGGAGCACTCCCAGGATGGGTGACTTGCTGGGAAGTTATCTTCTGAGGGCAAAATCGTGAGGCCTTTCTGGCCAAAGCGGACAATACCTTGGTGCTTAAGAGTTTGGGCTGTTACAAGATTATACAATGAAAATGTCTAATTGAATTGTTAATATTTCTACTAAACCCTTCTTTTATCCACATCGAACTCATCTATTATGATAGGGCAGAACGCAGGCTTCATTCAAGCAAGATTTCAAAACTATTGAATTATTTATTTATGATATAACTTGGTATGAAGTCAAAGCTTAATATTTATTAAAGTATAAGCTAGGATAGGAGGTTGACAATATTAAAACAAATAAAAATTTTAACTTACTTCAGAATTTATCAAATAATTGATTTGGACTAATTTGAGGTCTTCCTAATATTGGCTAGTAAGATCTAATCATAGTGTTGTAATACTATTTTTAATCATTTTAATACTTCATTAAGCAAAATAAAAATCTAGTCTTATGTTAAGTGATCTATTTGTTGCTAATTCTTAAGTTCAAATTATTATAATATTAAAATTATCAAAATAAGTTATTTAATCTATTTATAACAATTATTTGTTATTAATATTAATATTAATATTAATAATAATATTATTATTATTATTATTATTATGATTTATTATATATGTATATATACATATATATGTATATATATGTATATATATAGATTTATATATATATACATATATATATATATACACGTATTTCATCCTTTTTTATTAGACAGAAGGGCTTACCTTACGGACGACTCGAGTCGAGCGAGTCGAGCGAGCGGAAGGAGGAATCGGCGCAGAGAAGAGGTCGATGCGGACGAGTTGAGTCGGCGCCGGGACGGGATGGTCGAGTCGAGTCGATTGCGCCCCGGTCCTTGTCCTTCCGTCGGTCGCAGATAAGAAACGACGCACCGTCGCAGGTAGGGATCGACGCACCGTCGCAGGTAAGGGTCACTCGCTCGCCTGCTAAGCTCTCGTCGGATGCGGTTCGTCCGTGCGGTAGGGAGGTCGAATGACTAAGAGGAGAGGGGGTTTGCTCGAGTAGTGAGGGTCTTCCGTCTCTTCCCGAATAAATAGGACGTGCGTATGTAACGCACGTCCGATTTATTCGGCCCTAATGCGCAAGTTACGGTTATTCTTTATTTACTCATTCCTAAAACAACAGTATACTCTTAGTTTCCTTAACAATTCTTCCTAAATCAATGACGATTTAATTGTTTTTCAGTTTCAGCTGATTTTATTTCTTGTTAAATATGATCTAAATATGAGGAGTTACGTTTTATCAATTCAAATATGCATTTAATGAATGTTTAAACCTCAATTTCAGTTGAAACGGTCTTTAAAACCTCCTAAATTAAGAATTGAAACTGAAAAATCAAAATTTAGCGGGAGTTTTAACGGGAAACTGAAATTTGCGGGAAATTCAACGAATCGGGATTTCAATTTTTTTGCCTTATAATGACCTAGGGTCATTACAGTGAGTCCCTCATGAACAGCTAGCACCCCGTCGGGATGGCATCATTGAGTAATCGCCACATCAAAACAAAACTCGCGGGGTCCCAGATCCATCATCCACATAGCTGCAAACTATCAAGGCCGGTCGCCCACCTCCGCTTTGTAAATCTGGCTAGTCCGGCTCTTCGTGAAAGCGTCCACCTGCCACTGCAAACTCTCCTCTACTGACCGAGTGTGGCGCTAGACGGTCAGCCACTCCCCAGGATCCTCCAAACTGCAGAATTAGAATGCCAAATAGTAAAGTCCTCACCTCGACGGTGGTAGCCGAACTCCAGGGCTCTCGTCCATAAGAGATCCTCCCTGTTGTCGTAGCTGAAAGTGTGGCGGGCTACAAGAGTAGTCCTCCATGGCCTCAAGTCTTTGATCCCGAGTTCACCGGCCTCAAGTGGTCGACAAACCTACTGCCACCTCACGTAGTGCAGGCCACTACCTTCTGCTCCTTCCCAAAGGAACTTACGGAGAATAGTCTTAATGTCCTAGAGGCAGCAGTCCAGAATCGGGGCAACCAACATCAAATAGCTGGGGATCATGGCGAGCACAGATCTGATCAAGCACAACCTGCTAGCAAGAGAAAGGTAGCGACTGCTCCATGAGCCCATCCTAGTTTGAACCTGCGCAATAACTGCTGCAAAATCTACTCTCTGTGGAGGTCGGCCAGTGACTGTGACTCCCAAGTATCGGAGTGACGACCCTCTCTGGAAACCCAGCTGAATCGCAATCCTACGTTGGCGATAGGCTGGGGTCTGTCGGTTAAAGACAACCTGTGACTTACACAAGTTCATAGATTGTTCTGTTCGGCTACCATAATTTGCCAAAATTTGCTGCACCTCTTTCCCTGCCCCCTCAAAAGCTGGGGAAAACAGTATTTAGATCATTTGCGTACATGAAGTGGGAGAAGCTAGGACCGCCCCAATCAAGAGTGATACCAATTGGGCATCCGATCCCCTGTTGCCGCCTGACCAAGAGGAAGAAAAGCTTTGAGCACGGAATGAATAGGTAAGGAGAGAGGGGGCATTCCTGTCGAAAACCTCTCCTCCCCACTATCCAGAGAAGCCTGTGCTCACCTACCAAGACCGAGAACCTGGGGGATTTCATGCACTGTATGGCCCAATTCGTCCACCTCTGTGTGAAGCCAAATCTATTTAGAACCAAGCGTAGGCATCCTCACCATATTCGGTCGTAAGCCTGCTCTATATCCACTTGATGGCCATTGGATCGGTTGTTGAGATAGAATATGAGATCCATATGAGGATTTCTAGGACCGTGAGGCAGTTTTCACTGATGTCTCTCTTGGAAACAAAGACACCTTGTTCTCAGGAGTTCAATGGAGGTAACATTGTCTTAAGGTGCACGAACAAATTCTTGGCCACCACCTTTTAGACAGTGTTGCGCAGACTAATTGGGCGGATCTGTCTCGGATTGGCAGTCCCCTCTTCCTTTGGAATAAGAACTATTTGAGTGTCACGCAGCGCTGCGGCATCTGCCAACTATCAAAGAAATAGTGAACAACGGCCAATGTGTCAGTTTGGGCGACCCTCCAGTAGCCCGTAAAGAAAGAGGAGGTGGTACCATCAATCCCAGAGGAACGATTGGGGCTGAGGTTCCGCAGGGCTGCCCAAATTTTTGCGTTCGTGATCGCACCATAGAGAGAGGCAAAGTCTGTCGCCAAGGGTACGTTCTGGAATCGGATCATCTGGGCAATCCCTTATGGGACTAGATATTCCCTAGTTCCCTTGGAGAAATCAAAAAATACCCGACAAATTCGCTTCGGGTCAGACGATAACTCCCCGGACTCCTCTTGAAGAGCAAGCATGGTGTTCGATCCGACGCTGCGTCGCAAGCCGCTGAAACATCGAGGTGTAACGGCCATCGCGCCTTGGCACGCTTTTGCCACCAGCTTCCCATCCTCGCCTCCACCTGAGAGAGCTTCTGTGTGGTGGCCCAGAGTTGCTGAACAAGCTCATGGTCGCCGCCTCGGCCTGTCTCCATATCCTCCGCTCGGAGCTGCGTCAGAGTCAAAGTAAGCTCCGCCTCCCTCCTCCGCAAATCAGGAAGTATATCTCGGCCCCACTTCTACAATTCCCGGAGAGTGCTCGCCAACTTGTGATTGAGGACGACGAGTCGCGAGATGACCGCCCCCAAGTCCTCTTGACCACAGAGAAAGCCTTTGGGTATTGCAGCTAAGTGTCCTCGAACTTGTGTCGCGTTCCAGTATTTTGAAACCTTAGACAGGCATTCGTCAAGAAAATTGGGCAGTGATCAGAAGTTACCCGGGGGAAGTGGTGCATGACTGCACCCGGCAGAAGGTTCATCGCCTATGTACACAAAAGAAACCAGTCTAAACGCTCCCAAATACGCCGAGCTCCCTCCCTGTTGTTGTTCCACGTGAAAGGTGAACCGGCAAATCCTGGGTCATGAAGATGACATGTATCGAGGACCTCCCAGAAGTTCGTCTGAGTAGTCATCACTGAACGCCTTCTCACCGCGTTTCTCTGCCTGAGAGAACGAAATTGAAGTCTCCACCAAGAACCAGCCGGCACCAATCCACCCGGATTGCTATGATCGTTTGCCAAAGCTCCATTCTCATGTACAGATCTGTGGACGCGTAGATGACACCGAACTGAAAGCAGCTCCCCGACCTCTGAGTGATGGTAGCAAGGATCACCTACTGCAGGAAAGATGGATCTCGCACTGCAAAAATTAGTTTGCCAAGCAAGAATGAGACCTCCCGAACGTCTCGCAGAAAATTGAACCACAAAGCTCCAATGCTGCCCGAAGGGGAGGTTCGCACCTCGATGAGTGAAAGACTCCACGCGAGTCTCCATTAAAGCAATCAGTCCCAGCTTGCGCTACGAGATGAGCTGCGGAAGGTGGTGTTGTGTTGATGACTTCCACACGCCGCGACAATTTCACGCAGTGATGGCATTCATCGGGACGACGGTGGGTGCTCTTGGCTTCTTGAACGTAAAGTTTGGGAAGGAAGAGCACGCTGCAACACGGGCCCTGGCAAGTGGGCCTGGGGAATCTGCGGTGTAGGCACTGGTGGGAGAAAAGAGGTGGCTAGCTAGGCTGAGGGCGGGTGGGCTTGGTGTGCGGTGCTGCAGCTGTGGGCCAGTAGTGGAGGTTGTGTGGGGGAAGGTGGTTCTAACAGCTGATCCTCCTCAACAGCGAGGACGTCAAAGTGGGAAGGAATAATCAATGGGGCAGGCGGTGTAGGTCGCACCACTGTGGCCAGTGGTTGAGCTGCAGGTGGTCGGCTCGGGTTCTGAGGAGGTTGTCGGGGTGCAACCGACCGTCGGAGGCGGGAACGACCCCTAGGGTCCCTCGAGGCCACTCTCGGCTGTGGGCGGCAGTCACCTCTGTTGCACCATGTTCAATTGATTTGGATCCGTAGGTGGGGCATTGGGACCTACCCCGTCCGTGGGGGTAGGTTGTTTTGTGGGACATTGATCTTCTTTATGGCCCGTCATTTCACAGTCCTTGCAAAAGATTGTGATACCTTTATAAGACAAATTGAGTGAACATACATTGTTTACTCCGGATAGAAAAAGACGATAGCAATTTCCTTGAAAGATCCATCTCCACGCACACTCATGGATATGCTAGCCGTTCATTGCGCAATGTCAGCCCGTCGACAAAAAGAGGCTTGTCAATCATAGCAGCCACGCGATTGAGATTACCTTTACTCCAATGATTCAATGGGAGGTAGATCAATCGCATCCAAAGCGGTGTCTTGAAGCTTACTTGCATATTTGGGTTCAAATCTGGCACCCGTGCTAAGCCAAGAACTTAATCTCCAAGGAACCATGGTCCTCCCATAATTACTTCATAAATTGCCGTATCGTGCTCAAACTTCACCAAGAGGCAGTCATGCTGTAACAAATGAATAGTGAATTTCCAAACATTTTCCATCTCAATTTTAATTGATTTTGAATGACATTGTAGGGGATTCATCATCCAAATAGACAGATGATGAGTGATCCTACAAATTTCAAGCTTTGGATTTCTTCTTCCTCAAAATCTATCACGCATTCA
Source organism: Gastrodia elata (assembly GCA_016760335.1). Taxonomy (NCBI): domain Eukaryota; kingdom Viridiplantae; phylum Streptophyta; class Magnoliopsida; order Asparagales; family Orchidaceae; genus Gastrodia; species Gastrodia elata. The sequence continues at coordinate 2,166,191 of CM028673.1, forward strand.
CCACTTTCTCTAACAAAATCCATGCTCTTGAAGTTTATCAAACGCTTCCACTTTTTTTCGCTGCCCAGCCGTTATTTTTTTCTGAACCTACGACTCCCTTTGAGGTAATTTGACAAACAGCTGATTGTGTCAAAATTTTATTTGATGTCACAATTTCTGCAGCAGCCTTTGAAGAAGCATCCCTTGCTGCTAGGTCTATCATTTTTGTCATGGCCATGAAAATTAGGGTGGTGAAGTGGATGTTTGCAAGAGATGTTTTAAGATAAACGAACAATCAATCGTGATAAGGAAGAAGCTTTTCCAAATGTGAAAGTAAAAGAAGCTGATTTTATCTAAAGTGGCTGAGAGCTTGTATGCTGTTCAAGCTCATCCTGGTGCTTCTTGAATAGGGCAGTAAGATGTCTTATCATGCATGCCTAGTTCTTAAATGTTGAATAGGCAGCTGATAGTCATTCATCCAAAGAGAAGTGTATTCTAAGCTTCTAAATTTGGGAAGATACTATAGAGAAACCAACATGCGCTGCATCTATCCTTTTATGCATTTTGATATGCTGTTCCAAAAGCTGCCTAAGTCATTGACAACGCACTTGAACCTCATTTTATGTTGCTAGAACCTTCTGCACAGATGAACTCCTACGATCCAAAGGTGTAACGCCTCACTATTAGATTTAATATAATAATATAACAATGAGTATTACGGTAGTATTTAATATTGAGTTTGGTGATACTAACTCATTATTTGATAGTACCTTATTTTATAAGGATCTATGGGTGGAAGGAAATTCAATTATTCTAATTCAAAACATTCATTATTTATAATATAAAAATACAACTGACATGAAAGAATAGTTTGTACATCACCAAATATTTAAATTTACAAATGTTTATACATGCAGCTAATTCTTACATAAAGATACAAAAATAAATTATCTTCTCCCAATTATTGTTCAGGTTCCTCTTTAACTGCAGGCTCTGATCTTTGCTCCTGATCTATCATATTTTAATTTTTAAATACGGTGGGGCACAGCCAAAAAAAGAAAAAGTGGTTAGACTTTAAAAGTCTAAGTACATTTTAAAGGTAAGCTAAACATTAATTAAGCGGATATCACATTAGACATTTACAATTTAAAGAATAAGCGGTGCAATAAGCATGAAAATAGTAAGGAGGGTATGTAAGAAAATTTCCTCACAATGCTAGAGTATTTTTACAAATTCTGCAACAATTAGGTTAGTATAGCATATGAAATATTTGCAAAATAAAGGAAAATATGATTATGTTCAAATGATTTTATATTTTAAGAAAAATAGAGTAAGAAAAGGAACTATATTTTTATATGAAATCTTACACTGTATAAATTTTTTTTTGAAAGATTTAAAATATTGTAAATCATTTTAGTCTAAAGACTGAATATATCATTCACAATCAATGAGATTGTGTGAAATGCAATTTATAATTTATTTATCTTGTAATTTTGTTCTGTGGGCGCAGAACAAGCGAGGAGTTGAGTACGTCTACTCAACTTATCTGTAATGGGGTTAACTGTAAACACACACATTCTCCCTCAAAGGAATTATGTGGTCTCCGGATACACCAATAGCCTATCCAGGCTTAATGACAGCTGTACTAAAAATCTTCCATATAAACCTCTTTGAAATATTTTATTAAAATATTTATTAAATGCACAAAATCTTAATGTATGAATCAAGATTTATGTTCAATGCGTAGTAGCACAAGAAATTTATCAAAGTATTTGTAAACCACGTGATATCTATTGTTTTTTATTTTTGATTCTAGTAATTGTATATTCACAATGGTTGCCCATATATAGCCATCCAAATTGTGATATAACAATAAGAGAAAAAAAAAGAAATACTGCTATTATTATAATTTACTTATGAATTTAAATTTTGAATAACATACTGGAAAATCTAATACTGAGCATAAACAATGAAATAATTTATTTCAAAGAGAGTAGTTTTTTTTTTAAAATAACAAGTGCACCAATCATTCTTAAAGTAACATTTGATAAATTGCTGTGAAATATATGCAACAAATTATGAATCAGCCACTTTGATTTGTGAATCTATATTAACTGGTAGAAATTATGTTACATTTACTTTTCTTTATTTTGGAGCATAGCTTTTCTGCAAGTTTCTAAGTTTAGACTCTTATTCCTTAACACATATCGACAGAATAAACATACAATTTAATCAAGAAGTAAATTTCCAATTCAGTTTTTAGTAGCTGCTGAGTCATGATGAAAATTAGTTCAAAAATAATTGCCGATAAATACTAGTATGTACATGAAATATCGCATAATTACAAAGTGGTTTCTATACATCTAAAAAGAAATTTGCCTCCAGTTCCATAATAATAAGATGAAACTAATGAGAATAATGCCATGAATTTTGGCCATTTAAAGTTTATACTCCTTTCTAAATAAGGGTTATAACAACTAAAAAGATATTTTCTACAAAAAAAAACTTAAGAAGAAAAAGTTCTTAACAAACATCACATTTATCTTTATTACAAGACTTACATGCTGATTTTATAAAAAACATGAAATTTAAATATCAATAAGTTTTACTACAATACTTATTTGAAGGTCTATGATATTTTCGAAAAAAATTCTTCCCAGTTAACGAAGAAATATATGTAACTTGATTCTTAAATTATTTGTACAATAATTTGTCAACCACTCATTCATAATGTTAATATTATGATGTTCATAATGTATTAATATCAACTCCTTTAATTTCTAGTTTTTATATATGGTAACATTGATTTGTAAATTGAAGCATGGTAGTAGTAATTAAAAAGAGATACAAATGAAAGGCTTTAATGAATTAGTTTAAGAAAGACGTACAACAATAAAGATAGTTAAGTAAGTTTAATATCTAAAATACATCCTATTTATGATGATTTCCTTTCGTAAAATGTAAATTTAAGATAGCATTTGATCTATTTTGCTAAAACTTCTTTTTTTTTTAGTAAATCTATATCAATCATTAAGTAAAAGTGCCTCCTATTCTAAAGCCATATAAAGATACAGTATCCAATTATGATAATTCAAGTTTTGGAACAAGTTTATAAATCTCCAAGTGGTGGGCTTATTAGATCAGATAGAAGATACACTATAAAAAGTGTTTTCACAAAGTATATTATGCCATTAACGTACAAATAGTGAAGTACCGATAACTAAGATACAAGTTCATAAATTTGTTGAATGCAAAAAGTAATAAGTGTGTAAAAAAAAAGACTTCTACTGTAAGAATTGGCATACATTAATCCCTTTATATATCTATCATCATGAGAGTAATATAAACTGTACAACAATCGTTCAAGTGAATAATTTAATACTTACAAACATATATATTTAATATAAATCCTGCGATTATATCATAATAACTAAAGAAATTTGATAACATTTAATCATAAGTTTATAGTTATATTCAATCTCTTGCACTTCCATTTAAACTCTTGATCACAATATGCATTTACAATCTTAAATGGTAGATATTTCATACGACGGTACTAGTTTTGTGATTAGAAAGATACAAAAATTTGTTTCAAAAATAGCAAACATTTAATGCAAAATCAATAAATCTCGAAATTCATCATTTAAATTAAATATCTCGCTAATCGTCATGAAGGTAATATGCAAGACAATTTCTTTCATATGCGTGAAGTCAAGGCAGCATCAGTCAGTTAGTTGGCCAACCATCCAATAGTATTTTAATAAATGGCAACATAGAATGCCTAATAATATCATTAGACCATTTTTATCTCTCTATTTCTAAGATTAGATTATTAAATTTAACAGCATAATATCAACATATAATGAAAGAAAATCAACCCTACTTCGCTTTCAAAAATAGAAGAGAATAATAATAGATATAATAAAGGTATCATTAATACGCCTAAATAATGTTTTTATGAGTGCTTTTGAATAATTCAAGAACATAATATGTAAATCATAAGTACTATATTTAAATTTATAAAATTTTACAATTGTTATGGAGATAAAAAGAAGTTATTTTAATATTTCATGTTGTCTTATAAGAGTACACTAGGCAAATTTACAAAGATTGGGTACATTTGAATAGCATTCATAATCTTAGTAAAATAGAAAGCAGGTATTAATATATTTTTAGATAAAACAATTATCATAGATACTGAAGTAAATGAAAGTTAAGTAATCTTCAAGTCATATTTTATTATTCCACAAAACCCAGCAAAAATCTCCATATGATTACTTGTATGCAGACAAACTTTAAATGCAATTGATAATTCAATAAAAGAATTTTAAAGCATGGTGAACTGCTGCCAGTATATGTAAGCATGGAAACAATAAATTAAAGCAGGCGTTAACAAGCTTGGATAGTAAAGACTTTGAAAGTTGCCATCTATATATCAAATATTTTCTAAAAATAAAAACAAATATATTATAATGTGACAATACTAATGTCTTCATTACTTATGTGCCTTGCAAAAAGTTATCATTGTGGTTATAATGCTTCTCAATGAGTATCCACCGTGTTGTTAAACTGTCAACAAAACTTAAATAATGAATTTTACATTGGATTCAAAAGAGATAATTGCATACTTCTCATTAATATATTATTTCAAGAATTGTATATTTGTTGACAAAGTAATTGTGTGATAATACTTTTCATCATTTCTAAAAAAAAAACTAATAGTACTCTTTGTGATGTGCATGCAATGGGATGATGGCAGCAAAAGAGTTTAAAATATTAATTTTGACCTTGTCTATTAGGGCAAGTATTCGCTTAATATTTTAATATGGAATTTGGATCTCGTCTCATCATCAATGTAGTAGTTGAAGGATCTATATCTAAGGAGTTGAGCTATTATTTAAATGCATATCGAAGAAAATTTTCATTTCTCATGTTACAACTTATAATAGGTTAAGAAATTCCATCACCTAAATTAATTTACCAGTGTTTTCAGAATTTTTTATAAATATTTTATGATATGCTCAGGTCTAAGCTTTTAAATGTTAAAGCATCTAATTGGAAGTAGAGAAATATATTCAAGTGCTTGAGCTTGCTCATGTAGAAAATAAATAGCACTAAAGCAAGTGTAACTTACCAATCAATGTAGTGTTCTGCTTATCCCTTAACATAACTAAGTTTTGATTTATTTCAAATCAATAATTAAAGTAAAAAAAAAAATGCTGAATCGATCAAATTCAGCTCTACTAAGTTTTGATGCAAAGTGCTACACATTAAACTATTATTAATCAACACTTACTCGATTATCATGGGCACGTCAACGCCAAATGAAATTAACAATGATGAGTAGCAACAAGAATTAGATAGTTATCTTTCTAATAAGCATGGAACTGACATTTCCATCAAGTTTAAACTTAATATTTAACTCTTCTAATTCAAACTAACATTCTTCCACAAGGTTAATTTATATTCCAATTTCTTTCCCATAACCACAACTACTTTTCCTTTCACTAAAATGCTCGTCAGCTCCAATGGTTCAGCTACAAAAGCTACAATAGATATTTCATCTATTCCATAAACAAGTTCGTTCAATATTTTGATCTTTCCACATAGGTAATAGTAAACCAAAGAAAGAACATTCAATTGATAAGGAAGAATTTATTATTTAACAGAAATTTAAAAATGCAAATCTGAAAAGAATTCTGCAATGGATTCTTAAATACATCATTGTCACGCACTTAACATTTCAGGAGGGATGTAGAATAATATGCATACATGTTCTGTTATGGTTCATATAAGCAATGTAAATTAATATCCACAAACTAAATACTATCTAATTCAAACTATTAAGGATTTTTATATTTTAGAGAAATTGTATAAAATTGGAAATCACTAGTATGATAGCATCCTTTATTCTGACAAATAAAATGACATGTACAAAAATAAAATCATTAAAACAGCAGATAAGAAAAAAAAAATGTTAAATAAACATTATTAATCATGTAGTATTCATTTATAATAATTATTTCTTTTAAGAATGATGAAACAGTCCAATTAAAGTAGTATGAAACTATATTGTCAACTTCTAAATTCTCAAATTATAAGTAGCATTCATCACTAATCATAATCCGAATATTCTTTAATATTCTTATAGAAAAGTTTACAATAAATTGATATATCTTTGATAAACAAACTGGATGTTGGAAACAATATAAAATTTTAAGCATTTAAACTAAAAGTTATCACCTAACCTATTCATTACACATCACCTGTAAAGATATGATTATAATAAATGAGCAGCACTAATACAAAAGAAAATTCTTCCCAATAATGAAGAAAAGCACTAACAAATAATGTTTATTAACTATTTCCTTCCATTTAATTAATTCGGATGAAATTGAAGACAGCAAACGACTGATGTAATATAAAAATCTGAATGCATTTCATAAAGATCAATTAAATAGCAATTATATATATAAATGGGTGAGGATTTAGGGTTACGTAGGATTGCATGAACTTATTTCTTATAGAATCCAGTTTGAGTTCAAATAGATCCTAAAGAGTCCCATCATTCAATACTTTAAAAAAAAACTCTAGATGATACCAAGAAGAAGAAATCGAGTGAGGTACCTTATTTGGTGTTTAGAGATTGCTGCTAGAGTTCGGAATCAAGCTTCGTTTCGGATCATCCCTCCGTGCCGAGAGGATGAGGGGAATAGCATGGGTTTGATTGAGATAGGGATGGCAGCATGCTCCTCGCTAGCTCTCCCATTGGCGAGAGTGACGGTGAGTGGCACGCGTCGCCCTTCCCGAATCGAAGTAGAAGGCGATTTCCTTTCGGGACCGACGGCATGCGATAGGGTTAGGTTAAGAGATAAGGAAAATCTAAATATATACATTTATATTTATATATATATATATATATTTATGTGTATATAATTTGATTAATTAAGAATTTTATTATATGATTATTATTTCTAAAGAAAATTTTGAAAAATTGCTTTTTAGCTAAATTAGGGGTAACGGACTCAAAAATGTAGTCAAAATTTTAATCAGAAGTTAACTTAAATATTTCATTTTTCAAGTTTTCAAAAATACAATAAAATAATCGAGAAAATTTGACTATCTCCAAAACTCATCAAAATTTCACCTCAAGCTAATTTTGGTATGAGGAACGCAATGACGAAGTTCAATTTTTAATCTGAGGTCCAAATAATTTTTTTATTTTCTTGATTTTAAGAATTACCCAAAATTAGGGTTTTGTTCGTTTAAATTCTAAATTTGATCAAGACTTTGAAAATTGATCTTAATGACTAATTAAGACTTGATAGGAGAGATTAAAAGTTAATTGGATTATTAAATATTGATTTACAACCTTGGGTTGTTACAAAAGGCTTGAACCTAAAGCTCTCTCGAGCCATCACAACAAGAGCGACTAAAGAGTTAGCATAGATTTGAGCATTAACAATTCTTTTGATTTCAAGTTACTAGCGGAATATCCTGCTTTTTGACTTCTGAATTCTAGACACTTCGTCAAACTAATGTGGTTCTTTGGGCTAAGATCACCGGCCCCATCAACGAATGAAAGCGCTTAACGAAGCTTAGGCGACACTATCTCTTAGAATTTTTTGTTCAATGAATGAAAGAGCATCGTCAAACTAACTGACAAACACTATGGTGAAATATGACAATTCTTTTTTGTTTGGACAATCTGAATTGACTCAAATTTGAACCTTTAACTCTATCATCTCATTCTTTCCCCAACCCTACTCACTTCCTACCTCTCAGCTGTATTTCCTCATCTTCTCCTCACAATGGAAGCTTGTGGAATTTCCATAGAGGAGACTCTTCTGGCCTTCTGTGGAGCTCAGTTAAATTTTAAGGATCTCTTCTTTTTTAACAAGCTTTGAACCATTTTTATGTTCTTATACTTATCGACATGTTGATGCTTAGTCTTGAAGGATCTCTTTATATCTATGAATTTAAAGCTTACATATACTAGATTATCCTTATTTTCTTTTTTAATGATTTAGTGATTGTACTATTTTTTCATTTTATTTTGTGTGTTGTAAGCAATGTTGGATCTTTGTGAAACTAGTTTGTGCATATGGCAAATGATATTCTTAGTTTTGATTTCGCTTCTTGCTTCTCTTGTTCTAGAACGTTTGGTTATGGTTGAAAAGAGTTCCCCTTTATCTTGCCACAAAGTCGGCTACATCTTTCTTCATACCGGGCTACCAAAATGATTGCTTTAAATCCTGGTACATCTTTGAACTGCCTGGGTGAATATGATACCCATAATTATGGCCTTCAATTAACACTTCACGATGCATGGACTTAGGAATCCACAATCGACTACCTTAATAAATTACACCATTCCGCAACTGCAGATCATGACGACGACTTCCTTCAATATCTGCTTTGAATTTCAGATAGTCAGTTTGGAAATTTTGGGGCTTCTTAATACAAGATATCGCTGTACGAATTAGCTGCCAGGAACTTCATTTGACAAGCCTCTTTTAGCGAAAATTTGAACCTCATTGAAGGAAGTGTCTTTGAAAATATTTAATTAGCAAAGTCCCTCAAACAAATTGTGGTAGCGAACTCTGGATTCTTTTTGGTAATCTTTTGAATATGATTCTAGTGACATTTTTATTATTAAGATTTTGATTTTGGAAAGTAGAATGTTTAGCGTTTTTGTTTTGTTGCATCAATTGAAGGAACTCAATGATGTTTGTTGTAGGCGCTCAACGGACACCGTCAAGTCCAACGATGCTTGTCAAATGGACGGGTTTGTTCGATGAACTTGACAGAAAATCTGGAAGAAACAGCAGGCTTAATAATGATTACGAACTTACATAATTGTGATCCTAAAGCAGCTTAGTTTGGGCCATTCTTAAACCCAAGAGCAACAGGTTTTACTCCTGATTAGTGCGGATTTCTGGCATCTTTAATAGCTTATTTAGGCCAGTTTCTCTGCAGAAATTCGACCAGCCTTCTTGTCTTCAAAAGAGACCTTATGACTGAACATCCTCCATCATGCTCTTTTGTCAAAGCAATCTCCTGTCCATCTAAAGGGTCATCAGAAGCTTTTGAATTCTGCCTCTTGAACCGGATCCAGCGTCTGTTTAGCAAAATTTTCTTACTTGCATTTATATATTTAAAATTGAATCACATCTTTACGATAGTTATATATTTTATGCTATACGTTAAAGTTATGCATTATTTTAATCAACTAGAATGATATTGCTTATGTAAATTAAAAAAATGTACAATTACTAAATGGCTAACCTAAGCTGATAGGTTTAATATAGATGGTTCAAATGCTTCTTTTACAATTGAGGTTATAGAGGTTATCTGCCTTGTCAATAATGAAAGACTTTAGTTTCTTTTAAGAGCAACAATTCTCAGTTTTTTTTGTTGCAGAAGGGTGATTCGCTGAGGTTTTCATATAATAGCCTCCCAGTTATCCATACGCAGCCATCAATTCTTATTCATGAATGGAGTTTTTGGCTTTCACATTAGAACTCTCACCTCTCTCATAAAAGGTATTGATCTTATCAACTTTATAATAAACTTTCGAAATTTTTTTTCTTAATGTTGGTATGAACTATAAAAAATTGTCAAAATTTTTCTTAATGTAATTTTAAATTTGAAATCTAAAATTACAACCAAACATGAGGTGGTTTTAATAGACACTGCCACCATCAATTCGTGGCTCATTAATTGGGGCTGGCTAAAAGAATTCTTATCTTGACTATTTATGCTTTTGTTACTTTATAGGTAAGATTATGGAAGTGTTTGTACCTCATGATTGCCCGTTTTCTTCCCCTTCCACGCTGCAACAAGGAACCTTTGTTCTCGGTGTTGCTTGCCCTTCTTCTTCCCCTTCTTCTCTACAAAGAGGAACATCTAACCTTAGTGATGCACCATGATTCTCTATTATTTCTCCCTTCACACCTTTTAAGGCTCTTTCTAAGGATAAGCTACATGTTTGAAAGTTAAAGGCACATTTTAGCTTCCCTTTTTGATGGCTTCTACTTTATTTGCCTTATTTGCTTTGAAGATGTAGATCTTGTGCTTTTATGTGGGCTTATGCATAGTCTTAAAATTCGCTTTTTATACTGTTAGTTTCCCGTGATTAAATTTTCAAACCTCCCTCTCCTTGTTCGAACTGATGATGGGCTTGTTAAGGATCCTAGTGTTGTGGGTGTGCTGATCATGGCTGATAACTTTACAATTTCTTGTAAGAGTTGTGTGTTTTTGAGAATTTGCATAGAAATACCCCCTTCTTCAAGTTTCCCCTCTTCAATTTTGTCAGATGTCCATGGTAATAGCTTTCCCATCTTGTCATTTTTTATTGGGTACCTATAAATTTCAGCCCTCAAGTGCTTGTTCATCTCTCTTAATTTTTGCTCTTTATAAGAGAAAGGAGTTCCAATCGTAGTTGTAATGACCCTAATATTGAATAGGAACTCAATCTAATATTGGAGTGTTACCACAATATTTAATATTGAATTAGAAGAAAGCTAACCCAATACTAAGTGTTGTGTGGCCAAGAATTTTTGTCAGGATGTTAAGTTAAAATGGGAGAAGGTAGAAGAAGGAAAGTATATGAATTAAAAATGAATGAAAATAATTGCAATTACTAGTAAGTAAGAAGTAATTGCAAATAGGAAATATGCAAGTAGAAGTAAAAGAAGAAGGGATTACATGCTAATGAAAATTTACATGTAAGGGAAAATATAAATATTCATCCATCCTTCTATTTATCTAAACCAAGTATTTAAATATGATAATAAATCCATCACAGAATAAATAAAAATAAATACACAAATTAAATTATTACAAATTTGAAATAAAAGAGCAATAAGAAAAGTTCACTTTTTTACAAGTAGTAAATATAAGAAAAATATGGAAGCAAATTTTATAAGTTCTTCAAGTGCTAGGTTCAACTCCATTTGTATTATATTTTTCCCGATATATTATATTTTGACATTTAAATATGATAGAGCAAAGCTAAGAAAAAAAAAAGTTAGATTAAACAGTCTAAGCTCATTTTAAGATTAGCTAACATTTATAAGTTTATTTGGATAGCACAAGCTAATTTACAATTTAATATAAGCAGCGGAGTATTTGAAAGCATTCAAGTAGGGAAGGGAAATAAATATAACTCTAAAGAAGAATAGTTGAAAGTGAAATGAGTAAGAATACTCACTGTAACCAAAAAGAGTAAGGGAAATACATCCTAAATAAAGCTAAAAATTACTAAAGTGCATTTGAAAGTTAATGAAATAGAAATATGTTATGTCCAATGAAAATTATGCTAATTAAGGAAAAAAAATAGTGAAATATTTAAATGTAATTAAAACAACATACACTGCATTCTATATGAACGGTAAATAAGTAAAGTACAATATTAAAAATAAAAAGTGCAAAGCATAGTAATTGAAAGAAAATTTTAGTCTCTTGATCTAAGATATACATAGCTTATGACTATGGATATTATTTTAATTTTAATTCATTTAACTAAATTAATGCAAATTATTTAAATAATTCAGATTCTTATTAATTGAATAATTTTAATTATAGTTATCCAAATTAAACAAAATTTTATATCATTGCACCTAGAAAAATATGAAGAATAATTTTATGATACTAGAATTTTACTTTGATAAATAAATTTAATTATCATTAATTCAAATGATCAATTAAATCAAATATTTAATTCAAATATTATTTGCACATAAATTGAATAATTATTGTCCAAAATTAACATTTAAATAATCCATATCAGAAAAATGTGTAGGGCGATTATTTGAAATCAGATTTAGGTTTTGAATCCTAAATCTCTTAATGACTTTTTAATTTTAATTAGGAGCCTTTCAAACCCTAAAACTTCAATGTTGTTCAAATTTGACCTAGTTAGTGTCATTTTTTTCCTTATATTATAAGGATTCTATATTTATGTATATCATTTCATTTGAACAATAATTAGAGATTTTATGTATTTTACTTCTCAAATTGGGTAATTTTGTAATTTCATGAATTTCATTAATCATGTTTTATGTGATTTAAATCCTAGGATTGGAATGAAATCATGATTTGCTTGTGAATCTTTAAAGCTAGATTTATTCCAATTAATATTGATAACATTTTCACTCATGTGTTTACAATATTATGAAATTATTAGAATTGATTCTTAGCATTTAGAATGGATCCTATCATAGTTTTATATTAGTTCTTGTTCTATTTTAAGTTCATAAATGATTGACTTGAGAACTCTTTAATTCCTAATATGGTGTAGTTTACCTACCCCATGTTAATGGTATGCTAAATGCGTACCTAAATTCATAAATAGAACTTGATAGAACTAGTACACTTTAATTTGAATGAGACTTAGTGATAATCCCATAATTTATACATTTTACCTTAAGTCCTCTATCAAGATGATAATTATATTGCTAGTAGTATACTTAATTTCACTAAGTAACATAAATAATGCTAGCGCCCAATTACTGATTGGAACCTTAGTATACATTTTCCTTTAGCTTTTGATCTTTTATCAAAGCTCTCCAATGATTAAATTAAGAATCCCTTAACTTCCCAAAGTGATTAAGATTAACTTATTGATTTCATTTAACTTATAATCTAGAGTAAACTAGCACTTGTAGTTAGTTGTCTATTCTTTCTCATATGCTTAGACATTTCCTATCAATTGATCCTAACTATATTAGTGAATGATTTGGTTGGAAACTTTTCATTTGGTAAGCTAATTGTATGAAGTTAGAAGGTGGTACATTAACTTCCACTTCCTTTAATTTAGCAATCCATTAAAATTACACTTCCCTACTAGTTTCCTAAGCTGTAATTATTAATCTAATTAATTTGATTTGTTTAGGATTAGTAAATAATAAATTTCATTTGTATGAATATACTATAAATTATTTTCTCATTTCAATAAACTAATTCAAACTATTATTTTCCTAAACTTCTTCACTATTACTATTACGTAATATTGACTTAAAGATCCATATATATAAGTCAATTAATAGCTCAAATAGCTCCAGTCATTAAATTGATTATTAAAAATTAGACAATTTTAGATATCACATAGTTTACAATTTTTTAAATTTCTTTGAATGCTTGCTTAACTTCGAGCCTATTCCTTTGAACATACATACAAGACTTTGTATATAAATAAAACTTTTAGAATAAAATTATAAGGGTTTATATTATGGTGGATAGTCAAAGGCAGGCTAAATAGGAGATATAAGGAGACCTCATATTCTCAAAGGATGAATGTGAGTATTTATTTTAATTTAGACCCAACTTTCTCTTATTAATTAGGCAGACATGCTTAACTCCTAATATCATTCTATAATATGCCATGAAGTTTTCATAAAATAACTTTAACAAATAATATATGAGTATTTTACAATCTTATTGATTGTAAGATCTCATCATAACCTTTTATTTATATTTTTATTATATAGTTCTAGATTATGCACTCTTAGTGCATGAGACTAAGATTCTCCTTTACTTACTATGCTTTGCGCTTTCTATCTTTAGTACTGTGCTTTGCTTACTTACAGTTCATATAGAATGCAGTGTATGTTGTTTTAATTTTCATTTAAATGCTTCACTGCTTTTCTTTTCCTTACTTAGCATAATTTATATTTGGATATATATATGTTTCCATTTCTTTTGCTTTTAAATGCACTTAAATAGTTTCTAGCCTTATTTAGGATACTTTTCCCTTACCTTTTGGTTGCAAGCTATAATAATTATACATGTGAGTATTCTTACTTATCTTATTTTCTATTGTTCTTCTGTACAGTTACATTTATTTTCCTTCCCTACTTAATGCTTTCAAATGCTCCTTTGCATATATTAAATTGTAAATTAGTTTTTGATATTCAAATAAAATATAAAAATATTTTATCAATTTTAAAATATGCTTAAACTGTTTAGTATAACTATTATTTTTCTTTTCTTAGCTTTACCCTATCATATTTAAATACCTGATTAGATCAAAAGTACTATAATTCAGGTGGAGCTCGACCTAGCACTTGAATATCTTACAAATATACTTCCACTTATTTTACTTGTATTTATTTTATGTGAGAGAGTGATTGTTTTTCTTACTCTTTCATTTAAATAACTTGTAATAACTTAAACTATTTATATTTTTTTACTTAATCTGTGATGAATTTACTTTGAAATTATTTGGATTGAATGAGTGGATAAATACTATATAATTTACATATACTTGTTATGTATCTTCTCTACATGCTTCATACATGCTTCTATTTTATATATTTTTTAATTTAACACTAATAAAGATATTTGGCAAAATTAGCATCTGGTATTATGTTAGTTTTTTCTAATTTGATATTAGATGCTAAGGTAATGCTCTAATGTTGGATTTAGTTCCTATCCGATATTGGGGTCTTTACACTACTCCTAGCTAATATGGGGGTGATGAGTCCAATGACGGACTCCGATTTGATTATGAGGTCTAAATAAAATAAGTAAATCTCATAATTATCAGGAAAATAAGGAATGTTGGAAAATCTCAAATAATTTCCAAATCGCACGAAACTCGAGGTGGGGATTCTTAACATTATTATAAAAGTATTGGAAAAGAAACTCGATCAATTAGATCATTAATTGACGGTAACAACACTAAGATTGTTATAGTGGCATTGGCCCAAGTCCAGGCGTTGATCTTTGGTAGCTAGACCTCCCTCTTCTTTTATTCTCTCATCTTATCGCTAATTGTGCTTCCCTTTCAGCTATGCCCTCTTCGAAACTCCAACATACTTTTTTTTTTTTTTGGTTCAAACTTTGGAAGTATTACCTCAAGATCTAACTCCTCAAACTTTATTTCTTGAGCTTAATTGTCTAAATCTCAATATTTTCTATCATCCTCGCTTTCAATTTTGTTTCTTTCTTACTTTCTTACCTTTTTCTCTAAACTTTATTTTTGGTTCACATTCCTTGCATTTCTTTTATAATGACGACTTTATTGCTCTTTTGGAACTATATAATTGCTCAATGAGATTAATGTTGTTAACAAGTACACGTGTTATCCTTTTATTGTTGAGGCATGCAAGACATTTCCATCAATATAGCCAACAAAATTGTATTTTCAATTTTTTTAATCTTATTAACTAAAAATGAAGCTTTCAAATCACAAGATTTAATCATGAAGCTTGCCATCTTGAGAAAAGTGTAATTTCATATTCATCATAGTATGCTGTTATCCAAAGATATTTGTCCACCAACCCATATAGCAATTACGATTTACTCACATGTACTGCTCAAAAACAAATAAAAAATTATTGAGAGCCAAAAAAAGTACTTGAAAACATCAAGTCCAAATGCATAACCAACTTGCATGCAAGGAATAAATACATTACCGAACCAATCCAACCATAGCATATTTTCATTACTAAGTAGAGAAGTTCAATCAATGTAATTTAAAGTTAAGCATCAAATGAAATACTAATGAAGAAAAAGTGTGAAATGTTGCATTATCATCTAGTAAAATGATTATAAGTATATCAATCAAAAGATACCAAAATTTAGCAACTTAAGGGAAATACTTATAAAGCAAAGAGAGATTGTCTTAAGTAGCTTCTAAACATCATCAAAAAGTAACAATAGGTGCGTAATAGGGGATTAGATGCAAGGGAGTGACCGTGATCTAAAATATAATATAAGTTCTTAGAAGCAATGAATCCTTACAATCATCATTAGAATATGTAATTAGTAGTTTCCAATGATTAATAAGAGCTTATTTTTCTTTTAATAAAATCTTGAATGCTTTGTTAAACTTAATATTGTGGGAGAATTTACACATGTTGCATTCTCCCAAAATAACTAAAGAAGCAGTTTATGCATATCTAAGCCATTTACCAATTAAGCAACATTTGGCTAATAGAGAAAATTATAGGGGAAATGTGCAACAATAATTGATAATTATAGGAGCATTCACTTTTTAATTTTTTTTTTTTTTTTTTTTTTTTTTTTGGAGATATTTAGAGGAACTCTTATATAAAAATTTTATGCTTAGAAAATAGACTCGCTGATGTGGCATTCAAAAAAACTCAATCAATAAGATTTGTGCATCATTTCAATACAAATTTTAAAAAGAATATTTGTATTATTTTAATATAAATAAATAAATATTAATAAAATGATGCATAAATTTATCTCATTGATTGAGTTTTTTTAAATATCATATCATATCAGTAAGTCTAAATAGTATTTTTGTTGCTCAAAATCTCTTTAATTACACATAAAAAGTAAATTTTAGAGAAAACAATTTATTTTTTACCCCTCTAGTATAGACTATTTCTGTCTCTGTTTAGACGCTGTCTTGAGAACAACAAAAAGGAGTAGGTATACATAGATGGAATATATTAAAAAAATAAAAATATATATACAATTTTAAAATTTAGATGATATACATAACCAGCAGTTATCATATTAGTTATTTCCAAAATCTATCACAAATTTTATGCATTGGCGGTAAATGTATTTTTATTCGCCCGCGTTTGTTTCCGCCCGTAAACCCTAAGCTTAGCATTGGCCTAACTGAGGCTTGCCTGTTAGATCAGTCCTCAGAAACAATGGACACCTCTAGCCCTGCGATTTTCGTGAACGCGGAGCTTCTGAAGATGCATGTGGGGAGGCGCGTGCGCGCCGTTTTCCAGCTCGCGAGGAGCGAAGGTGGCGTTATGATCGGGCAATCAACCGATGGCCAGCAGATAACGGTGAAGGGTGGCGATCCGCAGAGCTTTCCCCTCTCTCACTATGTCGAAGTCATCGGCATCGCCGACGGCAATCAGTCGATTCGCGCCGAAATATGCACTGATTTTGGTGAACGATTTGGTAATTTGGTTGTTTCTTTCATCGATCTGGTTCTTTTTATTATTATTTTTTTTTCGTTAGATTGAAATTTCTGTCGTTGATATATATTTGATACCCGTACTCACAGATTGCATTGAATGGATTTTTAACGTATGGTGATTTATTTTCTTTCATTTGGCTTTTTTTTTTTTCTTAATTCCTTGACTAATGTGGACATGCTATTCCATGAACAGATTCTATAGAAATTGAAACTCGCATGCTCTCTTATGTGTTTTGAACAATCATGATAATATGCTCGGCTGTTGAGTTCATGACATTAACGAGTATTCTGTTGAGCATAAATTAGAATGCCGTTTATTTTTTTTTATATTTTCTGCTCATTCATCGCCTGTTTTAAGAGTTGTCTTGTCATCGCATGTTTTAAGAGTTGTCTTGTAGGAAATTGGATCAATCAGTCTTGAATTCCTCCGGGAAATAGTACCCCAAATTTACTGGCCAACTAAATGAGTGGAATTAGATTCTTAAAGATCCACTCTGTCTATATTATGGATTTTGGATGTAGCTAGGATACTCATGTCTCAATGGTAGATTTTACATATAATAACATTTATCAATCCAATATCAGTATGGGATCTTATGAAGCATTATGTAGGAGAAAGTGTGCTTTAGCTATTTCATGGACAGAAGTTAGTCAGTCAGATTCTTGGGTTAAATATGGTTGAAACAGCTACAACAAAAGCCAACTTATTGTAGGGCTGGTTGAGAGTAGCATAGGACAGATAGAACAAATATTTTTATTTTAAATTGATATATGAAAATTGAAATTGGAGAATGTCTTCATGAAAGTTAGTCTTGAAAAGGTATCAACAAATTTGGAATGAGGAAAATTTAGTCTTCGGCTTATTTGTCCATTTGAGATTTTGGATAAGGACAAAATGCCTATAACTTTAGACTTTTATAATATTTAAGTGCAATTCAAAAGGTATTCCATATTTCTTCACTCAGTAGATGCTTAATAGAACCAAGTTCTTATATGCCAATAGAAAGTATAATTCTTAAATCAAACATAACATAAGAAGTACCTGAAAGAATTTTAGAATTTGATGTAAAGAAGCTTAAAAATAAGATAATTCCAAAGGTTATGTGCAGTGGAAGAACTATATGATTAACGAATTTATGTGGAAAAAAGAATTTAACATTCAATGTAAATATTACATCTTTTCACCCAATGGTGAATTTATAATATCAAAAAAATTATGTTTCTTTAATTTTTTTTTAAAGATAAATGTTGAGGATGATATACCTTTAAGCTGGGAAAATTTTAACATATTCTCAAGTATCATTAGGAGTAGATTGCTTGATAGATTGATATATCTATATATATATATATGTATATATATTGGGGAATTTCTTGCATTTTTATTAATAAGGATGAGTACAAACTGATATTGGATGGTAACTATTAAAGAAATCAAAATTTTAAAAAAACTTAAAAAAATAAAAATATGAATAAAATGGTTACCCATCCCACCTAAGATTCTTACAAAAGAATAATCAATTAAAGTAAAGAAATAAAACATAAATGCAATCATGACCACTGCTAATTTTTCAAGGTGAGCTCCACCTTTTTTTTCTTTGATAGTAACATGAAATTTTTTTAGAGGAATTAGAACTCATTTTCTTTATCTGAATTCTATTGATACAAACCTTCTTTAGATCTTCAAAATCTTCCTCTTCATATATTTGATTTTCATCATTGTCATTATCATACGTTGTATGAGCGGATGATAGAATTTCATTCGTATTTCGCTAGAGCCACTCTTATGGCTTTCATTGGGTTGGAGGCTCGACACCACCTGGGCGGTCTCGATGTCATCCCGCATGGAAATTTGTACCTCATCGGAAGGCCTTGGAAAAGCTTTCTCCATAAGAAGCTGCCTTGTTGTGCTGATTTTAGGAAAATCACCACTTCTTATTGAAATTCCCAATCAAACTTTGGAATGATGCATCATTCAACTCCATTTGAGCATGTAAGAGACTATCAATAGCAGTAGATAGAAGAAAATTGAAGATCGGTCCAACGCTGCTTCCATTTATGACAAACCACTTTTTAACAGTGGCGACCACATCATAATTCTGCTCCGTAGTGTTGGCGATAGCAAAGGTAACATCAACATCCCTTTTCTCAGTATTTCCAACGTCGATGATCAAATTTTTGCAAACCTTTGCATTGGTATCTGTTTTCACCACAGTTAGTTCAATTATTTTCCTAAGGTTTTTGTCTGATATAACCCTTTGACGCTTAGGAACCAAGATTTATTTGCTTGAGTTTGTCGTTTGCACAATGCATTCTCTTGAAACACTAATCTTTTAAGTGATGGTGCAATATGAAGCCTAAAGAGTTTTCATGACCAACTTGTTTAATGCTCTCCATTTTTGAATACAAAACCATTTTGAATGATTTTTTACAAATTTTATAAGTTTCATCTACTTTTGGAACATAATTAATATCTAAAATTTGTAGTTCTTAATATTTTAAAATTTGATATACACGACTATTTGAAAATTTAATCAAGTGCACATGTTTCTATATATGACAATTTATGAATTTAACTAGTTTTGGATGTACAAAAATTCTATTTCAAAAAAACAACTTGTATTATATTTGAAAATTTAATCAAGTGCACATGTTTCTATATATGACAATTTATGAATTTAACTAGTTTTGGATGTACAAAAGTTCTATTTCAAAAAAAAAACTTGTATTATATTTGAAAATTTAATCAAGTGCACATGTTTCTATATATGACAATTTATGAATTTAACTAGTTTTGGATGTACAAAAATTCTATTTCAAAAAAAAAACTTGTATTATCAGTTGTAGATTGTTTGCTTTGTTCATTTAATGATTTGTCCTGAATTTGATTTGATTGGAGAGAAGGGAATAATTCAAGGGTTCAATGATGGGGTAGAAGATTTGCCATATTATGTTTATTGACATTTAAATCTTAAGCACAGAGACAAGGATAATTCTTTAGAAAGTGAACCCTCATTGCTAAGTTTTGGAGAGACTGCAGTGGAAATGAAAAGGAATATTATTGCTATTGGAGAGAAATTTGATATGAATAAATAAGAATAGAGAAATTGCTATAATGATGTTATGCAAGGAGGAATTGATTGGGGTGGGGGGTGGTTATATTGATTATGAGTGTAAGCTTAGGTGTGTATTAGGTAGGCTAGAGATGGTTTTTTTGTGCTTATGGTAGGTTTATAAAATATACATGTATGATTCTTTCAATCTTATTTTCAGCCAAGTTCTAAACTACTTATTCTAGCTTAGTTAATTCCTTAATTCAGTCTAGCTTTAGTTAAAATAATCTTGAATCGAGCGCATTAAGTTGATATAGCATTCTTTTTTTCATGCTTTTAAAAACTACATATTAATTAATATTAATTAACTAATTCTGTATTTAGTAATTAAATCACATATTATTTATATAATTAATTAATTAATCAGTTTATTATGTTTTACTTGGTTAATTTTGTATTAATTAGATAAGAACATAATAAATATATGTTAATTATATATTTAATCATGTATTGATTAGTAGTAATTATGGGTTAATTAGTGTTAATTAAATTTTAATTTATTGTATAATTTTTTAATTAATAAATTAGTTATTAATTAACAAATGATGTATTTATTAATTACATTTTTTTTATAAAAATTCCGTTAATCCAAATGGAGCGCTTATGTTTTTTTGCCCCAGAATAGTTTTTTCATAGCAAGTTATTTTAGATTAGCTTAGCTTAGCTTATCTTTTGTTTATCTTAAAAAAAATAAGCTAAGCTTTAAACAATTAAGCCCTTAGGGCTTTATACATAATAGTAAAAGAGCAATGATAGTGTAAGTACTGGAATTTTAAAAATCAATGTATAAATTAAACGTCTTGTAGTTTCTTAATTAATAATGATATCTTAAATTCAAAAATAACATTTTAGCGTTAAAAATTTGTGAAGTTGTTGGCAAGAATGTTGTTTGGCGATTGGAAATCTTCTAATACCTTAGGTAATACCCAAAATAATTGCAGCCCAATATAATAATATTTCTCTCACCAAGAAATATTCATAGTTTTAAAAGCCTTAGGAAAAAAAACTTTTAATCTATGTGGAAATGACTTTGGCTGATTATTTGTGAATTATAAACTGACAAATGTAGTTGATGATTCATATTGTGTAGTCCAATGGCTACAGCTGATGACCTGTGAGATATGATTTGAAGACTATGCTAGTACTTACTGTGTTATAATATAATTTCTATAGTTGGTGGTTGTAGAACATTATTTGATAATTGAAAATTGAGATTTGTGGAAAGAACTATTTTTCATATATCGTCTCAAAACACAAAATTACAAGAAGAATATTAAATTACAAAAATATAATATCTTATAAAAAATCTCTTTATCATTAGATGCTAGCATCATGTGTAGATGCAATTTTCATAGTGGAACTACATAGGAAAATTGCTGTCTGAGTTTATAATTGCTTAGTTTTTTTTGTAAATAGAAGCAACAGCAATGACATCAATACCAAACCTTAGTTCCAATAAGTTGGAGTGTCATGCCAACACATAAATTCTGTCTTCAGTGTGCTTTATCAAATGACAGCCCCTAAGTACGTAAGATCACTTCTCCCATGCTTTCTTGAGCCAATTGTTTCAACAATTGGGTCGTTTGCAAAGTTTTGAACTGTGCAACTGTGCTGGCGGTATCCTCTGTTGCTAAATTCTTATGTCATTGATAGCAGCAGCCAATTTATCATTCTTAGATTATCTATTGCACACTTTCACATTCTCTTATAATAAGAAGCCTATTTATTTTCCATGAAATGGACTTTTAAATATTAAAATAAGAAATCCTATTAATTGGATTATTGGGATGATTTTGTTGTTACTCTCAAGTTTGCTGATAGATCTTCTGTTTGCACTAAACCTGCTTTGCATACTTTTTAAGGCTTTGTTAATTTTCAGTTTGGCAACCTTGCCTTTTATGAGGCATAGATTTACTTTGTTCAATAATCACATGCTCTAATGCTCTCATAGTCATATAGATTTATGAACTTCAAATAGCTTGAGATTTATGATGTAGAACTTGGCAGTGAACAAATATATATTAATCATAATTTCATAAATTTCATTAGTAACATCTTTAACTGCCCTAGTAAGTTTAGTTTTTGGTTTTTATGTATTTGGTTTTATTTGGGGGATTCAAAGAAATGATTCAGTCAGTAATAAGGGTCCTGTTTTCGAAGTTAAATTTGATGTGGTTCTGAAGTTGCTGCTCTAATGCCGACTTCTCTGGAGGAGATTTTAAGTATGGAAATAGAGCCAGAATCTCCAAGTTCAAAGTAAAACGAGTTGCTATCTATGTGAATAGAAGACTTTAATAATGGAAATAGGACCAAAATCTTAAAATTCAAAGTAAAACGGGTTGTTATCTATCTACATAGAGGTCCCATTTGAAACTGAAATATGCATTTTGAAAATGCCTTCTCAAAAATATGATGGAATTTGTTGGCATAAAATTTAAATGTCACATCGCTTTTTAAAGGTGTGAACATCATAAGCTTTTTTAAGAACTAGAGAAAAGGAAATTCTATTCACAAGAGTCGGATTGATGATTTCACAGGTAGATATTTTGAGTACTTTCATATAATTCTACATAAAATTTCAAGCTTCTACTTTCTCTGTCCAATGTGAGATTACCACAGCCTTCTTAGGTTTGGATTGAGACTGATTTTTATTTTTAGATAATTCAGGACAATCACTAATCACTTCTTTATTTCTAGGTCTGGATTGTTCTCTTTTAAAAAAACTGTTTTTTTTCAACAAAGTTCTTACATCAACTATATTCATACTTCTAAGAACAGGCATTATTTTGTGCCTATGCATATGCTTTGTATGATTTCATTTGTTCTAACATTAACTATATCCTCCCTCTACAGATGCAGTTTCATACAATGGGTTGTGCCAACTTGCCAATGGGAAATACAAGAACCTGTTTCTTTGATGGCTCCGACAGCCGTTTCTGTTAGATTTCGCTGGCAAATTATTGGCTATATTTCGTTGTTATTTTAAGGTATAATTGCATGTAGTTACATCCTAAACTTGATTATTTAGAAAGCTACACTTAAACACACTCATTTCACCATTTTAAATGACTGGCAGATTTCAAGTGAGATGGCAATTTTGATGTGCTTGTAGAAATTTGGATGGTTGTTTTGTAATATTTATGATTCAAGTGTTAAATATGTAAATACAGAAGAATTTGATGGCACGTAGTAAATTCTACTTTTAAGTGCCATCTTTAGCCAAACATAATCACAATGTTGCCCCTAATGAGGCTCATTTCTTTCCAAAAATTGTTTGGTTTATTATTAAGTAATATTTAATGCAAAATAATATAAATGTGTTGTCGAATAACATTTCAATTAATCTCATTAATTTATGCTAATTTATTTATTAATTATTTTAGTTTAATATAATAAAATTATTTTGTGCTAACTTTATATGCTAATCCAGCATTAAATATATATGATAAACTTAACAGTTATAAGGTTTGGTCATAATTTTTTGATACTTCCAAATATGCATCACTCCTACTTTCATTATTTATAAATGACATGACTCCTATGACTCCTATGTATCTATATATATATATATATATATATATATGTATGTATAAGTGTCTAGATTTTATTAAATATGTAAATATTTCATAAATTTTTTCTCTTTCAAAAGATTGAAAATGATAAAATAAATGTTTAATAAAATAATTTGTGAGTACGATGTTTAATAAAGTAATTTGTATTAGTTATAAAGTTAAATTTGCCAAACTGAATATTTTTAATCTTTATGGTGTAATAAAATTATTAATTGAATACTTAATGCTAAGAATTTTGATGGTAAAATAATTTAATTACAGTATAATCAATTATAATGTAAGGGGATTATTTCTCTTATGTTTGATAATTTCTTAAGAAATTTAAATTTTTTTTGTTTGGAATGAAGTAATATGATGTTTTGAGTAAGTTGGTGGGGTAAACTTGCTCTTTATTTATTTTTAGTACTTCGATTGAATGAAACGAATTAATTGTTCAATTCGTTTGTTCGATTGATTCATAGGAATCGTTCGATTCATTTAGGGCTTCGTCTGAGCAAATGATTCAAAGGATTCGTTCGAACAAATGAAGGATTTTTCGGAGAAGATGACCAACGAAATCGTTCGTTCGTTTGGAATCCTTCGCTCGTTCCGCTCCGTCTGCTCATTCGCGAAGAATGAGTTAAGTTACGTCCAATTCAAACGTAACAACATTACAATGTAAATTTTTTTTACCAAATTTACTTCATACTAAACATTGATAATTTCAGATTATCTGAAAAATTTTACTTTATTCTTATCTTAACTCAAACAAATTAGCCCATAAATATTTATAAATAATCATGGTTTCATAGAAACACACCAAGTTCTAAGTATTAACATCTCATTTAATAATAATGATAGAATGTCCAATAAATTAATTAAATTCATCAATATATCAATTATATTTTTATATTCAAAATTTTATTTTTTGATGAATATTTACTTCATTAACAAAATCTAATTGCTTTCATTAACTAAAAGATTAAGTCCACTCTAAAATAAAAATCTTCAGATTCAGTTCTTCATCTAATATAATAAATTAAATCTTATGGATTCTGAAATATTTAAATTCATTAAAAAAAAGAAAAATATGAATATGTTTAGTAATGCCCTTTAATATTAACACTAATTAGATATCTTAACAAATGATAAAAAATAAAGTTACAATCTCTTTCATTTATAAAGCATTTATCTAACCTTTGATAGAAAACAAAAACACTTGAGCTTCCCTCCCTACAACCGGCGCTATCGAGATCGCGGTTTCGATCTGCAATTCGCCTCTACTTCTTCCAGTGGTCTTTTACTTTGGATCACTGTATTTCGTCAGGACACGATTCGACGGAGGCCGTCCGCAGAGATGTACGGTGCCGCAAGCGACGGTGAGGGGGCACCGGAATCCGCTCTCAAGAAGATTCCTCCAGCCTCTTCCATGCCGTGGGTTCGAAACCTGCGCAGGTTCATTGGATCAGGCAACGGATTAGGCTCTGAGGCCCTAATGGGTCAGGATTAACCTTCTCTTTCCATGCGATGATATTGCCTCCATTCTTAATTAATCTAGTTGGAATTCTTAACAATGAAGAATTTGAAGTTTGTTCGTTAGCTCTTCTGAAAGCTTATACGAATGAGGGTAACCTAGGTTGTTGGGTGCGAAACTTGGAAACAATTCAAGTTGTAGAAGCTGTTCTCTCTCTCTCTCTCTCTCTCTCTCTATCTCTATCTCTTTCTCTCTATCTCTCTCTCTCTCTCTCTCTATATATATATATATATATATTGGTTGCCTCAATTTGCTTAATAACATTCCTAACATAAGTTTGTTTTGTTAGTGAAATATTTGAGTCTTTTTTGTGAATTCCGGTAGTTTAAGTCCGCGATTGATATTTTAACAATTTTTAGCGCCTGAAAATTTTGTACAGTGGACAAACATTATCTGCTCTTAAAGTCACCTCTAGAAAATTGTTGTGGCCGTATTGTTTTGCATGGCCGGGAACTGTTAGCGATGTTTTTTCTTTGAAGAAATTTGCAATTTCTGTCTCTCATTTGAAACAAGCACTGCAAAGAATTCAAAGAGTTAGCTAAACCAAAAGGAGTTATTATGATCCATAAAGGCTACCATGGATTCCTCAAATTAGAAAAGACATCCTGTTCTTCCAATTTTGCCTTTTTGTCTCAAAATCATATGATAATCAAGTTGTGGGTGCAGTTGCAACACATATTTAGGAGTGGATAGGCAATCATCCGATTATTGCTTAGAAAACTATCAAAATGCTCCGGGAGTTTCACTTAATCTTGGAGTGATTGCTTAGGGAAAATTTTAAAATTTCTCCCCCGTTTTCACTCATAATATTGAACATACATCATTTCTAGGCAAGCATCTTATATTACTCGTATATCTAGTATATTTTGGTTATTGATGTTATTAAACATAGCACCCATGATTGCAACTTTTTCTAAAACTTATGCAAAGGAAAGAAACTGACCAACCACCATTCATTCTAGTTAGCTAATTTCATCCCTTACCATAACTATCTCTAATTTTTTTTTCTCATTTCAAGCTTTCCTTTGCATTCTTGAATGAAATTATCAGGAAATCAACATATTTTAAAGTTTTTTATAGATATTATGATATGGTTTTGTGTTATGTTCTTTTTTAATTTTTTCTTAGATTGTTAAATTCACAGGTAATATATAATCCTACTAAGGACTATTACTATTTTTTCATCATGTACAACAACACCACAAAGCCTTAGCCTTACTATGTGTGGTTGGCTACATGAATCCTTTTTTCCATTATGCCTGAACAAATATAAGTCTCTTTCGTAGTTCTAAATAGAGATGATCATTTTTATTAGTTTCTTCCCATATCTTTTTTGTATTCATATTTCTCTTTTAACATGTGCAAATTCATGCAATCAATTTCTTTGACAATATTGTATTATTGAACCATCTAAGATGACACCCACTAATTTTATATACTATTAGAGCCACTCCAACCTTGATACAAATGGTCTAATTTCTCAAACTATTTTTTTGAGTACACCTACTCATCTTTCTTAGCATCATTATTTTTGTAACACTTATTTTATTAGTAAGTTTTTTCTTTACTGGTCAACATTCTGCCCCATATAATATAGCTAGCATTATAGCTTCTCTTTTAATTTTTCTTTTGATTTTGGTGGAATTTTTGATTACACAACATTTTGAACCATTTACCCTTCTTTATCACATGGGCCTCAATAGTTATGCTATCAAGATTTGGGCTTTAGTTATGATTAATCTTATACTCCTTATATTTTGTTGTAGATCTATTAAGACAATACCCTTTACCTTTAGCCCCATCTCTAGTCTTATCAATTAGGTGAATGCATCTACAAATAGCATGCATCAAGAAACATCCTCTTGAATGCGCTCATTAAGAAGGAGATTTGTTATTAAAGTAAAGCTAAATTTTAATGCAATCAGATAGTAATAGAAAAATCAGTAAGCAATCCACCATGCAATCGAACATATGCTAAGCTCCATTCTACATGCCCTTAATAATATGAACATAAAATATACATTCTTTTTATTTCCAAAACTTTCTAAAGAAGTTTTTTTTGTATTTTATTATAAGCTTTTACTTGATTGATAAAGATTGCATTTTCTTAAGTTTCTCTATCAAACCTTTTAGTAACTGTATAGCCTTTATAATAGATTTACCTCACAAAAAATTAAATTGATTTTTTGAAATTTGGATATCATGTCATAATCTTCATTCAATTGGTCTCTCCCCAAATTTTAGTGCATGACTCATTAACTTAATTTCTTATTGTTTGCACAATCTTAAGCAATACCTTTGTTCTTGTAAATAAGTATATCAATACTTCGTTGCTCATTAACACTTTTAGTTTTTAAGCTATATTAACTAACTGGTGAGCCAATAAATTCCATCATAACTCCACATTTGCACACATCGAAATGAATATCATTTGATCTAACATTTTATCCACCTTTCATTCCATTTAAAGCATCTAAACCTCATTTTTGCTAACTTGTTGAATGAAAGTGCAATTGATATCATTTTTATTTATGGTGGAGGAGTGGTTATACGCTAAAGGATGTGATGAAAAATGAGCTCATTCATTGTAACAATGAAATAACTTTAAATGAGGATGTCCTTGGTGAAAGTCACCTTTTAAATGCATTGGACATATCATTAAACGCCCCAGTTAGAATAGTTGAGTTTTTGAATTTGCATATGTTAATGAGGAAAAGGAAGGTCAAAAATTGATATGTAAATTAATTATTAGGAAGGGTCTTAAATACTTGGAGCTGAGGGTGGGCCTGTCATTTGATCATACACAATAGAGACATTGAATTTATGTAACCGAGCATAGCTATTGAGACCAAGGTTTGATGTTGTTGTTGGTTTCAGGTTTCATTTGGGATAAATACAACTTTTCATGAAAGTTGTTGCATAGATGCTATGTTTTAAGCAATCACAAAGTTGTATTAAGCTATAAATTAGTTCTATTTGGGAATTAATTGTTGCTTTTTGCAATTTACAAAATTGCTTATGTACTCTCTTACGCTGGTGGTGTTGACAACAGGAAGACAACAACAGTGGTGACAATTAGTGGTGGCCAACAACAATGAGTGGTGATTGGTGGTTGGCAACAATTAGAAAAAAGCAGTGATTGACTGTGGTGGTAGCTGGTGGCGGGCTTGCAACTGTGTTTTGGCTGTGGCATAAGCTGCTGAAAGCTATTCACGTGTGGGTGTGGGTCTGGGGTAACCTACGATGAGGAGTGGTGGATGGGGGTGTTGAGGGGCTGATGGTGGGAACGGCAGGCCGGGAGTGATGGCCAACTGCGTGCGGTGTTTGGCAAGGGGGTGTTCTATGACAGGGGCGATGGTAGCTATGGTGGTTGATGACGATTAGCAGCAGCGACGGGACAGTGGGGGTCGATAAATATTTTGGTGATGGGGAGGGCGAAGGCTACATGACAACTTTGCATAAGTAGCTAGGTTGCATTTTGGTTTTTGTTTCTTGAAGTTTATTTTCTGAGGGGGTACGCTTTTTAAACAAATATACAATAATCTTCCACTCATCCTAAAAGATTTGAAATAGCTTTAGATGAAGCACTACAAATAGAAATGTGTTTTAAATGAAGCCTTAATTTATATCAGCTGCTTTCTATGAAGTTTTTTGAGATCTTTAGTTATTGGCAGTTTGCTGATTGCAATCACTTCTTCTTGTGGAATACTTTATCTACTTTGCTACCGGGATGATATTACAGAACAATGCATCATCACTTACCTTTGTTTTCTCTCCCTTTAATTCTGTGATACTCTTTCTATATTATTTGAGACTCAGGGAAGCACAAGATTGGGATATTACATGGATGCACATCTATATTCAAATAATGGCTACTATATGCAATGCTTGCATGTTTGAATGCATGATTTTTTCTTAATCATGCTTATTATATTCTTGAAATCTGAATTCTATATCAATAGGTGAGAGATAGGAACCTGATTGTTAATTAACAGGCTACAAATTAACATGCTGCTGGAATTTAGAGGTCATGATGGAATATTTTGGCACTGGATTTTGAATTATTACAGAAGACATAAATTGATGCTTGCATTTTTAACCAGTGGCAAGCTTACTGTCATTATGCTTTAGAGATTATCTATTTATATCAAGGGAGTAACTTTTCCATTTAAACCATGGAGCGGAAGTGTACAACGACACGTCTTTGTTCCCAAACCATGCACAATTAGTGATATCTTTTTATCTTGAATTTTTGAAAAACAAAAGATGGGCAAATTTCAAGAAACTGATATTTTACTTGATAAATAAATTGTTGGACCATTGGCTGGTTGTTCACTTTTAAGTAATTTGAGGGGTAAGGCATTTCCATATTATAGCTTGATGCTTATCCAATTTGTTATATGATTATGACATTTTAATATTTAAGAGGTTGAAATGTAATGTATTTGATAAAATTGAATATTTGAGCAGGCTTTCAACGGCGCCACATCAAAATTTTCTAATCTAAAGAATACAATATATTTTATATAAAATTATTACATTAAATTTTGTCAATTGCGACAGTTATTTTTTGAGCTTTCATAGTCATTTTTGTTTTGTAGAGCTTGAAACCAAGAGAATATTGCTTGATATCTTTAAAGAACGTCAGCAGAAAAATGCAGAAGCAGGCTCAATACCAAGCTTCTACAAAAAGGCATGCTTAGAGTGATTTTCTCAGCTGTTTGCTTCAAAGCATGTTTCATTGTTATTAAAGTTGAGACTGCAAATTTTGAGCCATTGATTGATGCATATAATGCTAACTGGCATTCGATGATGTTGACGATTGTTTAATTATCTGAATAGGCCCTATTTTATAGGTTGCTCAGTAGTTTTTTTCTTGAAATTCATTGTACGGTAATTTAATGTTTTATTATTGAAATTTTATTTT
This sequence comes from Gastrodia elata, assembly GCA_016760335.1. Lineage (NCBI taxonomy): Eukaryota > Viridiplantae > Streptophyta > Magnoliopsida > Asparagales > Orchidaceae > Gastrodia > Gastrodia elata. The sequence continues at coordinate 2,196,210 of CM028673.1, forward strand.
TGTCTTGTGACACAGAAGCCTGAAGAAGGCTCAATCAGCCAAAGAGTTCAAAGATTAGCAAAATATAGATTCTTGAAGGTGTGAATCTACCTTTAATAATAAGTGGTACCGCTATTTATCATGTTTTTAATATCAAGTATTGAAACAAATGTTGAAATGCTTAAGGCTCTCTACTTGCTGAATATTTTCCCGTCCGTTTCTCAATCTTCCTATAGCTTTTATTGTTTGTTGCGTACAGAGTAAATTTGTAATTCCCATTTTCCTGCAGAAACAATCAGAACACTTGCTGAATGCTGATGACTTGGATGCTATGTGGGTTTGCTTACGAGAAAATTGTGTGATTGATGATGCTAGTGGTGCTGAGAAGGTGTGCCTTGTTTATAGCCATTTTTATGCTTTCCCGTTATACTATATATTGTTATACTATATGCGCCATACATTTTATGCGTGAAAATTGTTCTTTTTGGTGTTCGTTTTTTCCTCATAGCTTGCATATGCAATATCAATTTGATTGAAATGCCTTAAGCACGGAAAATAAAAAGAAGAACAAGAATCATCAATCCAGAAACTGCACATCATACTAAAGAACTAGAAGAAAAACAGCAAGCCCTAGTTAACTGACTAGAGTAGTTGCTTACAATTTATCTGTGAATTTAAATGTTTCATTTAGTTTTAGCGGATTGTTTGATTAAAAATCACTTGTCTTACTTCTTAAAAGCATTTTGGTCCGTGTTGATTACCAATCAAAGTTTTTCCATCTCTTAGATTTTTACCTAGTGAACCTGTAGAACAGAAGGAAATACTTGTGACCTTTTAAATCATTAAGCTTATGCAGTTTGGATACAGCTGCTTCTATTGACTTAAAATTACTTTGTCCATGGTGAGCATTAAAAAATTCAGGCATAGGTAGTTTGATTAAGACTACTGCTATTAACGTGAAATTAACTCAGTAATTTGCCATTGTGGTACTTATTTTTTTGATTCCTTAATTTCTTCTACGACTCTTGTAGAGCCATATGCTTACTATTTATGGTTTTAGAGCCTGTGTATGTTAATTTGATGGCAGAAAATGATAAATGGTGAAATTTTTTATAGAAATCAAAATTGTCCCTTGACTCTTGTTAAATGTTTAATTTAGTCATTGGCTCTTCGAAATAATTTTTTTTGGTCCCTTTACTTTTATTTAAGTGATATTTTTAGTCATGCCATTATTTTGCTGTTCCCAACAGTCAAAATTAAGGGTAAATGCGATAATTTCAGCAAGTGAACGAAGCAGCCATTAATTTTTTCCCCTTGCGATTTCTCCTTGCGCTGCTGCTTCTTTGTCGACCGTGGTCTCATCTCTCACCGCAACTTCTTTGTTGATTGCGATGTCTTTTCACACCTTAATTCTTCATCGATTGCGATTTCTCGTCTCTCTGCAATCATCAATTGTGATTTTGTCCGCAACTTCTTTGATTGGTGTTGCTTTGTTATGACTTTTTTGCGTCTCTATACTTGTCGACTGGTGTTACATATCTTTGTTGCCTCTGTGTGTCAATTTCGCCATGCTCAATCGACGAAGAAGTTGATGGTGATCTCATTGGATGGAGAACAAGTAGAGAGACGCAGACAGCCATAACAGGCAACACCTCACTTGACTAATTAGTTGCTGAAGAAATCGCCGTTGACGATTGCAGAGAGACCCATAGAGACGCATATATGTTGAGGTAGAAATTGCTATCGATGAAGAAATCGCAATCGGCGACGAATTGCGGTGTGAGTAGAAATTACAATCGATGAAGAAGCTGCAGTGTGTGAAGAAATCCAATGAGAAAAAAAGTTGATGGATGTTTCGTTTGACCGCTCGAATTGCCACATTTGCTCTTAAATTTCTTAATGCAAAAGATAGATGGAACGGAAAAAAAAACCGTTGAACAAAAAATCATTTAAATAAAATGGATCAAATTTTTTTGTGCAAGTGTCAAGGACTAAATTGAACATTTTGTAAGAGTCAAATGACCATTTTGATAAATTTATCATATTTTATATAAATTGTTCCTTTATTGTAATAAATAAAAATGTTTAATAAATAGAAAAATATTTCACAGCTCCATTGAATGCACCTTTAACAATGATTTTGATAGTGAATTGTTATTAATGGTGATGGTGGAGCAAATTTGGCTTTATATGGGGCACTGTAGCAACAGCCTTGCATAGATTGTTGTCTTATGAGTGTGTTTATATGTTTTTCAATAATTTCCGTGCCCTGTCTTTGTACCTGGGTCCATACATCATATCTTTAATTCTATGCAATTTTAAGAAGATTTTATTGTTTTCAGAAATCTAATCTTTTTGTTAATGGTAAAGGTTAAAGCCTATTTTTCATAGCATTAAAGGTTGAATCTCATTAGGCTAAAAGTAATTTGAGTTGACACAAGGTCTAACTTTTATTATGCTGATAAACGATCGCCATCATGTATAAGCAATGCTGATTTTTGATTGGGGAAGCACACCCTAGTTGGATTTGCAATTTTAAGTTGTATTAATTGAATTGTATAAGGTGTTGGAGACTTCATGTATTCTATCTCAAGCTGTGGAAAAAAGTAAGTCATAGATTTGATGGTTAGATAATTTAGTGGTACTATCACCACAATTATGTTTTCATAGTTTTTTATTTTTAAATTTCGATTATCAGTTTTTTAGTTTGCAGTTATTTTTGATAAATGAGAATTTTGAATTAACTGCTATAATAGAGGCAGGTAATTACAAATCCACTCTTCTATATAGGCACATATTATAGATATAAAGAGTTGTGATTGTTCTTTTTAGTATGCTGTTGTATTGATAAGTTTTTCTTATGGAGCTTCTAGTTGAAATAAATCGTTCTTTATTTGTACTGTAACTACTGTTTAAATAGATTTATGAGCAATGAATTCCCAGTTGAAATGAATCGTTCTTGATTTGTACTGTTACTACTGTTTAACTGCTAGGGAGGGACAGTGAAATGTGCAGCGGTTTACTATGACACCTAGCATAAAAACGTAGATTTTAAGCAATCGATCCAAATAAAAATACCGGTGATGTAATTTTTTGAAATTCAAATCACTTGGTTCTATTACATGTATACATTATTCGCTCACCAATATTTATTTCAATTAACTTATTATTTCATAAAGAGAAAAATGTGGGTATGCCTCTCTGCTCAGTGATATTCATTTCTAACACCCATCTTCAAGAGTTAAACTGCAAAACTTTTGTATCTGCGTGTAACACAATTATATTCTCAGGTTTTGGCAAAAGTGAAAATACTTGATGGGCTTTTGTTGTGAAATTTAGTTCGTTTGGTAATTTAATGATTGAAGTAAGGGCTGTGTTTTGGTTCATATGAAAGATTGTTTGTTATAATTGAAATTGTTTCATCATGAACTCTTAAAAGGGTAGTGTGTATCTCCAATTTTTTATTCATTAAAAACAGTATTGAGGCTGATTGATCACTAATTAAACTATTGTTAAATCTGTTAAAATCTATTTTTGTGCTGTTCAATAGACAAGATTGTAATTGTTTAGTCTTTGAGATTATGCAAATGGTTTAGGTGTGGAATGAAAAGTGGCATTTTCCATGCTAAGGATGGTAGTTTGTCTATATATATGCATATATATACACATGTATGTGTGTATGACTGCATACATGTTGACTAACTTCTTTCAAATATGGGACTAGTTCTAAGCATAATGAATGATGGTCAAGGAGGGAATACAAGTGTGTGTGTAGGGGTAAAAAAGTAAATAAATAAATGTAGGATATTCCTTTATATATGTATATATTTAAATTTTTTTAATCATTATTTTTTTTATGGAAGGGAAAATTTTATTGATAAAAAATAGATATGCAAAAACAGTTTAAAAATGAAAACTAAGAAAACGAAAAAGAAAATCCAAACAAAATAGAGTAGAATTCCCATCAAAGGATTCTTCTACAGCATTTTGCTCACCACCCAAATATTCTGATACCATAGATGCTTTGTTAATATGATTCTTAAGAAAATATGGTCAATCAATTCAATTTCAGGGCAATAATGACATTTAGATGCAAGAGTGAAAATTTTGCATTGTATAATAGCATTTGCAAATATTAAACTTTTATCCATTCTGTACATAAAAATAGAATAAAAAATTGATAAGATATCATTCCAATACCATAGATGTTCTGAATTATTATTTTGATCTCTTTGAAGGAACTTGGTTAAACTCAAATTAAATTTAGCACTCTGAACTAGAATTGATCTACAAATTAACCTCACTTGAGTAACGACGAACAACGAGAGGAACGACATGACTGCGAACGATGAACGACGTGAACACGAACGACGTGAAATAGAGGCAAGTTTTTAGGGTTTTTCGCTAGTAGCTCTTGCCGCCAACAAGTTTGGCTGGCTGGCCTCGTTTAGCTTGCACACGGGAGCTTGGCACCCGGCTCGGGTGTCACAGGAACGTCAATTGCATGTGGAGAATGCGATGGAGGCGAGCTTGCGGACATACTGCTGCGCCGGGGGCTAACTGGAGGCCTTAGGAGGAGGTTGGGATTCCGAATCTTCATCCAAGGCGTTTGATGACTACTAAGGCGCCTCTCTCCTTTCACAATGCTCTAACTTTTCGGGGAGACCTAATTTGTATGAAATTCATCGAATTTCTACGAGGTAAATCGGCCCTTATCCGTTCTAACAATGAAATCCAAAGGTTAGCCAAACCCTTCCAAGTTTTCTCTAGTGGGAAAATTTGCAAATGAATAATGGTCGATGGTAGGTGTTCACAAATTTTTTCATAGTTTGAGTTTGTCTAGTTTATGCAGCACATGCTTAGTTGATTTTCGTCATTTTATTATTAAGTTGTCAAATGAAGCTGCTTATACCAGAGTTTTTGCAGGAGGCTCGTATTTCATTGAAAATAAAGTTCATAAATGGATGTTGTCTTTTGATCCATGGGCTGAACCTCCCACCATCCCAATTTTGGTAAACTTCACTTACTCAAGGTTCATGTGATGATGTACACAATCTTATTTGCATTGGGGTCTTATTTTTGTAAGCTTCTCAAAGTTGGCTTTGCCACCGCCAATCTTTTGGTGGCACATATCGGTTGAAACCATTCTTATTGAAAAGTTTGAATCTTGGATTGGAAATGAGGAGAATAGATACATGCAAGAATGTACCATTGAGAATAAACCCTTACATTGTACATTGCTTGACTATCAGACATGATGAGGCATTTTGCTTTTGACTTCATCCTTAACTCAAAGAAAAATCGATAATGAACGTGCCATCTATTACTATTCCTAGAAAAAGAAAAAGAAGATGGTTTATGTTTCAAAAGGGAAATCCAATGTCGTGACACACGATAATACGACTATTGTGAACGAGATTTTGAAGGAAGATGCTCCTTTGGTTGATGAAAGGATTAAAAAAATTGGCATTGTCGAGACTCCAACGGTCGCAACAGGGACCACAGAGTCAAATCTGGAGCTGGAAGTGTCTGAGGAGGTCGATGATTGTGAAATGCATGCTTCAATCGATGGACATTTGAACCCGTTCTATTCCATGGGAGGAAAGGACGAGAGAGGTGTTTGATTACTTATCTTCGGAGAGACTAAAAGCCAAACTTAAGTCAATCCAAGAGCTTCTGCAGATGAGACCATAAACTTCAGATTAAGACGTGGCGGCTTAATGGGGATAAATCAGATTTGGTTTATCTAGAGGCTCCTTTGGCTATGCTTCAACAAACGACATTTGAAAATTTTAAGGTGATGCGGGAGAGTTCATTAAAGGACACATCGGTCCTCAATCCTTTTGTCGAGGAATTCACTCCATCAAAGGTAGGGGAAATAGATCAAAATGGGGTTTTTGAGGAAGTTTTCGATCCCGACGCTGAAGAGGATTCTTTGATGTCGGAAAAAAAAATTCTGGTATTGAAGATAGTTTTGAGAAATAAAAAGGAAGGAAAAAAGAAGAGAAAGAGTGGTTCTAAATCTCGTTATAAGCTCATATATTAGAGAAGAAGTTGTCGCTAATAATGCTTGAGTGGAAATGCAGTTATCATTAGTTTATTAGCTTTATTACTTATACTGAAATCTCTTATGCGAGATTCACTTTGGTGGTTGGTGACAGTTTTCCTTTATTTTATTTTTTTTGTTTACATTTTAAAGTCACCAACTTCATCTATTATATTATGCTTGATCATATATAAAAAGCCAGCAAATGCTTTATTTTATATATATATATATATATATATATATAGATAGCTAGATAAGTATAAGGAGGGAGGCATATATCTTTTATTCATTAGTAATGTGATACATTTACAGTAAAAAAATTAGGAGTGTGTTTATCAATGTGTAAAAGCTTACCAATGAAATTTATTGTGGTTTTTTGTCTATTGAGTAGTTCATTAACAATTATGATAAGAAATTGATTGACTTTTGATTAGTTTGATTGCTAATTTTTTGTTCCATATTTTACTGAATTTGGGTATTTAAAAACTTACCATTCTTCCTTGCTATATTGTTTTTCGGTCTTCTGGATGTTGTGCGAGTTCTTATGACAACACATAAATGAATGTTGAAGGACTCCTAACCTCCTTTTCTAGTTATTTAGATGACTTTGTTTAGTTGTTTGTTTGTGTGTTGGTTGTGTATGTGTGAAAGTTTTTTAATCAGCTTTGTTGTGGGCTATTTCTCTACCAAACATTGCATTTAATTTTTTACATTTGCTCATTTTTTTTCATATTTGAATGGATTAATTTGGCATGATTTATTCTTGTACAGATGAACTATGAAGATTTTTGTCATATTGCATCAGTGTGCACCGAACAAATAGGTGCAAAATGTAGGCGGTTTTTTAGCCCTTCAAATTTTTTAAAGTTTGACAAGGATGATTCTGGAAGGATTGCTATACTTCCATTTTACCTGTATGTCATGAGAACGGTAAGCCATGCTTCCTTTTTTGTGCTGATAAAGCTATTTGGAGCAGTGATATTACTAGATTATTTTTAACAGTTTATTTTTAGATAATTATTTTTACAATTATACAACTGTATATGCCTATATATTAATTTTGATGTTATAATGGGTGCAAGATCTTACTAAATAATTACTTGTTATATATTTTGTGAAAAACTTGAGGATTACCCTATTTCATTAATGCAAAAATAGGAGCAGAATGCACAACTGGACACAATTGCGAGGAATTTGTAAAAATATATGGTTCATGAAGTGCCAATTTTCTTTTCTTCTAGTGGTGTCATAGAGTGACATGATAAAGATTGAAGGTTTATTTAACTATTCAAATCTCTACTTGACTTGAGTTTATAAATAAAGTTCACATCTCTTAATGCAGATGCAAAACTCTCCATTAAATAACATTATAATATTAAGGCTGAGTTACAATCTTTATTTCGTTAGTTATTGTAATGGTGTGGAAAAGAGAGGATTAAATCATATTTAAGCATCCACCCTTCAAAAATTTGAGAGTTGCCCCATTTTGAAATTATGAGGACATGCGAAGAAAGAATATGGCGTCTTTCTTAGTTTCTTTAACGAAGTGATAGCTTTTTGTTGGCATCCAATATTATTAAACCAGATAGCCGCTATATTGCAATTTTTGTTTTGGCACCCAGCCTAAAACATGGTAATTTGTTTTATCTTCCTATTGTATTAGCCTGAAATTTAATTTGGATGCATTTTTAGATAGCTTAGTCTGCATTGGTGGCATCTGGGTTTCTTTCAACTTTCTTAAGTTTGAGAAATTTTCTGAATTTAAATGTATTCTTATCAGAGTGAGTATTGTGAGGATTTATTTGCAAAACAGAAATTCCATCACATTTTATCAAGTCAAAATTTTCAACGAAAGTCCTTTTGTTTTCTATAAATTCTATGCTCACCTTTTCTCTCTCTTGCTCTCTGCCTCTCACCATATTATCTACTCATCTATCTACTTATACAGACATATATATATATATATATATATATATATATTATATGATCATTTGTGTTTGTTAATTACCTATGTCTGAAGAGTTTCTAAATAGTCTTTTGAAGTCAGAATGTTTGCAAATTCGTTATTGTCACGTGCTGATGTTTATGTTCTGAGGTCTTCATTATTAATTGATTTTTTCTATGATAAGCACCATGGCATGCATTCTGGCATTTTATTCAAAATTTTTTAGAATTGTTTACCTTTCATTTCTAAATACTGATTGTTTTATACTCTTGTGCTGCACGCACTGCTTGGGTTTGACTAGGTAGCATGGTTAAAATAAATTCATTGTTTGAATGAAATATGTTGTTTTTATGGTTTCATTTTGTATTTTAATGGGAATCACATTTATTCTCAATGCTATTGCCACCAGTATGGAAAGCCTCATAATTCGCTCTTGCACAAGCCACATCGAGGATTGAGGTTTGCTCGATTTTACATGTGAGTTGTAATAGCTAAAAAATACATATAGTGATATTAGAAGATATTAACCGTATCTCCTGTGAGGACCCGGTGTCGGGTCAGCTGGAGCAGATCCAGCATGGGTTGTTGGGGATATAACAACAGTAAGTCCTCTAGCCACATGATCATATTGAGTGATTTAAGAGACAAATATATAGATATCAAATATAACTTATTTATTCATTAATTCACAAGTCCTAATTATAGAGATTAAAATAAAAGAAGTTATAAACTTTTAAAAATATAGAGTCAAAAAGGAAAGCGGAAGATTAGCAGGAAACCGTATCAGCACTGCTTGGTTCTTAGCACCTTTCTTCAAGGACGAACTCTTGATCTGGGCACATTTCAAAAGTGCGGGCATTCGAATACTAGTTACTTGTGAAACTAAGTACTGATAGATGTCATCTTTACAAATGTTAAATAATAAGTAAAATAATCAATCATTTGATAGGAAGTAAAAATTGTACGAACTTATCTCTGCAAATCTGTTTCAATTGCACTTGAAACTTAGCATAAAAGTAATTGCAATCACAAAAATAAATATAAAATTTTAGCGTTTGATATCTGAGGCAAACTATGATTTTGTTGGGCAAGTACAAAATTAAGAAAAATGAGAGTTAATTTTTGTGTTACGTATCTCAATTTCCCTCTATACATGCCCCCCTTAAAGGCTTATCAGTATAGGCTTCTTATGACTCCCGATATCAGACAGCCCAGTCCTAGCGGTTGTCTGATCAGACAAAAAGTATACATCAATATGGAACCCATGCTTCTCACTTATCCAAACTTGTTCATGTCATTTTATGTGACTTTAAAAAGCACTATTATCAAATTTGTGTGATGCTGAGTAAAAATATATTTAAACAAGAGTAATAAAAGGCATTTAGTACCTTGCTCTATAAGTTCAAAAGTTCAACAGTTCGGATGAGTGACAGTTCGCTCAATCTGCATTTAGGTTTTTGATATTTTAAATTAGCCTTTTTAGCCAATATTATTATCTTTATTTCTATTATATTTCTCTTTCGTTTTTTCAACTTAATAGAAGTCTGTATTTTTAAGTTACTGATGTGGCAATAATATTTATAATAGTATTATTATTATCATTTTAATAATAATAATGATAATAATAATGTATGAAAGACAGAATGAAAACGACTGTTTAAATTGCAGAATGTACTAATAATAATAAGAAGAAGAAAATGGAAATGACAGAATAAAAATGCTTAAATTGAAATAGACAGTATGGAAGTAATAGTCATTTTCTAGCATTTGTATTGTTGTTCATTATTAATTAATGACTCCAATAATAATGCAATGATATTATATAGTAGTATATTTATTAATAAGAAATGAAATAAGGAAATAAAATATTAAAAATCTCATATCATTTTTTTCATTTTTTTCTTTCTCTTAAACTTCTCTTCTTACATGGATTGGAGCTGCCAAAAAAGATGGAGGGAGGCCGAACGTGGCGGAAGGCAGCTGGTAGGAGGTTGCTGAGGCAGCGGGGGCTGGTTGGCTGTTGCTGGCTGGCTGTTGGCCAGCTGAGGGAGGGTTGCAGCAGGAGGGGCTTCTAGTTAAGGGAGAGCTGCAGTAAGAGGGGCTGCTGCTGGCCGACTGCTTGCTGTAGGGCAAGAAGGAGAGGCTGGGCTGCTGGTGGTTGTGGGAGAGGGAGGTGAGGGTTGTTGTTGTGTGGGGAGAGGAGAAGAGGTCTGCTGTTGTGTGGGGAGAAGAGGAGAGGGCTGTTGCTGTGTGGGGTGAGGAGGAGAGAGCTGCTGCTGTGTGGGGAGAGGAGAAAAGGGCTATTGCTGTGTGGGGGAGAGGAGGAGAGCGCTGCTGCTGTGTGGGGAGAGGAGGAGAGGGCTGGGAGTGTTTAAATAAAGAAGGGAGAAAGGGAGAGGGAGGGCGTAGGATAAGGGGGTTTAAAGCTCCATTAAGGCGCTAATTAGCACCTGCGTGGGCGGAAGATTTTATCAGAGGGGCAGGGAAAATAATTTCTTAAGGAAATTCTTAAAAACTACTTAACTTAAATTAATTGTATTTTTTTGTCGTTTGGCGTCCAAATACAATGAAACTTGACACCGAGGTGTGTTATGACATTACGAACACCCTCGCGCCGAAAATTTTTGATTCGGACAAATATTTTATTTTATATTAATTTTTGAGGTTTAAAACTTCAAAAATTAACAACGATCAAACTGGCGCTCAGAATTTGATGAAACTTTTCGAGAAGCCTTTAAATAATATATACTTAACACAACGACCCTGAAAATGATGAATTCGGACATGTATTTCAATGTTCTTGATTTATTGGATTTAAATAATTAAAAAAATAAAACGGGAGCTTCCGTTATTCGGATTTCTCCCAAACTAGGGCACATTGTTCTTTAAAATTTTTCTTACCTATGGTGTTTTTGTTTGCCCTAATTCGAAATTCCCCGGGGTCCTGATGTTTGAAGCGGGTTTTGACCTAATTTGAAAAGTAACGACATTGAGTTGTTACATCTCCACACACTTTAACATTGCCACTCCCATGCTTATCGCATGTTTAGCCTTTATCTGACCAAGTATTCATGTGCAACTTCATGTTCGCATGCACATATATTGCCAACTTCACACCTTCATGTGCTTATTTGCATGCTTTAAACCCCACTGTGATGGCCCGACGTCGGTTCAGCGGAAACTGTTCTGACATTGGGTGTTCACTTACCGCAGGATCATATTGAGTAATGAAAGAAAATGGACACATAAAAATCAAGGACATTTCTCATTTATTTCAAAATTTATATTACAAGTTCTTTCATCGTACTCATACAAAAGTGAAAAATAAAATAAAAAGATAAATGATTATTAAAACAGTGCAGTCGTAGATCTATTGACAGATTGAAAATTTTAAGCATTAAGGTTCTTGTTTAAGCTCTTTCAGAACTACCTGATCTGATATTGTATAACAAACAATACCAGGATTGGAATTTTCAGTAATTAGAGAGTACTCTAAGTGCCACAGTAATCAATGCAGTATTACATTTTATAATAGCAGAGATGCAATTTATAAAAAAGAGATGCAGGAAAAATAATAAGATAAAAGCGCAAATGAAATAATTAATTTTCTACAAAAGATATAGCACAAAGATGCATGTTACTGATATCATTTTTCTAGTAACCCACCACGAAAGTTGTTACTGATGTCATTTTTCCAGTAACAACCCACAAATGCTATTACCGATGGCATTTTTCTAATAATTAGCCATGAATGCCATTACTGATGTTATTTTTCTAGTAACTGGCTGTGATGACCTATATTAGGTTGGTAAAAACTAAATTAACATCGGATGCATCTTTCCGCATGATCATATTGGCAGTTAGGTAAAATAATAGTTAAACACATCCAGAGCCATTCAAGTGTAAGAAATATCATTCATTTAATTTAAAGTAAAATAATATCCAGAATTTATTATATACCTATCATTATACAAAAATAATTATCCCTTGAAGAGGTAGTTATAATTCGTTAATTTGCCACATCATGTCTTTAAACTATATCAGCTTCCTCCAGCTGTATTTGATCTGACATTATAAAAATAATGCCTTAGTGCACATTCTAAATATAATGGATATTAAAAATATACTTAAAGCAAAGCGGAAGGCAAAAATGATAACAATTGCAAGAAAAAAAATAGTTTATTGCAAATAAAAGATAATCATGTCTCCTGCAACATAAATGTCCTTTTCACATGCCAAGTTTTCAAATGGAAAAGCAAAAATAGCGTAAAAATTCATGATTATGTTTATGTCTATGATATTATGAAGCAATAATAGCAGTTCTGATGGGCAAAGCTAGAATCATGAGGCTGAGTTCATATGCATTTAAGCATAAACCTTCACCTGGACCCCCTTAAGGGCCTCAGATGGCAATAAATATGCATTTAAGTATAACATTCACCTGTGCCTCCCTCAAAAGCTCCAGATGGCACCCTTATAGCTCCCGAGGACTAGCCCCGTTCCTAACCTATTCATGCTCTGTTTCGGAACCCTTCTTGCAATATTCACAAGATACATAACATCATTCAATTTCTCTTACATCATTAGTAGTAAGAATAACATATTAAGTAGCAATACAAAATAGGCTCAAAGCGATGCATAAGCAGCAATGATAGTAAGAAGTATAAAAAATAATATCCAGTGTACCTTTTGTTTTTGACTAACAAGACGATTCAACCTTGATGTATCTGCAGAATTCTATTATACTTTGAAAGTGATGTTTTCAATGAATCCTATTTGCTCGATATACTACCTATCTTTTCATTTTCATATTTTTTCCAAACCTTGACTTAACTCTCATAATTTAGAAGGTACGTTACCATAATTTCGCTTAAGAGTTCTAAAGTTGTGACTTAGAGAGTTTAAAACATTACTAATATTATGTCATAGTATTTTAATATCATAATTAAATATTCTTTATTTCTAGCAATACAAATCACATTTAACTCATCCAAATTCTCTTATGATGCTCTTAAGACAGTAGCAAATGAACATTTTCAAAACATAGAGTATTATAAGTAATGAGTTTCATGAATACGTTTCTTATTAAAGTTCGGCTTAAAACCCTAAGGTAATATTTCAATTAATCGGAACATAATTTGTTTTACTAAAAATTTAGTTTATTAGTGAATTTTAGCAAATTCAGGATTAATCCCAATTAAAAGAAATGCTCAATTTCATTATACCAAATTTAATCCTAAATCGTCATTATTATTATTATTACATATATATACATATATAAATATATATACATATATATATATATATTCATATATTTATATATATATATACATATATACATTACCCCTTTTAAGAGAATCGGCAGGAGCTCTTACCTTACTGGTGCAGAATCGAGCGCACAGACGCAGAAGGTCGAGCGATCGGTGTCGGAATGGAGGCAGGATAAGTCGGCGCATCGTCGATTCGGTGAAGGCGACCGCACGTAAGCAGAGGTTAAGCGCTACGAGCTCTTGATGTCTGTCTCTCGGCGCACGAGCGGGTGGAGAACCGAGTGCAGGGGAGACGATCGGCTCTGGTTGTAGTCTGTCGGCTCAGGTATGCTTCTACGGAAGAGAGGGAGGGGTAGATAGAGGCTTGTTGTGATGGATCATTGGTTCTGTGGAGATTTAATATGCGGCACGTAACGCACATCAGTTCCTTGCGGCGTGAGCTATGGGCTGGGCTCGTGCATCCTTCCAAAACCGTCGACTCCTTTATGCGTTACTCGCAGGCAGGGAGGTAATGGTCCGTTAACCTTTCTATTTGTAACCTTCGGTCGACTTTATTACCGACAATTTCTTAAAAGGTTCATCTGCCTTAATTGATCCTGGGCTTAATGAGGTAAGTAATGCTTAACTAAATTGAGTATGATAAAATCTTAATTTCTATTTAAGCATTAATTGAGTTTGAAAACTTCCTTAAACCAATTATTTGTAACTGAAAAGTTATTTTAGAGTGAGATTTAACGGGAAACTGAAATTTGCGGGAGATTTTAACGAATCTGAATATTACGGGAATTTAATGTTTACCTTATAAATGACCTAGGGTCATTTCACTGGCCACGAATGAAAAGGATGTTGGTTTCTAACAACCAACCAAGCATTAATGTTTACTAATGTCATTTTCCGGTAACCCACGAATGTTACCACATTGGTTCCAAACAAGCAACCAAACTTCAAAACGAAATTTGGATCAAAGCAATTAAGCAAAGCAAAGTAGTAATAATAATGCAAAATATAATACATGTCATATACTGGGTACCTTTTGTCTTTTAAGTTCGAATGAGTGACAGTTTGCTCAATCTTAGATTAGGATTGCTTGGAAATTGAATGAAGGCCGAAGGCTGGAGGGGGGCTGTGGGGTTGCTGTTGGCTGGCAAGGTGGCAGTTGGCTGCTGGCCGGTTGTTGTGGGCTAAGGGGGAGGGTTGGCAGGGCTGAGGAGGGGAGGTTGACTGCTGTGGGCTGGGGGAGCTGCTGTGGAAGTTGGAGAGGGCTGGAATGGCAGGAGGAGAGGCTGGGCTGCTGGCTGGGAGAGGGAGGAGAAGTGAGGACTGCTTACTGGCTGTGGGAGTTGGCTGGAAATGGTAGTTTGAAGGCTGGGAGAGCTGCTGGGAGCTAGCTGGAATGGAAAAGAAGGAGCTGCTGGCTGTGGTAGGGGAGCTAGCTGGCAGCTTGTTGGCTATTGGGGCTGCTGGCCGGCGGCTATGGATTGAGGGAGGAGGGCTGCTGTGGGCTGGCTGGGAGAGAAAAGGGGAAGAGCTTGGAGTTGTTGTTGGTAGTTGGGAGAGAAGGAGAAGGCTACTATTTTTGGAGAGGAGGAGGAGAGAAAGGAGGGAGTATTAATAGAGGAGGAAGAGAGATGGGTAGAGGCATAGGATAAGGAGGATGAGGGAGGCTTTAAAGTGTCATTAAGGCGCTAATTAGCATCTAGCGCAGGATGGGCGGAGGATTCTTCCGTCTGGAAGAATCCTACGAAAGGGGGGGAAGAATTTTTTAAAGAAATTCTTAAATTTACTTAAACTAAAATTAATTGCTTTTTTCTATTGTTTGACATCCAAATACAACGAAACTTAACACCGTGATATGTTATAATATTACAAACACTCTCACGCTGAAAATTTTTGATTCGGAGTAATATTTTATTTAATATTAATTTTTGAGGTTAAAAATTTCAAATATTAACCACGATTAAACCGGCGCTCAAAATTTGATGATACTTCTCGAGCAACCTTTAAATAATATACTTAACATAACGACACTGAAAACGATGAATTCGGGCACATATTTCAACGTTCATGATTTTTATAATTTAAATAATTTAGAAAATAAAATGAGAGATTTCGTCATTCAGTTTTCTCTCAAACTAGAGCACTTTGATCTTTAAAATTATTTTTACTTATGGTATTTTTTGTTTGCCCTAATTCGAAATTCTCCGGGATCCTGATTTCTAAGGCGGGATTTGACCTAATTTACAAGGTAACGACTTTGGGTCGTTATATTTGACTAATTCTCTACCAACATACCTTCTATGGCCTATAGTAAGATGGATGAGGGAGGCAGAACTTGCTCATTAAATGCAGCTTTTGTCTTTCCCTATACAGTGCCATCAACCTCACTGAACTTCTTTTGCCCTTGTCTGCTCGACGCTACTCGACAACTGTGCGTGACGGAGGCAATGTTTTGAGCTTGTAGAATGATTAATAATAATACATTGAATTTCTTTATTCTTCATTTCTTGTTATTTTTATCTTCTTTGAGAACGTTGCAATCTGCTCATTGTCAACAAAATCTTTTCTTTTTGACAAAATGATGTGATCTCCTTACACCCAGCTTAATCCTGTGAATGTTGCATAATTTAGTGTATGGATCAATTTACAAACTTTGGTGTGAATGTTGCATAATTTAGGGTATGGATGAATTTACAAACTTTGGTGTGAATGTTGCATAATTTAGGGTATGGATGAATTTACAAACTTTGGGGTTAAGCTGGATCTTTTCAAGTTTGGAGATTTAAGTGGCTAATTTTGTAATACTGGCATAAACTTTCCTTGGCAAGATTCTAGAATAAATGCTTAAAACATACATAAATCCTTAAAACGTGTTTTGTCAAACTGCCCCCAAATGACAAACTGATATTCCTCATGGCAATAGCTCGTGCGGTTTGCATTGCTAAGAATTGAATGTTTCATGTAATGGTTTGGACATAAGCCATCACAAGCATAATTGATGTGGTTTTGCATGTGCGACCTCCCATAGGTGTTATCTCATTCAGTCAAAGATTTTTGTCACAATTGTCTCCTTGGATATCTTGAGAATAGGTGAAACCATACACATCTGTCCTCACCTTGTAATGAAACAACCATGGTTGTACTTATTCTCAATATATGGAATGTTATGGGATAGAGTGAGTCCTTTGCTACCCTTGGTGATTTGGAAAATTGTTTTTTTTTTTTTTTTTTTTTCTCTTTTTGTACTAAATAATATTTATTTCATATAGTTGATTTGATTTGCATGAGAACTACTTTGATTGTTATTAAGACTGCTATTTTCTCCCAACTTGTGCATGTACTTTGGACGTGATGTTTAAAGGGCCGGAAAACTATAATGGGAGTTCTTTCTCTTAGTTTGGCATGTTCTTTATTTGAGTTTTCTTGTAATGTTTGACTTTTTTATTTATCTCAGTTTAGTTAGTTTGTTGAAGATTTGGGCATTGTTAGACTTGGAATTTGATATAGATGAACTTGAGTCTTTTGTTGGGATTTCAATTTATGCCAGCCTTCTTACATTGGTCTTCACATGGAATGTGTGCTTAAGTTTAAACATAATTTTAAATTCCAAAATCTATAAATTTATTTCAAAATGAGAGCTTTGGCATAGCGATATAATTATTGTTGTGCAATTAGAGGTCATTGCTTTGGGTAAAATTATTTGCATATTAACAAATGACATAAAATTCACTGCATATGACCCTCAACCACTCACATTTGCGCCAATCTAGGTCTTTGTTCACTTGATCATCTCTGAAATTGCTCTGCACGAGCCGTAAGAGAGATTCGTCCCTGTATTCTAGAAGCCATCCATGTCTCGCTGTATGCCCACACCTTGTTCACATGCTTGTAGGTTCGTTGCTAACTCTTCCTCATTCGTTTGCACGAAAGTGAAGAAGATTGTCAGTCACATTGAGATTCTGGAGCGTGTGCGTATAATCGCCTCCCACAATCCCTAAAGACTCCGGATTGAACGGAAAAAATTGTTGTCTTAGTAGTTCTCCTAACTTTGCTAAATAATTGCACGAGAAATTATCGTTATAAAAATGAACATGGAACCTTGCTTTGCCTCTAAAGAAGTTAAAGGCATTCCAACACATGGCACAAGAATTTAGTACCCAAGAGGCCCCTAATGAAGTTTTGTTTGAAACATAAGTGAAAGTCTTTAAGAAAGCGTTTCTTAAGACACATGTGAAGATCCCATGTTTTGATGCTATTTTAGCCTTCTAGGAAAATTAAGTTTTCTCCATTGCTCTTTGATTCTGAACAAGGGAGCAATTTTTGACATAATTTTGAATGTTATGTTACTTAAACTGCATCAAAGTTTTAGCAAAACTTAAACAGGTTATCGTATTGCAAAATTTTGAGAACCTTTTATTTAATAAATTAATTTTAAAATTTTAAAGCTTGAGAATCAATTATTTGATTAATTAATTATTTAAATTAGTTAATTAACTAAGTTAATTAATTAATAAAGTTAATTAATTACAAATATTTATTTGTTATAATTTGAATTCACTAATGAGAATGTGTGGTGAAAACCTTGGAACGAAACTAATTTTGAACTATGTTTGAGCTTGAGCACCACATTTGAGCTTAAACGCTAGCTCAATAAGATTGCTGAATCTAATTGACACAATGAGCAAGCAAAGCCCTAGTGATCTATTGCTAATTTGTTCAAATACAAAAAAGGGAGAGAAAAAAATGAATTATTCATATTATTTATACAATTATTACATGACTTTTAAAGCTTAAAGTATAAAGCTCATCTCAAAGAATGAGCTCATAAGCTTTCTCATGGGCACCACTATTGTAACCCTTGGTACTTATAAGTTTATTAAGAATGTAAACACATTCATATGAGCACTTACCTGCTTATCTGTTTGATCCTTAAGATTGTAAAGTACCCATTATCCTTCTATGAGTGGTAGTTTGCACCCAAATAGTTAAGTGATTAATACAATATACAATAAAAAGTGCATATAAAAGAAATACGAAAGAATTAAAGAGCTATAAAATGAAATCAATCGTAAATTGTGAGCTGAGCACATAAGTTGAAAGAGCTTAGATTGTCTTACTCCAAAGGTTGTAAGCCTTATTCCCAAGTCAAATCTAACTCCGGGCTACCTAGTTTAAAGGTTAATGCCGAAAGACTCACCATCTTTGGTCCAAAGGTTGTAATCCCTATCCCAAAATTCGTTCAAACATCAGACTATCTAGTCTAAATGGTTATTGCTATAAGATTCACCATCTTAGGCATTCCAAAGGTTATAAACCTCATCCCAAAGTCAAATTGAATATCAAACTACCTAGTGTAAATGGCTATTGCTGTAAGATCCACCATCCCAAGTGTTCCAAAATTTTTAAGCCCTAGCCAAACGTTAAACTAAAGGTTGGGATGCTTAGTATAGATGACTAAGGTCATAAGACCAACTATTTGGCACATGCAATTTTTGCAAGCTCTATTCAAAGTCAACTTAAACATTGAGCCACCTTGCCTAACTGATCAACTGTAAAACTCGCTATCTTGGACATCCTAACATATGTAAGTCCCATTTCAATCCAAACATGGGCCTTTCAATCAATGATTAAAAATGTGGGTCGGCAGCACTGCCGTCAAGCCCAAACCTAAATATAATTTGACTAGTTGACTACTAACTGGTCATTTAACTCTCACTACAGCTACCAAGCCAAAATTCAAACCCAGTGTTTTAGGCATTTGTGCGAGCTCAACTAAGATTCTAATTGACATCTCTAGTTAAAATGCTTTTGAACTTTTAATGATTATGTCCTGAACCTCTGAACCTTAGTGATGATGCTCTCTTTGTGCTAAGTTATTAAATAATCTGGTACAACCAGTCTTTTGTTAGTGTTAGTGTTGATACTGAACCAAAGAATTGAATCTTTAACAATGCTACTCAATTTTTTTGGGATCTCTGAGATAAAGTATCTAATGGTTGCTAATTAAACTTTGGATATTACAGACAAATTTACCTCTGGGAGGACATGACTATGAGACTTATTTTGGGTCTATTTCAATCTACTTCATTAATCACATGTGGTCTTATGATTGCCTAAGTATATTAATAGTTCTCTCTCTAGGGAGGGTAATTATTATAGGAGTTTCCATACTTAGGAAATTCTTAATCTTAGATCTAAACAAATATTGTTCTTTTATCTTAGAAAAGTCAGGTTAAACCTTAGTAATTTTTCAGAGAAATTTCTAGTTAAAACATAATAATTGACCTCTCAAAAAGTCTACTTCTGAAACTCAATTTAAGCATTAGAGGTTCCTGCATTTATTGGAGAGATTAGAAAGATCCTGTTACCCTATGGGGCAAGATTGTGCAGTTAGCTCAAGTGGCTAGATCTTTCCCCTCCACACATTGGTGGTATGCTTCATATACCGGACTGTGCTTTTTCAGATTATTTCAAATGGTCATTTTAAATTTAGTTTTTTAGCTCACACTTTTACTAATATTTTTTTCTCCATTTTCTTTGTATACACATCTTTTTATTTTATTTAACTTTTGTCTTAAGACACATTTTATTAGGAAGCCTTCTATTATAGTTAATTCAAACCCAATCCAGATTTGTCTTGGATCATGCTTGATATATAGCCTGTATGCAATTCTTTTTGTCACTATGAAAAATGCATTTTCATGCAATATTTGGTAATTTATTGTTCTTGCACCAGGTGTCTCTTACACAAGCAAGAATTGACATGAGCGAGCTTGATGAAGATTCTGATGGATTCCTCCAGCTTCACGTATTTACTTGTGTCTTTCTTGATAGACAATAATTTGTTATCGATGATCTTTGTTTTTGCTTTTTTTTTTCAGGAAATGGAAGCATACATAAGAGGTCTCATACCAAATCTTGCGCAGCTACGGGATATGCCAGCAGCCTTTGTTCAGATGTACTGTCAAATAGCTGCACAAAAGTTCTTTTTCTTTTGTGATCCTCACAGAAGAGGTTGACTGTACAACTAGTTTTATTTTTTTTTTTCATGCACACACACACATAAATATATATATATATATATATTATATTATATTCCAGATTGCTATATATGATTAAGGAATAATGCATATTCTGTTTTTGTTTCAGTTGCTTTCATATTAGGTTTGCTTGTTTATTATTTCATTTTCTCATACAGTGTAATCTTTATAAATAGGGAAGGCATGTATAAAGAAAATACTGCTGAGTAACTGCCTTCAGGAACTTATGGAACTGCACCAGGTATTGCACATGAAATTTTCTAATAAATTGCGTTCACATATATGGAAGAAAAGTACCATAGCTTTTAATAATTGGATTTTCTCTTGCTTTGTGCATAGTGTCTCTGGCAGTATTTCTAATAAAGACTTTAATTTTTAAGTTAACAGGCATGCTTTTTCACAAATAAATTATGAAATTATATTTTTCTAATTGATTTTTTTCTTAATTTGATTTTATATTGCTGAAGTTTGTGCCCATTATTTGAAATTTTATTGATTATTTATTCTGATTAGTTCTATGCTTGTTCATTTATTTCAATTATGCTTGCTAGCATGAAATGATTCGCATGCAATTAATGCATATATGCACCTGTTGCTCATTCTAACGATTTAATTGCTGCAACTGTAGGATATTATTGTTAGTTTTCAATGAACAAGTGTGAATTTATTTTCTTGCTCAACCTTCTATATTTACATGCTATAATAATATATTACGTATGATATGCAACTTCTTTTGGTGAAAATATGTGGATTGTTTTCAAATCTCTTTCGTTTGAATTTGTTGTCCTAATCACATGTGTATACTATGAATAAGGCTATATTAAGAATGGAAAGAAGAATATGCAAGAAATGTCTTAACAAAAATGTGCTATCACTAGTTTATGTGCAAATTAACTTTTTTAGTGGAACAATCAAGGCAAAGACCCATATCATTAATTTACTATTAACAATGAAAATAATGATAGAAAAATGGCAGGATGTGAAGGGTGGTGCATCAAATCATTGTTTTAAATATTGCTGAAAGATTATTCATAATAACACCACCACCAAGCCTTAATCCTATTAGGTGGGGCTGGCTACATGAATCTTTGTTTCTATTGTGCACAAACAATTAGAAACTCATCCCAAAGCTTCAAATAGAGTTATTTTCTAATGGGTTTTTTCCATGTTTTCTATGGTCTCCATCTCCCTTTTTTAACTTAGAAAATTCATATACTCAATTTTTTTAATAGGGGTAATGAACGGTCTACACATAATATGCCCGAACAATCTTAGACGACATTTTGAATTTTATTCACTATTGGAGCAATTCCTACCTTGCTAAGAATGGCGGCATTTGTCAATCGATTCTTTTGAGTATGCCCACTCATCCACCTTGGCATCCTCATATCTATAACACATTTGTTGGTAAATTTCTTCTTAGTTGACCAACATTTAGTCCGTATAGCTGCTCTATAAAAATTTCTTCAATTTTTAGTGGGATTTCGATTGCATAACACTCTCTAAGTGGTCTATTTCATCCAACTAGCTTAGATCCTGTTTATCACATCTTATCGCACAACACTCCAAAAGTGTTCCTCTATTTCATCCAACTAGCTCGGATCCTGTTTATCACATTGTTCAGTCTACACATGATATGCCTGAACAATCTTATTCACTATCAGAGCAACTCCAGTTTTGCTAAGAATGGCCGCATTTGTTAATCGATCTTTTTTTGCCCACTCATCCACCTTGGCATCCTCATATCTATAATAAATTTGTTGGTGAATTTCTTCTTTGTTGACCAACATTTAGTCCCCCGTATAACATAGCTAGTTATATAGCTGCTTTATAAAAGTTTTCTTTATTAGTGGGATTTTGATTGCGTAATACTCCTGAGTGCTCTATTTCATCCAACTTGCTTGGATCCTGTTTATCACATCTTATCGCCTTTAAAAATGCTCCTCTATTTCATCAACTAGTTCGAATCATGTTTATCACATTGTTCTCTATTTCATCTTTTTTAAATAATCGAGCCAAGTTATTTCACCATTATGCTCTAGGATTATCCAAGGAGATATTTTAATCTCTAGAATTGCAAAAACTTTGTACTGTCACTGAGATTGTAGTTTGTCTTGGCGTAAGCTTGGGATACGATGCTGAACCAGGTTGATTTAAGTGTTTAGAGTCTTAAAGAAGTTTCAATTATTTCTTTTTAGCCAAAGTTTCCACATTACTCCCGTCTGATGAACTTGATACACTCAAGGGGAGAGCAGACGTTGAGCTTAAAAAACTTTCTCTTGCTCTGCATAATGAAAGACAAGCTACAATACTCATTGCCATTCAGACTTATAAAAGAGTTACTAATAAATCCTCGTCATTTCATTGATGCTGTAAGTAATGACTTGCTTAAGAAAAAGATGCTTTTGTATAACTACAGTACAAACCAAATACCTGTCAAATGAACTCATTGCATCCAAAAATAAAATTTTCCTCTTCATCTGTCCATTTTCTTAAAACTTCATCTATATAATGTTAATTAGGAATCTGTACTTTATAATTCGATTAGTTTAGCTCTTGATAGAAGAAGAAACTATGTGCATTCTTGATAACACATTAAAAGTATAATCATTTTTTTCCTTATCATTCAAGCCATCAACAGCCTATTATTTATGTTATTTAATTTATCTATTTTAATTTAAAATATGATTGATTGTAAGATTTGGCGCTGGAATGTGCATCTTAGCCTTCTCATTTCTTTTTCATAACCTTTTTTACCCCAGCGAGCAATAGAGGGTGGCACTATCATAACCTGAACATACACACGCATGTACCTCTAGTTACATTTTGTTTCTTATACCAAAATACTATACTAAATATATGTGTTGTGGCATAATGTTGTTTCCACAAAGAACTTTCCTGTGGGTGTTATTTAAAATGGTAAAACAATTAAGATGATGAAAAGATAAAATAACAATTAGTTGTTTTCATTAACATTTTGTATATTTTGTTTATTCATAAGCCTAAAAGGAATACTTAAAATTGACTAGTAAATGCATCCGATTTTTTATTTTTATTTTTTTGAAAGTAGGTGAGTTTCAAATATGAAGCAAATATGTGATTAATGAAAATTGAGGTCATGACATAGACTAACAAATCTTGAGCTTTAATCACTGGGCTACAACACCACCATTCACAAAAATGCATCATATTTAGAATACAAGAACCTTCACGCTAATCTAAGAGCGCAATTACCCCATTTGTTATTTCTGAACTTAACAAAACTCTTACGTCTAACATTCTAGTGCAGTTTTCCGAAGCAAAAGGAACTTATTAATTCAATTCAGAAATAAAGTTGTGATAGAAAATTTTTAAAAGCAATCCTTGTGGTATAGTTCTGCTAAAACGTAAAAATGATTCTTTACTATTAGCTTTCAGTGCAGCAAGTTTTTAGGTAGGACTGCATATTTCTTAGCACCTTTATATTTGAGGTCACTTTTTGAAATTTTTCAAGCTTGAAATCATTAGTATGAGAATTTTGATGTATTATTTATTGATTATTGGTTTACTAAAGATTAAAATGTGGGAAGAGTTTAAGATTTATTTTCAATGGTGAGCCATGTTCATCAAATGATCTTTGATACCAGTAACACTAATATTATGGGTTCAAACCATAATTTTTTCAATTATGTCGAATTGTTATATTTACTGTTCCCATTTGCCTTATGAAAGAACCCTCTTGTACTATCAATCTTGTTAATAGCCCAGTTGCCACGTGAAAGCATTAAGCTATCCTTTTATATATGTTTTGTTTAAAGTGGTAATCCCATTCTTATTTTATATCTTTAACTTGTCAACTTTGTATAAAAGAGATTGGCACCTTCAAAAATCAAAAAATTCTTTAGCTCAATGAACTGTGCATGCAATATGCTAGAAATTTTAAATTCCTTTTAACTGTTGTATTTATATATCTCTCTTAAAACAAACTTTTATTGATAAAAATGTGGCGCAAGCAGTAAAGCCCCAGTAGAAATAGAAAATCTAGCTGGATTTAAATAAAATAGGCTAAAGAAAAGGGATTATATAATATTATAACAAGTTGTTGATATAGCAAATATATTTCAAGCATTATGTCTTGGCTCCATCTGTATGCGGAGCACCCAATTTCATATTCTCTTAAAATATGTACATGAGAAAACATGATTGTCATCTTCCGCTTATGATTTGTGAATGATTAAATCAATACTGAAATTCAACCATCTCTTTCTACTAGATGCATATTTAGAAGCAGCATCACCAATGAATAACCGCTCTTTTTTGAATAATGAAGCAACTATAAAATTGTTGTTCTGCCGGATAGAAGACCAAAGACATTTTGAAAAACAGTAATTTTAGTAGCATGATTGTCTTGAATACCCGGTCTTTCCTTCTTTGACTAGAGCAAGTTGCACCAAAGAAATTCATAAATGTGATGCAAGGAAAGACAAGTAATTATGAATATGAAAAGAGGATGATTACTATTTGTAAAGAATTAGAATAATGTTTGAGCATTATTGTTCTAAAAGTGGTATAATTAATTTCTATGGTGATCTGCATTGTAAGTATTTTCATATTTCTATTTGGTATGAGTGTTCACAAAATTATGCTATAAATTTTTTCTATTTTTCATTCAACTTGAGATTGAATGGATTTAATGTACATGCTTTTGATTGAAGGGCAGATTTTAACTGTCAGGATATTTTAAAAAAATTGTTCTATAATTTATAAAAATTTTGGGTGCATTTTATTTTGGGGCCGATTGGCATAAGAAAATTTAAAAAATTTGATTGTAAAGTAATTTGATTGTAGTGCAATTTATTCACAGTGTAATCAATTTACTTTACTGTTGTTTATTAGTTTTACTTAAAATTTATCATTTTTCTAGTTTGAAATGAAATAATCTGCGAGTGTGATGTTTTGAGTAAATTGCGGGTGTAAAATTACTCCTTAAATTTTTTTTAGGGTTTTGTTTGAATGATTCGATCGAACGTATCGTTCGAACGATTCAATTGATGGAATCGTTCGAATGAGCGATTCGGTTGAACGAATTTGATGGAATCGTTTGAACGAACGATTATGGCGGTTCGAACTAAGAATTGGTTCGAACGAACAAATTGTTCTTGTTCGGCTGCTCCAACACGCCGCGTTTGCTCTCTCGGTTGAAATTCCTCTCGTTCACTCACTCGGCTGCTCCACGGTTGTTTCTTAATATTCAAATACACTTGAATCAGGCGTATTTTTTTACTCCAATCCATATATATTAACGCAAAATTAAATTACAATGTAATAGTATTTCACCCGTTTTACTTAATGTTAAACGCCGGTAATCTCAGTTCACCCGAAAATTTTTATTTACACTTTTTTACTTCAATCCAAACAGCCACTTTATATTTTACATTTAGTTGTGATGAATACCCTTGTCTTAAGAGGAAAAAGGATTTCAGTAGCTTTTAGGATCTTCGATTTCGTTAAGTTTTAAGTTACCTTTCAATTTAAGCTTCATTGGAACTTGTAACATAATTGGATATTTTTGGTGAAGTTGGTGAATTTGTTGATATTCTGTAATGCTTCAGGAAAGTGAGGAAGAAGTTGCTGAAACAGAACAGGCAGAAAATTGGTTTTCCTTGACTTCTGCCCAACGAATATGTGGTATGCTTTGTAATCTTACGGCTTATTTCTTGAATGCAAACTTTTTTTCTTGTCATATGCTTTTCAAATTATCCATGTTTTCTGTTGGTTAAAACTGTGATCTACTCTGTAGGCTGCATGCCTATGTAAACATATCTACTGTATCTGTCAGTTGTGTAATCCCTAGAATAAGAAGAGGTAACAATGGAGACTAAATAATGGATTTCTGGGCTTTCTTTTATAAAATGCTCCTCCATATGGTTTACCTTTTGACGAATAAGCTTTCTGAGTAATATTAATAGGGGTTTGTTATCGTGAGTGGATAAAAGATCTTCAGCATTTACCAAACCTTTTAACAACTTCACTAGCCACATTTCTTCACATATTTCTTCTCACAACTTTGAATTCTTCTTTTGCCAATTCTTGCAGCAATATATTATTTTTTTCTCTTAATCTTCATGTAATTCAATTGCATAACAATATCCAATGGTGAATTTTCAGCAATCTATTGAAGATTTCTTGAAAAAATAATGTTTTTGTGGGTTTGTTTTGGATTGTCGGAAGTTGTTACAGCTATAAAATGAGTAATTTGAATTATTTATTAATTTCGTAACTTTGTTTGCAAATACTCTTTTATCTGGTGTTGTATAGGATATATAGGTCAATTTATCATTTGTTCTTTGGTAGCTTCATTTGTCAACAGTATTACTCTATTTTTGGAAGTAATGGGAGTTTCTTATAGTTTTCCATAAGCATTTAGTGTTTTTGTTGAGAAATTTAGATCCTAGCTTTTGATTGATCTAAGAATGCATCTTAGTCATATTACGGGTCTAATTGTGACAGTTGTTGTTATGTAAACAAAATAGTTGTTAGGCTGCTGTAGGAGTTGTTGTACTTGAGGTTGGTGTTGTTGTTTGGGGAACTAGCTGGTAAGTTGTTGCTCAAATATTGAAATGATGTAAATATTCTGAAATTGTAATTGTGAATGAGAATTTTGCATGAATTCAGACATGCGTCACTAAATATGGGAACACTAATGTGCTTTCGTTTATTTGATATTCACTGAAATATTTTTAAGGCATTTTAAACTGAGATTTATTTCAGACAGTGGCGAAGTTATCAGTTATAAAGTAGCATTTTCAAAAAGAAGCTTAAAATGGAAGCAATTTTTTAAGCAGAGTTGCAAGAGTGTTGCTCCAAACAATTTTTAAATTACTAACTTCTAACTTAATGTACAAGGTGTTTTTATTTGAGAATAATTTCAACATATAGAATTAAACTTGTGATATTTCATGTTGATTTTTAAGAATGTGTGATAGTATTATCCTTGAATTAAATTTTACTCATAACATAATAATTATGCATGTTCGTGCTTTAAGCTACTTAACTTTTATTTAACTTCAACAAACATTTTGTCATTATTGAAATTTACTAAATCAAGTGGAATTTTAGCTAGGTGTTTTGGAAGTTATACAACACCACCAAGCCTTGATCACTAGGTGGGGTTGATTGCATAGCCCTTTCTTTCCAAGTGTTTTAGAAATCACTTTTCAAAGTGGGAAATGACTAAAGTTGTGAGTTGAGGGGAGTGGGAAAAGACCAAGTGTCTTGAGCCCGAGAATGAGGTGTGAATGTAGATGGTGTTGTGTGTGTCCATTGGGATGAGTGACTCATTGTATGCACTCCAAATATCATACCTTCAACTTTATAATCAAACAAAAATTGCAAGTCATGTTAAAACCAAAACTTTCAAATAAATTAAATGAAAGGTATACTTCCAATTTCAATTAGGGTTTACAATTTGCTATTAATTCTTAAATGATACCCTCCCCCGATCCATAATAATTTAAAACTCAAAGTACTGACATATAAATTTAAAGAAATCTTATATATGTGTATATATATCTATATGTATTACACATTCAATGCCTTTTATATTAATATTCAATTAAAGTTTATCTATGCATTTTTTAAAGATTTAGTATATAAACCCACTCTTATAATCACATACATAATGATCAAATTTTAAAAAACTAAATTAATACTCCATATAAACTGATTTAGATGCGGCCATCCGAGAAGTTGTAATTCGTAGGGTTTTACATTATTTGAACACAATCCATTGTTTCGATAACAGCGTAGCCAATTCAATGTGTTCAAAGATTCTTATGCACAAGTAAACATAGCCATAAAGTTTTTTGATGATGACTTTGGCTACGATTATTATATTATTATAATAAGTGGATGTCATTTTTGCTGCAAAGTAGTCATATCCAAAGATCAAAAGCATTTTGAAAGCTACAGTAAGCATTGATAGGTTGCTTAATACTATAAAACATCCTTCAAATCTCATATCCTTGTGATTACACCTAGAAATTTGATGCTAGTGATGGTGTGGTATATTCCCCTTAGCTTGGTGGTTTGCTTAAAATTTGTAGAATTGTTTTATAATTATCACTGTATAAATTCATATTCTATAATTGTATAGTTATCATTAATCATTATGTTCAATTGATCTGATGAGAGGCTCAATGCTTGCTTAGGTCTGCTTAAAATTGACCTTTTAGGTAAACATCCCCAAAGTTATGCGATTCTTAGGGACAGTGTAACTGTAACAACCCAATGTCATTAATTTGCGAATTAGGTCAAAACTTGCTTCAGACATTAGGACCCTTCAAATTAGGGCAAACAAAATTTCCTTTAGATAAAAATAATTTTTAGATCAAAGTGCCATAATTTGGGAGAATTCGGGTAACAGAAACTTCCACTTTATTTTTCTGAATTATTTAAATCCAATAAATTGAGAAAATTAAATATGTCTGAATTCATTGTTTTCGCATCATTATGTTAAGTATATTATTTAAAGGTTGGTTGAAAAGTTTCATTGATTTTTGAGCGCCGGTTCGGCCTCAATTAATTTTTGAAGTTTTAAAATTCAGAATTAATTAAAAATAAAATATTTATCTGAATCGAAAATTTTGGGCGCGAGGGTATTCGTTACATGGTAACTCACATCGGTATTAAGTTTCGTTATTTTTGGACATCAAACGGCGAATAAAATGCGAACAATTTAATTCTAAATAATTATTTAAATTTTTCTTCTCTCACTCTCTCTTTCCTCCCCACCCCCGCCCCCCCCCCCCCCCGATCTTTTCGCGCCTAGAGGCGTAGAAGCTTCTGTGCATGGACCCATCCTGCACCATTTTGGCGCAGGAATGGTCGGCCAAATTGGCCGACCAGCTCTCCCTCTCCCCTTCTCTTCTCTATAAAACCACTATCAGCACTCTCCTTTCCTCCCCAAACTAGCAGCCCTCTCCTCCCCCTCATAGCAGCCCAGCAAGCCCTCCCTTCCCCTGCCAGTAGCCACCCTCTCTGCCAGCCTCAACCTCTCCTCCTCTCAGCCCTCCCTCTCCCACAGCAGCCCCTCCCCCTCAGCCAGCCCTCTTCCTCATCTCCCTCTCCCTGCCAGTCCTCCTCCTCAGCTCCCTGCCTCTCTGCCAGCCCTCCAGCAGCAGCCGACCATCCAGCAGTCAGCCCCTCATGCTGCAACTCTCCCTCAGCCGGCCAACAGCCAGCCACCTTGCCGATCGGCTCCCTCCTCCGGCCAGCCAGCCCCCGCCGTCCCGGCAACCTCCTGCCGGCTCCCTTCAGCCACGTTTGGCCTCCCTCCATTTGTTCTAGCAATTCTAACCGAAGTAAGTGGAGAAGGAAAACAGGAGGGAAAATGATAAGAGATTTTGCTATTTTTTCGTTCTTTTATTTTTATATACTTAATAATCATTATTATGAAGATAATAATGATAAAATTACGTCATTCACATTATTATGATTCTCATTAATCAATAATGAAAACTATACAAATGTTATAAATTGACTATTATTTCAATTCAAGTATTTTATTATGTCATTTTTGCAATTTATACAATCCTTTCCATTCCATTTTCTTTCTTTCATACATTATTATTATCATTATGATAATAATAGCGCTTTATTAAATATTATTACAACCCTCAGAGATTTAAAATATTATCTTCTATCAAGATAAAAGAATGAAAGAAAGACAGAATGGAAAAGAAGAAAGTGAAAATCATAAAAGTATCATATCACTTTCATTTTAATGTTAGCTAAAAGGCTAATTTAAAATATCAAAAAACTAATTGCAGATTGAACGAATTGTCACTCATTCGAACTTAAAGAACAAGGTACCATATATCTTTTATTACTCTTGTTTAAATATGTTGTTTGCTCAGCATTGCACAAATTTGATAAAAGTGCTTTTTAAAGTCACATAAAATGATATATGAACAAGCTTGGATAAGTGAGTAGCAAGGGTTCCATGTTGATATATTTTAGTCTGATCAGACAATGCTAGGATGGGGTTGTCCGACATCGGGAGTTATAAGGAGCCTATACTAAGAAGCCTTTGAGGGGGCAGATATAGAGGGAAGTTGGGATATGTAACACAAAAATGAACCCCCCTTTTCCTCGATTTTGTACTTGCCCAACAAAATCATATTTTGCCTCAGATATCAAACGCTAATATTATATATTTATTTTTGTGACTGCAATTACTTTTATGCTAAAGTTTCAGTGCAACTGAAACAGATTTGCAGGGATAATTTTATACAGCTTTTATTTCTTGTCAAATTAGTACTTATTTTGTTTATTATTTAACAATTGTAAAGTTGATATCTATCAGCACTTAACTTCACAACTAATTGGTATTCAAATGCCCGCATTTTTGAAACGTGCCCAGATCAGGAGTTCGTCCTTGAGAAAAGGTGCTAAGAATCAGGCAGTGCTGATACTGCGTCTTGCTAATTGCTGCTTTTTAACATTATTTTAAAAGTTTGTAACTTTTTTTTTATTTTGATCTTTGTATTTAAAACTTGTGAATTAATAAATAAAAGAGTTATGTTTGATGTCTATATATTTGTCTCTTAAATCATTCAATATGATCCTGCGGCTAGAGGACTTGTTGTAAAGACCCAAAGTCGTTATTCTGCAAATTAGGTCAAAATCCCGCCTTAGGAATTAGGATCCTGGAGAATTACATTTTAGGGCAAACAAAATTACCAATAGATAGAAATAATTTTAAAGATCAAAGTGCCCTAGTTTGAAGGAAATTCGATTAACGGAAGCTCCAGTTCTATTTTCTGAATTATTTAAATTCTAAAAATCAAGAACATTGAAATGCGTGTCCAAATTATCATTTTTAGTGTCGTTGTGCTAAGTATATTATTTAAAGGCTGCTCGAGAAATTTCATCAAATTCTGAGCGCCGAATTTATCGTGGTTAATTTTTGAAGTTTTTTAAACCTCAAAAATTAATATAAAATAAAATATTGCTCCAAATCGAAAATTTTCGACGCGAGGGGGTTTGTCATGTCATAACACACATCAGTGCCAAGTTTCGTTGTATTTGGACACCGAACGACGGAAACATGCGAAAAATTTAACTTATAGTATTTTTTTTTATTTTCCTTTTTTTTCTCTTCTTCTTCCTTCCCATTCGCCCGACCCTCTCCCGACCCGCCTGCGTATCGCAGGCTCTGTCCTGCAGGCACAAACTTTCGCCTGCCAGGAGGGCCCGCCTGCGCCGTTTTTGGCGCAGGGCGCGGTCAGCCCTCTCCTCTATAAATTGAGGCCCTCCCCTCCGCCTCTCCTCCTGACAAACAGCTAGCCAGCTTCTTCTCCCCAGCCTGCTCCCTCCTTCTCCCCAGCCAGCTCCCTCCCTCTCCCCAGCCAGCTCCATCTCCAGTTGAACTAGCAGCCTCCGACAGCTAGCAAACAGCCAGCCTCCTCCTTCCAGCAGCCTCCGACAGCCAGCTATCAAGCCGCTGCTAGCCAGTCTCTTGCCGCTGCCACCTCGTTACCGGCCATCTGGCTACCCCGTTCCAATCCTCCCTTGTTTTCCGGCAATCTTAAATGCTAAGGTATGAGAAGTTGGAAATAGGAGAAATTAAAAAGAATGCTTTCTTACTAACCTTATATGCTTTGTTATACAAATTTTATTAGCATTCGATTTTAATCATTCTCATTAATTAATAATGGGAATAATTCAAAATGCTATAAATGATTAATATTTCTATTTTTAAGTATTCTTTTCATTTCTATCGTTACTCTTTTAATACAGTAACATTATTAGGAAATACGGACTTAAATCATTATAGAGGAAAAGGACAAAATAAAGAATAAATATAAAAATCACGAAATATCGCATCACTTTCAAAAGAGACTAATTTAAAGAAATATCAGGGACTTAAATGCAGCTTGAGCGAACTGTCACTCATCCGAACTTTTGAACTCCTGAACTTAAAGACTAAAGGTACCCAGTGTATGACTTGCATTACATCTTGCAATTTTCTATTACTGCTATGCTTCGCGTATTTGCTTTGAGCCAAATTCATTTGAAGCTTGGTTGGTTGTCCGGAACCAACGTAATATCATTCGTGGTTGTTACCGAAAAATTGCATCGGTATCATTCGAGGTTGTTACTGGAAAAATGACATTAGTAACATTCGGGGTTGTTGCTGGAAAAATGGCATCAGCAACATTCAGGGTTGTTATTGGAAAATGACATCAATGACATTCGGGGTTGTTACTGAAAAAATGATATCAGTAATATTCGGGGTTAGTTACTGGAAAATGACATCAGTAATCTTTATTTAATAAATAATATTTGTTGCAGGAAATTGCTTGCTTATTTTGCGCGGTTGCTTTACCTATCTTGCATTTTATTTCCATTTTACCTCTGCTAAACGCATTTTTATAAAATAATTTGTTATTGTGTACTGCAGTACTTAGAGTATTCTCTAATTACAATGAATTCAAATCCCGGTATTATTTTCTGTACAATACCAGGTCAGGTGCTCCTAGGGGATTACGCGCAAGAACCATAATGCTTAAAATGTTCAGTTGCCGATAAGATCCACGGTGCTATTTTTGCTTGTTTATCTTTTATCTTTTTCTTTATTTTTTTTTTACTTTTGTACGAGAAGTGTTGAAAAGACCTTGTAAAGTGAACATTGAAATAAATGAATAATATCTTTTGGCTTTTGTATGTGTATGCTATTTTTCTCTCAAGTTACTCAATATGATCCTACGATAAGCAGGCACTCGATGCCAGAACAGTTTCTGCCGATCCGGCATCGGGCCGCCACACTTGTTATCCCCATAACCGGTGTTGGATTAGCTCCCGCTGACCCAACACCGGTTCCTCACAATAACCCATGCATATTTTTTGTCAATAAAGATTGTTAGGTGTGGTTGGGTCAATAACTTATGTTGACTATGTATTTTAGAGTTTGAAGTAATGTTTGATGACAAAATGTGAGTGTGATTGAGATAATTTCAATTTTTACCATCATTCATATTAAGCTATATGCTTAGCATCCCAAATCAAATCATTGTTATGTTAATAATCTATAATTGCAACAAACAAAGGTGAATTTTGTTGTTATTTTACATTTATTTTGCATCTTGAAGAAGAACCAAATGAAGGGCCATAGTTGAATTAACATTAAATCTCTTTTCACTCTAAGCTAATTGTATCAAGATTCTTTTCCATAGTTTACCTAAAGTCTAAGTTGAGTTTCCATGTGAAGATTTTGAATTGTGTTTTTGGATCAAATATACCTCACTTCATCTTTCAACCTTAGAAAATCTCATTGCAATAGGAAGAGGTGCATTTAAATTATATTATTTTTACTCTAATTTTAAGGGTGTGATATATATTATTTAGGGTGTCGTTTAATCATTGTTAGGTCTCCTTTGAGCTGAAGTACATTTCTAGCTATCGGGGAGATGTTAGCCTTTTGATGTTATCATTGCATAAAAGTGAAAACATTCATTTATTTGTTCATTCCTTATTTTTTGATGAAGTTGTTTAGGATTAGGCATTTACAATTGACTATAGTTATTGTAGGACAAAGAAGATTGAACTAGATTTACTAAATGCATGGTGTTTATGTAGTTGTTAAATAAAAGATACATAATTTTAAAATTATTGAGGTGAAGTTTTGATAGTACCACAATTCAAAATTTTCAATTGTCCATTTGAATCTAAGTTTAAATAGCAGAAATTGAATTTGAAATTAGAAGTGTATACAAAATGCAAAATTATTTGCATGGAAAGTGGGTTGTTTTTATAATTTTTCAACACGAGATAAAATATCTAAATAATTTCTCAATTTGTAGATTTTGCTAAATACATCTTATCCTATACACAACAAAATAAAATAAAGAGGAAATTAGATAAATGAGATGTTATTGAATTTATACATATTTAAACCTTATGTCCATGGAGAAGAATCTCCTATATAAAATTATAACTCAATCTAATGATGGATCAAGAAAAAATAATTTTCATAAGTTTGTTTCTCTGCTTCACACTTAAAATTTTGATATTCAAATTTAGCACACAATACACAACAATACCACCTCCAAGCTTTAACCTCACTGAGTGGGGTTGGCTACATGAAACTTTTGTTTCTATTGTGCATGATCAAATAGAAGCTCATTCCATAAGTCAAATAGAGAAGATCTTCCCAATAGTATCCTCATTTTTTTTTTTGTCTTCCTCTTCCTCTTCCTCTTTAAATAAGGGCGAAATTCATAAACTTAATTTTTCTAACAGGGGCATTCTACAATCAACGCTTAATATGCCTAAACTATCTATGGTGGCATTCTTTAATCTTTTCCACTATTGGAGCCACTCCAACTTTTTTGCTGCTAAGCTCATTTCTCAATCTATTCTTACAAGTATACCCATTGATCCACCAAAGCATTTTCATTTCTGTAACACTTATTTTATCGGTTAGTTTATTCTTTGTTGGCCAACATTCAACCTCATATAATATAGTTGGTCATATATTTGTTCTTCAAAAATTTTCCTTAATTTTGAGTGAGATTTTTAGATCGTACAACACTCCAGAAGCTCTCCTCCATTTTATCCAATTAGATTGGAACCTATTAATCACACTCTATTTTGCCATTATTTTGATTATTTGAACCAAGGCTCTTGAACATGCTGTTCTTCTTGATAACATGGTTCACAATAGTTGCGTTTTTGAGAGTAGGGATTCTAGTACAATTGAACTTATACTCCATATATTTTGTTTTAAATCTATTAATACGAAAATATTTAGATTTTAAAGTAATCCTCAATAACTCAAGTTTTACTTTTAACTACATCTTAGTCTTATCAATCAAAAGAATATTATCTGCAAATAATATACACCAAAGAATCTTCTCTTGAATATGCTCAATAAGAACATCTATAATTAAAGAAAAAAATATTAGCTGAGAGCTGAGCCTTGATGTAATCCATTAATAATAGGAAATCATTTGACAAGCCTTCTTGTGATTGAACACATGTTACAACTCCATTATATGCATTTTTAAAAATATTATATATACAACATAAATCCCTTTTCTCTCTAAGGCTCTCCAAAGAACTTCTCTTGGTACTCTATCATAAGTCTTATCAAGATCAATAACAATTAAAATGAAGATTTTCTTTTGCTTCTCTAAATTTCTCCATCAAACCTCTTAAGATATGTATAGCTTCCATGGTAAATCTACCTTCCATAAAACCAAATTAATTTTGAGAAATGCAAATATTATTTTGTAATCTGTATTCAATTACTTTTTCCCGAAGCTTTAATATATGACACAATAACTTGATTCCTCTATAATTAGCATAATTTTGAGTATAAATAGGTATAACAATACTCTTTTTTCGTTCATTTAATATTTTTTTAGTCTTCAAAATAGCAATAAATACCTTGGTAAGCCAAGAAATTGCTTCATTACCCAAACATGTCCATTCATTGATAGGGATGTTATTCGATCCTTTCGCTTTTCCACACTTATCTTCTTTAAAGCATTCCAAATCTTAATTTTACTAACACGGCAATTGAAAGTGTAATTGCGACTATTTCTTAAGGCACTAAAATAAAGAAAGCAATTCATTATTATCAAAATAGTTGTTCGTACAAGTTTAATTGGGCTGTGTTTATAGATCTATTGGATCAATACAGCAAAGAATAAGTTAAATTGGGCTCCGTTTATAGATCTATAGAATCAATATAACAAAGAAAAAAATAGCAATAACAGCAAAACTTTAATTATT
The DNA here is from genome assembly GCA_016760335.1 of Gastrodia elata. Lineage (NCBI taxonomy): Eukaryota > Viridiplantae > Streptophyta > Magnoliopsida > Asparagales > Orchidaceae > Gastrodia > Gastrodia elata. The sequence continues at coordinate 2,232,267 of CM028673.1, forward strand.
ATTACAAGCCATGGATAAATCGGTCGCTGTTTGTCTCGAAGGATAACTGCTGGATGAAGTGACATCAGTGGTTGCTATTTGCTGTAGTAATTACCTGGATTTCTTTATTGTGTTCGATTATTTTTTTGGCTTTTTTATAACTTACACATGGATTGTGAGGTTTTGTTTGACCTAAATTTTTGTCTTGGTTGTATATGAACGATGCTCCCTTCACATGATTAGCTAGCTTAGAATTGGTTGCTTAGTGTAAGAGCTTTTTTTTGCTGCTGACCTTCAAAAACATGTGATGTTTGACCATTCAAAGTTCAATATATGTTTTTATGTCTTGATTTAAAATAACCTTATATAGCTGCATCACATTGGGAATGAATTTTTAATCATAAACTAAACTTAATATACTAAAAATTGGTGAAATAGGTTTTGTTTATTTGCTTGAATCAAACAAAAACACAAAGTACAAAAATTGTAAGCCTCTATATCATTAGGATTATCCTAATTGGTAAAGTTGACCATAAGGATACTTGTGTTAGTGTTGATATGAACAAGTAATCCAAAACCTATTCTCTAGTCTGTTTAAAAAATGTTAAATTATAATTAAAGGACTTTAATCTCCTCTTCAAGGTGTCTATGTACTCTCGATCAAAGGGGATCAAATCATGTGTAGTTCTAAAAAGAAAAGCAGATAGAGCTTCAGGAGTTGGCTTGGCCACAAGGAAAGAAATAAATAAAAGAAAAAAATAGGAAGAAAATAAAAATACAATAAATAGGAAACAAAAGAAAAAATAAAGTTCTCTAGCTTCTGACCATATTTCTGCATCCAAATTGATGTTTCATGTCTTCAAAATAAGGAGATTTTCATTGTTTTCGTCTGAATGATCCTATATCCTTCAATTCTTTATCCTCTTCAAGTTAGGCTGCTAATTTTCCAGAGCATCTATAAATTCAGTTCAAAACAAAAATAATTCTATAAAATAACAACAATAGATATTTAGTAGCATTTGTAAATATATAAAATTAATGTTTTTTATATGAATGGAATAACAAACAGAAAGAAGCAATATATCCAATAAAATTTTAAAATAGCTAAACGATGTATCACCACTATCTAAAAACTAGAAATTGACATTTAAATCAACAACAACCCCCATAGATACTATAAAGAGATTGAAATTATCTTCAAAAATTTAATCAAGCTAATAATGCCACAAATAAAACCACTTCACTTCAGATACAGAAAATCCATCATAGCAAAATCGAGACAAATAATTTCAGCTAAAACAAATCATTTATAGTGTTAGAGCCCATAACAGATTACTGAGAATAAAGAGGAATAAATAGAGAACTAAATATTACACCAGAACAATTGAGCTACAGCAAAGCACTATTAAAATCACTATACCAGATCACAAAACCAAAAAACGCAATTATAAACTGGAGCTGCAACAACAAGATCAACAACAATATGGAATAACAACCGCAAAGCTAATGAAATTTATAACCTCATCAAAGACAAATGAAATCATATCACTCATTAAGAAATTTAATAAAGACCCTATTCAAATTTAAGTAAGAAATCAATCTTTAAGAAAGATACAAAGATTGACTAAGATCAGAACATTATTACCCCTTCTTAGAAAACCAAATATAAGGCATCTGAATCTTGTCAAGAATTTATAAAGCTTTAAGGTTCGATGGAATGTTTCCAGGAATTCTATTCAAATTAGGACAATCAATACCAACATTACAAAGATTGAGCAAGATCAGAACAATATTACCCCTTCTTAGAAAACCAAGTATAAGGCATCTGAATCTTGTCAAGAAATTATAAAGCTTTAAGGTTTGATGGAATGTTTCCAGGCTCAATTCTATTCAAATTAGGACAATGTATACCAGCATTCACAAGCCAATCAGTTACTTGATTCGCTTCTCTCCATATACGAGTAATAGAAAAGTTGAAAAATTTACCATGAGCCTTCTCCTATGACTTGAAAGAACCAATGCATCACACTCTATCCAAATATTTAGTGAACTTATTCTTGCAAATTTCTAATGCAGCATTTAAAGCAAAAGTCTCAGTTAAAAAAGATGAAGATGCTTCCTTCTTTGTAAAGAAGCAAAAATAAGACTCCTATCATGATCTCTGGAAAGACCACCTTCAGCGGCTTTGTTACTTTGCCTCTTGAAGCTACCATTAACATTAATCTTATTAGTACCAATAGGAGGTTTAACCCATTTTGCCAAAAGCATTTTTCCGATTACAAATCTCTTTCTTAATTTTAAAAACATTTAAAACTCGCATATCCCCTTTTAACATCTTCGAAGTGATAAGATTTGCCTTGTGAGTCTTTAGAATATAATCAGCAACTTTCCAAATGATTCATCTCTCATCAAAAACAGAATTTTTATGTTTGCAATCATTTATTTCTTTCCAAATAAACCAAACAATAAGCAAAGGAATAATTCTTCTATAATGGCCTGTCCTTACATTATTTTCGACATTCTCTAAGCCCATATAAACAGTTTTGGAGTAAGATTAGTACAAGATATAATGCCAAAAGTTACTGCAAAAAATTTTAAAATTTATTATTTTCTCTAAAAACAAAAGGTTGAATAACAGTCTCAGCATTTTCAAAATAGCCAAAACATCTAAAAGGGATGTTAAAGTTTCTAGATCATAAGATTTCATCAACAAGAATTGCACTTAGAAGTAACTTCCAATAAAAGGAGATTGAAGGTTTTAACTCTTTATGCCAGATAAAGTTACCCCAAAGAAATTGATTATTTGTATTCCTAATAATATTATAGACTCGTTTAAGTTAGAAAACTCTCGGTTGGATACCTTTCCAGTAGATAGCATCATATTCCAAATGATTAAAAGGAATAGAAATAATCTCATCTACAATAACCTTATTATAATCAAGAGATTTTAACAGCTTTTCTATATTCCATCTATTCTAACAATTTTCTGAATAGAAGTCAATAAATTTACAATAGGAATGCCTAAGATTAGGATATTTTGATGCAATATATTGATCTCCAAACTAACAATTATGCTGGAAGAAGACATTCCCAACACCAATATTCCAGGCAATAAAATTCTCAACAAAAATCTGTCTTATTAATCCTCTTCCATAATGGAGAATCATTGTTTTCAGTCACAACATGTGCTGAATGATAATCTTTACAATATATATCTTAAATAAAGTTGGCCCAAAGGTTTGTACCAATCCTAAATGCTACCAAATTTTCACCAAAATTGATTTAATAAGATCTTCAAACTCCTAAATCGAATACCTCCTTCAACAGGAAAACAAAATCTTGTCCAACTAAACCAATGAATCTTTTAAGAGTGAGAAGTAGATCCCCCAATGAATTTGCTAAACAATTTCTCTATTCTAGAGATAACTTCAACATAGGGATTTAAAATCTAAAAGGAATAAATGGGAATAGATGAAAGGACATTTTATCAAAGTAACTTTGCTTCTTCCATATGATACGGCCTTCTGCTCCCATCCTTTTAACTTATTCTGAATTTTAGAAAACAATTCATCATAATAAGTGATCTTTATAATACCATTAAACAAATGGATACCTAAATAAGTAATAAGAAGTTTCTTAATCTTGAATTCTGTACACCAAGAAATAGTCTCTTACTATATTAATAAAATCCTTGTGATTAACACACATATTTTGAATTGTAAAAGGAGTAAAATTAACACTAAGAAAGTCTCTAAAAATAAAGGAAAATGATCCGAGCAATTTCTATTAAGATGAGAAGGCTTAGAAGAGGATAAAGAATTAACCTATAAATCTAAGGGTAAAACCTTATCAAGTCTTTCCCAAACTTTTTCATTAATCCAGGTAAATGGTAAACTGGTAAAACTTGCTCAATTATTTTCAGAATTATTGAGAATAACATTTAAATTCCCTCTAACCAACTAGGGAGAGGACATAGAAGAGCTAGTAAATCTAAGAAAGCCCCTTTTTTTTTCTTTTATTATTGGAGCAGCTAGCATAAACAAAAGAACAAAAAACATTAAAAAAATTATGTTTAAATGACAATGAGAGCTTGATCAATATTTTCTAAGATTGTGCAATTAATTGCTTCTTTCCAAAAATACCAAATTTATTATTAATGTTATGAAAATTACCCTCAAAACCAAAAAATATAGCATAAAAGTTACATTTGAATCATTAACAAAAGGTTCCAAACAAGTATACCCACTTTCTTATTATAAACTAATCTATGGTGTCTATTTAAAGATGAGGTATTTGCAATACCTATAATATTCTAATATAGAATCTTAATTATTGAGAAGAAGTAAAAGTTGATTAGTTGGCTTAAAATTTCTTCCAACAAGTTTATTATTGCCCCTTCTCTTATATGCATTTAGAGTAAAATCATCCTCAATTAATTGTTAAAGATTATCTTATGATTTTCTGCTTACTTGATTATTTAGATGAATAGATATATCTACAAAAATATTGTTATCATTTTCATTCAAGTCATCAAAATCATAAGAAGAATTTAATAAGCATGCAATTTCATCATAAGATAATATTAAGAGAATTTCTTACTCTATGCAAGTTTAAGCAAGATATTACCATAGGTAATTTCAGTAAACACGATTTCTTGTTCTTTGTTGATAATCACGATAAAGCTAGGGGGAGTAAACATTTTCTTGGAAGTTTTTTATTTGCAACACCAGTAGTCTCCATTTTCATCAATGTTTGTATTTCTACACATGCCTGCAACATTACTTAAAACAACATTAAGAGGTGAAGAAATTAATACAAAAAGTATTTAGATTTGTAATAGTTAAAGATTATTCAATGTTTTGAATAAATTATGTATCTAAAATAATACCATTTGAAACAACATGTCTTAAATTGTTATCGGTAACAATATTTTCAATATTAGGACAAACATTAGGAATGATAAAATCTATGTTACTATTGTTCCGAGTTTGATTATTATTCATCGATAAATTTGAATTTATCTCCTCCCTATTGCCAATAGGCACATTCTTGCTCACAATATGAATTTGAATATTTCTAGGAACATAAATTCAATTTTTTCATTTCAAGAAACATTTTGATTATTGCCACACGTGGAGTTACTTCTGATAGGATTTGTTCTTAAATCTAGATTTCTCGTGAAACAATATTTCAAGATGTGCCCAATAATCATACAATGGGAGCAATAAGGGGCAAGCTATGCAAATTCTACCTCTTCTAAGTAACCAAATTTATTATTTTTAATCTATATAGCTTTTTCATAGTTTTTAGATGCATCCATTTCAACAAGTATTCTTGCAACGGAAGGCCTATAATAACTTGTGGCACTATGAACTTTCAAAGTTTCCCATAAACAAATCTGAAAAAAAAAAATTGAATGGTTAGTTAATTAAAGGAATTTTGAGCTAAGAAAAGTTGATCCAAATTGGCACAATGGTAGGTTTAAGTTCTTGGATCAAACAATGGGGTCTATTTTTAATAATTTTACCTGAAAACCTTGGACATTGTGTATGTTTCTTGAAAAAATTCTTGTATAATCATATCCTCGTTAAATAATTTTACAAGAATATGATGATGCTATCAATTAAGAAAACCGTACAGTTGCTAATTAATCCCAAGTCAAGCTAATATCATTCAGTTGTGGTTTTCCATTGGCAACTTTACCTACGAATAAATTCAAAATGTTTGGCTAGGACATTTATTTTCTTTAATTGAAAGCCCTAGAGTTGGTCTACCTCTGTGAGGATCAATTGGCTTAATACCAACTCTACGCATATTACTCCAGAGGAAGAGCCAGTAAGAGCTTCAATAAAAGATCTTAGATTATTTGAATTTATAGGAGAGGAATGAAAGTTATGTAAAATAGGCAATGATTCAATCAGAACAGAAGCAGGAGGTACTCCTGATCACAAACAAGTATCAGATCCAGTTTACAGGCCCGATGAAGTATTCCCATTATTGCTACCCACTTATCGACCCAATAATGAAGTGCTTAAACCATCACATGAATGTTTTAGAAAATTTAGGTTCAGAATAATAAGAGCGAAAAAAATAAAAAACAGATTACCTGATATGACAATCAAGAAATTGTGGATTAAAAGAGAAAACTTTAAAAAATCTTAGGGTTAAAAGTTCTAAAAGAGTTAAAACCTATTATTTGCTTTTAGCACACTTGAAATTCTTTTGCTTTCAGCCAAATTGGACAAGACTCAGACGAATACGAAGAAAAAATCACCAGTTTCCCTATTGCTTTCTATGAAACGACTTCTGCCTTTTTTCCTTGAAAACAAGAGTTTCCAAGAAATATCTAGATCCCAAAAAAATCACCAAATGAATGAAGTCTTGATTAAAGCCGAAGATCTAAACAGAAAACAAGATGAATCAACAAAGAAATTCATGAGAAAATCACCGGATTAGAAGAATCTGAGAGTTGCCCAAAGTATTGCTTTGTACGAAGAACAGTGGAAGAGTAGAACCCAAAAATCTATGGAGAAACTCCTGAGGCAGAAATGTTGCCATGTATAGAGAGCAGGGGAGGTCACATGGTATTGGAATTAGTAAATGCTTTCTAGTGGTATATTAGCAGGAATTGTTTTTTGTGTTCACGCAGCAATGACAATTGTTCATTGACATCTTAGCAGATGCTGTAACTAGAACTGTTCATTTTCAATGCTTTGATTTTTTGTTGCATTATTCATTGTAGTGTACCTCTTGTCAGCGTCTTTTGCACAATATAGAATGCTATTGTTGTGTTGGTCATGATTGTTGTGTTTTATGGTTCTTTCAATTTTCATTAACTTTGTTTTATTGTGAAATGCCATATTTGAAGTGAAAATTGAATTGAAATGTGGCTTTATGTGGGGCTTTAGAAAGGCCAAGGATGTTGATTACATTGAACTAGTGGTGCCCTTTTGTTGGAGTTGCCTTTTGTTTGTTTGTTCTCATTTTAGTTAATTTTCTATTGTGTATTCCACCTCTGCTCTTCACCCCTCTTCCGAGTAACCTTTGACTTGTTAATTTGTGGTTGCACACTTATCAGCTGGCTTAGTTCAACTTGGACTCTCATTTGCACTGTTGCAATGGCAAAGTGCACATTATTAAATGGTTCCAGCAATAAAAGTTTTAATGGAGATAAAAATGCATCACTTGAAATGAATGTATTTTTTTTATTTCTCAGATATGTTTCTTGCATTGGATAAAGATATGAACGGCACATTAAGTAAGCAGGAACTGAAGGAGTATGCAGATGGAACACTGACAGACATATTCATTGAGAGAGGTGAGAAACTGCTACTAAAGCGCTGGATTCATAGCATCTTATTGTGTTTTTCATGCTTGATGATATCTGTTAATGTGTCTGTTTTCTCTCTTCAAACTTTCTGATTTAATAACTTCTATTCAAAACTGTAGATAATTAATTTTGTCCTCTTAATTTTCTTGGTTGTTTTATTCTTGCCGAGTTTGTAAATTTTAAGGTATCATGGTGTATTATCTTCTTTGCTTTTAACTCACTAAGTTGAATTTCTATATTTTTTAGTGACTTGCTATTGAAGGTGTCTGTGGGGTGATTTGGTGAATTGCAGGATGTGGGGACAGTAATGCTAATATTGAGAGGTTATGTGAGCATGATTGCATGTAAGATGTCTATGGTGCGTTGTTAGAAGTGAGAAAGAGGCCCATAGAAGGAAAACTTTTGTCTAACGGGAGATCTGCTTTTGGAGCAAGTGAGGAGACAGTCTGTCATAATCAGGGAATGGGGTTTGGGTGAGGATGCTCATTTACCTGCATGCGTTCCTCATCTGCAGTGCTTGGAAGGAGTACTCATAGTGCTTTAGGCATATCATATATAATTTGAATGTCTGACATGTAGTTTTCTATGCTAGCAGGACTCCTATGGCAGGGTTGGTATAGGGACTGATAATGACTGTGGATCAAGGTATCCACAGGAATGGTTCATTGACACAATGAATGTGACAAATGAGGGCACTGATCCTGGACACGCATGTGTTTTGTAGACCATGTAGAGCTCATGTTCTTAAAGTTTATTTGTAGTGTTGATGTTACAGAGCCATACCAAGTATAGATCGGTGATACTAAGATGGGAAGCATGGTGTTCCAAACCAAATTGTTATCGTCAAGTAACCTATTCAGATATTCTGAGTTTGGTTTTTTGTGCCTAGATGAGAACATGTCCAAGCCAAGTGACCTCAATGTTGAAGGGCTGAGCTGTGTGAAGGAGACCTTTCCATGCAGTGTCCAGTGGAGATGCTAGTTAGCTTGAAGATGCCAATAGGGAAGGCGCATTGGGCAGCTATATGGTGCTAAGTCGTCCTTTCTTGGCTGATCAGGGTCAGCCTGATTGGGCACATGCATGCTAGCATTTTATTTAGATAGAAATTTGTATGTTATGGTTGTGTATTTCTTTTCTATGGTAGGTCTGATTATCTTTGGAATTTTAATATTATAAAATGGAGATATTTTTTCTTAATTATGGCCAGAAGACGATTATGTTATCTTATGCGTTTTATTTACCAATTAATTTTTGCAGATCGTGTCTTGTGTTCAAGTGAACTAGTTGTTTTTACATAATATTGTAATATTGTATTCATGTCTACATACAATGCTCTTTTATTTTCTTTTTTTTAGTGATATGGATGGTTGCACACAGCTTTTCCTTTTCTATGCAATCATCCTTATTTTGTATACCATTGTTTATAAGCATGTTGCTTGTCTTTTTGATCTTCTAAATATTTAATTATTACTTCTTTTTGTAATGTAAATATTTTATAGCTTTCGATGAACATGTGCGGCGCGGTAAATTGGGAGGGGGTAATGCTCGTGAGATGGACTTTAGAAGTTTTCTTGACTTTGTGTTGGCTCTGGAAAATAAAGATACCCCTGAAGGCTTAACATATTTATTCAGATGTCTTGATCTTCATGGAAGGGGCTATCTAACAACTGCTGATATTCATACTCTCTTCAGGTAAACATACTTATAATCTCAGACGTCTGGTAACTCTTAATTGATCTTTTACTCTATAAAATAGTTTTTTATGCATGTTGCTTTGCCAATGCATGTTATTTTAGCATTGACTTTTGTGCTCTTTAGTTCACGATGCATTGTTGTATGCTAATTTTGTTCATCTCTATTTTCAGAATCCCATGCAAGGGGAGCTTTAGTTGTGCACCATAATAATTTCATAATTTTTCTCCATGTTCTTATAATCTCTTATAATGTCTGGCTTTCTTAGAAAGCTGAGTAGTATGCGTTGTCATAGCAAAATTTTCTTTAGGTTCTTGGGATCATTGTTTTGATAGCTTTTTTTTACTTTTCAACTTACTTTTCTACAATGATTTGGTGCTAATACCAAGTAGTGCATATATTTTTTATTAGCAATCTGTAATATTTAATCTGTACAGGATGCCAGACTAATTAGTTTTTGGTTTAGCTTTATTCTATTGATTTTAGGAGTTGTATCTGCTTTTTCAGAGATGATTGGAATCTTTATCTTAGGAACATTTTAAATTTGCACATTTAAAATTTATTTTAAGATGGGGCCTATTGCCAAATGTGCTTTGCCATTGTTCGAACTATTACATTTGTATATGTACTATTAAAACGTAAACTGATTATCATTAGTCTTGGTGCTGTTGGTTATGTCAATTTTTATTTGTGAATTAGTTGGATTAACTGAAGAAAAGATGCAAAAATTGTGATAACTTCTCTGTAGGCATAGTACACATCATCATGAAATATGGTATTCTCTTTAAATTTTGGTATTTAAGCCTCGGAGACTTGATTTTAAATAAGAAGAGTAATTTTTAAAATTGCCTAATAATACTAATAGCTTCTTTATCATCTTTTCCCTTTACCTCTTTTGTCAATTTGTAATGCTGATGTGCAATTTCGGCATAAAGCACCACATCATTGAATTTCCTACATATTAATGTCGGCCTTGAATTCCTCTTTCTGCTCTAATAATGTTTAACCGATTCCTGATCTATTTTTCAGAAGCTAGTTTAAATATTACATACTTCACTTCTTTAAGATTTTATTCTCTTGCAAGTATTTCATAATTTGATTTGAAGTTTGTGTATGTGCAAGCTCATGTAGCTAACTTCTTTTCTTGATTAGGAAAGAAGATTTTCTATTTATGCTAATCTTTTTACTCTGCAATTATTAGGAACTTTATTGATGAAAGTTTTTTCTACCCAAAGATTTGACGTTTCTTATTAAACTGCCTCTAAATTATCATTTTTCCCTTCCAACATAAGCTCTAAGCTTACTTGCTTCTCATATAGATTTTTCTTCAAAAGTTCTCAAGGATGGGATAACATAGATTTGAGAAATCCCTTGCTTAGATGGACAAACCTCCCGGATGGTTGCTGATATGCTACCTTTCATCGTTTGAACTTGTAGAATGAACTATTTCTCTTGTTATTTAAGATTAGTTGGTTTATAAAACTTAAAAAGTGAATAAATAGTTTGGTGGCCTATAAGCACTTTTGTAAAGTTGAGTCATTAAGAGAAGACTCATAATGTTTCTCAACAAGTAATTTTCTCCAGATCTTTAAATCCAGTGATTTAAAAAAATAGTAATAATCTGGGAGCCTAGAAATGGAATATGCAAATCCATTGGAGCTTAAGACCAGTTTTCATTGGAATGCTCTAATGATTTCAACCAATCAATACCACAACTTCATGAAAATTCTTCTTGCTAATTTTCTGATAATGCCTGAAAGCAAATTTGTTGAAGTTTGAGATAAGGCAATTTTAAACGGACCAATTCTAATTGCAAAAGTGGTTATGAAGTGAAAGTCACAATTGAATTGTTTTGAAGAGCTTTTAGATCCATTTTCTTCATTCTATTGATTCACTATGTTGGGGAGCCCATCAAGTTTAATGCAAACCTTTATTGACAAAGTTATTTATGGCCGTCTTAAATTGAATTTGATGAAAAATACCCGTTTAGATAGGGTTGCTAACAAAGAACGGGTAATCCTTTATCGGGGAAATAATATTTGCTCCATGCCAATGAAGGATCTCCATTAACGCCTTGTTTAGAAATGTAGAAAAATTCATAAAGCTGTCTACAAAACTTAATTTTCTCTCTTATTCAGCGAAAAGGCATGTAAAATTGAAAAATCTGCTAGTGTGAATCAACTATTTCAAATTAATCATTATATTTTTACACTATTTAGCATGTCCAATTTCATCCTCTAACTATCAAATTTGAACTCTCAATATACTTCCTCAACAATTCAATTTAATCCCAATTTGGAATCAAGTTCAGTAGTTTAGTACCTACCATATTAGGTGATAAATAGTTTTGAGAATAAATCAGTCAATGTGAAATAGTTAAGGGAGTGTTTTGGGAAATTTTTCTAAAAAATTGAATCAAATCGAGTCATAAGATAATTGTTGAATTATGAGATGCTTTGATTTGATCTTTTTTTTTCGTAAATTCTTAACTGGCTGTTGGAAAATGAAGTCATTCTGATTTTTCCTTGAGTTAATATTACTTTACAAATTAGTGGCTTATTTAAAACTACATATGTTTCATTTTGCTTTTATTTCCATTAGTCTTTTTTTTATTTTTTTCAAAAAGCTACCACAACAGTATTATGCATTTAAAGTGTCAATAAATTTGAGTTATCACTCTAAACATTGTGATTTCTAGCTGTCTTGAACTTTACGAATGACATTTATTCAGTTGGTTTTGTTTCTGTTTCTTGTGAAATGGAAGAAAAGAAGGGGATATTCAGAAGCGGATATAGCCCGATACAGTCTTCCAACATAAACTTTGTAACTTTCTGCTTGCTGTAATTAAGTAAGCTCTGCAAGTCTCAGGTTACAGGACAGTAGATATCTATGCAACTCAACTTTAGTAAGCTTTCTATAAAACTCTGCCTTTACAACCAATTAGATGCAGTGCTGTACTATATTTTAAAATCGTTCATTAGTTTGGTCTCTTAAGTTTGCAATGTTCAAAGTAGTCCCAAAATTTGAAAAGATGTTTATCACTTTCATATTTTCATCACTACTAATTAATTGAAATTTAATTTGTTTTTTGACTTGCTCTAATCTTTGATATGATGTAAATTACATATTATTAAGGTAAAAATATTCTTGTATATTAAAAAAATTCACTTAAAGTTCATGTTTATGCAAAGTGTTTCACTTAATTTTTTGTATATGATATGATTATTTAATATTCCAGCTAAAGTAAATCTTATATTTTAATAGATTAATTGAGAAAAAATATTATGGAAATTAATTATCAAGAGAATTTAAGGAGGTATCATTTGGCATATAGCCATTAGACCTTCCCCTATTTCCTTCTTTTGGAGTTTTTATATAATTGGATCCCTGTGGATGATATTCTCCGTAAGCAAGGCTTTTGTATTACCTCCAATTGCTATTGTTGCGGCTCTTTATGTGAAATTTATGACCCATTTTTCTAAAAGATAGCAAGGCTAAAATCATTTGGACGTATTTTGCTAATTTGCTTGGTTTTAAACCCAATTTTAATCTCCATTTTAAAGCTTTCATTCTGGCTTGGTGATTCCCAGAAAATCTTATTCTTAGTGTGTGGCAAATTGGGAAGAGAGAAATAATTGCAATCATAGAGACTTTACTTTAATTCTAACTGCATCATTTGGTAAATTATACATTACATTGAAGCTACTGCCAAGAGACATCTTATAAATTTTAAGAATTTGCTGCAATTTTTTTTTTAACATTGAAGGTCGTATTTTTACTCATTGTCGACTAGTCAGGTGGTTGAAATTTGCTGCTGATTTGTATAAGCTTAATGTTGATGGCTGCCATAAGAAGAAAGGCATAGTTGCGATTGGGGGCTTAATCCTAATCATTTTGGTAGGATTGTTTGTGCTTTTTCAACGGGTTAATGCTTCTTCTATTATGGCTGAGGTTAAGACTTTAATTTTTGGCCTAACTCAATGCACTGAACTTGGTTTACAAAATATTTGGATTGAAAGTGATTCCCTTAGCTTGATTCATCTTATTGAGAATAATAAGGCTTGGGGGGATTGGAATATTTGTTATCTTTTTCGAAAGATCTATATGTTGCTCCCATCTTGTAACTATTTCATTTGTCATATTTGGCAGGAGGGTAATGCTACTGTTGACTGGTTGGGTAATATTGGTATTTTTAAAGGAGGCTTTAAATTATTTTTATGAATCTGTTATTCCTAATCCTCTAAAAAAAGTCGTATATATGCTGGATAAAGCACAGCTTCCTTATCTTAGAACATGATTCTCTGTCTGAGTAAGGTAGAGAGATTCACTAGAAATTGGATTGCTCAAATGGAGGCTCTATCGTATGCGGTAAATAGTCTGCACAGCTTCTGGAATGCATTGGTTGGATAACTTGGATGCAACTTCTCTGAAATATGAAGATATCATTATTGGCTGCTTTGTTTGCTTTATAAAGGCCTGGAGGAAAAAATCTATAACGCCCATGATCGGAATTTTCTACGGACTACACCTGATGTTTTCTTTGTTTCAAAGTTGTTTGATTGTGGATGCAAGAGCTATTATTTGATTGGACTTTTTTTCAATATGTATGTTCTTTGCTTTTGTTGGTTAAGTTTTTAAGGTATATCCTGGATTAACCTTTTTTTGGATTTAGTTGATTTCTTTGTTTTTGCTTTTTCTTTTGTTTTTCAGTTATTTTATTTTATTTTGTTGATTGTACCCAACCAAACCCAATTGCTGAACTTGATTTCTTTATCAAAAAAGTTTGCAGGTCTCTTTTATAGAAGGAAGAAAAAGAAAATCTAAGGAGAATAACTTGAAGAAATTTTTAATTATGTTGTGGGTAGTATTCATATTTTTTGTTGGGAAATTTATTAAAGCTGTCCAACTATTTCAATTTTTCCACATTAATCCTGAACTTAAAAGGTATAATTTTGTCCACAACTATTGTACTTGAACCTAATTTAGTTCTTCGACTTTTGTATTAATCCTGATTAGATTCTAATTCAAGACTAAAATGGGATCAAACTGAATATTTGGAAGAATAAATTGATTTATAAATAGTTTGTGACATGGTTGATTTGAAAATGATAAGGACTGTTTTGGTAAATTTTCCTGTTTTAATAAATTTGGTTAATTTATCAATTATTTTGTTGGAGGTTATAAAATCTAAATCTTAAACATTTGCATATTTAACACATCAGTTCTAACAAGACTATTATTTAAAACTTGCTAAGTAAGATGATTGTTTATTGTAATAATTATTTTTCCAATTATAACTCTACAAATCTTTAGTTTTTTATGTTAAATATGTAAATTAGAAATATAGTGTGGTAACAAAAATACCAAAATGAAGTATATTTTCGATTGCTAGAATAGGAAAAAAATTATGGCCGTCACAAAAAAGAACAAAATTGATGTACAGCTTGCCCTAAGATGGCAGGCCTGCACAAAGGGGTTATTTTATATATGCCTCTAAAATCATATCAGTTTTGTAATTAAGGATGCTTTGATTATGATTATGTAGTGCGGGCATAATGTTGGGAAAATGAACTCTTAACTGTTATACATCCACCAGGGACACGTTCAAGAAAGGAGATACCTGTGATGACAAATTGTTTGTGGGAATCAACTTTAGCTATTTATCTCTTCGCCATTGGTTGCCATAAATCTAATAAAACTTAGGATCAATCTTCATTTTATTGCAGACCTTAAACTTACTAAGAGAAATGATTTCTTTCAAAATTCATTCTTGTTAGAGTTGAGCAATAATATGTGCTATCTCAAAAATTAAAACACTCTCAAAATGTTGTTCATGCGCTTCATCTGAGTATAGATAATTTTTATCTTGGTACTAGAATGATTTCTTCCAATTAAAGTTGACGAATGTCATCCATCAATTTCATGAATATTGCTGGTGTATTGCATAATCTAAATGACGTTCCTAGCTATTATTATAGTTTTTGTTGGGTCTTAAATGCCAATTTTCATGTATCATCAGCGTTCTCTCCAACTATATTTCATGCTTGATAAAGGTAGTCTTCTTGGTTCTTCAAACTAGTCTTTGTATTTCTCAACTAAATGTTGCATTTTCTTGTCTTCTTGCATGAGCAACATGTTCTTTTGAGTTTAGCTAACCTCAGACTAAAACCTAAGTATCAGCACCTACATTGACGTTTTTACCCTTAAGTGTAATGTGTGATAGCATATAGCATCTCTACTGCTACCTTTCAACAAGCCCTTCTTAGTCATTTGTTTTGTACCGAGTCTATAATACTCAGCATTTCTCCTGTATTGCTATTAGCAAAGATTCATCTTCTCTCTACTTCTTTCTTCTCCTATGCAACGCTATCATGGTATCAAAGCGGTGAGATCCAGATCCCAATCTGATGTGTAGTGCTCCGCCAGATCCTGCGTCTTCAATAGAGACGCAATCTTCTACGCAGTCCCCTGCTTTGACTAACCCATAGCCGCATTCACAATCCACATCCGCAGATCCATTCAACCCCGCACTAGCTATTGTTCATCATATTCCACCAGTGAAATTCGATGGAATGAACTATACTCTGTCAAGACCACAGTTCCTACTCATTTTACGATCGCAGTTTTACGAGGTATGATGGATGCTGCTCTCCTCCACTTCTGATCCGTGAAAACGACACCCCAATCCAGAAGTGATATCGTTTATAAGCAGGATCAACTAATATTAAGTTGATTGATCTCCTCACTTACGAAAAAGCCTTGCTCAAGTTGTCGCGTGTGAATTCGTTGCGTCAATGCGGTCGGCACTTGCTGCGATCTATGTCTCAAGTTCGTCTCCAATAGCTGGAATTACAGCTACGAAACCTAAAAAAGGGCCCGATGAAGACGGCAAACTTCATTCAACAAGACAAAAATCTAGCCCACTAGCTTACTATTCGCTTCAATTACCATCGCCATTACAGCTCGAATCACTCCAATTAAATTGAATGAACTCGACAGTATTCTATTAAATCATGAGTTGATGTATTCAAAACATTTCAATGACTCTGTTCCCACACCAGTGCTTGCTAACACTGCACAAGTCGATCCAAATCCAACAGTTGCTGCTCACTTCGCCAATTCTGATCCATTTCAATGGGGGAGGAAGATCTACCGTAGTTGTAAATTGCTTTTACAGACATAACTTTGCTATGCATCCAAGCGAAGCCCTCCTTCCTCGTACTACGCTTTGGCCGTTGATCAATGGTTCTTGGATTATGGTGCTAAGCATCATGTGCAACCATCCGTGGCTAATCTACAAAACCTCCAAACTTTCGGTGGAACCTAAAAATTATGTCATTGACGGAAGTTCCATACATATAACCCGCACAAGTTCAACCATTCTTCCATCTTTATTAAATGCGTTCATTTAAATCAAGTTTTGCATGTTCCTAACACTTCTAAAAAGCTTGTTTCTATCAGTCACTTTAACTTTAACAATAATTTTTATATTGAATTTCACCATTCCTTTTCTGTTGTCAACGATTTACTTCTGAAACAAGAACTCCACCAGGGAATGCTCATTAATGGGCTCTACACTCTTTCGATCCCCTCCTAGCTCAGCCTTGTGGATTCATCCGAACTTGGGCATCGTCGCCTCAGCCATCGCATTCTTGACAAACTTCAACATCTCTCCACCATAAAACAAATAAAAAAACAACATATATCTACTTGAATATCATGTCGTACGTCAAAACAACATAGATTGCAACTATAGTTGATTCAATGTCCAAAAGCCTTTACATCTTATTGTCTCCAATATTTTGGGGCCAACCTTCACTGAGCCATTAGTGGCTATAGATATTATATCATATTTGTTGATGAATTTTCAATTTTCATATGGATATATCCTCCATATAAAAAATCTGATGCACTTGATATCTTTCTCATTTTTAAAAAATGGTTGAAAACACCCATCTTCAAAATTCATAATATTTCAATCTGATGGAGGTGGAGAGTATATTTGGCTAACCTTAGACAAGTCATCCGAATCCATGTCATTCTTTTTTCACTCCTTGTCTTCCCAATTATACATCACGTAATGACTATCGGATATCAATTGATATATGTCGACAGGTACGCATCACGCAATACCTTGTCAATGAATTTTCCAAGTAATGGCGAATATCACTTTGGATTGTCAAATACTAAACTGGCATCTTTATGAATCTAATCTAAATATTATGAGCTTGGATGTTGAAATATCTCAAGACCTAGCTTGTTAACTAGACTTTCGGATTCTTTTGACTACCTATAGTCAAATATCGCAATGACTGTTTCTTTCTTTATTTCAAATCATGAGTTATTCTTCCATATGTTGATGATTTCATTTGATAACTCTTTCCTTTTCAGCGTTGCCATCAATGAAATATGTCTTGGGTATGCCGATGCTGTCAAGTTCTTACAGGGCCACCTTCTTAACGTTTGACTATTTAAAAACATATAGAATCTTTTGCGATATTTCTTTCAGCATCTTTTCTTCTCATTCCGTTCTATCTTGCAAAGTTTAACGATGAAATCTTTCGGGAGTTGTATGTCAACTAGCTGATTTAGTAGGTCGGCTAGTTATCACTTAATTTTGTTCCTGGTTTCTCAGCTTTCGAACTTTCTTCTTGGTTTATAAATTGGTTTATGACTCAAAAATAATTTTTTGGCCTGATTCTTCTTCTCAGCTTTGCTAAGGGTTTCACCAGGAATAGTGCTAATTCTGCTTGTAGTACAATCTCGCTTGATACCTCATCGAAGTTGAGATGTCACAAAAGAACAATCGCATCTTCTGAGCACTCGATGAAACTTGGCAATATAAACGGCTTGATTCTTTTTCCAGTTAGTGGCTCTCATTTCCTCCATACTTTATTTAGCATAACCCATAAAAAATAAAATTCAACGCAACCTTTATTTAAACTATATCAAAATCCCATATGTTTTTGCTTTTACAACTTGGAGAAATTGATCTCCCCTTTAGGTGGATATTAGGGGAGATCAAACAGACTCTCCAGCTGATCAATCATATTGTCGATCTACTCTACAATAGAAACTCCATTATAAGTCAGCATGTCGGCATGTTGATCTTCTTTGTCTTTAGAAAACTTGGTAATTGTTTTAGGAAGTCTTCTTTTATATTTAATTTTCACTTCCACCGGTTCGGACGCATCTTTTGCATGATTCCCTATTCTTCAATTTCAAAATGGTGTTTAGTAGTTCCCGTCCGCTCGGTCATTCCTTCCTACAGAATAGAAAAAAGTCTCTCCATTAATTAGTAGCGGTTAAAGCTAGCATTGTTCTATCAGGCTGAATTCCAAGGCTTTGTTCCACATTTTAGTTTAGGGGGAAGAGCATCATTTAACTGTTGTGTTTTTTGATGTGAGGAACAAATTTATGGTGCGTTGGATTGGTTGCAGGGATGTTCATCAGAAATGGATTGATGGCGGAAACTACGAGCTGTGCATAGAAGATGTGAGGGACGAGATATGGGACATGGTGAAGCCCTTCAACCCCCTCAGAATAACCCTCTCTGATCTCCTCTCCTGCAAGCAGGGCGGCACCATCGCCAGCATGCTCATTGATGTTCGTGGCTTCTGGGCTCACGATAATCGCGAGAATCTGCTTCAGGAAGAAGAAGAGCCTGAAGAGTAAGTAGCATTTTCCTCATTTTATATATATATATATATATATATATATATATATATATATAATATTGATGCTGTGTCTTCTTCAACTTGGTTATTGTTCTTTGCATTTGGCTCAATTGGGATGTGAGAAGATAAGGTTATTCTTTTTTTCTTTCTGTTTTTTCAACGATATGTACTCTTTTAATTATATTTTAATGTGGTCTGTCTTAGGGGATGTGATATTGTTTGATCGCCCAGATGTTGCAAGAAATAAGAAGGCAAGTAGCTTGTTTAGTTAATTTGTTTTAGTTCTGCTTTAATCATGTTAATTAAAATCATTTTAAACTAATATAACTATAAAAATAATTAGGTAATCTTAATTAATTTGTTGTTAATTTTCATTTACAGACTGTTAAATAGTAAAAATAGGATTTGATTGGACGGACGGGTTGTTAAGTATAAAATGTAATCAGAAGCACATTTCAGTATGATATCTTAATATTTTTCTTTGTTTTATGACATTAACATTCCCCTTTGTACAATAAGTAATCATTTATTTTTTTATTGATATAATGTTTATTGTAATTATATAATTATTCTTGATTCATACGCTAAGATAATAATAATTAGAGAAGCATAAAATAATTATATAATTAATAATAATTGCATAGATTGTGTTACTTTTCAGTGCTTGATTAAAATAAATAATTGCATAACTTGTTAATTAGATTAATTATAAAAATTAACTAATTTATTAATACTATATAAGTAAACTATTAAATAACTATAATTAATTAGATTACATATTTATGTAATTAGAAGCACATTAGCTTAATTAAAAATATTATGCAAATTGGTTTAATTAATCCTACAAATTAGATCAAATAATACTGCAAATTGACTGTAACTGTATAAAATAAATTAATATGTAATAAATGCTTGATTATCATTGTTAACAAAAAATTTACATAATCTATCGATTTTGAGAAAAAAAAGTAATAATACAGATATTGTAAACCAAGGATGATCAATCTTCAACATAAAAGAACACAGATACTCCTTCTTTCCACAAATAAAGAAGCACAGCTCGATCTTCAACCAGACTCGCCGGGAACCGCCGCCGGCGTCGATCCGGCGGCAGCATCGTGAACAGCATTAAGCAGATGCGTGGAAGCTTTGTCAAAGCTGACGAAACCCATGAACCAGAACTCATGGGCGTCGACCGTGACGATGTGCACGTACTTCTGCGGCGGATTCTCGCTGACGGTGACGGGATTGACGGCAGCAACCTTCCCCAGCGGGATGAGCAGCTTGTAGAAGCTCCAGGACTGCTGCCCGGATGGCGCCTTGAAGCAGAGCGGGCGATCGCTGCAGAAAGCGACGTTGATGGCCGTGAGATAGAGCGTGCCGGCCACAGGCCCGGTGCTGGTGGAGAGGTAGCAGGCGAAGGTCTTTCTGACCCGATCGGATGGATCGGCGGGAAAGGACTGGCGGTAGAGCGACTCGAATCCGCCCTCCGTCAGGGCCTTGGCCGTGAGGCTGACCTTTCCCCAGGCGGCGTCGGCCATGGATGGCGCCGTCTTGAGATTGTGCCAGACGTTGGAGGCTAGGGTTTCGGCCTTGCGGGTCCACGAGTTGAAGGCGTCGAGGATGGATTCCATGGGGCTTCCGTGGCGCTGCTGGGGCGCAGGGTCGAGGAAGACGTACGGCGGGCGATCGTCGTCGGCGCGGTGCGGGCCCCACAAGCCGGCAGCGGCCTGGTTTTCTGGGTGCGACGGAGGGGCTGCCGGCTCACCCATCTGCTGCGTCCCCCATTTCGCTCCCTTTGCCTCCATCGCAAGACCGGTAGGTTTTTTTCGACCTTCGGAAGCAGACTAAAACGGGTTATAAGGGGGATTGCTTAGGGGGCCTTTTGGTCATTTCACGGTGCCTTGATGGGGAGGGAATGCGCGCGTGCTGGCACATTTGGAGCATACGTGTCTCGAGCTGCGAAGATTCTATCTCTCTCCTAATTAATGAATTTTAGAAAAAAATTATGACATCCTTAGAGGGTGGTTTAATAAGTAATGAGAAGTAATTTACATTGTATTAATTTTTTCTTGTTACAATAACCATTTTTTTCCGAAAGTTAAAAAAATGAATAAAGATTATTTATAAATATTATATCAAATTATTGCGATATGAGCAATCAGAATAAAGCTTGAATAAATTTGGGAGTGTAAAAGCCTAATGAGATTGGTTCACAAACTATCTAGCAAGGCAAGATGCCTAGGTAGTTCAATTGGCTTGTAATCAAGCATGGGTTAAAATTGTCAATAACTAAGACAATGCTAAGTCTTGTAACCCGATTAATAATTTCTTGATTAGAAAAACATTACTCATGGACACAAATAATCTAGAAGAAGAGTCAAAACATTTGCCTTAGATTTTCCTTAAAGATGAACTATCAATCGAGAAGATGACTATCAAGTGATGTAGGTAAACACTTTTCATTTGAGTTGAAGAAACCCATGACAACTTTTTTAAGAATATAGTTGTGCTAAATATGGCTTTGTTAGGTGGCATACCAAAAATAAGTGTTTGCACGTAAGTATACGTGGTTCGAAGTAATAAATGAATGATGAGTTCGATTTTATCGTTCTCAGAGAATGGTGTATGTTTGTTATTATATGCTTCATCCTTTCAACAATTTTTATATGATTGAACAATTGGTTTTTTTTTTGTCTTAATGTTACTCTAAATTATCATAATTTGTTTTGTGATCTATTGGATAAAATTGGGGATAATTATGTTTGAATATATGAGTAGTCATAATCATGTGCATGAGATTCTCTTAATTTAATATTTTTATTATTTTTAATTTTCATTTATTATCACATTATCTACCAAGGGGCTAATGTTGTAAAGCTTAATGATTCCAATGCATTTGGCCTACCTAGTGCTACATAGAAGTTCATAAGGCTCATAATAAGTACATAGATAGTTTTGTGATCAATTTAATGGTAGTTATTATCCTTAAGTTTAAGTGATAAGAAATGATAGGTTATTTAGTGACCACAAAATCTTGATTCATTCATGGCTTACACGTATTCAGTATTGACTTAGCTAAGACGATGAACAACGAAGCTCAGCTCACTCGCTATTTGCCGTGCTCCAATGGTCTCGCTTAACTCACTGAGGAGCAATATGGTTCAATGAATGGATCTCGTCTCATATGCATCAAATTTTTACTTAATATAGACAAAAGCAATAGCCTGCATTAACTTAGGTCACATCTTCACTACTTTACATGCTCATCTCTTTGTGTGTAGAATTGAGCCATAGAGTTCAAAAATTTCTTAGATTGTTCTTTACATCTTAGATGCATGAAATCTCTAATTTCAAGCAAATGAACAAGTAGTCAACCTCAGCGAACTTATGTCACATTGTTCGTAGCTATGACGCTCTTAGTGCATATGATTTAAACCAGTAACGGTCATCTAGCACATTGAAGGTTTTTATAATAAAATCTGATTTATTAAAAGTTCACTTCAAATAATTATTATTTCTCATTCATTCAAAAATCTAACATAAATTTTCATTTCATTGAATCAAAAATTTTAATATACGTACAAAGACTACTCTTACTACATAGTTCTCAGCCTAATTATCCCCAAAAAAAATTTAGGTTGCCATTACAACTAATACAAAAAGAAAAATTATGTGCCTCTAATAAGTAATTGCATAACTATTTTGAATCCAATATTGCAAAAATGTTTTCGGATAATTCTAAATATGGAGGCTATAATGGAGTATGTTGATGTAATTGCTAATAAAAATATGAAGATTAAAAGATTTATAACAATAATATATTGGATTACTTTGATATTCATGATTATTGATAGATTTTGTTTATATATGTATGTGATGTTGTAAGATTATATTTAACATATAAATAATCATACTTGCAATATAAATATTTCAATCATTCGGCTCATTTTTAATAATACAAAGGCAATATAAAATATAAGTAATTATTGCCTTTACTCAAAGACTTCCTATACCTAACTTTGTTGGCACACTCTAAAAGTACTCTTGAAAATCATTTGGCAAAATATAAACTAGTTAAGAGCATTATAATCTAATATCAGTTTAATATTTGTTTAAAATCAATGAGCAACATGATTTTGTATTATTTCACAATTTTATAATAAAATGCACATTATCTATCAGATTACAACAAATTTACAGTAAGTTAAGAAAATTTAAATACACGAACAAATGTAAAAAAAATTAAATTAATAATAATGTGTCACAAAGATTAAATCAAATGTATTGATACATTTATTAATGTTATATATAAATTCTAGTAGTAATAAGGAATCTTTCAAATGATGCATACAAAAAAAAAACACATTAGGAAAATTCATAATCTTGCATTACATATATTACAATTATTTTGTGGGGACCCTCCGTGCCGAGTTGATGTCAGAGGGTCAACCTCGCATGAGGCTCTCCGTCGAGAGATCCGATTGAGCAGTTTAAGTAGTACAGCAAGTAAGTAAAAATAAAATCATCAATTCATTTCATTATAATAGTGACAGTATTGATAATATGAAAAGAAAGTAAAACTACAACTGATTGCAAGGTTAAAAGCGGTGCTAAAGCATCAAAAGGAAATTAGTAAAGCAATCAATCTAAGAAGATATCTGATATCTTTCTTATAATTAATAAGTCTCCAAGTTACCTGCATGATTTAGCATTTAGTATAGTCAGCGAAAAGTTGATTAATCCTCTTGATAAGATTATTTGGATCAATTTTGAATTTAGCACATTTTTCGAGACACTAAATTGGGTGTGCAAGTCTTTGCTTAATTATTGTTTCTTTAAGTTGTCCGGATGATTACGAACACAATGATGTTAATTTCGCCAAAATTCGATGATGCCACGCTTTACTATGAAAAAATTTAAGTGAAAAATAACTTTTAAAATTTTGATACTGAAACTAAAATTTGATTGTAATTTCAGAATCCTTGAATGTTTCTGATCATTTTGATATATGACTTCGCTATATTTGAACTCCTATTTTGAAATAAATGGATTTACGAAGTTTTGATAAATTTCTGAATTTTTAATATTTTTGGGCTAATGGAATATTCTATTACCGTTAACGGTTTCCGTTAAGTTACGGTTACCATTAACGGTAATCCTACTGTAGCTGAAAGAAAAGAGAATATTCCAAAAATATTCCCTTCCATTAACAATTCCGTTAACGATGGACGACCTAAGTAAAATCTTGAGTAAAATCATTTACTGAATTAGAACCAGGAGCCAAAATCTATTTAGGTGGATTATGCACAATAGAAACAATGGAATCATTACTTAATTTTTAAGTAGTTTTCTAAAATTTTGAATTTAAGGCATGTAGTTATAGAAGCGTGAGCATAAACATAAGCGTAAGTATGAACATCAAGGATTATTTATGGATTACGGGATGTCGCATACATTAAAAAAAAGAATTACGAGATGCAATGAACATCAGGATATCAGAATTCTTAACAGAATGTATGTGGGCATCAAGCAGTATATTCATGAAAATTCAGTGATATTCTGATTGCATTTCAGTGGCATACAGCATAGTTTTACAGAATTATTTACTCAAATTCATATCATTTATTGTTTTTCCTACTTTTAATTTTGTACAATTTTATATTTTCAATTATTTTACAGTATTTATGTAGTTTAATTTCTGTCTTACTAACTTATTAATTAATATCTTTTAAATGCAATAATATACTATTTTTAAGTTTAATTGTATTTAGACATTATAAGTTTAATATTTTTTTTTTTGTTGGCTTAACCCTGTCGTATATGTACATATGACAGCATGAGGTTATAGCTCAAACCTTGCGCTTCGGGGTGTGCTTATGATATAAGGTCAAGTGAAGTTTGTGGCTTGCAAAAAAAAAAAAAAAAGAAAAATTACTGATATTAAAATTTATGTTGCCCAAATTTAATTTAAATGTAATAAATGAGTTTTTTCTTATTATTCTGTATTTTCTGTATTATATGTGAATGGATACATGTGGATAATATTTGAATAATTTGTTTTTTATATTTTGCACTGTTTTATTATGTTTCTATCAAGATTTTACTTAATGCTTTGATTAATATCATGGATATCTTGTTTATTATTTGTGATATTAGTGACGACCATTACTTAATTGTAACTGAGTTAGTGTTACTCGACGATGTTTAAAGACATTTGTTACATATTTAATTCGCATTGAATGCTATAATTAGGTAATGCCCAACCTTAACTCATAATAAATATTTTATATTCACCGTGGTATGATGTTGGGCATTAAATATAGTGGGGACCTGCATGGAATACAAAATTCTCAATGTGAATCAATCCCCTCACGGCAGTAGCACATATTTCCTTTTGATTTTATATTAAGAAATGCTCATCTCTAAATACTACTGTGTACATTTTTATTTCACAATCAAAATTCTCAGCTCATAATAAAGATATTTATGTAAGATTGTGTTCAGTACATAAACATATCAACAATAAATATTTAAGAAATACTTAATATTTTATATCAACACATTGCTCATACCAATATGAGCACCTCATACAATGACTCATATGACATTCAATACCACATGAGATAATGACAAATGTTAAAGGAGTTCATACACACTGTCATAACTAGCATGATATTCAATTATAATAATGATTTAAGTTACAAAATGATACAATGAAAATAATCTAATAATAATTTTAGATATAATTTTAGATTTTTATGAATCACTAATTATGAAAAAAAATCAGTATTTCAATAAATAGGCATCACATTACTAATATTTACTACATTATTAAGTAACATGATAGTTCAACTAGATTTAAATTTATCTCTCATTGTTTTGATTGTAAAACAACACTTCACCGGCTCACTATAATGCTCTCAACATGATGTAGCCTCCTAACATATTTACATGGTATTTTGGTCGTGTAAGACACTTCAATCATAATTTTGAACAATTTTACTAGGGAAAGGGTATATATAATTTTTTCTATAAAAGTTATATAAAGTCCATAATTCTTGCACCTTTAATCTTACATGGAATATTTTTAACATAACCTAGTATAATGATTCTCACATGTTCTTATGAGATGATAAAAGTACAATTTCCTTTAATTGGATTTTACTTAAGTGATTAAGGACTATAATCGAATTAGATTTGATCCTTTTTTAAATGGAGGTTAGCCTTAGTAACATATTTCTACCATATATTGTGAGCATTACCAAGTATAAACTAACTTTGATGTGAACTCAAACATATGTGACTTTGTAGCATGTTTTCATATTTATCTTGTGAGATAGGTTAGGGAAATACCTTGTAAGATTAAGGGTTGAAGGTTCATCAATTGGTAACCTTAACCTCATGAAACTAATTATATTATAAAATAAATATTTAGTTTACTTAAGAGAATACTAACCAGTAGCTTAAATAATATTTAAGTCCATTTCAAGGCTTTTGATAGGTTTTGAGTCTCTTTATTACAAAGAATAAAAGGCGGGTGAACTTGAGATTATCCCATTGCTACCAGATTTCAAAGTGAACTTTAAACTCAAACTAAACATTTCATTCTTTATTTTTAGGATTAAATTAATCACCTAATGACAACAAACAATTCATTGTATCATTATTTAAATGGTTACTTGATTGGGAGGAAGGGGATAATAAGTTGAAGACTATGGTTTCATGGATAGGGTGTCCCCTATAAACCAAGGTCCAACACTTCAAAAATCTTTAAATTTATGTCCTATGATGCATTGGAGTTTCTAAACTGTGAACAAGCACTTAACAACTTTAATTAGGGTTTAGGAAAACTCAAGATGCAATTAAGAAATAAATAGATCTTCTTAGTGCCAATTAAAATTTCAAAATTGAAAAAATCAAAGATATAGTGATATAACCTCAAGCTTATTTTGATGATTAAAATATTAAAAGTCAATCAACAAATAGGTTTAGATGAATTTTTAACTAATCAATTCCTTGTTAAAATAAATAAAGGAAGGTGCATATAGGTTTTAAGATCATCATAGTTCCATTAATCAACCCTCATAAGTTATATATAGTCCATGTCTTAGTAAATGCAAGATCAAGTGGGATGATAAATTGGCTATTTATTCATTTTTTATTTCTCATAAATTTATTTTAATTTGGTGTTGATCATTTATTTAATCTTAAATCACTCTATAATTTTTTCACATTTTCATAATTTTCAAAATTATATAAGAACAATATTCACATATTTTTGTGGTATATATACATCTCTAATCAACAAAATGAATGTCTATACTTGGAACTTCAGTAGAAGCTTCTTTTTTACCATGCATAATGGAAATAAATTAAAAAAATGATAATTATAATAAAAGTTTCAAATATTAACACACTTGATTATAATATCATAATGTAATAATAAATTTTGCTATAATAATTAATTAAAAACACAGTTTAAATAATTAAATATTAATTAATTACATTGTTAATATAATTAATATAATTTAGTTTGTCGACTAATGAATATTATTTAAAAAATTTCATTAATTAGTTATTATGATTACAGTAGTTAACTAATGTATTAATTAATATAATGCCAAATAATATTACTAAATTTAATTATATATTTATCATTATAAAATATAATAGAATTTATAATTAGCTGTTTCATGCTTGTTAACACGCAAAACAAAAAAAATTTCAGTTTAAACTCATTTTAAATTTCTTAGTAATTAAATAATTTACCAAGATTAATGTATCTATTAAGTTTATTATTTATTAATTTCATATTAATTATTATATTTTTGTGAGTTTAACTTTAATCACTCTCAAATAATTTTAAAATAGAGAATTCTTTTATCTCAAATAAGAATTGAATTCACTTTTTCATAAAAAAAACTCCCAAAATCTAATTATTTTAAATATAAATTACAATAATAAAATTTTATATCTAATAAAATAAATTTGTTATAAAAAATATTACTTTGATTTTTAAATATCTTTTAAAAAATATGAATGATTAAAATTTAAGATTTAAAATAAATATTTTTATGAGTCCTACAAATAAATGTAAATTTAATAATATTTTTTATTTTACTTAATTTCTTAAATTCTAATCATATATGAAAATTATATAGATGAGAAATATTAATATGAAATTAAAAAAATTAATATTAATATAAATAAATAATATTAATGAAATATATGAAAATACTATATGCATTCCTTTTTAGTACAAAACGATGAGGATTGAAGAAGACAGAAGACGGTAACGAAGCTCAACTGTTCCTCATTTTACTTGCGAGTTAAGTCTTCGAATCCTATAAAATTCAACAATTTGAGAGAGATAGGGCGCAGCAGCGATGAGCTACCAGCAAGCTCCGTCTTCCTATCCTCCACCAGGCACTTCATTTTTCTTCCGTTTCTCTTTATTCTTTCCCTTTTACTAGATTTTCTTCTCTGCTGTTTTTTTACCCCTACAGTTTCGCCCACTTAATTCTCTTGTAATCTATGCATGCATCTTTATTGAGATCTCAAGTCGACTGTTGTAAAACTACAGATTCACATCCAAATCGCAAATTTTCGAACCATTTCAGGCGCATTTTCTTATCATTTGCTCGATTTATGCCCTAATTTTACAGGATTTTGAGTTCCAGATGATTATTTGGTCTGTTTCGATGTGCTTTGATATTAATCATTGTATTAAAAATGTGATATTAATCAGTGTATTAATACACAGATATTAATCAGTGTATTAAAAATGTGAAAAATGATTTTCTGAGTTTTTGGTTTGTTTCAGGTTACAGCCATCCTTACCCTCCCCCGCCACCTCAAGCTGGGTACCCTTATTCTGGCCCAGCTCCTCCTTCCTCTGGGGCTTACCCTCCACCGCCGCCTCCAGGTTATCAAAGATATTTTAATGATGACTATGGTCACCCGGGACCGCCTCCTCCTCCTCAGACTCCTTCCCAGATGTATTACCACCACCATCACCATCATGAAGATGAATGCTGCCTCTCTTTTTTTAGGGGATGGTAAGATAATCTCCAGCACCACCTTCTCGGTTCTGTTGCCATTATATGCGTCATGCAGTGTGCTTCTTTTGGCTTTAGGTTAAAAAGTTTCCTTGTACTCACTGTGTAAGTTATGGTTAGAGATTGCCTGCAAAAAGCTTGCACTTTTCTTAGTAGAAATGATCTTAACTAAAATAAAAATTGCTTGATTTTTGCCTCTTATAATTAGGGATATGAATCGTAAGACATTAGCCTTGAAGAATGTGGAAACTGCTTAGCTTGCAGCTTGTTAGCTTTTGGATTCACTGCATGATGCATAACTCGAGATAGGCACAATATATATTTGAAAACAAATGTGTTTGGAATGTCTGCACTGAGTTGATTTTCTTAGAAAAATAGTTTGAATTAAATGGAAAAGAGGTTAAACTGGATTTGTAATCGACTTCAATAGAACTCAAAAAACCTTATAATCATTTAGTTAACTGGGTTCTTGCAATTTCAAAACCATTAATCAATTTGCAGGATTTTTTTCTGGCTTTGAAATAAGCAGGGAGACTCTTGAAACATATCTTATCGTAGCAATGCAACATAGTACCATCATTGCAAGATGGGTGAACTATGAAAAAGTTAGATAGTATATAATTAAGTTGAAGAGAATGTCTGGCCACAAAAGTATTCTTATAATAACTCCCAAGTCAAAATGATAGAGCGAGAGCTAGAATTTACTCTAATGGGAAAAAAATTCCTATGACACCATTGCCCCCATTTTGTGTTGGCCAATTATTAATATAACACACACACACACATATATATATATATATATCATATACAAATGAACATACAATTGATATATGAACATGCAAAGAGTGGTGTGTAACTAACCGAGTCTCTCAGCGCTCTTAACTACTTTTGAAACCATTCAACTGTTAATTATGCTTTGGGGAGGGAAGAATGAACTACTGGCATGCACACTTCGAAAACTAAAGACAAATACAACAAAAAGCAAGTGCGAGGAACATGAACCTACTTGGAGAGAAGATTACAAGGGGAGTGTTCAAGTGATTATTGGCTCCTACAAGAACAAGCACTCCACCAGTGGAGCACTAAAAATGGCCCAAAAGTTGGCAGCCATATATGGATTAAAAAAAGTTTCAAAACATAGATATTTATAGATTTTAGGAGACATAAGAAAATTATAAAAGGACAAAAGGAATAGTGGGTGGATATTTAATTTTGGAGGGAAGGCGTGTGCATTCATGCCGTGCTTCCACATGCACATTACTACAAGTGGCTCAATTCTGGCGCACCACATGACCTTGTTAGTTTCAAGGCAGTTTGAGGTTAAACCTCACATGGCCCAACTAGACTTGGGCATTTCAGTCGGTAGTTGTGTCAGCTATACAAAACTCAGGGTATAACTGATCAGTGTTTCCTGACTGATACAAGTTGGTGATTGAACTTGGCTTTTCAGCTCCTTCCTCGGCGGTCTTATTTCTTGGTTAGTAGGCATACATATGTGCTCGCTCTAAGGGACTGAGTCTCTACTTTTGCCTAACTCTTCTTCAATCATCTTCTTCTTGTCCTCTGTAGAGGTTGAGGATCCTCCTTAGGCCAAGTCTCTTTTAGCTGTTGGCCACTTAGTCTGTCATTATGAAAGGTTAACAACTTATCATATATAGGGTAGTTCAATTATGACCTTTGTTGCAATTCCAAATAATAAGGAATGGGCTTGCCTAGCTAAAGCAACATTGCTTCTATTGCATGTTCTAAAGCATTGACTTTAAATCCAAACATGTAAATTGGGCAGGGCCTGATTGATTCTTCCCTTCAATTCCACAAATGCTGACTCTTCTTTTGAACCCCACTCAAAATTCAGAGTACTCTTGATCAATATATGTAAGGGTGTGGATATAATAAAATTTATTTCATACAATTTTGAACGTATGACACGGTTTGACGAAGCACCTAGCTTTTGTCACACCCTTGATATTCGAGTTTTTGTTATCAACACCCATGATTTTCTGGTACATTCAGAAGCTATTTTTTTACATTCTTCTTCTTCTTCTTCTTCTTCTTTTAGCCAGCCCTGGGATTCAAGTAACTTGTTTGGGGTTGGGGTGATTCTACATAGGGTCTGATAGATCCTATGTATCAAAGAGTGCAATAGTTATGAACTTCCTTGGCAAATGATGTGGCCTCTGCGAAGGATTAACAACTCCTATCTTATATAGGGTAGTTCAATTATGACCTTTGTAGCAGTTCGAAATAATAAGCAACGGGCTTGCCTGACTAAAGCAACATTGCTTCTATCACTTTTTATGAAGCATCGGTTTTAACTCCAAACATGTAAACTGGGTAGGGCTAAAACTAGTGTCTGATTGATTCTTTCCTTTAATTCCACAAATACTGACTCTTCTTTTGAACCCCACTCAAAATTCAGAGTATTCTTGGTCGATAGATGTAAGGGCGTGGCTATAATAAAATCTTTTTTATAAATTTTGGACGTACTGACATGGTTCGATGAAGCTCCTGGCTTTTGTCACACTCTTGATATTCAAGTTTTTGTTATCAACACCCATGATTTTTTTGGTACATTCATAAGCTATTTCTCTACATTCTTCTTCTTCTTATTCTTATTCTTCTTCTTCTTCTTCTTCTTCTTCTTTTTCTTATTTTAGCCAGCCTTGGGACTCAAGTAACTCGTCTGGGGTTGGGGTGACTCTACATAGGGTCTGATAGATCCCTTGTATCAAAGAGTGCAATAGTTATGAACTTCCTTGGCAAATGATGTGGACTCTACGAAAGGTTAACAACTCCTTATCATATATAGGGTAGTTCAATTATGACCTTTGTAGCAGTTCCATATAATAAGCAATGGGCTTGCTTGACTAAAGCAACATTGCTTCTATCACTTATTATGAAGCATCAGTTTTAATTCTAAACATGTAAATTGGGTAGGGCTAAAACAGTGCCTAATTGATTCTTCCATTTAATTCCACAAATATCGACTCTTCTTTTGAACCCCACTCAAAATTTAGAGTATTCTTGGTCAGTAGATGTAAGAGCGTGGCTATAATAAAAACTTTTTTATAAATTTTGGATGTACTGACATGGTTTGATGAACCTCCTAGCTTTTGTCACACTCTTGATGTTCGGGTTTTTGTTATCAACACTAATGGTTTTTCGGTACATTCAGAAGCTATTTCTCTACATTCTTCTTCTTCTTTTAGCTAGCCCTGGGATTCAAGTAATGGCTGGGGTTGGGGTGACTCTACATAGGGTATGATAGATCCCTTGCATTTAAGAGTTGCAATAATTGTGAATTTCCTTGACAAATGATGATTAGATTATCTTCTGAGAGTGGCAAGGAAATCTTTATATACTAGGAGCCTCTATGCATTTATCTTTTAAATTAAGTTGGGCAACATTTCTTTTTGTTATCGCACAGGCCAATGCTAAATATGAACTTGACCTGATAATGAGAATTGTCTCGTCTATTCTCATTTCAATTGATAGATATTTTTGTTGAGTTTAATTGCAGCTATTTTTCATAATTTGGCTTATTATATTTTATTTTTGAATGATCAAACCAAAAAGGATTGCAATGGTTGAGGAAGATTGCATTTTTTTATCTTAGGATAGTTTATTTTGTTGGCACCAATTCTTCCTTAGTTTAATTCTAGTAAATTTTTGTACTGGAAATTTGCATTTGAATTTTCAAAACTGTTGGTTTGAATTATTTCTTGCTCCATTGCTTTGAAAAATGGCTTTAACAACATTTTTTTTTCGTAGAAATATTGTTATTTATTTATTGTTTTATAGCCTTTGAACTGAAGTGTTACTCAAGCTTCTTGGTGAACTAAATAAAAGTGGGCCAACTACTCTTGATTTTGATGTTAGCCTCTTTTGAATAAAAATCTAATATTATATTATGATCAAATAGTAACTTCATTATTGATGTATCGAAAAGGGTTGAAGGTTATATGGGTTTGCTTTTGTCTTTGACCATTGAGTGATCTGTTTGCTGAGGATAAAATAGTAAAATAGTCATGAATTTCTTAAAAGATTTGCTGCATTAATTTTAATAGGTTTTATGTAGGTTATCAACTTCCTAAAACAACCCTCCACTCTTGCTCTTTTAGTGTTTAGGAGTTTCAGTAGTTAGGGCTAACTCTTTTGATCAAAACTCACTTGAAACTTACTCGATTTTTTATTCAATTCGAAATTGAATTGAAAATTTTGAATCGAGTTACAAGTTGACTCAAATATTCGAAATGTTTTTGAGCCGATTTTCAGTTTAGATTGACTTGCTTGATTAATGATTCGAGTTAGCTTGAAATTAATAAGAAATTTATTTAGTATGTATTCTTAACAAAATCGTGTGCCCAACTCAATTGGTTTAGGGCGTAATTCCAAAAGGTGAGGTCATGAGTTCAAATCTCCTCTCTGATATAATTTATTTATTATATTTTTTTGAATTGGGCTCAAAATTGATAATAAATATATTTGGTATGTATACTCAACAATTTCACATATCCATCTTATAGTTGGTTTTGGGCATAATTTTTGAAGGAGATAAGGTCATAGGTTCAATCATCTTCTTTTTTTTTTCCTAATTGGCTTGAAATTGAATCAATTTGAGTCAAGTCGGTTCGGCTCGAAATGATTCAAGTTTGAGTCGATTTTGAATTGAGCTAAATTCAAAAGTGCGAGTTTGAGTTGAACATGACTTTAATTAAGCTTGACTCGAAGTCAACCATAGCTGTAGTGGTGCTAAAATAGTCATGAATAGTATTATTAGATCATTTGTTGCCTAAAATCAGCTGCAATAGGGATATTCTCTTGACGGTTACTTCTGGCTGTAATTGTATTTTCTTGTGAACTTTTTTTTGGTAATGCATTTCTTTTGAACTTCTATATTCAACTGTTGATCCATGTTCACATATTTGTGCTTAGGCTGTTAACTTAGGTCTATAAGTTGGGCTTGGTTAAACATAAATTTGTCTTAAATTGATTAGACCAAACTCAAACATGGTCAATTAACTTTTTGTTTGTTTTTTAAAACATTAATTATTCTGACTTGCATGCTTAAACTTAACCAACCTAACTTATTTACTGATGGCAGGGAGAAGCAAAAATAATAATTTATTTTATCAATATTTAGTTAAACATTGTATCCTTTAATGATGAGCTACTAGAGTGTGCGCTAAGGTCGCTTCGGTTAGATGTAGCTTGGATGTTGGAATAGCAAGTAGTGGGCATAGACTGTGGTCATTAGATTTTGATGTTCTTGCTGGATTGTGTTGACTAATGAAAGTATTCATCTCAAGATTTGGTGCTGAGGTATTGATGGTTGCCACTGATTGCCAGATTGAGCACATTGACATGTTGATTCATGGTGCTGAGTTGCGGAGCTGTTCAACTGAGAAGGCATATGAAGCGAATGGGCTATTTTTAATAGTTTTATTTTGTCATTATGTATGCAACGGGGTTACGAATAAGGTAGTTGACCTCTCATATCCCTACCGTCACTCATTTGAAGGATTCTGATTTTCAAGGGCTTACCAATCCTCACTTTTTGAGTATAGTCGATGATTTCCCAATGATCACTGATGATCATCAAGTATGATTAATTTCCATATGAGTATAGTCATATGGACAGCTTACAACTTTGCATTACCTAAAAGAGCCGAATGATTGAGGTGGATCAACAACGTTCATACATCCATGGTATTAAGTTATTTTGGGCTCTACTAGTATGTGCATATAGCTTTGCATGCAAGATGATGTGCTACAAACATATTAAAGGATATATGTTATGTTGCATATTTAAGGCCTTTAATAGAAAGCAAGAGTTATAATTAACCTTACAAATTCATAGCTAACTACGAGAGGGTTTATTGATTTTCTAGGGGTTTTTCAATGCCTTGGAAGGGTCGTTGTTATGTGCTTGTGGATTGTTTTTTTAAATAAATTCCCTCTCACATGCAAGATTACTATTTCGAGAGAAGCTTCAACTAAGCTATTTTGTTATCATGTGTGGGTACATTATGAGCTATTAAGTTTTATTATTTATACTCAAGATTATTGGTTTTCGAGTTTTTTTTAGAGGAGTCTTTAGGCTATGATGGATATGACTAAGAGTAGTGCAGTTTTTCCTTAATAGATAAATGGTTAAATGGAGTTTGTTAATTGAACCATAGTTTACTTATTTAGGTGATTTCATAATTGGAAGCCTTGAGATGAGAGTCTCCAATACATCTAATTTGCTCATAATCAATCTACTTTCAATTCCATAGTTTTTTGTATTTCAAAGATTTTTTGGGCTCTATATCAAGCAAAACATATGATATGTAGCTAACCATCGAGCTTAGATAATTGATGGTTAAAATCAATTAAACACAGAATATTTTGTAAAATATCCAAGTTGCACACTTAAATGGGGAGGATTTGCAGTCAAAGAGAATATGGTTACACATTAGCAAGGAACATTTAAAGGTATACAATCAGAAGTTAAAGCCATTGCAATGTTGATCATTTAAGATCTTCAAGAAGATCAATGAAAGAGCCCTTCAACTCGAGTTGTCTACTTACACGCAAATATATTTTGTGGTGAATGTTAAGAAATTGAAGCCATTTGACTATTTCATACTAGATTAGAAGGTATAAACCATTGTGCCGATCGATGAGCTTTATCACAGGCAAGATGAAACTGTTGTTAAGAATGAGTTATTTGAGATTTTAGATGCTCTTATACTTGGGAAGCTAAATAGATCACCTACATAATTGGGAATACATCATTTGCATAATTGGAAGAAGAGTGAACCAATTGAAATAGCTGTGGTATATGATTGGAAAGACAATCTTATTGTCGATTTAGAGTTTGAAGTAACTCACTAGAGAGAAATTCTTTGATTGGGGGCACATGATCAGTAAATCAATTTGAAATATCACTTGAATTTTAGAAAAGTCATTTCTAAGTAGTTAAGCCGTTTGTAAAGCTATTGAGTCACCAAATGATTAGACGACTATTTTTATTCCTTAATACAGTAGCAAGTATAAATAGTTGATTTGAAAGCTTAGCTAGGGTGTTTCCTCAGCTATTTGAGTTAATGTTTTTTTGTATTTATTGATAATTTTTACTTAGCATTAATGAGCCTTTAATCTTGCATTATTATTTTTATCGAGTTAAACTATATTAATGAAAACTTTTTTAATATAAGATTGTTTTGATATGGTGTTGTAGTATGCTATCCAAGTATGATTCCTTCATCTTTGAAAACATAAAAAGGCGAGAGGAAGAAAGAATGAATCGAGATATTTTGGCATTTGTCTGTCTCGTGATAATAGAGAATAAAGCGTTATATATAGTAGTGGGTCTTAACATATGGAAAATAAAATAAAAATGGAAAAGGACAGAAATAAAAATAGCTTAACAAATTCCGTTAGGCTTAATATTAAAACTTGATATGTATTATTTATTACTTCCCTGCAAGATCATCGACATAGGGCGGATGAGCTTGAAAGCAATATCCTGAAACACTTTAATTGGAAGGGGCTTTGTGAGAACATCTGCTAATTGATCACTAGAAGAAATATGTCTGACGACACGAGCTCGATTATGGATAAGATCTCTTACAAAGTGATAATTGATCTCCACATGTTCATCCGGGTATAATGGATTGGTTTGGAGGTAAGGTAAACGTAGCTCGGATTATCGTAGAAAAGTGTTGGCATGGTGGACAGATGGATGTTAAGTTCGACAAGTAAGGATTTGATCCATAAGGCTTCACTAGTGGCATTGGCAATAGCTTTGTACCAGCTTCGGTGCTTGAATGGGCAACGGTTGGCTGTTTCTTGGAGGATTAGGAGATGAGGTTGTTGCCAAAAAAATATAATATTCAGATGTAGGCTTCCAATCGTCCTCGTTGCCTGCCCAATCTCCATCACTAAAAATAGCCTTGAAATCGGAAATGGGTTCCAAAGAGAAACCATAATTGGATGTTCCATGAAGATAGCAGAGAATACGCTTGACTGCTTGCCAATTCTCATCTGAAGGATTGTGCATGTAGCGGCAAACACGATTGACGTTGTTTGCAATGTCCGACTTTGTGTGTTGAAGATATTGGAGTCTGCCAACCACACTTTGTTAGAAGGTGGGATCGGAAAACTGTTGTTATGTAGGTGTCAGATTGCTGTTTTTGGCTATTGCAGCAGTTGGTGCTGTGGTAGAACGATCCATGTGGGTGTGGTGCAGAAGTTTGGTGATGTAATGTTAGTGTGAGAGATGCAAGGCGCTTGGTTCGAAAGAGCAATTGACATTGAGGAACATGTTAGCTTGCCCGATATCTTTAATGAAGAATGAAGATGACAAAAAATTAATAAGCTCCTGTATAATATCTATATTGCTTCTAGTTAAAAGAACATCAAGATATAATAAAAGTAGAAGTATGTCATTGTGTTGGCTGAAGACAAACAGTGATGAATCATTAACCGTATCGTGGAAACCAAATTTGTTGAGTGCATCATACAACTTTTGGTACAACGCTCTTGGTGATTGCCGGAGACAGTATAAAGCTTTGTGGAGTTTGCATACATCATTAACCAATCCAACTGAGAAAGAATTTAACATTCGAGAGGGAGCATTATTAAAAACCAATAGAATGCGTATTCCCCAAAGAGCTAACCATGTACTATGGATTTGGGACGCTCTCATTAAAAATAGGACATATTGGCGTGTGTAAGGCTTGTCTCACTCTAGAGATGTTTGAATATTGGTCAAAGATGAAGGAAGTTGTATTTCAGTCCATTAAGGGGCGTATGTTCTGCAGTACAACCATGCCAAGTAATATGAAATAGGGGCTGTACATCTCATTATTAGTGCCCAAGTAGACCTTGGGAGAGTATCTTCATGCACTTCATTGGAGACTCCCAAACACTCAGTTAGGCATGCTTCTCTATGTAGTTGTAGATCTGCTCCTCAAACTGATTGTGCTGATGACTTGTAAGAAGGTTGTTGTTGGAGAAGATGCCATCCAACTATTATCAAGCATGCCTTTATTTATTTTGGTGTACTACTGCCTATCCTATTCGATTGTGCCATAGTTTTGAAGTACGTTTGGAAGAATTTATGGAGCAAGATGATCATCACACGAAAGAATTGCCATATTCCATTCTCCAGACCAATCAACTACTCGGTGGTTACTGAATAGTTTCTCAATAGTTTCTCAATTGTTTTCAGCTTTCCATCAAATTTGACCAAGAATCTGGAATTAATGTTTGCATTCATAAAATTTGCATTCAATTGGATAGTTCATGGGATATAAAATTAACACTTTTGAAGGTTGTTTCTTTATTTGCTAAATAGCCTTGAGTGACTTAGCATCGAAGCTTGAGAGATAGCTGACTTAGCATCAAAGCTAGTAGAGCTACCAAATTCTTGGAGGACATCAATAAGGTACACAGTAAGATTGTCGAGCAACTTGAAGCCACCCAAAAACAGTACAAAGCTCGACATGACCAATACTAGGTGGTGAGGATATTTACTGCTGGAGATCTAGTACGGCTACACATCAGTAAGGACCCACATCAAGGGAAAGGAAGAAAACTACAACTACTCAAATACATACCTTTCTGAATGATCAAGAAAATCAATCAATGTTTATCGGTTGGAGCTATTTGCCTGCAGGTGTATTAAGTGGTCATTGTATAAAATCTAAAACCTTTTGAGCACTCTATGCTTGACAATGGGATCGAGGAGATCACCCCATCAATGGATGAATTGTACTTGAAGAAGCTTAAGCACCCATTATCTGAAAACACAGTGCTGGAGGTTTAGAGACCTATTACTCTGAGCACTTGAGCACTTGAGTGACATACCACATCAGCAAATGAGGTGAGAGATATGCAAGACAAAGTGATACTCTGAAGAGAAAACTAGAAGACTATTCCTTGAACTACAGTTCTCTCGAGAATGCGTCAACTTAAATAAAAGGGGTTCTTATTAGAAGTTCAATTA
This sequence comes from Gastrodia elata, assembly GCA_016760335.1. Classification (NCBI taxonomy): domain Eukaryota; kingdom Viridiplantae; phylum Streptophyta; class Magnoliopsida; order Asparagales; family Orchidaceae; genus Gastrodia; species Gastrodia elata. Next base: position 2,271,003 of record CM028673.1, read on the forward strand.
AGAATTTCGAAGAGCTGGTCTAGGAGGAAGTCAGAGCCATATTGTATGTTTACAAGTGATGTTGTGCTAAGCTGGAATCACTCAATGGATGAAACTTGCAGAACAAGAAGGAGAAGATATGCGGAAAGATAAAACCACCGAGCCTTTCACGACCCAGTTGAGCCCGAACTCTATAACTCGGGGGATCACTTGGTGAATCAATCGGACATGCTAGACGGATATGCATTTGAGATGCCTGGGAACCGTGCAAAGGTGAAAGCTTCCATATGCTACCTGCGATGCCATGTGATGCAAATCTAGTTGGCAATGCACATTTTTAACGGGGTATTAATGATACTGGCTAGGTGGTTGTGTAGGACAAGGGGTTATGTAATTTCCCTTTTTTATTCCAGTCTTGATGTAAAGCCTATGGTTATAAAGGACTCTAAATTAAATGATAAATGGGAGCGGTCCTATAATTACTGTGCTTGAAGCAATTTTGTTAGCTTTCGCATTCATCTTCTTTCTACCCCTTTTTCTTGGTCTAGAGTCTTTCCCTGCAACAATAAGCTCTACATACTTGGTTTGAGTCTAGAATCAACTGGGCTAAACAATAGATGGGATCCGACTGGTTGGTATCATACTATTCTATCACATTGATTGCCCCATCCCCCTCTTTGAACCGCTTTCTTACTTTTGTTTCTATTTATTATAGGGTTAGAAGCCCACAGTTGAATTCGAGAGGGGCTTTACCTACTCCACTTGTTGAGAGCCCATAAAAATCTTAAGTTTGAAAGGCTCATCATAGCCACAAGGCTGTTTTCGAGCTCCATTTGAGTATCCATTTGTGAACCGAAACTCCAATATGTTACCTTGAGGGTTCCACTATGCAGCACCTTGACTAATCCAAACTTTATGCACCAGGAACGGATATTCTGGAATTTGCATTGCGGTTCTGTTGGGGTGCTTTGGTTGGACAACTGTCCTTGATCCAACGAAAATTACTTCACAATTGAACTGCAGTGACTTCACATTTGGTCATGATTGTGTTTCACTGGACAGAATTTGAAGCTTTTTTTTCCGGTTGTGCTGTAGGAATTTTGAATAGTGCTGGAGATTTAGCAGGCTAACTTTGAGCCTGTCCAGCACAAACTTGGGCACAGTAACCGCAAAAACATCTCACAAACACTGTCCATTCTATGGCCCACTTTGTCACATTCATAACAAGAATTGTTAAACCTTCATACCATATCGGTTGGTTATCTAAATCTGATGTTTAGGGTCAATGGCTTTGGGGGATCTCACACAAAATGACTAATTGAACCCTTGCACCATTAATTGTAGGTCCTTCTATCCAAAGAGGCTGGCCAGTAGAAACTAACCTTGAAAGATTAATTTTACCTTAAAACTCTTATAATAGAAATGTGAACCTAGGAGATAGCTTGTTGCTTGGGACAAAGATATGAGTGTAGCCTTCGATGCCAAGAATTTGCCACCCAATGAGGCAAGGGCCAACACGGCTGTGGGCTTCCTCATTCTTGAATTTAACCAACTAACAATCAAAATCTAGTATGAGCTTTGAGATTGCCAATAGAATTTCTGTCTTTGTTTCAGTTCTCCCACCAATATGAATGTTTCAGTTTTCCCACCAATCTAGTATAATCAACTCACTTTCATATTTGTGCTTGCATTGTGTATTACCAAACCAATGAGGCTTTCACTTTCTTCTTCTAATATTAGTGAGATATCTGTTGAGACAGTTTTTAGTTTTTTCGTGCTTTAAGCTGGTTTAACATTCTAAAAAAGGCTTTACTGGCTATGGCATTTAATTGAACAGTTGACGTACAGTCGCAGCAGATCATTCATTTTAGAATGTTACTAAATGTAGGGGTATATAGATAACAATCACCAAATAAACTCTTAGCTGCCAAATTTAAATTACCATTATCGTTAACTTCCATATCTCCTTTCAGAGTTATCAGGATGTTGAGAGTAAAGATTCTTCAAGAATCAGCTTCCGAGTCACGCCTTCAAGCTGTCAAATTGCCTGAATGTTATTAAATAGATCCAAACCATCTTCAATGAGTCAACCCACGTACTTGCTTTATCAAGTCCTTGTCCATTCTAAAGTTTCATCTCTGCTGCATCAGGCCGTGCGGCCTCCTTACCATTAACGCATGACGGCACAGCTTGAACCACAAGCATGCCGAGACCAGCTATAGCAAGCATTAAGCTGTCCACTGAAGCTTCCTTGGAATTTCATTCAAGGACTAGTGGGTTGCCTTGCTTTCAAACACACTTCCAATGTCCCAGTGGTGTACTCAGAAGCTGAGAGCCAACGAGCTTTCTCCATCTTTTTAGTCTAGTTCTCTCATGCATTATTGTGTAAAGATTTAGGTCAATATAAACATTTTTAAATAATCAAGATCCAGTTGTATGAAATATAATACTTCGTTCATCTAGCTAACGTAATTCAATCAGATCACTACAATAATAAAATAGTGTACGCATTTGACTAATTATATAAGTTGATTCAATTTGTCAATATAAGATATTCAAATGAATTTTAAAATACTTAATTTTGAAAATATGAGCTTGAAAATTGATATGAGTGCGTGTGTGATGAATTTATTTATTGAGGGCTGTTTGGTTTAATGCAAATTTGGTGCAAGTAGAAATTTTTTTTTTCATTTTTGTTTGTTTCATTTGGGAGCTGTTTGGTTCGAAGAAAAGTTGGGGTAAAGTAAATTTTTTCGGGTAAAGTGAGATTTCATGCGTTTGGTTTGAAATAAAACGAGTGAAAATCTTTACAGTATAATCCAATTTTGCGTTAATATATATAGGAACGGGGAATTCATTTTGCGCTCGAATTGGGCGAAAAAGTGAGATTACGGGGGTTGAGTGGAGCAGCGAAGCAAGTTCATTTGTTCGGACGAACGAAATCGAACAAGCGAATGATTTCGTTCGAACAAATGGACGATTTCCGGCGTCCCCTTCTCCGGTAAATGAGTCCGTTGGTCATCTTCTCCTGCGAACGAGATCATTGGTTGTCTTCTCCAGCGAAAGCTGATATGAACGAAATAGATTTCGTTCGAAATCGATTTGAACGAAAGAATCGTTCGATCAAATCATCCGAACGAATTCATCGAACGAATCGTTCTAACAATTCGTTCGATTGAATTCCTAAAAAAGATTATTTTTGTTTTGGGGTAATCTTATCATTCAAAGTATAGTGAGCACAATACTCAACAAATTACTTTATTTCAAACAAAAATATCCTACTTTTCAACAAAAAGTTAGAGATAACCAAACAACTGTTAAATAATCAAATTACACTATAATCAGGTTACTCTACAGTTAAATTTTCTCATGCCAAAGAGCCCCTTGATGTAAATTTTTTTAAGTGTAATTTTGTAGTTGAAGTTTCCCCACACTTTACAAAAACTGTCATAATTTCCGCCCAAATCAAGCAAAAAAGTTTGACGTCGGAATTACACGACTTAAAAAAAATCGGTCCTTCTGCAGTGTCTTTGTTTGTGGCTCATTTACGATTGTCATCGATCTTGATCTTTGTCGATCACCCTCATTTACCTCATCAACCAAGCATTGTCGTCGCTGATCGTCTGCGTCGATGTCTGCATCTCGCTCGAGATAAAATGTCAATGTCGTCGTGTCTTGCCAACAATCATCATCATCGTTTTTTTTGTCTGCTGTTGGCAGAGAAGAGGAATTTGATTTTTTTTTAAATTTTAAATACAAATTAAATTGGTTAAAATTGCACCCAACTAAACAATAGTAATTGTATTACATTTGATTTTATTTTACCTGAATAATATTTAGGCTGAAATTGCTTCAATATTCTTTTCACCTTGATCAAAACAGCTGGGAGCATTGCTTTAAATAAATTAGAAAAGTTAATATTCATTTGCAATTAACTCATTCCTTATAAAAACATCCAACATGAAGACTTGCGTGAAAGATTTTTCTAAATTAAAAACTAATAGCAATTGCTCAGATAGACTTGTATAAATAATTAATCACACTCGACTGAATCAGTAAAATTGCTAAAAATAGTATATATAATTATTCAAATATAATATTTAGAAATCTTTCATACTTTTGCAAATTTTTTGAATCTCTTATAATTTTTAAGAAATGTGTTACTTATTTATGGATGATATAATTTAAACTTTTTGTTATTAGGGAAGCCTGCCTAGGCAGTGGGTTAGAACACATGGGTTCCTATGCATACGACACACTTGACCTCAACAAGCTTAAGCCTCTTAGTAGGTGCTTTTGACCCTCAGAGCTACTTAGTGAATTTGATTAGGCAGAAGCCTTTTTGAGACATACGAGAGTGGGCTTAGTAGAAAATAGCATAGATTAGTTGAAATTGGGTCTCAACTTTATATTCCCCTGCTTTGTTTACTCTTTAATAGAATTAAAGCCAAACAATGATCAAGACTTGCTCAATTTTCAAAAAGAAATTTAAATTGTACAAAATTTGACAAATTTGAATCATACCTGTGCATTTAAAAAGAGCGTGCTGATTCATTCCATGTTTACAAATCTCAAAACAATTTTTTTAGCATTTTGGTCTTGAACTGCTTTGGAATCATCATTCAGAGAGTACATTCTTTTGATTGCTTTCATAAGAAAACCAATGTGAAATAACAAAATGAATTCCATTTGGCATCAAAGCGCTGCATGTGATAGATCAAGAAACTAGTTGAGAATAACAATCAAAACAGTACTTTTGATGTCCCAAATAAATGGAATAACAAAGTAGTTCATCTGATACATTCAAAACTAAACAGTACATACAGATGCCACATCTATTTTATCCTCTCTTCTTCACTCTTTCCCTACAAATTAAGAGTTACATTTAGCATAGGCAAAATTTATTTACTTTTAATTTTTTTAGCAAAGGCATTGAACTGTCTAACCTTATTATGCTCAAATTATTTATAAGATAACAATCTCTAATTTTATGCACTATTGGAGCCGCTCCAACCTTTTGTTACGAATGACGTTATTTCTCATTCTATCCTTTTGAGTACACCCGCTCATCCGTCCTATCATTCTCATCTTTACAACATTTTTACGAGCAAATTTTCTTTTTGTTAAATATAACAAACTATATAAACAAAATCTCAAAAACTATAATGTGCATTAATATATATATATATATTATTATTAATGAAATTGTATATCTTATAAAATTACATGATATTTTTTTGTTTTTTTTGGGCAGCTTAGCTGCGCTTTGCTGTTGCTGTGTGCTGGAAGAGTGTTGCTTCTAAAACCGCCTGACCTAGGAAACTGCTGCGTCCTTCTATTATTGGAAAACTCCAAAAAAAAAAAAAAAAAAAAAAAAAAGATCTATGGAGTCCCTTCCAAGTGGATTACAATAATTTGGGTGTGCAAATTGTAAAAAAATCTTTTTATCCGAAATAACTAAATATGTTTTATAAAGCGTTAAACCGTTATATTATAACTGTCTTTTTGTAAATTCCTTAAACTATTATTTAACTCTGAAAATTATATATATATATATATATATATATATTATGCTTACAGAAGAGTATATTAAAAATCATTCAGGACTAATAAATTTTTTTTTTTAATTTGTAGTTAATCAATAATTTATTTACCTATTATTTATATATTTTGTTGTATTTTTTTTTGCTATATATTTCTTTATAGGAAAAGTTTATAATACTCTTAGATTTGATTTATAAAGATTAATATTCTTAGACATTAAAATAAAACCCAAACTTCGTTTGTGCCTTTTTTTTGGTTTTTTACTGAGTGGGTATAATAGCATATAATCACTTGCCGTATATAACCATCTACTACATATAATCACCTACCTAATCTACACCATCCATTGATAACCGACTCCATTAATCCCCGCTCTCCGCTTTCTTGTGGTATCAGAGCTATTCTTGGACGGATCAAAGAATGGATAGGCTCGATCGCCAACTCTCAACCAAATATCCTATGACCACTTTTCAATCTAGTTCAGCACGACATTATCCAGTATGAGTTTCTCATATCATCTGAGGATAAGAAACCTATCTCCTCCTAAAAATACAAAAAAATTCATACAAAAATTCGAATTGTAAAAAGAAATAAGATTGATAGAATTTGAACTTATTATTATACACTTAGTGTGGCACGTTGTAAGAAATGATATTCTTCCACGTGTAATGTATTTATAAACGAAACGAGCGAAATAGAACATAGGAGGACGGTGCATGCAGTTGAGTGATTAGACCTGATAGAGCAGGCTGTATAGTTTTTTCACGATGTGGGACAAAGCCTTATATATGTAGCTGGAGAGGCGCTCATATAATGCCCGGATAAGGCTCTGATTTGAACACTTAATTAAGAATTGTGTTTCAAGACACAGTACGGTGAGAAACTCTGTCGGTCGGCAAAGAGCCTGAATTTCTCTTAGGCATTATGATATCATATATAAAAATAGATACAATAATATTATTTTATTAGCAAAATGCAATGCAAACAAAATTATATTAAGTAAAATCACATAGGAATTATCACACATCATCTCTAATTTTTATCAAAATTTTGCTCAAGTCTCAGCACTCATTATTTATTCATGGAGACAGTAATATCTAAATCGCACTCAAGGGGTCCTCATGAGTTGTATTTAGCACCACAAAAATTTTCATTTTTAATGATATATAACCAAATAATCTCTCCCATATATATATATATATATATATATATATATATATATATATATATATATAGTCACATTCATAATTTGTGATCAGCAAATTTTTAAATATGTATGAATTTTGAATATATATTTTTTTGAAATTAGATGAGCCTTAAATGTAAGAAGCAAATATATTCTTGATGAGATTTGAACTCACATTTCAATGAATAATTTACTTATATAGCTATTGATGCTTAGCATCCAAAAATAATTTTTGTGATTTGATTATATTTTGATAAAAGAATAGGATAAAATGGGTATGGATAAATATCAAGTTTAAACATAGTTTTCTCTTAATTTTTTATTCTTTATACCCTTTTTCTCTATAGCTTTTTTCAATATCATCAACATTGCAATATTCCAAGTCAAACAACTTTTTTCATTGTTCTAAAATGGCAAATATTATCACCATGTTTCATAATGAGTGCTGAGATTTGATCAGCATGTAAGCAGTATATACTCATCTCATAGAAACTATAATATGAAATAATAGAAGGGCTTTAAATTAAAGAGCATGCAAAAATACATGAACTATTCTATAATGAGTAATAGCATGCATAAAATGGAGCAAAGTATTTAACTCTATTGAATATATTAAATTATAGAAATTTAAAATACTCAAAATTGTAGTAACACCTAAATTTAAATCTAGAAAATTAAATTTTAGTTGAAAAATATAATATTATGAAAAAACTAACAATGGGAATATTTTTAAAATATTAAGTAATTTTATAAGATAAAAAACCAAAATTAAGAAAATATTTTAATTACTTTTTTATGAATACTTGATAATGTTATGATACATTAATTAATTTTGATAAATTATCAAAATTATTAAATTTAAAAAATTATGCAAATTAAAATATTTATTTATATCAGATTTTTTTTGTATTTTTAAAATCATCATAATTTCCTATATATATATATATATATATATATATATATATATAGTGAAATTTTCATACACTTTAGAGTTGATTTACTTAACAATACAATTTGTATTTTTCTATTTTTGATTTTTTTGAAATTATTAAATAATAAAAATAAAATTATATTTTCTTTCATTTAATCATGGTTGGATCCAATGGTGTAGATTCAATCCATCAATTCGATGGTCCAAATCATAATTGTGCATTAATGGTAATGATTTGAGCATATAACACCTAATCATTAGCCACAATAATAGACGATAGAGAGACTAATAAAATTTGACAATTTAATTTCCTTGTACAAGGCCAGACTTGAGATGACTCGATGTTCTGATCTATAATGAGCTGGTGTCAGATTAGATGTTATGATCCAACAGTGAGCGTCACCGTAGTGCTTAATAATGGGTTAGCATGTCTTAACCTATTATTAAGTACTTCGAGAGGCAAATAATTTATAAGATGAAAATTATAAACACATTACAATTCTATTAATATACATTACCAATACAATCATTTTAATAACCCAAAGTTATTAATCATTATTTATCAATCTATTCAACTTGAAAATATCTCAATTAGTCTCCAAATGATGTTTGGAGCAATCTTTGAAAATATGGAGCAATTTGGAGCTCATTAGAATTTATTGATTATTTTAATAAATTTAATTAATCAAAAAATAAGTATATTAAAATTGACATCCGATCGAAAATCCAACTTTATTTTTGTGTTATTCATCCCCAAATTAATTAGGGGTGAATTTTTAAGATTTTTTCAAGCTCGTTTGGATACTTAATTTGATTAATTAAAAATATTATAATTAATATTTAATTACTTAATTAAAACCTAAATTCTCCCTAAACGGAGTCTAATCACCATTGGTTCAGATGGCGGGCCCAATCCTTACCCTCCATCACGCGATGGATGGAGATCCAACAGCTTGTAGTCGTTGTCTCCCTCAGCTTTCCCACGTGCACTACGTGGCTTCAGCACTCATCACGCGCTGCTGTCGCCCATCCCACTCCCCTTTTCTCATGAAACTGATCGGGAAAATTTGAAATCAAGAGGAAGCAAATCTGATTTCAAGAGTCGAATGACCCGAGCGCCATAATCTAAGGTATACCAAATTCCTTATTAATTTTACATTGCAATCCATGCACTTATCTCGCTTGCCTATTTCTATTTATTTTGACTTATTGTTGAGCACCAATCGTGCTCAATCAAGGTCAATTGGAGTTCGATACTGTCAGTTCCAACAATATCATACATTAATCCATAATTGTGATTTTTGTCAATTAGGGTTAGTGTATCATAGGCCATAACAACCCGTGGTTGTTACTTGAATTTTTTATCATCAAATTAGTTTAATGACCTCACAATTAGTTTTAAAATAGACTTAAGATCAATCCCTGAAGTTTTGATGAAAATCGTAAGTCGTTTGAAGAAAATCAATAGTTTGGTCAATTTAATTAATTAAAAAATTGAGATAATTATTTAGACCTCAAATCAAAAATTTAATTTCATTTTTGAGTTCTTCACACCCAAATTAACTTTGGGTAAAATTTTAAAAAATTTTGGAGATCATTTGAGTGAGATTTGGAATTATTAAATTAACTAAATTAATTAATTAATTAAAATATAATTTTTCAAAATTGAGTTGTTGGGACTCATCAAACGGCAGAAGATCAATAAACCGTTGATCTTCAGGATCAATTGGAAGGTGCAGATCTAATATGGAACGTCATCCCCTAGACTGAAGCTTGATAAAGCTTTGATCGACGATTGTTCATCGGCTCAAGACCAGGCCATGCGATTAAATAGAGAATTTTAAGTCTTAGAATGGAACCATTTTAGAAAGCTTAGAGTGACATTCAATCTAGTCAACTTAGTGATTAGATCCCTTTGATCTTAATAAATAACCTAAGTATCATCAAATGACCTACCTATTATAGTGTAGGTTGTTATAATTTGTTATGTGTGAAAATTAGGATCATCTAAGTTGCTTGTGATCAATAGTATACTACATCAAAAGATATAAAGCCTTAAAGAGATATTATTGAGTGGAGAAAAAAATGGGCTTTATTAGAGGAGGGGGAAAATTACTGTGAGTTCTCTGTTTTCTGCAAGTAAGGAAGCTAGGCTTTATAAGAGGGTAAGCTATATAGGTTTATCTTTTGTTGCAAGTGGGGAGGATAAACATGTGGTGGAGATGTGCAAGATTTTAAGAGGGTAGGCTGCAAGTAAGGAAGAGGTGGCAGGCCCCACTTACTAGAATAATTAGCTAATTTGATAATTAAGTTTAGGCTATTACACAAGCTCTGAAACATCCCAAAACTTTTACCCATAACTAATTTGGGGGTAAGGAACTGTGGCACCCCAGCCCCACCGTGGTCCTATTAACTCTTAAGTTAACATGATTACGATGAAGTGGTCACCAAATAATAAGTTCCTCACTTATAGCTAGATTTGACATTCATTCTAATCCAATATAATTAAGGAAATTATCATTTACAAGAGTATTTCACTAAATGATAAATATAAGAAATATAATAAAAGTGTGGAAGCAAAATATAACATCAATTTCATCACAATACAGTAAGTAGAAATGTATAACTCAGAATAAGTGCAATAAAAGAAAATACAAAATAAACATAAATTATTATAATATATTTAAAAATAAAAGCTAAAATGAAATAAATGCTCGTCCTCAAAAGAAACAGAAGTAAAAGAGCAAAGAACTAAGGATCTCCAGCAACTCAATCCTTCTTATGAATCCAATCTTCAGAAGGCTCCACAACTTCAAATAGCTCAGAATATATCATTATCAGTTTCATAATGAAAGGGCTTCAACCAACAAAAGAAAAAAATCTCATTAGACAAGATGTCTAAGTACATTTTAGGCTACATATTATTTAATTTATTTTAAGATATAACCATTAAAACTTAACATCTAAACAAGTAAATATAGGAGCTGAACACATATGAAAAGAAAAGATAGTTATAAATAATAAGTTTATAACTTAAACAAAAGAGAAAGTAAGCACATACCTCCAATTGTAACTGCAATAAGGTTAAGTATACATTAAAGAATAAATACTAATAATTGAAAGAAAAACTCATCCTAAATATGCTTATGATCAATATAAACTTATGCTAATTAACATAAAGTAAAAGAATATGATGATACATTTAAATAATTGAAAACAAGATTAGCATCATATATATATATATATATATATATATATATATATATATAAATAGTGAGTAAGACTATCATCCTATAAGTAAATAAAGCTAGTAAATATAGTAAGATAGTAAACAAGAAAGCACTGATATGAAGAAAAGTAAACTGAAAGTAGTAAATACAAAGCTAAAAATTGTATAAGCCACTCCACTAAAAATATGCAACAATCTTACTTAGCCTGCTGGGCTAAGACAAAATAACCAAAAGTAGGAGTGCACCTAAAATTAGTACTGCCATATCAGAACACTAACTCCACAAGTCACAGTAAATCTACTACATAACACTCTTTAGACATACTAGCATGTGAACCACTAGGTGGACTTCACCGACAAACTAGCATTCACACTACTAAGCCGAACCAAATCTGAAGAGGCAGACTAATTAGGCCACAACCTACTGAATTGAAAACCAAAAAACTGAAAGCACCGATAAAAATTTAAATATTATTTATGTAAATTCAAAGTTGACACAAGATACTCATCAAATATCCTATATCCACAACATATGTCTAAGGTGTAAAGCTCAATTACAAAGTAAGCAAAGCATCAAATATCAAAGTGAGCAAGAGACTCTACTAAGACACATGTGATATCCATTATTGTCTAATTATTCACTCTATCTACTCTAAGTTACACAAGTTCAGAATCCCTAATTTTTACTATTGAGTGTAACTCAGATTCATGACCTTATAAGTTGCAAATAATTAGGACTATCTATATCCTAATTTGATTTAATCACTGTCAACTATAAGTTAAATAAATAAATCAATCAACCTATTTTGATAAATTAAATAACCCAAACCCATTATGATTAAGCCAAATCAAGATGATAGGATTAAGAATTAAACTCTAAATATTGGGGTTTAATCACTTAATCCAACGGTGGTCCTAACCACTAAAGTTTAAAACCCAATCTCACGGATTAAAGATTAAGGCATATCCTATTAAGTAAAGTCACACTTAATAGGATGGATTATCTAATCTTAAATCTAAGGTTTAAAAGATCAAATAATCATTAATAAACTATGAAAATCTATAAACTATTAAAATCAAGGTTTCACCTATTGAGTAACCCAATTTATTTAATAGATGAATTATAACATAAGTTCTATTCTTAAATTCTAAGGAAAGAGCTCTTAAGCACTAAGATTAACACTCAGACACACAAAGCATAACTAATGTTTTTAGGACTTAAGAGATGGAAATAGAAGGTTCAAAGAAGGGTATAATGTGAGATGAATCTCACATCATGCAACTAACATTTTACTTAGAATCTATTTAAGATCAAAATTAGGGTTTTGATTTGGAATCTACTTTAATCATAATAATTAACTTCTAAATTACTATACTTACTAATTTTAATGATTAGATTATGATTCTAAAGCTTAAAGGCACTTAACCTTAAATTTGGGCAAAATGACCGTTTGCCCCTATTTAAGGGTTTAAAAAGGTACTTTTTGATTTAGAGCTCTAAATTAAAATTTCTTAGTGACAAATAGTTAATTACTGTCTAACATGAAGATAGATAGTAAGTACACAAAAGTTGGATAATTATTAAGCCTTATGAGCTCAATTTAAGAAAATTGACTTATAAGAGAAATTTAGTAATTTGCTCCAATGAAAGTAAATTTTTTATCAGCTTATTAAAGCTTATTGTCTAAGGGTTTCAAAGAACCTAAAATTACTGAATTCTGATATGTATTGGCTAAGTTATAACCAAAATAAGATTAAGGTCATAAAATATAATTTAGGGTTTCTTAAGAGGGGTCAAAAACCTAACTTTTCTATTTGAAGTCTAAATTCAGTAAATTTAGTGGCTATATCTTTCCTATAACACATTGATTATTTTAACTATGAGTAAACCCAATTTAGATCTCATTTGGTCAAGTTATGACCCAATTAAGATTAAAAATGATCAGTGAGTGATTAGTAAAATTAATCATAAAATCACAAAATCAGTCACATCATAAGATTCTACTCTACTCTATGAGCTATTAAAAACTTAAATCACTCATTTTGGATCATTAATTAGGATAATATTCACTAATCAAGATTTAGAATGATTAAGGGTGATTAAGAGATCTAGCCATCAAATTTTAAATATTTTTATAGTTTAGTGAATATTAAGTCTTCTTGATTAAAATGGTATATTGAAGATCTAATTTGGAGCTCAATTGATCAAGTTATTATCAATTGAAGTTCTAGGATTAATTAGAATAATTCGGGTTAGGTCCTAAAAGTGATTAGGCAAAATACAATCCAAACAAATAAATTGATACTATCAGAGTAATCTATAGGTTCTCCTGATTACTTTAAGACCCATATTGGATATATTTGTAATAACCTAATATTGTCACTTTTCAAATTAGGTCAAAACCTGCCTCAGACATCAGGATCTCAGGGAATTTTAAATTAGGGCAAACAAAATTTATATTAGATAGAAATAATTTTTAGATCAAAATATCCTAATTTGGGAGAATTCGGATAACGAAAACTCCTATTTTAATTTTCTGAATTAATTAAATCCAATAAATCAAGAACATTGAAATACACATCAGAATTCATCGATTTTAGTATCGTTGTGTTAAAAATATTATTTAACGGCTGCTCGAAAAGTTTCATCAAATTCTGAGCGCCGGTTTGATCATGATTAATTTTTGAAGTTTTAAACTTCAGAAATTAATTAAAAGTAAAATATTTGTCTGAATTGAAATTTTTTGGCGCGATGGTGTTTGTTATATTATAACACACCTCGGTGTCAAGTTTTATTATTTTTGGACTTCAAACAGCATAAAAATGCGAATAATTTAACTTTAAATATTATTTAGGTTTTTATTTTTATCCAAATTCTCTAATTTCCTTTCCTCAAATTAAATCCACCAGTATTTCATGGGACTACTTGTCCTATGGAAGCAGGCTCCAACGAAGGGTGCCTTTCATCCCTGATAGAAAACCGTTGCACCTTGCTTTTTCTATACTTATCTTGTTCTGAGCATACCTTGACAATCTTGTGAACTCAGCCTCATAGTTGGCCACAAAGTTGTTACCCTGAACCAATTTTATGAATTGCTTCTCCATGATGCTTTGGGAAGCTTGCAATACATATTTGGCTCGGAAGACTTTTAAAAATGCTTCCCAACTTATATTCTACAATTATATGCCAATGAAATCAGTGTTGAAGACGGATTCCCACCAACGATCAGCTTCGCCTTTAAATAGGTAGCGAGTCACATGCACTGCTTTTTCATTTGAACACTCCATACTTTATAGTGTCATTTCTATCTCTCTCAGCCAATCTTCTGCTTCCATAGGACAAGTCGTCCCATGAAATACTGGTGGATTTAATTTGAGGAAAGATTGGAGGATTCCCTTAGAATGATGCTTTTGGGGTGGTTGAATGGAGTTTGATAAAGTAGTTTTCTTATGATTTGCTAGGAGCTCTAAGACGGCTTCCATGAAACGGTCATTGGTACTTCCCGAAATCTCTAATGATAATGGTGCTTTGATTGGAGTTTTTGATGGTGTAATAAAAAATCCTTCATCCGAATTCATCTTTTTGCCTAAAGGTTGAAAGCTTTAAGTTACTTAGGTTAATACTATCCTTCTCTATTCTCAAAATGAATTATAATTTGACTTTTATATATTATCTCTTAAGCTTAAACTCAATCCTGCTCTGATACCAAATGTGAGGGCCCGATGCTGGGTCAGCGGGAGCAATTCTAGCACCGGTTTACTTGTGGAATAGTAATAGCAATAACAACAAGCAACAATAAATCATTCAATATGATCCTGCGGCTAGAGGACTTATTGTTGCTTGTTGTTGTTGTTGCTATTACTATTCCACGAGTAAATCGGTGCTGGATCTGCTCCCGCTGACCTGGCACCGGGTCCTCACAATATTTGGATGAGTGTGTGCAAAGTTATGATATTTGAACATTTGTGACATTTATGGCAAATTATGAGGTTCCTAAATCTCACTATGTTAAATACTCAACCAAAAGGAGATTTGACAAGGCCATAATATTCATTTCATTTTTTTAATTGAAATGAGATATATATTTGATATGTTTGGATGAGTTTGGGCTGTTACAGATAGTTTCCCTATATTGTATAGTTACTTTTATTTTTATGTGATAAACAGAAAACTATGTTTTAATTTTTTTTTATTTCTTCTAACTTTTAGTATAATTTTGCAGATGTTAATAATGCAAATATTAATATTCTGATAGCATAATCTAGATATCAATGCCCCAATATCCATAATAAACATAAAGCTACCCCTCACAATCTTTAGGTTTTTATGTTTTTGATGGTTGGTTTGGGTTCTATTTTTCTATGTTTGAGACTTCTTTGATATATTAGCTTTTGTATTTGTGTTTAATATATATATATATATATAAGTGAATGGTATTATGACCCGTTGCTTAGGATCATTAATTTTAAACTCATAATAAGTTACAATTTTAAATTCTATCAACCGCATAGTTATAAAAAGATTAAGTGTTATGAAAAAAATAAACCTAACATTCTAAAAATGACAACATGCATATATATCCACTCAAACTTTTTTAGTTACTTCTCTAACGCTATTTTTAAGAAATTTCGTGTTATCATCCATATTCTTATTATTATTAAAAATTAAACACTCAATCTATAATTCGAATGATTGCAAATATATCAAATTTAATGATTATATTCTAATTTATAAATATCAAAATAAATACACAATATATAAACACTCAAGATGGAAGTAATTATCCTATATAATCTGTAAAACCCTTTCATTGATATAACAAAAAAATTTAAGGCTTTTCTTAAATTTTTTTGCTATATGAACAATAAAAAAATTGGGAGAAATTAAGATAATATTGAATTTTTCTAAATTTTATCGGAGAGATGTAAGCTCTGTTTTCTTAAAATGTGAAGTTTCTTCTTCTACCATTATAATGATATTTTTCATCTCCTCTCTGTAGATATTAGTGAAATTTACTAAATCATTTAGATTGCAGCATCAGAAACCTTAACATTCAATAATGGCAGAGAATCAACACTTTCTTACATTTGAATTTACTATCTCATTAAATAATTAGAACATCATAGCAGCATCTCACTGCTCAGCTGCATCACCATGAAGCACAATCCAGAAAAGGTCGGTTTTTTGGTTCATCTTCTCTTCTCAGGAAATGCAGAATTTAGCTTATTTCACACTCTTCCAAAAAAGCTTCCAATGCTCTAAGAAAAGAAGAAAATACGAACACTTGGCCGGCCATTTATGTAACTGTACTTTTGAATTTATTTCTCAGAATTAATCAAAAGTGTGAACATAATATAATTTATGAAGTTGTTCATTTTCTTTAAGTGTGTGATCTCATTTAATTTTTTTCATGAAAGCTAACTCTTTTGGTTTAACCGCAGAGGCCGGTTATCTCAAACCGGGATTTATAAAACTCATTATATCCAAATAAAATAATATATGAACTTATTTCTTATTAAAAATAATTGCAACTAAAGTAAATGAGTTTGGAAGATTTTTTTGGGTGAAAAGAGTGTTGTTCTTGGGTGTTTTATTCTTGTTTTTATTAATGGCGGTCTGAAATATTGCTGGGGGCATAGTTTTGAGCTTCTACTTGGCTGTCCACCCATACTCGGTCAAGGCTGCCTTGTCCTGGGAGCTTTACTGTTGGGACGATGAAGTTACTGCAGAGTAGGTCTGCAGTTTTGGTAGAAGGAGCTGCATCTTGAGCTGTTCCGGCGCTGCGCCTGGAACTGTTTACGATGGGTTCCTGCTCCTTTTGGGGTTCTTCTTATTACGATCAAGAATCTTTCTCAATTCTTCTATGAATTTGCATCAGCCTTTACCAGCTCAAAAAAGAAAATTAGGGCTATTACTATATATATTCGATATCATTTAATTAATTTATGATTTATTGAGTCCCCGTTTAACTTTTAAACCTTGAAATTCTTGTAATTTTCCCATATCAGTGGAATCATTAATTAGGAACCGTTGGAAAGAACCGTTAGTACAATTCAAACGCAGTTCATTCATATGTGCAACAGTACTAAAATGTATGCTGTCCTGTCCAATGAAATTTGCGTTTCAAATAAATATAGGAAAGGAGAATTCTTATCAAACTAACCCTCTAGTTGTCCTTCTGAGTGATGCCCACATCAATTATTAGACTTTCAAACAGTAGATAAATGTGTGCAATTCAGTATTTGACTTGTCCCCTCTTTTGCCCATGCATCTTCTCTTTCTCACCCCTCCTTATTCTTACATACACTTAAGTAAAATACAGCCTAATTATCTTCAATTCAATATGGCTATAGATTAATAAATGATACAGCTGTTTAATCAAATCAAAATTATCCCCAAAACTGCTCAAATAAATGCAAGTTGAAAAAAGGGCTTAGAAAAAAAAATACTTCTTTAACACATTAAGAATCATCATGTTTTATTGAGATTTTATCTCTGACCAATATGGGACACCATGGCTCTATATATAGGCCAAGCAGGGAGCTTTCCATACCTGCAATTGCACTGTAGGCCTATGCATTTCCATTTGATAAACTCCTCACACTTTCTTCTTATCTTCTTCTAGCTCATCTTATGCAAATATGGATTTTTTCTCAGATGTTGAGGCCCAGATATCTCTTATGGACTCTGAGTTCTTTCCTGACTCTGCTTCCTGCATTAACTTTGTGGGAGAAAGTGAAGAGCTGAACAGAGAATTCTTTTGCCTCCCATTCATTGATTTCCAACAGGAATCTCTTCCTCTTTCTTCTTCTTCCTCATTGACCGAAACCCTTAGCACCTCTAATGCGAGACCCGAGGAACTCCATTTAAAGAAAAGGAAGAAGCAGAGTAATGAGCCAAAGGTAAGCATTGGAATCTCAAGGCCTGGGATTTTCTGTAAGATGTTTATTAATTCTTATTTTCTGTGTAAATTGCAAGCAGAGAAAGAGTAGGAGAGCAGAGAAGAGAAGCTCTGTTGATAAAAAGGTAATGGAGGAGAACAGTAAGCCACAGAGTGACTACATCCATGTGAGAGCCAGAAGAGGCCAAGCAACGGACAGCCATAGCCTTGCAGAAAGAGTATGCCATTATCTCATAAACCCATCATTTTTCTTAAAGTTTATAGCTTTAATGGTTTCCTCTCGATATGGATTTCCTTTATTAGGTGAGAAGAGAGAGGATAAGTGTGAGGATGAAGACACTTCAAGACCTTGTTCCTGGATGTGAGAAGGTAAAGATTTAGCACAAATTATATGATCAAAGTTAAGAAAAACGTTAATGAGAGATTTGATGAATAGGTAGTTGGAAAGGCCCTTGTTCTGGATGAGATAATTAATTATGTGGAGTCACTGAAGAATCAAGTTGAGGTAACTGATGAAAAAAAAATGTTATTTTGATTAATAATATATGCGATTGTGAGGGCTCTGATCCTGATGAGAATGATCCAGTTTCTGTCAATGAAGCTTGCTTCGCTGAATCCAATTCTGTGTGAATTTGGGTCGAATTTTGAGGATTTCACAAGTGTGACCGAGGTACACATGATCAAAGAGATTTAGCATTCTAATTCAGTTTGTTTAGTAAAGCTTAAGACAGTTTATTTGAATATATAATTGTTAATTTCAGAATCATAATGGTAATTCAGACCTACTCGCATCCATAATCCAGCCCAGCCGCATTAAGCCCCGGAGATCTTCTTTTGAGTGGGACTCACAGGTTCTATATTCAACTTTAATATACTAAACAAAATAGATTTTTTCTTAAAATTTTACATAAAAACCTATACCAAAAAAAAAAAAATTCAATTCATATCAACGAAATTATTGCTGCTGCACTTACACATTAATATATATCAATCTGCGCGCAAGCAGAGCAAAGCAAAATATTTAACAAATCCAAAAGATGGGGCTGGTTTTAGAGTTGACCGGTCAGTTCTATCAGCTCTAAAGAGAACCGACCAAAAACCAGCAGCCTTTCTAATAAAAGGAACAATGCAAAATCGAGGGTCATATTAATAAAGTCTTTATTTATAGAGTTCTGCTGGGATCCAATGTATTAAAATTGGAAAAATCACATTTAAAATTGAATTTTGGTTTGCCTGAAAACATAATCAATCCCCTGCCAGAATGTATGATTTTGACGAAAAATAAAGCTAATATATAAGCCAATATCTTATTGATGAGACCTAAGCTTTACAAATTTACTTTCAAGATTCTAATACTTAATAATGTGATATGAAAATAGAAAGAATAGATATAAATAATGGAACATAGCCACCTTAGCTAAAGAAAAAATATGGGGTGAATGACTAATCATTTGAATATCAGTGCTAGCTTAATAGTATATACTCTTTTAAGTTGAGCAACAACAACACCATAGTTTAAATATCACAAGGAGGTCTTAGATTTAAGTGTGACATCTATTTTCCTGGCATCATGATCGATCATACAACAATTTGAACGATAATTCTAAAAATTATTAAAATAATTTGTTGCTAGTAGCTGAAGTTTCTAATACCAGTCTACACACTAGATGATAGTCGCTTGGCAGGCTATCAATTTCAGCAGCTTGCCAAAGATGTGCTTGTTGAGAAACTCTATGGTAACTATTGGATTGAAGGAGAAGATGATGATTTGCATTCATTCGCTATGTGTGGAGGGGTCTCAAGAGATTTGAAGTGATTTTGAAAGGATTACAGATTAATTGGAGGCAAAATAGATGTGAAATGATTCAAAAATGGATTCTAAGAGTGGAGCTTGGATCTGTCAAGGGCCCAGTGCCCTTAGAAGCTTGTATGGGCGCTCGAGCACCCATTTCATCCATGGGAATAAAGCGCCGAGCCCAAGCACTCATCGGGGTCAACCGAACATAAGGCTGTGCTTCCAAGCGTGCCCATGCTTTCTCATTTCAACTATTTAAGCTTCTCAGTGGGCGCCTAGCACTTGAACTTGCCCAAATGCCAAAATTACAGTATAATTGGGTGTTAAGGGTTGCCTTAAGCTCTAGATAATAGTACATATGATATTTAGGCTTTATCAAAAATTGGAAAGTAATTATTTCCGCAAGAGAATTTGTAATAGTCATCTCTTTAATTAAAAATATATGTGGCTGTCACTGCAAGAATGACGCCCTAAGTCCTCTATTCTTCTTTATTTTTCATAATGAAAGCTTTCTTGTCCTCACTATAGAGGAAAGAGATATCATAAGCATTATAGATGTGGTAGTCTTAAACACTTGATAAGCACTATAGAGTTGCTTAATATAGATAGTCACCACCACACAAGGCTGCTCTTTCAAATGCACTTTACTATCTATTTAAAAGAGATGCAGTATTGTAGTAGCTTTTCTTTCACATCATCCATCGCCCATCACCTAATTCAAAACTCAACATCAAGGCAAACAAACTTAAGATAATGTTGTGTATTATATATTTTATCTTTTAATTTACATGATTGATAACAATCAATGAACACATAAAAACACTTATTCTAATGAAATTTTTTTTTTATATATAAAAAGAAGCTGCTACAATATTCATCAAATACTCATAATTATTAAAGTATTTAAAATTAATGATTAATTTATGAGATTTACTAGTAAAAATTATGATTAAAAAAGTATATATAATTTATTATTTTTATTTAATGGCAGATTTAAAATGCTAAAATATATGATGCCATGGAGTTTTTTCGCCTTTTAGCATTGTATGATTGGTCTTTAAAGCTACATAATGGCTAATTATAGATGTGCTTTATTGTTTCATCTTAAGAAAATATTGCTGCAGTAGAATATGCATTTATATAGCATGCATGCAGAAGTTAGTTTTCGTAGCTGCACTGTTTTATTCATTCATCCTTTTTCTACAAGAGAGTGATTCAGTGCTTCAGCTGAAATGACTCATTGAATAACTTAGATTACTTTCTGGTTGATTTGTTCTTTAGTGACTCGTGAATCCTCATATGTAAAAGGCAGAAGAGGCTGAATTAATAACGACGAAATAGAAGAAGAAGCCCTCATTGGTAGCTGAGGCTGGAGGGAGAAGTGAGGGTCCACAGCAACACTGTTTTAGTCCTTTTCTTGCGACGCAGCATTAAATTCAGCAATGAGAGCAGACAAAAGATGCCCATATAATATCTCATTTTTCTTCTGTTTATTAGATTTCCCCGCTGCTTGTTTCGGGTATCAGTCCACTGGTTTTTCTGAGATCCTATAAATAATTATTTAGAGAGTTTATCAATCAGTATTATATGTTATGTCTGTAATTTTGTATTTGATTGTTCATTAGTAAAGTAAGCGAACATGAAGTGATTTATATAACCCAATGCCTAATGAGTTAATCATTTTTGGATAATTTTCACATCTGTATTCTCTCCTACAACATGTATCAGAGTCGAGTGTTTGTTTTGGTTAAGTAACTGCACATGATTGTCACTCCCACTTTGCCTCCTGTAGAGAGCTTGCGTTACTTGCATTTGATGCGCCTGCAAGCAGAGATAATACACATGCGAGAAGGAGATTGTTAAGCAATTGCATATTTGAATTCGGCTAACGTTTCTTTAAGATGAAAATGTGAAATGGGTTATATATATATATATATGAAAAACTCAAAATCTAATGAGGGTTCACGCTGTTTGTGAAGAAAGCTCGGGTTTTGCTCGCCAAGTAACTCAAAAGAGAAAAAGGAGCCAAACATTAACAAATCTTTAGACCTTAATATCTTAGACAATCGAACATAAACATGAAGATGTTTGTTTGAGTTTGCTCGATTCATTATAATCTAATAACAACATTAATTTTATTAGATAAATAAGTGAGGTTTACAAAAACTTATAAAATTAAAAATATTGAAAACAGTCCCAAAAATTAAGTCTGAGTGTATAACCTAAAACTTCCCAACAAAAAGAAAAAAAAAACTAACTAACAAAACAAAACAAGCCACAAAACTTAAACAAAGGAGACAACAAATCTTACCAAAGGAGACAACTTGCCACAACAGTAACCCAGAAAAACAAAAAAGCAAAGGAGACACCAAACCTTACCAAAACAATAGAACCTGCAAGAAACAAAAGCAGTACAACAAAAAGAAAACAACAGACAAACCTACAGAGACAGCAGACTCCAGAAGATACACCAGCCATAAAAATAGCACAGCCGATCAAACCAACATGCAACCTCCCATCTGCTAGTCAACAGCCCATCAGAGCAAGACCACTCAAACAAAACAAGTAGCTTCCTAGCTGCTACACAACAACCCACCAGAAGCCAAATAGCAAGCCAAAGAAAAACCTGCAAAGACATCAAACTCCAGCCAAGACAACAACCATAAATACAAAAAAATCAAACAAACCAAACTAGCAGCCTCCTAGAAAAATAACAAACAACAAACTAGATGCAAACCAGCCTCCCAGCTGCTAAACCGCACCCCAGCAGCTGCCAACCAGCAACCAGACCAAACAACAGACATAAAAGCAGCAAGAGCAGTCAAAAATTGTAAGGAAAACAAGAGCAGCCTCCTAGCTGCTGGACAGCCTCCCAAAAAAATAACAAACAACAAACTAGATGCTAACCAGTCTCTCAACTGATAGACAGCCTCCTAAAAAAACTAATTTGTTTATTGAATTTTTATTATACTTAAATTGTTTACTACCTAAGGATTCCATAAAGTCTAAGATAACTAAATTTTGATATCATTTGGCCAAATTATGACCAAAACAAGATTGTGATTTAAAAAGGTAATTTATGAGGTTTATGAATGGTTTAAAAACCTAACTTTTCCAAATAATATACAAATTTAGCAAACTTAGTGTATATAGGTTCTCTATAGCACACTGAGTTCATTGACTATGAGTATACTCAATTTGGACCTCTTTTACTTAAGTTATTTTTTAATTAGGGTTTAGGGTGATTAGGGCTAATTAGACAATCTAATTATCAAAGCCCAAATATTTTTTGCAGTTTACTGTTCTTTAGGTTCTTCTGATTAGAATGGTATATTGGATGACCTAATTTAGAGCTTAATTGGTTAAGTTATAACCAAATAAAAATCTTGGATTTATGGGTGTAATTAAGGATATGTCATAAAAGTCATTAGGCAAACTACATTCCAAACAAAAAAACTAATACTATTAGAATATTTTTGATGTTCTCCTAAGAAAAATAAGATATATATTGATTAAGTTTTGAGCTAAGAGTACAAAGTTATGATAATTTGAAGTTCTAGAATTAAATGGGTCATTAACAAAGGTTCCAAAATGTCATTATCAAAAATACTTATTCAAATGGAAATTAAATACTACCACAATATTCCTTGCATTTTCCTAATTAAAATGAAATATATATTTGCTATGTTTAAATTAAAGGATTAAGAGATATGAGGGTTATAAATTTTGGTTAATTAATCACTTAATTGAGCTCAATATGATTAATCATTAAATCTAATTATTTATCAATCAGGTTAAGACAGTAGTGGGGCCCACAATCAAATTTGCATTCAGTGGTAAAGGTACTTGGATGGGCCCACCCGAGATGGCAAATGATGCGGGGACCACTGACACAACAGAGCTGTATTGCGGGTCCCACCATGTCAGCAGCCAAGTGCACTGGTGTAACAACTCAAAGTTGTTACCCTAGTCAATTAGGACTAAACCAAATTTTAATTTTGATCCCATCACTCTTAAATAGTCATTAGGACCACACCCTGAAGTTTTGGTCCAAATCAGGTGTCAAATGGATCAAACCCTAATTTTGGGAATTTCAGAAACCCTAGAAATTGACATATTTAAATTGACCTTAAATAGAAAATCGGACTTCACAATTACGCTCGTCACCCCCCAAATTATCTAGGATTATGTTTTGGAGGCAATTGGAAGTCGCTAGAATTTTGGCAAATATTTTAATATATTTAAAATACTCCGAAAAATATGAAAATTAAATACTCGTCGAAATTGAAATCTGATTTCACCATTACGTTCCTCACCCCTCAATTAGTTAGGAGTGATGTATTGGGAATTTTTGAAAGCATTTATGTATTTACTGTATTTCTTATATATATTCTTACATATTCAGCAATCTTGATTTGATATACAAGCATGTTAGGATGTGAGATTTATTGCAGTCCTACTTATATTGCATTTTATTTATAAAACAAGCATGTGTAGAATTGATCATATTTACTTAGGATATTTTCTTATACTTAGTAGTTTCTTTTACATATTTATTGCTTAATCTTTCAGCAGCTTTGGGTGGAGGTATGTGCTTACCTCACATTTTATTTTAAGTTATAATTGAATGATTATAGCTCTTGCCACTTTTTTGTTGCTTTATTGCTCCTAAAATGCATAGGATGTTTGTGATATCATTAAATACATGAAAATTATAAGCTTAAAAATGTACTTAGACAAATTATATAACCAATATTTTCTATTTTTAGCTGAAGCCATGGCATTGTGAAACCGACAATATCAATTTTAGAGCATTTTGAGGAGTTAGCACCCGTGGAGGAGCAGTTCCAGGAGGAAGAGCACCTTGGAGTTGAGGAGTCTTATTTTAGATTACTTACTTTTATTTAAGTGAGGATGAGTGTGTAATGACCCCAATATTGGATGTGAGCTTAATCCAACATTGGGATGTTACCTTAGCATCTAATATATAATTAAAAGAAAATTAACCAAATGCTAGATGCTAAGTTGGCCAAGTATCTTTGTGAGTAGTTGTCAAGTTAAAATAGTTTGTAATAAAAGCAAGTAAGGAGTTATGAAACAATGCAAGTATAAATAATACAAGCAATTATTATCCACTCATTCAACCTAAGTAGTTTCAAAATAAGTAAACTCAGCACATAATATAGGTAAAGATATTATAAGTAATTTAAGTTAAGTTATTACATGTATTTTAAAATGAAAGAGTTAAAAGTAAATAAGTCACTCTCTCACATTAATTAAAAGTGCAAGTAATAAAAAAAAGTATGCAGAAGCAGTTTCTTTATGAAAGCTCTTCAGGGGCTAGGTCCAACTCCACCTGAATTATAATGCTCCTGATCTATTATATTTTGGTATTTAAATATGATAGGGCAAAGCCAAGAAAATAAAAAGAGTAGTTAGACTAAACAGTCTAAGCATATTTTAAAGTTGACTATTATTTAAGTTCATTTGGATATTATAAGTTAATTTATAATTTAAAATAAGCAGCGGAGCATTAAAAGCATTCAAGCAGGGAAAGAAAATAAACAAAACTGTAAAGAAGAATAGTTTGAAAGAAGTTGAGTAAGAGTACTCACTTGTATTATTATTCTAGCCTGCAACTAAAAATTGTAAGGGAAAAATATTCTAAATAAGGCTATAAGCTACTAAAGTGCATTTGAAAATAAATGGAATTGAAGTAAAAATACGTTCAAATAGAAAATATGCTAAGTAAGCAAAAGAAATGCAGTGAAGCATTTAAATGAAATTAAAGCAACATACATTATATTCTATATGAACTGTAAGTAAGTAAAACACGGTACTGAAAATAGAAAGTACAAAGCATAGAAATTAAAGGAAGTATCTTAGCCTCTTAGTGTAAGATATACATAGTCTAGGACTATGAGAAGTAATATAGCTAAATAGCTATGATGAGATCTTATAATTAATAAGATTGTAAAAGAACTCATGTTATAATTGCTTAGATTATTTTATAAAAGGTCATATTCTGTGGGCATATTCAGAATGGAAGGAGAAATTAAACACATCTGTTTAATTGGAAAAAGAAAGTGAGGTTTCAAAATAAACACTCACAATCACCCTCTGATGATGTGAGATTTCCTTATATCTCCTACATAGCCTACCCTAGGTTATTCCACCAATAGTACCAACCTTTTTTTGTTTTATGAAACTTTTATTTATGCACAAAAATCTTGTATGTATGTTCAAAGGAATTAGGCTCAAAGCTATGCAAGCATTCAAGGAAATTTAAATAATTGTAAACTATGTGATTTTCAAAGTTATCTAAGTTTTAATGATATACTTAATGATTAGAGCTATTTGAGCTCCCAATTGACTTATAGATATTGATCTTTAAATTAATTATAAATATTAGTAAAAGTGAAAGAAGTTTAGAAAAATAGTATCTTAAATTTAACTTATGAAATAATAAAATAATTTATAAGTATTTTCAAGTAAATGAAATTCATTCTATACTAGTCCTAAACTAATCAAATCAAATATATTAATGATTAAAGTTTGAGGAACTAGTAGGAAAGAGTAAGACTAATAGTTTAGTAAGATAAAGGAAGTGAAAGCTAAAGAACAATATACTAACTTTATCTAGTTAGCTTACAAATTAGAAGATTTTAAATCAATTTAATCACTAATTTAATTATGATTAATTGATATGGAATGTCTAAGTGTAGGGAAAAAAATAGACTATTATTTATAAGCACTAATTCATTCTTAGTTGCATGTTAATTAAAGTCTATGAGTTTATTAAAGCATGATAGAAAACTAAGGTTCTCTAATTTAATCATGTATGAACTTAAAAGAGATCTAGAAACTTGGGAAGATATGAGATCTAAGGCTCCAATTCTAATAATTTGAACATTAAATCTATTAGATTCTCTTAATGGAATAAGACATTAAATTAACATACAAGTCTTTTACTTGCTAGAGGACTAAATGAAAAGTCTAATATCAAAGAACTAACATTAAGTTAAATCAAAATATATGATATTAGTTATAATTGAATTCTAACATGACAAAAATACATGCTATTTACATTCTAAAGTTATGGAATATGATAATTCATTCAAGCTAAGTATTCTAAATTCCGCATGATGTATACATAGAAATAGAAGAATTAAATTTATAATTTGCCATACAATTTAATCATACTAATTCCATAACATTTAAATTACATAAATACGAGAGCTATCAACAATAATAAGAATTAATCTAGCTTAAGTGATCACATGCAATTCATACAATCCAAAACATTCATATAACTATTCTACATATGAAGATGATTAATTCAAGGAAGTCCTAAATATTTCTAATTCATAAATTATGAAAATTCACATTTTTAAACATACAATTTAAAAATATATGTGAGGTAAGAAAATGAGATAAGTTTGCTGTCCTAGGGTTCAATAAATTTAAAATAAACATATATGAAAAACATGAAATTACAATTTTACCTAAATTAAAGAACTAAATATCTAAAATATCCAAATTTTATCCAAATGTAATCCTTATGTCATAAGGAGTAAAATGATACTAACTAGGTCAAATTTGGATAACATTAAATTTCTAAAATTTTGAGGAGTCCTAATTAGAGTTAAAAAGTTATTATGAGATTTAGAGTTTAAAACTTAAATTTGATCTCACATTATTATTCTACACATTTTTGTGAGTGAAATTGATTATTAAAGTGTTCAATTTGAATGTCAAATGATCAAGTTATTGTGTAAATATCATATAATAGAATAATTAATTTAAATAATCATTAAAATGATGGTATTTAATAAATCAATCTTTTAATTAATCTGTTTAAATAATGAATGAACATATTTATTATTAGAATACATCCTATATCTTATTCTTGATTTATGAAATTAAATAATAATAGTGATGTACAAATAATTTTCAAGTTTGAAGTCCCATTAATGAAATTAGTAATCAATTACTAAATGATAAATTATTTAAAGTTAATAAAACTCTAATTTATTAATTAATCTAAAATTTTATAGTATATTACTATTTTGAAAGTTTCCATTTATATTTTAACAACATATGAATTCAAAAAATTGAAGTCATTAACATTAAAGTTCTTATTTTACTTGCTCTTAAAGTTTATTAGTATATAATTTTAATTTAGCATTTCTTAAGAACCAACCCATTCTTTAGCTCATTAGGTCTTTGGAGGTGCGACCGAATAACATAAATGAAGTTGGGCATGAAAGTGGGCCTATGTTACAGGTCCATCAATAGCTCATTTCTCCTTCACTTGCCAATGGGATCGACGGAATGAATCCAAAAAATGTAAGGTTTGCAAAAGAATACAGAAGAAAATTTCGAAAGTGAGGAAGGAAGAATTTTACAAGTTTAATGTTAAGAACCAACATGAAATGATAAAACTGCAGTATGCTTACATTCACAGATTTAAAAATAGAGGAATAGAGAACAGAACTAGTACGAAATAAATCAATAGCAGCACAGATTTAAGAATTTGATTTAGCCAATTGAATGAGATCAAAAAGAAAACAAACATGTAATATTAAAATGATCGATTCCAGATGAACATCTCACTGCTAGGAAAAATACATGGGGTACGAAATTGAAATTGAAGTACCTTGCATGGCTCTTCCTTCACTAACCACTGGATTATGGTTGAAGAGGTTTTGTGTGAAGACCCACTTAAGTAGTAATAAGTGAAACTCTTAAACATTGAGGCGCCTTTTCAGATAATGGTGGAGTTCCTGATAAGAACTTCAAAGTTAAGCGTGCTCAGGTGGGAGCACTCCCAGGATAGGTGACCTACTGGGAAGTTGTCTTCTGAGGGCAAAACCGTGAGGCTTTTCTAGCCAAAGTGGACAATACCTTGGTGCTTAAGAGTTTGTGCTGTTACAAATGATATCAGAGCAAACCATAGGGTGTCAGATAGGAGCTAAGTGCCATACAGGGCAAAGTACCACTTCATGTGAGCAGCCTCTTGAACCCATGATGGTTAAGGTGCTACATGGTTGTGGGTACCTCTTGCGCCTGTAGGGGTCACCTATAGTCCTATCTACCCAATGGATGATTCTTGGATCTGTGTGTGGATACTGACGAGGACGTCAGTTACTTAAGTTGGGGAGATTGTGATGACCCACTTAAGTAGTAATAAGTGAAACTCTTAAACATCGAGGCGCCTTTTTAGATAACGGTGGAGTTCCTGATAAGAACTTCAAAGTTAAGCGTGCTCAGGTGGGAGCACTCCCAGGATGGGTGACATACTGGGAAGTTATCTTCTGAGGGCAAAATTGTGAGGCCTTTCTAGCTAAAGCGGACAGTACCTTGGTGCTTAAAAGTTTGGGCTGTTACATTTTGCCTATCACAGATCAAAGCCTTTATGTGGGTTCTTAATGAAGATAACACGTGGTCTTTACGATTTAGCAATTCCTCTCAAACCCGAGTAGCTTAGCAACTTCCTCGCAACCTAGCCTTAGTCGACTCCTAAGGGACTCCCAGGAATGGAATAGAAGGAAAATAGGGCAAAAAATCTGAGAAATGGGAATAGAATGGAAGCTTAACCCTTTGGCAGGGATAGGTGGAGGCGAGGACTCTGTTGAATGTACACCTTTGTGACTCAACTCTCGAGCGCAGTGTACAAATGTAGATAGAAGAACGGAGAAGGCGTACAGGGTTTGAATCTCCGTCGTTGATCTAATCAAGCGATCAAACGGTTATATTTAACAGCAAGGATGCAAGCCGTCGGATCTACTTGATATTAAGTTAACGGATCTGATTCGTTTTGCATATAATGTTCCATGTTTTGAAGATTACAATGAAATTTTACTGTTCTTAATTTAAGTCATTAGATTATTTAATTAAAATATATTAAGATTATTTAAATATAATATTTAATTATTATATTTATTCTTTTTATTTATTCAAAATTAAATATTCAAAAGCACTCTGAAAAATCCCAAATTTTTACCATTACCTAATTGAGGGGTGAGGAACTCAAAAATAAAATTGGATTTTTGATTGGAGGTATTTTTAATTATTCTAATTTTTCAGATATTTAAATAATATTAAAATAATCGTGAAATTTTTGATGACTTTCAAATACTTTCAAAATACCATCATTAGCTAATTTGGGTGTGGTAAGTTGAATGGCAGACTCTATTTTCAATTTTGAGGTCTAAATAAATTAGGTATTTTTAGAATTATCATAAAATTAGGAAATATTGGAAATTATCAAACGGTCTTCAAATTGTATGAAATTTGAGGTGGAGTCTCTTAACACCATTTAAAGACTAATAAAAGAAGATTAGAGTCAATTAGGTTATTAATTGATGAGTAACAATACTAGGATTGTTATAGAGTGTCTTTTATTTTCTGCTTAGAACTTATTTAAAAATATTATAATAATATATGTACTTATTATATTTTTCCTTTACTGCATACTTTATTATGAGCTGGATATTTTCTATTTTTGCATTATAGTTCCAATGAATATAAGCTTGTCATTTCTTTCTTCCGCACTCTAATAATCATGTATGTTATTTAGTGAATAACTTAACTTCTATTATTGCGCATTCCTCCCTTATTAGTGGATTGAGGATTATAACCTAATCTAATGATAAGTGAGGGGTTGCTCAGTGACAACCACCCCAACTTACCCTTGTCGGAGCACGAGTTGCCACAATTGGCCCGAACACAAAGGCGTGGGTCGGGTCCAGCCGAACCAGACCCAAGATGGTCGACTTCATCATCCCTACAGAAGCCCGAGACGAAGAGATTAGGGCAACGAGTTTGACAGCCCTCCCAACGTCGTCGGGAGCTGGCCCATAGTGTGTTAGAAAGGTCTTGAGGAGACCTTTCCATTGACGATTGGACCATCACCGGAGGAGGCCTAGATCGCCGGTAAAGCTCAACCTTAGGAGACAGGGTTCGGGAAAAATGCACGCTACTATGTAGCACTGTTGACTCGATGCAAAATATGCCCGATTGAGCTCGACCGGGCTCTATCAATAATCAATCTTTGCCATAAAATAGAATTACAAAACAAAATAGGAAGTTTAACGTGAATAAATGGAGAAGATCGATGATACCTCAAATGGACGGCTTGGAGTTAGGGCTTGCTCGGGTTGTGGCAGTTGGGTTTCGAAGACTAGGAGTGCTTCACGAGATTTATATATGGACATAAACCTATGCTTGGGAGGTTAATGGGGCTCAACGGAGCCTCCAAGGTTGCAAGTATGTGGCAACGACAGCATGTTGTAGTTCAGCGGCACGCGGAAAGCGTGAGTGAGGGAGCGGGGACAACGGCCCAGGATCCGTCTGATCCCGTGATGAATCGAATCCGATAGCATGGAGGTCACGTCGTCTAATCAAACCTTCAATAGATCATGCGCCAAATGGCATGGGGGTCAACTTACGGCAGCCGTTAAGTTTATTAAATAATAATTTATTTAGTTAATTAAATGGATTTCCTTAATTAAAATAAATGATTAATTTGCTTCAAAAATTTTTCAATAATTTACCCCTAACTAATTAAAGGGTGAGGAACGTAACGGTGAAGACGGATTTCGATTTCAATGAGTATTCAATTTTCCTATTTTTTGGGATATTTTTAATATATTAAAATATTCGACGAAAATTCAACGACCTCCAAATGCTTCCAAAATATCAGCCATAGCTAATTTGGGGGTGATGAGTGCAATGGCCAAGTTAGATTTTTGATCTGAGATCAAGTTAGATAGGTCATTTTCAAAATTATCGGGATTTCTAAATTTAGGGTTTTGATCCAAATGACTCTTGATTTGAAGTAAAATATCAGGGTGTGCTCCTTGTGATTTATTAAGAGTATTAGTGTAACAACCCAATATTATTACCCAGCTTAATTTAAGTATAATCATATCCTTATTATCATTTCATTAAGTTCACCTAGTCATTAGAACCAAACCCTGAAAGTTTGGAGCAATTCGGAGCTCAATCGATTATTTTGGAATATTTTAATATTTAATTAATTAGAAAATTGAGGTATTTATTTTAACCTCAAAATCAAAATCCGACTTCGATGTTGCGATCGTCACTCCCAAATTAGCTTGGGGTGATGTTTTGGACGCGTTTGGAAGTCGTTGGATTTTCGCAAATATTTTAATGTAATTAAATGCACCAGAAAATAGAATAAATAAATAATTGTCGGAATCAAAATCTGACTTCCTCATTGAATTCCTCACCCTCAAATTAGGTAGAGGTGAATTTTTGGGAATTTTCAGAGTGCGTTTCTAAAATCTGAATTTTTAAATAATCAAGGAAAATAAATAGGTAATTACCCAGCCCCTAAATTGCAATTTTCCCCTAATTTTCTAATGCATCCTGTCAACTCCCCTCCCTAGCTGGCGCCCCCATGCCCCTTGGCTGCCCATTGATGCCCTACTCCCTAGGCTCATGATGGCATAGCCCCTACTCCCCTCATCCTCTCCTCCTATATTAAGTGAGCTCAGTCCTCCCTTTCTCATTTTGCTGTCAAGCTAAGCTCTAAAGCTCTCTCCCCTCCCCTCCATTATTATACCTTGGGCTGAAGAAGAAGAAGAAGAAGGAGAAGCTCATCCTCCAAGCCTTCCAAGTCTCCTTCCTCCTTCCCTCGCAAGACTAAAAGGTACCCCCTTGCTCTCCTCCTTATCCTCCTCATGTTGTTGCAATGCTTGAATGCATCCTTAGAAGCCCATAAGCATGTATGAAAGCCATTAAGGCTCTTAAAAGCATCATAGAAAACTGCTCTATTTTCCTTGTATTCTGCATACCCTTGTATTCGTCAGCATATTTCATATAACTAGAATGCTCTATTTATGCCGATTTTGGTGTCGATGGAAAGGTATCAAAAAGACATTTCCACTGATATATGACACTGCTTATGGAATGCTCTAGATTGAGAGTAATTGAGCTTAAAAATAGGCCTTCTAGGTTTCGTCCTAGCGAAATCGCCCGATTTTGCAAAATAGGCCGCTGCAGCGCACTGCAGCGGCATTTCAGAAAAATTAAATAAATCTGTTAATTAATTAAAACAGCATTTCACAAAATGGACCGCTACAGGCGCGCTGCAGCAGAAATTTTTGAAAAAACTTTAGAAAATGTCAAAATAAATTATTGGAATAGTAATTTTGCAAAATAAATCGCTGCAGCGCGCCGCAGCGGGCCGCAGCACACCCCAATGTGAAAAGCGCTACTGCGCGAAAAGCGCTGCAGCGCCCAAACTTGCAAAATTGCCCAAAACTTCTTAAGTACTGTCCAGTTTTGACTGAAATGGTCAAAACTTCACTGTTTTTGTATTTTAAGGTTCATAGGACCCTAGATTTTGTGAAATTAATTTTAAGACTCGAGTTCAATTCATAATTTTTAAGAAACCTATTGAGTTTCATAACATTGTTGGAACTAGCATTCGTAAAAATAATAAGATCATCCGCATAGACAAGATGAGAAATAGAGATTTTTCCACCAGCATTAAATTGAATATTAGGGTCTTTTTGAAAAAGAATATTAATGTGATAGGACTAATAGTTCATAGCTAGAATGAAAAAAATATGTGAAATAGGTATGCCCTCTTTCAAATTTGAAAAAATCATTAGACTATCCATTAATTATAATAGAGAACCACTTGTTTTAAATAGTGTTTTTAATTTTGATGATAAAATATTCATTAAATCATAAGATCTTAATATTTTAAAAGCTTTTTCAATATCAATTTTAATGATCAAAATTTTGATCTCTCCTTTTATTTTTAAGGCTATGGAAAAGTTTCTGAGTCGCTAAAATATTATCTTGAATGGTACGACCGAGGACAAAATTAGATTGGTTGGGCTCAATAAGATAGGGAATTAACTTTTTGAGTCTATTAACAATAATTTTTGAAATGATTTTATTGAAGATAAATATGAGGGTTATAGGTAAAGTTTTTCAACATATATATATATATATATATATATATATATATATATATATATATATATATATATATAATTTTTTTTTATGTTGATTGAAGAAACTGTTTGGAAGCGCTCCACAGCGCGCTACAACAGCATGACACCCGAAAGGCGGGCGCTACAACGCACCGCAGCAGCTGACGCCCGAGAAGCGGGCGCTATGATGGGCTGTAGCGCTTACGACCCAGTTAGCTCAGTTTTGAGCAGCTTATATCTATTTTATTAACCCGTTTTTAGAGTTAAGAGGCAGAATCTAAGGATGTCTTAAGCCTCTATTGATTTTGTGTGATGGCTGCTCCTTTGTAAGGAAGAAGTTAGATTCATAGAGCTTGGATATGGGTTTGTAAACCCTAAAACTATTGTAATATCTTAATATTTTGCTATTCTCCTCGTGGACGTAAGTGTAAGCATCGAATCACGTAAATTTTTTGTTATGTTGTGTTGATTGCATGTATGCTTTCTTGCTTTAATTTGATTTGCTCAACATCTTTAAGTTTTGTTCCGCATTAGTTTGTAACCCTAAAAGATCTCAACAATTTAAAAGATGTAAATAAAAATTTATATATAGAATATTTGTTCATGAAATTCATTATTTACTTGTAAATAAAAATATTCATTAAGTTGATCTAACTTACATCAAGCACTTAAAATTCTTGTTGCTTAAATAGCCATCTTAAGTGATTTATGTGATACGTATTACTTAAATAGTCATCTTATGAATTAATATGATACATATTTTTTGGATATTTATCATTTGCCATTGATGTGATACATACTACTTGAAAAGGTATCATACTTGATTGAAGTGATACTATTATATGATAAGTTATCTCAGCTGAATTTTATTTCATCAAAAATAAAATATACAGGACTGGGGCTGAGAGGTTACAGAACCTAGAGAAACTAAAAGCCTAAAACCAACCCCAAAATATGAGAGACCCAGGGTATATCTTAAAAGATCAACTCGATTCCAAAAGAAAAAGGACAAACACACGACCAGTCTAAAACAGAAAAAACTAAAGCGGAATAAACCAAAACACCCGGATAGCATAAAGGATAAGACACAATACTGCTGTTAATAACCAAAAGGAGGAGAGAGCCCATCAAGCGCCTCAACCCAAGATTCCAAAACACACAGGCAAAAAGCTCCAAACCACCTCAGAATCGCCGGGCAGGAGAGCCAGCATCCTGGAACCGCTCCGACCCGAGCCAAAAACCTGCAATTTCATCTTTCCAAACCGACAACCAGCAAAACCCTAGCCAGCAGAAATAACCAAACCACAATTTAGACCTTTAAGCATCAATATAAAAGAATCTTCAATTAACAAAACCAAAATAGATAGGATAACGAATATAAACCATCCAAACCGGGATATCAATAATAAGCAAAAAATCCATGCTATTAACATTAAAACTAAACCTGTAATTAAACAAACCAGGCGTAGAAGTGTTGATACCCTGCCACCAATCCATACTGCCGATAATTCGTTGGCAAATCCAGCTAGCACCGGAGAGGTTGCCATAGAAGCAAGACCTCTGCCAGGAGCACCGACTAGGACAAAAACATATCAATAGGATACCATGACCAAACAAGCTAATTATGCCAACCCACGAGCAGAAAATGGAGAAACCACCAAATAACATCTGTACATACAGCCAAGCATGACCCAACTCCCCCTCAACATCCACCAAGAAAAGCATACTGAAACAAAAAAGCACTCGCGGCTTGCCATAATGCCAGTCCACAAAATAGAACATGCTTGAAATAAAACAAACTGACAAGTGGTAATCCAGAACTGAAAGCAGCCACCAAAACCAGAGACCATGGCTAAGACCCGATCCCGAAATCATGGAAGGACTTGTGGACAGCCCCAATAAGAGACCTCTTCCACAAGATGCAAACCACCTTTTTGGGAGAGACTCAACCTTAAAAGTTTCACCCGATGTTAAATTTCCTTTTGAACTCAACAATATCAATGTTTTTCCAGCTAAGACATTTTTCCTCATAATTTTTTAGGCAACTTTTAACTTCCTCCAAAATTTTTGAAACGATGATCACAACATTGAAATTAACATTTGAATACTTTGCTTCATTTCTAGCCTTCCAGATGTGCCATAGAGTAAAAGTGTCTATAAGATTACCAATATGGACTTTACCTTTTTTTAGCCGTGGGCCAATGCAAAAGAATATCAATGGTAGTAGCAGCATGATGAAGTGGAGCTAAGGGGAGATTTTGCCAAATTAATCTACTAAACTTGTTTTCAATAAACACATGATTTAAGGTTTCAGTATCTTGACAGCAGCAGCAGCGAGAGGTAAGGGAGAACCCCAACTCTTGCATTTTGGTGTCCACGCTGATATGATCTTCATAAATTCTCCAGAGAAAATTACTTATCATATTAGGAATGCAAGCATGCCAAAACCAGATTGGGAAGGAGGGTAAATTGTGAGGTCTGCAGCAGTTCCATAAGATATCCAGTTGAATTTTTCTTTTGACACAAAACACCGAATTGACAGCCTTGAAGACTTCCAACTTAGGATGCAGCTTAATAATATTTTGTATCTCCATTTCAGGGATATAATCCTGAAGAAGAGGCAGATTCCAGCCCATAGTCCGAGAATAAACATCTCCTAAACTTAAATTAGGAATTTTTATACTTCTATTGTTAATGAAAAGAGCGTTTTTGTTGTTTCAACAATCATACCATAAGGAAATATAAATGTCAAGAGTATCCCAAACTATAGACTCCTCGATCGTGTCTCTAGAAGTAAGCATTCTTTTCCAGTTTATAGAATCAGTAATTTTATTTTTAACCACAGCCGTGTGGGTAGCGGCACAATATTTTGCAAGCAATATTTTGGACCAAATGGAACAAGAAGTTCTAAACTTTCACCATAATTTAAGGGAAAAAGCTTTGTGAATATCACTGAGATTTCTAATATCAAGACCACCTTTGGCATACGGAAAAGATATTTGCTTCCAAGAGCACCAAATAATTTTACTGTATTTGGGATGAATCCAAAGAAATCTATTGAAAGTAGAAGAAATTTTTTTCATCACCTTATTTGTAGGGGAACAAACTTCTAACTAAAATAGAGGAATTGTATTGAGAACGTGCTTTATAAGGATGAGCCTACCCCCCTGCGAAAGATACTTATTTTTCCATCCTTTGAGTTTGTTAAAAATTTTATCAAGCAGCCCTTTGAAATTTGAATTTTTATTGTGGCCAATGCTTATAGGGATACCAAGATAAGGGAGGAGAAATTTCCCTTGTTTGAAGTTGAAAATTTTTCCTATTTTTGTGTGGATACTTAGAGGATTTTTGTTGTGCACAAAATAATTGGACTTACTAATGTTAATGTTTAGCCCGGAGGCTAATTCAAAATTTGAAAGGAGAGAAAACAGCTTTTTCAAAGAGTTACTGCTATAGTTTGAGAAGATGATCATATCATCCGCATAAGTCAAGTGAGAAACTATCATTTTACCACTTATGTTGAATTGCATTTTTGGGTTTTGTTGAAATATGATGTTTATATTAAGTGACCACACGTTCATGGCTAAAATAAAGAGAAGGGGTGACAGAGGGTTACCTTGCCTTAAACCTCTTTCAGAAGGTAAGAATCCCATGGGATGACCATTTAACATAATTGAAAACCAATTGTGTTGGGTGATGTTTTTAATTTTTAAGATGAAGTTATCATTGAAACCATAAGCTTTAAGGGTCTGGAGAAGGAAATTCCAGTCCAGGCGATCAAAAGCCTTTTCAAGATCGAGCTTCAAAATTAAGTTTTGGCCCCAACACTTCTTCTTGAGACTATGGAATATTTCTTGGGTAGAAAAAATGTTGTCTTGAATATGCCTACCAAGAACAAAAGAGGATTGATTGGGTTCAATTATAGACGAGAGAATGGATTGGAGCCTTTTGGCAAGAATTTTAGAAATGATTTTGCTTATGGTGGTGCAAAGGCTTATAGACCTAAAGCAATTCCACCAAAGCACCTTATACGATTTTGGGATCAACATAATCATGGTGTGTGTGAAAAATTTTGGGATAGGGACATCACAAAAGAATTCCTTAATCCCATTGCAAACATCTAACTTAATAATTTCCCAAAAGATTTTGAAAAATTCTCCTGGAAACCCTTCAGACGCAGGGCAAGAGTTGTCTTTCAAATTTTTTATAATATCTTATATTTCATCGTCACTCGGCAATTGATTTAAAAGATTATTTGTATCATTGGAGATTTGGTATTTCGGATCGACAATTTTTTTACCTTGAGAGGTCACTGAATTGGGGGGGGCTTTGAAGTTTTCAAGAAAATAGTTTGCCACCGAGCTTTGAAGGTCCGACATATTTGTGATCTTGTTACCATCCGGCAAGATAACCTCATTAATATGATTAATATGCCTACGTTTTTTAACCCAATTATGATAGAAAGCAGTATTGCGTTCTCCCTCTATCTTCCAGTTTAAAGAACATTTTTGTTTCCAGAAGGACTCAATATCATTATGTCTAAGAATAAGATTAGCTTTGGCTTTATTGACTTCTATTCTATTGGAATCCGACGGGCCCGATTCAAAAATAGATTCAAGGGAGGATACTAAGTTTTCTTGAAGGGATAAGTTTGTAATAATATTTCCAACATGAGATTTGTTCCATATACTAAGCGTTTTTCTAAGCCATTTAAAATTTTCCACTAATTTATAAAGCCCAAAGGAATCACATGGGAAATTCCAAGAAGCACTAACAATGTCTTTGCAATCCTCTCTTTGGAGCCAAAAGAGTTGGAAACGAAAAAATTTAGGCAACTTGTTTTCATTGTTCCAGGAGGAGAGAGTGATTGGTTTATGGTCCGAGATGATCGAGTTTAAGGAGGTGTTTATAATATTGGAGAAAGAGCTGCACCACCTGCTATTCATGAGAAAACGATCTAGTCGAGCAAATTTCTGACCAGCATTCTAAGTAAAATACGCCCCCGTGTATTTAAAATCTTCTAAGCCACAGTCAAGCATTGCTGAGTTGAAATTAAAGGAATATCTAGCATAATCAATGGAATAACCTTTATACTCATTCATTTTTATTACTGCATTGAAATCACCCCCCACCGCCCAAGGCAAAGAGATGGATGCATACTCTTTAAGAAAGGACCATAGCTTCATACGCTCAGATCTAAGATTATGGGCATGAACAAAGGTGCAAAGAAAATTTTGAACATCGTTGAAAAATCTAAAGTGGATAGCTTGATCGCATTGAACAAAGATTTCAATTTTCCAACTGGACGACCACAAGACGCAAATTTTATTAGAATCAGAAGCACATCATTTTCTAAATTAGCATACTTAACGGACTTTATCAATATAGTCAGCATTCATCTTTGGTTTAATAATAGCAGCAATACTTATTTTATGTTCAAAAATTAAGTGTTTGAATATGTTCAAAGAGGAGGCATTACCAATGCCCCGAATGTTCCAATAGAGGATATTCATAAATTAACATTAGAAGTACCTGGAAGGGACTTCTGATTGCTTTTCAATGCAAATGTTATAGTGTTTACCTGGGAGTCGGCATCCTCCTCATTACTTAAGTCTGCCAAAGTAGACAGCGATTTGAATCTGTTTACCGTGGCAGTGTTTGGATTTCTAGTAGAAGAAGTTCTGCAGTGTTGAATTTTTAAAGGGCTTTTTGGCGCTTGAAACTTTTTATCTAAATCTTTTGTATCATGCAGAAAATCTTTAGCTGAAGAAAGCATATCAGTTATATTTGCCAGATCAACCTTATCAATCTGAAATGGGGCTCCTTCCGCAAGGGAGACAATAGAACCTTCCACCTGAATTTGAACCGTATCAATATATCAGCATATTTAAAGCAATAATACCCACAACAATTTTGTCATTAATATTTTCGATGTCATCAATCCCAACCGGGTGTAAAGCTTCAACATATTTAACATTTTTCACAGTGTCAGTTTTGCTAGAATTAAACTTTAACATATGCACGGGATTATCAGAAATGTAGCCTCCATTTTGAATATTATTATCAAGATTTAAGTTGTTAAGATCATTTGGGTCTTGTAAGTTCACCACATCATCAACAGACCCAGTATTAGCAAAAATACCAGCAACATCAGCATTTTCCACCGGTTCCACAACCTCGGCAATTTCCAACCCAGCCACATTATCATTTGCTATATCAGGAACGTTAATTAAGTTATCCTCCTTGCAATTTCTTTCATCCTCAATCGTGTGACCAAGAGCCAACAAATTGGTTAAATTCTGGGCCTCATTACAATTAGCTAGGACGATCTGACAATTTTTGTACTAGTATTAATAGATGTGTTTTGGATAGCCTCTCTGGGACGAATTCTCAGAGGGGATTTATTTTGCCGGAAATTGCAAGTTTTCGTGTTGTGACCAAAGGTGCAGCACCAATTGCAGAACAGCGGCATGTTTTCATAGACAATTTCTTGTAGATAACCCTTATCTTTAGAGCCCAACCAAATAGCTTTCGGAGGGGGAGTTTCAATATTTAACTCTACAAGCATTCTAGGCGCCGCAATGTTTCTAAGGATCGCCGTATTTTTATCTAGTTGTAAAGGGCGTCCGAAAGCCTTACCAATATTAAGAAGAATGTCCTTAGTTATAAATTGCAGCATAAGACCATGAAGACTAATCCAAACCGGCACAATAGGGACGTCATGCGTGACGTTCGAAAACGGACCCATTTGCAGAAACGCAGAGTGTTCCCTTTTAGGTCAAATGACCCTTTCGAGAATAATCTGGCATAATCAAGGTCAGATTCAAAGGTGAAACAAACCCTATGAGTATCAAAAGTTCTAATGTTAACTGGCCCAACATAATTTAATCCTTTAATGAAACCATCAATTAACCCAAAGTGAGGTTTGGGTCTAGCAAATTTCCAACTAACGTGAGAGCGTGCGGATGAGCCAGGTTTCTAACCTTCTCATCCGAGATAAATAATGCAGGCATACCTTTGAATTTTTCAATCGGTTTAGAGGTAAAGGGGGAAGCAGCTTTGTGGCGACCCTACCCCGCCGTGGTCCTGTTAACTCTTAAGTTAACATGATTACAGTGGAGGGGTTACCAAATGACAAGGTCCCCACTTAAGATTGGATTTAGACACACATTCTAATCCAATTTAACTAAGGACTTTGCCATTCATCCAAAAATACTATCACTAAATGATCATATATGAACTCAGAGTGCGGAAGCATAAAACATAACATCCATCCAATATAGTATAAATACAACAATACAGAATAAGTAAAGTACTGAAAGAGAAATATAAACATGTATTATTACAACATTTAATAAGTTTTAAAAAAAAACTGAAAGGAAACTCTCAATCTCACTGAAAGAAAGAAAACTAAAACTACAGATCTTCAGGAACAGGCTCCTCCTCCAATGGCAAGCTCTCCACTGGATCTACTACTCCAACAAACTCAGAACCTACCATTATCAATTTCATAATGGTAGGGCCCCAGCCAACAAAAGAAAAACTGGTTGGACAATATGTCTAAGTACATTTTAGGGCAAATAATTTTATTAAGTTAAATAGATATCATCATAAGAACAGAACTGAGCAAAATAGGTGCAGAAAAGCGTACAAAAGAACAGTATAAAGTTATAAACAAACAGTTTATAACTAAAGCAACTAGGAAGTAATACATACCTCCTCCAAGCAACTGCAACAAAGACAGGTTAAGTAAAAGAAAAGTAAAACTGTATGAAAATACAACATAAATATGCATATGATCAAACAAAAATATGCTAAAGGACATACAACATTTAACAGTATGAAATTGAAATAAACTAACATCCTAAAAACATAAGAAAACAGCAAGTAGAACTAGCATCCTATATAGTGCAGGAAAACTGTAAGTAAAAACAATGCTACAATGCAGAATATACAAGAAAAATAGTAACTGCAAACTGATAATACAATGACTATATAAGTCACTTGAACTGAACACGAACGCAGCAAAACTTAGCCTGATGAGCTAAGAAACTCTGAACTGAGCACCACTGAAAACTTTTAGCCTGATGAGCTAAGACAGAACTGAATGTAAGTGTACTTGAATTAGTATATCCATATCAGAATCCTAACTCTATAGTCAGTAGGGCGAGAGTCTATCCATCCTATCACTTGGACTAGGCATGGCCAATAGACTGTCGGACATTATACCCTCGAAAGGTTGCCGATCCCGAACGAGTTGATCGAAGAGGTATACTAATCAAGCTACACCTTACAAACCACGAACATAATGCTGCTTATAAATAATATTCCAAATTAACATAAGATATTTATCAAAATATCTTAAGTACATAATACATGTTTAAAGTATAAGGATCAAACTCAAGGAATGCGAAGCATCAAACTCAAAGTGCAAGAAACTCTATCTAAAATATATGTGATATCCGTTGTTATCTACTTTATTCGTTCTATCTACTCTAAGTTACATAAGTTTTAGAATTATCAATTCTTACACATTCTGTAACTTAGAATCACGAATTCTACTAGTTGAAGATAATTAGAACCGGCCAAGTCCTAATTATAACTTAATCAAAAGACGACTATTTAGTTAAAGCGAATAAATCATCGTCCTAATTTTGTAATTTTAATTTATCCCAACCTCATCTTGATTAGCCAAATCAAGATGAAAAAATTAAAAATTAGACTCCAGATGATGGGGTCTAATCACTTAATCTTAAAGGTGTAATCTAAGGGTCTAAGGTTTAGAACCCATAACTCACGGATTAGATTAAGGCAAATCCTAATGATAAATCAAATTCATTAGGATAGATCTCTATTCTTAGTTCTAAAGTTTAAAGATCAAATAATTATTTAATAAACTAAGAAAATCTATAAACTAGAAAACTCAAGGTTTCACCTATTGAGTAACCTAATTTACTCAATAGATGAATTCTAACTTAAGATCTATTCCTAATCTTAAGAATTAAGGCTCTTAATTACTAAGAGTATCTCTCAAGACACACATCCTAACTAATGTTATAAGACCTAAGGTATGATCTAAGAGTGATTAAGGAAAGAAGAATATTGATAATTTACTTAAGTTTTGCTCAAGACTTAACTTAGGGTTTTCATCAAATTTCTAATTTGAGACTTAGAATTATCTAAATCAAGGATTAAATCATTTTAATTACTATATATTATGATTTAGAAGTGAAATTAGGTCTTTAATTTATTAAACCCTAATATTGGGTAAAAAGATTATTTTGCCCCTTATTTAAAGGTCTAAATCTCATCTTTATGAATTAGGGTTATATTCTAAATTTTAATAAAGTGGAATGATTACTTACTATCTAATATGAGTTTAGACAGTAAGTTCACTAATTTTGGTTAAGTATTAAGCCTTATAGGGTCAAATTAAGGAATTTGACCTATAAGGATATATTGGTAATTTTACCTTAATGACACCTAAATTTTATGTTAGTTTACTGAAGGTTATTTTTTAAGGTTTCCATAGAACCTTAAATTATTAAATTCTGATGAGCACTGACCAAGTTATGGCCAATACAAGATCTAGAGTTTAAGGTTAATTAAGGGATCCTTAATTATAGGTCAAAAATTCTAACTTTGCCAATTAGTGTCCAAATTAAGCAAAATTAGTGGATATAAATTACAAATAGCCCACTGATCATAATGACATGTGGTAGGCTCAATTTGGACTTAATTTGACTAAGTTAAGACCTAATTAGGGTTTAGGATGATTAGTGAGTAATTAGCAAAATTAATCACTCAAACACTAATCCAATCTTATAGATTGATTCTAAATGGTTCTATGAGTCCTCTAAAACTTAAATCACTCAAATTGGATTATTAGATTGCTAATATTCACTAATCAAGATTTGGAGTAATTAAGAGTGATTAGCAAATCTAACTGTTGGATCCTAAATATTTTTAAAGATTTCTGTAGATTAGATTTTTTTGATCTAAATTGATATTTAGATCATTCAATTTGGAGCTCAATTGACCAAGTTATGGTCAATTGAAGTTCTAGGGTTAAATAGGGTAATTAGGGTTATGTTTTAAAAGTGATTAGGCCCAAACTAACCCAAACAGCAAGATTGACCCTACTAAAATATTCCTTAGAGTTTTGTGAGTATTTTAAAACCCATATAGGGTATATTTGGATTAAGGGTTACCAAGTTATGACTAAATGAATATTTTGTAGCATTTATTTAAATAATTAATATCCTAAAGTATCACTATGTGATTTAATAGCCCCATAGCAAAATAAATTGCATCATTAGATTCCCTATATATTTTCTGATTAATTTAATATATTTAATTTTATTATTTGGATTTATATTGATTAAGATATTTAAATTTAAAGCTTTGGTAATTAACTAATATTAATATATTGAAATTAAATATTTCTGTTTAATCTTAGTTCTGTATTTAAATAAAGTTATAAGTAATATTTTATATCTGTTATTAATTACTTACGTTTATTTTCGTTTTCTGCTTATAAATATATTTATATGTATAGGTATAGGTACCTATATATACATATATGATAATTATTAGTATTATTTGATTTATTTTTTTATAATAATTATATTTATATTATTATCATTTTTCTCTTTTTTTTATTATAAATATATGTATTTGACTGCAGGAAAAGACGGAAGCGGCAGAGCTAATATCCCACCGCCACGTGGCGTGATATTAGTGGCTCGGCAGAAGACAGCGGGCCCCATCTGCTGTCTTGAACGAGACAGCTGCCTCGTCAACCGTGGAGAGATCAGGGAGCCGACACGTGTCCAGGTCGCACACGCGGCGAAACCAGAAGCGCGCGATCTTCACTTGGCGGGCCCCACTTGTTGGTTCTGCCGAAAAGATTTCGGGCCACTGGTCGGGCCCGGGTCGACCCGGCCCGGCTTACCCTCTTCTTCTTCGTCCCGCAGGTCGCGATTTAGGGCACATCTTTAGGCGCCGTTTCTGTCGGAGACATGGATCAACCCATAGAGGGATGGAAAGTTGACAGTCGTGGCTATCTTAAGATGTAAGGATCATTAGCAGAGGTGGTCTGGAACGAGCGCAGGATCAAACCCTAGCAGCTATGCTTAGGGACGAAGTGTATAACGGATTGTACTGTATACAATCGGTCAAATTGATTTGATCTAACCTACTT
This sequence comes from Gastrodia elata, assembly GCA_016760335.1. NCBI lineage: Eukaryota > Viridiplantae > Streptophyta > Magnoliopsida > Asparagales > Orchidaceae > Gastrodia > Gastrodia elata. Next base: position 2,315,748 of record CM028673.1, read on the forward strand.
TAATTCAATCAAACCGTCCAGATGCTAATCTATACTATGCAATAAGTTTTTATAATGAAATCGCATAATATAAATGAAAGATCAGAGGGATAAGACGTACCTTAGGTTGAACGGTCCAAAAGTTAGGGTTTGTTTGAGAAGATGAACAGTTACTTTTTTTTGATTTCTTGCGATGAAAACCGAATGCCAAAGTCTTCGGGAGATGGTAATAAGCCTCTGAAGAGCGGCGGAAAAGCCTCCCACGCGGCAAATCTCGCGCCGCGTATACGCTACGTGCGCCTCTCGCAGGCACTCGCTGGGACGATAAGTCCCAGCCGTTGGATCAGACGATCCAACGGGCAATAGAAGTCCCGTTCGTTCAGACGGCACCGTTCCAACAGTACGGGCATTAAGCAGAAGACGCCGGTTAAATAAGTTGACGAAAACCGTCAACTTTAAATAATAAATAATAATATTTTAATTTATTTTGAACCCACATTATTAATTAGTTTTAATTTATTAAGTGAAGTCATAAAATTTTCAATAAATCACCCCTAGCTAATTGAGGGGTGAGGAACGTAGCGGCGCACTCAGATTTTCGTTTCGACGAGTATTTATTTATTTGATTATTTGGGGTATTTAAATATTATTAAAATATTCGATGAAAAATCAACGACTTCCAAATGCCTCCAAAACTTCACCCCTAGCTAATTTGGGTGTTCTGAACGCAATGGTGAAGTCAGATTCTCAATTTAAGGTCTATATAAAAAGTCAATTTCTAGGATTTGGGATTTTCCAAAAATTCCAGATTTGACTTTGTTGACTTCTGGTTTGACCTAGGTTTCAGAGGCGAGTTCTAAATTACTTAATTAGTGACTTAGAACCTTAATTAAGACTTAGATTAGTCTTAATTGAGCAAAGTAACAGCCTGGGTTGTTACAAGCTTCGACCACATCTTTAAAGGAGCGGACAGCAGACGGGATCAGAGACACCATAAGCCCTGACACAAAGGACAAGTAAAAGGAAGCACTAGAATAATGGAGCACGAAGAATCACCAGGCACCGTCCGGGGCTGAAGCCCAGGCAGACGAAAGCCAAGAGCGAGCACACCAAAACTTCCAGGAAACCAAGGACGAAAAACCAAAGCCGATACAGCCATAGCGAGGAAGAAGGGTCTTTGCCGACGGAAGGAAAGCCGAAAAAGAATCGCCCGAGAGCCTCCTAAGAACCCTAGCCCGAGAGAAAAAATAAAAATAAAAATAATATATATATATATATATATATATATATATATATATAGTATAATTGTTCATCATTTAAATAAATATTTAAAATTCTTAGGGATACCATGTCTTTTTTATGTATTTTTGTTGGCATATTATTTGTTAGAATCCTTAGAGATATCATTATTATATTGAGATTTTTTGATAAGATAATATATATTAATTATGAACAAAGTTATTAAGAGAATTTATAAAATATTTTGAAATTAAATTAGTTTAATTTTTCTCTACATGATCATGAAAATACAAAAATTATCCACAATATTTATATCAAACCAAACAATAGTGCACAAAGATAATATTAGAGTTCCCCAAACCTAGCCTTAAATTCGTGAGAAAATAATATTTCAATCTCGGGATTTATCCTATCACACTCGCAAAAATGCATCATAGCCATCAATTTTTTTTTATTGCTACAATGCCACACGATTTGAGCTCCACTTTGTTTAATGTGGCAGCAAAGAAAATTTTAAACTACAATGATCTACTTTAACACATATGATGAGATAAATTCGAGTGCTCGAGTACTATTTCTCCACATATTTTAGGGTTAATGAGTATCTTTAGCATTTCCCATTTTAAATCCTAATTATACTATCTTCTTAAATATTTATATATATATATATATATATATATATATATATATATATATATATTGAAAAAAAATAGTTGTATATTGGATAAAGATCATAAGAAGGCTTATAGTCCGGCCGTAAAAAGCTTAAAAATCGTTCACATTGGCTTCAAATCGAGTCAATCCAAAAGGAAAAATAGTTCGCTTAAAACCCTATTGGCAACTGTAGCGCCGCGACGCGAAGCCGATCAACGAAGTCATGTTTTGAAAATCATGGGCTTCATCGCTAGGTTGGTGTCCTTTTCCATTTTGTAGTGAGTTTTTTTGTAGATTCTCTTCACTAAAAGCTTCTTTGATTTAAATAAACTTAAGCCTAAGTAAAACTGTAAAGTTTTTTTTTCCATGGTAGAATGCTGTGATGCCCATATAGCAGCCCAAAAGGTATGGAGAAGGCAGGGAAAACCATTATGATTTTCTTTGAATTCTGATTCAATAATACGTAAAGCTATTATATCCAGAAAACCGTTTGAGATGTGATTTGTTAAGTTTTATTAAATTATGTGAAATTGTTTCGGAATTTTTTAACTTAACATAGCTAATTTTATTAAGCACCTCTCTTATCGCAGGAGTGTAAAGATGAATTTTCCTGCAGCAACATTCTGTAACAATAAAAAGCATAGAATATTACACTAGAGGAGATGAAGTTCATTATCTTGTAATTTAGCATTTAATAGTTAATTGTTAATCAATCGAGGTGAATTTAAATTGCATAGTTTTCATTAGATTCTTAGTTTGATCAATTTCAATGAGTTTAACATTGATCAATCTCATACTAGCACTCTTGATATACTAGTATTATACATATAGCTTGTTGTCTTATCAGGAGAAGGTTCAAGAAAGCACGGATCTTAGCATTGTTTTTAAGTTAAAATATAAAATTGAGGAACATATTTAAAGCATGCGATGGAGGCATTACATCAACAACAACAATGCCAATACCAAGCTTTAATCCCACTAGGTATCGTTGGGTGCATGAATTGTTATGATGTGGATACCAATTGGATCATCAAGGGGAGAGCAAAAGGTGCTTCAGCGGATTCCAGGACGGATCTATAGAAGCCAATAACAGGCCTGACGCTCAGGTGCGCCTAGGCACCCAGACAGAAGGTCTGATGCTCAGGCATGTCTAGGCGCCCAGCAGACAGAAGGTCTGAAGCTCAGGCGTGCGTAGACGCCCAATAAATAAATAGTCTGGCGCCCAAGCACCCCAGAAGCAGTAACACAGACGCTCAGGTGCACCCAGGAACTCGCAGAAATCCCAGCCTGTGTGTGATGTGTCCAAGACTGTTTAGGGCACTTTGAGAGCTGATTTGGGATCCCATATAAATTCTAATATACTAGTTAGGGTTAGTGTGTGTGTGTGTTATTTTTTGTGAGAGCTCTTGGAGGATTGAAATCCTAGAGTGAGAATAAGGAGAAATTTGGGAGAAGAAGAAGAAAAAGCTTAGGGCGGTGAATCTTTTCTTCCTCAAGAAGATTGATAATTTTTTGTAACTCTGTAATTTCTTTTCTATAATGAATTTTCTAACATGTTGGTTAAGGTTAGTATGTGTGCCATTTTTCTGTGAGAGCTCTTGTAGGCTTGAAACCTTAGAGTAAGAATACAGACATATTTGGGAAAGAAGAAGAAGAAAAAGTTTAGGGTGGTGAATCTCTTCTTCCTCAAAAAAATTAATAAGTTCTCTGTAACTCTGTAATATCTCTCTATAGTTAATTTTCTTGTGTGGTGTGGCTCCGTAGCTTTTCCCATTCTTGAGTTTCTTGCATATATTCTTGTGTTAATGCTTGCATGTTTGTGAATGTTTTTGCTATGATTATTCTTTGGTTTTGTGTTAGAATATTTTTTGTTTTACTTCGGTGATTCTCGGTGGTCAAACTCCGATCATAAGGATTTTTTTGGAATAGAAGATCTCCCGGTTGTCTCAACAAGTTGTATCAGAGCGTTGTTTCTTGGCATTAGGGTTTGTTAGCTTTAGTATGAGCAAAGGTTAACAAAATGAGACATAAGATTGAGAAGTTCAATGGAATAAACTTTGCATTTTGGAAGATGCAAATGAAGGATTTGCTCTATCAAAAGATGTCGTACTTACCATTGGAAGGAGTCGACAAGAAACTTGAAACTATGTCAGAAGGGGAATGGAAAGTTCTCGACTGAACGTCACTAGGCTTAATACGCCTTTCTTTATCATTGTCAGATGCATTTAACATTGCGAATGAGAATATTACAACCGATCTCATGGCAACCCTCACTTGAATGTGTGAGAAGCCTTCAACTTCCAATAAGGCATTCTTACTGAAGTATCTATTTAAGATGAAGATTATAAATGGCGACATAGTGACAGAACATTTGAATGAGTTCAGCATTGTAATAAGCCAATTAACCTTGGTGGAAATCAACTTCAATGACAAAGTTAGAGCTTTATTGATTTTGTCTTCTTTGCCAGATAGCTAGGATGGAATGGTGACTGTAGTAAGTAATTATTCTGGAAATGCCAAGCTAAAAATTGATGACATTATCGAGCTGCTGTCGAATGAAGAAGGAAACGCTCCAACGGTGAAGCGACTACTCAAGCATTAATTGCATAATTCAGAGGAAGAAGCACAAACCAGAAACTCAACAGAAGCAGATCTAAGTCAAGTCATGGAAAATCAAAGCTAGCTAAGGGAAAGACAAAATGTTGGAACTGCGGGAAATCTGGACACTTCAAGAAGAACTGCTATGCCTTTAAAAAGTCAGGAGGAGGAGGTAAAGACAAGAATCCCTCCGTGAATATTTTAGTAGATGAAGATCAACATGCATTGATATTGTCTCTTATTAGCATTGTATCTTGGGTGGTGGACTAAGTTACTCTTTTCATGCAACTCCAAGCAAAGAAGCTTTCAAGAACTACAACAAAGGTGATTTGAGAGTAGTTTTCTTGGGAAACGACAAAGCTTGCAACATCATTAGAAAGGGAGATGTGGAAATCCAGTTGCTGAATAGGTTATTGTGGAAGTTGAAGGATGTTAGACATGTTCCTTCTTTGAGGAGAAATTTGATCTCTGTCAGTTAGTGTAATGACCCTAGGTTATTATAAGGGATATGTTATTTTTAAACAACATCTGAAATCCGTTGATCCACAAATTTCAATTTTCAATTAAAATCTTCAGTTAAATTAGTTTTTGTCAAACTTTTTTGTTACAAATCTTGATTAAGTTTTTCAAACTCAATGCTGTGATATGGATTAAAATTTGTTATTAAACCATAATTAAATTAGCAAAGCATAAATTACCTCATTTAAGTCAAAAACCGACTGTCCATGATAAAACCGTCGGTAATTAAGCTATTTTTGATTTTGATTCCCGTAACATACGAACATTAGCCGCAGAAACAGACGTGCGTTACATACGCAAGTCCTATTTAACCGCAAAGGGACCGAACGACTCTCACCATTCGAATGAGCCTTCTCTTCCTCTCAGTTAGTCGAACCCTCCCGCTCTATCTCTCTCCTTGCACCTCTCTGGATTCTGCGACAGGGACGCAGCAGTCGACGGGAGCACTCCTTGCAGCAGGAGAGCAGGCGACGACGAGATGATCCTTACAGCCAGCGACGAAAGCAGAAAGAAGTGCTGCCGATGTCTCAGCGCATGCACGATTCTCCTCGCTCGATCCTTTCTCCTCTGCGCCGATCTTTCTTCAGCCTGATCTCCTCTTCTTGCGTCCGATCTTTTTGCAAGTATTAACTTACCTCTGCGTCGATTCTTTTATAAGATAATGATCGTATAGGTTAATTATTTATACTTCAAAACAGATTAGCAAACCATATCAAATAGTATGTGAGAAACTTAGAATTTTATGGAGAAAATTTGTTAAGGTTAACATATATACTTGCATTAAAAATGCAAATCAATTGAATGTCATGTTAGATGTCCAGCTAGATGTATATATGAATATGTTAGACTAAGTAAATTGATTGCAATGAAATTATATAATATACCCACAGTCTTAGTACATTATTTGATCTATCTAACTATAGTTCTATAGTTTGTGTAAATTTTATTGATCCAATTATAGTATGATTATTTTTCTTGCTATTAGCATGTGTAGACTAATATTTAACTCATGGTTCTCCAATAAAGATTTATTGAGTCATGATTAGTTAGACCACTATAGTGATTCAATAAGATGATTTTTTTCTTCTTTACGATAATCTGATTTAGAATATCATTCGAATAAAGTTGTCTAGTCCCTTTGAATCTAACTTAGTGTAAGTTTAGTTTAAATAGAATACTTAGATAGCCGTAATCAGACCTAATGCAAATCCTATATAGATCTAAACCTTATGGAAAGTTGTATTCAAAAATCTAAAATATAGATTTGTTAAGTGATTAGATCATTTTGATAAAACCTTCATCTTATTACAAATTATTATTAAAATAAGATTTCAATTATAATTTTTGTAGACACATCAAGTTTATGAGTGATTTGTCTTGTTAAGTCAAACACAAAACGTACATAGGATATTACTTTTTATGCTTTTTTACTTTCATTTGCTGCTTAGGCATCGCTTTGAGCCTTTTTATATTGTTACTTAATGCATTACTCTTACTACTATTGATGTAAGAGAAATAAAATGATATTTATGTATCTTGTGAATGTTGCAAAGGGTTCCAAAATGGCAGTTGAATAGGTTAGGGACAGGGCTAGTTCTCGGGAGCCATAAGAGTGTCATCTGGAGCTTTGAGGGGGCCCAGATGAAAGTTATGCTTTTTAAAAGCTTTTTATTGAACCTAACCTCATGGTTCTGACTTTGCCCATCAAAACTGTTAACGTTGCCTCTTAATATCAAATCATAAACATAAACATAAATTTGTGCGATTATTTTATAAAAAATTGGCATATGATAATGAAATATTTATTTATAGGAGTAATGACTATCTTTTGTTTGCATTTTTCCATATTTTCTTACAATAATTATTATTTCATTTATACTTTTCATTTTTGCTTAAAAATATATTATTTAATATCCTTTATACTTAGAATGTGCACTAAAACATTTTTTTTATAATGTCAGATCAGATCCTATTGGAGGAGGCTGATGTAGCTTAAAGACGTTAAAGAGAGAAATGACGCAAAAAAATAACAAATTTTAGTTACTTTTCAAGGGATAAACACTTTTGTATAATGATATTAATGTAATAATTTTGGATGTTATTTACTTTAAATTGAATGAATGTTATTTTCTTATAGTTGAATGACTCTGGATATTGTTTAACTATTATTTTACTTAACTACTAATATGATCCTGCAGAAAGATTCATTCGATATTAGTTTGGTTGTTACCAACCTAATATGGGCTATCACAGTTGGGTATCAGAGCAGGAATAGAAATGTTAAGTAAAATATTGCATAAAAATAGAGCCAAAAGAAAAATCATTCAATTTAATCCATAACCACCAGAATATGAGAACCATAGTTACAAAATTTAGGAAGATACTAGGATAGAAAACATCTATGACACCCTAGAAATCAATCAAACTGAGAGTGTGTGTTTTGCAGATGAGTTCTCCAATTCATTATGAGGCCAACTCTAGTGAAGAAGGTTCTTGGCAATTGGAGGTTCCTGAGCCCAACTACAATCCTCCTACCCTTGAAGATCGAATAAGAGCTTTGGAGAATAAAGAAGAGGATCAATTTGAAACTGCACAGGATTTATGAATGTGGCTTATGAGAGAACCACCAACCTAGAAAGAGGAGTGCGTGAGTTCAAAGAAATGCTACGGAACCTTCTTCCCATGCTTGCTGAACTAGCAATGGAGAAAGAAGAAGATTATGAAAAACACATTTTGGAGGTTTAAGGGAAGGTGCATCATGAAACCCACCAAGTTGGGATTGCAGCTTCAACTTATAAGAAGAGGAAACTGCCAATAAGTATATGAAACTTTGGGCTGAAAACTTGAAGAAACTCATTTAGAATATCATTTTCTTAGAACAAAACAGTGTAACTTAAGAAAAATAATTGCATCTTTATTCTGCATAAAATATTAATTCTCTCTAAATAATGCATTCAAATCTTTATTTATCGCAATCAACCTCTTTATAGATGAATACAGAAGACTACTCTCCTGAGTTGCCGGTAGAGACTCCAGTGAATATTTTGGAGTAAAACCTTCAGGACCATTGGAGTTTTGTGTTGAATGGCCAGTATATATACCATTAACTCCAAAATCTTATCGGTTTTACTCTCCAATGGTCATGAAGGCAAAGGGGCTTTCACTAGAGTCTCTACCAGTAACTCATGAGAGTACTCTTCCGTATTCATCTATAAAGAGGTTGATTGCGATAAATAAAAATTTGAATGCATTATTTAGAGAGAATTGATATTTCATGCAGAATAAAGATGCAATCATATTTCTTAAGTTGCACATAGTTTTGTTCTAAGAAAATAATATTTTAAATGAGTTTCTTTAAGTTTTCAGCCCAAAGCTTCATATGCTTATATTGACAGTTTTCCTCTTCTTGAAAGTGAAGTTGCATTCCCAGCTTGGCGGGTCTCATGATGCACCTTCCCTTCAACCTCCGAAATGTGTTCTTCATACTCTTCTTTTTTCTCCATTGCTAGTTCAATGAGCATGGGAAGAAGGTTTCGTAACGTTTCTTTTAACTCACGCACTTCTCTTTTTAGGTTGGTGGTTCTCTCATAAGCCACATTCATAAATCTTGTGACAGTTTCAAATCGATCCTCTTCATTATTCTCCAAAACTCTTATTCGATCTTCAAGGGTAGGAGGATTGCAGTTGGGCTCGGGAACCTCCAATTTCCAAGAACCTTCTTCACTAGAGTTGGCCTCAAAATGAATTGGAGAATTCATCTGCAAAACACACTCTCAGTTTGATTGATTTTTAGGATGTCATAGATGTTTTCTATCCTAGTGTTTTCTTAAATTTTGCAACTATGGTTTTTATATTCTGGTGGTTATAGATTAAATTGAATGATTTTTTTTTGCTCTATTTTTATGCAATATTTTATTTAACACTTTCAATCCTGTTCTGATACCAACTGTGATAGCCCATGTTAGGTTGGTAACAATCAAGCTAATATCGGGTGAATCTTTCCACAGGACTATATTGGCAGTTAAGTAAAATAACAATTAAATATTATCCAGAATCATTCAAGTATAAAAAAATAATATTTATTCAATTTAAAGTAAATAACATCCATAATTATTACATCAATGTCATTATACAAAAGTGTTTATCCCTCGAAGGGTAACTAAAATTTGTTATTTTTCCGTGTCATTTCTCTCTTTAACGTCTTTAAGCTACATCAGCCTCCTCCAGTAGGATCTGGTCTGGCATTATAAAAATAATGCCTTAGTGCACATGCTAAGTTCAAAGGATATTAAATAATATATTTTTAAGCAAAAGCAAAAAGCATAAATGAAATAATAATCAATATAGAAAATATGAAAAAATGCAAGCAAAAGATAGTCATTACTCTTGCAAATAAATATTTTATTATCATATGCCAATTTTTTATAAAGTAATTGCATAAAAATTTATGTTTATGTTTATGACTTGATATTATAAGGCAATGTTAACAGTTATGATGGGCAAAATCAGAACCATGAGGTCGGGTTCAATAAAAAGCTTTTAAAAAGTATAACCTTCATCTGGGCCCTCTTAAAGGCTCCAGATGGCATCCTTATGGCTCCAGAGGACTAGCCTGTCTCTAACTTATTCAACCACTGTTTTGGAACCCTTTACAACAATCATAAGATACATGAATATCATTTTATTTCTCTTACATCATTAGTAGTAAGAGTAATCTATTAAGTAGCAATATAAAATGGCTCAAAACGATGCCTAAGCAGAGCAAATGAAAGTAAAAAAGCATAAAAAGTAATATCCAATATATCTTTTGTGTTTGACTTACAAGACGAATCACTCACAAACTTGTGTCTGCAAAAGTTATAATTGAAATCTTATTTTAGTTATGATTTGTAATAAGATGAAAGTTTTATCAAAATGATCTAATCACTTGACAAATCTATATTTTAGATTTTTGAATACAACTTTTCATAAGATTTGGATCTATAGAGGATTTGCATTAGGTTTGATTACGGCTATTTAAGTATTCTATTTAAACTAAACTTACACTATGTTAGATTCAAAGGAACTAGATAACTTTATTCAAATGACGTTCTAAATCAGATTACCGTAAGGAAGAAAAATAATCATCTTATTGAATTACTAGAGTGGTCTAACTAATCATGACTCAATAGGTCTTTATTGGAGAACCGTGAGTTAAAATATTAGTCTACACATGCTAATAGCAAGAAAAATAATCAAACTATAATTGAATTAATAAAATTTACACGAACTATGAAACTATAGCTAGATAGATCAAATAATTTACTAAGGCTGTGAGTATATTATATAATTTCATTGCAATCAATTTACTTAGTCTAACATATTCATATAGACATCTAGTTGGACATCTAGCATGACAATCAATTGATTTGCATTTTTAATGCAAGTATATATGCTAATCTTAATAAGCTTTCTCCATAAAATTTTAAGTTTCTCACACACTATTTAATATTGTTTGCTAATCTGTTTTGAAGTATAAATAATTAACATATACGATCCTGATCTTATAAAAGAATTGATGCATAGGTAAGTTAATACATACAGAAAGATCGGGCGCAAGAAGAGGAGATCGGGCTGAAGTGAGATCGATGCAGAGGAGGAAGGATCGAGCGAAGAGAATCGTGCGTGCGCTGAAATGTCGACAGCACTTCTGTCGGTTTTCGTCGCTGGCTGGAAGGATCGTCTCGCCATTGTCTGCTCGCCTGCTGCAAGGAGCGCTTCCGTCGGTTGCTGCGTCCCTGTCGCAGAATCCAGAGAGGCGTCCTCCTTGCGGGACTGAGTCGAGTGGGAGTGTTTGACTGACTGAAAGGGAGAGAAGGCTCGTTTGAGTGGTGAGAGTCGTTCGGTCCCTTTGCGGTTAAATAGGATGTGCATATATAACACACGTCCATTTATGCGGCTAATGCCCGTATGTTATGAGAATCAAAATCGAAAATATCTTAATTGCTGACGGTTTCATCATGGACAGTCGGCTCTTGCATTAAATGAGGTAATTTATGTTTTACTAATTTAATTATGGTTTAATGACAAATCTTAATTTTTATCTGAGCATTAAGTTTGAAAACTTTCTTAATCAAGATTTGTAACAAAAAAGTTTTGACGAAAACTGATTTAATTGGAGATTTTAATAGAAAATTGAAATTTGCGGGAGATCAATGGATTTCGGATGTTGTCGAAAAATAACATCTCCCTTATAATGACCTAGGGTCATTACAGCTAGTTAGCTTGCGAGGACTTGGAATTGGATTTAGAATTTTGTGAAGATGACACCAAATGCTCGGTCATATGAAATTCGTGGACTTAGAATTTTGTGAAGATTGTGTGTATTGCAAGCAAAAGAAGGTTAGCTTCTCAAGGAGTGGGAGAGACTTGAAGTCTCAGAAGTTAGGACTTGTATGCATAGATGTGTTGGGACCCGCTCCCACATCCTCTCTTGGTGGAGTCACATACTTCGTCACTTTCATTGATGACTATACTAGGATGGTATGTGTATACTTCTTGAAGCACAAATCTGATGTGCTTGAAATATTCAAAAGTGGTTAGCCTTAGATGAAAATGAGACAGGCTTGACGCTCAAGTGTCTCATATCAAACAATGACGTGGAATACTTTGACAAAGAGTTCAAAGAATTCTATCATTTGAATGGGATCAGGCGGTAGTTCACTGTTCTAGGAACACCCCAGTAAAATGGTGTTGCAGAGCGCATGAAAAGAACTCTTATAGTGAGAGCTAGGAGCATGAGGCTACACGTTGGGTTGCCCAAGAAATTGTGGGCAGAGGTTGTAAATACAATTGCATATCTGATCAACTGTAGTCCTTTAGTTACCTTGAAAGAAGGGATGCCCAAGGAGTCCTGGAGCGACAAAGAGGTGAAATTGAATCACCTAAAGGTATTTGGTTGTTCATCATATGTGCACATTAATGCATGCTCCCGAGACAAGTTTGATTTAAAAGCATTAACGTGCACATTCATTGGCTATGGAACAGGAGAATTTGGCTACAAATTTTGGGATTATCAGAATTAGAAAATTATCAGAAGCTGGGATGACACATTCAATGAGTTTGAGATGTACAAGGACATGAATGGAACTTCAGATGATGTGCCAAATTACATCGAATTGGATGACAACATTGAGCAAGATGAGTAGGCATAGCCATATGCTCATGATGGTGGAGAACATATAGCACCTCAGACTCTTGCTACTGAACTGAGGAAATCCACCAAAATATCACATCCCACACAGATGTATTCTTCTTCATTATATTATCTGCTGTTAACGGATTGTGGTGAATCGGAATGTTATGAGGAAGCTCTTCAAGTTGATGACTCAATCTAGTGGGAGTCAGCCTTGGATGATGAGATAAAGTCACCCGTGTCAAATGAAACATGGGAGTTGGCTAGACTTCCAAAAGGAAAGAAAGCTTTTCAAAACAAATGGATTTACAAGCTGAAGAATGAACTAGATGGTAGCAAACGCTACAAAACAAGGCTCGAGGTGAAAGGCTTCCAACATAAGCATTGCATGAACTACAGTGAAATCTTCGCTCCAGTGGTGAAGATGACTACTATCAGAGTAGCGTTGAACATTGTGGCAGCCATAGGATTATGTGACCCGAATGAGTGAGCTAGTATACAAGCTTAAGAAAAGCCTGTATGGCTTGAAACAGGCGCCGAGATAGTGGTATAAGAGGTTTGACAGGTTCATGTTAGACGCAGTATACGAAAGATGCCAGACAGATCACAGCTATTATGTGAAGCAGTTTGAGAGCATAATCATTTTGCTTATGTATGTAGGTTTTATGCTGATAGTAGAATCAAATATGGAGGAGATAAAAACTCAAAAGGCAACTGTCAACGGAATTCGATATGAAGGACTTAGGGCTGTCAAAGCAGATACTCGGGATGAGAATTAGTAGGGAAAGAAGCTCAGGGATATTGAAGCTATCTCAGGCAAAGCCCGTTTGCACTCCTTTAGCAAGTCACTTCAACTTGACAAAGGAGCATATGCTAATGACTGAAGTTGAACGGGAATGCGTGGAAAATGTTTCTTACGCTTCAACAGTTGAGAGTTTAATGTACACGATGATTTGCACAAAACTGAATATTGCCCATTTAGTGGGAGTGGTCAGTATGTACATGAGCAGCCCCGAGAAGCTTCATTGAGAGGTAGTTAAATGGATTCTCAGATATCTGAGAGGTACAATGGACTAGGCACTTTGCTTTGGTAAGTCCAAGATAGAGTTACAAAGGATATGTAGACTCAAATTTAGTTGGAGACATTGATTGCAGGAGGAGCACAATCGGATATGTGTTTACCTTGGGTAGAACTGCAGTGAGTGGGATCTTCAGGTTATAAAAGATAGTTGCCCTATCCACAATTGAGGTAGTGTATGTCGCTATCACTAAGGTGAGCAAGGAGCTGATCTTGATTGAAGAGCTTCATGGCTGAGTTGGGCAAAGAGCAAAGGGATGGAAGACTACATAGTGACAGTACGAGTGTCATCCACCTAGCTAAGAATGCTGCATTTCATGCTAGGACGAAGCACGTTCAATTGTAATACCATTTTATTAAATCTTTGTTAGAAGACGATCAACTGACATTGGAAAAGATCCATACATCAAAGAACCCAACCAACATGCTCACGAAATCAATAACAGCGGAGAAATTGAAGCTATTTTCGGCTTCAGTTGGCCATGGAGGATAAAGAAACGATGGGGTTAGCCACACCACGTCCTTTGCAAGGAAGGAAGACAAATTGAAGAAAATATAAGGTTGAAGATAGGTTGATAGCAATTAATCTCAAAGTGGGAGATTGTTATGATGTGGAGACCAATTGGGTCATCAAGGAGAGGGCAAAAGGTGCTCCAGTAGATTCTGGGACGAATTTATAGAAGCTAACAACAGGTCAGGCGCTTAGGCGTGCTCAGACGTTTGGGCGCTCAGGCGTACCCAGGCACCCAATAGACAGGAGGTATGGCGCTCAGGTGAGCCCAGGCGCCCAACAGATAGAAGGTCTGGCGCTCGGCTTAGCTTAAGCGCGCCCATGTGCCCCATAAGCAGCAACACAGGCGCTCAGGTGCGCCTAGGCGCCCACGGAAATCCCAGCCCGAGTGTGTTGTGTTCGAGACTGTTTATGGCACTTTGAGGGCTGATTTGAGACCCCATATAAATTATAACATGCTGGTTAAGGTTAGTGTGTGCGCCATTTTTTTGTGAGAGATCTTGGACGCTTGAAACCCTTGAGTGAGAACAAGGGGAAATTTGAGTGAGAAGTAGAAAAAGCTTATGATGGCAAATCTTTTATTCCTTAAGAAGATTGATAAGTTCTCTGTAACTCTGTAATTTCTCTTTTCATAATGGATTTTTTTGTGGTGGTGTGATTCCGTGATTTTTTCATTCTTGAGTTTTCTACATATATTCTTATGTTCATATGCTTGCATGTTTGTGAATGTTTGTGCTGTGATTACTCTTTGGTTTTGTGTTGGAATATTTTTTGTATTTGCTTCGTTGATTCTTAGCGGTCAAACTCCGAACCTAGGGATTTTTTCGGAGTAGAAGATCTCTCGGTTGTCTCAACATGAATCTCTTGTTTTCATTGTGCACGATCAAGTAGAAGTCTCTTCCTATGTTTCAAATAGAGAAGAATATTTCTAATGGTTTCTTCCTTTTTGTCCATCCTCTTTTTCTTTTAACATGAACCAAATTTGTATACTCAAATTTTCTAACGTGTTCATTGAACGATGCACGCTTAAAATGCTTGAACCATCTAAGACGACATTCTCTAATCTTATCTACTATTGGAGCCACTCCAACCTTGTTAAAGGATGTACTCATTTCTCAATCTTTCCTTATGAAAATACCCGCTCATCCACCTTAACATCCTCATCTCTGTAATGCATGTTTTATTGGTAAATTTTTTCTTTGTTGGCCAACATTCAATCTCATATAATATAGGCAGTTATATCATTGATTTTTAAAATATTTTTTTAACTTTGAGTGGAATTTCTTTATTGCACAACACTCTAGAAGCGCTCACCTTTTCATCCAACTAGCTTGAATTTTTTAACTCGCATCGTTTTCGATTTCACCATTATATCGAATAATTGAACAAGGTGTTCAAATCTTTCTCTTCTTGATTACATTGTCCTCAATAATTATATTCTCGAGATTAGGGTTTCTATTTGATTAAACTTACACGCTTGAATCTTCTAAATCATATTGCTATCGATTTCACCATTATATTGAATAATCGAACCGAGGTTTTCAAATCTCTCTTCTTGATTATATTGTCCTCAATATTTATATTCTCAAGATCAGGGCTTCCATTCGATTAAACTTACACTATAAATGTGTACATATATGTGTGTAAATATATGACTTATGTTAAACCAAAGTAGTATTCGATTTCTTCTTTTTCGCTCGAAAATGGATGGAGCTGAGCTCCTCTTCTCTCTTCAGAGGAGAAATCAAAGATTCTCCGTCTCTGTCTTACACAACGTTGAAGCTTGGCAACGTAGCGTCTCTATCCAACGTGCATGACATCCTGAACGTCACACTCGACAAATCTAACTATGCTCTCTGAAGATCGCTGTACATCCCCATATTTCGGGCTCATCATCTCCTGGGGTATGTCAATAGAACCCTACTTCCTCTTTCACCGATGCAACTGATCGGCCTTCCCAATTCTCCACTGTTCAATTGATCCTCAGCTGGATCATATTGTCTCTCACCAAATCTACGCAGGCTCAAGTTATGGGTTGCGACTAATCTCACGCAATCTGGCGAGCTCTTGTCGCGGTCTACTCTTCCACCTCCCAGAGCCGCATTCAACATCTGGAGTTCCAGCTTCGCTCCATCTGAGTATCTTCAACAGGTCAAAAGCGTTGTGGGACTTTTTTTTGTGCACATCTTCAATGCAGATTGTGGTAGTGTTGCTGCAACGAGGAGCGTTGACAAATTGAGCAAGGCATTGTGGTACTACATGTGCTTCTAATTCTCTAAATAGGGCTTCGACCATAAGTACTGATGGTGATGCGAATGTGGCCACAGCGATTGTCTGCAGCAAAATTCACAGCTTTGGAGAGAATATGATACAAACTTGAGTTAAATATGCACTCTTCTTTTTTGATGGATTACGTAAATCATGGATTTTACACGATTTTGTAGATTTAAGGGGGTTGTGGGGATTTTGATTGATTGTGGTCAAATTAGATCACTGTTGGGATTAAATCTTACTATATCTTTTTATCAAACAAGCCCAAGTGTGTATCGGACACTTTCCTTTTTTGGGACAGTTCAGGGCAACTTAGCAACACTCTTTTTGATTATTAGTTTGATGGATATTAAAATGAATGCAATTAGTTTCATTATATTTATCAACACAAGGCTTTGATTTACTGCATATACTAAATGTTCTACAAGCCAAGTGAATTCCTTTTTTACTGATTTAGATTATTAGCCTTGAGCATTAAAATTAATAATTAAATAAACTGCCATCATCAGCACTCTTATCTTGATTATGTTTGGTATATTATAATGTAACATTTTAATCATTTTCTATTTGGTCCCTGCAGTTTTCCATTGACAAAAAAAATCAAATGCTTCTTTTTTGCTCGAGTTTTTTTTTCTTTTTTTTTTTGCATTTAAGGACATTCTTGTGAAGAAACTAACAAATTGAAAAATTGATGTTGAAGCTCATGTGTTTTATGAATGATTTGTGATCTTTAGGCTATCTACAGTCTGGCCTCATCCTTTGTACTCAAATATTTATTTTTATTTATCATTTCTTTGGGGATGGAATTTATTTGTATAGGTCATGCCAAAGGAATTCGTGTGACTTGATCACATGTGTATTTTATTCAATTTGGAGAAATACATTATAATATATCATGGCATCTTTAGTGTAGATGTATGCTATTTTATAGTAGTTTAAATATCATTGGATATTTTTTGAATGAAAATTTACCAACACCTTTTAGATACTGCTTTAGGAGTTGCTTGTTTTACTAACATTTTGGTATCACTCAGTTTTACAAGAAGATGATGTTAACTGAAGAATTCCATCTTCCAATTGGTCATTTGTGGTGAGGAGGGCAAGAAGTGATGCTTGCTAAGCTTTACTCATGGGAGAGATTAAGAGAAGATGTAAATTTTAAGTGGTTTAGCAAGACCCTATTGGGTGAGTGAAGCTTTCAAATTATTATAGAATGTTATAGATTTGGTAAAGAGTGATTTAAGTCATGTACAACTAATATAGGAAAAGAGAGTATCCATAGTATAATGGAATTTCTTGTGTTGAATTAATAGCCTATTAGTGGCAATCTGGAGCTCAACACTTTTAGCACATGAGGCGAACTAAATTGAGGAAGAACTTATACAACATAGAGGATAAGAGGAATATATTATTATGGGAATGCCTTGTGCTAGACTAAAGCACATGAATAACAATTTTGGGGCTCAATGACCTGCTCTTTATATAAGAGAAAGTTCATAATTAATGTAAATTGGAGTATCAACCGGTCGGATAGTGGCCTAGCTTGTTGGCTTGGACTTTGTATTTGAGACTTGCATGGGTCTTCCTAGTGCATGAATAGTAAACCAGATCTCCTAGCTGGTAATTGCTGTGTGATGGACCTTTGAGTGTGTAATCATTATTGGTAACTTGCTTATAAAGCTATATTAATTGTTGGGGGAAAGGGTGGTGAATTATTGGGGGCATGACATGGCACCTGAAGATGTCTTGTAGAGATTTTTGTGGTATAATATAGTTTCTTTTTAGTGTAAGCATGGAACTAGGGTGGAACTTTTATATGATGTGTGGGAGTTGAGGTGATGTCAAGGAGGGGATCTATGGCATGTCAAACCGGTCATCTCTCTAGAGCCAAGCATAGGGTGTTGAGCATGATTAGCCAAATCGAAATGTGGATTGTTGAGTCAAGAGATTGATCAAACCAAATCTTGTTGGATTAAGTTGATTGAAAGTGAATTTTTTAGTTGTAATGGCTTTCCTGCATCAGCTCATGTTACATGGTTAGTTTTTGAACATGGAGGATGACTCCTTCAATACAGAGCCATAGTTATTGCCAATGATAGTTGCGAATGTGAGCATCCTGATGGTGGTGATTGATGTGAATGATGATGATGATGAAACAACAAATTCTATGTTCTAGCTCATTTCTGCAAGTATGGTTTTCTGAGTTTCTCATGTGTCACTCTAGCTGCATGGACAGTAAATGAGATTTCATAGCAAACAATTGGAGGTGTGATTGATTAATGGTGGTGATTGATGTAAGTGATAATAATTGTAGAAAAACAATTGCTACTGATGCATAATAGGGGGATGATGATGATCCTCCCCTCAAACTGTAACGCTCCAACGTCGGGTTAATATGACTAACCCAACATTGGGGGTTACTGCGACTCCTAACCTTGAATTAGAGGAGCTAGTCTAAGATATGGGCTTGCATTGCCAAGGGTCCTGTCGAGGTGCAACACAACAAAAAATGCGGTAAAGGAAACATGTACATACAATAACATTCATAATCCATATATCCTGAATAAATATAATACGTCCCAGAATGAAAAGTAAAACATGCTGATAAAATTATTTATTACAGATGATCTTTATAAAGAAAATAAATCTCTCATCTTCACTGAAATAAAAAAAACAAAAAAGAGTTGTAGTAGTGAATATGGAGGCACCGAATGGAGGGCTACTCTTGAGCTGGATCTGCCCCCAAGACTGACACGTCCTCAAGCTCCTAATTTGATTATCGGTATCATATGTCAGGGCACAAAAAAAGAGTAGAAATATGATTGTCTAAGTACATTTTAGTCTCCTGATCTATTTTTTTTAGGATATCACAATTTATTTTATAATTAATTTAATAAGCATATGCAAAATGCTAAATAACTATAAGTAAGGAAAAGCTAAACATGATAAACGGTACAATGCCATATATCCTTAATGAAAATGGAGAACCTGCAGAAGACTGAAGAAATGGCATATTATATATTTATATATATATATATATATATATATAAACATGTAAACGCGTTGTAAAAGAATAAGTAAATGCGGAATTATGATCAAACTAAACATATGCCGAGTACTCAAGTACTGTAAGAAAATTTTTGCTGAAAGTAAATGTAGTAAGGCATAAAGTTATTTATAAGTATGAAGAAAGTAAATTGTAAGTAAATAATACAGTTCTTGAAAATTGTATCTGAATAAATATATTAAGAATATACAATACTTATAAGTATGAAGAAAGTAAATTGTAAGTAAATAATACAGTTCTTGAAAATTGTATCTGAATTTGTAATTTATCAGATTGCATCTGAGCTGAAGTGTACAATACTAAAAGATTGTATAAAAATGCAAGTATTTAAAATTATATTTTATTTTATTGATGTATTATGTGGGCACTATACAGAACAACTGAGGAGCTAGACGCCTGCCCAATTATCTGAATCTGAGGCTCCTGAATAGCATAAATACTCTCCCTCTAAGATATGTGCAGTCTTTTGATCTCTCCATAGTCTGCCCTGGCTCAACGGTCTCATGTTTATCTTTATTAAATGCATCAATGTTTATTTGAATGAAATGTTTAAATGGATTTGTCACAAATGCGTTGCATCGACAATCTAATAATCAAAACAATTAATTGTAATTTGTGATATCCTTCTATTATGTACTAAGTTATTTGTCCTTACAATGAAACCCAAGACTTAACAAGTCTTCCTTGCAATATCTAATTCAGATCCAATATATACAAATAATTAAAGTTCAATTAACCTAATTAGTATTAAGAGTAATAAGTATCTTGATATAAAAGCACCTACAATCTACAACGTACCATTTTACGACAAATTTGGTTTCCAACCGACTAAGTTATGTAATCTAGATTCCTCAAAAGTTGGACTTATAAATTAAATTATCATATCTGTTATGCTAGAATGGATTAGGATTTCTCATGTGACTAGAATTCCATCGATATCTTGTTTGGGCAAAATCGGACTTTGGCACGCCTTACGAGATACAATTATACTTTATTAGGGTTAGAAAAGTCAAATTGAAATCTAGTGTTCAAAATCAATCATTTTTACTATTATTGAGTTGGTTACATTGTCGGGAGTTCGTCGACACCTTGTTTACTAAAATCGGAACTTGACACACTAATCGAGGCACAATTAAACTAATTAGGGTTCAAAAACCTAATTTACAAATTAAGCACCCAAATTACTCAATATTAATGTCATTTGAAAGGTTATCATACGCACTAATCGAGTCTGAACCCGCCTGATTGCCATGATCTTGGCGGAACCAACGAAGGCCTTGCCCCTAGTTAAGCCCCCTACCCGTTGGGGGTAGTCGGGAGCACGCGAGGAGGACCCGAAGCTTGATTTCTAGCGAAATCCCTCCCCCCACCGACAAACTTTGAAGCTCAGGTTCCGCCTCTCCTGTCCGTCTTTTCTTGAAATTCAAATTTTGAAAATCAATTTCATATTGTGCTCTTCAATTTCGAAATTTCAATTTGTCTGAAACACTCCATTTTTGCAGCCTATTGAGAAGATGATGAATAGTAACTTCATCGGAGAAAATTTTTTGGCGGCCAATGAAGGCACTTTTGGTACCCATGAGTAGCCTCAACGAGAGGAGCCCAATGACGGTCGAATCGCGGCGAAATGAAGCCGGACGGAGCCAGAATCCCTTTAGTGGTGTGGAGGCCAACACCAAAGGATGTTTGTGTTTTCTTGCCAAAAATACAATGTTCACAGAAAGGTAATTTATCAGAATTTATACCTTCTATTATTCCTTTCTTCTGCAACGCTCTCAGTTAGGACTCAGCATGTGCCAGTCTCATGTGCCATAATGCCATGGCATCATTAGAATTTTCTGCCATTGCCACCGAAAGTAGAGGTTCTGATGTTGAACTCCACGTAGATAACTTTGCTGATTTTCAAAACTCCTGCCTCAATCACCACCTTAAAGCCCTTAGCTTTTAAGGCTCCAATAGATAGTAAATTCTTTTTCATCTCAGGCACGTGTCTGATTTCTTTCAATTCTTACAAATCCTGTATGTGTTCTAATCAACACACTCCAATGCCAACTATCTGACATGTGATATCATTTTCCATTGTAACTGCACCGTTGTCCTTTTCTTTGTACGAACAGAACTAGTCTTTCTGTGTGTAAGTATGATATGTCGCATCCGTGTCCATGATGCAGCTAGAACTATCTGTTATTAAACCATTTAAATTGTAACAATAGAAACCTTTGAGTTTGACCTCTCCACTGCATTCTGAGTTATATTTATCTTTGCATTTGAAGTACCACTAGCCCGATGTTTTTTTTTCAATTTTGGGCAGTCCTTACAATGTCCATTATCTAAGCAAAATGCGCATTGATTGCATTCAATACTCCGGTCTCTGTATTTTCCCTTCTTCTGAGTGTCTGCAGTCTTCTTTGGCCATTGCTTCTTCCTTTCTGTTCTTCCTCCATGGAGGGTAAGCGCCTCTGCCATTTCTGATTTGTAGATTCTTTGTCTCTTCTCCGGAACTCATAATTTAAAAGGGCTACTATCATCTCCTCATAACTCAAAGCATTCTTCCCATGTATCAATGTCATGGTGATGTTATCAAACTCATCTGATAGTGAATTTAGCAAGAGCAATGCATTATCTTCATCCTCTATAGTCTCATCCAGGTTTAACAAATTTGCCAATAATTTTGTGAACTCATTTATTTGCTCATTTATAGAAATCTTACTTCTCATTTGAAACATATAGTTTTCTTTTCATATGAAGATGATTCTTCGCACTTTTTGTCAGATATTTTATTTCCAATAATTTTTATAATTTTCATGCAGAAGTCTCCGACATCACAACATACTTGTTGTCTTGAGTGAGATAATTTCTAATCAAATCTCATGCACTGCGGATCATTTTTGTCTATTCTCTCTCTAAAATTTCTTTTGGTTTTGTTCACCATCGAGAACTTTTAGATTTAGAGCGCATAGTGCATCTATCACCTCGCACCTCCACATTCCAAAGTTGTTCTTCCATCAAACTTGACCACATCTATTTTTTTTAGATGTGCCACAACTTAGTGAAAGGTTTGTTCAACCACCGATGATGTTGTCTTGGTGAAAGGTTTGTTCAACCACTAAATATATACTGCCAAAGTCACCTTTCTGAGTCTCCTTTAATGGTATCCACTGAAGTGTGGGATTTAAAACTACTAATCTTTCGAGATTGCTGCTTATTTTTGGCATTTTGAGCAATCTGAATGTGGGATCGATGACTTTTTGAAAACGCACGTACACAAACACACACGTATATAAGAATGTTAGATATCCTCTTAAAGACATGGTGATTGCTTAAAAAAGGATCTTCTATCTTCGAAATTTAGGATAGGGTTCTTATTTGAAAACAAAGTTTTCATGTAGTTGACCTCACCCAGTAAAATTAAGGCTTGGTATTGTTGTAGATTTTCTTAAAAACCACTAATCATCATGAGCTCATTCACTAATAAGCTCTTAGTTTGAGAATAACGTTTCTTTTTCAAATATAATTGTTAAATCACACATTACACGAGCATTTTTTGAGGATTATTCTAGCAAAAACCTCTCATTACAAGAGTGTAATCATTATTTGTGTTGAGTGGCTCAAGATTTAAAAAATTCAAAAGAATGAAGATAATGAAAAGAGCATATTGTTACCTGAACACCTAAACAGTATGTCAATGACAGTACAGTAAACTGAATTGAACGTTTTACATAATTGCATTATGCCCACTGATTTGCATTTTAGCTTACATATATTGAAATAATAATTTCATTCCATGGGAAGTTGTGAGCAGAGTTGAATGCTTGGAGAAATATTTTCGGCCAGATGAAAGGAAATATGATATTTTAACGTAAATTATTTCTTACTGTCTGTTATTCTGATGCATGAATTGTTACTCTTATGTTGGGAATGATTAATGATGCTTTGACGTAGTAGCTTTTTTTTGAATGCGAGTGATTCTTGCATTGTTAAACTGACATGCTCTGATACAAGAAATCTCTCACAGAAGCTCAAAGAATCTCTAATGTTATAAACATTGACAAGAAAGGAGTAAAATGTAAGCTCAAGTTCAGAATAAGCAATATATTCAAGTTTTCAGGGGAACAAAATATTTATGCATCTGTTGCGAGGTATGTTATTTTGTGGAGCCTGATTGAATCGGTGCGAGATGTACTGTCGATCATCTTCTTCTAGGAGAGAAGAGAGTAGAGATGTAAAACTTCCAGTTTTTCTTCCGTAGTGAAATTTCTGTGATGTAGATGTGGTTACGTGAACATTTCCAACTTTAGGTTTTCTACGTTACGTAAATCCGGTGTAATTCATCTAAGAATTTTAAATTGATCTCGCAGTTATTTAAAATGTTCAAAGTTAATCCTATGATTAATATTTCAGATTTATTTCTTTTGCGAGCTATGCTAATTACTTGTTTGTAGTTAGTAATAATTATATTTATTCCTTTTTTATTGTAAATCTTTTTTTAATGCAATGGCTAAAGTAAAACTTCTTAATCTATTATAAATTGAATTTTTAGGTTCCACCCACCATCATTTAATAATCATAAGTTGCAAACTTAAAATTAATATTAAATGCACTTTTGTGTGTATGGCTTATTAAAAATACATCTAAATTATTCATCATTTTTTTTGAAATATTTGAGAGCTAAATAATGATTTTTTTTCAGTGACATCCATGTGAATATAGTTTTGTTTATGAATATAGCTCCTTTAATGCGAAAGTGAGTTCTCATCTGCTTCTATTGAACCATCTGCATCTTCCCCACATCTTGCATGATTAGTAAGGCATGATGTCAACACAAGGGTTATAATATAAATATGATTAAATATGATATATTTGTGGTAAAAGATTTACTTTGGGGGCCATTTCATATGCATCACAAAAGCCATCTTTGTATAAGTGAGAGTTTAACATAGAATCAAAATGACATCTCGCTTAAGTCTTATGTATTCAATTTTGTTTGGTTGTGGTTTACTTTCTAGCGCGACTACTGAGAATTACATTTGGTTATTCGAGACTTGGCTATCTTGCATGCGAGGGAAGCCGTCTAATGCTATTATAACAGATCAATGTGCTGCAATTCAAAGTGCGATTGAGATTGTACTTCCTAACAACATGCATTGGTTTTGTCTATGACTGAAAAAAATACCAGAAAAATTAAGCAGTTTGAGAGAATACAAAAATATTTTATTTTAATCTATTTTAATCATATTTGTTAATTGTTGCTCATAAATAAAATGGTATTAATACCATGAAATCATTGTTAGAAATGAGATCATCAGCAAAAATTGGGATGAACATCACTGGCTAATGAAACATGGATGTGTTTTTTGTTATCCAATATAAAAATATGAAATTATTGCAGATTTTTAAGTACGTTAAATAAAAAAAATTGTCCCATTGAACCCAAATGTTGAGCGCTAGTTTTAGACTTGGATGATATTAAAGGAGGCATATTTAATCATCCTCCTAAATTTATTGTTTTGGCTTTATAAACAATTCTATCTATAAATGCCTGAGAGGTGTAGCTATTCATGTATGACTATAATTAATGAACTCACTCACAATCGATTTCTACTTCTATGATGTAGGAAGTTCTCCCTCAGATTTTAAGCTTCTTGCAACACCTCTCGATAGTATGTGCTTGAGGTTATAACAACCCTAGGTTGTTATGATCTTAACTTACAACTAATTAGGCTAGGCACCCATGCATGACTGATAAACATGCCCAGACACATCGCACCCATACGTTACCGTGGGTGTGCACGAGTACTTAGTCATAGAGGACCTGGCATTTGAGTGAGCCCAATCAACTAGCACTTTGTGTGAATGAACATCCAATCAATCTAGCACTTAAACTCTCTCCTAATGATGCTTGTGATTGGCTCCAATTGATAGAAATGATCATTGTAGGTATGGAGTATTTGGTAAAGAAGAGTGTTATGTTGGTAACTCATCTTTCGGAAGGTGAAACAAAGATCTAGTGGAATCTTAACACATGATATTAGAAGATGATAGAAGAGAGTAATTTTTAATTTTTTTTCTTGAAAAGAACGTCCCACCATTTATTCAAATCATAGCACATGATGAATCATTGAAGTTTAAGTTAGCCAAATTGTCAATACTGTAGCTTTTAGCCCTATTGAAATTTGGTAGGAGCAAGTAGAAGAGAAGTTTAATGGTGTGAAAAAATTAGTGCTTAAGATTTGTACTCGTACCGGGGAAGCAAAGAACTCAAGATCAACCCAAGGCAACAGGCTTGATTTATCCACTCTAGCCTCGATATGCCTCACAATATCTTAAGAGTCAAAGAAGGAAGAATCAGATAGAGTTAATTTGAACTTCATATATCACTTCAAAAGTGCTTTGCTTTAATGCAAATAACGGGATGTCCACATAAGTGGAAGGAGTAAAATATTTAGAGGCTAAGAACCCACCTAACACCGAGAGATTAAAGAGTAGCGATAACTATGCACTTTCAACAATCTATGGACCATATGGTAATTTCTATAGTTTCATACCACACTTCTAATATTATTAGGTTAAACCCAAATCAGAAATGCAGCGTGTCACATCCTTATGATAGATGGTACCATAAAGAAAAGTGTTGCTTCCAATGCCGCCACCTTGACAACATAACAAGAGATTGTCAATTTGTTATAACAGTGGATGGGCTTAAGATTAGAAAGCACAAGTTAAATGCTATGAAAAATAATGCCTCTCAAATTTTAGGACATATTCATATCCTTCCTCTAATAAAAGAATAGACAATCATGTCATTATAACTAGTATCCTTACTTTTGCTCTACGTATCATCTTCAAGGTTTTATTAAGAAATTTGTCTAACTTTTGCTTTATAACAGACAAAAAAGGCTTCTCAACAAAAGATTTGGCTTCCATCATTCGAGTTAGAAACACTAATCCGTAACCCAATCTAACTCTTTCTCCTTACCTTGATTTCTTAGTCGATTAAGTGATGAGATTATTTTTAAATAGAATTCAAAACAATAATAATGTTTAGAAAAATTAAAATTAGCAAGTCCACTTAACTTTTGTAAGCATACCTTAATGGAGATGAATAAGTATATCAACTCACCGCCGGGTCAGTGTTAACTAAATCAGTGTTGAGCTTTTGGAGCCGCAGGACCCTATTGAGCATCTAAGTGAAATGATGGAGAAGAATAGGTCATTCGATCTCATATGAAATTTTAACGTCCATCCATTTATATTAATTTAACATTTACAAAATAAAGTTCACAATTATTCTTATAAACTTTCGTTTAATTATGCATTGCTTTTAATAAAAATTGAATAAAAATACTAGCAATGGGTTGGACTTTAATCTCTTAGAAAGCTCATTAAAGATCTCTTTTTTGCACTTCCTTTAGCACATAATCTGGCATTTACAATGAAATTATCCGGGTTGAATACCCATTAGAGAATACTTAAAGTAACATTGGATAATACATGTACACTTTCACAAGGCTCAAATGTGATTAAGGGACAACAATGCATAAATTGATTGCAGGAAAGATGATGTTATAAAAAAATATATTACTTTCCATTATTACAATATTATAATTATGAATATATAACATGTCCAAAAGCTTATTGATTGCAGTGCATATATCTTTTAATGTGAAGAAGCAATTTTAGCAGCTTTGATGGAATAATTTAAAACCATGAGGCGGTAGTTCAAATAAGTATAGACATCAATTGGGACCCTCAAGTGCTCTAGTTGACATTCTTATAACTCTCGATGGATTAGCCCCATCCATAATTATATAACACCACCATTTCAGAACAATTGCAACATCCACAAGATATTAAACATTTGTTTTGTCACATTTTTTTACATCAAATTTATCGCAATTTAATATCAATATGAGAATAGAGAAGAGCAATATTAAAGCAATAGTAAAAGCAATAAGTGCAAAATGTGGTATCCATGGCACCTTCTCTATTTATTTTATGGAACGAGTCAAAAGTTAAGTATCAGACATATATCAGCACAACACAGTTTTATATTTACTTATTTAGCTTTAAATTCAATATTATCATGTTTAGAAACTCTTATTGGGTTTGACTTTAGGTCTGTATATGCATAAATAATAAAATTTATAAAAGAGAAAATAATAATAAAAAATAATAATAATATAAATTATAAAAATAATAATTGTAAGGATAAAATGAGAATATATTAAAAATGTGCATATTATAATAGTGTGAAAATAATTATTATAATAATATGAACATAATTACTGTAGCAATATAAGAATGATTAAGAATGCATATATTATAATAATATGAAACTAATTTTTATTAGTTCTTGTCTCATTTATTTATGAACTCTTACTATTTCTTTCTCTCATTTCTCTATCTGTGGGGAATGGATGAGGAAGATAATTTATTTTGAAAAATTTTAAATAAAAAAATCAATTTAAATATTATGTATATTATCATCATTTGATTTAAAAAATTAACGAAACTTGATCAAGAATTACGTTTTGATAAGATGAATTTCTAGCACCAAGATTTTTCAGTTTGGAGTACTTTAAAAATTAATTACGGGCAATTAGGTGCTCTAATTTTGATAAACTTTTAAATATAGTCTTATCTTATTATTCTTATTCCAACAATACTAAAAAAATTTAGATTTGAACATATTTATTATTTTTCATATTTTCTAAAATTAAAAATTTTAAAATTAATTCATATGTTACCGTTACTCAGATTGCTCTCAAATTTGAGCATTATGATCATAAAAATATACTCTATTCAACGGTATATTTAGTTTGACCTAATTTGAAAGTTGCTTATAATCTTGATTTTAACTTAATTGAGCTGGATTTAGTCATCCTAAATAACTTTGTAATAACTTGGATTGTTACAATATTTGTAATAGAAGTTCATAATGCTAGACTTGAAGATAATTACCAACCAACACATTCATATGCCTTTTTGTGCTCTTAATGGCCAAGCCTCCACAAGAATAGCTCCAAATGAACTTACAGCCTTATGAAAATTAAATAAGATAATACATTGATACTTAAGAGTTTGATATCTAAAATTAAGGTATACAAATCAAATTATCAGCTCTAAATTCCTTCTCTTAGAAATATTGTGATCTAAGCATTATCCTTTGACCTCAAATTTATGGAATAGACCATAAAAGGATCCTCTCGAAGATGTCAACAGACGTGAGCTTTCAAGAAGTGAATTTAGTATACGTGAAAGTCTGCCAGATGCGAGTGCTCATCAATCCGGTAGGCTCATCTCAATGCATTAATATATATTAAAAGGACCGTACTAAATTCTGAGCATAATTTCCCAAAAACTAAATTACCGAGTAATCTTTTGCAGAATTAATGCTGCTAGACCGCCTTTAGGATTAAAACAAATTGACTAAGAGTTACTGAGTAATCTTTGGTATTATTCATTTTTGTTAAGAAATTAGATTAAATATTGAGATTCAATGTTAGAATCATCACTTTAGAGCAAAATTAAGAAAAGCAGTATAATTTTCAAGTTGAAATTGCCATCACAGCCCCTTTTGTCATTCACAGTGGGGACTCCAACTAGTCCCTCTCTTCAATAAATAAGAGAAACAAAGGAAATGTAGAAGAAGCAAAACGTTTAACGCAAAGAATTCATCTTTAGACCCAAGAATTATACACCAAGAGAGATAAAGGGATCGAGAACGGTCCAGACCGAATCAGGCAACGGGATTCCTATGGGCAGCTTCTACCATATTGCAGAGTCATTAGATGATGCTCTCCATAGGGCAATGATTCCGTCATCAACGCTAAGGATGTCGAAGTCTCCCTCAATTGCCATATGTTATCCCGAACATGTTGTAGAGTCAAGAACGGCAGGAGGGGTTGACCCCTGCAAGATATTTCCACCTATTCCAAAAACAAAACAAAGCAGAATTAGGAAATGAATATTGAAGCAACTCACAAGCATGCAATGCAGTATCTTTCTATTTTATCAAAAAACAAATTTTAATACACATGCAATCAATGCTAAGCTATAAAGTTCGAATGATGGATTCATCTAGCTTTTAACGAGGTGCAGGAGAAGAAGATTTATTAGTTAAATTTGTTCATATTTGATGGCATTACCTTATCTCAATCATCATGCAAACAAATTATTAAGAGCTTAAAACAGTAATGATGTGGCATTGAGAATACTCTCCGGTCAGCGGTCAGCCTGCCCGCTGCCCATCTTTCTTCACTCTCTAAGCCTTGATTAAGAAAGCATCATTAAGCAGTGCTAAAAGGCTGGTGGAATATCACAGCCAGTTTGTGACACGCCACATGGAACTGTAAGCAGCACGTCGATGAGAGGATATATAATAAACATAATTTGTTATATAATCCAAAGTAATCAACATTGTCTGACAGTGTAATAATTTTGTCTGTAATGCATAATAAAAAAATGTAGGAGAGCGATTAATAAATTAAGTGGCTTGCATGCATGCCCAATTGCCCATCTCTCTCTCTCTCCCTCCCTCCGATTAGCTGTTGTTTCAAGCCTTATTTTTTCTCTGAAAACAATGCTTGTAAAGAAAAGTGCATTGCAGAGAGAGAAGTAAAGGGCTTTCTCTTTTTAATAAAAAAGAGAGAAGAGTGAGGAATAATAGGTGTAGGATCCCAGAAGCACGCCGGGGAATCGGCACTTTTATTTATTTTTTATATACAGTGGCCAACCGAGAATGCGTTCCATATTTATTTTTTTTATTTTTTTTTTGAATAACAACTACAATGCTTCTTTACTCATATGATGAGATCAATTCAAAAGCTGAATGTCTATTTCTATAGTATTTTCTTTCATATCCTTATTATTTTTGATTTTATATTACTTCGGGAATTACTGTGTATTCAATAATATATGGGTAAGAAAATCAGTCATATTCAATAATATTTTAAATCTAAATTTTATTCATCAATATTTTGTTGAGATCGAATAGGGTTTAAACTAAAAAGCAGAACAAAAAGAAACTTGAGCGAGCGTTGAGAAACCGAAAAATTAAAATAAGAAAAACAGACATAAAATACTCACAGCCACGAGACAAAAATTACGTGGTTCGGTGATCACACCTACATCTACAGGGAAGAGAGTAAAGTTTCACTAAAATCAGAGAGAATACAATGGTTTAAGGTTAGAGAACTCTTACAAAACCTTTTCTTGGAGATTTTCTCTTGCATCTTGTGTGTTGAAACTCTTGCATATCAAGACCTATTTATAAGCTATCATTGATTCCCAAGAGTTACAAATTCCAATCTCTTAATTAAGGACATAAAGAAAACTTTCAAATCCATAATTCCCGAAACGGAAGTTATTAATGCGGCAGTTTCTTAATACCATAATTGAGAGATTTAAATATATATATATATATAGAAAATTAATTTTCTTTAATTTTTCTTTAATTAAGGAAACTTAATTTTTTTTAATTTAGGAAAAATTAATTTCCTTTAATTTTTCTTCAATTAAGAAAAAATTAGTTTTCCTTAATTTTCCTTCAAATAATTCATTTTGATAATATCTCAAAGCCACACAATAATAAGACTTTATACAACTTATAAAGGCATTTATTTAGAAGTCTAGATGAAGCAATTTACCAAATATATAAACCAATGATCATATGGTTTTCTAAAAATGGTAAGAAACTCATCAAGGAGATAGATATATATGCAACCTTAATAGATGGTCTCAACATTGCATCAAAATCAAACGACTCTCAAGAAACTAGATGATTTTGGTTAAGAAATAACCATACCCCTTACATGAAAAAATTTAACAAGATGTGATTGTGGTTAAACCAATAGAGAATTAATCCTTGAGGTTGAAGATTACTAAGGACATGTGAACGTAGGTCATTTGAGCTACTAAATAAGACTTCTTAATATGCCTATCCAACATACTAATTTTCTCCTTTAAAGCTTTTATTATTTTCTTATTGCTACTAAATAAGACTTCTTAATATGCTTATCCAACATACTAATTTTCTCCTTTAAAGCTTTTATTATTTTCTTATTAACAGAGTATTACAAGAATTTCAAATGAATATGTCAAGTGTGCCATCAAACGCCAAAATAATTTGAAGCATTCGAATTAAAATAGTAACACTTCAAACAATAATTCGTATTTGAAACTTAATATTGAATGTCATATGGGCATTGAGAAAAAATCATCGACCTAAGAAGATGAACATATCCAAGAAAATAGGGTGGTAGCATCATGTAAAGTAGAGAAACTTCTCAAGGTGACTCCATGACTATCAAAAGAAGCTTTGGTATGTTTACCTTGACAATTTTTAAAGTTTACCACTTTGCCCTAAACCATTACAACTTCCTTTGCACACCACTATTTTGTGGATCAAAGTAAGGAATCTAAGTAAACAAAAAAAAAATACAACTTTTTTCTTTTAGCACAACTAAGTTCGGGCTAGTGAAACTTTAAAATGTCTACCAAATGCATAGAAAGAAAAAAAATGCAAAATTATTAAAAAGCATAGCGGTGTATCAAGATACATATAGATGTTCCTCTAACAAAATATAATAAATGCAAATACCTAACACAATAAGGGCCTAGATAAGAAGAAATTTATGAGTATAAGAATGACAAATACTCATTCAAGTCTAGGTTCACTCGGGATTGATTATTCACAATTAGAACTACAATATATCTCTTTTTATTTTACAATTAGGTATATAATTTATTGTGGGATGTGCCTGACTATAGTTGTATTGAATCTTGAATCAATCTAGATGGGAGAATGATAACTCGTTGAAGGATTGATTGAACTTATTGTGACATATAATGGCATACTTGTAGAATCTTTGACAAAGGAGCCTTCACCAGATGATAACAAGGATATGTTAGTGTGCTAATAAACACCCTCCAACACTTTAGATCAAAGAGGGGAACAATGCTCTAAATGGTGATAAGTATCATCATGTTGAAAAGGGGAGTTCATGAGATATATCTATCCTAAAAGGGAAATAGAGGATGAGGAAATGTTAGAGATGGTTAAGCACTAAAATTCACCAATTGATCATCAGTTTGACAATTTAAATTCACCAGATCATGCTCTGGTGGAGGACAATGATGACAACTCAAAATGAAGTCTTAAGCAGGTGTCCATAACTTGGTTGATTGTGTTGCAATTCAAGTAATATTTTGGATATTCTCAAAGATGTTTGACTACCAAAAAGCTTAAGGAACCAACACTTATCAAAGTTTAGGAATGAGTTTCATATAGTCATGTCCATTTTTACAATAAATTAGGCCATTAAGGGTCTTATCAAGTTCACAATGTTTGAATCAATATTTAGAGGCTTTCCAAAATTGACCATCTTGATATTGATCGAAGAGACAACACTATTTTTGCAATAAAAATGAACATGCAAGTAGAGGAAATCCATCCATGATCAAGAAAAGATTCAAGAGTCATTTGACTCATTAAAAAGACTTAATAATATTTGTCTTCAATCAATCAATCCCACTGAACACTTACCTACAAGATTGAATTCCTCAAGAGATTTCCTAATACTACCAAAAAAGATTTTCTGGTGAGATAAATATTAAGCTGATGGGATAATGCACACATCTTAGCCTTAAGAAAAATCATAGTTTACTTTTCTTCATCCAAGCAAATTTGTTTCAGTGAAAACACATCAAGATCAACCCTATTAGATGTGCTAGAACTCACAACAACTTGCACAAATGATGGATCACCCCAGGATAAATTATCAACATAAAGACCTTTTCCAATACTAGCAAAATAGGTAAACAACAATGTTTGACTGATAATTGTTGTGTTATCAAGACCATTTAGTTCATCATGGAGATATTAGTGGTGCTTTGGTGAGCTTCTGGGAGGTTCTGAGGCAATTCGGAGCAAGAAGTGAAGTCCAGAAACAACACAGGTGCTGCGCACACCGGGGCGCACCGTAGCGCGCTCTGGCATTCCCAACCCGAGACGGAGGTGCTATCGCGTGCCTCAGCGGCCGGCAATTAGAGACACGGGCGCTACCGCACGCCGCTGTGGGTGCTAACTAGAGACGCGGGCGCTACGGCACGCCGCAGATGGTTCAAACCTGAGATGCGGGTGCTACGGCGCGCCGCAGTAGGTCCCAACCCGAGAGTCGGGCAAAGTCGGGTGCTACGGTGCGCTGTAGCGCCTGGCGAAAATTTACTTCTATCCAAGGTTCGCCCTAAGAAAATTAGAGGGCATTTTGGATCTTTCAATGTTTGAATTTCAGCAAGGTACTTAAGCAAGGAAGTTGGGAGGAGATAAAGTTAGTTGGCATTTCAGTTTGGAGGCGAAGTCTTGCTATAAGGAGGAGATTCTAAGGAGAAGCCTAAGGAAGTTGTTGTGTAAGATATTCCTTGCATATTGGAGGAGAGACTCATAGTGGTGGCTGTTACCTCTCCTCATTATTTTAGAGTAAGAGCTAATGTATTTCAGTTAAGGAGAAAAGCTCTTTGAAACTCTGTAACCTTCAAATCTTTATAGAGGAATTTTCTGTGATGTGGCTTTGTGATTTTTCGCGGTCTTAGGTTTTCCACATAATATTTAGTGTTTGGATGCTTTGTGTGCTGTGATCTCTTTTATGCATGTGCTGTAATTTTATTCTTGTAGTTTTGTGAATTCAAGTTGCTTGGTAACCGTTAATGCAACCTCGATCCTAAAATATGAGTACACACTTTTCATCAATCCACTTCCACCGCGGGATAGTGTGTGCTTGGTGGTTCTCAGGTTTATTACCAACAAGTGATATCAGAGCGAGGTTACCTTGTTGGTCATAGGGTTTGCTGTTTGAGTGAGAGCAATGATCGAAGAGATGAGACACAAGATTAAGAAATTCAGCGGAACGAACTTTGCTTTCTGGAAAATGCAGATAGAGGACTTACTCTACCAGAAGTTGTGTCTTCGAGTGAAAGGAGATGACAAAAAACCTATAGCTATAACTGATGAAGAATGGAAAGTTCTTGATAGAACTGCACTGAGCTTGATTCATTTATCATTGTCTTCTACTGCTGCTTGTAACATTGTTAATGAAAAAACTACTGTAGATCTCA
The DNA here is from genome assembly GCA_016760335.1 of Gastrodia elata. NCBI lineage: Eukaryota > Viridiplantae > Streptophyta > Magnoliopsida > Asparagales > Orchidaceae > Gastrodia > Gastrodia elata. The sequence continues at coordinate 2,349,952 of CM028673.1, forward strand.
TGAATGCTCTGACTAGAATGTATGAGAAGCCCTCAACTTTGAATAAGATTTTCTTGATGAAAAGATTATTTAACATGAAGATGATAGATGGCTATTCAGTGACTGAACACCTCAATGGGTTCAACACGGTAATGAGTTAGTTAAGTTTGGTGGACATCAATTTTGATGATGAGGTTCGAGCTTTGTTGTTCCTCTCTTTATTACCAGATAGTTGGGATGTGTTGGTTACATCTATCAACAATTCATCAGGAAATGCATTGTTGAGGTTAGATGACATAGTCGGGCTTGTGCTAAATGAGGAGGTGCGGAAGAAATCTCATTGAGATGCATCTACCTCAGCACTGAATGTTGAGAGCAGGGGAAGACACATTGAAAGGAGATATAATAGAAATAGTTCAATGTCTTGATGAGAAAAATTAAGATCCAAAAAGGCAAAGTTGGATTGCTGGAACTGTGAAAAGGCAAGTCACTTCAAGAAAGACTGCCCTACCTTGAAGAAATCAAGTGGTGGTGGTAATATTATGAACCCCACTGTGAATGTTTCAGCCGAGGAGTATCAGGATGCTTTGATTCTCTCACTTGTCAATACGGAGTCTTGGGTGGTGGACTTGGGCGCATCCTTTCATGCGACTCCATCTAGGAGTTCCTTCATAATTTACACCAAGGGTAACTTAGGGAAAGTGTACTTTGGAGATGATAAGGTGTGTGACCTCATTGGCAGAGGTGATGTGGATGTTAAGCTGCCAAGTAGCGCAGTTTCGAAGCTGAAGGATGTTAGACACGTGCCATGTCTAAGAAGAAATCTAATTTCTATGAGCCAGCTAGCTAGAGAAGGCTACAACATTTATTTCACTGGAGACTTGTGGAAGGTCACCAAGGGTGCACTCATTATTGCACAGAGCAATATGGAAGGTACACTTTATCTGATCAATAAAGTGTCTAATACGATTGCAGTTGCAGAAGAGATAGATGCAGATCTATGGCATTGGAGGCTTAACCATATAAGTGAGAGGGGATTGAAATTTCTACAGTTAAAAGGGAAGCTCTAAGGACTGAAGTTAGTAGACTTAGATTTCTGTGAATACTACTTGCTGGACAAACTATAGAAGGTTTTATTTTCCAAAGTTGAAACGGAGCTGAAAGGAAAGAAACTTGAGTTGGTGCATACAGATGTATGGGGGCTAGCTCTTACTTCTTCCATAGGTGGAGCTACATATTTCATCACCTCCATTGATGACTATACGAGGAAGGTATGGGTTTGCTTTCTAAAATATAAATGTGATGTGTTTGATGTGTTTGGATAGTGGTTAGCTTGGACATAGAACGAGACATGATTAAAGCTTAAGGTCTGAAAATGGCGGTGAGTATTGTGATAGGGAGTTTAAGGAGTTCTTTGCCTTGAGAGGAATTAAGAGGGAATTTACAGTCCCTAGAACACCATAGCAAAATAGTGTTGCAGAACAGATAAACAGAACAATCACAGAAATAGCTAGGGGCATGAGGTTGCATGAGGGTCTCCCAAAGCAGTTCTGGGTTGAAGCCATTAAAACGGCTGTGTATCTAATTAATCGGGTACTTTTCGTACCCTTAAATGAAGGGATTCCTGAGGAAGCTTGGAGTGGAAAGGAGGTGAAACATAACCACCTCAAGGTATTTGGCTGCTCATTTAATGTGCACATTGATGCAGGATTCAGGAGCAAGCTTGACACAGAGGCAATCAAGTGAACATTTGTTAGATATGGCGCATGCGAGTTTGGATATAGATTCTGGGACAATCAGAACTAGAAGGTCATCAGAAGTAGGGATGTCACTTTAAATGAAGTGAAATGTATAAGGATTGTATTGGAGTTAAGACTGATTCCAAGGATGCTTTAGATGGAGAGCTCCGGTACATAAAGATTGATGATAGAATTGAGCCAAACGTTGGAGTACAAGAAAAAGCTCAGGAGGGTGTCAGTGTTAAACCACAAACACCCATGCTAAGAAGATCTACAAGAGTTATAAGACCACCACAGAGATGCTCTTCTTCCATATTCTATTTGTTACCAATAGATGGAGGTGAACTAGAAAGCTTGGAAGAGGCACTTCAAGTTAAATATTCAATTAAGTGGAAGGTTGTCATGAATGATGAAATAACATCACTCATGTAAAATGGGACATGGGAGTTAGCACCCTTACCTGCTGGGAAGAAGGCCCTTCAGAACAAGTGGGTTTACCGAGTAAAGGTAGAACCAAATAAGAGCAAATGCTACAAGATGAGACTTGTAGAAAAGGGCTTCTAGCAAAGGCATGGGGTCGACTACAGTGAGATCTTCGCCCCAGTTGTGAAGATGACAACCATTAGGGTTGTGTTGAACATTGTGGAAGTTGAGAATTTTCATCTGGAGCAAATGAATGTTAACACTACATTTATTCAAGGAGAGCTGGAGGAGGAGCTGCACATGCAACAACCTGAAGGGTACAAGGGTCAAGAGAAATAAAAAAGAGCTAGTGTGCAAGCTCAAGAAGAGACTATGGCTTGATGCAAGTGCCAAGACAGTGATACAAAAGATTTGACAGGTTCATGTCAGAATCAAGGTACAAAAGATGCCAGACGGATCACTATTGTTACGTAAAACAGTGCAAGTCCTCCTATATCATTCTATTGCTATATGTGAATGATATGTTGATCGCAGGATTGTACATGGAGGAGATAAGGATGCTAAAAGAGCTTATGTCAAAGGAGTTTGACATGAAGGACTTGAGGCCAGCCAAGCAGTTTCTTGGAATGAGAATTAATAGGGAAAGAAGTACAGGAGTTCTGGAGCTATTGTAGAAAGAATATATTGAAAAGGTGTTGAAAAGATTCAACATGAGTGAAGTGAAGTCAATGGACACACCCTTAGCAAGTGACTTCAGCTTATAAAAAGAGCAAATGCCAAAGTTTGAAGAAGAGAAGGAGCAAATGATGAAGATTTCTTATGCTTTAATAGTTGGGAGCTTGATGTACGCGATGATCTACACAAGACTAGATATTACCCATGCAGTGGGAGTGGTTAGTAGATTCATGAGAAATCCAGAATAACACCATAAGGATGCGGTCAAGTGGATCCAAAGATATCTAAAAGGTGCAACAAGCAAAGCTTTAGGCTTTGAAAGATCTGATATTGTTTTACAGGGCTATGTAGATTCAGATCTTGCAGGAGAAGCACTACATGTTATGTGTATACATTGGGAAGTGCAGCGGTGAGCTGGATCTCCAGGCTACAAAACTTCGTATCGCTATCTACCACGGAGGCGGAATATATTGCCATTACAGAGGCAAGCGAGGAGATAAAGTTAGTTGGAATTTTAGTTTGGAGTATGAGTCTTGTTGTGAGGAGGAGATTCCAAGGAGAAGCACTAAGGAAGCTGCTGTGCAAGATATTTCTTGCATGTTGGAGGAGAGATTCTTGGTGGTGGCTGCTACCTCTCCTCATCATATTAGAGTAGGAGCTAATGTATTTCAGCTAAGGAGATAAGCTCTTTGACACTTTATAACTAAGTCTTTATAGTGGAATTTTATGTAGTGTGGCTCCGTGGTTTTTCTCGTTCTTGGGTTTTTTACATAATATTTAGTGTTTGTATGTTTTGTGTGCTGCGATCTCTTACATGTATGTGCTGTAATTTTATTCTTGTAGTTTTGTGAATTCAAGTTGCTTGGTAATCGTCAACGCAATCTCGATCCTAAAATATGAGTACGCACTCTTCATCAATCCGCTTCAGCGGGATAGTGTGTGCTTAGTGGTTCTCAGGTTTATTACCAACAATAACTCCCGAAGAAAAGCTAAACGATGGGATTCCTTAAACCTCGTCACTAAAAATTTATTAGAGACTTGAACTTTAGATATAGCTCATAAAGTTTTTAGTACTTTTTGTTTCATTTTACTTGTATTAACATCGTGCAAGATAGTACATAGTAACTAATATGTAAATTTAATGCACAAAAAAAATATGATCTATATACTTAGAAAAATACTACTTTAATAACTAATACTCCATTTCCTAGAAAAAATTGATTAATAACTAGAAAAAAATGTAGAACAAAAACGTTAATACTGGTATCTATGTTTCTAAGAATGCGAAGGCAACAAAAAGTAGAATAAGTGGTCCCTTAGTTTGTGGTTGGTGTCTCTTAATGCCTTTCTATTTCATAGCTTTGGAATGATTTTGGGCTGACACTATATATATAAGAAAAAAAATAAAAATAATATATATATATATATATATATAATCAAAATCAAAACATTAAAAATAACTTGCCAATTTTTATAAAGTTTGTTGACTACATCGTTTGGATAAATAGATTGAAATGCAGTGCCAATAAAGAATAATTTTTTCCATAAGAATATGGTGATTCCGCATAACAACTTAAAGGCTCTTTTGTAACTTGTTTTTTTGGGAAGAAATGATATGTGGGGGCCATTAAACATATTGCAACAAAAGTGCATCAGTGGTGCCTTTGTTAGGTGTGGGGCAGAGGCAACAAATGTGAAAAGGTGATGCAAGGATTTTAAATTTTTACATGTTGTCCAAACCTTTGGTAGAATAATCTTGGTTTGTTTTAATTTTTTCTTGCTTTAATATGCTGCAAATTTGTCCTTTGATAGAGTTATTATCATTACATTTAATGTGAAAAGTGAAAAGATGCTAAAATTTGAACCAATCCTAATAGCTACGGCAACACACTTATTTAAGAAGTGTCTTCACGCGCCTATACATGCCATTTTGTGATACTCAACTTAGTTAGTTTTTCTAATTAACGCACGCAGTTCGTATAAGACATCACCGTGCTCGTCACATGACACGGCCGCTCACCCAAATGAGTGTTGTTACATGTTTGAACAAATGCTTACTTTGCATTTGGCCATGTAATATATTATGCGTTTGAACCCATGTTTTAGCTCCCCACACCTAAGCGTGTTATGTACTCGTGCCTAGGCTTTTTTCCTGAACTCGTACCCGAACGTTTCTCATGCACATGTGTGCGAGTGTCTCATGCTCGTGCTTGGGCACATCTCGTGGACGCACTTCCTCACAGCTCCTAAAATTGGGTGGGATGGGCACAACGTTTGTAGTTCTTTATTGATTACAAATATTTTTCTTAGCTCATCTTTCTTAGATTAAATATTCTTCAAAAGCATTCGATAAACCATCCGATGACTACAAAAAGTAATCTTTATTGATTGTTAAAGTATGACAATCATATATCACGAAAAAAATCACACAATATAATTAGTAACTGCAAACAAACCAAAGACTTGATTAGAAAATTTTAGTGGGTAAAGTCAAATCATAGAAAGAAATGACTATCATACAAAAAATGAAAGAAGATAAAATTAAAAGTTTAGACTGCCCTAAATCCCAAAAATTGCTTAGGTTTCAGGGCCTCTCCTGGAGTTGATGTGCAGTACAAGGATAGATTAGTGGAAAAGGGGCTTGCAAAAAAGGAAGGCATTGATTATGATGAAGTATTTTATGTACTTGTCAAACACTCATCAATTAGTGTTATTCTAGCACTTGTAGCACAGATTAGCGTATTATTGGAACAGATGTAAAAATGACGTTCTTACATGGCGAACTTAAGGAGGAGATTTTTATAATGCAACACCCAAGGTTCAAAGAAGCAGGCAAGAAAACTAAACAAGTTTTTGAATGACATAAAGTACTCACCACGATAGTGGTACGAAAAAATTCATCAGTATATGCAAAAGAAGGGTATACTCACAGTAAGTATAATCATTGTGTATTTTTGAGAAATTGTTTGAAGGAGGTTTCATTTACCTACTCCTATATGTGGATGACATGCTGGTTGCTACATCTGATTAGTTACAAATGGACCACATGAATCATCAGTTGGCTTAAAATTTTGAGATGAAGAAGTTAGGGGAAATAAAAAAAATTATTGGGATGGAAATCTGGAGAGATATGGTAGCATGAAAGCTTTAACTTACCCAAAATAGGTATTTAGAGAAGGTACTGAGAAGGTTTAGAGTGAACAACTCCATAAAATTGGCAAATGTATGTCATGTAGACCTCATTTTCACTTATCTGTAGACCTGTGCCAAAAGACACGCGATGAAAAAGAAGAAATGCACCAAGTATTGTATGCGAGTGCAGTTGGGAGCTTAATGTATGTCATGGTGTGTACAAAATAGATTTGACACAAGCAGTTAGATGTAATGCCAAGTAGGTTGGAATCATGACAACAAGCTGAAAATTTCTCTCAAGTATTACCTCATTAGAGTTAAGTCTCTAAATTATCATACTAACCCTAGAAAGAATAGCAAATTTGAATGCCATACTAGCTCTAGATAATGATTTGCAATCTAATGGGCACATTTCAACCGAGTGATGCTAACTTTATGTACTAATAATAAAATTAGAGAGATTACTAAATATTGTGCTATGTGCTTTCTCATCATTGAGCATATTTTCTTAAACACAATTAGAGTTCTTTTTTTATTTTTTCAAAAATATAGAAAAATCATACAATGCTTGAGTTCTTAAAGCCTAATTAGATAGATAATAGCATGTACCATGATAACAAAAGAAGAAGAAGATCTCATTTTAATCAGAGTTCTCCATATGTTGGCTCTAACTGAATTGGTACTTAATTAGATATTTACTTAATGAGTTTTTTTGGGGAGAATCAAGTCGATCCCTAATGATTAAGAAGGAAACAAAAGGGCACAAAGATGAGTGATATTTAAATATTCTCAAGTAAATATGCATGAACAATATTCTAAAACATATGCTTCATTTTTAATTGAGCTTTAAGTTTCACTATGCATCGGTCAAACAAATACGCATGAATTTAAATTTGGATCCAGCGCATGATTTGATGGTGAATCTATTATCCAAATGGCAAGTATGAATCATATATAATAAAGAATATTGTCAGCATAATTAATGTATCTAAATCTAATGTTAAATATATAATAATCAAGATTTACTAATAATTATAATTTCATTAAACTGCTTAGAAAAAAATATTGGAACACCGAAGAGAGTGCCGTATATCATATAACTGAATTATTCTATTACGAATATATTAACAGCAAATAGAATTGGAGATCTGTCATTCACCCATTAAATTATTAGTGTGATTTGCTGGCTATCATTTCATGACCAGGAAAATAATAGTTGTTGCATTCAATGACTTTGATAGTGTTAAATAAAGAATGAAGTTGGTAGCTTAAACTGCTTAATTGATATATAATACGTGTTTACCTTTTCCAATTATATTAACGCCAACATACTGAAAGTCGCATATGTATATGCATGTCGTCAGTAATGGATGTTTTAGGTAGAGATCAACAGCTTGCAGTTGGCCTATAATATGCATATTTATGTATATACATGCATATATTCTTCACTATTAAATAATAATCAAGAATGCAGATTAGTTGCGTGAAGTATAGAACGATATGGGAAGGAGTTGAAGAGTTGCGATGATGAACAACGTCATGCATGAATTTTGAATAGTGTGATTGACAGAGATAGTCTAATTTCCTTGCTGCTAATTGAATAGTTTTATTCCCTTAATTAAGAATATAATCCAATAATATCTTTTCTAGCACGAAACAGATATTCTATGCTTATAATTAATCATTATAACTCTTGATTGATCTTCCAATCTCTAAAAATATTCCAATATTTTGCATGCAGGAAATTTTTAAAGTAGGAGAGTTTCTAAACTAAGAAAAATCATTATATATATATATATATTATTAAGAACACTGTTATAGTATTATGTTCGGTACCTTTTCACTGCTCGACAAAATTAACAAGTCTAAGCCTATGTTAAAATAATAATTATTTAAATTCGCTAATTATAATCAAGCATTTAATTGATAAAAGAGAAGTATTTTCCCGCTAATAATCGTATTTAAGATGGGTTAAAAATCACTAATATCACAAATAAGTCTGGAAATGATAAATTGCAAGAAAATACAGATTATTAACACAGCGATTAAGAGATTAGGGAGAAAGTTTTGCGTACGAAATTAGAATACCTTTGAAGAGAAAATATTTTGATTATCTTAAACGACGGAATTTATACTAAATAGTGTTACTTTTTAGTTATGAAGGAAGGCACTTTCCCAATTCCTCTCGCAGTAGAGGGCTTTACCTTTTTATGAATAAATAAAGTATGATTGAGAGAACATAAACTTAGAAAAATACTAAATGGCATAAATGACAAAAATGTTTCGAATTTTTTTTTTAAGTTAAGGATCATAAAATTAGATCTAGAGCAGGGGATTGAACAAAGATTAAGCTCAAAGATAAGATGCCAACCTATAAAAAGTTCGCATTATATTCTTTCAAATCTCCTTCTTAACAATCATTTTCCCAAACAATAATGTTTAGTTTGTCCTCATTTAATGCTACCATTTGAAGTTTTAAAGCATCTTATGGAAGGACAAATGCTGTTTTCTCTAAATTCTAACCTTGTAGCTAAATTCATGCATAGGATAGTCTATAGCTTTCAGAAAAAGTAGGTGAAACTATATAATATAATATAAATAAATAAATAAATATATATATATATATATATATATATATATATAGAGAGAGAGAGAGAGAGATGGAGAGAGATGGAGAGAGAGAGAGGCATGAGGCATGTCACAAATACCTTCCAACCATATGAGTCCAAAGTAAGCTTTCAAAGAAAAAAAATCAGAGGTTAAAGAGTACCTAAAAGCCATATCAGACCCTAATGCATTTAGATTGCTTCATCCACTTATGGCATCTCAAGCCTATACCCAGTAGCTGTGTGCCATAATGAGTATATGGACTTAGCCAATTATAACCATATATATAAAAAGAAGAATAATCAGCTAGCTTAATAAAATAGGGTCACAAAATAACACTCCCACCCTGTGCAGCAATGAGCCACTAATGAACAATAGAAAGCACCAAAAGTTAAGCCTTTAAACCCTAATCATGGGAAACAAATGATGTTCCACTCAGACTATTGGCACTCCACAACCATGAAGAACCATGAAGAAACCTTTTTGGTTCAAATGTTCCTTTCACCAAATCACTATAGGGACACCATGATTATACCTCTACATGGCTCACCTTCATATTCCATTATGGCATTAAAAAAAAATGTTTTTAAGCATGCACATTTAATAATAATTATAATAATAAATAGAGTACCTCAGATTCATCCTCAAGGCCAAGCTTGCTTACCAAGTACTTCTTCAACAACCTAACTGTCATCCTCCCATCCCTATGCAAGTTAAAAGTGAGTTACAGGACTTTGATCACTTGCCTTTTGAGTTAGTTTCAAGAAGAAAATGAAAGACAAAGTACTTGATCCTTATGTAGCTCTTGGGAATCTGAGGCAAGTGGGGCTCCTTCACTCTGCATGAAAGCTGAAAATGAGAAGACTAATAATCCTTTTGAAAGGCTCCAAAATCAAGAAGACCACTTACTGGTTCTGCAAGGCTTTGAGCAGGAACCAGACCCCAGGAGGCGCCCCGCGGGCCGGCGGGTTCGATATCCGAAGCTGCCCAGCAGGAGTCTCGGAAGGAAGGACGATGCGTCGAACCGGCGAATAAAATGCCGGCCGGCGAAACATCCCGAGATGCGGCTGCGGCGGCGGAGGCGGCATGGGAGCCGTCAGGCGAGGAGCAAAGAGCTCAAGCTCAGGCCGAGGAGCGACGGCGGGGACGCCGACTCCAACGCCGAGCCGAAGCCAACATTGATCTCTGTGCTCTCTGGAGCTTGTTCCTGCTTCTTCTTCTTCTTCTTCTTCCTCGTCTTCCTCACGGCTTGCCATACTCAGTGCCGGCAGCGGCTTTTCAAAATCAAAACGGGAATTGGAAAAGTGGCCTCCATAGTGCTGCTGGAGGAGGTTTCGGGCAGGCACCATGGTTTCATGAGCTCCTTTGCAAGGCCGTGCTTCCCTTCATCTCTTCTTTTGTGGTGGATGAAGGAGCCATGAAATAAGAGGGACCTAAGGATGGTTAGCTCTTCATTTTGTGGTGAAACAACAAGTAGAAAGCTTTTTTACATGGTGAGGCACTGATGTTTGAGGTGAGGGAGAGAGAGATGGAACAGATAAAAGCCGATGAGAAGAGCTTTTGGATCTGCCTTTCTATTAATTCCTCTTCTTTGGAAGCTTGTGGCTATCAAATAGTTGCGCGCACACACCCAGAGAGAGAAAGGGGGAGGTGGTTTGAGAAGTTTAAAATTCATATATATATATATATATATATATATATATATATATATATATATATATATTTATTTATTTATTTAAGCTTATTCCTATTTGTGAGAACGTTGAAAGTGTATGCGATACAAGTGGAAAGGGAAAGGCTCCGACTTAAAGATGAGATTTTCATTTCTGTTGAGATGTAGTGAAGTTTTGATGTGCTTTTCTGCTATCAGAAATATTGTAGCGAGTTTTTGATGTATTATTTCTTATTTTAAACTTACAGCATTATGTTTGTGATGTGAGGTGCATTTAGGTATAGTTTGTTATTATATTATTCAGTGATGCTAGCTGATATGAGAATTGCTCTGATAATCATTCGAAATGTAATTGATGTTATGATTATTGCAAGAGCATAAAATTAAAACAAATTTTATGTCTTAATCCTTAGTATTTATTTTGCCTTATTATCAATTTATTAATGCTCCGTTATCATATATTATGCATGTTGAATATATTATTGAAATATTATATTGCTTAGTAGCAAGTAGTGCAAACATGTCTTTCCTATAAATTATTGTGCTTATACTATTTAATAATCATCTATTTGAGATTAAATCATTGCATCCTTTAATTCTTTGTATAAATTTGTGTAGCCTAATTATTTACTTAATTAAATAGCATTATATTAATCTCTTTTATGAAATTTTAACAAAATCTAAAATAAATCAATGAATGATCTCAACTCAGTTCAAGTGGGTTTATTCTGTATTAAATTAGGGTTTCTCTTTAATATCCGTACAAACTAACATTAGATAAGGGAAGTCATATAATCTCAGAAAGAAGCACCAATTTAGGTGAACATGACTTGCTATATAATTATTATTTTATACACCTCGCTAATAGGTGGGGATAAACTTTCATTTGCCGAGGAATTAGGCATAAATTCTTAGGGAAATTGTGGTAAGAATAACCGCAAAAACTTGCCTCTTGATTATTCCTATGTAAATATTGGGGGGTATGAATTCCCTCTAATTAATACATTAAAAAGAGAAATAATTGACAAGATTTTAGTCATTGATATGATTATTACCTTTTAAATACAAGTTTATTGATATACTTATACAATAGTGCATAACATTGAGTATTAGGACTGACATAATAGCATTTACTTAATTAATTGTAAGGATGCTTTATTATTATTATATATTTGATAAATTCTAACTTCATTATTTTGTTGTCAATTTATATAATATCAAAACATATTATATTGGAGTGCTCCCTACTGATATTTAAATCTCATCTATTTAATTTAGACATTTTAAAGTCATTTATTTATTATGTAACTTATAGTAAATTTGTACAATACTATTAGATCGATGCTGTTGGCTTAACATTTCAATAAAAACAAGAATATGAGTAAGAGAAGGCTATATTAGACTTTTATATACTCATTTTGTTTGAGTTTTCACCAAATATTTTTAAGTGAGCCTGCAAAGGAATATATTAAGGAAGTCAAAGCATGAAAGAAATTAACTTTCATTGAGTAAAAATCTCATCACATCTCAAAACTAATGAAAAATTATGTTCAATTGGAACTAAAATAAAAATAAAAATACGACAAATATTATATTATGATAGTGATAGCAGTTGAGGTCCTCACCTTTCAATGTATTCGTACTGGCACACACCTCTATAAATTTTTCTTAAGCCCTAAGCTCCTTGATTTGATACATAAAAAAATACTAGATAATAAAATCAAATTAAAATGATCTAAGAATTAAATATCAAACTTCACAATTAGAAATAAAAAATAGAAAATTGTGTGCAAAAGTATTAAATGATAATTGATAATAAAGCATGCTTCTTTAATGAGCCTCAATGAACAGTCTCCACCATCAATAATAGGTCATGAGCCAAAGAATAACAAACTTCACCATATAAACCAGTCAAGTAAGGAAAAATTAATGAAGAACTTTACTTACTAATTTAGGAAGATCCATAATTGAGAAGCTTAGGAGTTGATATGTGGGTGCAGAGATGATCTTAGGGAATATAGGAAAATTGAACTGGCTTGAGTTTTAGGTTCTCATAGGATTTTAGTATTTTTAACATCCTTGAGAGAACAACAGGGTTATCATAGGATTTCTAATAGGATCATTATTTACATTTTAAATCCATTAATTGATCAATGTTTAAAATTATCTTTAGGGAATGGATGGTGAAGATAAAAGAACTAACGTACGTAGATCTGTCTTTCCTTATGGACACCTAGACCATCTTAAAAGCTCTAATGATTATACTGGTGTATGAACCATCAGTATAGATCTCTATCTGTAACAACTTAAACTCTTAAGCACTAATGTATTGTTCGATTTGGCCTAATAGGTCTCACAGCGTGTCCACAAAAGATAAGTTCTAAGTAGGTCACCCATTATGAGAATGCTCGCAACTGAGCATGCTTAACTTTGGAGTTCTTATTAGAAACTCCACCATGATTTGAAAAGACGCCTCAATGTTTAAGAGTTTCACTTAATACTACATAAGTGGGTATTTACACTCTCCAACTTTTAAGTAACTGATGTCCTTATCAGTAATCACACACAGATCCAAAAACCATCCATTGGGTAGGTAGGATCAGAGGTGTCCCCAACAGGGTTAAGAGGTATCCACAATCGTGTAGCACATTAACCATCATGGGTTCAAGAGGTTGATCACATGAAATGGTACTTTGCGATGTATGACATTTTGCTCCAATATAATACCATATGACCTATTGTGATACTATTTGTAACAGCCCAAACTCTTAAGCATTAAGGTATTGTCCACATTTATATGACTCATAATTTTATCTCTAGAAGATAACTTCCCAACAGGTCACCCATCATGAATGCGCTATCAATTGAGCACGTTTAACTTTGGAGTTCTTATTAGAAACTCCACAATTATCTAAAAAGGTACATCGGTATTTAAGAGTTTCACTTAATACTACATAAATGGGTCTTTACACCATCACCATCCAAAGTTTAGACGTTTAGGAGCCAAGATGGGTGCCCAAGTGCGCCAGCGCCTGACGCCCAAGTGGCAGACGCGCTCCAGCACCCGGCGCTCGAAAGGCAGGCGCCAGGGCATGTCTCAACACATGACGTTGAAAGACAGGAGCCCGAGCATGCCTTAGTGCATGTTATTTGCAGGATCCTATTTAGGGGGTCATATATAAGCCTAAACAGTAGGCTATTGCAAAAAGACTTGAATTTTTTCTAAGCCCCTATCTCAGATATGAAAGAGGGTTAGAGTTTTATTATATTATTGGGGTGTAATCTCATTCAAGTTCAAGAAAAAATGTTTATTCTAAATTGTTGCAAATAAAAAGGTTACTATATTTATGAATAATATTGTATCTTATTCATTAAAAAATGACTTATCATCCATGATTTGATATTATTTTATTTATTTATTAATAATTAAGTATAATATGAAAATAATAAAAAATTTAAAAATTTCAAACTATCAAAAAATTTTAAAAAACAATTTATTCCAACCAAAGCTTAGGATGAACTCAAATGCAATCTTTTCATTTTATTTTTAGATTTGATTATTATTTATTTTATATTTCTTCTTAAAAACTGAAAAATACAAAAAAATAACCAAGTTTTCTCATATAAACTTGTGAGAGAGTTGGAGCTTCTTTAATGAGCCTCATAGTCCTTATATGAAGTGCTCCTCCTCTAGCCCTTTATATGAATTGCTCCTCGTAGCCCTTATATGAATTGCTCCTCCTCAGAATAATATACACCACCTTTTTTCAATTATTCACCAGATATATCACTTGCAAAATTTGAGTACATAATTGTTATTCAAGACTAACAAGGCCATTACGAAATATTATCATAAGAAGATTTACATGCAAAAGTATGTAGATCAAAAGCCAATATTACATACCAATTTTATAAACTAAGCATACTGATTTTAACCACTAACTTCAAATCTAATAAGCTACAAAATGTAAACAAAATTACGTGAAGAATTTGTTAGGTTTATTACGGTGGATTTGAGTTGAGGTTACCAAAGCAAAATACAAATTCACACAAGAACAAAAAATTCATAAGCGCAAGCCACAAACATCCAAATACAAAGATTTACGTGAAAAATTCAAAATTTGGGAAAAACCCATGGAGCCATACCACCACAAAAAATTCATTATATGAAGAATACAATATTACACACTACAAACTAAGACTTGAACGTTTGGAGAAACAAGAAGATAACGATCTCTGCCTAGAACACACCCAAGCTCTATCTCTCTTCAATACCCTCTCCAACTCTCTCACAAGTTTTCTCTTAAGAGGCTCCTTTTAATATACTCACACACATCCTTAAGTATTAGGGTTTAGAATAAGCTTTAAAATAAGCTCAAGATTGTCCGAAACCTCTCAAAATTGACCACAAAATGCTTATTTTTGCGTCTAACCTGTCACAGGCGCCTTGGTGGCCAAGTAGCTGTCCCAAGGGCTCTTGGGCGCCCCAAAGCGCCCATACTTTTGTACCATGGGAGCTTGGGCACCCCCTCCTTGGGCTACAGGCCTTGTAGGGCGCCCGGGGCACACTTGAGCCCCAGATTCCCATAGAACCACTTAAAACCCCACCATAACCCATCAGAACACATCGATACCTCATTTGGTGATCCAATTTGTCTCAACACCTAAATAATCTCACACTTGAAAACTAATTGCAATCGACCCATCTTCAACTTTGGAATTTTTTCTCCTTATATTAAATCATTTTAAAGAATGTGGTGTGGTTCATCTTTTCTTTAATCACATACCAAGGCCAACTAAAGCCTTACATAACCTTAGTTTCTATAACTTCACCTCTTTTTTACTTATATGACTACATCTTTGGTGCCAAAGATTAGTCTTAGTTTTTGCTCCCACAATAAAATAAGACACTTTATTACTAACATAAAGTGTAACACCATAATGTCGAATTAGCTAACTAAACCAACATTGGGTGTTATAGTGACACTTAAACTTGGATTAGATGTACTAATCCACTATAAAGGGTCACTTTTGCCAATGGTTCTATTGGGGTGCAACATAATAGTAAATTCATATAAACTATAAGGTAAGAACAAAGTATCGCAATATCCATAATTTAGTACATCCAGAATGACAAATAAATAAAAGTGCATGCGTCTTAGAGTAGAAAGTAAGACATCCAGACATATTGGAATTATTAGAACCAAATTTAAATAAGATAACTTTCATCATAATTGAAATAAAGCAAAAGCAAAAATAAAATGTTGAGGTTGAGAGCTATGTAACAACCCTAGTATTGTTACCCATCAATTAGTGACTTAATTGACTCTAATACTTTTTCATTAGTCTTACAATAGTATTAGGAGTCTCCATTATAATTTTTGTGTGATTTGGAGATCGATTGACAATTTCCAACATTTCCTATTTTCTGATAATTCTGAGAATCCCTATTTTATTTAGACCTCAGAATTAAAAATAGAGTCCACCATTGAACTCACCACACCCAAATTAGCTAGGACTGGTATTTTGAAAGTGTTTGGAAGTCGTCAAAATTTTCCCGAATATTTTAATAATATTTTAAATACTTAGAAAATTAAGATAATTAAATTGATCTCCGATCAAAAATCCGATTGCATTTTTGACTTCCCCACACCTCAATTAGGTAATGGTGAATTTTTAGGATTTTTCGGAGTGCGTTTGGTTATTTAAATTAGTTTAATAAATAGAGTATAATTAATTATTTATTTAAAGTGTATAATTAATATATATAAATTATATTTAATATTAATTAAACGGTAAAAGAAATCGGACCGCGCGGATCCCGTGCGCGAGTCCAACGCATGGGACAACCGCACGGCTAGATCTCAATCGTCGCGCTATATTAAGATTGATCCAACGACGCTTAAACGATCGATCAGATTTGACTGTCGAATCAGCGCTTCGATCTGACGGCCACGATCTGTCCCCTGTATGTCTCCCTCCCGCACGATCCCTGCGCATTAGGCTAGGACCGTTGTCGCTGCCAGCACCCATTTTCTTCAGAAATTAAGCTTAGGACCTTAGCATTTTGAATGTTTTAGCTCATTTCTGGAGTTAAGCAACCCGACGAGCGAAGGAGAATCTGCAGAAGCTTACATTGCTTCGGCATCTGTGAGCTCCCATTTTCTTTGTTCAGGTACTCCTTCCGTCCCCCTTTTCATTTTTTCGACATCCTACTGCATTCGAATTCCACCTAGCAATCATTCTAAAGGGTCGATAAGGTTCAATGGAACACATATCGACCCAAATGCGTATTAGGGTTACATTCCTAATAACGGGAACCCTAAATCGCAAAGTCGGGAATTAGGGCATCAACTCCATGGATTGTCCTTATGCTTATTGCTTCCGATTCAAGTCTAGAATGGTAGGCCTTTGTAAGATCTCCCTTTTGAGCTAAGGATCAATCTGTGAGGATTGTCGAATTTAACGCTAAAATGAAACACTAATTTCCTTCGTTTGCATTTTGGCGGGGACGATGCGGTCGGTTTAGATCACACTGTTTGAGTTTTTCTGTTGAGCCGGGACCAGTTCAACCGTGCCGTCTCTTTTATTAATTAAGGACGCGTGTCGAATCCGGAGGCTACCGCGCCAGCGCTCCAAAATTCAGTGTAGCTTTGAATTCGGAGTTGTCCGGGAAAACGTGCGCCGTCAGATCGTCAAATCAGCAGAATCAGTGCCATCCCTTCCTAAGTTTTAGCTCCATTTATTTTCACACAGTATTATTAATTATGTGCATAAATGATTAACTGATTAGTGATTTAATTATAAATAATTAATTAGTAAAAAATTCATTTACTTATAACTTTAATTATACTCATCCAAATAATACAAAATCATATATCATTTTGATCACAAAAATGAGTAAATTAATAATATGCAATCTAATTTCAGTTTTTGTAAATATTTTAATTGGTCAATATTTATGATTAATTAATTAATTACAAATTAATATTCATCGCTTCTTGTAAACTAATTTAATCATTTAATATCCAAATTAAATGATTAAATAGTCCATTTCACTCACAAAAATATGAGAAATAATAATATGAAATCAAATTTAATATTTAAACACTAATTTCTTAATCACTTTTTAATCCTAATTAGGAGTTATTAAAACCCTAATTTTCCAATGTTGTCCGAATTTGACCTACTTAGTATCATTTTTCTTCTTATTATATAAGGATTTCATTTATATATGAATCACTTCTATTGGACAATAATGTATGATTTTAGATTTTTGATTCTTACTTAGTGTTATTATGATTATTCTAAATTCCTAGATAGCATATTTTAAGTTTTATAAAACCCTAGAATAGCTAACATGTCACATTTATTATCTCTCTTATAAAATTAGATTACATTTAGTATGAGCTTAGTTCTCAACTTTCTAATTATGTGAATTAATTGCTAAGTGCTTAATTCACTGTTTAACCCTAAGGTAGAAACCCTATGATTAATTTACAAATTTAATTTTAGTTGATCCCTAAATCTATTGGTTACACATATTAAGTGTAGTTAGACTTAATGCCTTTGTAATGGTAGATTGGTGAGTCAACTAGATCTAATTTAATAACTAAATTAGAACTTAGTTCATTCACCCTAACCCTTAAAGCCTCCTCTTGATTATTCTAAGAGCTAGTATTAGAAGTCCTAAGTCACTTAGGGTAATTTTGGAATCCTATTGAGTTCTTTAAACACCAACTATTAGAATACTTAAAACTTGTAGTTCTTAAGTCCTATCAATTAATTACCTTAAACCTTTCACTTTATTATAACTTAGCTAGATTAACACTTGATTGGTTAGATCTTTCAAACTATAACCTAGCTAGTAAACATTAGTGAATCTACCTTAACTCCAATTTCTTGAGTTAGACATTTTCTTTATCTTGATCTCTTTCTACAAGATACCTAAACTTTGATTTAATTATTGCAATTGAATCTTATAGTTTATGATGTGATTAAGACCTAGTTTTTAAAAGTATCATTTATACTTATAAATTATTTTGTCACATCATATTAATTGAATTGAAACTACTACTGTCAAAACCCTAACTACTACTATACTTATAATTAACTTAAGATTAATATCTCAAAGTTAATTGGAAGCTCAATTAGATCCAATCATTAAGTAGATCATTAAAAATTAGATAACCATGGATATCACTTAGTTGAAATTATTGAATTTCCTTTGAAAACTTGCTTAGCTTTGAGCTTTATTCAATTGAATCATTCATATAATACATTATGCATGAATAAAACTTTCATATTAAAATTACTAGAGGCTTATATAGTGGATCTGTCTATGGCAGGCTGAAAATGGAGTAATAAAGAGACATCACATTCTCAAAGGGTGAATGTAAGTGTTTTATGATTTGACCCCACTTTTCTTTAGTTGTTAAATAGACATATTTAACTCTTTATTTTATTTTGAATATGCCCACAGAATGAGCACATATTAAATTAACTTTAATTAATAAATATGAGAGATCTTCTTCAATCTTGTAGATTGCTAAGACTCACCATAGCTTTTAGCTATGTTACTTTCTATAGTTTTAGACTATGTGAATCTTAGACTAATAATCTAAGATTTTTCTTCAATTTCCTTACTATGCATTTTTTATGATTTACTGTACTTTACTTATTTACAGTTTACTTAAATCACAATGAATATTGTAAAATTACATTTAATTGCTTCACTATTTCTTTTCCTTACTTATCATAAGTTCATTTGAACATATACATACTTTACTTCATTTATTTTCATATGCACATTAGTTTATTTCTAGCATATTAGGATGCTTTTACCCTTATTTTATTTGCAGGCTAGGATGTATACTTAAGTGAGTATTCTAACTCACTGTGTTTTTTTTTTCTTACTTACTTTTCCTCACTTGTATGCTTATTATATTGCACTTATGCTTGTGCTTATTTTTGTAACTAGTAAGTGATATCCAATTATAACAATAACATGTTTAGCCAATCTTAAATTGTACTTTAACTATTTAGTCTAACCAGAATTTTTATTATTTAGCTTTGCCCTATCACAATTAATTTCTAAAATGTGATAGATCAGGTGCATTTGGAGGGTAGTGGAGCTGGACCAAGAGCTAAAAATTAATTACTTCCGCCTATCATATACTAAATTATATAGCTTAATATAAATTGCAAGTGAGCTTTTTAATTTCTTTCTTTTATTTCAGTTTACTGTTGGTTTATAATAAATATTATTTACTTTACTTTTTCTATACTTTGTTGGAGCTTAGTTTATATTTAAATGCTTGTGATGAATGAATGGATGAATATATTAAATGGATGAATGATTATAAATATATAAAAATGAATATTAATTAAGTCATTAGTTGCATATCTACCTATGATGTTAATTGGAAATTAGTTTCTTATTTAAATTGAGAAACTTTTTTTTATTTACATGTATGTAATGAATGCTTGTGAATTGAGTATACCTTGGGATAGATAATTGCTACACATATAATTCTCTCCCTTTTAAACTTGTAGAATTGTAAATGAGCAATCCTATGAAATGAATTGAACTCTACTTTATAATTGGAAATGAGCAATCCTATGTAATGGATTAAACTCTATTTTAGAATTGGAAATAAGCAATCCTATGTAATGGATTGAACTCTATACTAAAATTGGAACTAAAATGGATTGATTACATGTTGGTTTAGGTTGTTTTTCTTTCAAATTATAACTTCCATTGGAATGGAAGTCTTGCATGTCTACTTTGCAGGTGTTTCCTTAGCTATTTACAAAGGAGACTTTGCCAAAAATTTTAAGAATTTTAGGACTTGAAAATTTTGTTGAAAAATATAGACTTATAACTCACATGTCAAATACTCAATAATATATATAGAATTTCATATCTAAGATTGAATGTATTCATTTCAATTATTTTGAATTACATTCTTATGTCTCCTTACATATTTCACATGCTTAATTGAATTTTATTCTCGCTTATAAATCCATATGTTATATTTTTGATTATAAATTACTTAATACCATTCATAATTTCACTTCCATCTTAACTTAAGACTCTTTTCTAAATTCTTGGCCAAACATAATATCTAATGATTTGGATTAGTTTTCTTCTAATCTAGTATTAGATATTGTGGTGGTGCATCAATGTTGAGTTAAGTGATTCTCAATATTGGAGTTGTCACAGGCTAAGCAGCTGACTACTCCCAAATTGATTCCTCCTCCAAAGCCAAAGCTCCCTCAAGCTCATGATATGAAATATCAATATCATATACTAGGGCACAATAAAAAAAATAGAATTTTGATTAGACATGTTGTCTAAGTATATTTAAGGCTAATAATCTATTTTCTTTTAGGATATCACAATTTTATTATAATTAAATTAATAAACAAGTGTAATAGCTAAAGAAAATACTGCATATATAAATAGAACACAAAATAGGCAATGAATGAGGAGTAAGATTTAATAAACATAGTGTACCTCCAAATTCTGCAAAAACTTCATAACATGGATATATATATATATATACACACACACACACACACACACATATATTTTTATTTTCTATTTTTATTTATTTTTGTTTATTTTTTATTATTATTTTTTTTTCAGGAAAGCCATCTCTGCAGATTATATTCCATAAAATGAAACATACAGGATCGGGACTGGGAGGTTACAGATTCCTAGGATACTAAAAGCCAGAAACCAGCCCCAATAAAAGAGACCTAGGGAATAACCTAAAAGGTTTCTCGACACAAAAAGAAAAAGAGACAAACAATGCAACAGAATGAAAACAAAACACAAAGAAGCCAGCAAAAATAGACTTTTTTCCACCAACTGCAAATAGAAAAAAGAGGCGAGGATACAACACTCAAAGAGAGCAACTCAATTAAGGGGATAGTACCTTGCACACAACAGATCTCCCCAATAGCAAAATCAAGACACAAAAGTGGCAATAATACCTCTAGCACCAAGACAGCCTCAGCACCATAGGATCTTGGGAACCACATCATATCAGACATCATAGCATAACCGAATGACTATCCAGCAAGAGAAAATTTCCATAGCAGAAACAAGCAAAACTAGCAAGAGTAAACACACTCATTTTTCACAGAGATATCCATCACATAATCAACAGTAAGAGGATATAACAAGAGGATACAACAAAAGTATACAGCAAGAGTATACATCAAAACCAGCAAAAGGATACAACAAAACCAGCAAGAGCAAACACACTAAATTTCCTCAGAGATATCCACCACAGAAATGACATCAGCAACAACAAAAAAATGATTTTCTGCATTAAAAACCATTTCAGACAATCCCAAAAAAAGATCCAGATCAGCATTTTGAACCTTTCTGGCCTTTCTAACAGACTTATCAATAGATTGCAGGACAGAAGCAAACTTCACCACACAATCATCAAATTTTTAGTGGCAGCAATTTTAATAAATAATGGGGCATTATAATCAGCCTCTTTAGTACAAGCAAAGACATTTAATCTCAAAAACAAAGATAGCATTTCTTTCAATAACAAACAAATAAGTATTTTGAGCTTTGAAAAAACTTGCCAGAGTGTTACCAATACCAACAAAATCAGAAACAATTAAAACAGTACCAGTAATATTACCGTTGGCCATACCTGAGGAGAGGTTAGCAAAAGAAACAACAGAGACACTTATTACCACATCAATTTCCAAAGCAAACAAAAGCGAAGGAGACAACAGTTGCCAATTGGAGTGATCGAGGGAGGCCCCACTGACAAACTTAGAGAGAGACTCTCTAGGATGGCTTAGACTCCAGTCCCAAGAGCAACTACCAAGGAGGCAAATTGTATTCCTAGAATCTAAAAACTAGACAGACAACAATCAAACACATGGGTATTCCAAAAACAAATCTAAATCTGCAGGCATAATTCCAAAGATAGATATTGAACACAATAGCAGTTCAAATACAAAAGCTAAGCCCACAGGAAACATTCCAAAGGCTAATCCAGCTAAAAACAAAAAAAAAACCTTTCCAGCAAACCCCATTTAAAAAATTAAAACATCAGACCATTCCAGCAGGCATCAGTACATAGGCTATTCAAATCCATCAGAAAGAGGGTGATCTTAATATAGACATCAACAAAATCACCAAAACAAACTGCATCAGCCAAATGCTAGACAAAATAAAAAGTAAATAAGTAGTGCCAAATAGAATCTTTGCCAAAATACAAAATAATATTTTCCCAACGAATTAAGCAGTACCAAAGTGTCATAATGCTAGATGTATTACTAAGCAGATCGAAGAAGAAGAAGAAAAAGAAGAAGCTTCTACTCTCAAGCTCTTGAAGTGAACCAAGTAGGAACCTCCATTCTTGTAAGCTAAGGTACCCATTTACTGTAACTTTTCTTGTACGCTCTTGTATCAATTCCTTGCTCTTTTCTTTCCACCATTGGATTGATCCCATGATTGCTTCGTATCTCTCATATGCTTATTTCACATTATTAAGAACATGCATTGGAGTGATTGAGCTCGATAGAGCTCGATCAGAATCCATTTCAAAGAGAAAAAGAATTGTGCTGTGCAGTGAGAAACTTGCATAGGTAGCTAGGGCATTATTACTTGCAATGTTAGAATAGACTTTTCGTGTTAATTTTAGTATCAAAAACAATTCCATTGATATATGGCACCACACTTGAGGTGCCCTAAATTGAGTGTATTTGAGTGAGAAAGGGGACACATTCCATTTTTTGCCTAGGCAAAATCATCATCGAGCGCTACAATGCACCGTAGTGCCTGCCCACAGTGCGCTGCTGTGCCTGCGCCTTAAGAAAAATGGCACCGTAGTGCATGGCTCTCGGAAAGGGAGCACTACCGTGCACCGTAAGGCTCGCGTCCCAGAAAACCTAACTTTGTAGCGCGTTGCAGTATCTGAAAGCGCTGCAACGTGCCTTAGCACTGAAATCTGCTGTAGCGCCTAAAAGCACTATGGCGCGCTACAGCGCAGCAGCCCGCCACAGGACGCCGTAGCGCCTGGCTCTTGGCCAGGAGGCGATCTAGCGCGCCGCAGCACGCATAACTATTCAGTTTTGCTAAAATTTGATATTTTTGGTATGCTTATGACTCTAGAACCCTAATAATACAAAAATATATTAAATCTAAAACTAGTTATAATGAAATCAAGCATTGTATGAATTTAAAGATTATTCTCAATATGAAATTAGCCTCTTATCCTATTGACATGTTCTAATTTCCTAAAGGATTTACTTGAATATTTTGTGCTAAATGGTAATTTGTGTAATAGTTGGCCTTAAATACTTGAAGATTTTAATCAATGTGATATTTTTATGTTACAATAACAATAGTATGCATGTTATAAACCTTATACATTATTTTAATTTGAGTTTAATCAACTCTTAAACCCTAAGTATCTTAAAAAATGCTTAAGTTAAATAATAATTAATCTGATATCATTTTGGACATCAGTAATGCACAATGAATTCACTTATTTTGTTATTGACCAATAATTAAGCAAATGATCTTAGTTTGACCAAGTTAGGAGTTTAACCCTAACTTGTCTAGATTAATACCTAAATCTTAATCATCTTAAATAAATTATATGATTTGAAGAATTAATGAACTTGCATAATCTTTATAATACTTATTAATTTGAGATTGACCTTAAATTATTAAATTAGAAGTATTAAAGTTCACTAAATTTATATGATTAATCATATGAATCTAACCTTTAGATCTTTGATTTCCTTTTAAGAAAGATTATTAGTATAAACTAAACTGTAAAATAATAACAATTTGTACATGATCAATTCTTAATAAGTTATGTGATTATACCCCATAATTATAGTATAAGTTGAGAGCATATGGGTTTTACCCATCTCATTTGTATAATCAAACTTAATGTATTAAGGCTTATAGGTTTAATATAATCCTTTTAGCTTGAATTATTGTATATTTTAGTGATTATATCTTATGATTAAAATTTAGTAATTTAACTTAGTAATTGTTACAACTTATGAGTAGGTGAGCTACTGAGATAGAGAGAGCTTATTATATAATCTTTGATGTAGGAACTTAGATGCACCTTCTTAGTCTTAGATATCTGATCTTAGATTATTGTGGTAGAGTAACCTGAAGATTTAGACTGAAATCATTTATTTATGGTAATATCCTAAATTAAATGACTTCTAAGTCACATCCTAGGAAACCTTATGTAGGACTCACCATAATGGAGTGTGGATTCCTTAATATGTTATTCCTTAATTATTAAATAGAATTGTCAAAAATGGGTAGAACTATTAGTTGGAGGTGATAATACATATCTATAGCCTTGACTTATTTTAATCGAAAAATAAAGTTAGTGGATTTACCCTGAATAGAACTATTAAGTCTCAATCTTATCTTAGGTAATTTGATAAATACAATTTATTTCAAGATAAACATCCCAAGTCCAAGAGTATTATTAGTAGGGTATTTAATAACTTTGTTTGAGAGAATAAACTATAATCGGGTTATGCCCCTTATCATCTTGTATTTTGATAAGTGCAATTAAACAAATTAAGTGTTAAATCTACATTTCTTAGTGTAGCGCTTCACCCCATCGCCGCGCGCAATATGGATAATCAATTCGGCGACTGAGGGGTGCGCCACTCGGAAGGACATAACCCGTCTCCCAGAATAGGCTAAAACTACTAAGCCACACTAAAGACTATTAACTCCACCTAAAAGGTGGGTCGAGAGCAAATACTTAAGATAAGAATAAGATACTTATCCTAAGTATTAGAATAATACATATATTAGATTATAAATATAAGTAAGGAATCCAATATATGTCCACAAATATCAACATTTCTAGTATGATGATCAATCGCAATACTAAGTATAAGTAGAATAGAAACAGAGTGCGGAAGCTATGCAAGTCATCCAAAACTACATTCACCACAGAAGCTGAAGTAAACATTCATCTCAGAAAAAAAGAGTAAAATATATCTAGAAATTATTATAGATTGATTACTGACATAATACTGAAATAAAATCTACTGAAGAACTAAAATAAAAGTAAAAGAAATAAGGCTGAAGGAGGGTCCACTAAGGCTGCACATACTCTTCATGGATCTCCTGAGAGTCCTTCTGGCCTGACTCAACAAGCTGCTCAGGATCTAGCAAATTACCGGATCCCAAAAGTACCATGTGTTAGACCAGAAGTCTAACACATCAAAATTAATCTAAATAGTTCTAAATATTTATAATTAACAGTAAAGTAAACAAAACTGTAGTAAAACTGTGAAAGTAACTGAATAGCTGAAACTATAAAAAATTTAGTAAAGTAAAGTGTTGTACACTGAATACTGAAAACAAATAAAAGTAGAGTATGATCTGAAACTGATGCAAAAAGCATATAAAATTATGTTGTATTCCACTGGAATAATGCATCAGAATATGCTACAATACTGTATGCTACTAAAATACAATTGAACTATCATTGAATTACTGACCCATACGGTCCAATGTCTACATATCTCATGTTGGGAAATTTTACCGTTATGTTTTAACATCCTGAATTTCCCCTGTTGAGGTATACAACATTCTGTAACTCATCAATTATCACTAATACTCATACATTATGCTTATGCTCATACTCATGTTTCTATATTACATGACTCAAATCTAGAAATCTAAAAATATTTGGAATCAGATTATGACTCTAATGTCTTAATTTTGTAGAATCCAACTAAAAAGATTCTGACTCATAGGTTTTTCTTTTAATAATTAGTTCTCTTGTTTATGGAGTTTTGCTTGGAGCCATCAATTGGAATGATTATATACACATAGTTATATGTTCTCAAGAAGGTGAATTTAGTACTTAAGTTTGCTTATAACTGTATTTATTGAGGTGCACACATAATAGGAGGCAGAACCCTTTCGCAGTTATTATTCTCCCAAACTAAGATTCTAGCTCACTCTCTTAAGGTTAGATAATTTACTCTAGCGGGACTATATTCAGCTTAACCTGCAAGAAGTACTTAGTCAAAAGTCCACATTAGAGTGACCCATCCAAACCTAAACTTTACTGAAATGACTCAGTACCATGGGTATGCATGATCATGACCAGCTAATAATCCAAGCTCAGCCAATTCTATTTAATAACCAAATATTTATCCAAAACTATCAATCCTTACTCTAATTGGGTGAATCCTATACAAGACTCCAAAGATGTGACCAAATAGTTACTCAACATGGGGGGAATCTCAATCTAGTGGCTTAGGTGTATTATGTCATAAGGTTTAAGATCATCTTCTAAAGTTAAAAAAGATCATCCAAGCCCCCACCTCAATATGTCACAATAAGTCCTTCCTACCTCAATATATAGCATTCTTTAGGTCTCTTAAACATTTCCAAAAAAACAATCCTATAGCAAGATCATCAAGATCTCATTCTTCTAATACTTAAGCTAAATTCAAGATTCACTTATTAAACTTAGATTAAAGTGATCAGATCAGATGGTTAGATCCATCTGATCACAGCCTATTCTATAATCATGGGATAAATTAAGAATATTGTTAGGATTAGGTCATTCCATAAATTAATATAATTTTATCCTTATCTTTATGCTTAGAGTCTTATATAAGAGAAAATCAAAGATCTTAAGTTTAGGTTCAGATGATTCAATCACATAATTTCATTATTAATCTTAGCATTTCTAATTCAATGATTTAAGATCAATATCAAATCAGATACATTATTGGAATTATTTCAATTGAATTATATTTCAATCAAGTCATTTGATTAAGTGATTAACATTCATGTCTTAATCAAATAGGGTAGGGTTTTAACCCCAATCCTTTTTACATTTAAGACTAATTGTTGATTTCTAAATCAATGACAAATCAATTTTATATTAGTATATTATTGGTGGCAATCTCAGATTTAGACCTAGTGTTAATGACTTGATCAAGACCTTAAGATTTCTTAAGATTAATTATGGGATTTTGCTATTTTAATCAAATTAGTTAAATTAAATATTTAAGATACACATGAGAGGTTTCTTACATTCATACTACTGTCATGAAAATATAATCATAGAAATTTGCATAAAATAGAATGTAATTAGTGCTAATCAAACCCTAATTCAATACAAAAAGATTGGCACCTAATTATAAATTTAACTATTAGAAATTTATGAAACTTGACAACTAAATTCTATACATTCATATGAACATTCAAAAACTAAGTTTACTAAATTTAAATAATTAAAAACTCTAATTTTTACTAATCATGCTTTATAAGCTTAGGGCACAATTAAGAATACATAAATTAGAAAATTAAACTACTTTGCACATACATTCTACTAGACATAAGGAACAGAATGACACCTAAATCATGTAATTTGGCTAAGTACATATGCTAATCCACCTTAATTAAGTTCTACAATAGTTAGGCTAAAATAGAAAATTCAACCATTAAAAGTATAATATTATTTTATATTCTTTATCCTCGTGATTTTTTGATTAATTTGATGTATAAGATCATAGGGTTTGGTTCAGTGGATCAAAAGTTATCACATTAATTTAATTTGCATTTTTCCAATTAAATTTTATACATTCATATGAACATTCAAAAATTAAGTTTACTAAATTTGAATAATCAAAAACTCTAATTTTTACTAATCATGCTTTTATAAGCTTAGGGCATAATTAAGAATACAGAAATTAGAAAATTAAACTACTTTGCACATACATTCTACTAGACATAAGGAACAGAATGACACCGAAATCATGCAATTTGGCTAAGTACACATGCTAATCCACCTTAATTAAGTTCTACAATAGTTAGGCTAAAATAGAAAATTCAACCATTAAAAGTATAATATTATTTTATATTCTTTATCCTCGCGATTTTCTGATTAATTTGATGTATAAGATCATAGGGTTTGGTTCAGTGTATCAAAAGTTATCACATTAATTTAATTTGTATTTTTCTAATTAAATTTTCCAGATGATTTGATTTATTAGATTATTTTCCTTAAGGAAAATAAATCCAATTAATCAGATTTATTAAACTACAGGATTGGCCTGATTCCAAAAACACGGGTCGGTCGGGCCGGAGAGACCCGGGACTGTCGCACCGCTCGGGTCACGGGTTGACCTGATCCGCACAATGGCTTCGTCCCCGACCCCTCGTCCCGATGGATGCCCAATTAGGGTTTGAAACCCTAATCAGCCAATTCTTGTGCACCCAGGCCATGGCACGACCATCAAAAGATCGCTACACCTTCACCATGATCAGGTGCACCGGTAGTGTAGCGCCACGCCCCGTCGCTGTGCGCAATAAATAAGTATAATCAGCTCGGCGGCGGAGCGGCGCACCACTTGGGAAGGAATATCCCGTCTCCCCAAAATAGCTCAAACAAAACCTATCTGAAGGGCTGCTGACTCAACCTCAAGGAGGGTTGAGAGCTAATACTTAAGATAAGAGCAATATCCTTATCCTAAGTATTAGACCAATACATACATTAGATGTAAAACACATGAGGAATCCAATATATGTATAAGATATCAATATTTTGAGTATATGAATCACGTCACAATACTAAGTATAAGTAGAATATAACAGAGTGCGGAAGTTTAAAACAAACATCTTAAAATATTCATCACAGAAGTTATACGAAACATTCATCTCAGAAAAGAAAAGAAAATACATCCAGAATTATTACGAACAGTTTAATGAAATACAGACGTAAAAGCTAAGCACTAAACCAAAATAAACTAAGCAGAAAGGTAAAGCTGGGGAAGAGTTCACTAGTGCTCCATGGGCTCCTCCTGAATCTCCTGGGTGTTCTCCTGACCTGGCTCAATATACTGCTCAATATCTAGCAAATTGCCGGATCCCAAAAGTATCCCGTACTAGACAATAAGTCTAACACATCGAAACTAATCTAAACAGTTCTAGTTATTTATTTAACATTTATATAATATAATTAAAACTACAGAAAAATTATAAAGTAACTGAAGGTATAAAACAATATAAAACTATACAAAACTGAAGAAATTAAAATAAAGCTGTACTGGAAACTGAATACTGAAAGTAAACAAAAATAGTATATGAAACTGAGTAATAGCACATAAAACTATGATGTATGCCACTAAAATATATGCATCTGAATATGCCACAATACTACATGCTACTGATATGAAACCAAAATATCACTAAACTGCTATGAGTCGTGCGGTCTAATGTATGCATACATCCAGTTGGGAACTGTGATGCCGATGCATCCTAAAATTCCCCAATCAATGTATATAATATTATATAACCCATAAATCATCATTGATACTCATACATCATTACTGATACTCAACATCATGCTTATGCTCATGCTCATGCTTCTAAGCTACGTGAGATAAATCCAAAAATCTCGAAAATGCTTTGAAATCCGATAATGAATTCAAAGTCTCCATTATTTAGAATCCTACTAAAAGGATTTTGAATCATAGATTCTAGTTTTGATAATTGGTTAAAGTTGAGAGTTTACTTAAAAATCATTAGATGGGAAGGTTGCATACATATATTTAGTATGTTTGCATGAAGGGTGGTTCCTAACACTTAGTCTGATTAAGCCACCCTAATGAAGCGATCTTTGATAGAAAGCATCACCCGATGGTGATTTGTATCTCAAGCTAAGTCATTAAGATGCCCAACTCACAATCACACTTTGTGTCTTAAAGAGGGTGACTCGAATTACTTAATTTATTTAAGCCGCACCTACTGAAGCGATCTTTGCTAGGAGGCATCACCCGATGATGATTTATATTTTAATCAAACTAAAGAATGAGCCCCGTTTATAACACTCTTAAGATTGATTGATTTACTCTAAGTGAGATTATATCCGCCTAAGCCCACATGAAAGCACAAAGATAAATCTTACTTAGAGTGACTCAAATATTCTTGAATACTATTGAAATAATCCAGTACTATAGGTATACCATACTACACCCATCCAAAAATTTAGGTTCAAACAACTCTATTTAATCAACAAGAATTTATCAAAATTATTAATTCTTACTCTAAATTGGTGAGTCCTACACAAGGCTCCAAAGATGTGATCAAAGGATCACTCAATAATAATTTTTATCGCAAGGAGGATGTCCCATTTTAAGTGCTTTAGGTGATTCCTACCACGAGGTATTAAGATCAACCTCTAAGGTTATGAAGGATCATCTAAGTTTCTACACTTGATTACAATTTTTAAAGACTTAAGCTTCATGCCATTTAGTTGTTGAGGTATACTTGGTTAATATAAGCAATCAAGGGTCCTATTCTTTAACATTTAGCACAAAATTTTTATGACACATAATAGGTTTTAAGCACATATTAAAAAGGGTAAATTTTCAAATTTAATTTTCACATAGAATTTTATGCAATACTTAATTTTAACTAAACTAGGATCCTGGGGACCTTAAAATGCAAAAATAATAAAATTTTGGGCCATTTCAGCCAATTCTGGGCAGTTTTTAAAAATTTTTAGGCACTACGGTGCGCTGTGGCACGCTTTGACGCACTATGGAGAGCTATGACGCACTGCAGCAGATCAAGTTCAAAACTTGGGCGCTGTGGCGCGCTGCAGCGGGTCAAGTTCAAAACTTGGGTGCTGTGGGGTGCTGCAGCGGGTCAAGTTTGAAACTTGGGCACTGTGGCGCGCTGCAGTGGGTTTCAGATATTGCGGCACGCCACGACGGCTTTTTTGGCGCTTAATTTTTGAAAGGCTGTCGCTACGGCGCACGGTAGTGCCTTGCGGCAGATTACATTATTTTTATCAAAAATATATTTTTACACATCGTAAGTTATTATCATGCTGCGGCACACCGTAGTGCGCTACGGTACACTACGACGTGCTACAGTGCGCTATGGCGGATTAGTTTCTGCAACGCTGGCATTGTAGCGCGCTGCAGTGCCAGACGGTAATTTTGCCTGTGCATAACCATGAGCGGTGCCATATTTTAATGGAAAGGTCTTTTCGATTCCTTTCCATTGATACTAAAATCGGCACAAACGAATCATCCTGACTATACGAACAATGGTGACAAAGGCCGGGGTGTGTAGAATGAACGAAAAATAGAGCATCAAACTTAATATTTTGAAGAGTTGTAATGGCTTACATACTTAATCATGGATGTCTAAAGATGAAATAAGTATAATAGTAAGATGAAATGGACAAAGAAGGAGAATAAATGGGTACCTTAGCATTTAGGAGAAGTAGAAGAATCTCTATTTTTCTTTAAGAACTTAGAGAGTAGTTGAATTTCTTCTTCTTCAGCAAGCACACAATAAAGGAGGGAGAGGGAGGAGCTTTGGAGCTTTATCTTAACAGCAAAAATGAAGAGGAAGGGCTGAGCTTCCTTAATAAAGGAGAAGATGAGGGTGGGAGGAAGGATAGGGCCTATGGAGCTAGGAGGCAAGCTCTCTCCCATCAAGTATGGGAGAGAGGATAGGGAGCAAGGGGGCGCCGATTTAGGGGTAAGGCCAGCTGAAAATATAGCCAGCTAGGAGAGAGAAAGTTAGAAAATAGGAAGAAATGAGAATAAATAATCTTTAATTCTCTAATTATTTAAAAAATTTAGATTTTTGAAACACGCTCTAAAAATCCCAAAAATTCACCTCTAACTAATTTGGGGGTGAGGAATTTAATGGCGAAGTTGGATTTCGATTTCAAGGATTATTTAATTATCCTATTTTTTCGAGGTATTTAATTATATTAAAATATTTGCGAAAATTCGACGACTTCCAAACGCATCCAAAATATCACCCATAGTTAATTTGGGGGTAATGATCACAACGGCGAAGTCGAATTTTGATTTTGAGGTCAAATTAAATACCTCAAATTTTTAATTAATTAAATATTAGAATAAACCAAAATAATTGATTGAGCTTCGAATTGCTCTAAATTTCTAAGGATTGATTCTAATGGCTATATGAACTTAATTAAGATATGATTAAGGTAAAATTAAACTGGGTAATAGCATTAGGATGTTGCAGGTAGAGACCTGAAGCCCCAAGTGAGGTGGTCTAGTTCCTCTAGATCGTACTCACCAGAGAGCTTTCGCAATTGAGCTATTATGGGGAGCTAATTCTCCCCATAGAGGTCACGACTGGCCCAAAGCTTGATCCCTACACCTTCAAGAAGGTGAGGCGGATCGAAGCCCCTTGGCCTGAGGGTCTGAGGTTACTAGATAGCTGGGTCCTTACTCGGACCCAACCCCTTTTACAGACTTAGCCCGATCAAGTGAATTGATTAATCGAAACTAACCTATAGTACAATTATATATGCTCTGGGTTTTATTTAACAATACTCAACTATACGAATAAAAAAAGAGAGAATCCTAAGCTTCATTGGCTCAGGACTTGCAAATAGGTGTATCTGGATTAATGGATGAGCTTGTAGATGATGCAGAGGGAGACTAGGGCACCAGCTAGCTTCCTGAGATATGCTAAGGGTTCTTAAACTCTATGAGACACCTTCTATCAGTGGTACGCACGTTTGGGATGCATGGGAAGCTTGGACAGACAACAATAGAGGTTCGGGATGCAGAGCTTCAATTGACAGCAAGCCAATCATTATAGCAAACCTGAGGTTATTTATAGCCTCAGGTATGGAATAAGAAGGTTCCAGAGGCAAGGCTCAGGCTGGGGAGGCCCGAGAGGCTGGGCCATGGCCGAGCTCTCAATTTTCCAAATTGAGCTCGATCGGGTTACGAGGCCAGATCGGGGCTCCATACCATGATGGGAGAGGTCTTAACGACCTGCTGAGGTGGACGCAGGACTGGGAGACAGGTCCAGTAGCTAGTAGTATGGGGGATCCTTCTTGTCGGGAGTGGGCAAGGCGAAGATTAAGATCCATAGTGCGGGAGCACTGTGGGCTGTCTGATTGATCAATCAGAACTGTGCAACAGACATGATCCATTAGATCTTAATGGCTTGATCCAATTTGATCAGAGCTGTGGGATCCACGGAGACACATCCAACGCTTGATCCGCGTTTCCGCGGGATCTAATCCTAACTGTAGGATCTAAGGAGCGACGGTTAGATTAGTCGGAGCACCACTGTCGCGCGCCCCGGGCTCCACAGCGGATCGCCCGACATAAACATAAACATGTTTAATTGAAATTATTAGCATAATTGCATAAATATAAGCATGAAAGCATTGTGAAATACGGGATGCAGTATGCATCATGAATATTAGGATTCTTCATGGTGCATGAGGCACCAAATGCATAATGACAACATAAATTAGTAGCATAATCAGATGCATATTCAGTGACATACAATACAGTTTTATTTCAGCTTTTATTCAGTTTTAGCTTCTTTGCTATTTTCTATTTCAGTAGTCAGTCTTTCAACAACTATTTTACCTTATTTTTAGTTTTGTACGATTTCACACTTTTCAACTATTTTAGTGCTTTTCTACAATTTATTTAAATTGCTGAAATGTTAAGTCATAGATAATTATATATGCTTAGAGTAGTTTCGATGTGTTAGACTTATTTTTTAATAGGCTGAACTTTTGGGATTCGACAATTTTCTAGATCTAAAGCAGCCTGTGAAGCTAGTTCAAGAGGTGTCATAGAAAATTCAGGAAGAGTTTGTGGAGCACTAGAGGACTCTACATGAGTATTTAACTTTTTGCATTAGTTTACTTTCAGTTCAATCACTAGATTATTTATTATATTTTCATTCAAGTAAATGGTTTGTAATAACTCTAAATATATTTTCTTTTTTTTTTCTAAGATTATGCTTTACTTAGCTTCTATGATAAATGTTTTTGGATGTATGCTTTAGTTTTCACACTTTGTGTTTACTACTACTTATACTTAGTATTGTGATATGATCAGCATATTATAAATACTGTTATATTATATATATTGAATTCCTCATATTCCACTCATAATCTAATGTATATACTATATTAGCTAATACTTAAGATAAGGTCTTACGCTTATCTTAAAGATTAGTCCAGCAGCTCATTATTCAGCAATTATTCGAGGAAGTTCAGTAGTCCATCCTGAGTAGTGTATCGTTCTACTGTCAATTGTTTAGTATTTTAACTCATTTGCACGTGGCGACGGGACGGGGCGCTACAAATGTTGCTTGAGAAGCTTTACGAGGTTAAG
Source organism: Gastrodia elata (assembly GCA_016760335.1). Lineage (NCBI taxonomy): Eukaryota > Viridiplantae > Streptophyta > Magnoliopsida > Asparagales > Orchidaceae > Gastrodia > Gastrodia elata. The sequence goes on from CM028673.1 coordinate 2,384,386, forward strand.
GTTCATGGTGAAGGGAGAATACTCCCTTCACAGACCATTGCTCGGGCAGCACTGGGTCACGACGTGTTCCTTGGGTCAAGGTCGACCCAAGGGACACTTAAATGGCATCGGAGACCGCTTGCACATCAGAGTTCAGATGGAAGCTCAGGCACTATACATTACTGTACATGGCCGAGGTGATCGCTCCATAATTAAACTCACCCAGTCTAATTGAAGATAATGCATGATGGCTGATGGATTTCAGTAGCTCTAAAAATTACAATTACAAAGAACACAAAGTAAATGAACTGGGCAATTGAAGTATCTATCTCTGTTGCTTGTACGTGTCGTCGAACCCTGAACTCCACCTGGACCATCCTTCTAAGTCCCCAATGCATTCCATTCTTCCAAATAGATGTAAGGGAGGGTCTGTCCAAGTTTTCAAAGGCTGACACAGCGAGTCCAGAGACGCTCTGGAGTGTCTAGTGACTTTGCTCGGTTGTCTTCGGGAACGATGCCTCGCTGAATGGCCCCGATCAATCCCATTTGTCAGATCGATTGTGAATATCAGCGGGTGGCTAATCTTCCACTGTTTTATCCAACAACTAAGAGTAATTTAATTAATTAATTAATTATTTTAATTTAATTAAATACAAAACACAAACCAAACAATCTCCAAAAATTTTCAAACTTTCACTTTTAACTAATTTGGGTGCGAGGAATTAAAAAATGAAGTCAAATTTTTGATTGGAGATCTAAATAATTATTTTATTTTTTAGTTAATAAAATTGATCAAAATATTCATCATACTCAGATGATTCCTAAACTCAATCAAAACATCAGAGTTTGATCTTAAGACTATTTAAAGATGATTGGAGATGTTCTTAAGCTAATCTGGTAATTAAAATTCAAGTAACAACACTTAATTGTTACAGGACGCGCTTGAGCACCCATGCTGCTGTACCATGGGCGCTTGGGCGCCCCCTCCTCGGGCTACAAGCCATGTATGGTGCCCGAGGCGCGTTTGAGTCAAAACCCCTTGGAAACGCCCGGACCCGCTGGAACTCTTTTGGCGCCTCCTTTTGTGATCCAATTAGTCTCCACGCCTTAACAGAATTCATGCAATAACTTTTTTAAGATGCAAGGATCCTAAAATACAATTTACAAATATATAATGTAGCAGCAGTCATCGGCACAATTGAGCACCACAACATAATGAACTTATCATAGGTTAAGAGATAGAGCTAAATGCCATTTACTAATGAGGTGGTCAATGCCAAAACCCAAGGGACTCATCTCTCTAATCATTTGATAAAGTCTTCATAAACATTTTCTTAAGTGCCACACAAATTTATTTAACTTACATACTTGAAAGTGTTATTTATAGGTTTATTGTAATAAAAAATTTTAGATTTATATGGCTAACACAAACTTTTTCATATAGTTAATCAAATAAAAATTTCTACATATTGCCATTCATACTACTACGAGATAAGAACCCTCACATCGAGTGGCAATAGATATAGAGAAAAAACACGAGAAAAAATAAAACAAAAATAACATATAATAAAAAAAATACAGATTATTGAATTTACATGAAAATGAAAGATTGAGAAAAATCACAGTTACACCACACTAAGAATCCAACTGTGAAGAAATATTAAAATAATTATAGATCTTTCAACTCCTCAAGAAGACGATGACAGGCACTCAAATATCCCACTTCTTTCGCTTTGAAGACCTAGCGAAAACTGATTCAATCAAGCTCCCCAAAATAACAATAGATAAAACTTTAGTTCTTTGATTTATCTAATCAAATATATTAAAACATAATTGCAATTCATTTAAACGTCTCTCACATAGTGACATAGGCAAATTGCACAACAAGAGGGATAAGGTAAAACATTTATGAATCTTGTTATTTTATGGCTCTAAGTCACATAATAGAGTTGATGTTTTTAATTAAAATTGCATGATATCTTGTTTAATTTATGCAAAATTCCTATTAAGCTTTCAATGTTATTAGGGTTCATCACATGATAAGTTTCCAATAATTTCTCATTCAAAGAGAAATAAACTAAGATTTTAAGCTTAACACATGGAATAATGAAGGAAATTTAAGAAAAATCAAGTTTTTAGTTGTGACATAAGATACAATTAAATCTACTAATATAATTTTAAGAAGATTAACAAATATATTTAATCCCAATTTACTGCATATTTCTTAAAATTATTTAAAAATTATTTGAAGCCTAATATCTACTGATAAAAAATATATTATGATCATTAAGAGATGTAATCAGGATTTAGATTGAAGAGGGGCGGCGGGGTGAACGGTCTGGAAGGACGCCCATAGCTTTTACGATATTTACGGAGCTGTCTTGTCAGGCCTCAGGCGCTAACATTAAAGCATTTTTTTTAAGAGAAATTCTGCGGCATGGGGAAGGATGGCGCAGTTCTTTTCATTGCAATTTCACTGTTGTGTTATCATGGCATACATACATACATATATATATATATATATATATATATCCTCCTCGGGGAAGGGCTATGTGGGTTGATGTCCTCTGCTCTTAGATTGACGTCTGTTTCCAGTCGCAGCTTTGGTGGCGCTATTTTATTTATAATTGTGTTGATGCTAGTGTGTTTATTTGTTTGTTTTTGTGCTTTATGCTATTCTTTTTGATGACTGTGGGTTGTTTTTGATATTTGTGGTTGATGGAACTATTTGAAATGGATTTTTTTTTTTGTTGTTGTTTGCTTGAGTTGTTTGTTCTTGTTTAAGAGGCTTACTTATACTGCTGTTCGGAGCTGTGTTTTATTTCTAGACTGCTGGCTATTAATTTTTGTAAAGAAATAGCAGTTGAGTAATTCACCGTCTTTGCACCAAAGAAAGAAGATAAAATTTAATATATTGGAATAATAATTTATTTTTGCTCATCTAATTTAACAAATACATTAGTAAATATAATAGTCTAAGCAGTGTCAATAAAAAGACACACTTCAAAAGACATATCCCTACAAAAAAACACACCTCTTCACTCAGATCTAATAAAAAATATATATATAATGCTTATCTAAATATTAAACTCATCTTGATTTATTATATCTATTTATTTATTTTAATACTCCCCCACAAGATGAGTTTTTGATACTATTCCAAGCAAACTACGAAGATGTTCGAATGGTCCATTTGACAATGACTTTGTGAATATGTCTGCCACATTTTCATGACTCTGAACATGTTCCACAGTAATGATACCATCAAGCACCTTTTCCCAAATAAAATAGTGCTCAATCTCTATATGCTTTGTCCGAGCATAAAAAATTGGATTTGTTATGAGTTTCAAAGCACTCTCGTTGTCCCCATAGAGTATAGTAGCAATTTCAATCTTCATAAACACATCTTCCACAAGTCTACGAAGCCATATACACTCTTGAGCTGCTAAAGATGATGTCTTGTACTCTGCTTTGGTAGTGGAGATGGACACGCAATCCTGTTTCTTGCCGCACCATGAGACTGCTGTTGACCCGCACATGAATACATACCTATATATCGACCTCATATCATCTTTATCTCCAACAAAATCTGCATCTCTGAACTCATGCAACACAAAATATGCGCTTTTCTCATACAACAACCCAAATTTCAAGGTTGACCCAACATATTTGAGAATTCTTTTAACCGCATCAATATGTGATTTTCGTGGCTCTTGCATATGACGATTCACTAGGCCCACCGCATATGAAATATCCAGCCTCGTGATCGTTAAATAAATCAAACTCTCCACTAGTGCATGATATGACTTAGGATCCACTAAAATTCTACCTTCTTCACGGATTAATTTCAAGTTCATTTCTAAGAATGTGGAACATGACTTGCCTTATTTCATGCCATATCGTTCAATGATCTTCCTAGCATATCCAGTTTGACGTATAATTAGTCTCTTCTTCACCTTTTGAACTTCCAAGCCAAGAAAATAGTGAAGTTCACCTAAGTTCTTTATTTCAAACCAGATTGATAACTCCTCTCTAAGCATTGTCACCTTCCCATCGTCATTTTTTGTCATAATCATATCATCAACGTACAAAAGCACAAGAACATGTAGGTTGCCATGCTTCTTCACATACATACTTGAGTCAGAATCTGAAGTGAAATATCCACAGAATTGCAAGTACTCTGTTATTTTTTTGTACCATGCTCGCGGTGCTTGTTTTAAACCATACAGTTATTTCTTCAACTTACAAACATAATTCGAATGCTCTTTGGATACGTATCCTTGTGGCTGCACCATGAAGATATCTTTATCAATATCCCCATAAAGAAATACATTATTTACATCCAACTGCCATAATTTCCAACTTTTGCATGCTGCCAATGCAATCACAACACGTACCGATGTCATCTTCGCAACCGGACTAAACGTCTCTTCATAGTCCTCTCCATACTTTTGTGAGAACCCTCGAGCGACAAGCCTACTTTTAAGTAAATTCTCAACTTTAACCAATTATCAAATTAGAATTTAAAAGTCAGAATCCTTTTAGCAGGATTCTGCACGATGAAGACCTTGAATTTATTATTAGATTTCTAATATTTTTTGGAATTGTTTCACGTAAATAGAAGCATGAGCATGAGCATAGGCATGATGTTGAGTATCAGTGATGACATATGAGTATTAGTGATGATTTATGGGTTACAGAATATTGCATACATTGATTGGGGAATTTTAGGATGCATCGGCATCATAGTTCCCAACTAGATGTATGTAGACATTGGACCGTACGACTCATAGCAGTTCAGTGATATTTCAGCTGCATACCAGTGGTATACAGTATTGTAGCATATTCAAATGCACAGTTTCAGTGGCATACAACATAGTTTTACAGATCATTACTCAGTTTCAGATCCATTATTATTTTTGGTTTACTTTTAGTATTCAGTTTACAGTTCAGTTTTACATTACTTTACTTTAGTTTCGTACAGTTTTATTCAGTTTGAAAATTTCAGTTACCTTTATAATTTTTCTGCAGATTTACTTAGTACATAAATGTTAAATAAATAACTAGACCTATTTAGATTAGTTTCGATGTGTTAGACTTATTATCTAATACGAGGTACTTTTGGATTCTGGTAATTTACTAGATCCTGAGCAGTATATTGAGCCAGGTTAGGAGGACACCCAGGAGATTAACAAAGAGCCCGTGGAGCACTAGTGGACTCTTCTTCAATTTTATTCTTCTACTTAGTATTTTCAGTTCAGTACTTAATTTTATGTCTATTTCAGTAAACTGTTTGTAATAATTCTGGATATATATATATATATATATATATATATATATATATATTTTAGACAAATATTTTCATACAACTTCTGTGATAAATATTTCTGGATATTTACTTTAAGCTTTCGCACTCTGTTATATACTACTTATATTTAGAATTGTGATGTGATCAGTATTCTGGAAATATTGATATCTTATACATATATTGGATTCCTATTGTATTCTAGATCCAATGTATGTATTTACCTAATACTTAGGATAAATATACTATTCTTATCTTAAGTATTAGCTCTCAATATTCCTTGAGGTTGAGTCAGCAGCCCTCCAAATAGGCTTAGTTTTCAGCTATTCGGGGAGACGGGTTATTCCTCCCCGAGTGGCGCGCCGCTCCGCTGCCAAATTATAATTTCAACCCCTTTGCGCGCGGCGACGAGGCGGGGCGCTACACGGGGTCAGCCCATGACTCTCGAAATTTAGCCGCGGAAGCTAACCCTAATTCTCTGATCCTCATGGAAGAAGGGTTGGGGATGACGACACTGTGTAGGTCAGGTCAGCCCATGACTGCGCTGTGCGATTGTGCTGGGTCTCCCAGGCCCTAGCAGACCCGCGCCTTTTCGAAATGGGCCAAGCTCGTTTATTATTAATCCAATTAATTGGAATTATTTTCCTTAAGGAAAATAATCCGATTAATTGGAATTATTTTCCTTAAGGAAAATAATCCAATTAATTGAAGCATAAAGAAAATTAATTAGAAAAATATATAATAAATTAATTGAATAACTTTTGATTTACTAGTTCAAACTCTATATTTTTATATATTAAATTATTTAGAAAAATGTATGGAATCTAAATATAAAATGATATTGTACTTTTAATGATTAGATCTTCTGATGTTGCTTAATTATTTTGGAGCTTGATTAGGCTGGATTAGTATGTATATTTAGCCTATTTGCATGATTTAGGTGCCATTATGTTTCTAACTTCTTGTAGAATACATGTGCTAGGTGAAATAATTTTTTGATTATTATTCTTTTAATTATGTCATGATCTTGTAATTGCATGATTAGTAAAAATTAGAGTTCCTACTTAACATAAATGAGCAAAAATAGTACTTAATTATTCACATGATTAAATAGAACATACTTGCCAAGTTTCATTAACTTTCAATAGTTGGATTTATAATTAAGTGCTAATCCATTTTTTTTGATTTAAGGTTTGATTAATCTTAATTACTTTCTATTTTATGTAAATTCATATTCTTATATTTCAATAATAGTAGAATAAATGTTAGACAACTCTCATGCTTGTTTGGACACCTTAAATGATTAATTTGATATTAATCCATAATTAAACTTAAGAATCTTAAGAAAATAATTAAGTAAATCCATCTTAATCTTGAACTTGAAATAATCATCAATAATACACAAATAATCTACTGATTTATCATTGATCCATAAATTAAATAATTTGTCTTGGTTTTGTTAAGTTAGGATTTAAATCCTAACTTGTTTTGACTAATATCTAAATCTTACTCATTTTAAATAAATCAACTTGATTTGAGATTATAGAGGTTTACCTCTTAATATATTTTATAGAAATATTGAGTAGAATGTAAGAAATAAGCACCTCTCTAATAATGCAAACATAAGAATTGCCACTTGTATGGTTTACTCTTTTCTATTCTACTTATAATTGGAAGAATTCATGGATGCTTTGATTTAGTTGTAAAGCATTTTAATGCACAAATAGAGGCTACAATTGCCGAGTAACTGTCTCTTGATCGACTATATAAGCATGTCGAATGAATTCAGTTGAATGTATTAAAACGAAAGTAAGATTGAAGCAATACATGTTGTGGATTGACTAATTCTTCATTGACTTACAAAAATCAATATTCACTATGTATGGATATGTTGCAATCGCTTGCGGAAAGTGGTCAAGTTATGACCTCATCAAAGTTATAAGGTGGCGGGTACTTGTAGGGGTTAACATTGGATTTTAGTTCATTTATAAAAATTTTAACAAGAACTCAAGTGTAGTATTCTTTCATAATTATGACTTGAGCTTTTTACAAGTTATTCTTTCATTTCATTATTAGACTTGTAAAAAATATTCTAGCAGAAAAGAATAAATTTTGATTTCTTTTGTTTTTTGCTATGAATTAAAGATTGAGAAGATGATGTAATGCTCGCCTCCCCTCACGTCATGACTGAGAATTGCCCTTGCAAGAAGAAGTTCAGTGCACAATTATTATTAATGAACACATCAAATATGTCCAAAAAATTGCTTCTGTCTTCAAGGTAAAATAAGATATTAAGGTTCCAAATTTTTTATTGTATTGGGTTTGACTTTTAAAAAGATTGCAAGAAGAGCATCTTGTTATTGCTGGATTTCTCATTGTGGATTCTAATTGATAAATGCTTCACCAAGCCAACTGTACTAAATAGGTAATAGAGTGAATAACAAATCATAAAGGCACCATTGAATACCTAAGCACTCTATTATTTTTTGTCATGTTTTAAAGCAAGAAGATTATATGAGGGTGTTGTTATGGACCATACATAACAAAATTTGCGATACTATTGTAATTGCTTACAGCTTCATCAAGGAAGTCAACAAATATAAGCCAAATACATTGATAACATGAAATATTCCTATTGAAGTTAAAAGAGAGCACTTTTGGGTTATGAACATGAAATTGATGAAGATTATTACAAGTTTTAACATATTAGCAATAATAAAGTCAATGTAGAAGAGGCAAATAAGGTTTTACCAAGCTTACCTCCAAGGTGGTACCACAAGACCTAAGAATTTAGTGGAGGCAAAGGATCTTAAAACTTATATATAGATCAAATGTTGGGTTTCTTAATAACACATGACCATATTATCTCTAAAAGAGATGAAGAGACCATGCAAAAGAAAGAGTTGACAATAATATTAGAGACACTTGAAGTTGAAAGGCTAACAACATTTGAAGAAAGCGCTAAGTGTGGCACATTGGCATCCATACTGGACATATGAATAAAAGTAAGATACATAATCTCATTCAATCACATAATTAAAAAGTGCTACAGACCCAAAACAATTAATATGTGATCAATAATATTATAATCACATTTCAACAAATATAATGCTTACATAAATACCATAAAAACAAAATAATCTAGAATTTTGTTAGTATATCTACAAAGAAGTATAAAACAAAGTTCATTCTCAACTAAGATTCTACACATGCTAACATTTATTATAGATCTATTTAAAACCATTGACAAATCACATTCTCAATAAATGAAATCTGCATAAGTAAATCAATTGAGAGAGCATAAAACTTGAATAATACCAAATGAAAATTTGAGAATGCAATGATATACATATTCATATTTGTAGAGCAAACAATCAAATCTTAAAATTGTAATTTAGCCAATATTGAAGTGCAATTTAATTCCAATCGAATTATTCTCAAGAAATATGCAATCTACTTATGAAACCTGTTCAAAGTTGTACCGCATCGATTCCTATATATACATTGAGAAATTAATTCCCTCGATTGAATTAACAGCAACAACAAATGATGTTCACCTCAAATGAGAATTCAACCTATCAAAAATCTAAACTTGTGTTCAAATTCTTTGTAATATCGCAATTCTCAAACTTGCATAAATTAGCCATGCACTCAAGTTTTAGCTAAACCGTTGGTATAATAGAATTTTATTCTCAATATGTCTTCTTTATCACGAATCTCGAATCCTAAAAACCTCAATCCACCACATCCATCACAACACAGTTACATTCACAAAAAACTTATGCATCTCTTAGGCATTTATTGCCCTCCAAACATCCCTCAAAAGCCTCCAAATGACCCTAAAAATAATTGGATGTTTTTCATGTCACTGATACACTTCATGGGCATGCCAAATGTCCAATTTCTCTTTCTTGTGTGCCTAATGTATTTAGACACCTGTATTCACCACTTGGTGCTTAGGAGAGCCCAAGCCTCTATCTTGAGTTCCACTTGGTTTAGCTACCAGAGAATTAGCGTGCTCAAACACTCAAGTTTCTAACTTTGCTTCACTATCTTAAGAAATGCTAGCATTTGAGCATGCCCGAGCACCTAAGACATGGCCTATTGTAATCTAATAAATGCCTCCAATGTTTGAGTGTGCACAAGCACCAAGCCTCAGTTCATTAAGATTATGGAATAACTGCTCAGTGGTTGGGCTCGCCTAAGCACCCAAGCCTCTGCTACCGAGGTCTACTCTTACGCTTAAGTTTTCCCAAGAGATGACTTCTCATCCATCTCAATCCCTTCATATTTTTCAAGCTCAATTTAATCTGATTTATGTCTAGCTTGTGCCTTGTTGGTTCATGGAGAATATAAATGTAACAACTCGAGTTGTTAACATAGTTAATTAGGACTAACCCTAAGTCTTAAACACAATTATAAGTGCTAATTAGGTCAATTGGAGTCAACCTCTGAGACCTAGTCCAAATCAGGAGTCTAATGGATCGAATCCTAATTTCTGGAAATCCAGAAACCCTAGAAATTGACCTATTTAAATTGACCTCCGATCGAAAAATGGACACTGCCATTGTGTTCCTTGACCCCAAATTAGCTTGGGGTGAAGTTTTCGTGTCAATCAGAAGTTGTCGAAATTTCGTCGAATATTTTAATAATAAAAATACCCCGAAAATCGAGGTATCAAAATACTCGTCGGATCGAAAATCCGACTTCTCCATTGAATTCCTTGACCCCAAATTAGCTAGGATAAATATGTTCAAAAGTTTATGGAAAATATTTTTATAAAAAAATAAATAAATAAATAAATAAATATTTAAATTAGCTTGGGGCGCCGTCAACTTAAGTGGATTGCGCCAACGGCGCCGTCCGATCGGACGGATCCCTTTGGACCGTCCGATCCGCGCGGATCCAACGGCTCCCAGCCGCGATCCGCGTCGCGCGGTCCGGACTGATCCGGGTCGTCCGCGTGTCGCGGGATTGGACGGCCCGGGGCCATCGTCCTCGGCCTCGTCGCCCGCGAGCCACGCGGAGCGCCCGCCACTCGCCTGCCCAACCGACAGCCTCCCCCGCCTCGGCTGCTCCGTCCAGAGGCCTTTAAGAGGCTCTCCCGCTCCCCCCGGTCTCCGGTTACGCAAACCGAGCCTAAACCGAGCCGAGCCCCTCGCAGCCGTCCACCTTCCAGGTACCGGATCTCCCCCTCTCCTCCATCTTTGGCCAATCTGTAAATTAAAAATTGTAGATCCAGGGCTAGGCTAGCAATCCACCGAACCGGATCGACCCCGATCAGATCCGATCGACCCATATATGGATTTGAAACCTTCGGGTTTCGCCTCGTCACCCTAACCGAAACCCTAGACCTAGGTTCGACTTTTGCCGGCGACTCCGGCCTCCTCCGGCGATGGTCCGCCCACCGATGTGTAGCCCCCGACGAGGGCGACCTTCGGCCGTGCGGGCCGAGGCGGTCCGGCACTGGGAAGGCCGGCAAAAGCCGTGCCCTAGCCGGTGCCCTCGGGACCCCTCCGCGGAGAAGACAAAGTCCGGGTCGGGCCGGGTCGACCCGAGCCCGACCCACCCGAGCCGGGTTCGCGTCAGCCGGGTGGGGCCCACCACATCATGTGGCGCCTTCTGGGCCTGCCACGTGTCCAGTGGGACCCACCAGCCGAAGCCCGCGACCCTTCGGCTTCAGCCGTGGGGCCCACAGCGCCACGTTGCAACCAGCCGGCACGCCATGTGTCACGTGAGGCCCACAGCCCGAGCCGCGCGGCGGTTCGGCTCCCCAGTGGAGCCCACAGGGCCACGTGGCAGCCTCTGGGCCCGCCACGTGTCAACTGGGACCCACTGCCCGGTCACCCGCGACGCTTCGGCTTCCCCTTGGGGCCCACAGTGCCACGTGGCAGCCTTTGGTAGTGCCACGTGTCTGGTGGGGGCCCACTGCCCAGTCACAGAGCTGACTCAGCCCTGTGGGGCCCACTATGCCACGTAGCAGCTTCTAGCAGTGCCACGTGTCTAGTGGGGCCCACTGTCTGTTAATTTAAATATTAATTAAATTACCGTTAGTGTTAATTAATTACTATTAAGGATTAATTAAGTACAGTTAGTGATTAATTAAATTATGATTAGTGTTAATTACTTTTAAACAGTAACTTTAATTAATTAAGTATAATTAGAGATTAATTATGGTTAATTAAATATTAATTAAACTTTAAATAGTAATTAGAATAATTAATTATTATTAAACAGTAAAGTATAATTAATTATTCTTAATTAGATATTAATAAGTAATTAAGACTAATTAAATAGAGATTAGTACTAATTACTTTGTTACAATACAAATAAAAATTTAAAAATAATTATAATTAATTAATTAATAGATTAATTAAGAGTTAATTAATAATTAAGCCTAATTAAATATAGATTAATTAAGATTAATTAAATTCAGAAAAATTATATAAACTTTAGGGATGAATAGTAAAATAATTTAATTTGAATAAATGAATAGTAAATTTATTCAAATTTTATTTTTGAATATTAAATCTTAAAAGTTTAATAACTTTTTATAGGATGATCCAAACATAACCAATGTAGGTCTTAAAATACTCAGAAAAATGTAAGGAATCAAATAATGTAATGTAAAACTTTATTTCGGGGTACGTATATTGAGGTAGCATTTTAGGACTTTTTAGAGCCTCATAACTTTTTACCCCGTTATCAGAACATAGTCAATATGGGTCTTAAAATGCTCAGGAGAGCAGCCCCATCACTGTAGTAGTATTAGTTTTCCCATTCGGACATCAGAACAAAAAGTCAACCTTAGAATTATCAGTGAAAAATGACCAAAATGCCCATATACTTCAAATGACCATAACTTGGTCAAATCAACTCCAAATTCAAAAATTCAAGAAGCCATCTAACCTAAAATTCCAATGTCATCAATATAGTAAAATGATATTTAGGATTGGAACCTTAAAAATTTAGGTAAATGACCAAATTACCCTTGGCTTCATTTTGGTTATAACTTGACTGTTTATCATTCGAATTGGATGTACTTACTGTCTATCTTCAAGTTAGACAGTAAGGAATCAAATAGAACTAAGAGAATCCAATTCTAACCCTTAAGTCAAAATTTGACTTTTTGACCTTTAAAGTAGGGGCAAAATGATCATTTTGCCCTAAGATTGGATTAAGTACCCTTACCCTTTGGATAACATTCCAGAATGCCAAGACTAATATTATAATCATCTTAGTAATAATTAAGTGAGTCAAATCAACCCTTAAGTCAGATTCCAAAAATTTTTGTTAAGTCTTAAGCACTACACCTTAAGGACCTTTCTTGAGACTAGGACTAGGTCATAGGTTAGAGTTCACTCATTGGGTAAATTGGGTTACCCAATAGGTGAAACCTTAGTTTTATTAGTTTCTAGACTTTCTTTTATTTTATAACTCGTTCTGATTATTTTTGTCTTTTAACTTTAAATTTAAGGTAGGAGATTCATCATATTAAGTTTGATTACTTAATAGGTTTTGACATAGCTAGTAGATCACTAATAGAATAAAACCTAGAACTTAGGTCTTAATCTCTTTGGATTATGTGATTAAACCTAAATCTCATAGTGTTTAATCCATAATCTATAGGCTTAGAAGATCTTGATCAGATCTTAATTAGAACATCTAAATTCACAAAACTAAGACGTGTAATTATTTGATTTAACTCGTAGTCGTCTATCTGATTGAACTAGATTAAAACATGATCAGTTCTAATCCTTTTTTAACTCATAAGGACGAGTTTCTGAGTTACACTCGATAGTAGGAAAACGGTGATCCTAAACTTGTGTAACTTGGAATAGTTAGTATGGTTAAGTAGAAAATAAATGATATCACCATATTTAGTAGAGTCCCTTGCTTCTATTTGATATTTTGTTGCTTATGTATTCCTTGATTTTTGTGCCATATTTCTTTGAGCATATCATACAAGATTTTTGATGCATGAATAAAATATTAGGAAAATATGGAGGCTTCCTAGATTCCTTGTAAAAATATTAAAGTAATTAATGAGAAGATAATGATTTGATGTGTTTGAGCTACCTCTCAGTATTCTTTTGATCATACCAATTGTTTCCCTAGCCGTACCGTGCTAGGAACCGTCCTAGCCGTACTGGTGCTAGGATCTTTCGGGTACGACTGTTGGTGACCTAACCGTATCGTGCTAGGAACCGTCCTAGTCGTACTGTGTTAGGGCCTTCTATGTTGACTGTTGTTGCCTTAGCTGTATCGTGTTAGGAACCGCCCTAGCCGTACTGGTGCTAAGATCTTCAGCCCCTTTTGGTGAGCTAATATAGCTCTCTTCTGTATGGCAGATTGTACACGTACGGTTTTATATAAAGTTGTTGTTGTTTACTTTTCAGTATTCTTATTCAGTCAGCTATTTCCTTGTATTACTTTTATATATATTTAGGATATTAGAATCTTGCTGCTATTTATATGTACCACTGCTGAGTTAACTTATTTTAATTGACATATTTTCTGTTGATCACCAGCATATTTAGGATGTAGAACTTTTCTTACAGCACTTATTTAGTTATGTATATTTATATGCCCTTCCTTATTTAGTTTGTATGCGAGGCATGTTTCAGCCTCTTTCCTTTTCTTTATTTAAGCTATAGATGATGGTTTATAACTTTCCATTTTTCTTTTGTATTGCTTACTGCTCCCTTACACACATTATTGCTTAGAAGTAGTAAAATGGTGATATTACATAACCTTTATAATAATCAACTTAAAATGTACTTAGGCAATTATCTAACCAGATTTTCCTTTTTTTTAGCTGGGGCCCTATATTGTGAAACCGACAATGGCAGATCCTCTTCAGTTAGATGAGCAAGAGTTAGGAGTGGAGCCATACCCAGAGGAGGATCCTGTAGAAGAAGCCGCTATTTGGAATTTATTTTATATGTGAGGATTAGAGTATTTGCATATTCTTTTATTTAAACTGTTAAATGATGTAATAATACATGTACTGTTGACTGCGTATTTGGATTGTATGCTTATATTATGAGTTCTATTTCTACTATTCATACTGCGATGCTTGGATGTTTCTCATTTTTAAATCGCTTCCGCACTCTGTATGTCTACTTAGTTAGTGACTGAATGCTTGATTCTATGCTTACTCCTTCCCTTATTAAGTGGATTGTGGAATTCTTTCTAATCCAATTATAAATGAAGGGTTAGCTAGAGTGACACGCCACCCCTTAGCTTAATTCTTGTGGATTAATGGGTGGGGCGCCACAATAAAATGACTCAAAGTTTCACAAATGACCCATGGCCCATTCAAAGGCCACTCCATTGCATCTGAGACTTCATCACATCCGGCTCTTGCTCACATCGATGCACTTCAAGCTATAATTTTAACAGCTTCCATGCTCGATGCACCACCTTATGTTCAGCTCGAGGCTCCATAGAATACAATAACCTCTCACTTGGAGTCTTGAGTGTAGGTTACTATCTTCTTCTTCACGTCGGTTGCATCCTTCATAGTCTTTGAGGCAAAGTGTAGCTCAATATTACCTCACGATCATGCTGAACCCCACTACAGGAACAAACGAGTCTAAGTAGTCAATTCATTGCTCATTCTGGAAGCATTGTGCACGTCCCACCTTGCGACGCATGCTTCTTGTGGATCTTCTCTTCACCCACTTTTGAAGAACATTCTTCCTTCTTCAAGTGGATTGCACATCCAAGTCCCTTGCCAAACATGGAGCCAATGGGTGCATCTTGCCCCTTTTAGCCAGCTACCACTCACTTCGAGCTTGTCAGAACCCGGAAGACTTCTTGGGATCACTCCTCGGTGTCTGAGGCTCTTCATGCCTCACTAAAGCCTTTATATCAGTTTCATTTCAGCCATCAGTCTCCTCATCAAGTGCGAGCTTAACTTTTTTTATGTTCCTTGTTCTCATCTTCTTTCGAGAGGGGAGAATTTAACCCTCTACACATCGATGCTGCAGTTGAACTTATCACATATAGTGACTTGAATTTGGTTCCACATGCAACCACCATAACACACTTGATCAGTTTCCAGGATTCCTCCATGAACTTGGTCCAAAAATCAAATTCATGCTAGTTGGCCGCAAAGATAAGGATTTTCTTCAAGCTCAGAATAGGTTGGATATCTTTGAGCTGCCACATTGCTCGGTTTGATTGTTTAATGTCTACATTTTCTCACCATGTGATGCTATATGCGGTGTCATCGCCCATGCTCATGCACCCTAATCTCGATCGTGATAAATTCTAAACACCGCCTTGCTAATACAAGATTACTCCACCCTCGAGATTCAGTGTTATTGTCTCAACTTTTCGCCACTGCTCACAATTCCTCCAGAGATGGCCTTTTTTGTTGTAATATCAACGTTTGGCTCTGCTCATCGCCTTCCCTCTTCTTGAGCTACTCTGACTCAACTTCGAGTCTCGCTTGGAGTTCCTCCATCTATTTTTAACATTCAAAGCTCTGTATAAGAATATACATACATATGTTTACAATTCAACATAAAGGCAAAGATAATAAAAAAAAAAAATCTGCAAATTGCAGTTTTCATAACCTTCACAATATGGGCAAATTCTTAATCCAGAATAGAATTAAGGGTCCCCTCGTAATATTATTACTCTACTTAAATGCTTGCAGCCATTGGCTGCATTAATAAAATGAAAGCTTAGGCACATAACCAGTCTCAACATTGAGCTAAGCTTCAAAAATAAATTATGCAACTTTAACATTGAGAAAGGTAATGCATAGGCATAACTCATATTACCATTTACTATTATTATTATTTTTTTAAAATATTTTTGAGGTCTATTATATTGCTACAAAAAATTTAATTTTGTCATATAAAAATTATGATAGGTGAAATTCTTTTTTTATACTTAACTAAATATTTTTAATATTATTATAATTATAATTTTGATTAATAAGTATCAATTATTATCTAATAAATTCTTTAAATATGTGCTGAGAAACCGACAGAGACATAGAATAGCAACATTGCTTATAAATATGTACCAACAAAATTAAACAACTAAATTTCCATAGGCTGTAGGTCTATTTGAATGCACATATATATTAGCAGCAATCTCGAGCAAAACCTGGGGTGAAATAAATAAATGTAGGAAAATAATAAATGTCATTTAATACAATTCTTCTAAATATGAGCCCTGCAAAAGGCTTTCGTCCTAAAGCTGGCTGGCTCTTGCTTTTCTTTCAATTTAGTTTGGGATTATACAGAGGCCTTTTCACGACTTTACCTCGGCTAAGGTTGAAGTGAAAGCTCTTGCACTCAGTCACAAGCTTGATTAAAAGAAAAACTTTCAAATCCTTTTCATGGGATCTGAGAAGAAAGTGGGACACTGACTTTCTAATTCAGATCAGAATCAATGCTACACTCGTAAAGGCTTACTTTTTTTTTTTTAGAGCATAGGCGCATTTCATTTATATAGCAGAAGGAACCAAAGGACCGAACACGAAAAACTTTGATATGTCACAAGTCAATGAACACAGGACGCCTTAAACAAAATGCAACAAAACGTTAATGTAAGAAAAAGCACAAATCAAAGCTCAACGCAAAACACAATAATAAAATCATAGATAATTTATATGAAAAACTTGATGACGGAAAAAGTCACTGGGATGCCACCATGAGAATGAATCCACTATAATCAAATGAGTTAAGCACACACGCAAATGGATATTTATACCTCACTGAAGCGACTCATGCAAAAGTCACTATTTGTTGGGTGCACCTAAGTGCCCAACTTTAATTTCCTGGCTAAAAGCTGGGTTGAAACTGCCAAAGTCCTCGATGCTTGAGCGTACATCAGCCTCTTGATCCCATTTGTTTAATGCTATGCTTGGGTTGCTTAATAGACTACAGCAGAATACCAATTGTTGGTTCTTTTAAAGTTTTTGATGTTTGGGGGTTAACAAGTACAAAAGCTCGGCTACTTGGCAATCTATTAGTTTCCTACGATGCTTGGGAGCTCCCAAGCATACTCAATGCAAATTAAAGCTACTCTCGATGAACAATAAAATCACAATGTAGCTTGAAATTTTGTAACAAATGTTGTGTTACGGAGACCATTTAGTACATCATGGAGATGCTAGTGGTGCTCCGGTGTACTTCCGGGAGGTTCCGAGGTGATTCAGAGCAAGAAGTGAAGTCCAGAATCAACACAAGCGCTGCGGCGCGCCGTGGCGCGCCCAGCACGCTCTGGCGATCCAAACCCGAGACGGAGGCGCTATCGCACGCCTCAGCGGTCGGCAAACAGAGAAGCAAGCGCTGCCACGCGCCGCAGCGGAATCGGGTGCTCCCGCGCACCGCAGCGGGTGCCAACCCGAGACGCGGGCGCTCCGGCGCGCCGCAACGAGTCCCAACTAGAGAGTCGGGCTCGTCGTGGCGCCTGACGGAAAACTGCTTCAGTCTAGGTTTCGCCATAATAAAATTTGAGGGCATTTTAGACATTTCAGGGCCCAAATTTCAGCTGGGTACTTAAGCAATGAAGTTGTGAGCAGATTAAAAGTGTTGGCATTTTCAGTTGGAGGCTTGTGCAAGCTGAGAGGAGGAGATCCCTAGGTGAAGCCCTAAAGAAGCCGCTGTGCAAGATATACCTTGCATGTTGGAGGAGAGACTCCTAGTGGTGGCTACTTCCTCTCCTCTCCATATTAGAGTAAGAGCTAGTGTATTTCAGCTAAGGAGATAAGTCTTTGTAACTCTGTAACCTTCAAGTCTTCCCAATGGATTTTTCTGTGGTGTGGCTCCGTGATTTTTTTTGTTCTTGGGTTTTCCACGTAATCTTTGGTGTTTGAATATTTTGTGTGATGTGATCTCTTGCATACATGTGCTGTGATTTTCTTCTTGTAGTTTTGTGATATTAAGTTGCTTGATAATCGACAACGCAACCTCGATCCTAAAAAGAAGAGAGTGCACTCTATCAAATCGCTTCCGCTACAGTTATTGTATGCCGGAAGTTTTTCATGCTCAATCAATCCAAATGTTTGAGTGGGAGCAATGGCCGAAGATATGAGACACAAGATTAAGAAATTCAGCGGAACAAACTTTGCGTTCTGGAAAATACAGATGGAGGATATGCTCTATTAGAAGAAATTGTATCTTCCATTGAAAGGAGCCGACAAAAAATATGCAGCTATGACTGATGAAGGATGGGAAGTTCTCGATAGAATTGCACTAGGTTTGATTCGGTTATCATTGCCTTCTTATGTTACTTTTAACATTGTTAATGATAAAATCACTGTAGATCTCATGAATACCCTGATAAGGATTTATGAGAAGCCCTTGGCTTCAAATAAAGTTTCCTTGATGAAGAGATTGATTAACATGAATATGATGGAAGGACATTCAATGACTGAAAACTTCAATGGGTTCAACATGGTGATGAGCCAGTTAAGTTCAGTGGGCATCAGTTTTGATGATGAGATCCGAGCTTTGTTGTTCCTATCTTCATTGTTAGACAGCTAGGATGGGCTGTTTACTGCCATCAGCATTTCATCAGGAAATGCATCATTGAGGTTCGACGACATAGTCGGGCTTGTGCTAAATGAGAAGGTGTAACAACCCTAGGTTGTTACCTAGCTTAACCTAAGTTTAATCATGCCTTAATTATAATTCCATTACTTTTAAAATACCATTTTAAGTTAACTTTGAAAGTTTGAGGTCAATTGGACCTCTCTAAGGCAATTTTGTCATTTGATCAATCTAGATGCCATAACTTAGACCTAAAATATTTTGACATCAGAATTTATATCTGATTGCATTTTTAAATTCCTCACCCTCAAATTAACAAGGGGTGAAAGTTTGTGAATTTTTAGAGGTCATTTGGACCATAATTCAATTTAAATTAAATTGAGATAATTGCACATAAGGGATCTCAATAATTTGATTTTGCAAATCTACCCTAAACCATTTTACCCATCCGGGATTTGCTATGCAAACTGTAAATGATCCGCTGCGGAGCCTGGGTCACGCGACAGCGAAGCCCCGCTCCATCTCACCGTTCATTCCGTGGATCCAACGACTAGGATCAAGATCCGCGGAGCTGTGGATCTGCCATTGGATCTGCCCATGGATCCTATGGCCTGGATTGCTCCCGCAATCGGCCATTAAGATTCGAGCGATCTGAGCCATTATCCCATCTGATCGATCGATAAAACTGCATCTGAAGGTCCCGACAATGTGGACCTTCGTCTCAATCGCGCCTGTCCTCGACAGGGAATATCTTCTGTATGCCAGTTGCTCTCATTGTCCCACACTCATGCCTCCAGCTCAACAAGGCTGTTAGGACCTCCCCCGTCTCGGTATGAAGCCTCGACCTGGCCCCGTGACCCAGCCAAGCTCAATTTGGAAAATTAAGAGCTCGGCTATGGCCCCATCTCTCAGGTCTTCTCGGCCCAATCCCTCACCTCTAGAAAATTTATAACCCTCTGCTGAAGCTATAAATAGCCTTAGCATTCCTCCCTTGCACCTTTTGCTGATCAATTGAGCTTAATTCAAGTCTTCCCACTTTTATCATTACCGTCCTGCTCGAGCTCTCCCAAACGCCCAGCTGCTTGTGTACCGCTGATAAAGGGTTCTCCTGGTGTTCAGGGTCCCAAAGAGCTTCTCTGCAGCTTAGCCCAGCCTCAATTCATCCATAGCTAGTCTGTCCAAGCTCCCCCATCGAACTAGGTACCTCCCTTTGCAAGCTCTGAGCCAATGAGGCTTGAGCTTCCTCTATTTGATTCGTGATGAATTGTATTATAAAAGCGAACTCAATGCACATATAATTGCACCTTAAGCTAGCCCTAATCATTCTAAATCAATTGATCGGGCTAAGTCCTATAAGAAGGCTGGGCCTGAGTAAGGACCTAGTGATCTAGACCACCCCATGCCTAGCCACCTTAGAGGTTCGATCCATCTCACCTCCCTGAAGGTATTTTCCCCAGTTGTGAAACACTCCTCGATCCATGTGCTTTTAGCTTTGGTGGCACAGTTTGACTTGTTGCTTAAGCAGCTTGATGTGAAGATAGCGTTCTTGCATAGAGAACTAGAGGAGGAGATCTATATGACGCAAACCCTCAGTATAGTGAGCCAGAAAAGGAAGACTTGATATGTAAACTAAATAAATCTCTATATGGGCTAATGCAATCGCCAAGGTAATGGTATAAAAATTTAGATCAATTTATGCAAAAAGAGAAGTACTTCAGAAGCTAGCTTGACCATTGTGTGTATTTCAAGAGGCTGCCTCAAGATAGCTTCATTTATTTATGATTGTATGTCTATGACATGTTGATAGCTGCTTTGAATCAGTCAAAAATGGATCATATGAAGGATAAATTTTCAAAGAACTTTAAAATGAATTATCAGGGAGAAGCAAAGAAAATATTAGGAATGGAAATTTGTCGAGACAAAATTGTAGGGAAGATTTGGTTGACCCAGAAGGGGTATTTGGAGAGAGTGCTAAAGAGGTTTAGGATTGAAGAAAATACAAAGTCTATAAGTATACCTCTAGCACCTCATTTTTGCCTATCTATAGAGCAATGTCCAAAGTCAGATTTTGAAAAAGAAGAAATGCACACAGTGCCGTATGCTAGTGCAGTTGAGAGCTTGATGTATGCCATAGTTTGCACTAGACCAGATTTGGCACAAGCTGTTGGAGTTGTGAGCTGCTACATGCATAATTCGGGGAATGATCACTGGCAAGCAGTGATGGGAATCTTCAGGTACTTGAAAGGTACAACTGGTGTTGAATTATTGTTTCAGAAGTAGTCCTTAATAGCTGACTTGTGCATGGGATATGTGAACTCCGACTATGCCAGAGATTTGGATCGAAGAAGGTCTACAACTGGTTATGTATTCACACTTGCAGGAGGTACAGTAGGGTGGAGGTCAACCCTTCAGTCTCAATTGCCCTTTCAACAACGGAAGCTGAATATACGGCAGTTACTAAGGCTTTCAAGGAAACTATTTGGATTAAAGGCTTGCTGAAAGATCTGGTTGCGGAGCAAAAGAAGATAGCAGTACATTGCGATAGCCAGAGCACTATATTTTGGCTACTAATACGGTTTTTTATGCTCGCACAAAGCATATTGATGTCTAACATCATTTCGTTCGAGATGTTATCGAAGATGGTGAGATCTTACTATAGAAGATCGATGCCAAAGACAACCCCGCCGATATGATGACAAAGGTGCTCACTGTTCAAAAATTCACCCATTATAAATTTTTGGTGAATTTGGAGAAGCATTAATAGAATTCTCCATTGGTAGAACTACGGGTGGCTTGATTCCCTTAGGAGGTGAATACATAGGCAACCAACTTAGTGCAGTCGCATTGATCGAGAGTATAAGGTTTCAGTTCTCAGGTGAAGCACATGAGACCTGAGGTGGAGAATTGAAGGAAAATTAAGGAAAATTAATTTTTCTTAATTGAAGAAAATTTAAAGGAAATTAAGTTTCCTTAATTAAGGAAAAATTAAAGGAAATTAATTTTCTATATATATAGAATTAAATCTCTTAATTATGATATTAAGAAATTGCTGCATTAATAACTTCCGTTTCGGGAATTATAGATTTGGAAGTTTTCTTTATGTCTTTAATTGAGAGATTGAAATTTGTAACTCTTGGGAATCAAGGATAATTTATAAATAGGCATTGATATGCAAGAATTTTAAAGACAAACAAGACATAAGAGAAGATCTTCAAGAGAAGGTTTTGTAAGGGTTCTATAACCTTAAACCATTTGTATTCCTCTCTGATTTTTGTGAAACTTTGCTCTCCTCCCTGTGAACGTAGGTGTGATCACCGAACCACATAATTTTTGTCTTGTGGCTATGATTATTTTATGTGCTTATTTTTTCTTGCTTTAATTTTTCGGTTTCTCAACACTTGCTCAAGTTTCTTTTTGTTACGCTTTTGATTTAAACTCTATTCGATCTCAACAAATCACTCGTACCTAAGTGAAATAGCTCAAACTTTTTTTATTTCTTTGAATGACCTGAGCCTTTAAATGACACCCTAATATGTATTCCAGCAAAATAATGCTGTCACCCTTTAAGGGTTGTCTTGTCCATTCCATAAATTAAATTTTTTTTAGCAACAATGGTTGGTGGCTCAACAGATAATGTGACAATTATTATTGATTATTAGCTTAAGTTACACATAGAGATGATTACATTACCTTAGCCTGTAATTTATACAAAGATGTTGTTTTTTTCCCATGCGCCCCTACAAGCAATCCCTTGGACAATTTCCATAGCTCCACTAAAAATAAGTATAATATAATGTCAAGAATGTGATTCACCTTTTTTAAATGCGTACTGTTTCCTTTATCTGTTAGTATGATGAAAACACTTGTAATGCCAAATGCCTAATATTCCATGATTAAACATCATCTTTCAAATATTAATGTATTCCAATCTTATTTTTTATTTTAGGGTGGTCAATAATAAAAATTTCATATTTCATAACAATAACTTTAAGGTGAGATTTTAAAATAGTTATGGAAATTATGAATCGTTTTTTGCATCATTGTATTTTTTAATAAAAATTTATGAAAAGGAACCATGCAAGTTAAAAAATCGCCAAAATCACGAAAATGAAAAGGATGGAGGCGGCAAAATGACTCTTTAGGCTCCTCACTTGAAGGAGCTTCCATTTTTTGCTTCCAGTTTAATTTATAATGAAACTTCAGCTTAATCGATGGGGAGTGATGGGACTTGACCAAACCCTACTTTTGTAGGGCTCCATCATTATTCATGAGCACCGAAAGATATGTTTCCAGAATCCCATGCCAGTGCTTATAATACCTTCTTTTTTCATTATATATATATATATGTATATATATATATATATATATATATTATATGGGTGCAAGTAAATTTACTGTGAGAAGCAAGTGATGAACAGGTTTTGCAAGTGAACATATTGAGCAAAAGGACAATCATAAATAGCCGACTTTTTCTTTTATCCTCTTGCCTGCATATTACAAAAGTTTGTCTATACAGAGCTTAGCTGCTGCAATTTAAAGTAGCATTACTGTGCGTTACGTGAAAACCTTAGCTATGTGGAAGTGATATGCATTTCGAGTCTACACTTGTAGCTAGCCACAATAATAATAATAATTAATTTATTATTATTATTATTATTATTATTTAGGGTCAAATAAAATAAAGTTAGCACTTCTTCTTGATATTTAGAGGAGCTATGAGAGCTTAAAAATACTCTTGAAAGAGTATTATACCAAATGGTCAAGCTCTAGGTGAAGTTATGGCAAATTTTGTTGACCAAGTAATCAAGAATCACCTCTACATAAAAATAAGGTTATATATATTTAGATGCAAAGAAAGGTATCTAGTGATGAGAATAATATCAATGACTTCACAACATTGTTGGCATATTTTTTAAATTTAAATGAAGATGTGGAGGATGAAGATAAGATGTTTATTCTATTACTTTTCCCAAATAAGTACGAGAAGTTCACCATGACGCTCATTCATGGGAGCGAGACTTTGAAAGTACAAAGATGTCATAAAGTTGTTGTTGAATCATGAGTTTTGACGAATGGATAATGTGTCCACAAAGACAGAGATGGCAGAATCCCTAACTCTACAACATGGAAGATTCGATATAAAGGAGTACATGGAGAAGAATGGTTTTGATAGTGGTAATCAAAGGAAGGAAAAATCTAGGGGCCAGAAAGACTATTGGGCAAACTCAACGCAATTCCTATTTGTAGGCTGGTCAATGAAAAAAGAATTGACTTACATTGAAAAATAAGAATAAGGTCGAGCTATTGGATGTGTCTCTCTTGGTGGTGCCTCAATATTTTTGTACGAATGATATGTGCTGGATGATGGGCACTAGTGCAACCTATCATATTTGTCAATAATGAGATTGATTCTAAATATATAGGACACTTGAGAGCAGTATGATAATAGGAAGTTTTTATGTAAGCATGCTTGATAGAGAAGTTAGAAATTTGGAAGATGTAGGACACTTCCTAGATATTTGCAAGAATCTACTATTAATTGGGTTCTTGGAGGCCAATGTTTACAAGGTGATTATTGAGGCATAGGTGTTAAAGATCAATCAATGAGTAATGATGCACATGAGAGCACAACCTATATAATCTTCAGTAATGTATAATAATATGTGGAGCTATAGTGGCTAAGGAATCTTTAGATGCCGCCACACTATGGCATAAGAGAATTACACATATAGAAGAGCCTTTATTACAAGTATCGATGAAATATAGGCTAATCAAAGGAGCTGATACATGTAAGCTCAAGTTCTATAAGCACTAAATGTTTGGACAAAAGACTCACATATCCTTTAGTTCATTGTATTTATAGGTGAAAGAATGAGATCGAATTAGAAGGGGACATATCGGGACAAAAGAAGCTTGGAAGCTGTGCACAAAAGATCTTAATTTGTTGGAGATGAAGAGTAGTTCAGCCCCTGGATTCTCTTCATCAAGAGGTGACTAATGAGATTTGGCTATGAGGTGAACTCGGACAGAGTGCATCAAGACTGAAGCTTAGCTCGAGAGGACATGAGTGGGGCATATGCATTTGGAAACAGCTGTAAAGACCATCGTTGGAGGTGGCGTTGCAGTTCATTTTTGGCGGAGCTAGGGAGGGACTGAGTAAATCAAGGCTGCTGATTGGATCGGACCATCGTTTGGAGGTGGCGTTGCAGTTCACAATTGTTTTTGGAAATAACTTGTTCTGGTCATATTTTTCAGTTTGTCTTTTTTTCTTGGGTTTCTCCTTTGTGCAGAACACAACAAGCTCCTTTTCTTGTTAATAAAATCTTCAAGTTTTGCTTAAAATATATAAGAAGCTGGTTAATGATGAACACTTGAATAATGAGCTCAAAAAGCAGATCCAAAGCAAGAGAGCACATAAGTCTCTGTGTTTCAGCTCTGAAGCTAATGGGAGCGTTGCATTGCGAAGCAATAGAGCACATAAATCTTCTAGTTCGTAAACTTTTTTATTATGAAGAATTTAAACCTTCTAGTTCATCAAATAAAATGAATCTACAAAGTACAACGACAAAAATCATTTTGTTTTACAGCAAAACTTTGATGTCAAATTTTAATGTCGCCTTGTATCATCAACTCTGCACATGCATATGATAGCACCAACAGAGATGAATTCAACATACAAATTTCACAAATGGAGATAATTAACATAACTTCAGCACAATAAATAGAAAAGTTCTATAAATTTATATATTTATGTACATTGCATCATGATGAGTATTCTTTTATCTATGCGTAAAACTTGTATATATAGAAATGTTACGAATAATATAAATAAAAAAATTAAGTTTTGTCTTTATATATATCAAAGCTTGTGCAGTATAGATAGCTAGTTTCAACAGTAATAATAACCACTTCATAGATAGGTTGCGGTTAAATGAACACTTTATTTTTCTTACACTTCATATATATATATTAACATATTTGTATGATTGTATCTTATTTGTTTAAAGGAAATAGGTAATTGTTAAGTTGTTTGTTGATAATACATTTTATAAAGTGATTAGTAAAAAAGTAAGTGTAAGTTAATGAAACAGATGCCGATTGTTTTGGAAAGTTTGATTGGATCAGTTCACAATGCACTGTTGACCCGATCCTCAGTATTCACTAATCAAGCACTATTAAGGTTAGGGTTGACGTGGGGCTTTTCAGGTATTCATCTTCTTCTTCCATATAAGAGAGCGAGAGATCTGTAATTTCATATGTTTCGTTTTTGCTCCAACGCTCACTTTGCAGTGCTTGCTATAATAAAATTGGCAAATTGCGTATAAAAGTTCATTATGGACTATTTGGCAAAAAAAAATTTGAATCAATATATAATCATCCAAGTCACATAAAAATGTGAATATTATGAACAAGAGAAATAATTAATAATATTGTAATCCTATAAATGAGGCTTCAAATTTATTCTCTTATATTATTATGATTCAATTCTTAGCCCTCACATATTTTTTTTTTTCATTCTTTCAAAAACAAGCATAAATGAAGTATGAATAAATTATATTAATTTTTTTTCAACTAATAATAACTAAGCTTACACAAATGCTGCTTTTAGGAGTTGAGAGTTTCCCATCCATATAGATAAGGGTAAATTCCGAAGCTACCAAAATGCCAAGGAGAAAAAGTTCCACAGCTTTCACTTTCTTGTCTTCATTCCCAAGCACCCATTGAACCAACGAAATCTCTTATAAAATAAGTTTTCTTTAGGAAATATCATTGCATTTCGGCTAAAATTTTATTTGAATATTTGTGAATTTTGAGAGCTGTTTTAAAGGCCCACAAAAACTAATCAAGATTAGCTTTAGCACAATATTACTTTATATAGTTTAGTTTTGCAGTAAAGTATGGTTTAATGTTCGTGATATTAATTATCTATCAATTATTTCCAAAATAATTATAAGAAAAAAAAAGTAAAATTTAATTTCTGATAAATTTTATTAACTCTGATGCATGATGGGATGGATATTTTCGAGGTCAGAGCTTCTTTGATCGATGGCTTTTCTTTTCCTTAAACTTTATTATATATTCTCAAGGAAGATCTTAGTGGACCTCACGTCTAGATATAATGGATTGAACGTTCAGCCACTGTAAACCCATAATTGTACGTGGGTCACTTGTTCAATCTTTTCCAATTTTATGATTTGGTGGATGCTTACTTTAAAGTGCTTTCAGTTTGGGAAAGTAATTGATTTTATCGGAGCAGTCGAAATTTCTTTTCTTTAGATGTCTCTATTATCGCAGCAAGTGGTTTGGGCTGCCTTAAGCTGATTCTTTTAGGGTTGTAAAACCCTTGTAGTTCCTTCAAGTGAAGTATAGTATTTGCATATTGTGAAGATCATATAAGCTTGCCTTCCAAACCAAAATGATAAACCCTGTTTTCATTACCCTTCCTCTCTACTAGTCCCAAACAATTTAAAATAAATTAAGAATATTTTGACTAACAAGATCAACAAAAAGACCAAAGATAGGAAAGAGACAACTGAAACCACAAAACATCCAGTAATCGCAATGCATGCATTAAATCGAGCCCAACAGATAGTCGGAACTGCAAAAAAGCCAACCAATTGAACCATAGAAATCGCATCTGCCAAACAAAATAAAGCGAAAATAGAACTTTTTCCAATTATTAAAGGCATCATGTATATCACTATCAGTATAGGAGGTCCCTTCCAATGAGTCTCTTGTTAGGATCGAAGTTCTCGTATGAGAGCAAAAAAAACTAAACAAGAATAAAAATAAGAAAATCATACAAAGAATCCAAGCACAAGCAAACTGAAAGATTTACGTGGTTTAATGTAAACACATACGTCCTTGGGGAGAGAGGAGGCGAACTTTCACTGTACCGAAGGAAGAATACAAGTTAGGGATCACAAACCCTTCCCAAGCTCCAATAATGGAGATTTTATGCATGCTTTGAGCCATCGTAAGAACACATAATTTTTTGTAGGATCTCTTAGGGTTATGAATAAATGTGGAACAAAGCTTGAGATGATGAGCAAACCAAAATAAAGCAAAAAAATAACATATGCAAATAATCACCTCCAAAAGACAAAGATATTTACGTGGTTCTGTGCTAACACCTACGTCCACAAAAAGAGAGCAAGAGATTTCACTATGTATGGAAGGGAGTTACAATAAGTTTTAGGTTATACAAACCCTTTCAAGACCTCTAAGAGCTTTTCTTCTTATTTTCAATGGAGAAGCCACCACACACACACCCAGAGCAGTTAAAGTCTCACAAAATGAGAATGCTAACCTTGGAAACTCCTCCAACATGTTCCCTTAAGTATCCAACTCTATTTTGGACCCCAAATGATCCAAAATACCCCCCAATTTACTTAGGACAAAATTTAAATCGGAGCAGAATTTTGTCAAGCGCTACGGCGCGCTGTAGCGCTTGGGCTTCAGATAGCCAGACACTGGGGCGCGTTGTAGCGCCCTGGTCTCTGTTTTCCTACCGCTGTAGCGCCCACTTCTCGGGATGACTGCCGCTAGGGTGCGCTGCAGCAGCTGATTTCATTGCAGTGCCTGATTATACTGTGGCCTGCATCCAACCTGCTCCTTGTTAACGATCTCTACCTTCGATCTCATGTGCTCCACATGAGAGTTGACCCCTTTAAGCTCTTTATTAATGTAACTGCACCAACTTGTTGCTTACGTATCCCCCACCCAAATGAATCAACCTATCAGTAGTTCCAACAACTAAAAAGCATATATATACTTCTCCAAATTCACCAAGGTTTTGCAATGAGTGAATTTTTGAACTGTGAGCACCTTTGTCATCATATCCATGGGATTATATTTTGTGTCGATCTTCCCCAGTAAGATTTCACTTTCTTCAATAACATCTTGAACAAAATAGTGTCAGACATTAATATGATTTGTGCGAGCGTGACAGAACAAATTAGTAGCCTAAGAATATAGCACTCTGGCTATCACAATGAACTACTACATTCTTTTGCTTTGCACACAAGTTTTCTAGCAAGCCTTTTATCAAGATGGATTTCAACTGTCATATATTCAACATCTATTGTAGACATAGCAACTGTAAACTGAAGAGTTGACTTCCACCATACTGGGCCTCCTACTAGAGTAGATATATAACTAGTTGTTGATCATCTTCGATCCAAATCTCTGGCATAGTCGAAGTCCACGTATCCAACGCATAAGTTAGTTATTGAGGATTACTTCTGAAATAATAGGCCAATACCAATTGTACCTTTCAGTTACCAAAAAATTCCTATCACTGCTTGCTAGTGATCCTTCCCTAGATTGTGCAATTATCGGATCACAACTTCAACTGCTTGAGCCAAATATGATCTAGTGAAAACCATGACATACATCAAGCTTCCAACTACACTAGCATATGACACTATGTTGCATACATTGATCGGGGAATTTCAGAATGCATCGACATCAGAATAAACTGTATTCCTAACTGGATGTATGTGTATATTTGATCGTGCCACTCATAGCAGTTCAGTGATAGTTCTGTTGCACATTAGTGGCATATAGTATGGTGGTATATTAAGATGCATGATTCTAGTGACATATAGCACAGTGTTGGGTGTGTTTACATCAGTGCCAAATCATTCATTATTTTTTGTTATTTTCAGCATCCAATTTATAGTTCAATTTTACTTTACTCAGTTTTGCATAGTTTCAGTTATTCAGTTACATTTACAGTTTTTCTACACTTTTATTTATTTTACCATTACATTGTAAATATCTTAGAACTTTTTAGTTTAGTTTCGATGTGTTAGGCTTCTTGTCTAACACATTGGGATCCGGCAATTTGCTAGATCCTGAATAGTTTGTTGAGCTAGGATAGGAGGACTCGCAGAAGATCCATGAGGAATTCGTGGAGCCTTAGAGGACCCATTCTCAGCCTTATTATTTTTTTGCTTTTATTTCAGTTCATTTGTTAAACTTTACTTTTGTACTATTCAGTAAACAGTTTGTAATAATTCTGGATGTATTTTACTTTTCTTTTCTGAGATGAATGCTTACTACTATTTTGTATGAATGAATTCAGGATATTTTGCTTTAGCTTCTGCACTCTGTTATTATATTACTATACTTAGTATTGTGATGTGATCAACATACTAGAAATGTTGATAGTTGCGAACTTATATTGGATTCTTTACATGCTTTTATAATCGAATGTATGTAATAGTCTAATACTTATGATAAGTATCTTACTCTTATCTTAAGTATTGACCCTCATCGTGGGTTGAGTCAGCAGCCTTCAGTGTGGCTAGTTTCTTTAGTTAGCCTATTTGGGGAGATGAGTTATGCTTTCCCGAGTAGCGCTCCGCTCCGCCGCCAAATCTGATTCAATTTAGTTTATTTTGCGCGCGGCGACGGGACGGGGCGCTACACCCTTCCCAAGCTCAAACAATTGAGATTTTCAGTAGGTTTTGTGTCGTCACAAGCACACACATAAATTTTCAGATGGATTACCCTAAGAATGGGTTGCAAACATATTTATAGGCCCTAGAAATCGGGCCTATCAAACCGCGGGCATGCGTCTTACATATACCTAAGCGCTGAAGCGAACTTGGGCGCCTGCCTCTCGAGCGCCAAACGCTGGGTCGAGCCTAGGTGCCCACCTTTCTGGCGCTAAACTCTTCCAAACCAACATCTCGAAGGTCAAAATATTTTGCTTCTGTAATATCCTATTAGTAGTAACACATCTTGTTTAGGCAGAGAAGATATGTAAAGTATGCACCAGCCAAATCAAATTAATCATCATGCTAACTGAAAGTAGGTAATCATGTTTTATCCATTTATATCAAATACACAATCAACCCAACTAACAACTTGCTTCAAAATCAGCAACTAAACCCTGACAACTTTTTCCTTGTTGGTGGCAATAGAATCTCAAAAAAATAGTGCGTATTTTTATTTCTAAGAATATTCTTCTATGAAACGAAAACAGTCATTTTAATGATCGCCATAGATTTATGAAAAGATAGAAGCCAATACAACATTAAATTCCATATGTTGAATTTAAGAAATTGCAATCTATTGGTTAAGTAAGAAAACTATTGGGCCAACCTTCCATCCAATTTCTGATTTTATTAATATGATGGGCACAATGCACAATTTTAGTGCTATTATTTACTACAAGAATACCCAAATATTTCATAAAAAGAATGCTAACCTTAAGAGTCAATATTTTGGCTAATTATTCATGTTCTTTAAATAATCAAAGTGGTATATGGCAGATTTGTCTAAGTTGCATTGAAAGCCATAGGCAAGATCCAATCAATTCTTGAAATTATACTCTTTGATGTCTCAAACAAAAGAATGTCATCCGCAAAATTGTCCACCCTAATAGGATGAAGCATAATACTAACACAAGTGTCCTCTAAAAGATTATATAGGGAATTCATAACAGTAATAAAAATTAAAGGAGAATATCATTATAAGAAAAAAGTAGGTCACAGACAATGTTCTTATTATTGAGAATGTGAGCAATATTTTTTGGGGCATAAACTTAAATACTCTTGCTTCTTTTGGATTGGCTTGCATGGTGATCTTAAGACAACAGATATAATTCATAAATGAAATGCAATCCTATTTGTTTTTTGTGTGGAGAGGAGGGAAAAACTTTGAATCACATTTTTTTCAATCAATTTAGCAAGGGAATTTCTTATGCCTACAATGCTTTAGTTGTTGGAATGGTGTACAAATTATGACACAAAATGCAAGTCTCAAGCTAATCTTCTTCTTATCATGATATTGGCTTTTAGCTTTTGGAAAGAAAGGAATAATATATCATGATATTGGCCCGATTTGATCTAACATTTTACTAAATTATTCACTTTGCATATGCTCTGATTGTTTTCTTACTTTTTCAAGACAATCATTTTAATTTCTTATAAACGGCATTATACTTATTCCAAAAAATGAATTCAGTACATTTAAAGTTAATTGAAAAATAGCATTGGTGAAACAAAAACATTTGTCTCTTCTTTCTTTTTTTTCCCATGCAATATTCTCATAATTTATAATGATGGCGACAGGAAAAAAATCTGTGTAGCGATAATGGAGAATCTCGATAGAGTCAATTCCACAAGGGGCCAGAATTAAATGATGAAAGATGGGGCTTTCTTGTAAGCCATTGATGAAGAGTCCAATCAAATTAGCGCATGATAAAGGCATAATTTCAGGATTATTAGTACTATAATAACCAAAAGATTCAAGTTTTATATTTTTCTTATGCTAAAGAGTAAAATTTCAGCCAAATTAGCACGCTCAACACAACATAAAACCATAAGTTTAAGGGTTTTTATAGCCAACGAACTCCACTGCTTAAAATTTCTCTAAAATAGTATTTAAGCTTAATTTAATGTTTATGCATGTTTCCCGAATATTTCATGCTCTGCATGGCACCTGGGCATGCCTACACACCAATCCCACTGTTATGGCAAACTGAAACTAATGGTTGAGCACACGACGCCCTGAGCTCTGCCTAGACTGCCTCAACGAGTGCTTGAGCGCTTGTTGGGCTCTGTTGGGCCCAGGCGCCAAGCCAAATTCAGCCTAAAATATGGGTCCTTTTGTTATCTTGTTTCGCCTCTCATTGATACGTGACTTACTCAAAGCCATTTTGTAACCTCCAAATGCTCTCTCGCTCGTCCAATATCACTCCAAAACACACTTTAAGTCGGTACCATTATTCCAATTTCTATTTGCAAGAATCCACCTTGTTATGTGTCTAGGTGCACCCGATCTTGGCACACAAACTTGGAATGTGAATAAATAATCCGAGCATGCGAGGAAATAATCTAACCAAGAAAATATTATAGAGTCGCAGCACAAAGAACTTCACTATGAATAAAAAGAAGAACAGAAGAGAAATCTTCTCTTTATGCCTTGAAGCGCACATAGCTTTCTTCTTCTCTTGAGATCCTCACAGCCCTCACATAGCAGCACTTTGTCACAGCCACCACAATCACTATAAGATGTGCAACATGATACAACACCCTAACCATAAAGATATTTATAGCCCAACACACCCCAACCCCAAAAGTGCCATAAAAATATTTGTTGGGCTTAATTTAATATATAGACATGTTCCTAGACCCTTTCATACTATGCCAAGTGTTTGCTCTTGCTTGCATACTAGTCCCACTACTTTGGGAGCTGAAATGGGTGCCTGTGCATCCTAAGATGCCATAGGCCCTATCTGGATACCCTAATGGGTGCCCTGGGAACACCCAGACTCCTGAACCTCTATTCAAGCACTTTGACGAGCGCGCACAAGCACTAGGCCAAATTTAATCCAACATTTGAGGCATGCTCTAATCTTTTTTTTGTGTTTGTTTCACATATAGTTGTTTTGATGCTTACCCAAAGTCATTCGGAATGATTCAAAAGCTTCGTAACTTATCCAAAATTACTCCAAAACACACTTGAAATTCTTACCATCATTCTAGTTTATGCTTGCATGGACATAAGCACCTTGTTGTGTCTATGTGCACCCCACCATGATGCACCTACTAGGAATACATTTGAGGCCCCTCAAACACAACAACATTGACTCTAGGAAATCCATCATAGTGTTCTTGACTACATTTTCAAATGTAGCTGTATCATGATAGTTCAAACTACAATGGTGTATTATGTTGTCATCAAAATAAAGTATATTTCTATCACAGGAGGCTACATAAAATTTTATTGGATGAAGCAATTCTAAAGGAGATATGGCTAAGAATGGATGAGTACATAATGTACAGTGATAGCCATAGTAGTATACATCTATCTAAAATTAACCTTTATATTCATGGTTAAAATACATCAAGGTGAGATACCATTGAATCTAGGATATGCTACACAAAAGGCTAATTGAGCTTGAGAATATATACTAAGTTATTTCAAATACACTCATGATTATTTATAAATGATGTTTCATATTTTACATGAGATGCATTAGTCTCGCTAGTCATTGCTTGAAAACTCTATATCATTTTCACATTTTTGCAATTGTTTTGGAGATTTTACATGTTACTCTATCAACATATTCATATATTGAGATTCTTGGAAAAGACTCAGCCGTCATCATTTAATCATGAGGTCGTTTATCTTCTTGACAAATTTATTCTTCTCATTTTTTTGTATATCTATAAAAATATTTATTGTATTTCTTAGATTTATATTATTCGAAATTTATCATTTTTTTTCCCAATAATTTACTTTTTTCTTTCTCCATTTTTATATCCTCCTTGATAGGTTGATGGACATGATGAAGATGTCAATTAGGGCCAAAGAAATTTAAACCTAAAAGCCTTACATATCTATGCGTATTTAGCACCAACAAACGTAACAGGAAAGTAATAATAGTGGTAAAGTCTAAGTTTTAAAAAAATTTAAAAGCAACTTTATGACTTGTATCATATAATAGGTGGATGTGAGCGAGGTAATGATGACAGCTTGGTGTCAACAAATTTAATCATATAATTAATTAAAATATATTATTAAAGTGTGTGAGCTGCTAAAGATGCTCAGTCAATATAACATTAGGAAAAAAAGTTGGGATTATCTATATCTAACTAATATTTAAACTTAAACTTTAGGCATATGTTGTGGTTATCTTTAATAAGATTAATTTCTTAAAGTATTTAATAAATGCTAAGCAAGCTCTAACAATTGTTTACTCATCTATTATTATTATTGTTTTTTATCAAATAGCCATTTCGATTAGATTTTATTTCATAAAAAAAATGAATATATGATTAAAGTTGAGAGTGTACATAAATCTAGAAAGATTAAAAAAACTTAAAACTAGCTTCAAAATTAAAAACTCAGGAAATATCCTAAAAATTCTTCAGACACAAAATAAATAATACAGATGTTTGCAAACAACAAAACAAACAAAACATAAAGTGAAGAGACTTGAATCAAGAGAAGAGAGTTAGCAGCCGGCTGAAGTTGGGACGACAATCCAACAGGAAGCCGACGAGAGATTGATTTACCGCAAACAAAGAAGATTTCATTCATCAAGATTAGCATAAGCATAAGAACAAACCTCATGCTAAAGGGCGATTTCCAGCTGCTTCTATTTGAGTGCCTGCATGAAAAAATGCAAGCAAAATTCCATCTTTTTTCGGGCATTAGTAAAAATGAGACTGCCTCATCTAGGTAGATTGCCTAGGACGGACAGCCATAATCACAGAGAATAGGATTATGGATCTGCAGCCACCCGTAAGAAACAAAATTATGGGCAAACCAGAAGGCTCCGAAGTGAATATTGCCGAATTGTCAAAATCGACAGTAGTCCTGATAGCCTAATTCGAATTAATTAACTGATTGGAAGGCAGCATAACAGCATTCCAGGCTTAATAACACTCAGCAAAACTACAGAGGACAACAGTCCAGGCTAAATATACCTAGCAAAAACATAGAGGACAGTAGTCCAGCTTGAATAATTTCTAGCAAACAAAAAAGAGTTGCCATCGTACAACACCACAAGCTGCTGTGTAGCAAAAGAACTAGTACAGCTTAGATAAACATTAGCATGAAACTTGATGT
The DNA here is from genome assembly GCA_016760335.1 of Gastrodia elata. NCBI lineage: Eukaryota > Viridiplantae > Streptophyta > Magnoliopsida > Asparagales > Orchidaceae > Gastrodia > Gastrodia elata. The sequence goes on from CM028673.1 coordinate 2,419,783, forward strand.
CACCAGCAAGCCGCAAAGTCCACTAGCCAAACTCAAGCCACCAAACTAAAATCATCCTTTTGCATAAATATTGTCTAAGTACACCAACCACAAAAGTATTAGTAGGGCCCAGATCAGTATAGAATAGTCAGGAAATAGAAGAAACAATAACCAGAAGCCAATAAACAATAGCAAGAAGCATAGCCCAAACATTACACAAAAATAATTCATCTTTCGTCATACCATTATAATGAGAGCACATGATTAGTATATGCAATGTTTAATCTTTACCGGTTAAAATTTTTTCGACTATAATTGTTTATAATCTTATGGACATCATTTTTAATATTGCCTATAATCCTTTCAGTTTGGAAAGGATAGGAGGAGTATTTCGCTTTATTCCGCGCATTCCAAATATTCCATAAAGTATAGATATCAATAAGTTGACCAATATGAATTTTATTCTTATGCGAGGGCCAACGATTAAAAATATCAATCATCTCAATAAGATTTGCGGCAGCATTAGGATTAATATTCAGAGAAATTCATATGTTGGTATTCACAGGATTTGTAAGAAAGACATGATATATTGTTTCAATATTATTAGAGTAGCGGTGGCATTTGGATGCCATATTATAGCCTTTAGTTTGTAAAATGTTGTCTACACTAATGTAATTGTTGTAAAGCCTCTAAAGTAAGATGCTTATAAGAGTTGGAATACACTTATTCCAAAGCCAAAGTGGGAAGATTTAGGGGGCTTGAACTCTACAGATATGCCAAAGACAGGTTAAGTTGATTTTATTGCTAATGCAAAATTTTGAGTTTGCCATCTTGATACTTTCAAGCTGAAGGATACTGTTTTTGATCCTATCAATAGCATCCATAGGAAGCATGTTATTGAGAAGGTTATAGTTCCAAACCAGTGTTTGTATCAAAGACATCAGCTATGGTTAGTTTTGGATGAGTAATATAACTACTGTAGTTTGCCATAATCTCTTTTTGGATTTCAGCGGTCATACCAAAAAGATAAAGAGGGATCGAGAGCCTCCCAATTAATTAAGTCTTCAATAATGTCTCGGGAAGAGAGCGTTCTCTTCCAAATTATGAAGTCAGTAATTTTATGTTTAGTTTGGGAGGGATGAGTTCTAGCATAGTATTTAGCCATAAGAATGTTGGACCAAATAATTTTTGATGTTCAAAATTTCCACTAAAGTTTAAGGGAAAGGCTTTATGTAATGAAGAAAGACATCTAATTCCAAAGCCTCCCTCATTAATAAGTAAAGTGAGCTGGTCCCAAAAACACCAAATCATTTTACTACCTTTAGAATGTGTCCAAAGAAATTTATTAAAAATATTATTTAACGTATTTAATAAGAATTAGTAGGAGAGGTAACCTCAAGACAATATATGGGGATAGTGTTTAGGATGTACATGGGGAGAATTAGTTTACCACCTTGAGATAGATATTTATGTTATCAATCTTGGAGTTTTTTAAATATTATATTTATTAGGCTAGAGAAGTTGTTATTTTTATTGTGCCCTTTAGCAATTGGGATGCCTAGATAGGTGATGGGGAGTTTACCAGGTTTGATATTTAATGTATTGATCACTCTGTTTGTAATATTTACCAAAGTTTTATTGCTAGTGAAAAATTGAGACTTTAAAGGGTTAATTTTAAAACCAGAAATCTGTTCAAGAAAGGTGAAAAGAGTTTTAATTTTATTAACAGGTTTCCCACTTGCATTGCTAAAAATAATGAGATCGTCAGCATAGGCAAGATGGGTTATAAGGATTTTATCGCCAGCATTGAAATGAAGAGTAGGGACACTTTTAAACAGAGAGTTAATATTGAGAGACCAAAAGTTGAAGGCAAGAATGAAGAGAATAGGAGAGAGGGGGTCTCCTTGCCGGAGACCCCTTTCATAATTGGAAAAAACCCCAGCCTTGCCATTAAAGAGACCAAGAAATAATTATCATGGGTAAGGTCTTTTATTTTTTTGGATAAAGCTATCATTGAAACCATAACTGTTAATCATCTTAATCAGGAAATCCCAATCATTTTATCAAAGGATTTTTCAAGGTCTAACTTTAGAAAGAGATTATGTGTAAAATACCAAAATTTCTTTATCAATTGTTTATTAATATTTAAATAATTTTGACTTCAGATTGAAAATCTGACTCCGCTATTGCGTTCACCACCCCCAAATTAGCTAGGGGTGAAGTTTTGAATGCATTTGGAAGTCGTAAAATTTTAGACGAATATTTTAATACTATTTAAATACCTGAAAATTCGAGTTATTAAATACTCATTTGATCTAAAATCCGAGTGCGTCATTGTGTTCAGAAGACCTCAATTAGCTAAGAAATATATATTTTTAAAAATTTTTGAAAAATATCTATTAAATTAGTTTAATTAATTAATAGATTAAAATAATAATTATTTAATTAATTCAGAAGGCCGCCGTCAGTTGACCTTAACGCCGTCTCCTTTCTTTTATGAATCTGGCGGTTTCTTCGAATCGTCCGATTGGAAGATCGGACGGTTCGCGTCTGTCTTCCCCGCGAACAGACGCGCGACCTCCGCGTGGCGCTGAGCTCGCGAACCAGAGCCGCATGGCTCTCGCCTGCCTCGACAGGCGTCCACCACCGCTTACGCATTCTATTAAGAGCCTGTAGAAACCTTTAGACCCAAACATTCTTGAAACTACGGCTTCGTCGAAACCCTAAAATCATCCCTTATCATTAACAGATATTATCTACCTTTGTTTTCGTTCATTTAAAGCATTCAATAGCAATAATCGCATTGATATTAAGTGCGATCGATCGATCGCACTGATTAAACCTAACCCTAAATTCCTTATCGCGCCAAAACGAAGAAGGCGAAGCGACGCAGAAATTGCCTCGGACCGGATCATGTTCGACCGGTCCGAGTTCGCGCGTGAACCGATCCGATTCGAGGACGAGTCTTCTCTTCGAGATCTAACCGTCAATTTTGAATTAAAACTGACGGTTGGATTTAATTTAAAACTAGATTTAATCAAGATCGTCAATTTGGGGTTGACTCACCGATCCTCAGTCACTCCAATCGCCTCTCACGCTGTGACATGTGGCAGTGGGGCCCTCAACTGACCAGCTGCGTCAGCTGGTCTCTTCTGAGATAGCAGCGGGACCCGCTCGCCTGTCTCAGCCAATCGACGCAGGACACGTGTCCTGGGTGGGCCCGAATATAGATAATCATAACAGAAAAATTTTAATAAATAAATATGATAAAATATTTATTTAACAGAAAACAAAAATATTTAATAATAAAATAAAATAGATTAATTAAAATAATACATTTAATTAATAAAAAATAATATATACGTATATATATATTACAAATAAACTAATAAAAACAGTAAACTAATAATTAAAATACAGTAATTAATATTTAAACAAAAAATTTATAAATATTAAATAAAATAAACATTAATGTAATAAACAGCAAAAGCAGACAAAATAAAAATTTAATTATAACAATATTAAAAAGATATTAATAAATATACATATATATATATATATATATATATAAATCAAATTAGAAAAACTAAAATAATATATATAATAACAGAAATTTTTAAATTAATAAAAACAAAAGATAAAATATTTCCTTAAAATTAATAAGAATTAATTAAACAGATTAATTAAAATAATATTACATTTAATTAAAATAAATCTTAGAATTTTAAAAATTTATAACTTATAAAATATACATTCAAAAAATTTAATTAAATATATTATATTAATCAGCAAAAATAGAAGAATAATATGAAATAATCAAATTTCTATTTGGACTTATATTTTGTTTAGTAACATTTTAAGGTATTAATTAATTAAAAAAAAAAAGAACAAATATTCAAATAACTTTAACCTTATAACAACTAATTTAAAACATATAAAAAATGGGTCTTAAAATACTCAAAAAATTATAAAGAATATTTTAGAAATATTAATTTTGCTGTTTGAATTAATATTTGACTAATGACAATTAGGACCTAACCTTAAGTCTAACCCTAGAAACTTCAAATAGCCATAAGTTAGCTAATTTAACTCCAAATTAAGTAATTCAAATATCCATTTAGATCAGAAAATCCTAAATTTCAGTAAACTGCAAAAATATTTAGGATCCAACGGTTAGATCTCTAAATTAAACCTAAATACTCTAAAAACTTGATTAGTGAATATTAGCAAATATAATAATCCAAATTAAGTAATTTCAGTTTTAAATGACTCATAAAATAAATTAGAACCTTAATATATAATTAGTTTAATAATTTAGTGACTAAAATTACTAATCACTCTCTAATTATAATAAACCTTAATTATTAAATTAGACTAGCTATAACTTAGTCAATTTAAATCAGAATTTGATAATTTCAGGTTCTATAGAAACCTTAGGACATAATCTATAATAAATTAACATAAATTTTATATTTTATTAAGAGTAAAAATTACTAAAATGCACTTATAAGGTCATAATAAAAACATTAAATTAATAAATTTCATTATTTTGGCAGATCAAAGAAATTAAATTTGGTTGATTTTATCAAAACAAGTCAGGTACGCAAATTTACTTATAAGTCTTATTTCAGTATTCTTATTTGAGCCATTTTCCATTTGAATATTATTTGCACTGCTTACCGCATTTTAATCTGCAAAAGATTTATATCAAATAACATGTAACAAAAAGAATGAAACACAGTATATATATTTTGTGGTGTTTGTCTTTGGAGGGTGGAACGCAACACTGGAATCTGTACAGATTGGGCCAACTAGCAGCCCCTGGAGTTATATGGAGGGATTTAGCCTCTTGTATGAAGTAGGCAAATCCAGAGGAAAGACACACCACCACTTATTATTTTGAGTAAGCTACCGACGGGTGGCGAGATAAGCTTCCTACAGGTTATGCCTATGGGTTTACCCATTTGGGCTCAGGAGTCTACGAACTCGACTTTTTGTTATAAATGCTTTTGATAAAAATTTATTTCATATATGTTGATTTTCACAGCTATTTTGTAGGGCAGAAATTGTATTTGAAAATTGCTTACTATATTTATAGTCTTTCTGTTATTTTCATATGTGATTCATACCTATTATAGAATGCTATATTTATTCTTATAAGAATAATTTACGTACTCCTACCTGACTGGTAAACTGAATTTTTCAGGTTTTGATAATTAAAAAGACTTAGAAGATCTGCCAAATTTAAAAGAAGAAGAAGCAGAAGAATGTAGATATTTATTATTTCATATTTTATAAAAATTCAAATTGTTATAACTTTTCATATATGTTTTGGCTCTATGTATAAAAGGACTATGAATTTTATTATTTTATGTCCTTTTTAAATTATAAAAATGTATATATTTTCAATTGAGATGAATTGTTCTTTAAAGACTCTCGAACTTCGATCCCCGGTCGCCACATTATGTCCCCAATGTTTATTTTTAAGATTGTGGAAAAGTTCTTGGGTGGCTAGAATGTTATCTTGAATTTTTCTACTTGGGATGAAACCGAATTGATTTGGTTCAATAAGGGAAGGTAAGAGTTCTTGCAGTCTTTTGGCTAAGATTTTAGAAATAATTTTGTTAATGGTCATGCATAGACTAATGGGTCTAAATTGAAACCACCACGTGACTTTATCAATTTTGGGAATCAAGGAAAGCAGAGTATGAGTGAAAATTTTGGGTAACTAAATATTGCAAAAGAATTCCTTGATTCCATTACAAGCATATAATTTAATGATATGCCGAAACTTGCAGAAAAATTTGCCTGGAAAGCCATCGGATCCAGGACAAGTGTTTTCTTAAGAACTTTGATAATCTCTCAAATTTTATCATCATTAGACATTATATTAAGGAAAGTGTTGTCTTCCTCTAAAATTTTTGGAGTATGGAGGATTAAGGTTGTAAGGTTGGTAGTTGAATCAGGATTTTGGAGCATCACATGAAAGTAAGAGATGGCGGAGTTTTGCATATCAGATATGTTATTTAATTTGATGTTATATGGGGATATAATTTCAGCAACTTGATTAGTGTGTCTCCTTTATTAACCCAATTATGATAGAAGGTGTGACGGCCCTGCCTCGCCGTGGTCCCGTTAACTCTTGAGTTAACATGATTATGGTGGAGGGGTCATCTAAATAACAAGACCCTTGCTTATGAATAGGTTAGTGACTAATACTAACCCATTATAATCAAAGACTTTGCCATTTCTCATAAGATATTATCACTAAATGAAAATAAAAGACAAGCAGAGTGCGGAAGCATACATACAACATCCATCCATCATATAAATACAACGGTACAGAATAAGTAAAGTATTGAAAGTAAAGATTAACCCTGTATTATTTCAATAATTAAATAGTTTAAAAGAACTGAAAAGAAGCACTCGTCCTCACAAATACAGAAAGAAAACTAAGAATCTTCAGGAACACGCTCCTCCTCTACAGGCAGATCTCCTGAAGGCTCTATCACCCTAAATAGCTTAGAATCTACCATTGTCGGTTTCACAATGATAGGGCCCCAGCCAACAAAAGAAAAATCTTAAGTTAGACAAATTATCTAAGTATATTTTAGAATAACCAATTTAATTAAGTTCATTAAATATCACCAACAACAAGTAAACACAAAAGCATATAAATGGGTGCAAGAACGCGTAAGAAAGAACAAGGCAAAGTTATAAACAAATAATTTATAACTGAAACAACTAGGAAGTAAGCACATACCTCCTCCAAGCAACTGTAACAAGATCAGGTAAGTATAAAACAAGTGACTTATAAAGAAAAATACATCCTAAACATGCTTATGATCAATCCAAGACTATGCTAATTGACATATAAGTAAATGAACATATAAGACGATTAAGTGACTAAAGTGAAACTAGCATCCTATAAATATAAACAAGAAGCACAACTAGCATCCTATAAGCAGAAGTAAAGCTAGCAAATGCTGAAGAACAGTAAGTAAGAAAGTACTGAAATGTAAACTAAAACATTAAGTATGAACTGAATTCATTATGACTAAAATAAGATAAACAACATAAAGTAGAAATGTGCATAAGTTAGTAATGCCAACAAATGGTATAAAAAGATGTAAGGCATGAAGTTTATAGTCTAACATATACCATCCTAGCCAATTTTTAGGCCTAGGACATGGTTAGACTCACTTTAAACAGACATATACCACCCTAGCTTGACATAGGTCTAGGTTTGGCCTGTACTAAAGTCTAGGTACAGGAAAAAGACATACTAATTAGGTTACATTCTAATAATCAAATGTTAAACTTGCCAATAATGATGACATATGTAAATGTATTTATGTAAAATAAGGTTGACATGAAACATTTATTAAATGTTCTATGCCTAATATAGGTGAACAAGGTACAAAGGTTTAAAACAAGGTAAGCATAAGCATCAAAATCAAAGTGAGCAAGAGACTCTACTAGGACATAGGTGACATCCACTTGTTATCTAATTTAATCGTTCTATCTACTCTAAGTTACACATGTTCAGGATCTCCAAGTCCTACTATCGAGTGTAACTCAGATTCACAACCTTATAAGTTGGAAAATAATTAGAATTAATCAGGTTCTAATCTTATTAAATCAATATCGACTGAACAAGTTAAATAATGAATCAAACGTCATATTTTAACATTTTATCATAATCTCAACCCATCTTGATTGATCAAATCAAGATGAAAGGATTAAGAATTAAACTCCAAATATGGGGTTTAATCACTTAATCCAAATAGTACAACTGAGGATCTAACTTAGCCCCCCTAGGGTCTTAGGGATCTTAAAATATTAAAACAGTGAAGTTTTGGTCATTTCAGCCAAAATTGGGCACTTATTAGAAGATTCTATGAATTTTGCAAGATTGGGCGCTGCAGCGCCTTTCGCGCGGCAGCGCGCTCGAGCGCCTTTCGCGCGGCAGCGTGCTGGAGCGCCTTTCATGCGGCAGCGCGCTGGAGCGCCTTTCGCGTGGCAGCGCGCTGGAGCTCCTTTTGCGCGGCAGGGCGCTAGAGCGCTTTCTGCGCGACAGCGCGCTGTAGCGCTTTTAGCGCTGGGGGTGTGCTGCGGCCCGCTGCGGCACGCTATGGCGCGCAGCAGCGGTTTCAACTTGCGAAAATCACTGTTCAATTAATTTATTTTTCATATTTCCCTAAGTTTTTTTAAAAATTTGCGCTGCCGCCCACTATGGTGCGCTGTAGCGGTCCATTTTGCAATTTTACTATTTAAATAGTTTTATTAATATTTTTATGTGTTCTGCCAAAATATCGCTGCAGCACGCTACAGCAGCCTAATTTGCAAAACTGGGCACTGCAGCACGCTACAGCAGCCTAATTTTCGCCTGGATGAAACCTGTAAGCCCTATTTTCGAGCTCAATTACTCTCAATCCAAAGAACCCATGAGTGATGCTACATATCAATGGAAAGGTATTTCCGATACCTTTCCATCGACACCAAAATCGGCACAAACGAAGTATTCTAACTATACAAAAAATATGGATGAATGATAGCTATGCAAAATAGACGAAAACAGAGCAGATTTTTTTGAAGCTTTTAAGAGCCTTAATGGCTTTCATACATGCTTATGAGCTTCTAACCATACATTAAAGCTCACTAGAGGAACAAATGTATTCAAGGAGAGTAACAAAATGGGTACCTTTAGTTCTTATGAGGGGAGGAAGAGAACTCTTATTTTCTTCAAATGCCTTGGAGGTGGAGAGCTGCTCTTCTTCTTCTCCAGCAAGCACCCAAAGGAGGAGGAAGAAGGGAGGAAGGCAGAGCTCAGCTTCTTTTGCAAAAGGAAGGAAGAAGGATTTGAGCTCTTTCTTAAAGGAGGAGAAGCAACAATCAGCCTAGGGAATAGGCCACCATGAGGTCCAGGGAGTGGGAGAAGAAGACCATCAAGCTTGCCTAAAGAAGGCATGGGGGCGCCGGCTAGGGAGAGGTGCTAACAGGATGAATAGAAAATTTAAGAGAAATTGCAAGATTAGGACTAGATAATCCCCTATTTATTTCTTTGATTATTTTTAAAATTCAGATTTTTGAGACGTACTCCAAAATATCCCAAAAATTCGCCCCTAGCTAATTTGGGGGTGAGGAATTTAATGGCGAAGTCGGATTTTGATTCTGACAACTATTTAATTATTCTATTTTTCCAGTGCTTCTAATTATATTAAAATATTCGCAAAAATCTGACGACTACCAAATGCGTTCAAAAACATCACCCTAGCTAATTTGGGGGTGACGATCGCAACGGCGAAGTCAGATTTTGATTTCAAGGTCAAAATTAATATTTCAATTTTCTAATTAATTAAATATTAAAATATTCCAAAATAATCGATTAGGCTCCGAATTGCTCCAAACCTTCAGGGTTTGGTTCAATTGATTAGATGATCTTAATGGAATAAGAATTACGATATGATATATGCTATAATTAAGCTAGGTAACAACTTTGGGTTATTACATTAAAACTCTTAATCACTAAGATTATCTCTCAGATACATATCCTAACTAATATTATAAGACCTATGGGAAGCTCTAAGAGTTAAGGAAGAAATGAAAGCTTATGATTTTACTTAAGATTTTCTTAAGGACTTATAATAAGATTTTAATCAAAGATCAAACTAAGTTATATAATCACATGAATTATGATCTAAATCATTATTCTTATTGTTTATAACATTTAGGATAGGATTCTAGGGTTTTAAAATGTTAAACCCTAAGTTTGGGCAAAATGACCATTTTGCCCCTACTTAAGGGTTTAAAAGATCAAATTTTGATATAGGGTTCCAAATCTAAATTTTCTTGTTGAAAAGTATTTCTTACTGTCTAATATAAGATTAGATAGCAATTACATAAATTTGGGTAATTATTAAGCCTTATGAGATCAAATTAATAAATTTAATTCATAGGGGAATTTGGTACTTTGGCTAAATAAAATCTAAATTTTCTTTCAATTTATTGTTTTTTACTGTCTAAGATTTCCATAGAATTCAAAATTTCTGAATTCTGATAAGTATTGGCCAAGTTATGGCCAATACAAGCTTAAGGGTCAAATGGTAATTTATGGTTTTCTTAATTAAGGGTCAAAAATCCTAACTTTTCCAATTGGTGTCTAAATTGAGTAAAATTAGTGGCTACTGGTTTACAATTGATCTACAGATTACAATGATTAGTGGTAGGCTCAATTTGGACTCTAATTGGCTAAGTTATGGCCTAATTAAGGTTTAGAGTGGTTAGTGAGTGATTAGTGAAATTAATCACCAAATGACTAATTCAACCCTACAATTAGGTTTTAATATACTCTATGAGTTTTTTGAAACTTAAATTTTTCAATTTGGATTATTAAATTTGATAATCTTCACTAATCAAGTTTTAGAGTAATAGGTTTGATTAGGAGACCTAACCATTAGATCTTAAATATTTTACAGATTACTATAAAATAGATTTTTTCTGATCTAAATTATATTTGGATTACCTAATTTGGAGCTAAATTGACCAACTTATGGTCAATTGAAGTTCTAGGTTTATTTTGACCTAATTAGGGTTAGGTCCTAAATGATTAGGCTCAAACTAATCCAAACAGCAAAGTTAACATTACTAAAATGTTCTCTAGGGTTTTTGAGTATTTTGAGACCTATATTCTAGTGGTTTTGATAAGTGGATAGAAAGTTATAGCTATTTGAATATTTGTGAGATTATTTGAATTAAATTATACCCTAAATGTCACTAGGTGAAATACCTATCCAAATGAGATTAGTCATTTTCAGATTATTCTTTGATTTTTGTTGATCAAAATAAAATTCATTTATGCTATTTGGATTTATGTTTTGTGAGATATAAATGTTTGAAGTTTAGATTTAATTGCATTATAATTAAATGTATATCAATAATTCTGTTTAATTAATTAATTAACTTTAGCAAACTTAATAATTTATCTAATTAATCTATTAATTTTATCATCCATATATGTATAAATTTTATCTTCCCAAATTTTATTAACTATCTAAGTGTATATATATGTATGTATAATAATATACATACATATAATATACTTTACTAGATTTGGTTTTATAATATAAGTATTGTATTTTTATAAGTACTGATTTATATAAAATACGTATATAATATATATAATATATATTAATAATGATTTTCTTTGTAGGTGGGACCCACGCAACTTGACGGACGGGACTGCTCTAACTCAGCTCCACGTGTCAAGAGGGGGTTCGACGGAGCCAGCCGGGGTGGGTCCCACAGTCAAAGCGACGGGAACCATGGGCCCCCGCTGCTACACTCGCGGTGCAAAACCATGTGGGCTCCGTGGTTGGAACAGCATACCGATGGGGTCCCCACCACCTAACATGTACGCCACACGTAGCCAGTCCACGGGAGGCAAGAACTGGACCAGGCGCGGCCGGTTCAGAGGGCTCGCCGCTTCGCCTTCTATCCCCGAAAATCCCACGCGAGATTAAGGTTATGGTTTTCGGCGATGCGATCGATCGGATTCGATCGAACACATCTCAATTTTAGGCACAAACGATAGCATAAGGGACCATAAGGATGCATAAATAAAGGTTCAGGAAGAGTGGAGGTACGTACCTTATCTGAATGGAGTAGATGACTCTAGGGTTCGATCCCAAATTCGCTCGACCTCTTAGGGATTTGATTTGCGTAAACTGGGAAGATGGGTCAACTGGCGGATATTTAAATGGGGTCTAAGTGGTCGGAGAAGAACGGGAGATCGACGCATGGAGGTTTTGCGCGCTACGCGTCGCGTTCCGCGACACGCATGCGCCGCGCGAGGGTGAGACTCCAGAGTCGTCCGATCTTCTGATCGGACGGATCAGGAGATCCGCCAGATCAGACGACTGGTCATTAGGGAGGGAACGACGTTCCTTAATGCAGACGGCGCGCCGTTATTACAATAATATTAATTTATATTTTAATAATTTATATCAATTTTATTAATAATATTAAATATCTAAATGCATCCCAAAAATTCCCAATAAATCACCTCTAGCTAATTGAGAGGTGAGGAACGCAACGGTGCTCTCGGATTTTTGTTTCGACGAGTATTTAATTATTTGATTTTCAGGTATTTAATAATATTAAAATATTCGACGAAAACCCAACGACTTCCAAATGCCTTCAAAACTTCACCCTGACTAATTTGGGGGGTGGTGAACGTAATGGCGAAGTCGGATTTTAATCTGAAGTCTAAATAAAAATTCAATTTCTAGGGTTTTGGGATTTTCTAGAAATCCAAATTTAATCCAATTGATTCCTGATTTGACCTAAATCTTAAAAATGAGTTATGATTGACTTATTTAGTGTACTATAATCTTAATTAAGACTTAAACTTTAGTCTTATTGACCTAAGTAATAACCTGGGTGTTACAGAAGAAAGTATATCACCTTTAATGTTCCAATTAAGACTACATTTTTTTTTCAAAAGGTTTCAATATCATTGTGAGTTGAATAATGATGGCTTTGGCCTTAGAAACCTCACTATTAAAATCAGTTGGGTTGAGGTAACCATATTCTCCTAATGAGAAGCATTATTGAAAATATTGTCAACCTCTTTTTTGTTCCAAATGCTTATGTACTTTTAAGCTTTTAAAAATTTTCAACTAAATGATAACGATCATAAGACTCAAGCATCATTCTAACTGAGTAACAAGTTGGGAAAAAATCTTCCTGTTGAAGCCAAAAAAGCTGAAAACAGAAAGATTTTGTGAGCATTAGAAGTATTTTTCTAAGGGGAGAGGGTAATTGGCTTATGATCAGAAACAGTGGAGTATAAGGAAGAAGCATGGTAATTAGTAAGAGAATTACACCATTCATTATTAATTAGGAACCTATCCAACCTTACAAATTTTTCCAGAATTCTAAGTAAGAGGGGATCCCGAGTATTTAAAATCATCAAGTCCACGGTCTAGGATATCATAATTGAAGTTAATTGTGGATTTTGAGTGATATCTTACTTAACCTTTGTATTCAATGCTTTAAGGATTGCATTAAAGTCTCCTCACAACAACCCAAGGGAGGAGTTATGGCGCCCTACGCCTTAATCCACAAGATTAAGCTAAGGGGTGGTGTGTCACTTTGATAAATCCCTCACTTAATATTGGATTAGTGTAAATCATAATCCACTAGTAAGGTAGAGAAGCAATTATATATACTATTAATCAGTCACTGAGCCAATACAGAATCACAGTGCGGAAGCAAAGTAAGGTAAGATTACATCTAATTTACCACAATGCATATAAGTAAGGAAAATACATCAAATAACTTAGAATAAATAATATGGTAAAAAAAATACACAGTTAAAGGTACATGTATTATTACAACTTTTTAAATAAATTTAAAATGAACTAAAATGAAATCACTCATCCTCATAGAAAAATAATAAAGCCTAAGCAACTTCAGCTCCTTTCTGATGCCTCCTTGAGATATGGATTTCAAATCTATATGATTCTAACATTATTGATTCACAATACCAGGGCCCCAGCAAATAAAGAAAAAAATCTTATTAGACAAGTATCTAAGTACATTTTAAGTTGAACATTTTTCATATGTTATTAATGTCACCATTTACTTTAAATAAACTAAAATCCTAACTAGCAAAGGAGTAGTAAGCATAGAAGGAGAAGGACAAGTTATAAATACAGCATTATAATAAAAAGATTTGAGGCAAAAGACACACCTCAAGTAAACTAAGCAAGGTAGGCATACATGTATAATATAGTAAATAAAATACTAAAAGAAAAGTATAATCTTAAACATGCGATAATCAATGATATATGCTAATAAAGTAAAGAATCTGATCATGATATATACATAGTAGCAAAGCCTAGCATCCTATAATATACAAGTAAGTAATAAAAAAAAGCTGATTGAAATAACATGCATCATTAAAATAATAAGCCGTTAAAGCAGAAACAGAAATAGGTATGTACAAACTGCCATATCAAAAATTGGCCAATCGGGCCACAACATAATTCTCAATGACTTTTTGAGCTAGAGCAGACAGAAATTCCCAAAGCCTTCATAGGCTAAAGCAGAATAAAGTACATAAGAAACTGAGAAGGCAAAAATGCAATTACATTAAATTTTATATTTTACTTTGCTTTCATGAACACATCCAAAAGAAGCTGAGGAGTCAAGCACGTCTACAAGATTATACGGGTTCCAAGCTTAACACACACTCCTCAATAAGTAATGTTAAGCATTATTATTCCTTACCCCTGACCATTGGGGTAAATGTGCGGCAGAACCTACCATAATAAAATTAAACCTAAGGAACTATTATCCTAATTATTCTAAGGTTTCACTTCATGCATAAAGCTCTCTTACATGACATGTTCAAGGAAATAAGCATAAAAAATAAAAGAATGTGTAGTAAAATAATCAAGTAGTAAACAAGGGACTCTTCTACATATGGTGGCACTGTTGTTGTCTAATTAACCCTTCTAACTATTCTAAGTTATACAAAACATAGAAGCACGCCTTTATAAGTTACAAAATATTAGGATAGCTAGGTTTAATATGATTAAATCAATGTCAACTATATAAGTTAAATAAGAAATCAACAAGACTTATTTGATGAGTTTAGACGTTCTATACTAAGATCTGATCAAAATCTACTAAACTAGGGATTGTGATTTTAACACCACGAGTAGGAGTTATGCACATAATCTAGGGGTAAAGTCTAAGAATCTAAAGTTTCAATTCTAAATGTGAACTAAGATTAAGGCTAAGATCTATTAGGCATAATTAAACTTAATATAAAGATTTTCCTAATTTTATTCTAGAATTGAATGATAAAATAATCTGAATTAAGTTATAAAATCTAGAAATTAATAAAACTAAAGTTTCATTTATTGGATAACCCACTTTATCCAATAAATAAAGTCTAATATAGGATCTATTCCTAATCTTAGGAAAAAATGTCATAATATGAGGTGTAGATTCCTAAAGAGATGACTTAAGGAAATCTTAAAAAAATAAGGAATTCAATTTTCTTTACTGTTTTACCTATTTAGGGAAGATTAAGGGTGCATTTTAGCTAAGTAAGACATATTAACCTCACTTAAAATTTTTAAGTCTTTAGATTTAGACTTTTATCAAATTGTACAAATTATGAGATTTTAAAACTTAAATTGAGTCTAAATCAATTTTATTGCTGATTTTAATAATTTAAAAGATAATTTAAGATTCTAAAGCACTTAACCTAAATTTTAAGCAAAATAACAAATTTGTCCCTACTTAAGAGTTTAAAAAGCTACTTTTTAATTTAGGGCTCCGAATTAGATCTTTTACTGCCAAATGGATTCTTATTGTCTAACATAAAGATAGACAGTAAGTACACTCACTTTGGATAAGGAATGAGTCATGTAGGCTCAAAATAAGGGTTTTGATCTAAGGTGGCATTTTTGTAATTTCCACCTAATAAAATCTAAAAATTTATGCAGTTTACTGTTGTTTGCTATTCAAGGATTCTATTGAGTCTAAGAACATTGAATTCTGATGTCAATTGGATTAGTTATGAGCATTTTATGTCTAAGGGCATTTATGTAATTTCTAAGGTTAAGAGGGGTCAAAAACCTAACTTTTCCATTTGATGTCCAAATTCAACAAACTCTTTGACTATAGCTTCCTTATATCACACTAAATATTTTAACTAGGAGTAGACCAAATTTGAAACTCAATTAGTCAAGTTATGACCCAACTAGAGTTATGGGTAGTTTGGTCAACTTGGATTTTCTAAAGGTAAAACTTTTTTTTTTAATTTACTATTGGTACTAAAATTCTAACCTAGTTAGCACTTTGAATTTCCTAATCTGGAGTCCAAATGACTAAGATATGTACCTTTCAATTTTTAGGGTTTTTAAGGGTAATTAGGAAGGGTCCAAAAAGTCATTACCAAACTAATTATCACAATGGCAAAAGTAATACCATCAAAGTATTCCTGAGGTTCTCTTGATTACTTTAAGACTTTATTGGCTAAGTTTTGATGTGACAACTGGGGATCGAAGTTTGAGAGTTTCAAAAGAATAATTCATAAAATTTGGAAACATACAATTTTTATAACAAAAAAAATAATATAATTAATATCCAAAGTCCAATTATACAAGTAGAGAGAGAGCCATACATATATGAATTTACAACAATTTAATATATTACATATTTACAATATATATTAAACATCCTTTTCTCACATCTCTGTTTCTTCTCTTTAATACTCAGACAGATCTTCAAAGTTTAGTTTTTCAAAACCTGAAAAATACAGTTACCAGTCAGGTAGGAGTACGTAAATCATTCTTATAAGAGTATTCTAGCATCCCATAATAGGCATAAATCAAATGTGGAAATGAATAGAATATTTGCATAACATATATGAAAGAAAAGCAAATTTTCAAATTTAAATATTGCCCTGCATATTAGCTTTGAAATTAAATAAAAAGCATGAAATAAATAATTTTTTATCAAAAGCAATTGTAATATAAAGTCGAGTCTGTAGACTCCTAAGCCCAAATGGGTAACCCATAGGCATATCCTTTTAGGAAGCTTTCTCGCTACCTAATAGTAGCTTACTCAAGTTTGAAAATGATGGTGTGTCATTCCTCTGGATTTGCCCACTTTCTAATAAAGGCTAAATCCCTCCATATGACTCCCAGGGGCTGCGCAAGCCCAATATGTACAAATTCTCAGTGTTGTGTTCCACCCTCCAAAGACAAGCACCAAAAATATAATACATTTCATCTTTTGTTACATGCTTCTTGATAATAAACTTTTGCAGATTTATAAGCGGTAAGCAGTTTTGGAATACAAATAATACTCAAATGAAAATGGCTCAAAATAAGAATACTGAAATAAAACATATAAGTAGATTTACATACCTGACTATTTTGATAAATTTACAACCAAATCAATTCCATTGATCTGCCAAAATAATAATTTAATTCATTAATTTAATATTTTATGATTTAACATCATTTGTTATTTATTAGGTTTATAAATACTAAATTTTGTAATTTAGGTTTCTAAAACAACAAAATGATCGAAATACTTTTAAATTGATTTTGAATTTATTAAGTTACTAATTTAAGAAATAAAGAACCATTTTAATTTATTAAAATATATTTAATTTAATATTTGGCCAAAAATGACCAAAATGCCCCTCTTAAAGGTGCCCGAAAATGAATTTAAGAATTATAACCTACAAATTAAATTTTATTAATGCAAAATATTTTCTTACTATTTAATATGAAGTTAGACACTAAGAATACATAATTTGGTCAAATATTAAGGCTAATGAGTTTAAATTAATATTTAAGCTTATTAAGAGTTGATTAACAGTTGTACTTGTGGAAATCTGGAATTTTTTTCTTATACTTATAATGCTTATTGCCTAAGAATTCCATAGAACCTAATTTTGTTAAATTCTGATAAGTATTGGTCAAGTTATGGCCAATACAAGCTTAAGGGGTAGAATAGTAATTAAGGGTTCCTTAATTAAGGTCAAAAGTTACTAATTTTGTCAATTGGTGTCCAAATTGAGCAAAATTAGTGGCTATAGATCACAAATAATCCACTGATCACAATGACTAGTGGTAGGCTCAATTTGAACTTCTAATTAGCTAAGTTATGGCCTAATTAGGATTTAGGGTGATTAGTGAGTGATTAGTAAAATTAGTCACCAAATCACTAATCCAACCCCACTATTAGATTCTAATGCACTCTAAGAGTTATTTGAAACTTAAATTATTCAATTTAGATTATTAAATTTGCTAATTTTCACTTAATCATGTTTTAAAGTAATTAGGATTGATTAGGAGATCTAACCGTTGGATTCTAAATTTTTACAGATTATTGTAAATTAGTTTTTTTTGATCTAAATTAATATTTGGATTACCTAATTTGAAGTTCAATTGACCAAGTTATGGTCAATTAAAATTCTAGGGTTAAATGGCTTAATTAAGGTTAGGTCATAATAGTGTTAAGCTAATTTTAATTCAAACAGCAAAGTGAACACTACTAAATTAATCTTTAGGGTTTTTTGATCACTTTGAGACCCATATTGGGTATGTTTGGATTAAGGGATACAAAACTACAGTCATTTGAATAATTGTGACATTATTGAATTAAATTAATACCCTAAAATGTCATTAGGGGATATACTAGTCCTATAGTAAAATGAATACATCATTAAATTCCTTACTTTTTTTGATGAATTGGGTTATATTGTTTGCTAATTTTGGTTAGGTATTTTATAAGATACAAGCTCCTAAAGTTGGAGTGGAGTTTAATTGAATTAATTAAGTACATTATTTAATTCATTCATTATTAATTTGAAATTAATTTATCTGTTTATTGAATTTATCTAAAGTAATTATCATATGATTAAATATTATTATTTAATCATAATAAATTTTTTGTTTATGTGAGTATACATAAGTATAAGTATATCTATATATATACTATATTCATTTATCTGCTTAAATTATATAGTCTATTTATTATATATATAGATAATTTTATTATTTAATTTTATTTTATTTCTAATCTAGTTATTTAAAATTAAACTTTGTCTGCAAGTGGGGGCCCACCAGAGGCACGCGGCAGCTTCTGATTTGCCGGGACAGTGTGAAGTGGGGTTCGCCACACTATCCGAATCGAAGAGACATGATTAGCCAACGCGGGTACCACCCTCGGGCACACGACTAATGTGGCCATGCCACGCATCCCTACCTTAATTCTGCCGATCCAGAATACTCGGGTCGGGCCCGGGTCGACCCGGCCCGACCCGAGGCTTCATCTTCTCGACGGCTGCAACCCGAGACACGACGCTAGGGTTCGCAAATGAAGGGCCTTCCCGGCAGCCATACTTCACGACCCGTACATTTATGAAAAGAGGACGACCTAAGCTACTCAAGGGTGTAAGGATTCGCGACAAAGGTGGTCAGGCTTGTACGCATGACTAAACCCTAGTTGGACTAGTTGCGTTATAGAAGTATAACGGTATATACTGTGGATTTAAGCCTTAATACGATCGATCGAATCTTATTTAGTTCGATCAGATCCGTCTATGTAACAACCCAAGATTGTTACCCAGCTTAATTCAAGTAATATTCTTGGTCAAATAATTGGAAAAATAGCAAAATGATCCAATCGAGGTTCGATGGATCCCAAACTTTTAGGGTTAAGTTCTAATGAGTATTTGAGTATAATGGAATAAAGATTAGGACTTGGATAAGTCTAGATTAATCATGTTAATAACCTAAGGTTGTTATAGTATGCAATAATCAAACGAGATTGAAAATTTAGGAATTTAACAACATTCAATAGGATATGAAGCGTACATAGGGTTTACTCGCCATCGAGTTCAACAAGTTTGTCCAATCGTTCAAAGCAGCTTCAACCTTGATAGCACCGGCAGTCGCACGTTTCGCTAAACAGGTCTCAAGGTAAGGTTTGTCTTAGTCTTGAGCAGGTGGAGCTGCGGCTCCGATACCCTAATCCAACCATCGCGGTGCTCCTCAGGGGAGAAGATGACCTTGACTTCACTCTCGGTCCCCAACTTCGATGATGGCTCTGATATGATCAGAGCCATCCGATCGCATGTGTCAATCGATCAAACGGAGGATCTTCCTCAGTTTGATTCCAGCAGCTGTAAAAATTCAAATAATTATAATTTAATTTTTAATTAATTTAGTTAATTTAAATAAATACCAAACACTAATTAAATGATTTCTAAAAATTTTCAAAATTTCATTCTTAGCTAATTTGAGTGTGAGGAATTAAAAGATAAAGTCAGAATTTTGATTGATGGTCTAAATAACTATCTCATTTTTTTAATTAATTAAATTGATCAAAATATTCATCTCACTCAAATGACTTCCAAACTCTACCAAAACTTTTGAGTTTGGTCTTAAGACTATTTTAAAATAAATTGAGAAGTTCTTAAGCTAATTTAGTGATTAAATATTCAAGTAACAACATGAGTTGTTACAAATTCAATATTAGCTTCCAAAAGTGATTATCAGCTTGCCAAAAGTGGAAATTATGAGGTTTAAAGTGAAGCAGTAGCATATAATTAAATTAGCAATAAATATAGTTCATGATATTCGAATACATGTTTTGTGCCTATATAGATATCTTACAAATTTTTATAAAATTCCTATTAGAAAGGTGATAATAAATTTAGCATTTATAAATTATTTATATATTTAATAATAATATGATAATTATTATTCTTATTATTTCTCTCTCTCTCTTTATTATGTTGTTAGTAAAAATAATAAAAGATTAAGAAAGAATTAATGATAGTTTAAGAAAATAATAATAATAATGCTGATTAAAGAATTTAATAATGAATTATTATTATTATTATAAATGACTAGAAAGAAACTATTACTTATTATCATAATATGATGATGATGATAATAATAATAATAATTATTATTATTATTATCATTATTATTTTTATTATTATAATTATTATTATTACTATAATAAATTTTTATTATTAGTATTATTATTATTATTCGTTCCGGCCGCCTCTCCTCTCCATACTATCCTCTCTATAATCCTTACCTCCTTGTCTTATTACTCTTATAATTAATTGAACATATTAACTACGTAATAATGATATTAATATTGAGATGCTCCTAATACTCCTAGTAGTATTAACGAAATATTTACTCTAATAAAGATGATAATATAATATATTAATAATAAGAAAGGAATGTTATTACTATTATAATTATAATAATAATGAGTAAAAAGAAAATATTATTTTAATAATATTATAAGGATGAACATAATAATAATGTTATCATAATTATTATTATTATGAGCATTTAAAAAAAATTATTAAGTTATTATTTAATAATAAAGAAAATAAAATGTTATAAGATTATTAATAATAAAAATAATAATAATAAAAAATTGAATTTTATATTATTATCAATATCATGAAGATGATAATAATAATTATTATTATGTTATTATTATAATAATAATAATAATATTATTATTTATTAATGAGCAAAAAAAAAATATTATCTTATTATAATAATAATAGAATAATAATAATAATATTAATAATATAAGTATTATTATTATCATTAATAATAATAAGGAATATGATCATAATTATTACCATAATAATTATTATAATAATTAGTATAAAAAAATATATCATAATGAAAATATTATAGATAATATAATAATAATATATTATTATTATTATATTATTATTATAATGTTATTATTGTTTTTAGTATTATTATTATTATTCTAGATAAGAAATATAATAAAATAATGATGATGAAGATGATAATAATAACAATAAAATAATAATAATAATAATAATAATATATTATTATTATTATTTATTATTGAGAGGAAATATTATGATAATAATAATAAGTACGATAATAATAAGGAAATTAGTTATTATTATCATTTTAAATGAAATAGTAATTACAAAAGATGATAATGAAATAATTAGATCATAATTGACCGAAAAATGAATGGAATATAGCAATAATAATAAAGATAATAATAATAATAATGATAATAAATAAATGTTATTATTTATTATTATTATATTATTATTATTATTTAGTAGTAGATTAAAATGCAAAGAAATAAAATAAAATTAAAATTAAAATGTTAGTAACAATAAAAAAAGTTAGTAATCACAAATTAATAGGATTAGGAGTTAGGAAGCTAGTTATGATTATTATTATTTTTTAAAAACAATCTTTTCTCCCCTTTTTTTATTCTTCTCTTATTCTTATTTTTCTTCTTGTTTTTCTTCTTCTTCTTTCTTATTCGAAGGGAGTTCTCTGAGCGTCAGTAGTTGTTGGCCGTGGTGGGGAGGACCATAGGTCAGCAAGCCTAGAAGGAGGAGGGAGATGGCGGTCTGTCGGAGGGGAGGAGGAGGATGTTGTGAGGTTTGAGAGAGGGAGAGAGAGCCTATTTATAGGAAAGAGAGGAAGAGAAGAGCGCAGGCTGACATGCTGGGCTGGCTACATGGGGATTGTCGGCGGCCTAGTGGTGCACAAAGAGGGGGCGGTGGTTGGAGGGTGACAGGGGGAGAGAGAAGTATTAAAGAAATTTTAAATTAAAAAAAATGATTTAATTAATCACATTTTTTTTTTACAATCTGGTTTTTAAATTTGACAAAACTTGACCGGAGGTGCATCTTGATGAGACGAACATCCTTGATAAAAAAATTTCTCAAATTAAAGCTATGTTTTATTTTATATTAATACAGGCATTGTTTAGTGCTCTGATTCTAATATGACTTTTTATATAGTTTTTTTATTACTATTTTGAATCCAATGACACTAAAATTTTTAAAATTAAACTTATATTTTATTTTATTTTATTTTCAAAAATTAAAATTTCAAAAATTAATTATGATAATCTGTTATCCATATTGCACCCAAACATAGATATTATGATCACAAAAATATACTTTTTCTAATGATACATTTGGTTTTGCCTAAGTTTGAACAAGCCCTCAATCCTAATTTTGGCTTAATTGAAGCAGGTTTTGGTTTTAATTGCCTCAATAAGGATTTGGGTTGTCACACTCACGAGCACACAAACTTATGAATGTTTATGTAACTCTATGTACGGAGGACATAGTTAAGCTTAATGTTCTATAGAAACTTTAATATTATGAAGGTATAAATATAAAGTTACAACCCTAAATTAAAAAAAAAAAACAACCCTAAATTAACATAGAAATGTCATAAAAGGAAGAAATAGCAAGTTTAGTGCAATAAGTTTAAATTGGAAGAAACAACCTATAACCTAGTTAGATGATTCCACATACACTCTACACTTAGAAAATCAAGTCCTAAGTAGCAATGTGAACCCATAAGAGATCCCATGGTGCTATTATGATATTAGTATGTCACTATTCAATAAAGATTGATAAGTGAATGCACTAATAGGAAAAAATGATATGCATTGAAGTAAGTATAGATTAGTACACTCCCATTTGACATTTAAGACCTGAGCATAAAAGTTTTATGATAAGCAAATATGGACAATTATGAATTCTAATGTGCTAAATGTGGGTTTAACATGTCTCAATTATAATGCTAATATAGTAAGACTAAAGACTGGTTTTAATTAGGTCCTAATGATAGACATAGTATTAACCTTTGGAAGTAGCTTAACTAGTTGCCTCTATCACTAGTCTTATGCTTACCAAACCTAATCCAAATCCTATAGATGTTCTAGGATGTTATAATGAGCCTAAAATATCACTAATTAAGTAAGAATTGCTGGTAGACACATAAAAATGCTAAGATAGTGAAGTAAGGGTATGTGTTATACTAGATTATTCTATAAAAAGTCTCATGCATAAGAACACATGCTCATAGGACAAGTTAAGCAATTATAAATTTCAAAGTATTGAACATGAGCTTGGTATATACTAAATTCCATAACATGCTAGTAAAATTAACTAACAAGTTCCAATAAAACTAAATTAAAAGAATATGTAAGCCTCTTCAAGCTTATGGTGATCTCATGAGGATGTGTCAACATAACCTTAACAAGTATAAATATAAGCTATTCTTAAAATATAAATTATCATGTTGAATACATAATTAACATATGGAATAGTTAATTTACCAACATGATAATTTATATTTTAAGAATAGCTTATATTATACTTGTTAAGGTTATGTTGGGACATCCTCAAGAGATCACCAAAAGCTTGAAGAGGCTTACATATTCTCTTAATTAGTTTTATTGGAACTTGTTAGTTAATTTTACTAGCATGTTATGGAATTTAGTATATACCAAAGGTTACTCTCATGATTCAAAAGGTTACTGCTTGAGTACAAGGTTTACTCTCGAGATCATTTAAATCCACTTTAATTTCAACCTCCGCTATCCTCGATTGTGGTCTTGACGATTTCAATTACTCGGGATCTCCCTTTACTTGGAATTGTGGTAAGAAATTTACGAGATTAGATAGATTTTCTTATCAATAAAATCTGGTGTAGCTCCTTCTCCAACTATGAAGCCTCTTCCTTAAATTCTACGGTTTCAGATCATAAGTCGATTACCCTCTCCTCTTGGAATCATACTTCAAATATTCATAAATCCTTTCGCTTCCAACTCTTTTGGCTTGAAAGAAAAAACTTCTCTCAGCTGGTTCATTCTATCTGGAATGAACCTTGTGAGTCCGATGGTTTAACCCGCTTAGTGGAGAAATTTAAAAAATTAAAAAGCCTGCAGCCTTTGGAAACAAACAAGAGGTTGGAAATATTTTCATTAATGCTACAACCCAGGAAAACAAGGTTACTTACTTGGTAACTATCTTTGAAACTGACCCCTCATATCAGAATAGGATAGAAGTCTCAAAGCCAAAACCAAAGCTTATCTAAACCCACATTGATATCGAATATTTTTGGAAACAAAAATGTAGTATTGATTGGACTTTGCAAGGTGAAAAAAAATACTTCTTTCTACCATAATTGGGTGAATAAAGAAGACACATAAATAATATATCCAAAAATTGTCCTCTAATGCTCCTGAAACTAGGTAATTTTGAAAGACATCCAAAATTCAGCAATCTCCTTTTTCCAAGAAACTTTTCATAACCCTAGCTCTAACAACTATAACCTTAATTTGGAGTTACCAATTCCCCAAGTTTTTATTGGGAAATATTCACATTAATTTGATGCTTAGTGATGAAGAAATTTGGGAGGTGGTTAGAGGGTTAGAGATTTTAAGAAAAATACATGTCCTGGCTCTGATGGCTTCCCTGGTGAATTTTTCTTAAATTTTGGGACTTAATCAAGTGGGGTGTTTGCAATGGGATTAAAGAATTTTTATGTGATGTTTGTTTACCAAAAAAAAATTATCATACCATACTTTCTCTAATTCTTAAATCTGAAAAAAACTTCTTGGTGGTCCCACTTTATACCAATTAGTCTATGCACAACCATAAAATAAAATTATTTCCAAAATTTTAGCTAAGAAGTTATAGACTTTTCTCCACTTTATTATTAAACTAAAACCAATCTAGTTTTCATCCCCAGGCATCAAATCCAAGATAACATTCTAGCTACTCAAGAGCTTTTTCATAGCCTAAGGAAAAAGTGCTGGGCCATAACCTCATCTTGAAGCTTGACATGGAATAAGCCTTTGATAGAATTGATTGGAACTTACTCTCCAAAAATGTCCAGTAGTTATGGGTTTTATTCTAGTTTCATCCTGTAAATTAAAGCCAACCTCACTCAATAAAAATTTCTTATCTGTATTGCTTAATGTAAGGCTGGTAGTTTTTTCAATTCTGAAAGAGGTCTTCATCAAGGTGATCCTCTTTCTCCCATTCTGTTCATTCTTGCCTTCAACTAGTTGGTCCATTAACAGTTGTGTTCCTATCCTTCTTAGTATGTTTTTATGGCGCCTCTATAACAATGTTGTTAGTGTGGATGTTAATATGCAAATTATGGATATAATCTATCTTCTAATGCCATTGCTATTCAGACAAACATTAAAACTATAAACCATGTTTTTATTAGCAGCAATACGAGCAATAAAGTCTGGTTACCTTGAATATAAACAAATTGAGGCTATCCCATTGATACTAATAATATTTGTGTTCGATAGCTATGCATAAGAAAAAAAATTATTTCGCACAGCTGATTGATAACTATATTCTTTGGAATATCTGGAATGCGCGTAACAGTCTAAATACTCTTCAGCTCCTGTCAATGCTTACAAAATTATAGAAGCGACCAAACTGGATGTTCTCAATTCTATTAACAATTATAGCGTTAAAATCTTCAGATGAAAATCTCTTAATGTTGATTATGCTAAACATGTGTTATCGCAATAACACTGGTCGCAAGGTTTTTTTATTAGGTTGGTTTTGGCTTCTTATAAGTGGAGGTGTAACAGCCCAAACTCTTAAGCACCAAGATATTGTCCGCTTTGGCCTGAAATGCTCACGATTTTGCCCCTCAGAAGATAACTTCCCAGCAACGTCACCCATCCTTGGGAGTGCTCCCACATGAGCACGCTTAACTTTAAAGTTCTTATCAGGAACTCCACCGATATCTAAAAAGGCGCCCTCGATGTTTAAGAGTTTCACTTATTACTACTTAAGTGGGTCTTCACAATCTCCCCAATTTAAGTAACTAACGTCCTCGTTAGTATCCACACATAGATCCAAGAACACTCATTTGGTAGATAGGACTAGAGGTGACCCTACAAGCTTAAGAGGTACCACACAATCATGTAGCCCATTAACCATCAAGGGTTCAAGAGGCTGCTCACATGCAGTTAGAACTTTGCCCTGTATGGCACTTAGCTCCTATCTGACACTCTATGGCCTGCTCTGATATTATTGTAACAGCCCAAAATTTTTTAGCACCAAGGTACTTGTCTGCTTTGGCCTGAAATACGTCACAGTTTGCCCTCAGAAGATAACTTCCCAGCAGATGCAGGAGGTATGCTTTTTATTCTTTGAACTTGCTGCATTTGGAACATTACTACCTTTTTATCTGATGCGAAAAATTCTACAACTTCTATGATCGATTTTGGTATTGCTGATATCTGTGATTTCATTTTGGTTATGCCTAAATCCGAGTTTTCTAAGAATTAGGTGTAATTAATAAAAATCAAATGAGAAGGTGACTTAAATTAGTTTAGGTCAACACAATATAAGATTTGAAGGTCACAAAAGAATTTTTACATACCACTAACTTTTTCTTACATATTTAACATAATTTCTTTAAATATTTTATATAATCACAAAATAACAAAAAAATTATATTTTTAACTTCAACTAACCACATTTTAGTATTTGAAATTCATGTAAATGAAAATTTACATCTAAAATATGCAAAAAAAAAAAAAAAAGAGAAATAAGGGAGAGAAAAAAAATTATTTTTTGTTAAATATTTAAAAGTTTGTGGTATATATTATGATATATTTAAGGAAGCTGTGTTAAATTTGTAAATAAAAGATATTTGTGGTAGGTTTGTAAGAACCATTTAAAAATACTACTAATGTATAGTTTAATATTATAATTTACACAAACCTTATCATTTGCACTTTAGATGAGCTCGTGCTAATTAGGATAAGCACAATGTAAAAGAAGTTTAGGATAACCTAAGAACTCAACTTATACCCCCTAGAGTCATCTATTAAACGTGAACCTTAAGCTTGAGTCTCAAGACACCATAGAAGGACATAAAGACTACACATGAATCCAACCTTGAGAACTCCATAAGCTAAGTAAAATTGCTTACCTACTAATTGGAACTTTTAAAATGAATAATAAAGAAAAATAGTTTAGAAATATCACTAAGAATAAAAAAATTAGATATAAATACTTAAAAATATATATTATTACAATTTTGCCTAAATAGTTGATGATTTGCATGCAGAATATCAAATTCTTTATCCCACAATTTTTTTCATTCTAGTTAACTTATCTATTTGATGATGCTATTCTTTAGGCTTTCCATGTAATCTAATTATTTCTTTCAAATACATTCTCTATTGTATTTGTCTAACATATAAGAATTAAATGAGCTAATTTAGTAAGAAGATCTACTATTACTCAAACAAAATCAATTAAGGTTTTAGTTTGTGGAAATCCTATTATAAAATATATAGAGATATCTTTCCATGATCATTCTAGTGTTGAAAGTAGTTAAAGTAATCCTACATGCTTCTAATGTTCTACATTGATTAATCTGCAAGGTTCTCAAATCTTTATCATTTTATCCATATCTCATTTTAATACTGGACAACAAAAAAATCTCTTTAAATTTAGTGTTTCCATTGTTAATAGAATAACTTTCCGCATAAGCTTTGTGGCGGCCACCCCTTAATCATCTAAGAATAAGTGGTGGTCGTCATTGGGCAATCCCTCATTGGCATTAGATTTTGCGGGTGGGCCCCCTTGCTAAACCGTCTCCGTCGGTCCCATCTGTGGGACCCACTGCTCTGCTTTGGCGCAATCAGAGTCTGCCGCGTGTCAAGCAGGGCCCGCGCTTCCTCCTCCGTCAGGTGCAGATGGGGCTTGCCTTGCCAGCTGTCAGCCCGTGATTTGCACGTCATACGATGTGGGGCCCACCGCTGTCTGTCCTACAGATTTAAAACTTAATTAATTTAATTATTAGTTCAATACTGATTAATTGTATACATTAAGTTAATTAATTTCAATTATTCAAACATCAATATCTATCGGTCAATAAGTCTAAATATAGTGATATTATATGTCATTTTGATCAGTAAAATTAAAAGATCAATATGGTACTGTTAATTTTCTAATTGGATATATATTTCACAAAGTGATATTTAGGACCCCTAATTAATGTGCTAATTGCCCCTAAACTTCATTTAACCATAACTTTGCACATACTAATCCAAACATAACCAACATGGGTCTTATTTTAATCATAAGATCCTCATGAATGCTCTGATATTATTAATTTCTCTATTGGAGCTGTGTTTTGCCTAATCACTTTTAGGACCCTTCCCTAATTACCCCTTAAACCCTAAGAACTTCAATTGATCATTGCTTGATTAATTGAAATCGACTTCTAATATACCATTTTGATAAAGAGAATATGTAAATCAGTAAACTATAAAAAATATTTAAGTTTTGGTGATTAGATTCCTTAATTATCTTTAATCACCCTAAATCTTGATTAATGAATATTAGTGAAATTAATAATTTAAATTGAGTGATTTAAATTTTGATAACTCCTAGAGTATATTAGAATATAGTGGTGCAATTATTTTAGTAATTCTGTGATTAATTTCACTAATCACTCACTAATCACCCTTAACCTTAATTAGGTCTTAACTTAACCAAATGGAGTTCAAATTGGGTCTACTCCTAGTTAAAGTACTTAATGTGTTATAAGGAAGCTATAAGCTACTAAGTTTGCTGAATTTGAACTTCAAATTGAAAAGTTAGATTTTTACCCCTTTTAAAAAAATCCTAATTTACATTTTTAAAACCCTAAAATTATTTTGGCCATAACTTGGCCATTTGCTATCATAATTCCATAGTTTTTAGATTTTACTTTGTAAAATTACTAGTTTGTCCTTAATGAGCTAAATAATTAATTTGAGCTCATTAGGTTTAATATTTATCCAATTTTGGTGTACTTACTATATATCTTTATATTGGATAATAATAACCTTTAGCCATTAATAAATTTCATTTTGGACCCCTAAATCATAATATTAAATTTTAGACCCTTAAGTAAAAGCAAAATGCTCGAATTTAAGTGTAAGTATCCTTAAGCCTTTTAAAATCTTAATATAATCTCAAAAAATCAGTATTATTACTAATTTGGAATGAAATTGGGATGTTTAAGCTCATCAAATTGTCATTTTAAGAAAAATCCTAAAAATTAACATTAAATCTCCTAAGTTCAATTTTAAGCTTCATATGGTGACTTTAGTTCACCTTATGGCTTCCATAAGATTATCTTATCAAAAAATGAAGGTAGTTAAGATTAATTAATATTAATGCTTTAAACCTTCTCTTTATCCTAAATCCATTCTTTAGGTTTTTCTTTTAATCTTTAGGATTTTCTTTGTGGCGACCGGGGATCGAAGTTCGAGAGTCTTTAAAGAACAATTCATCTCAATTAAAAATTTATACATTTTTATAATACAAAAGGGACATAATAAAATAATAATAGAGATCAACAGTCCTTTTATACAAAGAGCCAAAACATATATGAAAAGTTACAACAATTTGAATTTTTACAAAATATGAAATAGAAATTTCTACATTCTTCTGCTTCTTCTTCTTTTAAATTTGGCAGATCTTCTAAGTTCTTTTAATTATCAAAACCTAAAAAATTCAGTTTACTAGTCAGGTAAGAGTACGCAAATTGTTCTTATAAGAATAAATCTAGCATCCTATAATAGGTATGAATTAGATATGAAAATGACTGAAAATCTGCATGTAAATAAAGCAATTGCTAAATTCAATTTTTGCCCTGCAAAATAGCTGTGAAAATCAACATATATGAAATAAATTTTATCAAAAGCATTTGTAACAATAAGGCGAGTCCGGAGACCTCCTGAGCCCAAATGGGTAAACCCATAGGCATAACATGTAGGAAGCTTATCTCGCCACCCGTCGGTAGCTTACTCAAATAATAATTCTTGGTGTGTCTTTCCTCTGGATTTGCCTACTTCCTACAAGAGGCTAAATCCCTCCATATAACTCCTAGGGGCTGCTAGCTGGCCCAATCTGTACAGATTATCAGTGTTGCGTTCCACCCTCCAAAGACAAACACCACAATAATATATTCATTGTTTCATCTTTTTGTTATATGCTATTCGATATCATTCTTTTTGCAGATTATAAAGTGGTAAGCAGTGTAAATAATATTCAAATGGAAAATGGCTCAAATATAAGAATACTGAAATGAAACTTATAAGTAGATTTGCGTACCTGACTTGTTTTGATTCAACCAGTTTTAATTTCTTTGATCTGCCAAAATAATGAAATTTATCAATTTAATGTTTTTATTATGATTTGTAGTATTATAATTATTTTAATTTATTTGAATTTATTTTTTATTAAGTTTATATAATTATTTATGCCTTATAAGGTCAAATTCCCAAATTGGGAATTTGACCTTATAAGGGTATTTTAGTAATTTTATTTTTAATACAAAATTTATGTTAGTTTATTGAATATTATGTTCTAAAATTTTTATAGAGTCCAAAATTATCAAATTCTGATAGGAATTGGCTAAGTTATAGCTATTCGAATTTGGGGGGTTTAACAATTAGAGTTTATTATAATTAAAGAGTGATTAGTGATTTTAGTCACAAAATTATTAAACTAATAATATATTTAGATTCTAATTTACTTTATGAGTCATTTAAAACTAAAATTACTTAATTTGGATTATTATAATTGCTAATATTTACTAATCAAGTTTTAATTAAGAGATCTAACAGTTGGATCCTAAATATTTTTGCAGTTTACTAAAATTTAGGGTTTTCTGATCTAAATAGATATTTGGATCATCTAATTTGGAGTTAAATCGACTAACTTATGGCTATTTGAAGTTTCTAGGTTTAAAGGCTTAATTAGGGTTAGGTCCTAATTGTGATTAGTCAAATTTTAATCCAAACAGAAAAATTAATATTTCTAAAATATTCTTTAGATTTTTCTGAGTATTTTAAGACCTATATTTAGTATATTTGGATTAGTAGTTTATAAGTTATGACTAAATTAAATTTTATCATTTTTTAGGGTTCAATTTAGGGATCCTAAATGTCACTATATTAAATATTAGTCCAAATAGGAATTTAATATCTCTAATAAATTCCTTATATTTTCTTGATAAATTTGATATATTAAAATGTATAATTTAGTTAAGTATTTTAGGAATTATTTAGGTTTAAAGTTTTTGTATTTATTTGATTAATTTACATTGATTAATATTAATTCATATATATATAAATAAATGTGATTTTAAAAAAATATTTCTCTGTTTAATTATTTTAAATAATAATTAATATATATATTAGTTAATAAATATTAATTAATGATATTTATTTTTCTGCTTTTATGTGTATATTTTCTTTATTGTTTATTTAAGTATAGATATATAGATATTGATTAATATTATTAAATAATTTTAATTAATTAGTTTTAATTAATGTCTGTTTTATTTTGATTTTTTTATAAATTTTATGTTTATCAATTATTTACTGTATTTTAATTATTAGTTTACTGTAATATATATATATATATACGTATATATTATTTTTTATTAATTAAATGTATTATAATAAATTTAATTATTCTATTTTAATTAATTCATTATTTTTAAATGAAATATTTATTTTCTATTTAAAGTATATTTTATTATTATCTGATTTTTTTTATTATTTACTGATTTATTATTTATTTATAAAATATTAATTATATTTTGATTTTACTATTTTTATTTTATTTCATTTGTAATATATATATATATATATATATATACGTATACATTATTATTTAATTAAATCTGTTTTATTTAATTATTAAATATTTTTTATTTATTTGTTAAATATTTTCATAATTATTTGTATATTTTATAATACTTATTTTTATTCTATATATATATATATATATAAACGTATATATTTATATATATATTTAGATTTTTATAAAAATTTTGCAGGTGGGGTCCACATGCGCAGAAGGAGGACACGTGGCGTCCTTTTACGCCGACACGTGGCCGGTCTACTGCTAAATGAACCGGCCGGTTCGACTTGGTCCGGTTCGGGGAGCGTCTGGGCGACGCTTCGCCTTCTCTTACGCGACGGAGGGATTAGGGTTAGGCGAAAATCACGATTTTAGGTTTGGAGAAATGGATTTTGATACTTTGATTAAACGATTTAACTCATAAAAACAATAAAAAAAAATTGAAATAGGTAGATCATAGAAATGAGATAATACCTTTAGCGTTCGACAACAGAGTCGTTATGGTTCGATCCAGGGTTCTTGATCTACCTTATGATTGAGAAAAATGGTGAGAATGAACGAAAGAAATTCTATTAGGGTTTTAATAGGATCGTGCGGATTGGCCAGCGAGTGCGTGGTGCGAAGACTGGGGCGACGCGCGTCCTCTCCGTTGCTGCGTGTCCACGCGTAGAGACGCGTGTAGAGAAGATGAGTTTCGACCGTCTGATCGTTCGATCAGACGGTTCGAAAGTTCCATCCAGTCAAACGGCCGCAGAAAAGAATAGTTGACGGTGTTAGGGATAAGAAATGGCGGCCGTTAATTAGGATATTAAGTATTGTTTTATTTAAATAATTATCTTTATTTAATAAATGAAATTTTGATAGTTAATTATACTAAAAAAAAAAAAATTAAATAAATCACCCCTAGCTAATTGAGGGCTTCTGAACACAATGGCGCACTCGGATTTTCGATCTGACGAGTATTTAATTACTCAAATTTTCAGGTATTTTAAAATAATATTAAATTATTCATCTAAAATTTAACGACTTTAAAATGTGTTCAAAACTTCACCCCTAGCTAATTTGAGAGTGGTGAACTTAATGGTGAAGTCAGATTTTCAATCTGAAGTCAAATTTATTTAAATATTAATAAACAATTTGAAATGGAATTTTGGTATGTTACATTCTTCCTTATGAATTAATTTTAGAAATTTATGTTAGAGTTCATTCATCGAGTAAATGGATTACTCAATAATAAAACCTTGAGTTTATAGCTTTCTAAAATTTCACCTTTTATTTATGATTATTTTGTATTTTAACTTTAGTCTAAGTTTAGATATCCATATTTTTAAGCTTCACTTTGCTTAATAAGATAACCTTAATTTGTAGATTCGTGAGGGTCAGTTTTACCTCATACCATTAGTCTTAGAACATATTGGATTAAGAGCTTAAATCCCAATATTTATAATTTAACTTTTAATCTCCCAATCTTTATTTTTATTAATCAAGATTGGCTTGGGAATTATTAAATTCATTAAATTATGATGTTTTATTTATTTATTAACTTTTATAAGCATCATTGATTTAAATATATTAGAACTTGATTAGTTGTAATTGCCTTAAACTTTATAGGACCAATATTCTGAGTTTATACTTAATAGCTGGATATTAGAGATCCTAAGCTTAATAAGTTTAGATTAGTTAGAACAAAATAAGTTAGAAAATAAGTGATATCACAGAGTTTTATATAATGTTATTTACATCTTATATTTGTATGCTTTGCTTCCTTGATTTTGAACTTTTATATTTATGATATATTAGATGGAACATAGGATATTTGATGAATGTTCTATGTTAGATTTGAAATTTCATTAATATATAGTCATAAATAGTAAAATGAATAGATTAAAGATAAATCAATAAAACACTTAGCAATTGAATTAGAATTTATTTTATTTAGTCTGCCTCTACAGTATTATTTCATATTGAGTTTTAGATGCAATTTTGTTCCCAGGTGTTTGATCCTGGAGAATATTTTTGTGATATTTTTTCCTAGGTGTTTGATTCTGGAAGGTGATATTTTTATGAACTTGTTGATCTATGGTGTTTGATCTTAGATGCTTTAGAAGATTATTTTAGTGGCTAGATTGGTCACCATTTTTTGTTATGGTAGGTCTAAGTAGACATATGTCCTCACGAGATAGCATATTTTCATTATGCGTTCAGTTTGATTTTCTTTAGTATTTTATGATGCATTTTTATTTATTTACAGTACTTTTTAGTAAGTTTAAACATTTATATGTCCAGTAGAAATTGATTTCATATGAAAGCATATTAGAATGCTAGTATTTTATTTTAGTTCAATTATATTTATGTTATATTATAAAATCAACATATGTAAAATTGATCATATTTACTTATGATGTTTCTTGTACTTAGCAGTTTTTCATATATATTTTTCTTAACCTTTTCTGCAGCTTGAGTTGAGGTATGGGCTTACCTTACAATTTGCTTAAGTTATAATTATATGGTTATAACTTTTATCACTTTCTTGTGTTACTTTATTGCTCCTAAATTGCTAAGGGTATTTGTGATATTATTTAATATATAAATTGCTTAGCCTAAAATGTCCTTTGATATTTTTTCTAATCAAATTTTCTTTTCTTTTAGCTTGGGCCTTGACATTGTGAAATTGACAATAGTAGATTTCGAGCTATTTGAGGTTGTTAGGTGTGGCGCCCTTGCTCCTTAAGTCCCCAATGATTAGACTAAGGAGCAGAGTGTCACTCGTGCAAATCCCTCACTCAATATTAGATTAGGTGAGATCCACAATTTACTGCTAAGAGAAGGATATGCACATAATAACAAAGAGGATTAATCACTACATTTACATATACAAAGTGCAGAAGTATATGAAAACTAAAGGCTATATCCATTCATCATACATCATACATGAACTAAAATAGGATAGCTCAGAAAATAATAAAGTGCAAAAAGTAAATCATAGTCACATTACATATATTATTACAATATTTTAAGTAAAGTTTATGAAATAAAATAAATAACACTCTCATCCTCACAATAGGTAAAAAGACAGTTAAATATCCTCTGGTCCAAGCTGTTGCACCTCCTCTATGAATGGCTCCTCCTCAAGCACAGGCTCCTTAAACTGCTCAAGTTCTGACATTGTCAGTTTCACAATGCCAAGGCCCCAGCCAATAAAGAAAAATCTTGTTAGACAAAATGTCTAAGTACATTTTAGGCAAGTAAATTTTATTAAGCATTTATTAATATCATCATTTATACTCTATACCAAGTAAAACATCTATCTAGCATGGGAGCAAGTAAATATATAAGAGAAACAGAATAAGTTATAAACATAACATTTATTACTAAACAACAAGTGAGGCAAAAGCACACTTCAAGTAAACTAAATAAGGTAGGGCATACATATATAATACAGTAAGTAAATATACTAAAAGAAGAGTATAAACCTAAGCATGCTGATGATCATATGACATGCTAATTTAGAACATAAATCTAAAAATGGTACATATAACATAAGCAATAAAGTCTAGCACCCTATATAAATATAAGTAAGCTACACAGCTGACTGAAATAGCATGCATTAGCATCATAATATGTAGTAAGCTGGAAAACTAAAAAGAATGTATAACTGTCATATCATAAAGAATTGGTCAATCTGGCCCAGTACATTCCCATAGCCTTTCCGGGCTAGGGCAGACAGAGATTCTCATAGCCTTTCTGGGCCAGGTCATAAAGAATAGAACAGACATAAAGCAAAGTTGAAGAGGCAGATAATACTATGCAAAATCTTTTGGTTATTTTACTTTTGTTTCTATGAATACATCCGGAAATAGCTGAGGAGTCAAGCACATCTACAAGACTAGACAGGTTCCCAGCTTAACACACATTCCTTAATGAATAATGTTAAGTATCCTTATTTATGCTTACCCCTATCCATTAGGGTAATGTGCTCCATAATTAACCAAAGACTGAACTCAAATATAAATATTTTTCTAATATTCTAAGTTTTTATTTTCATACAATAATATTTTTCTTATATGACATACCCAAGGAAAATAAGCACAAAACTCAAGGAATGCGTAGCACAAAGTCAAATAGTAAGTAAGGGACTCTACTAAGCATGCTAATATTATTTCTTTTCTAATTTAACCATTCTAACTATTCCAAGTTACACAAGTTCAGGATCTCCTACTATCGAGTATAACTTAGAAGCTCGGCCTTATAAGTTAAAAAGGATTAGAACTAATCAGGTTCCAATATAATTCAATCAAATATGACTACAAGTTCAATCAATAAATCATATGTCCTAGTTTTATAAATTTAGATGTGTTATCTAAGATTTGATCAAGATCTACTAAGCTATAGATTATGGATTAAATACCATGAGTTTGAGCTTAATCACATAATCCAAAAAGATAATTCAACAAATCTTAGCTTTATTCTAAAAGTGATCTATTGATTAAGATAAATCCTGTTAAGCAAATCAAACTTAATAGGATGAATCTCCTATCCTGAATCCAAGGTTAAAAGACAAAATAATCAAAATAAGTTTTAAGAATCTAAAAACTAATAAACCAATGATTCATTTATTGAAAACCCCTATTTTTAATAAATGAAATCTTACCTATGATCTAACCCTAGTCTTAAGAATAGTCCCAATATGAGGTATAAGATCATAAGGAAAAGACGTAAAGGAGATTGGGGAATTTTACTAAGTTGACTGAATTACTGATTTGATCACTTAAATGATTCTATTAGAGCTCTAATACTGGTTTTGGTGATTTAAAAGGCAATATAGAGGTTAAGGACACTTAACCTAAATTTTGGGTAAAATGATAATTTTGCCCTTACTTAAAGGTCTAAAAATTTACTTTTGATTTAGGGCTCCAAATTAGAATTTCTTACTGCCAAGTGATTCCTTACTTTTTAACATAAAGATTGACAGTAAGTATGCTCAATTTGGACAAGAAACATATCATACAGGTCCAAACTAAGGTTTTTGACCTAAGGGGCAATCTTGTAATTTACACCTAATAGAATCTAAATTTTTGTGCAGTTACTGTTGGTTACTATTCAAGAATTGCATATAGTCCAAGAACATTGTATTCTAAGGTCAAATGATTGAGTTATGGTTATTTCCATTTCTAAGGGTAATTCGGTAATTTTGGTCGATCAACGGGTGACAAAAATTGAATTTTTTCATTTGAAGTCCAATTTCAATAAACTCAGTTTCTATAGCTTCCATATAGTATACTGAGTGTCTTGATAGGGAATAAACCTAATTTGGACTTCAAATGGTCAAGTTATGGTCTAACTAAGATTATGGATACTTTGGTCATTTTCTAATTTTCTAAAATTCAAATCCTAAATATTATTTCAGTTTATTGATGACATTGAAATTTTAAGCTGGTTAGCACTTTGAATTTTTGAATTTGGAGTTGAATTGACTAAGTTATGGTTAATTGAAATTTAGGGCATTTTGGTCTCTTTTAGGGTAGGGTCCTAGATGTTACTTTTTAAACAAATCTTCAAATGGGAAAACTAATACTTCTATAGTATTGGAGCTATTCTCTTGAGTATTTTAAGACTCATATTGCCTATATTTGGATGACTATGCTAAAAGTTGTGATAGTTTAATTAGGTCCTAAAATGTCACTACGTAATACATACACCGAAACTAAATTTTGCATTATGTCATTTGATTCTTTTTATTTTTCTGAGTAAAATGAGACCTATATTGGCTATATTTGAAATATTGTACAAAAAGTTATTAAACTTTAAAGTATTATTTAAACTAAATTAATTAAATTTACTATTTATTTATTTAATTTGAATTAATTTTACAATCCAAAAACATATAAATAATGTTAATGTTAAAATTATTAGATAATATTGATTAATTCAGCAATTCATTGTTTTAATTTAATTAATTGATTAATCATTAAATTAAATGTCTGTTGTTAATTAATCACTTAATTAACTTCCTTATTACTTAACTAAATTGAAATAATCTATTGTTCAAATATATAATTAATTCCATATTTTTAATTAATTAAATAATATTAATTAATTAAATTAATTATTATTTAGTATTAATTAATCATTTCACTAATTATCACTTAATTAATTTAAATAACCTATGATATTAATTAATATTAATTAATTAATGTTATTTTGTTAGTTAAATCAACCTCATAATTGCTTAATTAATATTTGCTTAATTAATTTAATAGAGACTGCATATTTATACATTAATCATATCTATTTAAATAAAGTTAATCAGAACTAAGCTTAATTCTAATATCTAAATATAAATATACTTAAAGTTCTGCATCCGTCTATACAAATAATATATATACATAATTATTTTTTTTAGGTTCACTGATTAATTAAATTTAACTATATGCCCAATTATATAATTACATATTTTAGGTTCTGTTATAAGTATAATCTTATACAACTATATTCATATATATATAAATATATATATATATATATATATATATATATATATATATATATATATATATATATATATATTAATTAACGTTTCTGCAGGTTATTATGGCGGCGAGACCCACCATTGCCACGTGGCAGCTTCTTACAGGGCGCTGCAGAGGCAGTGGGCCCACAACGCCGCGCGGCGAGCCCTAACTGGCTGATGCGCTGCAGGCGGGCCCCACGGTCGGCTCGATGGAGACCCGCTGACACGCGCAGCCCGCGCGATAGCCCCGGGCCCACACGCCACGCGGTTCCAGCTGGAGCAGTGGGCCCCCCTCTATCCGCATCGGCATGCCACGAGGGCTCGACTTCCTCACCTTCGGTGCACGCCCGAGACACAGGGGAAGCTAAGGCTTCGCTTTAGGTGGCCGTCCCGATGGCGGAGGGTCTCGACTCACGTACCGGCGTTAAGTGGTCTTCGAACCCTTCCTAGCCATAGGTGGAACGAGCCTCGAAGTTATCTAAGTCGCGAGGTACTCTGAGCTCTAGTGTCTACCCTACGTGAACAAAATGCCCTAACTTCACTCCCGCATTCAATACTATCGACAATAAGCCGAATGTTCAGACCACCAGAACAAGGATAGGTGCATGCATTTAAAGGGCAAATGATTGAATGGGGGTTTTAGAAGAAGTGGGTACTTGAAATTCGGCGGCATGAGGTAGGAAGGAGGGGTCGATCCGCAGTCTTAGGGCTGCACACGAGTCCTCAACTCATCCGGGAAGGGGTGAGACCACAGCTGGGAGGACTTAAGGAAGATCGACGGAGCTTCCTAAGGCGACCGCACGCACTGGTTGGACGCAGGCCGCGGCGGCACGCCACGCGCCAGCCCGCGATCGGCCTCGGGGACGACAACCAAGGGTCGTTCGATCGGTTGATGGAACGATCCTGATTTGTCATTTGTTTCAAACGGCGCGACTTACTTAGGATGGACGCCGTGAGGGCAGTTAATGGCGTGCATTTTTAAATATTAAACTTTTGAATATTAAATGATTTTGATTAATTAAATATTTTAAATCCCAATTTAATTTAATTAATTCTAATTATTAATTGGTCTCCAAAAATTCTCAAATATTCACCCTTAACTAATTTTCGGGGTATTTAAATAGGTCAAATTCTAGGGTTTCTGGATTTTCTAGAAATCAGAATTCGATCCATTTGTCTCCTGATTTAAACTGGGTCTAGAGGTTGGCTCATAATGACTTAATTAGCACTTAGAATCAAGATTAAGACTGAGGTTAGTCTTAATTGACTAAGGTAACAACTTGGGTTGTTACAGACTCCCTCACTTAAGAACGATGTCATCCGTGACATCACTCAAGTGGAGAATAAGAAGGCAAAAATGAAACATGACTTGAATTTGTAAGCTTGGAATGCTAAGAAAGAATACCTAGATTCTCGAAGATTCTTGGATATCTGGCTTACATATCGAATTCCCTCTCCTAGGTGGCTTCATTGCAAGAACGATTCTTCTACTGGACTTTGATCATATTGATAGCACTGTTCCTAAGTTGCTTGCGATCACGGGCCATAGTTCGAATTGGCTCCTCGTCATATGATAGATCTAGCTGGATCTAAATCTCTGGGAGCTGCACGAGGTGAGACGGATCTCTGAGGCACCTTCTTAGAGATAATACGTGAAACACATTATGAACTGCGGCAAAGTCGTCTGGAAGATTGAGTTTGTATGCAGAATAACCTATTTTGGCTGCTACTTCGAAAGAGCCAACATAGCGGGGACTAAGTTTCCCAGCTATGCCGAATCTGGAGACTCCTTTCATTGGACTAACTTTTAGGTATGCGAAGTCTTCAATATTAAACTCCAAAGGATGTTGATGAAGGCTGTGGTATTTACTTTGGCGGTCCTGGGCTGCATGAATTCGCTGTTGAATCAACTGGACTTTCTTGTTTGTTTCTTCTACTAATTCGTGCCCATACAGCTGAACACTGCCTATTTCTGACCATGCCAATGGAGTACTATACTTCATGCCATACAAGGCTTCATATGGAGCCATCTTGATGCTAGCTTGAAAACTATTATTATAAGTGAACTCCACTAGTGGGAGGTAATCTTCCCAAGATCCAACAAAGTCAAGTATACACAATCTGAGTAGATCTTTAAGAACTTGATTTACTCGCTTTGTCTGACCATCTATCTATGGATGAAAATTTGTACTCATTGCTAGGGTTGTGCCTAGGTCTGGATGTACAACCTACCAAAATTTAGAGGTAAATATGTTGTCTCTGTCAAATACGATTGATTTAGGAATCCCATGGAGCCTGATTATCCCTTTGATGTAGAGTTTTGCAAGTTTCTCAACTGAATCTGTCTGACGAATTGGAATGAAATGAGCAGACTTAGTCAATCGGTCAACTATGACCCAAATAGTGTCAGCTCCAGATCTTGCGCGAGGCAAACCCATAACAAAGTCCATTGATATATCTAGCCACTTTCATTCAGGAATCTCAAGTGGGTGAAGCAGACCACCGGGTCTTTGATGCTCTACCTTGACTAAATTGCAAGCGTGGCACTTCGCGATGAACACAGGTACACTTTTCTTCATCCCTAGCCACCAGAAAGATTGTTTCAGGTCTTGGTACATTTTTGAACTCCCCGAATAAACTTGGTATCCAGAATTATGACCTTCAACTAACACCTCCTGATGCATGGACTTAGAGATCCATAAGCGATCTCCTTGATAGATGGCACCTTTATAAAATTGAATATCGGTATGATGACCATTTTCGATGGCTTGTTTAAAATTTAAGTACTCATCATCTTTAGTTTGAGTGATAGATACGTCCCTGTAGAACATGGGCTCCACATTAATCATTGAGAGCATTGTACTCACTTGGTCACTACGTGCTAATAGGATGTCCAGTTTACAGAATTCTTCTCCCAGATTACTCTTGGAGATAAGGGCATTGAGAGTAGTATGACGGCTCAGAGCGTTAGCTACAGCATTTGTCTTTCCAGGGTGATATTGGATATCAAAGTCATAGTAACTGATTAATATTAGCCACCTTCTTTGTCTGTAGTTTAGCTCTCATTGAGTGAATATATATTTCAAACTCTGGTGATCTGTAAGGATTGAGGATTGAATCCCATAGAGGTAGTGATGTCAGATTTTTTGGGCGAATACTATAGTGGCTAACTCGAGATGATGAACCGTGTAGTTCCTTTCATGGGGCTTCAATTGACGAGAAGCATACGTGATGACTCTTCTTTCTTGTATTAATACAGCACCTAAGCGTATACCTGAGGCCTCAGTATAGACTTGATAGTTCACACCTTCCTTAGGAAGGACTAGAACTAGAGCGTTGGATAGTGTGTCCTTCAATGCTTGGAAGGCCTCCTCACATGCTGGAGACCATTCGAATGGCACTACTTTCTGGGTTAGCTTAGTCAGTGGAGAGGCTATCTGGGAGAAGCCCTTTACAAATTTTTTGTAGTAACCAACTAAGACTAAGAAGCTTTTAATGTCGGTCACAGTCTTGGGCTGAACCCATTCCTGGATAGCGCTGACTTTGTTCTGATCGACTCTAATACCTTGGGCATCTACCACATGCCCCAGAAAAGCTACTGAATCGAGCCAAAACTCTCATTTGGAATATTTAGCATAAAGTCCATGGTTACGCAGTTCTTCTAGCACTATTTTTAAGTGCTCTTCGTGCTCTTTCTGATTCTTGGAGTAGATTAAAATGTCGTCAATGAAAATGATTAAGAATTTGTCAAGGTATGGTTTAAGGATGCGCTGCATTAGGTCCATGAATATTGAAGGTGCATTTGTCAATCCAGATGACATCACTAAAAACTCGCAGTGTCCATAACGAGTCCTGAAGGTTGTCTTCTCAACATCTGAATCCTTGACTTGCAGTTGATGATAGCCCGATCGCATATTAATTTTAGAAAATACCTTGGCTCCTGCCAATTGATCGAATAAGTCATCTATGCGTGGCAACGGATACTTGTTTTTGATCATAACTTTATTCAGTTCATGGTAGTGAATACACATACGCATAGAACCGTCTTTCTTCCTTACGAATAGTACCGGTGCTCCCCAAGGTGTCGAGCTTGGCCTAATGTGACTTTTCTCTAGCAGTTCTTAAGCTGTTTATTCAACTCCTGCAATTCCTTGGGCGCCATACGGTAAGGAGATTTAGAGATGGACTGCGTTTCTAGAATGATGTCAATTGCAAATTCCACTTCCATATGGGAGGAAGACCGGGTAAGTCTTCAAGAAAAACTTTGGCAAATTTGCAGATGACGGGGTTCTCGGATAAGGAAACACCTTCTTTATTTTCTCATAGTATTGTTACTAGGAGGGCATCACAACCTTTCTGAACTAATCTTTTTGCATATGGCCTTACCACTACTACCCAAGGTGATCTTTTTCTTTGTACAGTTGATAGTGGCGTTATGCTGGCTTAGCCAATTCATGCCTAAAATTACATCAAAGTTGTCTATTGGGAGAAATACTAACTTGGCTTCATACTCCTCATCCCCAATCGGTATTTGTAACTTGCAGAACTGGCGAATGGCAATTGGGCTCCAGAAGGTAACCCAACATTAAGATGATTGGATAGGTGATACAATGGTAGGTTAAGTGATTTTGCCCAACCATTAGACATAAAGGAATGACTAGCTCCAATGTCAAACAGAATGTTACAGGATTTGTTATTTATGCAAATTGAACCTAATTGCAGAGGTAATTAATTACTGACTATATAAGTAATAACTGTAAAGATAAAGAGGTTCAAGAGCGTGCACCTGATACCATGTGATTGTCCTTAGCAGCCTCAACTAGTGTGAGGGCGTATATACGTGAAGCACCGGCAAGCCTGTTGTTATAGGTCTGCCATGGAGGTGGTCACGATGCATTCGGTCGAGGGCCATTAGCTGCCTCATGCCTCACAGCTGAAGTAGACGGTGGTGCTAGACAAGCTGCAGCAGGCTTCTGAAATAGGTTTAAGGCTGGGCGGCGTTTGGAGCGATCAATTTGATCACCGTCAATCATCTCTATAATCGCACATTTATAATAATCATGGCCTGGCCATCCGCAAGTGAAGCACACCTGCTTCCCGTGATAACATCGACCATACGGGTGTGGTTTTGTGCAACCATTGAATGGATCAGTAGGGAGACTTCAACCTCGAGATGGTATACCCTAGCTTGTTTGGGGGGATTCTGTTGGAATGACATGGACCCGATAAGCCTCTTGGGTCCTTCCCTGGCCTGGTCCTGCTCTATCACCTTGGCAGTTTCAAGTAGCTCCGCAAAGTCTATTATGCGGAAAGGGATTACTTGGCTCCTGATGGAGGGTTGCAGGCCGCTCTGAAAATGGTAGCAGCGGTCTGGCTCAGTAGGACTATGCTAGTGGAAAACCTAACAATGTGACAAAACTCTACCTTGTATGCAGCTACAGACTGGTCACCCTATTGTAACTTCAGAAACATGTCTCCCAGGCAATGTTTGGCAGATAGAGGGATGAAGCAGAATAGGAAGGCCTCAATGAATTCATCCCATGCGATCCTCTAACGGTATCTCAGCAAACTGCATGCTGCGGGTGGTGTCCCACCAGTACTCAACCTCATCTTGTAGGAGGTGGGTAGCGAGACGGACCACCTCTGAGTTAAGGCACTTTATGCTTATCAGGTTTTTCTCCACCATTTTTATCCAGGTGGCAGTGTCGACTACAGAGAGACTCTCATTGAAGGTGGGGGGTCTCAAGCAGAGAAACTGTGCAGCTATCCATCTGCGGACTAAATGTGATGTTGATGGGAGTACTGTAATGCTAGTGCAACTTCTGTCGCGATACATTTTGGCTTATTTGAGCTACCAGCAACCGTTCCATTCGCTCGGCCTGCTCGGCCTGCTTGGCCTGAGCGTCTGCGGTCTTCTTGGACTGCTTTTTACTGGATTTTGTCTATTTCTTGTGAGATTACACCATTACTTTGACGGCTTCCAGCAAGGCATTCACCTCACTGGATGAGGAGCTTGAAGGAGCAGAAGATGGGCTCTGTCTGGGATTCATTGTATTTCATTAGAATCTGAATTATGAATAACACACATTTCAGAAATAGGAGATCATAGCATTCTATCTCTTTTATTAATCATAGATGAAAGATGAAAAATATATCATTGGAAATAATAGATAGAACATCAGATAATAAAAGACAACAACTGGGCAAACATAGAGTCTATCCTATGTATTTTTCAGTGAAAGCCTATGAGAAGTCAGCGTATGTCATTTCTCATCGACGGCGA
Source organism: Gastrodia elata (assembly GCA_016760335.1). NCBI lineage: Eukaryota > Viridiplantae > Streptophyta > Magnoliopsida > Asparagales > Orchidaceae > Gastrodia > Gastrodia elata. The sequence goes on from CM028673.1 coordinate 2,464,630, forward strand.
GCAGATCTACGCTCAAATATCCACACCTTGCGAGCCCACCACTCCTCTGCGTAATCTTGGAGGAGGATGTCGATGATGTCGAGTCGAACGCAATCTGGGAATTCCAGATCGTCAAAAACCTTGGTCACTCTTTGTAACCACTCCTTAGCTAGGACGGGGAAGTCCAGTCCCCGGTAGACAACGTCTTCTAGCATTCTTTCCAAAACACTGACTCCTGCCAGGGAGACCCCTTGGACTTCTCTCCCGTATCTTTTTGCCCAGTAAACGTCGAACTTCCACCTATCTTCAAAGTGGGTGAAAAAGTTATATCCTGACATGCTCGTATAGTAGTATTCCTAGATATCCAGATCAAGCGACGTAAGAATAATAGTTCAATTCTAATTCCAACATTTATTTCAAAATTTAAGGTACAAGATGTAAAATGTGAAACAAGTATCAGGTGAATAAGAGCTAAAATATCTATCTGATATATCTGGCAGTAAAGGCACGGTGAAAGTCCGCATAGGTGATCTCCCCTTGCAATCCTTTACGCCGACGGGTGAGTGCTCATAGGGTGACGCTCCACCAATCCTTGGCTCTGTCATGTAGGAGGCGGGATACAATGGGGATCCTAATATTGTCTGGGCAGTTAATAATTCCAAACACAATCTGCTCGCTTCAACCACTCCTTGACTGCAACAGGGTGATCATATCCCCTGAATACACTATGTTGGATTAATTGATTCAACATTCGGACTTCGGGGTATGACACTCCTTCTACGTACTTCTCGTGCTGTCGATGAAGTTGGACGATGTATTCCCACCTATCTTCAAATCGTTGGTAATGCCACCTAAGCGTCATCCTTGTACGTCTAGAAATTTTATAGTTACATTAGTTTACCGATATGTTACTTGTGCATGCATTTCCATTTCCATACTCTTATTATTTTGAGCTTATGATTATGGTGCTTGGATGTAACTCATGTAATTAGTTAATGAAGAGTACTGTAATGCTGGTACAACTTCTGCCCAACGCATTGGCCCAACCCGGAAGACTCTTCGTCTTCCAAGGGTTCGTAAGAGAGGCGAACCTTAGGTTCATGATAGTGAACCCAATCTGATCGCACTGAACTTTGAATCGCTAGGAATCATTCATTGAATGCCAATAATTACAAAATTAATTACTTAACCATCTGATCTTTCGATGGGACGGATCACAAGATCCATCAGATCGGACGGTAAATGCCGACGGAGATGACGGTGTGAGGAGGGGGGGTAGACGGCGCTGTTTATTTACTTAATAAATATTATTATTTAAACTATTTTACACACATTTTATTAATTAAATTTAATTAATTAAACGCATTCCTAAAATGTTCAATAAATCACCCTTAGCTAATTGAGGGGTGAGGAACACAATAGTGAAGACAGATTTTCATTTCGATGAGTATTTAATTTTCTCATTTTCGGGGTATTTAAATTATATTAAAATATTTGCCAAAAATCTAACAACTTCTAAATGCTTCCAAAACATCACCCTTAACTAATTTGGGGGTGATGAGGGTAATGACGAAGTCAGATTTTTGATTTGAGGTCAAATTAACTAAGTCAATTTCTAGGATTTCTAAAATTCCCAAAATTCTAATTTGATCCATTTGATTCTTGATTTAGACTAGATCCTTGGGGTGAATTCCTAATGACTTAATTAAATTACTAGAATCAAAATTAGGACTTAGTTTAGTCATAATTGACTTAAATAATAATCTGGGTTATTACAGGGGGACAGCTCTGCCAGCATGTGTACGAAGATTTACTACTATCGAGATAAGGCGAAGTTGGGATGACGATCTATAGGGTAGGGAGCGCTACTATCCATCTAATTGATCAAATGAAAAGCCGCAATGCCCTGATGAAGCGGGTCGCAATGACCAACTGTGGGCTGGATCGTAGTTGTTGGATCGCGAATGCAATCCGATGGCTGCAGAGGAAGCCAAGCGCGGGTGAATGGGGTCAGTTGAATCTAGGGCTATGTATGACGGCCTCCCCCTAATCTTCCGGATTAAGAGGTGGTCATCAACGGGCAAACCTTCACTTAGCATTTAGATTAAGGAATGAACCTTCTTAATCAAATAATAAGGGAAGATATGCCCTACTATGAAGGCCAAGAGAGAGAGTCAATCACTGAATGAGTATACTATAGTATATCAGAGTGCAGAAGAAAGACATGTAATAATATCCATACAATCCAGATAAGAATTATACAACTCAGAATACATAAGCATGAAAAGAAGAGCAGTTTAAATTATGTATTATTATAAAACAACATTAAAAGTTAAAGTAGTAAAGTAAGGTCACTCAATCCTCACAATGCAAAAGAAATAACAAAGAATCTTCTCCTACACGCTCCTCCTCCTGAATAACGTCTTCAGAAGGTTCCACAACCTCGAAAAGCTCAGAATCTACCATTGTCGACTTCACAATGATAGGGCCCCAGCCAATAAAAGAAAAATCTAGTTAGATAAAATGTCTAAGTACATCTTAGGCTGTAAATTATTAATTTTAATGATATCACAACATCTAAGCAAAGTAGGAGCAATAAAGCATCAAAGAAAAGTGATAAAATTATAATTAACTTAATTATAACTCAAACAAAGGGTGAGGTAAGCACATACCTCAACTCAAGCTGCAGAAAAAGGGTTAAGCAATAATAATGAAATCTACTAAGTACAAGGAAAATTCCTAAGTAATATGATCAATTTAATACATGCTGGTTTACAATATACAATGAAAGTGTTGAACTAAAAGTAAAGTTCTAATATTCTAACATGCCATCAAGTGAAAATAGGTTGCTGAAAGTACAATATACATGAAAACCTACAAGTACTAAAGAAGCTGTTGTATATAACCAAAGTGTTGTATAAAGAAAAAGTATACTAAAAATATTGTAATTAAAGAGGTAAGCTGTAAATGTAAAGTAAAATAGTTTAACTCATATGGACATATTCTTACTTAGTCCTGCCAAAAGTAAAAGCCTGTTAAAAGAGTCCATCTGTAAATATATAGAAGAAACATCCCAGATCCAAAATCACTTATTTCCAATTGGTTCCATCTGAAAATCTAGGAGAAACATCCCAGATTAAGGTTAATTTCATTTGAAAGGTATCTAGAAGAAATATCCCAGATCCTATAGTTAATTCCGTCTAAAAATCTAGGAGAAAATCTCAGATCAAAGTAATGCCACAAACTACCTGCTGAGCATCTAGGAGAAATATCCTAGAGAAAAAGTAAAGTATCATCTGAGCACCTAGGAGAAACATCTTAGTGCAAAAGTAAAGAAACATCTGAGCACCTAGGAGAAACATCCTAGTGCAAAAGTAAAGTAATACTGTCCAGGCAGACTATGTAAAATATACTCCACTATAAGTTACATAAAGTCATTTCTTTAAATTCTTTCTTTCAATTAACAATATGACTTATGAATGAATCAAAATTAACATAGAAAATTCACTATGTTCCATATAATATGTCAAGGTATAAAGTCCAATACAAGGAAAGCAAAGCATATAATTTTAATGAATAAAATAACACTAAACAAACTTTGTGATATCATTTTGTTTTCTAATTAAGTCGTTCTATCTAATTTAAACTTATACAAGTTTAGGATCTCCAACATCCAGCTATCGAGTATAAATCCAGAATATCGGTCCTATAAATTTAAAGAAATTAGAACTAATCAAGTTTTAACATATATAAATCACATAACGCTTAATCAAGTTTAAATAATAAATTAAACGTCCTAATTGATGATTTTACGAATCCCAAATCAATCTTGATTAATATGAATCAAAATTGGAGGATTAAGATGTTAAAATCTAAGTATTTGATTTTAACTTCTTAATTTAATAGGTTCTAATCCTAATGATATAAAGTTAAACCTAAATTCTCAAGAGCTATAATTAAGGCTATCTTATTAAGCAAAATCAAGCTTTAATAAGATGGATATCTAATCTTAAATCTAAGCTTTTAATACAAAATAATCATAAATAAATGATGAAATTCTAGAAAACTATAAAACCAAGGTTTCATCTATTAAGTACTAATTTACTTATAAGATGAACTCTAACCTAAATTTCTAAGCTATACCCTAAGGAAATAAGATCCTAAAGGTTTGAAGGAAAGTCCTAATGGAAAGTAAATATTTAAGATTTAATATTAATCTTACTTAACTATTGTTATGATGAACTTAACTTAAGAAATATGTAAGGTGAGTTAAATTCACGTTATAAGAGGAGGATTGAGACTTAGAAGATTCTGAAGTGATCTTTAGGGGTTTTTCATAAAATATCATTTTAATGAGTTTAATTATTCTAAAATGATTTCAAATCAGTCATAATACTGATTTTAGAGGTTTAATTATAAATCTAAGGCTTAAGAATAAATTTAATGTTTAAGGATGCTTAAACCTAAATTTGGGCAAAATGATCATTTTGCCCTTACTTAAGGTTCTAAATTTCAACTTTATAAATTATGGCTCTAAACTGAAATTTATTAAAGTGGATTGACCAATAACTGTCTAATATGAGTTTAGACAATAATTACATCTATTTTGGTTAAGGATTAAGCCTTATAAAGTCAAATTAAAGAATTTAATATATAAGGGAAAATTGGTAATTTAACCTTATAAAATCTAAATTTTCTATCAATTTATTGAAGCTTATATTCTAATATTTCCTTAGAACTTAAAATTATTAAATTTTGATGAGTATTGGCTAAGTTATAACCAATACAAGCTTTAGGGTTAATATTTAGGGTTTAAAGTGCTTAGTGAGTGATTAGTAAAATTAATTATAGAATCACTAAACTAATCATACAAATAAGTTCTATTTTACTCTAAAAGTAATCAAAAACTAAAATAATTCAATTTGGATTATTAATTATGTTAATATTCACTAATCAAGTTTTAAAGGGATTAGGGTTGATTAAGAGATCTATTCATTGGATCTAAAATATTTTTGTAGTTTACTGTTAATTAGGTTTTTCTGATCAAAATGGTATATTGGAAGACTTAATTTGGAGCTTAATTGACTAAGTTATGGTCAATTGAAGTTCTAAGGTTAATTAGGGTTAGGTCATAAAAGTGATTAAGCAAATATTAATCCAAATAGAGAATTAAACACTACTAGGTTGTTCTAAATGTTCTATTGATCACTTTAAGACTCATATTAGCTAGGTTTAAACTAGTGTGTGAAAAGTTATGAGCTTTGGAAGGCTGGGATTTGGGTCCAAATGTGATTAGTTAAATTATGCCTCAAACAGCAAAACCAATACTACTGGATTAATCCTTAGGCTTTGCTAAATACTTTGAGACCCATATTGGGTATGTTTGGGTTAATTGTTACAAAGTTATGGTTAATTAAAATTTTGGGACATTTAAGGTTTAATTTAGGGATCCTAAATGTCACTAAGCGAAATACAACTCCAAATGAAATTTTGACAGTGCCATAATCTTCCTTATAATTTTCTAATTAAAATGACATATAACATCAACAATTTTGGAGTTATATTTTAGAAATTATGAGGGTATTAAGTTATACAATTAATCTTTTAATTAGATTTGAATTAATACTTAATCATTTAATTATTAAATCTACAATTGATTTAATATTTATCGATTTAATTATTTCTGCATATACGTCGGGCCCCACGGGTACGGCGACTCTCAAACGTCATACCGTAGCACACATGGCACATCTGGAGTGGTTGAAGAGCAACACGGTCCCCACCATCTTACAAAAATGGTCAGTCGCTGACTCATCAGACGTGATGCAGGTGGGCTTGCGACTCAGACTTGTACACCACGCGTCAAAGCGAAGAGGCGACAGCGCGAAATCGGGGACCCAGTACTCCTCGTTAGCACCAATGAGCCGAATCGGATCGATTCATGCGCGAGCTCGAACCGGTGGAACATGATCCGGTCCGAGGCAGCTCGAGCATCGGGCCACTTCGCCTTCCCGATAGCGAAACGATGGCGAATCAGGTTACGAACGCAACGAAGGCTCGATCAATTACGTGAGAGCTGATTGACGGAATTTAGATTGATAATCAACGATACTAGAGGATTAGATTACTAAATCTTAACTTGAATGGAAAATTAAAGGTTGAGGGGGGTACCTTAGGATTCTTGAGACCTCCTGATACGCACGACTACAGGACACGGACTACTCAGTATATCCTTTTGGGAGCAAAAATGGGATGATATGAATCGAAGAGGGGGGTTTAAGGACTAGCTAAGCAGTGAAATGCCAGGCGCGGGGCTCCTCGCGGCCGCGTGTAGCGCGAGACGATGCGTGCCCTAGCGTCGAAGGGGGAGAGTCCCGGGACGTCAGATCTGGTCAATTGATCAACGGTCCGGATTTGATCCTCCAAGAATAACGAGTCTAAACCGTTACGGCTAAACGAGTATCGGATGCGGTCGAAGGATCCGTCCCGATAACCTTTAGGCGCATGTCCTACTGGTCGGTCCAATAGAATTAAATAATAATATTTTATTTAAAATTGGACTATTAATTGAGTCCCAAAAAATATTAAAACTTCACCATTAGCTAAATGAGGAGTGAGGAACGCAACGGCGTAATCAGATTTTTGATTCAACGAGTATTTAATTATTTGATTTTCCAGGGTATTTAATTAATATTAAAATATTCGCCAAAATTTTGACGACTTCCGATTGACACGAAAACATCACCCCAAGCTAATTTAGGGGCAATTAGCGCAATGGCGAAGTCCATTTTTTGATTTGAGGTTACTTTAGATATGTCAATTTCTAGGATTTCTAGAAATTTCCAAAATCAGGATTTGATTCATTTGATTCTTGAATTGAACTGGATCTTATAGGTGAGTTTCTAATGACTTAATTAAGGTGCTAGAATTATAGTTTTAAGACTTGAATTAGTCCTAATTGACCTAAGTAACAACTTGGGTTGTTACACTAGAAAATGTGCCAACAGTTCAGATCAGCTAAATTGTTTTGAAGAGTCGATCGTTGGGTTTATTTTAAGGATTTTAAATATTAATTAATTAAATTAATTAATCTTAATGAAAAGAAATCTAATTTAGAATTAAATGACCTTCAAAAATTTCCAAAAATTTATCCTTAGTTAATTTGGGGGTGATGAATTTAAAAATTTAATCAGATTTTAATTTTGAGATCAAATTAATTTAGCTAATTTTTTAGGTATAAAAATTGGTAAAATAACTAAGTAATTTTATTGAGGTCCCATTGACCTCAAAATTTCAGGTTAGGTTCTAATGACTAGTTAAATCTAATGAAAAAGAAATTAAAGCTTGGTTTGGCCTAGATTAATTAGGATAACAACCAAGGGTTGTTACAAATATTATTTCATAATTTTTGGAATGCCCCATTATATGCTAGCTTATCTCTAATTTAAAACTTTTTTGTTGTTGTATACTTGGCATCATCATCTATTCACAACATCTTTGAAAGGATCATAGCCCCTCAACAGAGAACAAAGGAGCTGAGAACATTTGACACATGAAGTGGATCTATCTGCCTACACGGAAGATATGCCTTTCTTTTTCTTGTTATATTTGTAATTATTGGTTGTTACAATGCCTTTTTTTTCTTGATATATTTTTGCTTACATGAAAAATAGATGCAAGTGAGACTTTGATTTATTATAACATAAAGTGCATCTATTGTTACTTTGAATCCCTCTCTTTCCCAAAATATCCATAATTTTATATATGATCCTTAAAGCTTTCGAAAGCATATATTTAAGTTTGAAGCCTTTAGACCAAATTTGATTAGACCATTATACATCAGATAAATTAGCAAATAATAAATTGTCAGCATCCGTAAAAGATAAAAGATTCTTATCCTTAAATAAAATAACAAATAGACCCACCAAGCCATTGATGTGTGGGGAAAGAATACTTGCCACTTGATTTAATTTTCTCCAAAACGAGATGAAGCCTTATGGTTACTATTAGAATTAGAAAATAGTTTCAGTTGATGTGCCTTCTATTGTTCTGTTAAAACAGAAGTGTTACAAAGAGTGAACTAGCAAAGTGAAACTTTACAGTTTATCATAAGATTAATGAGATTAATGAGATCAAGCTCACCTTTCAAGTTGGGACCGTAGTCCAAAAACGTGCACAATTGCTATTAGTAAATTTTGTCGCCACTACAGGAATGTGAGTAACACTCAAATGCCATATAAAAAATTTTAATAAATGAAGATGGTTAGCTAAATATCAATATCTCTGAGCCTAACCTACTGTCCATGAATGGATCTTATTAGCTAGATGGGTGCAGTTTAGTTTTAACAGAAGACTATAATAATGAGGCCAATGCCAAGATATTTCACAGGAGGAAGAGAAATGTTTGATTAAGGATTTGAGTTAGGTTGAGGCATTAAAAACATTATTTGTGAGGTATATAAAAGATTTTCTTTTATTATAAGAGAGCCCTGAAGCTTCAAAGAAATTGATTCATAAGATTTAAAACTTTGAATATTATTATTAGAGGTTTCAACAAATAGAAAAATTATCTGCAAAAAGAATGTGAGAATGACTGAGTGAGCCTTTCATTAAAGGAATGATTTGTTTATTATTACAATATTTCAAGAATAGAATATAAACTATCATTTAAAGGATGCTCATTACCAGATAAATAACAATGGAGATAGTGAGCATCCTTGTCTAAGATCTGTGGATGAGAACAAAAATCAGTTAAAGCACCATTTATATTCCCCAAGAAGAAGACATTAGATATGCGGGCGCGAATCCAAGCAACCATTTAGTAGAGAAATTTAATTTATGCAAGGCATTAATGATGAAGCCCTAATTAATGTTATCAGAGGATTTTCTCAAATATATTTTAGAACAAAACAATTTTTTTGAGCCACTTCAAATTTTCATTTGCAAGAATGATTTGATGAGATATATATCTTCTCTGGACTAAGACTGGTAGAGCAATATTTATAAGATCATGAATGAAATGAGATATTCTCCCAGCAAAGATCACGAATATAATTTTACTAATTGTAGTGCATAATCAAATACTAATGTGTAAGTGTAACAATACTCTTACTAAAAAGATAAAGTATCCCATCACAAAATGCCTTGTCAATGATACTCCATCGAGATCAAGAAGCACATTGATTGTCTTTTATGGAGTCGAAAGCATTTTCAATTTCAGCATAAGAATTCAGCCTGCGCATATAAATATGGCACGAGGAAGAACGGTAGCATATATTCGTGCCCAAGTAGTTTATTGATTTTATTAAGCTACGATAGCATTATATATATATATATATATATATATATATGCTATTTTGGTTTGTATTTTCTTGGAAATATTTGGCGGGACCCACAGCCAGCCCATCCAGTCAGCTGCCCAATGTCGCACGCGCGGTCAGGACGGTCGACTTTTGCGGGTCCCACCGATTCTCCACCCATGCAAAGCGTGGAACTCGATGGGTCCCATCGCTTGTCGGGAATAATCCCGCGGACGTACCCATGCCCGGATATCAAAATCCAGCCGCCCCTCCCCTTTTTCCTCCCCTCCTACCCGCACCCAAATTCCCACCCACCACCCTAAACTGCGCACGAATTCATTAGCTGATTAGTGCCCATGATCATCCTCATCCTCCATTCTAACCGCTAATACCTTTCTAATCCATCTTTAATTAATCAGATCTCTCTTAATTATACTTTTATTTATTTATTTACATATGAAATGATGGCCTGTTGAACTGAAGCAGGTCTAAGCTGTTCATACAATCAAACATTTTTTATTTTCTTCCAAAAATAATTTTAAATATTTATTATTATATATCAAAGAAAATAGCAACACCAATAAGAAATAAAAAAATCTATTGACAAAAAATTAGTTCTAAATATAGAATCTACTAAAAAATGTATTACTTTTTGGGTTTTGAGTTGTATAGCATAATGCTGGGTTAGGAAACTGATGGAGAATATTTAGATGATCCTGACATGAGGTTGTTCATTCAGGCATTATGCCTTTTGTCTCATAAATTTATCATTTTTTATTTTATTCTTTAAAGTATCCCTCTTTTTCTTTAGTATTCTTATTTATAATTAGAGAAATGCTATTTAGATTCGTTGACGTGACACTCAAAAATACTCATCCAATTGAATTTGGATATCATTTCATAAGCGTTTAAATAGCATTTCTCTTATAATTATTCGAGTCATTAATTTGTGTTCAGCTTGTGATTGCTATGATCTTGATTGGCAAATAGTCTTGCCAGATATTTCTATTGTATAGACTCTATCTTGATCAAATGTTCTATGTGTAATGGCAGTGGAGGCTCTACTTTTTGGCAATGCGGCCTTATAGACAAGCATTACTCACATTGAAGAGCTATTGGCCATGATTTGACTATTTGTTTCAGACCAATTTTACGACGGAAAATACCGGTCTTTGAGAACTAATCTCGAAAATTTCTCAATTAGTCCCCAATAGCTATGTGATGTTGGTGCAAATGATGCTTTATTGATGGTAGTCAATCCTCCTATACTAGTGCAACATCCCTATGCTAATGTGAATACACAAATTTGAATTTTTTAAATATTATTTAAATTATATTTGAACATATAAGTTTAATATATTTCTCAAAATATTTGAATCCATAATTTGAAGTATAAATTTTGCTTCTTTTTTATAAAGTTGGAGATTTTTTAATATTGAATTCTTTTTAATAAATTATTGAGCTATTTAAAAAATAATATAAATTAAAATAATTGTCAAAATCTTAAAAAATAGTTGTATTTTTAAATTCATCATGTTTTTCTAATCATAGTAATGACTTTTAATAATTTGAGGGTTCTGTTGATTAAAAAATATAAATTATAATTTTCAAATTAAATTAAATAAATATTAATTTTCATATGAATAATTGAATACTAGAATTAAATAATTGTGGAAGCATAGTGGCTCGTCGGATCTTACGTGCATCGAAGATTTGTGGACCATGAAATAATGAACAACAATGGTAAAGCATTAGAACTCGTAGCAGCCATCGAATCTCGATCGTGGGTGTGATGCGCAATCAAAGGTTGTGGTTAGTGCACTCTCTGATCATGAATTGATGAATTAGGGCTCGTTTCCCTCCTCGTAATACAGACGACTGTCTTAATTTCTCTAACGCTTGAAACCGTAAGAAGAATTATGAAATTTTAAAAAATCAAAAAATGTGTGGCAAAACAATCATGAAATTTTAAACTTTTTCCAAGGAACAAAGCCATGAAATTGCACTCTCATACCTAAAAATATTGTGGAAAGTGCGAATTTGGAGGGGAGGTAGAACAGGCAAAGCACCATAGAAACACCAAGGGAATTATGTGTGGAAAATGATGATAGAACACGAAGAGATTTGAGAAAAACTTGAAAGAATAGTGGAAGGATATGGAGAAACACAGAAAATACCAAAAACAAAAAAATTTATTATAACTGTGCTTATTTTAATAGTCTTACCACTATGCCCACGCACACAAGAATAGAAGTAACAACAGCTAACTAAAGACATCATACAAAGATCGTTACAAACAAGTACAACACAACACAATCAAACAAACATAGCTTATGCTCAACCTTCAACTAAGCTCCGTGCAAATGTATCGAGTATATTCCTTGTCTTGCATCACATTAAGGTTAATGCATAAAAGCTTCTCGTGTCAATATCATAATGTCCATACTTCTTCCACACAAATTAAGGCCAAAAGTTTCATTAAGGGCTATTTGAAAATGTAAAAAATAGAGATTAAGTAATCTGATTACAATGTATTTTGATTACAGTATAATCAAATTACTTTAGTATGCTTGAATTTTCTGTTTATAATGAAATAATTGCAGAGTATGATATTTCGAGAAATCTATGATGGTAAGATTAACCTCACATGAAAAATTTTAATCATCTTCAATGAAAGCAATTGCAGAAGAAATTAAAAAATTTAGCTTGAAAATCAATAACACCACAAGTGTTAAAAAAAAATAAAAAAAAAGGAGAATGTTGGAGGATGGTGCTACGGCACGCCGTAGCGGGGGGCCAGCCCAAGAGGCAGGCGCTACTGCGCGCCGCAGCGGGCGCCAGCCTGAGAGGCTGGCGCTACGAAGCGCCGCAGCGGGCGCCATCCCTGGAGGTTGGCACTACGGCCTGTTTTGCCCAGTTTTGAGCAGTCTATATATATTTCTTAATTCGTTTTTTAGGTTAAGTTTTTTTGAAATTCCATTAGCCCCCATTTTGGCTGTGTGTGGTGGCTGCTTCATTGTAAGAAAGAATAAACTACTAAAGGTCTTGTAAGAATTTGTAAACCCTAAAAATCATTGCAATTTCATTTTTCTTTATAGTGAAACTTTTGCTCCTCCCCGTTGACGTGGGTGTTAGCACCGAACTACGTAAATTATTATTTTTATAGCTGTATTTATGATTGCATGTGATTGTTTATGCTTTATTTTTGTTTACTCAAATATTCTCAAGTATTGTTTCGCATTGATTTAAGCCATACAGATCCAACAAATGGTATCAGAGAGAGGTTGCTTTTGTTCTTAAAGGCTATGATTTTGCTTAAGTTGTTTGTTATTTATGTGTTTGAGTTTTCTAAAGCAAAAGAAATGCATGGCAGAAAGAGGAGAAGAGATTGAAAGAATTTCGTCGTCATCGATGGTGGAGATGTCTCCACCAAGTTGTGGCACATCCGTCGAAAATAGATGTCAAATTTGATGGGAAGAATAACTTTGGTATGTGGCGGTGCGATGTGACAGACACACTATGCGCCCTAAATTTGGAGGACGTTCTTGATGGCGAGGAAAAATCGGAAGAAATTTCAGAGAAAGATTGGATCAAGATGAACCGCAGTGCATGCAGCTTGATCCGTAATTGCTTGACTCAGGAGATCAAATATGCAGTCATGATGGAGACATCAGCGTGAAAGTTATGGAAATTCCTAGAAGCCAAGTATCTGACAAAGAGCGTGGACAATCGACTCCACATGAAAATGCACCTCTACTGTAACAACCCAGATGTTGTTACCCATCAATTAGTAACCTAATTGACTCCAAACCTCTTTAATTACTCTTATAATAGAGTTAGGAGTCTCCACCTCAAAACTCGTACGATTTGGAGATCGTTTGATAATTTTCAATATTTCCTGATTTTTTGTTAATTCTGAAAATACCTAATTTATTTAGAACTCAGAATTAAAAACAGAATCCGCCATTGGACTCAACGTACCCAAATTAGCTATAGGTGGTATTTTGGAAGCGTTTGTGAGTCATCAAATTTTTTGCGAATATTTTAATGATATTGTAATAGACATAAAATTAGGTAAATTAAATATACCTCCGATTAAAAATCTGATCATATTTTTGAGTTCTCCACCCCTCAAATAGGTGAGGGCAAAAATTTGAGAATTTTAGAAGTGCATTTGAGTAAATAAACTTGATTACATAAAAAAAGAAATATATATTATCTAATTATTTCCTTATAGTATAATAATATTAAGGTTGAATAATTAAGATAGCAAGCCATTTAATTAGAGTCTTTCATTTTAGGTTTTAATCCATTAGGTTTTAAATCTAACGGTTAAGAGTTAATAAATGAAGTGAGTCGTAAGATCAAGGGATAAATGATCGAACGACCCTCTTGAACTCCACTCCCTCTGTACGCCACCTTCCATTCTTTTCGCATGATCGCTAAAGGAGAGGAATGGGCGTACAAATTCAAAACAACCGACCTCCTACGGTCCTTATCCTCCTTCGAGCTCTCCAATCCGAGAGCTTTTTCCTTTTTCCCTCGATTCAAAGGCTATGGGGAGCTGCGAAAGTTGCTAGAGGAAACAGAAAAGAGGCGATTTTACTCTAAGAGTCGATCACCATTAAAACCCTAGTTCCAAGTTCCGGCGCAAAAGGTGCGAGGGTTGTCTGCGGAACCTTGATTCAATGAAGTCTTTTATTTCTTTTCGCTTGGTGAAATCTCCAAGGTGCTTCCTGATTTCTCCCATTCATACGAATGATTTCTATAGGATATAGAACTGCCTTATAATGTTTGTTGGGATCCAATGTTGTGGATTTTCTATGTGATTTCAAGTCTTTTTGTGATTTCCTAATCTTTGAATTCCTGTTAGTTTATGTTTATGATGCTGATGTTAGGTAAAAGCTTATAGTCGAGGCTTCTCTTATGAAAATGTAATGACGTTGTGTTGAATTGCATTGTCGTTTTTATGATAGGCTCTTTCCATAGGAATACTGGATGATTACATGTAAAATTGAGATGAATTAACCAGATTCTGATGGGCTGCATATAGTTTTTAGTGTTTGCTGATTAGTGCCAGCAATATGTAAGTATCGGCTGGTTGGACCTTGAGGAGCCTCTGGTACTTAGGACTGGATATGTCCTTTTGCAGCTCCATCTTTTGGTTTTTGTCGAGAATGATTAGTTTGCCCCTCCCTATATGGATTACTTAGAGATTATTTCGATTCATCTATATTATGGTATGGTTAATTTTTCCAATCCATGGTGAATTGGTAGCATCAAGTTTTTTTTTTAGTTCGTTGCTTAATACGTTTTACCTAGCATTTAAAACTTTGAAGAATGAATGATTGACCTATTTTAAGTAATATGTCACCAGTTCTTAGATGAAAGGGTATATTTTTTTTCTACTGTGTTTATAGAAAATTCCATAGACAGTGGATCTTGTTTAGCATGTAAAGGCTTAATGTAATAGCAAGTCAAGGTACACTAATTTATTTTGATTACATTTTATATCTAAGTATTTATTTTGTTGCTGCCAATGTTCTTTCCTAAATGATACCATTTATTTAATATGAGTTTTCCAAAATCATGAAACCTCTCAATGCTATTATCAATTTCATCGCCTATTCTCATGGTGCGAGATCTGAACTGTTGGCATGAGCAATATCATGCTTAGTACTTGGGATACCTTCTGGGGAAAATGAACAACTTGAATTAATAAACTGTGCTTCATGAACTAAGCCAAATGAATAGCTCGTTTAAAAATAAAAATAAAATAAACCTCCATTCTTTGCTATTTGATTTACGATTTTATTAAATGAGAAAATATGCTAAGTGCTTAAGAAATCTGTTGAACCTGATCAAAGACATGTGAACATATATTTCGTGCTCCTTAAAATGAGAAACTCATAATGAGCACTTAGTTCTCATTTTGGTCAAGTTAGTTTTTTTTATATATACAATTAAATTTGATTGATTTAGTTCCCCAACTATTCCATAAGTTGAATTTAATTAATTGATTATTAATTTTTAAGATAATTTAGATTATATTAGTTCAAAATCAATAGTAGATTGGGGACCAAATTGGCCAAATTGAATAACGTGGGGCTAATTTGGAAACGAATCTAAACAAATTATTTTGATAAATTGCTCTCTTATTATATCATTTGTTTATTAGCAAATGAATCAAGATAGTTATTAATGATCTTCTAATTATAAAGTATTTGTGTATGCTGTTTTTGATTTGGTAGATAGATATCATAACAATTCTCAATTCATCTTCCTTTTTCTAGTTTTTGATATTGTATTAAAATATTGAGAAGTTACAACTTACCCAAGCATCTAAATACGTCAATGGATTATTTTCTCTTCTTGCAAATTTCTTTTCTATATTTTCTTTAAAGCATTTTGAGCCTTAGCTTTACATAATAACTGAATGAAAAAGCAACTGACATTCTCTTTTTTGTTAAGTACATTTTAAAGGAGTGCACTTTAAATTAATGTTGTTTAGGGCATGCTTTAAAGCTAGTTTTGCTTTACATTATTTTTGAAGTATAGTAAGAGCTTTGCAATTCAAAATGAATCAAATGCTGCCATTTATTTAAATGAGATCCAAATACTGTCATTCATTTTAATAAATTCAATGCTGCTATGTATTTTCTAAAATGAGATCAATGAGATCATAAGTGATTCAATGTTGGTATTAATTGTAATGAAAAAACAAGTGCTGCCATTTATTCAATATAATCAAATGCTGCCATATTATATGAGAATCAATGTGGTCATTTCTTTAATTAGAATCACATGTTGCTAATTATTTATAAAATCAAATGCTGTCATATCTTTTAAATGAAATCAAATGGTGTCATTCCTTTCATATGTTGCATTTAATTCTAAAGTAAGATCAATAGGATCAAATGAAACCAAATGCTGTCACTTCTTTTATTAAAATCATATGTGACCAATTATATAAATGAAAGAATCAATGGATCATGTGGGATCTAACGCTGTCATTTACATTATTTGTATTAAATTAACTTCTATCATTAAATGCATTATAAGAAGCAAATGTTGTGCTAAAATTCAGTTAAGTAATTATTATTTCTTTTATATATAAATGTTAACTTCAATATTGTTATTCATTGCAGATTAAGTTATAAATTATATCAATAGAAATGTTGAACCAAATGCAATTACTTATGGCATATTAAGTCAAATGATGTTGCCCCTTTTTAAATACTAATTTAATTACACCTTTTATTATTTTTCATAAATGTATGATTTAAGAGGTGTGAACCACATGTTAGTAAATTGCTTCATTAAATTTTCTCACTTGAAATTATTAGAATTGGAAATAACCAATCTTATGTAACGAATTGACTTATAAATTGATGTTCTTTACAATTGTGAAAATTATTAGAATTGGAAATAAACAATCCCATGTAACGAATTGACTTTATTTTAGAATTAAAAATAAGCAATTCTATGTAACGAATTGACTTTACTTTAGAATTGGAAATGAGCAATCCTATATAATTGATTGACTCTATACTAGAACTGGAATTAAACAATCCTATGTAATGGATTGATTGCATCTTAGTTTTAATTATTTTTCTTTCAAATATAACTTCCATTGGAATAGAAGTCTTGTATGTCTACCTTACAGGTGTTTCTTTAGCCATTCACAGCGGAAACTCTGCCGAAATTTTTAAGAATTTAATAACTTAGAAATTTTATGGAAAATAGTAGACTTATGTTTCACATATTAAATACTTATTAAATATCTAGAATTTCATATCTAGGATTGTAAGTATTCACTTCAATTATTTATTTTAGAACATTAGTGCTCAATCAATTTGATTAAGAATAATAACTTCCTTTCATTCTTTAGATAAGCTTTTAGATTTCTAATTCCCTATAATTTTAAAATGAATTATTTCATGTATGATGTAATCAATCTCTTTTCTTAATTTCAAATATTCAATATCAATTAATCTTAGATAACTTTATGAATAAATTGAGTTGATACTTTTTGTTTACAAGCTTTTAGATTTCTAATTTCCTATAACTTTAAAATGAATTATTTCATGTATGATGTAATCAATCTCTTTTCTTAATTTCAAATATTCAATATCAATTAATCTTAGATAACTTCATGAATAAATTGAGTTGATACTTTTTGTTTATAAGTTAAATAAGTAAAACTACTATAATATCCCTTAGATTATACTTTCATTAACTAAGAAATCTATAAATATTATTCTTCCTTACTAGTTTCCTTAAATTTTAATCATAAATCTATTTGATTTGATTAGTTTATGACTAATATAAGATAAACTTAAATTACATGTAAATACTAATTTTCAAACTTAATTTCCTTCTACTTATTATCAAAAATTAACTTAAAGATCAATATCTATAAGTCAATTTAGAGCTCAATTAGTTCCAATCATTAAGTAGATTATTAAAGTTTAGATAACAAAAAGGATATCACATAGTTTATAATTATTAAAATTTATTAAATACTTGCTTAGCTTTGAGCCTTTTTCCTTGAACATTCATTCAAGATCATTGTGCATAAATAAAAATTTTTATAAAACTTTAAGGGGAATGCCTAATGACAAATTTGAATAAGAAAGATAACGCTTATAATATGACTTTACATTTTAGAGAGGGTATATGTGAATGTTCAACCTCCCCAGTGTATCTAGTTAGGCAGACGTGCTTAACTCCTCGCCCCATTCTGTTGAGTACTCCCGCAGAATAAGGTAGCTTCTATAACTTCAACTAATGATATAAGAGTTCTTTTATAATCTTATTGATAGTAAAATCTCTTCATAATTGTTTAGTTATGCTTACTTTTCATAGATCAAGAGTCTAAGATACTTATTTATTTCCTATGCTTTACACTCTCTATTTCCAGTATTGTGTATTGCTTACTTCAGTTCAATTTAAATACAATGTATGTTTCTTAATTTCATTTAATGCTTCACCATATTTCATTGCTTACTTATCATAAATTTCTTTGAACATGTATTGCTTTCAATTTATTTTACTCTAATGCACATAGTAGTTTCTAGCCTTTTTGGGTGCTTTCTCTTACCAATTTTGGATGCATACTAGGATTTATATATGAGTGAGTATTTTTACTCTACTTATTTCATATTGTCTGCTTTACAGTTATACTTAATTCCTTTTTCCATACTTGGCAGCCTTAATAGCTCCGCTGCTTAGTTTAAATTGTAAATTATGTTTGTGATATCTTATCAATTTAAAAATATAGTCAATCTTAAAATGTGTTTAGACTGTTTAGTCTAACTACATTTTTTTTTCTTTGGCTTTGCCCTATCATATTTAAATACTAAAATATGATAAATCAATAACCCTTTGATTCAGGTAATGCAGGTCCAAGTGCTTGAAGGGCTTATAAAGAATTTTGTTTCCGCTTAATTTAGAATTATTTACTTGTATTTTTGTTATAAGTGAGAGAGTGACCTACTTAAAATCTTCTACTCTTACTTTTAAAAGGTTTGTAATAATTAAATTATAAACTATTTGAGTTTGCTTAAGTTACTTTTACGTACTCTTAATTAATCTGTGTTGTGTTTACTATTTTCTAACTGCTTGGGATGAATGAGTGGATTATTCTAATTGCTTGTATTGAAAATACTTACAATGTTGTATTTACATATATCTCCTTATCATGTATCTTCTTTTGCATTCATTTGCAAACTTTATTTTAACTTAACAACTATTCATAAAGTGACTTGGCCACTTAGCATCTATACTTGATTTATTTTCTTCTAATCGAGTGTTGGGTGCTAAGGTAACATCCCAATATTTGGATTAATCTCCTATCCTATTATTGAGGTCATTAGATCTACAGGTTTAAGATGAGAAGGGGAATTTCTATATATGAGCACCTAAATGAGTTCACAAAATTATTGGCAGATTTGCTGAATCTGGATGCGACAGTCGAAGATGAAGATAAGGCCCTGTTATTGTTGAACTCATTGCCATATGGGTATGAGCACTTCACCATAACTTTGATCCATGGGAAGGAGGTTTTGAAGTATGAGGAGGTAACTACAGTCCTAGTGAATCATGAGTTTAGAAGAAGGGACAAAGAGTCCACCAAATCATATATGACAGAGGCTCTTACATTCCAAAGAGGAAGACTAGAGAGAAGGAAGCAATGGCCAAAGAAGAATACAGACTTCCAATAAAGAGGGAAATCCAAAGGCTGAAGCATTGGGCGTAATCAGTGAGCATTCTGTTTGGAAACATGACATTGGAAGGACTGCCCAAAGTTGAAAGACAAGTAGTATGCGAGTGAATCTTCTGAGGTTAAGGCTAATGTGATCCAAAAGGTGGTAGATGGTTCAGTCTCTAATGTGTCTTTTGTTACTATTCTATGGGTCTAGTAGCTGACAGCTCCAGTTGGATTATGGATACTGGCGCGACATACCACATATTCTTCCAGAAGGACTGGTTTTGTTCATATAGAGAAACGAATAGTTGTGCCGTCACAATGGGGAACAATGTCACATGTCGAATTGCAGGAGTTGAAAGTGTGCTGATTATGACACATGCAGGAATAGTCCAAGAACTGAAAGAAGTCAGATATGTATCAGAGATAAAGAAGAACCTACTGTGTATTGGAGCCTTATAAGCCAAGGGCTTTAAGGTGGTGATTGATGCAGGGGTTCTGAAGATCAGCAAAGGTGCTATGACTTATCTAAGATGAGTCAGACAACAGAACCTCTACTACCTGCAAGGAAGTACAGTGACAAGTTTAGTAGCTGTGGCGGAGGACTCTGAAGATGCCATGACATTGTGGCATATGAGGCTAGCACATGCAGGGGAACCCTCAGTGAGAGCATTGAAGAAGTATGGACTCATTAAAAGTATAAATTCTTATAAACTACAATTTTGTGAACATTGTATCTTTGTCAAGAAAACACGCAAGCCCTTTGGTGTTGGCCTCCACAACACCAAAGATATATTAGAATATATACACACGAATGTTTAGGGACCAACGAAGAATGCATCATTCGGTGGTCGAAGGTATTTTATTTCTTTTATAGATGATTACTCCAGATTTGTATGAGTGTACACTTTGAAGAGCAAAGCAAATGTAATGGAGGTTTTCATAAACTGGAAAAAATGGTGGATAATCAAACGGGCAAGAGAATCAAGATGATCTGATCGGATAATGGCGAAGAGTTTACATCTGAATCTTTTATAAAGGAATGTTAAGATTCAAGGATTGACCCACTTCACAGTAGAATGGGGTAGCAGAGTGAATGAACCGTACCTTGGTGAAAAATGTGCGGTGTATGTTGTCCAATGCTGGGTTGGGGAGTCTATTGGGCGGAGGCTCAAAACTATGCATGCTACTTGGTGAACCGTCTGCCATCTGCAGCACTACACAAGAAGACTCCAATTGAGTTGTGGTCCGGACATCCTGCTACAGATTATGATCAACTAAACATTTTTGGCAGCCTAGCTTATTATCATGTAAGGAAGGATAAACTTAAACCACGGGCTATGAAAGCAAGTTTTGTGGGCTTTCGACAGGGAGTGAAGGGCTACAAGCTATATGATCCAGTTGACAAGAGGATTGTGATGAGCAGAGATGTCACCTTTGATGAAGAGTTTTTCTTGAGATTGAGGAGTTCTCATTAGGTGGAGAATAATATAGAGACTCCTACAAGAAAGCAGAGAGTGGGTTTTGATGCAAACGATTTGTTCCACAAAGAACTTCACATCACATCGAGGATACTCATACAGATGAAGACCGCATTGGTGATGATGAAGAACAAACTAACATTGATGGTGAGGCTCCAGTTCAAGAGCCAATTGTTAAAGATAGACCCAGAAGGTATGCACCTCAACAGCCATCATGGGTCAGAGAATACATCACGTATACATTGTCCGTATTGGAGGATGAGGTTCCCTCCCATTACAAAGAAGCGGTGACGGGCTTAGAAGAAAATTTATGGAAGTAGGCTATGGATGAAGAGATGGAGTCTCTTCACAAAAATAAAGCATGGAGGTTGGAGAAACTCCCTCCATGAAGAAAGGCTATTGGGTGCAAGTGGGTATATGCGAAGAAAGAAGGATCCTCAGAAGCTGATGTGCTCTACAAAGAA
Source organism: Gastrodia elata (assembly GCA_016760335.1). Lineage (NCBI taxonomy): Eukaryota > Viridiplantae > Streptophyta > Magnoliopsida > Asparagales > Orchidaceae > Gastrodia > Gastrodia elata. The sequence continues at coordinate 2,486,063 of CM028673.1, forward strand.
TAATTAGTGGCCAAGGGCTTTGCTCAGAAAGAATGGATCGACTATGTTAAAGTGTTCTCTCCAATTGTTAAACACTCATCAATCCATGTACTATTAACTTTGGTGGCACAGTTTGATTTGCTGCTTGAACAGCTTGATGTTAAAACAACATTATTGCATGGAGAACTAGAAAAGATATTTATGGAACAGCCCCCCGGGGTACAATGAGCCAAGAAAAAAAGACTTGGTATACAAATTGGACAAGTCTCTTTATGTGTTAAAACAATCACCAAGACAATGGTATAAGAAATTTGATCGGTTCATGCAAAAGGAGGAGTACCAAAGAAGCCAGTTTGACCAGTGTGTATTTCAAGAGATTGCCTCAAGGTGTCTTCATTTACTTATTATTGTATGTCGATGACATGTTGATAGCTACTTCAGATCAGACAGAGATGGATCATATGAAGGATCAACTGTCAAAGAACTTTGAAATAAAGAACTTGAGAGAGGTAAAGGAAATATTGGGAATGAAAATCTGTAGGGATAGAACATCATAAAATATTTGGCTTACCCAAAAGGGGTATTTGAAGAATGTGCTGAGGAGGTTTAGAATTGAAGACACTATAAGGTCTGTGAGTATACCTCTAGCACCTCACTTTCACTTATCTGCAGAGCAATGTCCAAAGACAGATTTTGAAAAAGAAGAAATGCACATAGTGCCATATGCTAGTACAGTTGGAAGCTCAATGTATGACATGGTTTGCACTATACCAGATTTGGCTCATGCTGTTGGAGTTATGAGCCGATACATGCACAATCCTAGGAAGGATCACTGGCAAGCAATGATGGGGATTTTTCGATACCTAAAAGGTATAATTAGTGTTGGCCTATTATTTCAAAAGCAGTCGTCAATAGCTGACTTATGCGTTGGATATGTGGACTCTGGCTACGCCGGAGATTTAGATCGAAGACTATCAACACCTGGTTATGTATTCACTCTAGCAGGACGTCCAGTAGGGTGGAGGTCAACTCTTCAATCTACAGTTGCTCTGTCTACGACAGAAACTGAATATATGATAGTTACTGAAGCATTCAAGGAAGCTATTTGGATGAAAGGCTTGCTGAAAAATTTGGGTGCAAATCAAAAAGAGGAATTAGTTCACTATAATAGCAAGAGCGCTATATTTTTGGCTACTAATCTGCTATGTCATGCTCGCACAAAGCATATTGATGGCCAACACTATTTCGTCTGAGACGTAATTGAAGAAGGTGAGATCTTACTGGAGAAGATTGATACTAAAGATAATCCCGCAGATATGATGACAAAGGTGCTCATAATTAAAAAATTCACCCATTGCAAAATCTTGATGAATTTGGAGATGCATTTTTAGGCTTCTCATTTGTTGAAACTACGATCAGCTTGATTCCTTTGGGAGGGGGATACGTAGACAACCAATTTGGTACAGTTGCATTGATAGAATTTAAAAGAGTCAACTCACATGTGGAGCACATGAGATCTGAGGTGAAGATTGTTAAAAAAAAAGGAACAGGTTGGAGGAAAGCGCTACGGCGCGCCGCAGCGGGCGCCAGTCCGAGAAGAAGCTGGCGCTACGGCGCGCCGCAGCGAGCGCCAGCCTGAGAGGCTGGTGCTACAATGCACCACAGCGAACGTCAACCTGTGAGCGGGCGCTACAGCGCGCTGTAACGCCCACGGCCTGTTTGGCCTAGTTTTGAGTTGTCAATATATATTTCTTAACCAGTTTTTTGGGTTAAATTTTTTTTAAATTCCATTAGCCCCTATTTTTGATTGTGTGATGACTACTCTATTTGCAAGAAAGAAGAAACTCCTGAAGATCTTACAAGGGTTTGTAAACTCTAAAAATCATTGTAATCCTATTTTTCTCTATAGTGAAACTTTTGTCCTCCTCCCCGTTAACGTAAGTGTTAGCACCAAATCACATAAATTATTTTTCTTGTGATTGTGTTTGTGATTACATGTGATTGTTCATGCTTTATTTTGAATCACTCAAATATTCTTAAGTATTGTTCTGCATTGATTTAAACCCTAAAGATCCAACAGAGAGATCCCAATGATCTCTTTGGGATAGCAGCACAAATTAAAAAAAAAGTTAGCAGCATAAGGATTTTTTTAAATGCAAGCAATCGTAGAAGAAATAAAAGAAATCTTGTTTGAAAATTAGTATTGCCGTACACCCAACAGAGATCCCAAGGATCTGTTTGGGATAGCCGCACAAATTTTTAAGAAAAAGTCTACAACATTAGGATTTTTTAATCATCTTCAATGCAAATATTGCAAAAGGAATAAAACAAGTCTAGCTTAAAAATTAATATCATCATAACACCAAATAGAGATCCAAATAATCTGTTTGGGATAGAGCATAATTTAAAACAAAAAAGTCAGCAACATTAAGATTTTCTAGTAATCTTCAATTCAAGCAATTGCAAAAGGAATAAAAGAAATTTGACTTGAAAATCAATAACACCATACACCCAACAGAGATTCCAAGAATTTGTTTGGGATAGAGCACAAATATAAGAGGAAAAAAGTTAACAACATTAAGGCTTCCTAATCGTCAATGCAAGCAATTGCAAGAGGAAAAAAAAATTATGGCTTGAAAATCAATATCATCATATATCCAACAATAATCCCAAAAATCGATAGCGGCACAAATTTAAAAAGAAAAAAAGTCTGCAACATTCAGATTGTCTAGTCATATTCAATGAAAGCAATTGAAGAATGAATAGCAATATGACTTGAAAATCAGTATCACATTACTACACCCTTATGTTCTGATTCGTGCAATTCGTGTGAGAAGCTAAGAGCTCCATGTGAGAAAACAACATCTCCGCCGAGCTGGGTTCCACGCGAGGACAAGGCAGAGAGCTCCAATTAATGTGATCGTGAGTTTGAACAAGCTTAGTCTTCGACCTTCATTTGAAAACGGCCTTCATCTTCAGACGAGAAATCTTTCGTGCACTCTTCTTAGAACTTCAAACAAAGCTCCGAGTTTCGTTCCTGCACACTCCGACCTGCCTTCTGAGCTTCAACCTTCGTTCGTCTTCAAGCTTTGCTCCAAGCTCCGACCTTTGTTCGAAGACAAAGCTCCCGGAAATCGTTCATGCATTTGTTTCCTCGAAAATCAGCAGATTTGGGCTTAAAAGGGTTATCGCACCCTATGTATAGTAGGTAAAATTTTTACCTAATATTTTACTATACCCCATTTTTTTCTTAATGCCAAACACCTGAATTTCCTAAATTTTGAATAAAATTTTTACCTTGTACCTGAATTTCCTCATGACTAACAGCCCTTGGAGACATCAAAGTATCCTTTCCCAACATTTGCATTCAAATTTGATCAAAATAAATAATACATTCAGCATTACACTTCATCTAGATAATTTGCTAACAAACTTACAAATAAAAAAAACTCTATTAGATTACAACTCATCTATTCCTCATTTTTCAGAAGATGATTGGAAAAGAGTAGGCAAAAACAAAGGGTGTGGTCAAGAATCCGTCGCAATCATAGACGATAGAGCTTCAAAACTTGTCCCAGCAATATTAATAAAGAATAACAAGATTACATAACATTTCCTCATTAAGCTCAATGGTTAAAAAAGCTTGGGTCTACCAAGTTAGCCTTTTGGAGAAGAACCGAAGAACATGCAACAATGGCAACCGAAAGACTGAAGAATAGACAGTAACTGCAAGCTCCTACCAGCTGCCACAAGGGAATGAGAGGTAGAGGGAGGCGATTGCAGACTGAGGACGTCAGCATGAGCAGAGGAAAAATTCTCAGGAAGGAAATTTCAAGTTTTAAACTTCCATTCCATGTCAGGTTTTAGCAACCGGTCCGGTTTTGAAAACTTTGTAAGAAAACTCCCATGTTGTTAAGTCATGCTCATGTTTAATCTTTTGTTTGAAAATGCATATAAATTGGTTCATGTGATTGGGAAGTGTCTTTGCTACATTTTTACGCAAAAGAAGTTGAACTTCAGGCAAAGATGATAGTTAGAAGTTATCAAGGACTAGTGATTAAATACCACTTGGCCAAGGCTAACATTGTTGCAAAATCTCCAAAGGCTATTTTGGATTATACTAAGTTCAATCATTTTTAAACTTTATAAACAATTAAAAGCTGCCTTTCATAAAAATAAATGTACATTATTACCCAAAAATATTCACATCTCACCGGCAGAGCAAAGCCCACAGCATAAAATACTAACTAGTTCCAAAAAGGAAATGGGCCTGTTCAGAGTCAGAGGACAATTTTGTTGAGATTTTGCAATTTAAAACTCAAAAGGGTTACTCATTACTGCCAGCATTCACTTCCTTTCAAACCCCCCCATAGCTATTTTAAACAATCTATAAATGCAGCAAAACAATTACTGCTATAATGTTTAATACTATTTTGGGGGGCAGCATGTTATTTTGTTCATTAAAAAAAATAACTTCAATCTTTCATATTTATAGGTCTGACACCCTAAAATTTGACAATTATAAATCAAGCATTCAAATTTAATATCCCATTCAGAACCTCCGAACTGATGCAAATGGACAAGAATTCATGCATAAATAATAGTTAGAAAAAATTAGGCACTAAATATGTAAATACCAAAGATTAGGATCTATTGTAACTAACAAAGAAAAAAACCCTAAATGTTGTCTAAATTTATCAAACCTGCCAAGAACCGCCTGAACCAGCATTTTGAAGGAATTTTGTCAAATCAGCAAAAAGCTGTCATGCTTCTGCATGATTTATGCACATAATAAAGTTATGGGTAAAAATCATTTTATATTTCTTCAATAAGCCTAAAAGGATACGATGAATAATATACTATTAGAATGAATCGAACTCTAGTAAAAAAAGTTGCAGGAAGAACGTTTAAATTGTTCCAGGATCTCGTTGCAAGTGGCTTCTGATGGTTTCTCCTCCTAAAAGAGGCCTTTGAACCACTCCTACCTCTCTTGCCTAAAACTCTATTTTCCCGTCTATTTAGGAGAAGGATTAAACTTTTTCGCTGTTTTTGGGCCACAAGAAAATGATGCCATCTCCTTCGGTCCGATCTTCTTGAGGCTGGTTCTAAGATGTGGGAAATTTGTCTCATTAGGTTTTCTTTTAAGGTAGAAACATTCTTATTCCTCCCTTATTGCTGCCATGTCAAAAATTTGAAACCCTGATAATGTGCGGTTGAGCCTCGAGTGCATTGGAGTGATTTTGGAAGGGTCATGGATCGACTGGAAGAAAACCAGACACAAAACAGATCAAGAACACACTTCGAAAGATGAGTTAATTTTGGTTGGGCGCTCAGGCACCCGCTTCAGTCAAACAAACAGTGGGTCAAAAGCCCAGGAGCACTCAGGCACCCACTTAAGTCAAGCAAACAAATGGTTGGGCGCCTAGACGTGCCCATGTGTCTCGTTTTAGCCAAGTAACCCGTGGTGTTGGCACCCAAGCACCAAGTGGAGGTGTGAACAATGTCTAGGTCATGCCCAAGTATTGCAAGGGGTCAAAACATTTAAGGAGTTATGCGCTTCAAGGGGGGTTGAAAGAAAGCTCTCTGTTCCCAGAATACCACAACATAATGGTATCGCAAGAGAATGAACAGAATGATCACAAATATGCCAAAAGTATAAAACTGCATGCAAGTTTGCCCAACAATTTTGGGTTGATGATGTGAGCACTACAGTCTACCTCATCAACCAAGAGCGATCAATCTAATTAAAGGAAAATTTGTCAAAAGAAAATTGAAGTATTAAAGAGGTAAATTAATCTCAGGTAAAGGTATTTGGCTATTGCTCATGGTTGCAAGGAATCGTACCAAGTTGAGCTCAAAGTTCAGCAAATGCACTGTCATTAGGTATGGCTTATAGATGAGTTTGGATACAAATTCTTGGACTACCAGAATCACAAGATCATCAGTATCGAAAACGCTACACTTAATAAAAATGAATGTATGAGTAACGGGAAACTCAAGGCAAGATGACTCAGCAATACAAAGTACATATAACTTGAAGGCACCAATGGGCCTGAAGAACAAACCAAACAGATGAGAGCTGAATTGAACCTCAAACACCAATGGTGGAGTGAGAAAATCTGCCAAAACATCGCGTACTCCAAATAACTACTCACCTTCATTATAATATATATGGTACTGACAGCGGTGAACTCGAGAGCTTTGAAGAAATCATTCAAGTGGAGAACTCAAAATCTTCTAGAATGAAACTACCCGCTAGAATGAAGGCACTCAAAAACAAATGTGTACAAGCTAAAACAAGAACACGATTCCATAAAATACTAGAATGTGAGACTCGTTCTGAAGAGCCTTTCAATAGTAAAAAGTGAATGACTATACGAAGATTTCTCTCAGGTAGTCAGAAAGACTACTATTAGACTGGTACTAGGTTTGGTGGATGAAGAGGATCTGTTGAATAGTCTCGGAATGGTGTTGTCGAACGGCCGCGACCCCTGCTAAGCTGTCCTCGGCCGTGGAATCTTCCCAAGAACATAGAGAGGTGATTCGAAAGATGTGTAGGTGGAGGATTGTTGAGTTAAATTTTTTTTGTGTATCATGAAAAACATTGATTTCCTAGCTCCAGAGAAGGGACTAGAGATCATCCAGACCTATTGGGTTATTTTGGTGTGGATAGCAGTTTTGAAGGCTTGATAACTAGAGGAAAGACCGTTGAGCGTGTAGGAAATGTCTTCGTTATCCACTTTGGATCTAGCGGCAACAATTTTGTCCACAATGGAATTGATTTCGGAGAGGTAATTATGCATGGATCTGTCTCTTAATGAGGCATTGTGTAATTCAATCTTGAGTTGAATAACTCATAACGATTGTTGATTGAAGACGCTTGGCTAATGTACTCCACACATTGTTGTAGGATTCAACTTCAAGTATGTATGGAAGGATGGAGGTAGAGATAATCGAGTACACAGCAGCAATTAGATAATGATCGGCTGAGATCCAAAAGGAATAGTCCGGATTGTTGAGTGGCAGTGGTTGTTCAATTTTGTGGATGACTTAGTAGGTTGTTTGCTTTGAAGAGTTGAAGAACTTGAGCTCACCAAATGGGATAAATATTTGTTGAGGGGATTGTGGATGATGTTCTTGATGTTGGATATTAAGAATTTTAGGTCCAGTATGTGACACATGTGGAGCTTGTTATAGTGTGGAGATCAATTAAATCATCAAGGGAATAGCAAAAGATGTTCTAGCGATTTCTAAAACGGATCTATAGAAGTCAATAGTAAGACTGACGCTCGCGCGCCCCAAGCCCCGGCTGAAAGAGAGTATAGCACCCATGTGGTCCCCAGGCACCCCAGAAACAGCAACACAAGCGCCTAGGCGTGTCCTAGGCGCCCGCAAAAATTCCAGTTCTGGTGTAACGTGTCCTAAGCTTTTTAGGGCATTTAAAGGGCTGGTTTTAAGTTTCATATAAATGCTAACATGTTGGGTTAGGGTTTAGTTAGTGTCATTTCTGTGTGAGCTGCTTTGGAGGCTTAGAGGCTTGAAATCTTAGAGTGAGAACAAAGAGAAATTCGAGAGAAAAGAAGAAGAAGAAGATGAAGAAACTTATAGGCGATGATTCCTTTCGTCCTTCAAGTGATTGATAAGTTCTCTGTAACTCTGTAATCATCTCTTCTATAGAGGATTTTCTTGTAGTGGTATAGCTCTGTGATTTTTCTCATTCTTGAGTTTTTCACGTATATCTTTGTGTTCGTATGCTTGTGTGCTTGTGAATATTTGTGCTGTGATTTTTTAGTTGTTCGTGTTGCTATATTTTTTGTGTTTGCTTCGATGACTCTCAGCGGTCAAACCTCGATCTTATGGATTTCTTCATCGAAGATCTCCCAGTTTTCAACTAGTGGTATAAGAGCGTTGTTTGGTTTCAAGGGTTTGTTAACTTGAGCGGGAGCAATGGCCGATGAAATGAGACACATGATTGAAAAGTTCAGCGAAACAAACTTTGCCTTTCGGAAAATGTAATTGGGGGATTTCCTTGACCAAAGAAATTATACTTGCCATTTGAAGGAGTCAACAAGAAACAGGATAACATGTCAAAAGAAGAATGGAAAATTCTCTACAGAACGACACTAGGCTTGATTCGCCTCTCTTTATCCTCAGCTGTGGCATTTAATATTGTGAATAAGAAGACTACGGCGGATCTCATGGCAGCCCAAACAATAGTTCTTGGCTTCCAACAATATTTTCTTGATGAAGAGGTTATCCAACATGAAGATGGTAGATGGCGGTTCAGTGACGAAACATCTAAATAAGTTCAATACCGTGACAAACCGGTTAAGCTCAGTTGACATCAAGTTTGATGACGAGATGAGAGCTTTGTTATCGTTGTCTTCATTGTTGGATAGCTGAGATGGATTAGTTACTGCAGTCAACAATTCATTAAGAAATACAATCTTGAAATTTGATGATATTATCGGGTTGGTCCTAAATGAAGAAGCGTGGAAGCAATCTAATGGTGAAGCATCGATTTCAGCACTGAATGTTGAGATCAGAGAAAGGAGTGCATATTAAAAACTTAATAGAAACAGATATAAGTCAATGCGGGGAAAATCAAAGCCCGGAAAGAAAAAAGTAGAATTTTGGAACCGTGGGAAATTTGTACCCTTTAAGAAGGACTGTTATGCTTTGAAGAAGCCAGCAAGAGGTAAAGACAAGAACCCTTGCATGAATGTCTCAACACATGAAGATCAAGATGTGTTGATCTTATCCCTTGGTAACACTGAGTCCTGGGTGGTGGACCTAGGTGTTTCCTTTCATGCAACCCCAAGCAAGAAAGCTTTTAAGAACTATACCAAATATGATTTGAGAAAAGTTTACTTGGGAAATAACAAAGCTTGCAGCATCATTGGAAAGGGAGATGTGCATAACCAATTACCAAATAGATCAATGTGGAAGCTAAAGGATGTCAGACATGTTCCTGAAGAAATTTGATCTCTGTCAGCCAGTTAGCCCGCAAAGGCTACAACACGAGTTTCATAGGAGATTCTTGGAAGGTGACTAAAAGCACATTGATGGGACACTTTACTTGATCAATAAAGTGTCTGACTCTATTGCAACAGCATAACAGATTGATGCACGTCTATGGCACCAAAGACTCGGTCATATGAGTAAGAAAAGATTGAAGTCTATGTTGTCTAGAGGAAAGAGTCTATGATTTAAATATGTGGACACAGAATTTTGTGTTGCGTGTATGGCAAACAGAATAATATCAGTTTCTCAAGAAGTGGGAGACTTAAAATCCCATAAGCTAGAGCTTGTGCACACAAATGTGAGGAGACCAGCTCCCACATCTCATCACTTTCATTGATGACCATACTTTGAAGGTATGAATATACTTCTTGAAGCACAAATCTAATGTGTTTGAAGTGTTCAAGAAGTAGTTAGCCTTAGTTGAAAATGAGACAAGCAAAAAGCTCAAGTGCCTCATATAAGATAATGGCGAGAAGTAATGTAACAAAGAGTTCAAGAAGTTCTATATTTTGAATGGAACCAGGAGGGAGTTCACTGTTCCAGGAACACCTCAAGTATAAGTCAAGGCGGGGATAATCAAAGCCGGGAATAGAAAAGGTAGAATGTTGGAACTGTAAGAAATTTGTATTCTTAAAGAAGGACTAATATGCCTTCAAGAAACCAGTAGGAGGTAAAGACAAGAACCCCTTTATGAATGTCTCAACACATGAAGATCAAGATGTGTTGATCTTATCCTTTGGTAACAATGAGTCCTGGGTGGTGGACTTAAGTGCTTCCTTTCATGCAACCCCAAGCAAGAAAGTTTTCAAGAACTACACCAAATGTGATTGAGAAAATTTACTTGGGAAATGACAAAGCTTGCAACATCATTGGAAAGGAAGATGTGCATAACCAGTTACCAAATGGATCGGTGTGAAAGCTAAAGGATGTCAGACATGTTCTTGAAGAAATTTGATCTTTGTCAGCCAGTTAGCCCACAAAGGCAACAGCACGAGTTTCATAGGAGATACTTGGAAGGTGACTAAAAGCACATTGATAGTTGCTCAGGAAAATATGGGTGGGACACTTTACCTGATCAATAAAATGTCCAACTCTATTGCAGCATCAGAACAGATTGATGCACGTCTATGGCACCAAAGTCTCAGTCATATGAGCGAGAATAGATTGAATTCTATGTTATATAGAACAAAGATTCTAGGGTTGAAATATATGGACATAGAATTTTGTGAAGATTACGTGTATGGCAAATAAAAGAATATCAATTTCTCAAGGAGTGGGACAAACTTGAAGCTGGAGCTTGTGCACACTAATGTGTAGGGACCAACTCCCACATCATACTTCGTTTCTTTCATTAATAACCATACTGAAGGTATGAGTAAACTTCTTGAAGCACAAATCTGATGTGTTTGAAGTGTTCAAGAAGTGGTTAGCCTTAGTTGAAAATGAGACGGGCTAAAAGCTCAAGTGCCTCATTGTGACAAAGAGTTCAAGGAGTTCTATGCTTTGAATGGGACCATGAGGGAGTACTCTGTTCCAGGAACACCTCAGCAAAATAATGTTCAGAGCGCATGAATAGGACTCTTATAGAGAGAGCCAGGAGCATGAGGCTACATGCTGGGTTGCGCAAGTAGTTTTGGGTAAAGGCTGTAACTACAACAACATATATAATTAATAGAGGTCTTTCAATTCCTTTGAAAGAAGAGATACCTGAGAAGGCGTGGAGCAGCAAAGAAGTATAATTAAATCACCTAAAAGTATTTGGTTGTTCATCATGTGCACATTGATACAGGTTCCAGAAGGAAGCTTGATTCAAAGGCAATCAAGTACACATTCATTGGATATGGAGCGAAAGAATTTGAGTACTGATTCTAAGATTATCAAAATCAAAAAATTATCAGAATATTAGACGTCACATTCAATGAGAATGAGATGTACAAGGAGAGGAATAGAATTCAGAATAACTTGGAAGGAGCTTCTGATGATGTGCCAAAATACATTGAAATAGATGATAACGTCAAGAAAAATGAGCAGGCACAGCAAGTGCTCATGATGGTGGAGAGTAGACAGTTCATCAGACACCTGCTACTGAACTGAGAAGCTCCACCAGAATATCACGTCCTACACAGAGGTACTCTTCTTCATAGTATTATATGTTGCTAACAGATTGTGGTGAACCAGAATGCTATGTAGAGGCGCATTTTTTTAGGTTGATGACTTGATCAAGTGGGAGTCAGCCATGGATGATGAGATAAAATCACTCATATCAAATGAGATATGGGAGTTAGCTAAACTACCAGAGGGAAAACAAGCTCTTCAAAACAAATGGGTTTACAGATTAAAGGAAGAAGCGGATAGAAGCAAATGCTACAAGGCAAGGCTTGTAGTAAAAGGATTCCAGCAAAAAAATGGCGTGGATTACATTGAGATATTTGCCCGAGTAGTTAAGATGACTTGTGATGCCCCGATGTCGGCTCAGTGGGAACTATCCCGGCATTCAGGTGTTCACATACCACAGGATCATATTTAGCAATTTAAAAGAAAAGGAAATACACATACAAAAGTCAAGAGATATTTCTCATTCATTTTATATTTCATATTATAAAAATTTCCAATATTCATTTTTACAAAATTCATAAAAGATGAACTGAAACAAAAGAAAAAATAAAAATAAAAGTTAAAGTAGAGCAGTACCATAGATCCATCGGTAATTTGATAATTTAAGTTTTAAAGTTCTTGTTCAAGCTCCCCCAGAAGTACCTAACCTGGTATTGTACAGAAAACAATACCAGGATTAAAATCTCCAAAAGCTATTTTGGATTATACTAAATTCAATCATTTTTAAATTTTATAAACAATTAAAAGCTGCCTTTCATAAACTAAATGTACATTATTACCCAAAAATATTCACATCTCACCGGCAGAGCAAAGCCCACAGCATAAAATACTAACTAGTTCCAAAAAGGAAATGGGCCTGTTTAGAGTCAGAGGACAATTTTGTTGAGATTTTACAATTTAAAACTCAAAAGGGTCACTCATTACTGCCAGCATTCACTTCCTTTCAAACCCCCCCATAGCTATTTTAAACAATCTATAAATGCAGCAAAACAATTACTGCTATAATGTTTGATACTATTTTGGGGGGCAACATGTTATTTTGTTCATTAAAAAAAAATAACTTCAATCTTTCATATTTATAGGTCTGACAACCTAAAACTTGACAATTATAAATCAAGCATTCAAATTTAATATCCCATTCAGAACCTCCGAACTGATGCAAATGGACAAGAATTCATGCATAAATAATAGTTAGGAAAAATTAGGCACTAAATATGTAAATACCAAAGATTAGGATCTATTGTAACTAACAAAGAAAAAAACCCTAAATGTTGTCTAAATTTATCATACCTGCCAAGCACCGCCTGAACCAGCATTTTGAAGGAATTTTGTCAAATAAGCAAAAAGCTGTCATGCTTCTGCATGATTTATGCACATAATAAAGTTATGGGTAAAAATCATTTTATATTTTCTTCAATAAGCCTAAAAGGATACGATGAATAATATACTATTAGAATGAATCGAACTCTAGTAAAAAAAGTTGCAGGAAGAACGTTTAAATTGTTCCAGGATCTCGTTGCAAGTGGCTTCTGATAGTTTCTCCTCCTAAAAGAGGCCTTTGAACCACTCCTACCTCTCTTGCCTAAAACTCTGTTTTCCTTTCTATTTAGGAGAAGGATTAAATTTTTTTGCTGTTTTTGGTCCACAAGAAAATGATGCCATCTCCTTCGGTCCGATCTTCTTGAGGCTGGTTCTAAGATGTGGGAAATTTGTCTCATTAGGTTTTCTTTTAAGGTAGAAACATTCTTATTCCTCCCTTATTGCTGCCATGTCAAAAATTTGAAACCCTGACAATGTGCGGTTGAGCCTCGAGTGCATTGGAATGATTTTTCAGTAACAACATGAATGCTACTGATGTCATTTTTCTAGTAGTTAACCACAAATGTTACATTGGTTCCGAACAACCAACCAAGCTTCAATACAAATTTGGCTCAAAGCGAAGTTAAGCAGTAATAAATTGCAAAAAAAAATAATGCAAGTCATATACTGGATACCTTTGTTCTTTAAGATTCAAAATTTAACAGTTCGATTTTTGGATCTGCATTTAGATTTGTATATTTTAAATTAGCTTTTAGCCAATATTCTTAGGAGTAATTATTATCTTATTTTTCATTATGTTTTTCTTTCGCTTTTACATTAGGTTAGCGTTATTATTATCTTCATTTAATGATAATAATGATAATATATGAAAATAAAAGACTGAATAGAAATGATTGAAATTAAATTGTATAAAGTAATAATAATAATAATAAAATATTAGAATGAAAAGTGCTTGAATGAAAATAATAGTCATTTTATAACATATGCACTTTATCATTATTGATTAATGATGACAAAATCTTATCTTCATAAAGATTATTAAGTATATATAATAATAAATAGCAAAATAATTTCTCCTCTTTTCTTCTCCATTTATCTTTTTCTCAATTTCCTCCTCTTTTCCTCTCATCTCACCATGGTTAGAGTTGCCGAAAAATGGAGGGAGGTCGGACGTAGCTGAAGGAAGCCGGAGGGTTGCCAAAATGGGGAGGTCTGAGAGGGAGTTGGCTGGTTTGGAGGGTCTGAATGGGGTGGCCGGGGTGGCTGCCGGGGCAGGCCGGGAGAGGGGGCTGGCAGCAGGGAGAGGAGGCTGGCAGCAGGGAGAGAGGGTTGAGGGGGAGGGTTGTTGCTTGTGGGGAAGGTGAGGGAGTGGTGGGGGGTTTAAGTAGAGGAAGTGGGGGGGGTGGCGAGAGGGAAGGTCGATTCCAGGTGGGGCCCTCCTGGCGGATCCTTCCAACTCCTGAGCGATCAGGAATCGAGGGAGGGAAGAAAATTCTTTAAGGAAATTTTAAAAAATTTACTTAAAGTTAAATTTTTTGCATTTTTCTGTCGATTGGGGTTCAAAAATAACGAAACTTGACACCGAGATATGTTATGATATAACGAACACCCTCGCACCAAAAAATTTTTATTTGGAGCAAAAATTTATTTTTAATTAATTTTTGAAGTTTTAAACTTCGAAAATTAATTTTGACCAAACCTGCGCTCCGAAATTTATGAAACTTCTTGAGCAACCTTTACAAAATATTCTTAACATGATGACACAAAAATCGATGAATTCAGACACGTATTTTGATGTTCTTGATTTATTGAATTTAAAAAGCGCAAAAAATATAGCTGGAGTTTCCATTATCCGGATTTCTCCCAAACTATGGCACTTTGATCTAAAATTTATTCTCATCTAAAGGTATTTTTGTTTGCCCTAATTTGAAGTTCTCTGAAATTCTAATGTTAGAGTCGGGATTTTGACCTAATTTGCAAAGTAATGATAGTGAGTTGTTACATGACTACTATCATAATAGTACTAAACATTGTGACTGTTGAAAATCTGTATCTATAGCAAATAGATGTGAAAATCGCATTTGTTCACGGTGATCTTGAGTTGTACATGAAGCAACTACAGGGTTATGAAACCCAAGGAGTGAGCTAGTCTGCAAGCTCAAAAAAAGCTTGTATGGCTTAAACAAGCGCCAAAACAGTGGTACAGAAGATTTGATAATTTTTTATTACATATGGGGTACAAGAGATGTCAGGCGGATCACTGTTGCTACATAAAGCACTTTGACATCTCTTATATCATTCTATTTTTATATGTAGATGATATGTTGCTAGCATGATCCAATATGGAAGAAGTAAAGAGACTGAAAAATAATTGTAACAGAAAATTCCCCAAAGTTAAGGACTTGGGGCTTGCAAAACAGATACTCAGATGAGAATTAGCAGGGAGAGGAGTGCAGAGATATTGAAAGCTATCTCAAGCAAATATGTTGAAAAGGTGCTCAAAAGATTCAACATGAATAAAGCAAAGCCAGATTGCACCCCCTTAGCAAGTCACTTCCGTCTATCCAAGGAGCGGATGCCAAAAACTGAAGCGGAACAAGAGCATATAAAGAAAATTCCCTATGCTTCAGCAGTTGGGAGCTTGATGTATGCCATGATATTGATGAGACCGAACCTAACCCATTCAGTGGGAGTGGTCAACAGATTCTTGAGCAACCCCAGAAAGCCCTGCTGAGAAGCAGTGAAGTAGATACTCAAATATTTGAGAGGCACTGTGGACAAAGTATTATGCTTTGGAAAGTCCAAGATAGAACTACAAAGATATGTAGACTCATATTTAGTCAGAGACATTGACAACGGGAGAAGCACAATCGAATACATGTTTACTTTAGGTAGTGCTACAGTGAGCTGGATCTCTATGTAATAAAAAATAGTCACCCTATTTACAACATAAGCATAGTATGTCGCCATCACTAAGGCGGGAAAGGAAACAACTTGGCTGAAGAGTTTTATGGCTGAGCTGGGAAAGAAGCAAGGGATGGAAGACTACATTGTGACAGTATGAGTGCCATCCACCTAGCCAAGAATGCAGCATTTTATGCCAGGATGAAGCACATTCAGTTGCAATACTGTTCCATTAGATCTTCGTTAGAAGATGGTCAGCTGACATTAGAAACGATTCACACATCAAAGAATCTAGCTGACATGCTCACAAAGTCAATGACAGCGGAGAAACTAAAGCTAAGTGCAGCTTCAGTTGGCCTTGAAGGATTTAGAGAAGACAGGGTGAGCCACACCACATCCTTTGTAATGATGGGAGTCAAATTGAAGAAAATCCAAGGTTGAAGACAGATTGATCGCAATTGATCTCCAAGTGGGAGATTGCAATGGTGTGGAGATCAATTAGATCATCAAGGGAAGAGAAAAGGTGTTTCGATGATTTTCAGGACGGATCTATAGAAGCCAACAACAAAATTGACGATAAGGGGCGCCCAGGCGCACTAGCACCAAGGTGTGCCCCATGAGCCCCAAAAACAGGAAGGCGGATGCCCAAGCTCGCCCAGGCGCCCCCGAAAATTCCAGTTCAGGTGTGACGTGCCCCAAGCTGTTTAGGTGTAACGACCCAAAGTCGTTTTGCAAATTAGGTCAAAATCTCGCCTTAGGAATCAGGATCCCGGGGAATTTCACTTTAGGGCAAACAAAACTACCAATAGGAAGAAACAACTTTAAAGATCAAAGAGCCCTAATTCGGGAAAAAATCCGAAAGATGGAAGCTCTCGTTCTACCTTTGAAATTTCTAAATTTCTAAAAATCAAAAATATTGAAATACGTGTCCGAATTCGTCATTTTCAGTGTCGACGTGTTAAGTATATTATTTAAAAATTGCTCGAGAGTTTCATCAAAATCTGAGCGTCGATTTGATCGTGACAAATTTTTGAAGTTTAAACCCCTAAAATTAAAATAAAATAAAATTTTGCTCCGAATCGAAACTTTTTGGCGCGAGGGTGTTCCTCATGTTGTAACACACATCGGTGTCAAGTTTCGTTGTATTCGGATGGCGAATGACAAAAATTTGAGAAGATTTTAAATTTAAGTTTTTTTTTTAATTTTTCCTCTTTTTTCCTTCCTACGCCCCCCCTTTTTTTCGATCGCATCCTGCGATCTTTCTCCCGCGCCAGGGGGGAGAAGTTTCCGCGCCAGGCGGAAGCCTGGCGCACATTTGGCGCCTGCCTGCGCCGTTTTTGGCGCAGGCTGTCGGCCCATAAGGCCGACCACGACTCCCCGACCCCACTCCCGCCTTCTGGCGGGAGAAGCTTCCGCGCCAAAGGCTCCCTGGCGCGTGCCAGGCACCGACCAGGCGCCATTATGGCGCCGTTTTGGCGCAAGTTTGGCGCCACTACGTGCGCCTATTTAATCCCCATCCCCTCCCCTCTTCTCCCCACAGCCTTCCAGCATCCCTTCCCCTCTCCTTCCCCCGACAGCCCCTTCCAGCCACCTTCCGGCAGCCCGACAGCCCCTTCCAGCCACCTTCCGGCAGCCCGGCAGCCCCAACAGCCCCTTCCAGCCTCCTTCCGGCAGCCCGGCAGCCCCGACAGCCCCTTCCAGCCACTTCCCGCAGCTTCCAGCAGCCCCCGACAGCCACTTCCCGCAGCTTCCAGCAGCCCCCGCAGCGGCTCCAGCAACCCTCGGCCATCCTTCGGCCAACCCATTCCAACTCTCTTCGTATTCCGGCGATCCTAAATCTAAGGTAAGAAGAGGAAATTAGAAGAACACATTCGTTTTCTCTTAATCTGGCTACTCTCTTTATAACTATCGAGTTTATGTCCAGTCATGCACAATAGAATTATTCTCATTAATTAATAATGAGAACGATTCAAATTATTAAATGACTACTATTCTCCCTTTTGGTCAAGTCAGTCAATTATTTTGACTTTTTCATCGTACATTAGTATGATAATCATAATGACACTTTAATAACTGCATTAATAGCAGCTTAATTCAATTGAACTTCAAAAGCAGAAGAAGACAAACAGAATGAAAGAAGGAATTAAAAAAATCAATTGATTAAAAAGCTAACTTAAGAATATCGGGAACTTAAATGCAGATTGAGCGAACTGTCACTCATTCGAGCTGTTGAACTGCTGAACTTAAAGATTAAAAGTACCTAGTATATGACATGTATTACATTTTGCATTTTTTTTACTGCTTTGCCTCGCATATTTGCTTTGAGCCGAATTTCATTTTGAAGCTTGGTTGGTTGTCCGGAACCAACGTAATATCATTCGGGGTTGTTACCGGAAAATGACATCGATATCATTCGGGGTTGTTACTGGAAAATGACATTAGTAACATTCGTGGTTGTTGCTGAAAAAATGACATCAGCAATATTCGGGGTTGTTATTGGAAAATGACATCAATAACATTCGGGGTTGTTACTGGAAAAATGACATCAGTAACATTCGGGGTTAATTACTAGAAAATGACATCAGTAACCGTTGTTTTGTGATAACTACTTATTGCAGAATTTTGCTTGCTTATTTTGCGCAATTGCCTTGCCTATCCTGCATTTTTACCTCTGCTAAACGCATTTTCGTAAATTAATTTGTTATTGTGTACTGCTGTACTTAGAGTATTCTCTAATTACTGGGAATTCAAATTCCGGTGTTATTTTCTGTACAATACCAGGTCAGGTGCTCCTGGAAGAGGTTAAACAAGAACCTTAACTTTCAATAGATCAACGACGACGCTGAAATGCTTATTTTGTTTTTTTTTGTTTTGTACGATGATGGAACTTGTAATAAGAACTTTTGATAAATGAAAAATATCATCACTTTTATATGCGCATTCTTTTTCTCTCAAATTGCTTGATATGATCCTGCGGTGAGCAGTTACCCAATGCCAGAACGGTTTCTACCGAATCGGCATCGAGCCCTCACATTAGGGCACTTGGAGGGTTGGTTTGGGGTTTCATATAAATGCTAAAATGTTGGGTTAGGGTTTAGTTTATGCCATTTCTGTGTGAGATGTTTTGGAGGCTTAAAGGCTTGAAACCCTAAAGTGAGAACAAGAAGAAATCTAGAAGAAAAGAAGAAGAAGAAGAAGCTCGAAGGCGGTGGTTCCTTTATTCCTCCAAGTGATTGATAAGTTCTCTGTAACTCTATAATCATCTCTTATATAGTAATTTTCTTGTGGTGGTGTGGCTCCGCGATTTTTCTCATTCTTGGATTTTTCACGTATATCTTTGTGTTTGTATGCGTGTGTGCTTGTAAATGTTTGTGCAGTGATTTTTTAGTTATTTATGGTGGTATATTTTTTGTGTTTGCTTTGATGACTCTCAGCAGTCATACCCCAATCCTATGGATTTCTTTGTCGGAGAAGATCTCCTGGTTCTCAACAGAGCTGCTGCGAGATCTGGAATTTTCATTATATTTGGGTTTTGTAATGACCCTAGGTCATTGATAAAGAAAATTTTAATGTCCCGCAAATTTCAGTTTCCATTCCGTTGAAATCTTCTGCAAATTTCAGTTTTCATTATGTTAAAATCTCCGGCTAAAATCTGTCTTTTCAAATCTAATTAATGCTAAATTGAATTAAATTAGAAGAATAGAAGAAAAGAAATGAAGGTTTAGAAACCTTAAGCATTTAAGACCGACAGTTCTATCAGGAAAGAAACGTGAACCGCTCAATTCCTTCAAACGCGCCATTTCCATTTTTATTCGCTGATTATCGTAATCCACACAAAGCAGCCGAAGAAATCGGGTGTGCGTTACGCACGCACACCCTATTTAATCAAGCGCGTACCCTCGATTCTTCACTACCTACTCTCGCCTCTCCCTCTTTTTCGCTCGACTGAAGGAGCGTACCTAAGCCGACGGAAACGCACAGCAGGCGATGGTGACGACAACTCGATCCTTGCGGCCAACGACGAAAATAGACAAGAGCGCAGTCGACGTATCCCTACACGCACGATCCAGTCCTCCCGCCTCTGCGCCAATCCCCTCTGCTCGATTCTACGCTCAATCCTCCTTCCGCTCGTAGTTCCGTGCGCCGATCTTTGCTTCCGTGCGACTTTCTTCACTGCTCTATTCCCTCTGTGCTGACCTCTCTGCTCGACCCTCTCCCTTTTCTCTGCGCCGACTTCTCCATTCGCCTGCGCCCGATCTTTGCCAGCGCCTAAGCCTTCTCTGCGCCTGATTTCTGCATCAGGTAAGAAACTCTACTGCCTCCATATTTATTAGCAAATAAATATTTAAGTCAAATAATAAAACTAGAATAGAATAAATTAATTTGACTTTAAGTTTTATGTTTTAATTTTCATGAGTAATATAATTCAATTTATTTATTGTAATGCTGGATCAAAAGTGAAGCGTCTATTTCCGTGCATTAGTAGCAAACCCTAAATGTCTAATCCCAGCTTTAGTTTAATCATTAAATCATTCTATTAAAAGATTTAAGAAACAAAATTTGATGTGATTATTCATTAAAATTGTATATGCTTAGGTTGAAACTATAAATTGGGTGAGTACTATGCTATGTCACTTGCAATTAAAAATCTATATGAGTGTGTGTTAGACTAGAAAAATCTATGCAATATACTAACTTTTATTTAATGTAATTTGATATATTTGATTCTAACCTATAAATCTTTCCATTCAAATTATGCATGAAATTGGGAACAAAATTAGGAGTTTTAAGAAAGCACTGTTTAGCCTAAAATTCTTCCTATGACTTTGAGATTCGAAGCAGGTAAATTTAAAATCAAGTTTATGAATCGGAATGTAAGTTCTAAATCTTATACATAGGTCGTTGCAAAGTTTAATAACATTTCAATTATAACTTTTGCAGACACATCAAGGTTGTGAGTGAATTGTCTTGTCAAGTCAAACACAAAAGGTATACTGAATATTATTTTATACTTTTTACTATCATTTGCTGCTTAAACACCGCTTTGAGCCTATTTTGTATTACTGCTTAATGCATTATTCTTACTACTAATGTGCAAGAGAAACAAAATGATGTTTATGTATCTTATGAATGTTGCAAGAAGAGTTCCGAAATGGAGTATGAATAGGTTAGGGACGGGGCTAGTCCTTGGGAGCTATAAGGGTGCCATCTGGAGCTTTTGAAGGGGCCCAGGTGAAGGTTATGCTTAAATGCATGTTTATTGCCATCTGGAGCCTTTAAGGGGGCCCAGGTGAAAGTTTATGCTTAAATGCATATGAACCCAGCCTCATAAATGTGGCTTTGCCCATCATAACTGCTATCATTGCTTCATAATATCATAAACATAAACATAAAGATGAACTTTTATGCGATTATTATTTTTCTATTTGAAAATTTGGCATGTGATAAGAGAATATTTATTTTGCAGGAGTTATGATTATTTTTTTGCTGTAAACTATATTTCCCTACAATTATTATCATTTTTATCTTCCGTTTTTGCTTAAAGTATATTTTTAATATCCTTTATATTTAGATGTGCACTAAGGCAGTATTTTTATAATGTCAGATCAGATACAGTTGGAAGAAGCTGATATAGTTTAAAGTCATAGCGCGGCAAATTAACGGATTCTAACTGCCCCTTCAAGAGATAATTTATTTTCTATATAATGAAAGCCATGTAATAAATTCTGGATATTATTTTACTTTAAATTGAATGAATATTATCTCTTATACTTGAATGGCTCTGGATGTGTTTAACTGCTATTTTACCTAATTGCCAATATGATACTGTGAAAAGATGCATCCAATGTTAGATTGGTTGTTACTAACCTAACATGGGTCATCACAAGTTTCGACATGGGTGGATTACATCATCGATTATGATGGAGGTAGATTTGAATCTGAACGAGAATGAGATGGAAGGCTAGATGAATTTTGGATGCGTTTGAAATTTGCGATGGCTAAGGCTCAATGCACCGATTGTGATCGACTGATGAAAGATCGACGAGATGATCGGCTGAAGGAAGAGGGCTAATAGGCTGGGTAAGGATCGGTGAGCTCCTGCTTTGATTGATTGCGAAGGAGTTGGAGAATAAGGATCGGCCAGTTTTTGTGATGATCGATTGCAAAGGAGTCAGAGAAGAAGGATCGGTGAACTTTTGTGTCAATCGATTGCAGAAGAGTCAGAGAAGATGGATCGGCTTCCGTGTTGATTGATTGCAGATGGTTAGAATTCCGATCGAGAGAGTGGAAGGTATCTCTCTGATACCATGAAGAGGCGTAGGACACGATAGCTACGAGAGAGAATCGAGAGTAAATGAAATCTCATTCATACAGTGTAGTTCAATGATACCTGAGTATATATAGGTACAACATATTCATATTAATTGCTAGATCGAGACAAACTATATGGACAGGTGTGATGAAAATTGGGCTGCTATTAGCTAGCCTTTCTATTCCAACTAATGTGTAGTTGCATCTATGGATAAGGTGGATATTATGATTAAAGATTTTTTTCCGCTCAAAATTTGAATATTTTTATATCCAATAGTGAAGTTCTGGATAGTGATATCACCCCTTTGGAGTTTGATATTATTTCAAATTTAGAGGCTTGTGATGATATAATTGGCACTTCCAACTAGAATATAATGGTAACATAGAAGCATGGTAGGGGAGTCCATGCGAGGGATCAGTAATTCTACTGCTCCTGTGATAACTTTCACTTGCTTTGTTGGAATGTTATGGGTCTTTATAAAGACGCATGTTTATAAGTGTAAAAGACCAACTATCTCATCTAAGATTGCTCTCCTGGTTTTGCTAGAGCCTAAGCTATCCTTTACTTCTCTCTTGAATGTTTTTCATACTAAGAATTGGGACCTTTACGATTAAGAGAACTCTTTTAACAATTTTATACAGCTTCACTGGTAGGATATAGTTTAAACGGGGTCTAATAAGGTGAAGTTCAAGATTCTTTCTTATTTATGCATGGTGAACTATCTCAAATAAGTTATACCTCCTTTATGATCATTATTGTTTATGCTTCCAATAATGAGGGAGGTAGAGCAAAACTTTTGCATATGCCCTAGTCTTTTTCTCTTCAATTATTGCTTCACCATAACTATTATGTAGTGGATTTAATTGCATCAAATATTGTCATGAAAAGAAAGGAGGGCTTTGTTTATGTCCAACAATTTCAAGGCTTTAATAATTTAAGTTTTAGGCCATTTTCGATGCTTTATATTCAATCAGACTTCCCTTTTCCTGGTAAAATCATCAAGCAAAGTACCATATCCTTGTTAAAGTGCACAGAGTGTTCTACAATTCTATGGAGTTATTTCCTTTATTCTTTATGATATTGGGATTCCTCTCAAATCACTCCCCTCTTTTGATTTTCTCATTTTTAGATTAAAATGTTAGGGGTCAATTTCTTAACAAAAATTTGGAAATACAAAAAAGGGTATAAATGTATCATTCATTATAGCTGTAATATGTATTATTACAGCGATCCTCTTTTGATTTTAATGAAAAAGCTTAATATATCAAAGAGCGTCCTTTCCATGTCTTCAAATTAGTCTTGGGCAAGGGCCCGAGGACCCGCTGAGCCCAGCAAGCTCGACCCGATCAAACATTGGGCCTGGAAAAATGCATAAAGCCTATTTCAAGTATCGAGACAAGTTGGCCCGACCCACAAATTAAAAATTTGTAGATACTGGTCCGCTGTCTTAAGCTCGAGCCACCCAAGTCACAATTAATATTTTATTTACGCTACCTAAAGTGGGCCCGTGAATGCTTGAGCGATGGCCTATGATAGAGCGAAGGCCCGCATTCACGCAGATGAGGCTTAATGTCGAAGCGGAAGAGCTCAACCGAGGGGCTTCAAATGTTTTACTGGGCTGGCCCAGCCTAACCCGAGCCTAAGACTGACCGGGCTCGGGATACAAAATGCGGCCCAATTCTCGGATCGCGCTCAACCCACTATGTATTTTCTCTTAGCCTGAATAAGCTTTGTCGTGCCAAATTCTACGTCAAATAGACCGGATTTTTTGATGCTCAGTTAAATCTTCATAATGCCTTGCCCTTAACTTTCTTCGGTGAGGATATTGATGGTAATATTTGTAATGACACATTTCCTTCTCAACAGTCAGATTCATTTAAAGGTTGAGAAGGTCAAGCCACGAAGTAAAATTCATTAGTTTATAATTGATAAAAATGATTTGACCTTTCTTAACAAGCATCTTAATGTCAAAAGAATCTACAAATATTAAATCTTTTGTTGGATCCTCTAATCAGCAGTCTATTGTGAGCAGCATTGTTAATAACTGCCCAAGCACTTTTTTATTCCAAACGTTTCAGCTATCCTTTTATCTTAGTATTTGCCAACAAGATAAATGCATTCCTAGGGATATATTAAATGATCTTATATGGCCCTTTTCTCATAAGAATATTTTGGAGTCTTAAAAGCATCAATAATAATACTTCTTCTAGTCTAGATAGTTGCTCTTTAGATTTTTTATTTACAACTAAGACTTTGTCGATCCACACATTTATGATACAGCCAATTATTTTTTCATTAAGGGAATTGAGCCTAGCGGTAATACTCACTAAGCAATATGCTTGATCCCTAAATTCAACATGCTTCTGTTATACCTGATTTTAGGCTATTTCATTATGCAATATGTTTTATAATTACTAATCGAGCTTATTACCACTAGGCTAAAAATTATTTTGCCTCATATTATTGATAAAACACAATCTGCTTTTATCCTTAAAAAACTTCATTTTGATAGCATACTGATTGCTAATGAGATCTTTTATAAGTTTGGGAAGGATAAATAGAAAGCATTTTTTTATAAAATTGATATTGAAAAAACATTTGATAATAAGGGTAGAGATTTTTGTGGATGCTAGACTTCATACAATGGAGTTTCCACCTTTATTCATTAAATGGATTATTACTTGTATCATGAATATCCATTATTCATTTACAATTAATAAGAGAGTTCAGGATTTTTTTTTTACTAAGAATGGACTAAGATAAATGTATCATCTTTCTCCTTACCTCTTTACATTAGTTATGAATGAGTTGTCAATCATACATAATAGGGTTTATTGCCATTAGTTCTTACCCTTTCGTCCAAACACCATTAAATGCTCTTATACACTTTTTGTTGATGATTTATTATATTTTGGCCAAGCTAACAAAGAGAACAATTGCACTCTTATACGATGTCTTAACACCTTTATAGCTGCTTCTAGAATTAAAATGAATATTGATAAATTGGTATTCTCTTCTCCAAAATATGAAGAATCAAGATGTTTTATCACTTGCCCCACCTTACTATCGTATAACTTTTTACTTCGTTGTATAAAGTGTCACTTCAATGAATATTAGAGTAAAATACTAGATTAATTAGCAGGGTTACTGTTGCCGCAAGAGAATTTGGGAGGTTTGTGGTTTGTTAACTTCATTATGATTCTCAAGGCTTGTAAAATTACAGCTTTCGGGAGATATGTTTTAGGTAATAATGATATTAATAAGTGTGAAAAATAGATGGTTATAATATTTGGGATCTAGGGGGATATAATGTTCCTATTTTGGGGAAGAGAATAAATGGGTTGTTATTTCTTCTAAGAAATAATGATGCTTTCACCTAACCATCCACACCTCTTTAAAATGTGAAATCTAAATTGAGCTTAGCTACTACAAAGAAGCTGACCCTTGGGTCTAGGTTGGTCGTTAGCTGATGGAAAATTGTGTAGTATAAAGGATGTAAGATTAAGTATTCATGCTTTATGTTGCGTTATCTTCCAAACAGCCTCAAAATTGTGAATAATTTAGCCAACTAGGGTTCCTCGATTCCCTAGTTATGCCTTTATGCAATAAGAAAATTATTCAATCAGTCATCTCTTATATAGCTGTCATTTTTCTCACTTATTAAGCACTTTTGAGGACAGTAAAAATTTTTGGGCTCAGCTGAAATCTCCTCCTGGCCACTGTTCAATTAAAGCTTCTGTCGACCACAGCTTAACAAGTGGGCATGTGACATGTTTTTGTATAGCCATGAAAAGATTGGTTTAAGATAAATTATATATATGAAAGGCTTTCACTCCACGACTTCGGCAACTTATAATGAAATCCTCACAATATGTGCACCATCGTGTGATTAAATACCTTGATTTTCCCATCAGTCTATGAATAAAATGCAGCATTTTTCTTCAATTATGAGTCCATCATTGCCCATAGGCACTTCTAGAATCTGATGAGGAATCAAGATTCCTGATCGAATATAATAGAGCCTGACAGTCCAATCAATTACATAGTAATAACAGCCCGCCTTGTATCCAAGTCCATTCGACTTGTACAAGCCCGTTCGGCTTATTCAAGCCCATTAGGCTTTTACAAGCCCATTAGGCCTTTGATTGGGTTCTAGAATATTTTATATAGTTCCTATATATACCAAACGTAATCACTCGTATATGTTTAACAGAAATAGAATCTCATTCTTTACCTTTCTCCTTTATTCTCTCTTATTCTCTACGAATATCTTCATAGTATCAGAGAGGTCATAGTAATCAGGAGTCGTCATCATTGACAGCATCAGAGACCTCGCGGCCACAGCTTCTATTCCCACTTAACATCTCTTCCTCGGATCGCTCCTCGGCATCCCAGTGAATCGACGCATCTCCTGCGAATCGATGCATCTCCAACAAATCGACGTGTCCC
Source organism: Gastrodia elata (assembly GCA_016760335.1). Taxonomy (NCBI): domain Eukaryota; kingdom Viridiplantae; phylum Streptophyta; class Magnoliopsida; order Asparagales; family Orchidaceae; genus Gastrodia; species Gastrodia elata. Next base: position 2,512,167 of record CM028673.1, read on the forward strand.
CTTCCAGCAATCAATGTGTCCTTTCTGGCAAAGTAACGCCTCTCCATCGAATTGATCCAGCTGATAGCCTTACTTCCATCAAGTAACACCTACTGTTAACTCTCCACCTGCTCCTCAAAACCTAATGCTGGTCTTACTTCTGTCATCTTTGGAATCCATGCAAATTAGCTCCCAATCCAGTGATACATCCAGATCCCACACTACATCCAACCTATGCTGTTGTATGGAATACGCTAGCCAACCGTCTCCAATCTACCAACCATTCTTGAGTTACTCAACTCGAGAACGAACTTCATAATTTATCCTTGAAGGACAAATCCATGCACTACTATCTATCGGAAATCAAAACTATCATGGACTGAATTGCAGCAGCTGAATCTAAAGCTGATGACGAGGACATTATACTTTACAAGCTTAATGGTCCTCCATCAAATTATCAAACATTTAAAACCTCCACCCGCACCAAACTAACGCCTATCAACCTGGACGATCTCTACTCTCTTCTTTGCAGCAATGAAATCAATATTCAGCAAGATCTCCACAAAGAACTCCAACTCACTCATTCATCGCCGGTTCACAATTCCATCAGTTTTCTCTCTCTTTGTTTTCTGGTCGATTATGTGGAAGGGGACGTGACAAAAATCGCGGTCGAGTACCCACTACGCCCAGGGGACTCTCGACATTGAAAGTTTCCAGGTCGCCCTACATAAATTGCCAAATTTGCGGCAAAGTTGGCCACTCAACGAAAAATTGCGGCACCACATGAATTCTGACTACACCACCTCTTCAACACACTCTAGTGCTCTACATACCAATGGTTCACACGCACCTACCTAGTACCTTGATTCTGGCGCCTCTACCCACATCACCAAGAACCTTAATAATTTGTCAGTGAGTCTTATCAGGGAACTGACCCGATGACGGTCGATAACGATCATACTCTCCCAATCTCTAGCTTCGGCAATGGCATCCTTCCAACACCCACTCGTATGTCCCTCTAAAACGTCTACTACATGTCTCTCATTGTAAATACAACTTACTCTCTATCCATAAGTTAACTACTAACAATTCATGTTTAATCTCATTTGATACAACTGGTTTTTATCATCAAGGACATTGTACCAACTGCCTCTACATGCTCCACCCGTCTCCTGAGCCTCCTCTGCATCCGCTGTCCCTTCACTCATCCACAGCAGCCACTCCACCACCATGGCATCTACGACTCAGTCATCCTAGTCGTGATGTTCATCATCTATTCCACAAGCACTGCCCAGCTTTCGGCTTTAACAACAATTATTTCCCATGCTCAATCTGCATTACCGCCAAGCATCACAAGTTATTATTTCCTAAATCTTCTAAAGATCTGTTAATCTCTTTGAATTTCTGCTAAATGTATGGGGCTCGCCTCAGTTTTATATAATGAAAGTTATAAATATTATGTACTTTTGTGGACGGCTTTTCTAAATTCACTAGGCTCCTTCCCATGAAACCAAAGTCTGAAGTGTGGCAAATATTTTTTCTTCTCTAAAACTCATTGATTGCCAATCTCATAGCCGCATGAAAATCTTCCAATCCGACTGGGGAATATATCTCCACAAACTTTCAACATCTTCTCAAAAATCTCGGCATCCATCATTTGCACATACACTCCCCAACAAAACAGCATCGCGGAATATAAGCGCCACCACATGCTTGAAACCACTGGTGCTCTCCTACAAACTGCTCATTTGTCCGAATGTTATTGGGCTTCTGTAGCCCTCACCTCTAGATATCTTATAAACAGCCTACCCTCCCCTAACATCAAAAAACACTTCCCCATTCCAACTCATCCCCCACACACCACCCGACTACAACACTCTTCGGGTGTTTGGTTGCTTGTGTTACCCTCTTTTAACTCCCACAAAGACCTCCAAACTAGGACCCAAGTCTCTCCCATGTATCTTAATTGGGTACTCCCCAAACCACAAAAACTACATTTGTTATAATCCAAAAACCTCCACCTCTTTCCTTGAACACATTTTTCCTTTCCTCCAACTAAACCACAGCCTATCCCTCCACCCTCCTTCAATTCACCTCTCTTTCCAAATCCACTCACACTGGTTCATACCTCATCACCCTCATCTTCACCATCATCAATCCACTCATCTACCACCATTGCTTCAGATCCTGTCCTCCCACCAAGCTCTCCGTGCATTCAATTTTCAAACAGCCTCTTTAACACTAACTATCCTACCTCTCCGCAAACTATTTCAACAACTCCATCTCCTGCCCCTCCACTGATATCACTAGCCAAAATCCCTACCCATCCAATGCTCACCCGTCTCAAATCCGGAGCTATCAAACTCAAGCCCTCCCATCATCTCTTTTACTCTACATTGTCTCCTACCGAACCATCCTTCTACACAGCCACTGCTAACCAAATCCATTGGAAACTCACCATGGAAGACAAATATCGTGCTCTCCTTAAGTTAAACACCTGGACTCTCGTACCTCCGCATTCAGCCCAAAATGTCCTCGGATCGTTGGACATACTGGAAAAAATACAAAGACAATGGCACAGTGGCCCGTTACAAGGCCCAATTGGTTGTCCAAGGATGCAACCAACAATTATGGAACGGACTATCTCGAAACCTTCAGTCCTATCGCTAAAATGCCGACCATAAGCACTCTCTTCGCAATGGCCACTTCACTATAAGCGGTTGGTGTCCAAATGAATGTCTCAAATGCTTTTCTTCATAGGCACCTTTAACAAACTGTTTATATGAAATAACCCGAGGGTTTGAGAATCCCCAATTTCCCAGCTACATTTGCAAGCTCAACAAGTTCATCTATGAGCTCAAATAATCACCCCACCAATGGTACTCCACTCTCACCAACTTCCTCCACTCCTACGGCTTTCATACAAGCCATGCCAATCCATCCCTACTTATCCATAAAATTACTCCCAACTACATCTACATCCTAATCTATGTGGATGATATACTTATCACCGGCCCTCAACAATCCACCCTTAACTCCCTCATCCAAGTTCTTGCTCATCGGTTTCGTATGAAACATATTGGTGCACGTACTACATGTGATGACCCAAGTTAAGTTGGTAATAACCAAACTAACATCGAATGCATCTTTCCGCATGATCATATTGGCAGTTAGGTAAAATAGCAGTTTAAACAAACATCCAAGCCATTCAAATATAAAAATAACATTCATTCAATTTAAAGTAAACAATATCCAAAATTTATTACATGGTTTTCATTGCACATAAAATTATTATCCCTTGAAGGGGCAGTTATTTTCCCGCGCCATGCCTTTAAACTATATCAACCGCCTCCAGCTGTATCTGATCTGGCATCTGGCATTATAAAGATAATGCCTTAGTGCACATTCTAAATATAAAGGATATTAAAAATATACTTAAAGCAAAGCTGAAAGAAAAAATGATAACAATTACAGGGAGAATATAGTTTATAGCAAAAAGAAAATCTCAACTCTTGCAAAATAAATGTTATTTTGTTATATGCCAAATTTTCAACGGAAAGCAATAATCGCATAAAAGTTCATGTTTATGTTTATGACTTAATATTATGAAGTAATGTTAGCAGTTTTGATGGGCAAAACCAGAATCATGAGGCTGGGTTCATTAAAATGTAATTAAGCATGACCTTCACCTGGGCCTCCTTAAAAGCTCCAGATGGCACCTTCACCTAGGCCTCTTTCAAGGCTCCAGATGGCAACCTTCACCTGGGCCCTCTTTAAAAGCTCCAGATGGCATCATATATGCAGTCAAGCATGACCTTCACCTGGGCCCCCTCAAAGGCTCCAGATGGCACCCTTATAACTCCTGATGGATTAGCCAAGTCCCTAACTTAATTCAACCTCCGTTTCGGAACCCTTTGCAATATTCACAAGATACATAAACATCATTTTGCCTCTCTTACATGATTAGCAGTAAGAGTAAAGCATTAAATAACAATATAAAATAAGTTCAAAGCGATGCTTAAGCAGTAAAAAAATAGAATGCATAAAAGTAATATCCAGTGTACCTTTCGTGTTTGACTTAACTAGATGAATCACTCAGAACTTAATGTGTCTGCAAAAATTATAATTGAGATTTTATTAAATTATAAAATTATCTGTTTATAAGATTAGAACTAGTATTCATGTTCCCAAGTTTGCCTTTAGTTGGTTACTTAAATCTATATCTCATAAGAGTAGATTATACAATGAGAAGGTCTAATTCATAACTCTAATTTATTATAATTAAACTAAAATCATACTTTATTAGACTTTAAGAACTTAGGCAACCTTATCTGAAAGAATCGTATTACAAAGTTGGAGAGAAGAAGAGTCTAATTGAATTGTTAATATTTTTACTAAACTACTCTTTATCAACACCGAACCCATCTATTATGTTAGGGCAGTACAACATGCTTCATTCAAGCAAGATATCAAAACTTCTTGAGTTATTATTTATGATCTAAATTGATATAAACTCAAAGGCTTAGTGTACATTAAAGTATAAGTTAGGATAGGGGGATTATTAATTTGATATTGACAATATTCAAAAAAATTTATAATTGACATAGATCCAGAAACCCTTATTTTTATTAAGAATTTAACAAATAGCTGATTTTAACTGATTAGGTCTTTTCCTACTGTCGGCTAATCAGACCTAATCATTATACTGCAATTTAAATCTTAAATCCCAATAATACTAATATGAAAGACTGAATTCACGGGCAGTTCTTCATAATATTAATAACTAAAATATATCATAATAATCAAAAGAACAATTTTCATTAAAAAAGTTTAAGGGGCAAAATGAACTAGTAGGCCAAAGCAAAACCTTAACTATTAATTTTGATAATTATTATTATTATTATTATTATTATTATTATTATTATTATTATTATTATTATTGCTATTATGGTTTATTATTATATATATATATACACACATGTATTATATCCCTTTATCGAACAGAAGAGGCTTACCTTACGATCGAGCGGAAGAGTCGAGCGACGAATTGGCGCAAAGAAGAGCCGATGCAGAGCGAAACCAGCGAGCAGGGGGATCGGGCGCGAAATCGCAGCGGAAGAGGTCGAGCGGAAGGAGGAATCGGCGCAGAGACGGGAGGGTCGGATCGAGTCGACTGCGCTCCTGTCCGCGTCCTTCCGTCGGTCACAAGCAAGGATCCCTGTTACTCACTCGCTGCTATGCTTCCGTCGGATGCGGTCGTCCGTGCGGTAGGGGGTCAAATGACTGAGAGGAGAGGCGTTTTGCTTGAGTGGTGAGAGTCTTCCGTCTCCTCCCTATTAAATAGGACGTGCGTATGTAACGCACGTCCGATTTATTCGGCTCAATAGCAGCAGGCTACGGTAATACTCTTAATTACCTTAAGCATTCCTTCCTAAAACAACGATGATTTATTTGTTTTCAGTTTCAGCTGATTTTATTTGCCTTGAATATGAGTCTAAATGAGGAAGTTACGCTTTACTAATTTAAATATGCGTTAATGACGGGCCTTAATTTCAATTTCAGCTTTAAACAAATTTTAAAACTTTCTAAATTAAGAACTGAAACTGAAAAATCAAATTTTAGCGAGAGTTTTAACGGAAAACTGAAATTTGCGGGAGGATTTAACGAATTTGAATATTGCGGGAGCTTAATTCTTACCTTATAAATGACCTATGATCATTACACTACCTTTCTTGGTATTCATTTCTCCAAAACATCCAACACCACTACACTTTCTCAAGCCTCATACGCTTCCAACATTCTTAAAACCTCCGCATGGCACAATGCAATCCCGCACTCAGTCCATCCGCTGCCTCACCTTCCGCCGCTTCCACCTCAAAACCTTTCTGCCATCCCAAACTCTACAAGCAATTAGTTGGCTCTCTCCAGTACATCACCATTACTCGCCCGAATCTAAGCCTCATCGTAAATAAAATCTGCCAGCATATGCACAACCCCACCACCGTCCACTTTAACCACCTCAAACATACTCTCCGATACGTTAAAGGAACCCTCAACCATGGCATCCAAATCACACCAGGCAATCTCCTTCTACGGGCGTATGCTGACTGGTAGTGTTGGGGATGCTGAGGACCGCAAATACACAATAGGCTATTGTATCTTTTTAGGCACGACTCCAATCTCGTAGAGCACCAAGGAATAAAACACCTTCTCTTGCTCCATAGAAACCAAATATCGTGCCCTCACAACCACCGTTACGGACATCATCTGGCTTCGTTGTCTTTTGCAAGAATTTGGAATCACTCCAGACACTCCTACCCAACTCTATTGTGACAACAAGTCAGACCTCGCCTTGGCTCGTAATCTTGTTTTCCATGCTCGTACCAAACACGTGGAAGTTGACTGCCACTTTATCCGCGATAAAATTCAAAAGCAGGAAATACAGCTTCTCTACATACCCATCGAGAATCAATTGGCGAACCTACTGACGAAGCCACTTCCAGCACCATGGTTGAGCAACCTTTGCTCCAACTCACCACTTGAGTTCCAAACAGTTCGCTTACGGGGGACTAATAACAGCCCGCCTTGTATCCAAGCCCGTTGGGCTGAAACAAGCCGGGCTTGATTAGGTTCTATCATATATATAGTTCCTATTGATATCAAATATAATCACTCATAAATGTTTAACTGAAATAGAATCTCATCCTTAATATTTCTCTTTATTCTCTCTTATTCTCTATAAACCTCTTCAGATAGCAAGTATTATAGAGGTTTGTGGTCAACATGAACCTTCTAAAGTAGACAGTGTCTCAAATATGTCAACATATTATGATGGAAATAGTATATCTCATCTTGCTAGAATTTAGATAGTATGTGCAAGTATTATAGAGGTTTGTGGCAACATAAACCTTGTAAAGTAGACAGTGTCTCAAATACTTGACAACATATTGTAGATCGAGTAATTCTATTATGATCCCTGTAATAGTCCCAAGACACTATAGATTTCCTTCACACAATAGCACAACACAAACGTCATACCCCAATGCAACAATGTCCACTTCAAATGGCTGGCAGTGCCAAACCTACTGTTTTGCTTATCTTCTATGTCAATACTTAAATGATCCTCCCATCTAGATTCCCATTGAAACTGCAACTCATTTTTATTAGCTGATAAAGCGAATTGGCAATGATCAAGAAGTTCCTAATAAATTTCTTAGCATATCAGTAAACACTGATAAAACTTCTCACATCAGTCGCATTGCTCGTCTTAACCAATCATGGATGGCTTAGATTTTGGCATAAATCTTTATTTGTCCTGTATCAATCTCAAATCCACGATACAGAAGTGATGTCTTCCAAAAGTCACACTTCATTAACTGTAATTGTAAGTTATGTTGCTTTAGAAACTGTAACACGATCTCGGCAAGTTCCGCATGTGCCTCCACAGTCAAGTTAGAAATAAAGAAGTAGTCCAAATGCACAAGGGCAAAGCCCTCCTATTAGGTTGTGTGATGCCATTTATAAGTTTAATGAAGGATGTTGATGTATTGCATAGTCCAAACTGCATAACCAGCCACTTGTTCAATCCTTACTGAATTTCTCAGAATTATCTTCCACTTATCATCTACATTCATGTGGTACCCAAACATCAAGTCGAGCTTGTTAAGATTTTGGCCTAATTCAACAAATAAAAAATTATCAATCCTTGAACATGGTATTAGTTCTTAATTATGATTATAATCAATAATCAATAATCAATGCATATTCTCCAACCATTGCATAATCCACACAATGAAGTGCTTATCTTGATGATTTCTTACTATGGAAAGTCAAGCTGAAAACGTAAGCTACTCTAGCTCAATTCAACATAATGCTCATAAATCAAGCCCACAGAGATAGCGTGCCAAACTTGAGCATGCTCTAACACCTCATAAACTTGTGAGTCGCCTCGTTTAATAATTTTAAGTAATAAAGCCCCACTATAATATCTTATCATTTAAATAATTTATTTTTTTAAGTCAATAAAAATACTTATTTCTTTATTATTTTCAACCAATGTTTTATAATTTTACCATTAAATTCTCATCATTTTTATTATATTAATATAAATTTGCTTAAATTTATATCATTAAAAATAAATGAGCCAACTCATGAATCTACTAAAGTTTGAACTCTAAAGTTTGACCTCGATTAACTAATCAAGCTGAAGCTCAACTCAAGGCTGATATGAGCTTGACTCAACTTGTTTTTGAAAGAGACAGCTGAGAAGGGAAACATAGAGAAAGAGCGGGTGAAAAGGTATCATTGATATCGTATCATTAATTTCACAATTAGCGTATATTACATGAGTACATATAAACAAAAGTTGTTATTATTCTATGGTTGTGAATGCTACTGGGCAACGTGGAGGATGGTTTAGGTTGTTAATACCCCCCACAAACGAGCCATCTTTGCCGATGTGGTGAGTTTGGATCGAAGCTTGCAAAACTGAGCTGTTGTGAGCGGCTTGGTGAGAATGCCAGCTGCTTGTACTTCGGTGGGAATATAGGATAGTTTGACTTCCTTTCTGGTAATATAGTCACAGATGAAGTAGCAATCAGCTTCAACATGCTTTGTTCGGGAGTGAAAGATGGGGATCTCTGCAAATGCGATAGCAGAGAGGTTGTCACAATTCAGGATGGTTGGTTGCCTATGTAGTAGCTGGAATTCTACTAGCAATTAACGCATCCATATGATGTATGTAGTTGTTGATGCTAGAACCCTGCATTCTGCTTTGGTGGAGGATCTGGCGACGGTACTTTGTTTCTTAGCGCTCCATGAAATAGGAGTGTTGCCGAGGAAGATGCACTACCCGGTTGTGAATTTTCTATCTTATGTATCTACATACCAATCGGATTCTGCATACGCTTGAAATTGCATGTTCTCTGGATTGATTTGTATCCCTAGAGAGAGGGCACTTTTGAGGTACCTTAAGATATTTTTGAGTTGTTCGAAATGTGTCTATGTGGGGTTATGCACGTGCTGAAAGATTTTGTTGATTGCTAGGCTGATATTTGGTCTCATGATTGTGAAATATTAGAGTCGGCTAGTTTTTTGTAGGGTTTCGAGGCAGAAGGGGTGTTGGATATCGATTTTGGTGTTGAATTAATGATAGATGTTGGGGTTGCATAGCACTGTTCCATTACGGTTGTTCTCAGGATTGTTGTCGCGTAGGTGTCTTGGCAGATAACCAGTTGTATAGACTGTGTAATGTTTATCCCAAGGAAAGTTGTGGGAGTTCCCAATTTTTTCATGTTGAACCGCTGAGTTAGAAGACCAAGGAGCTGAGAGCTGTTTGGTTCAGACCGGTGATCAGTATGTCGTCTACACATATCATGACAAAAATTCTGACTACAATATTTTTTCTATAGACTAATTAATTTATTTCATCTATATTTTTAAATTTTACATTATAAGAAATACATATTTCTATTATTTTTTCTAAATTTTAGTGCTAAGCATACAAATATAAAAGACCTATATATAGTAGATTTGAGTGATATGCGTACCATAACATTTAAATGCTTTAAGGAAAATGCAATGATATTTTCTTCACTGGTGCTTCATGATATATAGTAGATGACTGCTAGGCTGATATTTGGTCTCATGATAGTGAGATATTGGAAAGAGCCGGCTAGTTTTTTGTAGGGTTTTGAGTGGCTGAAGGGGTGTTGGATATCGATTTTGGTGTTGAATTGACGATAGATGTTGGGGTTGAGTTGCACTATTCCATTACAGTTGTTCTCAGGATTGTCATCGCGTAGGTGTCTTGGCTGATAACTAGTTGTATAGACCGTGTAATGTTTTATCCCAAGGAAAGTTGTGGGAATTCCCAATTTTTTCATTTTGAACCGCTGAGTTAGAAGACTAACCAGGGAGCTGAGAGCTGTTTGGTTCGGAACGATGATCAGTATGTCGTCTACACATATCATGACAAAAATTTGGACTACAGTATTGTCGAGGATAAAGAGGGAAAGATCGGCTTTGCTGGTGTTGAATCCGTTGTTGTGAAGGGTATTTGTAAGGGTGGAGTACCATTGACGCAATTGTTCCAGGGCGTAGATTGTTTTTTTTATTAGACAAATGTGGTTAGGAAGCTACGATCTTTGAAACCTTTCAATTGTTTTATGTAAATTGTTTCCTTTAGCTGCTCATGTAGGAAAACGTTGGACAAATCCAATTGGATTACGGTCCATTTATAATGGGTGGCAGTGATGAGCAGAACCTGTATGGTTGACATTTTTACAATTGGGTTGAATGTTTTAAGGTAGTCAATGCCATAGTTTGCTTCCTTTCAAAAATGGCGCAACTGAGTTGATGGAGAAATACGAATAACTTCGAGAATGGGGTAATATTTTCACTCAATTGTGTCGTTTTGTTGAGTGTAGGGGTTTGGCGGTGTATTCTGAGATTTTTTAGAAAATTATGAGAGGAGGTAGAGTTGTATTCTCCTCATTCATCAAATCTTGGTATTCTCCTCATGAATTTTTGGAGTTGTGCGAATTTTGTACAGTATCTGAATTTTGCTTTAGAGGAAATTGTCAAAAGTATAGCCGGAGCGATCATCCACGAATACAACATAGAATTTGTAATCTTCATTAGAAATGGTTGAGGCAGAAGTATGAATAAGTTCAAATAAATCGTAACTTCTTGTACTAAATTTGGGAAATTGAAGTTTATGATTCTTTGTGGAGATGCATGTAGAGCATGGATATGTGGAGGAGCTTTTGTCGATATGCAGGATTTGCTCGTAGAGAAGGTGATGGATGTCGGAACTTGGTTGTCCTAGTCGTTGATGCCAAGGGGAGACATTGGATATTGAAGAAGATCTTAGTGCTATCTTTGACGGTGGAGGTTCTAGAGAACATCGAATGGTGTAGAGCCCATTGATACAGCGACCCTTAAGAAGAAGAGTGTTTGTTTAGAGATACTTTATTATAAAATGGTTAGAATCTAATATAATAGAGCATGATTTGTCATATGTTAGTTTATGAATTGAAAGGAGGTTGTATTGGCACTATGGAACGTGAATTAAGTTTGTCAAGAGAAACTTACGATGGGGTGTTGGTAGAATTCCTTTTCCTGTATTGGAGATATGGAGTGTTTGGCCACTTCCGACAGTGAATCGATCACTGTCTTGATATGGTTCGGCCATGGACACATTATTTAGATCGTTTGTAATGTGGTTGGATGCTCCATAGTCTGGGTACCAGTTGTCATCAGCTATGTCGTGTACGAGGGGTGATTGTGTGATACGAAAGCGAATTTGTTTGGTTGCAGTTTGTGTCAACCTGATGCTAGCATTCTTTGGCTGAGTGGTCTAGTTTATTGCAAATTTGACACTCGATATATGTAGTTTAGTGGGATTCACCGTACTTCCTCTGCACAGCAGATGGCCTCTACCTCAGTTTGACCTGCTGCGGCCTCTAGCTCGGTTGTTGAATAGAGAGCGATTTTGTTGAGGGCTGATGGTAGACTGGTTGATCTACTGAAATCCCTTGTAAAGATCTTATTATGCATTTATCTCTTCACTACATAGCAGAGGGAATAGATCATCTAGGTTGATGGGGTTGAGCATGGTTCATATAGTTGTTTTGAAAGCTTGATACGTGGCAAGGAGGTGGTCTAATGCGTACGTGGTAGGGAGACCGTTTAAGATGTTGTGGAGTTCATTCTTAAGTTGTTGACTCTGGAACAATTTGCTGACTGGAGGCGTTTTCCAAAGTAGCCCATATCTCGTGGCATGTGTCTAATTTCAGTATGTAAGAGGAGATCGAGGGACATATAGTGGAGTATAGAATTACAATAAGATTTCTGTCAACGATGTTCCCAGTAGCGTATCGTAGATCGTCGATTTGAGATGGGTTGTCGGTACCATCTAAGTGCCCATGAAATTTGTTGGCTTTGAACAGCTGAAATACTTGAGCACGCCATATAGGGTAGTTTTCAAAGGAATCGAATTTTGATGTTAGACATCAAGAATTTGAGATATCTCATTGTTTCCAAGAAGACGTCATTACTGCGTGAGCTGGAGCTATCACCAGACAGGGAATCGATGTTCGTGGACTCCATCAGGGTTAGATCTGTTCCGATGATGTTGATTAGAAGAATTGTTGGTGTCGCTGGGGCAGAATCATTCTTGTGAACAGAATCATTGTCACCAGCAAAATGATCTTGCGAGCGCAATCAAAGGTGCTCGATCGAATGCTATACGCTGATCGGAGATGGGAATGGGAACGGTATCAAATCTTGCTCTGATACCATGAAAGAGGCAAAAAAAAGGAGGGAAACATAGAGAAATGGCAGAATAAAATATATCGTTGATATTGTATCATTCATATTACAATTAGTGTATATTACATGAGTATATATAGATGAAAGTTGCTATTATTCTGTGGCTGTGATGGAGTCTGTTATTTGGGGAACGTAGAGAATGGTTTTGGTTGTTATTAGTTTTTACACCATTACTCCTTAACCCAAGAGCTCTACAGATTTTTCATAATCTATTCATTTGCTAGTATTGAATTCCAACATATTTAGAGATCGGTTAGAAGTTTTGATCTTAATTTGCTCACCTATGAGTTTAGTTCTGATCTCCAGAGAAATGTTAAGTCAATTATTTTTGCCCTTATAAATAAGGAGAGAAAACAAAGATAGGGCATAACACTATCTAATTGGTGCAGACAAATGATTCATGTAGATAGCCCAATTAGTGGGATTAAGATTTGACTTATTATTATTATTGTTGTTGTAATACCTGTTGTAATACAAATTTTGATACATATTGTATCTCATTTTTTTCTTTTTAAACATAGCATGTGGAACTGTCATTCTTGCAATATTTTTAGTTTTCAAGCCACATGCAATATTTTTAGTTTTCAAGCCACGTGGGTGTTGAGTGTATTAGAGCAGTTACTTGCAGTTTTGTGAGAAGTTTTGAGGAGTTTTGGAGCATCGTTTGGAGCATTTTTAAGGATGTATAATGTGTTAAGAAAAAAAGAAACATTGTGTTTTGTTCATCTTCTTGAGAGGGCCTAAGAAATTGCTCTAGGATTTTGAAATCCAAAAATTGCAAGTGTTTTGTTCATATAATGAAATTTATTCTCTTCTCCTCATAGACATAGGTATTTTACACCGAATCACGTAAATCGTTTTGTTTGTGATTGTGTGTTTTTTGTCTGAGTTTTCTATGGATTTTATTGTTTCTTCTGGCGATCTCGATCCCAACAAGTGGTTTCAAAGAGAGGTTGAAGAGCACGTTTGAAGATATGGGAGATAGAGAAGAAGATGGTTCTTCATCTTTTGACAACGATGGAGAAGACCGTTCATCAAGTTGTGATGTATCCAACAAATATTGATGTCGTCAAATTTGACGGCAATAACAACTTCGATATGTGGATGTGCGAAGTTGTGAGTGCACTTAGTGCATTGAATCTCGACGATGTTCTTGTTGGAGATGTAAAATTAGAGACAACAAAAGGGGATTAGATCAAGATGAATCACACAACGGTGTGGTTTGATCCGAAAGGGATTGGATCAAAATATCAAGTATGCGATGAGAATAATTACTTATGCAGATAGTTGTGAAAATTCCTGATATCAATGAGCACTTGAATGATTACACAAAGATGTTAGCGGATTTATTAAATCTGGATGAAATTGTGATGGATGAAAATAATGCGTTTTTTTTTTTTAATTTCGCTGCCAGATGAGTTTGAGAACGTCACCACGACACTCCATTATGGAAGGAGGCCTTAAAGTATGAAGAAGTGATGTAGTCTTGTTGAACTATGAATTCTGTAGTTGAGATAAGAAGTCTACAAAGTCGGAGCTAGTAGAAGTATTGACCCCCATAGAAATAAATTTGAGAAAATGAAGTATTGATCAAAGAAGAAAGGCGAAAGTTATGAAAATTCCTCGAGAGCAAATATCCAATGAAGAGTGCGAAGAATCATCTCCGCACAAAAAGAAGATTGTTTCATTTTTAAATGCGATGAGATATCTCTATTGATGAGCACTTGAATGATTACACAACAATATTAGCAGATTTATTAAATCTGGATGAAATTGTGAAGGATAAAAAAGGCGCTTTTTTATCCACATATCGAAGTTGTTATTGCCGTCAAATTTGACGACATCAATATTTGTTGGATACATCACAACTTGGTGAACGGTCTTCTCCATCGTTGTCAAAAGATGAAGAACCATCTTCTTCTCTATCTCCCATATCTTCAAACTCGCTCTTCAACCTCTCTCTAATACCACTTGTTGGGACCGAGATCGCTAGAAGAAACAATAAAATCCATAGAAAACTCGGACAAAAAACACACAATCACAAAAGGATACTCTTCTTTTGTAGCAATCAAAGTTTCATTCACTTGGCGTAAATACTTGTCTTCTATTCCTAAACAAAACACTGAACACAAACATCAATATATGCACAACATATTGAGGTTAATGTTCTTTATCTCATCAAAATCTAAGTAGAAAAACAATTGACATATCTACAAAATAGAGCCCAAATTAATTCAGATTATGCAATGCCTCAATAAGCCTTCATATTGATTATAAAAATATCATACAAAGTGTTTCAAACTCAACCGTTAATCAAGTACATTAAAAATTAGTTCTCTAAGTTAAAATGAAGCGAAAAAAAACTTAAAATTTTTTACAAAGAAGATGGCTATAAAACATAAAATCGATCACCCTTTAAAGGTTTAAAAATGATGAAAATATTTCAAATTTTGTCAGTCACAAATAGTGAATGTTTTTTCACTTGCTTGTGCAGATTGCCAAAAATTATATATATATATATATATATATATATATATATATATATATCTTTTCACCAATCTTCCTAGAGCCATATATAATAAAGTTGAGATCAATAATCGTGAAAGGCACTCAACAAATACAAATCAAGGGTGAAAGAAATAAAGACAAAAATGGAGGAAGAAAGTGAAGAAGAAGAACCATAATCCAATGGGTCCTCTTGATATTTGAAGGCAAAGGTTACTTGGCTTTAAAAAATTAGGTTTTATATAGAAAAAAGTGGGAGCTCTCTCTAAGAAATAGCTCTTTGTTTACTTTCCATGTTCAACCGAAAAACTTTGTGTACACCAATTATTTGAAGCATGATGGAATATTATATTGGTTTCATGGGTTCAATTAAGAAGCGCAGTTCATTCCCCTATCCGAGTAAAGCTCCCCCACCAACCAAATTAGACAATAGGAACTCGCCCTTCTGTGCTTCTTCGCTCTGTACAGTTGTAGATATATGTGAACCCATGAAACCCTACATATCATCATGGGGAGCTCCTGTGTTATTTGTCAAGAAGAAAGACAGTACCATGAGGATGTGTATTGATTATCGAGATTTGAACAAAGTCACAATCAAGAATCAATATCCTCTTCCTCACATCGAAGACTTGTTCGATCAAGTCGTTGGAGCAGTAGTATTTTCTAAGATTGACCTCGATCCGGATACCACCAGGTGAGAATAAAATATGAGGACATTCCAAAGACAACGTTCTGAACGAGATACGGACATTATGAATTCTTAGTAATATCATTTGGGCTGACAAACGCTCCATCGTTATTCATGGACATGATGCAAATGGTCTTAAAGCCTCACCTGGATAAATTTGTGATCGTCTTCATCGATGACATCCTAATTTATTCTAAGAGTCAAGAAGATCACAAAGTTCATTTGCGAGCAGTACTTGAGACCTTGAGATCTAATGCACTATATGCAAAATTCTCCAAATGTGAGGTCTGGTTGAATTATGTAACTTTTCTGGGGCACGTGGTAAGTGCCGAAGGAATCCAGGTGGATTAAATGAAAATAATTATCATTCAAGAATGGGCGCAACCTACATCTGTAACAGAAATCAAAAGCTTTCTAGGTCTCGCTGGTTACTATTGAAAGTTTGTGCAAGGGTTTTCTCAAATTTCAGCTCCACTTACCAAATTAACACAGAAGATGGGTACCCTTTGTTTGGAGCTCGGAATGCGAAGAATCCTTTCAGAAACTAAAGCATGCCCTCACGTCCGCTCCTGTTCTTACTTTACCTCAAGAAGGGATGGACTACTAAGTTTTTACCGACGCGTCTAAGGTAGGACTTGGATGTATCTTAAAGCAAAACGAAAGAGTAATTGCTTATGCCTCACGTCAGCTAAAGGTGCACGAAATGAACTATCCGGTGCACGACTTAGAATTGGAAGCAGTAGTCTTCGCTCTCAAAATATGGAGGCACTACTTGTATGGAATAAAATGCGAAATTTTTACAGATCACCAAAGCCTCAAATACATTTTCACTCAGAGAGAATTAAACTGTCGGCAGAGGCGATGGCTAGAACTCATTCGTGATTACGACTTAATATCACCCCGGCAAGGCAAATGTCATAGCTAACGCACTGAGCAAAAAATTAGTCAGTACACTCGGCACACTCAACACAATCACTATCAACAAGTAGCTCGTTAATGAACTAAATAAACTAGAAATAGAATGGGTAACTACGAGCCAGTTGAATGCCCTTCTGGCTGCGGCAGTTACAGAAGCTACAGAGTCAATGTTGGAACAGCGCATAAAACTGTCCGAAGGAAAAGACATGGAGTATCTAAAGATAGAAAATAATTTCAGAGGGGAAGACTAAAGATCTTCAGGAAAAGGATGGTTATATTTATCACGGGACTCGATTATGGGTACTATAGGACAAGGAATTAAAAATGGCAATATTACAAGAAGCGCACTGTTCTGGTTATACTATTCATTTAGGAAATTCCAAAATATACCATGATTTGAAAAGAATATACTGGTGGTCAGGACAAAAGAGGGATGTAGGAGAATTTGTGGCACGTTGCAATTCTTGCAATTTGGTAAAAGCAGAATATCAGAGGCCCGGAGGACTCTTGCAACCACTACCAATCCCGGAATGGAAATGGATTGATATTGCCATGAATTTTATAGTAAGTTTACCCCAAAGCAAATCAAGAGCAAATACCATATGGGTGGTCATTGATAGGCTTACAAAATCTGCACATTTGCTCCCAATAAAGCAAACAGATCCAGTGGAAAAACTCGTCAGGATATATATTAAGAAAATTGTCCGATTGCACGGGATCCCAAAGACGATTATGTCAGACAGAGACAGCGGATTCACTTCTCGATTCTGAAAAGCAGTGCATGATGATCTAGGTACTACCCTTGCAATAAGCACTGTATTTCACCCTCAAACAGACGGGCAAACAGAAAGGGTAAATCAGGTTCTAGAAGACCTTCTAAGATTATGCGTACTTGACTTCAGTGGGAGCTGGGAAAAATATTTACCTTTAGTTGAATTTGCTTATAACAATAGCCATCAGGTTAGTATTGGCATGGCTTCCTATGAAGCCTTATACGGAAGAAGATGTCTTACACCCCTATCATGGACAGAAGTCGGAGATGTTCAAATTTACTGGTCCGAATTGGTAGAAGAAACCAATAAAAAGATTCGAGTGATAAAGAGCAGGATAGTGGTGGCTCATGATCGTCAAAGAAAATACCATGATTCTAGGCACCGAATGTTGAAATTTCAAATCGGGGACTTTGTATACCTGAAAGTAAGTCCTATGAAAGGAGTGTTTAAATTTGAAGTGACCGGTAAATTAAGTCCTCGATATATTGGACCTTTCGAGGTGATAGCTAAAATTGGAGGTGCTGCTTATAAAATCAAACTACCTGAGAATCTCAACGCAATTCACAATGTATTTCATATTTCGACTCTTCGCAGATGCCTACAAACACCATCTCAACAGATAATAGCACCCAATATTGTTATCCAACCATATTTGACATATATTGAATTGCCTGACAAAATCATAGAACGAGATAATCATCGATTAAGGAAACGAACAATCCCTATGGTCAAAGTACTATGGAAGAATTATAGTGCGAAGAAAGCAATATGGGAAAGAGAGGAAGATATGAAGAAAGCATATCCCAGACTCTTTCAGAATTCAGGTAATCCTAATTAGATCTTTTGCATTCAACTAAATATTTTCTATTTCGGTGTAATGTCGATGACGACATTATTTTTAAGTAGGGGAGTTTGTAATGACCCTATATCATTTATAAGGTAAAAATTAATTTCCCGCAACATTCAAATTTGTTAAATCCTCCCGCAAATTTCTGTTTCCCGTTAAAACTCCAGCTAAAATTCAATTTTTCAGTTTCAATACTTAATTTAGAAAGTTTTAAAATTCATTTAAAGCTGAAATTGAAATTAAGACCCGTCATTAACGCATATTTAAATTAGTAAAGCGTAACTTCCTCATTTAGACTCATATTCAAGACAAATAAAATCAATTGTCCCTCTTTATAACTGAAAACAAATAAATCACAGTTGTATTAGGAAGGAATGCTTAAGGTAATTAAGAGTATTACCCGTAATTTGCTGCTTGAGCCCGAATAAATCGGACGTGCGTTACGTACGCACATCCTATTTAATCGGAAGGAGCCGAAAGGCTCTCATCACCCTCGAATACCTCTTGCCTCTCCCACTCTTTTTCGCTCGACGTAATAAGTGCGTACCTTAGCCAACGAAAGTGCGCAGCACGCGAGCAGGCAACGGTGCATCGATCCTTACTGCCGACGATGGAAGCAGACATGAGTGCGGTCGACGTCCTAGCGCGCACGGTCCGGTCCTCCCGCCTCTGCGTCGAACCCTCTTCTGCTCGATTCCGCGCCCGATCGCCCAACCTTTTGCGCCGATCTCTCTGTGTGCTCGCTCGATCGTACGGTAAAGAGCTCCTCTGCCAAATCGCGTAAAAGGATAATATATATATATGTATATATATGTATATATATATATGTATATATATTTATATATGTATATGTATAATAACAATAGTAATAAAAATAAAATTAGAATAGAATAAATTAATTTGACTTTAAGTTTTATGTTACAATTTTCACGAGTAGTATAATTCAATTTATCTATTGTATACTGGATCAAAAGCGAAGCGTCTATTTCCGTGCATTAATAGCAAACCTTAAGTTTCTAAACCCAACTTTAGTATTATCAAATCATTCTATTAAGAGATTTAAGAAATAGAATTTGATGTGGTTATTCATTAAAATTGTATATGCTTAAATTGAAAGTATAAATTAAGTGAATACTTTGCTATTATAGATGTCACCTGCAACTAAATTTCTATATGAGTGTGTGTTAGATTAGGAAAATCTATGCAATATACTAACTTCTATATAATGTAATTTGATACATTTGATTCTAACCTATAAATCCTTGCATTCAAATTATGCTTGAAATTGGGAACGAAATTAGAAGTTCTTAAGAAAGCATTGTTTAACCTAAAATTTTTCTTATGACTTTGAGATTTTAAGTAGGTAAATTTAAAAATCAAGTTTAGGAACTAGAATATAAGTTTAAATCTTATAAATAGGTCGTTGCAAAGTTTAATAAAATCTTAATTATAAATTTTGCAGATACATCGAATTTGTGAGTGAATCATCTTGAATAAGGCAAACACCAAAGGTACACTATATATTAATTTTATGCTTTCTATCTTTTTGTTGCTTAAGCATCACTTTGAACCTATTTTATATTATTATTTAATATTTTACTCTTACTGCTAGTCATGTAAGAGAGATAAAATGATGTTTATGTATATTGTGAATGTTGCAAAGGGTTCCGGAATGGAGGTTGAATTAAGTTAGGGATGGGCTAGTCCATCATGAGTTATAAGGGTGCCATCTAGAGCCTTTGAGGGAGCCCAGGTGAAGGTCATGCTTAACTGCATATATAATTCCATCTGGAGCCTTTAAAGGGGGCCCAAGTGAAGGTTGCCATCTGGAGCCTTGAGAGAGGCCCAGGTGAAGATGCCATCTGAAGCTTTTAAGGGGGCTCAGATGAAAGTCATGCTTAATTGCATTTTTATGAACTCAGTCTCATGGTTCTGGCTTTGCCCATCAGAACTGCTAACATTGCTTCATAATATCAAGTCACAAACATAAACATGAATTTTTACGCTATTATCCCTCTTCCATTTGAAATTTGGCATATGACAAAATAGCATTTATTTTGCAGGAGTTGTGATTACCTTTTTGGCTATAAACTATATTTTCCCTGCAATTATTATCTTTCATTTTTGCTTTTCGCTTTGTTTTAAGTATATTTTTAATATTCTTTGTATTTAGATTGTGCACTAAGACATTATTTTTATAGTACCAGATCAGATACAGCTGGAGAAAGCTGATATAGTTTAAAAATATGACGCGGCAAATTAATGAATTCTAACTGCCCCTTCAAGAGATAACTACTTTTGTATAATGAAAGCTATGTAATAAGTTCTGGATATTAATTTACTTTAAATTGAATGAATGTTATTTCTTACACTTGAATAGCTATGGATGTGTTTAACTGCTATTTTACCTAACTGTCAATATGATCCTGCGAAAAAATGCATCTGATGTTAGATTGGTTGTTACCAACCTAACATGGGTCATCACAGGTGGCCCCTACAACCTCAAGAGATAGCATCCACCATGAAACACCTTATACCATCATAAAATTAAAAAGGTTGCTCCCATGGAATGATGCTTCTACATGTATGACACATGATCTAATCTGACATCAAATGTTATGCTTTGATACCATTTGTAATAATTCAAACTCTCAAGCACCAAGGTATTGTCTGCTTTAACCTTCATTGCTTCACGGGTTTATCCTTAATAGATAGTTTTCCCATAATTCACTCATCCTAAGAGTGCTCCCACTTGAGCACGCTTAATTTTTGGCTTCTTATCAGAAACTCCACCGTTATCTAAAAAGGCTTCTTGATGTTTAAGAATTTTATTTAATTATAATTAAGAGGATTTCACACATAGTAACTAAAGCAGATTCAATACTAGAGTGACCTATTCAAATAAGTTATCGAAAAAGAGTATGACCATCAAGTAGAGTGGCATTCGTATGAGTATGTTTAATATTTTACTCCATTAGGCTAAAACGGTTTTAATTGACAATAATTCCAAATCAACAAAGCAAATCTAAAGTATATTTAGCCCAGAAAAAAACCACCAAACCTGTAGGAAACTTTGGTAACTGAAAGACTAGGGAGCTAAGCTTTTTAAATGAAATTGTTGACAAAGAAACTATTGCAATTCTAAAATATGGGATAAGAAGCAGAGGAACAACACAATGATTTGTTCATTAAGAAATTAAAGTCAAGTGGACAAAAGCCAAAACCATGATGAGCAATAACGATTTTGAATTTTGTTAACTAGGCCCTATGTGCTTATTTTATCTTAAAATCACTAGCTGAAAATTACACATTTTATTAGGATGATGAGAATAGTCAAAATTAGAATGCATATAAATTCTTTCTTTAGACCACCACTAAGAAAACTACCTTTGGCATTCATCTACAGAAGCTCTGATACTTAGTTATAGCAATACCTAATAAATTAAATATGATAATCATTTCGAAAAAAGAAAACATTTCTTGATAATCAGAATCATACTCTTGCATATAACCTTCAATAACAAAGTGAACTTTGTAATGCTTAACAGTTCCATAAAATTGAGTTTAAATATTAAAAATCAACTTACATCTAATAAAAATCTTGAAGAAATAACAATTTAGATTCTAAGTTTGAATCCTTTTTAAATCTGGAGAAAAGGTTAGTGCCAGACTCGTAATAAGTTTATGGATTGTGTAAGAATACAGTAACAAATAAACAATGATGACCATTAAGATAGTGTAGTTTCTCTTACGCTCGTAGAATACTAATAGGGAGCCATAGGAACACACTCAACATTTAGAGCAGACTTGATAAGCAAAGGATTAGCATAAGATGAGAAATCAATAAGCTACATGGACCAAAATAACTTGGCAAATGGATAAGCAAAGAATGGGGACCGGCAACAAAGAGAGGAATTTTTTTTAATGTGATATACTCGCAAAAAGCGCAGAACTTTGATAAAGGTTTTTTTTGGAATAACTATGGTTGTCTCAAGTGATAGTTTAAAGCACAGCCAAAGAGAGGCTAATTAGATTTTGAAAAATTTTCAGTAAAATTAAAATAAGTTGATAAAATTTTTAGCTAATTAAAAAAAAAAGAAACAAAGAATATAAGTAAGAGTTAAAAAATTGGAATAAAAAGAAGACAATTTGGGCAAACCAATTTTAAAATGTTTTGGGCTTAATCCGGTCATGCATCCACTTTTTGAAGTTTATCTGCTGTAGTGCTTCATTTATCTCTCCTTCGTGAACATTGGCAAATATGCCTCGTGTCCAATCATCTTCTCATGAAGGTGAAATACTTCACCTATCTAAGCACAGCCTTCTAAGAAGACTGGACCATTTTAAAGAAGGAGAAACCAAAGGTTCTTTGTCTTGAAACGTGCCTTCAAAAATACAATGAATATTCCTAAAAGATCCAAATTTTAGAGCATAGTGAGAGAACAAGATGCAAGCGAGTTATGAATCTTCTTACTAGCCCCCAACAGTTGTGTTAAGAGGTTAGGTGTAAGAAAAATACCTCCTCTACATATACAAACATGGAAATAAACTAGAAAATTAATTAATAGAAAGTTGCCAACATTTCTATAAAATATCGCTCAATGGTATCATTACAATCACCAATAATATTGATTGAAATAAGTCAATTATTAAATTTGTTTCTAGAATATTCTTATTATATTAAATGTGTTTAGACTTTTCTAAATATTTCTATTTGTAGAATTCTCTAAATTTGTCTTTTATCTAGAACTTTCTTAACCATAAATGTTAGAAAAGCTCATTCTTCAAGTGATGATTAGTAGAATGATTCTCCAAATGGCTGTTGCAGAATTAAAGATTGTGGGTTGTCATGATTCTTCAAGCCAAAAAAATTGGATTCCAACATCTGATGCAGGGAGGTAAGCGACTGGATTTGAAGCTGTTGAAGAATAACAGCTTGATCAGTTTGACCTGTGTACCTTTGCTCAAGAGTGGTCCAGACACGAGATCAGCAACAGAGAATTTTGCAGTTTCATTGCATGGCGTGTGTCCACAGGAGCGTTTCCACTAGTTCCATGGCTGTTTTATTTTTTTGTTCCTTAAACTGTGTATCTTATAGCTTAGGTTTTATCTCTTAGAGCTCACTCTTCTCTTAGATTGAGCTCTTAGTTGCTTTATGCCCAACCTTCATCTGTACCATTGGTTTTATTATCAATAAAGTTTATTTAAGAAAACAATACTAATAATTAATGTAAGCTCTAGGTAATTTCAT
The DNA here is from genome assembly GCA_016760335.1 of Gastrodia elata. NCBI lineage: Eukaryota > Viridiplantae > Streptophyta > Magnoliopsida > Asparagales > Orchidaceae > Gastrodia > Gastrodia elata. Next base: position 2,535,461 of record CM028673.1, read on the forward strand.
GTACTAGTATAAATAGGCTATGGGTCTCTCATGTTATACAATCAATTAAGTGAATAAAAAATTAGCTCTTAAGAACATTCTTCTTTCTCTAGCCTCCACAAAATTTTATTATTTTCTATTTTTCTCCACAACATTTTCTATCAAATTGAAATCAGAGCAAGGCTAGCAAGATGGCAAGCATGATGAATTTGCAAGTACCTCATCTCACGAAGAAGAATTAAGAGAATTGGAGCATCCAATTGAAGGCTTGGTTCTCAAGATATTTGGGAGGTAATTGAATAAAGCTATATACCAAGCCACACGAAGACTAATCACTAACAACAGCCCAAAGAAAATGGTTGAAAGAAATCAGAAGAAAGATAAAAAAGTAAAATTCTTCATCTATCAAGCCATAGATGAAGCCAATTTGAAAAGTTCGCATGCACATCACCATCCAAATAAGCATGGTAATACTCCAAACGGTCTACAAGGGGATTGACAAGGTAAGAAAAAATTGAATCCAAACTCTTAGAGGCGAATTTGAAATGCTCCATATGTAAGAGGCTGTGAAGGTTGAAGAATATTTTACAAGAGTCTTAATTGTAGTCAAACAACTATCAAGGTAAGGAGAAAGTTTAGAACTGCTCCAGTAACTAAATAAGTTTTATGCTCTTTGAATGATATCTTTAAGAATGTAGCAACAGCTATCAATAAAACAATGAATTTAGACTAGGTCAATTGAAGAGCTAATGTGCTCTTTAATGGCATACGAGCAAAAAAAAAGTAAGAATCAATCAAACAAGCTCTTCAAGTAAAGCTTGATTTGAAGGATGAAAGTAAAGAGGTCCATGGCCATGAAAGTTCAAATACTTGAGGCAATTATGGCCATAATCATGATCATGGTAGTTATGGAAGAGGTCGAGGATGAGAATGTAGTCAAGGAGGACATGAAGGAAATAATGATGGAGGCAATCCTCCGACAATAAAAATTGAATGAAGGAATTGCATAATCAAAGATACAACAATTCATCTATTCGATACTATATTTGTAAGAAGATTGGTCACTACACAGCCAAGTGCTATCATAATAAGAAAAATCAAGAAAGAGATAATTTTCCAAAAAAAAAGAAGAAGGGAAAGATGAAATTTTAATATGTTCATGGAGATTAAAGATGTGAAGAGCCAAATTTTCTTCAGGGATTCAACAAAAGTGTAAGTAGAAGGGAAAATGAAATTTTTATATTCTTTTTAAAGATGGAAGCCATCAGCTCATTTCTGATATTTATTGTGTCTGATATGAAAAATAATATTTTAAGTTTAGGATAAATGCTCAAAAAAGCTTATAACATTCATATAAAAAATGGAAAACTTTTAATAAAAGTTAACTCAAATGAGTTGCTCACGCATAAATGACGAGTAATTGAATGTTTAAATTAAATATAAAGAATGATGTAGCAAAGTGTTAAAAGTCATGTGTACAAAATACAACAAGGCTTTGCATTTGAGACCTGGGCACTTAAATTTTGGCGATATTAATAATACGTTAAAAGGGGAGCACGAGCAAATCAATTATTGTAACATCCACTTTTAAAACAAAATATGTTTGTCACTTCTTCATACATGTGTTATGCAATTTGGTTATGAAATCTGCTGAAAAAGATGAGCAAACATCATAGCAAAGCTACAACAATATTTGTGGATGAAAAATTAACAATCACCTTAGCAAAGAATCCCGAGCATGGTGAAAGAACCTATATTAACACCAAATTTCATTATATAAGACATCAAGTCAAAAAAAAGGAAATTCAAATGGAGTATATGAAGACATGAGACTAAATTGCTGATAATTTTACAAATTCGTTTGTTTTTGAGAAATTATAAAACTGAATATTGTCCTTGGTATGATTGATGAAAGCATATTTGGTTTTAAAAAGATGTTTGGAAAATAAACCAAATACAAATTTATTTCTAGTGTTCTTATTATATTAAATCTACTTAACTAGAATTTTTTATTTCTAGAATTCTCTTAATTTATCAATGTATCTAAAAATTTTTTAGCCAAAAAATGTTAAAGGACACTAGATTCAACTAATTAATATAAGTTCTAGATGGTTTCACGTACTAATATAAATAAGCTATAAATCTATTATGTTGCTCGAGCCATTGACTGAATAAATATTAGCAGTTAAGAAAGTTTTTCTTTCTCCATCCACCACAAAAAAATTTTATTTTCTATTTTCTCCGCAACATTTTATATCAAATATAACTAATCCATAACATGATCGACTAGTTGTTGCAACTAGCCCAACAGCTAGCTGAATGGGGTAGCCCAGCAGATGTTAGAAATAGCTCAGTGATATCACATTACCATGTCGGCATACACGCCTCACAAAGTTACAGTTAACTGACTGGAATCCAGCTCCCCAGCTTCATTAACTAAGATCTATCCATTGCAACAAACTCGAGGGTTTCCTCAGTGTAATGAGCTGGCCATTTTCCTATTTAGCAAATCATTCACTGGAATTTCAATTATCAATAATCTTTTTTGAAATCAGCGGATTTACACTGAAATTTTGGTTTTGCTTATTAAAACCTCATATACATTCTAAGCTACAAATTCATTAATTTTCAAGCGAAGAATGAGATTGCAATCCGTGTCACACAAGTAAACTATCAGATATAAGCGTAACACAGCACTCTAGCTTTATTGGCCAACTACAAGATAATCTCGGATTGGGGTTTCATTCAGTCAGCAAGAAAAGATTTCAGCATTAGCATGGCTTGCTTAGATGCAGAGACTAATAAGCCTGAATAAGCAATCATTAATTATGTTTGGTTAGGTTAACGATAATCTACAGCTGTTGGGTGAAGGAAAAACACAATTCTATTAAGCTCTGCTATGAGAAACTTACAGCCAGCGGCATGCTGGTGCAGCTATAGAAGAAGAGAGAAGCGGGGATCAAATTGGATTGGCTGCACAAGAAGCCTGTGACACTCGTTAGCATTAATGACTTGAAATAATTCGAAATCTACTTGAATTCAACTTGGACTAACTCAAAAATTTCAAGTTAAGTTCGAATCTGACTCAAATCGGATTGGCAAGCAACTTATTTTATAAGCAGTCAGATAATCGGATCAAATCATCATTCATTTTAAACACGTTGAAAGCGCAGCTGAAATATAATCATATAAAACGATCACAAAAAAAAGCACAAACTTTAAATTAAATTAAAATTTTAAAAATGTATAATATAATAATTATTATTATTATTGTTTACCCTAGCGCTACAGTACCTCCTGCTGCTGCCAGACAGCTTCGCTCGCAAGTAAGCCTCCGTCCCGTACGCGAGCGAAAGGCACGTGTCGCCCACACGGGTGACGCCGAAGAGAGCGGCCGGCGACGTCGCTGCTCCGGCCGTCGGAAAAATCTCCGTTCCCGTCGGCAGGTAACGAGGCTAAGAAAATAAGAAAAATTAAAACTCAAGAAAAAATTAACAGCAAAAAAAAAGTACGCAGTAAGAATATAATTTTTTTCTCATTTTTTATTTTCCTTTTCTTTACCGTGTTATAAAAAAAATAAAAAATATAAGAGGAACGGGTTGGAGGAAGGTTAAAAATAAGAGAAGGCGGCCGGTGTCGCGGCCTATTTTGACCAATTTTGAGCAGGTTTTATATTTTCTCAACACATTTTTATGTTCAAGTTTTTTATGAATTTTATTAGCCCTCATTTTTTATTTTGTAGGATGGCTACTCTATTTGCAAGAAATAAAAAAACTTTTAAATGTCTTGTAAGAATTTGTAAATCCTAAAAATCATTGTAATCCTATTTTTCTTTATAATGAAACTTTTTCTCTCCTCTTCATTGACGTAGGTGTTAGCATCAAATCACGTAAATTATTTTTCTTGTGATTACATATTGTTCATACTTTATTTTGATTTACTTAATATTCTCAAATCGGCATTGATTTAAAACCCTAAGAGATCCCGGATTATACAAAAAAACTTATTTCGTGGATCTTATGCTTAAACATAAGTTCCTTACATGAGATCATGCCAATAAAGTTGTTAATCAAAGGTTAAAATGTGGCTTCTACTACGTCACCCAAGAGATGCATATATTCATCAAAGCTTGCAATTAAGCTCGGTAAAGAGCACAGAAACCTCGATAACAGGCACAAAAAGACATTATACTCAGATCAACTAAAGTTCTTTTGTACACAATGTTCTTATGACTAAGGTCTGTACGTTGGATTCAAGCTGACTGATATAGGGGTGTGACTGGAATGTCTTCTCTACGTACTCAGTTGTATGTGCATATTTTTTATATTTTTTGAAAAAAAAAAATTAGTCACATGTTGGCAAGGTCTCTTGCCTTGCCATGCCTCCTCTAATATGCTAGCTTTTTTTTTATTCTTCAAGAAAACTTATCAGCTGCAGAATTTCTTTTCTGACAGTGCTGCAGCTTGCTGCCCGTGCACATTGTCTTCAGCCCTTTTTACTGAACTCAATTTTTTTTTTCTTTTTGTTTTTTTTTTTTTTTTTTTTTTTTGAGAATTTGAGGGGATTGTTACAAAGTTTCTCCAAATATGGAGTTACAAGAATTATAACCAATATAACAATACAAGAAAACAAAAGAAGAGCAAAGATAAAAACCTACAAAACAATGTAAAACTGAAAAATAAAAGTGGGCTAAGGATTCAGATCCTCCAGAATGAGGCCGACACGTGATCAAAGATCTGCTGGGCAGCAATCAAAAAATCGGTGTAGTATTCAAGTAGTATCTGAAATATGAGAAAACCACCAGCAGTCGAATGGAGTCTCTAATTACATCACAATCCCTCACAGCCCAAGAGATCTCCAACAAACAGCATCATATTCAGGTACCTCGAACAAGAGTGGCCAATGAAAAAACAGTGCATCTATAATTTTTTCAGAAAGCAAGAAAATATCACAAACTTGCAGGCATTCTCTTAATTATGATTCAAACGAAGTCTTTTTGTTCGTATTATGCATTAGAAATGGAGCTGAAGTCTGAAGAAAAAAGCTTTTTTGCGCTCTTTTTGTCTGACTCTGCGTGTCTCGATTCCCACAGGACAAGAGAAAGGAATGGGATGGATGATAGCAGCAGCTCATTAAACAGCTCAAAAGACGCTGCCAATGCTCTCTGCATTCTTCGTTCCTTCAAAAAAGCATGGAATATTTTGAGCTTTGCTCCCTCTCACCGCCCGCATTGGAATTTGGAAGCATAAAAATATAAATGTCACATGACTTTGCATAGTACGCGTTAACCCTAAAAACAATTATCTATTTGACAATTTAATAGGATATTGTCAATGATAATGATGAGTTAAAATATGACTAATTACTAATTAACATGCTCTAAATTGATAGCATTAGTGCATTGATTTATTAAAAATTAGTTGTTAGGCATATTACTAATACTCTTTGGTTAGTTAAATTATTAATTTGTTTTAATTGAAGGGTGAAAGAATCATGGAGAGGGGAACGATTGAAACAGAACAAAAATAATATCATAGCATTTTCTTAGATGATTGCATACTTTTTAGTAATTAATTTCAACTAATTTTAAATATTTTAATTATTAGACCTATCCTGCTAATAAATATATTTTTATTGCAACTATATTCTATAGACTAATTAATTTATTTCATCTATATTCTTAAATTTTACATTATAAGAAATACATATTTCTATTATTTTTTCTAAATTTTAGTGCTAAGCATGCAAATATAAAAGACTATTATATATAGTAGATTTGAGTAATATTTCTACCATAACATTTAAATACTTTAAAGAAAATGCAATCATACTTTAAAGAAAATGCAATCATACTGTATAATTTTGACTAGTTAATCTTTATTATTATGTGTTAAACATTAATTTAAAATACATTAATAATATTAAGGCATCAAATAAAATGTTAGACCATTACATATTTTATATTTTTATGCATCTGAATATTTCTTCTATGTTAATCAAAAAAATAGAAAATAAAAAAAATAATGAAAAATGGTTAAATTTTAATAAAGGGTTTAACAAATAACCTATGTTTTTACGCTTATCTTTGAGCACTATAGTAAAGCTCTTTAACCTATCAAAAAAGTTATAATATATAGCAAGCATGCAATTGAGCTTTTACTAATACAATAATATACAAATGTTGCGTATTTCACTAACAATTTATATAGTAATAATAATATATATATATATATATATATATATATATATATATATATATATATATATATATGCATTCTTCTAGAGCTTTAATAATTAATAAAGTGATAATGCTAATTTAATCAAAACTTCTTAAGCTTGTCTATAGCATGGGAATAATATATGCTGTCCAAACTTGCTTGTACACATATTTAAATGTCTCTCATTATATGACAAGGTGTATGAATTTGTACGGGCTTGAGTGCATTTTCTGTCGCACATGGGCATGATGCGCCAGGGCTTGCATTCAGATGCACATGGCTTGTATTCAAATGTGCCTGGACTCTTAGTGCCCGGGCGCCCATTCGAACGTGCATGGGTCGTTGTGTGCTTTGGCTCAATACCAAATACATCTAGGCTCACATTTAGACTTTCCTGATCTTAATGCATGTCTGGGCTCACGGCTCACGCCAGAATAAAATAATATTATTTATTATTGTTATTAATTATTTATTATTAGTATTATTATTTTATATTTATGTTTTAAGGGTTGTTGCAACCATAATATTGGATTGTAGGAACTCACAACAATTTAGGGAATGTAATATCAATTGTGACATCAACACAATCATATTAAAGAAATAACTAGTTAAATAGAAAATAGTTGTTCAATTAATATATAATTATGGAGCTCCAGTGAGTTTTCAGGAGGTTCGGAGGTAATACAAAATAAAATTGGGAAAGCTCAGTTGCAGTAGGCGTCACAGCGCGTCGTGGCACGTCGTAGCGCGCCATGGCGCCCAGCACCCGAGAACAAGGCGTTGAAGCGTGCCCCGCCATAGCGCGTTGTGGCGCATTGTAGCGTCTGCCCGATTGTGGCGACCGGGGATCGAAGTTCGAGAGTCTCAAAAGAATGATTCACACATTGAAATTATATATTTATGAAATTGAAAAAAATAAAATACATAAATATCCATATTTACATTTAGAGCCATTCATATATGAAATTTAATTAAGTATTTATAAATTAATCTTATAATTGGCAGATGGATGTAACAGCGGGCCCCGCAGCAGTGACGTGGCGAGCAGCGATTTGCTGAGGTCTAACTGGCGGGCCCCACCCGGGCAGACGGGAAACGACGTTGAGGGATCCCTCGGACATGTGTCAAGGAGCGATTCATTGGAGTCTGTCGGTGGGCCCTCGACTCACGGATGGACAACACATGTCTTCATCTTGCTTTTGTGCGAACCGGACCGGGTAGCAGACGGAAGGACGGACCGGTCGCAACTGACCGGTTCGCTCGAGGAAGACCCTGCGTCTTCCTCAGCGCGAATTTAGGGTTTTTGCGTGATTCCGTTCGATCGATCGAAGTTCGATCGATCGTAACTTAATCTTGATACATAGCCAATCATGGATGATTCGTAAAAAATGCATAAGCAAAAGAATATGGAGGATAAGAAGTACCTAATGTTCGATACGAACTAAAAAAATAGGTTCGACTCTTCTGGCTCCTTGTTTTGCATATGAAATGGCAAAATTTCTATCCTCAGGAGTCGATCTATGTTTTAATCCTACTCTCTAAGCGGTACGAGTCACGGGATTTCTCCATCTGGCGAGCTTCTTCCTCCGCGCGAAGCAGCGAACACCACGTGCTCCATGCGTGGCGAATTCGGCAGGGATGAAGTGGTGACCGTCCGATCTAAGATCGGACGGTCACAATGGACCGTCTGATCTAACCTAATTATTGAACGACGTTAATTGAAGACGGACGGCGCCGTTTGCTTCCTTTAATAATAATATATATTATAAAAATTCATTTAAATTTTATTAATCTAATTTAGGTAATAAAATATATTACAAATTTTTCCAATAAAATCACTCCTAGCTATTTGAGGGGTGAGGAACGCAACGTCGCACTCGGATTTTTGATCCGACGAGTATTTAATTATTCGAATTTTCAGGTATTTAAATAATATTAAAATATTCGTCGAATATTTAACGACTTCCAAATGCATTCAAAACTTCACCCCTAACTAATTTGTAGGTGGTGAACACAATGCGAAGTCAGATTTTCAATCTGAGGTCAAAATTATTTAAATATTAATAAACAAATTTGAAAATTATTTCTGGTATTTTATATTCTCTCCAACTTAAAAGGGATGTCGTCCCGACATCAATGTAAGATTTAAAAAAAATTAATAGATCTTGAATCACTTACTAGTGGAATAAATGAGGTTAAGATTTCTTCATGCTTGATTCTTCCTCCCATGTAGCTTCTTCTTTGTGACAATTCTTCCATCTAACCTTTATCATGGGAATAGATTTATTTCTAAAGTTTCTCTCATCTCGATCTAGAATTTCCTCAAGTTCAATCACATGGCTGAGGTTTGGTTGCAAATTAATATCTTCTACTTCGACTCTCATTGAAAGTTCCGATAAACATTTTCTTAATGAAGAGATATGAAACACATCGTGCATCAGACTCAGATATGGTGGAAGTTTGATTTGATAAGTCACTTAGCCCACTTTTTTCAAGACTACAAAAGGTCCAATAAATCTTGGACTTAATTTCCCAGAAACTCCAAATCTTGAAACTCCTCTGAATGGATTTACTTTCAGATATATGAAGTCTCCAATAGAAAAGTCCACATGACGATGATGAGCATCAAAATACTGCTTCTGCCTATATTGAGCTGCTTTCATTCAATGCTGAATTAACTTAATCTTTTCTGTTGCCTGAAGAATTAAATCTGATTTTAATATTCTATTTTCTCTAACATTATTCCAATATAAAGGAGTGATACAATTTCTTTCATAAAAGGGCTTCATAAGGAGCCATTTTAATGCTTGCTTGAAAACTATTATTATAAGAGAATTCAATTAATGGAAGATGATCATTCCAACTTCCTCCAAAATCTAATACACAAAGATGAAGAAGATCTTCTAGAGTTTGATTCACTCTTTCAGTTTGTCCATCAGTCTATGGATGAAAAGCTGTGCTCATACAGAGCTGGGAACCAAGATCTTGATGAACTGCTTTCCAGAACTTTGACGTGAACCTGCTGTCTCTATCAGAAATAATAGTTTTTGGAATACCATGCAATCTTACTATCTCTTTTAGATAAATCTTTGCTAATTTATCTATTGAATTTGTTTGCTTAATGGGTAAAAAGTGTGTTGATTTTGTAAGCCTATCCACAATTACCTAAATAGAATCATTATTGGATTTTGAATGAGGAAACCCAGTTATGAAATCCATAGAAATATCTTCCCATTTCTATTGAGGAATAACTAAGGGTTGAAGTAATCCTCCTGGTTTCTGATATTCTGCTTTTACTAGGTTACAGGCTTCACACTTTGATATAAACTCAGCTATACTTTTCTTCATTCCTGGCCACCAATAATGTGATTTCAAATCTTGATACATCTTGTTATTTCCTGGATGAATAGAGTATCTAGAATGGTGAGCTTCTTTCAATAATTTTGATTTTAGCTCAACTTTATTAGGTATCCAAATTCTAGATCCACACCAAATATTTTTATTTGAATCCAAATTCAGTTCTAGATGCTTTCCTAATTGAATAGATGCAGCCAAGGAGTTTATTCTTCATCAATATGTTGAGCTTCTTTAATTTCATCAATTAATGAATATTCTACAGTTATCTGACATAGCTTAACATTTGATGATAATATAACTTCTAATTGGAGATCTTCTATTTCCTTAAGTAAGATAGGGTTAGAGGTCAAAATATGCAAATATGAAATTACCTTTTGACTTAGTGCATCTGCTACAACATTTGCCTTTCCATTATGATATTGAATCGATAAATCATAATCTTTGATTAACTCTAACCATCTTCGTTGCCTTAAATTTATCTCCTTCTGAGTAAAGATATACTTCAAACTTTGGTGATCAGTAAAGACTTCACATCATACTCCATATAAGTAGTGTCTCCAAATCTTAAGTGCAAATACTATCGCAGCTAATTCCAGATCATGAACTGGATAATTTTTCTCATGAATTTTAAGATGTCTAGATGCGAAGGCTATAACTTTTCCTTCTTGCATAAGAACACAATCTAATCCAATTCCAGAAGCATCATAATAAATTTGATATTCTTTTTCTTTAACTGACAAAACTAGAATAGGAGCTGATGTTAGACATTCTTTTAACTTCTCAAATGCTAATTCGCAAGATGAATCCCATACATAAGGCACATCTTTTTCAGTAAGACGAGTAAGAGGAACTGCAATTTGGGAAAAGTTCTTAATAAATTTACGATAACAACCAGCTAATCCCAAGAAACTGCGTATTTCTGTTACTGAAGTAGGTTGGGGCCATTCTTGTATTGCATTTATTTTGCTTGGATCAACTGATATTCCATCTTTGCTAATTACATGGCCTAAGAAAGCTACAGATTGAAGCCAAAATTCACATTTTGAAAATTTGGCATACAATTGATGTTGTCTTAACAAGCTCAAGGTAATTCTAAGATGCTCTTCATGCTCCTTAGCATTCTTAGAATAAATCAATATATCATCAATGAAGACGATGATAAATGAATCTAAGTATGGTTTCATTATTCACTGCATCAAATCCATAAAATAGGATGGGGCATTGGTTAACCCAAAAAGCATCACCAAGAATTCATAATGCCCATAGCACGTTCTAAAAGCAGTTTTAGGAATACTTTAATCTTTGATATGGAGTTGGTGATAACCAGATCTCAAATCAATTTTGGAAAATATGGAAGCACCAACTAATTGATCAAATAAATCATCAATTCTTGGTAACGGGTATTTATTTTAAATGGTAACCTTATTCAATTCTTGGTAATCAATACATAGGTGCATACTCCCATCTTTCTTCTTAATAAATAAGACTGGAGCTCCCCATGGGGAATTACTTGGTCTAATAAATCCTTTTTTAGTCAACTCCTGAAGTTGATTTTTAAGTTCTTCTAACTCTTTGGGTGTCATTCTGTATGGAGCTTTTGTAAAGGATTCGTTTCTTAAATTAAATCAATGCTGAATTCTACTTCTCTTTGAGGTAGTAATCCTGGAAGTTCTTCTGAAAAAATATCTGCATATTCTTTCACTATAGGAGTTTCTTCTAGAGTTGTAGATTTAGCATCGGAACTTGAGAGTAAGGTTAAGAATATATGGTATTTCTTTCTAATAAATTTTTCGATTTTATTTGTTGGAATAAGACTAATAACTGCACTTCTTTGACCAATAAATGTCACCTTCTTGCTTTCACTGTATATATATACTCTCTTCTTTGCACAATCAGTTAATGCTTTATTCTGACTCATCTAGTCCATCCTAAGGATAATATCAAAAGTGGTTATAGGGATGACAGTGAGTTTAGATTCCCAAGAGATTCCACTTATATCTAATTTACAATTACAAAAGACTTATTTCTAAGAACTCTCATAATGGTAGATTAACTTTGAGTGCTGATGAAAGTTGTTCTACTGATAATGAATATTTTTGAACTAATTTTGATGCAATAAAAGAATGCGTAGCTCCAGAATCAAAAAGAACTGAACAAGTGTGCTGAAATAATAGAATAGTACCTGTAACCACATCAAGTTCATCTCTTGCCTCTTCTTGAGATAGATTGAAAATTCTGGCTTGAGTTGGATTATTCCTTATTTTACTTGAAGATGTTATATTATTTCATTGATTTACTGGTGGCTTGCCTTGATTTCTCATAATTGCTTTGCCTTGATTTGGGAGTTGATGTCTGTTTACTGTGTAAGTAGCATGACAGAACTTTATTGAATGATTTGTTCTCCCACATCGATGACATTGACCTACACCAGTAAAACACTTATCTGTACTGTGCATCCTTCCACAAAATATACAAACATTTGTTATTTTTGGAATAGGTCCACTAGGGTTGCTTTGAATGTTATAAATTCTTCCTTGAGGTCTTGAAAATTGTTGTCTTTTGGATGGAAAATTGGGAGAAAAGGCTGGCCTCTTTGTTCTTGAAGAATACTGTTCTTCTTGGGCTTCCATGAGCTTGACCTTTTCCACCAATTCAGCAAAATTTGAAATTTGGAGAGGTGTCAAGATATGTTGAAAATTATTCCTTAATCCAATAAGGAATAAGTGACACCTAACTTCTTCTGTGGTAACCATCTCTGGAGCAAAACTAGCTAGATGAGTGAATTCTTCTTCGCATTCTGTCACAGCATGGCTACCTTGCTTTAAGTTTAGAAGATCTTTCCTCATTGTCTGCCTAGCAGACTGGGGTACATACTTACCCAAGTATACTCTTATAAATTCTTCCCAATGGATCTCTTCTTCTGATCCATTTAAAAATGTAGTAGTTTTGACTGACTTCCACCATTTCTCTGCAGCTTCAGTCAGAAGATAAGTAGCTAGTAATATCTTCTGATCTTCAGAGCTCTTAGCACATTTAAACTCTTTTTCTATTCTTTGGATCCACTCCTCAGCTTGGTAAGGAGTTGCTTTTCCATTGAATCTTGGAGGTTGGAGTTTAAGAAATACATGCATGTCTTCATTTACTGTCTTCTTCTGAATTAAAATAGGGTTTGGGTTCTAGATTTGTTGATTGTTCATGAATTGACTTATCATATTCATAAATTGGAGCATCTGATTTGCTCCACTATGATCAAAAGGATAGACTGCTTCAACATTAGGTGAAACAATCTCATTATGACTAGAAGTATTCTGAGGAATATTTTCCTCCTGAGATTGATTGTTATTGTTTTGGTTATGACTCTCCATAATCTGAGGAATAATAAACTATACTTATTAGGCTCTCCAACTTAAAATTCAACTAATAATTATAGCATTTTTTAAAACTGTCTTCATAATATTGGCTCTGATGAATCATTCTTTAGACTATCTCAAACTCCGGCTCTGATACCAATTATGTGGCGACCAGGGATCGAAGTTCGAGAGTCTCAAAAGAATGATTAACATATTAAAATTATACATTTATGAAATTGAAGAAAATAAAATACATAAATGTCCATATTTACATTCAGAACCATTCATATATGAAATTTAATTAAGTATTTATAAATTAATCTGATAATTGGTAGTTGGATGTAACAGCGGGCCCCGCAGCAGTGATGTGGCGAGCAGTAATTTGTTGTGGTCTAACTGGCGGGCCCCACCCGGGCAAACTGGAAACGATGCTGACAGATCCCTCGGACACGTGTCAAGGAGCGATTCGTTGGAGTCTGTCGGCGGGCCCTCGACTCACGGATGGACGGCACATGTCTTCATCTTGCTTTTGTGCGAACCAGACCGGGTAGCAGATGGAAGGACAGACCGGTCGCAACTAACCGGTTCGCTCGAGGAAGACCTTTCGTCTTCCTCAGCGCGAATTTAGGGTTTTTGCGTGATTCCGTTTGATCGATCGAAGTTCGATCAATTGTAACTTAATCTTGATGCATAGCCAATCATGGATAATTCGTAAAAAATGCATAACCAAAAGAATAGGGAGGATAAGAAGTACCTAATGTTCGATATGAACTAAAAAAATAGGGTTCGACTCTTCTGGCTCCTTGTTTTGCACATGAAATGGCAAAATTTCTATCATCAAGAGTCGATCTATGTTTTAATCCAACTCTCTAAGCGGTGCGAGCCATGGGATTTCTCCATCTGGCGAGCTTCTTCCTCCGCACGAAGCAGCGAACGCCACGTGCTCCATGCGTGGCGAATTCGGTATGGATGAAGTGGTGACCCTCCGATCTAAGATCGGACGGTCACAATGGACCGTTTGATCTAACCTAATTATTGAACGACGTTAATTGAAGATGGACGACGCCATTTGCTTCCTATAATAATAATATATATTATAAAAATTTCATTTAAATGATATTAATCTAATTTAGGTAATAAAATATATTCTAAATTTTTCCAATCAATCACTCCTAGCTAATTGAGGGGTGAGGAACGCAACGGCGCACTCGGATTTTTGATCCGACGAGTATTTAATTATTCAAATTTTTAGGTATTTAAATAATATTAAAATATTCGTCAAATATTTAACGACTTCCAAATGCATTCAAAACTTCACCCCCTAACTAATTTGGGGGTGGTGAACACAATGGCGAAGTCAGATTTTCAATCTGAGGTCAAAATTATTTAAATATTAATAAACAAATTTGAAAATTATTTCTGGTATTTTACACCGATACCAGGGCGTTGTAGCACACCCTGGCGCCTGCCTACTCAAGATAGGGCGCTACGGTGCATCGTAAGTGCTAGACAGAAATTTACTTTAGTTTAGGTATCGCCCTAAGTTGTGGTGGCCCGCTCCTAAGAGGGGAGGCGGTTGTCACTTGGCAAACCCCTCACTTATCATTAGATTATGGTATGACCCATAATCTACTAATAAGAGAGGGATATTCCTTTATGAAAAGTAATGAAATCTTTCACTAAATACATACGTATCAACCAAAGAGTGGAAACAAGTAAATAATGTGTTTACATTCATTATATCATAATGTAGAAAATAAGGAAACATGCAGCTTAGAATAAAATAATATAGTGAAAAAGAAAGTATACAAGGTATATGTATTATTACAGTATTTTAATAAACTTAAAAATGAAAGGAAAGTAAACTCTCAGCCTCACAAGCAAATAAGAAATTAAAGATCTTCAGCAAAGGGTGCTCTTTCTTCTGATCTAGCTCCACTCCTGGCTCAACCATCTCAAACAGCTTAGAATCTATCATTGTCGGTTTCACAATGACAGGGCCCCAACCAAAAGAAAAAAAATTTGATTAGATATATTGTCTGAGTACATTTTAAGTTGATTAATTTTATGTATTAAATAATATCACTATTTACTTAAGATAACTAAGCAAACAAATGAGTGCAACAAGCTAGGAAAGAATATGGAAAGCTATAAATAATGCATTTATAACTTAATAAATAATAAGGTAAAATGACATACCTCAACCCAAAGATGTATCAAAGTTAAGCAATATATATATATATATATATATATATATATATATATATATATGCAAAATAAACTACAGTACTAAAAAGAAAAACTCATCTTAGCATGTTGATGATCATATGAGATTATGCAAATTGATAGAAGGTAAACTGAAATGTGATACATATAAGTAAACTGAATCAATATCTAGTATCCTAGCATATATGTAAGCAAGTAAGTGCTATACTAAAGTTAAACTATAGTAAAAGCAATAGAAAATAGAACAAATCATGTAAAAGCTGCCATATCATAAAAATTGGCCAAACAAGCCACTGAACTATAATTGAACTAAACTGTATCATATCATATCACTTAGCTTCTCAAAGCTAAGGTGAAAAATTATATTGTACTGAATAGACATAAAATACATATACAATAGTTTTTAGTTATTTTACTTTACTACTGTGGACATGTCTAGAAATATCTGATGAGTCAAGCACATTTGCAAGATTAGGGTGGGTTCTCAAACCAGATACAACTCTCCCCAATAAGTACGTGTCAGGTATCTTTATTTCCCCTTACAGTCTGTCCATTGGCAATAATGTGTAGACACAGTCTCCCATCCAGAACATGAACCCAATACAAGTGTTATTCTAATTTTCTATATTTTCATTTATAGCTTCAAAGTATCTTATATGACATGTTCAATATAAAAAAAAGCTCAAATACAAGGAATGCAAAGCACAAAGTTCAAAAGTAAGTAAGAGATTACTAAATATAAGTGATATCTATTATTATCTAATTATCTATATGCTATCTTATTAAGCAAAGTCAAGCTTGATAAGATGGATCTCTAAAATTAGAATACAAAATAATCATGAATAAATGATGAAATTTAAAAACTAAGATTTTAACCATTGAGTTACCTATTTACTCAATGAATAAATTCTAACCTAATTTATATTTCTAATTCCTAAGAAAGGGATCCTAAATGTTAAGGAATTTCCTAAAGAATTAAATTAGGATAAAAGTGAATACTTAATCATTTATGATAGTTAATCTAAATTATATATATTTTCTGATGTGATTGATTTATGGAAAGCATAAGATGAGCTAAATTCACCTTATTGAACTTATTTTAAGACTTATGAAATTTTAAGAGGAATTTAGAGTTTTTCTTAAAATATCAATTTTATGAGTCTAAACCTTCTAAATTGATCCCAAATTAGTTATATTACTGATTTTAGTGATTTAATTAAGATTCTAAAGTTTAAGGATACTTAACCCTAAATTTGGGCAAAATGATCATTTTGCCCCTACTTAAGGATCCAAATACTACTTTTTTATTTAGAGTTCCAAATTGAATTTTATTGATGCCAAATGATTATTTACTATATAATGTGAAGATGGACAGTAAATACACTCAATTTGGATAAGAATTAAGCTTTGTGAGCTCAATTAAAATATTTTATCTCATAAGGACAATTTAGTGATTTTACTTAGTAAAGTCTTAAAATTTAGTCAGTTTATTATTGTTTACTGTCTAAAAATTTCATAGAATTTAAGAAAACTAAATTTTGAGGTTTATTGGTCAAGTTATAGCCAAAACAAATTTAGAGTTCAAAAATGTAATTAATGGGTTTTATGAAAGGTTCAAAACCTAACTTTCTCAAATGATGTCTAAATTCAGTAAACTCAATGGCAATAGCTTTCCTATAATATACTGAGTGCAATGATTAGGAGTAGACCTAATTTGGACTTCATTTGATTAAGTTATGAGCTAATTAAGTTCTAGAATAATTAGAGAAAATTAGAGATCTAATTATCAAAACCTAAATTTTCTTGCAGTTTACTGTTAATTAGGTTCTCTCAATTAAAATTATATATTGGATGACCTAATTTGGAGTTCAATTAACTAAGTTATGGCTAATTAAATTTCTAGGTCAAATAGGGTAATTAGGAGGGGTACCCAAAAGTCATTTGTCTAATCTCAGGTCCAACAATAAAACTAATAATATCTCTACATTCATGATATTCTTCTGATTAAAATGAGACCTATATTGACTATATTTGGATCAGTGGGTACAAAGTTATGGAGGTTTGAAGTTTTTAAGGGTTTTGAACTAGTTGGGATGCCATAAAATATCACTATGTTAAATACTCATCATACTAGAAATTTGATACTACCATATTATTTCTTTCATTTTTCAGAGTAAAATAAGATATATTTATTATATTTGGACTTATAGTTTGCAAAATATGAGGATTTAAAGTTCTATAAATTATCTAATTAAATTTAACTAAATATTAACATTTTTTTTCGGCAGGTGGGAACCACGGCCGTAGACAACAGGACGACGGATTAGGCAGCGGGCGGACTAATGGGCACGTTAGTTGATGCGCCACACGTCGGCCCATACGCGCGACAGTGCACGAAGTGGATTTCGCGCTCTGGCACTCACGCAGGCCGCACACCTAGGCCACACACGGGTAGGATCCGACCCAATTCGACCTAAGACGCTTTTCCTTCTTCGCTCTGAGCGCACCCGAGGACTAGGGCTTCGAGTTTGGCGAACCTCCCAATGATGATTGCCGCCTGTAACAACCCAGATTTTTACCATAGTCAATTAGGACTAAATTAAGTCCTAATTTTGATTCTAGTGCTCTAATTAAATCATTACAAGTTCATCACAAAGACCTAGTCTAAATCAAGAGTCAAATGAATCAAATTCTGATTTTATGAATTTTAGAAACCCTAGAATTTGACCTATTTAAATTGACCTCAAATCAAAAATCTGACTTCGTCATTGCATTCATCACCCCCAAATTAGCTAGGGGTGATATTTTGGAAGCATTTGAAAGTCATTGAGTTTTTGGCAAATATTTTAATATATTTAAAATATTTAATGCGACGGCTGCCCCTTAATCATCCGAGGTTAAGGAATGGTCATCACTTAGCACATCTCTCACTTAACATTAGGTTGGAAAATTAAGACTCCAATCCAATTTTAAGGGAATGATGTGCTCATTAAAATAGAGCAAAGAAGAACAATCACTTGATTAGTATACAACATAATTAGAGTGCGAAAGAAAAAAAAGCAAATTATAGTAACATCCATACATCCAATATAAAATATGAAACATCCAACTCATAATATAAAATGTAAGAAAAGAAAAGTACAATTTAAACATGTATTATTACAAACATTTAAAGTTAAAAGCTAAAAGTAAAATGTCTCTCATCCTTACAATGCAAAAGTATAAAGAAACTAGAAATATAATCTAAGGATCTTCAACAACCTGGTCCTCCTCATGGATCTGCTCCTCTAAAGGCTCTACCTCCCCAAATAGCTCAGAGTCTATCTGTGGGGCTCCTGTACTAACAACAAGGAAGTACGATGCTCCAACTGTAGCAAATCCCTGACTTAAGTAAAGTTAGGTAAATATAACCTGTCTTAAGCCAAGGACTTGTCACCAAGTGCTATAACATCATCAATATATAAGTATCAAAGTGGTGGAAGCAATGAATAATAGAGTAATATCCACAAGTATACATAGTAGGAAAAGAGAATGCAATACAGTAACTCATCATAATGCAGAAATGAAATACATCCAGAATTAATTATTACAAACTGAAGTTCAAAGAGAATGAAAAATGTCTCTCAAACTCACTGAAATAAAAGGCAAAAATCTAACTAAATTGCAGCAGCACGATCCTCCTCCTGAATCTGCTCCTCTTCTACGACACTGCCCATGAACACGTCTGAATCTGATATTTGTCGGTATCACAAATGTTATAGCCCCAGCCAACAAAACAAATAGGTTACAGTTAGACAGTTATCTAAGTACATTTTAGGCTATTTTAATGAACTGAATATTTTAAAGATATCACATTTTAATTTAACTAAACATGCAAGCAGAAAAGGTGCAACAAGCTATGAAAGAAATAGGTAACTATAAACTATCCATTTATAGCCAGTATACAATGCAAAATAAACAAGGTGAGGCTAAAAGCTAAAAGAAACAGCAACTACAATACAATGCTAAACCTAACATGCTTATGATCATTTTAACATACACTGAATATATAAATAAAATACAAGTACTGAAAGTGTGCAATTCTAGCATCCTAAACATGCAAATATATATAAGTAAGCCATATGAGTACACATACAACATGCTAGTTAAGAATAATAAAATAAAAGAAAAGCCACTGAGACATGTGGCAAAAGCAAAGCAATCTATGAAATATAAAACCACTAAGACATGTGGCAAAATGAGCATATACTGAAAAATAAGGCCACTGAACCATGTGACAAGGCAAATCAATAAATAATACAATCCAGCTAAAGTAACAATAAGCCTAAGACATAGTACTGTCATACCAACCAATAGGCCATACAGGGCCTCTAATATCAATCAATCAATCCCCAGCCTAGCCATCCAAATATGTTAGGTCTGAGTCCAGTCTATACAATACTACTACTAAAGAGGCAGACTAAGCTAGGACATATTCTACCAACTGTAAACAAGACAAAATTGAATGATATGCAATTCAAATACTAACTTAGGATGTATCATCCATATCCTAAGTTTTCCTATTATGCTCAAGGAATAAGACTCAATAACCAAGGTAAGCAAAGCAATCTAGTCAAAGTAAGCAAGAGACTCAATCTAGACTATATAATATCTGATGTTATCTAATTACCCAATCTAACTATTCTGAAAAGGTACAAGTTTAGGATCTCCAATATCTAGCTATCGAGTAGAATCTCAGATTTACGTCCTTAAAGTTAATATTAGAACTTAACAAGTTCAAATCCTAAAATCATGTGATGACTATATGGTTTAAATAAGTAAATCAACAATCTCATTTATTTATATTTTACTCTCTTACCCAAATCTTGATTAAGTAAATCAAGATTTAAGGATTTAGAACTTAAACGCTACGTTGAGTTCAAATCTCAAATCCAAGGTGATATCCTAACTAGGATCTAGGGTTCACACTTATTACCCAAATTAAAGGTAAAGGATCCTATAAGCTAAAAGATCCATGAACTAAGAACTTAGTGAAAGGCTATTCTACTGATTATAAGATAAAACAATCGATTAAGAACTTGAGAATCTAAAATCTATATTCAATATTTAAGATAATTTCATTATCTTATAGGTTGAATCATCCTATACCCATATGGAAGGTTTCAAAGGATTAAACAATCAATCATTAAAGAATTTCAATTGGAGATGGTTCAATTTCAAATTGAAGATCTAAGTCTAAGATCTTAAGATTTCAAGATCTAAGGTTTGATCACCTTAGATCTCTAAATTAGAGTTTCTTCTCAAGAGCTTCCATTTGTGATTCTTTTAGAATATAAGTTCATAGTTAAACTATATGGAGCTTATTAAGGTTGAAATTGACAATTTTAAGTATTAGATTGAACATCAAACTCATATTGATCCCTTTTGGCTACTTAAAATCTAAGGGTCTGATGTTTGATCACTTTAGACTTTAAGCTAGACTTTAACTTAGAATTTTCCATTATTAATTCTTTGAGAATTTTAAGCTCATAAGTTAGCTAAATTGAACTTATCAAAGTGGTTTTGATAATTGAAATGATTAAATTTAAGGGCTAAGCTTAAGTGACTTCTTTAGGGTCACTTAAGATCTAAGTGTCTTAATTAGGGCTAAATTGAAGATTTCTCAAATCAATGATCCCATAACATTATTATTAAGCTAAGAGTTCAGAGAACATTCTAATCTAATTTAGGGTAGTTCACTAAAATTTCCAAGTTTTAAGGAGCATTTAATCACATTTTGGTCAAAATGACCAAAATGCCCCTCTTAAGGCAAGAATTGGGATGTTAGGGTTTACTTATCCAAATTGATCCCAATCTATCTTAATGTGTTTCATATTGATTAATGAAGTGAGAAACACCCTCATCTTAGATTTTGACCACTTAATTAAGGTTAATTAACACTAATTACTTAATTAAGCTAATTAGGGTGATTAGTAAATTTAGGCATCCTTAGGGAAATCCAATCTTATACTTAGGCTAATATAGACCTAATATGATATTAGGAATAACCTCCATCCAAATCAAAGGCTTAATTAGGGTTAATTTCACTAATTCTTATTTAAGGTGATTAAGGAGTGATTAAGAAAGATAATTATCCAAAATTAAATTTAAGGGTCTGATATTGCTCCTTAGGGTACAAGGAGCAATCAGAGCCCTTAACCTCATAAATTGGATGCTTAAATAATTTTATATGATTTAATTAATGATAGCAAAGAGTTTGGCAAATAACTTTTAATCCAACCATTGGATTTGAGATTTTATTTTATATTTAGATTCTTTGAATTTTTCTAATTCAAATGGTATATTGGATAACACCATTTGGATTTGTATAACTAAAGTTATTCAAATAATTTAATCTGAATATTTATTTAAATTGGAATCATAGGTTTTAATTAATTAAATTGACAACCATAGAAAATGTCATCCAATAATTATTTAATTAGTCGCAGCCCAAAATCAAAAGGCGCGGGTCATGGGTCGGCCTGGCCCAGGACCCACAACTTTATCTTCTTCCTCTTGACGGGTCCCGAGCCAGCCGAACTTCGGCGCTAAAATTCTCGGCGCACAGACAATGACGGCGGCTCGGCTTGATCCCTACACGTTCCCTGAGTCAAGACGCATCGATTGGACCAAGAACCCCCATCTGAATCCCTCCGGATCGACAGGGTGCTACTCGACCGAGGCGCCTTCGATACGGGCGTCTCAGGCTGACTGTGAGGGGGCAATTCTCCTCACAGAGGCCTTGTTTCAACTGGGGTTCGATCCCTACACGTTCAGGGAGTCGAGACGCGTCGAACCCCCAACCTATCTTAACCTGAGGCGCAACCAATCACTGGGTCCTTACTCAGACTCAGCCATTGGCTCGGCTGCTAGCTCAGTCGATCGATACGATCGACTTGAGCTAGCTTAGCCCCAGGCGACAATCACACTATGTTTCCTAGGTGGCTAACATGACTTAGACGACATCCAGAGCCCATTCAGAGGGCAGAAACCAAATGGAGCTTGAAGAAATTTCCATGGGGGGCGGCTGTACCTCAAGTCGAGCTGCAGGCTTAGCCGAGGGGAATTGAGGTGCGCTGGAGCTTCCTGGACAGCAGACGAAGCTTCACAGGGAGTCTGAACACCAGACGGGCCCTCTATCAGCGGTTCGAGCTTCGGAAATGTCGGAATTCATCGAGGAAGATAGGAGCTCCAAAGGCTTCAATTGGGGAAATTGAGGGTTCACAGTGAGCAAAGGGACTCACTGTGAATTGTTGGGGGTATTTATAGGCCTGAGGGAGCTATGGGGGTGGTTTCCAGAGCTCGGGCAATGGCGAGAGGCTCAGGCCGAAGGAAATGGCTCAGGCCAACGGCTATGGGCAATTTGGGGAGAAGGCAGCCAGCTAGACGAACGCGCTGAGGGCAGGAGAAGAAATTCGGTGGTTTTCCCATACTGCCATGCGACAGGGAGGATCCTGGCTATCAGGGGGGACCAGACGCAGACGGGTGAGGCGAGGGAGACGATCCACAGTGCTCGGGTTCGTCTCCGTCGTCTGATGGAACGACCGTTGGTCTCGAACGGCTCTGATGCGCTACTTAACGGGATATGATGGTAGCAGTTGGATACGCGCGATGGATTTAACGCCTATGATTTAATCTTAATACGGAGGAGATCCCATCATTCGATGGTTTGCGCCAGGATGCGTGCTAACGCATCGGGTGGCCGAAACGCGTGCGCCGCTGTCGGGACCCCGCAGCGGATCTACCGCGGTCCCGACAGCAAATCCCAAGTTTTATTTTTAATAAAAATTAATTTTAAATATAAATAAAATTAATTAAATAATATATAATTATCCTTAAATTATCCAAATCCAATTTATGACCAAATGAGCTCTAAAAATTTCAAAATTTTCACCCTTAGTTAATTAAGATATGAGGAATTCAAAAATAAAATTAGATTTTAATTTAGAGATCAAAATAATTTAGGTATTTTTCAAGGCTTAAAAATAGCCAAAAATACCAAATTTTCCATTTTAGCTCTAAATGATTTCAATCTTCTATGATTAAGTTTAAATGACCCATTAAATCCAATAGAATCAAAATCAAGCCTTAGTTTAGCTTAAATAACCTAAGTTTTAGCTAAGATAACAATTATGGTTATTACACTATCATTATCAGTTTCATAATAATAGGGCCCCAGCCAATAAAAAAAAAATCTAGCTAGACAAAATATCTAAGTACATTTTAGGGTAATCATTTTTGTGTTTAATGATATCACAAACTAACTTAAGCATAAAAATAGCGGTAAAGCAACAAAGAAAGAAAGACAAGTTATAATAATAAATTATAACTTAAACAAAATATGAGGTAAGCACATACCTCAACTTAAGCTGCATAAAAAAAAAAGTAAGTAAGGTGCTAACGAACATCTACTAAGTACAAAGAAAAGTCCTAAGTAATATGACCAAACTAAACATGCCAATTTATAATATAAAGTAAAGATAACGTACTGGAAAAGAAACATCTAGCATCCTATCATGCTTTTAATAAAG
The DNA here is from genome assembly GCA_016760335.1 of Gastrodia elata. Lineage (NCBI taxonomy): Eukaryota > Viridiplantae > Streptophyta > Magnoliopsida > Asparagales > Orchidaceae > Gastrodia > Gastrodia elata. The sequence continues at coordinate 2,559,161 of CM028673.1, forward strand.
TAAAGTGACTGAATAAAAGAATATGACAGAATATTCTGTAATATAAAAGAACTGCAATAAATGAAAGTCTAAAAGAAAGTGCGCTAAACTGTAAGGTAAAAGTAAGTCATAATTATAAAGTAACTGTAAAATAACTATAAAGTAACTGTAAAGTAAAAGTAATATGTGAAGATACCCCTACTTAGTCCTACAAAATAATAAAGTCTAGGAAAGTGTCACAGATTGAAGTTAATTCCATCTGATCATCTAGGAAAGTGTTCCAGATTGAAGTTAATACCATCTGATCATCTAGGAAAGTATCCCAAATTAAAGTATGTTGCACTAGGGAAGTGTCTTAGGAAAAAGTAACATGCACTAGGAAAGTGTCCTAGGCAAAAGTAACACGTACTAGGAAAGTGTTATAGGCAAAAGTAACACCTACTAGGAAAGTGTCATAAGCAAAAACTTTCTCAAAAGTAATGTTATACTAAATGGCAGACTGAGTAAGACATAACCCACAAAGTGCAGTAAAGTTTGCTTCATAAAGTTTTCTCCTTAAGTTATGAAAATGCCATATGAATGTATTCAAAATTTAACATAGAATATTCATCAAATATTCCATGTTTAATATAATATATCCAAATGTGTAATAAAGCTCAAGACAAGGAAAGCATGGTATTTCAAATTTAATATAATAAATAGCACTACACAAACTTTGTGATATCACTTATTTTCTAAATTTAATCGTTCTAACTACTCTAAGTTACATAAAATTTAGAATCATTAATTCTTACATTGTCCGTAACTTAAAATCATGATCCTACGAGTTGAACATAATTAGGATAGCCAAGTTCTAATTATAACTAAATCAATGTCATTTATATGATTAAATAAGTAAATCAATCGTCCTAATTTGTTATTTTATATAACCCCAAACCAAATCTTGAATAGCCAAATCAAGATCAAAATGATTAAGAATTAAACTCCAACTAATGGGGTTCAATTCTTAATCATAAGGTTATATATCCTAAGGACTAAGGTTTAATCTCATCTCACTAATTAAATGTTAAGGCAAATCCTATTGAATTAAGTCAAACTCATTAGGATAGATCTCTAATTCTAATTCTAAAATTAAAAGATCAAATAATCATTTAATAAACTATGAAAATCTATAAAATAATAAAATTAAGGTTTCACCTAATGAGTAACTCACTTTACTCATTAAATAAATTCTAACATAAGATCTATCCTTAGTCCTAAGAATGAAGGCTCTTAAGTACTAAGAGTAGCACTCGGATACACATCCTAACTAATGTTATAAGATCTATAGATGAGCTAAGAAGTTCAAAGGAAGGGAAATAACTCACATATTTACTTAGATTTTTACTTAAAACCAAATTTAGGATTTTTTTTATATCTTTAATTTAAGACTTAGAATTATCTAAATTAAAGTCTAAATCACTTTAATTATTAATTATAATATTTTGATATTGATTCTAGGCTGAAAAATGATTAACCCTAAATTTGAGCAAAATAACTATTTTGCCCATACTTAAGGGTCTAAAATTCATCTTTATGAATTAAGGCTTAAATCTGAATTTTATTGAAGTGGAGTGATTACTTACTGTCTAATATGAGTTTAGACAGTAAGTATATTTATTTTGGTTAAGTATTAGGCCTTATAAGGTCAAATTAAGGAATTTGATCTATAAAGACAAATTGGTAATTTGGCCTAATGAAATTTAAATTTTCTAACATACAATTTTTAGGGAAAAATGGTAATTTAAGGGTTCTTAATTAAGGGTCAAAATTCTAACTTTTTCAATTGGTGTCCAAATTAGGAAAAATCAGTGGCTATAGTTCACAAATGATCCACTGATCACATTGACTGATGTAGGCTCAATTTGGACTCTAATTAGCTAAGTTATGGCATAATTAGGGTTTATGGTGATTAGTGAGTGATTAATAAAATTAATCACAAAATTACTAAACTAACCACACCACTAGGTTATAATCTACTCTAAGAGTTCTCTGAAACTTGAATTATTCAATTTGAATTATTAATTTTGCTAATTTTCACTAATCAAGTTTTTAAGGTAATTAGGGTTGACTAAGAAATCTAACCGTTGGATCTTAAATATTTTTGTAGTTTACTATTAATTAGGTTTTTTAATCAAAATGGATGTATGGTTCACCTAATTTGGAGATAAATTGATCAACTTATGGTAAATTGAAGTTCTAGGATTATTTGACCTAATTAGGATTAGGCCCTAAATGTGATTAGTCCAAATCTAATCTAAACAGCAAAAAGAATATTACTAGATTAATCTTTAGGATTTGCTGATTACTTTGAGACCCATATTAGGTATGTTTGGGTTAAAGGTTATAAAGTTATGGTTATTTAAAATTTTGGAACATAATTTGAATTATTTAACACCCCTAAATGTTACTATACAAAATATAATTCTAAATAGAGATTTGACAGTCTCAGATTATTCCTTAATTTTTGCTGATTAATTTAGTATATTTAATTGTTGTATTTGGATATGTATTTTGCAAGTTATTTAAGTTTAAAATTTAGGAATTAATAGAATTAAATCAATATTAATTTGTTAATGTTAAATGTTTCTATTTAAAAGAATTAATTTTATATTAATTATAATTGTCTAATATAATTAATATATTGTTATATGTTATTAATTATTTACACTTATTTTTCTGTTTATAAATATATATATATATATATATATATGTGTGTGTGTGTGTGTGTGTGTATAAGTATAGATACATATATATAAACATATATGCTAAATATAAGTACTATATGAATTCATATAATAATTATATATATTTATATTTATTATATAATCATTTCCTTATTTGCAGGTTTGGACCCACGGGGTGGACAAAATCAGACAGCGACGGGCCCCACATTGACGTGTCCTGACCTGATTTTTCTGAGATGGTCAGATGGGCCCCACAGCTTGGGACAGCGGGATAGGTGGGTCCAGCCTTAGCAGATGCGGCAGGATTGCCACGCGGCGCTACGTGACTCGAGCCAGCTCCGCGGTCAACCCCACCTACTTGCCACGGGGGCGACGCGTGGAATGGAGCGGGTCGGGCACGACGCATCGGCCCGACCTGGAAGACTCTTCGTCTTCCGAGGGTTCGCACGACTGCGAACCCTAATTTTGCGATGGTGCATCCAAACGATCACGCAGGACGCGATCGATAATATAAATTCAATAATTGCAATGCTTATACTCACAGTAATACTAAAGATTAAGGCTTAGGGATAAGGAGGTACCTCGATGCAGACGATAGAAGCATACTAGGGCTTGATCGGAAGAGTCTCGGTCTATCACAGGATCTTTCAGGGTCAAACTGGACGAGGGAGGTCGATTGGGGATTTAATGTAGCCTAGCAGCGATGCATAAGCGACAGTGGATGCGTGGTGCGAAGGCTAGGGCGACGCGTGGCTTCCTCGCGACTCGCGGAGGGCCTTCGGGGGTGACAGAGCCGCAGCCGTCCGATTGCGCAATCGGACAGATCGATTGATCCGTCAGATCGGACGGCGTGATCGCAAATTAGGGTAATAACGCTAAATTCGGTCGACGGTGCCGGTAAATAACTTAAAAACATTATTATGTAAATCAATTAATATTAATCCTATTAATTAAAATTTAAATTATTAAACATATTTCAAAAATTTTTGATAAATCACCCTTAGCTAATTAAGGGGTGAGGAACGCGATGACGTACTCGGATTTTTGATTCTAAGAGTATTTAATTATTTGATTTTTTAGGGTATTTAAATAATATTAAAATATTCGATGAAAATCCAACGTCTTCCAAATGCATCCAAAACTTCACCCCTAGTTAATTTAGGGGTGGTGAGCGCAATGGCGAAGTTGGATTTTCAATCTGAGATCAATTTAAACAAGTCAATTTCTAGGGTTTTTGGATTTTTCCAAAAATCAAGTTTTGATCCATTTGACTCCTGATTTGGACTGAATTTTAGAGGTGAGTTCTAAATAAATTAATTAAAACACTAGAATCATAATTAGGACTTGTATTAGTCCTAATTAACCTAAGTAACAAACTAAGTTATTACATTTAAATACCTCGAAAAATGAGATATTTAATTTGATCTATGATTAAAAATCTGACTTTAGCGTTGCGTTCCTTACCCTCGAATTAGCTAAGGGTGAAATTTTAGAAAATTTTGAAAGTTATCGAATTTTCTCGATATTTTAATATATTTAAATAATTAGAAAATTGAGAAAAATAAATTCTCGTCGAAATCAAAATTCGACTTCAGTGTTGCGTTCCTCACCCTCAAATTAGTTAGTGGTGAATTTTTGAGAATTTTAGGAGCTCATTTGATTATTTAGTTTTTAAATAATTAAAATATAATTAATAATTAATTAAAAATAATAATTATTATTCTTATTATTGTTATTATTTTAATGAAACTAGGACACCAGTTTTGACGGACCTCCCATCCGCCGATAGAGGCCATCCCGCATGCCATTAGAAAGGTCTTTGAGAGACCTTTCGTTTGGCTTGCGATTCAACATCAGAGGTGGCGTGGTTTGCCAGCAGGGGACCCTCGGGTAGACACGTGGCGCCCTCTAATTTGCTGAGCCAAAGTGGAGGGACCTACTTATTGGGCCAGACAGGACAGCACCGACATAGACAGGGCCCGCGGGACACGTAGCAGCACGCGGCTGGCAAGGGATCGACTGCAGATCCCACCCGGCATCAGCAGAGTTAACAGCGAGACCCACGCATAGACGATGCGACACTAGCAGGCCCCACATGCCACGCGTCGGTCATAAGGATCGCCACGCGGCACTAGTGAACCCCACATGACACACGTGGCTGAGCAAAAATGCGAGCCGGGTCTAACCCGGCCCGACCTGGGGTGAACCCGAAGGCCTCCCGATGGCCCCGTGATGACCGGACTTAGGACATGCAAATCGATGGCCCCCCGGTCGTCACCGGGGTTTGATCCGCACACCACTGAGAAGATCTCAATGAGGGTTAGCTAACCCTGGTGGAGTCGTGGCTCGAGGTAGACGAACGTGTAGGCAAGGGCAAACCCTAGATAACTAGGATCGACTGAGAGTTTTAACAGTAAGTGCTGTAGATCTGGACCGTGATTCACCCAGTTGGGCCCGATCAATCTCGACATGCGAAATGGAAATGAAAGTATTGCTAAAGGGCTTAGAGAGAATTGGTGTACCTGTGATCGACAGTAGAGGTGGATCTAGGGATTACAGAGTTGCAGCAGGATCCAATTGCGCAAAGTGGCTAGCCTTATGCACTGATGAGGCTTAAGGAACCCAGGGACGGAGGTGGCGAGGTAGGGTAGGTGCTGGATTGGGCTGTGCGGGCGGCAAGATGATGCGTGGAGGGGCGCGGAGAAGTCGAAGGAGACGAGCTCTGAACCATTCGATCTATCTGATCAAACAGTTCAATCCCGTTGTTCGATCGAACGACGGGTTTTATGATAGGTGCGGAAATCAAACGACGTTGTTAAGTAAATTTTTAAATATTAATTTATTTAATTATTTTTAAGTGATATCTTATTTAAAATTAAATGATTAATTATATTTAGAAAAATTCCAAATATTCACCCCTAGCTAATTGTGGGATGGGGAACCCAACGATGAAGTCGGATTTTGATTTCGATAAGTATTTAACGTCTCTATTTTTGGGGTATTTTAAATATATTAAAATATTTGACAAAATTTTGACGACTTCTGATTGCCTCCAAAATATCACCTCAAGCTAATTTGGGGGCAATTAACGTAATGGCAAGTTCAATTTTTGATGTTAAAATAATTAGGTCAACTTCGAAGGTTCCTGAAATTTCTAGAATCAGGGTTTGATCTATTTGACCCCTAATTTTACTAGGTCCCTATGGTGAATTCCTAATGACTTAATTAGAGTACTATAATCAAAATTAGAACTTTGTTTAGTCCTAATTAATTAGGGTAATAACTGGGTTGTGATAATACTTATCCAATCGCATTAGATAAGACTAAGACTATATAATCCTAATTAGAGTGACTCAACCATTCCTATGTTTTACTAAAATAATTTAGCACTATGGATATATATTATCACATCCGACTGACAATCTATTAATTATAGCAATTATATTTAATAGCTAAGGATTATCAGATTAATGAATCCATACTCCATTGAGGTGAATTTTACACAAGGTGCCAAGGATGTGACCTAAAGGTCACTCAAAATTAAGATACTACCACATTGGAGAATTTTTTTAAAAGTCTTTTAAGTTATTCTACCACAAGGGGTCTCGGATCAAACATCTAAATTTAAGAGGAGCTTCTAAGTTCCTACCTCAAGATTAAACAATAAGTTCTTCCTACCTCAATGGATTATTTATTAATAAGGCTTAGTAATTATTGAACCATTACCACTAAATCAGGATCTTAAGGGTCCATCACTAAAGCATACAAATATTAATTTAAGATTTAGAAATTATACTAATTACGCAGTTCTTACATCCCTAGACTGGATCATGCAAATCAGATGGGTAAACCCATCTGATCATTACCTATGCTATAATTATGGGATTCAATCATGTAGTTTATTAGGAATCATTCATTTTGTAATCAATACAGCATTATAATTTATCTTATGTTAAGGGTCCTATTTAAGAAAAAATTAAGGAGTTAAACGTATATGTCCAGATTGACAATCACATGAATTCATTAAAGATTTTAGCATTTATAGTTCCATGGTTTAAAATCAATGTCAAATCAATTAGTATTATTAAAATCATGCAAGTTAATTAATCTTTCAAATAAAGATGGCTTAATTAAGGTGATTAAGATTTTGATCTTAATCTAGACAAGTTAGGGTTTAACTCCTAACTAAACTAAATCAAGATCAATTGTTTAGCTAATTGATCAATGACAAATCAGAGAATTATTAATGTATTATTGGTATCTATTTCAAGTTCAAGATCAATTAGTGAATAACTTAATCATCATTTAGGATTCTTAAGGTTTGAAGTTCATTTAATATCCAATCAATCATTTTAAGTGTTAAATTCATGATTTAAATTCTCTAATCTGTAACAACCCAAAGTTATTACCCAGCTTACTTTTAGCTTAATCGTATCTTAATTTAGTTTACTTAAAAATTATTAAATATGATGATTGTATACACATAATCAACATGTTTACAAGATAGGTGGTTCTTAGCACTTAGTTTGATTAAGCCACCCTAACAAAGCGATCTTCGATAGAAGGCATCACCCGATGATAATTTGTATCTCAAGCTAAGTTATTAAGATGCCCAAGTCACAATTGCACTTAGTGTCTTCAAGAGGGTGTGTAACAACCCGACGTTGTTACCAGGATGATTAGGCATAAACCTAATCAGATTAAGAGAGAATTCAAGATCTTGATCTAGACCAAATAAAAATCAAATAAAAAAATACTCAAATAAAGCATATTGTGGGGATCCACCTGCAAAAATTTTAGAACAAATCGGGATCCCGGATCATCCTAAATAAATTCGGAAAGTTTAAACTTCTGGAATTGATAATATATAAATTATAAGTCGTAATTTAAAAATTTTTGTATATTTAAGTTAAGCATTATAAGAGGACACTATGTTTTAAGTTTTGTAATTTTTCGGGCTTCGGATTAATCGTAGCAAATTTTTAAAGTCTTTCACTTAAAAAATTAATATAAAATAAAATACTCGTCTAAATTCTATAATTTTTGAACGCTTGCGTTCGTCTCGTCGGTCATTTCGATACCAAGTTTGTGATTTTTTGAGTTCGTTTGAACATTCAATCAACCCTTAGAAGTTTCGGTGATTCTTAGCCACTCGATCTTGATCGAGTGGCTCTCATCAAATTCGTTTGAGTTTATATATATAACTCTCTCTTATAACCTAAATTTCCTATAAATCTAAATCCTTCATTCTCTTCTCAGCCAAAATTTTTTCCTCTTCGTTACTTTTGTGGAGAGGGCTATCTTCTCCATGCCAAACGCTGATCTCCTCACTGTCGAGCGCCGATCTTCATCCCGACTGATGAGTGTTTCCCCATTATGCAAGCTCGATTGTCCCCTCCTCGTCCCGACGGTAGAGCGTCAACCCTCTATACAAGGCAGTAAGCTGTCGAAACCCCCCTTTGTCGAGCTAAGTTGCAGTCCTTCGCCCTTATTTTGTTCTACATGCGCAAATTATCCTAGTGAAGGATAACTCTTGTGTCTTATAACATCCATTTCACGCAGCTGCAGCCCTCACGACTCTTCTAGCAGCAGCTCTGTGTATTACCGCTTCTCCATTTCAGCAACAATACTCCTCCCACTTCTCATTCGGCACATGCAGATCTCATCTTCCTCTTCATCCAACCTTCATTTAGGTACAAATATATCTCGTCTCAATGATATGTGTAAATCCTATATGATAATTTGTTTAATATATATAAATTTAATATAAAAGGAAGGTAGCATTGAAAGTCTGTATGTCAATTTAGCACTTAGCAGCTATAGTTTTTTTTTGGAATTCTTGTGTATAAGTAAAGCCTTCTTCATATCTTTCATATATTATCATATTAGAATTCATAACCTATATTTCGCTCTAACCCAAATATGCTGAGATTTTTTTTTTATATAATATGAAATGTCTTCTTTAAATCAGAGCAAAATCTTCGATTAATCGTAATTTATGGGATCATGAGTTTAATTTTATAATTGCAGTTTCATTATTTGTAAAATTTGTCCTATTAGAGAGCATAATCTCTATAAATCTTGATGCACGTCTCCATTAAAAGGTTCACTCTGGATCTCTGTTGTTTCAGATCGATTTAATATAAGATTTCAATTTTTCTAATTAATTATACATATGAAGTGCATGGGTTGAACTTCTATTGATTCTCAAGCCCATGTGAAAAGAACAAGATTTAATATCTTTTAAAATAAAGTGATGTTATTGTATAGCAAAACTAGATTTTATATTCATCAATAAATTAGTAAGATTTTCAATCATCATTAATATTATCTCAAACCCGAAAAAAAAGATAAAAATCAAAATTTAGTAAAGTAATTTAGAATTTTAATTCTAAAAGGTTGTTAACAAAACTAAAAAATTCTAGAATTTATATCATCTCATAGCAAATCTTTTTTTTCTTTTTACTACTTTAAGAGCATGTTTATGCTTTTGATTGGCACAACTAATCCAACTTTTTCTTAACTAAATTTTGAAAGAAATGAAGTTCTACTACCTTCATGTCATATCAAAAGCATCTTTAAGAACAAATCCATTAAAAATGCTTTATATTTGCTTAGTCTCATCAGTCGATAAAATATTGAAGCTCTTAATACTTAGCTTAGACAAAGAATTACTCGTTGGTTTTAAAATATAGAATTTGAGATGAAGAAACTGCAAACTTAATGTCTATGAGACAGTTAAATCTCATTAATTGTGTATATCCTTCCAGTAATGATTTTAATGGTAAATAATATACTGTCAATTTTACAATAATTTAAACATGCTCTATTTTTTTCTAAATATTGATCATATTGGCTGAAACTTTAAACCTCCAGTAAAGCTCTAATGTATGAAAATAATTGAGTTTAAGGCTCCTAATATATGCAATGCTGCTTATTAAATATCATAGTAGTAATAGTATCCAAAGCTTAAGATAATTTTATTAATCTCCTAAATAGTTGTAAGTGATCTTAGTGAACTTTGCTTATCATTGGTCTCTTATTTTTGAGCAATCAGCACTATTAAATATTCATTATCTTATATTTGCTTACTCAAATAATCCAGGTGGTGTGATCGCTAATCACAAAAGAGGCTCGTATTTAAGTTGCACTTTTCATTCAAGAATCAAGTTGTAAGACTCTAAATGCATGTGCCAAGTACGTAAGTATTTAGAACGTGTATTGAGTTTCTATATATTAAATTACTTATTTAGTCCTATATTAAGTGCGTATATCACTTGCATAGTTTTTATTACTATTTTTGTGCATTTTACTTTCTCAAATTTTTATGTTAACTTTCATTTATTTTGTAAATTATTTTAAAAGATTGAGGTGTTTTAATTCTATTTTGAATGCTTAATTTCTTTAAATTGTCATTTATCCCTTATTAAACTTAAGAGATCTTAAGATCTTGATCAAGTGATTTACACTAGATCTAGATCTTAGATTGCCATCAATAATAAATTAATAATTCATTTGATTTGCCATTAACTTGTAATATAACTCTTGGTCTTAAATTGATAAGATTAGGGGTTACCACATAATCTATCTAATTTAGCCCAAAACTCTTAATTACTTAACAAATTAACCTGATTGTAAGATCATTTGACTAACATGATTCCAATAATCTATTTGATTTGATATTAACTTTAATTCATTGAATTAGAAGTGCTAAGGAAATTAAAAGAATTTGTATGATTAAGCATCTGAACTTGAAACTTAAGATCTTTGATTTTCTCTTAAATAAGATTATTATCATGAAATCAACTATAAAATCTATGATGATTCATCACAAGATCAAATCTTATCAAGATTCTTGATTATATCTCATAATTGTAGTCTAGGACATGATCATATGGAGCTACCTACCTGATCTAGTTAACCAAACTTAATGAATAATCCCATATGATTATATTGAGCATTTAGATATGTGAGATCTTGATGATCTTACATTAGGTTTTATGTGATAATAATACTAGCCTTAATCATCTTTAAACCAATGAGGTAGGAAAGACTTATTGTGTTATCATAAGGTAGAAGCTTAGACGATCCTACTTGACCCTAGAAGTTGATCTTAAATTCTTGTGATAGAATCACTTAAATTACTTAGAATGAGATTTATTTCATGTGGTAATATCTTATATTGGGTGACCCCTTGATCGCATCCTTGAAACCTTGTGTAGGATGTATCCCCTTTGAATCATAGATTCATAGTTTTGGTAGTCCATGTTGATTAAATAGTATTGATGTAACCCATATTATTGGCTGAGTCTAGTGTTGTAGATCCATAAAACTGGGTCACTCCAGTAATATTCAGTATTGGTGAGTCACTATAAGTAAGACTTATCTTGTGCTATCCTGCGAGCTTAGGCAGATACAGTCCACTTAGAGTAAATCAATCAATTCTAAGAGTGTTATAATTAGTGAACTAGATCCTTAGTTTAAAGAAATAACTGTGATAGGGTTCTGCCCCCTATCATTGTGTGTGGCGATAAGTGCAGTTATGAGTAAACTAAGTATCTAAAGTTACTCTTCTTAAGACACTATTAGTATGTTATATTTAGAGAAATGGAATCTTTAGTTTGAAGGAATAACTATGACATGGTTCTGCCTCCTATCATTGTACGTGGTGATAAGTGCGGTTATAAACAAACTAAGTATTTTAAATCACCCTCTTTAAAATACTAAGTATGCTTGTAATTTAGGTATTTAACAGCTTAATTTGAAGAAGTAACTATGACAAAGTTCTACCTTCTATCGTTGTGTGTGGCGATAAGTGCAGTTATAAGCAACTAAGTGTTAAATTTATCTTTCTTGGAAACATATAGCTATGTGTATACAACCTTCCTAGTTGATGATATTAAGTAAAGTCCTAATTAAAACCAATTATTGAAATTAGATTTATGAGCCATAATTCATTTAGATGAATTCTGCACAATAGAAACTCTTGATTCATTGTTTGATTTATATCATTTTTCTGAATTTTGAGCTTTAAGTCATGTAGACATAGAAGCATAAGCAACATCATAGGCATGATGTATGAGTATCAGTGAAGATTTATAAATTATGAAATATTGTATATATATCAATCGTGGAATTTGCAGAATGATTAGTACTGGATTCCCAATTGGATATATATAAGTATTGGATCATATGATTCATAGCAATTTAGTGATATATTAGTTACATATCATGACATTCAGTTTAGTGGCATATACATATACATTTATTCAGTAGCATACAGCATACCTTCACATACACCTTATTCAGTTTTAGATAATTTACTGTCTTTTCCATTTTTTCAGTATTCAGCTTTACATTTCAGCGTTACTTTACTTTACTGAAAATTTCATATAATTTTTGTTATTCCGCGCATTTATAGTTTTTTTTGCAATTTTACTTTACTTTACTTCAATTTTTGTACAGTTTTATACTTTCAGTTATTTTACAGTATTTCTGCAGCTTGATTTATGCCTTACTATTATGTTGAATAACATCTTTAAAATGTAAGCATATGCTATTTTCCAGCTTTATTGTACTTAGACTTTATAAGTCTTATATTATTTTTTCTTTATTGGCTTGGCCATGTCGTATATGTACATATGGCAGCATCATGTGTTAGCTCAGGCCTTGTGCTTGGGGGTGTGCTGGTGATAGAAGGTTAGGTGAGATTGATAGTCCGCAAAAAAGGAGATCTTGCTTAGTCATTAAAATTTATGTTGCTCATATTTAATTAAATATAATAAATGAGTTTCTTTCTTATTATTCTATATTTTTTATATTGTATATGAATGAATAGATGTGGATACTGTTGAATGCCTTCTTCTCAATTTCTGCATCACTTTACTTATGTTTCTGCTAAGGTCTTGCTCACATTTTGATTACTATCATGATATAAGTTGTCTATTATCTATGGTATTAGTGACAGTCACCACTTGATCTTAATTGAGTTAGTGTTACTTGACGATGGTCAAGTGACGGCCGTTACAGGGTGACTCAAATTACTTAGTTTGTTTAAGCCACACCTATTGAAACAATCTTCACTATGAGGCATCACCCGATGGCGATTTGTATTTTAATCAAACTAAGGAATGAGTCCCAATTTATAACATTCTTAGGATTGATTTATTTACTCTAAGCGAGATTATATTCGCCTAAGCCCGCAGGATAGCACAAAGATAAATCTTACTTAGAGTGATTCAACCATTCATAAATACTACTGAAATAATCCAGTACTATGGGTATACCATACTACACTCAACCAATAATCTGGGTTTAAGAGATTCTATTTAATCAACAATAATTTATCAAAGCTATAAATCCTTATTCTAATTAAGAGAGTCCTACACGAGGCTCCAATGATTTGATCAAAAGATCACTCAATGTAGGTTGCTACCACAATGAACAAGTTCTATTCTAAGTACTTTAGATAGTTCCTATCACGAGATATGAAGATCAACTTCTAAGGTTATGAAGGATAATCTAAGTTTCTATCTCAATAAGTTATAAAAGTTCTTCCTACCTCAATATATCAATAATTAAGGTCTTTAACCATTTCAAGAATGATCCTATAGCAAGACCCTTGACATCTCACTCTTCTATTTCTTAAGTTAACTTTTAAAGTTTACTTTTTAGACTTGGATTAAAGTGATCAGATCAGATGAATAAAATCTATTTGATCATACTATATTCTACAATCATGGGGTGAAATCAAAGATATTATTAGAGTTAGATCATTTCATAAATTATTATTATTTTATTATCCATCTTATGCTAATATTCTTATATAAGAGAAAATCAAAGATCTAAAATTTAGATTCAGATGATTCAATCACACAGATTTAATATTAACATTAGCACTTCTAATTTAATAATTTAAGATAAATACTAAATTAAATATACTATTGGAATAATGTCAATTGAATTATCTTTCATCATTTCATAAATCATTATAATTTTATTATCCACCTTATGCTAATATTTTTATATAAGAGAAAATCAAAGATCTAAAATTTAGATTCATAAGATTCAATCACACATATTTAATATTAACATTAGCACTTCTAATTCAATAATTTAAGATAAATACTAAATTAAATATATTATTGGAATAATATCAATTGAATTATCTTTCAATTAAGTTAATTGATTAAGTGATTAAGGTTTAGATCTTATAATTTAAAAGTTAATGATAAATTAATGTATTATTGATGTATTATTGATATCAAATTCCATATTTATATTAAGAATCATCTACTTAATCAAATTCTCAAGATTCATATGTTCACTTATAGTTTAATGTCAATTTAAACATATTTAGGTGTCCAAATAAAGGTTAAAGTTCTCTAACATACATCTTAATATCATGAAAATGTAAGAATATAAAGATGACATAATATAGGAGATAATTAAGGCTAACCAAATTCTAAATCAAAATAAAGGGATTAACACTTGATCACAAATCTAAAAGACTTAAGTTTCATATCATTTAGTTGTTGAGGTATACTTGATTAATATAAGCAATCAAGGATTCTATTGTTTAACATTTGGCATAAGATTTTTATGACATATAACAGGTTTTAAGTGCATATTAAAAAGGGCAAATTTTCAAATTAATTTTCACATAGAATTTTATGCAATGCTCAATTTTAATTAAATTAGGTTCAAATTTGATATAATTTGTCCGATTAGAGTCTAAGGACCTTAAAATGTAAAAACAGCGAAATTTTGATCATTTCAGCTATTTCTGGACCCTAAATATTTATTTGATATAATTATGAACATTCTCAAAAAGGGGGAATGGATTGCGATAGGGGATGTGTTCATTGTGGGAATTGGAATAAATCATTGGATCACTTATCTCTAGTTGAGTGAGAACTTTTTATTTTCACCGATTCCATGCAATTGTTGGAATCTATTGCCACTTTGAAAGATGTTAATAATAGAAATGATAACATACTATTTATCAATATTATTGCATAAAATATTTGTCAAGAGATAAATATGTATGTACATTTAGAAGTGAACAATTTGTGCATACACTTTAAGAAATGTATCCAAATACATAGTGTCAAGAAGGAATACGACAAATCAAGATGCTAACATACAAGATGATGAACGGCAATGATGATTTCGGGTGCTACTCGGGGCTGGATGGCAGGCCAAGCTTGACGATTGGCCATACATAATGCAGGTCTACAACCACCCAATACTAAATTAATAATCATTCATTTATTAGTGTATGTCTTTTTTTTAGTTGATTTATAAAATATATTTAATTTTTTGAACGCAATAGCATTTTTCTTAAAAAACAAAAATTTTCTTGTTATATATATATGATTTATGGCAGGGATAGTTAAATCTCAGCTTCTTGATTTTAATGAGTATAATGAGGTAGATAATTAGCTTAATCACATATTAAATTCATTAATTTGATTATTATTTATGGCTTTTTTATTGACATTAAATAATAAATTTGGACAACGGTTTAGATGTTAATACTGCTCTCGAGCTTTGATTCTAAGAGTTGTTTTTTATGATGATGTTGTTTTTCTTAAGATTTTATATCATATATATTTTCTTATATGATACATTTGAGTATAATAGACAAATACCGTTTTTAGTCTTTGAATTTTTTTCCATATACTTTAAATATATTTTAACGAGATAGATAATTATTGATTTTTAATGAATTTTTAATTATAATTTTAACTAATTAATTTTAATTATTATGAATTAAATATTAATTTTACAAATTGTAGGATATTCAATATATATTGAATATTATTTTAATACAAAATTTTAAGATAATATTTATATTATTTTAATATAAATAAATAAATATTAATAAAATAATATTTAAATTTTAAGGAATGAATTTATAAATAGTATTGTTACATAGTTCTCAAATATTTTCTAAAAATTATGGATGATTAAGATTTAGAGAGTTAAGTAGAATAAAATATTATTAAATTTATTTTTGTTTGTAAAACTTATAAAAATATATTTTTTAAATTTTAAATCCTAATTATTTATATTTTTTTGAAAAATATTTGAAGATTATGTAATATTTTTTTATATAAAACACAAATAAGACAAAAATAAAAAAAAACGCCTCAAAGAAAGCGCCACGGCATGTGAATAAATGGTCAAATACAACAAAACAGAAATCAGTAGTTTCTTTTTAAAAATTCTTCTAAATGGCTGCTTTAGGTCTGAGCACTCTTTCCGTTGTTGCTCGATTCGTTAATTCAAAATTAATAAAATCCTATATTCTGATAAGTTAAAATCATATTTAAAAACTCTAGCTTTATTTAACAGCTTGGATGCTCGGTGGTCCTTCAATCCACTTTCAGTCTCTCCCATCCTCTCTGCTTCCTGCCATCATGCGTTCTGGTCTTTACAGCACCATTGCAATGGCTCTACTTCTTCTCTACCTTGCCCTCTCTTCCATGGCGGAATCCTCCCAAATCTCCATTGGAGACAGGATCATGAAGCTTCCCGGCCAACCAAACGTCACATTTGCTCAGTTTTCAGGGTACATCATAGTGGAAGAGAGGAGCCAAAGGTCCCTCTTTTACTACTTCGCCGAAGCTGAATCAGATCCATTGTCGAAGCCTTTGGTTCTTTGGTTAAATGGAGGTAAATCAGCGACTTCAATCTCCCAATCCACCTAAAAAATGAAAAAAAAAAGGCTCTCTTTTTGTTTTCTCTCTTGTAAAGCACAATAAAGCGTAAAGTTTTCTGTGTCTTTCCAGGACCGGGTTGCTCTTCTGTAGGAGTTGGTGCCTTCTCCGAGAACGGGCCCTTCAGACCTAGCGGCCGACTGTTGGCAAGAAATGAGTATAGCTGGAATAAAGGTACGCTTTTTTTGCTCCTTTTTTTTGTTTCCTTTTGATTCAAAATTCAAGTGTTTTCGCAGAGGCGAACATGTTGTATTTGGAGACCCCAGCAGGAGTTGGTTTTTCTTACTCCATGGATAGCACATTCTATGAAAACGTGGATGATAAACAGACAGGTAAGATCTTTTTCATTATGCGGTCTTTGATCTTTCTTAAAGCTTGTGAATCCCTTTAGTAGATGCTCTTTAGATTCAAAGGGCTTACTTTGAACCCAACCATGTCTTTATTTTCAAGTTTTAAGTGGAAAAGGAATACTCTGTCCTGAAATCTCTTTTTCTGTTTGTCTATTAAAGCAAGGGACAATCTTGTTTTCCTACTTCAGTGGTTCTCCAAGTTCCCTCAGTATAAAGATAGAGATATCTACATTGCAGGAGAAAGCTATGCAGGTCCTTCTTCCTCTCTCTCTCTCCCTCTCTCTCTCTCTCTCTCTCTCTCTCTCTCTCTCTGTCTCTCTCTCTCAGCTGAATTTGTTTCTTGCCATTTTTAGGGCATTATATCCCACAACTGGCAGATCTCATTGTTAAGCACAACAAGAAAGAAAGGATAGTTAACCTAAAAGGAATTGCTGTGAGTCAAGCCATGCCCTTGTTTTTTTCTGTATCTTGCACTATCTAAACAGATCTGATGAAGCAGTTTTTCATGTTAAAATAATCTGCAGTTAGGAAATCCAGTGCTTGAGTTTGCCACTGATTTCAATTCAAGGGCAGAATACTTCTGGTCTCATGGCTTGATATCTGATTCTACATATAATATCTTCACAAATGCCTGCAACTATTCGCGATATGTGAGTGAGTATTATAGGGGATCTCTCAGTGCAATATGCTCTAGGGTTATGAGTCTGGTGAGCAGAGAAACCAGCAGATTTGTTGATAAGTATGATGTTACACTTGATGTCTGCATCTCATCTGTTTTATCTCAATCGAAAATTCTCAATCCTAGAGTGAGTGGTCCGGGAATTCACTTAAGATCAATAAAACTTTTGGAATGTTGCTTGAGTTCTGATTGTGAGTTTCCCCCCTTTTTTGTTTCAGCAAGGTAAGGAGAATGTAGATGTTTGTGTGGAGGATGAGACTCAAACTTTTTTGAATAGGAAAGATGTGCAAGAAGCACTGCATGCCCGGCTTAATGGTGTGACAGGGTGGTCTGTTTGTAGCAGGTAACTTGAAAAGCTTTCTTTTTTATTATTGATTTCTGAAAAAGAAAACTTTTATTTAAAGTTCATTCTTCATTTGTTTGTCAATTATTTAGTATTGAATACTTAATGCTAGATAGTTCTTTATAGCAATAGTGGATACGTATCTTTCATTATAATGAAGGTTTTATTATTCAATTTAATTACTATATATGCTGTACATTGATGTAAGTTTTCGTCTCTATTTGCTGCCTAGTGTACTGGAATATGATCTCCTGAACTTGGAAATACCAACTATAACTCTTGTTGGTTCATTGGTTAAGTCTGGAATACCAGTTCTTGTGTACAGGTAAGGAAGCATTCTAAATATACTAAAAGCTTAGCTTAGTTGAGTGCCCCTTGTTGCTCCAATATCATGAACTTATTTTCTTTTTAAATTGTTACTGCAGTGGGGATCAAGACTCAGTGATTCCCTTAACTGGGAGCCGAACCCTGTTGCATAATTTGGCAAAAAAATTCAAATTGAATACCACAGTACCTTACAGAGTCTGGTTTGAGGGGCAACAGGCAAGTGTTTTATATCACAAAGCTATTTTATCATATAATCATATATTTTGTAGAAACTTTTTCTTAAAATGCCGATTTTATAATTTGCTTGTTTTGTGCATGATAATGAAATCAAAGAAGAATTTTTAAAGGCCTAGTTTATTGCTTTTGTTTTTGGTACTTGCAAGGCATTCTCATCATACTATGAAATGTTCTTTAGGTTGCTTGTAGACTGAAACTTGCTTTAGAATATGATGATTTTGTTTCATGCTTCTTTACGGGTGTAACCTGTGAATGAAAAGGTTAGTGCTTTTGGCCAGGTTATGTATTTAAGAGATTAAATGGCCTTGATTTTGACCTTCATTTTGAGATTGCACAGCTGGATTTTGAATTAGTTTGAGTTCATTTTGACTTCATATTAAGAAACAAGCAAAGCTAAGAGCAATTTTAAAATTTTGAGTTTTTCTTAAACCTCAATTCTTTCATTGCTTTAACAGGTAGGTGGCTGGACTCAAGTGTATGGGAACATACTTACTTTTGCAACCATTAGAGGAGCTTCACATGAGGCTCCATTTTCACAGCCAGAGAGGTCTCTTGAACTCTTTAGAGCTTTCCTGCAAAGAAGGCCATTACCAGAAACATTCTAGTACTCTCTCTCTCTCTCTCTCCCTCTCAAGTTCAAGGGAGTAGGGGGTGCATGTAAGTGAGGTTTAATCATTCTTCGGTTGCTTGTGTTTGTGTGAGAGTTTGAAGAAATTCTGTGTATGTATGAGCTCACAAAAGTGGGTTGCAGCACTTGCTTCAAATGTGTAGGTTACTTTTATAAAAGGGAAGATGAAGATCCTGTTGTGCATATTCTTTTAATTTTTGTGATCATGAGTAATTGGAAAAACATAAAAATTTGCATTTAATGATTGAAGTTGGTAGGCCTGTTTTTCTATTTTCCTGTGTTATAGCACAGTAGGTGTAAGAAATAGTTCAGAAAATGGCATCAATCCATGAGCTAAACTGCTTTTTATAAAGTGAATTTGTGATTATAGATGAGTATGCCTCTTAGATGGTTTGGGCAAATTTAGTATAGAACATCAATGCCTTTGTTAAAAAGATTGAGTTTATGAATTTTGCCTAGATTAAAAGTATATAAAAAGATTTGGGAAGAAATTATTATTAAGGATCATCTTTATTTGGAACTCAAGAAAATACTTCTATTTGATTGTACACAATAGAAACAAAAGAATTCATGTAACCAACCTCATCTAGGGTGCTATTGTTGTTGAATTTGTGATAATATTATATATATATATATTTATTTATTTATATATGAGTAATATTATATTGCCCAAAAATAGTAGTAAAGCTTGTGTAGGAAATTGTGTTGTGTGTGTGTTTTCACCTAGATAGAGAGGGGCAATACAACACTCAGTAATATTTCCCCAAAGCACCTAACATTGTGTTGATGTGTTAAGTTACACTTACAATGCATTGTACTAACTTTATTTTGGATTAAGAAATGTCTTTTCATTACATTTGGGGATTGGTTGATAATTGATTGGTAAGTATACTTTGAATGCCTACCTTTGTATAATGTGTAATGTTTATTAATATAAAATTATTGTTTATTATTTTTTTTAATTTGAGTAATTTATTAGTTATTCTTACATAAAGGAAAATATTATGTTGTTAAGAATAATTCTAAAAAATTTTGATAAAAATGAATTTTTTCTAATTATTTTATAATGAATTTATATCAAAATAATTATAAAATATTACTAAGGTGTTAAATTTAAAATATTTATGAATTTTTGAATTCTATAATATCAAATTAATTAGCAATAAAAATTTCATAATTTTTAGAATTAAAATGAATGAGTTATTCTAAAAATATATTTTGAACTAAATTAATTGAATAATAAAATTAATTAATCCAAAATAATTTTAAAAATATATATAGATTTATTCAAATATTTTTATATTTTTTTTCAGGACCCTTTGTTATCATAATTTTTTTCTTACTAATAATTGTAATTTTGCATACACATTCTTCTATATATTGTTAACAAATTATTAAAAATTATTATATCTTAATTTTGTCTCTAATATATTTAAAAATTACTCTAAATTGAAAAAATCTTATTTTTATTTAAATATTTCTTTAAAAATTTCTATTGTTTTGTCAAACAAAAGAGTTTTAATTTTCAAACACTATGATTTGAGTGCTATAACTTTTCATATTTATTCTCCCATTAAAATTTAAAAAATAATATAATAATATATCTCTATCACATAATAATTTATGCCAAGTTATTTTCATTCATATAATTTATATTTTTGCTTTGAAATTATTCGAGTCGCTTTAACATTGCAAATTACTATTGAAATTAGCATAATCCTCAAATTGTAGTGATGTAGTTTACTTAACACTTTATTGTATTGATTTTGTAGTATATATAGAATACTAGAAATTAATATTTTTATATGTTCTACGTACTCATACATGATTGACAATGTTGATAATTCATACAAGTCGTAAGAATTAGAAAAGTAAAAACTAATTTTGTTTCAAGAGCTAGAAATAATTTTATTATTATTAGTGAAATATAGACTCAGTATTTTGAATTTAATATTATTTTGTGTTTATTTAAGTTAATATAATTTATATAACTTTAATTTAAATTTCTTGCTCTATAATATATAGATATTTTCTTTAAGAAAAATTTGTGATGAATGTTTATTCTTGAATTACTAATTAAAATCTCCCAATACTGATTTTTGAGCAGTATATTTTTGAAAATCTTACAAATTTACCAGTATATTTCTCAAAATCTTACCATTCATTTTTGTTTTATCAAATTTTTTATTAATAGATACATTTTAAGTTATTTGCTAACAAATAATTTTTATTTTTTAGATGCTAACACTAAATATAAAAAGGCTGCAATTATTGAATGGCTTGTAAAATAATATGATAGCATGTGATGAAATATGATAATAATTGAGAGAGAAATAAATAATTATAGGTGTATTAATATATATGAATATCAAATTATCAATGTATTTGAATTTATAAATGTATGAGGAAGAATAAATGTAGAAAAGATTTTGAGTAATAATGCTCTGATAATGCACTATAATGAAGCCTAATTGATAAAGTGAAATATTAAAATATTATAAATATTAATAAATCCTACCTTAGTTCAAATCCTCATTAACGTACATTAATATTTCTGACAATTAAATCAAAGATTTAGAAACATAAGTCTAGGATTATGATTTTAGCTCATCATAATATGTATTAGAGTAGAGTTAACAAATTTGATTTAAGCAAAACATGACATATATAATATATTGATTAGCTTATTTAAAAATATAAATTGGGAGAATGCCAAGAAAATATATAGAAATTTGAATAGATTTGTAGATATTGTAAGTATATGGAAAAATAAAGTCAAAATAATTAATTATCTTAAATGTTTTGTGGTACTCATGATTCCATTAGTTAACTCAAATATAAAACATTCAATAAAGTCAACGTGACTCGAGATAATGAAATACATCTTTGCACTTGAGGTGTTAGAGTGGTTCTTTCGTGTCGATTTTGGTACCAATGGGAAGGACTTGGAAACACCTTGTCATCGGTATATGGCACCGCACTTGATGTGCCATAAATCGAGAGTATTTGGATGCTCTATAGGAGACTTCTAGTCTCTCGTCCGTGCGGATACGTCCATCATGCGCTACAGCTAGCGCCTGGCTCTCTGCCAGGGGGCAATGCAGCACGCCGCAACGCCTGGAACAATTACAGTGCCTGGAAGCGCTACAGTGCACTGCAGTATCGTAGCACGCCGTAGCACCTGGCTCTCAGTCAAGCAGCGCTGCAACGCGCCACAACTCGTTGTCACACTTCGTAGCGCGCTGCAGTGCCCAGTTTTACACAAACTTCATATTTTTTGTAATTTGTCGAGTCCAGAACCCTAATAATGCAAAAATACACCAAAATAATGATTGGTTTCGACAAAATCATTCATTTTTCAATTATAAAAGTGGCTAAATATGAAATCCATTGATTACGATGTTTAGACCTTTGAACATAGGCTTATATGGAAAATTTGCACTTGAAGGCATTTTCTTTCGATTATATGTATTGAATCAATGTATTATTATTTTTTAAAACCTATGATAATTGTGTTCATTTAATAGATTTTAAATTTGACTTGAAATGTGGAACTTTATGTTTGAAACATTGTGATGAATAATTAAAATGCTTAGAAATTAATTTGGCCAATTATATTTAAATTCTAAATTTTTAATTGCTAAATAAGTACTAATTGCTCTAGATTTTAATTAGTAAAGATTTTCTTCATATTCTAGTTAACCTAGCCAATTTATAATGTGATCTTATACTAGTATAAATTAAGTCTCGTAATGAGAATGTGATTTTTTATCTTAACTTTAAAACTTAATTTCTTTTGATTTTCTCTTAAAGAAAGAGATAAGCATGAATTGACATTTTTTAAATCAATAAAATATATTTAATTATCAAATGATCAATTCTTAATAATTATATAATTTCAGCCATGCTTATTTAAGTTAAGTTTAAGAGCTTAGTGAATTAGAATGATTGATTTCCATTTTAAATAATTGAATTTATGAATCTTCATGTATTTACATCTTAATTTGATTCCTTAAATCAACTCATATTAAGAATCTAAATGTTGCGCTTAGAAGCTTTAAACCTCTTAATGTTTGTGTTAGATTTTATAATTCAAGTATTTTTCACCTTAAGTTAGGGAACATTAAGGTAGGAAATACTTTATTGAATACACATTGACACTTAAATAAACCTCTCGAACTCTAGATAATTGAGATTTTATCTTGTGGTAGTAATAACCTAATAAACTATAGATTGAGCTTAATTGAGGAAGTTCACTAACTTGGGTGATCTCTATTAGGACAACACCTTGGAGTTAGGATTTGAACACTAAGGTGGAGTTTAAGTCCAAAATCCTTAAATCTTGATTTACTTAATCAAGATTTGGGTAAGAGAGAAAATATTAATAATTATGTCGTAATTCATTTGTTCAAACCGTATAGTCGTCATATGATTTTGAATTAGAACTTGTTAAGTTCTAATATTAATTTTAAATTGTAAATCTGAGATTTTACTCGATAGCTGGATATTGGAGATCCTAAACTTGTATCTTCTCAGAATAGTTAGATTGGACAAATTAGACAACAACAGATATCACATAAGTCTAGATTGAGTCTCTTGCTTACTTTGACTTGATAGCTTGGCATACCTTGGATATTGAGCCTTATTTCTTGAGCATAATAGAATAAGTTAGGATATGGATGATACATCTTAAGTTAGTATTTGTAAAGCATATCATTCATCTAGTTCTTGCAGTGCTTTCAGTTAGTAGAATATGTCCTAGCTTAGTCTGCCTCTTCAGTTCTTGTATTATTACATAATAGTCTCAGGCCTAGCGGATTTGGATGTCTAGGATGGTTATAGACTTATTCTATGAGTTCAACTCAGGCTTAGCGTATTGGATATCTAGGATGATTATAGTTGAACTCTTAGTTCAGAAACCTTATATGGCCTATTGTCTGGTATGACAGTACTATGTCTTAGGCTTACTGCTACTCTAATTTAGTTTTCAATTTTGCTTGCCGTGCCACATGTTTCAGTGGTCTTCCTTACAATACTTGCTTGTCTTGCCACATGTCTCAGTGGCTTTACGATGCATTGATTATTTTGCTTTTTGCCACATGTCTCAGTGGTCTTTCCAATTCATATCAATCTGCATGTTGCATGTATACTCTTATGGATTAGCTATATATATTGGCATGTTTTGAATATTAGAATTTCTTATTATATTCAGTACTCATGTTCTTTTATACTCAGCATATTTTAATGTGATCATAATCATGTTAGGATCAGATTTATTACAGTAATTGCAGTTATTTTTTGCTTTTAGCTTCACCCTGCTTACTTTCGTATTTTGTATGTTATTTCACATACTTAGTAATTGCTATAAATGGATAGTTTATAGTTACCTCATTTCTTGTATAGCTTATTGCACCCCATAATTGCTTGCATGTTAGATTAATTAAATATAATATATTTAATTAGTCAATTCATTTAAAATAGTCTAAAATATACTTAGACAATTGTCTAACTGTAACCTTTTATATTGTTAGCTAGGGCCCTGGCATTTATGATATCGATAAATATCAGATTCAGACTTGTTCACGGGCAGTGCTGCAGGAGAGGAGCCAATTCAGGAGGAGGATCGTTCTGCTGCAGTTTAGATAGATTTTGCTTTTTTATCTCAGTGAGACTAAGAGACCTTTATATTTTCTTTTAAATTCAGTTTGTAACAATTAAATTTTGGATGTATTTTACTTTCTGCACTTATGATGAGTTACTATTTTGTTCCTTTCGCTCCTACTATATTGTGCTTATGGATGTTACTTTACACTTTTATGCTTCCGCCACTTTGATATACATATGTATTGATGAATGTTTATAGTATTCAGGTGACAAGTCCTGCGCTTAAGGCAAATTGGGTTTTACCTGACTTTATTTAAGTTGGGGATTTACCACAGATGGAGCACCGTACTCCCTACTGTCAGTACGGGGGCCCCACACTTAGTCTTTGATTAATTGTATGATTAAATAGAACTTATGTGCCAACTTGTATGGAATTCTGATGGCTAGATTTGTAGTTATGTGCTAATCCTTTTGAATAAATTTAGAGTTGATTAGCACTAATTACTTTCTATTTTTTATAAATTTTTTTGTTAATATGTTTCATAACAGTAAGGTAAATGTATGGAAGCCATGTATGCTAAGTCATAATATATAACTTGAATAATCCTAAAAATTAGAGAACTTAATCATCTTAATTAACTTAAGAAGTCTTAAGACTTTGATCAAGCTATTAAAACTTGATTTAGATCTAAGATTGCCACCAATAAAACATACCTAATTCATTGATTTAACATTTGATCTATAAATAAACACTTGATCTTAATTGAACATGAGTAGGGGTTACACCCTAACCTGCTTAATTAAGATCCAAACTATTAAACCTTAATTAAATGGACATGATTATAAAATAATGTGATTGACATTATTCTAATAATGCATCTGATTTGATATTGATCCTAAATATTTAGATTAGACATATTAAAGTTAATAATAAACCTATGAAATTGCTTAATCTAAATCTGAACCTTAAATTCTTGATTTCTTCTTAAATAAGACTATTAGCATAATAAGATTTATAGAACCATATTAATTGAACAAGTGATATAACTCTATTAACTTCCTTGATTTAAATCACATAATCATAGAATAAGATATAATTAGATGACTTAATTATCTGATCTGATAATCTTAAATCTAAATGATAAGTAAAACCTAGAGTGTTAGCATTGGAGTTAAGTGTGTGAGATCTTAAGTATCTCAACACAAGACCGTTTCTGAAATATTTTAAGGACCTAAATTTGAATATACATTGAGGTAGGAGGACTTTGCATAACTCATTGAGGTAGAAGCTTAGATAATCCCTTAACTTTAGAAGTTGATCTTAACCCTTTGTGGTAAGAATCACTTAAGATATTAGAATGGTACCTTTCTTTGTGGTAGAATTTATATTGAGTGATACTTGATCACATTTTCTTGGAGCTTTGTATAGGACTTATTTATTTAGTACAAGAAATTATAGTCTTGATAAATTTTCATTAATTAAATAGAGTTGTGTGAACTCAGATTATTGGTTGGTGCAATATGGTATACCCATAACACTGGTTTCCTTCAGTAATATCCAAGATTGGTTGATTCACTCTAATGAGGACTTATGAGCAGGTACTATCCCGAGGGATTAGACAAATATAATCCCGTTAGAGTAAATGTCCCAAGACTAAGAGTGTATTAAATGGGTACTCGTTCATTAGTTTGATTGAAATACAAATCGCCAATGGGTGATGCCTCCTAGTGAAGACATCTTCAATAGGTGTGGCTCAAACAAACTAAGTACTTAGAATTACCTTCTTTAAGATACTGAGTGTGACTGTGAGTTAGGCATCTTAATAACTTAACTTGAGATACAAATTGCCAACGGGCGATGCCTTCTATCAAAGTCCGCTTCGTTAGGGTAGCTTAATCAAACTAAGTGATAAGAATCACCTTTCTTGTAAATGTGCTAAATATGTGTATATAATCATCACATCTAATGATCTTTAAGCAAATCTTTAACTTTAACTAATCATCATTCTAGGAGCTAGGAGTCAGAACCCTCTTAGCATGATTCTGCATAGAGGAGACTTAGAATTCATCATCGATGTTCAAAGTTTTATAGATTTCTGATTTTTCCTCATATTACATAAAAGCATGGGCATAGACATGAGCATGAGTTTGAGGAATCATTTCAGCAGTGATGCATGATTATCAGTGATAAATTATGGGTTACGGAATGTTACATACATAGACTATGGAATCTCAGGATGCATCGGCATCATTATACTGTCTCCCTAATTGAGTGTATGTATACATTGGACCGTAGGACTCATAGCCTTTCAGTGATAGTTCTGTGACATACCGTGGCATGCCATGTTGTGGCATATTTGGGTGCATCATTCCGGTGACATATAGTACAACATTGAACATTTTCACATTGATTTCTGAGCACCTGATATTTTTGTTTACTTTCAATATTCAGTTTTGATGCAGTTTTACTTTGCTTAGTCTTTTACCATTTCAGTTACATAGTGCCTTTACTATTATGTTTTACAGTCATATTTACTTTACTGTTTATTGCAATTACTTTAGAACTGCTTAGTTAATTACGATGTGTTAGATATTGGGATCCGGCAATTTGCTAGATCCCGAGTAGCTTGTGGAGATAGGGCGAAATGACTTACAGGAGATCCAGGAGGAGTAAGTGGAGCCTTAGTGGATTAGTCTCCCATCTTTTACTTACTACTTTATTTTCAGTACTTCAGTTAGACTTTACTTTTTATCTTTTAAATCAGTTTATAATAACTCTGGATGGACTTTTACTTTTCTTTTCTGAGATGAATGTTTGCTGCTGCTCTGTGATGAATGTATTTTAAATGTTTTGCTTTAGCTTCTGCACTTGTTATACTACTATACTTAGTATTGTGATGTGATCAGCATACTGGAAATGCTGATATGTTGATAACGTATATTGGATTCATGATTACCTCTTTAAATCCAATGTACGAATTAGTCTAATACTTAAAATAAGTAATCTACTCTTATCTTAAGTATTGACTCTCGATCCTACTCTTAGGTTCGAGTCAGCAGCCTTCAGTGTGGCTCAGTCTTTCAGCCTATTCGGAAAGATGGGTTTTGTAAGCTTGTCATCCCTAGTAGCGCACCGCTCCGCCACTGATTATAACTATACCTTTCTTTGCACGTGACGATAGGGTGGGGCGCTACATTTATTTTCTAACTCGATATGCTTTTCTTTTTTTCTTTCGGGAAACTGACATTTTGGATCCGACAATTTGTCATATCCGGAGCAATTTGAGAAGCCAGCATTAGAGGCTATCTAAGAGATCCAAGAGGACACAGAGGCAAAGTATTTAACGCAGCTTTTATTATTTTGCTTAGTGCTTAGCTGTGAGATGAGAGATCTTTTCATTTACTACTTTTTCATTTTAAACAATAGTTTGTAATAATTTAATCTAGATATATTTTATATTTCTTTTCTAAGATGAATGCTCCTTTTATTCAGTTTTGTGATGAATATAAGGGATGACTGCTTATGACTTCTGCACTATAAATTTTTCTTCTATTTATATTTAGTATTATGATGTGATCGATATAAAACTCATATAAAGTACCTGTATATATTGGATACATATTCAGCTTTGCTAAAACTAATGTGTGTGAGCATCTTAGCTAATAATTAAGATAAGAATGCTACTTGTCTTAAGGATCAGCATTCAGCATGAGTAAGCAAGTCCTTTTTTGGGAAGTTTGACCTTCCCAAGTAATATGTCGTCCCACCGCCAACCCTTCATGTTGCGCACGGCGACAGGATGGGGCGTTACACCTGGCCACCAAGATGACTGCTTCAGGACTTGATACATCTTGGTACTTCCAAGATGAATTATATATTTAGAATTGTTACATTTTATAAAGATCTTTTGATGCATAGATTTTGGTATCCAAAGCTGATTTTCTTGATAAATTACATTTCCACGCAAGTGCACATCATGATGATGACCACTTTTTGAGAGATGGAAACATCTCTATAAAAAGTTGGCTCTACTGAACTTAGCTTTACCATTTGAGTAAGTGCTTCACCTTTGATAGACTCGATGTGTAGTATACAAAATTCTTTAACAACAAGGTTTTTATCGATCTTAGCACATAAAGTAGCACGGCGACTAAGAGCATCAACTACAGCATTTGCTTATCAAGACGATATTGAATACATAGATCATTGTCATTGATTAGTTCTAGCCACCTTCTCTGATGGCAATTTAGCTCATGCTAAGTGAAAATATTTTTAAACTATAACGATCGATGAATATGACACACTGAACGCTAAACAGATAATTGTGTCAAATCTACAAGGCAAAAAATTATAGCAACAAGCTCAAGGTCATGAACAGGATAATTCTTCTCATGCAGATTTAATTGACTAGAAGCATATGTAATAACCTTTCATTCTTGCATTAAAACATAACCTAGACTAATTCCAAATGCATTAGTGTAGAATTGATAATCTAATCCTTATTTTAGTAGAACCAGTATTAGAGCAGATGAGAGAGCATCTTTGAGCTTCTAGAAAGCTTCCTCACATACTGAGTTCTAAATAAAAGGGATGGCTTTATGAGTCAGACTGGTTAATGGAGACGTGATTGAAGAAAAGCACTTGACAAACTTTCTATAGTAGTCGGCTGTAACAACCCAACAATTGTTAATCATTATTTATTAGTCACATCAACTTATAATAATCTCTATAAGTCTCTATAAGGTGTTTAAACCGAACCTTGAAAATTTGAAGCAATTCAGAGCTCAATCGAATGTTATTATTATTTTAATATATTTAATTAATAAGAAAATTGATATATTTATTTTGATATCAAATCAAAAAATTGGCTTCATCATTGTGCTCATCACCCTCAAATTAGTTAGGAGTGATGTTTTGAAATTTTTTGAAAGTTGTCAAATTTTCCCAAATATTTTAATGTATTTTAAATACTCGAAAAACTAGGATAATTAAATTGTTGTCAAAATCAAAATCAAATTTTGTCGTTGAGTTCCTCACCCTAAATAAGCTAGAGATGAAGTTTTGAGATTTTTCAGAGCACATTTATCCATCTAATTTTAATTATTAAAACATGTTATTTAAAAATCAAAAAAAATAATTTAAATTTTAATTTTCCTTCTCCTGCGCTAGGACCTACCTTCTACCCCTTTTCTGTGCACGAAAGCCCTTCCCCATACCTGTGCACAAAACTCTCCCCTCCATGCTGATGGGAGAGGACTTGTCGCTCCATGCTTGAGCCATCACTCCTCCACTATATATCAGCTACTTCAATGACCTCTCCCCTCCATTTTTGGCAACTGAAGCTTCTTCCCCCATGCCCCAAAAAAACCAACAAGATCTCCCTAGACAATCTAAGGTACCTTTCCTTATACCCTCTCACTTTTGATTTAAGCAATATTTTTGTAAAATGTATTTTGATTAGCCATTGTGTGGCATCTTGTATGATTGTCAAGCCTCAATCGGGCCAGAACGAGTCTGAACAAAGCTTGTTTCGTTCATTAGAACATAGTCAAAACAGCAAAATTTTTGTATACCTATACCTAAGGAATCGTTGTTTGCGGTGTTAGAGTGATCTGTTTGCAGTCAATTTTAGTACCAATGGAAATGTCTTGGAAAGACCTTTCCATCAATAACTTGCACAGCACTTGAGGTGCCCATAATCGAAAGTATTTGAATTCCCTAAGAGAGTGTACGTTCGTCTGTTCAGAAAAGTGTGACAGGTGCTACAATGCGCCGTAGTGCCGGGATCTCAGCCAGGGAGCGCTACAGTGCACCGCAGTGTCCGAGTCTTAGGACGACAAGCACTACAGCGCGCTGTATCACATGAGTTTCGTCCAGAAAGCACTACAGGGCACCGTAGCGCCTAGCTCTCGGTAATGAGGCCCTACCTGAGGCATCTCGAGATATTTGGCGTCCTAGCGCGCTGCAGCCCCGTAGCGCGTCGTATCACGCCATAGCGCCTAGCTCTCGACTAGGCAGTGCTACAGTGTCCGCATCGCGCCGTAGAGTGCTTCAGTGCCTAGTCTTGCATAAACTTCATATTTTTGTAATATGTCGACTCCAAAATCCTAATAACGAAAAAATACACCAAATAATGACTTGCTTCAGTAAAATCATGATTTGTGCAAATGTATATATAACTTTAATTATGAAATTCATTTCTTATCCAAATAACATGATTAGTAACAAATTTAATTATACAAACGGCATGTTTTTAATTTCTATTTTTAAACTTAATTGCAAAGTTTGATTTCTATTCTGATGGTTAATCTTCTTAATTAGTTGCTAATTGTGTAACACCCTAATTAGCTTAATTAAGTGCTTGAATTAATTAAAATAAGAATTATTATTGATTCTAACTTTGATGATGAATGAGCAACTTAATGGTTGCTATGTAATTTTGTAGGTTAAACCTCTAACAATGTCTTCTAGTTCAAACTTTAATTAAGCCTTAAGTTGAACTCTTGAATTTTATGAAACTTAAGTTCAATCAATAAGTAAAAAGGATAGGTCTTAAGGTGACTCATGTGATTAATTATCTTGATTAAATCTTAATATTCATGATTTTCATCTAAGTAAAATAACTAGCATGAGTTAATCTTAATAAGATATGATTGATTTACAAATAATCACTTCCTAATAAGTGTATAATTTTACCTCACAATTCATGTGGTTGGTTGAGAAATAATTTAGAAGATTATCATACGTGATTTTGCATTTTAACCTAATTATTAAATTCATAAACCTACATAAAGTTTCATATACCTTGCGGTAGAATAACCTAAAGAGACATAGATTGAGATTTTCTCTTGTAGTAGCATCCTAAGTTGAATGGCTTATATGTCACTTCCTTAGAGCCTTGTTGTGTATGAAGTATCACAATGGATAAAGGATTAATTAGCTCGTAACTTCTTGTTTAATTAAATAGATTGTTTGATTGATAATCTTAGTATTTTCATATAAATATTGTAGTGCATATCTATAGAACTGATTTATTCAATATTTTATAAAATTAGTTGATATACCTAAATAGAACTATAGAGTTTTAGTTTTATCTTAAGTAATTAGACAAGTATAATTTGGTTCAGGATAAACATGTAATAATCCTAGGTTGTAACACAGCATAATCTAGGCTTATAAGTGCATCAATTTTTATTCAATTGCACTCCTTGCATCAATAGAATCTAACCTTAAAAATTTGAGGTCAGTCGAACCTCTCTTGATTTCAATAAATATTTTGTTAATTTAGATACCCTGAATATTAGCAAAAATATTTTGATCTCAAAATTTAATTCTGATTGCATATTTGAATTCCTTACTCCGAAATTAGCTAGGGGTGAAATTTTAAAAATTTTTGGAAGTAATTTGAGCCATAATTAAATTTAAATTAAATTGGGATAAATGCACATAAGAGATCCCAATAATTCATAATTGCAAATATATCCTAAAAACTAATTTACCCATCGGGATTCGCTATGCGAACCACGGGAGATCCGCTACGGAGCCCGTGTCGCATGACAGCGAAGCCCTGCACTATCTAGTCGTCTATCTCGTTAATCCAATGGTCAAGATTTAAATCTGCGAAGTCGCGGATCTACCATTGGATCTGTCCGATTGATTCTACGGCCCGGATCGCTCTGGCGATCGGTCGTTATGATCCGAGCGATCCGATCCGTTCTGCCATCTGATCGATTTATCAGACGGCATCGGAGGCACCCCGCACTTTAGATCTTTGTCTCCACTCCATTGCGCGCCTGACCGAAAATATCCCTTGTACTGCCGATCGCACGGCTTGTCCCCACTCTCGCGTCCACCTCAGCAAGTAGTTAGGCACCTTCCATTATTGGCCTAACGTTCCAATCGGGCCCCATGGCCCATTTAGCTCCATTAAGGGGAATTGGAGCTCGGCCATGGCCCGAGCTCTGGGGTCATTGCCAGGCCCGCTCAAGCCTCTGCAACCTTCCCCTCTGGAATCGCTTGCTGATCAATTGAGTTCGAATACTTCTCTGCTAACCTCCCGCCATTGTCGATCTGCCGAGCTCCTCTAAGCGAATCTAGAGCTTTGCAAACTGCTGATAGTGGATAATCCTGGTGTCAGGATTCTTTGTGCATTTTGGAAGTTTAGCTGCCAGTGAATCGCTCTCTACCAGTCGAACGAGCTTGCACTGTCAAAACAGGTGCCTCAGTTGCAAGCTCTGAGGCAATGAGGCTCGGGCTTTCCTCCATTTGTTTCGTATTGATCAATATTGTCAAATCAAACCCATTACACTTATAATTGCGCTTTGAGCTAGCCTTAATCGATGGAATTGATCGATCGAGCTAAGTTTCGTAAAAGGGTCTAGGTCCTAGTAAGAACCCAGCGATCTAGGCCACCCCAAACCTAGCCACCTTAGGGGTTAGATTTGTCACACCTCCTTGAAGGTGTAGGCATCGAACTTGGGGCCAATGATAGCCTCTGTGGGGAGAATTGACTCCCAACAGTAGCTCCATAGTAGGAGCCTCATGTGAGTAAGGTCCGGGAGAACCGAACCTTCTCATAAGGGGCCTCGGGTCTCAATCGGTGCGTCTTGACTCGATGATGGATTTGCAATCAAGCCAAGGCCATGGCGCCTTATCGACAAAGAATTCCACCGATTAGAGTTTCCTTAATCGGTCTCTAGCAGCTTATGGTGTGCGGGGACGACGACACTGTGCGGGCCGGGCCAGCCCATTACCCATGATGTACGATAGTGTTGGGTTCCCCAGTCCCCGGTCGACCCGCGCGGTTTGGATTTTGGGCCGAACCTGTTTTAATAAATCCGATTAATTGGATTTATTTTCCTTAAGAAAAATAATCCAATTAATCCAATCATAGAAAAAATTAATTTGAAAAATGTAGAATAAATTATTTGAATAACTTTTAATTTACTAGTCCAAACCATATATTATTATATATCAAAATGATCAGAAAAGTGTAAAGAATCAGAATATAAAATAACATTGCACTTTTAATAGTTAGATTTTTTATTTTGCCTAATTATCTCATATTTTAGTTAGGGTTAATTAGCATGTATACTTAGCCAAATTGCATGATTTATATGTCATTGTGTTCCTTATGTCTTATAGGATGCATATACTAGGTGGATAAATTTTTTGATAAATATATTCTTAGTTATGTCTTAATCTTATAAATGCATGATTAGTGAAACTTAGAGTTTCTGATTATTCAAATTTAGTAAACTCAATCTCTAATTGTTCATATGAATAAGTGGAATGTAAATACCAAGTTTCATAAATTTTTAATAACAGGATTTGTAATTAGGTGTTAATCTATTTATATTGATTTAGAGTTTGATTAGCACTAATTAATTTTTGTTTTCTATAAATTTATATTATTTCACTTTCATAACAGTAGTATAAATGTAATTAACCTCTCATGTGTGCTTTTAACACTTGATTTAACTAAATTTATTAAAATGGTATTAATCCCTAATTAATTTTAAGAATCTTAAGATCTTGATCAAGTGATTAATACTTGGTTTAGACCTGAGATTGCCATTAATAACACACCAATAATTCTTTGATTTGTCATTGATCTATAACTCAACAATTGGTCTTAATTGGGCAAGGGTATGGATTAACCCTAACCTATTTGATTAAGGCTTGAACCCTTAATCACTTAATCAATTAACTTAATTGAAAGACAATTTAACTGATATGATTCCAATAATGCATCTGATTTAGTAATTGATCTTAAATCGTTGAATTAGAAGTGCTAATGTTAATAAAATACTTATGTGATTGAAATATCTGAATCTAAGCTTAAGATCCCTAATTTTCTCTTATATAAGACTCTTAGCATGAGAATAATAATAAAACTGTATTGATTTATGGAATGATCTAATCCTAATAATATTTTTGATTTTATCCCTTAATTGTAGTATAGGATATGATCAGATGGGTCTAACCATCTGATCTGATCAAATTAATCCAAGCTTAATAAGCGAACCTTATGAATTTAGTATAATTATTAAAGGTGTGAGATCTTGATGATATTACTATAGGAGTATTTTGTAATATCTGAAAGGCCTAATGAATGATAATATATTGATGTAAAAAGATTTTTTGTTGAATTTTGAGGTAAGAAATTAGATGTTTTTCTCTTAATCTTAGAAGTTGATCTTAAACCTTATGGTAAACTTCACCTAAGGCATTATAATGAGACTTCTCCCATGTGGTAGTAACTTATATTGAGTAATCTTTTAGTCACATCCTTGGAGCCTTGTGTAGGATTCACCCAAATTAAGTCAAGATGCATGATTTTGATGAATCCTTAGTGGTTAAATAAAATTGACTGAACTCGGATTGTTAGTTGGTTATGAGTATGCATACCCATGGGGATGAGTCACTTCAGCAATATTCAGGTTTTGATGAGTCACTCTAATGTGGACTTGTGATCATGGGCTATCTCGAGAGATTAGACAAATATAGTCTCGCTAGAGTAAATTCTCCAAGCCTAAGAGTGTGGACTATATCCTTAGTTTGGGGAAGAATAATTATAACAAGGTTCTTCCTCATATCTTGGTGAGCCTCGATAAATGCAGTTATAAACAAACGAAGTATTAAATTCACCTCTATTGGAAACATACAACCATGTGTATACAATCTTTCTAACTGATGATTTCAAGTAAAACCTTAAGTAAAAGAAACTAATTATTGGAATAAGAACTAGGAGTTAGAATCATTTTAGATTAATTTTGCACAATGAAGATATTTGATTCATTATCTAATTTTAAAGTATTTTTTCGAATTCTAAATTTTAATACATGTAGTGTAGAGATATGAGCATGAACATAAGCATGATGTATGAGTATTAGTGATTTTTATTAACTGTTGTAATCATAAGCACCTTAACAATAAATGAGAAATCTTGTAATATTCTTTTCGATACTGGAGCGAGTCATTCCTTAGTATCGAAAAGATGGGTTAAAAATCTTAAGCTATTAACATATCGATTAGCAAACTCGTTAAGCATCGGGTTATCTTCCGGAGCCCGTATGCAATCCCAGCAATTCTACAATATTGATATTATGATTGGTGATCAAAATATGGAGCTAAATTAATCATATTGCCAATCACAAATTTTAATATAATTATGGACATGAATTGGCTAAGCAAACATGGTGCTTCCATAAATTGTTAAAAGAAGAGAATCACTTTTAGCAGTGGAAGTCAGTCGCAATCCTTCATAGGAAGATTTAGTACCCAAGCATTGTTGATCAATACAATGAAAGCAGAAAAGTTAGTCATGAAGGGCTGCAATGCATACCTCGTAACAATGTTGGGAGAAAAAAAATAAGTCATTTCTATTTATGAGAATCAAATAGCTGGTGAATTTCTCGATATCTTTCCTGAAGATCTAACTGGTCTTCCTCTAGTTAGAGAAGTAGAATTCACGATTGAATTAATCCCTGGAACCCAACCGCTGTCGAAGGTTCCGTATCGCAGGCCCCTAAAGAGCTGCATGAACTGAACAAGCAACTTCAAGAGCTGCTAGAAAAATGTCTTATTCAACTGAGTTCATCTCCTTGGGGAGCATCAATTTTATTCGTGAAAAAAAAGGATGGCTCAATGCAGATGTGCATCGACTATAGGGAATTGAATATAGTAACCATCAAAAATAATTATCCATTGCCGCATATCAATGATCTATTTGATTAATTATCCAAAGTAAAGTCTTCTCTAAAATTGACTTACAATCAGGTTATCAACATTTGAGAGTTAAAAATTCAAATATTGAGAAAACTCATTTAGAACTCGTTATGAGCATTACGTTTATTGAGAAAACTTTTAATCTGGGCACATTTCAAAAGTGCAAATATTTGAATATTAGTTAATTGTGAAATTAAGTACTCATAAATGTCTACTTTACAATTTTAAATAATAAGCAAAATAATTAATAATTTGACATAAATAAATAAAAGCTGTACAAATTTATCCCTACAAATTTATTTCAATTGTACTAAAACTTTAGCATAAAAATAGTTACTGTCATAAAAATAAATATAAAATTTTAACATTTGATATATGACGCAAAAATATGATTTTGTTGAATAAATACAAAATTGTTGAAAATGTTCTATTTTGTATTACATATCTCAACTTTCATCTATACTTGCCCCTTCAAAAGCTTATTAATATAGGCTCTTTATACCTCCCAATATCAGACAACCACATCATAACAATTATTTAATCAAACTAAAAATAAATCAATAATGAACTTATGTTACTTATTATCCAAATTTTTTCATATATCATTTTATATGACTATAAAAGTATTTTTATCAAATTTATGTGATAGTAAGTATAAAAATTTATTAAATAATAATAATAAAAAACATCTAGTAACTTTCTTTAGCATATGAATCAAGAAGTCAAAATCAAATATATCTACATAATTTTATACTTAATAAATAATTACTTGAAAACTTAATAACTCATTTATTTAATAGTGCTAAGTATTATTTTTAATATAAAATATTTATATGAAAACAATGACAAAATAAAGCAATATTTACTATATAAAAAAAAGGAAATAATCCTTCATTTATTCATTATGTTCTTTTTCTTTCTTTTCAATCTCTTCTCTCTTTCTTTTCCTTTCTCTCTCTATCTTTTTTTCTTTAATAATATTATTATCGTTACTCTTTCTTTATCTTTCCCTTCTGTTTAATGAATTTATCACCTTTTTTATATAGGAATAACTATAATAATTATAATAATATTAATAATAATAAGATCTTTATCATTATTAATAGTTATGTAATGATGATAAATTTATAGTACTAATATTAAGTTTCTTATTATTAATAATATTATCTAATGATAGTAATATTAAAATATATATATATATATATATATATATTATAATAATAATAGTAATATGAATTGTAACTGTAAAAATGAAATGTACAGAAAAAAAAATTATAATAATAATTATTTTTATCATTTTTATAATTATTATTATTATATATTCATTTTTATCATTCTTATTAATAATAATGACAATAATAATAATAATAATAATATAAATTTGAAATAATAAAATTAAAATTGATAAAATGTAAATGAAAAAAACAGAATTAAAAATTATTATATTTATAATAATAATAATAATAATGATAAATATAAATTTGAAATGACATAATTGAAATTGCTTGAATAGAAATGAAAATAATAATAATAATTAGAATGACATAATAAAATTAAATTTAAAATATAGAATAAATATGCTTGAAGGTCATCTCCCGAAACAGAGCAGACGACAATAACGCAATTTGATTCAAATTAAACAACAAACATCCAATTGTCAAGCTAACCGAGCACGCCGCATTATGAAGTTATACTGTCAGCCTCAATGGAGCTACTGAACCCTAGACATTCCCATATACCATACAAACATATAATCAAACGAAGCTCAAGATGAGCCAACAAGTCAAACTTAATCCCATCAACAACAATTTAAATCACCTACCCAGCTGAAGAATATGATTGTCTGAAAAGTTGTGTTTATTTGCAATATAATCAAGCTTCTTTTCCCACGCATGCCAAATAGTTTATCTTGCCGCAACCTGGTCCCCAAGGAATCACGATCCAATTTACAAGAATGAAAAAGGAAGCTGTCCGATCAAAAGATAACTTTCCAACGTTTCAAAATATGCAAAATAATCCTTTCATTATCATTCACATTCACACAAACTTCTCATCCATTGACATCAACGATTAACGTACTTTCAGACAAACAAAATAGAACCATCAGAGAATAAGAAAAAAAAACCCTAGTCATGAGCAGACCTAAAATCCGAGCATCTAACCACCGAAACCGTAGAGGGTTCGTCCCTGACGCTTGAGAGCGTAAACCACGTCCATTGCTGTGACAGTCTTCCGGCGAGCATGCTCAGTATAAGTCACAGCATCCCGGATCACGTTCTCAAGAAAGATCTTAAGCACCCCTCGGGTTTCCTCATAGATCAAGCCGCTGATGCGCTTGACGCCACCACGGCGAGCAAGACGGCGGATCGCCGGCTTGGTAATTCCCTGAATGTTATCACGGAGAACTTT
Source organism: Gastrodia elata (assembly GCA_016760335.1). NCBI lineage: Eukaryota > Viridiplantae > Streptophyta > Magnoliopsida > Asparagales > Orchidaceae > Gastrodia > Gastrodia elata. The sequence goes on from CM028673.1 coordinate 2,597,898, forward strand.
CCGGTGACGCTTGGCTCCGCCCTTTCCCAAGCCCTTTCCGCCTTTGCCTCTTCCCGACATTGTTCTTTGGCTATAAGCTCTGACTCTTTAGATTTGGCTTAGGGAGAAAAAATACCGATGCTAAACTGATTTGTCGTGGTTCTTTTATTCAAGGCTTAGAATGATGTCAGCCGTTGGATGCAAAGCGATCCAAAAGAGAAGTTTTCTTTATTATTGTCCGTCGGATTGAAAATAAGCAGAGTTCATTGGATGGAGTCAAAAGCCTCGGATCCTGATTTTCTTTATTTGATGGAGGCATTGTAATGCGTCAATTTTCATGGTTTTCGAAATTTTCATACAAAACAAAACAAAAAAAAGATAAAGATAAATTATAAGAAAATAAATAGTTGATAAAATACAGAAAAAAAAAAATCATAAATACAATAATAAAAAGCTCATTTTTTATATGCCTTTAAATATATTTTTATATCATTTTGTGCATCAATTATATTGTTAAAAATTATAAAAGATACATTATACATACTTGTTTGAAAAAATAAAATATTACACAAATAATAGACAAGCTAAAGACAACTTTGCACCAATTAAGATACTTCTAGGTATGTAACTAATCCTTTAGGGTTATTATATGCATGGCCATCTTATTGTAGTCGCACATACACATATATGTATAGCCTAGTCAACTGTGACAATCCAAATTCAACTTAAGATAATTAGGATTAAATTCTGGCTCATTTAAGTTAAAATAAGGATTTCAGGCTAGTTCAAAATTAGATCAAACTAAATATATCATTAGAAATAATATATTTTTATAATCGTAATACAAAGTTTTACTAGCAATCTCGACAACAAATACTCTAAAATTAATTTTTGTAAACTTTAAATACAGAAAATTAGGAAAATAAAATATAAGTCTAAATCCAAAAAAAATTTAGTGTCTTTGAATTCTGGATAATAGAACAAAATTACACAAAAAGTTATGAAAATTAGAGCTCGAATTATCCGAAATTAATTTTTGAACATTTACTTTCAAAATTAATACAAAAATAAAATATAGCTCCAAATTGAAAAACTTTTGCTTTAGAATGTTCATCTCATCAAGAAGCATAGTTTCGTCAAATTTAAAAATGAGACAACCAAAAAAATTCAATTAATTTTAAATTGTATTTTTTAATATAAGAAATTCAACTTTCTCTCCCTTACCGCTTCCCCTAATCCACCTACGCCCGTAAGGGCACGTCACCGGCCCCACCCTGGGGCGACGCATGCCTCTGCGCGGTGGTCACATTGGCCGACGGGCAGCCCAACCCACCCTCCCATCATCTCCTTCTCTATAAATAGGGAATTACCCCTCATATACTATAATAATCTACCATAATCAATCATGGCTTAACTAGGTCCTATTTTTTATTATAGCACTCTTAATAAGTCATTAAGAGCACATTTTGAAGTTTTGGTCCGAATCAAGTGTCAAATGGATCAAACCCTAATTTTAGGAATTTCAAGAACCCTAAAATTTTACCTATCTAAATTGACCTCAAGTCAAAAATATGACTTCATCATTGCGCGTATCACCCCCAAAGTAGTTAGGAGTGATATTTTGAAAGCATTTGTGAATCATTAGATTTTCGTCAAATATTTTTATACATTTTAAATACCCGAAAAATATGAAAAATAAATATTCATTGAAATCGAAATTCAAATTCGTCGTTACGTTCATCACCCTTTAATTAGCTAAGGGTAATTTATTGAAAATTTGTTAAATGCAATTAATTAGTTAATTTTAATTAAAGAAATCAATTAAATTAAATTTAATAATATTATTATTTAATCTACACTAAATGGATGCCATCTTCTACTTGCTTGTGCCATCAGCTTCTGTCGTTCGATCAAATGGTAAGATCTAACCGTTCGATCGAGTCGATCGAACGGTCCATGCCCATCATCCTTGAAGCCGCACTCGCCACACCGCGTGTCGCGTAGAGCGAGAGCACTGTGGCTCACCTGCGAACGCGTGGTTGTTGCCACCGCTCTCAAGCCCCGTTAAATCGTCCAGCTGCATCCCACCCGACGATTTTTGTCTCGGGTGTGTCAACTCTAGATCTAAGTAAACGCATCTCAATCCCAATCGCACTCTAGTTCTGCATCGTCCAATCAGGTACCTCCCTAATCTATTAACTTCCTTACGCAATTGTTATATTTGCAATTCGTATGATTATTCCATGCCTCTGATCAATAATTGAGCAGATCTAAATGAGCTCGATCGATCAAATTTTAGGTTGGGGTCTACAATAGTATACAGTGCATTCGCTCTTAGCTTCCTAGGGTTCATAATAGCGGGAGCTTGCGATCACCTACGAGCTCAGTTCAACTGTATATGAGTTGTCATATTTGTCCTCCTCCAATTGCCGTGCGGATCGGACCTTAGCGTCACCGGGAAGACCCCAAATTAGGGTGCCCTAGCTGCGCTATGCGGGTCAAGCGAGGGAGACGAAGGACCTCTGCTCGGGCTGAGCTGTGTCAGCCCGACCCGTGTGAAGTCGATGGTGGGCGGCGTTCGTGCAGTGCCAACAGTTCATTTGATCCCGTTGTATCTATGGGCACCTCCTGAAGCGAAAAATGTTAATTAAAGATATATATTAAATCAGTCCATTTATTTTGTTTAAATATAAATCTTTAAACCATCATAACTCGTAATCCGCTGATCCAAATATATCAATTATATATCTTATTTTAATCAAAAAAATACAATGAATACTATGGAGATATCAATTATTTTGTTTGATGTATATTTTTGTTTGTGTCATTTATGACCCTAAATTAATGACCTAATCAATTCTAAACTTCACATGCTCATAATTTTGCAATCCTAGCCTCAAATATAGCGAATATATATCTCATTTTGCTCAAGAGAATGCCAAGAGCATTCAAATGATATTAGGTTTTGTTTGGAGTATAGATTGACTAATAACTTTTGGGTCCCTTTCTTAATCACACCCTTAAACCCTATAAATTTAATTAGCCATAATTTGATCAATTGGACTCTAAATTAGGTCATCCAATATAACATTTTGAACAGGAAAAACCTAAGGATCGATAAACTGTAAAAATATTTAATTTTTAATAATTAGATTTTCTAATCACTCCTAATCACCCTAAAACTTGATTAGTGCATAACTTAAGTAAATGAGATCCAAATTAGTATACTTTCAGTCATTGCACTCATTATATTATTTGGAAACTATTGCCACTAAGTTTACTGAATTTAGACATCATTTGAAAAAATTAAGTTTTTGGACATTTACTTAAAATTTCTAAATTATATATTTAAACCTTAATCTTGTTTTGGCCATAACGTTGCCAAATGATCTTAGAATTTAATGATCTTAGACTCTATGAAATTCTTAAGCAATAAACAACAATAGTATTTAAACTACTAGATTCCAAAAGTACCACGTGTTAGACAATAAATCTAACACATCGAAAACTACTATAATAGTTATAGTTATCTACTATTTAATATAACTAACTAAATAAATTCCAAACACTAACCAAATAATCTCCAAAAAATCTCAAATTTTATATTTAGCTAATTTGGGTGTGAAGAACTATAAAATGATGTTGGATTTGTGATTTGAGATCTAAATAATTATCTCAATTTTCTAATTTATCAAATCAATTAAAATATTAATTTTCCTCAAACAACTTTCGATTTTCACCAAAATTTCAGGGATTGATCTTAAAACTATTTTATAATGAGGTCCTTAAGCTCATTTAGTGATTTAAATTCAAGTAATAATCAAGGATTGTTACACATTTATTGTTCCAAAATTTTATCATATCATTGTATGTTTGTTCTTTGTTTTTTAATGCCATTGTCTTGTGAATGTTACTTTTGTACTCTACCACATTTCTATCTTCTTCTTAGATTTCTAAACACTTTCAAAATTAAAAAAAAAAAAGAAAAGATAACCAAAAACTTAAACCACCAATTAAATTGAGAAATATTGTGATAATCCAACATCTTAAACATCAAGGAATTATTTATTTTAACTATAACAGTCTCACAATTTATCCTAAGAAAATAACTTCTACTAGGTCACTCATCTAACGTGCTCCTACACAAGTATGCTTAATTTTATGCATCTTATTAGAAACTACACTATTATCAAAAAGGTATCTTGATGTTTAAATATTCTTCACAATCTCTTAAACTTAAGCAACTAATGTCCTCATTATTATCCACACGTAGATCCACAAATTATCCATTGAGTTGATAGGACTAAAAGTGGTCCCTGCAAGCTCAAGAGCACCCCTATCTTATTCCATCATATATTCAAGAGATCGCTCCAATTGAGTGGTACTTTTTTCTAACAATGAATGCTTTATTTTGATATTATTTATGATAACCCAAGCTCTTAATAAGTAATATATTATTTGCTCTAACTTTAATGGAATTACAAATTTAATATCAAAAGATAACTTCATAGCAACTCACTCAATTCTAAGAGTGCTCCCTTTTGAGCAAGTTTAACCTTAGAGTTCTTATTAGAAATTCTACAATTACTTAAAAAGATATCATGATATTTTAAAATTCAGCTTAATTATGCAACCTAAGCTAGTTACAAAGCTAATTAAGCCAAATATGAATTGATTAAGCCAAAATTAATTAATTATCATGTTACTTATTATTAATATATTATAAACATAATATTGAATATGTAAGAAATAATAATAATAATAATAATAATATTAATAATAATAATGATAATATGTAGATAAATTATCATTATTAAAAAATATTATTAATTACCTTAATTAGTTGTGTTAATTAATTATATTAATATATTGTTATCTTAGTTATAATTAATAATAATATATAATAAACATTAATAGAAAATAATAATGATAATATGTAAATAAATTATCAATATTAAGATAATATCTTAGTTATATTAATTAGTTATTTAATAAATTTTCATGCTACATATAATTATTAAATTAATATCCTTTTTATAATTAATAATAATAATGATAATAAATAAATACATTATCAATATGATATCTTAATTAAGTTAAGTATTATCTTAATTGCTATATCTATATCAGCAAATATATTATAATAAATCAAGCCAAAAAGTACAATTAAAACAATTTAATTAAAAAAATTATCTCAATAAGTAAGCCAAAAGCATGCTAAAAAATTATTATCATTCTTTATTAATCTCTCCAAAATTAAATCACCTCAAACAATATTAAATTCCTTAATCACCCTTACAATACGCTCACATAAATCCTCTTATAAAAATATTCCATCTAAAGATATTCATTGAAATAACTTATTCAAATCATATCAAAAAAATTTTTATACGTCCAATTGTATTTGAACATCATAAACACTTACAATATTAAAATTATTTCTTTAATTATAAGCGTTAAGTAAATAATTATATCTTACATTCTCTTAATAAAAAGCCAAAACTAATAATTTCTTATGTTTTCTATCTCACACACTAAGTTTCTTTAATGAATCTTATAATATTATTAATCATAATATCAAATAACTAAAAAATCTTTCTATTAAAAGTGCTAATATTCATCCAAATAATCTTAATTTAAAATCATACAATAGCTTCTTTACTCTTTGCACACTGATCACTGTATTTAGGCAACACAAAGCATCACTTTCAGGTGATGCCTTATGTGATAACTCATGTTAGTTTAGTACAATTAATTTAACATAAGTGCATCTTTTCGCATAATCATATTGACAATTAAGCAAAATAATAGCTAAACAACATTCAGAGTCATGCAAGAATAAGAATATCATTCATTAAATTTATAATTAACATCATCAAGAATATTTCATAAGTTGCATCATACTAAAAATAAATGTTTCTCTTGAAAAGAAATTAAAAGCTAAAGTTATAATCTGCTCCATGATTCAATTTAACGCCTTTAAACTACCTTAGCCTCATTCAGCTGTATTTGATCTGACATTATAAAAATAATATCTTAATGCACATTCTAAGTACAAAGTATATTAAATATTAGAAAAAATGAAAAATCAAGAATGATATGATAATAATTGTAGAAAAATATGATTTAATACAAATAAAAGATAAACATAACTCATGAAAATAACATTTTTTTATCATGGTTAAGTCACATGCAAAATTTCAAAAAGATGATCACTTGATAATTCATATTTATGTTTATGTCTTGATATTATGATGTGACGTTAATAGTTCTGATGGCAAAGTCAGAACATTAAGTTTATGTTCAATAAAATCATATCCTTCACTTGGGCCCCCTCAAAGGCTCCAGGTGGCACCCTTATAGCTCATGAGGACTAGCCCCATCCATAACATATTCAACCACTATTTCAGAATCTTTGTAACATTCCCATAATACATAAATAATATTTTGTCTCTTTTATATCATTAGTAGTAAAAGTAATGTATTTAATCACAACATGAAACAGGCTCAAAATAGTGCTTAAACAACAATACAAACAAATAAGAGTAAAAAAGAATATCAAATATACCTTTGTGCTCAACCGTTAAGAAAATACTCAAAATTTGATACGTCTACAAAAAATTATATTTATAAATAGTATATTAGACTCTAAAAATTAATTGTTGCATAAATAGAATATATCTTTTGATTAGTTTATGATTTCTCAATATTTTAGATCCTTTTCAGAATTTAAAATCTAAGTTTAGGAAAAAAATTTATAGGTCCATCATATTCTTGGCCAATAAATCAATGTAATGCTTACACAAATGAGACACTTCAATCAAAATTTCCAATTATAATTCGCTCATAATAAAGGTTAACATGTAAAAGCAAGGATATAATTATCAAGTTAAGTCATAGACTCAAGAGATTGTTTATTTGATTGGAGAAAATCGTTATAAAACCAATTTACGATGTTATGTACGTCAAATGGTGTCTAGAAAGTACTAATTATATTCATAGGTTTGCTTATTTTGATAATTTTGAAAGATCATTATTATAAAGATGTAAGGTACCAAATCAAGTACATCCTAAATCATTAAACGAAGTTTCCAGCATCACTAAAGTATTAGTTACATTGTTTAAAAATTAAATTTCATAAATAAGCAGATGACTACGAATTAGGAGAATACTATTAATATTTAACAGTTTATAAATCTTGCAATTGATAACCTAAAATTCTAAGTAATGGAGTGCTTAAATAATATCCAAATAACATTATAGGCTATACTTGATATTATCCCAATTTTAAAATTTTGGGAATTTGGTTAACTTATTTTGATATCAAAATGAGTCACTTAATCTTTTTGTAATGACTACTTGCATACTAACTATTCTATAATTAACATAGCATTTCATCTTGATCTCGACATGATACAAATTGACTAGTTGCAACCCTATTGATATCAGTTAGTAGTAAATAATCCTGTCATACGTACAACTCTCTGAACTCTCTAATCTGCTGAAGGTAAGAAAAAAGGGCAAGTAGATCGTACATGCAAAAGAGATCGGGTGCAGAAAAATCGAGCAGAGAAGGGATAGTGCGGAAGAGAGTAAATGTCGCTTGCGAGACGTCAGGATCGTCTCCTTCCATTGGCTCATGCGCCTCGGTTGCCGACTGCAATGTTCGTCCCTAACAACTGCTGCGTCCAGAGTCGTCCCTTCGTGCGGGAGAGTCGAGCGAGAAGAGCGATCATCTGCGCCTAGTCTTCCGATTGTTTCCATCGGCTTATGCGAGTACAGTGGGTTGGACGAGAGATCGGGAGGAGCGCCGAGGGGTCGAGGTTCTCCTGGGTTGTCGCGGCTTGAAGAAGAACGAGCGAGTCGAGGGAAAGCTTGCTCTGAGGGTGCCGTTGGTTAAATAGGACATGCGTTTGTAACGCATGTTTATTTCTTGCGTGCGCAAGTTACATGAGGCAGCTCCTGTGCCGTATATGGAAATCAACGATCGAGAGCGTGCATTCCGCATCATTTCCTCGTAGAACCGTTGAATTAAATGCCAACGATTTATGGAAGAAGCATTTTCTGACTTGATATCGGAAAGGTAGAAACTTTTAAAATGTTTTACAAATTTTGCATTTAAATTTAAGATTAATGACTGTGCTAATATTCCATTTTAACATTATTTGGTTTTGAAAAACTCTCCCAATTAAATCAATACATAACAGAAATTTGACGAAAAAATTGATTTTAGTGAGAATTTTGAAACATAAATTTACGGGTAGACAACATAAATAAAGTATAACTGAAATTTTAATATTTTTCTCAAAAAGATCTAGGATCGTTACATCTTTAACTCTTGCATAATGATTTAAATGATTCATAACATATTCCTTTAACTCAGCAAGTTGAAGGATGACTCAGAAGCATCCTTCCCAAGTTAGTATTGCAATATCTAACTGATCATCTACTACATGTTAATCTAGGATAACTAAGTGGTCACTCATAGAACGTGGATGCTTGCTTGTTCGAAGGACCTAATTTCAAACATCCCATGAGAATGATTACTATCTTTTTCTACTTCAAATTGGACAGACAAGCAGCAGCCTTACTCGCACGCCGACCATCTTCAACAGGATAAACTTCGATCGGGTGAAATGAGTTCCCGAATGAACCTGAACTCAACATCGTCGCTACTTTACAAAATTTAGTAATGATCCTGTTCAAACATTAGAGACAGCAGGGGGAGGGCAAGCATTTAAATATAATCCAAACACCATTCAATTTTCGAGAACACATCTGCCAGGCACAGCTTATTATTAGCTATTTCAGCGCAAGGCACTCTCAACAGAAGTCTCAGGAATAGGTACAATCCGACCACAAAAACCCTAAAGCCTATTACACCATTAAACAAATAAATAAAAACCGTTCAATGAAGAAATGGCCCCAAAAGAGGTAGGTGGCATTTATGATGGGCCAAACGGCAGACCAATAGGCACTGATTTCTCTTCTATTATTGGCCAGCCATTCAGTGCAGGCCCACACCTACATGCCCACACTATTTCCATGCAAGTAGCTTTAAATGATAAAGAAAGGTAATCGGTTTGCCCCATGCTCAATAACAGCCCTAAAAAATGACTCTGCGTGCTGTGGTTTTGGAACCAAGTCATAAAAGGAGGAGGATGGGCAGCAGGCTCATGGTCGGATTGGGGAATCCTATACACCATCAACATCTCTCTGTTATATAAGATAAATTGCCTATTTATGATCCCACTAAACACAGTGATGACTAAAAAAGGTACCCCAAAAAAAATTAAAGAGTACAGGGATAAAAGATGAGCATGGGTTAGTTTTTCAAAGGGCAATGCCTCCAAGATGTAGGCCCAGTTTAGATGGGTGGTGTGCAAAGTTATTAAAATAGTAATGTTATTCAGCTAACATGTTATTGATATTATAATGGGTGTCTAGTTTAATATTATTTGTGTGTTATGTGGTTAAGATATTATAACGGGCGAACAAAAGAATGGGGACTGAAGAATGGATTGGAACGAAGCTATCTTGGCAAAAATCGCAAGCCACAGTGAAGATGCAAACGCCAAATGTCGCTAACAACTATTCTCAAACGTTGGTCGATTTGTAGTGTTATCAATATAACATATATACATATATATATATCTAATTATTGTAACAGTGTGTTTTCATCAAATCTTGTGTTCATTTGCTGTGATTTATGTTTCAGTGATGCTTTTTGAGCTGATTGCTTGTAGTGCTCAAACTCCCTCACTCCACTCCACACATCACACTTTGATTCTCACTAAATGCTTTTATTTTTCATAATTTTTTTTTCATAAAAAAAAAAATTCAAGGAAAAGAGACAGATAAAAGTGAATTAATATAAAAAAAGGTTCTCAAAATTTACAGACTCAAAACAGAGAAAAAAAAAAGGCTCGCAAATCTAAGGAGAAATATAAAACAATAAAGAAAGATGAAGTCGTTTAACAAATAATAAGCTACTTTAGGCCTAAGAAATATTTACACATGGCAAAGGGGAAGAGGACAATAAACCTCATTGCACAATACATGATCCCATAAAACCCAAACCAAAAACAGAAAAATAGTAAAATAAAGTATAAAAAAGATACTTTTTACGCCACCATAACACTATCACAAAAACTGTACCAGATAAGGAGGAGGAGACAAGTAGCACTCGTAGAGAGTAAGATGGGCCTCACCATCACCAGTAAGTATGCCCCACGTAAACCCCAAAGCCTTTCCCTTTCTCTCCTGCATCAACAGGCAAGCCACAAAGATTCAAGACTTTTTTTAAAAAATTGAGGATTCAAGACTTTCTACGATAAAACAAATGAAGCCACAGAGTCATCATCTCTCTAACAAGGAACTGAAATGCTCTACTAACTTAGCTGTTGACCACGTCAGTTAAAGATGGTGATTGGAGTTCTTTCAATCCTTTGGAAACCTCACTGTCCTCGGAAGCAGCGTGAATTTCTCTGGAGCTCAAGTCGAGAGAAGCAGGGTTCATCTTCTGAACCTCTTCTCTTGTGTAGATGAATATCTTGCGAACCATATTGCAGAATTCCCTAAGATTAGATGAAAGATGACAAAAATAAGCGAAATCAAAACCGCAAAACCTGACAAATACTAAAAGCTTACCCCCATGGGTCATCCCCGACGAGCATCATATCGCCCTCATCGTCGGTATACACTACAAGCCAATTTTTGGCGGGGGACATTAATTCACCCTTAAATTCAAACATGTGATCCAATTCTATAATTAATTCCTCGTAGTTTCCAAATTTTGATAGATCGACGGATCTGCCAAGAGCAATTCCTTGCTTATGCACCTGGTAAAATGGGATGAGGGTAGTCAAGTTCATTCAAATGTTGTTAAAAAATGATTGCTTCTATAAATGGAAGAGATTTTCAAAGTTTCTACTATTCAAAAAGACTCAACAGTTATTGAAAGCAACATGGATTCCTACAGTGAGACTTAAGGAAAAACCTTTGTGCAACTTCTTGCTGATCCTACTTGTGATTTGATTTGTACACACTTCAGGTTACGCAAGCAGGGAAGCTCATTTTTCCCTTTGCTGAATGCTGTTAAGGAAGAATCCCCCAATTTTGCAAATTTGGATGGCTCGAAGCGGCAATCTTGCATGTTCTGTGACATATGCAAAGAAGAGGTGGGTTGACTATGAACCTCGGAGTCAGTTGCCTGAGGCAATGGTAGCTGAGTTGCCGAACTGCTATTAAGTTGAACCCCAAAAAGCTTGCAGTTTCCATTCCCTCTCAGTTTTTCAATCTCTGTCGATTCCATTGCCTGTGATTTAATCATTTTCAACTTTGTTTGGTTCTCTGAAACAGAATTTGGTAGAAAAGGAGTGAACCAATTTGAAGTAGGCTTCTCAAATTCGAATGGATAATAGCCTGCTGTCCCACACAATCTGGTGTTTCCTAGTTCAGGATAAGGTGATTTACTGGGCTGGATTGGCATCTTCAAGCTTAATTCCATGCTGTTGTGAGAGCTTTGGGGCAATGAAGACCAAGACCCTGAAATAATATTCTGTCGAGTCACTGGATCTTGAAAGCTGCTCCGCAAGAGATTTACAACGTCCATGTTTTGTTCAGATTGAGATGAACACAATGCCCGAGAACCAATACAAGAAGAAAATAAGGGATCCCCGTAGGTTAATCCATACTTCATAACTTGTGTCTGGTCCTCTGAACCCAATGTTCTATGAATGGAAGAAAGGTTTTCTATTTCATCATGTGAAGAGGACCACATCATGGGCTTCGGAGTGGTATCTGCCTCTTTCAAGGTCATAGATTCTTGACCTTGGAAGACCCTCAAAACTCCGTGGGAGGGGTTTACATGAGCTTTAGATGGAGCTGGGCAAAAAAAGGTTAATCTAGATTTTGCATCTAGTAGTGACATTGATCAGATAAAGAATAGTATAACAACACAGTAAGAGCTCAAGAGCAATACTGTCTTTAGTGATGACCGAAACATCAGGAGATGCAGAGATAGCATGGCTTCGAGACTTCTTGGATCGTGCTAAATGAAGGGAATTTGGTGGTGGAGGAGCCACAGAAGGTTCAATTTGCCAAGGAGAAACTCTCTCTGGTCTAGGAATTGAAGATGTTTCATCCCATCTCACCTGAAATAAGAGAAATACTAATGTAGGAAGCTGAACCATAACAATTGCAACATAAGACCTATTTCATGTAATGCCTACCCTAAGAACTTGGACATTAGACTAAAGTTTCCTACAAACAAAATCAAAGATTCAAAAAATAGTAAAGCAAAGTTAGAAAGACTCCACTTTCATCCCAAAAGAAAGTAGCTTTTGTATACCTTGAGGCATCTCCACTTTGAGCCTGGCCACTTGTTTGAATCAGCATCGCCAACACCAATTATGGTACCAGTGAACCTTTCACAGTAAGAAAAATGACTTAGTAACTGAAACACCAAGATGTCCAACAAGCTAGTTTGCTCGGACGTGAAGTGATGGTGAATATAGTACCTCTGTTCTGGAGCCTCTTCACCTTCAAATCTCATTTTAAACCTCATGCCTGTAGAATAGTTGCTTTTGACAGACTCCATATATTTGTCATATGGGACAACGAATTCTGATGGACTTGTTCTGCAAAACAAAGATAAAAAGTATTTTAATGTTTCACAAGTTTACATAATTGCAAAATGATGACTTCATAAAATCCTTTGCGCACGCACCTTGGCTTATAATAAACAGTGAACATAGTCCCTGAATTTACAGCATGCCAAGCAGTAGCAAGGACACCAAGATGCATACTGTGGCTGGATATGACCGAAGGAGGAACATTTGGCTGCTGCCTCATTGCCCTTCTTACTCCCACACGCAGTTCATCATTGTCACCTCTGTGTAAATGGTAATCATCTAGGCGCCCTAGCAATAATTGTTGTGCAGACTCAGAGTTAAAGAAGGCATACCTAAGAAAAATAAATGCATCCCCTGCAACAAGCCTTTTGGCGCTCACAAAGACACTCCAACCACTTTGAAGTAGGTGCCTCCTTGGTTGGCCTACGGATAATTAACCAAGATCCAGATAATCATAAAACAGAAAAGAAAATGCAATTGCAAGATTCAGTCGTAAATTAAAACACAGAAATTATGATTTTGAAACTCAAAAACAACAACAGTAAAAACACTATTTGAAAAGTCTGGCACCATACAACGGGATCCGCTAATCAAATAGAAAACATTTTTTACTCAAAACTCAGAATAAATCGGGAAGCACAAGTTTTTTGTTTCATCAAAGCATCTGCACATGTGAATTTGAATCCTCTCCACTAAAATAAAAATTTCATGGCCAATTAACACCATATTAACAGTGCAACTCACTTGTTCTTGCTATGCTTCTGCGAAAATCAGCTTTGTTTTGAAAAAAAAAATGCGGGAATCATTAACCGGCCAGTTAAAGCAATCAAATATGGTAATGGTAAATGAATGGGAAAAAATCTAATCCCTATATATGTCTACCCAGTATGAAAACTCATAGATCAAAACTATGCACAATCGTAGAACAATATTATTTAGGGCGTTTATTCAATGCCTACGCTACTCTATAAACAGAATAGCATCTTTCAACTTTCATTGCACCAGCAACCATAACCATACAAAGATTACCACGGAATATGTGTCGAAATCGCCACTCCACACCATGAAGATCTTTTGCCACCAATTCCTGAGTCGGGGGCTGCCGATCCATATCCTGGCAACCCAAGTTAAACAATGTTTCAGGGAGAATCAAATGTCATCCAGATGGTTAAAAAGCTATTGCCATAAAGAGACGTTTACCAAAGCAGGGAGACATTCATCCGCATGCCTCCTCAGCACTGAGAAGCCACCATGGGTGCTTGTATCCGAGGCAGTCAGAGTCTTGCAGAAAGAGCGAACTTGGGGGCGTGGAGGTGGAGGAGGAAGCATCTCCTTCTCCCCTGTGCTCTCATCCTGCTGACATAATAAAAAGTATAACTTCCTCAAGAAAACTAAATTACAGCAACCTATTCCTAATTTCACAATTCATCGTGACACCACAACAATATTGAATGAAACCTTGATATCTGGAATCAAAGTCACTTGCGCATAAACTTCATCTGTGTCAGGCTCGGCCTATGAAAGCAAATTGAAATCTCCTCAGACCACACAAAGCCCAAATTATCAAAATACAAGAATAGAAAACCAAAGATATGACGCAAGACCTTCAAGAGGACGTTCACAACGCGGCAAAGGATCTTTGCAGGTAAATTGTACACAGGCATCTGCTGGTCGGCCACCTGATTAGTCGATGCTTCAACCTGAATTGCAGACGATGTATAAAGATAAAGAGTTCAAACCCTAAATTTCGATTAGAAAGCAAGCGACCTGTTCAATGTGTCCTTGAGGAAAGTAGAAGACTCGTTCGGCGAAGCGAGGAACTGTCACAAGAGGCCCGGCGCAGGCGTGCCACAGCTCGTTGTAAAGCGCATCATTCATACCTGAGCACAGAACCAGATAATACTAAGGAAAATCCATCACCCGCGAGTAAAAACGCGGTAACACCCCACAAAGTTTCGAAGCCGAAGATCAGAAAAAGGCCTTCACCTGCGCCAACGGAGACTCCGCCGGCGAAGCCGCACCCGTCCTCCGACGCCATATTCCTCTCAACCTCACTCTTCTGTGGCTCGCTTCCGGTCGACGAAGCGCTCTCCCCACGGCAATTGGCAGCCTTCACGGATGCGTCTGATGAGTCCATGAGAACGCTCCCGGCCTAGTCTTCTAGATCCAATCAATTCCTCAGTAAGAATCTGCCAGCGAATCGCTTTACAAACTCATCAGCCAAGTTTCCAAATCAAGATCACCTCTCCCCCTCATCATCCAAACTCCATAACTTCCTCCATTCCTGGCTGAAGGACTGAAGAAAATGAAGAATAGCAGAAGAGCAGAGAAGGCAGCCAAAGGTCCAGAGTGTGTCTGAAGGGCGGAACCAAGCGAGGACATTATCTCGTGAGGTGTCGTCCTCTAATGCCTGGGGCGGGCCCACGGCCAACTTTAAATGTGGGGCCGATGCCGCTGTTCGGTGTTCGTATCATCATAACGGATCTTCCCCGTCCGAACCGGGCCATTGATCCCGGAAACGGACTCCGTACCGGCACCGCGACCGAACAACACTTCGTTCCCCACCGCGCAACACGTGCCGCTCCAGCGAGCTGCTCGCACGCGCGCGCTCGCGTGCTCGCTTGTGGACTTCACGAGCCCGCCTTATTAGTTTTCCGCTTATTTAATTCTATTAATTAGCAGAAGATTATTTATTTATTTCATTTAAAAAATTTAAATGATTTTATATTATATTTTTTGGCTTTTGAGATATGTACTATAAATATATAATTCAAATAAAAAATGCAAATGTTAGATTTTTAAGTAGCCAAAATGTGGATGCCATGCATGTAATTTTTTATTTTTAAAGAATCACGTTTTGATAATATATATATGGGAAAAATAGCATTAATTATGTTGATTTAAATCGGCACATGGAACTTTTAATTACCTAAACTATGCACCTCTTCATGGGGAGTTTGCGGTTTTTTAGCTTTATATATATATATATATATATATATATATATATATATATGCAGCTGAAAACAATTTACATGATTGACACATCTTTATCCGGTCTAAGTGTTGTACTAATTCATTAAGAGAAGATGGTTGCATGCACCTCTAAAAACACATGAAAGAAATTATATAGTTTAGGACTTGGAGTTGGTTGATACAATTTTTGTCATAGCAATTTGAAGATATTAACTATACATGACTACGCGTGAAATACATGTCGATCACCAAAACTTGAAATATATACTCACATAAAAGGAGGTGAATCTGTGCTAAAGAGGATGGATTTACTCATTTATGACTATGATCTTTATATATAATATCATTTGGAAAAGAAAAATATGGCACTAGATGTCTTGATTAAGAAATCAACAACTACTGTACATTACTTGACTATTATAGATATGCTTATACTAGAAATAAGAAAAATAGATATAGAACTTATGTCTTCTACCATAACATCAATGGTAGTATAGATTGTCATTAGAAATTTCATAGAAGAGGAACAAAATAAGTTAACTTCGAAGATAGATTTAGAGTATGAGACATTAGTCACTTCTACTCAATTCAATACTAGAATAGACATAAATTTAGGAGATGAAAAAGTATTTATTATGAAACCAAACATTAGGCCCCGAACGATTTAGCGCTCATAGTATCTATGCTTACTAAGGCCCATATAACAGGTATTACAATTTATCCTGGATGGGAAACAATATACCCGGATCTAAAAGCCTTATTTTGGTGGCTCGGTCTAAGAAAGAATGTTGGAGAATGCATATCCAAGTACGAGACTTACAATTTAGTTAAAGCAGAATATCAAAAGTTGACAGGGTAGCTTAGCCTCTTTCCATACCCTAGTGGAAGTGCGAGGATCTTTATGGATTTCAAGTTATGTTTCCCTTGCTCCAATAGTGGGAATGATTATATTTGGATGATTGTAGATCGAGTCACCAAGTTGGCACATTTTATTTCTATGGAGGCTTGATGTTGTGGCGACCGGAGATCGAAGTTCGAGAGTTTTTAAAGAATAATTCATCTCAATTGAAAATATAAATATTTTTATAATTCGAAAAGGACATAATAAAAATAAAATAATGAAATTCACAGTCCTTTAATACATAGAGCCAAAACATATATGAACAGTTACATCAGTTTTAAAAAAATATAAGAAGTATCTACATTCTTCTGCTTCCTTTATTCTTCTTCTTTTAATTTGTCAAATCTTCTAAGTTCTTTAATTATTAAAAACCTGAAAAAAATTCAGATTACCAGTCAGGTAGGAGTATGCAAATTGTTCTTATAAGAATAAATCTAGCATCCTATAATAGGTATGAATCATATATGAAAATGACTGAAAATAAAACTGCAAGTAAAGTAAGCAATTTCCAAATACAATTTCTGCCCTGCAAAATAGCTGTGAAAATCAACATATATGAAATAAATTTTATCGAAAGCACTTGTAACAATAAGGCGAGTCCGAAGACTCCTGAGCCCAAATGGGTAAACCCATAGGCATAACCTGTAGGAAGCTTATCTCGCCACCCGTCGGTAGCTTACTTAAATAATAATTCTTGGTGTGTCTTTCCTCTGGATTTGCCTACTTCCTACAAGAGGCTAAATCCCTCCATATAACTCCCAGGGGCTGTTAGCTGGCCTAATCTGTACAGATTCTCAGTATTGCATTCCACCCTCAAAAGACAAACACCACAATAATATAATTATTGTTTCATCTTTTTGTTACATGCTATTCGATATCATTCTTTTTGCAGATTATTAAGCGGTAAGCAGTGTAAATAATATTCAAATGGAAAATGGCTCAAATATAAGAACACTGAAATGAAACTTATAAGTAGATTTGCGTACCTGACTGTTTTGATTCAAAATCAACCAATTTAATTTGTTTGATCTGCCAAACATAGTTTAAGTCATTAATTTGATACTTCATGATTTGTAATAATAGGTTTTTATGATATTTGATTTGGATTCATTTTTATGGTTAATATTTTCAAGTGACAATTTATATGAAACTTTTAGAAATATGTGAAAACACTTGTATTTCCTATAAATTTTCTAAGTCCTAAAATTCTTTAAAATTTCGGCAGAGTCTCCTTTGTTTTTGTTCAAATTTTCCAAATTTTATACAATCAAAATATAAGTCAATCCATTGACTATTTCCAGTTCTAAAGTAGAGTTCAATTCTTTTTATAGGATTGTTCATTTCCAATTCTAAAATAAAGTCTATTTCCAGTTCTAATATAGATTTTAATTAAACTAAGCAATTTATACATCCCATATACAACATCTAAAAGAAAGTGCAGAAATAAAATTATCATTTATAAGAGCAACTTTATGTGGCATTTTGCACATAGTATTTAATTTTAACTTGACCTGCAAAGAATAATATCATTAAAGTTTAGCATCTAAATATTTAATGAAACGATAATTAATCATAAGATTAAGGATAGCATTTGATCTTATAATGAAAAGATGACATTTATTCTTTCAAACTACTGATGACAACATATGAATTCATCTAATAGAGAAAACAGCATTTGATTTAAAATGGATAATCGCATTTGAACTTCAAGTATGCCTTTAATTACACTCATTCCATAACAATTGAGTTACATGAATAAGAAAATTATCAACAATATTTGGAATTAAATTTAGCTTAATATGATTGTATACAATTTATATAATTCAACTCATTCATGTAATCATTTATAGATGAGAAAATTGTTTCATGAAGTTTTAAATAATTACCCACACTAAACTCACAACATTTGAATTACATAAGAGGCGAGGACTATTTGCAATAGTAGGAATAAATTTAATTTAGATAATCTCTTTCAAATCATTCATATAATTATTTAAAGTATGAAGATGATCCATTATTGGTAATTCTAAACAATCCCAATACAAAATTAATGAAAATTCACATCATTTATTTTTCATAAATGTAAGAGCTATCAATAATGATTTAAATATTTTAATTTGAAAAGTTATATTTACAATTCAATTCGTTCATGTGATTTTCCTTACGAAATTCTTTAATAAAAGAAATTCAACAAGAATGGGCATTAAACATTTACGTTCATTTACATTTATAGATATGTAAGATTCAAACATCCAATTTAAAAATTATATGTGAGAAAGTCATATAAAACAGTTTGCTGTCCTAGTATTTATACATTTTAAATCGAACATAATTTTGAAAATAAAAAATTAACATCTTATTTAAATTAAGAATTAAATACTTAAAATATACTAATAACATTGTAAAGCACATCCCTACTTGTCTTTCTATGTAATAAGCAATTGTATTTAATTCAGCATTATAAGGGATATTTATAAGAAACAACAACATATGATTCAACTTGCAAGGGATAGTAGTATTTAGTTTAACACTTAAAAAGGGCAGTAATTATTTTATATAGCATTATATGGTATAGAAGAATGAATTTAGTATTTCACAATACAATAATATCTATTCAACATGATAGTGAACATAAATATTTAATCCGACATGTAAGGTATAGTAATATTCACTCAGCACTGTGAAGCATTTAAATTCATTCAATTCAACTAATTATAGAAAACAACCATATTAATACAGCATTTCAAATAGTAGAATATTGATTCAGAATTTCAAGGATATGCAGCATGTGACTTAACATGAAAGATGTAATGGCATTTGATTAATTATTGTAAAGGACGACAATATATAATCAACATTTTTACTATATATGGGGACAAATGCGTCAGCACCCAACATTTTCCAAGAGAAGATGTCCCTCATTCTTTATTCAAGTTCAGATATATTAGCATTACTTGATTTATGATACTCATTATGGTTGCAATTACCAAGACTTGCTTGAATAAGAATGCAGTTTCAAACACTTGTTCTACAGCTCGATATATTTATATTTGTGATTTTGACTAAACAAACTACATAGTAATGTATAGCACAAGGGCTAATAAGATACATAATTGGGAAATCATTGCAAGGAAACTGATAAGAAATTAAAACAGTATCTAAGAGATTGCCAATAAAACATTGTGGAAATGAAATCAAATGCAAAACAAAGCCTGATGACAATTTTAATAGTTCCATCATTCATATCTACAAACATCTCATACATTGAGGAGTTATGCAGATTCATTGTAAGTCATTACTAAGTCTATTATAATCAGGACAATTAAAAAAATGTATACAAGGAAGTATTAGTGGTAACGTAAATTGAAATAAACTTTAGAAAGATTTAGCCTTAATTAAGTTTAGATAAACTCAGCTGTAAAGTTACCAAATGAAGGAGATAAACTAAATATGATGGATTCAACTTTCCATAAGCACATCCAAAATGAAGGAGATGGAGATATGGAAGTGTACTCGCCATAGCATTATTTTTGAGTCTAAGCATTTCGATCTCCTCTATGTTATCTTATCCATCCTTTTTATTAGATTTATTAAGGATTCCATTAAATTTATGCAAATGATTTCATAACTTAACAGGGAATAAAGATATGCCTCTTGATGATTTAGATTAATCGTATAAGATCCTTAATAGATCATATTTGCTCACTAATGCCCTAATAAAAATCAAAGTTCAGCATCGACATAGAGTAAAGTGAAAGGAATGGGGTACCTTGATCCTTAACATGCTAGAAGGAGCTCTTGATGGAATGAAGAAGGTTTCGACCAAATGGAGGAGCTCGACCTCGTCTCGATTTCGCCTATGACTTCTCTTTATCATCGCAGGATTCCCTCGCATGATGAGATAAAGGCGAGAGAAATTCGAGCCACGTGTTGTCGACTCACCTCTCAATAGCTTACGGAACAAGGAGTCGAGGATGGAGCCGAGCATGCGTAGGTGGCCGCTTGAAAGAGATGAGGATGAGAGGATATCGGGATGTGAGATTGATTGCGTGCGTATGGAAGGAGGTCGCGTGAGGCTTGCGTAGGGAAGAAGGCGGTCGGTCGAGCGAATGGTTTGCGAAGGAATTTCTTTCGACTGAAGGAAAATTAGATTAGGTTTTGAAGAGATAAGATTATATAAGTAAATTTAGGATCTTAAATAAGCCGTTGGATCAAAATGAACGGCTGGAAATTCTGAGCCAGGATCTGGAGTCATTTGAGCTTTAAAAATTACAATCTTAGTATTAAAACGACCGTCTTGACGAGACAAACGCACGCGTCTAAAAATTATTGAATTTGGACAAGTAATTTATTTTATATTGATTTTTAAGTGAAAAACTTGAAAAATTAATTAAGATAAATTGGAAACTCGAAAATTAACGAAACTTAAAACATAGCATCCTCATATGATGCTTGACTTAGATATACAAAAATTTTTAAATTCTGATTTATATTTTTTATATTATTAGCCTTTAAAGTTTATATTTCATGAATTTATTTAGGACAATCCAGGATCCCATATACGCTCAAATTCTTGCAGTAGGATCCTTTCAATAGGTATTATAAGAGGATATTTTTATTATATTTTTATTTGATTTAAATTAGATTTCTATTTTTTGACGAAAATTTCTGAGTGACCGAAAAATATTTGGGAAAATCAATGATTTTTAATAATCCCCAGAATAACACTCTTAGTTAATTTGGAGTTACTGAGTCCAATGGTAGACTCCATTTTCGATTCTGAGTTCTAAATTATTTAAATATTAATAAATAATTTTAAAAAAAATTTCTGGTATTTTACAGATGTCAAATTAACGAAAGCTAATCCAACATCGAGAGTATTCCCCTGGCTACATGAGCCATTGAGTAATTTAAAAGAAATAATATGCAATCACCAAATTTATTTCATTCATTCATTTATAGAAGTAAAATACATACGAATATGAAAGTAGTGTTTTTGATCTAAGGATCACAAAATATTACGTTTTAAAAAAATAGAAGAAAAATATCATAATAATGATAATGATAATAACATGAGGATGAAGCGACATCGTTTCATGACTTTCCAGCATTTACTCATCAATTTCAATGAGCTCCTAATCTGGATATGTTTCAAAAGTATGGAAATTTGAATAACAATTATTTGTGAAACTGCGAGCATAGTATCAAAATTTACAATTGATTATTAAACATGTGAAAATACACCTTTAACAATAAAATAAGGATCTATACAATTTACTCGTATAAAATATATTTCATTTACATTGAAACTTTAACACAAAAAGATTTGTTATAAATGTTTAATATATGGTGTTAAAATATAATTTTGTTGAATAAATATAAAATTAATGAAAAATGAGGTTCATTAGGTGTTACATTCTTCCATCTTCCTTTTATATATTACCTTGCTAACGCTTATCAGTATAGGTACCTTATACTTACTGATGTTGGATAGCCCCATCATATCAGTTGTTCAAATTTAAAAAATAGATTAGCAGTGAACTCGAACTACTCAGTTATCCAAACTTCTTCAAGTACTATTCTATGTGACATAAAATTGTTCTTTAAAAATTTTGTGAGACTGACTGTAAAAGCATATATAAAACAAGAGTATGAAAAGATATTCAGTATCTTAGCAGTTAGCAGCTAAAAAAACTGGCTTTGGTGATGTTCAAGTGTTTTATGTATAAAATTATTATACAATTTATTACTCGATAGATATGGACATTTTTGCATCAAAATATAATCTTTTGTGTAACAATTCGGATCAATGTAGAGAATTTTTCAAGTGATAATTTATACTTGAAAAAGCATTAAAAATAACTTAATTAACATAAGTTTATTCATCAGCCATTTAACATTTTTATAATACAAGAATTAATCAAGTAATATAATAAAAATTAGATATTAGTAAATGCCTCAATCTCACTTTTTTTAAGCTCAAGTTGATTTCCTCTTAATTTGTTCTCAAAATTTGAAATATTACAACACTATCAATCATGTGGCAGTATTCAGTAAAAATTATTTTCTGATATCCTATATAATGTGTGAATTAACAATAAATATTATTTCAAATGAAAAATGTATCAAAGAAAACAAATGAGCCAAAATCTATATCATATGAATAAAATATGCATTTGCTTCAAATTGCACAAAGTTCATTTCTCAACTGAAATAAAGTAATAATTTAAAATAATAAAATCATTATTGAAATAAAATCTGTGACAATATTATCCTAATTTGGGCTTAGAACCCCCAATCATCATTGAAAAACTCAGATATTTACTTAAAAATATTCTATGAATGTATACAAAACTTCATGTTGGTAATTGTTCAAAAATTTCATTTCAATTTGGTGAGCCTCTGCTCTAGATCTTTTATCCCTTTATAGCGGATTAAACCTCTTTTTATTTTGCCATGAGTTGCTAGCAAATATTACATGTACAAGTTTGATTTTATTTCTCCCTTCAAAGATTTTCAATATATATATTTGTCACATGTTTTATTAATATTTTTTAATTCAATAAGCAAGATTTTGTAACTCAATATGCAATAAAATATATTAACATATCAAAATTACAAATAGAAACAGACAAGCATTAATATATTATGATTTGATATGTAAATAATAATTTTTAAAAAATACTTTAAATTTGATTAATTAAAATTTTCAGCTTTTTTGTTAAACTTAGCAAATCAAAATGGTACTTCTAAAGAGTTCATTAGTTTTTTTTGTTTAAATAATATAACTTATTCTCAAAATATATCAAAGAATATACATGCCAAATTTCATATTCCAATTTTACATATACTCAAAGGTATACTCAAGCAAATACCATGATAAATTTATAAAATTATAAAAAAATTCTAGGAAAATTTGATATTTTCTCGAAACTTTGATCACTTAAAGTAGTACATAAATGATATTTATAGCCTCTGTGACCAGTAGTAAAGTGGTTCCTAATGTATATGAGAATAATCATGCAAAATTTAAGCTACATAATTATGATTAGATTAAAAGTTATAATAGTACAAACATAGCATGATAAAAATTTGAAATTTATCAAAATATCTTAAGTTAAAATAATTGATTATTTAGAAGTTTGAGTACATAAATAAAGATTTTATAGTTCAAATGGACTTTAGAAGTTTTCTATGAAGTTGTTTCCTATATATAGAAGAGTAAATATGCAAAGTTATCTCACACAGATCTTAGTGATTGAAAAGTTATAACTCTCTAACAAAAAAATAAACAAAAAATTTTAGAGAATTTTTATAAGTACAAATAAAAAAAATTTCGAACTTTGAAGTAATACTTGAATACCTTAAATGCTTAACTAAAGTATGATATCTTCTAATATTTATTAACAATATAAAGGAGAATGTGTGTGCAAAACTATAGAATCCAATAGAGAGTGAAATAAAAATTATAAACGTGCAAAAAGTTAGAAAAATAAAATAAGAGATGAGAGAAAATCATGATAAATACATCAAATGAAAATTATTGAATTTCTATTGAAACTCATTATGCAAGTTATGAAACTTAGGAAACAGACTATTGTGTATTTGTTAAGAGTAATCAATCATCTAAATCTTCATTTAAATATATATTTCAAGATTAAACAAAAAATGAGAAAAACGAAGAGAGATATAGAGAAAATAAAAATATTACCTTAGTGTGAGGCTTAATGGGATATCATTGAGAGTAAGTGCAACTTCCACCATTGGGCATCTCCTTCCATTGAAGAAATCCCTCCATCGATCCTTTGTCCATCTCTCAACCGAGCATGACCCAATCCTACTCCTTCGCCTCGGCATCCGCTCGGTACTCCTCATCTCCTCTGTTGCCCTCGTCGAGGAGTACTTGACCGCCAACAACATCTCCATTGCCGACCAGCCCAAGTTCCCCTCTAGATGCATCACTTCATATGACTACACAAATCTTGTGATAGCCTACTACGACTAACCTGGCGAGAGATGCATTGAATCATGTCCGCCAAGACACCCTTAGGACAGCGCCTGACCTTCTTTAGGAGACAAAGCTCCACCTGCTTTCGTCTCTCAGGCACCACGAGAGAATACTTCGCGTAAAAGTGAATTTCAACCAATTTGGACGAAATCCTTTTACGCGAATCCTTTTATAGCAGGGTAAAATTTTTATATCAAAATTCTACTTCACCTGTTTTTTTTTTCATGTAAAACGCCTTTACTTTTGTAACAATCATAGTTGTTACTTTAGCTAAATCAAGATTAATTAAGTCAAATCAAACTTTGATTTTCATCCCATTAGACTCATTGGGTTATTTAAACGTAACCCCAGGAGTTCGGAATCAATCGGAGCTAGTTTGATCAATCTAGCCATTTTGCTTATTTTTGAATCCTGAAAATTTGTTAAATTAATCTGATCTTCAAATTAAAATTTGAGTTCATTTTTAAATTTCTCATACCATAATTAGCTAAGGGTAAAATTTTGAGAATTTTTGAAACTCATTTAGGCCTATTTTGAATTTTATTTAAATTGGTTCAATTGCATATTAGGGTTTAGAACAATTCTTAATTGCAATTCAACCCTCCCTCCAACGATCGGCTCCCTCCAAACCCGGGTGTCATTGTTTGGATCCGCCTCATCTTGACTGTTCCACAGTTTTGAGATTTAATCCGACAAAATCTAGCTATCCTTATAAAGTAACCCCGATCGCTCGCTCAATCTTTCGATCTAATCCAACAGTTGATCTACCATCAATGCTTGACCATTAGATGCCGGAGGATCCGGATCGTCCCGTTCCAACTGAAGATCAATCAGACAGCCCTGGTGCACCCCGCGACTATGGAGTGTCTTCTTCCTTAGCTTGCACCCGACAGCCAAATCCTCCCGTACCTCCACATCCTCAGGTATGGCGGCTGCCCTTTAATTATCTGGATTAAGAGGTGATCGTCAACGAGCAAACCTTCACTTAGCATTTAGATTAAAGAATAAAATTTCTTAATCAAATGTCAAGGGAAGATATGCTCTAATATGAAGAGCAAAAGAGAGTCAATCACTGAATGAGCATACTATAATATCTCCGAGTGCGGAAGAAAGATAAGTAATAACATCCATACAAACTAGATAAGAACTATGCAACTCAGAATACTTAAGCATGAAAAGAAAAGCAGTTTAAATCCTGTATTATTACAAAACAGTTTTAAAAGTTTAAGCAGTAAAGTAAGATCACTCAATCCTCACAAAGCAAAAGAAATAACTAAGAGTCTTCTCCTGCACACTCCTCCTCATGAATTAGATCTTTAGAAGGTTTTACAACCTCAAAAAAGCTTAGAATCTACTATTGTCAGTTTCGCAATGATAGGGCCCCAGCCAATAAAAGAAAAATATAATTAAACAAAATGTCTAAGTACATTTTAGGCTGCAAATTATTAATTTAAATAATATCACAACTTAACTTAAGCAAATTTAGGAAAAGAAAAGCATCAAAGAAAAAGTGATAAAATTATAATTAATTTTAATTATAACTCAAACAAAATGTGAGGTAAGCACATACCTTAATTCAAGCTGCAGAAAAGGGTTAAG
The DNA here is from genome assembly GCA_016760335.1 of Gastrodia elata. Classification (NCBI taxonomy): domain Eukaryota; kingdom Viridiplantae; phylum Streptophyta; class Magnoliopsida; order Asparagales; family Orchidaceae; genus Gastrodia; species Gastrodia elata. Next base: position 2,623,993 of record CM028673.1, read on the forward strand.
TAACACATAATAAAGTCTACTAAGTACAAAAAAATTTCTAAATAATATGATCAATTTAACACATGCTGATTTACAATATAAAATGAAAGTAATGTGTTGAAAGTAAAGTTCTAACATCCTAATATGCCATAAAGTGAGAACAAGCTATTATAATTTACATGAAAAATTGTAAGTGCTAAAAAACTGTTGTATATAATCAAAGTACTGTATAAAGAAGAATATATTGAAATGCTGTAATTAAAGAAATATGCTGAAAAGGTAAGGTAATATAGTTAAACTCATATGGACATGTTCTTACTTAGTCTTGCCAAAAAGTAAAAGCCTGTTAAAAGAGCCCATCTGTAAATATCTAGAAGAAATATCCGAGATCCAAAATCATTTATTTCCATCTGAATATCTGGGAGAAATATCTTAGATCAAAGTAATGCCACAAAGTACTTGCTGAGCATCTAGAATAAATATCCGAAAGCAAAAGTAAAGTATCATATGAGCATCTAGGAGAAACATTCTAGAGCAAAAGTAAAGTATCATCTGAGCATTTAGGAGAAACATCCTAGAGCAAAAGTAAAGTATCACTGTCCAAGCAGACTAAGTAAAACATATTTCACATTTCACTTTCAAATATTCATTAAGTCTTGAGAGAGCTTCCACCATCATTTGTGAGAAGAATTTGGTGAACCAAAAGAATATTCCCAGATCCACCCCTCTTACATCCACATTTGACCAACCTTTATATTACCGTAGAACGACTTATGTTTGTCTTAGCAAAGTTTGGGAATATCGTTGGAGAGTTAGAGGAACATCGAAGCCGCTAGCTAGCTTGGCTTTGTATCACAGTGGTTGTCTTCTAAATTCTAAACTAAAAGTTTGGACCTATGTAATCTTACATTTGAGATGAATTTTAATTCCTTAAGAGCATTTTTAAGAGACTCTTAAATATACTACGAGTCCGTTTAATCAGTAATAATTATAGTTTTGATTTTGGTAATCCATTATATTGAGTGGTAAAATCATAGTATCATTATAGTTTTTATTTAGCATACGCCTATAGACTTATCCAGTACAACACCCTAAGCAAAATTTTGATTTTGAATGCATGAAATTTTTTCTTTTAGGTCTCACTTTACTTTGAACATGATCACCTTGGATATATCTAAATTAGAGAGTTTTATGTATGTGAATATTGTGTTTAAATTATCCCATTTCACCATATGCTAAATTAGGTTTGTCTTGTAGTTTGAATTTTTCTTACATTATTGTGTAGTATGCTTTCAATTATGACATGAAAATGAAGATAATTTTTATAATTATCTAATTGTTGAAGGTTTTCCATGATGATTGAACTTTATATGTTAGAACATTATGCTTGATAGTCTAAATTATTAACTTAGATTGTTGTTCTTAGTTTTTGAGCTAAGAGAAACTTGTCACATAACCAATTTGATTTGCAAAGATATTAATTTTGAGAGTTAAAATAATGATTAATATGCTTTAGAAGTTGGAAGTAATATGCTATGATATAAATGAAAGACTAGCTAACTGAACAAAGAGTCTAGGAAATATTATCATCAATTTGATTCCTACCTTTAATCATCTTGAACAAATCCATAAATTCTTAAATTTATAAAGTTAAACTGCTAGAATTCAGCTCCTAAGGATGAATTTAAGATAATATAATACAAACACAATTAGTATCTTAAAATTTATATTTTAAGAAAAATTTTTGAACTTTTCTCTTAAGATGATAAATATTATTATGACATATTATTTTGATGTTGCACTTAAATATTGTGAGCATAAATCTATAGTTAGATGTAGAAAGTTAGCAAAATTGTGATCTATCTAACATCCTATTTGGTGAATATTTTTGAATCAAACATGAAGTAGAGAAAATCTAGTGTCAAGTTGCGCTAATCCGGCGTTTCGTAAATGACATAATGATATTTTTCGTAACCGAGGAAAAATTAGGATGGTTAAATAGCGATCTATGCCAATTTATGGATGCATAATGGTGGCTAATTTGTACCGATGAAAAATTAAATTGCCATAATAGAATTTAAATTGTGATTGAGGGAGGGGTAAACTTATTATAAATTGTAATTGTTATCGGGTTTAAGAACCCAGTTGTCACTTCATATAATGAAAATTCTTATTATCTCTCGTTGTGTGTGTAGATGTTTGCACCAAACAACGTAAATCTCTATTTTGTGCTGATATTGTGTGTGCTTGATTTTCTCTTGTGTTCATCCTTATATGATCGATCCCAATACCATAACCCAATGTGTCATCAAACTTAGTTTTAAACTATCTATTTTTAATAACATAGTATACTATTATGCTTAAAATATTATATATAATACAATATCTTACTTTTTGGATAGATGATTAAAGCTCTTGAATCAAAATTTTTGTACCCTTGAGAAATTAATTTTTGAATAATTATATATTCATATATTTGGCACATTAATACAAAAATCTCTTAAGAAAATATTTATCTTTTATTTATTTTTTAAGTTTGGTCTTTTTTCAATAAAATAGAGCCCGCAATCTCACAATCTCTTCCAGTCAACTGCGCTATTTTTATTATTATATCATTATCCTTTTAATAAGGGAATATATTATTTTAAGTAACATTCAACGGTCGAGATTTCTTTTATGAATGCGCGAGATTTCTTTTATGAACCCATTAAAAAACCTCTATAATCATTTTAAGAAAATAAATTAATATTTGAAACAATTTTGAATATATCCAACTAATCGTAAATATTTACTTAAGTTATCCTTAGTTTAATATGTTTATGATGATATAAGTGTACTTTTAAACCAATAATATTTTTTGATTAGTGGACAGAGAAGAGAATAATATATTTTAAATACTAAAAATTCGTATAAATGTTTCTAAGAAATATAAGATAAAATTACTTTACACAAAATCAAAATTAAATCCTTTTATGTATATAGGTCCACCATAAATTACATAATTTATTTATAAATTCTAATTATTTAATTTGTTGAGAAGTTATTTGTATTGTAAATATTTTTTTTCAATTTTAAATCTGTTTTCTCATTTTCACGCATTTTTTATAACATTTTAGCTGATAGAAAAAGTTGGCAACTCTTGCTTTCTCCTCTACGCACGTTTTTATACCAAAAATATAATACTTAAACTAAAATATATATAGATGATATGTCAATTTAATGCGGGAGATTTATATGCAAAAATTAAAAAAAAAATTTTATTTTTGGATAAATTTTAATGTATATTTTTAAATTAAAAAAAAGAGTTTAGAGATAATTTAAATATATAAAATTTAAGAGACTTAGATATATATTCTGATTATAATATAGTTTAATCACTTTATAATTATTTAATTATTTGTAATTATTTCATACAAATAAAGCGCACAGTGTTAAGATCAGTTAGATTAATAATCTAATAGCGTTAAGTGATAATGAGAATTTGTGCCGAGAATTTTCTTAATTGTTGCATAGGTTAATGATGATTTCCTTAAAAATATATAATTAATGATTGTTAAAAGGTCTTAAAACACTTGTTTATGTGATCCGATAAAATAAAAAAGCGTTGACAAATACTTAAAGTACTAAAGTTGCATCAGTGATAGCACTTTATTATTATTTTTTAATACATTTTTTCTTAGTTTTGAGGTATATTGATAAACTCTCACATAAAATATTAATATTTTAATAATTACAAAAAACTATATATTATAGTATTTTGATATGTGGAATAAATTATTTATTGCATTTGGAAAAAAAATATTATTTTCGGAATATTCTTGCGATATAAATACAATAATTATTACTTATCTCTTTATTCAAAAGAAAAATGTTATTTAAAATTATTAATATGACATTCAAAAATTTATCCAATAAAATTTGGACATTAAAATAATACAAATATATTTTTTAGGTATCATATTAACGAGTTTAAATAACATTTCTCGTATTTAAAATAAAAGTTGATTTAATCGTCCATTTATCCCTCTATTTTTATAATAATGAAATTTCTAATTTTTATTTTAAATTTGTTAAATTTTTTTAGAGAGATATATTTTATGAATAAAGTTTAGCTGTCAAAATATGATAATCTTATGTATAAATATATGAAATGTGCAATTTAATTTTTGCTTGATAGTAAATATGATTTTGCATATTAGTTGATTGAACTTTTTTTATTCAACTTTTTATTATTTATGAATCCGGCTCTTCTTAATTTTTAGCAATAACCTATTTATTTTAATTAAAATGATTGCATTAATTAATAATTTAATTTTTGAAATAAAATGAAATGTGCAGAAATGCTGTTTGCTGTTCTGAATGGAATTGCAAACCATCAGCCTTACTTGGGTCCAAAATAAGACCTAAAATGGGTAAACAGAATCAAACAGAGTTGTAGATTAATAATGATGATTTCCAAAAATATTTGTAATAGAGGCTATAATTGTAAATGGTAAATGTTTTTTGGGGATGAAATAAATTGCATATCATCATACAAAATGCATTCTCCCTCTGCCTAAATTCAACCCCTTCATAGTTCTCGCATAACTTACCCAGAATGCCCCTCATATACACGCATAATTACCAAAACCACCACAAATAAAGCACCCTGCTCTCCCTGCAAGCCCGAACTTTAATATATATATATATATGTATATTTTATTTTATATTAAAATTAAAAAAATATATTAATATTCTTATTTTAAAGGAATCAAATATCATTCCTTTCTCCTTTTGCCCTTATTTATTTTAAGAGTATTGGTACAATTATATATTAGTACTCATCAAAATATATAATAATATATTAATTTAATGTGTAAATAAATTATTAATTAAATATATTTTTTTATGAGTTTATATACAAAAATAATTTTTTTTAATTGATCATGAATATTTTTTAGTATATATTTTTATGTAAATATAATATTTTTTTTATTTTAATTAAGGTTTGATGACTATGGTTAGCTTCTTAATATTTCTAGTATCATTTGTTAAGTAAATATTTGCCAACTGAAATGAGTGTTTGGATTTTCCCATAACGATAACACAACCCCCTAATTAACAAGGTTCATTCATTTCAGCAAAGCAGCTTAACAAAGTAGTAAGAGATTTATATTTTTAGGTGGTGTTAATTACTTTCTTAATGCTGCCAATAATTTCTGATAAATAAAGAATTTTAGAATTGCAACGGTATGATTATGTGTTTTCCACAGTAATCACTTGAGCTTATGTAGGCAAGATCCATTTCATGTAAATTGGCTTTATAGAGCAATACAAAATATATGAACTTAATTGATATTAGAAAAAGAGCTCTGCCTAAAATTTGTATTTTTGATCATTGGATGAGCGGAGAGGAGCATCATAAAAAGAGCAACCGAATCAGCCCAAACTCGAATTCAAAAGCTTCGAGAATTCAAGTTGGAGTTATTTCGAATTAAGTCAAACTGTTCGACTCACACGTTCGAGTTTTAGTCAAATTGGAAACCCTATTATAGGAACCTATAAAACATATAAATAGGTATAATTCCTAAAATCAAGCATATTTGAAAGATAGACAATTAAAAATGAATATTATGCAAATTCAAAAATATCTTATTTTCTCTCCAAAGTATAAAAGAGAACAAATTTCTCTTTCACACTTCAGAGTGCACATTTTATATGAGTTTTTTAAGAAAAAAAAGGGTTAATTAGCAGCAGTGCTAATCAAATAAAATAACGGAAGAGGGTGGCAGTTCCAGAAGCTTCGGGACGCACAAAAACACTCCGTACGAAATGAAACGCGGGAAAAACGAAGATTAAAATCGAGAGGAGCATTCATTCATTCACTCATTTGTCCGGCGGGGAGAGCTTCCTCCTCCGGTAGCGCACGATAACCTCGCCCTTGACGCCGACCACCATGGCGTTCCAATCGATCTCCGGGAAAGGCGAGACGAGCTCGAATTCGAAGTTCCTGAGAAGATAGCTCCAGATCGCCTTGATCTGGAGGTACGCGAAGGGCTCGCCGAGGCAGCCGTGCCTTCCGCCGCCGAACGAGATGTAGGAGAAGGCTCCGGCGGCCTTGTCCTCCTCCCTTCCGGGAGAGAACCGGCCGGGATCGTACGCATCAGGATCCTTGAAGATGTGCGGGAGTCGGTTTGCGAAGGCCGGCGAGGTGGCCACGATGTCGCCAGCGGGTATATCGAACTCCGCCCCCTCCCTCGTCCTCACCGTGAAGTCGCTGTGGCATTGTCGCAGGAGCAGGATGAGGGGAGGGTGCAGTCTCAGGGCCTCCTTGATACAGCGATGCAGGACATCCATCTCGGACAAGACGTCATGATCGACTCTGTCACCGTGCTGCTTCATCAATCGGATCTGCTCCTCGACGGCGGAATCCAGGTGCTCTCTGAATCTGAGAATATACGCGCCGGTCCAGATCGAGGTGATGGAGCTGGTGTGCTGCCCGGCGAACAAGGCGGCGATGAGAAGGCCGGTGATCTCACCCTCGGTGGTTGGTCGCCCGCTCTTGTATCTTGAATCGATGAAGCACTGGAGCACGTCGTCCGCTTCGGACGCCCCTGAACGCCTGCGGGATTGGATGATGGAGGCGAAGATCTCGGCTAGGCGAAGGCGGGCTCGGTCACGGCGGCGGTGAGCGGAGGTCGGGAGGTAGGGGAAGACGACGCTGATCGGGAGCATGCCGTTGTCGAGGTCGTGGAATAGGGCGGAGACGTCGTCAAAGAGTTTGTCCCTCACCTCGCGCCCCAAGAGGCATCGGCTGGCGGTCAGGATGATGAGGTGCTCCAGCTCGTGCTTCAGATCTACGCTCCCGCTCTCTCCCCACTTCGAGAAGTACTCCTGCAATAATGCATATCATCAAATGGATGCTTGGTTCTTCCGCGCTATAGTAAGTCTAAATCCTTTTCATCTTATATCGCTTATTCGCACATGCGCAATGATGACTGCAAAATCTTCTCACAATCTCTGATGAAGGTATCAATCCTCTTGGTGATGTGAATCGCCTTTTGAGGATTGGAGCGATATTAATTAGATTAAAAGCAATCTCCGTGTTCCTCCTCCCTGTCAACTCCCCTAAGCAGATAGCTTATCCTCAAATGCCGCTCATCTGATCTTTTTATCGGGTAACAGATAAATATTGTTGAAGTTATTCTTTCAACTTATAAAGACATGGCAAAACCAAACTTGTGCTTTGGCACAATTTGTTTTTCATAGCTATGCATCAACGCATTTCCTTCTTCACTACAATGGTTATAATTTTGAAAAAGAAGTTCCAACAAATGCCCCCTCAAGATGTCTAGCACAAAGCTAATGTTTCTATGATTAAGAGCGACTCTGTTTGTATAGATAAAAGGGGAGTAATATTTTTTTAAAGTTTTTATTTATTTTTGCAGTCTTTGTTGTAATTGTTTTAATTAAATACAAATTAAAAATTTGCCATCATCAAAAAGAGAAAATTATAGGTCACATGAATTCAAAGAGCAGTTGGTCAATATTACTAACTAATGTCCAAGGTGCCTCCTTTTTTGACAGCATTGTGATTGAAAATCCTCAACGCAAGTACCAAAACCCGACACGGGGTTGATACCAACTAGTTCGAAATCCTGAATTGCTTAAACCTGCATGGAAAAGAGCAAGGATTGATGGTGAAGATGCAGCCATGGAAACCCATGGAAAATCCCTTCGAGAAGAAGAGGAACTTAGTTTTAGAGATGACGAAGATGAGGGCTAAGAAAATGATGCCTTGATCGTTAAACATCAAAAAACCCCAATGATGAATCTCAAGAGGCTCCCTCAAGCGGAGAAGTCCAAGAGATAAATGTGATAGATGAATCCTCACCTCAAGTAGATAATAGTATGAGCACAACATTCCCATAGAGCAGCCCCACGCTGAATAGGTTACTTTTACTATATAGGTGAACACAAGGCCAGACGGGAATAAATTTGAGATTCCCTCATGAGAGAAGATAAAACAGGACAATGACTGGATGTATTCTTGACTCAAAATGCTCCACCCTTGTCTTAAGTGCATGAGCACTCAAAACTATATTTAATGATTATTCAAGTAATGGAGGACAATATTGTATTGAAAGCCAGAGTAGAAAGGCTAAAGAAAGAGCTGACAGCGTCATCGGGAGTGATATTAACTTGTTTAAAGCTCTTAAGGGGAGTAATGATAATATGAGAAGTAACAAGCAAAGCATGCTCCTCATTAAGAACAAGATGAATTACAACAAAGAGTCCTCAAAAATGGTTTAAGTGATGAAACATCTAAAAGACAACAATGCCTATTTTACCTTCGGATAACATCTGAAGCGATCATAATATTTTTGCTCTCCTTTTTTTAGTATTTTCTTCTTTTTCTCTTCCTATTCTATTTTCTTGGTATATTGTTAATGACTTGTGAATAGCACAATATTTACATTGTCATCTTGTATTTTAAATGAAATGAAATAATGTAAAATGAGATTTTATAGTCAACCTTTGAGACTAAATACACCATATGGTTTTTAGTAATGCACATAGTACTTCCATTTTCTAAAACAATAAACAACAACAGTAACAAATGTTTGCTCCAAACTTTCAATTTAATAGAAATTTCTTTTTGTGCATCCTACAACTTCCCCTCATCAAGGAAATCAGAAGTTTAAGCCAATTTTGTGCAACGAGAAATAACATAGGCATGCAAAACCCGTTCTCTAAGCTTTGGTCATTCTTGAGCCCCACTTGTATAATTCTGCCCTAACAAGAGGTCAAGGCAATATATAGAACAATCACAGCCCTTGAATACATTGTAGAAAAGAAGCCAGACCCAAGCTTAGTCAAATTTCCTGTAATAGACCCAACTTTGCATCCTATGATATTGAAGAGCGCATAGAACAAACTGAGAGGTGGACATCGATACAGCGGGGCACAACACAGGAGTGCACCACCCATTAAGGTAAGCGCATCCTTTTCAGCCCTATATCAAAATAAGCATCTGTCCATGTTGAGAGAAACTTGGAAGGGAAATGCATTAAAAAAGACCGCAGTTTAAATAAAGAATGCAGTGTTAAGAACACCTTTGGATAGAGGGCATAATGCTAGCTGTTAGTAAAGTCAGCCATGGTTGTGAGTACTACTTTGTGAATGGAGCTCTGCCATGCCCCTTTATTTTATATCAAAGCTATCTTACTTATTACAGCTCTTCCAGTTTTAAGTTGCTCCAAACAATATCTTGTCATGTTAAAGACATTACAAACTCTTGTGGTACACCACACACATAATTTTGGATATAAATCAATCATAATACCCCACAATCCTAAAATATCAATGTTTGGTTTAATGTAATCTACATACATCTAAAGCTTTTGGAGACTTGTAATCCATGTCTTGCCTATTTTTGGTGTATTCAAAACGCACTAAAAACAAGCAGGTTAGTTAAATTTAATTGTATTTTATGCGTTAAAGAAGGAAAAAAAAGCCATGACCTGAATCAACTACCAGCTCAGTCACCCCTCACGGTGACCTAATTAACGGGCGACCAACCCTCCCTGGCCTAATAAAATATTTTCTGGCTCTAGCTGACCTAATCAACCGCGACCAACCCTCCCCGGCCCTCCTGCCAAAAAGGGTACCTTGCCAGACAAGCATCAAAAAATAAGTGCATTGAAAAACTTTACCATATACCCAAATAGATTTACTCCATATTTATTAAATTATTGAACCTAATCATTCAATTAAATAATCTTAATGAAAATTGATATTTAGAACTAATTAGAATGAGATTATTTGAATGAAATTTTTTTTATCAATGTTTAAGCAATCTTGACATTTTTTCTCTTTTTCATCACCATAAGGATAATCGAGGGACATGGTAATTTAACATTTTATTATGATGCTTTAATCAAGAAAAAATGTATTATTAGCTTGATTAAGGATTATTATGATTTATTATTTTTATTATGATTCAACTAAAATATTATAATGAGAATTTTTGATATTACAACTTTATTAATATAATAATCTTTCATGAATATAAAAATGATAGTATTTGATTAAATAGTTAACTTGAGTTTAATTGAATTAGTTAGTATCAATTTAAGATGATTAAATAAGATGTATAATTTTTGGAGACAAGAAATTATCTTATTAATGGAGGAATGATTAAAGAATTTAGGTAATTCTTTTAAAAAGAAATAAAAATTAATAATTAGCATATACAAATTAATTTGAAGATTTAATAATCATTTATGATATCTTGATGAATTTTCATTAATTTGCTAACATACTCATTGAAGATTATCAAAATGAAGAATGAAGATAGCTTTTTATTTATTAATTGAATTATTATGGTGATTATCTTAATAATGAATTTAAAATTTTATTGATTGGGATCTAACAACTATTTATAATATATTAATAATTATTGAGATGACCCAAAATAATGAAATCAATATATTATTATTTATGACATTAATGATAGTGATCTAAAGCTTTATATTAAGAGAGGTAATTAATGGTGTTAACAAATTGTATGTTCACGTATTAAGATGAGGGAAACTTGAATTTTATTAATTAATATTTTAGAAAAACATAATTTAGAAATTAGGATATTTTGGTTATTGAATTTCTTTATGATAAGTCTAAATTTTTTTATTTAAGTTTGATATCAATCTAGATTTTAGAGGATAATCATAATATATATATATATATATATATATATATATATAATGGTGATACATATAGTTTTTTCATGTTTATGATTTATTCTAAAAACATAAGTATGATACTTTAGTTAATCCTTTGAGAATTAGTAAATTAATCCATACATGCTATCCTCATTCTTAATAATTTATAAGATTTAATAATCTTTATGTTGGTATTTAAAGGTCCATTAGACTCCATTTAAAAGAACAAAATCATAATATAATAAAATAATACAAAATATATAATAAAGTAATAAATATAAATTTATAAATATCAATATCTTTATCATAAAATCAATATTTTACTATTAAATGATAATTAAATAATTTGTTAAAATAAAATAATAATGATTTTCTCAAAAATATTTAATTCTAAGTTAAATTAAATAAATATGCATCTCTCTCTATGCACTATAACATGATATCAGGTATGTAGATTTAGTTGTTTTTACTACATTCATTTGTTGCCACATTTGGCATATCTAAATGGCTTTGTTATTTGTTGGCACTTTTGCTGCTATTGTTGTACTATGTTTATCATATATATTAGTAACTGAGTCTATGGTGATGATAGTCCTTTCATTTTGGGGATGTTTTTTTTACTAGTGTTGTTAGCGCACAACAAGGAAGTATGGAGAGGTCATGTAGCTACATACCAAATACACTCAGCGTACTCTATTTTATTGTTTCGCTACACTCTAGTTCACTGATGGAATACAATCATTATGCTTGTGTGTATTTGATGCAATTGAGTGTGTCAATGGAGTTACTTGAGTGTACTCACAAAATACACTATAGCGACCGGACTCGAATGTATTTCATGAGCAGTGCTCTATCAACAGAATGTAGGTGTATCACACCAAATAATTTTATTGTTCAGATATAAAAAGCTTTATGAAGATTATATATAGTTTTATTTTATGGCACAAGTTTTGTATGATAATCTATTTTAACTAATTTTTATTTTGACTTTATCTGACTTTATTTGACTCTCTGTGCACTATAACAAGACTAGGTATGTAGATTTAGTTGTTTTTACTACATTCCTTTGTTACCACATTTAGCATATTTAAATTGCTTTGTTATTTTTTAGCACTTTTGTTATTGTTGTACTATGTTTATCATATATGTTGGTAATTGAGTCTATGGTGATGATAGTCCTTTCATTTTGGGGATATTTTTTTACTACTGTTGTTAGGACAAAACAAGGAAATATGGAGAGGTCGTGTCCATTAGGAAGGGGTTGACAACCAATAATTTAGGATTCACCACACCTTGTGCCCTACCAACAAATAGGAAAAACCTTTCTAGTACATCAGTGAACTAAGTTTCTCAGTGAAGCAATGGGTCAAAGTCCCTATAAAAGCTAATTTCAGATATTCTGGTAGACATAGCACAATATTTCCTTTCTTTGCTACATATCTTTATTTTGTTGCTACAATTATATTTATTTTCTCAATATATTTCCTTTCTATGCTACATATCTTTGCCCATATGCAACGACATACTCTACTTTGTTGCCTTAGACATGTTTTAATTGGACTATTTCCTTTGTATTACTTACTTTGTTGTCTGTGGATAGATATATTCTATTCGGTTATAGCCTTATATTTGGCTTATTTATTTTTGAGACACCTGTTGTGTTGCTAGATTCTTAGACATGTTTAGTTGTATATACTATTATTTATATGTTGTATTCATGTCTGACTAAGAACCATTTTCAGGTGCTAAAACTTCAAGGAACTCCACTATGATTTACTTTGAGGAGAGTTACTCAATGAGTAAATTATAATTTCTTATAAATTTTATTAAATTGCTTTATTTAGATTGACTATGTAGTGATAAGTTAAATTTTGATTTTATTATTTAAATATTTTTTAGATTTTTTATTATGCTCTTCTTTTTCATCCTGATCCCCGAAATATTACAAATGAAGTGTTGGATTGTCATTTTATAGATTTTCCGTGGGAATGCGTTTTTTAATGTTGCAGCCAATAATGAAAGATGGAGCACCATGTACACCAATGCAGGAAGAGAGCAGGAGTTCAATTCTTGAACCTCCCGATTTGCCAAAGGAAATGGAAATTGGAATATTTCTTGATAGTCATCTAATTTTGAGTGTGCAAATATGTTTGCTGAAGTGAAACAAATGATATATTTATGAGGAGTGAACAATCAATGCATCTGCTGATACAGAAGAGGCATTGCCATACCAGCTATCGAACTTCATTTGAACTCCCATGAGGGGAAAACAAATATTGTGGAGCTACTCCCTCTAACGGAATAAGAAAGGAAGAAAAGACTATCACCTGATTTGAATTCTTATCTCAGGGGATTCCTCCCTTCACATGCAATTAGCTCATTTTGAGAATCATTCAGAGAAATGTTTTGACTAACTATCATTCCAGCAGAGCACCAATTCTCTAATCAAATGTATGACTTCATAAAACAGATCTCCTATGGCATCCAAAAAGAGGAAAGGATCATCATAGCCAATCTTACCCACTCTTAAGAGATTGAAGAGAGGTAACGCTCAACCGCTGCCCAATCTTGTCCAAAGAGGACAGATAGGATGGTGAGGAGGAACTCGGTCCTATCACCAAGCAAGAAATCCTCTGAAGGACAAGAGGTCGGAACTACTAAGGTGTAATAACCCTAGGTCATTTATAAGGAGATGTTATTTTTCAGCAATGTCTAAATTCTATTTATTTCCTGCAAATTTTCGTTTTCCGTTAAAAGTTTCCACTAAAATCCGTTTTTCATCAACCGCTGTTTGATTCTGTTATAACTGTAAACTGTAAGAATTCATTGATTCCTTTGGAATATAATAATAAACGTTACAGGCAACATTTAGACAAAAATTTATGCAGTCCAGCAATTTCCAATTTCTTCTCTCCACTTCCGTAATCAATACAAGAGTTACGGGAGGCATTTAAGTCGTTAATTCCAAACGTGTTGAGTACCTTCCGCTGAAATCAGTGTGATAGTTTTATTGGGGAGGGCTGACGGAAGGCACGAAACACCCAATACCCTCCCACAATCACACGACTTCATATTTCCCCTAACATACGGGCGCTAATTGGCCTCTTAGCGCCATCTTCAGCTAGATGAAGCGGGCGTGCGTTACGCACGCACGACCTCTTTAATCCGCTGCCCGATTCTTTCCCACTCGGTCGCTTCTTTTCCTCTCGACCTCGCTCGATCAAAACCGCTAAAGCTAACCTAAGCCGACGGCTTGGAAGTTCTGCAGCAGGGAGGCAGCAGTCGATCGAGAAGCCGACGACCACTCTTCCGCGCGCGAGATAATCGGAGAACAACTCCGCACGATCGTCTGCTTTGCACGGTTACCCGCTCCACACGAATTCTCTTCCACTCAATTATTCCTTCTTTGCAATCGGTCTCGAAGGTACAAATCTTCTTGTTTAAAAGCTTCAATCTTCTTTGCTTAAGGATAGAAATTAAAACCTACTTCGTATGTTTAGAGCTCATAAGTAAACTGTACTTGGAATATTTAGCAAGTATAAGACACTATTCTTGACCCCTATTAATAGAAATCTGGGATGAGTCTTACAAATATGTATTCACTTGATATCCAAATTCATTTGAATGAATTATTCTAAAGTCTGTGTCTAAATCCGAATCAAATTTTATGAAAATATTTATACTTAGTCTATCTGCACTTTAGAACTTATAAGTGAATGTACCTATTCTTCTGTAACTTATTTGAATAAGAGATGTAGGCATAAATCTTAAACTTCCTTAATAAGATTAATCGAGATAGAGATGCTATTTAAAGCCTTCTATATATGGATTTATCAACAACATGACTATAATTGATTAATTTCTAAAATTATAGTCACTTCAATACCAAAATGTTATGTAATAGATACAATTATAAAAGGATACTTTTGTTAAAATTACTTCTCATTTGACATCGGCATGAAAATAATTTCCATCACATTTTGCAAGCAAGATGTTTAGATCCTAACAAAAGTGCTCTAAATTGTATTATTCTATTTCAAGAAAAATTCCATGCAATCCTGCACTAGTATTGCTGAACTTGCTAATGAAAATTAAATGAACTTAGAATTTGTGTTGTGAAGCTAATTAGTATAACATTGAGATTATATCAAGAGGTTTAGGAAGGATATGAGAACAAAAGGCTAAGTGAGGTAGTATGCCGAGTAATAGGATTTATTGAAACACTAAAAGCATCATTTACAAGATTTATGAGTGATTCGTTTTGACAAGTCAAACACAAAGATAAAATGGATATTATTTTATGTACTCTTATTACTTTCATTGTTGTTTAAGCATCGCTTTGAGCATGTTTCATATTTCTACTTAAGACGTTATTCTTATTACTAATGATGTAAGAGAAACAAAATGATGTTTATGTATTTTGTGAATGTTTGCAAAGGGTTCTGAAATAGAGCATAAATATGTTAGGAATGGAGGTAGTCCTCAGGAGACATAAGGGTGTCATCTGGAGCTTTTGAGGGGGCCCAGGTGAGCATATGCTTTTATGATTTTATTGAACCCAGCCTCAAGTTTCTGATTTTGCCCATCAAAACTATTACTATCGCTTTATGATATCAAGACATAAGCATAAACATAAATTCTTATGCGATTATCATTTGAAATTTGACATGTGACTAAGAAATGTTTATTTGTAAGAGTTATGATTATCTTTTATTTGTATTATACCATATTTTTCTGCAATTATTATTATATTATTTTTTGCCTTTCACTTTTGCTTAAAAAGTGTATTATTTAATATTCTTTGTGCTTAGAATGCACACTAAAGCATTATTTTTATAATGTTAGACTAAGTACATCTAGAGGGAGCTTAAGGATATTTTAAGGAGTTGTAGTGCAGAATAGAAGATTCAAAACTTTTACTTTTACTTCAAGAAATAAACATTTTATACTGTTAATCATGTAATAATCTGGATGGTACTTATTTAAATTGAATGAATAAAATTTTTTTATTTTACTGTCGCTCTGGATGTTGTTTAACTGCTATTTAATTTGATCGTCAATATGATCCTGCGGAAAGATGCACCCGATGTTAGGTTGGTTGTTATCAGTGCATGATTGGAAGTGTTAAGTAAAATATTGCATAAAAATAGAGCCAAGGAAAGGAACTCATTCAATTTAATTTAGAATTATCAAATATGAAAACTATAGTTACAAAATTTAGAAGGACACTGGAATGGAACATCTTTTATGTTTAGATTTAGTGACACCCTAGGAATCAATGAAACAGAGAGTGTGTTTTGTAGATGAATTCTCCAAATCATTCTGAGGCCAACTCTAGTCAAGGAAATTCTTGGCAATTGGAGATCCCTGAGTCTAACTACGATCCTCCCACTCATGAAGATCGAATGCAAGTTCTAGAAAATAAAGATGATGATCGATTTGAGACGGTTATAAGATTTATGAATGTGACATATGAGAGGACCACCAACCTTAAAAAAGAAGTGTGTGAGTTAAAAGAAACACTACAGAACCTTCTTCCCATGCTCGCTGAACTAGCAATGGAGAAAGCGGAAGAGTATGAAGAACGTATTTCTGAGATTGAAAGGAAAGTGCAAGCTCGGGATGCAGCCTCAACTTCCAAGAAGAGGAAAATTGCCGACAAATAGACGAAGCTTTGGGTGGAAAGCTTGAAGAAAATTATTAAGATTGACATCTTCAGAATAAAACCAAGTGCAACTTATGAGAAAACAAATGTCTTTAATTTCTTTTTGCATGGAACATAGAATTGCTTTCAATAAATGCGTTCAAATCTTTATTTATCGCAATTAATCTTTTTATAGATGAATACAAAAGAATACTCTCATGAATTGCCGATGGAGACTCCGGTGAAGGTCCTTGTGCTTTCAGAACCAGCGGAGAGTTAAATTGATAGAATCTTGGAGCTAACGGACCAACCAAATATTGGTCAATCAACACAACTGTGTCTCCTCTTGAACAGAGGCGCATAATCGATGGGGTAAATCCACCGCCTTACGACGGGTTAGCTCGACCAATGGAGACAGAGGACTGGATACAGAAGATAGAAAATAAACAGGAGAACATTCAGAGGTCGTTACTCAGTTCATGGGCTTGGAACTAGAAGATATTTCGTGGGATGAATTTGCGGAGGCATTCAGAGGTCGTTACACTCATTCTGCGCAGAAAATTCTGGAGAATCAATTTATCAAACTAACTCAGGGGAATAAATCCATCGCATTTTATGAGTATGAGTTCACAAGGCTCTCCAGCTATGTGCACAAACTAGTGGATACAGAGGCCTCTAGGTGTAGCAGGTTCTTGGATGGGTTGAAGGTCTCCATCAGAACCAGCTTGCTTCCGCATAAGCATACCAAATTTGCTGAGCTACTGTAATGCGCAACCATGCTGGAGCATAACGAACAAGTGATCGTCAAGCGACAAGAAAATCAAAAATTCCATTCCCACGAAAGTCGTGAAACCTTTAAGAGATCTCGACATAATCGTCAGGCCAACATATATCAGATTACTTCAAGGCCTGCCAGGGAAAGGGCAAATTCAGAATGCCGATGACCGCACCTATGGGCAGGTGCTATCATACAGGCAGCAGGTGTTACCAGTGTGGTCGGACAGGACATAGTTATCGACTTTGCAGGTTTGCTAAAACTATAGATGGGGATACTATTCAGAGACCCAATATGAATGCAGCATCTACACCCACCCGTACTCCAGTTCCGACAAATGCACCAGCCATAGCAACACCCCCTGCAACCACATCAGCACAAATGAAAGGACCTTCCCCGGGACGACCAACTGCCTCAAGGTTTACACACTTACTCCGGTTATGGCTTCGGAAGATCACGATGTGGTGTCAGGTATTTTTAAATTAATTTGGCTGACATTTCTTATTTCGAACTTAGAAAAATCATTAGCATGTATTCAATACTAGGTACATTACGTTTCCTGAAAGCACGTGTATAACCTTGTTTGACACAGGTGCAAGTCACTCATTTATATCTGAAATTTCGTCAAAAAATTACAACAGCTGTTTTTGGAGCTAAAAGAAAAGTTAGATGTGGGATTACCATCTGGTGTCCTCATGAGCGCTAGAAATTGTTGTGATTGTGATATACCAATAAATGGAAGAACATTCAATGCCACCTTGAAAGTTCTTCCCATTGCAAATTTTAATATCATCTTAGGAATAGACTAGCTATCTCGTCATCAAGCAGTAATCAATTGTTAGCGTAAAAAAGTCACCCTCATAAATGTAGGAAGACTAGTGACATTTATTGGGAGGCTAAGCATTGTTGAGTCTCTCATTAATGCCATGCAGGCGATCAGACTAATACAGAAGAGCTGTGAAGCTTATCTGGTGACGATGATATGAAGTGAAGGAGGAGCTACTCCTTTAGCAAAGATAATGATTGTAAAGAAATTTGCAGATATGTTTCTCGAAGAATTGCCAGGAATACCTCCTATGTGAGAAGTGAATTTTACTATCGATCTAATTCTTGGAGCACAGCCAATATCGAAAGTACCCTACAGAATGGCTCCCAATGAGCTACAGGAGCTGAACAATCACTTAAAAGAATGGCCTCATTCGCCCTAGCATGTTGTTATGGGGAGCTCCTATGTTATTTGTAAAAAAAAAAGACAATGAGGATATGCATTGATTATCGAGAGTTGAACAAGGCCACAATCAAAAATCGATATCCTCTTTCTCACATCGATTACTTGTTTGATCAGCTTGCCGGAGCAATGGTATTTTCCAAAATTGATCTCCGATCCGAATATCACCAAGTAAAGATAAGGGAGGAAGACATCCCAAAGACAACATTCCGAACGAGGTACGAACATTACGAATTCTTAATAATGTTTTTTGAGTTGACAAATGCTCAATAGTTATTCATGAATTTGATGCAAAGAGTTTTAAAGCCTCACTTAGAAAATTTTGTAATTATTTTCATCGATGATATCCTAATATATTCCAAAAACGAAGAAGATCATGAAGTTCATTTGCGAGCTGTCTTGGAAGTCCTAAGGTCTAATGCATTATACGCAAAATTTTCTAAATGCGAGTTTTGATTGAATTCTATAATTTTTTTGGGGCATGTGGTATGTGTCGAGGGAATCCAGGTGGATCAGAAGAAAATTAGTGCCATCCAAGAATGGGCGCAATCTACATCTGTAACAGAACTCAGAAGTTTCCTAGGTCTCGCTAATTATTATCGAAAGTTTGTACAATGATTTTCTCAAATTTCAGCATCTCTTACCAAACTAACACAGAAAGCGGTACCCCTTATATGAAGCCTGGAATGCGAGGAATCTTTTTAGAAATTAAAGAATGCCCTCACGATCGCTCATGTTCTAACATTACCACAAGAAGTGATGGATTGCCAAGTCTATACAAATGCGTCCAAGGTAGGACTTGGGTGTGTTAATGTAAAATAAGAGGTTAATCGCTTATGCCTCTCGCCAGCTGAAGGTTCATGAAAAGAACTATCTAGTTCACAACTTGGAGTTAGCAGCCGTTGTCTTTGTGCACAAGATTTGGAGACATTATTTGTATGGGGTAAAATGAAAAATCTTCACATATCACCAAAGCCTCAAATACATTTTTACTCAAAGAGAGTTAAATTGTCAGCAAAAGTGGTGGCTATAACTCATTAGTGACTATGATCTGGATATTCAATATCATCCAGGTAAGGCCAATGTCGTAGCAGACGCCTTAAACAAAAAAATCAATTGGCACACTCAAGACGATGACCATCAACAAAAATCTAGTTAAAGAACTGAATAAGATAGGGTAGATGTGGTAACAATGAAACAACTAAATGCCATTCGGGTTACAGAAATTACATAATTAACGTTAGAAAAGGGCATAAGACTATCCTAAGAGAAAGATACAGAGTATCTCAAAATGAAGCAGCTTATTTCGGAATGAAAGAATAAGTATCTTCAAGAAAAGGGCGGTTACATTATCATGAAACTCAATTGTGGGTGCCCAGTGATAAGGAATTACGAATGGTGGTATTACAGGAAGCACATTGTTCAAGATATACTATCCATCCTGGAATTTCAAAAATTTACCACGATTTAAAGAAATTTTTTTGGTGGTCTGGACTGAAGAAACATGTAGGAGAGTTTGTGGCGCGTTGCAATGCATGCAACTTAGTAAAGGCAGAACAACAAAAGCCAGGAGGACTCTTACAATCTCTACTAGTCCCGGAATGGAAGTGGGTTGATATTGTCATGAATTTCGTAGTGAGTTTTTCCTGAAGCAAATCAGGAGCAGATACCATAGGGGACTCCTCCCTTCACATGCAATTAGCTCATATTGAGAATCATTCAGAGACATATTTTGACTAACTATCATTCCAGCAGAGCACCAATTCTCTAATCAAATGCATGACTTCATAAAAGAGATCTCCTATGGTATCCAAAAAGAGGAAAGAATCATCATAGCCAATCTTACCCGACCTTAATAGATTGAAGAGAGGCAAAGCTCAACCGCTTTCCAATCTTGTCCAAAGAGGATAGAGAGGATGGTGAGGAGAAACTTGGTCCTATCACCAAACAAGAAATCCTCTGAAGGACAAGAGGTCGGAACTACCAAGGAGGTTGGAGAGGAAAAAGGGGGCGATGATGACATTCTCCTCAACATGTAGCTGAAATCTAAGATGAGAATACAAATTGTGGCCCTTGTGGATGAGGGTAACTATTATGTCCTATGTGGAGGATTTATTGATCAGAATGATGATACTAACTCAAATTTCCTTACATTGCAAAGGAGGCCCAGGAAGAAGGTATTATCATTGCTACTGTATCATGATGTACGATGAGTCTCCTTTCCTTATTTTCAGCATCCAAATTGATCTGGATGATCATTATTCTTTCAAGGTGTAAATATTGTCTTCAATGGCATAGTGTTGCAAAAACTGCCTAAACACAGTACATAAAAGGTGAGGTTATTGTGAATGAGAGTCAAGTTACACATAGAGACCATCAACTAGGAAGTCGCCCAAAGAATAAAAAAGCGGCATGAAAAGCAAAAAATCGAACGCGAATGTTCAATGACTGGGGGAAGGCAGAAGAGATTCTTTAACGACATTTCTTTCATCTCCATTTTGCTCTGAATGCTATCGACAAGCAAGGCAATGATCTAAGATTGAAGATCACTACAAGAGGCACCAAAGAGAGTTGAAGAGAATAACCCCAAATTAGTTGACGAAGAAAGATCTGCAGATGAGAAGCTCATGTGTCGAAGTTTCTACACAATCAATGGAAAGAATTCACATACAGCTAAAAATTGATATAAATGCCACATATTTATAGTGATTGGATCCATAAAATCTAATGTATAACAGAAAAAGGCATACCTGGGCTTCAAGAACCATCTGATCGACATAGCTTCTCAACTTGTTTACCCGCAGAGCCTCGGTAAAAAACCTGAACTGCTCCTGCCTGACGGAATAATCGACATCAAAGACCACCCCGGGCCCAAAAGTAGGGACGTTAAACTGGTACACCTCCTGCTGGCTTAGATCGGACTCCGGTGCCTTGAAGAAGTGCGCCGATACCTCCGGACCGATGAAGAAGGTGATGCGGCGGTGGAGCAGATTGAGAGTGAACACACTCCCTAGCTTCGCATACTCTTCCCTGATCATCACAATCGGTCCATTCATGAATCGAATCAGCCCTCCGATCAGCGGAAACGACTTAACGACCGGCGGTATCCGTTTTCTCGAATGCGGTGTCAGAAAACCACAAACAAGCTTCAGGAAGACGGCGGTGGCCATGAACAATAGCCCGATCGTCACGTACGTGTTCTTCACCCCTAGATCCATTGATTCCAGTTACAATCTGCGCGTACTGTGAATGATTTGAATGCCGGCAGTGGGCCGGCGGGGAGCAAATGAGAACCGATATAATAATCTTCAGAGAGCGCGATCGCATTGAATTGCCAATCGAGAGGAAAGTGAAATGGTGACGATGGCGCGGTTAACGACGAAACCTTAGGGTTTATCGGGAGCACTGAAGAAGTAAGAGATCTTCTATATACTAAACAAATGGAGAAATGAAGGTAATGGAGAAATGGAAAGAGCAAAATGTCAAGAGAGAATTTATAAATTAGCAGTTTTTGTATGATATTTCTCCATTTTCGCTTTTTGAAAAGCAAGCCATATCGCACATGTCCTATAATTTTTTTTATTTGAAAAATATTATTCTTATACATAAATATAAACTAAAAAAACTAAAAAATAGTTAGACTAATAAAAATTTTTTAATTTTTTTAATTTTTTATATATATGCTCTATAAAAAATATATTTAATAATAATTTAATTATATATTAGATTGACATATCATCTATATATTTTAGTATATATTAGTGTGTAAATATAATAATATTTTTTTTATATTGTTAGTATCAAATATTATAATTTTCTTTAAAATTATAAATATTAATAAAATTAATTTTGTAAATTATTATTTTTTCTTATGTCATTAAAGATTCCATCTAATATATATGTTTTTTTTTTGGAGTTGCATTATTAAATATATTTTTATGCATGCGGAGTATTCAAATATCTATTTTTAATATAAAATTCTAATTATAATTTTTTTAAGGAAATATTTAAAAATTAAATAGCATTTTGAAGAAAATACTAAACTTTAGGAAAATACTAAATTTTCAATAGCCAAAAAATAAAATCATTATTAATATAAATTTTTTTTTTAATTTTTATACATAAATTCACACAAAATAGATATTGAATTAAATAAAACTACCGCATTATCAATATCTTAATTTGACGATTTTATTGGCGCACTGATTAGTGCATCCCAACAACTCGCCCATTTTTGCTTTTATCGCTAAAAGGGTTTCCTTCGACAGCAAAGGAATATGGCTCTGCCGAGAGCAAGACGATCCGATATCGCTCTGGCTTCTTCTCTCTTCCACCTCGCTGCTGCATCCCTCCGGCGACAAAATCCGATAAACTTTAATCGATCCCCTGTCATCGTCCTTCTCCGTCACTTCCGTTCTGGCCGCTCCCGCGACGACTTCTCGGTATCGCGGTAAAACTCCCTTCCAAACATCCGATTTCTTCTGCACCCCCATTTTCCATTCGTTTCCCTTTTTTCATCTTTCGTGCATCTGTATCGCAGCAGCTATGAGCAGCCAGGGCCTCCGACAAACTGGGGCATCCGCATTGTCCCCGAGAAGAAGGCGTGCGTGGTGGAACGCTTCGGGAAGTATCTTAAGACCCTATCCTCTGGGATCCATCTCCTTGTTCCTCTAGTTGATAGAATCGCTTATGTTCACTCCCTGAAGGAAGAGGCGATCCCGATCCCGGACCAGTCCGCCATCACCAAGGATAATGTTAGCATACTCATTGACGGAGTTTTGTACGTCAAGGTGTGGGAAGTTTTCTCTTGTTGTTAGGGTTGTGATTTTCTGGTGGCTTGATATATTTTTGTTTGCTTCTTGTAGATCGTTGACCCGTTTCTTGCTTCATATGGAGTGGAGAACCCGATCTTTGCTGTGATTCAGCTGGCTCAAACTACTATGAGGAGTGAGCTTGGGAAGATTACTCTTGACAAGACATTCGAAGAACGGGATACCCTTAATGAGAACATTGTGGTACGTTTTCTAGTTGCCAAAATTTATTTTATTTGATTCTGGCTATTTGATATTCATCCCATGCCCCGTTTAAGATTAGTGTAACATTGTACATTGTAGCTGTAAGTAAAGTAGATGCAAATACTGGCTGATCATGCACATACTTGTGATTTTTCAACTGAAATAGCGGGTGGATTTATAACATTATTTTTATTTGCTATACATTGAAATTTACTTGCATATTATTTAACAATAACTTAAGTTGTTATTAGTTGTAGTTTGGTGAAATTTTGGTACCTCTATGGTATGCTATTTACATCTCTATATTGTGGCTCAATGAACACATCTTGAAGAGCAAAATATGTTTTTGCTTTTGGTTTTGTAATGAATACAGGGCGTTGGTTGTATTAAAACAAATGTTGGTAGGATGCACGGGCACCTTGGGCTCTTGATGATAAAGCTATTAAACTGGAAAAAAAAATCTTTTTTTTTTCTGAGAATAACTTTGTATCCAAACACAATGGACCTCGATTTCTGAAAATTCAATGATTGTATCACCTCCCCTCTGTAATACAACATAAATTTTAAGTCTCTGTCCTGTAATTAATCTCCGCTTGCTTCTTAATCTCCCATTTTAAGTAGATATATGTCCTGTCTTAGCTTTGTTTCATAAATAATTAACTTGCCAATCGTATGAACTTTCTTCTTAAGCTTGATGATCTGCTAAGCTAACTTCCATAGTTTGCTCATTCTTCTTATGAGCTTGACCTTAACCACAATTCCTTTGATTGAACCATCTTAACAATGAATCTGTTTAACTAGTTTGCTCTAATTGTTAACAATTTAATATAAAATGGATGAGGGCTGTATGTTTGTTCATATTTAAAGATTTGGATGATATAAGTAATTAAAGAATTTTCATTTTTAGATAAATAAAAATAAATATTTTTGTGTTATGTGGGTAAAATTGTTTTTACATTATTTATATATATGTATTTTGATTTGTTGAATATCTCTCTTTACACCCTTGACTCACAGCATACTTTGTTGTTCATTGAGGCAACCTCTAATTCAATTTTTCTTATTATATGCCATCTCATTCCCCTCCATATTTAGGTGCACATATATTTTTTAGTGCAAGATTTAAATGTGTGAACAACTTGTGCAGTTCAAAAATAATGTGAATATTGCGCCCCAACAAAAACTCTTACTGCTCTACAAACGAGTGCATTATTGACGATGACTTAAACCTTGTTCTTTTATCCAACTTCTACGATTAAACTTTGATGGTGTTGTTAATGATGTAGAGCTTATTTTTGTATATTCCACAATTAATAGTTTTTTGAACATGCATCTAGACTTTGAAATAGCCATGAGATTAATTAATATCTCTGTGAATTTGTCTATCTATCAAAGACGATTGATTCCCCTTAGTCCTTTCAAGATTCTTTAATAGTTTCTAATATTCTCTTAACTTTAATTTTCTCTTTCTGAGGCAATATTGCCTGTAGAAGATTGTAACTCAAAGGAATGTAACTAATTAAGTTGCTATTAGCTGCAAAAGATAAGGCACTTGCATAATATGAATTCTTAACTAGATGAAACAGAAGGGCTGATGAATAGAACAGCTTAATAATATATGCTTGTGCAATAGCTCTCTAGTCTGTAAATTAAATGCTCTTTCAATGAAAAATATTGAGCTAGAAGACTTCTTACATCAGGCCTTTTCATTCTGAAACGGCCTTTGCCAGCCTGTCTCTATATGTTTCAACGAATGAGTTTTCACCCTAGATTATGCCCCTTTATAATTCATATTGCACAAGTGATACTTAAATTCAACATTACTTTGAGCTCCTATTGCTCCAACTTTTATTAACTTAGTGACAAATTTCTATAAAGGCCTAGTTTTATCTTTAGTTAGTGCTTGTCTCAAGGTTCATCTTTCCAAAATTTAATATAGTATTTACAATAATTAAACTAATAACATGCCATCCAAAAATTATAATACATTTGTTGATGTTTACATTGTTATGAAAAAAATAAAATAAAACAAAAAGTTATAGCTAATAATACATTATTGGTTTTTTGCTATAAATTGGAAATACTAAGATCGAATATTTAAATCTGAGCATTTAGTTCATGTGTAGCATAATAAAATTGAGTATTTAAATTGTTCGGAAGACTACTACATGCTAATTGAAGTTTTATCAACCCAAAAGCTAAGCTATGTATGCACTCCCATGTATTTAGTAGTACTTCTGTTAATTAATTGATTGCGGCAACTTGTTTTACTGAATATATATATATATATATACGTATATGTATATATGTATATATTATTTTATGATATAACGTTGTACTCATGATACGGAACACATCGACTATAACAACCCAATGTCGTTATTTTTCAAATTAGGTCAAAATCCGCTTCAGACATTAGACCCTGGGGAATTTAAATTAGGGCAAACAAAATTTTCATTAGATAGAAATAATTTTTAGATCAAAGTGCCATAGTTTGGGAGAATTTAGATAACAAAAACTCCCGCTTTATTTTTCTGAATTAATTAAATCCAATAAATCAAGAATATTGAAATATGTGTCAGAATTCATTAATTTCAGTATTGTTGTGTTAAGTATATTATTTAAAGGATGCTCGAAAAGTTTCATCAAATTCTAAGCGCTGATTTGATTGTGGTTAATTTTTGAAGTTTTAAACTTTAGAAATTAATTAAAAATAAAATAATTGTCCGAATCAAAATTTTTTGGCGCGAGGGTTTTCGTTATATCATAACACATATCAATGTCAAGTTTCATTATATTTGGACGCCAAACGACGGAAAAATGCGAAAAATTTAAATTTAAGTAATTTTTTTTAATTTTCCTTCTTTCCTTCTTCTCCCCCCCATTCGCTCGATCCCCATTCGCTGATTCCTGCATGCAGCGGAACCTTCCACCTGCATGCAGCGAAACCTTCCGCCTGCCTGCGCCGTCTTTGGCGCAGTCTGTCGGCCAAGTGAGCCGACTCCTTCCCCCTCCTCTCGCCTATATATCCCCTCCCAGACGCTCCATCTTCTCCCTCCCACCGCCCTCTCTTCTCCTCCCTCTCCCACAGCTAACAGCCCAGCCCTCTCCCTCCCCGCCCAGCCAGTCAGCCTCCTGCAACGGCAGCCGGCCACATGGCAGCCAGCTTCTTCCTGTTGCAGCCCTCCCTCAGCCGGCCAAACAGCCAACGAGCAGTCATCCGGCCAGCCATCCACTCTGACCTCCCTTTGTTTTCCGGCAATCCTAATCCTAAAGGTAGGAAGAGAAGTATAAGAGAAAGAAAAAGAGAGAAGAAAAGAGGAGAAATTATTTTGCTATTTTATTATTATATATACTTTATTATCTTTATTAAAATAAGATTATATCATCACATTAGCATTGTTATCATTAATCAATAATGATAAACAATACATATAATGACTTATATCAATTCAAGCGTTTTAATTTCGACAGTAATTTCTGTTATGTTCTTCTTTCATTCTTATATTATTATGATCATTAAAATAATGATAATAATAATATTATATATCAATATAATTGCTATCATCAGTGACTTAATAACGCTACAATAAATATTATTGTTATCGCAGTATCTTAAATATCGGACTTCAATCATAATGAGAAAGCGAAAGAAGAACATAATCAAAATAAAAATAAATATTACTCCTAATATTGGCTAAAAGCTAATTTAAAAAAATGTCCAAATCTAAATGCAGATTGAGCGAACTGTCACTCATCCGAACTGTTGAACTTTTTGAACTTATCGAACAAGATATTAGATGTCTTTTATTACTCTTGTTTAAATATATTTTTGCTCAGCATCACACAAATTTTATAAAAGTGTTTTTTTTAAAGTCACATAAAATGATATATGAACAAGTTTGGATAAGTGAGAAGCAAGGATTCCATGTTGATTTATTTAACTCAATAATTAGTTATGTTTAACTACCTTTCACAAGGCTATTTATCTATTTATGCCAAATGAAAATATAAGCATCATTTATACAGCAATCTTAGATACAAATATAACTTTCTTTGATAGCATTTCCTGGTTTCACATCATACAAACTTTCATAGATTTAATTCTCATTATGCTCAACACTCTTCATTCATTAAATAAATTCTAAGTTGATATCTCAGCTTTAGCTGAGGAAGGAGGTGGTGTAGATCTGCTGCATTTATGGCAAATGAAGGTGTTGCATCAATGATACACCCTATTGAGGCATCGATGAAAGAGGAGAAGAAAGTGGCTGCAGCTTCAACGGTAGGTGGCAGCATTGACAGTGCTGGTGTCGACGACAATAGGAGGCAGTTGTGGCATCAAAAGTAGAACACGAGAACGAGAACTAGGCAGTAGATCATACGAACAATGTAGCGGGCATGTCTTGTGCATGTTGTGTCCATGCCGAGTCCATTTGGTTTTTTTGGAATGAGTCACAAAATCTAAGTGTCGGGCACATGCCAGGGCATGCCTGTGCTGTGTCAGTGTCCTTGCTAGACACATGTCCAACATGGGCATGGAAAGCTTTTAGGCATGTCCTAATGTAAGGGTGATGTTACTTTGGTGGTCATGTGGACTTGTGCCAAATGGCGGCTTTGCGGGGATGGGTGATAAATATGATAGAATTTCACTTAAGGAACATTTAAATAAGAGTGAAGCCCCCAATCAATATCTCAGATCGCCCAAAAAGTGATGCGCTCTATTCAAATGATCTTCAATCTAAGAGCAATTAGTTTTGTTTAGATTGTTTCAACGACACTCGAATAGTTTTTTGTGAGATTGTACCTGATAATAAGCACATTTAACTTGTTTCACTTCTATTCAAATGGCCTTTAATTAAGAACAGTTAGTTTTGTTTGAATTTTCAGTTTTATCAATTTTTTGTGACATCATACTTGATAAATAAGCACATCACAACTTGCGAAAGCAACATTTATTGCTGTTGAGAGCACAATGTGCTCCGATTGATTATTGATTGATAGCGATAAAATTTGTCATAGGCCATGATTCAATCCTTTTGATGACGAGGTCTTACTGCCCTGACTGCTCATCAATTCAACCATTGGTTTGACAGTTTCACGATGATGATTACACATAAAATTCTGTTCTGTTTTCATCTGTGATTTCATGCATTTTTATTTACTGTTCTTGTGACATTTAGCAATGCAACATGTCATTTATTGCCCAACTTTGATAGCAATGATGCCACCAATGATAAGTGCTTGACAAGCTATTTTTGGTGGTTGTTTGATATATAGAACAATAATTGTCAATTGAAGTGTTTTGAATGACTTGGTCAAGTGGTTCTGTTTTGTTCATCGTGAAAAACGTTAATTATGTATTATAATTTTAACCAATGAATTTGTTATTGTATAAATTTATGACCCGCCTGACAAAATAAGAGTTTTTTTTTGTTTTGGTCCCTGGATTCTTTATTATTGTATTTTTGTCCTAGACTTTTTTTGGGTGCTTTGATTCCTATCTATATCAAAATTGTTTTTTTGTAGAACGGGCATTAAAATTTAAACGAAAAAATCAGAAGATCTCCGGGGAGAACCGTAAAATCAGAATTTGTTTTGCAGTGTCATAATTCATAGTACTAAATGTACCTTGGATTCTCCTTTTCGCTATCTTCTGGAAAAGAGAAAATATCTAGAGTTGAGCAAAGGCCAAAGCAATTGCAACGAAAGAAATAGCCACGAAGCCGATGGCGATTAAGGCGCCGAAAGCTGCTAGCGTCAAAAACAACAAGTGATGAAGCTGGCTAGCCCCAAAGGCAATCTTAGTGGCATCGACGTAGGTAAGCGCAGAGGGGCAATATGACTGTTGCTCAGCATGAAATTCGTTGAGAGCTCAACCGAGTTTTTACAAAAAATCATTAAAATAGAATTATGAAATAAATTTTAAAAAATTGTTGTTTTAAAACTTGAATATCAATTCTAATCAATATTAGTATCTCATTGAACTGTATTAAAATACAACAAAAACATATTATAAAACTCTACAGGTGATAAAATTATTTTTTAAAATCGTAACTCTAATATCTTATTTTACAACCCCAAGGCTATGAAAATAGTATTTGTTCCAGTTGATGAATGATTTAAAAAATCTTTGATTAAAATCATTTAAATATTTCAGATTATTTAACAAAAAATATTTATTTTTACTAAAAATGGTAATCATGCCCTTCGTTTTAAAATAAAAATTCTATCTAATTTAATAAACCCATTCATAAATAAATGACTAAAAAACATTTTTGAGAGAGTTGAAAGCAAAAAATAAGAAAAAAAAGAACAATAGAGACTAGTTGAGAGACCAATTAAAAAAATAACTAGTAGAAATAATGAAAAAGTTGTCATTGTATGTAGTTATTTATTTATAATACCGCCATTATATTGGAATTATCGATATTTGTTTTTTTTATTTTCTGTTAAACATCATTTCCAGTCGATAATTCATTGATCTCCAGATTATTTTTATTGTTATTTTAGCTTGCTTTCTGTTATTGTCCTCAACAAACTTGTTTTTAAATATAATGATAGTCTATTTATTAATTAGTATGAATGGTCGCCTTTTAATCATCTACATCCAACTTTTATTATTAATCCAACAGAGGGCAATTAATGAGGCTGCTACTGATTGGGGGTTGAAATGTCTTCGTTATGAAATAAGTAAGTGGCCCATTTAAAATTCTTTTTGCAGCATGTAGTGTTCATATTATGTGTTTGTCTCACCATGATTGAGCAGGGGATATATCTCCTCCTCCTGGAGTGAAAGCAGCCATGGAGATGCAAGCTGAGGCAGAGCGAAGAAAACGTGCACAAGTACTGGAGTCTGAAGGTGAAAGTTGTTAAATTAAAAGGTTCATATTTTGTTTCTCACATTTCAAGTCTTTGAATTATTTATTTGTTATATGGAGAAGCTTGTGATGAATTTTAACTTAGCTAGTTATTTACTGAATGTGTTGGATGCGGAATGTTGGATTAACACGTGTTGTCTAGTTGTGTAATTTTTTTAAATGGTTGTTTAGCACCATCTTTCAAATCTTCAGATATCTTATCTTTGACATATTCTCGCATCATAATTGTAACATCTTTATGTGCTCTCTAACGTTATCAGGAGAGAGACAGTCAAATATAAATATTGCTGATGGCAAGAAAAATTCTGTGATCTTGGAATCAGAAGCTGCAATGATGGATCAGGTGAATAGGGCTAAAGGTATACTTCTCCTTTTGTTTTGTTTTGTAAATTAATTTCATCAATGGCAAGGCAAAGTGTTAGATTCGAGTACATCTTCATCTGCTGTGATTACATTGGTATTATCAAATTATCAAGTTCGATCATTTTGTAAATTATCAAGCAAGTTTATGAGATTTACATGATTTATTGAATTTCTTTGCACCATATAGCAAGGCATGTTTAGAAAGACAGTAAATTCATTATAAGAGGCTCTTATTATGAATGTCCTCATTTCTCATCATATCCCTCTATGCATATTTAGCCATTCATTTTAGTATCAATGCTTTTTCAGTATACTTCAATATTGTAGGTGAATATTTTTTATAGCTTTTCTGTTAAACATTTCAAGTTTTAGTGGGATTTTTCGATTCCCTAATATCCCATAAGTGTTCTTCTATTTCATCCAGCTTGCATGCATCTTCTTAATCACATCATTCTCTATTCCACATTATTTTATATTGTTGAATCAAAATATTTGAATCGCTTAATCTTTGTATTAATGTAGCTTTAAAATAATATATCCTCAATATTATAAAATCTCTAATGATTAAACTTTGTTCCATACATTTTGTTGTTGATCCTTAGAGCTTTTTATATTTTAGGGAAGTTCTTGATATCTCGAGTTTCACACTAGTCACATTTCTAGTTTTATAAATATGTAGAATCTCATCTGCAATTTGCAGCATCAAGATACCACTTCTTAAATGTGTTTAGTAAGAATGTTCTTAATTAAGGCCAAGAGATGCAGATTTAAAAATTGAATCTTTGTATAGCTTGTCTAAAGCATGAAAATCATTAGACAAACAACCTTGCATTCGAACTATGTGATTTTCAGAGGAATATGGCTAGCCTTGTCTTTTTTGCTACCTTGGAGCACTTATTTTTAGAAGGATATTCTGCGTGTTTGCATTTTGAAGTTAAAAACTCTAGGCTCTAGCCACTAGAAAGATAACTCTTGATTTCTGTTACTTGATATATTGAGTTTGCAAAGAGTTGTATCATTGATGGAGGCTTTTGAGCTTTTGCGCTAGTTAAGCTCTAATTTTACGCAAGAATTACAAAAACACACTAAATTCATAATCTCTTTAAGATTGTGCCTCTCAGTGCAGTTGCAAATAAATTTGCTTAAAATGTGTTGGATCAAATTGGGTCTATTATTTTCTTCAGTCAGTTTCAGAGCAAGGAGTTTTATCATCATCCCTGTCGTAGTAATTAGTGTACGTGCTTACTGCTTTAAATCTTTTCAAGGCCTTTTCTAGTTCTCACAGGGCTTCTGTTCAAAGCTGGAGCAATGTTAATTTTTCTCATTCAAGATGGCATGCATTTTTGCATTCATGTTACATGCAAGATGCTAGTGTGAGTGGGCATGCAAGGAGGAACGCTGCAAATGATACACAGAAATTTTCACCAAATCTTGTAGTTGGTTACAAGTGGGAGTACTACTGACATTGCTTTTGTAAGAAATTTTAAAATATGGCCTATATACTCTAGATTAAGAAAACAAAGGATTGATTATCCTCACTGCTGGGAGACTTTGAGTGCGCCTTATTATCTTTATTCGTTGTTTGTCTACAATCAGAACATTACCTTCAGTGATTAATTTCTTTTTTCTAATGTCATCCTTATAAAGGGAAATAGTAAATGTACGATAACTTAGCCGTCAGCTAAATAGGAAACACAAAAAGTGTAAGTTGCCTGAGCTTGGGCATATATACTAGTTTTCTTTGTCGATAGAGCTGCTCCAAACTTTCGGGAAGGGCATATGCCCATGCCAAGCGTGAAAGTGCAAAGCAAGAAACCTATGATATGACAACATTTAGGTCATAATTCTTGTCTCACTTTAGTAAGGGAGGCTTGGCATGAGAGACCCGTAGTACCATCAATTAAAGAAGTCAAACATGGGAAAAGCTTATTTGTGTTTTAGCTATTTCTAATTATATCCATCATTTAGACCATTTTTCATCAGTTGTTTTTAGTTCAAATCACAGCCACTAAAATATTTAATGAATGGCAGAATGTGTGATAAGTGGCACTATACGTTTATTTGGATATATATATATATCATGGTAATTGTAATTTTATTTTAAATGGATTTTACAATTGAAAGAATTTCAAGAACGAAACCACTATATAGTGCTACAAGCTCATCCCCTAGTCCAAGTTTTGTCACCATGCTTCACCAACATTCGGTATACCATCCAGTATTCTATAGGAGAAGCACTAAATTGAAAGACTTTAATGTACTTCTCACATTTTCTTATGCTTTATAAAAGATAGTACAATATGATCTTCGTCTAGTCAGAACAGTAGATCTAAGAATTAGACTCTGAAGGTAATCACTAATTTTCATCACTGCCCAAATGAATATGGAGGATTCGGGAGAGCATCCATTTTGGCAAAGAACCGTGCCACAGTCTAGGAAGTATAGTATCCAACTCAGACATTGAAGCCAAAATGAATTTGTAATTTCTTTGAGCCCCATAATCAACAAATTTGTGATTGTTATCATAGGAGTTGATGACTAAAATGGAGGAATCAATGGAAGGACAACCTATCTCGCATTAGGCTGACTGATCATCATGCCCCCATCCTTGAAAAGACTAACCAGAAGTGTGTAGATCACCTTATGCAACTCAGTTTTTGCACCCTCAGCCACACATCAATTCTGAGCCCCAGCAAGCATCCCCAGTAATCAAACCAGTTTAGATCGTTGCCTTTTGATGCCTCAATTCAAGTTGAATTTTGATGTAAAGGACGCTTCAGTTCAGAATAGTTTCATGAGTGAAACAAGTAGCCGTCTCATGAATAAATTGTCTCACAACTAGAACAATACTATGGAAGGTTCTCTAAGCCACATGTTGTCAAAATCCAATTTTGGCTAAAGCACTAGAAGGAAGGTTAGTCATGACATCCAATTCAATTAAGATCTAGACTACCGAAGCTCATGAGTATCTGCTAATAAAACCATACGAATATAATGGCTCTTCAAAAATTAATCCGAGGACCAGTGTGGATTAATTAAAAAAAGAATCCATAGTTTTGTAAAAATAACCCAAACAAGCTTGTATTTCACTGTGATGATCAAAATCCAAGGTCTATTTGGTTCATCTCATAGGATAACTCTGAATGAAGTTGGATGCTTTGGCAAATAAACACAAGTAGTCTCCTCCATTCAAAAGTTTCAAGAAATATGGTGATGGTTAACTACTTCAACAAGTGAAGCTTATATTAGCTCCATAGGATTACAGTGTACTATAAGCCACAGGAAAGAGAACTTGAATGGCTTCGCAAGTTCTCTAATCTCCTCATCCAAGAAAAAAAGCAATGGCTCTGTATGTATGTATGTATGTTCATCTTTGCAGTTTAACATTTTTGTTTATTTAGCTTCTTTAAATATGATCAATTAAAATTTCTTGATTTTTTTAACCAGAGCATCAAACGCTCTATGTTCATTATACCCAGTCGTCAATTGAAGCTAAAGGAATTTCTCATGTTTAACTGAGTGCGTTTTTCACATTCACGTCTCACTAGAAATGTTCATTCATTAACTGGATGACTGTCATTTTTATAAAATGGATTATTAAGAAATTATTAATCTGTTGCACAATTTGTTCCTATTCTTGAGTTGAGTCGGGATTTTGATTGGCCATTATATTTCAAATTTTATTTTATGCATCCCGTAAACGTTCATTTATTTAATCACACGTTGAAAATCAAGTCGCCTCCAGTTAAAGGATGGGAACCAATACTCTTTCTAATGCTTCACTTACAAGAGGAGCTCAGTGGTATTGGAAATACTTGCTAGTATTTCTTTCTATTACCACTTGAACTAGCAATTAGCTTTTTGTTGCAAACACCTTGTATTAGCCTAGCTTTTTTAATCTTCTGGACTGAAAGTTAGATTTTGAATCAGTTGGTAGCCAATAAAAGAAACAAGTTCTGGCAAAAGCTGATCATGTGGCTGCAGGATTCATCCCTCTAACATTTTCTTTCTTACCCAAGTCCTAATACTCTGTTTGAGGCTCTAATCAAGATCGTCTCATGGGTTTTGCCAACAGCATATTTAATTGTGATCCTCTTGTTCTGCAACAAGGAACTGAAGACACCTCGTTATCTTTATTCCATTTCCGAACAAAAGTGTTTGAAATAGATAGATGGGTGTGCAAATTGTGATGCTGTTCTTCCTTCGTTTAAAAGTTTGTGATTAACAATGGATCCCTTTTTTCCCTAGCTTGATTCATTTCAATAGAACATGGAAGAGTTATTACTTTTCAAATGCACTATTCAGGCTTGACTGGGGATGGAACGGATAAGTAAAATCATTAAAAGAAATTGTGCCAGCGGTGATAGGGACTAATAAAGGAATTAATAATTTTTTAAAGGACTGGTGAATGTGAAGGAACAATTTAGATGCCCCAGTTGTGAGCCACTGCCCTTCTTAAGTGAATTAGAGTGCATCCCACTTGTCTGATCTACTATTGTAGCACACTTTTCATTCTGAAAGATCTTCTTGAAACCACTCCCTGATATTCTCAATCATTTTGGGATTCTTGGATCAATGGGTAAACTAATATTAACATAGGACTGGCTTATTCGGGTTAAAACAGGGAGTTTTACCGCTTTAGGCAAGGTCGGACAGATCTACCATCTAGCACTGTAGTTTGGTGCATCTGGGATGTTTGTTTCCCATGATTTTGGCACTGCTAGATGTGTACTTTTTAGGATATCAATATATATATTTTGCTTGTTGTTATTGCACTGCATATGCTAAAATTAAACACTCCCAAGCAAAATTACTCTATTAAGACTAGTTTTATAACTTGTTTAGAAGTGTTCTGTTTCTATCAAAGGAATGCTGTTACGAATTGAATGAGGAAAAGTCAAATGTATTGTAACGATTTTGCATTCAAGCAAAGTTACTCTATTAAGTTTGACTGGTAGTTTTGTCACGGTCTGTTCCCAGAACAGGTGCTGAAATTCGCTACACTAGAGCGCTTGCATGACAATGCTTATGGCTGGCTGAACTTTTCTCAGTTCTCACCTGATGTTTTCTTCTGGCAGAGGACATTCAACATCATTATAATTTTGCCTGATATCAGCAAAAATAGGATATAGATTCCTTTTGACTATTTTTTTTTTAATTTAGCAAGTCAAACATCCAAATCTCCCATTAGTTTTATAGGGCATTGATAACATCATTTGGGCTGAAATTAATTTTTTATCTTTTTGTGTCTATAACAAAATTAAAACTAATCTGTTGAACTAAGAATTCAATTAAATATAAAAGGGGGGAGAATTTCGTATATTCCACACAATTTTTCTTATTTGCATACATAATATTCAATTTTTAATTTTTATAAAACTACCATCCATATTTCTATTGTTACACTATAACTATCACCTTTTAGTGTAATAATTTTTCAGAGTAATTTGCCTATATAGTTACTCGACTAATTTAGTTTCATTAATTTAGATCCTCAACTTTCATTTAAATATTAATTTAGTCCCTAAATTGAGTAATCTGAACTACATTTGCCAAACTAAAATAGTTGAGGATTATGAAATTGGCTTGTTTTAACGTGGGGTTTTTTATTGCAAATGGCATATTTATATCAGGTGAAGCTGAAGCCATACTTGCCAGATCTCGAGCGACTGCTGAAGGACTCAAAATGTTGTCAGAGGCAATTAAAGCAGATGGGGGTGCTGAGGTATCCATGATCTTTTTTGTATTTTACTTTCAGGGCATTTTATTTATTATTGTTATTATTGCTGTTGTTTTTGTTGAAACATGATTGTTTCCTTCCAACTGCAGGCAGCAAGCCTAAGGGTTGCTGAGCAATACATTACAGCATTCTCCTCAATAGCAAAGGAGGTGATTTAATGCTGAAAACATCCTCCTAACTCTTCTTGGAAGGCTATCTCTTTTATCAATCTTTATTTACTTATTTTGTTGCAGGGAACAACTATGTTGCTGCCAACTTCTGCTGGCAATCCTTCTTCTATGATAGCTCAAGCCCTTTCAATATACAAAGCTCTTCAGGTGGGCGGCTCCAATGCCCTGGTTTCCGGAGGAGAACAGGACGGTCGAGATCTTAAAGGAACAGTAGCCGCTGACACTGCTCATTCGTGGTCACCTTCCCTATCCAATACTTTGACTCCGACTACGGATTCCAGCAGTAAGGGTTTCTCTCTTGCAAAGCCATATAATGAGGAATAGCCTATGTTTCAATTCGAGTTATATCACGGAAAATAAACCAACATTTTTCTCAATCTGTTGTTTTTTGACTCCCTTCATTTTCTTCGTCTTCTTCGAACACCCTGTTATCAAAGCTGTACTCTCTCTATTCTTACTAACTTTTCAACAGCAAGAATGTGGCTTACATTTTTTTCCCATGATTTCAAATTTATTGATCAAAATAGGGATTGATAAAAAGAATTTGATTTGACAAATTATATGTTAATTTGTTTAATTTTTGTTTATATTTTTATTGTCAATAGTACTGATCACAGCATTCCCTTCTCTTCTCCTTTATTAAACAAAGAAAATTTAATATTCTGCAAATATACCATCAACACAACAAAGCAAACCAAGCAGCACTCTTTCTCCATTCTATTCATCGCTTTCAGCATCATCAGTGGCCTCATCTTTTGTCTTGGCGCCCTTCTTTCCATCTTCTACTTTATCCTTCTTCTTGATCTTCTCTTCATCACCATCGCCATGAACTACATCCCCCTCCTCCCTTCCGTCCCCTGCCACATAATCTTGAATGATAAGATGAATGCCGGGATCCTCCGCACCACAGCTGCCGCCAATCACGATCGAGTTGTTGATGCTCTGACAGTTGCTGTTTGCAAATGCTTCCGTGCCTTCACTGCCGCCACGATGAGCGGCAGCGGAGATGTGATCTGTAATGGCCACTGCATCTGGCCCGTTCATCTTCATCATCGCCCCTTTGTTGGTTCCAGCAAGTGTGATGATTCCGGCAGAATCATCGAAGCTGGTGCCGCTGGCTTTTCCGAGCCCTGTGAGGATTGAGATCACATCGCGCAACTCGCGGTTAAGCTGGTGGCTTTGTTCTTTGGCCGGCGGAGAAGACATGTGGAGAGGATATGGCCTAAGCCTAAAGTAAGTCCCTAAGGAATTTTTGAGAGTGCTCGGTAGGTGTTGGTACTTATATGTGCACGAGGGCATAATGTTACCTTGATGATGAAGGGAAGGGAAAGAATGCGTGCATGAGAGGGAGAGAGTTTTGGCATTTGATTTCCCTATGCTTTTCTTGTGAGTTAATCCAGCAGCAGAAGCCTTTGGCTATTATATAACTTTATCATTAGGGAAATTGAGAGCTCCTTTGTGCGAGCGTGAAAAATGAAATTGTTGATCAAATTTCTTTTATTTTAGTGCTCATTTTTAGTCGTATATGACTATATCTGTGATACTAGTTTTTTTAATATATACTATTTTTAAAACACAAGAATACGCTATATAATTTCGTTTTTATATAATGGTTTTTTTGGAATAATATTTGTACAACACAAGAATATGATCACTTCTAATATTTGAATGCATGTTTATTACGATTTTGCATTCAAACATTAGCAATTTTAATAACAATACAAACTCCTTTTTTCCAATATATTAGCAGAAACCCAAGCTTTACAAAGGTTTTAAATGTATATAAGATAATTTACAACTAAAACCAGAGATAAACATGCAGCATTGATAAGCAACAGGTGTAGCATTGTAAGGTCGAAACAGGTGCACTCACAAACCTTAGGATCCCCAACTTGCACACCCTTGAGAGCTCCATCTCGTTGCACCTCCAAATTGTATCCAGAAAAGGATGATGCAGTCACGTTCAACTAAGAGAGGGAGACCAATGAGACTAGTTAGGATCAAGGGAACTAAGTCACAACAATTCATCCCGAGGGAGCTAGGGATGAGGAGCCATGGCTAGAGAAACCATGATCAGAAAGAAATCTAGGGATCCACATGCGGAGGAGCCAATCGGTTAGAATGATTTAAGACCAAGGAGAAAATTTTGAAAGAACTGAGATCATGGCTAAGTTAACTGGACCCAGGGAAACTAGGTTCAGGGAGGTTGGTCAAGGCAAGCTTGGGATGAGGGATTTGAGACAAGAACCATCCGAATATCTCCACAGCCATGTTCATGTCATTGCATTATATATTATGAGGTGACGTAGTATTAACTGAAAAAAAAAAAAAAAGTGCCGCTTACCCACAAAATGTAACAAATGAATGAGCTCCAGTTTTATTTTTTCAAGTACCAAACTAATACAAAACTGCCAATACGTTATATAACATTTAATATGTAATAGACGAACTTTAAAAAATACAATAACTTTTGAATTATACATGGCTGCGGGTGTGATACCACGACCACCACAAAGTCCTCCTCGACGGGGGAGGCGGGGTGAGAATGTCGAGCATCGTCTGTTTCTCCAGTTTCGTCAGCGGCACTCCTCTCACAAGGTTCAGCGCCATGATCCCCACGTCAGTCTTTCTCCTGTGCCTCTGATAAACCCAGAGACCTCCTGCTGCTCCGGCCACGAGAAACTGTCCCCACCCCCCAGTCACATATAGGCCACATGGCCCACATTTTTTAATTATCATTAATTAATATTTCTTATATATATATAAGTTTTAGGTTTAGAGTTTAAGATGAGGGAATGATACGGGGGATAGGAACTGACCGGGGACAACCACAAGGCAGCAGTCTGCTTGTCAAATTTGGGTGTATAGAGTACAGACTCCCCGTAGTTATCTTGTAGGTTTTCGTATATCTCTTTGTCGGATTTGCCAGCCCTAATATCATCCCGTATCAGCTGTGCAGCAAATGATGCCCCTTTTAATTAACAAAAATGCCCCAAAAATTATTCAATTTCATAAGAAAAATGCTACACTATTACACAACCATATTCATCACCACAAATCAAAAATTATATTTCCTTTTTTTTCTAACACATTGATCCAAGTAAAAAGTCAATTGTACCAATCATATATTTACAATAGAATAATCACTTCATCCTCATTTTAATGTGTATATGATGATATAAGTATAACAAAGTACATTTCATAAATCATTCTCACGTAAATAAAAAAACATATTCATTAAACTTTCTTATTATACTATGAATAAAATGAATTTGAAGATAATGAGTTGTCAAAAAGAGATAAATCCATTTTATGCAAATCATAAATGAATTATTTAAATATGCATTAGTTATATTATTATATCACATTATTAATTAATGAATGAATAATATTCATTAATATTCTTGATAAGTTGGCTATTAAGTTGGCCGTATTATTAATTAAAAAGTATTATTTATAAATCACTCTCTTTCTATCTTTAAAAAATATTACATAATCATATATCGTCCTTCACATTATTAGGTTTGCTATTATTAATAAAGAATATTATTCATAAATCATTCTCTTAAAAAACTAATATATATTCATTAAATTAGAAAATAATGAGTTAGAAAAAGAGATTAATTAGTTTTATGCAAATTATATTGAATTAATTAAACATGCATAAATTATAGATTATTATATCATATTACTTAATTATTTGCATACATAAATTGACAAAAGCAAAGATTTTTTAGCATAGTCAACAAAACAAGCTCATAATGTAAGTTAATCATAGTAAAAACTATCAGTCAAACTTAAAGGAGGTCATTTCTATGGAACCATCTAAACTCAAAATTTAAAAACGCTAACACGCCACAAATTTAATTATAGCAGTAGCCATTTTAGGATACTTTTACAAAATCATTTGCCAAAAATAAATTCAAAAAAATAGATCATTTCATTTATTGTTACCTAAAATTTTCTCAGATCTTTATTTTATAAATTAATTATGTTAATTGCCTGTTAGGTGTAAACAATGAAATTCAAGATTGCTCGCACTTTCTAAATAGTTTATAACATGCTATGCATTTCTCTTAGACTGCGTCATTGGCACTGATATATCCTTATTTTGCAACAACAAAAACCTATATTGTAGCAAAGATCTAAACTAGATCTTCTACATTAAAATTATAACATGCTTAAAATATATCTTGTGCGTAAAATTAACAGGCTAAATCATATAATTCTATCAAAGTGCTAAGTGCAATTGCTAATGATGATTTCAAAGGAAGGAAAAATGCACTATTTAAATACATTATTGTTCAGTCTGACTTAAAGAATTGTATTCAAGCCTGCGACTTTTATGGTTTGGGTTATATATTGGGCATCTATATGTGAGATGTAATAATATAGGGTTGAGCTCAACTGTGT
This sequence comes from Gastrodia elata, assembly GCA_016760335.1. NCBI lineage: Eukaryota > Viridiplantae > Streptophyta > Magnoliopsida > Asparagales > Orchidaceae > Gastrodia > Gastrodia elata. Next base: position 2,664,904 of record CM028673.1, read on the forward strand.
TTGGGATTTATCTTGATCATGTCATTTTCAACTCAAGTGCCTTGGATCCTTTTCGCAGTGCTGCAGTTAGGCACCTTGTCCACATTACCTCAGATCACTGTCCTATGTTACTCAAGGGTGACAGCCTTGTTTCACAAGTTTGAGGATACTTGGCTCAAATACCTCGCAACCTACCAAATTGTGCATCATGTTTGGAATTGCCTAATTATATGCACTCACATCTCTGCCTTTAATCACAAAATGGCTTGCATTATGTGAAAAATGGAAGTGGGCAAGATCACGCTTGATAATTTGAGAGAAAAGGCCTAGATGTTGGAATCAAAGCTCATGAGTTTATAGCAACTGGAGATCATTGAGGCCTCCCCATAGTATCTATCTCCTTGGAACGTGAAAGAGTTATTGAGGAGCTTAATTTTGTAGAAGCTGGCATGGTTTGTAGGTAAAAGCAGATGGCCAAGTTCAATTAGATAAAGTATGGAGCCGCAATTCATCCTTACACCATTGTTATGCCATCCAGGGGAAGAGAAATAATGCCACAGTATGCTTGGTGATGAGATGAGAGAAGTAGCTCAAATCCGACTAAATTCGAGAACTCTTTATTCACATTTTTTTCTAACAACCGGGCAACTTCTATGCCAAAAACTCATTTTAATAAAAACCTTGAAAGGTAGAGATCTCTCTTCTGATTGTGAAATTTTGGCTAGATCTATCCTGGATGAGAAAATTTGGATAGCCCTCAATGAACTTGAGATTAACAAAGTCCCATGCATTGTTGTGCAGCTCCGGTTTTCAAATGCTACGGTATTGTGTTTACCCCTAAAGTTGTCAACCATCTCCAAACAAGCTTCTGCCCATCAACCTACGTAACTCCATACGCAAGATTATGGCAAAGATACTCATGAGCAGGCTCAAACCCTTTCTCCACAAGCTTGTGACAACAGAGCAGGGTGCTTTAATCCCTGATTGGGAAATGAGTGGCAATTGCTTCACGATGCAGTCGATCATTTCTAGATTACATTACTCATCTTAAAAGCATGGCACATGGTAATTAAAATCGCAATATAGCAAGCCTATGCAAAAAAGATATGGGGCTGCTTAAACCTTGTTCTCCACAAATACGGTTTCCTCACAATTTCGATTGATTGGGCAGTGTAGTGCATGATGGACATAAGATATTGCATTATGGTGAATGGGGAATGGCTACCATGGATTCGTGCTGGGTGAGGCTTTTGTCAAGGTTGTCTCTTATCCATTTATCTTATTTTATGTTCTGACCTAGTCTCACTTGCAATCCATACAACGGAGAGGAGACAAGAAGGTAAAGTGTCAACCTCCAAGTTTCAAATCCTATTGAAGTATGTTCGAAAGTAGAAAGACAATGGCTTACTAACAAAGGAGATTGGTCAAGCCTTTAAAGTATTTTTGAAAGCAGAACATTACTTGGGGCTTGAAATTTCGGACAATCCCCCAAGGAAGTGAAACTTTGCTCACATCATACAACAACAGCAACAACACCAAGCCCTAATCCCACTTAGTGGGGTCGACTACATGAATCCTTTGTTTCTGCTGTGCACAATCAAATAAAAGTCCTTCCCTAAGTTCCAAAGAGAAAGTCACTTCTAATGGCTTCTTCCCATCCTCTTCCTCCTTAAAATGGGAGAAGTCATAAACTCAATTTATTTAAAAGGAGCATTGAACTTTTACGCTAAATATGCTCAAAGCCATCAAAGACTACATTCTCTAATCTTATCCACTATTGGAGACGCCCCAATTTTGCAAAAGATAAACTCAATTTTCATTGTATCCTTATAAAATATTCTTACTCATCCACCTAAGCATCCTCAACTCTGTAAAAACTATTTTATCTGTAAGTTTATTCTTTGTTAGCAAACATTCAACCCCACATATAACATAATTGGTCGTATAGTTACTTTATAAAAATTTCTTTAATTTTGAGTGAGATTTTTCAATCAAACAACACTTCAGAAGCACTCATCCATTTCAGTTGACCAACTCAAATCCTATTATGTTGAATAATTGACCAATATAAATCCTATTAGTCGCATTGCTCTCTATTTTCACCATTATGTTGAGTAATTGAACCAATGTATTTGAACCTCTTGCTATTCTTGATCACATTATCCTCAATAGTTATGTCCCCAAGATATGGGTTTCTATTTTAATTGAACGTACATTCCATGTATTTTATTTTAAATCTACTACGATGGAAATATTTAAATTCTAAAGTAGTCATTCACAATTCAAGTTTTGCTTTAGCTCCATCCCTGGCTTTATCAATTAATAGAATGTCATCTACAAATAACATGCACCAAGGAACCTTTTCTTGAATGTTCTCAATAAGAGCATTCATAATTAAGTAAAAATATATGCACAAAGAATTGAGCATTGATGTAATCCAATATTAACAATTAAAATCATTAGATAAGTCACCTTGCAATTGAACACATGTTCCAATCAACCGTTTTCTCTCTAAAGCTTTCCAAAAAGTTTTTCATGGTATTCTATCATAAATCTTTTCAAGATCAATTGAAATTAAATAAAAACTTTTTTCTCTCTAAATTTCTCCATCAAACCTCTTAATACATATGACTCCATGATAAATTTACCTAGCATAAAACCAAATTGACACATCAACTTGATTTCTCTATAATTTGCACAATTTGTGTATCACTTTTATTCTTCTAAATAGTATAACAATACTCTTTCTTCACTCATTTGATATTTTTTAGCCTTCAAAAAAACATCAAATAACTTGGTAAACCAATAAATTCTTTCCTCTCTCAAATATTTACATACATCAATAAGAATATCATACGATCCTATCACTTTACTACTCTCCATCCTCTTCAAAGCATTCTAAATCTCAGCTTTACTAATACGTCAAATGAATGTGCAATTGATACTATTTTTAAAACTAACAAACTTATACTAATTTTATTGGTACAACTTTTATTAAAAAATTTAATAGAATAATCCATTAATTTATGTTGAATATCTCCATCCCTATAGAGAATTTGATAATCATCTTTAATATATTTAGCATTAGTCAAATCTTTGATTCTTTTCTCTAAATTTGATTGACTTGCAAATATCTCTCCATCAACAATTTCTATTTTATCATGCAAATTTACAAATATGACTACCATTTTGAATTCATAATAAACTAGTTTATATTTTCTCCAATTCTCTTCAATCTTACATTTAAACCATTCTTTATAGCATGCCTTTTATCTTTAATCTTATTTTAAATAGAAAAATGCTATGCTTACACAAGAATATACACTAAAAAATATCCAAGACCAATAGAAATTTTTTTTTTTAAATTTTTACATATAGGCCCCACAAAAAAATGTATTAAACCAATAATTTACTTACACATTCGATTGACACATCATCTTTATATTTTGGTGTACACTAGTGTGTAAGTGTAGCAATACTCTTTTGAATATAGTGTTTCCATCACCATGACTCTTTAATATTGGATAATTTTTCTTTTGATTCACGAAGTAAACTCTTTGCTATATTACAAATACAACATACAACTAAGTTCCACATAAAATTGACTTCACTATCAAAATTCTGCTATTTGTATTTATAAACTTCATTCTTAATAATATATCTATATTATCATTTTTAAAATTCTATCATCTGATTTTAGAATCTATTTTAAATTTAATATTACTTTTATTATCCCTTATTTCAAATAAAAAATTAATAAATAATGTTGAGTTGTCAAATAATCACTTGGAATAATCTTAAAATTCTAACAATATAAGCAACCCCTTTTCTTTTAGAGAAAATAATCGATCTATGTTTCAGAAGCCTTATTTTTTAAGTCATAACATTTTTCTCATTTTTCTTAAAGTAAATGTTAGCAATCATAAGATCATAAGAACTTCAAAATCATTCTTCTATCTTCATTAATCTCTCAAAAATCAAAATTATAATGAATATTATTAAATTCTTTAATAACACTTCAAGATATTCAGTTAAATCTCCTCCTATAAACATCTCCTCTTTAGGTATTCTTTAAACAAACTCATCCAAATCATGACAAATTTATCTATTATACACATTCAAACCTATTTGAGGAGCACAAATACGTATAATTTTAAAAATTATTCCATTAATTATAAATTTTAAGAATATAATTCAACATATTAACATCCACTACAATATCCTTTAAACTCTTATTCAAAAAGATACACCATTTCTATGACAATTCTTACCTAAGTACCAAAGTTTAAAGACTAAAATATCAATTTCTTTTAATTTCACTGCTGCCCACTTAGTTTCTTGAAAGCATAATACATTAATCTTATTTATCATAATTTCAATTAACTCAAAAAGCTTATCAATGAGAGTGCCAATATTACAACTATCTAATCTTAATTTAAAATTATTAATTAGCTTCTTTACCTATACATGTTCATAATTCGAGAATCCTTGTTTATTTGATGCTACACCCAAGTGTCACAACTTTTTGCACATTTTTACTACATTCAATCAATGCAATGAGTCGCTTCCAGGAAAGATTTATGACATAAAAAATTCATGACATAAGAGATTCATGACAATAAATTCTTGCATAATAGCTCATGCTCTCTGTAAACAATTCATGTCTTGTTAACTTAATTTTAGTATCAAGTTCCATCTATGTAATGAGGAACTTCTTGTAGACAGACATTGATGGAAAGGGGCTGCACTGCCTATGTTAAGAAAATATTTGCTTACCAAAGGAAGCAAGTGGCCTCAGGATTATGTTTGTTATAACATTAACTGCATTGGTGCCATCCTATTCCTAGTGTGTTTATAAACTAGAAATTCAGCACATTTCGTGGAGATTTAGCCACATCTCGAATAGAGGCTTGGGGCTGAGAGAAACTTTGTTTACTTGCAGATTGATGCTTTGCCTACTAAAGCTTGGATTTGTTGTTGTGCACTGATTGAAAACATGATTTGCAATTGGAGATGCAGTAAGGTTGAAGATATAGAACCACTTGCATATGAGGGCCACTTGCATATGAGGGCAACTTCACAAGAATCGTGCCTCCAAGTAGGCTGATTCAGGTTTGCAGATTACTATAGCTAATTCGTGAAATGAGTTGAGTTTAATTGGTGTCCCACACCCTGTCGAGATGTATCAAAGCCAACTTTGGCAGATCCTTTTTGCATATGATGAAACTACTTTTGGTGGATTTGAATTGAGAGATGGGAGACGTAAGATTATGTGGCTTGAAAGACAAAACTGTTTGCTTTTCCACGCATCTGAATGTTGAGGTTAAAGCTGCCTAGCTTGTTGATGCAATTACTAGATCTTGGATACAATAAATGGAGACTGTGATAGCATTGGAGAGTTCAAGAAACGGAGGAAGATGTATAAGCTCTCTGCATGAAGACTGAAGTTGCTTGCTTTGAGGACCATTTCACTTTTGACTTTTAAAAACATTTTGTTTGTACATACTGTAGTCGTCCAGAGATTTTAGTGCTAAGCTTTCACGAGATGGGGACTTTACTTTTGTTAAGGGGACTATTTTCAATGGTGTTTTGGGACCTTAAAGAAAAATGCAAAGGTAGTTTATACTTAGGGTTGCTTCATTTTTATTTTACTATGACCACATGAGCATGACAATTTTTAGAAAAAAGATAATGTTATCTTTCAGAACTCATATAATATCAAAATCTCTTTAAGAAGTGACATTAAGAAAAAGATTAAAAAAAGGGTGGAGACAGCAGCTTTAAATACTAAGCATGGAATGCAATGTAGTCAAATTATTTTTGGATAAAAAAAATTGCAATGATTCACGATCCTTTTTGGTAAATACATTGGGTATAATAGCTAAAGCTCATTTAAAAAAATGCAATACATTTAAAGGGTTAGCAGAAAGAAATCATGATCACGTTTTGCAAAAAAATGCTTTGGTAGCACAAACTAATCCATCTAAATAATCTTTTTTTAAATTATGAATTAGCAATTCAAAATAATGGGCAAAAACAATATTGTTGGGGAACATTAGCTCAAATATTATTATTCTACCTTGTGGGTTCAGCAGTGTGTTCCTCGTATCATTAATCATTAATCAAGTTACATAGACCTGTGATGCTTATTTTTCCCAACTTCCTTTGGTTCTATATGTTATTACAGAAAATATTTGGCTTCATACAAAATTCTTCCAAAAACCCAAATATTCACACAAAAATTAGACCAAGGCATGAATAAGCAAATTTATTTAAGTTCCGATCTCAATCTTTTATGCATTTTGGGTGAATTATTTTTACAAGTGCACAAGGGTGTGAATAACTAAGCAAAGTTATTTGCATCAACTAATGTGAGCAATCACTGCATTAGTCAATTCTTTTCTCAATCATCTTTCTTCTAAAGATAGAAAATTTTCTCATCATCTTCTTCTAAAGTTTAAAAAACAGAAATTTCATTTTTCTCTTAAGAAATCCAAAATATTGTATGAAGTTATATTAATAGCTTTAGATAATGAAAAATACATTAGTTATAATCTTTTTAGTTATTGTTCCGGTGCTTCTTTCTTAAGAAAACTTAAGACCTCATCTAAAGCCAATTGAGCATATGCCAAAATTTAAAAAAATGCATGGCTGAATAAAATCTTTTTAACAAAACGTTAGTTCAACGTTATAAGAGTTTTCTTTATTTATTTATCCATCACTCAACTTTAATATTTATTAAAATACTGTTTAATATATATTATTGATAAAAATGTAGCACTCATTTTGAGACGTACTTTAAAATTGAGCAAAAAAGTAAAATTTAAAAATGAGGACTGCAACGATCCACCTAGAATGAAAAATTTATTTCTACTACTAACATTTGAACCTACATCTCAAAATTTGGTCTCATAAGAGCACTTAATCGAACAAAGTACTCTGGTTTAGGATAATCATAAGAGCACTAGTTGAAAATGAAATGAATTTTGACTTTCACTAGCGTTGAAATATAAATCAGAGATATCGTAGTGAAAATCTGAATTATTTTTGAACAAATGAAAACTAAAAGGAGAGTGAATTATGATAAGTTATAAAGTCTGCTGAATATAGCAAACCATAGCAATTCTTATGATTAGACACATTCAATTAGTTTCAATGTTTATTATTAGCACCTGTTTAGAGATCTATGCATAAACCACAGAGTAATATAAACTTGACCAAAATTAACAGTTAAGTTTTAAGGTAATGTTAATCACAGGAATAAATTTGAACGTAAGCGTATAACAGAAAACAAGTCTAAACAAAAACTAAAAGTTGAACCAACAATATACTATAGCTTATGAACAGATAATCTGTTAACACAAGTCGGAACTATGAAGAGTTTGTTGGAGCCAATACTTTAAATTTATTAATAATAAATGCTTTAGAAAAACTGAAAAAATAAAACTTTAAATCTATTAATTTCAAGAGGTGTATAGAATCACAACTTTCACTTAAAATAAGAATATCAAATATGTTTAAATTTCCTATTAATTTCATTAATATCTCATTGTTCAGCAATTACTTAAACCCATGATATGTATTGCTGGTAAGAAATTAGTTTTAGAAAATTTTGGCAAAATTTGGAGCCTAACTATGATAAATATGAGGATTCTACAACTTGAAAAATATGCATCAAGCGTAAACCCAATGAAAAGTGTTTAAATTAAAAAAAGTTCCTTCAAAAACCTTTAGAAAATCAAAAGTGATAACAGAGTTGACATTGTCAATCACGTGTAAACCCAATGACAAATCAATGGTGTGTTTAAATTAAGAAAGGTTCCTTCAAAAATATTTTTAAAATAATAGTGAAAAAAAAAATTGACATTATCAATCTTACAATAATGAAACTAATCTGTATAAATTAGAGACTAAGAATAAATTTAATTATTAATGCAACGGATTTAATCTTGTTTCAAGAACCTATTGCACATCCTTCGATTTATCTCTTTTAATATATTAAGAACAAACATATTACTGTCATATAATCCTATACAGCATGTTAATAAAGCAAATTTAATGATGAGATAGTGTTCAATATATATTGTGAATTCCAAAAATAATTTGTGGATTGGTGAAGTAGACCTATAATGACTTGCTACTTCACAAGAAGTACAAATTTTGTGCGTGCATTGATTAGCTGAATCAATAAAAGAAAAATTTTCAGTTCAATCAGATTGAAGTAAAACTACAATACTTAATGAGCTATTCTATACTTCTTGAGTTCAAAGATGAAAAACAAGATCTTTAAAAATCATGGTGGAGAAATTACTGATTGATGAGCTTGCTGTTGAGGTGCTAAACTTGAGTTATGTTATATAATTTCTAATCATACCCATAATGATGAGATAGTGTTCAATATATATTTAAAGGTCCTTTCATATTAACATAATTAAGTATTTGATTTAAATAAGTAATATTATTTAGTACTTTGAATAACTTAATTAATTAATTATATTAATTTTTTTTGATGACTCTACTATAATCCTGCTGAAGCATAAATGTTTTTATATAATTTAGAAAAGCATCTTGATGCAGGGCAACACTAGGGTTTGGAGTTGCCGGGCTCTAATGCAATCCTAGGATTTGTGAATGCTTGTGAATGCAGATTTTTTAAAATGTATATAGAAATTTAAGTACTTTTCGTGCAGCCGCTTCAGATCAATTAAACTTCAGCATTTGCCTGCAGAAAATTCCACAATAATTTGAAAATAACTTTCATTGGCAATAGGGTGTCCTAAGTCACGAACAGGAAGAGCGGTCGGCACCGATTCCGAATCAAAGGAAAGGCTCCGGTCCGGAAAGATAACTCGCACTTCAAGTTGTACTTGCCATGCGGGTGTGTTCGGAGGCGTTTCCGTTCCGAAACCACTCGCAGCGACCGGATTTAGATTTGCGCTCCTACAAATAATTTATACCCGAAAATCGCACAAGAAAATAATTAAATAAATTCAGCTTAGGGTATAGGAAGAACAAACACACGCCGGTTTAAACCGGGAGCGAGAAGGGTGATCTGAGTCGATTTCTTGCTGCGGCAAGGGCAACGACGGCTGGGCAGTGGAGGCGGCTGGACAGCGGTGGCTGGGGCAGCGGAGGCGGCAGCTGGGAAGCGGCGGCAGGGCAGCAGCTGCGGCTGGCAGTGGTGGCGGCTGGCAGCGGCTGCGGCTGACAGCGGCGGTTGGCAGCAGCGGCTGGGCGGCGGCGGTTGGCAGCAGCGGCTGGGCGGCGGCGGCGACGGCTGGACAGCGGCGGCTGGGGTGATGGCAGCGGCTGTCCTGCAGGGAGAGGTACGAAGACAGCAAGGGGAGCGGTCCGGAAGGTGGCCGCTAGGGTTTGGAGAGGGAGGAATTGGAAACTAAAGTTTCCCCGGGGGAAACAAGAGCCGTTCTCGCTGTTTGGAGAAAACTCATAATTTTTATTTATCAAAACTGAAATTAACATACAGATTTTGGGTATTTATAATACTCTCAAAGCAATCTAGACCTTAAAGTATTTTTAATAAACGATCGGAGGGCTAATATTCGTCCCTCCGATCAATACATGAATCGGACAAAAATAAATGCGAAATGAAAACTGAAACGGACAAAAATAAATGCATAAAATAAAACTGAAATGTCAAGGCCGGTACGGGTCCGGGCGGACTCGGCGGCGGGACCTGCGTCGAAGATGGTTCACATCACATCTATAATTATTAGTCATTTTTTACTTAATCAAAATTAACATTTTATCAAATTAACATAATTAATTAAGTTTTTCATTGATAAATAAAAATAATTAGCAGTACTTTTATGATTATTTCACTATTTGAAAACTAAGATTAATTTATCAATAATATTATATAATATTATTTGCATGAATTATATTTATAACATTAATTTATATAAATTATATTAAATAAATTTATTATGCCTATTACATGTATTATAAAAATAACTATGCTTACTTTAATATTAATTACTAATTATAAAAGTTTAATTAATCACATATAATCATAGTTATTTAAATTAATTGGTTTATTTTAAGCTTAATTATAATAGCTTTTATGTCACTTATATTAAATATTTCTATTTTAAAGATAATTAATTGTTCGTATTAAATAATAAATTACGCTGATTAATAAATTAATTAGCTATGCTAAATTGTAGCAGCAAATTATGATAAACTGTTGAGAAGCTGAATGCCAATATTTCATAAGAAGCAGACTAACTAATTATTAAATTCAACAACACAAAAGATTATTGCAAAGTTTTTGTAGGTTTATACATGATAAAAAAATGACCTTATTTGGTGACAAGCATCTAAGAATGATGTGCTTTATCTAGCAAAAATTTTGACTCATGTTTCAATCTTATGTGCAAAGATGAAAGTATGATTCATTCGAGTGTTGTATAAATGAACAACCTAATTTCATGTAAAGTTAAAGTGTAATGGCATGAGATCTAAATTTTGATCCATTTGATATTCTTTTGTCTTTTCATTAAGATACTTCATTATAGAACATACTAGAATTTTTTGAATTTGAGCAAATTTGACACAGTTGAAGTTTGAATGCTGGTGGAATTTTTTTAATTGCTAAAAAAAATTCATAGCTAAATTTATCAATAATTTCTTTAGAAATCAACATTACATTTTGAGTTATAATTTTCATATTTTACAATTCTCAAACAAAACGCAAGTTCCTGTAATATTTAACGGCCTTTATTCTATGAATCATAAAATTTTCTTTCCGATCAATATTATTGCATCATTCTATTTAATTAGAAAAATAAATTTTAAGTAAAACTGTGAATAAAAGAAAACAAGGTTCAAAATGTAAGAATGAGATATGGCTAAGTAATACCTTGCGTAATAAAATAGCAATATCTGCTTGTGATTCTTCAATAGATTGACTTCCACACTCTATACAACGTACATTATGGCTAATATTTCTAGCTCGAGCATCCACAAATTGAGTTTTCTTCACGTCTTCTACACTGGACATTGTTCAAGCTATCCTTCAAAAAAAGTTAACATAAATCAAAATATTTACCTCTAAAATTATAAGAACGTCATCATCATTCTATAAAATGAGCAGATTATGGATGCCATAATTGCTAGTAGAGACAAAAAGGATTAAATAGCATAAAATCCCAAATAGCAAATCAATGCTTTCATCTAGAGTATACTATGAGAATGCATTTTCTCAATGTAATGCAAAGCTTATTAGACAATCAGGAAAATATACTCCCATTGGGAAATCCTACATAAATTCACTTGAAATATGCTAATTTTAAATTGAATTGCCAAAAGCTTTATCAAATTTTGAAATTAACAAGGGAAAAGATTACAATTATTCAAAGATGCAATTTCAATGAAGTCATTGCTCACCGAGACTCTTGTCCATAGAAGAATATCAGTGGATAAAAGAGTAGCAACTGAAATGTACGAGCACTCTAGACTAGAGAAAGTTGTTGCAATCAGTACTAAATGCTGATTGGAAACAGCTAGTTGAGAGTATAAAAGAGGCTCAAATGAGCTACGGAAACTCTGAATTAGATAGATAATGTTTTCTGCCTCTTTTTAGTGAAGGAACTCCAGTTGAGGAGCATCTAATTGAAGAAAATTCTCAAATGAACTTTTTAAACTCCGAGTTAATCAAAATTATTTGATAAAGGAAATTGGCATTGTAGTCAGTTCCTGAGCACAGGAGCGAGTAGTTGTGACTGACCAACCTCGAATAATTGTCACCCTCTAGAATAAATAGATTATTCTTGAGAATGAGGCCTGAGCTGGTACTCAGGCAGAGTGGGGCGTTTACCACAGAACTCTCAAAAGCTAACTACTTTCACATGACGGATACAAACTTGATGCAACAATGTGGCAGAGGACAAAAAAAATGACACCAAAAAAGTTGAATTTACAGTAGACTGATGTGATTAGCTGTAAATTAGAATTATTTATATTATTCAGAGTAGTATAAATACATGTAATGTAGGACTTAGAACTTTTGCTAGTTAATTAGGACCTGTTTCCCAAGTGCCTTTTGTTTCCCTAACTTAACCTGTTTGATTGAACACTATAATCTGCAGTCGCTGTCCAATCTATCCTCCAACAAGTTTTAGTTTTGCACATACTTGCGAATTTTTGCTTGTGTTGCTGGATTTTCATGCTTTAATTTTATCCGCTCCAGGATTTTTTTTATGCATGTCCTGGAAAGACAGCCTAGCAAGTTCTTCAAAGTCCTCACATTTTCACAGATATGCAAGGTGGTCGTTGTCATTCGTGTTAGTCGACTGAAGTGTTCCCAGCCGAACATGTCATTATATAACCAATTAGAAGTGTTATAAACCCCTGGAGAAGATTCCTGATGTCATTGAGAAAAACTTTATGTAACGACCCAATGTCGTTACTTTGTAAATTAGGTTAAATCCCGCCTCAAAAATCAGGATCCCGGGGAATTTCAAATTATGACAAACAAAAATACCCTTAGATAAGAATAAATTTTTAGATCAAAATGTCCTAGTTTGGGAGAAATCCAGATAACGAAAACTCCCGCTTTAATTTTTGAATTTTCTTAAATTCAAAAAATCAAGAACATCAAAATGCGTGTCCGAATTCATCAATTTTTGTGTCGTTATATTAAGAACATTATTTAAATCTCATCATGAAGTTTCATCAATTTCGGATCGTCGGTTTAACCTAAATTAATTTTTGAAATTTAAAACTTCAGAAATTAATATAAAATAAAATATTTGTCAGAATCAAAAATTTTTGGCACGAGGATGTTAATTACATCATAACACACTTTGGTGTCAAGTTTCGTAGTATTTGGACGTCAAACGGCGGAAAAATACGAAAATTTTAACTTCAAGCAAATTATTCAAAATTCCTTAAGATTTTCTCTCTTCCCCCCCTCCCCCGATTTCCTTCGCCTCCCGGGCGCTGCTACCTGCGCCTATTCAGCGCCTCGGAGGGCCCCACCCCCCTTCTTGACCCATCCTCTTCTCTCCCCCCCTTCTATGTAAACCCCTCCCCCACTCCCTCACCTTCCCCACACACCAGCCAGCCCCTCTCCCTCTCCCTCACTGCCAACACCTCTCCCCTGCTGTCAGCCCCTCTCCCAGCCAGCTACCAGCCCCGACAGTCACCCGGACACCCCATTCGGACCCTCCAAACAAATCAGCCCCCTTACCGGCCCTCCAAAACCGCAGCAGCCCTCCTCACCCCTCTCAAACCCCTTCCAACAGCAGCAGCCCTCCCCTTCAAGGGGCAGACCTTCTCCCTCCTCTTGCCGGCCACCATCCAGCTACCATTTCCACCACCTCCTTCAGCCGTCCAGCCTCCCTCAGCTTTCCTGTAACACTATCCTAGGTAAAAGGAGAAGGAGAAGGAAAGGAGGATATTTCACTAATAATATTATGTATATCTTTTTATACTTAAAAAGAATTTATGTTATAGCATTGTTATCATTAATCAATAATGATAAACAAGTGCATATGTTATAAGATAACTAAGTTTTCATTCAAGCACTTTTCATTTTACCGTTTTATTATTATTATTACTTTCTACAATTTAATTTGTCTTTTATTTTTGTATATTATAATTATTATCATAACAATAACATTAACCTAATGTAAAAATGAAAGAAAAATAAAATGAAAAAGAAGATAGTAATTACTCTTAAGAACATTGGCTAAAAGCTAATTTAAAAATATTCATATCTAAATGCAGATCCAAAAGTCGAACTGTCAAACTTTGGATCTTAAAAGAACAAAGATACCTAGTATATAATATGTATTACATTTTTAAATTTATTGCTGCTTAGCTTCGCTTATTTAATTTGAGCCAAATTCAATTGAAGCTTGATTGACTGTTCGGAACCAACGTGGTAATATTCGAGGGTTACTGGAAAATGACATTAGGAACATTCGTGGATCACTGAAAAACTGACATCAGTAACATTTGTGGTTGGTTATTAGAAAAATACATCAAGTAATCAACATCATTTTATTTGTGATTGTCACTGGAAAAATGACATCAGTGACATTCGTGGTTGGTTATTGAAAAAAGACAAAGTAACCAACATCATTTTATTCGTGGTTGTAACAATTCGTGATTGGTTATTCAAAAAAAAAACATCAAGTAACCAACATCTTTGTGATAACACTTGTTGCATGAAATTTTTATTTTTTTCACGTTATTTCCTTATTCTTCCTGCATTTTATTACATTCTTATATCTACTAATCGCATTTTTGCTTTTATAAAAATGTAATATTATTTTATTTATTGTAGTACTTAGAGTATTCTCTAAGTACCGGAAATTCCAATATCGATATTATTTTCTATACAATATCAGGTCAAGTACTTCTGGGAGAGCCTAAACAAGAACTTTAAAATCTTAAATTATCAAACTGCTCATGGATCTACGATTGCGCTACTTTAACTTTTATTTATCTTTTATTTTGTTTGTGATGTACGATGAAGATTTTTGTATTATGTAACTTTGAAATAAATAAAAAATATCTTTGACTTTTGTATGTGTATAATATTTTCTCTCCAATTGTTCAATATAATCTTGCGGTATGTGACCACCCGAATATCAAGCCATCACACCTTAATAAATGCAATCAGCTAAATGATTGATCGTTTTATGAATTAAACAATGTTCTTCTATCAACTCTTCATTTTCATTTAGGTATAACAAAATTATCAATATAAATTTGCAAACTTAGATTGTTAAAATGCAGGCGTGACAATTTTAAGATAAAAATAACCTTTAAATATGACTACTTAAAAACATTTAATCCATTGTCTGCAAATTGTGAAACATTTAAAGACCCATTTTAATTGTATACAACTTCTTTTTATTAAAGTTATTTTAAACCAATTGTGACTTCATAGTTGATTTGCTTGTCAGGATTAGGTTTAAATTGGCATGTACATTTTTCTTCCTAATAAATGCATGTTGCCTAATTTATTATGCAAGTTGCTTTCAAATTATTGGTCAAATTGAGAATAGAATTGAGCGATTTCAAAATCAGACATTCTAAGAGTTACTTGAGGACTACAACATTTCATATCAAAGATTACAAGTTCAAAAAATAGTGCTTTATGATCTCAATATAGAATGAAGAATTGTGTGAAGATCCCCCAATGATTCAAAAAGTTGAAGCGGAAGATATCGTAAAGTATGCAATTTTGACCTAATTTGTAACCCTCAACGTCTATTTGAACTACTTCCACATCCATAATTAGTTGTGCCCCAATAGTTTTCCCTACAATTCAAATTGAAAAGGTGAAGAATGCTGATCTCTTATGTAAACCTTATCTAGTTCAAAATACTCAAAGAACAAATGAGCTTCTTAAATCCCAACTTAGTTACTTGTAATGACCTTAGGTCATTTATAAGCAAGATGTTAATGTCTAGATTCCGTTAATTTCTCACAAATTTCAGTTTTCAGTTAAAACTCCCGCCAAATTTCTATTTCAAGTTACAATTCTTGATTTAGAAAGTTTTCAAACTCAATGTTGAAATAGAAATTAAGACCTGTCATTAGCCTATACTTAAATTAGTAAAGCATAAATTACCTCATTAAGATCCATATTCAAGGCAAGAATTGGCTGCCCTCTTAAAAAAACTGTTAAGCAATTAAGTCTACAGCTCTATTAGGAAGGTATGCAGAGAGTAATAAAGCTAAATACCCGTAACTCGCCGGCTAATCAGCCCGAATGAAACGGACGTGCATTACATACGCACATCCTATTTAACCGCAAAGAGACACTCAACTCTCGTCACTCAATTGTGTGCCGATCGACTATCATGCGTCACCGAGCCCTTCCGTTTGGCTCTCTCACACGAAGGAACGTTCTGCGACAGAAGCTTAGGAGCCGACGAGAGTAAATCCGGAAAGACGTTGCCGGCGGAAGGAGACGACCCGACGTCTCAGCAAGCGGCGTCCGCTCTGCCAACAGGGAAGGGTAGAGTCGACGACATCCGCTCGCAACCCCGTACGCCAAGAGACGAGATTGTAGCGCGCGACCTCTATTTCAGCGTGATTCCCTTCACCGATCATGTCTCTGCGCCGACTTCTCCGCTCAACTCTGCGCCGATCACCTAACCTCTGCGTCGATCCCTCTCCACTCGATTCTGCGCTGATCCCTCTCTGTGCACTCGACCGAGGATAAGGTACGATCTTCTTTGCAAGCTATACACGGCATGACAATTGTAACGATTCAGAAATAAACGAGTGGCTTGCACCCGTATCAAATAGAGTTATACATGGATGTCGGTTGCAAGGTACCTAATATTTAATGATATGATAATAATACCTTTAGAAAATAATCTATTGAGCAAGTAATAAGAAATACCTGTTATTACATTGTGGTCCTCCAGAGCCATAACTGGAGTTAAAGTATAAACCCTTGCTGTGGCGGAAGATCCCGTAGCGGGTCCCTTCTTTCAAGATGGTGTAGCGGCGGGGGTAGATGTTTGGGCATGCCTGTCCCCTGGGGCTGATGCACGAGTAAGGAGAACATCCCCTATCAACAGTTCTAACGGCTCTGCAGACTCGATAATTATGACCTGGTCGACCACATCGGTAGCACTTGTTGCCGATGTGATAACATATGTCGTTGTGGTGTGGTCGCTGGCATTCCGAGTTTGCCCTCTCCCCAGTGGATTCTGTGGTGATCTGGTACACTCTAGATTGGTTACCGGACCAAGACTTCTTGAAAGTCTCTCGGGAGTCTATGGAGGAATGTTGCCTTTTCCCTTGGCGTTCAGCTTTCCTTTGCTCATTGTATTCTAGCATGGTTGCACAATTCAACAGCTCCGCAAAGTTGGTGTGCCTGAATAGTATTAAACTAGTCCGAATTGAGTCCCTTAACCCATCCAAAAATCGGCTGCACCGGAAGGCTTCAGTGTCCACCAGCTTGTGGGCGTAACGGGATAACTTAGTGAACTCAGTTTCATAAGCCGTTATACTCCTTTCCCCTTGACTTAATCTGATAAATTGATCCTCTAAGATCTTTCGAGCAGAGAGGGGTATATACCGAGCTCTGAATACCTTAGCAAATTCTTCCTAGTTGATGTCTTCCAAGTTCAACCCAGCAAACTTGGTCCTGTAGGTGACCATCCACCACCGTTATGCTTCCCATTTAAACAGGCTCTTGGCCAGCCTCACCGCATCGGTGGCCGGGCACCTCATATTTTCAAGCTTGCCCTCTACCTCCTGAATCCAATCTTCCGCCTCCATTGGGCGGGCAGTCCCGTCATAAGACGGCGATTTCAGCTTCATGAAAGCGTTTAAGGCCTCATTGGTTTTATATTGATGCTCTGAGTGAGGTGCAAGCATAGACCTGGGTGCATAAACAGCGGTGTCATTTTGTTTGGCTATGATATGTGCCATCATCTCTAATAGCCTTGCTATTTTATTTTCCGATGGTCCTTGAAGTAGAGAGACCTTCACTGAAGTCTCCGCGAGTAATTCTGGATAGTAGTCTTCTGGATTCATCTATAAGGAGGGTGATTGCGATAAATAAAGATTTGAATGCATTATTTAGAGAGAATTAATATTTTATGCAAAAGAAAGTTAACATAAATAAAGATACAAGTTGCACAAATTCTCGCACTTAAGAAAATAATATTCTAAATGAGTTTCTTAAGGCTTTCAACCCAAAGCTTCCTATACTTATTCGTCGTTTTCCTCTTCTTAGAAGTTGAGGCTACATTCTTCATTTGGTGGGTCTGAAATACGTTCTTCATGCTCTTCTTCTTTCTCCAGAATAAATTCTGCTAACTTATGAAGTACCAACCTCAGTGTCTCCTTCAATTTTTGCACCTCTTTTTGGAGGCTAATAATTTTCTCGTAGAAGACACACATGAACCTTGTCAGGTTCTCACCACGTTCCTCCTCCTTGTTCTCCAATATTCTGAAATGAATCTTTTCTTTTATTTTATTCTGGATGATCATAATGGAATGAATGCTTTATTAACATTACTTAGAAATGCATCTATATTTTCCCTAACTTATAGATCCTTTGCCTGTAGTAGTGTTTAATAGTGGATTAGTATATACTGATTCATTATTAAATACTACAATGGCATCCAGTATTTGGGCAAGATAGCTAACCTGAACACTGGGTCGTCACAAACTAACCTTCAAAGAGATTTAATCTAATCTTTGGACTTCTTCTTTTTACAGCAGGTTTGGGAGTTAGCTATTTGACGTTGTTGCAGGTTTTATTGCTTCCCAGCTTTGTTGAATTGCCATTGAAGAACTATTGTCTTACTGAGTCAGAACTATACAAGTTTCTGCCTATTTATTGTGATTTGTGCTCATGATATTTTGTCTGATAGTGGCCTTTCAATATTGTGTTCATTTGGGCTGTAATTTGTATTTTAATGCTAAATATGTAATTACTTTCTTATTACTAGAAATAAATCATTGGGCTCTATTCCTTATATTGTTTCAATAAAAAAAGTAGCCTTTAAATTAATTTGACAACCAACCCTTAGAGCAAAGCAAACTCAGTCCAAAGATGAAATCACTTAATGGACAAAGAGTTAATAATTTCTAATTCCAACTTATCTATACTTATGAAGCATGAGTACAACACAAGACTCGCATGATTATAAAAGACAGAACACCTTTACAACAACATAACAATAAATAGTAGGATACGTCTTAAGCATGGTACGTTGCTTTCATAATTTGTTAATATGGAGTGTTTAATTAAACTCCTAATACCAAGATTTCTTATAATTAAAAAACTAAATTGTTATAAAAATGATAAAATCTGTATACATAAAAATTGATGTAGATTTTGGAGAGAGAAAAAACCATAAATTCAAAATTATGGTTACAGTGAGAAACTTAAAACCACGCCTATGGATAAAATGAAAAAAACAAGAAAACATTCGGTCGAAGAAAAGGTTTATGTGTGTATCACATAAAATGGGAAGTGGTTGTGGCATGATAAATATAATAAAACCAAGAGACTTTCCAAAAAACAGATTAAATAGAGGGACAGCGGTGAGGTGTGGTGGGACTCGTGAGATAATCACATACAAGATGAATTATAGAAGAGGTGGCAATCTAATCAGAGCTCTCTAAATTTTCATGGGAATATCCAAGAACAAATGAGCTGAGAATGTAACATGGGGGCCAGAATGAAAGTCTTAAAGTCATTCCAATTAAAGTTAAAAAGATTGAACCAGCAAATTTTTCTTGTAACGTGTCTTTGTCATGTTAGGGGTTGGGAGACATGATTTGTCGAATAATATACCTTTTGGAAAATATTTCTCAAACATTAATTTAGTTTGTCAAACTCAAATAGGAGGTATATTCATGTCTAATGCAAGTTCAACAGGCAGAGAATATATTTTGAAGTGTAACTACTTCATAGAATAAATTTAAGCTGATTGCAAACAAAAACCAATAAGAGAAATACAAATTGAGAAAAGAGAAAAATTTGTATGCCAACTATTTTCCAGTTCGACTTTGACTCTAGCAAAAATAAACTATCAGCCAAATCTTTTGCGGTTGGATTATCACTCCCGGCAAAAAAAAAAAATTAAAAGAAAAAGAATATCACTACCGGCCAGTGCAGTTGGATTACTTTCTTCTTTAATAGGGGATGCTTTTAAAATCCTTCTCATATAACACATGAGCATAGACGGGTGAATCATCCACAGTTACTATGAGCATCCGCCACAAAATGGCGGTGAATCATATGCCTCAGTTTGGTGCTGATCGGATAAGCAGCTGAAAAACTTCTTGCATCGTCTTCGCCCTTGGCGACAGCAAGAATCGATGGTGTCGCCTACATCCTTGCCTAGAGTGAGAACCAGGAGCGCTCTCTTCATCCTCGAGCGAGAATCCGAGCGTCGTGAGAACCGGGAGCGTCGCCTTCGTCCTCGAATGAAAATAGGAGCGCAGCACGGTACCCTAAACCCTTGGATTGTCCACAATGCTATATGAATGTCGGCCGATATTGGCAGACTTTAAGGTAACATTAGGCAATGGTATTTTTTAAAAGTTGAGAAGTCATATATGCGAGCATTGTACAAAACAGCTCCAATCTTGTAATGATATCGTTAAATAGCATAGCATTGCACGTAGATGTCAACGAACCAAACAGTCCTTATAGAATTATCTATGGATACGACTAATTGTAACAGAAAATTTAACCTGATGAAGATCAGTATCTGACCAATTTCTATTGAAGAAATAAAAATAAGGCCGCTTCACTGCTGCTAGCAATGATCAGGAGAAGCGTCGTTCGATATGAATCTCTTGGTCATTATAAGGCGCAGGCAAGTGAACCAAAGTTACTCGAGCAAGAGCATCGAGCAAGCATGAACTAAGAAAGCAGCGGTGATGGGGACGTTGATACCCAAGGGTCGGTGTCGCGCGTAGGCTTAAGAGGAACCTAGGGCACAAAGGGAGCAGAGCATGGGCGAGGGTAATTCCGCACTCAGAAGGTGGCAGAAAAAGAAGGAATAGAGAAGAAATGATGATTTCGATAAACGAATTAAATGAACTTTTTATTAAAATTAGACGACAACAAAAACACCATCAAACCTTAATCCTAATGAATTCTTTGTTTTTATTGTACAAGATGTAGTAAATCATTTGAAACCAATAAAAAAACCATAACAATATTGAAACCAATAAAAAAAACCATAACAATATTGCATGATGTAGATTGAGACTCAGAAACATAACAAATCACAATGAACCAACCATCAAAATAAATAGAAATTGCAGTCACCACATAGCTTAATAAGAAAGTAAATAATTTCTCAAATTATGAAAGTTATTAGAAGGCGCCACTTCCAATATTTCACTATACTCAAAATATAATGCTTAAGCAGTTTTGAAAGTAAAAAAAACACTACTAATATTGGATTTGAAGATACATTTAATAAACAATTATATCAATTGAAAGTAAATAAGCATTTTCAACTATTTTTTCGAACCCATTATATACACAATAAACAACTTGATGCAGAGTCAATGGCATGAGAAAAAGCTAAACATTAGTAAGCGAATACATCACTAATTTAAACACAACATGAGAGTGTTTCTATAACATTCATAGGATGTTATAATTTTAAAAATGGAAAAGCAGATAATTAAATATTTAATAATTTTTGGATAAAATATATTTGAAATATTTTTCATAAAATTTAGAAAAATATTAAAATAAATTTGTTTTTGGATAATATATATTTGAATTCTCAATAATTTAAGAATACTCTAAGTACTAAAGGATATCTACATTTACTAATAAAGTTTAAGCAATGAGAGCAACAATATTAGTTAGAATTAAGCACAAACAAATAAAAATAATAATAAAATAATTGTGTAACGCAAATAAATTGCATTCTTTTTTTTGAGAAAACAAATTTGAGCTAAAACAGAGCATGTATATGTATACTGTAAAATGTGCAAAATGAAGAAAAAGTTGTACGATAAATATATAACTAAATTTATATTGATTAACTGCACTTTAAAACTATAAAAAATCGAACTAAAAATAAAACTAAAATAAAAGAATTGTCTATAAGTACACTAAGCAATCACTGAAGATTGCAAATGTACTAAGTTGAACTAAAATGAACTTATCTACTAGGATCATACCTGAAACTAAACATAAATGTACATGTCTACAAGGACCATACCTAAAAATGAACTGAACTGCAATAAATTTATCTATTTTATAGATTACAAGTGTGGTATCCTTTTTGTTGTTTTAATTATGTCATTTGATCCTTAATAACTGGCTAATTCTTAAAATATCCAAACTATCAGGATTATTTAATATCCTGATCCGCATTTCTAGACTGATCAAAATATCTAACTGCTCTAGAAATTATTAAGACAGAATTGAGTGTCTTAACCTGAAATGTTGATTTTTCTTATTACTGAATTTATTAACGAATTATTCATATTTATCCAAACTTTCCAAATATATTAAGACACGTACTATGTGTTAACCCTACTGATTAAATTACTAAACTCTTAAAAAGTAAATCTTGATTGTATTCAGTAAGGCATGTCACCAAAGTAAAATATATACTTTGATTGTTTAACTGTACTTATCCCCGCACACAAAAGATAAGAGGTGACCTCTTTTACAATTTCAATCAAACTAAACAATCCTTTCCTAAGGCATGACAACCATCGAATACATGTATTTGTCTTGCATTTGATTGTACTTATCTTCGCGTACAAAAGATAAGATGTGACCCCTTTTACAATTTTGTACAAGCCAATCATTTGTTCCTGAAAGTAACTGGCGAGAATACAATATAGACACTTATCATGTATCTAACTATAGTTACATAAAGGCTAGTTGTCCCTTCTAATCTTGTCTCAATGGCTAGAGCCCTTTTATCCTTAATCGATTTGTTTCACCTTGCTAAAGAATATGATATATTACATGTTCCAATATGCCATCATATCCAAATGCATAAATAATATTGGTCAACTTATGCAAACAAACCTACTAAGCTTTAAACTTAAAGTTCTTGTATAACATTAGATATAATATTTTATGTAAACATATTAAGGGCTTAGATATTTATAACTAAATTATATGCATATTATCTTGAAGTTTTAATATGGTCAAATTAGTTTCTCCTTATATATTCATCCCTAATTATTTTACTTCCTCCTTCCATAAAAATGGATGGTTACTTTAATGAAGGAATAAAATAATATTAACCTCTCAATCTAAGCATATATAAATAGCATTTCATAAAATAAATACTACAGTAAGCTCCAAAACTGAACTAAACAGCATTGATCAAAAATAAACTTAAGAGCAGAGATAAGATAATAAACATAATCTAAACATGGATAATGCTTTTCTTTTAATATAAAAGAAGGGGCTTTAATATGAAATGAACTCAAAAGTAGTATTAATGTATAAGACTTGCAATTTAAAAGTCAAAGTACGTATCCGGATACCTCTACTTGTATGGTAATCATGTCATAATTGAGTGTATCTACAAATATTTATTATTTCAACCATATTAGCATATGGGTCTCAATCATTATTGCTTGGAGGGTTCTTTGATTGCTTATGTATTTAGGTTAACCCAACTTCAACCTTTATGTGTCCCATTTATTAAAACAAAAATAATGAGAGCATTATTTCTGAGATAAAATACTAGTTGAGTCATATATAAACATTCCTAACAAACACAATTCAAATGACACTTTGATCTCTTGGCAAAAGTTTAAGTGTTCATTGTTTAAATTTAATATCATAGTAAGAAAAAAACATCAAGCAAAAATAGCATTGGAGAAAATCCACCGTACAATCACGATTCAATTACAAAGAAAAGGGTTCTCTATGATTATCTTTAAATTTCTACATCAAAGAGTAAATGTCATTTTTGTGTTGTTTCAATGGGGATAGAAAAAATAGAAACAAGATCTTAAATACTTATCCTAAATTATAAAAAAAATGTTATGGATGAATAATATCAATATACTAGAAACATATTACTTATGAATTCTTTTAAGAAAATGCTAAAACAGAGAGTTAAACATATGAATTATATTTTCTAAGTAAAGATGAATGATACATGTATATTTTTATTTCTACAATGTAAAATAAAATGTGTTTCAATATTTGCATTAGAACTCTACTAGCAAGTTCTATTATTATATATACAACTACTAAAAATATTATATATAAGTGTGGCTTGCACCAAACAAACTCGAACTAGCCTTTCTTATGCTAATAGGCATTAAAGTGATAGAAACATTACAAATCATAAAAGTTTAAATATTAACTCGGACTATTTTAGATGTTTATCAGAAACAAAATGAGGGGCTCCTTTGCAACCATCAAAACTTTTAAAACAACTTGGGCATGGCAAAGTGACAAGTAACAAGAAAAAGAAAATGCTTATATATTCCAATTGTTTCATAATGCTGAATTGGATGCTAAACATAAAAATTATATGCATTTAAGTGATTTGCGCATAAATCTCTCTAAATTAAAGTTGTTATAATTACTTAAATAGCACAAATTACACCAATGTTGTGATCACTGCTAGAATATCTACTATAACGTTATATATACATATAAATGCAAATATACAAGTGTACCCATAATTTTATATCAATAAAGTTTAACAAATGGCTTAGATTATTATTATTCAATTTTAAGCGCATAACATCAAATATGTACGATTGGTAACATTTAATGGTTAGTTTTTAATACATAATGATTGAAAAAGACCCTTTCATACTGCTATTTTGATATGTTTAGAAAGATTTGAAATATTGATTAATAATATAAGGTTATATGTAGAAAATGAATGCAAAAAATCACGCTTTACCCGATTCAAAGAAAATTACTTATGTTCTGCTATACAATTGTTTTAGTTCTTTTTATTTTTCACATATTCATATGCCTTTCTTTTCTTTTCTTTCTTTTGCTTCAAACCTAAAATTTTACAGCCCGACTATCAAACAACTAGACGTCATAACATATTATCAAATTATTTCAAAGAACTGTATGTTAACACATGTCAACAGTTAATATTTAGTAAATCTTTTATTTAAAATTTACCAATCCTTGGAGCTATTATATATTGGAAGTTATTTGGTAATTTAACTGTTAAATTTGTTAAATCTTCTTACAGATTGCTTGGCAGTTCAAGAATTAGGTCCTTTTTTTCCTCTTTCAGAAAATATCGTTTATTCTGATTTGAGATTTAGGCTTCTAAATCTCAAATCATTAACCAAACAGCTCCTAAATCTATCAAAACTATCACATTACTCGATCTTTATTAATCATGTAATAATTGTGATATTATATGTATGAGAATAATTTGTTGTTAGTGATATAGTTATGTACTGTAAGTTCAAAATACATGAGATGAGAATTAAAGCTGGATGACAACATAAGATGCAAAACTTTCTTATCATTGTTTTCTTTAAGGGTTCATTAAGATTGATGAGAATCATCTCACAAATAAAATAAATTTCTGAAGGATCTAGTTAGCTGCATACCTTGCTTGCGGCAACTAAAGAAAAGTCGATGGCGCTCACAATGGCTGCTCCGAATCAAGTCATCGGCGGCTCACAAAATAGAGTGTGAGCTCGAATGTAAGGAGATGGTAGAAGGAGACAGTTAAGGGATCGACAAGTTCTTGTTTGCGCCGAGCGGGAAGCGAGGAGAGTCGGCGCTCCTTTCTCGCGCCTAAAGGGAGAAAAGGAATCGAAGAAGATAGTTTAGTTTCGGTCGGAAGAAATAAAGCTTTTCAGGTTTAGGGCTGAAACTAAAAGTAATAGATTTTGGGGCTGCGATGGGCCGCAATTCGGACTCAAAATTTGATATATATTTTTATATAGCATTTTTTTTTTTTGAATCCAAACGGAGGTTCAGCCTCAAACGAGAGCAATACTATTAAATTTAGAAAAATATTATTTAATTTTTCAAATATTTCTTAAAAAAATATAGATGATTAGAATTTAAAATTTAAAAAATATAATTTTATGGCCTTCACAAGCAAAAATGGATTTAATAAAAAAAAAATTTTCATTTAACTCTCTAAATCCTAGTCATCAATATATTTTAGGAGATATTTGAGAATCATGTAACAATAATATTAAATTTATACTTATATTTTATTTTATATGAATTTAATATTAAAATTTTAAAATTTTATATTAACAAATGTGGAGCTCAAAATTTAATAAAATTAAAATATTGAATCTTCATTTAATGCGAATTTTGATTTATATTTATTCTTATAAAAAATTATATTTTAAAAGAATGAGAATCCAAATAGCACTTAAATTTTTAGAGCATAACTCCCACTCAACTCCGATTGCCGCCACTTGGCACGTTGTCCGTTTGAGTTAGTTGAAGCTTCCCTTGCCTAGTTATATCCGAACTGTTAGACTATAGTTCTTATGACTCTATTTATGAATCAAACTTTCTTAATTTAAATTAGTTTATATAATAATGCAATTAGTTAATTGCATAAGAGTCATTACATGGCAGTATTGTAATTTATAAATAATACATTATAATTATGTACTTCATTTATACTTGAGAATAAATATTAAACAAATATTAATTTAAAATATACAATTAATAATTAACAAACAAAAATTGTATAATAGTTTAAGTTAATAAATAATATTATAATTAATAATATTATGATTCATTTGTAAATATTAATTTGTTAAATGAAGAGTTAAAGCCACTTATCACATTTAATGTAAGCAAATGTGTCTCAAGATTTATAATTTTAGGTTTTGATTCAAATCTCATCGGCATGATGTGCATGAGGCGAGCACCTCAGGGGGGAGGCAAAGTCCGAGCCCGTCGGGAGGAAGACGATGCTTCAAAAAGAGCGGGTAAAGAAGGAATAACGCAAGGCAAAGCGATGTATAATTTCTTAATTTCTTCATTTTGTAAAACATATTTCATAGAATAAACAGGTAATCATCATAAACTATTTTTATGCAAAAAAAACTCATGTTTTACCTAAAAAATACTGAAGAGTTGTTCAATTATGTCATGTTGTCAACAGCCCCAAGCATGTCTTTAATAGCCAGAAACTTCACAAATCAAACATAACAAATTTCTGAGCATTCATCACAATCCCTTCGAGTCAAAACTTAATGTAAGAACAACCTTTCAGATTTATATATTTCATATGTGATTACAAATTCGAATCTAAAGCTGGATGCTTCAATCACCTCACTCTCTCTTGCCTCTTTCACCCACACACGCACACACACTCAGACACTCCCTCAATATAAATATATCTCACTTTATTGATTGGGAATCAATTATTTCCTAAACCTCTCACTCTCTCTATGTCACTCTCCATAACTAGACTTTAAAAAAAATAAAGGAGTTATATATTGAAACCTACAACTTATCTGCTATCCTGGAAAGAGCATCAGCAAGCTTATTGAGAACGCCGAGGAGCCCATTGACCTGATCCTTCCTCTGCTCTCTATCCAGCTGAGTGTTTACGTTCTGAGATTCGAACTGAGCAGCAAGCATCCTGTTGTTTCGCTCCAGCATTTCGATGATCTGTGACTGCAGGCTAGAGCTGCCTTCGTCTTCCTCATCGCATGTTCGCCTTCTCTTCGGGCATTCTCGCTCCCGCGAATCCTTGCTGGAGTTTTCAGCCGCCGCCGCTTCTGCTTGCTGCTTGTCTTTGAAAGGGCCGTCAGTATCTGATTCGTATGAAAATTTATCAAAGAAAAATGTTACTTTTTATTTGAAAGCTATTTAGAAGCAAAAGAGCAAAAAATTGAAATTTTAGCCCAATAAATGAACAAATTTTAGGTTGAAGCAATTATTTTCATAAATCTTTATTTATATGAAAAAAGATAGTATTTTAAGATGAAATTATATGACATTTGAGATTTTAACATCTTCCAAAAATACAAATAATGAAAACAAAGATAAGAAAATTTTCATCTAATTAATAATTAATAATGAAATCAGAAATGTTGCTCATTGATGTGTCATCTAAAAAATTCATCCAATAAAATTTGAATATTATTTCAATATAAATTTTAAAAATAATATTTATATTATTTTAATTTAAATAAATAAACACTTATAAAATAATATTAAAATCTAATTGAATAAAATTTTTGAATGTCACTCAACAAACCTAAATATCATTTATCCTATAATTTTTGTCAATAGTTCAGCTATTTAATTATCAAATAAAAAACAAAGCAGTTATTCATATACTAATAAAATAATTTATACAGACTAAAATATTATTTTTATTTTTATATCATTTATATTTAAATACTTCAACACCTAAAAATATTTCATATATTTTCCATAGTTAACTATTAATTTTTAATAAAACCTTAATCATGATTATAAATTAAATATATAATTTTAATTATTTTAATAATAATGAGACATCAAAAAATATATATATTCGAAAGTATTATAACAGCTCACTTACTAAATATATAAATTTTATGCGGCCAAATTATATATTTTTGGGTATGAGAAAAACAACTTTAAACTAACAGCTTAATTTTAAATATTACAAAATAAAAACTTCATTTTGATTACTATAACAATTTTATAGTCCAAATTACGATTTTCTAATATAAATATTAAATATATAAATATAAAAGAATTGTGTACCTGCGCTCGTAATTTGTAATTTAAAAAACTAAAATATGTATATATTTTTTTGGTGTAAGAGAATTGTTTTCTTTCAAAAATTAGAAATTAGAATTCTTGAATTTATATTTGTAATTAATCAAATATTCAAATTTCTGTTGCATTAGCATCATTTTTTTTCGAAATAAAAATTGATTTTTATTTTTCTAACACAAAAATTTCTAACTCCTAGAACGCCTACTTTGTAAATATTACGCAGCGCCCGATCATTTCGCAAACCGGAATGACTGCCGCAGAGGAACACGCCCCCCTCTTTCCTCGTAAGCCGCGACCTCCGAGCTCCTCCTACTGCTCGATTCCGCCTTACCCGAGAATTCATCTCCGCTTGATTCCGCCGCTACTCCCCACGGCCTCCGAGCTCCCCTGCTGCTCGATTCTGCCTTTCCCGAGAATTCATCTCCGCCGCCTCCTTCTCTTTCGGCCGAGCATTCGGGGAACGCCGAGCCCACGCTGGCGCTCTGGCAGAGGACGGCCTCTCGGGAATCATCGGATAACAATGGGAATCCTGCGTCCCTAATCATCTGGCTCCTTGACGCGCTGCGACACACCGGGGACGGGCATTTCAAATCGCCGGCGGCTCATCGGGGGAGCACGGCGTTTCCGCGGTGCCGAAGCTTACGAATGTTGTCAAGAACTCCCGAGGCGCTGAACCTCTCCGGATGATGACTTAGGGGCAATTAATAATATTAATTAGGTGGTATATTTACACAAAAATATACACAAGGACCAATTAAAAATATATTTTAGTGTATATTGATTTGTAAGTGTAGCAATACTCTTTTTACAATACTATCAAATATATCTTATTTCGATGTCTCATCATCATTAAAACATTTAAAATTGGTATTTAAAAATCATAATAATTGATATTGGCTAATTAAAATTAAAACTATAAAATCTATTAAAAATAAATAATTAATTATACAATAATGAATATTAGTATAATAATAATATTATAAAAATTTTATTTGTGTATATACTTACCATCTTAATTTTAAATATTATGAAATAAACACTTAATTTTGATTACATATATAATTATAAAGTGTTAAATATATAAAAATAAGAGAATTGTGTGCCGTACTAAAAAGTCTGTGAAAATTGTGAGGTAGTGATTGTATTTAAACTCCTAACATATTAAAAATTCAAAATATAACAACATTTCTTTATCATTAAAGCAGCTCTTTAGAAGTTCTTAAATTTCAATTTGTGACGAATAAGAATTTCAAATTTGTAAACAATTTTAGTTAGAACTCTGAATTTAAATTATTGAAAAGTCAGGAGTTAAAACACCTCCTTCACAATTTTGATTCATCGTAGCTAAAATTCTTCAAGAAAAAAATATCATTTTTCTTACAATAATTCACCTCAACAAAGACAAAATAATAATAAATACCAACGAGATAGACGAGTACCTGGATTGGAATCCTCCTCTTGAACGAATTCCAATTTCTTCTCTGCGATCAATCGATCAAAGAAACAAACAAACAAAAGAGAAGATCATTCTCAGCAACAACGACGCAACCATGTTCAATTTCGGCGAGAAGAAGAAGAATAAATAAATAAAAAATTGAGACCAATCGAGGGATCCAGAAAAACCCTAGAAAGCGGCTGACCGGATATCGGAAGGGCCTCAACGGGCGGGGCGGGGTGGCCCATCTGGCTCATCTCCTCCTCCTCGTCCTCGTCCTCAAAATCGGAAAACAAAGCATCGTCGGCGGCGCTCCGGCCGCTGTCAAACACCGCCTCCTCTGCCTCCGGAGGAGGAACGCCGTCGAGCAGATCGTAGAGCTCCCGATCGAAGAATCCCGGCAGCTTCCGCTCTCTCTTGGAGTCGCTCCTCATGGCCCAGAAGGACTCCTCTCCTCTTCCAGATCGCCCCATCTCCCACTCCTTGATTTTCCTGTAATCTCCAGCGAGATTGCTCCATCGCTTCCGGCACTGAACAGCCCCACGGATAACCCCTTGCCGCCTGCAGAATCCCGATACAGCGGCCCACTTGGGCTCCACCGAGGCCGACGATCGGCCCCTCCCACGGCTTTCCACAGCCCGCTTCCCCTCTATCAGCACCAGTATTTCCTGCCGCGTCCACCGCGGAAGCCTCGCCGGCCGGCACCCATCCGAGCCGTTTCCTTCCGGCGCCACCGTCGTCACCGCCGCCGGCATGCCTCTCTGCTCGAAGCCTGAGATTCACCGCAGCTTTAAAAGGACGGGCCGAATAAGATTTTGATTAATGACCTTCCCAAATTAGCCTTCGAAATTAAAACTCAAAATATCATATTTTAGAAATGATATTTAGATCGTGCACTAAAAAATATAAAATTTGAAAATCATTTTAATATGCGAAGCTAATTGCATTTTTTTTTTTTTATATTAAAAAATTAAAAATGATAATATGACATAATTATCATATATATATATATATATATATATATATATAATAATGAATTGATATATTACAAACAATTTTTTAATAAAAAATAATAATATGATACTAAAAAATCTTTAATTTTATTTAATCTCGGTCATTTCACACATTTTTGTAGCATTTTTGTTAATCATATTTAAGAGCTATTCAGATCAATTTAAGGAGTAGTATTGTGCGTTAGTTATCTGTTCTTAATAATTTATATTGTTTTATATTAATTTTAATTAGAGTATTGCTAAACTTATATATTAATATATATCAAATTATATAAATGTGTCAATCTAATATATAATATATAAGTAAATTGTTAATTAAGTACATTTTTTTTATATGACATATATAAAAAAAATAAAAAATTTCTATTAGTTCTAAATGTTTTTTTTTATGTTATGATCATTTTTCTTTTAACAAAGTGCTTAATTAATTAAAAAGATTATAGTTATCGGGAAGGTCTATGCGTGTGACTTTGATGGTGCTCTCACCATTTGTAAAGAAATGTGGAATGGAGGCTGATAATAATATATTAAGCGGGATTAGATTGGATAATTTGGATCAGTGGCATGTCCTATTGGAGGGCTCTATTCGTAGACCTTTGCCTTTGCGGAATTGAATAAGGGAAAGGTTGAAAGGGATATCCCTTTCGTTCGGTTGGATTGACGGCCTCTTTAATCCAAGGCGAATAAGGACACCCCTTCGGTAAGCTTACCTCACCGCTTTATTTTTATCATAAATGGGACTTTGGCTTGTTTGAAGCACTAAACCCTATTTTTCTATTTTAAATAACTCTAATATATATATATATATATAATTTTACTTTTTTTATTTTAATATTATAGGGTTCCCAAAAAAATATAAAATTTACAAAAATATATGTTTTTTAAAATTAAATCTTTGTCACCAATATTTTTTATGAGCAAATTGTGAGCTAAATTATTTTTCTTTAACTTATTGATTCTCTTTATTATTATTACTATTTAATTTTTGTATAATAGCAATGCCATATTGATTTGATTAGGAGTTTAAGTTTATGTCTAGAATCCATAGTTCAAAAATAAAGATTTATCCTATAGTTCAAAAATGCACTCCTAACATAAAAATCACAATTTGATTATTATTTTATGATAGAGAATAGGCAAATGATATACATAAGGGATTAACTAGAATAAATTTTGTAATTGTGTCTAGAATCCATTGTAATAAAAAATAACAAAATTCACATTAGGTCACACAATTTAATTTGGAATATATATATATATATATATATATATATATATATATATAATTATGTTTTAAATATTATTTGTTAAATATAATAATCATAGCACAAAAACTCAAAAATTATATTACATGCTAATTGAATTTTTACATTTTTAGTTAAATATCCTACTTATATTGTAGCCTAACTAGTCGGATGCCCTAATATCTTCTTAACTTTGCTTGAGCATACCACAAAATAATTAGAGATTAGCTAATTAAAACAATAGGCTAGAAATATGATATAAAGTTTAAACAAAAGCTAAATTTATACTTATTTTGTCTCTACCTTAAATTAAAAAACATATGCAATAAATTATAAGCACAAATATAAATATAAAAGATAAGATATACAATTTAAATATAAAATTACTGTAAACAACAATATTATACTAATGTAACAACCCAAATACTTAATAAGATTAATAGGACTAAAATCTAACTCAATTAAATTAAAATCAGAATCATATATTTGCTTAGGTTTGAAAGCAATGTGGATAATAGATATTTTTAAATTAATTTATTAAATATTTAATTTCAAAAATAATCAAAATAAAATCTAAGTTCAAATCAAAAAATTTAGTACAGTTGGATTCAAAATAATAAAAGAAGTCTATATAAAAAGTTTCATCAAAATTGGATTATTATATTGCTCATAATTAATTTTTGAAGTTTTTATCTTTACAAATTTATATAAAATAAAATATAACTCCAAGTCAAAAAAAAAATTATCGAGGATGTTCACTTCATCAAGACGCACTCCTGGTCAAGTTTCATCAAATTTTGAAATAGGACAGCGAAAAAATACGGTTAATTTAAATAACATATTTTCTATTTAAATATTTCTAATAGCTTACTATCTCCTCCCCTGACTCCACGCATGCGTGCTCACATGGTGAAGGGGTCAAGCCACCCCCCCCTAGAGCATCGCACGCCCCCTTCCCAGCTGCCCCGAGTCGCCACATTGGTTGGCGAGCCTCACACCGGACAACCCGACTAAGCCATCCCCTTCATTTCCCTATGCTTTTATTTATTCAGTAATGGAAAGCTAAATTCCCTTGGAGATGGTTAGGATGTAGTTGTACAAGAATATAAAGTTGTATTGGTGTTGTAACGGAGATATTTGGATTAAAAAAATTGATTTCTATTTTAATATTTATTATTATTATTGTTAATGAATGTATGGATGAAAATTTGTTAAATTTGCTAAATAAAACTTAAATGAATTATCAATTAAGAAAAGAACTCGAGTTCCAAGCTCATCAATTGGACAAGAGCAAGGAAAGGAGTGCAAGTAGAGCCGAGAACTATGTGACAAGTTCTCAAGCTCACTTGCACATTTCTTTAAGAGCTCTACCAAGAGATTTAATGCTTGTGAACCAAGTTCCCATCAACTTTGCTCTACTGCTCACCAAAGTAGAAGGAATGAGAGGATGTTGAAATCTAATGGATGATGTGACATAGTCCATTGACCCAACACATCCTCTCATCTAGCTAAATCACGTGTGTAAGCGCATGATGCATTGTTGATGGAAATCATATTTGTGAGATCTAACAAGTAAAAGATAATATTTGATAACTTAGACGTTATAAATCAAGATACAATTAAATTAGAATCTCATAAAAGTTTAGATGCCAAGGTAGAACCCCAAAGGGAGTACTCTTTGTTGCATTAAATCTGAACCTGTGTGATTTGAGGGTGTGACAACTCCAATATTGAGAATCACTTAACTCAATATTGATATGTCGCCACAATACCTGATACTAGATTAGAAGAAAACTAATACAAATTATTAGATATTGTGGCCAAAAATTTAGAAGAGGATCTTAAGTTAAGATGGAATGGAAATTTTAAAAGTGTTAAGTAATTTATATATGAAGGTGCAATAAAATTAAACATATGATACTTGTAAGGAGATATGAGAATGTAATTTAAAACAATTGAAGTGAATACTTGCAATCTTAGATATGAAATTTTAGATATTTAATAAGTATTTAACATGTGAATTATAAGTCTACATTTTTGTCAAATTATTCTAAGTCCTAAAATTTTTAAAAATTTCAGTAGAGTTTCTTTTGTAAATAGCTAAAGAAATACCTGTAAAGTAGACATATAAGACTTCCATTCTAATGGAAGTTATAATTTGAAAGAAAGATAACCTAAACTAATATGTAATCAATCCATTACATAGAATTGTTTAGTTCTAGTTCTAGTATATAGTTCAATCCATTACATAGGATTACTCATTTCCAATTCTAAAGTAAAGTCAATCCGTTACATGAGATTGCTTATTTCTAGTTCTAAAATAGAGTTTAAACTATTACATAGAATTGCTCATTTATAATTCTAAAAGTTTAAAGGAAGAAAATTACATGTGTAACAATTGTCTACCATAAGATTTGCTTCATTATAACATTTAATACTCACATGTAGATATGAAAAGCTTATTACTTAGATAAAAAACTAGTTTTCAATTCTATAAATAATTGAATATACAACTAATTCCAATTAACATTCTAAGTAGGTATGCAATTAATGACTTAGTTAATAATCATTTTTATATATTTACAATCATCCATCCATTCAATACATTCATCATTCATTCATCACAAGTATTTAAATATAAATTAAGCTCCAGCACAAGTGTAGTAAAAGTAAAGTAAATAACGTTAATTATAAACCAACAGTAAACTTAAATGAAGAAATGAAAATGAAAGCTCACTTGTAATTTATATTAAGCTATATATTTGTAGTATATGATAAGTGAAAGCAATTAATTTTTAGCACTTGGTCTAGCTCCACTAACCTCCAAATATACCTGATTTATCACATTTTGGCGTTTAAATGTGATAGGGCAAAGCTAAGAAATAAAAAATCTGATTATACTAAATAGTCTAAGTATATTTTAAGATTAGCTAAGCATATTATTATTTTAATTAGATATCACTACTAATTACAAAATAAGCACAAGCAATAGTGCAATATAGTAAGCATACAAGTGAGAAAAAGTAAGTAAGAAAAATAAAGTGAGTTAGAATACTCACTTAAATATACATTCTAGCCTACAAATAGAACAAGAGTAAAAATATCCTAAATAGGCTAGAAAAAAACTAATGTACATATGACAGTAAATGAAGTAAATCATATATATGTTCAAATAAACTTATGCTAAATAAGAAAAATAAATAATAAAGTATTTAAATGAAATTTTACAATATTCACTGTAATCTAAATAAGCTGTAAATAAGTAAAGTACAATACTAAATCATAGAAAATGTATAGTAAATAAATTGAAGAAAGTTCTTAAACTATTGGTCTAAGATTCACATAGTATAGAATTATGAAAAGTAACATAGCTAAAAGCTATAATGAGTCTTAACAAATTATAAGATTGAAGAAGAACTCACATATTAATTATTTGAAGTTCTTTTAATTTGTACCCATTCTGTGGGCATATTCAGAATGAAGAGAGGAGTTAAACATGTCTGTTTAACAAAACAACTAAAGAAAAGCAGAGTCAAATCCTAAAACACTCACATTCACTATCTGAGAATGTGATGTATTCTTATTACTTTTTTTTAGCCTGCCATAGAGTGATCCACCAATATAAACCCCTATTAATTTTAATGTGAAATTTTTATTCATATATTATATGAATGATTCAAGTGAATAAGGCTCAAAGCTAAGCAAGCATTCAAGGAAAATTCAACAATTACAACTAAGTGATATTTAAGATTATATAATTTTAATGATCTACTTAATGATTAAAGATAATTAAGCTCCTAATTAACTTTGAGATATTGATCTCAAGTTAATTATAAGTATAGTAGTAATTGGGTTTTTAAAGTAGTAGATTCAATTCAATTAGTATAATATGACAAAATAATTTATAAGTATAATTCATACTATTAGAAACTAGTTCTTATTCACATTCCAAATTATAAGATTTAATTTTATAATTAAATTAAGGTTTAGGTATCTAATAGAAAAAGATTAAGATAAAGAAAATATCTAACTTAAGAATTTGGAGTTAAGGCAAATTCACTAAAGTTCTCTAGAGTTCACTAGCTAAGTTATAGTTTGAAAGATCTAATCAATCAAGTATTAATCTAGCTAAGTTATTAGAATTTGAAATACTTAAGGTAAGTAATTGATAGGACTTAAGAACTACAACTTCTAAGTATTATAATAGTTGATGTTTAAGGAATTTAATAGAATTTCTAAACTAATCTAAATAAGTTAGAGATTCTTATTACTAGATCTTAAAATATTCAAGAGAAGGTTTTAGGGATTTGGATAAATTAACTAAATTCTAATATAATCACTAAAGTTAGATCTAGTTGATCCAATAATTTATAATTACAAAGTCATTAAGACTAATTATTCTTAATGGGTGTAACTAATAGATCTAGGGATCAATTATAAATCAAATTATAAATCAATCATAGGATTTCTACCTTATGGTTGAAATGTAAATTAAGCACTTGGCAATTAATTCACATAGCTAGAAAATTGAGAACTAAGCTCAAACTAAATATAATCTAATTTGATATGAGAGATAATAAATGTAACATGCTAGCTATACTAGTATTTTATAAAACCTAAAATATGCTATCTAAGAAATTAAAATTTATCACAATAATACTAAATAAGAGTCAAAAATTTAAAATCATAATTTATTGTCCAATGGAAATGATTTATATATTATTGAAATCCTTATATCATAAGGAGAAAAATGATACTAAGTATGTCAAATTTGGACAATATTAGAAATTTAGGGGTTTTATGACTCCTAATTAAGGTTAAAAAGTGATTAAGAAAATTATAGTTCAAATATTAAATTTGATTTTATATTAATATTCCTCACATTTATTTTGAGTGAAATGGACTATTTGATCATTTAATTTGAACATTAAATTATCAAATTAGGTCACATGAAATGATAAAATTAATTTGTAATTAATTAATTAATCTTCAATATTGACTAATTAAAATATTCATCAAAATAGAAATTAAATTATATATTATTGATCTACTCATTTTTATGATCAAAATGATATATAATTTTGTATTATTTGGATTTGTATTTTTAAAGTTATAATTAAATTAAGAATTCAATTATACTTAGAATTTATTAATTTAAATTTACAATTGATTTAACCGCCAGCACTAAATTCCATATGCTGAATTAATGATGGAGTAGAATTCAGAAAGAGGCGATGACACAGAAATTTTTAACAGTGCTGAAATCAGCGCTACGCACAAATCTAGGCACTAACGTGTCGATCCCGTAGGTCAACACGCCTTCTCCTTGAAGGATGGAAAACGACGTGGGTTATTAGAGGTAGACCAGTTCGGTTTAAGTACTTAAACTGAATTGGGTTCACTTAACGAGAGAACCGCTTCGTCCCAAATGAAGAGCCGAAGGATAGGAATTAGAGTTAGCCATCGAACACGATTCTGACGGTCTCTGGGTGTGACCGGCACGCCGGTGAGAAGATCTCGCTGAGGTCGTTCACCCAAGCTAAAAATCAAATCGAGACGATACATAGAGAGGAAATTAGATGATATCCTGGGTCTCCCTAACATAACCCTAAAAACTACTGCAAACAGCCTGCTGATTGAGCTCGATCTAAGTCGATCGAGTTCAATTAAACATCACCAGATGTTTAAGCAATGATTGAATTAAGGACGCATACATAATTAAAAGTAAATACAAGCTTATAGCTGAGCAATTGAGGACGTACCTCACTGGATTCGATGGCCAGGGTTCGTAGCTTACGACAAAAAAATCCTAACTTCCTAGTGCTCCCTTAGACCTCCCTTTCTCCTTGAAAAGATGAAAATGAAGATTAGAGGAGGGATTGAGGGATTAATGGATCTATATGCTTCGTCGTACCCTCCACTCGCTCGGCAGAGTACTGCGCCTACGAAAAGGTGGAAGATGCACAGGATTTCGATATGGCCGTTCATTCGATCTTTCAATCGAACGGCCAAATCAGGCATGAGAGATCCGGCATAATCTAGGCCATCTGATTTATACTTAAAAACACTCGACGACGAAGATTACGTCGGACCGCTGTTGTGGCGCCCCATCCCTTAATCCACAAGATTAAACTAAGGGGTGGTGTGTCATTGTGACTAATTCTTCACTTATTATTGGATTGGAATGAAATCCATAGTCTACCTAATAAGGGAAGGAATATCATAGAACCAAATAATTAGTTACTATGTAAGGAAATCATATAGAGTGTGAAAGTGATTTAAAATGAGAAACATCCAAGCATTACAATATGACTTAGAATAAAAGCATATTAATCCAAATATACAGTCAAGGGTACCTGTATTATTACATCAATTTAAAGTTTAAGTAATGAAAGTAAAAATGCTCTCATCCTCATTTATAATAAATATATGCAGCTTCTTCTAAGTGCTCCTCTCCTGGATAAGGCTCCACTCATAGCTCCTGATCATCTAACTAAAGAGGATCTGCCATTGTCGGTTTCATAATATAGGGCTCTAGCCAAAAAAAGAGAAAATCTTGTGTTAGACAATTGTCTAAGTACATTTTAAGCTGATGAATTTTATGTATTTTATAATATCACTATTTTATATTTTCTAAGCAACAACTACATAAAATATGGGAGCAACTAGCATAACAATAAGAAAGGAAAAAGTTATAAACAAGATTTATAACTTTAAGCAAAAAGGAGGCTAAGACATGCCTCAAATATAAGCTAAATAAGGTATGACACATATAAATAACTAAATAAGTACTGAAAGAAAAATCTATACCTAAACATGCTGATGATCATTTGATGTATGCTAATTAAAACATAAATCTATAGATGGTACATATAATACGAGTAGTAAAGTCTAGCATTCTATACAAGTATATTTACAAGTGAACAGGTAAAGCAATACAACTAACTAAAATAATATGCATCAATAATATTATAAACAGTAAGCTAAAAAACTATAAAGGAACGTATAACTGCCATATCAGATGAATTGGCCAATCTGGCCCAACATACATATCTATCCATCCCCATAGCCTTTCTGGGCTAGGGCAAACATATCTCAATAATACTATGTAACTAAAGAGGCAGATAATACTATGCAATATTTTTTAGTTATTTTACTTTATTTTTGTGGACAATTTCAGAAATAACCGAGGAGTCAAGTACGTCTGTAAGACTAAACAGGTCCCAAGCCTAACACACTCTCCTCAATAAGTAGTGTTAAGTATCCTGATCTTACCTTACCCCTGTCCATTGGAGTAAATGTGCACCATAATCCACCATAAACTGAACCCAAATGCAAGTATTTTCCTAATTTTCTAAGCTTTTATTTTCATGCAATAATATTTTCTTATATGATATGTCCAAGGAAAAATGGCTCAAACAGTAAGGAATGCATAGCAACAAAATATCAAAAGTAAGAAAGGGACTCTACTAATATGATGATATCATTTATTTTTTAATTAAACCATTCTAACTATTTTAAGTTACACAAATTCAGGATCATCATTTTCTTACCATCGAGTGTAACTTAGAAACTCATCCTTATAAGTTAAAAAGGATTAGAACTGATCAGATTCTAATCTAATTCAATCAGATAATGACTATGAGTTAATTCAATAAATCATACGTCCTAATTTTTGTGAGTTTAGACGTTCTATCTAAGATCTGATCATGATCTTTTAAACTATAGATTATGGATTAAAAACTATGATAATTGGGCTTAATCACATAACCTAAAAGAATAAGACCTAAGTTCCAGGTTTTATTCTATTAGTGATCTAATAATTAAGGTAAATCCTATTAAGTAATCAAGCTTAATAGGATGAATCTCATATCTTAATTCTAAGGGTAAAAGACAAAATAATTAGAATGAGTTGTAAAATTCTAAAAACTAATAAAACCAAGGTTTTATCCATTGAGTAACCCATTTAACCAATGAATGAACTCTAACCTATGATCTAGTCCTAGTCTCAAGAATGGTCCTTATGTGAGGTGTAAAATTCTAAGGAAATAGGACTTAGAGAAATTTCATGAATTTTGACGAATTGGCCTAATTATTGATTTTTACTCACTCAAATAATTTTAATATAGTTCTAATATTGATTTTAATATTTTAAAAGCTAATTAAAAGTTAATAATGTTTAACCTAAAATTTGGGCAAAATGACTATTTTGCCCCTACTTAAGGGTCAAGAAGTCAAGTCTTGATTTAAGATTCCAAATTGAATTTTCTTAATTACAAATGATTCCTTACTATTTAACTTGAAGATAGACAGTAAGTACGTCTAATTTGGACGAGAAACGGACCCTACAGATCCAATCTAAGGTTTTTGACCTAAGGGTATTTCAGTAATTTTCACACTACTGAAATATAAATTTTTATGCAATTTATTATTGTTTATTATTCATTAATTCCATAGAGTCAAAGAATACTGCATTCCAAGGCCAATTGACTAAGTTATGGACATTTTGATTTGGAAGGACAATTTGGTAATTTAGTTGGTCAACGGGTGGCAAAAACTGCATTTTTCCGTTTGAAGTCTAATTTCAGCAAAATCAGTTTCTATAGCTTCCCTATAATATATTGAGTGTATTTATAGGGAGTAGACCCAATTTGGACCTCAAACGGTCAAGTTATGACCTAACTAAGGTTATGAGTATTTTGATCATTTTTAAAATTTTTAGAGTTCAGATCCTAAATATTATTTTAGTTTATTGATGATATTGAAATTCTAAACTAGTTAGCATCTTGAATTTTTAAATTCGGAGTTGAATTGATTAAATTATGGTCATTTGAATTCTAAGAGCATTTTGGTCAATTTTCCTTAAAGTCAACTATAAGATCTAGGGTTGACTTTTTATCCTGATGTCCAAATGGGAGAATAATACTACTATAGTGATGGGGCCGTTCTCCAGAGTATTTTAAGACCCATATTAACTATATTTGGTCAATTATGTCAAAAGTTATGGGATCTTAAATAGATCATAAAATGCTACTTCGTTATACGTACCCCGAAATTAATTTTTACATTATACCATTTGATCCTTTTATTTTTCTGAGTAAAATGAGATCTATATTGGCTATGTTTGGATCATCCTATAAAAATTTATTAAATTTTTAAGTTTTATTTAATTTTTTTAATTAACTAAATTATTGTTCAAAAAAATAATTTGTATTATTTTACTATAAATCTATTCAATTTGTATTAAGTTACTATTCATTCCTTAAGTTCAAATTATATTTTTTTGTATATTATAATTAATTAATTATCTCTAATTAATATTAATTATAAATTAATTATTAATTAATCTATTATTTAATTATTTTAAATATATTTTTATTACTATTTAATTAGAGTTAAGTTAATTACTATTTAATTAATTTAATTATCTATTAATATTTAATTATGAATAATTAATCTTAATTAATTAATATTAATAATAACTTTAGTGTTTAATATTAATTAATTATTACTAACTACTGTTAATATTTAATTAATATTAAGGTAATTATAATTATCCTCTTATTATGCTAATTAATTATAGTTAATTAATTAATTACTTAAGATTACTATTTAAAGGTCATTAACACTAATCATGATTAATTAACTGCTAACTCTAATTAATGACTAATTAATTAATTTAATTAATCGTCTGAATTGACAGTATGCCACGGCTGCCACGTGGCGCTCTGTGATTGGCCACGGGAGCCGTGGCGGGTTCCATAGCTGATGTGCGATCGGGCAGTGGGTCCCACTTTGCCATGTGGCAGCACTTGATTGGGTGTTGCTGTAACAGCCCAAACTCTTAAGTACCAAGGTATTGTCCGCTTTGGCCTGAAAGGCCTCACGGTTTTGCCCTCAGAAGATAACTTCCCAACAGGTCACCCATCCTGGGAGTGCTCCCACCTGAGCACGCTTAACTTTGGAATTCTTTTTATCAGGAACTCCACAGTTATTTGAAAAGGCGTCTCGATGTTTAAGAGTTTTACTTATTACTACTTAAGTGGGTCATGACAGCTGCTCTGCCTATGGGCCCCACTGGTGCCACGTGTCGCACCCTGAAGATGCCACGTGGCACTGTGGGCCCCATAGCCGAAGCCAAAAAGTTGCGGCTATAACAATCATAGTGGTTATCTCAGCTAAATCTGGATCAATTAAGCTAAACCAAGGTTTGATTTTGATTCCATTGGATTCAATGGGTCATTTAAACCTAACCCTAGAAGTTTGGAATCATTTGGAGTTAAAATGGAAAATTTAGTATTTTTGGCTATTTTTTTAAGCTCTGAAAAATACCTAAATTATTTTGATCTCCAAATCAAAATCTGATTTCATTTTTTAATTTCTCATACCCTAATTAGCTAAGGGTGAATTTTTGAGAATTTTTGGAGCTCATTTGGTCCTAAATTGGATCTATAAATTTAATAGGAATTAATATGATTATTTAATTTAATTATATTAATTAATTTAATTATTTAATTAAAATTAAGCCTCAGGATTTGCTGTCGGGACCGCGACAGATCCACTGCGGGGTCCCGACAGAGGCGCATAGTTATGCACCCGTAGGATGCCTAGCGCGCATCTTGGCGTGGCTTTCCCAACGGCGCGATCTTCCCCCGCCAGGATCGAATCACAGCCGTGCGAATAATCGACATCTTAAATTCGACGCACAAGATTTGATCTGCATTTCCGTTTTTCAATCCCCGCATCAGACAGTTCAATTCCAACGGCTTCGGCATTAGACGGCGGAGACGAGCCCAACCATTGTGGACCTTCGTTCTCACGGGGATCAGGTCGACAACAGAAATTCGCCACGTAGGCTTTGTCTCCCACTCCCGCTGCCACGTCCTCCCTGCCGTTAGGATCTTCCTGGTTCTGGCAGGATATTTCTCGTCGGGTCCTGAGGGCCTGCTAGCCCAATTGTGGAAGCTCGGGACTCCACCCCTGCCCGAGCCTGAGCCATGGCATCTAGCCGTGGCATCCACCTTTATGCCACTCTAGGACCTATAAATACTCCTCTTGCTCCCACAGTGAGCTCCTTTGCTCATTGTGACGCCCAATTTCCCCTTTGGCCCTCTGCTCTCGGTGATCCAGCTCTCCCGGCGACTGAACCTGCTTCGTCCGTTGATAGTGGGTGTGGTTTGGAGTTCAAACCCCCAGGCTGCAGTAGAGGGAGCTCAAAAATCGCCAGTGGGTTACTGAGGCACTAGTCTTCACCTTCTTCCAAACTATCAAGGTACAGCCCATTTCCCTTCCTTCTGTCGAGCTAAATTTAGCTCGGCACTTACTCGCTCAAGCCGTAGATGCTGCGTAGGACCTTTCCTTAGCTCCCCTATGGATGTTCGAATATGTGGGTGAAGTCTGGTAGTGGGACAGACATCGAATTTACCGTCTGAGCGCACTGCCAGAGGAACCTCTAGCTCGCCTAATGTCGTGCTCTCGTGCGCAATTAGCCGTCTATCTAGTGCCAAAACATTTGGGCGGTGATTGTAAGTTGGTATCGATGGTTGGGTTCGACCAGATCGATCGATTCGACTGGAATCGATCGATCCAGTCATGGGTCTAGACTGCAGAAAATGTCGAGCAGCACCCCAGCGATCCAGACCACCTCAGAACCTCTCGAGTCGACCTATCGCTCCCTCATCGATCCCTGAACGTGTAGGGATCAAGATAGCGGCGATCCGTGGACTCTGTGAAGAGAATTCACTCCTCACAAGTGCGTCTGAGGAAGAGCTTCGGCCGAGTAGCACTCCATCGATCCGGCGCCTCCTAGTTAGGGCTTCTTAGTTTAATCGACGCGTCTATGTTCAGGGATCGTGTAGCTGTTTTAATCGGGGCGTGGCGTGACCGGAGCGCGGAGAATTTGGCGCTGGAAGCTGGTCCTAGGGTTAGGGCTGCGGGCGCGTGCGAGAGGAAGAAGACGCTGGATTTTGGGCTGGGCCGACCCCGACCCGCGCGGTTTGATTTCGGGCCGCAGTTAATTAATTAATTATAGAATTGCATTTTTAAAGGTTATGCGATTAATAATTAAATCGTATAGTTTTAATTTAAATAAACATTCAGATTAAATTAATTAAATAACTTTGGCTATACAAATTCAAATGGTATGATCCAATATAACATTTTAATCAAAAAAATTCAAGGAATCTAAATATAAAATAAAATCACAAATCCAATGGTTGGATTTAAAAATATTTGCCAATCTTCTTGCTGTCCTTAATTAAATCATATAAAATAATTTAAACATCCAATTTATGAGATTAAGGGCTATGATTGCTCCTTGTACCCTAAGGAACAATATCAGACCCTTAAATTTAATTTTGGATAATTATTTTTCTTAATTATTCCTTAATCACCTTAAATAAGGATTAGTGAAATTAACCCTAATTAAGCCTCTATTTTGGATGGGGGTTGTTCCTAATATCATATTAGGTCTATAGTAACCTAAGTATAAAGTTGGATTGCCCTAAGAATGCTTATATTCACTAATCACCCTAATCACCTTAAATAAGTGATTAGTGTTAATTAAGTTTAATTAGGTCATCAAAACCTAATATAAGTGTGTTTCTCACTTCACTAATCAATATGAAACTCATTAAAATAGATTGGATCAACTTGGGTAACTAAACCCTAAAATCCTAATTTTACCCTTAAGAGGGGTATTTTGGTCATTTTGACTAAAATATGTTTAAGTGCTTCTTAAGGCTTGGAAGTTTTATTAAACTATCTTAAGATAGATTAGAGATGTTCTCTGAACTAGACTAATAGTAATGATAATGTGATCATTAATTCAAGAAATCTCCACTTAATCTCTAATTAAGACACTTAGATCTTAAGTGAATCTAATAATTGAGATGATTAAATATCACCTTAATAAGTTTAGTAAGGTTAAGCTTAGAGCTAAAACTTAAAAGAAATGTAATTTGTAAAGTCTAAGTTAAAATCTAGCTTAATATCTAAAGTGATCAAATCTCAGATCCTTAGATCTTAAGTAGCCCTAAAAAGGTCAATATGAGCTTAATGTTAGTC
This sequence comes from Gastrodia elata, assembly GCA_016760335.1. NCBI lineage: Eukaryota > Viridiplantae > Streptophyta > Magnoliopsida > Asparagales > Orchidaceae > Gastrodia > Gastrodia elata. Next base: position 2,709,847 of record CM028673.1, read on the forward strand.
TAATGCTTAGAATTGTCAATTTCAACTTTAATAAGCTCCATTTAGTTTAACTATGAACTTAAATTCTAAAAGAAACACAAATGGGAACTCTTAAGTTAAAACTCTAATTTAGAGATCTAAAGTGATCAAACCTCAGATCTTTAGATCTTAGATCTTAGACAAAATCTTCAATTTGAAATTAAACCATCTCCTATTAAAATTATTTAATGATTGATTGTTTAATCTTTTGAAACTATTCATGTGAGTTAGGATGATTCAACTAATAAGATAATGAAATTATCTTAAAGATTGAATATAGATCTTAGATTATCAAGTTCTTAATTGATTATTTTATCTTATAATCAGTAGAATAACCTTTCACTAAGTTCTTAGTTCCTAAGTCTTTCAACTTATAGGATCTTTTACCTTTAATTTGGGCAATAAGTGTGAACCCTAGATCCTTGTTAGAACATTACCTTAGATTTGGAATTTGAACTCAACATAGGGTTTAGGTTCTAAATCCTTAAATCTTGATCTACTTAATCAAGATTTGGGTAAGAGAGTAAAATAATTAATTAATTAGGCCGTTTATTTACTTACTTAAATCTAATAGTCGTCACATGATTTTGGATTAGAACTTGTTAAGTTCTAATATTAACTTTAAGGACGTAAATCTGAGATTCTACTTGATAGCTGGATATTGGAGATCCTAAACTTGTACTTTCTCGGAGTAGTTAGATTTGGCAATTAGATAATATCAGATATCACATGAGTCTAGATTGAGTCTCTTGCTTACTTGACTAGATTGCTTCGCATACTTTGGATATTGAGCCATATTCCTTGAGCATAATAGGAAAACTTAGGATATGGATGATACATCCTAAGCTAATATTTGAATTGCATATCATTCAATTTTGTCTTATTTGCAGTTGGTAGAATATGTCCTAGCTTAGTCTGCCTCTTCAGTAGTAGTATTGTATAGACTGGACTCAGACCTAGCATATTTGGATGGCTAGGCTGGGGATTGATTGATTAATATTGGAGGCCCTGGATGGCCTATTGGCTGGTATGGCAGTACTATGTCTTAGGCTTATTGCTACTTTAGCTGGATTGTATTATTTTTCTGATTTGCTTTGCCACATGCTTCAGTGGCCTTATTTTCAGTATTTTCTCGCTTTGCCACATGTCTCAGTGGCTTCATATTTCATAGATTGCTTGCTTTTGCCACATGTCTCAGTGGCTTTTATGTTCTTTTCCTATTATTAACTAGCATGTTGTATGTATACTCATATGGCTTACTTATATATATTGGCATGTTTAGGATGCTAGAATTGCATATTTTCAGTACTTGTGTTTCTTTTATATACTCGGCATATGCTAACATGATCATAAACATGTTAGGATTAGAATTGTATTGTAGTTGCTGTTTCTTCTAGCTTTTAGTCTCACCTTATTTATTTTGCATTGTTTGCTGGCTATAAATGGATAGTTTATAGTTTCCCATTTCTTTCATAGCTTGTTGCACCTTTACTGCTTGCATGTTTAGCTAAATTAAAATGTGATATCTTTAAATGTTCAACTCATTAAATGTGGCGACCCTCACCCTTAACCCTCAATAGGTTTAGATTAAGGGTGGGGTGTCACTCTGGTTAACCCCTCACTTAGCATTGGATTAGGAAAAACTCCACTATCCACCTGATTAGAGAAAGGTTAACTCAGAATCAATCAAGCAGTCACTATATAAGTAAAGATACAGAGTGCGGAAGCGATAAATAAATGACATCCAAGCATCATAATGTATGTAAGAAGAGAAATATAACTCAAAAAAGTAGTATAGTGAAATCTGAACATACAGTCACAGGTACCTGTATTATTACATTAATTAAAATTTAACAAAATAAATGTTCAAAATCCACTCATCCTCACAGGCAGTAAATGACTAGATATCTTCTGGCCCCAACTGCTGCGCCTCCTCTAAGTAAGGCTCCTCCTCGGGTGCAGGCTCCTCAAACTGCTCTAAGCCTGACATTGTCGGTTTCACAATGTAGGGCCCCAGCCAAAAAAAGAGAAAATCTGGTTAGACAATTGTCTAAGTATATTTTAACCTGAATTTTTAATAAGGTTATATAATATCACCATTTTACCATTTACTTCTAAGCATGATGTGTAAATACAGGAGCAGTAAGCAACACAAGTAAAAAAGGCAAACTATAGATTATGCTCTATAGTATAAACAAGGCAAAGAAAAGAGGCTGAAGCATGCCTCGCATAACAAGTAATCAAGGAAAGGCATTTAAGTGTAAATATAACTGAATAAATGCTGGAAGAAAAATTCTACATCCTAAACATGCTGGTGATCAATAAAAATAATATGCTAATAAAAAATGAATAACTCAGCAGTGATATATACATATAACAGCAAGATTCTAATATTCTAAATATATATATAGCAGTACAAGAAAATAACTGACTGAAAAAGAATATACTGAAACAACCACAACTACATATAAATCTATAATACATCAATTGCCATACAGAAAAGAGCTACACTAGCTCGCCAAAAAGGAACCGAAGATCTTAGCACGATACGGCTAGGGCTACTCCTAGCTCGATACGGCTAAGCTAGCAACAGTCACATATATGACCCTAACACGATACGACTAGGGCTACTCCTAGCTTGATATGGTTAGGTCACCAACTATCATACAGAAATATTCTAGCACAGTACGACTAGGGCAACTCCTAGCACGATACGGCTAGGGCAACATTCGGTATGATCAAAAGAACATTGAGAGGCAGCTCAATCACATCAAATCATTATCATTTCATTTATTTACTTTATATTTTCATAAAGAATCTAAGGAGTCTCCATAATTTCCTAACATTTTATTTATGCATCAAATGTCTTATGATATGTTCAAAGAAAATATAAGGCACAAAATTACAAGGTATGCATAGCAACAAATAACAAGTAAGCAAGAGACTCGACTACACATGGTGATATCATTTGTTTTCTACTTAACTAGCTAACTATTCCAAGTTACACAAGTTCAGGATCACCATTTTCCTACTATCGAGTATAACTCAGAAATTCATTCTTATAAGTTAAAAAGGATTGGAACTGATCAAGTTCCAATCTAGTTTAATCAGATAGACGACTACGAATTAAACGAATAAATCATACGTCCTAATTTTGTGAATTTAGACATTCTAACTAAGATCTGATCAAGATCTTCTACACCTATAGATTATGGATTAAACACTACAATGTTTTAGGTTTAATTACATAATCCCAACTGAATAAGACATAAGTTCTAGGTTTTATACTATAAATGATCTACTAATTAAGGCAGATCCTATTAAGTAATCAAACTTAATAGGATGAATCTCCTATCTTAAATCTAAAGTTAAAAGATAAACTAATCAGAATGGGTTGTAAAACAAAATAATATCTAGAAACTACCAAAACCAAGGTTCCACCTATAGGGTAACCCAATTTACCCAATGAATAAACTCTAACCTAAGATCTAGTCCTAATCTCAGGAAAGGTCCTTAAGGTAGGGTGCTTAAGACTTAGGAAAAATTATTGGAATTCAATTTAATGACTTGTTTTATTTACTTACATGGTACTAATATGATTACATTATTAATCCTAGTATTCTAAGATTTTAATTAAGGGCTAAAGTTGCGCATTTCCAATTTTAAGGTAAAACGACTATTTTGCCCCTACTTTACGGGTCAATCAACTTTTTATTTATAGGTCCAAACTGAGTTTTCTCTTCTCCAACTAATTCCTTACTGTCTAATTTGAAGATAGACAGTAAGTACGTCCAATTTGGACGAGAAACGACCGAGTTATGGCTAAAATAAGGCTAGCGGTATTTTGGTCATTTTCCTAAATTTTAGGGTTCAAATCCTAAATATTATTTCTGTGCAAATGATGACATTGAAATTATAAACTAGGCAGCTTCTTGAATTTTTGGATTTGGAGTTAAATTGACCAAGTTATGGCCATTTGAAGTCCAAGGGCATTTTGGTCATTTCACTAAAGTCAACTCTAAATTCTAAAGTTGACTTTTTGTCCTGATGTTCAAATAGGAAAACTAATACTACCACGGTGATGGGGCAGCTCTCCTGAGTATTTTAAGACCCATATTGACTATGTTTTGATAATCGGGTAAAAAGTTATGGGGTCTTAATGAGGCTCTAAAATGCTACATCGTTATACGTACCCCGAAACGAAATTTTACATTATGCCATTTGATCCTAAATATTTTTCTGAGTATTTTAAGACCCATATTGGCTATGTTTGGATCATCCTACAAAAAGTTATTAAACTATTAAGTTTTACTATTCAAAAATACAATTTAAATTATTTTACTATTCATTTATTCAAATTGAATTATTTTATTATCCATTCCTAAAGTTTAAATGTAATATTTCTAATTTTTAATTAATTATTAATTGATATTAATTAATTAATTAATTTACTGTAGTAAAGTAATTAGTGTTAATCACTTTTTAATTAATCATAATTAATCTCTAATTATATTAATTATTTAAATTTACTATTCATTCATAAAGTTTTTATTTAATTAATCACTGTTTAATTATTAATTAATTAATTAAATAATTTTACTGTAGCAAAGTAATTAGTGCTAATCACTGTTTAATTAATCTTAATTAATCTCTAATTATATTTAATTATTTAAATTTACTGTTCATTCCTAAAGTTTTTATTTAATTAATCACTGTTTAATTATTAATTAATTAATTAATTAATTTTACTATAGTAAAGTAATTAGTGCTAATTACTATTTAATTAATCTTAATTATTTGTTAATATTAAATTAAATATAATTAATTAGGTTTTACTATTCAAAAGTAATTAATTATCTTAATTACTATTTAGGATTAAATTAACATTTAATTAATATTAATTAATCCTCTAATTATTTTTAATTAAATAAAGTTACTGTTCAAAAGTAATTAACACTAATCCTAGGTTAATTAACACTAACTGTAATTATTTATGGCTAATAGTAATTAATTAACAATAACAGTAATTTAATTAATTTCTAATTAACTTACAGTGGGCCCCACTGACACGTGGCACTTCCAGAGGCCGCCACATGGCACTGTGGGTCCCACAGGTTACTGACTCAGCTCGGCTGACTGGCCAGTGGGCCCACCTGACACGTGGCATTGCCAGAGACTGCCACGTGGCACTGTGGGTCCCACGGGCTGCTGATTCAGCTCGGGTGACCGGGCAGTGGATCCCACCTGACACGTGGCACTGCCAGAGGTTGCCACGTGGCGATGTGAGCCCCACCTGGGCTGAGTCAGCTCGGGTGACCGGACATGTGGGCCCACGTGACACGTGGCGGGCCCGAGGCTGCCACGTGGCCGGGTGGGCCCCACCCGCGCTGACGCGGACCCGACCCGAATGGGTCGGGCTCGGGCCGACCCGGCCCGGCCCGGAAGCGCGACGCTTCGCCTTCCGGGGGGTTCGGTGGACCGAACCCAGTCCACTTTGGGGACCTGGTGCGCCCGATCGGGTTGGTTTAAGCCCGATCGGAACGGTGGATGTGTAGATGTCATCCTAATCTACATATCCTACAATTTTTGTAATGATCGAACGGTAAACGAGAGAGATCGGGGTACCTGAAGTTCGGATCAGCGAAGGTTTCGGCGGAAAAAAAAAGGCTGATTTCCGGGCTTGATTCCGGCTCGATCCGGGCTCCGATCGGTGAAAACTCGGAGCCTAGGGGTAGGCCGAGGTCTTATAGACCGGACGGCGACCTTGCCGAGGCCTGGATGCTGCCGGATTGGCCAAAAATGACGACGGGCCGCCGCGTGTCACGCGGGCGGAGTCGTCGAGGAAGACGACTCCGCAGCCGTTGGATCTGGGCCGATCCAACGACTGAGATGGCGCCGTCCAGATTGACGGCGCCGTCAGCTACAGTGACGGGTTCGTTAAGTACTTAACGGCACGCCGTTAGCTACAGTAAAAATATTATTATTTTATTTATTTATTTATTTTTTTTTTTTTTTTGAAAAAATTTCAGAAAATTTTGAACATGTTTTTCTTAGCTAAATTTGGGTCAAGGAGTTCAATGGAGCAGTCGGATTTTCGATCCGATGAGTATTTTGATACCTCGATTTCTGGGATATTTTTATTATTAAAATATTCGTCGAAATTTCGACGACTTCCGATTGACACGGAAACTTCACCCCAAGCTAATTTGGGGTCAAGGAATTCAATGGCGTAGTTGGATTTTTGATCCAATGAGTATTTTGATACCTCGATTTCCGAGATATTTTTATTATTAAAATATTCGTCGAAATTTCGACGACTTCCAATTGACACGGAAACTTCACCCCAAGCTAATTTGGGGTCAAGGAACGCAATGGCGGTGCCCGTTTTTTGATCGAAGGTCAATTTAAATAGGTCCATTTCTAGGGTTTCTGGATTTCTAGAAGTCGGGATTCGATCTGTTTGACTCCTGATTTGGACTAGGTCTCAAATGTTGCCTCCACTTGACCTAATTAGCACTTATAATTGAGTTTAAGATTTAGAGTTAGTCCTAATCAACTATGGTAACAACTCGGGTTGTTACATTAAAATAGCCTAAAATGTACCTAGATAATTGTCTAACTGTAACATTTTTGTTTTGTTGGCTGGGGCCCTAGCATTTGTGATACCGATAAATGTCAGATTCAGACGTGTTCATGGGCAGTATCGCAGAAGAGGAGCAGATTCAGGAGGAGGATCGTGCTGCCACTGAATAGATAGTTGTTGCGCTTTCATTTCAGTGAGATTGAGAGACATTTACATTTTTCTTTAAACTTTAGTTTGTAATAATTATTTCTGGATGTATTTCATTTCTGCATTGTGATGAGTTACTATATTGCATTCTCTTTTCATACTATGTATGCTAGTGGATGTTACTTTATTGTGTATTGCTTCTGCCATTTTGATATTTATATATTGATGAATGTTATAGCACTTGGTGATAAGTCCTTGGCTTAAGGCATGTTGGGTTTACCTAACTTTACTTAAGTTGGGGATTTGCCACAGTTGGAGCACCGTACTTCCTTGTTGTCAGTATGGGGGACCCACAACGGCTATGGTGGTGGGCCCACGTGACACGTGGCAGCGCCCTAAGGGTGCCACGTGGTACTGCGGATCCCAGAGCCGAAGCCGAAAGGTCACGGCTTTTGGCGGTGCCCCCTCCCCCCCCCACGCTGCCACGTGTCGCATCCGGAGGGCGCCACATGGTGCTGCGGCCCCACATGGGCTTACGCGGACCCGAGGGTGATCAGGTCGGGCCGGGTCAGCCCGGCTCGCAACCCGGCCCGACCCGGAATTCATCAGCTTTGTAGAGAGTCCCGAAGGCCGGCGCTGTAACAACCCAAGTTGTTACTTTGCTCAATTAAGACTAATCTAAGTCTTAATTAAGGTTCTAAGTCACTAATTAAGTGATTTGAAACTCATCTCTGAAACCTAGGTCAAACCAGAAGTCAACAAAGTCAAATCAAGAATTCTGGAAAATCCCAAAACCTGGAAATTTGACTTTTTATCTAGACCTCAGATTAAAAATCTGACTTCGCCATTGCGTTCAGAACACCCAAATTAGCTAGGGGTGAAATTTTGGAGGCATTTGGAAGTCGTTGGATTTTCGTCGAATATTTAAATAATATTTAAATACCTGAAAAATCAAATAATTAAATACTCATCAAAACAAAAATCCGAGTGCACCGTTGCGTTCCTCACCCTTCAATTAGCTAAGAGTGATTTATTGGAAATTTTTGGGATGCATTTAATAGGGTAAATTTGATTAATTAAATCTGTGTATTATGAATTAAATAATAATATTTTTAAATAACATTTAGCGGCGCCGTCTAAAATAAGCTAACGCCGTAAATTTTGAATTATTCCCGCCGTCCAAACTGACGGATCCTCAGATCCGTCCGATCGAAAGATCGGACGGCTCTGGAGTCGTCGTCCCCGCGGCTCCCGCATGTCGCAAGAAGCGACACGTATCGCTCAGAGGACCCCCGCGCGTCGACTCCCAGCCTTCTCCACCGCTTGTAGCACATCCTTTAAGACTCCCGCTCATCTCCTTCAATCGGGTTCACCATTTTCGAACAGGCAAAGGTGCGAATCGGATCCAAATTTTCAGCACAGCAAACCCTAAAATCTACCGAGATCCTAAGAGGTACCCCCCTTCATCTCCTAATTTTCGTTATTGTTCTTAAGTTTAAGCATTGATATTGCGTATTTAGGGCTCGATCGATCGAATCGAGCCTCGATCGATCGAACCGTTCGAAAGTTAGGGTTCGTCGTTCGTCAAAGAGGAAGATGAATCGCCCTTCATTTCCAGCCGTCCGATTCAAAGCAGATCCAGCCGTTAGATCTAGGATAGATTAGATCTGATCCAGTCATTCTGGACCGGTTCGACCCAGCAGTTTATCTGGACCGGTCGAACCGTCTGTCTGCGAACCAGTCACAGTCAGCATTCCGCGGCAGTTGGAGGGCCCCGCACGCAGACAGCAAATCAATCCCGCGATGACACGTGTCTCGCGGGACAGGTCTTGTCGAGCCGGCAGCCTCATGTGGGTCCCGCTCTTCTGCCCAGCCAGTATCTCAGTGCCACGTGTCCTGAATTAATTATAAATAATATATATTTTACAGTATTAATAATAATCGAATATATATATATATATATATATATATATTTATAAATCAAATCAGAATAATTAAATCAATTAAACAGAATTTAATTAATCAATTAAATCAAATCTTTAAACCTAAATAACTCCTAAAATACACATCCAAATTATGCAAATAAATATACCAAATTGATCAGAAAAATATGAGGAATTTATTGATGCTAATAATTTTGCATTTGGACCAGTATTTAATAAAATGACATTTAGGGTTTAATTAAGTTCAAATTTATGTCTCAAATATTCAATTAACCATAACTTTGTGTAGATTGATCCAATTATACCCAATATGGGTCTTAAAGTGATCAAAAAACCCTAAGGATTTATTTGATAGTATTTATCTTGCTGTTTGGATTAGTGTTTGCCTAATCACATTTAGGACCTAACCCTAATTAGGTTAATTAACCCTAGAACTTCAATTGACCTTAACTTGGTCAATTGAGCTCCAAATTTGATGATCCAAATATCAATTTAGATTAGAAGAACCTAATTAATAGTAATCTGTAAAAATATTTTAGATCCAACGGTTAGATTTGCTAATCTTCCTTAATTACTCTAAATCTTAATTAGTAAATATTAGCAAATCTAGTAATTTAATTTGAATGAGTTAAGTTTCAGAGGACTCCTAGAATCATTTAGAATTAATCTATAAGGTTGGATTAGAATTTGAGTAATTAATTTTGTTAATCACTCGCTAATCACCCTAAATCCTAATTAGGTCTTAACTTAGTCAAATTAGGTCCAAATTGAGCCTACCACATATCATTATGATCCGTGAGCTATTTGTAATTCATAGTCACTAATTTTACTTAATTTGGATACTAATTGGCAAAATTAGGATTTTTGACCCTTAATTAAGCAATTCCTTAATTAACCTTAAACCCTAGATCTTGTATTGGCCATAACTTGGCCAATACTTATCAGATTTCAGCAAATTTAGGTTCTATGAAAAGCTTAGGCAGTAGAGAACAATAATCTAAAAGAAAATTTAGCTTTCATTTAGTCAAATTACTAAATTGCCCTTATGAGTCAAATTCACTAATTTGATCTCATATGGCTTAATAATCACCCAAAATTAATTTAGTTACTGTCTAATCTTACATTAGACAGTAAGAAATACTTTCCAAAAGAAAATTTCAGAATTTAAGCCCTAGATCAAAATTTGATCTTTTGAACTCTTAAGTAGGGGCAAAATGGTCATTTTGCCCAAATTTAGGGTTTAGCCTATTAAAGCCCTAAATTCAATTTCTAATCATTAAAATCAGTAAATAGAATGATTTAGAACTGAAATTAATCAAATTTAAGTCTAAATTAGATTTTGATTAAAATCTCAGATTTTGTTTAGTAAAGAAAATTCCTAAGTCCTAAGTGAGTGTTTTCTTTCCTTAATCACTCTTAGACCCATCCTTAGGTCTTATAACATTAGTTAGGATGTGTGTCTTGAGAAATACTCTTAGAAATTAAGAGCCTTATTTCCTAAGATTAAGAATAGATCTTAAGTTAGAATTCATCTATTGAGTAAATTGGGTTACTCAATAAGTGAAACCTTGAGTTTACTAGTTTATAGATTTTTTCTTAGTTTATTTAATGATTATTTAATCTTTGAACTCTAAAATTAAGAATAGAAATCTATCCTAATGAATTGATTTATTATTAGGACTTGCCTTAACTTAATCTGTGAGATTTGGGTTCTAAACCTTAGACCCTTAGATTATACTTTAGATTAAGTAATTAGACCCCATCATCTAGAGTCTAATTCTTAATCTATTCATCTTGATTGGGCTAATCAAGATAGGGTTGGGATGAATTAAATTACAAAACTAGGCCGATGATTTATTCATTTTAACCAAATAGTCATCTTTTGATTAAGTTATAATTAGGACTTGGCCAGTCCTAATTATCTTTAACTAGTAGGATTCGTGATTCTAAGTTACAGAATGTGTAAGAATTGATAATTCTGAAACTTATGTAACTTAGAGTAGATAGAACGAATAAAGTAGATAACAACATATATCACCTGTGTTTTAGATAGAGTTTCTTGCACTTTGATTTTGATGCTTCGCATTCCTTGATTTTGAGCCTTATACCTTGAACATATATTATGTACTTAAGATATTTGGTAAATATCTTATGTCAATTTTGAACATTCATAAATAGCATTGTGTTTTGTTTCACAAGTGGTTTGTAAGGTGTAGCTTGATTAGTATACCTCTTCGATCAACTCGTTCGGGGTCGGCTTCTTGTAGGGGGTTTCAGTCTGATAGTCTATACCATGCCTAGTCCATGGGATAGGATGGATAGACTCTTGCCCTACTGACTATATAGTCAGGATTTGATATGGTTATACTAATTTAAGTACACTTACATTCAGAGTTTCTTAGCTCATCAGGCTAAGATTTGTTGAGTTCGTATAGTTACTATTGTTTCAGTTCGCAGTTACTGTTTTACTAGCATATTCTACATTTCAACACTATTTTTCTTACAGCTTTCCTGCACATGTTTTTATATATAGGATGCTAGTTTTACTTACTATTTTCATGTGCTTACATAGGATGTTAGTGTTTTCAGTTTTATACTATTTGAATTTTGTATGTCACTTAGCATAATCAGTTTGATCATATGCATATTTAGGTTGTATTTTTCTTACCGTTTTACTTTTCTTTTACTTACCTGTCTTTATTGCAGTTGCTTGGAGGAGGTATGTATTACTTCCTAGTTATTTTAGTTATAAACTATTTGTTTATAAACTATTTATTTATAACTTATTACTGTTCTTTTGTACGCTTTTTCTGCACCTATTTTGCTCAGTTCTGTTTTTATGGTGATATTCAGTTAACTTAAACTAAACTTTTACCCTAAAATGTACTTAGACATATTGTCTAACCAGTTTTTCTTTTGTTGGTTGGGGCCCTACTATTATGAAACTGATAATGGTAGGTTCCGAGTTTGTTGGATTAGCAGATCCAGTGGAGAGTTTGCCATTGGAGGAGGAGCCCGTTCCTGAAGATCTGTAGTCTTAGTTTTTCTTTCAGTGAGATTGAGAGTTCCTTTCAGTTCTTTTAAGTTTATTAAATGTAATAATACAGGGTTATTTTTCTCTTCCAGTACTTTACTTATTCTGTATTGCTGTATTTATACTGTATTGGATGGATGTTATGTTTTTATGCTTTCGCACTCTGAGTTCATGTATGATCATTTAGTGATAGTATTTCTGGATTGAATGGCAAAGTCCTTATTTAAGTTGGATTAGAACATGTGTCTAATCCAATTCTAGGTGGGGACCTTGTCATTTGGTGACCCCTCCACCGTAATCATGTTAACTTAAGGGTTAACAGACCACGGCGGGGCGGGGCCGCCACAGGCGCCTAGGGCACGGCTTTTGCCGGTCATCCCGACGCCGGACCGCTCGGCCGACGGTAGCCCTCGTTAAGGCCTACACGTCGGCGGGTGGATCTACACCAGAGGTGGCAGCTAGAGCCAACCCTAGGTCTAAGGTTACGTGACGAGGGTTCCTAACGGTTTCTACTGTGGACCTAATCCTAATCGCCGTTGTTCTGGTTGGGTTAACATGGATCGGAACCGGTCGATCTCTAATCGGGAGTGTGGAATAATAATGCGAATAGGGATTGCAATAATTACATGCGTATCGAAGGAGATCGGAGGTACCTGAAGTGGACAGTCTACGAAATGGCTTGGGTTCGATCGCTGCTATAGAGGCTCCAATCTGCGAAATTGGCGAGCCCGGGATACTTGTGGCGGCCGCCCCCTAATCACTCAGGTTTAGGAGGTGGTCATCACTTAGCAAACCCTTACTTAGCATTTAGATTAAGGAATGGGCCTTCTTAATCAAATGCCAAGGGAGGATGTGCCTTAATAAGGAAAAGCAGCAGAGGAAATAATCACTTAAATGAGCATACTATAATTTATCAGAGTGCGGAAGAAAGATAAATATAACATCAATACAATCCAATCAAGAATTGTACAACTCAGAATACATAAGCATAAAAAGTAAAGCAGTTAAATCCTGTATTATTACAAACGACATTAACGTTTATGCAGTAATGAAAGTAAAGTCTCTCAGTCTTATCAATAAAGAAAAGTAACTAATGATCTTCTCATGTATGCTCCTCCTCCTAAATCGGATCTCCAGAAGGTCCCACAACCTCGAACAGCTCAGAATCTACCATTGTCGGTTTCAGAATGGTAGGACCCCCCCAGCCAATAAAAGAAAAATTTAGTTAGACAATATATCTAAGTACATTTTAGGCTGTAAATTGTTAAATTTTAATGATATCACAATAACTAAGCAACATAGGAGCAGTAAAGCATCAAAGAAAGGTAATAAAGTTATAATTAACATAATTATAACTCAAACAAGGTGTGAGGTAAACACATACCTCAACTCAAGCTGCAGAAAAGGTTAAGTAATACATAAAGGAATCTACTAGATACAAAGAGAATTCCTGAGTATATGATCAATTCAAAACATGCGGATTTACAAAATAAACTAAAAAAAAAATACTGAACTGAAAGTAATTCTAACATCCTAACATGCTAAAAAGTATAAATAAGATGCTGTAAGGTATAATGAATATACAAAACTGTAAGTACTAAAAGAACTGCAGAAAATGAAAATATAACAAAAAGTGTACTTAACTATAAGACAAAATAAGTCAAAATTGTAAAGTAATAAAAAAGCAACTGCAAAGTGACTATAAGGTAAATGTAAAGTACAAATGAAGTAACTGAAAAGTAACTACAAGATGTGAGATATTCCTACTTAGTCCTGCCACAAGTAAAATCAATCTGCTTATATGGAAAAGTAGTCCCGGATTAAAGTTAATTCAATTTGAAAGTACTGCAAAACATCTGGAAAAGTAGTCCCAGATACACTAAAAAAGTAGTCCTAGTTAGAAATAACAGGCACTAGGAAAGTAGTCCCAGTCCAAAACCACAGGCACTAGGAAAATAGTCCTAGCCTAAAACCACATGCGCTAGGAAAGTAGTCATAGCCCAAAAGCTATCCTAAAGTAAAGTCATACTAAATGGCAAACTAAAAAGATATATCTCCTCAAGTTTAGTAAAATTATTTTTCCATCAAATTTTCTTCTAAAAATATGAAATAACATATGTATGTATTCAAAATCAACATAAAAATAATCATCTAATATTTTATGTTTAATGTAATGTGTCCAAATATAAAGAAGTCCAAAGCAAAGAAAGCAGAGCATATAATATTCAATGAATATAAAATAGCACTAAACAAATTTGTGATATCACTTTATTTTCTAATTAAGACGTTCTATCTAATATGAACTTATACAAGTTTAGGATCTTCAATATCCAGCTATCGAGTATAAATCCAGAATATCGAGCCTACAAGTCAAAAGAATATTAGAACTAATCAAGTTTTAACACATATAAATCACAGGTCGCTTTATTAAGCTAAAATAATAAATCAGACGCCCTAATTAATGATTTTTTTTTTTGAATCCCAAGCCAATCTTGATTAGTATGAATCAAAATTGGGGGATTAAGATATTAAAATCCAAGTATTAAATTTTAACTTCTTAATCCAATAGGTTCTAATCCTAATGGTATAAAGTTAAACTCACATCTCACGAGCTATTATTAAGGCTATCTTATTAAGCAAATCAAGCCTAATAAGATGGATCTCTAATTTTAAATCTAAAGTTTTAAATATAAAATAATCATAAATAAAGGATGAAACTTAAAAAACTGTAAAACCAATGTTTTATCTATTAAGTACCCAATTACTTAATAGATGAACTCTAACCTAATTTTTAATCTAGATCCTAAGGAATTAAGATCCTAAAGATTTAAAAGAAATTCCTAAGAGAATATTTAAATCTTAGGTTTATTTAACTATTGAAATAAAGAATATAACTTAAAGGAGGCATAAGGTAAACTAAATTCACCTTATAGGACCTAAATTAGGACTTAGAGGATTTTAGACAGTTTTTAAGATTTTTACTAAAATATCATTTTAAGGAGTTTAAATGTTATAAATGAATTCAAATCAGTTACATTACTGATTTTAGGGATTTAAAAATGTATTTAAGGTTTTAAAATGCTTAAACCTAAATTTGGGCAAAATGACTATTTTGCCCTTTACTTAAGGGTCTAAATTTCATCTTTATAAATTAGGGCTCAAATCTAAAATTTCTTAAAGTGAAATGATTACTTACTGTCTAATATGAGTTTAGATAGTAAGTTCATTAATTTTGGATAAGGATTAAGCCTTATAAGGTCAAATTAAGAAATTTGACCTATAAGGGCAAATTTGTAATTTTACTCTAATAAAACCTAAATTTTCTGTTAGTTTACTATAGGTTATGTCTTAAGGTTTCCATAAAACTTAAAATTATCAAATTCTGATAGGTATTGGCTAAGTTATAGCCAATACAAGCTTTAGAGTTAATAATTAAAATTTAGTATAATTAGTGAGTGATTAGTAAAATTAATCACTGAATCACTAAACCAATCACATAGCTATGTTTTAATCTACTTTATGAGTAATCAAAAACTAAAATTATTCAATTTGGATTATTAGATTTACTAATTATCACTAATCAAGTTTTAGAGTAATTAGGGTTGATTAAATTTATTAGGGTCTAAAACTAATCCAAACAGTAAAATAAACACTACTAGATTAATCCTTAGGGTTTTCTAATCAGTTAAGGACTCATATTGGGTATGTTTGGATTAAAGATTGTAAAGTTATGATTAATTGAAATTTTGGAACATACTGTGAATTATTTAATAACCCTAAATGTCACTATACAAAATATAAGTCTAAACAAAAATTTGATAGTCTCAGATTATTTCTTAATTTTTGATGATTAATTTAGTATATTTATTTGTGTCATTTGGACTTATATTTTGCAAGATATAGGTTCCTAAAGTTTAGGAATTTGATTTTATTTAAATTAATTCAAACTTATTAATAATCAATTAAATTTATTTAATTCAAATTTCTGCATTAGGACCCATGCGCAGCTCAACTGATGAGACGCGGGCCCCACCCTGCTACGTGTCACGACTGCAGAAGCTGAAGGCGAAAGGCGGGGACCCGCACGATGCTGACTCGACAGACAGCGAGTCCAGGGCGGGGCCCACCAGTCCACAGATTTATGCAGAGCGGGGCCCACACAGGAATCACGCGCGACAGATGCGGGTCGGGCTCGGGTCGATCCGGCCCAACCCGATACTTTGTCTTCTCCACTAGAACGCCTGAGACCGAGGTCTAGGGCTTGAATTAATTCGGTCTTCCCGGGGTTGTTTCGATCAGGCCCGCACGGCGCTGGATAGATACCGATGAGATCTTCCAGTAGGTGATTGAACTAGAACCTATGACGACCTAATTCAGTCGAAAATTCTAAACCTAATCGACACTGTCTCGGTCCGATCTGGTTGTAACGAATTGCACTGTATATTATTTCTTTATTTTGATCGATCGAACCAAATTTAGTTTGATCAAATCGATCAAATGACAATCAAGCATGCGGAATAGATTTCCAAAAGTGAGCGACTATCAATGCGAGATTAAATGAGGAGATCGAGATATACCTGATCAATGGCTGTGGATGATTCCAAAGTTGCGACCGTCTCTTCTTTCTTGGCTAATCGGAGTAGGAAGTAACCAACAAAAAAAAAATGCATGCTAGAGAATCCAAATTATCTATATTAACCTGTTCAAGCGGTGGGATAAGCCAGATATGGCGGTGGTGAGAGCCGCGTGTGCAGTAGAGGACATGCGCAGCCTCCCGAGGTCTCGCAACAGGGATGATGGACGAACCGTCCGATCGAAGCGATTATCCGTCCGAATTAACTGCAGGATGAGGACGGTGTTAGCATTGAAGATACGGCGCCGCTAACTCCTTTTATTTAATAATAATATTATAATAATTTATTTAGATTTTATTAATCAAAATTAGATAATTTAAACGCATTTCAAAATTTTCCAATATATCGCCCTGAGCTAATCGAGGGGTGAGGAACGCAACGGCGTAATCGGATTTTTAATTTGACAAGTATTTATTTATTTGATTTTTTGAAGTATTTAAATATTATTAAAATATTCGATGAACATCCAATGACTTACAAATGCATCCAAAACTTTACCCCTAGCTAATTTGGGGTGGAGAACGTAATGGCGAAGTCAGATTTTTGATTTGAGGTCAAAATAAAAAGTAGATTTCTAGTATTTTGGGATTTTCCAAAAATCAAGATTTAATCCAGTTGACTTTAAGTTTGGATTGGATCTTAGAAGTGAGTTCTAAATGACTTAATTAAGATAGTAGAATCATAATTAGGACTTGAATTAGTTTTAATTGACCTAAATAACAACTTGGGTTGTTACAATGCTGGACTGAGCTTTAATGGCTCCGAGGCAGAGCCGTCGAGGCTGGTAAGCGCTGGATTTGGCGAGCGGGGTGGTGTCACGACGCGTGGAGGCTCTCAGAAGGTACGCGGGGACGACGAAGCGGAGCCATTCGATCACTCGATCGAATGGCTTGTAACTCCCGTCTGATCAGACGGGAGCGCTGACGGAGCGCCTCGCGGGGGAGACGGCGCTAAGATGGCACCGTCAAATTTAAATAAATAAATATTAATTAATTAAAATACTTATATTAATTTATTTATTCGAATCCTAATATTCATAATTAGTAATTAACTTCTGAAAATTTCCAAATATTTACCCCTAGCTAATTGAGGGGTGATGAATGCAACGGCGAAGTCAGATTTTTGATCCGATGAGTATTTTAGTTCCTCAATTTGCAGGGTATTTAAATATTATTAAAATATTTATCAAAATTTTGACGACTTACGATTGACACGAAAACATCACCCCTAGCTAATTTGGGGACAATGAGCACAATGGCGAAGTCCATTTTTTCGATTTGAGGTCAATTCTAGGGTTTCTGGATTTTCTAGAAATCAAGATTCGATCCATTTGACTCTTGATTTAGACTAGGTCTTAGAAGTTGACTCTTAATGACTTAATTAGCACTTATAATTAGATTTAAGACTAAGATTAGTCCTAATTGACTAAGGTAACAACTCAGGTTGTTACCGCTATCCCGTGCGCTGGCCTCATGCACGGGATTAGTGTGGATTCGAAAATATCAATTTTTATTAATTTAATTAATATTTATATTAATAAGTTTAAATACTATATTTAAATAATTAATTATACACATTTTAATTAATCCAAATTAAGTAACCAAACACACTCTAAAAAATCCCAAAAATTCACCCTTACATAATTGAGATGTGGTGAACTCAAAAATGCAATAGAATTTTTTATCGGAGGTCAATTTAATTATCTTAATTTTTTGGGTATTTAAAATATTATTAAAATATTAGAGGAAAATTCGATGACTTCTAAACACTTTCAAAATATTATTCCTAGCTAATTTGGGTGTGGTGAGTCCAATGGTGGACTCTGTTTTTTATTATGAGATCTAAATAAATTAGGCATTCTCAGAATTATCAGAAAATCATAAAATATTGGAAATTGCCAAACGATCTCCAAATTGCACGAAATTTGAATTGGAGACTCCTAATTCTATTATAAGACTAATGGAAAATTATTATAGTCAAATAGGTCACTAATTGATGGGTAACAACACTAGGGTTGTTATAGACTCCCCTCCTTAAAAAGAATGTCGCCCACGACACACAACAATTAGCAACAAGGAAATTGAAAATACAAAGGAAGTCTAAAGAAATGATAACGAGATTAAAAGAACTAGATTTACCTGATTAAGAAAAGAATTATGGGAACTTCTTTAGCATGTCCCCTTCTTTCTCCCACGTGGCTTCACCAGTTGGATGATTCTGCCAGTTGACTTTGATCATAGGAATGCTGCAGTTTGATTAAGAAGAAAATTATTCACTCACTTTTTTTTTATCCTTTTAGTTCTTCTTCCAATTCAAAGGGGGTTCACTGTGGGAAAGCAACGGCTTTCTGATGAGATGGTGAATGATGTTTGAAGAGTTTGGTTGGGTGTTGGCAATGTGCCGGCACAGCAAGGTGGAGGAGTGAGGGTGTCAATTGGCTGGGGAAGGAGAAGAAGAGGGAAAGATGGGAGAGGCTATAGAGTTGCTGAGAGGGGAGAGTGATGGAGGCTGAGATTTGTTGACGATGTAGGGAGGACGGGGAGAGGGCTTGACGGCCTATCGGAGAAGATTCAGGAGAAGGTTTTGAGGAAGAAAATTGGGAGGAAGACTTCTTAGAGGAGAGAAGGGAAAGAGATGTGGCGACTTGCCACTGGGTCAGTATAGCTAATTCAGCATTATTTTTAGTATAACAGTGTAATTAAAGTCGTATAAAATACAGACTTCCACATTTATTGCAATATTCATAATACTAGAGTAATAAAGAAAATATATTAATTACAAGTATAATAATTATTTTACAAAATCTATAACACACTAAGCAAAAATTTAAGACTTCAAGAAAATCAGTATCTAAGTTGCTCCATCATGCATCAGCTCCACCGCAAAGACTTGATCCAGAGATTGTTCCCAAACTATCATATATATATATATATATATATATATATATAATTAAAATAAAAGAAAATAATTAATTAGGCACAAAGATCTAAATAAGGTTTATTGGATAGCAAAATTTACATATAATATTAAGTGATATGATTCTGTATGAGAAATATATACAAATAAAATGTGATATTCAAGTATGATATATTTACAAAATTATTATGTTTATAAATACAATATACATATTTAAAATATGTGCTCATTCTGAAATAAAATACATCAATATATAATATATTTATTATGTTGAACAAAGTTACAGAATAATCGATGAGTTATATACGTCTATCTAACTATCTGAGATGTTGGTTCTTGACTAATTACACATTCCCCCTCAAAGAGTAAGTGTAGTATACTTATTTCTTTAGATATTAGTCTATTCTGGCTTAACATATTATTTGTACAGACTTGAGATCAATCTGAATGAACCATAATACTAATTTCTTATTTTTATTTCTAATTCTGAGCACAAAATCTCATATAATTATATCAAAGTGGGTCAAAGCTTAATATGATGCAAAAGCTACAGATAAAATAAATAAATGAACAAAATAATATTCTTTATTTTATTTTAGTAAAAATAATAATATTAATATTATCTTAATTATTTATTTTTATATTAAAAATAACAATTTTTTTATTATTATAAGTAATAATATATATATATATATAAAAATGATTGAAATAAAAGTTGAAAAAATTAAAAAAAAAAAAAATATATATATATATATATATACAGAAAAAAATGTCAAAAATGAAAATTACAAAAATTAGAAAATATATACATATATAAAAAAAAATTACAAAAATGAAAGTTGCATAAATTAAAAAATATATGCATATATAGATAAAAAAAATGACAAATGAAAGTTGTAGAAATTATGAAATATATACATATATAGAAGAAAAAAAAATAACAAAAATAAAAGTTACGGAAATTAGAAAATATATACATATATAGAAAAAAAAAAATGACTTAAATAAAAGTTGCAAAATTAAGAATACATATATATAGAGAGAGAAAAAAAATGACATAAATAAAAGTTACAGAAATTATAAAATATATACATTTATAGTAAAAAAAAATGACAGAAATGAAAGTTATAAAAATTAGAAAATATATACATATATAGAAGAAAAAAAAATTTACATAAATGGAAATATAATAATTATAGCAATAATATTAATATTAATAATAATAATAATAATATTATTATTATTAAAAGAAGAATATGAAATGAAAAGAATATAAAATATTTCAACTCTTTCTCATTTCTTACTCTATGTCGGTGTTGATGAGGATTTACTGGTGGTTGACGGGGGAATCAGTGGTGGTCGAGGAAGAGAAGATGAAGTGGAGGGGAGAAAACGAGTTAGGGAGGGGAGTGGGGAGGAGAAGAGAGTGGAGAGGGGATGAGGAAATAGAGGTGGGGGTATATTTATAATATATTTTTTAATTAATTATTTTCTCTCTCATTTATTATTTGGATAATATGGATCAGAGAAAATTTGTCATAATTGTTTGGAGTCTACAACTTGATATTCTCTTCCTTCTTCTTATGTAACAACCCAAGTTGTTACCTTGGTCAATTATGACTAATCTTGGTCTTAAATATAATTATAAATGCTAATTAGGTTAATTGGAATTAACCTCTAAGACCTAGTCCAAATCAGGAGTCAAATGAATCGAATCATATTTTCTGGAAAATTCAGAAAAACCCTAAAATTTGACCTATTTAAATTGACATCCGACTGAAAAACGGACTTCGCCATTGTGCTCGTTGACCCTGAATTAGCTAGGGGTAAAGTTTTCATGTCAATTGGAAGTCGTCGAAAATTCGACGAATATTTTAATAATATTTAAATGCCCCAAAAATTGAGGAATCAAAATACTTACCGGATCAAAAATTTGACCTCACGATTACGTTCCTCACCCCTCAAATAGCTAGGAAAGTATATTTAAAAATTTTCTTTGAAATATATATATATATATATATATAATTTAATTAATTAAATTAACGGCGCCGTTCGCACAGTACCCGCGTCGTCCACTTCCCCAAACGGCGCCCATCTATCCGTCGGATCGGATCGATCCGATCGGATGCGAGTCATCATCCTCAACGACTCCGCCTCGGCTCCGCGAGCCACGCGGCAGCACGCCGTCGGTCCCGTCCAACCATTGAGCCCGACACCTCGCGAGCTCCGCCGTCGCCCCCAATAAACCTTGAGGTCAAGGACTCGAGTTGGATATGTTTTTATTTGCATACCTCAAGTTCAAGGTCAGATTGTGAAGGATATGCTTTCATTAAACCCAACCTCAAGGCTCTGGTTTTGCCCATCAGAACTATTAACATCACTTCATGATATCAAGACATAAACATAAACATGAATTTTTATGCGATCATCGTTTGAAAGTTGGCATGTGACATAACCATAATAAAGAAATATTTATTTGCAAAAGTTATGATTATATTTTATTTAAAAGCATAGCCTTGAGGTCAAGGTCAAGGACTCGAGTTGGTACGTTGATCTCACAATCCTCCCCTTCAATCCATGTATTGTCACATTGCAAATTTATTCCGCATCCCCGATTACATGAATCCAGTGTTCGATCGGTGATCCATCGGCTCGATCGAGCTAATTGGCTCGATCATATATAGTCGAAACCGTTACCCGTCTTATTCGTCGAACATTAGACCCTAGGGTTTGCTCCTGCCGGCGACTTCGGCCACCTCCCGTGTCGACCCATCCACCGGCATGAAGGCCTAACTCCGGCCTTTCGTTGGCCGTGCGGGTCGAAGATATCCGACGCCGAGAGGGCCGGCAAAAGCTGTGCCCTAGCCCGCCGCCCTCGGTAAAAATTCGCGAGGAGAGGGTAGCCGGGCCGGGTCAGGTCGATCCGAGCCTGACCCGATGGTTGCCCAGGTCCGCGTCAGCGAAGGAGTGGGGCCCGCAGGGCCACCCAGCGCGAGCGAAAGTAGCCACGTGCCGCGGTGGGGCCCGCGCCTCGTGCGCGGGCCGTCAGTGTGGGGCCTGCTGCGGACGCTTCGACCGCAGCCGTGGGTCCCACCCCGCGCTCGTGGCCCTATCCCGAGCCGCCATGTGGCTCGGTGGGACCCGTCGCTGGTCTGCCGCTACTACAGTGGGGCCCGCCGCAAGTTTGCAGCTAGTTAGTGAGCGACACGTGTCGGATGTGGGACCCACGTGTCGTATCCTACAGATTAATGACCTAATTAATATTAATTAAAATTACTTAGCTAATTAATTATAATTATAGCTAGTTTATTAGGTTAACTAAAAGTAATTATTGGTTAGTTACTTTGGAACAATAAACAGTAATTAATTATTTATTATTAATATTAAATACTAATTTAATAACTAAACAATCATTAATTAATTAATTAATTAATCTAATCAAACAGTAATTAAAACCTTAATTACATAGTAAAATAATAATATTATATACTTAAATTAATTAAATAAGGGGTTAATTAATACTTAATTGATAATTAGGTCTTGATTAATCACAGATTAATTAGGGATTAATAATTTCAAAAATTATATATATAACTTTAGGAATGAACAGTAAATTAATTCAATTTGAATAAATAAATAGTAAAATAATACTAATTGTATTTTTGAATAGTAAATCTTAAAAGTTTAATAACTTTTTGTAGGATGATCTAAATATAGCCAATATAGGTCTTAAAATACTCAGAAAAATAAAAGAAATCAAATAGCGCAATGCAGAATTTAATTTCAGGGTACACATAATGATGTAATATTTTATGACCTTTTTAGGACCCCGTAACTTTTGACCTAGTTGATCAAACATAGTCAATATGGTCTTAAAATACTCAGGAGATCAGCCCCATCACCATAGTACTATTAGTTTTTTCATTTGGACATCAGGATAAAAAGTCAACCATAGAACTCAGAGTTGACTTTAATAAAAAATGACCAAATTGCCCATAGAATTCAAATGACCATACCTTGGTCAAATCAACTCCAAATTCAAAAATTCAAGATGCTAACTAGTTTAGAATTTTAATATCACCGATAAACTAAAATAATATTTAGGATCTGAACCCTAGAAATCAATAAAATGACTAAAATATCACTGGCCTCATTTTGGTCATAACTTGACCATTTGAAGTCAAAATTGGGCGTACTTACTGTCTATCTTCAAGTTAGACAGTAAGGACTCACTTGGAATTAAGAAAATTTAGTTTGGACCCTTAATACAAAAGTTGACTTTTAGATCCTTAAAGTAAGGGCAAAATAGTCATTTTGCCTTAAGTTTGGAATAAGCACCCCTAACCTTTGATTAATATTCCAAAACATTAAAACTAATGTTATAATTGTATTAGTGACATTTAAGTGAGTGAAATCAACAATTAGGTCAGATTCTTGAATTCTTCTAAGTCTTAAGCACTACACCTTAAGGACCCTTCCTGAGACTAGGACTAGATCATAGGTTAAAATAGTAAATTAAGTTACCTAATGGGTAAAACCTTGATTTTATTAGTTTATAGACTTTTTTTATTTACATCTTATTTTGATTATTTTATTTTTCAACCTTAGTTTTAGGATAGGAGATTCATCCTATTAAGTCTGATTACTTAATAGGATTGGCCTTAACTAGTAGATCACTTATAGATTAAAACTTAGAACTTAGGTCTTGTCATTTTTAGATTATGTGATTGAACCTAAATCTCGTAGTGTTTAATATATAATTTATATGTTTAGAAGATTTTGATCAGATCTTAGATAGAACATCTAAATTTACCAAACTAGGACGTATGATTTATTGATTCAACTCGTAGTCGTCTATCTGATTGAACTAGATTAGAACCTGATTAGTTCTAATCCTTTTTAACTTGTAAGGATAAATTTTTAAGTTACACTTGATAGTAAGAAAATGGTGATCCTGAACTTGTGTAACTTGGAATAGTTAGAATGGTTAAAGTAGAAAACAAATGATATCATCATGTTTAGTAGAGTCCCTTGCTTACTTTTGATATTTTGTTACTACACATTCCTTGTATTTTTATGCCTTTACCCATTGAGCATATAATATAAGATCTTTGATGCATAAATAAAATGTTAGAAAAATATGGAGACTCCTTAGATTCCTTATGAAAATATTAAAATGATTAATGAAAAGTTAATAGTTATATGTGTTTGAGCTGCCTCTCAGTTGTGTCCTGATTGCATAGTCATCTTATGACACTAGGGGAAGGACTTTGTTCAGTTATGTCCTGATTGCCTAGTCATCTTATGACACTAGGGGAAGGACTTTGTGTGGCGGCCTCCCCTTCTAATTATAAGGATTAAGGAGTGGTCGTCACTAAGCACATCTCATACTTAATATTAGGTTGGAATTTAAGACACCAATCCAATCTTAAGAAAAAAATGTACTTTTCATAATAAGGTAAAGATTAATAATCACTTAATGAGTATTAGAGTGCGGAAGAAAAGTACAAATTGAAATAATCATCCATACTATAAAGTAAAGACATTCAGCTCAGAATATATACAATGCGGGAAAGTAAAGCACAAATTAGTCCTGTATTATTACAAATATTTAAAGTTTAATAAACTATAATGTAATATGCTCTCATCCTCACAGAGTAAAAGTAAAGTAATCTAGTAAGTAGACTAAGGTCCCTCAGTAATCTAGACCTCCTCCTAGATCTGTTCCTCTATAGGCTTAATTTCCTCAAAAAGCTCAGAATCTACCATTATCGGTATCATAATGGTAGGGCTCCAGCCAACAAAAGAAAATTCTAGTTAGACAAATATGTCTAAATACATTTTAAGGTAATGAATTTTAATGTATTTTAATGATATCACAATTGTAAATAAGCATAAAATAGTGGTAAAGTGATAAGAAAGGAAGAACAAGTTATGAGGTAAAAACATACCTCAAGTCATGCTATAATACAAGGTAAGTAAAGTATAAATATAATCTACTAAGTACAAAGAAAAGTCCTAAGGAATATGATCAAACTAACATGCCAGTTATAGTATAAGTAAAAGTATTGTACTGAAAATATAAAGACTAGCATCTTATCATGCTCTCAAGTAAGTAAAATGGCTAACATATAGAAAGTTCTGAAATATAAAGGAACTGCATAAAATGAAAAAAATATGAAAGAAAAATATGCTGAAATGGCAAAGTAAAGTAAGTCTGAAGTGTAAAGAAAACACGTAAAGTAACTATAAAGAGACTGAAAAGTAAATATAAGTAGTGTAGATTAAAGTACTATACGTGTGAGATACTCTTACTTAGTCTGCCAAAAAGTAAAGTCCATCTGATAATCTAGGAGAAACATCCCATATTAAAGTAATATCCACCAAAGAGGCATCTAGGAGAAACATCCCAGATCCTAAAGTAAAATCCACAAAGTATCTAAAGAGCATATAGGAGAAACATCCCAATGCCAAAGTAACATACCATAGAGGAAATTTCCTAGGCAGAAGCTGTCCTAAAGTAAAGTCATACTAAATGGCAGGTAAGTAAAATATAAATCACAATTATAATATTATTTATTAATATTTCTTTTAAAATTATGCATAAGATATGTAAATGAAATTCAAAGTATATTATAAAGTATATATCAAGGTTTAATGTTAAGTAAAATATGTCCAAAGTGTAAAGAGACTCAAAAATAAGGAAAAAAGCATAGCATATCAAATTCAAGAAAATAATTAGCACTATACAAAATTTGTGATATCACTTGTTTTCTAATTTAATCATTCTAACTACTCTAAGTTACATAAGATTCAGAATCAACAATTCCTACACTATTTGTAATTTAGAATCATGAGCATATAAGTTGAACATAATTAGGATTAGTTACGTCCTAATTATAAATGAATCAATGTCGCCTAAAAGATTTAAATAAGTAAAATTAAATATCCTAAATTATTGCTTTATATAAACCCATCCAAATCTTGATTAGCTAAATCAAAATTGAAAAGATTAAGAACTAAACTCCAAATAATGAGGTTCAATTCTTAATCACAAGGTTATCCTAAGGACTAAGGTTTAATCCCATCTCACTGATTAAGTGTTAAGGCAAATCCTATTGAATTAAGTCAAATTCAATAGGATAGATTTCTAAACCTAATTTTAAGATTAAAAGATCAAATAATTATTTAATAAACTATGAAAAATCTAATAAACTAGTAAGATCAAGGTTTCACCTTAATGGGTAACCCACTTTACTCATTAGATGAATTATAACCTAAGATCTATTCCTAATCTTAGGAATTAAAGTTCTTAAATCTAAGAGTATCACTTAGACACATGTCCTAACTAAGATTATAAGACCTAAAGGTTGATCTAAGAAGTTCAAAAGAAAGAAAAGTTTCTCATAATTCACTTAAGTTTTACTTAAGGCTTAACTTGGGGTTTTTGTTAAATTTCTAATTTGAGACTTAGAATAATTTAAATCAAGGCCTAAATTATTTTAATTACTATATATTATGATTTAAAGATGAAATAAGGTTTTAAATTCATTAAACCCCAATTTTGGGCAAAAAGACTGTTTTGCCTTTACTTAAGGGTCTAATATTCATCTTTATGAATTAGAGCTTAATTCTAAATTTTAATGAAGTGGAGTGATTACTTACTATCTAATATGAGCTTAGACAGTAAGTTTATTAATTTTGGTTAAGTATTAAGCCTTATAAGGTCAAATTAAGGAGTTTGACCTATAAGGGCAAATTGGTAACTTTCCCCTAATGATATCTAAATTTTATGTCTATTTATTAAAGGTTAAGTCTTAAGCTTTCTATAGAATCTAAAATCATCAAATTCTGATGCGTATTGGCTAAGTTATAGCCAATACAAGTTATAGGGTTTAAATGATAATTAAGGGTTCTTAATTAAGATCAAATTTTTCTAACTTCTCCAATTGATATCCAAGTTAAGCAAAATTAGTGCCTATGATTCACAAATAATCCACTGATTTTATTGACTAGTGGTGGGTTCAATTTAGAACTTAATTGGCTAAGTTATGGCCTAATTAGGGTTTAGGTAATTAGTGAGTGATTAGTGAAATTAATCACCAAATCATTAATCCAACTACACCATTAGGTTCTAATGTACTTAAGGAGTTTTTTGAAACTTAAATTGTGAAATGTGGATTATTATATTTGCTAATATTCACTAATCAAGTCTTAAAGTAATTAGGGTTGATTAGTAAATCTAACCATTGGATCCTAAATATTTTTATATATTACTATAATTTAGGTTTTTCTAATCTAAATGAATATTTGAATCACTTTATTTGGAGCTCAATTGACCAACTTATGATCAATTGAAGTTCTATGATTAATTGACCTAATCAAGGTTACGTCCTAAATATGATTAGTCTAAATCTAATCCAAACAGCAAAGTTAACACTACTAAAATGTTCCTTAGGGTTTTCTAAGTATTTTGAGACCCATATTGGGTATATTTGAATTAAGGGATACCAAACTATAGTCATTTGAATATTTGCAATATTTTTCCTAATTAATTTAATATCCTAAAAATGTCACTTAAATAAAATATTGATCCTACAATAAAATTATTGGCATCATTAGATTCCTTGCATTTTTTTGATAAATTTGGTATATTCATTTATATGATTTGGAATTTTATTTATTTAGCTATGCATATTTTTAGTTTAAAGATTAATTGATTTAAATTAGATTATTCTGATTTTTATATTATCTATGTATATATAAATTAATTATATATATATTTATTTTATTTAATTTCTCTACAGGTGGCGGGCCCGGATGCTTAAACAGCGGCAGAAGATGGGCCACGCGGCAGGATCTTACTAGAAGAAGAGCCATCCAGTGGGTCCCACTGGCTGCCGTTGCCAGCAGACAGGACGTGACCAGCCGAAGAGACGCAGCCCCACACTTCCATGCGACAGCTCCGGAGGCTGGACAACTCGCACTAGCAGGTCCCGCACTTTGACACGCGCACACCTGGGCCTAAACACAGGTCGAGTTGACCCGGCCCGATCCGGCTGGGCTCCTTCTTCTTTACCTCGAAGCCGACACTACTAGGGCTTCTGTTTTGCGGCTCCTCCGGCGACGGTAAGGCTCATCCCGCACAGTGATGTGAAGAGATGATCAAGACCTATCTAATGACATAGGGTTCGACATCTAATGTGACCTAT